>CM077470.1:5327763-8052648 GCA_039654755.1 Calcarius lapponicus
ACCGTGTACAGACTGGTATGTCAGAAGCGTTTAATATGAATGCTTGGCATAACATATTTGTGCTGGCTGACAGTTCAATGCAGAGCATTTTTTCACAGGCTCCTGAGGTGTCCTAAATATCTGCAACGTCTTGCAATTTTCATTTGTTCCTTAGAGTTTGAAGATAATTCTTGCAGATGCTAGCAGATCATGATTTTCCATGTACTACAGTGTATGTAGGATAATAAGTATTTAATTTTGCACATCTGTGTTCCCTAGTTGCTTTTCTGAAACATATCTGTTTTGAAAATAATCTGATAACCTCATTTTCATTAATTTGGGTTTGTTTATTTCTTTTTCTTCTATAAACTGTTTATGGAACGTTTCAGAGCTGTGAGTTTTCCAGTCTTTTCCAAAATCAAACTGTATGTCTGCTCCAAGGTCATATCCATGGCACAAACTTTCCACATGGATTGTTTTTGCTATAAAAGACTAGAAGGGGACAAGCCCCTTACAGGGTGTGCTGCAACCAACCTTTCCATGGAAGGAATGCTGCTGGCAGTCATGAACTCTAAATGTGTCCACTCTCCCATCAGACTAAAAAGCAAACACATAAGCTCTTAGTAAGTACTGTGCTATAGCTCTAAAATGAATGGCCATCATTAGCTTGTGTGCTTCTCTCCTTTATAATTTCTTTGCATCTGTCAATTTTTTTTCCTTGCATGTATAGATGTCATCATTTAAAATGTCTGCATGAGTCTCCTAAGTTGCCTGCCAAGCAGCAAATCTGCCACCCATGTGGAGAGGAAGGAAATGTCAGGCCCAGAGTCTTCAACCTAGACTTTTGAAACAAACCAAGAAAAAACAACTGAGAAATTAAATAAATTTATCCAGCTCAGCTAATCAGCAGTGACTGCTGTCCCCAGAGGCTCCACAGCAAACAGGAATGCATCTGCTGCTTTGTACCTCTGCAGCTCATCTGCTTTTTGTGCTGCAGGCACAAGGCACCAGATAGGGACCCCTAACCCTCTCCCAGCAGCTTCTTTGATCAGTCACACCACTGCTCACAGAAATGAAGGGTCTCAAAAATCCTTTTATGCTGGAAATGCTGCAGCACCCTAGCAGAGAGGGGAGAAATGGAGAACCACACATGCACAGCAAGCAGCAGTGTTTTCCTGGGGAAGGGAAGGTGACAGCTGCAGCCACTCCAGAGGCAGCCTGGGGTTAGCAAACATCCCAGAGAGCTGACCACAGGGTAAGGGACCTCAGTTCTCCCTGCACCTCCTGCCTTGTGGGCTGGGTATTTGGGGACTCAGGTGCTGTTGCCTGCACAGAGCTCAGGTAGAGGAACACGGTGGCAAAGGAGCAGTGCAGTGAATCCTCATTACAGGAGTGCAGTGCCTAGGGGAAGGGTGAGCATGAAAGCTGCTTTTAAATCATCAAGAGGTCCCCTGAATAAATCCATTAACCTATGTTTTGCTCCAAGGGTTGTTTGAAAGAAGAATGTAAAGACAGTTTTACTAGGAGTGCTGACATGGCAGGGTTTTTGAGAGGATTTAATCTTACTTAAATCTCCTGGAATGTGAGTTGTCTCCTGCCTGAAGGGAACAGGCTGGGTAGCCAGGGTGACAGGGAGCTCTGCAAGCAGAGCAGGTCGGTAATGATCTCCAGCTCTGTAATATTCTCCTGGCTGGGAAAGTCTGGTCTCTCATGAGCACATCTCAAATGCAAATACAGAGTGCCTGAATTCTCTTAAATTCATCTCCATAAGTAAAGAAAAGAATGATTATTTATAAATGTCAGTTCTGAGTTTTAACTGCATGTCCTTCAGGATGAAAGCTAGATGTGAAAAGTATTCTCCTTTTAAGCATATTTTTGCCTTTTCCACTTTATAAAAAAATATAAATTTATATTTCTGCGTTCTTCTCTATAAATCTAATGTAAAAGACCCATTTTCTAATAATTCAAATATATCAGATTAAAGAGGCTTATGTTGTTTGATAGAGCATTTTATTTAGCTCTAATTGAATAATGGAATTTGACATGAATGTGACTTGATTGGGTCTATCTTTTTGCATATTTTGATTACTTTTGACTTCCGTTTACTGTGCTTTTCTGAAATCCAGCACACTGAATGAGATCTCTTGTAAAATGAATCATTAGACCAAATGAGGACAGTCACTTCACCATCCTCAAAATTTCAGCCCCAACTTTTCTCACAGAAAGGCTTTTTCTTTCTTTCAATTCACTAACCATGATGGGCAATAAATCTCCCCACAGACTGTGGTACAAATATATCAAGGTGGACAGGGGGGTGAGTGTGTGTGATGGATATCAAGCTTGTTCTTCCACCCAGTGTAGATGAACAAGAGCACCTTCTATTTGGAAGCTCTGGGAGACCTGTGCTCTTGGAAGTGCTGACAAGGAGCATAGCTGAAGCCAGTGGGGTTTTCTTACAAAAAGAACTTAATCATAGGGGAAAGTTCTGTAACAGAAGAGTTTACAAAGTTCTGTAACTTCATAGAAGTGAACAGAATAGATTCATACTTAATCATTCCCATAAATTTATTCTTCCCCTGGATCCTACCAATAAGAATGCTTTTTACTGTCCCTTACAATTCTCATAGTTGCTTATATTGTCCCCAAAAGGCAATAACTGTGGCAGCTTGTAAATTAAAATAAAATTTCTTACCCACCTGATATTTAATCTGTTCAATAGGTGTAAGGATAGGAAGCAGCTGGGCACTTCTGGGCAGGCAGATGAAGGAGGTTAAGGCAATAGAGGAACTGCAGATCTGAAGGGAAAAGGGGCAAGGTGCCATGTGGATGGAAAATGAGAGGAGGACCAGCGGAAGCTCTGGCTTGGAAGGTGTGAAGTGGGCTCTAGCCCAAAAGACTTAGACAGCCAGGTAATCCAAGCTGGCTTTAGGGTTTTCTCCATCTTCTCTCTCTGGGGAGGCAGTTTACTGGGGTAATGAACACATAGGATTCCCCTTGCTCAGTCCTCTGCACTTTCGCGCTCTTCCTCTCCTCATCTCTACATTTCTGCTCTTGGTTTGTTTCAAAACATCCCATAGTTTTTTTGCTGATAAAAAGGTGCATCTAATGAGGTACCTTCTGCCCTGGGTCCACCCTCTCTGACATGGAATATCTTCTGCATCTCCTCACCACCTGGTGCTGTGCTTTGGGCACTGACCTCACTCCTTTGCCTGCTGTTTGTGTTTTCATGGGGCTGGGGAAAGAGATAAAACTATGCTTGAAAAATGTTCTTGATAAGGAGGGCAGTTGTGGAAGAGGAGCTGAGATTTATGGAATGATAGCTTAAAAGGAAGGTGAAAATCTGAGATTAGCAGTAAGAAATCTCCTGGGTTGTGAAATTTGTTAGTCAGTGCAATAAGCTCCTCATCGCTTGGCAAATTTAAAATAAGCCTGGACTAAACACCTTAAAGGTCCTCACTCCCCTTCAGCTCTGTGACTCATAGGCCCTGGGGAAGTTTTAGCTCCCTTGGCTGGTTACAGGTATTCCTTCAGACATCTCCTGATGCCTCGGGCCAGCAGAACAGCCTGCAGGTGTTTCTTTGCTGCCCCTAGTCTAAGGCACAAACCACTCTTCTGCCTCGGTTAGTCCATGGTGCTTCACTGGAGCAAGAAGGTGTCTGTGCCTGTCAGGGCTGGGCTGAAAGCTGTGCTTCCATGCAGCATTTTCCCCAGGATGTTGTCTTGTTTCTCTCTTGCATTTCACAAACCAGATCTATCTCCAGAAGACTATTTTTTTGCTATCTCTCTGTGCACTGCTGGGTACTCTCATGCTGTTTCCTAGTCACTGTCTTATTAGTGCTGAGGGCACAGTCAATTACTTGTAAAAAATAACAGTTGCAAGACTGCTTGCTTAATCAGTCAAGATTGACAACATAATTCCCTTCCAAGCCAGCAGTTCTTCCAGAGAGATGTTTTTCCATGGTTGCTTAAAGTGAGTCAGCCAAGGTGCTGATGAGCCTTGTTAGTTGGGATTCCTCACCCCCTCCTCAACTGAAGCAATATCCTGGTTTACTCTTTGAGAATGACCCACTTGAAAGGCCAAATGGGGAGCTCCAGGCCAGAGACAACATGGTTTTCCAGAAGTAACTGGAAGTAGAATATAACCTTAAGTATGCACAAGGAGTGGAGGCTCAGGTGAGGACCAGTCCCTGGAGAGACTTTTCTGGTATAGACAGACTCAAGCGTCACTTCAATGAAGAGACTGCTGATATTAACAAGAGTTACTCTGCCAGTGAAATGTGTATCACATCTTGGAAACAAATAACCCATCTGGCCCTGGCCCAGATTTTATTGGGGTAATTGCATCTGTGCTGGGTGCTTTGCTAGTGTAAGAAGTCATAGCAAATCACTTCCATGCCACATCTTATTCTAGAGAGCTTCTCACTAGAGCCATGCCTAAAGACTGGGAAACTGGGAGATGGAAAATGCAGAAGTGCTTCAAAAAGGCCAGAAACTATAACAAACTCTTACTATATTAAGCAGAGCCATTTCTCTGTGACTTCTGACATGAACTCATTTCTATTTCTGATGTCCTGAAAACTGGGGCAGATGCTGATTTGGGGTAAATTGATCTAGTTCCACTGAAAAGAAAATGCTGGATTTTTTTTTTAGGAACAGAACTGGCACTGGACATACTTTTGAAATATCTTTAATTGAACCACTGCACTAATAAATGAATATTCAGAGAGAGAGCTGGGTGCCTCTAGCATAATCCCCGGGGAGAGTCAGTGTGTGTTCCCACAGATAAGAACACCTCAGGAAATTTATTTTTTCTATTAGATTCCTAGGACTTGAGGAGGGAAAATGGTTCAAAGGCAGGGAGAATACCTGGAGAACATAACTGGAAAAAAAACTTCTCAAAACTTCTGTGAAGACCTCATCTGCTCTATATTGTTCCTTCTGAAACTCATAAGACAGTTCAATCCAGAAAAGCTTTTAGGCATTGATGGATTTTAGTCTCCTAAAGTATTTATTTAATGTTACTTGCACTTTTTTTTCCCAAAGCAGATTCCAAATAGCACAATGTTATTTAAACCTTTCTGGTTTTCTAGTGCTAGTCCCTGAATTCAGGCTTTGCCACTGATAAAAAATAAGAGAGAGAGAGAGAGAAAGCCTTTCTTCTAAATACTTAATTTATTTGGGCTGTAATTTCTTCCCACCACACCAATCGTTTTTTTAGTCTGCATGTGTGAATCCTGTGAGTTTGGCTTGTGCACAGCCCAAAGCCAGACCAGCTAATTTCTCTGGTAAGGCTAGGAAGTGCTACTCTGGGGAGGACTGGGACTTTGCCTCTAGAAGCTTCTAGTGCATGTTATGCTCTCTCATCAGCAGCTTTTCCTCCATATTAGCCTTAAGATCATGACAAAAGCATTCATTTAGGAATCTCTCAGGGGTTTATATTCTATTCATACATAAGGTACGTATGTAATTCTAAGGATTATATTCAATTTTCACCTCTAGTTTCAGAATTTTTTGTATGGAGGCATGTACCGAGTAAGTTGGACCTCAGATAAAATGTAAAATGTTCCCATTTCCAGACAGCAATTAAAAGAAAATCTGCCATTCCATCCTGAAAGAAAGGTGGGCACTTTCACTCAATTTGCAAGCAAAAAAGCCAACAACCTGCAATTCTCATTTTTCACTTAAGCTCTTGTAGAGCACAAGCTAACCTCAATTTCCAATTGTTCCCTCTCTGCTGACACAGGCAGTGCAAAGCAGAGAGCAAACAAGGTCTGACAGCGCTTCTGGCTCCAAGTGGGTGAGGATGCAGAGGGAGGATGTCCTGCCCCACATTGCTGGTGCCCCAGCAGCGATAGCCAGGCTATTTATACCACAGGCGCTGGGCCAGGGAGGCAGCTCTGACAGCATCTCTCCTCTCCAGAAGTGCTGCACAGAGGCACTGGGGAGCTCCCAGGCTGCCTCCCCATGGCTGACACCCCAGCTGGGCTGAGCAGAGGCAGCTCTAGGTCTGGAGAAGGTCTGTTCCGTGCTCTCAGTTACATTCATTTCTGTTACACCTTCAGGTGAAAGCAATTATCTTGCAGATACTGCTCTGCCATGTGGGTTGTCATGGCAGTCTTCTTGCTTCTCAGGTTTCTAGTCAGCAGCAATATTTTCCTTCCAGGAGAATTACCATGTGCTGGAGTATTTGAAGTGCTTTGAGACCCTTGTTTTAGAGGCACTATCTAATCATCGTAATAGATACAAGGACAAATTGAAGCATTGCCCAGACTGATGGTTGAGTTTCTCACTCATATCTCTTCTTTACCCTTCATGTCCAGACAATCTCTGGACCAGGGATGGATGAAAAGGACAATGCCTATTGGATGCCAGCATGGGTGTGCTCAGTGCCTGATAAAATCAGCTGTGACAGGGAAAACAGATGTTAATAATATAGGCTGAGTTCATCGTTCTAATTGGGATTTACAATGTCTCCCACATTCAGTTTAAAGCTTGGTAAAGCCCCAGTAGGCAGAATTCAGCTGATGGAATTGCAAATCAGTTAGGACCACTGAGCTGACAGTCTCCATCAGCAGTGTCTCATCATCCTTGGGCGTTTGTTTGAAGGACAGTATACCCAGCAGACCCGAACCTTTGGAGTACCATGTGGTGCAAATGCTGGGGTGTGGCACGTGTTCAGCACTTGGTGCACTCTCTGAGCCCCAACAAGGCTTCTGCCTGAAGTGTAAGGCTCTGGTAACCCAGGAGTATAGATCAGCAGTATTTTTTCCCATCCTTTTCCAAGGTGATGTATCCCATCCCACAACAAATGGTAATGCCTGGATTTTCCAGACCCCATCACTCTGAGCAGCAGGTTGGTGTGGAGGGCTGTGGAAGAGGCGCTCTGTAGGGAGCAGGGTCTGATGGAACAAGTGTTCAGTAGGGCTGTGGCAGCAGCCCTCAACAAAGAAAGCTTTTTTTTTGTATCCTGTCCCAGACACTTCTGTTATATATGCTCAGGGTTGATTGTCTATAACCATAGTTTTTCAAGTCCAGGCCTGTTTTCTGTCAGTGGCTTTGCTGGAGCTCTGTTGATCCACCATCTTCCCTCATATCACATTTGCACAGCTCTTCACTGATATTCTCGCATTTTCTTCCTCGCTGCCTTGACATGTAATAAAATAAAAGTATCCCAGTTAAGAATAAAAATTATCTGCTGGCTCCTTCCTGGTCTTCAGATAGCAATCAAGGGTAGCTGAATAACTGCCTTGGAAAAACCAAAAGCATAAAAAATAAGTGGAATAACAAGATGTATGGGTAACTAACTTCAGCAGTGACCTTTATAGAGCCTGAGAAATAATGGGGAGAGATCTGCTTGAGGAGTTCACAGCTTGTGGTAGAATCTGCTGTCAGAGCCACTGCCTCATTTTTTATTTGGTTCTCCTAAAATTTTGTCCTTTTAAAAAAACCTTTAATTAAATACAAAACAAATTTCTAACGCTCAGAGCTGTTAATCACAAGAATTAAGCTGTTTCCTTGTGTTAAGAAAATATTTTTTAAGCCTGAGCAAAAAGCTTTTCCTACATAGTTCACCATAGTTAGCTGTTTATTATGCCCTGTTGATAGTGCAGGAGAGTCCAAATAGAAATGCCCAGGGTATAAACCTAACATGAGGCTCTCTTCTTACCTCAGACTTGCAGGACAGCTTAATAATAGTGTTTTATATCATTTCTGAAGCAGATATTTGTCTTTAATATTATCTAGCCTTTTGTTTTAAATTAATTTGTAAAATTCCAGGAGAAGAAAATCAAGATTAAAACCAGTTTAATTTGCTCTCCCACTCACTCATTTTCCAGATTCTTTTAAAAAATTATTCCCATTTGGAAAGAGAGAAAAGGAGATTTTTGGGTGGGAGTGAGAATGGAAGGATTGGGAGATGTAAAGCCACAGTTGGCAATCCTGCTCTCTCACATTTTATAAGACAGTAAAATCTGCATATTGCAGATGCTCTTTTTTACAAGGGGAAAGAAACCCCTTGTAATTTAAGTCAGGATCTCTGGGACTCTGCTGGGTGTGTTTTTAGAAATTTTTCTGGAAATCATCTTTTAGCTTTGAAAACAGACAAGTTGCTTGGCTAGTTTTTAGAATTGGGAATTAAATATAAAATCAGAATGCTGTGTTAAACAGTGTCATGTGATAAATGCAGTATTGTTGGCAGGTGCAGGCTCTTGAACTAGCAAAGGGATGCTAAGGTGTTTCTTTTTTGTTGCCAGACCCCACCTATCCTCTAACTAGGATTGGAGGCTGTTCTGACCTACCTCAGAAGACCAATTTTTCAGTATTTCCTGGCATCACTGACTGTGTCTGATTTAATTCCCAGGGAGGGTGTGTATTCAGAGCAGGGCAGGGTTAGGTGTCCAGTTCCACTCCACAGAAGTGGGAATATTGATGCTCTGGGAAAAGAAAGCACTGCTCAGAAAGCCCTAAGAAGCAGAGTCTTCAGAGCTGATCTTGTAGAGTTGTTTACACCAGGGCTGGAAGGACATTGTGACCTTTGGGCCTCCTGTTTAATATTGCCAGAGAACCTCCCATCTCATAAGGATGAAGCAAGGCAGAGCATCATGGGACACAGAAAAACCTACCCTCACCTTTTAATCTGCTTTGAGTTTGCAATCAGAATAATGGATAAGAAACAGTAATTTGGATGGGGCAGCATAAAGCAGAGCAGGCTCTGGGTAAATCCAGCTGATGATATGGAAAGGCATTTCAGTATTTGGATGAAGCCTGGCTGCATGGGATGAGACAGTGGTGCTAATGCTGCTGAGACAGTGGATCTGAAGGGCAAAGTCAGTCCAACCAGCACAGGCAGTGTTTGTTGGTAGGGAAGAGGAGAGTCCACCTTGTCCTTGTCATTTTAAAGTTGATGATGAGTCATGTAAACTCTTGTGAGGAGCAGGCTGAGAGCCAGGGTGATACCAGGGGAGCTGGCTGTGGTAGAGTCTAGGTGAGTCATAGTTACTTCATGTAAGAGAAAGTGAGCTCATTAGAAAAGTTCATAATATTAAAAATGGAGGGAAAAGATTGAAGTGGCAGATTTGGGATGTGATAGACCCTGCAGAAGAGTTTCTCAGGAGAATCAGGGGGAGATGGAAACATGCAGAGTGGTGGGGAGCAAGATGCCAAGAAGGAAGAATGGCCATTGCTAAAACAGCCAGTTAGAGGCAGGACATCTGAGGTTTAGTGGGTATCAACACTGGGGGTGGCTCTGCAGAAGCCAAGATGGGACTCCAGCACCTAAGGACAGCATTAGAAATGCTTCAGCAAATAGAACATTCAGTGATTTGATGTTTGATGAATTGAAATCAGCAACCACAGAGGCACAAGGCAGGATAGTATAATTCTTTTTATTTAGAAAGAATTAATAATGTATCGGTCAGCATTTTAAGGAACAAAACAAAATTCCTCTCCTTTGTGCAATTAGAGATACTGAAAACAAAACAAGTTAAGAAACTGAAAAATATTGTGAAAAGAAATTCTTTATTGTCCAGACTTCTGAAATGTCAATTTTGCTTCAATTTTCCTCGATGGGATTTTTGAGAAGTATTTTAAAGAAGTATGTTTCAGAGGGAATTTGACCCAAAAAAAAAAAAAAAGGCGACCCAAATTATGCCTTTTTTTCCCTGAAAAAGTTCTGTTAGTCCTGCAGGCATTAAAGCACAATGCTTTGCTTCAGGATATTAGAATGTTCTTATTCTGGGAAGAGAACACTGCCAAAAACCTGGATAAAAACCACCAGTCTGAGGAAGAAAGCCAAAAGGATGTGGGTAGTGCAGGTGGGTATAGAACTGAATGGTGTGAAAAAATCTCTTTGTGGTGAGAGGAAAAAAGAAAATGGAGAGTACAGCTGCTGACAGTCTTGTCATTGTTTGCTTTGTGGCAGTCAGCCAGAGCTGCAGGGAGAAGAGGCCTCGTGGAGCACATGTCACCTTCCAGAGGCAGGTGGGGTGGGTGGGGACAGGCAGGGCAGGGCACTGGCAGCCTGTGCTCGCTTTGGACCGGGCAGTCAGGAATCACCTGGCACAGATGTGCATGTGAATTACCCGGTGAATTCAGCAGGAACTCTCCAGAGTGTCTCAGCAATGTCTCTGCTGCTCTGCAGGTGCACAGGAGGCTGCAGACCTTCCTGTGGCCAGAACTGAGCTGTGGCCTGAATTGCAGGGTGCTGCTCTGCATTGTCACTTGGGGGGGTGTCAGCTGGATCCACCTGCCTCTTACATCAGTGGCATGGGGGACACTTGCCACCTCAGTCAGGCCACTTTGCCTTTCTTTCAGTGTTCATAGCCAGAGCTGTGTGCAGATGTCAGGAACAAACATTTCCCCCAGCTCCTTCTCCCTCCTGCTTCACACTGATCCAACCAGGCATTGCACACACGTGCAATGCTCCCATTCCCACTCAGTAACTCTGAGGAGCTGAGTGACTCCAGCCTAAAGCAGTTTCGCTGTATTTCACTGCAAATTTCATTTCTTTATGATCATCAGCTACTAATTTTATTTTTAGCCTGTCTATTCTAAATAGCAGCTCAAAGCCTTTTACACTGGCTAAGGAAGTAATGATTTTCTCTGTAAAGAATCCTGTGGTTTCCTACAGCAGGAGCTTTATCAGAATGAAATCAGAAGCAGTTAATGGTGGCTGCAGGATTTGTAACAAGCATGTGAGCCAGGAATGAAAGCAGCATTGGGGGTTTTTTCTCTTTAGCTTAGAATTTTTTCCTGGTTCAGTAGATTCTTTTTTTTTCATTTTGGGTTTTCAATATGTAGCATTAGTCTGAAGTAAATTAATTTCCTGTTGGAGTTATTCTAAATTGGAAAGTCTCTAGGCAAATTTACAGTATTTCTGTGTGGCACTGGTATTTTTGCCTGGCAGGACTCTTTCCACATGAGGTGGAATCTTGCAGCCCTCTACCCATTTCACACAGTGCCTTATGAAGAGGGGGCCACAGCAGAAGGTATTTGAGACTGAAAAGTGAACTCTTGCACAGTTGCTGCAAAAGCTTTGCCTTGTGGCCAGACTTCTGCCAAACAGGGATGCCAAGAGGAGGGAGAAGGGCTGTGCTTGCTTCTCTGTCCTGGTCTTGGAGCAGACCCCACAGACCCAGTTCTGCTGCTCAGGGTGGCTTGGGATGGAGGACTCTGCTTTTCCACAGGTCTGCAAGAGCCTTGGGTGTTAAAATCCTTCTTAGTTCCTTTCTTCCTTTCCTGCAGTGATGAAGGGAAGCTTCCAGAAACTGCATGTGGTACCTTCAAAGCAGAGGAGTTCTGTACTGTTTACATGCATTGATGCTGGTGTCTGTGAAATGGTGGCTCATTTTCTGTAATTCTCTTTCTGCTGCTGTCTTCCAGGTGCACACGTTCAGGGGCCCGCACTGGTGTGAATACTGTGCCAACTTCATGTGGGGCCTCATTGCTCAGGGAGTAAAATGTGCAGGTAACAGTCATTCCCTGTTCTTTTCCTGAGTCACTCCTCACCTTGAAACTCTGTAATGTGTAGCCTGCTCTGCCATGGCACCAGGGTCAGTCTGCTCCCTGCTCAGTGGAAGCAGGAAATGTATCCACTCTGCTGCTGATGTTTCAGGTATCTGTTTCAATGACTCCCTGGAGTGATGCACAGCACTCACAGAGAGGAGACAATCATCTTTTAAGAGATTTTTTTCCCCCACCCTTTTAGAATGGAGGAGAAAATGGACAGCTGCATAGTTAGCTTTATTTCTTTTATACCATTCCATGTATTGGTAGGTGTGAGAAAGTCATCGGGGATCTTGATGTGGAAGGTGGACCTCAAATTCCACGTTGCTCTGTGAAACAGACATTCAGGTTAATTTTATATATAAACCAGCTGAGTCCCAGCATGCCACAGACCCTAAATCAGATCTCCTACTTGCAGACTGCAAAGAAAAGGGATGATGAATAAGGGATGCCTACTGAAATGTTACATAAACACTCAGGTGCTGGTGGAAATGTATTACACGCATGGGTATCACTGCAGGCATTTCTGGGATAAAGCCTCTCCAAAGGAAAACAGTTGGACAGTTTTATTGATAAGGTTCTTCTGAAAGGAAAGGACAGTCAGCTTTCTTTCAGAGGCAGAGAAAAGGATCAAAGTGATCCAAATAGTTTGCTGTATTTAAAAAGTATTTTATGACATTCTAGCAAACCGTATTTATAAAAATGGTGCAGAGATGTTGATGTATGAAGACCTGCTTACGTTGCCCTGGAAACTGAATTTTCAAGCTAATTTAAGAAAATCTGCTCTGTCTAAAGCTTTCTGAAGTCTTGTCTCAAGCAAATAAGAAGGCTTTTTATCACAGAACCGCAAAATTATATAATATTCAAAATCATTTCTAGCCACATAGGATTGAAATATTTTTAAATTCTTCTCTTATAATTATTTGAATGCAATATTTTGTTGTTACCATTACAGCTCTGTTTTAAGACATGATTATGCAAAAATGGCATTTCCTTTCTCAGTATTTTCCCGCTACTAAGAATACAGGATTACAGCCATGTCCTCCACTTGTGAGTGAAGATTGTTAGTACATTTTACCACTCTTGATTTTGACACAGGGTGTACAGTGCTAGGAGAGGAAGAGGAGGCTTGATTTTGATTTTCTGATTAGTATTGGTTTTGATTGCACTTAAATCAGTAAGTGTGCCATCTTTATTCCTTGCCTTAGATTCCTTCATTTGGGCATTTAGGAGAGATACCACATATTTTGCAGATTGATGTTAGGTAACTTTGATCCAGAGAAAGATTAAAAATAAACAGTATGAAGGCTTGCAATGCTGCGTGGCACTGTGGAATTAATACTGTTGCTTTTACAATTAAATCCACAGTGCTTATTATTTTGTACTGCCTTTTTTTTTTTTTCTTTTAACTGAAGTACAGATGATTTTCTGGATTTATGCAGATTTTTCTAAACTGTGGGCTTCCAAAAGCTTCCAAAATCTGGTTTTCTTTCCTCCTTATGAGGATGGTAATAAGTACTGCATGCATCCATTCTCCTCTTTGCAGCATAAGGAGCATATGTGTATTAGATGACTTCACAGGTTCAGAAACTATAATTAGGGCTTTCTGTCTTGTGTGAGGTTTCACATCAGTGTTGGTAGCTTCCAGTAGTTTCTGTGGTCTTATTTTTATTTTAAAATTCCATGTTGTACGACCATGCTTGCTGAAGTGTCAGTGAGGATTTGGGGTGGGGTGAGGCTGCAGCAGTGTCTGCCTGCTCCCACAGCTGAGGCTGTGCAGCCATCAGAGCCAGAAGCTGCCCAGATCTGGGCATTTCACGGAAATACTGGAGGTGCACAGACACAGAATGAGGCCCTGCACAGCCAGTGCTAATGTAGGGGAGCTCAGGCTTAAATGGTGGGAGTTTGGCCAAGTTTATGTGGTCTTAGAGGGCTTTAAAAAAATTGCTTCTGAACTGAGTCATTTTAATATGGAAACAGTGAGGCACAGTAAACCAGGAGCCACATGAGGCCATTGTTTTTCAGAGTGGGTTTGTACTAAAAAAAAAAATAAATTACAGCTTCTAGCAGGATGCAGCCCACTTGAATTCAAGTGGGGTTCAATGCCACTTGAGGGAAATCCACGAAATCTGTTTGGTGGTCTGTATAATCATTTTATTGAAAATACCTACAAGCAAAACTGCATGGATCATATATAATTTTATACTTTTTAAAGCATTTGCTTTTTATAGAAAATAGTTGCACATCTCAAGAGGACTCTATTTGCTGTACAGAAGTGATGAGTTTAACAAATAGAAATGGATTACTGCATGGGCTACTCTCAACCATTTAAAATCCTATTCTGTGCAGAAGCACAAAAACATGCCAAAAGAGATGTGTAGGACACTCCAAGACTGGACAGCAAAGATAAATGTCACCCATTTCAGAAAGGAGGAAGAGCCAGTGGCAAAAACAGAGCTTATTTCTAATGGCTGATAGTTTATGTTACACAAAGTAAGCCAATCCTTTAAAAAATTATCAGCCAGAACTAAACATTTATAAGAGTACACATGCCATAGCAACCAGCAAGGATGCCTTAGCAAATTCAGCTGGAGTCATGCTTTGTTTCAGTCCTGCATGGCTGAATGTGTGTCTGCCAAAACACAGACTTGAGTGTGGTCAGGATCTTGTCAGGTGCAGTCCTGTTTTATTAGTTCCTGGAAGGTGGATTCTCCCTTACTTATCCTTGTTCACGTTTTATGTAGATGAAGAAGGAGGAGTCTTTTCCTGCCTTAAAGATGAGAGGTAAATGTAGGCACCACATTGGACACCTGATGAATGGCTGCTGGTTGAAATGAGATGTTGGGTGTTACCTGGACTGCAAAGGTTTGGGGATTAATACAAACTACCAAACATGAGAGGAATTTCATTGTCTTCCAAACATAGAACTTGGAGCGATGTCTGGGATTTGGATCTTATAGGAAATTAATTGGTGGGTGCAGTATGTAAGTAGAAATGACTGAAGAAGTATTTGAAATTATAATGCCATCACTGTGTAAACACTGAAGGTCAATAGAAATTAATGAAGACATAAGATTTTACCCCAGAACAAAATCCAATGCATGAACTTATAAAAATGTATTCTTAGTTAATATTCCTTCTATGTAAAGCTCTCTTATGTTCACAGGGCTCATCCCAGGGCCCAGAATGTGTTCAGAAGAGAAACTGTAACAGTATTCAAACAAAATTTGTAGATATGCACCAGTGGGTTTTCTATGAATGATACAAACATGTAACTCACAGTAGCATTACCAGAATAGTGTGTTCTCAGAGACTGGAGCATTGCTGATGCTGTTCTGTGCTGCCCAAGTGGAATGGCAGATCAGTAGATTTGCCAAGCTGCACCTGTCTCCAGCCCATCAGAGCTCTCCAAGTCCTTCCCCTGCACGCTTTTGCTTGTTGTTCCTCATGAATAAGCAGTTTAATCAGAAGATTTTTTTTTTAAAGATGCTGGCTGGTTACAAAGTATTAATTAGCTTATCTTAAAGATAACTTTTTTTTATATATCTGTTTCCCTGGATGCTTTTGGTGGTATTTTGGGCTGCTCCCAGTAACACCAGGCAGCACCATCCTCTGAGGCTGTACACAAAGCACCATTGCTGCAGCCTTCATAGTTTTGCTCCAGACTATCTCAGCCTGCTACAGATGTAGCATTTCCTATCTTCTGCTTTCCTTGGAGCAGGTAACCTCTCTGAAGAGCTGATAGAAATTAATTTGCAGCTGAACTATCAGTGTGCAGATAATCAGCTCCCACTGACAGACCCCAAGCAATACTGCTGCCACTCCTGACCACAGTGAGATCTGGGGGTTCATTTTCAAAAGAACTAAAGTACAGTCTCAAAGCAGAATTGTTTTGTGAATTACTGCTTAAGTGTTTAATTTCCCCATTTCATCCATTTCCTTCTCCAGCAGTTGAAAGATGTGCAGCTGCCCCATTTCCTTTGCTATTTCTTTTGCCTTGCTATGAATCCTTTGTGTTGGACAGCTCTGTGTTGCTCCATTGGTGTGTAAGGATGGAGGAGAGCACAAAGGAGCCTGCCCATCCTCAGGCATTGATTGTGCAGGCAGAGTGCTCATGCTTTCTGTGCCTGGAAAAACAGCTGATGCTCTTGTGACTAAAGTCAGCAAAGGGAAAGGCAAGGTGTTCTCATCATATTGCCCACTCTCAAGGTATTTTGCATGGCTCAGTCATGAAAAGCTTCCCCTCTGCCCACGCTTGTGCCTTACAAACACATCCAAGCTCCTTCTGAGATGAGCACCAGATTCTGCTGGTTGTGGGATGCTGGGCACAGACAGTCAGACCAGTAGAGACCCAAAGAGCAAAGCCTGGTCTGTGGGAAGGGGGCTGGACACCAACCCCTGCCCATCAGCAGACGCTGATGCTGTTGGAGATGTGTGCTGCCGGGCAAGCTGTTCACCAGCTCGGGATCTGGTGGTGTTCCTGCGAGGAAGGAGCTCTGGAATTTTGAAATGCTAATCAGACAGCAGAGCCTTGCTTCAGAGCCGTTTCCAAGGGGAAGCTATTCTGCAGTTATATATTCTTGAAACTGTAAGTCCTAAAAGCAGCTTTATCTCCAAGCCCACACAGACCTGGAAGCCTTGAACAAGGCAGTGGCCCAGGCAGGGAGCTGTCGAGGTAGGCAGGTGTCATGGCAGGAAGCCTGGGGAATTCTTGAACAAACTGACTCTAATCTTGCAAAACTTCTATAAAATGAAACCATTGTCACTAAGCATTTTGGAGGCACAAATGTAAGTATTCTTTTGATTTGAGATAAGGGAATATTGGCTGGTTTGATGGGCTTTTTTTCTTTTTGTTTCATCAGCCCTGATTTTTCAGTAGCATTAGGTAATTATGTTGCCAAGTAACTAGCTGCCCTCTTGAAACTCCTGTCTTAAAATAATGTACCCTGTAGTGCATGATACAGTGATGTGGATGTAAGGAGATTTTAGGGAGCATACTCATATGTATGGAAGCAATTTTTGCCATGGGGCTGCTTAGTGAAGTGGCTTAAGGCTCTGGTGGGACCAGGGTTGCTTCCAGATGTGCATTGCAGATGAACATATAGCCCATACTCGAGGCACTGTGGCAGCTCCAGTGTGGACACCCAAGTTGCAGCCATGCAGCTGAGGAGGAGGAAGAGGGCAGACCTTCATAGCACCCTGCTGGATTGTGCTTGGAAGCACAGAGTGCAGCACGTGTAGCCACTGGGGCTGCTAGCTTCCTTTGCCTGTTGGAACATGCTGCATCCCACGAAACAGAAAACGCTGCTCCCTCTGCTACAGAAAAAGTGATAAATTTTTAAGGAGAAGCTATGAGCTCATGAGTGATGTATGAGAGCAAATGGCTTTCTAACCTTTTCACCCTTGCAAGAAGGAATGATGCCAGTACTTTGTGCTTGTGTAGAGCCCACTGTCTTCCTGTGTCAGCTCAGGTGTGAGGGTGTAGCCCTGTCTGATGGGTGCTGCAATGGACCAGCCCAAGGCAGCACTCGGTGCCAGCACTGCAGCTCTGTGCTTCCCACCCTCCTACACTTACCACAAGTCTCAGAAGAGTCTTTCAAGACTTTTTGCAGATAATGTATATCTACCCTTTAGCTCTTAAAGCTGTTCTTCAGAGTGATAGAACACATCAATTTTGGGGCAATAATTTGGAGATATAATTAGAGTGATGTATGTAGTACATGGTATTGTTCCGATGGAGCATGATCAGCAGCCATGTTAGCCAGTAAATCATAAACCAAAGGAAATCTAAAACTGACTGAAGTCAAATCAACAGTGTAACAAAACATGACAGCTAAGTATATTTGAGTCTCTGCAAATATTTATACTGTGTGCTCGTGGGGCAGTAGCAATGTACATCTATCTGTTGGCTCTGCTCATGCATTTAATATGAACATGTTATTTGTTCTCTTAGCCCTGTGGACTAACATCAGTATTAGCTGTTTCTATAACATTACCAGACCTTCTTCGAGGCATCATAGGAAACTATTGTCAGGCTGGTTTTAAATTTATTACTTCTCATAGAAGTAATGTCACAGCCCATCTGAACTCCTAGATCAATACACTGTTAAAGCCAGGGCAGCTTATCACCGACTTTCAGACCTGTCATCTGAAATTACTGTCTGCACACCCTCCTTAAATTTCCAAACTTCCTATAAACTCTTGAATTTATGACTGCATTGGTTTTGGTCCATGTGGTATATTTGAAAGGTGGCCACAGTTTGATAGCACTGTAAAAGGAACAGTAAGAGTGACTTATAATTCTGCTTCTGAGAAATCATCTCTATAAGGTGAAACTGATTAACTGAAGTCAGCAAAAGTTTTACTATTGACCTGCAAGAGCTCATAACTGCATCTTTTACATCTGTCCTGTATTATTCTAGGATTTATCAGCAGATACAATGCTTTAGGGGGATTTCTCTGAAGCTCCTCACCAGCCAGCAGGTTCTGTAAGAAATGGGTACGGCTCTTGGTTACTTTAGATCCAGAGCAAAGCTGCTATTCTGGATTTATTTTGACATAATGAAAAGTAAATAGACCCTCAGTTTGAAATTAAATTAATCCTCTTGGTTTTAATGAACCCAGCCAAATGATGAAGCTCATGTGCAAACAAGGCAGCAGTCCTAAGACTCTACCCCACAGCAGCATCCGGGAGATTTAGGACTTGGCTTTCCTATTCCTTCCCACTTGATTGTAAAATAATGGCTTTTGAAGCTTTCAAAGCATCTGCAGTGAGAACAGAGGACTTTTTTTTTTATTTAACACTATTCAGTTTGCAGTACAATTCCTGTTGTTTAGGACTGACAAATAAGTTGAGTATAGTTAAGTACAAAACTGGGACATTGCCAGTGCTCTGTGGAGAGGAGGACTGACCTGCTGCCATGGGGCTTTTGAGCTTGGTAGAGTTAGCAAGACATCATCCTTAGTTATCAGCTGAACCAGAGGTGAGTGAAGTGACTGAGACATGGATGTTCTGCCTTCTATGAAGTATTGTCAGCTGGGGCTAGAGGCCCACTTGGTTCAGGAAGCACAGCAGTGGTGAGTTTCAGGTTCTGCATTGGAAAAAAATACCATCTTCTGATGGAAATTCACTGAAATAACCTTGATATATTTACTGATATGAAATTGCTAAAGTAAGATGGTTTTCTGTGCTTACACAAGAGGCAAGAAGCCTTAGTTATTACAAGGACACCACACAGCCCAATAATCCTGAACATAAGGCTCACATGTTTTTCTAAACATTAGGTATCTGAAATATTTCCAGGTTTTAAATGTTTCTCAGGAGTGTTCATAAGCCCTTAAGCAGTGGGTTGGTGCATAAAATCTAATCAAATGCAAAGGAAGAACAAATGAGAGAGGAGAAAAGTTGACTTCTGCATTTGTAATTATTATTCTGGGATTAATGAGGTTAGATTCAAAGCCTGTCTGACTCTATGGGATTAGCAATAACACAATTACTGTCAGAAGCAAGGTTTTCACAATGAAAACATCTCTGTAAATTGAGATTTTAATGAATTGAAACTTTCTCGTATATAAATATAATTAAGATGGTCTCAGTCAAGGCAATAATTGGTTTAACTCAAGTGTAAGATACTTGGGAGTATGTGTTTTTTTTCTTTTTTTTTTTTTTTTTGTGTATTTTATTCTTAATTATCCTTGGGTTCCCAGAAATGTAACTCTGAGCTATATTGCTGTTTGTGTGAAGCAGCTAATTTGCACTTACAGAATGCTTCATGAGTTCTCATGAGTGAGGTGCTGCCATCCCAGTGTTGTAGACATCATTTTTGATAGGCAGATATTTAATACTTGTTGGAAGAGGTGCTTCTTGAGGCAGTTTTAGGAATTGTATGTACAGTAATTATATTTGCATTTGTAAATATTATTACTACATTGTTACAGTTTATTCCTAAATAAAGGAAGTCAAGATTTAAGATTTCCTATGTGGTCTCAATTTGCTTCCCTTGTGTGTGTGTTAAGATGTTGCCTGTAATTATTTGACTTTTTTTTTAATTTTTACTCCTCAATTCTCTCTTTATTTTGAAAGCAGACTGCTTTAATAGCATCTATTCAGTATTTTGTCCTGTTTTTTAAAGTGCTGGTGTTACTAATGACACAGCATTCAAACCTTACACCAAGGAAGACTTATTTTACCTGTGCATTTCCACAAACATTTATTGATTTGGTTCTACAAGACCCGGAGGAGGCCAGAACAGCTTCTCCTTGCTGAGTTACAGCTGGGGCAGTGACTCACTAGAGGGCTCAGGTCACATGTTTCAGTGAATGTGGGTTCCCTATTTAAAGCACAGAGAGACCTGGTTTTTCAAAGTTCAGGCAAAATGTGGCACAGGGCACAGATATTTAAAGGAAAGGCAGGCTGGCTGCCTGGCAGGCTCAGAGTTTCTTTGTTCTGTGCCCCAAAACTACAGGTAGGGAGATGCTGGGCATGAGGTCACTTTGGGTGTCACTTTGGGGGCCGCTTCAGGGTCCTGGAGCACTTGACTAAATGTGGGATTTCAAGAAGTGCTTAGATGGAAGCGAGGCTGTCCCTGTTCCCTCTCTGCCAGCACTGAGGAGCCCAGGTACCCAAAGCACTCCTCCCCAAGGGCAGGGGCAGCAGTGGGGTCTGGGCTGTGCCCAGAGGGCCCTGGGGGCACCGTGTGTGTGCAGGGGTTCGGGTGGGAGGCTTTGCCCACGGCGGGTTCACAGCACAGAGCTGCAGCCAGGAGGGAAATCCAGCAGCACTGCTCCCTGCCCGGGCATTCCCTGCTCCTCAGGAGGAACAGAGGTCACTCCTGCACAGAAAGACCTCCAGAGAATTCTAATCAGCCATTTCATCTGGATCAGGATCTGAGAAAGTTTTGATGGATTGAAAGTGACATGCGAAACTTTAATTGCAACCAGAGGATCCTAAGTGACAAATCCGGTTGTTTTACAGGCCTTTTAAGTAAACAAAGTGCTTTTAGCAGCAGGCTGCAGCTGACTTAGTGGAAATTAAATGTAGCCATGAATTCTGGGGTTTACTGTTTTGGAAAGCACTAAGTCACATAACTTGGAGCTTTAATGGAAGTACAAGTATTGGCAAAATCAGCAGGAACAAAACAGGAAGGGATTCTCAGTGGATAGATACCCAGTCCTACAGTGAGAGAAGAAAGTACAGATTTTCATCAAGGCATTGATCCTTCAAGCTCCTCCATCCCTTGATGCTGTGACAGTCAGGGCACTGGGGCTGGCAGGGCAGCAGGGTGCAGGAGCACTTGCAGAGCAGGGGTCCCTGTGTGTCCCAAGTGCCCATCAGAGCGTGGCAGCCACCCTGGCTGGGATGTGCTGCTGTTCTCCCTGGGCTTGGCTGTTTCCTGACAAGCACCTGGCAGTCTGCATGGCAGAACAGGAGAGGTGGCACTGGGCAGAGGCACAGGGTCAGTACTGGGGTCAGCTCCTCTCCAGGCAGGGCAGGGCTGCACACCTGTCCCTGAAGTGGCTCAGGTTTTGGCACTGCCTTGCCAGGTCACTGCAGAGGGGTTGTAGCCTGTTTGTAACACAGTCCCTACCTTCATCTCCCCTAGGAGATGTCTAAAGTGCCAGATCCAGGGCTACATTGAAGATGGAGATGTTAGGAAATCCCCAGTAACTTGGGAGAAAAGTCTTCATTGTGACAGCAGTGATGGGGAACATAATTGACCCCTAGCTCTTCATTTGAAAAAACACACGGAAAGTTTGTCAGTCTGTGTTAGACCTCCCAGAAACAGAATAAATGTCTTGGGTAGGAAATCCTTCTGACTTCAGGGCTGTCCCTTCTTCAGGTATTTGGTGGTTAAGGGCCCTGAAGAGAAGTAACTGTTGTGAGTTGAGATCAGATCCTGCCGGAGCCATTTGTACTCCACAGCACTGATCTCAGAATACATTTTCAGCAAACACCAGCCTAATCATGTTTTCATTTTTTCCCTCAGATTGTGGTTTAAATGTGCACAAGCAATGTTCCAAGATGGTCCCAAATGACTGCAAGCCAGACCTGAAGCATGTAAAAAAAGTGTACAGCTGTGACCTTACCACGCTAGTAAAAGCACACTTCACCAAGAGACCAATGGTGGTAGATATGTGCATTAGGGAAATTGAATCTAGAGGTAAGGCATCCTTAATGGACTTTTGTTGCTTTACTGATAATCCATTTAGATTGATCTGGGTCATCTGGGTTTCTGCTGAATGTATGATTGCTCAAAACAGATTTGCACAAGACATTTTATGACTGCCAATTACCCTGCACAGCTGATATTATACTGTGCATTATTTCATGGTTCATACCATTTATAATTTTTATAGATTCTGCTAGAAATTGCTTAATGGGAAGTTACTGCTTTGTAGTTACATATTAGTGCCTATCTTTCCAATAATATATTCATTTTAAAAATTAAATGAATGTGGCAAAACAAAGAGGGTTCATATTAATGTGTTCATTCTTGCTAGTTTGCCTAGCCCACACTGAGTATCCTTTTCTAGAATTAGGGTACCTGTTTTTATTCTGAAATAATGACTGATCATCAAGTATGTTAATCTGAGTTATTTTGAAATGAGCCATAATTGGTTTAATACATTCCTTCAGCTCTGAAGTCATTTTCGTAAATACAGTTTAGTGCTGATAGAACAAGGCATCTACTGCAATGGCCAGGGTTAAAAACACAGGATAAGGTTTCATTCTGGAAGAAAAACCTGATAAGGCTTTTAAATCATGTCTGCTTCTTCTACCTTAAATGAAAGACTTGCCAAGGGAAGAACCAGGTTGAAGGCAACAGTAAAAAACAGGACTAATTTTAATTTTGTTAAAATGTTCATTGCAGGTCTTAATTCTGAAGGACTGTACCGAGTCTCAGGATTTAGTGATCTTATTGAAGATGTCAAAATGGCATTTGACAGAGGTACAGTCTTTCCTGCATGCTGGAACTTGGTGCTGATGTATAAAATATAGACAATTTTTCTGCAGAGCCTGTGTCTCACGCTCCAGTGCGCTGGTGCTCTGAAGGAGTCAGACGGCTGTGCTGGCAGGAGGGGAGATGCCCCATCACAAAAGCATATCAGCTTCACTCTGGCCCTTATTACAAAAATCTCCTTTTCTCCTTCCATCAGTATCTGTGCTCCAGTAACCATGTGTGTAGGAAGGACAAAGCTTTGTGAACTACTGCCCTAGTTTGCAAGTCAAACTGTGCTTGGAGGGGTGGGGGAGAGATAGAGGGTGAGTGGTGAAGTGCCTTAAGAGAGCTGTGCAACTTGAATCCATCTTTCTGGATGAAAGCTCCAAAATAATAAGATGAATGCAATAGTGCAAACAAAGTTTGAATTATTACAGACTAAAAGAAGGTCACTGAGAGCAAACTCTTCTCTCTGAGAAAAGACAGTGGGAAAATTAAAACCTTTCCAGCTGCAGTCCCTCTATCCCAGTAGAAATCAAGTCCAGAATCCGTGCTGGAAACTCTCTTTCCTGTTTGTCTGGAGGACTGGACCGATTCGGACCACATCTGCAGTGTTAGCAGGGTGGGGATGTGCTGCAGAAGCCAAGTTCTGGATGTGTGTCCGCTGCACTTCGGAGTAGGTAGTATGTTCCAGTTAAATGGTGAACACATGTTTTTCCTATAAAATAGGGGGGCTGTGGACAAAGCTGGTTTTCTGCCTTCTACTTTTTTCCCAGACTCCCTGATTTCTCATTCAGTGCTGATGAATGTGTTGTTTTGCAATGCAGTGTGTTCAGAAATAGCTAAACATCCATACCTTAATACAAGACAGATACTGCAAGATCAGTCAGGCAGGTTTTAAAAAAACCCAAACTGTATTTTTAGTAATTATTTGAAACAAAGAAAAGATGTGTTATTTTATAAAATGCTTGAGGTTTTCACCCTGAAACCATGAACATCATAGTCCACTAACGGTTTTATGTACAACAGCCAAAATCTGTAATTGTTTCCTTTTCAATAATGTTTGCTTAAGCGAGTTATTATTTTTCTTTTGAATGCTGCTCTACATCTGTTTACATTTCCAAGGCTTTAATATCAGTGCCTTCTCCACACAGATGGGGAAAAAGCTGATATTTCTGTGAATATGTATGAAGATATCAATATTATCACTGGTGCACTTAAACTGTACTTCAGGGATTTGCCAATTCCACTCATCACATATGATGCCTACCCAAAGTTCATAGAGTCTGCAAGTAAGTGTAACACATTTTTTGTCTGCTTTTCATTCTTAGCCTTTTCTCCTTTTTGTGCAGGACTGTCCTGTTTGTTTTGTAGCTATCCCATCAGCTCTTACCCTGCATGCCCAATTTAGTAAGGATTGCTGGACTAAACATGCAGTGCACATTGTGGCCTGACTGTGTGATGCTACATGGGCATGGTTACATTTTCCTTTGCCTTTGTCACCAGGAATGTTTCCTTTTCATCACACATTATGGATTACATCACTGGTGTGTCTTGCATGAGTCCTGGGTACTTGACAGTGGTTATTTAAAGTCTGTTGGTTTTATAGTCCCAGAAAGAAGGTGATTTATGGAAATGTTTAGAAATAAGATGTCGTTTGTTTCTGGAGTTGTCCATTTTGAGTGTTTTCATAAGCTGATAACCACTCATTCTCCCAAAGCCACCTTTGGGGCTGGCCTTGCAGAAGGTGGGTCTACAAGCACAGCAGTAAGCCCAGCTGGAATCTCTCTCCCAGACATCCTGGCTGCCTGAAGCATTTCTGTGATGTGTTCACACCAGCCACACCTGGAAAGGTGTGAGGTAGCCATGGGTACAAAACAAGGACTGCATGCTGGCCCTTACAGCTTCTTTGGAGAAGGCTTTTTCCAAGTCATATGGAGACAGCCAAAGGCACTGATGGCAAAGTTCCCAGTACCTTCTGCTCTCCCAGAGCTGCACCTGTAGATTATTTGTGCAAAACCAGTCCAGTCAGCAAGATTGCCAGAGGATTTTTTTTAGTAGGCTGCAGGGAATCTTTCAGTGGAGTGCAGTTTGCTTTGGTGAGTTTTCTTTGTCCAAAACCAGTCACATCCTTACGGTGCTCTGAGCGCCTCTTTGGACAGACAAATCCTCTATGAGTAATCCAGCAGAGCTGTGAGACCCTGCCTCCTGTGCAGGCCAGGTTGCTGCCATTCTGTGTGTGAATTCTGGCTGTTTGTGTGGTGACAGCAGAACATCTGTGTTCCAGAAACCACGGATCCGGATGAACAGCTGGAAATTCTGCACGAGGCGCTGAAGCTGCTGCCACCTGCACACTGTGAAACATTACGGTATCTCATGGCACATCTGAAGAGGTGGGTGCAACAGCTGCAAAGAACTCTAAGCCACACTCATTTTTAGCAAAAATCCATGTTAGCACCTCCAGAAAAGTCTGGTCAGAGCCCACCAAATCCTGGAAAGGGCCTGTGGCAGGAGTGGTGCACAACAGCAAAACTCAGACACAGGGGATTATCCCTTGCAAGGTGGCATGTTAGGGTGTCCATTTTAGTTTCTCAAATAATATGAACTTACTGTCAATATGTAAGAATCATTCCCTTTACATAGAAAAACTACTTTATTTTGAGGTCTTTTCTGCCCTTTTTTCATTATGTTGTTCCCCTACAAGTAGGACTGTGTTGACTTTGCTGAGTGCCTCAGGCAAAATTCGGCTACTGAGTTTCTGCCTGATTTGTCCGTTTATTTCAATGACATTTCTAATGGGTGTTTTAAAACGGACAAAGGGATGAGAGACATAGGAACAAAAATTCCACCTTACAGCTTGTGATGTGTGAAATTAATTTTTCCTCACCCCGTTCAAGATTAGCTGTTGCTGCTCTACCTAGCAAGTTGCTTTTGCACACCATATTTCTGGTATAGGGGAATGATAAGGTAGAAAGGTGACAAAATTCACTATTTTTAAATTTCTGTTTAATGCTTTGCTAAAAGGAGCTGTGCTGCTCAACAGGCCATTGCCTTGCTGCTGAATTCAGGTAATCAGACACAGCTCCTTTATTTGGAATACTTACAGACTGGAGACACAGCAACTCAGTAACATCAGTCTGACCTGTTTTCAAATAAAAAGTAAGGCAGAAAGGGAGAAACAGAAGAAAAATCTTGAGTTTGTGATTTTTGTATACCAAAGGACTTGTTCATGCAGTGCATGTGGGCATGGCCTGTGTGCTCTGAGGGGAACAGACACTGACTCACCACAAGCCCCCACAGCTTCTGCTTTCGCTCGCTCCCAAGTGTTTCACCTGACACTCCCATGTGTGACCTGCTGGGAACAGTGGCCTCTCCCTGGGGAAAGGCACACATTTCTGTCTAGTTTCCCTGATTTTCAAGCATATGCAGGCATGCTCTGGCACAGAAGAAATGTGAGAATCACTGGGGTTTTTTTGCAGAGTAACGCTCCATGAAAAGGAAAACCTGATGAGTGCAGAAAACCTGGGCATAGTTTTTGGACCAACTCTTATGAGAGCGCCGGAGCTGGACGCGATGGCTGCGCTGAACGACATCCGCTATCAGAGACTTGTGGTGGAGATGCTTATAAAAAATGAAGACATTTTATTTTGAATATTTTGGGGGTTTTGTAATAAAAAAGGAAGCAACGGTGTTCTATGGATGAAGGAATATTTTAAAGTAATTTAATGGCTCTTGTCGCTGAATTCCATATTTGCTAGAGCTTTCGATGTATTCAGGATAAAAATGAAGGAACTCTTTGTCGTTTCCATAGTGCCATTCAGCTGATGTTGAAAAAGGTTAACACATACTTTCCAGTACTAGTAATCCTGGGTGTTTATCATGTTGAAATAAAAAAACAAAATGCCTAAAGCTATTGCATGATTTGCTCCCTGTTCTTCCTGTTCTGGTGAGACTCATTCCATGAAGAAAACAACTGAACTGGTGCAGCATCTTTGTTCTGGATAGTTTGTGATTGTAATTCAGCATGTTTCTCCGTGTAAACCTGTTGTGAATTTGCTTTTTGTTCTATGTAATTGGTTTCTAATACTAAAAAGAAGGCAGACTTCTGTGAAATGGAGCCTCTCGCCATTTATTGACATTTCATACTCTTCCACTTCTAGGGCTGATTTCTTCTTGGGTTTCTTTCCATTTTTTCATCATATAGTAATTTGTTTTTAACAGAATCAAAATTGTACTTTAAATGTTACTTTAAGTAATTCTCCATGATGTTTATGGTGGTTGCAGTGAAATCTGCAATACTGAACAGTGTTCCTTTATTATTATTGCTATTTCAATTGTAATTTTGTATTTTTATCTGGCATGCATATATTAATTTATTAAATTTTGCTTTTAGAACTCTAACATTATGCTATTTATTTTTACTTTCTGAACTTGTTTCAAAAATATTGATTGTTTCATTTCTTACATTTGCACTATGCTGAACAACCTCTGACTTAAAGAAATGAGTTAGACTTTCACCAGCTTTGACAAGACTATTCTAAATATTTTGGATCCTGACACATTACTAAAGTTCTCACAAATTCCTGTCTACTCTGAGCAGTCCTTTCTTCCTTGTCCAAGAAGGCTTCAGAACTCTTAAATAAACCAAGAAAAGTATTGTCAAGCCATCTACTACTTCATAAAATATAACTATTGTTATAATTGCCTCTGTGTGCACTGGAATGGCAATTTACAATTACACAGCTGTAGCTGCCCACAGTAGATGGATACACCACTGAATTCCACATGCAGACACAATCCTAGGACATTTCCTTTGCACTTCAAAGGTTCGGCTCTGGTGCAAGCACTTTGGTCAGCCCTGCAAACACCTCCTGGAGCAGGAGGAGACCAAGGAGGAATAATCCCCTAGTGATCAGAACCAGCTGTGCTCACAGCTGACTGCAGTAAGGTGCCTCATTGCATCCCAGCCTGCCTTGCCTGTCTGGCTAGGAGAGGAGAGGTGAGGTGAGATGGGATGGGATGGTGGCTCTTCTGCAGCTCTCTTGAACTGGGGATTGAAGGATTCCAGGGAGGAAAAGGTGAAGCTGGGGAAGTACACAGGTAAGTGTGTGGGGAATGCTGCTCTGGGCTGGGGGCTGCTGGGGAGGTAGAATGGGGGAAGTTTTGAGGGAATCTAAAGTATGGTTTGGTTTGAGGTTTTTTCAATCATCTGTAGTGTTGAAAGTGGCTTGCTGTTATAATTCCTGTGCTAATTAGTGCACGTTATCACTTTATTTATGGCAATGAACTGCAACAGATGGAAAACTCTATGTCTCTGACCATAGCCTTGCCTCCCCCCAGCCCAAAAGGAGTGGCCCACGTGCTGCTCAGTCACATCTGCCTTGCACTCCAGCAGCCGCACGTGTTCACCACTACCTTGCTCCAAGCCAACTCCTGAACATGCTGTATCTGCTGCTGCTGCCCTGACACTTTGTGGTGCATTTCCTCACTCAGCCCTGTGTTTTGGGTGGCTCCTCAGGCCATCCCTCACTCCTGCATGCCCTTGGGGATCCCTTGCAGTGGCTCTGGCTGGCCCTGTGCACTGTCCTGTCACTGCACTCAGCTCTCAGCCCCTGCGTGGGGCAGCGCTCAGGTGTCCTTGCGGTGTGTGCTCAGGAGAAGGGATGTTCTCCCGGGTAATGCTGGGGGTGCGCTGCAGCAGAAGCTGTGTCCCCCCGGGGCAGGGCTGTCCCCCCGGGGCAGGGCTGTCCCCAGCAGTTCCAGCCGTGGGGCTGGCACTCCGTGTCCTTGGGAGCCGGAGGAGCCCTCGGCTCACCCGAGCAAAAGGCAGCTCTTGTTCCCCAGCTGTGCAAGGAAACCTGAGCTAGGTGGCTGTAGTTGCCCTTCTGAGGGGTGTAGCAGGAAGCACACAGTAAATGGCAGGAATTAGGATAATTACCTTTTTTCTGGTGTGAAATATCCAGCCTCTCTCTCCCTGTCGGTGCTGCTGACACAGCTGCCGCCCTGCAGGTGCTTTCAGCTGCCTTTGGAAGCAGAGGTGCCCCGACAGGTGGGTCGGGGAGAGAAAAGACTGCCGAAAATAACAAGCCTAGGTTTGCTCTGGGGATGGTCACCGAGGGGGCAAACAAGGTTTGTTAGCTACTAGGGAGCCTCCTGCAGGAGATGCCCCCTCTCAAGCACAGCTTAACAAGTGATTATAATAATGGAAATTGCTGCAGGAAAGGAGGAAAACCTAAATGGGGAGCTACTGCTGAAAGAAAAAACCAAACCACCCAAACATAATACACAAAAACCCCAAAGCCAAAGCAAGCAAAGGCCCTACAACCCCCCACACCCAAAAGTAAATAGAACCACCCTCCAAAAACCCTCGTCAAGCACGGCAGCCTTTCCCCGCCGCCCCCGAGCGCTGACAGGAGCCGGGCTCGGGCAGCCGGGCCCTGCTGGCACCAGCACCCTCTGCTCCCCCCGGGCTCCCTTTCTGATGGGCTGGGAAGGAAACTGCACGCCAAGGGCTGGTACAGCTTCAGAACGTGTTCAACGCCAGATAATATCAGCATTCAGCTAATGAAGGCTGACACTGTGTGCCAGGCACCCTGCTCAGCCCTCATGGAGCAGAGCTGCCCCTACAGAGAGCTCATCTCTTGGATTTGAGTATGTGGGTCACAGGTTGTGTTAGGGTCGGGAACGTGGGATGGAGGACCCCAACAGTCAATGAAATGTTTTCTTGACTTGGAATCCCAGGAATCTGTATGCAGTGAGTTTCCTTTATTCTCTTTAATTGCAATTTTTTAAGTGTGTAGGCAAAAGCCTCCATTTTGGTCTTGTTTTTGTTATTGTAATGAAACTCTGATCTTTCCTGATGGTAATCTTTTAAAGAGGTAGTGCAGAAAAAACATTGCCTTTGCAGTGAATTTGAAATTTCTTTTTGCTAACCAGGCAGGTGTTTTGCATGGGCATACAAGCAAATTGCATGATTTAAGTTCCATTTATTAGATTTTTTTTAATTAAACACAGAAAACAGGTATTTTTAACATTTGTATTAGTTAAGGGACAATAGAATAAATAATCTAGGTCTGTGAGAAGCAAGGGCTATCACCAAGTTGATTAGTTCTCTGAAGGAATTGACTTCCATGAGGAGTAAGTGTTGTCTCCGTGCTGCAGGTACTGTGGACAGCTGGGCAACTGCTCTCTGGCAGCACCTCAGCAAAGGGCAGCTGGACACAGGAAAAAATGGGGAACAGGGATTAAACTACAGCTTCCCACTGGAGGGGTGTGTGGGCATCCCCATTTCAGACTGCAGAGCTCAGGGAAAACACTGTGCAGGGAACCTCTGGCAAGGCTTTAGGAGAGCTGTGTGAGGAGGGAAGCAAGCTGCCTTCTGAAACAAGAACATGAGCTACTGCTGATGTCAGGTTAGCTGACAGGATGGAAAATCCCATTATTTATGATTTGATACAATGACAAACTTTTCTGGTCCCTCCCCCTCCAATGGAAAAGGAAGGAAAAAAGGCTTCTAAAAGGCATATGTGATGTACTCACTTTGTTCCTGACCTAATTTTTGCATGCTGATGAATGTTCTGCAATGTTTTTATTATAGCTATAATTATATTGCAGTTGGGGAAAAAACATTTAGTGAACCTAGCAATCATGGGTTTCTTTTTCAGTCGTGCAGAATTACTGCTTAGCAACTACACCTCAGCCCTGGGAAGCTTATGTAACACATGGGGAGGAGGGCCAGGATGTGTGTGTGCACCGGAGGGATTGCTGAGCAAACCAGCAGGGCAGGGAGAGAGCCTGGTGCCCTGGGCAGGGGCCCTGTGCCCACAGAGGGCTGTGAGCGGCTGGGGTGGCACTGCCACTGTCCCCAGCAACCCCCCAGGGTCCCCCCTGCAGCACAGCACTGCTTGGAGCCCTGAGCTCTGCTCCAGCTGACTGCCAGGAGCCCAGGCTGGGGCACTGAGAGGAGGAAGCCTCACCTGCGCACTGGGGTTCCAGCTCTTCTTCAGTTTTTCAGCACATCCTTCCCCTGCCTTAGTCATGGATGTTTGGAGTTATGCTCTTCACCAGAGCCCTTGCATATCTGATCATTCCTTCATGGCCTGACCGTCTCTCTCCATGGTCTGGGCCACACCACAGAGATACTCTTCTTGATGCCTCCTGCTAAATCTCAATTTGGACAGCATGATTCAGTGATTATCGAATGTCTCTTGCTGGTTTCATGGTCAGAATAACATTTTTCTTTGATCTCTCCCAAGAGTGATGTCAGTAAACTGTTCAAGGAACTTGTTTAAGAGCTTTTATTTAGATGTCCTTTTGTATTTCTCATACATTTTGTCTCAAGGACATGTATAGCTCCTTGCATTACTCAGGTGTCTATCAGTACTCTGCCTTGGTCAATTGGAGCAAATGGTTCTTGGGCCTCTGGGAGCCTTTGATTAATGTATTTCCTGAGGCAATTAGGCCTTATTTTGAAATATATATTTGGCAGCCAACCAGGATTTATTTTCAAGCATTATGTTGCCTGTAATTTTTCTTTCTTGCTACCAAGCCTAGAGATTGAATGCTAAGCTTTCTCTCTTTGCCTCTTTTTAATGACTCATTACTAACTCAGTCACTAATGCAAATAGGATTGTACAAACGATTAAAATTACTCATTCTATAGATTAATATTCATAAGGTAGTGTATCCTAAAGCTTGCCTGAAGGATCACTCACTAAACTCAAAAGAACTTAACACTGCACCATGCTGTTGCTCACTGCTTAAATCCAGCACCTGCTCTGTTCTCAAAAAGGGGAAGGTGAGAGATTCTTCCAATTTGTTATCTGTTCTTTTATCCCCCTTCATGTTTTCCAGCATCATGATGCTGGACATATGTTGTTTATACCAGGAAGCAACTCTCATGTGACATCTTCCACTAAACTGTTGGAATTCAGGTGTACTGAGATTGCTGCAAGGTGAGTTAGGCAGTGTGGTGCAGGGCAAGATACCTCAGAAAAGGGAGGTTTGGCCTTTCACCAGCTGAGCACTTTTATTTAAAGTAGGCAGAGGCCAATAATAAAACAGATGTGAGGAGGTGCAACATCTGTTGCAAGGTCAGTTGCATTGACACCTCCAAATCCCTTCCTCCTGGAAAACTGTGAGCTTCTGCTGGAAGTACTTCTTCTTGCCATTTGGAGAAAAGGCATCATTTCCAAATCTGTTACAGCACCTTGGGTTTAAATTTTGTTCAAAAATTTGAACAGCAGTCCATGCTCAGCAATCCAAATGCTCACTCTTCTCAATCATTTCAAATACAGTGCAATGCTGAGTCTCTACAGCTCCTTCATGCCCCCTCATTGAAGGATGAATTGTGGCCTGCCCACAGCTTACTTTGAAGTTCTCTCTCTGGGCTAAATCAAGAAGGGTTGGTCTGAAGCTGCAGCAAAGAAGCAACTTGGCATTGACTGGTGAGGATATTGGCAGTGGGGAAGCTGCAGGAGAAGTCACAGGTACTGCCATGGGAAGTGGGGACTGGCTTGTTCACTGGCCTGTGCCCATCCTTGGTTTGGAAACCTCCCCCAGCACTAGGAGGAGTGTGACATTCTCTGTCTCTTGACTGGAGGGAGGCAAACCCCCAGTGATGTTCCCTTCTTGCCCTGCAGCTCTGATGTCAGGTTCAGCCTCACGCCTGAGCTGTGGGCAGGTTGCTGACAGCGTCAGTGAAGGATGAGGCTCCTGCTGCTGTCATCACCTCCTGCAGAGCCAGCAGCCAGCACAGCAGCCTCCCCAGGACCATCCCAGTGACCTGCAAGTGCAGGGGGCACTGAAAGAGGAGAAAGGGAAAATAAAAAGTTTTCAGAATTGATCACCTAAAGTAGCCAGGAAAAGTGACCGTGGGAATTGGTCACATGGAATATTCTTTTTAGTGCAGGCAGTATGGTTGGGCTGGATGCTGCATGTGTATCATCTGGGCACTGCTGAGCTGCTCACAGCACAAAGCACTGCTGTGCTGAGCTTCAGTGCTGAAACCTGTCATGGGTGAGCACTGGCAGTGTGCAAGCTCCAGGGCTGTGTGACAAGTCAATGTAGATGTAGCCCTTGTCTGCTAGGAGGATGAACTTCACAATCAGGCTGATCCATAACCCAGGCTTTGTTAAGACTCATTAAACTGGAACTGGCTGTTTCAGTGCCAGTTTCTCTTGTGGGATTGCCCCTCTGGGTTGCACTCATGTTGCTCCCCTTGTTGTGGAGTGTGATTACCAAGATATTCCCCCAACTGCCTTGAGTATTGAAGTGTTTTGAACTCCTGTAAAATCCCAGGTATTGGTGAGCAGGGAAATCTGGAATTTGTCTTCATGTGAAATGCTGAGTGAAATCTGTGGGGCTGTCAGAGGAGCAGGAGCCACCCCTGACTCCTGCCTGGTGCTCAGTGTCCCACCATTTGTGCCTTGCCATTGGCAGCCCCCACCCTCCTGCAGGGACCCAGATATCACTCTGAAGGGGTTGCTGGAGTTCAGGGTGTATTTTTGTTTTTCTGTTTCATCAGTTGTAAACAGAAGCTTGTAAGTTCCCTTTTGTCTAACACAGCCAAGATGTTGCAGCCTGCCAAGGAGGCAAAATAAACTTTGTGTGATAGGTGAGAGCTACACACCAGGAGCCACAGAAGTCAGTATTTTCCACTAATTACCAAGAAAATTCTGTGTGTGTTGGCAAAGATCCCAGCATAAGCAATAAAATGAGTATTTGGCATGAGGTCAGTGCCGGGTAAAGCACATATCAACAATTCCAAGTGTGTCATGTGCAGGAGTAGAAATCTGTCCCTGGGAGCACGGCTGGAGGGTGGCATTTCCTGCTTTAAAACACTCTGCAGGCTCAGGTAGGCCAGTGAGGTAGATGTTGATTTTTGAAGGCAAACACTGCAGCCCCAGGTGAGAGGGATGCTTTGCAGAGATCTGAGGAGTTTTCTAGGATCGGTGACGGCTTATGGAGGGGAAGCACCATGTGAGGAGGGCGAGGGCTTTGCTACTCAGCTTACTGGCAGAATTAAAAATAAAACAAACTCATTTCAATGTGTTTATCCAGATCATACCAGCAATGAGAGAACCTGCACCCCAAAGGTAGGCACCCTGAGGCTCCCACAGCGTTACAGAGGTGTTCTCAGGATCACAAAAGTTGATCCCAGTTGCACCCACTGCAGGTGTGAGGGTTTAGCAGGTCTGCCTTTCACCATGGCACTGCAGCCCCATGGGAAGCAGGTGACGTCCAGAGGGATATTTATGCTCTCATCATCCCATAGCTGGGGTTATATGGGGAATGTGTGCCCCATGTTTCAGGATTTATTTTGTATTTTGGGGTGATGACATTGCAGAAGGGTTGTGGTCAATTATATCCTTGTGGGCAGTAGCCTGTGTCAATCTGGGCAGCAGCTTTAAGCATTAAAACAATCCTGCATTGCCACCCCTTCTTTCCCCTGGCTGTTTAGTGGAGCACCCCTCAAAATGCCTTCAGGAAAACTCGGAACACTGGCCAAAATATGTCAGACCTCATGGGAGCTGAACAAGCAGCTTTTATGTGAAGCTAAACTTGAACAGCCTGCTCTGCAGTTACTCCAATGGAGAATCATCTGCCTTTAGAAACAGACAGATGTATTTAAACGGGCAAATGTGAGCATTCAGAGGAATACTTCAGGCTAAATGCTCCTGTGGTCCCACTGAAGAAAGCCAGTGTATGGAAAGGGGTAGGGATATGATACATGTATGTCCAGAAGTCAGGTAATGCTGAGCTCACTTTCTGCACTGGCAGTAACTCAATTATACACTTACAAATAGCATTATGAATATGCACTTAAAAGATAATAATGTCACCTCCAGAAGCAGGCACTTGGGTGCCTAACACTCATTTAAACTTTGCTTTGGATGTCTCCACATCCTGCTGTCTCAGGATACACCAGAACTGGCAGCAAAGCTGGTTGCCAGCTTTGACATCCAGGCCACCCTTTCTGCCCAGTTTTACTATCAGACTTTTGTGTTTTGTGGAGGTTTTTTGCAGCTGCAGAGAGAAAACTCATGGCTGGTGATTGCAGACAAAGTTCAGAACAGGTAGCAGCAGTGGTCTGTGCCAGATGAGGGCATTTTTCAGCTTGTGCTGAACAAATAAATACAGGTGTCACCGAGCTGCATCTGAGAATTAATGAGGTTTTCCTGACCACAGAAGCAGAGTAACTCAGGGGTTCTGCCATGCAGGAAACTCGTCCTGAGGGGATGGACCAGCAAAGCTGCTCCTCTGCTGTCCCCAGTGCTCGGGCATGGTCAGACAAGCTGCTGTGCTGACAGAGCAGCCCACAGGAGCAGGGCAGAGCAGACCTCACAGCTCATGGACTTGTCTTCTTTTGTTTCTTGTTTGGCTCTCCAGCATGACTCACCTTGGCCCCAGAGATGAGCCTTGTATTTGGATGGGAGCCTGAGAGGATACCATGCCAGGGATGTCAGCTGGAGCTAAATTTGCCACTGCTCTATCCATAACTTTGTTCAGTTCCAGGACTGGTTTCCTGGCATGTCCATAACAAAAAGACAGTGTGACACTGCAGCCTGCTTACTGATGTCTTGGACATTTTGTGGTTGCTCAGCTTGTGCCTGTCACCTCTCCTGATTCTGTTTGCAGTTACTCCTGTCTTCATTCTTGCTGCTTTGGGCACTGCCTTGCCCAAAGTGGGTAAATAAGCCTCTGTTGACAGTGTCCTTTGTCTGAGAAGCATGACCGTGAGGACCAGTGCCAGTTTAAAGGTGAGCAGTGTCTCTCCTCACTTGCATTAGATTTACACTTGTGACATCTAATGATGTCTTTTGTGCTCTGGTTTCCCTGTTTGACTGGGGACCTTTCCTTGTTCTTCTCTTTCTTTCCAGACTCAAGTTCTTATTTTCTTTCTGGAAGCATCCTTCAGATTAGGTAACTGTGCACCATGTCTCTGCCATAATATGAAAGCTCTGTAATTGCAGAGTTTAAGATCACCACTTTTGAGCAAGTTTTTGATATTTTCAATTCCTTTGGGTGATGTAATGGAAAACAGAGAAAATATCTGCTGAAACCAAACTTGCCACAAACATCCGTGGTGATAAAACGTTTTTGTGGGTTGGTGGAGATGTGTCTGAGTATGGAAAACTGCAACTTTGGATTTCTTGATTTGAGGAATTTTATCTTGTTTATCAGTATGTTCTGACATGTATATTAATACTTAGCATGATCTTCTGGGCACTGGAATAAACCGGGTAAGTACAGTCCTCCGGCATCTCAGGACTGTCATTAATTCCTTGTGAATTTCCTCTGGAAATGTTTGCTCCCCGTTTTCTCTCGGAGGGTCGGTTCGCGGCCGCGCTCCCGTGCGCCGGCCCATCCCTCATCCAGCTGTTGCCATCTGGCGGCCGGGATCCAGCGGGAACGTGTGCCGCGATGGAACCGGGGAAATCTGGGAACCAGCGCACGGCAAACTCACAAATGCTTGTCTGCCATCTGCCTTACTCAGTGCTGCCATAATCTACTGCCGCCAGAATGCCATTTTCCCGATACAAAAATGCATTTTAAAAGGTACGTACTGCATTTGAAAACTGAAGCTAAAACTGCTGGACAGTGCCATTGTTTTCAAGCTTTCGTTCCTTTAATTTCCCTGAAGTACTCTCTAACCTTTCTCTGTTCTTTTTGTTAGTTTTGCTTCTGCTTGTCAGCACCTCCACCCTCCCACAGGCCCTGTTGTCCATGTGTCTGTCTGCTGGAGCCTCTGGCACTGTTGCTCTTCCATCGGGCACTGCCTCTCTGCATGCAATTCTGTGACAGAAATTTCAGTGAACACCTTGTATTCCTCACTCTGTCCAAAGCCTTAGGTGTTCTGCTCACCTTGCCCGTGTCTGTGCAGTGCCACTCTGCCAAAGCACCTCACCTGCAGCAGTATTGGCTCAGAGCTGGCAGGAGCCCTTGCAGTGTTCATTCCTCGTGCATGGATGGAAGGAGCCATGCCCTCCATCCAGCAAGCAGCGAGTTTGCTGCTTTCCAATCCACCTGAATGAGGTTGGTCTGCCATTACTATGGGGGGGTAGTGGGTTTGTGTGAAGGATGAGGAGGGGGCTCATAAAAACAAGCTGAAAAGGTTGGAGTCAGGATAGATGTCAAAAGGGGGTTTTGTGTGGGAAAGAAACATTCGTCAAAAAATCCGCTGAATACTCTGAAGGAAAAAAGAAAAATACCCATCCTAGCAATTGATCAAATTCAGGCATTCAGTGTAGCTCAGCCCCTTCCCTTGCTTTGCCACCTCGGTCATGATGGGTCACATTCCCTAGCTGAATAACAAGCAGCATTCACTTCTCTGTCCATATTTAACTGCAGTAGCTCAGGTTGTCTTGGGTTTTTTGCGAGGTAAAAGGCTTTGTGCCTCTGCCAGGGAACGTTTCTCACAGCCAGGCTGCTGCTCCCCAAAGGCCTTCTCCAAATACCTGCTCCTTCCTCTTCCAACACGAGCGCTGACTTCCAGCTGGCGGCGGAGGCTGGTTCCCAGGCTGGGGCAGCTGCAAGAGCCACAGCCCCTGCCTGGGGCTGCAGACCTGCTGGGGCCCCCACTCCCTCTGCATCCTGCCAGCTCCAAGGGACAGACCCTGTCAGGAGGGACAGACACCTCTGTTAGCCCAGAGCTGTCATGTGCCAGCCTGTGGTAACACTCATCCATCTGGGAGCCAAGCCGGCAGCCCTGCTGGGCTGGGCAGGAATGCTTTGGGACCCCGAGAGGATCCGGAGGGCCCTGGTCAGCATTCCCACAATGCCTCCATGCAATTGTATCTCCACGGCAGCTGCCTGCCTGGGATAAAGGCTGGGAGCAGTCAGACGCGGGTTTGAAATGAGATCTCTGCAACAATGGGAGCTGCTGGCCAGGAACCAGGCCAGAGTTACGTAGATGGGGAGTTTGTACTGGAGGATAAATGTAAATGCAGAGGCTGGATGCTTAGTGGAGGGGGGTGGGCGGGGGAAAGTGATTAAAAAATAATTAAAATAATAATAAAGGCATCCAGCATGAAACACCAAGCCAGCTGGCAGACAGCACAAAGGATATCCAGCAGAAATAGAAAATACCTCTGGTGTCACCCAGAGGCAAAGCTAAGGAAGGGTTTTGTGGGGAATGTTTTCTGGAAAAGGGAATTTGGAACACTGCATAAGAGTGGTTGTGGCAGGTCACCCAGTGCCATGTCCTATCTCCACATGGTGGCTGCCTGAGAAGAATGCAAGAACACCATTAGCATCAGGCAATCTATCTCCAGGACACCACCCCAGAGTCCTGAGGCTTGTGACTCTGGGACTTCAGTAACAGACTTCTTAGGGGGAGTGTGTGTGTATGTACATTCAATAATAGAAAATTATTTGGCAGACTACTTTTTCTGAACAGAGATACACCTCTGCAAACAGACACTCCTGTGGCACCCAGCTCCACTGCAGACGTGCTCTGTGAAGAGCTGTCTTGGTTAAGCTGGACAACTCTAATTTTACCTCAGTGCCCTCTACTTTTTTGCATGGGGGCAGCAAGCGAATCCAAATCTGCCTTCTCCAGACCATCTGGGATTATACAGACCCTACCAAAGCTCTCTCTCTTGCTTTCAGACTGATGGCTCACACTGTCTATCTGTTCCAGGTACAGAAGCCAATTTGCACTGTGGGTGTTGTCACTTTCTCCTGGGCCTCTTCCAAGTCTTTTGAAACCAGATGACCTGAACTGCAAAGAGCATTCACAGATTTATAGTGGCATCTTTCCTTTTTCCTTCATCTCCTGTCCTAGAAACTGATGGACTTGCTTTTCTCATGCTGCTGAACACTTCACAGGACTAGCTCTCTCAAGGTTTTGCTCCTGAGTGATATTGTTGAGCTCAGAGTAGATAATCATGTATATACGAGGTAGATAGGAGTGTGTGTATATGTGTGTATATATATATATATAAATGAAATCTCCACTGTTTCTTGTTTTCTTTGCTAGTGTGAATGAGTATTATTATCAAATATATCCTTTTTTCTCTCTTTACAGGTGATTTATGGCAATAAAGAGTAAGCACTTGCATGCTCTACAGAAATCCACTGGATCTGCCCTACGGTAGAAACAAGCCAGTCATGTTTCTACTACTTGACTTTCTCAGTTCACTAAGTGTAGAGGTGGCAGCTGGAGGGTGGGCTGTCTTCTCTTAGTCAGTTAATAGCTTCCAAGGTGGGGACTCGACTAGGGAGCCCTGGTAGACTCAAGGAGATGGATCTCTCTTGAGAATATTTGCTTACTTCAAAGCTTTCCCATCCCTCTGTGAAGCCAAGGGAGCAGCCTCCTCCCAGCATGCTGTCTGTACACTGGTGGGGGTGTATCAGAAATTAGTGACTGTGCTCTGTTTTGTCGCAGAGAAACAAAACCTTAAACCTGGCAAGTTGCTCTGTTCACAAAAAGTTTGAGCTCTCACCAAGATGTTCAGTTACAGATAATTCATTCTTATTTTATTTGGGTGTGTATTTGTTAAGTAAGTCACAGATCACATTGATACTTGGAAAAAAAAATGACCTTCTGTAAACCACAGAAGATATTTGATGGGTGAAGCACACTGTGCTCCTGTTTCCAGCCCGGTGGGGCAGGGGCTCTCAGCTGTCATCTGTCATTCCCAGAACAGGTGCTGTAAACCAATACCCTGCTGGGTGGATTTTGGCAGCACAGCCCCCTCTGAAGAGACTCAGAGGTGCTTTGTGCGTGCCTCCATCTGTATGACTGCAGCAAGAGGATGATGAAGGTCCATTGTGTGCTCCTTCTCCTCATCTGCACAGGTAAGGTGTTCCAGCCATTGCCTTGAAGGGGGGTTGTCTCCTACCAGGGCTCTGCATATACATCAGCACGAGCAAGGATGTGTTCTAGGAGTGGCCTGTCCCTCTGCTAAGGTTTTATGAACACAGCTAATCACTTAAAAGACAGCTTTGGAGTCCATTAGTAGCAGCTCAGATATTTGTAGTTTCAGGCACCAGATATTTTGAGAGAAGAAGTTTGTGTTTAATTGATTTTCTCTCTGCAACCTTTTTTTCATGCTCCCATTTGCCTTAGTGCTACATGTATTTCAAAATATGGGAAAGGATCTAGTAAGCATGACTTAGAATGGGAAAAATCATTACAAGAATTTTCATTAAGTTGTGGGGTGACTGACAAGGAGGTAGGATTGATTGGCAGCTGCATGTGTTGTACTGAACTATTTATTTTTAAACTGTCCCTTAAAAGAATAAATATTTGTGATCCTAAAAGCTTTTCAGAAAATTCAAGCAGTATACTAAATTCCTACCAAGCTACACCAGAAAGGAGCAAATGTGAAAGGATTATAATTGCGTTAATAAAGCATAGAGCTTCAATTATGTGATGCTGTAATCATGACTTAAAAATTGAAAGTTGCCTCCTGCCTACCCTCATTCAGCCTCCTGGCAGAGGAAGCAAACAGAGTCTGTCTGCAACAGACAGCTTTTCTGATTGGCATCCAAGTACTTAAATGTAATCTCATGGCAGGACAAGGCCAAGGCAGAATCCTTGGCAATCTCAGCTCAGCTATGTAAAAGTTGATGAAAAGTCAGTTAGGAAACCAGCAGAAATCCTAGCTTAGGTTGGAGTCAGCAGCAAAATTCTTGTTGACTTCTGTGGCCCAGGATTCAACAGGGAGTGGGAGACGAAGGTGCAATCTGCCAAAAATGCTTGTAGTGAGGCTCAAGTGTTCTGTTCCCTCTCACCACCTTTAAGAGGGTAGACACCAAAACATCCCCAAGCACCCCTCTAATCTGCTTTCCTCCCCTGTACCAGTGAAGCAGCTACAATCTGAGGTCATTGTGTGCCAGGCTCTGTGGAGACAGGGCCCATCTGTTTCCAGTGCCCTTGCTTCTTGGCACTGCACTGCCATGCACAGCACTGTGAAGGCTCCACTGGAACGGGGCTGCTCCCTGCCATTTTCACTTGGGAATTTTTTCTTTCAAGGCTCTTTGGCACAGCACAGCCAAGTCATGCTGGGCAGCTTGTGGGCAGAGCTGTCCATGGACCTACCCCACAGAGCGAGTGGTTTCCTTCTCTCACCACCTGCACAACCCAAGCAACTCCCGTTGTAGAGAGGAGCTCTCGTTCCACTTAGAATGCAGATGCAAGGAGTGGGGATGGTGATGCCTTCTCCATGACTGGTGTGCTTGGCCCTCACCTTTAATGTCAGTGTCACAGCAAGGTCTGTGGAGTTGAAGGTGGAAAAGGCGGCATTGGAAACCCCTGAGACTGGGCAGTGTCTGTGTTTAACTGCCCAGAAGTACTGCATGTTTCAGGCTGGAAGATTCCAGCACAGTTTCAGGCTGGAAGACTCCTAATGTTCAGTCTGATGTTCATGATCCTGCCTGTTTGCATTTGTTCATCTCCTGGTGGGAGGCCACTGTCACCGGGAGGACTTGGTGTCATCCCCTGCCAGCAGCTTGCCTGGCAGCGATTCCTCCATGCCAGCCTCAGACCGATGGTGCTGTAGCCTGTTCCCTGTCCCTTCTGACTGTTGTTGTCCTTTCTGACTGTTCTGCAGCTGGGCTGGCGCTGGGCTATGAGGATGAGACCCGCCTGGTGGAGGACTTGTTCAGTAACTACAACAAGGTGGTGCGGCCCGTGGAGGACCATCGGGACGCCGTCGTCGTCACCGTGGGGCTGCAGCTCATCCAGCTCATCAGCGTGGTACGGTGGGACACGGGTAGTGCAGAGTCACTGCCTCATGTGATAGTGCCAAATGGTGGTGTTTTTCTAAGGAAACAATTTTTATCCTTTAATCCTGATGCTTGCTGATACTGTGATACTGCCTGCTTTTTTTTTTCCCCTTTCCTTTTTTTTTTAAGGATGAAGTAAATCAGATAGTGACAACCAATGTGCGCCTGAAACAGGTAACTCTAACTACTCCTAACCATTTCATCTAATTTAAATAAATGCACTCAACACAGTCAGGAACTGATTACATTCTCATACCTTCAGGGGCAGCTTGGAGAGGTGGGTCAGATAGCAGAGCATTTCTTCTTACTGAGATCTAAAGTGCTCTAGATGCTAAGAGTTTTGAGAAAAGCATTTGGGGTTGTATTTCAAACAGTGGGCTTCTGATATCTTTGTATTATTTTCTTTGGGGGTTTTGGGGTTTTTTAATAAGCTTCTTAAACCAAAGTATAAGTTAATGTAAAAAATGAGCTGAGGGTCCCACTGCCATATGTTTATGCTTACCTGCATGTCCCAAAGCAAGGGAGGAGCTGTTTCTGGGAAGTACTCAAACTAACCCCAGTGCTGGGAGAGGCTCTCAGGGGCTGAAATCTTCCCCCTTTAGCAATGGACAGACGTCAACCTCAAATGGAATCCAGATGACTACGGCGGTGTAAAAAAAATCCGCATCCCCTCAGATGATATCTGGCGGCCAGACCTTGTTCTTTACAACAAGTAAGGGGTGCCAGCTGCTGAGGGAGGGAGGGGGGAGGAGCTCTGCCTTGTGGCACCACCCTGTTGGGACAGTTTTCCCATGACATCTGTTCCAGTGGGTACAATTCCTCAGGGAAAGCTTCTCCAGGAGCAGGTACTGGGGCATCATTTGACCCACAGCCAGAGAAATCCTTTTGTGACTGCTGATTATGCTGTCCATATTGCTTTTAATGTCCTTGTTCCTTCTGCAGTGCAGATGGGGATTTTGCCATCGTAAAATACACCAAAGTCCTTCTGGAGCACACAGGTCGGATCACCTGGACACCACCAGCCATTTTTAAGAGTTACTGTGAAATTATAGTCACACACTTCCCATTTGACCAGCAGAACTGCAGTATGAAGTTGGGAACTTGGACATATGATGGCACAGTGGTTGTTATTAACCCGGTAAGCAAGGAGTTTGTAATTGGGAAAAGCAGCAAAGACGTGTACATGTTTTTAAGAGAAATCTCAGATTTAGAATGGAATATGACCTAGTTTTGACAGGAAAAACAAGCAAACCCTACGTGTAAAACAGAAAATTCTCATTTGTAGATCTAGCACAAGATTTCCTGGTTTGGCTCCTAAATTCTTCTTATGTATTATTCCTGTGCCCTAACAGTCTCCTGTCTGTCCTCTAGCAGCTTTGCAACACTTTTTTATGGTGCTGCCTGTTCTGCTTCTGTTTGTTTTCTCAGTTTTAGGGTTTTTTTTTGAGTGGGTATATTTTCTCTGCTCCTAACTTTCCATTGCCAAAGACTCCTTCCCTGTCCCCTCAGGTCTGTAATATTTTTTCAGTCTACTATCCCTGAGTGTTTCTGTAGGATATTCAGCTCAATGCTGTGTAGAGGCTGATATTCTAAGGAAAAATATGGTAGAAGAGAGCTGTTTACTCACAAAAAACCCTCACAAAGTGCATGAGTTATTTGGAATCCTGTTCCTGAGCCAAACCTGCTAAGTTTTGTTTTGGCTCAGAATACTTGGTGTTAAGAATTTGTTGGGGTGTTTTGCTGCCAGGAGAGCGATCGCCCAGATCTGAGTAACTTCATGGAGAGCGGGGAGTGGGTGATGAAGGATTACCGTGGCTGGAAGCACTGGGTTTACTACGCTTGCTGCCCTGACACCCCCTACCTGGACATCACCTACCACTTCCTCATGCAACGCCTGCCCCTCTACTTCATTGTCAACGTCATCATCCCCTGCCTGCTCTTCTCCTTCCTAACAGGGCTCGTTTTTTACCTACCCACAGATTCAGGTATGTAAATTTAATCATTCTACTTCCATAGAAATTGCTCTTCTAAGAAATTCCTGAGAAATTCACAGTATTTGAAACCATCAGCCGACTTGAAGGCCAGTGCATGCTAAAACTGGACATTTCCACTGAAGGTAATGGCTTTAAATACTCTGCAAAGAAAGGATAAGTGCTGAAAACTGAAACTATTGTTATAAATCAATTGGGATGCTTTCCCACAGAAATTGCTGGCTATTTATCTAGTTAACTTCTGCAAACTAAAGATTTAGCTGGATATTTTTTATGTTTTGCCATAGGTAGTCAGTGTGTTAGTATGTCCAGCAGTAAAATGAGCACACGGGGGTGTCAGAGCCCTTTTGCATCCTGTCAGAGCAGAGAGCTCGTTACCTGCTCACACACTCATCGCCTCATGTGACACAGAGTAATCCCGACCTGTTCTGGCCTCCTTTGTCTCTGCTGAGCCACTCATGCTCCCTGCAACCATTTCCTCTGCTTCGTTCTTTTTGCCTTTTGTCGGCTTTTCATACCACTTAATTGCCGTGTAAGCCCCTTCTTATTAAATACTTGATGCATTTTTTTAAGTGGAAAACTTTCTACAAAGTTGAACTGGATTTAAAAAAATGTGTGAATAATGTTTTGTAATTCATTTTTGACACCCTCCACATGCAAGGAGATCTCACATATCAACTGACTTGATGTCAGATGTGATTTTAGTCTGCTCTCTCAGCCCAGAGATAGAGAGTAAGGGAAGCAAACCCTCAGGAAGCTGTGGGGCAAGCACTAAGGTGAATATGCTGCATTGCTCTGTTCAGCACCCACACCTCAGCCCAGTCATTCCTGGTAATTCCCACCTTAGTGCTGGAGCTGATGCTGTTAGGCTCTGAAATTTGCCAAGCCTACTTCTGCTTTGGATGCTGCAGAGATGATAGCACTGCAAATGCACACAGGTGTTTGTGTGAACAGCTCTTACCCATCCTACTTCTCAAATTAATGCTCTCTGCACTGAATGATAAGAGCAGCAATGATTTTGGGGGGGCTTTTTTATGACAGGTGAGAAAATGACCCTCAGCATCTCTGTCCTGCTGTCTCTGACTGTGTTCCTGCTGGTCATCGTGGAGCTGATTCCCTCCACCTCCAGCGCAGTGCCTCTGATTGGCAAGTACATGCTGTTCACCATGGTGTTTGTCATCGCCTCGATCATCATCACCGTCATCGTCATCAACACCCACCACCGCTCCCCCAGCACGCACACCATGCCCCCCTGGGTCAGGAAGGTGAGCTCTGTGCCTTGGCACACCTGCTGGTTTCCACCAAATGCTCCCTGTTTTATTGGCAGGTCTTCTAATGAAAGTCAAAAAGAATTGGGGAGGTAAATGTGTCACGTTAAAGAGCACAAGAGCCAGTGTTTGCTACTTAGCTGTGCGTAAAGTCAGCAAGATTGCTAAAGTGCTCCTTGAGGAAACAAAATTGTCCACTGGGGTAGAGCCTTGCAGGGAACAGATGAGACAAAACATGGGCAGCTAAAGGTAGGGAATGGGAAAAGAAAATGTCCATCTGGACTTGAATTACGTATCCTGGTCTAATTCTCCACTGACTGCAAGGCATTGCTGCCTGCCAGTGACCAGCCACCAGCCTGCATGGGTGCAGAGCACAAAGGCCACTGGGAATACCTGAGTTCAGCATCCCATTTTGCAAAAAATGGTTTAGCAAAAGCTAAAAAAATCTTCTCTGTACTTTTCCAGTATAGAGTTGCTCTGCAGCCCTTGAGAGATCCTTGCACAGGAGTCTAAATGGAAATGATAAGACATAGAAAAAATTGGTTGTCTGTCATTACAAGTTCTTTGCTAGGGAGACAGTATCAAAGATCATCTGATTTATTCAGTAATCCTTGCTGTTTTGAAGCCTGCCTGAGTTCGTACTAAACCATGGCACAAAATGAGGTTTTTCTGTGTATTTCTAATTATGTTTTTAAGGTTACAGCTTATAGTAGATTCCCTCTGCAGCATAAACAACCCCTGCAGAAGGGAAATTTCAACAGGAAATGCTGCATGTGCTTAACATTGCTCTCGCAGCAAGTCTCTTACTGTAAACCTTATATGCCCATATAGCAAACATTCATAATAGCAAAATCTAACCTAAGTAGCCAAAATAGTTTCTTTGCAGTCCATTCTTCAAGTCAGATTTGTAGGCAATATGTTTCAAGTTAGATGGGATGGTTCGAGCTCTGTCAGCCCGTGCCAGCTGAGGATGTGCTCCGTGGCATCGCTCCCTGCTTGGTGTGTGGATGTTGGGTGTAGGGCAGGGGCATGGCCGGCAGCAAACACGCTGCAGGCCTGCGGGGGACCCCCTCTGCCCCGGGACACGAGCTAACAAAAGCCCCGGTGTAACTAAGGCGTGGGCTGTGACACAGCCAGAGAGGGAATCTGCAGCAGCCCCAGCACGGGAAGCGATCTGGGAGGGGAGAGGCTTGTCTTTGTTCAGCACAGCTGCAGCTGCAACACAGCCCCACAGAGCAGCAACTGTCATCTTCTCCCTTTGTTTTCAGATCTTTATTGACACCATCCCAAACGTCATGTTTTTCTCTACAATGAAACGACCAACAAGAGACAAACAAGACAAAAATATTTTTGCAGAAGATATTGATATTTCTGACATTTCTGGGAAGTCAGGTTCTGTGCCTGTCAACTTCTACTCCCCGCTTACCAAAAATCCAGATGTGAAAAATGCTATAGAGGGAATCAAATACATTGCAGAAACGATGAAATCAGACCAAGAAGCCAGTAATGTAAGGCTTTTTTTGTGCATGATTCATTTCTAGCTTTCAGGTTGCTACATCTTACTTTTTTGGCAAAATATCCCTGCTTGCTAAAACACTGCAAGCCCTGGTTTGGGTCCAGCAGTGGACAGTCTCTTTCCCTTAAGGGAGTCAACAAGGAGCAACAAATAATTGTCACAGATGTTAATTGAATGTTGGCTTCCCAAAATAATAGAAAAGGAAAAAGTGTCAGTGCTAAGGTTTTCTTATGTGATACGTGAAGCCATAGAGATGGAGTGTCTGTGAGTAGGAAACCAGTTTCAAGAACTATAAGCAAGTTCCAAAACACATTTGTTCAGTCTCCCACTCAGGCATCTTGCCCCTGTAGTAAGATCCTACTGCTTCTGAAAAGCCAGGAAGCAAGGCAAACTCCAAAAGCCTAATAGTGTTATCTGAGAAGTGTGAAATGTAACTTGCAAATTATATTTCCAATTTTGATAAGGTTTTGTTTTATTCCTGAATACAAGTAGTCCCTCCAAATGAAGTATGTTATGAGCTACTCTGATTACTGACTTTTTCCACATTGCAAGCCAAAGGAAGGATAAAAGCATATAGAGTCACACATGGCAGTGTTCCCTAGGAAGACCTCGCTCTGCCTCCTTCTAGCACATTCAGTACAATTAACCCCTCTTTTATTTCAGCTTTCACAGCTCACACAGCGTTTGCAGGGGTAATTCACTCCTGGTATTTCACCTTCCTAGGTGGTCATAGACCTCTCCTGTTGAGCTGCCAGCTAGTCTGAAGACAGGGGATCTCTCTGACAAAATCATTTGACTCACTCTCTTGAAAAGGAGGCGCTTCCTTGCCACCGACAGGATTTACACCACAGTGTTTGTTCCTGCGACCAAATTCCTGGAGCATGTGGAATGGCTCTGGCTGTAGTCTCATGTTCCCATGACTCCTTTGCCTCTCTGCAGACAAACTGTTGCCTTCAGCAGGGCTGGCATGGCTTCAGCATCTCTGGGCTCCACTTCCTCCCTGGCTTACAAGAAGGGTCTTCAGGTTACCAGAAAATGCCCCCTTCGGAAGTGGAGCCCAGCTGTTTGTGTCATCTGGGCATTAGTGATTTATTGCTTCCAGGGGGTTTCAAAAGTCAGGTTCCCTAAATAAACTAAAGGTTCTGAAGGCTATCACTTCATTGCATTTGCTTCTGAACCACCTCAAAACCAGTGTCCTCTAGATAAATTACAACAGCCTCTTCTACCTGTGGGAGAGCCAAGACACAAGCAGAAGGTGCTTTAGGCCAGCACATGTCACTCCTTCAGATGGAGTTCCCGAGTGGAAATCATGAGCCCTGCTGTACTTGGTGCCTTGCACTCTGCATGCTCTTACTGTACTGGGTTCCCACCAAAAGCATCCAGTGAAAAAGGGTACAGAGCGAGTGGTTCATGGTGTCCCACAACTAGAAAAAAGACTAATTGAACTACCAAGAAGGTTTTACAAGGCATTGGAATGTATGGAATCAGGGGTTAGGGTTAAATTATTAGGAATTGCCTAGATATCCCATGAGAACAAAAAAAACAATGGAAAAACAAGTCATTTGGGTCAAACTAAGCATTTTGCTTTCAAGATTTTAAATCTCTTTCAGAAGCAACATTTGGCCTAACAATTAAGCTTTTCAACATTTTTTAATGAAATTGTTCAGCAAATTGCCAGGGCTTCTGGTTAATTTAGTGTTGAAACTTATATTTCTAGGTTGCTTAGGCTTTCTTAACCACTGACCCTGCTTTTGAGAAGAAAATGAGTATTTTTTGTATAGCAATAATGGCACTTAGGGAAGAGCCTTCCCCTTGTTCAAGACAGTAAATTACAAGAATGCTGTAACAAACAGGCCTCTGCAGAGATTTTACCCATCTCCTTTCTTTCTTTCCCAGGCTGCAGAAGAATGGAAGTTTGTTGCAATGGTGCTTGATCATCTCCTCCTTGGCATATTTATGCTAGTTTGTTTTATAGGAACATTAGCTGTATTTGCTGGTCGCCTTATTGAATTAAATCAGCAAGGATGAACGTCAGCTGGAAACTATTTGCTGCCCTGAACATCTGAAAGCATCATAACCATCAGAATCTGGCCAGCCTCTGAAAGGTTCACTGACAGGAATCAGTAACCACTGGGAAAGAAAAAATAAAATGTAAGGCCCCATACTTAGCACTTCTGAGCTGCTGCTCAGTAGCATTTTAATTGCCAAAAAGAAACATTTGCATTAGTGGTAAAATTGACTGGCAGACAGCCAGGTTTTGATCCGTTTTACCCTTTATTAAAAATTGTAATGTATTAATAAGAGTGTCTGACTTTGTAAGCAACAGATACTATTCCAGCGAAGTCAACAGCAGTGTAATAAGCTTCAGCTGAGCTGTAAATCTCTATCCAACTTCGGCATTCAAGCTGGTTTTAATATCTGCTCTGTAGCTTTTGTATTAGCAGAGTCACTCCTCTGATAACGCTAGATACAACTGCCAGAAATATCTCAAACCCCATCCTTAAGCACTCGATTTTCATTCACAAATCTGAACTGTCATGCGTGACTCTACCCATAGAATCTCTTGCTGCAGCAAAGGGGAAAGACTCGTTCTTTACAGGGGGAAGGATCCAACCTGTCTCTAGAATAATCTCCACGTTCAGCCTACTCTGCTCTTGGAAGGTTGGTTTCCACTCTGCACCTTCGACCTTGAGGGTGTTTATGGAACACAGCTCTCTGTTTGCGAAGCTGTCCCCTGCCCGCTCGTTCCGTGAGCGCTGCCCAGCCCGTGCGCGGCCCCGGGACGGGAGCGCTCCTCCCGCAGCAGCGCTGGGAGCGGCCCCGCTCCGCTCAAAAGTTGAGCAGCAGCTCGCTCTGGTGGCCAAAGCAAAGCACTGCTGCCTCTGCCCAGCGCCGCCGCGCTTTGTTTACTCCGCATTCGACGCAAGCAAGGAGCCTCTCTGCGTTCAAATAATGCCGTGCGGTAATACCAGCAGCGCTGCCTCTTCTTCTCAAACATAAATAAGGATAGGTGGGGCAACTGCGACAAGTTACTCATCTTTTCCAGCTGGTTGGCCAAGCCAAGAGCACTACTTTGCTAACAGCTGTAAACAATTTAGTAAAATAATTCGTATTATGTTAAAACGTGTCATGCCTGCAGAGGACAGGCATTTGAAGGCACTAGAGGGAAAATGAGGCACTTGAGAAACACTCCCAGCATTGCGTAGTGTTTGCTGGACAATGTTTGGGTGAGCTGCAGTCCTAAGCAAACAGTTTGTCTGGGCTGATAGATCACTTGTAGCACTCTGCTCCACTCTTACGGTTTAAAGGATGGTAATCTTTGCCTCCCTGGATGATCATTAACCCTGTAAGCGAAGGCCAAAGATGTATTGCTGGGCGCCACCTCTGCTGTCAGAGGGAATGTTCACTGCAGCTGGCTTCATCCCCGGCGGGAATTCCCAGCTCCCAGCCCCTGGGGGCAGTCAGCAGCTCCCTGCTCACGATGAGCTAAGCTGCAGCCTAATGGTGCCCGGACCTTAGTTAGAGAGCCTCTGATTGGCGTTGAAATTGACAGAACAATCCTCTTAGAGCGGCGTGTGGTTGAATCTTAGCATTAAAAATAAACATCAAGTAACAAGATTCATGGTGAGCACCTACAGTATCTTTGTTCAGCTTCTCCAAGGCAGATCTGAGTCTTGGCCTCCCAATTCCCCCTATTTGTGTGCCAGAGTGAATGTGTGCACGCGTGTGCCTGCCTGCCTGCCTGCTTCTCCAGCTCTCCTTATACACAGCTTGGTACCACAGCTTTCCTTCCACTTCCTCAGAAAAAGGTTTGAAACTATTTATTTAAAAATTGTCATTTGTGATGGTTTGACCTATTTTATAGCCACAGCAAATCTTCTCCCTTTCTGTCACTTTGACTCTTGATGAACTCTTTGATACACACTCTAGTTGTGTATCAAAAGATGTGACAGCAGGCAAAAATAAATGCTAACAACTTCCCTTCTTAAGTTGCAGATTCTGGGCACTGTACTCTGGCTCTCCAAACAGCGTTCCCCAAGCATCAAATAAGCACATGGTTTTCTTTCTTTCTCTTTTTCTTTTTTTTTTTTTTTTTCCTTTGCTTTGAATACCTGGACTGTACCAGCCTGTTTTCTCTTCCTAGATCACCTTTATGATACATTTTTCTTGCATACCACTAAGATCCCCTCTTACCAGTATCCATCCATGGACAGAATGCCCTTACCTATCTGCAAATTACCTCTTCTCAACTGCTACTGTCCTTTCAATGTCAGCCCCTGCTAAAGTAGTAGCTTTGGAGCTTGTAAACGTTCTGTCTCAGTCACAGAAAATCTGCTGCACAATGTAAGTATGTATAGTCTAATGATTTCTCATTTACAGCTCTGTAGCCCCCCACTGCAACCTTAACACAAACTCTCTCCTACACGGGTTGGATCAGCAGCCCCAGGGAGATGACCCTGGATAATACTTTGCAGCCCACGCATGCATCTCTGCTGCCTCATTGCCTTAAACAGGCATATTTCAGCCTGGAGCTTCAGCTAACAAATCTCATGATAAGCAAAGCAAGAAACAGGCATCACATATTGTTAAATGTCTCTAATAAGTATAAAAAATAATGACATGTAAACATCATGGTGCTGAAGTAAGCAGACCTCATTTAAATGAAAGCAGATCAGGGGTATCTGGGTGGGAAGGTGTTGCTTTTGTAGTGATAGTACCTGGAGCAGTTATCTGCCATCTTCCTGCTACTAAAGCTGCTTTTGTTCACTTTGAGCTTGTTGATAACACCGTATTTATGTCCTTAGTAGAACAGCTTCCTGGAATGTTTCCATCTTTTTCAGTTTGGTTCTCTTTCCAGTTTTCAAACCATTTGGCAGTTAACTTTCCCCTTCCCATCAGTTTAGCTGACCTTAGCTACTCTCTACTGTGCCATGGATATGTTGCTCTCAGAGACGCAGTCACTGCCAAATCCCTTTCCTCTTGGGCACTTGAGCTTTTCAGGAGACCAACTCTTCTGAGAGGGTTATTTGAATTTTCACAGTCCCTTATCTTGTACCAGCTCCAAAGGAGCGGTTTCACCTCTGCATGAGTCTGTAATCAGAACAGGCTGCTGCTCTCCATCCTCACCAGACAGCTGAGCTGAACTCGATGTCCTTATTCTGTCTCTTCAGGATCTCGGCTCTGTAAAATGTAGTTGAGCTGATCAAGAGAGAGAACAGGAAAATGGCACTCGCTGAACTCTGAGCACTTGACTGTGAGCTTGTGTGCCAGGTGTGATCATTCATCTGCCACCAATGCTTGGGTCCCACAGCCTCCTTCAGTTTGAGAGTTCTTTAAAAATCAGATTATTGTTTCAGAAAATTGCAAGACAGTTTAAGTACTCCTTTTTTTTTCTCCAGGATATAAGTTGCTGCCAACCTCCTTGCTGTGGCAGTCTCCCCAGAGAAGTGTGAAAGCAGCGTGAATTTCATCAGCCTGCTGACTCAGCAGTTCCTGTTTCCACAGCTGAGGCAAGCCACAGCGGGTAGGGACAGCAGGGCAATAGGGAATGTGTAACACAGAACACACACAAGTGCATAAACACTGTGCTGCTGCTGGAGACAGGGAGTACCTTACCTCCCTGAAAGGTTTGTTTTCTGCTATGGGGACAGGCAAGATATCACCTTTTAAGTCACTGATAATTCAGCACATCAGAAATGCTTTTGACTTTGAACACTTCTAGAAGGTTGCTGTCCTTGGCTCCAGTCACAAGACCTCACATTTTCATATGTTTACTAGTTCTAGATAAATTCTATCACAGCCTCCAGGCCCCTAGGCATGCTGCTGGCTATAAATTACCTCTCTTTTTCTTTTCTTAAAAATTGTGAATCTGATACAAAGTCTCCCAAGCTTCTGTCACCTGAAGGTTGCACAGATACTGACTTCTAACAAAGCTCTAGAGCACTCATCTCTTTCTGGAATTCAAATCCCAAATACAGAAAAGGTAATCATGCACTGTTTTGCAAAAGAGTCTGTAAAATGATCATGCTTCAGTCCCCAACAAAGTCTGAGAGACTGACACAGCTATGGAAAAGAGCCAACCTGTAGACATTTGCACGCCCACTGTGAGAGCCATGCTGAGTCCTGCTGGCTGCAGGTGGGTTATCTACAGCAAAGACAGGACAATTTCACTTGTTACCATGCAACAGGCCAGCCTGACCAGCAGGCAGAAGTCCAAAGGAGTTTGTAGGCATCACAGCAATGATGGATCACTCAGTGGATTCCCCAGAAAGGGACAATTCTTTCCTCGCAAAGGTTGTCACCATTTCCTGTCATCCCAGCACAGATCTCCCATTGCAGCACATCTTACCAGCTTCTAAAAGCTGAGCAGATCTGTATCAGTGTATCTATTTATCCCATATGGAGCCTGGATTAAACACATTACATGGTATTTCCCCAGCATGTAGGCAAGAGGAAGCTGTTTGCTTCTACGTGACTTTTCAGCTAACCAATGACCCAAATGCAGTTTGCCGTGCTGAGGAACCTCATGTGGATCTGTGACCCTCTTAAGAGAGCTTTGGGACTGTAAAGACAGTAAACACAGGGTACCTGCAGTTTTACTATTTGTGAACATTGAAATTTTTCCTTGCAAGCTAATCTACATTGTGTGTACAGGTCAGAAAAGGGTACACATAAAAAATGGTACCAGTTTTTGTGTTTTCTTGTAATGCTCCAAGCATACAATGACACAGAAACAGAGACATGACCTGCATAAAAGCCTGGCAAGGTTTCCAGCCTTCCACTGAAAACAGCACAGTAATGCCATTGCTCTTATGACAGCGTGTCTCACCATAATGCTGTGCCTTCAGGCAACAGCTCTTCTGAGGAAAACATGAAAGTAAGTTGCAGCAGGTTAACTTAGTACACAGGTTACTCAGTCTTTGACCTTGCTGGGACATGTTGCTACAAGTGAATCAAGAGCATATTTCAGTTCTCCAGGACACCTGTCCCTAGCATTTTTAGTTTAGATAACAGTGTTATATAGCTGCTGGACTGGACCATGTCTATGCACGGAGTAAACAGAAACCATCTGAACACCTCTAAAATGTGAAATCCTACAGAGACAAAAGCATGTGAGATCAATGTTGGCTCACTCAGGACACAGTTATTGCACTTCAAACCTTGCTCCTATCTGCACAAGCTACTCCATTACATATACTTGGGCATTTTTCCATCCAAAACCTCAGTGCTGGACATAAAAACATGAACAGAAATTTTGTTTCTAGAAAACTTAGTCAAACTGAGGGGAGAAAGGGAACAGAATCTATTGCTTGCCTGGCAAAGCAATCTCTGCATGAGTTAATTGAGGTATGAAACACAAATACTTCTGGGGCATCCTGCAGAGATGGGTAATTGACCTTCCCACATTTCAGTATACTGCAAACCTTAACAGGAAAAAAAGCAAGCATCTCTTTCCCACTGTTTAATTACGTTTCTGCTCTACCGTGTGTCTCTGCCTGGTGCCTTGCTATTCCCCAGGCGCCACTACCCTTCCCCGCTGGCTGCCATCGAGGCAGGCCGGGAGAACAAAGCGTGCTGAGAACTCCGGGCCAGGGGAGCCCCGGGAGCAGGGCCGAGGGGAGCGGGGCTGTGCCGAGGGCCGCGCACGGACACCAGAGCTGTCCCTGCCGTGAGGGCACGGCCGGGGCCCCGGGGAGGCTCTGAACGGGATGTGTCCTCGGCAGAGCCACCAAAGTCACAGACCAGACCGTTGGCACCTGGGGACCCGAGCCCATCTGCCTGTAAGGGGCTCTCCGTAACTCTGACTGTGTGAACTCCCACGGGGCACAGGAAGACGGGACGGGGCCATCCCGGCACCCCGCGCCACCTGGGAAGGGCCGTGCCACGGGGAGCCCGCTCCGCCGGCCGGGCCCAGGGCCACAGCGCGGGGGGCGGCCGGGCCCTGGGCCCGGCTCAGCTCAGCGGGCCCGGGGCATGTGCGGCGGCGCGGGCGGCGGGGGAGCGGCGCCCCAGAGCCGCGCCGCAGAGCCGCTTCCTGCCGCTATAAATAGCCGCCCGGCCCAACATGTCCCGGCCGCCGCAGCGGCTGCAGCGCCGGCGGGACCCGCCGTGCCCTCCCGCCGCCTCGGCCGCACGGAGCGCGGTAAGGGGGCTGCGGGAGCCGCGCGGGGCTCCCGGCGGGCGGGGCGGGGGTCTCCGGGGCGCGCAGGGCTCCAGCGGCCGCCGCGCTGGGGCGGCTCGGCACCCCCGGCCCCGCGGGACGAGCGCTCTGCGGGTACAAGGGTCGGGAGCCGAGTGTCGCCTCGTGCCTGTCTGCTCTTTCTCTCTTTTCTTCCAGACTGCTCTGTCTCGGGCTGGACGCGTTCCTCCTGCCTCCCGAAGCCGTGCTGGCAGGCTGGGATCCCTCCCTGCTTCCCCTCCATTCCCGCTTCCCCCGGGTTGGGCGCGTGCCCGCGGTGGCGGCCGGCGCTGCCTCGGGGCGCAGCCCCCGGCCCTCGGACCGTGCCTCTGCCCGGGCTGCCAGGGACGGGGCTGCTGGCATCCTTGGCCATCTCTGCTGGCATCCTTGTCCTCCTCTGCTGCTCTACAGCTACGGCTGTGCAATCCTGGCTGGCGTGTCAGGGTGGGGAGAGCCTCGCCGGGCTGTGGCTCACGCTGGAGCCGTGGCACACGCCGCTGCCTGCACGTGTGGCACCCACGCTGGGCGTCCTTGTTTGGTCACACACGCAGGTGTTCGTGTCGCAGCATCCCTCAAGTGCTCTCATCTGCAGCGGATGTTGAGGTGGACCGTGTAGTTAGGCTGTATGGTGGAGTCAACAGAGCAGGTCTCTGCCCTCTGAGCTGGCTCTCGGGGGCTTTTTGGAAGGAATCAACTTAGGGAACATCAAGTGTCCAGTGTTCAAGTTTGAGCTTGTCTTGCACTTCGTTTGCCTCTGCTGCTCTAATGGCTGTGTTTCATCTTCTAATGAACACCTTCTGGAGTGCAGGGCTATGTGCCTTCTCAGAGAGTAGGTGTTGCTCAGCTACCGCGTAGCCTGTTTGAGCAGCCTCTCTGAAACAAACGTGATAACAGCACTTGTCTCTGGCACCAAGGTGTGCATGTTCAGGAACCCACCACGAGGTGCTTCTGAATTACTCCTTTACTCCTGAAGTGGGTTCTCCAAGACAGGGCTGTAATAAGCAGCTGCTCTCAGCTTTGACCTCCAGGGGATGGGCAGTGTGTTTTGCTTCTCATTCACACCCTTTTTAACTCTGTCAACCTTCCCCTATGTTTCCTCTGTCCACTAGCTCTTCCAAGCCCAATTTGAGAGGATGGTGCAGGAGGCCATGTAAAAAAAGAAAAGGTCCTCTTAGAGCCTCAGCTTGGGAGCCTTGCCTTCAGTGAAGGTGGGAGACATGGCAGTGCACTTTTTCAAGTGCTGTAAAGTACGAGGCCAGCTGAGCTGGCATGTACTTTCCCCTCTGCTGTGAGGGGAAGGAGCAGATGAGGAGGAAATACAGCTGTTCCAGAGCACTTCTGCCCTCCGTCCAGCCGGAGCATGTGAGGGGGGAGGACCTACGCAGAAAGAGAGATTCAGGAAGAGAGTATGGGAGGTTGGGGAGGGGCGAGGGGAGGAGAGGAAAGCTACAAATGGGGAAGAAAAGCTCTTCATGTATGCACAAATGTTATTTAAAGATCTGTTAAGCTAGAGCGAGAGCAAATAGCCTGAAATTATGAGATTGTATCTCTTGAGTCCTTGTTATTATTCCTCCAGAAAGTGCTGCTTTTCATTCCTCAAGTATTATGTGTGTCTTTCTGCCTCACTCTTCTAGGCTCTTCAGCATCCTCTGACCTCAAGCTGAGCAGGACGTTGCCCTTAGCTTCTGCCTGTCAAATGTGTGGGTCTCTGTGTTGTACATGAAATGATTATTCCCATAGTTGGTTAACGCAAGTTTCTGAGGAATGTGAAGCAAGAGGCACGCCAGTCCTGTGGCTGGCCTTGACTGGAGTGCAGGCATTTTGGGACAGGGGCTGTGCCTGGAGGCTGTGGTTGCTCTGTGTGTTATCCTTGGCAGCTTAGGGATTCCTGCCTCTGCTCCTGTCCCTCCCACCCTTTTCTTTTGTCTTACTGCTGCTCACCTGTTCCTCTGCCCGTGCTGCAGCTGCTTCAGCCTTTCCCAGTTATCTCTGGGGTTGTGCTGAGTACCTCAGAAGTCTGAGTAAAGAGAAGAGAGCTGCTGCTCCCTTGTCTGTAGAGAAGTTCCCTCTCAGCCCTATGCTGACTCTCTCCTGTATCCTGCTTTGAGATACCTCGCCCCAGCAACTGGGAATTAAAGCAGTTGAAACTCTCTAGCTGTGTCCTAATTACTGCTGCTGCCTTGCTATTTCTTCTGAAATTGCACTTCCAGCTTTCTCCAGGATTAGTTTACTCTCTGAATAGCATCAGGTAGTAAGGTACGGTCTTTGGGGGCTGCATGGCCACAAGACCACTAAACCTTTTCTTTTTCTTAATGGAAAACCCAGTTACCTACCCCAGCAGGGTTTCACTGCTTTTACCTGTAGTACAGACAGAACTGAAGTGTGCATCTAAGAAAAGGTATTGGCTGTGGAAAGAGCAATTTCCCACCTGTGACAGCAGTATGATCTTTACATCTGATGACATCCAGACCCTGAAAAGGCCACTGAGAAGCAAGAGCAATGCCTTTGAGAAAGGAGCATGCTGCAGTATTTCTCTCTGTTACCTACACTGCATAAAGTTCTAACAGCTGTTTAGTTTTCTGCCCTGCTTATATAAACACCCATCTGCTTTGTGGGGAGAAAAGAGTGCATGTTGGTGTTGTCTGACAATTGTGACATGACAGGAAGGCATAGGCTTCCTTTGGAGCACACGTGTTGTTGGTGGCGTACATGTACAATTTAGTAAAATGTCTTTATGCAGCAGCTTTGAGAAATGTTCTGTGCTTTTAACTACCTTGAGTATTCATCTGGTTAATGGGCTTATGTATAGAAACCATATGAAATAATGATGCAGCAGAAGGGCGGGTTTCTTTAAAGTTTATGCTTTTGCCAAGGTAAACATATCTTAATTATGGTTTCTTCACGATAATGAAGTGTTATCAAAAATTCAAATCTAATTAAATACTTCTCTGTTCTTTCTACTGATTTCTCTTATTCTTGACTCCAACACTTTCTCCTTTTCTTCATCTGGTGTGCTCTTAATATTTGGTTTGTGGGATCTGTTATAAAAAGGGCTGTTTACTGTTTTCGTTCAGAATCAGTGTTGCTAGCTGTGTTTGAGTAGGGGTTTGGTGACCCAGTGTATGGGGAGATAATTAAATTCTGGGGTGGTAGAACAGATTTTGGTAGTACTGAAGAAGTGGGTACTATAAGTAGCCACAACTCTTCAAGGCAGCTGTCCTGTGTGCAGTTAAGACCTACTTGTTTAGTTCCTTACTTCAAAGAGGTATGTGAAAACCTGTTATTGAATAATAACTGCTGAACTGTTAGTTGGCAAATAGCCCAGAAATGGCATTATTAAAGAGTAAATTTAATAAAGATGTCTATAGTCATGCTTTAGTAGGCTGCTTTGTTTAAAGTAATTTGTGTGCTTGTGGTGACCAGTATGATAGTGCAATGTTCACCAGGTACACACATGCATTTGTCTGGGTATCTGAAGAACAGGAAGGAGAAGTTACAAACTGTTTACTGTGTTAGTACTTCGTTGTGATCTTCTTGGGGACTGTGTCACTGCTGCTGAGCTGAGAGTGAAATCTGAATAGTAAAAAGGTTATTTTTTCAGTGGCAATAACCCTGAACATCAGGGCCCTGAAAGGTGCTGGAATTGCTCTTCATCCTTGCAGGCACACAAGTCTGCAAGTGCAGCTGTCCTTGGGCCTCGTCCAGCTCAGTTCACACAGATCACTCAAGAGTGTCTCTGAGGCTGGAGACACAAGTGGCGGGGGAGCAGTTTCGTCTAAATCGAAGACATCAAAGGAGCTCAGAATAGAAAGTTTTTCCGAATTCCTGGAAGGAGATAAACGGGAAGCACAAGCAGTAGTTTGAGAGTCTGTTTTGTAACACTTAACTCAGCCCTAACTTCTATTAGTGTTCTTTATTTGGATCCAATTGCACATAAGTATGCTTTGGAGTTAAAATGTATAGTTTTGTAATTCCTTAAACTACTAATGTTGTGGGAGCAGAAGTTTCTGAGTTTTAATGTGTTCATGTGCACCTCTCATCTTTGATGTGCTCGGGGTGTGTGTGTATGGAGCTCCCACCATTTCCTTCTGGGCTAAAGCCCACGAGAAGGGCCCACCTGTGTGCCTGTGCACGCTTTCATGAGAGCCCTCTCTCTGTTTGTGCAAAGCTTGAGCACGTAACTCCTGCTGAAGAAACTAAAGGATATTCTTTAACGGGAAGTTGTACAGATGTTAAAAGAAATGCTCTTAGCAGCTTCAGTGAGCCCAAAATAGCTTCTGCATGTTTCTCTTACCATAAGTTCAGGAAAAGGGGTAATTCCCTCTTCTTCCCTCTCTGTAATATTTTGAGTGCTGAAATCCTCTTGCCCTGAAGAGCAGACAGTGTGGAGCAGGCTTCTCTGTATTCTTCTGGACCCTGACTTAACAGGGCCAGAAGTGAGCCCTAAACAGAAATTGCATTCCTTGGCACAGTGTCCTGCTTCAAACAAAAATTTCCACTGAGGTCCTTGGTGGTGAGGGGGGCTAACCACTGAAACTGGTTGTCTGGAGGGGTTGTGGAGTCTGTAGTTGGAGATGGTCTGAAAACTGGATAAGGCCTGAGCAATCTGCTTGAAGCCAGGTTATCCCTGCTCTGAGCTAGATGAGATCCAGCAGTTCCTTCCAGCTGGCTTTTTGCCATGTTTTTGCATTACAGGGGAAGCATGGCTGCCTTTGTCTGTCCCCAAAACCAGTGGGAATAAATGTAGTCTTAAAATATCTGAAAATGGCCTTGAGAATTCTGAATAAAGACTTCAAAAATTGAAGTATGTAGAGAAGCATAGCGTAAGGAGGTAATTTTGCCCAAAGTCTCATAACAGCAGGTCAGTAATAGTGCTGGGAGAGGATCATAAATCTCCTGGCTGGCAGACTAGTGCCTTGATAGCTAAAAGATTTTGTCTTCACACATAAAACTACCTCCTTTCCCTACTCAACTATTTTCAGATCATTTGGCAACAGAGACTACACTTACCTGCTGAGAGATACCTTTTTTCTTTTTTTTTTTTTCTTATCAGTTGTGTTCATAGGGAGTTTTAGTAGTAAAGAAAAATGTAGTGCATTGACTTTTTCAGAAACCTAGAAAATTTCATCTGGAAAATAATTTGGTGAAATAAAGACAAGAGCTGCAAAGGAAATTTTTAGAAAGTGATGTTATTCCCAGTTAGTTGCACAACAATTAATCTCATATTTTTTAAGAGCAGAAAATAGCAGACGAAGCTGTACACTGAATCCAAGTTTGAATCTCTCTTTGTTTAAAAAAGAAAAATCACTTGAAAACTTCTAAAAATCTGGAAGCTAAGAAGAACACAGATCAGCACTTTAGAGAGTATCATGGAAGGAGTTAAGCTGTGAGTTAACTGCATCTGTGTTTCAAATCCAAATGCTACGAACAAGGCACCATTCAGATCTTCAGTTATAAGTTAGGCTGAATTCGTTATGCTGCATTTTTTTGAATTCTGTTCAGAGGAGAAAAAAGAAAATCATGTCAGATGAAAAAAATCATTACTCTTGTTTTGGTAGCTTGTTTTTTAAGTGATGAAGTAGGGTTGTTGTTTTTTTTTTTTTTTTGTCTAGCATTTACGCAGGTCATCTGCTAAGCATTAGCAGCTGTGGAACTGTAGAGTTGCATAAGCATAACTAAAAGTCAGTGGAGCCTTGCACCATTCTGCAGATCTGTCCGTTGCTTATTCTCCACAACAACAGATGAGTTTTGTAGCTCAGTTGACACAAATCCCTAAATGTTAAGAGGGCATCAGCAGGCATGGCAAGTTGGGAAATCCTTTAAGTCATGGAAATCAGATAGGATAATGCATTATTTTATTGTTGCCACAACCTGCTCTCCAGTTAGACATGTGCCTTGGTGTTCTGTGAAGAGAGCTATGTCAGAGTAATTCCCTGGAACAGCTGAGCCTGCCAGCTATACAAACCTGATTTGTCTGGGCAGCTTTGCTTGGAAGATGGGTATGGGTGCTATGCCTGGCTGCTGTGGGAGCAAGACAAGTGTGAGTGCTCACACATGTATCCCAGATTAGCCATGCTTAGTGATATGGCTGAATACAAGAGTCTCTTTTAAGCGTTAGAAAAGGCATCTTTGCATGTGTGGAGCTGAGAGCCTGGAATGTCTTGGCAGGGGAGATACCTGCCGTGCACATGTGAGTCTGTTGGCAGCAGCAGCAGCAGCCCGAGGCTGGCAGGTCCAGCCTCTGCCCCCAGGTTTTTGATACTGGCTCAGCACATTGCAGGATTTGGTTAGCAGGGTGTGTTTCTTCCCACTGAACCTGAGGTTACAGAGAGCTCAATCTCCTGCGGTTCTGACTTTTAAGTCATAGAATATGTAATGAATTTTCTGATCTAGACTCTGGCTTTGTTTTCAGTTTTGTTTTTTTTCATCTTTTCTTTTGCTGGTTTAAGGATTTCCACAGGCAAGAAAGACTCCGAAAGGGTGAGTACAGTGTTACTAAAATATGATCCTTACAATACTTTTTCTTGGAAATTAAGGAGATAAAATAAGTTGCAGCAGATAGTGTCCCTCTAGACCAGTCCATGCACCTGGTGGCTCAGAGCTAAGCCCTGTTCCCTCTTTGAAGACTTGAAGAGGAGTTTGGCTGAGCTCCCATTTTTTCCCCAAGCCTTCTATTTTTTTTCTCTTTTTTCCTTTCCCCCCCACCCTTTTTCCCCCTGCCATTTTTAAATCAGTGAAACAAACAGTTCAGTGAGGATGCTTCCCCAGATAAGTGGTGTCTGTGCTGTTTCTGCTGGGAACAATGGGCAGTGCTTCATTTGCTCACCTCACCAGCAGGCTCTGAAAATGGTGGGACCTTTAGCTGCCCTGCAATTGCTTTGGTCCCTGGGGAAGGCTGTAGGTGCTTGGAGGCAGTTGCAGCTCCAGGTGAAGCAGCACTCCAGAGTTGCAAGTGTAGCATGGATCAGGAGCCTTCCTTTTTGAGTAGTCTGAACAGGATGGTGGTGTTTGTAACTAGCACCAGCTAGATAGACATGGAGGACAAAAAGTATATGGTGGTGAGTAGAAGAGAGGATTGCTTATTCCCACCCCCCCCCCCACCTCTTACCTGAGGAAAGATTCCTCAGCTAGTAATTAAAGGGTACTATTCTTTGATGGTCTTTTGGTTCAATTTGATTTGCAGTTTGGCAAACATGGACAGCATCAGCCATGTAGTACTGAGCTCTACCGTCCTGTCTTTGGTTTACTCCAATTGATCAGTCCTCCCATGACCATCATATCAGTCATTGCTCTCCTCATGTCCTCATTACCCAGCACTGACTGACCTACTTTGCCTAACATATTTCCAAAACTGTTTTCTGGCATAGGAATGCAAAATGGAGAATTTTCACTGTTACTTTCAGATTTGAAGTTACTGAAGACAGTTTTCAAAGGAAGTATTAAATGTAAACAAGAAAGGCTGCTGTATTGTGTATGTTGTAAGTAAAGAAGCCATTTGCTCACTGTAAGTGAGCTTGCATGACTCAGTGTAGTGGTCTCTTTATATGGAAGTCTGTTTGGTCAGGTGCTCCTTTGTGTATTTCATGTTATCGAGTGCCTTGTCTTTAATTTTAAGACCCCTGAGACAGGGAATGCATTTTAGCAGGGCCCTATAGAATACATTTTCTATTCCACTGGGATGAAATGAAAAATCAAAGGATAGCAATGTGTTGGTATCCATGTGTGATTATTTCAGTTTGAGAGGGAATGGCATTCAAATGAGGCACACAGGCAGCGCCTACCAGTATATCATTGTTTATGTCTGCAGGTTACATTTTAAACCACTCCAGACCATTACTACTTTGAAACAGAAAAAGATTTTCCTTAAAACTACAGCTTTTCCATTCAATAGTCCTGATGGCATCTTGGAACCTGAAACTCTCAAATGGTAGCAGGCAGCCCCAAACCTTTGTTTTAATACCAGGCAGAAACAAACCACAAATAATTATCACTCGGAACTCCCTATAAGTTTTTATTTTCAAATAAAAGTTCCGAATTTGATCTTAATAGGTGACTTAGGGAGGGACAAAAGAATTGCTTCATGACACAGTTTACCTGAAATAGATTATTCTTAATTGAATTGACCAGTTCAATTGGGCATAAATGAACAACTCGTGTTCTTATCTCATTTGAAATTTAAACTAATCCAGATAATGCTTTTCAAAGTGAAAGATCTTACTCTGAGGAGTTGCTGCATACTTACACTTACTTGTACCCTTAGGTGGAACTAGAGCAATATTTATTTTTTCATTTAGTGGTTATCCTTTTCCAAGCAGCTCTCTGCAGGATCAGTGTCTCCAAGTTTTATTATAGCTTTTCCCTTTTTGTTTTCATTTGTGCATCCTTAAAAAAAAGTGTGCATGCTGTCTGGTGTCAAGAGGAAGACAAATTAACTTGAGCTGCTATAGGGAACTAGAAAATGAAGTGTTCCATAACTGACAAACAGCTTGAGATGACTGGACAAGTTCCCTCTTTATTCATCTAAAATGTGCCAGTTGTTTAGCAGAACATCCCTGATAATGCGAGTGAGTTGCAGGGTAAAACCCAGTTGGATGTCATCATGTGCAGTACTTAAATGAGAACACTGAGGGATTTTGTGCTTCCAAGGGAAAGAATTGTCATTGTTGTCTTCTGGTTTGTGTTACTTGAAGTTCCCCAAGAAAGTTTCCTCTTAGGAGGAATAATGGAGTTTATAGTAAGAATGGTTTATGACTGCTCTTATTTTTTATTTGAAAACTTTTGTTCTTCTCAAAAAATGTTTGTTCACCATCCACTCACTAATTGGCCAGACTGGGGAGGCACTGAAGAAACCATAGAAATTATACCACATGATATCTAATACCAGAGCATTTACAGCTTCCAAGGCCTTTCCTCCAGGCCATCCACTGCGAGATATGGGCAGAAGCAAATGAGAATATAATGGGAAAACATGCGAGAAGGGAAAGTAAAAAAAAAACCAAAACCACCCAAAAATGTATTTTCACTTTTTCCCCTTTAGATAGAAATAAAGAAATGTCCCACTGCCATTTCTTAATGAGGCAAGGTTTTATGCCCTAGGAAGCGAGAACAAAGATACACAAAAAAATCCACTCTGAACTAGCAGAGGGGTTGATAGGTGTAACCTGGGCCCAGTCCTGTAGGTGCACAGTAGTGGGGCTGTGGCTGAGTCTCATCCCCAATGGGCTGCAGCTGTGCAGGACAGGTGAGCAGCATTGGAGGTAATGAGCCAGGGAGTGCCCAGGGGCACTGACCAACCACCAAAGGGAACAGGGGCACACAGGTGCAATGCATGAACCATGAGGGTATAAAAGGTCGGGCTAAAGAACACGATGGGCAGATGCCTGGAGCCTTCTGAGGTGGTGTGGTGTTACTCTGTATGGATTGAAGCCTTCTGCTATTGTATGGTGATATCTGTGTATTGTGGCCATCTCACCTGTGCCGTAGGCTGTGCCGTGTGCTGCACACAGTGCTACCCTTGGTGTGTGGTTGCTGTGGAAGATCAGTGCTGAGATGACACCAGTGGAGCAGGATTGCTCCAGACAAGGTCAGGACAGCATTTTTTAGGACTTTCCTTGGAGCTGTTTTCTGTTTGGCTTCTGGTAGAAGCTTTTTCTTCTGGTAGACACTGCTGGTTATTTTTGGAAATCACCACTTTGACGGTAGGATGACTCTTCCTTCTGCTCTAAAGTCCCAGTGCCCTTGGCATCTGTGCTTTAAAGTTTTTCAGGGTTGCTGTTACGTGATTGTGCTGAGGAGGAAAAAACTCAGCTTATCTGCAGGCTTGTTTGGTACATAAACCTGGGTTCTGTCAAGTGACATTGTCAAAAACTGCAGTTTAAGTTCCTGTATTAAGTGTGGCTTGTGCAGGTCCTGGTTTCTTCATTTCTCAATGGAGCATGTGACCCCTGGTATCACCATCATTTCCTCTAACACGCATTGAATCAAGATTTCAGACCCTCCCACTAGGGAATAATGCCTGGTATAGGACAAGTGTAAAAGAACTTTTAGATAGTTCTTAAGGGTATAATTATGGAAGTAGCCTTTGGGACAGCCAAAGGTCTTCAAAATCCAAATTTCCCAAGGCGATGCGAAATGCTGGCTTTGGCATTTGAGGCTGTGAGACTAGTCCTTGTCCCATTTACCAGCAAAAAGCCCAAAGTTAAATATGTCACAAAGTTCACTTAAATCTGAACTAGAAACATCAAGTAGGTATATCCAGCCTGTATCACAGCTTGTGCAGCTGAGCTCCTGCTGGCAGCATGTAGTGAGAGGGAACAGGTGAAGGAACACCTTTAAACTCCCACAGTGCTTGGGGATGCTTTGAGGCATTGCTGGGAGAGAGCCAGGAGTAGGAGCTGACAATTCATCCTCTGTCAGGAACTGTGCTGGGCCTGCTGGGACTTGGCCCACAGACCAACTGGAACCATTGGCCTCTACCAAAATGCCTGTGACTAATCTTTCCTACCCATGTTTTCAGGCCAAGCAGGAGGGGTTTTAGGAGTTCTTTGCTGCTATTCTCTGTGTTGTTCTCTTAGGTCACTGTCATGGTACAGCCCCTCAGGAAAGCCAGCCAGCTTTGCTGAATGGTCTAGAAATTGGACTGCAAGGCATTTCTGCTCTTTTAGCAGCACTCTTTCAGACAGCCATGCTTCAAATTACAGTCTGGGGTTTCTGTTGAGCATAGGTAATGCCCTTGGAGCCATAAGCCATAAACTTAGCTGTGAATTTAATTTTTCAGTTCTCTCCTATATACTTGACCTTTTGCTAGTGGGAGAGGAAAGAAGAAACAGAACACATGTAGAAGGGGATGCAGACAGATTATTTATTGCATGTTCAGTTATAGTTGTGCATTGAACTTCTGCTAATGAGGGGGACCAGGTGCCAAGCTGTTTTGAGCCAGAATATCATACTACTGCCTCTGCTTAGCTCAGCCCTCCCATTTGGGCTATCCTGACTGTCAGTTCCCAAGTGTGTTATGGGAATTTGTGTCGGAGGTCCAGCTCCTTGTATTTGTCTGGCTGTGGGAACAATAGGATATTCCCATATTCTTTTGAGGTAGAGGTTTGTCTTGTAAGTGTAGTCTCCTGGTAACTGACTCCGTTTCAGCAGTTGATGAAACCAGGTTTTAATGAATGGCAGTATAGGGTGTTTTATTTTTAAACCAGCAGTTTACTCTCTAAGCCAAGTGAGCTGTGACTAAACATTGCTTTCTATCAGATTAAGCATAGTCTACATGCAGTGAGTTGGTAACCCCAGATCTGCAATGCAAAATTTCCTGCTCAAAGTGGCATTGCATGACTTCCATGCTGAAAGCAATCATGAAGAAGTCAGATTGTCAGCAAGGATTGAGGCTATTCCCTGCTGGCTAATGAGTGATCCTTTGGGACCAGGGCCAGCAGTGGGCACAGTGGTGTGAGCAGTCTCACTTGGATGTGTCCCATGTGGCTCCCCCTCACGTGTAGTGAGATGTTGGATTTCACAACACGGCTGAGTTCTTTTCGCTGTCTAAGGAAACAGAGGATATTAGTCTCCAAGGCTGTTATCTGGATGCTTTTCATGGACTCTGCAATTCTGTCACTTTAAACTACTGCTCTCTGAAATCACAGTGGCAGACTCTCCTAATACATAGTAATTACAGTGATAATTAAATAATAATGTGATATGCAGTGTATATACATATTCATATACTGAGCCTCCCTTTCTCCTGTTTTATTTTTTTTGGCAGACTATAATTGTCTATAAATATCAATGAAACACAAAGACGTTGTCTGATCTTGTGCGTGACCTGATCTTGCTCACTTTGCTTGGATATAGTTCAAATCAGTATGGGATGGCTGGTACTTGTAGCTGAGCAAAGAATAAAATCTCATCTGTTACACAGCAGAGAAGCTGATTCTATTTTATAATTACCCAGCAACTATGCATAGACTCCCATCTGTGGCTGTATTTGGCATCCAGTTGCAACTGTGGCATCCAGTTATTCCTGATGTGAAATATACCACCCATGGGAAGAATGCAAGAAATAGACTAAAGTTCCTGAAGGCTGGGACTTGCTTTCTCTTAAAAAAAAAAAATTAATAAGAGGGTGTGAGCTTTGGCTAGGAGGTTCAGAATGTAAAGGGGAAATAAAGCATCAGTAGCAGCTTGAAATTGTATGGCCTGTGAAAAGATGGAAAATTGCTCTTATCAATGAATATTGTTTGTGTGGCTTTAAAATGTGTGATGTTCTGGTAGATCATGATTTCCAAGGTGCAGATTTGTCTAGCTTTATTTGCATGTACATATATGTATCAGTGTGTGTATATATATGTACACAGATGTTTGTGGGAAGTTTAAATATAAAATATTACTCAGATTCAAATGTGATCTTAAAACCAGTTGAGGTTTTCTACTGAAATAACTAAGTATATAAAAATGTCATCAAATATTCAGCTGAATATTTGAAAACTTTCTGACTCATGTGAATAGCTGAGGACAAGTTGCTCAATAATAGATATATTTTAACTTTGCCATCATAGCAATGCTTATGTTTTGAGAAAAGGTACTTGAAGCCTAGGTGTGCCATTGGAAAATACAGCAAACGCTGCTCTAGAAAAACTACTAGGCAGATTTTACTGGATAAAAAGTGTTGAAAATATCATTTGGAAAGAGCATGGATTGTTTCTCTCATGGTTGACCTCCTGGGTAAGTCCATATTCTTTGATAGGGTTGAAGAACTTGTGTACCAAGCTTATTGTATAAAAAAAGCTACAAACTAAGAAATCAGGTTGTATGTGAAAATAAGTATTGGAAGCCACAACCAGCACTCTTACTAAAACTTCCTTTTTGGTTCCTGAGAACATACTAAGGCTAATAGGTATAATCTACAATAATATGAAGGGGCTTCCACACAAATAGAGTTCCCATTTTAGAAATACACCTAATTACTTGTAAATGTACATGTATAAATAATACATATGCACTGCAGAGCATTTCTGCAGGAGTCTGTTAATGTCTATGTCAAAGGAGCAGGGAGGACAAGTAACTTTGAGAGCAAGGTTTGTCAGTTCAGCAGTTTTTGTTCAAGAAATACATAGGCATTTCAAGGCAAGAGTAAGTTTTCTTAGGAATGGCTTTCATTTATGTGGCTGTCCTCTGAAAGGATAGCTTGTGGTTAAACCCAGGGGTGATAGCTGATAATGTAATCTCATGCACATCGCTGTGTAAAGGGCCTTGACTTGAGTTTGGGAGGGGGGGTTCACTGTTTTCAGACAGCACTGGAACAGTGTAAAAACTCTTCATTTTCCACATAGACATGACTAGAGCGTTGCAATCTGCCAGAACACTTTTGATCATCAGTTTTTTTTCACATTCCGGATGAGGGACAAACTAGATTCCCTGTTTTATCTGGTATGATTTTCCCCACCCCCAAGGAATGTGTTAATATTTCATCATTTTGAAGAAATGTGGTGGGCAGCATTAAATATTTACGTCTCTCTGAAGTCACACAGATGCCACCAGGATACCTAGCTCTACATCACACATGCTCTAATTCACCCCAAACACCCACTGTTTACTAATCTTCAGCCCCCGTCTGTGCCGATAATGAGAAAGAGGAAATGGAAACAGCAGGGATTATATGCTACTGAGAAGTCCCAGTTTCTGGTTGTAATTCTTTCAACAAACTCTTGCAGACTGTACTCCTGCTTTGAAGTTTGAACACCTCTGTGTTAGTGCTTGGCTCTGGTGATTTGGCTGAGAGATCTGGGCTTGGTTGGTTTATTTGTGGTTGCACGTTCAGGGTTCCACACGATGGTTTACTCTTGCCCTCGCCTGTGTTGTGCCTGCTCAAAGCTGGGGCAGTGCAGATTGTTTTGCCTGAGCACTGAGATGTTAGTTGCTCAAATTTGCTGGTGACAGGTTCCAGATAGAAAACAGTCCTCACCATACCCACTGTTCTGTCTGTGTGTATAGTCACAGCCATGTTGGTGAATGGGGTGATTTTCTGTATAGTGAATAAATAGGGCCTGTTTTTATAAGGCAGAAAGTATGTGTTGGTGTTGAATGCTGGGTTTCAGCATGCTCTGTTAGTCTGGATAATCATGTCCAGTATACTCAGATGTGTGGGTAGTGCAAGTTTCTAATCTAAACCAAAAACTTCAGAGCCCACGATTGCCTTCTTATCTCCATAGCACAGGACAAGCAAATCATTTGTGTAAATAGCTTTAGATCAGTTTCTCTTAACATCTTTCTGTGGCTTGTCTGTCAGGCCGCTGTGCAACTTGTTATTGCTGCTGGGGTGGTCCTTTATTCGTAAATCAAACACTGTTTGATCTCGTGGCAAGTGAGGGGAAGTCAATTTATGGCTTTAAAAACAACTTGTGCCATCTGCAGGGTTACTAATACGTGTCTCCAGGAAGTACCCAGGTGGTCATAACGGAGAGCTTCACGTATGCTTTCCACTCAGAAGCTAAAGAGATGGTTTTGTCTTGTGTATGTGTATATATCTATGTATTTGTAAGGTGAGACATAGCACTAGTTGCAAGTGGTTGGCTTACACGTGACTGCCAAAAATCTCTGCTGGAGCTTTGCTCCTCTGAAAGGTGCCAGCCAACAGATTCCTCATCTCTGAGAAAGATGGAGGAATAAATGGTTTGTTTACAAGGGATGAAATTTACTGGGCTTGGGATGTTTCCCTTCTTGTTTTAGTGGTCCACAGTCAGAGCTGACAGATGCTCTGGTGTCAGTGGTGACTCGGCAAACCCCGCTGTGCCGGAGCTCTGCGGACACGGTGGGTCCCCGGTGTCACGCAGCTGCCTTTGCTGTCCCCGCAGTGCCTCTCCGTGGCCCCACTGAAGGGCATGCAGCACTCTGAGCCTGGCTGGAGCAGCTCCCTGGGAGGCTGTTTGCTTTGGGCATGGATTAAAAGCGGCTGCGAGGCTGCTGCGAGTTACCTGCTGGGTGAGCAAATTCCTCCCCTCTCAAACGATCCCAAGTGTCTGGGGGGATATAAAAGTATATTTGCCCCAGCAGCAGCTCCAAGCACAGCTCTGGCACAGTCTATTGTGTGTGACTAGATCCTCACAGAGAGGTTGACACATTAAAAGTGACTTTGTAAACGTAGCCCCTTCTTAAAATGGAGAGGAATAACCCATCTCTTGTCAGGGATCCGGGCTGTCTGAAAGCTCCTGGGGGAGCAGCTGGGTGAGGACAAAGAGGCAGTGTGCTGAGAGCAAGCATGGCCACTTCCTGAACTCTTCAACTTCCCCTCAGTGCCTCTGGAGGTCTGGCGTGTCATGTCTCTGCACGCTTACCGAGGCAAGATGCTTAAGCTGTATGAGGCTCACGGTGCTCTCAAGTGTCTTCCAGTGTAAATAATACCTTGGCCATTTGGCCCAAAAGCTTCACTGGGGGCAGAGCAGGTGCATCTGCAGATATGTGTTTGCACATGTTTTCCTACTACAGCTGCAGAGGCTCAGAGGTGCAGAAGGGTGTGTGTGTCTCGTGCAAAAGCATCCATTTTCTGGGCTGGTTTGTTGGGGGTTTTCAGTCATGCACATATTTCCTTTTGCATGGGTGTCCTATGCATGTTTACACATAAAATACTTGTGTCTTTTATTAGCTGAGGGTAATTTAAGTCTAAGCTGCTGCTCTGTAAATCCTGTTGTTGCTGCCCCTTTGCTGGAGGTCACTACTCTCACATCTCTGTGGATAGGAGGGATTCTCAAAATCATTGTTAGTCCATTTCCAATTATTTTAACCTACTGATATAAATTACTGGAGCTAGTTTGGCTCATTTGATAGTAATGAGCTAGTGAGAGGTGGTAAGAAGCCCTGAGGCAGCAGATGGGAATGTAATCCCTGGCTGGTGGTCACCAGGAGGCTGCTCACAACATTGATGTCTTCATCTGGCAGTTTAATTATAAAGATGACACTTTAGTGGAAACTTCTTAATTTATGTAGAAATTGCAGAGAATTCATCTACCCATGGGCAAAGAAGCAGCTCCGATTGGTTTGCTCTGGGTCTCTCACTGTAGCCATGGTTTTGTGTGACAGCCTGGGTAGTGGCACAGCTGGCTTCCTACCAGCACTTGTCTGGTTTTGCCTGGGAGCGAGAAAAGGGGGGGAAAGAAGTCTTGTGAGCTGTTGACCACTAGATCAGCTCCTCAGTGCGGTCCAGGGCACATGCTGTGGAACCGCTGTGCCAGCACACTTGAGGCAGCTGTGGGGTGCAGTGGGAGAACTGAATGGTGGATGCAGGACAGCCACAGATGAGTGTTGCTGCCTAAAGATTTGCATCCCAGATTTGCAGCATCACTGTTTTTTCACTCTCTTCCTACCTTCAAGGTTTTCACATTCACACTTTGGTACAGCTAAAGCAAATCTGTGCCCCAGCAAAGATCCTTGCAGTCAGTCTGTAAGGGAACCCCTGTGGGTCTCTATCCCACCACTTCCACACAGGCCTTGCCAGGCTGATCAGTCCCCCAGGCATTGTCTGTTATTTCAGCTTGCACTAAATAAAGGAATGCTGCGTTTATCTTCACCCCTCCATTAGCTTGATTGACAAGTGTTTAGTGTTTTCCACAAGGAGCATCTTCCAGCAGAGCAGTACCTCCTTGCTGACTCTGGTGTGACCATTCTGCCTCTACTGTGACCTGGTAATCTTCAAACTTTATCTCCGGACTGTGTCAGTGCACCTGGTGGTGCACTCAGGGTTAGACTGCCTTTCCAAAATTTGTGTCTTTAAAAAAAAAATTTTTTGATAAAGCACCACCTATTGACTAGTCCTGTAAACATCGTACTCTAATACAGGACTTCCTTTTGTGAATACTGTCCTTCCTTTTGTGACATATGTTCAGACCTATTTGCCCAGTGCTAGATAACGATATGTGGATGCACGCTGATACAACTGAGAAATTCTCTACTCTTCTGAAGACATAAACTACTTTTCATAGGACTCAAACTTCTGTTTACTGTATTCAAATGAAAGTATTTCTGAAAATTGCTGATGACTGCATCTGTTTGAATTCATCAATTCACTACCACTCTGAACATTTGATAAACAAATACCCTTGAACTAAAATTTCCCACGCCTGCAGTGTAATTACATTCTCCACTATTGATTTGTTTCCCCTTTAAAAGGGGGGGGTGGGGGGGGCACACTGAGTATACTGTGGCAGAATCGCGTTCAGCATTTGGTATTAATATTCAGTACAAAAAGGTCCATTGAATCATGGAGTGACTCAGAAGGCAGTAGAGGAGGGCTTTTTGGCTATGCAGAAATGTCAGTGGTTCAGCATTAGATCAGAAATTTCTTTACCATGTTGTGAGGGACAGTTAGTCGTTTCATCTGATGTTAAAACGTAAGCACAGCGAGTCTAGCAAGGTGCGGTGAGGAAGTGTGTGTCACATGCTCCTCACAGGAAACCAGCCTGGAGCTGCTGGGGAAGTTCAGAATTGGGTGACCTCCAACAGATTCAAATAGCACAGGTTAGTGCTCTTAAAACATCTCTTTAGCTGTCCTGCCGGGGTTATTTTCTCTGATTTTTGGCAGCAGTGGATGAGGAGTGCTCTGTATGGCCGTTGTCCTAGCGGGTAGTAAGCAGTGTGGGATTTCAGAGCAGAACTCTACAGTGCAGAAATAGGAAGCTCATCTGTGGGTTAGCTTGGTTTGTGCAAAGCTTGGAGGCTGCCTTGCAGTACAACAGCAGTGGGGCCTGAGTCACATTAGAAGTGTGGATGAAATCTCCATCTTGTTAAGACTTTCATAAAATTAGTTAAAGGTTTGGATTTTTAATAGATGTGTTCAGTGTCAATAAATACCAGAAAGCACTTTTCCAAGTAGAGGTTAAAGTCATTGACTATAGTGAAAACTTCTTTTAGTTTGTTTTGGCTGTACCAAGTATATAGCTCTTCTCTTTGATTTTACTGGCACAGTTTCTTGTTAAGGTGTTCTCTTATTCCTGGTGGTTTCTGTTGAGAAATTGCATCATGACTTTTCTGTGCTGGAGAGTTTCAACTTGGGAACACATTGCATCAGGAATGAAATGAATCTGGGTTGGTGCTGGAGAATTTGGGAGCTCTCAGAGGGAGACTCTTTAATGGGATGTAAGTTTTGTACTCCAGCACAAATATAGATTTGTTACTTTTAAATTACTCAGCAGTTGCGATTAATTACAAATCTTAAATGCAAAGTTGGAGTGAAAGTTACAAAGAAAACAACCTTCAGAATGATAAAATGTATAGTACAGTAGTAAGTGCGCAGAATCTGAACTAAAATGAAATCCCAGTGTGAGTGCATGTGGTGCTGGGACAGCATGGGGAAGAGGAGGTGACAGCCCCACAGCCAGCTCCAGCAATGGTGGCTGGAAGCCAAGCTGCTCACTCTGCACCTTGGGTCACAGCTTGTGAGGCAGAGGGACTTGGATGGGGTGGTGGCAGCAATCTCACACGAGATGCAGCTGCTGGGGATGACAGTGCTGTTACAAGGCTATGCCAGGCATTAAAATCAGTGATCTGAGGGTTGGGCAAGAAGTCCTAAAGCTGCCCATGCTTCTTCCCAAATATTTAAAAAAATGTTTTTCTGGTCGTGTAGAAAATCAGACTGAGTTTGACAGCTCTCACCCTCCTTGTACTACCTAGAGCATTCATCATTCCTTCTGATGTCAGTGCAGAAACACCAGCGTAAGATGAATGCAGTGGCTCGTGCTGGGCCAGGCTGCTGCCTCCTCCAGCACGTGGAGCTGGATGCTGCACCTGGCCCTGCTGCAGGGCATGGAGGCTCTTGGCAAGCTGGGGATAGCAGGGCCCTGTTCCTGGGCAGTTAAACAGCTCTGTGGCTCAGCCTTGCAGAGCTTTGCTCTCATATTTCGGGCTTTATATGCAGAGAAGGCTTTGGCCTTAGCTGGGCTCCTCTGCTTCTGTAAAACCAGCAAGTATTCAGAGAGCCAAAGTTCTGCCCCAAATCAGCCTTTCTGATGTATTAGGGTTTATAGTCTTCACTGGAGCACTGTTTAACTAGGAATGCGATTTAAAAGCAATTTAGTAAAATCCCACTGCAGACATTTTCATTTCAGCCTAATCCTGTCTTATAGCGACTCATCTCAGATAGATTAGGAGTTGTTTTAAGCTAAACGTAATGGCTCGTAAATAATATATTTGAGCCTCCATGCAGTGGCATGTGCCAGGTATTTGAAATGGAATTGAAAAATAAACTGATACACGTTCCTAAATAAATAAACCCTAACAATTTTACTCTGCTACCAGGAGTGAACATATTTGGATAACAGGATTGAAAGAGCAGGAGAGTTTTTCAAGAGGGGGGATTTCTGAATGGGCCTTTTCCAGCAGCTTGTATTATGAAATCCAGGGAAAGAATGTTTCTTCCTCTAACAAATTAAAAAAGGAAATCTGCAAAAAGAGGAAAGGGAATAAAAAGTACAGACTAAACAAAATGAATTAAATTGCATTGGAATGAGAGAGAAGGAAACCAAGAAGAGAATGTAATAAAAAATGGAACCAGATGGGGACAAATTCTGTGCTTAGGAAGCAAAGGCTACTCTTCTGCTGCACTTCAGAAGAAGGAGACTGTGTACATGTGTCTGTGCATTTATTATCTATGGAAGAAAAATTCATTTTTCTGTGTTTTTTAAATTGTTTTTTTCTTTCCCTTCAGCAATGCTAATATAGAAGTTTATTGATTTGAGGGAGCTTCAAATTTAGATTAAAGCCTCATTAAAAATCTTAAATTCTGCAAATAAATAAACCACTCAATGTCACCTTAATCACTGGCCGGTTTTACTCCCCAAAAACTATGTGGCTGCATTGCACTGTTGAACTTGTGTTCACTGTGCACTTGGATCCATAGCACAGGGTAATTTTACTCTTGCAAGGGAAAAAGTAGGAGTTAAGATGTGCAACACCAGCTACTGCAAACCAGACCTGCATAGGGCAGCTTCAGAGAGTTTGCAGCAGAATCCCCTCGTGGGTTTCATTTTGCCACGTAGCGTATGCCAAGGTTGCATGGCTGTGAGGGACTGGGCTCTTGAGACTGATTTCTAAATAGAAGTAAATCTGTTACATGCTGAATGGCTACTGTTCTTACATTTTATTTTGAAATTACTGATTTTAAATTATTTTATTTTGCTGGTTCTAATACTGAATACATCCAATGGTCAATGGTATTTTTTGTGGGGGTGTTATTTGCAGCACATCTGTCTCATCTTCCAGGCTGTTGCCTCTCCTTTTCTTCCCCCCCCCACATTTGTTTCAGCTTTTGCACGCGTTTTTCTCTAGCCTAAACTACAGAAGCCTCCTAATTGCAAAGCTAGTTGTTGAACCATGTCTCTTACTAGGAGCAGCTGTTGTAGTGGATAACTCTATTAGTCTTACCATCACATCCACGGCTTTTTATGCCTTTCTGTTTTCCTTCCACCATTTGTAATGGCTTTTACTACGTATGTGATGCTGAAGTTGGAAGAATGGTCTTAAATTTGTTTGAGAATAAACTGGGTCCTCTGGCCTCAGTGAGCAATAAGGACAACCCAGCCAGTTTTCCTGTTCTGATTCCTCTTTAGAAGGAGGGGGGCCCTTCTTTACAGTATGCTGTCACTTTCTAATGCAGAATTCCTACTTATTGAAGGAAATACATAGTAGACACATGCTCAGATTCTGTGATCCTCAATGGTTCACAATTAATAGTTTTTTTCCTTTCCTCCTTGCAGGATTGTGCAACCTGGGGAATGTTATTGTCATTTAACTAACTTCAGAAAGTGTATTTTGGACTGAATTGACCAGACCTCCTATTCTATGCAAGCATCTCCTGCTGGTGACCAGGTACAGAGCCTGTGGGGTTTTCACTGAGGGGTGGGGGTGGGTGGGAATCATGGTGTGAGCAGCAGCACAGGAAGCTCCTCTGCTGTGTCATTCCTGGCCTGTAAGAGTTGGAAGCCATCTCATGTCTTAGGTTGCAGTGTGACAGTACAGGAGTCATTCTTCTCCAGGGCAGGATTAATGGCAGTGCCAGCTTACAGGCAGGCTCTGATATGCCACACCTTTCCTAATGTCAGATTTAGGTGCCTTAGGTGACATCAGATTTTATGCCAAATCCATGAGCTTTTAACACGTGCCGTGAGTTATTTTTCTGTTTGTTTTTGTGGGGTTTTTTCCATTCCGGTAGTACAAGGCTAACAGTGAAGGGATTTAAGGCTTAGCACTAGGCCAGGAGACCTAAGGTATGATATTACCAGGCACAAAGATTCTGTAGTTGTCCTGAGCAGATGATATTACACTTGAAAACTGCACATGAAACCTGCAATGTTTACAGTTTGGTGCTAATGAACAGGTATAGTATGAAAGGTTCACTGAAACACACGGTTAGTAAGAAAAAAAAGTAAACACACTGTTCTTATTTTTTTCTGTTTAATTAGTTTTTAATTCAATTTTTGGTTTAATTTTCTTCTCATTGCACCAGAGGGTCCATCATAAAGCATGGGCTGTAGATAGGCTGCAGTGTGCTGATCTGGAGCTGGTGCAGTCCAGCAGATCAAGTATTTCCTATCTCAAATGCTCTGTGTTGTAAACCCCAACTATGGCTTCCTTATGGTTAGTGGGCCATGTAGAAACCGATGCTGGGAGGGTCCCAGAGTGGTTTGGGATTTTGGGTCTCTGTAGACATGAGCACAAAACCATTCTGGGTTTCTTCTAGGTAAGTCTATAGCTGGTCCAGGTGGGTGGATGCTTTGGTGAAGTTTCAGCAGTACACTTGCTTTGGAAGCCACTGTCTGGAGAAATCTGGATGTTAGGCTTGGGAGATGTGAGAGGGAAGAGCTAGCCCCAGGAACAGACAAATATCTCACTTCATTTGTGGATCCACAGCTCTTACCAGGCGTGGACTGCTGCTGGATGTGGGTTGGTGCAAAGACTGTTATTTGAAGGATTATTCCACAGGACTGTCAAAGATGGTACCACTGTGTGCTCAGTAGTCTAACCTCCCTATTTGTGTAGGAAGGGATGGCCTGTTAAAAAAAGGGAGACAAGCAGGATAAGGAAGATATGAATATTTATAAACTGGCATTTATAAACTTAGAATGCAATACTGAGATAAAGATGATACATTGTCTCTCTCAGACATTTCACACATGATATGGGATTATGGAAGGTCCCAGAAACAGCAGAAATAATGACAGCACAAATACCACCTGTGAGGAAAGACTGGAGGAAATATGACTGCTTAGCCTAAAGAGTAGAAGTTTAAAGAGACATGTAACCAGTTTTCAAATAACCATGAAGAAGAAAGGAATTAATTCTTTTATGCATCACTTGTAAATAGTGTGAAAAATAGTAAATGAAATCACAGCAAACAGAGGTTTAAATAAAGTACTGGGAAAAGCTTCATTGGCTGATAGGATAACAAGATAGATGACAGGGATATTACAGACTTTCCATCAGTGGAGATTTTTAGAGAAAAAGAGAGATGAGTACTGCCAGGAATGATATAATCTATGGTGACTCAGGGGAAGGAAGGGTAGATGGCCTCTTCCAGCCCTGCTGTCTGTTGTTCTGTATTTGTCTCCTTGTTGACACTGACTGAATTTTTCTAGTTATTGATGAAAGCTGAATAGTAATTTTAAAGGAATAAACATTTTCATATGGATGGTACAGTGTATTTCATACTCCACTTTTCAGGGAGGGAAAGGAAAATGCTCTTTCTGAGTTTCCTGAGGAGGTCTTTCTCTTGGAAGTAAACAGATAAAATTGAGTGCATTATACTCTGCACTGTGGGAAGGCATTGAGTTATTGTTAGCAGCTGGCAGGGTAATGACCAGGTCTGCTCCTGGCCTAAGAGGGGGACCTGGAAAGGCAGGTCCTGCTGCTTTCTCAGGCGAACAGAAAACTGCTCATTTACATCACAGATCTCAGAAGTCTCTGGTACTAATGGCAAACTTCAAATTCATGCTGGCTGTGTTGAGCATTGTTCCCTAGTAGCAAGTTTTGGTGGATCTGTGCTCACCTGAAGAAGTGTTTGGCTGTAGAGTTGAGGCTCTGTTCACACAGCAGCCTTGGTGCTGCTGTACCCTCTCTGTGCAGAAGCAGAGCTTTTTCTCTGTGTGGTGCTGCCTGGACTGGCTCTCCCTGTGACCCAGCCTCCTGTGAGCCTGCCTGCTCACAAGAGCCTTGGCAAATGTGGAAGAAAACCATGATCCCTGCACCATCATTTTATCAGGACTGCCAGTCATCAGGACTGCACTTTAAAAGAGAAAGTAGACTTCATGAGAGTAATGTTGTCTTAGGACCTCATAAAGCCATTCCAAAGCTTCCTTTCAGCTGTGAGCTTGATCCAGATACTACAGCTCTCTGAGTTTAGAAAAAAATTGCTTTTTATTTGGAAGCTTGTGGCCTCAGATTTGAAGTTGCTCTTAACTCTCCATCTAATTACAAATTTGGTTTTGAAAGCAAAGATGTTAGTAGTTGCAGGTCAGTCTCCCATGTGCTAAATTTAGCCTTCAAATTTACTTAAAGTTTGGTTTTACCCCTGCAAGCTAACCAAATCGTTCAGCCAGTTTGATCAGGGTTTTGGCCATATTTACAGGATTCAGCAGATGTGATAACTTTAGCTGGGGTTCAACAACTGTGACAGCCACTCTTGTTACAGATAAGGGGAAATGGGTTGCCACCCTTCAATGCTTGCTGTTTCAGGGCACCTGCACTGAGCACTACAGCCTGCAGGTACCAGTTTCTTTTCTCTTCTGAACTGCTGGTAGACTGGCACTAGCAAGGACAAATTACAGCTGTTCTTTGGAGTAAGACCATTTGTTGAATGTTCTGAAGAGGAAATGCAAGTGCTGAATGATGGTGTGTGGCTGCTTTTGGTTTTGTGGGTATGTTTTCATGGCAGTGGTATGTCATACATACTTTTTTTTAGCTTGAACTACACTAAATTACTACTTTCATGCAATAAACCTGTGTTTGGAATACCAGCAGGAGCTCAGCTAGACCTGCTATCTTGGGTGGAGGCCAATAACCCCCAAATCTGGCGGTTCCTGGGTCCCAGTGAGTTCCTGTGCCACCTGTGAGGTGCCACCTGTGTGGCAGGCTGCCCCAGAGCTACCAGCTAACACAGAGGTGCCATGCTGGCTGGGCACCACTTCCAAAACACTGGCAAGAGCAGGAGGCACTGCTGACCCTGGAGCAGCTGGATGTAGCACCTTGTCTCTCCTCAGGCAATGGCTTGTGGCTCCTGCCGAGTTAGGCAAGATGTGCATTTGTCCCTCTTGGTATATTCACCTTTCTGGCATCTCTGCCTGGGCCTGAGCTGTGGCCTCACGTGGGCTGGCACCACAGTGGCCTGAGCCCCCTGGTAAACCCATGCCCTCCAGGGCAGGCACCCATGTGGCACACTGCCTTTGGCTACATTTGGTTCACAGAAATGTTTGGTTGTTCAAGGTCATAGAAAACAGTTAGAGATATAAATATTTAAAATAAAAAGCAGATAACTGAGTGGAACCTCTTGGCTTTTACTCCCCATGACTTGGGAAACACTCTCTTTTGACATGTGTTGACTGAACCAGCTTCCTAAGTATCAAGTGGAGGGGTGCTGTATGTTTCCAAACTGGGTAGCTGCAGCAGGCAAGGCAGCTGTGCTGTTTTCCCTCTCAGGAAGGCAGTTCAGGACATGCCTTTGTCTTTGTGTAGGGGGAGATTGACTAGTTTGTGTCCTGAGCTGTGACTTTGCCCTGACTATTTTTTTGGCAGAATCCATCAATAATCATTCTTTCCAGCTTCTCTTTGCTTACTAGCTAAGTACTTGCCATGTGCAGCTGTAAAAAGTTGTTTCCAAAGAGAAATAAACTGGAGCAAAACTTCTGTAATTGGAGATGGGGAGGAAAGCAGATGGGCGTTTTCAATTTGTTGTCCTTGGATGCTTTTTGTTTCATTTGTGCCATGCTTTAAACCAGAGCCCTTTACAGGACTGTGTGCCCTCTTGCTTCTGCAATCTGTGTCCTCCCAGTCCTAGCTGGAACAGCACCAAATTGCCTGTGTCCCTTGCAGGACCAGGGGATAATGGGGGGAGTCAGCATCAGTCAGAGAGCCCCGTGTTTCATCAGCAGTGCCGTGATGTCAGTACATCAAGATAGAAATCTCTCCAAGTCTCAGACTTTGACAAGACACAAAAATAGTTTCCCTCTCTTTCTTTTTTTTTTAACTCAGACCCCACATTATTAAACACACACAAATTTTAGTGCCTCTCCAGGTAGATCAGGGAATTTAAATTCCTGCGTTGTTTTTTATGTAACATTAGAATTGCTTTGAGTTTGAAGGAACCGCACACTGATGAAAAAAGGAACTGGTACCTTGCCATCTATTAGATAATTGCCAAAACAAGTAGAGAAGCCTATTTAGTAAATGAAATCTTCGGAAGCTATCTTTACTTATAGGGCTTCCAGCTGAACAATGAAACCTTAGATTAGTCACAGACAGCTTAACTGTGTGCCCTTACAGTAGGTGTTTAAATTGGCAACACCTGCTGCAGATGTGTGCTGTGTACTCGGATGCATACCTGCAAATTTCATGGTCCCAATATCATTAAGTATTCAGCTAAAGGCCAGGTGTCTAATCTGAAACCTTCAATTCAATGATATCTCACCTATATTCCATAAACATATATATTGCATAAATATCAAGTCCTGCTTGCAAAAGCAGATGGAAGAATTTATGTAAAAATGGCTTTACAAAGCTATTGTGCATAAAATTTTTATTGTAGTTCTGTTCTAGTAAATGAAACAAAGTGTAATTGTGGTTGGTCAATACTTTGATCTCAGCTTGGCTTATAATGATATGAATATGAAGAATATTAGTATTGCCTGGATTTTATTCTTTGCATTTTGGCAGCTTATTTATTAAATAATTGAAACGTCTCTTAGCTGTACCTCTCTTTTCCAAGTGACTTTTGACATTTTTTTTCTTGCCAAAAGGCAGCGTTGGAAATACTTAACATAAAAATTCATCCTCGTATTACTCAGGATGTTTTCCAGATTGGACCAAGTGGAAATTGCTTGTGATAGGAACAGCACATGAGTATTGCTGGTGATTGCACACATGCAAATTCTGATGCTGAAGGTTGAGGTCTCTCCTATAACCTGTGGAGAGGTGTTCAGTGTGCTGTGGGTTAGATTTTGACTGCTTTGCAAAGAGACAAACTAAATCCAAAGAGAGGAGGAAGATTTTCAGGTTTGTCCTTCCACTGCTTCAGCTGCAGATGGGAATCTGAGTGAGCAGCCTCCAGGGCGTCAGACTCCTTGCCTGGGGATATCTCTAAACACCAGTCCACAGGTTCCAAAAGCCCCTGGGCTGCAGATGACCTTCTGCAGGGCACTCTGCAGGCCACCAATTGGCTTTGGAGCTGCCCTTCCTTAGGAGTGAGTCTAGAGCGGGAGATCCTCTGTGGGGTTTCTGTACATATTTCCATTAGGTAGCAGGTTTTTTGTCCAGTGACTGGTGCTGGAGGCAGGAAGTGCTGGTCAGCTCAGAATAAGGCATATGATGGATTCAGCAGATTCAGTACTCAAGAGGAAAAGATGAATCTTTATTGTCCCTGCTGCTATTCTGCTTTAGCCCTAGAATTTCAACTGGCAGCCCTCATCAGTTATCAAACAGGTTCTCATTACTGCTTTTGGATTATATCTTCCTCTAAGTCTAAGACTTCTTAGGTCTGGAATTAGACCAGAGCAGTTCCTGCTAAGGACAGGTGGTACTTTTTTTTTAATAAAAAAAAATACTCTTAAAATTAACATGTTCTTGTAGTTCCAACTCAATGTCAGATTAAAATCAATGATTTTTAAAAGAGAGAAAATTATGGTCAGATTTAGTAGATTTTTATATATGATGCAAAGCACCAGACAATGCCGAGCTAATGACAACCTTTAGTCTGCTTTATTTAATGGTTCCTTAATGGTCATCTGGTCTGTTAGTTTTGTACAATCCATCTAAAGGTAGTTTTAAGGTTGTCTTATTGAACATTTTAATAGTAGTAATGTTGCTTCCTCTCTTTATATCTCTGAAGTTGCAGGAGAAATTTACTACTGGATTCCACCCAGGCAGATAATTGGGTGGTGCAGATGCATAACATTTTGGCTTTGTTTTTAATAAGGATTAGAATAAGGCATCATTTGCCAGTACTGCCTGGATATTAGGCGATCATGTAATTTCACATGTGCAATTATGTGTTTTCAGTAATGTTATTGATTTTCTTATTTGTTTTTAAATTGATCCTTTTCAAACCAAAATGTCTATGGTAAGACATTTGAGATTAATTTTAATCTCTTATCCTTGTTTTACCTTCTGGTTGGGTTTTATATTGCTTTGGATGCAATTTCCAAAGTTTTGTAGACCATTGAGAACAGATTATGAACTTTTGGCCACAGTATCTTGAGTAGCTTGGGATGAGCTAAGATTGGCTCCAGTGTGAAGAAGGGGCCGTTGAAGTCACAAAGTTTGGGGAGGGGTTATTTGCTCAAAAAAGAAAGAGAAAAGAGAAAACCCTATGATTGCTTCAGATTACTCTGTCCCCTCTTTTCCCTCCCCTTTATTATTTCCATCCTGATTTTAAAGTCTTTTCCACAGGTTTGTTTTTATATTTCCCAGATCCTTTAAAAATAATCACTGAAACCATAGCAGCCCATGTGAAAGCTTTCCGAGACACAGCATGAACTAGAGAGCAGGCCAAACCTCAGAGGCAGAGCTCTTTTCCAAGGAAGGAAGAGTGGATACTGAGAGTTTCTTTGAGTGATTGTGCAAATGGATGCTTTGTTGTCCAGCTTCTGTGTGTGCAGATGCCCAGCATACACTGCCCAGCTTCACCTGTATCTGTATTTTGGGGGGTTGAAAGTGATAGTCATTTATTACGTGAGCTATCATGTAAAATTTGTGAGAGTTTCATTTTGTAGCTATTCTCAGAGGAGGATCTAAGATAAAATATCTACCTTGGTAAATACTGAAAGTATGCAAAGTAATGGTATATTTTGTATATGGTGTATATTCATTTTTAAGTCAGTGAACTGAAAATTTTCAATTGCTTTATTGCAAACTTGTGCTAATTCCTTAGGCAATGTGAATTGTAAAAAAGTAACTGTTTTGTAGCAGCCCAGTGGTGTCTGCAAAAAACTTAATTTTTCCTGGCCACATTACTGAAATAAGCCTTCAAATGGCAGATCAAATGCTGTTTTACAGCTTTTTGAAGTGGAGGTCAGAGAAGGTTTGTGAACACAGGGGATATGCTGAATGAGTTCTCCTTTAGTACCTGCTCAGTTAGTAAGAAGTGGTGTGAGTTTCTGTTCAGTGGGTGGTTTGTGAGCAGGGCACAGAGGGTAAGTTATGGGGACTTTGTTGATAAGCTCTTTCCTTGGAGACAGATGACAGCCTATCTTGCTGGTTGCTCTCCCCAGGTTCATGGAGCAAGGTACCAGCAGTGCTGAGCACAAGGCATGGCAGCTCTGTGCAAACTATGGCTGTGGGCCTTGCTCCACCAGCCTTCCTGATCCAAAGGATGAGGTTGTGGGAGTCAGTGCCAGCCTTGCCTGCTGACTGTGACACTTTTCAAATTCATTACTTATGTGCAAATATGATTTGGTGCCTCACATATGATCTGGTTTAATGACTAACCCCAAACTACAGTGCAAATCCCTCCATGGGAGAAAACATCGAGGGACTTCATGGGATGCACTCTTCTTAATGTCCAAATGTGACCTCAGAAAGTTCAAATGCTTCAGCAAAGTCAGAAGGTACAATGAGCCTCATCCAGTTGCCTCTGAAAACTGGCCTGAGCCTTTCCATGAATTCTAATGAGAATAAATTCCAGCTCTCCATCTCTATCCAGTCCAGTGGAGTTTTCTCACCACTTTGCAGCCTCAAATCATTTAAAATTAACTTCAAGAATAGAAAATTAGATATTTTTTTTAATTAAAATCTCTACCAGGCCTGGTTGCCTGTTTCTCACAAAACTGATTTATGGGTCTTGCTGCATTGGACTGAGGCTTTTATTGACAGTTGCCTGGCTCTGAGGTGGTGGTTTTCTGCACTGTCTATGCTGGAGCAGGCTCCCTTACATTATGCAGATCTGAGGCCGGCTTTTGTTTTGTTTTTCCCACACTCCAGGCAGATCAGTCTTTGATTGCCCCTCTAATGGCAGGTATTCAAGTTACTCTAATTTACGTCAACACCTGGGCTGTAAAAACTCCAATGCACTCTTGCTTGTGCAGTTGGTCTTTCCCTGATGACTGCCCAGGCCACTTAGCTTTTTGCTTGGGCTTTTGATGTGAAATCTGAGCTGATCTCTGTGCACTGTAGTTTTTCAACATTCTCATAGGAATATTGTAGTATTTATAAGAGGGATTGGAAAATGATGCTTTAAATTAATTCCACATGTCTTGCCCTTATATGCCTCAGATTTCCCCTTTAGAGGCACTTATTATTTTAATATAATTTTATAGATGCTGCCTTTAGTAGAACAGCCACAATTCACTGCATGTTTAGTAAGACTGAGTTGATTGTGATGAAGAAAATGCTTTCTATTAAAAAGCCTATTTGAATGCTGAATTGAATTCTAAAACTATACCTACTGAGAAACAAAACAATCTTATAGTGTGAGGGGTCCTTGATCCTTTTCTGCAAGTGTTCACTGTTGTTGTTAAATGTTTGTTAAATGTTTTTGACTGCTGCTTCGTGTCAGCCTGTTGAGAAAGATGAATGAAGGCACCATCAGCAATGGTGTTCTGCAGGTCACATCATTATTCATTTAGTACCCTGGGCATGGAGAGGAATGTGGTGTGGGGTATCCCATAGCTCCCACAATGTAATCTGCAGCTCCAGATGGGCTCTTTTCATCCCAGCCTCAGGACTTGCAGAGATTTGCCCCTTTCATTATAACTACTGCTCTGAAGGGGACTGCAGCACACCTGTGGGGGTGCAGCAGAAGTCCACCAGCAAAATCCCAGAGCACATTTGATTACTTTCTTGACTTTTTTCTATGTGTACTAAAAGTTGCAACAGCTCAAATGTAAAAAAAACTCTCCATTTGGACTAATTTATGGTACTTTGGCCTGTTATGCTACAAAAAAAGTGCATAGAAGGGAAAAAATGCTCCAGGTTTCTGTCAATTTGATTCCAAGAACAGGGTTGCTGTTGTGTTACACAAAGCAAACCAGTGGTCAGAGCTGTAACAACTTAGAAATAAAAGTGGAGCAATAGGTGGAAAAGCAAAAGGTGGATATGGTCATGTAAACAGAAGGTGTTTTCTCATGGTAACAAGCTGGGGATTCCAAAGGTCAGGCTGTGCCTTTCTGCTTCTGGGTCACCAGGTGTAGCTTGTGGGAAACATCCCTCTCTGCCCCTCGCTGTTTGCTGCCTGCCACTGCCAGGCCATGAGGGACCCTGCCTGGTCAGAGGTGAGTGGTGCCATGTTGTGAGGATAGAGATGGTGGAAAAAGTCCTGGTCTCAAGTGCAATTATTTTTGTTCTGATTTAGGAGTAAATAATCTGGAGGCAATACTCAGAAATTCCTAATTTCTGAGCTAGCCTGTTCACACTACCAACAGCTCCTTGAGTTTAAGACAATTCTGGGGAGAAAGCTGTGCAGTGCTAAGCAGCCACATGACATTGAGTGATCACTACTACAGTGATGAGACACTGGAAAAAGTGGCCCCATTGCAAAGAAGCTCTTGGGCTATGTGTTAGGAACACTATTTTGGGAACACAAAATGTTCACAAGGAACAACAGATGAGGGAATAAGCTGGAGAGAGGCATCAGATCCTTTCTTGCCCCAAGTATGTTCCTGTGTGGAGAGGTTGTCCCTGTGGCCTCTCCAGAGCACTGGGAGTCAGGTGTCCCTTTAAAGTCACCTCCAGCCTGTGAGAATCCTCGTTGGCTGTGCTGGGGCAGTGCCTGGATAACAGCCTCGTGTGCTGGTTCCAGCACTCACCTTGATGAGAGGTGGGTGGGTGGTAGATGGTGAAGTGTTGTAGGCAGCTCTGCTCTGGCCAGCTGAAGGAGAGCTCCCAAACAGCTCATCCTTAGCCATCACTTCTGTCTGGGAGAGAGGGTGAAGCCTTTTGCCCTAGGGCTTTCTGCTGAGTGGCTGGGGGAAGGGCCCTTCATTTTTTGGTGTGGGGGCACCGATGAGATGGAGCTGGCAGAGGTGGCAGTGTCTGAGCATGTGTCCTCCTGTCCTGAGGACTAGGCTACAGCCCAGTAATTAGATTTTTCTGCTGGATTTAGCCCTGGCCTCCTGCTGAGCAATGACACACATGTGCCTGTTCCAAGAAGAGTAAACTCCCTCCTGAGGTGCCTGCTGCAGCAGGGGCTTTGCTCCAGGTGTGCTTTGCATTGCTGAGGTTCTGTTCTATGGGACCAGGTTGCTATGGTGGGGAATGTGACCTGAACAGATAGGAGTGGTTTTGTACAATTCCTCTGAGCACACTGGCTGAAAGAAATGACAGGAGTATGGATTAGGTGTAAGCAATTTCTCTTTTCATTGAGTCAGATACTTTCTGCTATAGTGTGTTTGCTCCTACGTTATCAGCTTTTCTCAAGTCTACATCTAAACATGTGGACTGACCAAAAGCTTAGCTGTTTTTTCCAAACAGGGACTATATTGGTTACTAGAGGCAGTCCTCCAAAGTTAGCCATTGCCTGTGATCATCTGCATATCTTAAAGTATTTCACTGATTTTTTTTTAAATACTTGGATAAAAAATGTTCTGTCACTTTAGCAGCCTATTTCTTAGCTGTAATTTTCTATGGATGCAGCACTGCTGAGTTTTCTCCATCAAGATCTCAATTGTGTTTGACAGATGAGGTTTGCTGGGTGCAGCTTGCTGTGGAGCATAGGTGCATCTGGCTGTTACTGCTCTCACACCTGGGGTCATGCGCTGGCTCGGGGGTCTCTTGACTCACTTGTCACTGACACACAGAGTAACCTGCCTGTTACTGTATTCCCGTGGTGGTAGGAAGTAGATGCAAAGTGTTTAGGGAGTTTTAGTGTGAGCTGCAGATCGTACTGACTGGAGGATCACTGCACTTGGCTGGATGCTCTGGTATGAGGGAGTGAGCCTGAGGAGTGTGGAGGAAGATGGAGATGCTGTAGGGTTGACAGAGCACAGGGGCCTGGGATTACATGCATAGAAACATGAAAGCGCCTGATAGCATCCTCACTTTTTTTTCCCTAACTAATCATGTCTTTTATTTGTTCTTCTTATTATTTATCTTTACTGGTCCTCACTAGCTCCCCAACACCTGCACCTTTCATATACCTCTTACAATGGCATAACTGAGCTAAACTAACTCTGCAATTTCTTGAAAAGGTATGTCCAAAACAAAAAATATATCCTCTCTCTGCAGCCTAAGTAGGGCAGGAGAAATGCTCACTGTGATACTGGCTTGGCATGTTTCTTTCCCAAGAACTACCCTATACACTTCTGCTAGAGACCCTTCAGGCTCTTGCCTTCCACTTCTCCCCTTTGGATCCCTGCCTGCAGCAGGATGGTGTTGCATCCCCCACATCAATCACTGCTGAATTGGAAAAGGTGCACTTCCCATTGGGACATCCTCCTGTGTGTTGTTCAGCTTGGGCCAAATCCTATTCAGGGCCACATAGACCTCATCCACTTCCACCTGTGCCTGTGAATAAGGCTTCTCATCCATCACCCCTCCAATGGGTCTAGGCAGGAGCTCTCCATCGCTGACTGGTGTACCTCCTCTGCCCTGGCATTTTGTGTAAGGGGTGGCATTTTTCAGTGTGGTGGAAAGTCCTACTCAAACCACTCATTTCGGGTACTGCAGAGAGTTTCCTTGAAATGCCAAAAGTCCCCAGTAAAGTAGGCTTCCTCTCTCTGGCAGCACCAGCTCCCCAGAATTTCCCTGGGTCTCAAACACCCAGAGGAACTTCTCTTCTGTTGCTCTCTCTTTTGGCTGTCCATCTCTGCAAGTGGTTTTAAGGGTGAAAAGTTAGTGCCTCCTTTTGGTACCACAGCTTCCTCCAGACAGCATAGGACAATTTACATTCTCACACCCTTGTAATGTCCTGTCTCAGGCCACAAAGTCTCATAATCCCTGCACCAAAAGGATTGCCTTCTCAACCAAAAACTATTTTTAAAAGACCGTCACTGATGTTAAAGGACTCAAAAATACTGACAGTAACATTTTAGATGTCACTTTGTTCCCCTGGAGTTGGTGAACTTCAGAAATTTTATCCCAGTTAGGAGAATGAAAATCCAGGCTCTCCTGCTGAGTAGGAGGGTGTTACACAGCAGTCCCCAGTGTCTCAATTAAAACTTGTATCAGGTTACTTGAGTGCCAGATAGGCTTTTCACTCCTCCATGTGCAAGTGATTGAGGCCAGAGAGTCTCCTAAATATTTTTTCTTTACCCTATAGGGGAATTCTTTAGTATCTTCCAGTAGCTTCAGGCCCAACTGAATTTGGTTTGGTACTCTTGTTGAACTCTTTAGGGACTAAAACTCATCTATCTGTATATTTATTTATAGATTTCTATATACTTAGAAACGTTAATAAAAAAGAAAAACACCTTATTTTTTTCAGGGAGGGGATTTCCTGCCGTGGTGTAGCATGGGAGGAGCACCTTCAGCATCCTCTGAAGTTCTTATTCACACTGTGCCACACTCCTGGGCTGACACTTGGTGCAGGCAGCCCCTCTGGCCTTGGGAGGTTGTGGTGGTGGAATGTGGGACATGGAGGCTTACTAATGAGTCAGGTCTGCCAAGGAAAGTGGGAGCAGGAGGGTTCAAATTTCATCACATCACTGTAACTATTTTTTGGCAAAAAAGCTTAATAGCTCTGTTAAAAAATGATTAATGAAAGATATTGTGGTCTATATAAAACTGATTATAAGTGATTTTCCAACTACTTGGTAATGTGTTTAGAGTTAGGTGTCCTTTTTGTTTTGAGAGCTACCTTACTAAAGTACTTGGTAGTGTAGCCCAATTTCCTCAAATTCAGGTTTTAAAAGAAAAATATTTCCCTTCTTTCATTAGGAGAAAGTAGTGGATTTTGAAAGAATCAAGTCAACACTGATTTGGAAGTTGGGTCCTTTTGCATAGGGGAGCAATCAGCATTTTAATTGGCAACTTCAGGGGTTTTTCCCCTTAAATGTATACATTGTTTTATTTCTGCAGTTGTTTGTTCCTTCCTCTTTTTTTGCTTGGAAATTAATCATGCAGGAAATGATTAACCACATTGAGCTTCTCTGTCTGCCTCTGACTCAATGTTTAAGAGGGAGGGCCTTAAGCAGCTCAAAATGTCTGACCTGATACAAACCAAGTACTTGCAGTCTGCTTGTTCACACTGTCCATTCCACAATAAAAGTCATGTTTCTTTTTGTTTCTTTTTGGCATTTGTAATGCTCCTGAAATGATTTCTGAAGTACCAAATTGAGTCTGAAGTGCCCAAAATGTGTGTTTCACTGCATTCAGTATAGTGCCATTTTTGCCTGTTGCTCTTTATGCCTCACTCTGCAGAGCAAGGGATGCTACGTGCACTTCCTCTCTCCTTCCTCTATTTTGATTTTTAAATGAAAGGAGTCTTTATCGTGATGCATTGCACAATATTGCATTTTAATATCTTTCCTGATGGCGGCTGCTGCGTGTGCCTGGTAGTTTGCGGAAATCAGAGCTTTCTTATGCAGGTATTCTGTACTTGGGCACTGCTGGAGCATCTCATTTGCGGGCGGCTTTCCCCAGCGGCAGCAGCGGCGGGCTCTGTGCGCTCCACTGCCTCCGGGCAGGGCAGGCAATGTGAGGATTGCCCGGTGGGTGACTGCTCTGCTGGGCACTGCTGAGAGCAGCTGCTGTGGCCAGCTGTGGGAACCCTCTCTCCTGCTGCCAGTCCCGACCGCTGGGCTGGGGGCTCTCTGCCTGATGCTGCGGTCACTGCAATCCTTTCTGCTGCCCCACCAAGACTCACCTAGACAGAACGTTTCTATATAGCTTCTTAAAAGATGTGATAATTTACACTGGTGCCTAGAAAATATGTTGGGAGGTCTGTCCTGGGTTTTCAAGTACCAGTACACCTTCAGCCTTGATCTTTGGGAACCAGTTCCTTCTCAACAACCCTGCAGCACCAAGCATTATAAGAAACTTGGTTGTTAACAGATATGGTGGGTAAAATTTATTACTAGGTGGATTGGTTACTATTTCAGGTGTTTTATAGGGTCAGTTGTTAGCAATATAACATAATAGCCTTTTCTTAAATTCAGTTCTTTCCCACTGACCAAAAGCAAACGATGATGTGAGTCCATTGCAGAAGTGTAGGGCAGTAACCAAAGCCTTTCCTCTAGTGGCAGAGTTATACTTAACATCTCAGGACATCTCTGTGCTCTGTGAGAAACAGTCATCCTGTGAATTGGTGATGAATAAAGCAGTTGCAGAGTTGGAGTTCAGCATTGTGCTGACTCAGCTGTTCTAGTTCTGCAGCCTAAGAGGTACTCTCCTCCCAAGGGCTACTCCCAGCACTGCCCTGTGCTGTGAGAGCAAGTCACCAGGTCACTGCATCCCTTCAGACCATTGTTGTTCTTCATGGAGGCTTATAGTGAGTCAGACAAAAAAATAGACTGTACAAAATGAAACAACTGAACAGCAAGGATGAGTTGGAGATTCAAAGACAGAGGTGCTGTTTCTTCCTGCAGTGTTTCAGCTTGAGTTTCTAAAAAGCTCTTTTTCATCAGCAAAAGCAGAGTCAGAGTGATAAAAGAAAGAGTGAAGCAGTATTGCAACTTTGGTTTTAAACTAAAATTTGACAATCTAGGGTGTTGATGGGCTCTGTAAGTGTATGCATGATATGTTTTTGTGTGGGCACACAGGTTTCTCAGTCACGCCATGTGATTTCTTTTCTGATGGCTCCTAAAGGAAGTGTGTGCTCTAGAGCACCATGAGTAAACAACCATGCAGGATGCTTGTGTTAAACTTCAGGCCAGTTTTGCCAGAGTTTGTTTTATTACAGAAGCTTGTCTTGTGCTTCCAAAATGCTATTTTCCAGCCTGTCTCTGAGGGCTATAGGGCCTGTTCAACAGAAGCAAAATACAAGCTCACCGGTGTATACCGAATTTTGATGGCAGTTCAGTTGAGAGAGCCCTTCAGTGCCAGAAATACCAGCTAGTGTGCAGTGGTTGAGTACAGGAACACATAAGATGGGATAGAGGAGGAGGGAACACCTAGTGCATTTCTCCCCATTGCCTCCTTGCAAATCATGTGTGCAGAGAGGGTTTTGGAGAAGCTGCATGGGTCTGTGGGTAGTGGCTTCCCCTGAGAGAACTCAGACTTCAAGCATCACCTTACTTCCTCTTTATGCCACCAATTCCTTAAGAAGCTGATCTAAAGCAATCCAGTTAAAAGGGGGGAAAAAGTAGAACAGAGCAGCCCAAGAGGGAAACAATCTCTGGCTGACAGGGAGGTAGACAAGTTATGGTATTTTACAGGAGGTGCTTCACAGACCACCTGGCTCACTTGCTACATTCAGGTCTGAGCTGCCTCAAAGGATTCATTTAAAAGTCTGATATCAAACCAAACTGTATTCTGCCTGCTCCAGAAACTTTCCTGTGACACACAGAGTGCCAAAGAGACTGATGGTATGTTATCTAGACTGCTTTGACTTCCTAGCACAGCAGTGCAGAGAGAAGAATTTCTCTTCTTAATCCAATGAAGCAGTTAAAGGATTGGTGAAATACCCTCATGGCACAGTTAAGCTAGAGACAACTGCAGCTGTGAAAAGACTGCGTTAAGAAACAGGATGGTTGTGGTCTACTGTAAGAAATAATTTTCCTGTTGACTATTTTTTTAAACAGGAAGCTGAAGAACAAAGCAGCATTAGTCTTGGTGCTTTTAATAGGTTTCAGATTTCAGATATTGCATTTAGAATATGCTGATTGGGAAAGGATAGGGCTTTGTGCAGCATTTTATGTAACAGCTGAAGACTACAAATTTGGGAGATGGGAACATAACTATATTCATGTGGATTCTCTGAATATGAAGCTGTTGTTTCTCTGGGGCAGCTTAGGTGCTCAGTAATGCAGCAGCGGACTGATGAGAGCAGGCTGGTCTGTTTGCAGGACTGTGAACGCGTGTGTTTGCACAGCACTGTGTAGGCTCGGCTTCACAGTTTCCTCTTTGCCACTCACTCTGTCTATCTGCCAGCTTCCCCTCTGCTTTGCTCATTCTTTTGCAGTAACTGGAAACAGTTTCTGCAGTATGGGAGAAGAAAACCTGTAGGCACTAGTGCCTCACACCACTTTGAACTCCATGACTTTTCTGGATGGTCAGACAGAGCTATGAGTGATATGTCTGACTCCTTCCTCCCCAAAGATTTTGCACAAAATCCACTAAAGTCTTATTTCAGAAAATATTTCTTCTGAGGAAGCTAACTCAAAAATTTGGGGGGAGGGGGGTTACAGCTATGTTCTAGCTCTTTTGAAGAGGAGCATCTGATGAGATAAATCTGTACTTCCAAACAGTTTTTTTGACACACATATGAGGGATCATGTCAGATGCCCTTACAGACTTTGTAGGTGGTGACTAACTGCAAATGCCATTTTGTTTCATTCAGCACATTTTCATAATGTTAATTTTAACTGTAAAGGGTACTGTACCTGGCATTATGGTGATTTGATAGATACTGTGCTATTATACTTCCCCTTGGTCTCATCTAAAACATTTAAGTTGCTTTAAAAAGTAAGAGCTGTGTATGCATGTAAATAACTGCCCTGGGGACCTCAGCAATCAGCCTGGGGTTGTCTGGAGAGTTACCCTTGTTCCTGTTCCCACTGTGTTTACCTGTCTTATGCAAACATTATATAAATCATTGTTACTAAAGGTGGCTCAGGTGAGTGGCCAGCATGGGTGAAAGCTCAGATAAAAAAGCACATGCTGAAATGCCATAGCACTATTAGAAATGCTCTAAAGCCTCTGATAGGCACGGTTCCAGCAAGCTGTGTGCCAAAATGCCACAAAAAGCCCTTGTGACTTGAAAATATAGTCCTTGACACTTTGGGCTTTTTTTTTGGTTGTTGTTCCATAATTTGGTTGCAGTAAATCTCCATATCTCAGGTGTGACGCTCCTAGGATTGCCCGAGGCTGGAAGTTCAGCTTGGGGTAGGGACAAGTGGGAGTATGGTCCCTGGCAGGGAAGCTTGTGAAAGGCTGAGCTTTGGCAGCCAGGCTTTTCTGTCTGCGGCAGCCTGCAGCTGAGAGGCCAGGCTGCCTGCTTGCCCTTCCTCCTCAGGGAGAGTTCTGGAACATGTCTGTGTGCTGCTTCTGAGGAGGAGGAGGAAGGTGCATTCAGACATGATGATGGAGCTTGGGATCTTCAGAGCAAGCAGGGAGAGAGGAAGAAGCATGAGTCCATCCCAGAGCTCTGCTGTTCCACTCTACCCATAACAGTGGAGGTGGAGGAGTCTTTTAGCAGCTAAAGGGATTTAACAAGTTGGCATCTCTTTCTGAGTATGATCCTAAAGTATGATGCCTTCTTGAAGTAAGGGCTGATGGTATAGCTTTGGGGCTATCCTGAAACACTTCCATGGGAACAAGATTGTTGGATTTAACAGTTTGGTTTGGTTACTACATTTTGTGCACTGCCATAGCAATGCATGGATTGTGTAAGTGTTCAAAATTGGGTGTGTATCTATGAGTTTGTATGGCAGTGGGGATTGTGTAGGGAGCCCCTGTTTAAAGATGTGGCTGGTTTCCATACAATTAAATATAACGTGCTTTTTGCTGATTGTTTAGACTTCAAAGATGTAGAATATAAACCTGTTAGCTGCAAGGATGCTTTCTAGCTGAGTAGAAATTTATTAAGATGTATTAATCTCTGGACTTTGTGTGTCTGTGTTTTGCTGTGCAGGTTTCTTAGCAAGAGCAGACAGAGCTCAGCCTTCCACCATGCCTGTGCCTCCCCCTCCAGCTCCCCCTCCACCCCCAACACTGGCCTTGGTAAGTTTTACAGGAGGTAAACATATGCACTGTTCTCTGCTGCTGCTTGTCACTTGGAATAGGATGTCTAGAAATACTGGGATGTGGATGAGGGTATTGATGATATTTGGGGAAAGCTGTCCAACATATTGTTTATGGTTGTTCATTGGTCCTGCGAGAACTACCATCACTTTGACTGCCTTCCACTTCTCATGTGGATGTCACAATCCACTCCAACTCTCCATCCTTTTATTCTCCCCACACTAGTGGCTAATCTGGTGGAGAGACAACAGCTTGTCTAATGGGACTTAAGTCTTGCTTTTTTTTCCAAACCTGTACTCCCACATTCTCCCTTGTTCTACTCCAGTACTTCTGTGACTTGAACCCCAAAAAAATAAATCCTATTGTTTAAATTTGGTAAGGATAGCTCTTAGCTAGCATAGTTCACTCAGCCAGCCTGTGCTATCAGAGCACAGGATCTGGCACAATATGGTGAGTGAAGCTACATCAGACCTGGCTTAAACTGGGATAGAGCTTGTGCTGTGCTTGCTTTCCCAACAGTCAGTCACCTCACTGACAAGAAGAAAGGCTTCTTGAAATGCCATTCTGAAGTACCTAGATATTTTCAGAGCAAAACCCTAGCTGTTTACACAGAATAGGCTGTCAATCCAGAGTCTTTCCTTCATTTTCCACCTCAAGCAAGATACAGACTCTTCTTGGTCTGTATGACAGTTCTCCCCACCTTTCAGGAAATCTCCATAACACTCATCTGATAAATTAGAAATGTTTCAGAAACCATTTCCTAGAAGAAAGAGCCATATATATGTGCATATAAGTGTATTGTTTGGAGTTTTTTGTTCTTTCTTGAATAACTGTGTCACCAGAAGATAAAGTGAAAAGAGAGGACCGTTGAGACAAATCTCGTATGTCCAAAGGTTTTATTTGGTCGATATGAAGAGGTCAATATTATTGATGTGGTAATTGCCATTTTTAGGCTTTTATATCTAAGCTAAAATAGTAGACAAAGGTCCATCTTTGCTCTGATTTATCTAGCAATTGTATTTCACAACAACTTTCAAGAATGTCCACCTTCTTGTATAATCAAGTTATGTGTGTAGTCTATTCTTGTTCCTTCTCCAAAATGGCACAGATAAGCCTTGGCTTGAAAAAATGAGAGATTCTAAATCATAAGTTCTGAAAAGGTGAATTCACATACAAGTGTTCTGCTTCTAATGAATAATGTGCATTAGAATAGCAGTAGTGTTGGGGACTTCAAGTCAGTAACAAGGCCAACTACCTTTGATATCATTCACAAAAGTAGACATGGCATGCTACCTACCCTCTCCAATGCTGTTAAAAAAGCCACTCTCAAGTAACTACCATATTTAAGCAGAAGTCTTTGTCTAGAAGTTGTGGTGTATTTTGCCTCCTCATTTTTAATTTTTATTTTGCAGGCAAATACTGAAAAGCCATCCCTAAGCAAGTCAGAACAGGCAGGGCGAAATGCTCTATTATCTGATATTACCAAAGGTAAAAAGCTCAAGAAGACTGTTACTAATGACAGAAGTGCTCCAATTCTAGACAGTAAGTATGACTCTGTGTTGGAATTTCTGTGGGCATGAATGGTTCTACAGATCTGAAAGCAGAAAATTATTTTATATATCATCAGATGAATTGCCATGAGAATAGATAAAAAGAAAGGGCCAGAAATTGGCATGCATAAAAAATAAATTCTATTCATCATGAATGAACAGTCAGCTGAGAAATCAAGTACTGCTTATGAAATGTGAATGCTAATTTGTTTGCTAATTCTCAAAAAGTGGTTTATTTTCCTGTTTGCTTATATCAGAAAAATATGCACATCCTACCAGGAGTTCTGCTGAGGACGTGCAGCAGATCAGGCAAACAAAACCCCATAAGGACTGAGGAGAGGACAGAGAATGAAGTGGAATTTCAGACTCCACTTTTACATAAACAATATAAGAATAAATGCATGCCTGGCATGACACCATAGGCTCCAGTACCACTTAGAACAAAACCCGAGCCAGAAGCCACAGCTCTACCTGTGTGTCACTGCTGCATGCAGTTTTGCCACTCCTGGAGTGACTCAGGGCTGTTATCTTTTTAGATAGCCCAGCAGTACTGCACAAGGCAGTGACTCTACTTACCTGAATGGAAATAAAGTCTCTATCCAGCTGTGCTGCTGCTGTGTCTCACGGCACATCGTGGCAGGTGCCAAGAGGAGGCTGGAGAAGCCTGTGTAGCAAAAGTATTAGGAAGGCAGAACAGACAAGAGAAGAGCGAGGAATGCAGGCCTGTGCTGACAGAGGAACAGCATTCATTTCCAAAGGAGAAAAGACACTTCTACAGACTGATTAGCAAATGTGATACACCTCAGTCTAGGTTTGGCCATACAATTAAAGGCTGGACTGTGATAGGAACATGATGACAAAAGAAGGAAATGCCCGGAGGAGTGTGACCAAATAGAAATAATTTTTAAAAAATTAGATACAGTTCTGCAGTCAGCCAGCTACAATTTTTAAAGATTATCTCTGAATGTGAAGTTACATGTTCTAGCTATTATGAGCTACAGGGGATTAAAGGAGGGGGTAAACAGTAAGAGAAAAATGATGCAGCCTATTATCTTATTTACATGAATTAACAAATCATGATGAAAGACTAAACCATAGTAGCAGCATTTCTCCAGAGGTTCACACCCTACCTGAGTCAGAGCCGAACTGAGCTGGCACGCTTAAGAAAGAGAAGGATAATGTGAAACATTCCCCCATGGATACACTCTTCCTTTTTTCTTGGGGAAATTTTTAGAAGTGCTTTTCATCCACAGGTTTTAATTACTTCAAAGTCAGTGAAAATTTTACCTACCCCAGCTTGTGGAAATCAGGATTCCAAGAAATTAAGCAAGTGATCTTAGCCTTTGTGGCCCAGCATCTGAGAGCTGATCTCCACAGATACTCCAACCTGTGTACCTGCTGATTTTGCAGTGATGCTCTGAATAAGGTTCTTCCATGTATTGTAGTTGTGGAAACACTTTCATTTTATTTTTGGTAACTCGGTTGTCACAGCAGAAATATTGACATTAGAGAGCAATGGGAGAGAAAAGGGAGAGGGCTGATAAAATAATTCCTGCCTATTGGAAACATGAACAGCTAATGATTCTGTCACTGAACTTCTAAACCTACAGAAATGGCATCACCTTCACTACTAGGCTTTGTTTAAATAAGTAGATATGTTGCAATATCATCAATAATGAGAGAATTCTATGCATTCCCAGCTGTGATTCCCAGAGACACCTTCAGGAGGAGGGATCTTCTGCCTTCTTCCTTCCTTCCCTTTTTCCCATGAGATTGCTCTGTCTCTGCTTAGGGAGAAGTGGAGGGGAAGGATAAGAGAACAAAAGTACCAAGAAACAGGAAGAAGCAACTAAGGTGCTAACAAAGATTATATTATGTTCTCAGAGGTCCCATCCATGCTCAGTTCCAAATTCTCTGCAGCAATTTGCTCTGCTCTCTAGTCTCTAGAGCAGACTAAGGCAGTGATAAAACACAGCTCCTCCACAGTGCAGTGGTGGTGGTGATGATGGTAGGTGTGATGATCCAAACCTTGTGTGTTTTGAAAGTTCATCCATTTTTTCCCCAGCTACAAGCATTACTCTAATGAAAGAGGTGACTTGTCAGGATCAGTCCTGGTTCACTAATATGGGGGATCTCTTTTCCCAACAGAACCCAAAGGATCTGGTGGAGGTGGCGGCGGTGGCTTTGGAGGAGGCGGCAGTGGCAGTGGTGGGGGTTTTGGTGGTGGCAGTGGTGGTGGCTTCAGTGGCAGTGGACCACCTGGCCTTGGAGGCCTTTTTCAAGCAGGAATGCCAAAGCTCAGATGTACTGCAAATCGAGATGCTGGTAAGAAAGACCTTGAATTTCCAGTGTGAAAAAATGGCATTGCTTTAAAACCTTCATAGCACTGCAATAAATTACCTGCTGGGATTGAGGAAGCCATCAAATATCGTAGGCTCTTAGGAAATGTAATTTTCAGCTTGAATCTTGTTTTATTCTTACTGTTAGGTTTTATGAGGGAGAAGCGAGACTCCCTTTCCACCCATCCTCTTCATTATTGATGAAAGTGAAATATCTTGGTAGTGTTGAATGGCTACCTGCAAAGTACAGTCAGGCAAATTACATCCTGCCTTAGCTGTTGGGTGTGCAGGACAAGAGGGAAGCAGAGGAGGATCCAGGCTAATTCTTTCTTGTGCACCAGGAAAAAGGATCTACTTTCCGAATGGAAAGTACTTGTGTCAGCTCCACAACAGCATGATTTGCTGCTTAGGGAGTGCATGAGGCATCCCAGCTGGCTGGTACACACACTGCAGATGGAGGCTTGTCTGGAGTGTACTTCTGACTGACAAAACAGCTACCCCAAGCCTCATGCCCGTTTAAACGAGGACATCTGGGGTCGCTGAGTTTAACTTCAAGGACATGGGATTTTATACTTGTTGAAGAAGGACTTTTGCTATGGGGATTGTAGAGTGTTACAAATATTACGTATTTTATAGCCTAACATAATTTTCCAGCACATGTGTACAAAACAGTCTCTCAGAGCTGGTATTTTCTACTGTGTCACAGTTTATTTTTGGGAACTTGTATTAATGTTCCTGGCATTGCAGAACAGTACTTGGGAACTACAAGGCCAGCTGCCTTCTTCCTGACATGCACAACTACATCCTTAGATCACAGCTATACTAGAAAGGGCTGAAAAGAGCTTGAGAAGAGCTTTTTGCTGACCTTTTGTTGTTAAATGTAATTTAAAAGCTAAGATTTCTTTGCTCTCAGGTTGATGCTGTTCGGTACTTGTTCTTCACCATTTCTTCCCTCCCCGTTCTATTGCTTGCTGTATGATGGCTGCATCACTTGTGTTACTTTGTGGCCACTTAACTCGTGCCTCTTCAGCAATATCAGGATCTCGCCTGGTACCCTGGAGTGGTTTCCCAATGGTAGCGGCGTTGGGGCTGAGCCTCAAGGCAGGGGTGCCCCGTACCGGGCTGCGCCCTGGCCGCTCGCAGACCCTCGGGAACCGCGGCCCCCGGTGCCACGGCGCTGATGCTCCCTGTCCTGTGTCAGCAGACGCCGGGGGAGGCCGGCCGCCCGTCCTGCCGCCCGGAGGCCGCTCCGCCGCCGCCAAGCCCTTCTCGCCGCCGAGCGGCCCGCCGCGCTTCCCGGGGCCGCCCTCGGGGCCGCGCACCGCCGCCCCGGACCCGCAGAGGAGCCGCGTGCCGCCGCCGAGGCCCGACGCCGGCTCGAAGCCCGAGGCGGCGCCGCCGCCGGTGCCCAGCACGCCCCGGCCCATCGCCTCCAGCCTGCACAACCGGGGCTCGCCGCCGGTGCCGGGGCTGAGCCGGCAGCCCAGCCTGGGGCCCTCGCCCCCGCCCTTCCCGGGCAGCCGGGGCGCGGGGTCGGCCGCGCCCCTCCGGCAGCCGGGCCCCGGCGCCGCGTCCCCCTTCTCGGGCCGGCCGCCGCTGCCGCCCACCCCGGGCCGGCCGGCCGAGGACAAACCGCCGCCTCCGCCGCCGCCCCCCGCCGGGCACCGGCCGCCCGCCGCCCGGGAGGCGTCTCTGCCGCCGCCGCCGCCGCAGAACAGCAAACCGCCCGTGCCCGCCGCCCCCCGGCCCGCCCTCGGCGCCCCGGCGCCCCCGCTGCCCCCCAGCAGGCCGGGGCCGCCCCCCGGTGCCGCCCGCCCCCGCCGGCGGCGACGAAATGCCGCGGCTGCCGCAGAGGAACATCTCGCTGGGGTCGTGCCCGGCGCCCGGCGGGGGCCGCTCCGGACCGCTGCCCCCGCCGCCCGGAGAGAGACCGCCGCCGCCCGTCAGAGACCCGCCCGGCCGCTCAGGTAGGGAGCGGGGACAGGGACAGGGCGCTTTGGCCGGGACGGGTGGCACGGGGAGAGGATGCTTTGGCCGGATAAGGTGGCACGGGGAGAGGATGCTTTGGCCATGCCCGAGCCAGTTTCACATGGAGAACAAACACATCCCAGCATGACATCCCTGTTAGGCGCTAGGAATTCTGCAGTTAGAAGCAATGTTTTGTGGGCGTCAGGATGGTTTAAAGCAAAGTCAAAGTGCATCACCAGTATGCTCATGTGTACTTTTACAGATCTTGGTAACTTTCATTATAGTAATTGACGAGGGTTGCAAAGGGATTTCCCCATTACCTTCTTTGATGCAAAGCAGCTTCTGGTAAAGTGACGGCATCTGACTTCCTGAGTCAACCAGCATGAGTTAATGGTTGTGTTCTCACGAGTGGAGGTTTGTGGAACCTGACCTTCTACGTGTTCAGAGACACAAGCGCAGTCAAATACAATAGCTTTAATAAAAGACTTAGCCAATAGTTGTTAAATGTAATAGCACTTGTTACAGTGTGACTAAGTGTTGTTACTTAGCATATGTAGATATCAAATTAGACTAAAAGTAGAATCGTCTCCTTTGACCAATTTCATAATGTACTTTGTCCTCTGTGACAGCTGTTCATAACTTTTAAGAATTACACATCATAACTCAGCTCTCTGATACCTGATAGTTGTCTCTTTGGAGATGAGAGAATTTGCAGGGCGCAGCTGAGCCTTCTTATATGAGATGGAGAAAAGCATTGCCCAGAAGATACTGCTGGGAAACTCCATAGAATTGCCTTTAATTTCATCCTTTGGAATAAACTCAGAAGTCGTCTCTAGCCTGTCCAGTCCTCGCCAATAGAAATGAATGTCATGGGAGCTCCCACAGACAGCTATGTTGCTTTCCAGGTCCTTGAACCAGTCTGGAGCTCCAATACCTACAGCGGCTGTACAGAAAACAGTGGCCCTGTAACTGTGCTTTGTGGAGCTCGTTGCCAGCATAGAGGATGGCACAATGCTAGTGCAACCTGCAATAAATAAAGAAATCCTGTTACGATTGACCAAATTGATGGATCAAAGTTGCAGAGTGTCTGCAATTATTCAGTCACTTCCAAGAGTTTCTTCTGTGGTGGCCTTGGCTGCCACCAGTGCTTTCCTACTTGACCCTTTTCTTTGGCAGAAGGTTTTAACAAACCTGCACTAACTTTCTTCTGGCTCAGTAAGTAGAAGGAAGTTGTAGCAATACATTCTAAACATAAATACACCTATTCTGCAGCAGTTCAGTATAGACAATGGAGTTTAGCTAGGTTTAGAGAGAGCAAGCAAAACTATTCTGAAAGTTGCTGAATGCTTCTCATTCTTTGAAACCATTCCCTGAAGGCAAACTTCAGTAATTTGTAAAATAAGATGGGGAGCAAAAATACACGAAGTACAGCATGTTTCTTGAAATGTTTCAATGCTTTTTGCTGGAGACGCAGTATCTACTGCTCTCTTTTTCAAAGTGCATGTCTGTCGATAGATTTCATCAAGACAGGGAAGCATTTATTGAAAATTAACATAATTGTCAATTGCCCAACTGCACCAAACAGAGGTAGTGAGATTTTTGAACATGCGTAACTCTCCACACCCTCTGCTTCACCTTCTTGTGTCCTAACCATGAGCACTTCTCTCCCTGGCAGGAGCAGCTTTCCTGTCTTTATTTACTTGTCTTGTGGAAGCGCCCTTCCCCTGCCCTCAGGACAGCCCTGGGTCTATGTTACATAGGCTGTGCCTTCGTATTTGACCTGTGAAGTCCGTGTCAGTTACAGATACACAAACACTAGAAATGCCAGTCTATGTGTGAGGTCTGTTTCCAGTTTACAGGGAGGTGGATATGCTCCAGCTACTGAAAAACCTGTCATGCAGCTCATTTGTTTGTAAATGAGTGAGCTGATGAGCTGCTGCTTCACGCGGCCACTCCTGGGCAGAGCTCCCCTGTGGGCACCACGCACCAGAGGGAACCACCCCAATGGACAGAGAGCCTCTGAAGGTAGCAGGTGTCTTCTGCTACACGCCCTCTTGCCTTGCAGTGCTCCGTAAAAAGGAGATGTGTTACAATTTGGATCTCCACAGCACCCTGAATTCCGGCTGTGACTTCTGCTTGTTGTGGCCACTGTTAATTTAGAGTGGTTTAAACGTAGGACCTTTACAGAGGCTTCTGTAGCTGAGAATAGGAGCATGGGCACTGCAGTGTGTTTATGTTTAGATGTTCCTGCTCCTCTGAGTTGTACTCTGCAGATCAGCACTAAATCGCTGGAGAGCAGGGAAGTGGGTGCTGAGGGCCGTTACCCCTTGGGGCCGAGGATCCTGAAGCAGCCCTTGTTGTTAGCGAGAGGCCTTGGGATGCCAGCAGGGGCTTTCCACTGGCAGCGTAACCCCTGGCGTTAACAGCATCTGTGTGTTTGCTTCTTGCCTTGCTCTAGGCCCGCTCCCACCACCTCCTCCCATCAGCAGGAATGGAAGCACCTCGAGGGCTTTGCCCAGCACTCCGCAGCTGCCGTCCCGGGCAGGGCTGGACAGCCAGAGGGGAGGGCCGCGGCCTCCGCTGCCCCCCCGACCGGCCCGGCTCGGCAGCGCCGCCGCCGCCACCGCCGCCTTCGGCCGCTGTCAGAAACGGCTTCCAGGATCCAGGCGATGGTGAGCCATCCTCCCAGCTCTTTGCCCTCCACAGAGAAGGTGTAATGGCTTTTGGCCCTAATACCTCAAAAGAGATTTGGAATAGAGACTTTGTTTCTAGTGGCAACCTTTGATTTCTGACCAACAGAGGTGTCACTTGGGTCTCAATTAACCCAGGCAAGTAAGAATAGAATAAATATGCTATACCTAGGGCAGAATTGCAAAGTCATCAATACAGCCTCCAAAATAACCCTTTGAAAAATTTTTCAAACGCTTTTCCCTGAAAAAAGGACGGGAATTGTTTCAGCTCTAATATGAATTCAAACCACAGCTACACTGACACTTCGGAAGTCGGAACAAGTTAGATGACTCAAAAGCTGAAAAACAGATGAGGGAAGAGATTGTCAGAACATTGCTGAAAATGTCAAGTATCTATTTCTGCTAGTGTTTATTAAAAAGATGACGTCCAAGATTGCTGTGTTTTAAAGATTCGTCATGCTTTTCTTTTTAATTTTCTATTTGCGTAGAACAGAAAAATCCTTCAGCTAATTACGTGAGGCCAAAATTGGTATTCCTGACATTTATAAGGTTAGAAAAAAGCAAACAAAATGAAATTATAACTCATGCTTTTGAAACATTTTCACACATCAGGTAAGGCAGAGGGATCACAGGCATGTTTCTACCTACACAAGTCGTTTGCAGGGTTCAGAACGTGCAGCTTCTTTACACATTGGTTTCTGATTGCAGCCATTGGAAGTAAACACACAAAAACTGGATCCCGCAAATAACCCCATGTACAAATGCCAGATGGAACTAACTGAGCTGTTCATTACATTATGCAGTAAAATACAGCAATATCTCAGTAAAATTATGGTTGCAAAGTCCTGAAGCAAGCAAGTGAAGAAATGACAGTTTAAATTAGCCTGCACTTTAGGCTTTCAAAATCAGGTGCAGAACAGGGCTCTTGGAACATTTTCTATTATTTTAATGAAGAAACTGGTATGCTTGCTTTATTTGGAATTCTATAGCCTCAGTAAGTACAGCAAAAGGGCCCCTGTAGTCTAAAGAGATACAGCTTCAAGTGATACATTTATACATTTTTCCATTTTTTGACACTAGTTATATACAGGATTCTCTGACATAAATTTTAGCATAATGGGTATTTTTCTTCTTCAGTATAAATATTAAGAGAGAAGAAACAGTGCTTAGAGGAGTGTGCTTTTAATTGTGCTTTTGAGCTTGGGATCAATGACACTTGAATATAGGTAAATTCTATACCAGGAGCAAAACACTGTTTTGAAGTAGGTGAAACGAGGCGGTTCTGGTGGCGCATATGTGTATATATATGTGTGTGTGTGTTAAAAAAGCAGATCTGTTATACATGGAAGAGAGAGTAAGACTTTTTAGTCGAATTGTGGCTGTTTTCCTGATCTGTAATTTTGCATTAAGCTGGCAAAATGATCAGTTTGATAGAAATTTTCATTCCCAAATTAACCTAAAGCATCATCTTCCCTGACTTCCTAAGAGAATGCTGGTTCAGTACGCAGCTGTGTAAGCATTTTGTAATTTAAAACATGCATTAAACATGATGTCAGTGTCAGTTGACTTTTCTAAGCTATGTCAGAAAACTAATGAGTAAATTGCATGGGATTTTTTTCAGATGAATGGGAAAGCAGATTTTCTTTTCATCCAATATCTGATTTGCCACCTCCAGAGCCATATGTACCCATGAACAGAAGTTATCCCAGTAAACTAGCAAGAAATGACAGTAGAGGTAAGTTGGAATTTCAGTGTGTTGTCCTAAAATCAAGTGCATGGGGAAGAGTCTGGATGCTGGGGTTTCCCAGAGTCTGGTCATCCTTCCTCACCACACGGGAAAAGCTAAATGCAAGTTCATAGGTACAAGCCCTCTAAAACTTTTTGAGGGGGGAATTGTTTGTTTTTTAAATTGAAACATGTACTGTAAGTGACCAACTCTGCCATTATAGTCAGCCCTTCTGCTCTAGGCAGCCAGAACCACAAAATCCCTTAGAACTTTCTCCTAAATTCATGCACAACTCATTTATTTTTGTGCCAGCATCATCCTTGAGTTTAGTTTTCCTTTCTTCTTGTGTTTTAAACTCTTCATGTGTTTTAAGACAACAGTCATATCCTCCTCTCAGTTTTGTTTTGCTGGGCTGAATAAATCTAGATGTACTACACTCTGCTTCCCAGCCATGTTCTCTGATTAGCAGAGCTGCTTAGGTATACACTTCTGTTTGTCTTCTCCAGTCTGTATTACATGCTGTTCCAGCTCAGGTCTGAAACATGCCTTCTACAGCAGTATGAATGTGTCCTATCTTTTTTAGTGGTATTTTGCTTGATACACCCAAGGATCAATTACTTCTTTTACAACCAGTGACATTGGTGGCTCATAGTTATCCTGTAATCATCTGTATATGCAGATGCTTCTCTCGTTTCCAGATGATGAAGTTTTGGTTTGATGCAGAGATTCCTGTTAGTCTCTGACTGCTCACTTTGCCCTGTTAGCTTTCATCCCATTTGTATTAGTCCACAGAGGAAGGCAAAGTAACATGCACAATTTTTTTGTGTTTCTTTTTGTGAGTTTGCTATGAAAATTTTTATATTGGGAAAAACATTAAGAGCTTTGAAATTTTACTGTGTTTAGAGCTTGCCACTTTTTGTTGATATTTGCACGTATTGCAAGTAGGACTGAGAAGCTGTGTGTTCACATAAATTAGTAAGACTAACAAGAACTATCAGTCTGGTTTGGGAAGGGGAAAATGGACCAAAATACACATGCTTTCCAGGCATTAGGGGACAGCATTAGGTAAAAATGTTATTTTACAGTGTTCAAAGTTCTGATGTTGTTTAATAAACTAACCAGAAACTCTACAAAGATTTGTTGGGTTGTTTTTTTTTTGGTTGGTTGGTTGGGTTTTTTTTTAATGGCCAGGCATGAAAATTAGTAGATCTTCACCAGTTACTGAATTATTTGCTTGTATGTAAACTCCCCCTTGAAAAGAAGGAGTATTCCAGGAGGAATAACACAAAAAAACCCTTCTTTCTCTTTCAGGTGGTTCTGTCCGAAAAGAAAGAGGTGCCCCCCCGCTCCCACCTATACCAAGGTGAAATGGGTTCAGGCCCATCTTTGGGTGACATCTGCTCTCAAGTTTCCTTCGAGTCAGCTCTTCTGTCCACATGACTGGAAAGTTGTCTGTCCTGATTGATTTCTACTTTTGGCTTGTCAGCTGGAACAAACTTCAGTCTCTATTACAGAAGTAATAGATATGGCTTATGGACTATAGTTGCTCAAAGCTCTGAATTTTATTTGCTTAAACTGCAGGCATTTTGTGGACCCTACAGAACGTAGGTGCATCATGCTTACCATGTCCAACCCCGTCCTCTGGAGAGCTCCATGGGAGGTCTGGCTTTGAATTTGATAGAGCTTGAACAAAGCTGTTTCATTCACTTTGGGTACAGTAGCTGTATTATTTTAATGATAAAGTATTTGATGTTTTAAAAAACAGTTGCTGGGTAAGAAGTGTAGCCAAGAGTCCCCTGGATCCTTCTTTGCATGCCTAACTCAGCCTATCTGCTTCTGCAAGCCATAGACCTACTACATGGTGACAAAGAGTTCATCTTTAACTTTACTTCAGCTTAGTCAAGCAAATCTTAAACTATGCACAACACATCCTGCCTCAAGGATGGAGTGTCCCTGGCCTTGTTTTTATCTGCAGAGAATCTTCCAAAGAAAAGCACGAGTGAAGAATTCATCAGCATAAATATATATATATTTAACCCTCTTTCCTCTTTTTTAATAGTGTTATGAGTTCTGTCCTATTCTTATGTGGACCAACCCACATCATGTCATCTGTGCCTTGGATTCTGTAACGCCCTCTGCGTGATAGTGCACGTGAGGAGTCCTCAGCAGGTAGTGTGAATGCAAATGCAGCAATTATTGTAGCTGCAGACTCCTCCTGTAAAGCATCACAAGTGCCAGTGCTCCACAGACTGCTTCCCAGTTGTTTCTTTGGTACAACTACATGATGGGGTTTGACTTAAAAAGCTTCTTGGCACTTAGGTCACAAGTCTTGGAGAGCTTGTGTTTGACTTCCATTATGGTAGAGCAGCCGAGGTCAAAAATGTTCCTCAGTGAAAGCTCTTTGATGTTGTTAGGGAGGTCTGGGGTTTGTACATTCATGTGGGAGCATCCAAAATTTGCTGTCTGCGCTGGTTCAAGAGAAATGGAAATATTTGGCTATGAAGCTTGTCCTTTCAAACTTTGCTGAAAGGAGTCTCTACAGAAAGATGCAAGGCTTATGATAGAAGAAAGAGTAAAGCATTCTAACATTGTGGCAAGTGGTTAATATGTTTAATGGCTTTTGAATTTTGTGTATGAGAAAAGAGCTCATTGTATGAGTGAATTTTACAAGTGGGTCTAAGTGCGTATAAAATGCCTTTGGAAATTAGAGGAAGATTATAATTCTGGATTTGAAATATTGGTGAATGATAGCTCTTAGTTAATTGGACCTCTGAAAAATATCCTCTCAGTCTCATCAGTGGTATGTTTCTTCAGTGTTTTCCTTGGGATCCCTACCAAGCCTGTGTCAGCAGCTGTGCTTCACAGGGTGTTGCTCAAAAAAACTCAAAACATAGAAACTAGTTGTGTAGGTTAAGAAAATGTTTCTCTAGCATGGGAGATATCATCCTAAGTACACTCTGTAGCTAGAATGAGGTCAGTCCTTGAAAATAGGGAATTTAGCCAAAGAGAGTCTGGACCCTGCTGAAATGTCTGTGAATAGGGCTTTTTGCTCTGTCTGTGAGCAGAGAGGGGCAGATCTGCTTTCTGCCTGGCAGCCTGGACATCACATTGAAGGGGATGAGACTACAGTTGGATTTGGCCAGATCAAATTTAATTTGGTCTTTTCAGTGTTTGTTTACAAAATCTCGTTAGCTGTGACAGCATTGATTATGTACTTGTTTTTTACATTTTTGTATCTAGTGACCTATTTTTAGTTACTGTTTATGGTCTTGAACCTGCAATGAAATGCGCAGGCGCAGGGATGTGGCTACATCCAGTTGCAGGATCGTGGCTGTAAGAGTTCCTTAAACAGATACTGGTGGGACCTCCATGTGACAGGTGCACCTTGGGATCAAACCTGGCACAATGCTGAATTTGTATATGTATTTTATGGATGTCACTTAAAGTGCCTGTCTCTTTGGGATACTATTTTGTGAATAGAAGTCCAAATAAGATTTTTAGGCGAATAACTTAAAGGATAAATTATTGTATTCATATTTTAAAACAGAAGCACTTAATACCTTTCTATGGAACAATAGTTGGAATTTAAGAATACAATATTTTCAGTACCTTGACTTGCCAAATCTTTGTTAATATCCAAATAGCTATGTAGCCAAAAAAACCCCAACCCTCCAGAAATGATATTTTTTTTATAACTTACCTGTTTCCAACATAACTGTTTTACTTTGGTAAGTCAATAAAAATGCTGCCCAATGTTCTTCTAATACTCTGTATAATTCAAAATATCCTGTATTTGATCGTTGCAGCAAGGTTTTCTGACCAGAAATCTGGACCACTACCAAAGACTTGGAAAATCAGCTTCAGTTTCACTTTAAACTGTGGTGTGTAAAAGGCCCCCAGTTAACAAGCCAAGAATCCTGAGCTGCTTAGGTTTTAGAAATTATTTTTTACTCTAGAAAACTCTTCAGAATAGATGTTTGGCGTACATGTAAAATAGCTTAATACTGCAGAAAGGGGCATTTTTTTTTCACATAACAGCATTTCCACTTATATGTTTTGCTGTAAAAGTCCCTAGATGTATTCCAGAACAATGCAGCATTTTATCATTCAATATATTGCTTCATGTAGCAGTAGCTATTTACAATATGATCAGTATTAAAGTATTTATTTCACTATGAAGTTGTTAAAAAAGAATAATACAAAACAGGTTGAATCAATGGTGCCTTACGAATTTTTTAGTCTCAGTAGAAGAATTAATAGACATTGCTCTTCCAGGTCCTAAGTAAATAGTGCCGACAGTAGCATTTTACAGTGTTTGAGCCAAGCCCTGCTGTTGTTGTGTGCTCAATCTGCTAACTCCAGGTGGAGCTCAGTGTGTGGAGAGGCCACTGGATCAGTGTGCAGGTGAGGTGTATGTGGGCACTGGTTGGCTTCACAATCAGTTGCTGGTATTGCTCTCAAAATTCAGACCTGTCCCAAAACCAGTGTCTGATGCTGCTGTCCACACAGCCCAGCTGACTTCAGTCAGTGTGGTTGCAGAGGTTACAGAAGTAAATTGGATTCACTGCTTGCATATAAGATTTGCTGGGTTGGTTTCAATGGCATTGTATTATAAACCCTCACACCTCAACCTATCTTCTTATGTTACCACTGAGGTTTGCACTGCATGACAATAGCCATGGATGTTTGTTTTTGTTTCATTCAACTCCATAAATAAAATGAGAATAACTTTTGTACCATGTAAAAATAATTTCTGCTTTATATTTTTGGAAGAAAAGCATGTGTTATGTTTGTTATGACTTTCTGCACCAGCCACTGAGAGAAGAGGTCACGGTGATAAATGATCAGAGTTGTTAAAGGAAACTCAGCTTGTGATTCAGGAAGTGTATATTTCTATAAATGAAATAAATAATATGGCAAAGTTCTTGTTTAAAATCCAGCATTTCCCAACACTAAAAGAATCATAAGGTTTGTTTTTTTCTTTTCTGCAAGACAGCACTGTGAAAGAAGTTCCTTATATTGTCAGTTAAAAAAACTGGGCAGTAGTTTCTCTTTGCAGCATCAGCTGTTTGTATGAGACTTGTAGATCTGTCTTGGAGCAGGGGATAAAGGAGCTAAACGGCTATCATGCATCACATGTATTGTAATACAACAATCTTCTGTACAGAAGTATGGAAATAGGAAGGGTACTGTTTGCCTTGGAGATAAAGAATGGAGTTGAGTGATCAAACATTATTTTAAGCAGAATGTCAAATGTTGAGAGACCTAGAGAGGGCCCCTTGGCCACAGGACACTGGAAAAAGAAGATTGCTCAAGGAAATAAAAGCCAACTGGCTGAATGTTGTTACCAGTACTAGAGTAAAAAATAGGATATGAGATGTGCACTTTGGAGTTCCACGTGGCAGTGGTGCGAGCACTTTCATCTCACAGCTGGGTGCAAGGACCTGATACAGCGGTACATTGACTCCACGTGACACAGATTGTGTGAGCCTTCGTCTTTCAAACGGTATTCAGCAGAAAATAAGGAGAATCTCCCACCTGAGATATCCAGGAGCACTTTAAGGGCAAATTCATGGAATGGTCTTCATGTACACTGGAAGAAAACAGGGATCTTCTAGCCTGTAAAATGGATGTGGTTGGACCATTCAGTTAAAATCTAAACTGGAGCATTGGCAAAGAGGGGAGTATTGGAATAACTCAGGCAGAAGCAGGGCGTGTGTGAATGGTCTCAATGAGTATGCAGCAGGTAGGTATGCAGATGTAAAAAGCAAAAATGGAAATGGCATGTCTTAAGGGGGTAACCTTTGTGTATGTTGCCATTTTGAAATCCAGTTTGTGGTAAATATTCCTTAGTGTAAACTAATGCATGCAGAGGAAGACATCTAAATTTGGGCTTCCAAAGCCACGCAAAAGGGCTATCTAAAACATAAAACAGGCTGAGCAAAAAGTAACATTTCTATCAGATGCTTAAAGTTTGAGCTTTTTATGAAATAGTTATCTAGTTCTGTGAATTTTTTTGCTTAACCTTTATTTTGTAAGTGATTTTTGTTACTTTTCTTTCCTATACCAAATAAATTTTACTTTTATTTAATTGTTGGTGCAGATTGTTATATTGAGGACAAGCACAGTTGCTTCTTTGACAAAAGCACTTGTTGGCTTTAGCAGGAGCATAGCAGTGAGCCTGGCAGGAGCTGGGATGAGCTGTTCCCCTCCTCCTGTCTGCCATGGGACAGCAGCACAGCAGTAATTCTCAGAGAACTTTGGTCCTACATACAGTGAAGGACACCTGCAGTTAAGGAGAAATAATGAATTTACTTTAGGATAAAGAATGATTGAAAACCAGTGGTTTGTGATGCTGTACTTGTAGGTTGCTGTTGGGTGAGGTGTGGCCATTGGCTCTTGGCAGGGCAAGCTAGGCACTTGCCAGGGGAAGATGACATGGAAAGTCACTGTAGGTAAGTGTAGATTTTTATTTGTTGTGTCTTCACTCACAAGGCAGAAAGCTGCCAGAGAATAAGAAACAAATGAAGCCCTCCTTTTGCCTTTGGAGCCCTGTTCTTTATCATAGGTGTTAAGCTTTTCAGATAATTTGGACTAGATTCATCAAAGAAAGACCCTTTGATAGAAGTCTGCAGGAGGTTCTAATTCAGGCTGCACTTCCAGCTTCTCCTCAGAAGTTAGAAGGGTCATTTAGAAAGCTAAAAAGCTCTGTACTATAGTTCATCTATCTTGCAAAGAGTTAAACATCAGGTTTACTCTCATGCAGGATATGCAGGTTGCATATCTTTTGATGTCTCTGCGGACTGCTTTTTGATACCTTCATTTTACAGACTGACTGAGACAAAGAGCACTTTCTTAGAAGACCACCAACCCTTGTGTAGCCTGCAGACCCAGCAATCCTGATGCCTGGGCTACAGAAACAGAGAAACCATGATGGAGAGTGAGGGGAAGCTGGTGAGCTGTAAAGGAGCTGGCTCAGCAGGCTCTGAGACCTTTGCAGATCTCAGTGCCAGTAGCCTTGATTGAGAACACAGAGGTATGAATCTGATCATCAGCTAGTAGGACTGTCTGTGGCATGTTTTACCAAAGAAATCGTGGGTTTTTTTCTGGTTTTCAAGAAATCAAATCGCTTGCTCGGCTTCAGAAAGAGGGAACTGAGCTGAGCACTCTGTGAGCTTGTTAGAACCACAACATAGCCCTTCCTTCTTTTAACTCAAAAAATGCTGTTGATTTAAAAGAAACCCATGGGCTACCCTGTAAAATAGTTCTGACTGCTCCCTGCAGTTGCAGGAAGGCTCCTGTGTTGCACACAGTACGCACATAAATACGCAACTCCTTTGATCGTGGTTCAGCAGTTTCCAATGACCTTCCTGCCTCCTGTGCACAGGCTGCTCCCCTCTGACCTCTCACCCAGTCTGACTCCATTTTACACTGAACATAGTAACTTAGTCCCAGCAAATTACTGATTTCAGAACTAAGTATTGGCCCATACATCTCTGTAAAACACTTAATATATCATTTAGGTTAACTAATGAAATAGATCATTGGCAATCAAGCTCTTAACCCATCTAAAGATTTCAGCAGCAGTCCAGGTACAGAAACAATCCTGAGGAAAGAATGACTGGCACAAAAGTATTTTGATTAAACATAGAGAATAAATTGGGTGGTTGCTGCTAACATTACCTTGTGTCCAATATCTCTCTACTGAACAACAACATCAGATAATCTCTTCTTTAATCCCAAAACGTATTTGTGGCTTATGATGTATGACTTCAGCAAAAGGTACATTCAAAATGTAAAATAGCAATCTATCATGAAAGCTGTCTATATGATACTGCAATAAGGCTCTTATCATTCCCATCATGTTTCTTTGTTACTACCTCTCTTCTTTTTCCTGCAGATAAAAAAGCTTTTTTTTCAAGAATGCTGAGATTTAGCCTACATAGATACATTTCTCATTTTCAAAAGGGGATTCTTCTTGTTATTTATTTTCTTTTTTTGGTGGAATACAGGAGATGCCTCTGCCTAAGCACCTTTAAATTGAAGGTGGACAGAGAGGGCTGTTGGTTGCTGTGCATCCTTTCTCTCTGCAAAACAGGAACTGGTGATCTCTCCCTGTAGTTGGGGCAGGGCTCTATCACTGTGTAATGCCCTTCCCAAAGGGGACCACTTTGGCTACCTTTTGCATGTGCCTATGTGCAAAAATTTTGGCTCCAACTGGTGTGAACACTGTACACAATAAGGCCTGTAACCAGTTCCCTTCTGAAAATGTGTTTGTATTGATGCAAAGATGGCTGTTTAAGCCGTGGGTGTTGGGTGTAACCCAACTTGAAGGAAGCATTCATGTATACAGGGATGTGAAAATGAGTCACTCCTGTCCTTCTCCTTTCTAGCAGAAATTTTAGTAAATTCAGAGTTACTGGTGAGCCCTCGTGTGCCCTGTGGAGCAGCAGAGCCCCTGCATCTGAAGGCTGAGCACTACCAAGCTATGAGAGCCAAAGGCAGCTGAGGAATCAGAGCAATTTGAAGAGAGCAAGGTAAAGGCTGTGGGTGAAAGTCCAGGCTGAAACCCCAGTCTGTCAAGGTATTTTGGTACTGGAACTAGTGTACCTGTAGATAACATCATTGTGCTGTTTGTCAGGGACTGCAGAGCCCATCAGTACTTTCTGTGCTGTTTCAAAACCAGCCCTCACTGCAAACTGCTGAAATCCTGTTGAAGTTTTGTCTCCTCCTTACTTAAAACAGAAACTTCCACTTCTGTTATTTGGCCAGGAGCTTGGGTGCCTTATGAAACCTGAGAGCTTTTGTTTGAAATCAGACAGATACATGATCCTTTCCTCTAAATAGATACTTTCATCTCCTGAGCTGTGCCTGCAGGACTGCTGCTGCGCTTTCATCCAAGTGCCAGTCAACTGGGGGGCTGGTGTGTTTGCTCCAGTTTATTGCTGATTTAGGAACAGTACCCTGCTGTGTTCTTTATGAGAATCACCGTACGTGCCAGAACCTTCATTCCTCCCTCTCTCTTACGCATGGCCACTTGTGAGCAAGGGCATGAATTCAAAACGTGTTTTTTAACTGGGAACGTGTCTAGTCCACATCCAAGCATGCATCTGAAAATGAGACGCCTTGTGTGTGTCTTTGTTTGTAGCCAGGCGGGGGGCACAGGTGCGATGCAGCCGCGGCCCGGCCGTTCTCTGTGTGCCGCGGTTGCGGTGGCCGCGCGGTGTCGCCGTGGCCGCGCGGTGCCTCCCGGCGGGACGGGGCCCGGGCAGCGGGAGCGTTCAGCGCCGCTCCCCTCCGTGCCCCCGAGCCTGGCCACCCGCAGCTGCCCCTGCTGCCCGCGGCCGGGAGGGGGAACTGCGCGATCTTTCGGGTCCCTCCACCCAGCGCGCTCCGCGAGGCCCCGCGCGTTTCAGCACTTGAGGAACACTAGCGCTGTTTCACCAGCGCGATTTCACTCCAGGTGCATCCGGCCTGACTCTTCACGCAGTCACACAGTTCTTAGGCAAGTCAAATTCCAGTACTGCCATTAAAATGATGCAACAGAGTAATACACCTGACTACTTCACTGCAGTTCAACAGAAAGCAGCACACTGTTAGACCTAAAAACCCCAAGCCTTTAGCTTTTTTTTTTTTTAATCTTTTTAAACTTCTTTTTTTTATTATTATTATTTTTGTTTAACTGCAGCTGGAGATAGAGCTAAGACTTAAAATACCTTCTTAAATTGAAATGCTGAGTGGAAGTAACAGAGAGCTGTAAGGAAGCTACTCTGTCAATACTGCAGTCTTAAAATCAGTACTTACTCAAATAAGAAGAGTTAAGAAAGGAAGTTCTTTGTATTGTTATTGGCCATTAATTTAAATGTAGTGACAAACTGCTGAACATAATGAGGAGAAGGTACAGTAGCTTTCTGCCAGAGAATTCAGGAAGAAGAGAGCCTGTTAATACAGTTCTGTGACACAAGTAGCAGGAAAGATTTAGTGGGGTAGTAGTGGTGAAATGAATATGAAATAAATAAACAAACTATTGGATCTCAATCACAAGAGGCCATACACTTCAATGTATACATTTGATGGGCAACATGTAAGTAATAAATAGGGGCTTGCAAAATAGTGGTGTGACCACAAATGGAACCTTCATATACGGAGACACTTTATGGAGATGTGGGTTATGTTCTGAAAATATTTCCAAAGCTTTTAATTGGTGATACCAAAATAAGCTTTGTGGGTTGTTTGGGTTGGTTTGCTGGGTTTTTTTTTAGGATGGGGGGCAGAGGGTGGGATATTTGGTGGGATTTCTTTACTAATCAGTTTCTTGCTGAATAAGCAACAGCTGTAGCAGTTCACACACCAGAAGCAGCTTATTTAAGCACTGCAGCTTGCTTTTAAATGGTTTTCCTGAGCAAAATGGTTTAATGGTTTTCCTTAGCAGCATCTGCTAACTTGTGTGTAGCATTAATAGCTCTCCTGGTTTTGTTTGGTTTTTTGGTGGGGGTTTTGAGGATTCAGGCCAAATTTGAGTAGTCTTCCAGTGACTGAGCACTTGGAGTACTGAGAACATGTAAGTAATAAGCTGTCTATGCCAAAATGGGTGAAAAGGTTTTCTTAGGTTGAGGAAGAGCTGTAACTCTTATGCCCTGTTCTTAATAATTTCACCCCATACTGTTAGTCTGCTAGTATTTGAAAATACTATGATATAAATACTATAGAAGTACTTAATATTTTAAGTGTCTACATACAGTAGATACAGCTCTAACCATAATACAAGGCAAATGGAAAAAACTTCATAATGATTTTCCAGCTAATGCATTTGTAATCTGTAAGTTAAAATAGTGATTTTTTTTTCTTTGACTTTTGCATATTTTTCCCCAATTGGTCTGGTTAACTATGTAACTAATTTTTGAGTACTTGTATTTGAGTTTAGCACACTTACCTTCTTGCTGAGCCAAGTAAAATGTTGATGCCCTAGCATTAAGGATGGAATTTGTATGTTTAGGAGGTCTCTTCTACTTTGTTTTGTCTCCCCTGAAAGCAGTTTCAGAAAAAAAACTTCTAGTGTTAAAATCACACGGGGTAATTCTGAACTTTATTTAATTCCATGTAATTTAATTTGAACTTTTCTTTATTTTTTGCTTTAGAGAGGTGAATTTCACATGCACAATATTTACTGGGTTTAATTTCTAGAGCAGTCTATTTCAACACACCTGGACATACATAATTATTGCTAAAGTCTTAGTTTGGCTTTCTGCAATTTGTCTGTACTAGCTTCATGTATTTTCTTTTGGCAGATACAGTATTTTGAAGGCTATAATTGTACCTTCAGTTCTGTGGAAGTGAATGAGTGGAGTACAGTAAACATGGTTTCAAAACCAGCTTGGGCATACACACTGTCTTACAAAAGATGCTATGTGAAAAATACCAATTAAGTTCCCGTAACCAACGCAGATAATGAGGTGGACAACTGTGAAATTATAGATGAGCTGATAAATTGCTTTCTTAAGAAGGAAGATCTTTTACAAAAGTATTCTGAGGTAGCTGAGGTGAATGTAAACATCCAATGCATCCCTCATAATTTCTGTGTTAACAAGCTTAAGCTTATGAATAACATGTGGCATTCTCCTGATCTCTGTGTTATATTGCTTTAAGGACACTCAGAATTTCTCTCAGGTTTTGGATTTTTCTAAGCCTCAGAAGTTTTAGAAATTCTTTCATGGGACAAATGATTTTTGTTTGACACCACCCTCCAGAGACACAATCCAAGGGTCTATTTCCTGTTTACAGATTAATTTTCCTCAGGTTTCCCTTGTTGCTTAACTGCCTCATCAACCATCTGTGTATTGTGCACTGTAGTTTATTTGCCAGTAACCATGTGAGTCAGTGTAAGTGACCAGACACATCTAGGTATTGATCAGCATTTCACGTCCTTCCTGCATGCCCTACGCACAAGTGTAGGAGAGCAGACATCACAAACCAGCTTTCTGAACCCTGAACTACAGTTTTAAATAGCCAGAGTTAGACATGCATTTTTGGATGAGTCAGCTAAGAAAGCTTAACAGAGGTTGAGCACGGGTCCTGCCTTGTGCATTATATAATCCATTTACTTGTTAAGCAATGAGCTGTATGAAAAGGGTATTTTTCCCAGTACTGGAGTTACAAAGCCACATTGTCTGTAGGTGTAAATCCAATATTCATATAATGCGTGGCTCATTGTCAATAACCAAGAAGCATTGAGGAAGTATTTTTCCTGTGATTGATAAGGAGATTACCTAAGAAGGGCTAATGTCTCTGTCCATTGCTGCAATTACTGTGTTGGTACTTGGATTTTTCCATGCTGTTGAAAACAAGGTGCACAGCTGTCTGTAAATTTCCAGACAGATTTCATCCTGATGCATGTGCTGACATTCTTCTTGTCTTCTCATATTCTGTATTCTTTCTTTTTGTCTCTTCTTGGAAAATGTATGTTTTTCTAATGCCCTACTGAAAGGTTTTTTAGAAAAATTTCCCCATTTTTAATCAATAATACTGTTTTGAAACTCACCTGACACTTGCTACTGTAAGGTAAGATTGTCTTTCAGTTATCACCACACCCTAACAATTTGACTACAACTTCCATGCTAGTTCTCTAGAAAAAAAAATTAAAATCCAATTTTAGTGTTTTCAGAAACAAACTGGAGAAATATACTTGCTTACAGTAAATTCTTGAGTCCTTTTCTTCAGAATACCCCATAATTTCAGGTTTTGCAACAAGTGCTTGAGTCTACCAGTGAAGTAGCCTTCACACCTTGCTATGTTTACCAGTGAAGTAGCCTTCACACCGAGTACAAAGATGCATTTATGACTTCCCAGAAAACCTTTCCAAAGTGGCTCAGTTGTATTCCTTTGTAAAATGTTTTTATGTGGTCACTGCCAGTCCTTGAAAGGGACATTGTCTGAAACCTGCTGTCGCTGAGAATGAACCTCTCGCAGTTCCTGTGTGGGCCCAGCCTGTGTGTGTGTAATTGTTGCAGGGAAATGAGTGTGATGAAAGCCACAGGATGACTCATGAAATGCTTGCTCCAGCTGCTTTTCAATGGTTAAACTGCTGCCCAGATAAAAAAGCAGAAATTGTCTTCCATATCATCTATTGACAACTTTGGTGGCACGTAAGTGGATGGAAATATCCAATTTGAGTGAAAAACAACAAAAATCAAGACGGAGAGTACTTAATGATTAAACAATGTTATGTCATGTTAAGGGAATGCTCAAGGGGATTTAATTAAAATTTTGGGGACAACTTTCAGGTTTGTGTTTGTTTAGTGGCTTTTGGAAAGCTTGGCTTTGCAGTGGCAGTAACTGTGTTTTCTGTGATCCACAGTTCAACTGGCACAGCTGAGCTGCCAGTGGTAGAGAGTAGCTGTGATCAAGAGCTGATGGACTCTATAAACCTGTCCTCCCAGGAGGTTGTATACAAAAACTTGCCTTTCCCATGCATCATTTGCACTGTTATAGCTGTGGGTATAGTTATGTTTGGGTGTTAAATTAATGCATGGGGACTTTCTGATACTTCTGTGGGTTGAGTGAAACTCCATGAGAATTGATGTCCATGGCTGTCACCCTTAGTTTACAGAGATCTTACAAGGAAAATGAAATTAAACTCTATAATAAAGGCAGGATGTTGGAACAGAAAGATGCTCCATGGAACACAAGGGGATGTTCAAGGCCAGAGAAAATATGGCTCAAAGAAAACGCCTATGGAGGTTTGGTTAAGTGTTGAAGGAGCAGAGAGGAGGTGTCAAGCAGTGAGAAAATACTGTCCTTTGCTATTCTGGGAAGCAGGACTTTGTATGGTCTTTGGATATGGTCAGGAGCATCCTGTATATTGAATACTGCATTAGAAAGATTTCTTGACTTCAACATTAAGTTATCATTGCTAATTATCCGGACTGAAAAAAGCCAGAAAACCGTGCTCCTAACATTTCCCAGCCAAGTGGAGAACTGTTCCTGTAATCTGGTGCTTGAGTTATTAACAGTGCTGTTCTGGTGGTACAGTCTGGTTAATAATGATTTAATGTTTCTTAACAGGGCAAGGGATAAGACCCCAGTGTTCTTCTCTGTTTATCTCAGAAGAGGCTGCATGTCAATGAGATAGTTGTTAGGCTGTTTATAATATGGTTGAAAAGATTAAAATCTGCAAGAGGAAATATGCCATATTAAGTCCTATTTATATACTTTTGCTTCATTTAGACAGCAGATATAATAATTTTATTGTATTTTTCACATGCCTTTGATACTACATTTTCGTACTTTTAAGTATTTTACTTTTTCTGGGTTTTGAGGTTGTGTATTATTTACTTTTTTAAGTATTACACTTTCAATTTGTTTGTGTTCCCCAAAAGATGACACAAGACTCGGGTCAAGTGTGTTTACCTGATTTAGCACACAGCGTATGCCAGAGATGAGGTGGAAACAGAGCTCTGTCCTGTTACTGCTGATCCCTTGGGAAATCAGGCTGGTGGTTGCTGGATATCAATAGCAGTCAATGAGCAGCCTATCCAGCCAAATGGATGCTCTTTTCAAACAGCTGAAGGATTAGTGTATTTTAAATACTTTATTAAATGCTAAGTCACTAATGATCTTTTCAAAGGGGAAAAATGCATTCAAGAGAAGGGAAGGCATATATTTTTACCAAGAGTTCTTAGTATGGTCTGGTATACCTCCCTTGCTACTCCCCAAAGCATGTCCCTCTAAGGTGTCATGTCTATAGGAAAGAATGATTGACAGAAAGCCAAAAAATCAGAAAGGATTTATACTGTATTTCCAAAACCAAATCCCAATCAGTCTGAAAGTGCTCTTTGTCAGGTGCCAAACAGAGAAACTTCAACAGTGGAAAAAATTAACAAAAGAATCTTCTTTATTAGTGTTTGCATCAAAACAAAGTCTCACCCTAACGTTACCAGTGGGTGAGTGTTACCCAACAAGCTGCACCACCTTCCAGCTGTAAACATACATCATAAACCTTGGCACAGCTTTGGAATAATCCCTTGCTGATCTTTTGCTTGGGCTGTGTGGGCCCAGATTTGGGACAGGATGTAGACAGGAATGAGAGGCAGTGAGGAGTCAAGCACTGACACGGCTGCTTCATGTCAGCTGAAGTTCTAGTAAGTGTAGACACTACTAGTACAGAAAGATAAAATTTAGCATCAGTACCTTTAAATTAAATTTAAAGCAGATATATGATAGTATTAAATTTAAAGCAGACAATGTACTACCTTCTAAAAGTTTCTAGCAGCTATGTTTATCCCCACAAGTTTCCATCCCTGTCTGCATTTTTACAGGATTTTCTTAACTCGACTTCCAATTAATCCCCTTAAGTGTTATTTCTCTTATATTGCTGCTCTTGCTATATAATATAAATTTCTGGTAAGCATTTCAACAGTAGACCTTGCGAACAGAACTGACTATGGAAAAAATTCGTATCTGACGCAATGCTTCATAAATTGTCAATCACATCTTTTTTGGTTGAGATAATTCTCCATTCTGTTTTGGTCTTTTTTGGGTGTTACCTGAAATGGAAAGAGGTTTGGGGATTTGTTTGGTTGTTTTTTTTGCTGGAAGTTTGGAATGGGAAGCTACTGAGCACACAGTCGATATTCCACTAGTCGGGAATACTGCCTTGCTCCCAGTGGGTCACCTATAGCCGCCACTTAACAAGTAAGGCAAGCTGGTTAGGGTCTGACCAGGAGGGGAGAATGAGGTACAGTGAATTCACACCCGCTGTCTCTGCAGCAGCAGAATCTGTCTTGGCTCTTAGGATAAGGGCAGCTGGAACTGCTGTGTCCTCAATTGCAGTACAAAGGGAAAGCCTGGAGAAAGTTGTGTCCTCGTTTTCTGCAAGAGAATCTTGGTCATTACCAGTCTTTAGTTTTTACTGGGGAAATGACTGACTGGTTAGATCTGTGGAACCGACGGCACGTGGCAGACACGGGGTTTTGTTTCTAAGCGCTCTGACTGCGGGGGAAAGTTGGAATGGGAGTAGGAGGTTCAGGGCCAGGCTGCCGCCGGTAGCCGGCGCCGCTATCGGGCCCGCCGAGCTGCAGGTGACGCTGCCTCGGGCCGATAACGGGGGGTGACCCTGCCCGGCCTCCCGCCCGCGGGGCTGCGGGCAGCCGGCGCTAGCCACGAGGGCCGCCCCGGGAGCGGCCGGGGCCGGTTCCGCTCTCGTACGCCGGGGGAGGCGGCTCCCGAGCGCGGGGGAAGCCCCCGGGGCCGAGGCGGCGGCGGAGACCCGGGCCGCCCCCCGCGCGGCGGCCGCCGAGCCGCCATCTTGCGGCCGCTCCCTCCCTCCCCCGGCCGCGCCGCCGCGCAGCCCCGGCCTGCCCGGGGTCCGCCCGGAGCCCGCCCGCCCGCGGCGCTCCGCCGGCTGCGGCTGCGGGGCTGTCGCTGGCGGGGCGGGCCGGGGCGGGCCAGACCTCCCCTCCCTGGCCTCGGTACCGGCGGCCTCGGCCTTAGAGGGGTTCTGAGTTTAGCAGAGCACAAACCCTCCCCACGCACCCCGGTGCGGAGGCGCCTACCGAAAGCTGAGTAGGTAAGCTGCCCGCTCCTTTCCCCGGCTTCTGGCGCTGTTTTCTGCTGAGGCAGCTGTCACGCAGGGCAGTGCTGCTGGTTTTTTATCTTTGACTGGAATGCCGTGTGCTCCTAGCTGGGGTGACCATGGGATGAGGGCAGTGATGGGCCGGGAAGGGGCAGGCGAGCGGCGTTGGTTTTGTGTTAGCTCTCTGGCTGCAAGTCAAAGGATTTTACATCCCACTTTGGCAAGTGGTGCAAGTGAGGTGCTTTTTAAGGGGTGCTGGCAAGAAAATGTTATCTCCTTTTTGAAAAACGTTTTGCTGTTTACTTCAGAAGTATGTATCTATTTGTTGACAAGCCCAAATGTCAGCTTAAGTGAAAATTACGTGGAGGTATGTTTTTCATTCATTTTTCTGAGTTGCCATTCGGTGCCGCTGGCAGCTCTTGCTTCATTTGGTCTTGTCTGAGCTCCTGCGCTGCCAGAGTTTTTTGGAGCTGGAAGTGTTGCTGTGAGCTGTGCCAGCCGTGTGCTCCGGGCAGGCCTCAGCATCCCCCGGTGCCCAGGGCGTGCGGCTGCTGCACAGCCAGGGGCTTTCCTGGAATGCCATCCTGGGAGAAGGATGGCAGAGGAAATGTCATCGTGAAAAACAACTGGCATTGTCCGGGTTTCTGGATATAGGTGGCACATTTCTTGTGCTAATTGCTGTTGCGATATTGTTCTCTCTCTCTGTTTTCTTAGCCCAATAAAGAGAAAAGTAAAAATTGTGGTTAACTTGCAAAAATTAGGAACTGCGGTAATCACTTCTTCTCACTTTTATCATTTTATCTCCCTGAAGTTGCTTCCTCTTTGACTTCACAAATTTTTACATGAAAATGCATGTAGTACACGCTTATCTTAGCTGAGAACAGAGTAATAGAGATGCTACGAGTGGTAACTCTTCCAACCCCAATTCCATTTTAATTTTTCTGAGTAAAATAATGTGTCATCCTTACGTTAAAGTAGGAGCGTTTCTGCGTTGCATTAAAGTAGGTCATGTTGTGGGATATAATTTATGAGCAATGTGCACGGTCTTGCCAGTGTCACCAAATTATCCTGAGAGTGATTATCAGTTGGAAGCTTAAGAGTGAGAGACCAGAGGGGAGATATACATTGAAGTTATCTCTTTTATTGACTCATGCTGTCTTTGACTTTCATTAGAAAAAGAAGATGAAAGGGGTTTTCCCCTTCCTTTGGTGAAGAGGACAGTTTCTCTATTTCTGTACTCGGAGAGGAACCTGGTGTTGCTTAATTCACAGCTGCTGGAGAATTGAGTTTCTGGTCTGGTGAATTTTAAGACTTAACAAATATTGACAACCTACAAGAGAAATGTTTTATGGGAAGTTTAAACTGCACTTGTTACTTGCTCTGTGTCTGTTGTTGGTCTTCATACAAGGCTTCTTCTCATGCAAGCTGACAGTCTGGCTGCAAGCAACTATGCTTGCTTTGCACAGTCGGCAGCAGATAAGGCAGCATTATTCCTAAAAGCGGTGTCTGTGTTGGCCTCCAGTTCCCAAAAAGGCAGCTGTGGCTGAGTTCTCAAGGATTCAAATCTCAATCCTCAAACCCTGAAGGGATAACTACAAATCATATGTTCTATGGAGTTAAAGCTAAATGCTTTCCCTTGCAACTGTATTATATTTCCTTATTTTAGTGTCATTTGTCTGGTTAGTTTGCTACATCTACTATAAGAACAAACTAATTTCTGTGTAGCATATATCAGGTTTTGGGTTTGCATGAGATCATTACCTCTGATTTTATTAAGAACTGTGAATTGGAAATAATTTCACTCTTGTGAGACGCTAGTTTGGGATAAGCCTGAGGTGTAACAAGGCTGTATATTAAATCTGTCATTAGTCATTACATAATCTCACAACAGTTATATAAATATCTGTATCCTATAGAGCAAAGAGTACTCACTGTGTTAAGCAGAATGCAAAAGCTTACATTTCTGGAAAACACTGCTTGGCAATAGATGCTCTGTGTTAAATAGGAAGGGTTTGGGATGTGCATGTCTCTCGAGCTGAAGAGATGATTCACTCTCAAAGCCCTCTGGGGAGTGCCAGGAGCAGCTTTTACTGTCATGGAGTTCTTCTCTTTGAAACTCTTGTGGTTTACCAAAAATTTGTCCTGTATGACAGGCTCCCTTGTAATGAAGCTGAAGGAAGGCTGCAGGAACATATCTGTCTGTCTGTCTATCTATCTATCTCTCTTATGAATGATGGTTAGGGCAGTGTGGGTGTGTATCCATGTCAGTTTTGATCAGGTGAGGAAGATAAGGGATTTACGTTTTGTACCAATTTTGTGCAGAGAAATAATGATTTTAGTATAGAAGGAAGAGAGGCTTGTCATTAGCCTTGAATAGGAAGGCACAGGAGAAGGAACGCTAGAACTTAGGGATAGATACGGCTGGAGTATACTCCCACTACAGATCAAATGTTGCATTTGGCTTAAAAAGTTTCAGCTGTATCTTATTGCTGAAGAAAAATACCTTGAGAGAGCAATGAGTAGGTTGAACACATTGCACTGCTTGGAGCCTTACCTCTGTGCAGTGCTGTAAGCTTGGAGAATTTGACATGGGGCTGTGCTGAAAACCTGCTTTTTACCTTGCAGCTAGCGTAGAATGTTGCTGATTTCTTTCGAGAATTCAGTGTTGGAAATCTGTCTCTGGTCCACTTTTGGACATTTTCCAAACAAATGTCCTTAAAATTCCGACAACATCCTTAAGTTTTTTACTAGAAGAAATGGTTTGTTGTTTGCTTCATTTCTTGCAAGTTTCTCCATTGTTCTGTAGCAAATAATACATTGAGCTCCCGGTCCAAATAAATCTAAGCTAATTCATCATCTATAATATAAGAAAATAAAGCCTTTAAAATAAGCCCTACTTGGAGTAAGACTCATTTTCCTTGGGAGAAGGGATAGCCAAGGCTACTGGAGAGATTTGGATGATGCAGCAGCTCAGTCCAGGTGAATTACCAGAGCATCATAGAAGTGCTTACCAAAAGCCTCAGGCATAAATAAGTCATGAGTCAAAGATTTGAAGCTTGTGAATATGTATATGCTGGATGCCAGGGTGTGAAATAGACCTTACAAGACCTCACCTTTGCACTGACTTGATTTACTTGCTTATTTACCTGGCTGCTGTGTTCTGTGTTCCTTGTGGATAGGATACAAAGAGGCTGGGAAGTTTCTTAAACCAGTTGCTAATTTGCACAGATTGTGCCATACAAAGCATTGCTTGGACTTGGCAGTTTTGACTTTACCTTAAATAGCTTAGGGGAAATCTGTTCACCTTTCCTTAGTTTCTATCCCTACTAAGTGAAGTAAATCATCTTGACTTCCTAAACAAAGTACTTCGGGATTTAGTAATGTCAGAACTTTATGTGCAGTTACCTGATGGATTGCACAGGTTTCAGAGCTATATTCCCAAAGCCATATCTGTTTCTGGCAGGACCTTGCTATTGACCAATGAATATTTGTGTTTGATATCTACTTTCTTCATCTGATTTGCAGACTTTATGTGTCTGCTTGCATATAAAACCTGTGGTGTTGTAATCAGCCCTTCCAAAGGCAATTGCTGCTAACAAGTGAGGAAGGGGGTCAGCAGATTTTCTATATTTCTGTATAAATGCTTCATGCATGCTTGAATTTCCCTGCTCCAGACTTAAAGAATTGTATATAGAAATATGGGTCAGCTCTAGTGCAATGAATTAGATCACTGGCTGCTGTGTCATCTGTGGATTCTTTGCTAACTGAAAAGTGTATCATTAGCACATGATATTGAAATGTTGGGAGAGGTCAAGTTGCACAAAGTAAGGTACAAACTTCAAGAGTGATATGATAATTTAAACTCTAAATTTTTCTGGAAGGTAAAGAGGTCCTTGCCAAATGTTTTTGTACCAGAGTGGAGAAGCTTTGATTCTTCATCACATTTATCTTTCTTTCCTGGTGCTCAGTTCTTGTAGGGGCTATTCCTGTTGTCAATTCTGTAATAATTTAAGAGGGCATAAGCTTGTACTTAAAGGAATAAAGTTAATAAGTGTACTTTTGTTCCTTTTACAGATGAGATCATTTCACACTCTTCTTTTGGAAGAGGTGATCAGAGGAAATGGATAGCTATTCAGACTTCACTGCAAAGAACCTCTCATCTTCAGCGAATATGTCTCTTTCTTTGCCTGGACAAGCTGCACTCAATACCACCGGCGATCCCCCTTCTATGTCAATAAGCAGGCTTTTCCCAGCCCTGTTGGAATGCTTTGGAATAATTCTTTGTGGCTACATAGCCGGAAGAGCCAACATTATCACATCAACTCAGGCCAAAGGACTGGGAAATTTTGTGTCCCGTTTTGCACTCCCGGCTTTACTGTTCAAAAACATGGTGGTACTTAATTTCTCTAATGTGAATTGGTCCTTCCTGTACAGTATTTTAGTTGCCAAAGCTGCTGTGTTTTTTTTAGTCTGTGTTTTAACATTGTTAGTAGCCAGTCCTGAGAACCGATTTAGCAAAGCAGGTTTGTTCCCTATTTTTGCTACACAAAGCAATGACTTTGCGCTGGGATATCCAATCGGTGAGTACGTTTTCTTCTTTAAAATTAATTGTCACTGTTGTAGACATGTTTGCTTTTGTACATCCATAATTTGAGATTGACTTCTGAATGGAAGTTCCATGCAATTGAAATAATTTCTGAAGTGCCTCTCAAATTCTTTTTGAGACTGCTCATCATCTAGGAAAGGTTAAAACCAAAAGAAGAGAACAAGTTGGTTCTAGCAAAACAAAAACCAAGATGTTTGATTATAGAATTGAAAATACAATTACAAAGGCAACATCAAATATGCAATTCCAGATTATATGTAACAAGTAGATCCATATTTTAGATTACTTTAGGAGTTAACCATATCTTTCTCCTTATTCCAAGGCAGCATGTTCAGGAGAATCCTCAGTTTTTCTTATTCTCTTCAAATTTGCTTGATATGTATAAAATTTAGACAAATGCAATTACATACTTTTTTTTTAGATGAAAATACTGTGTTTCCCTCAGTTGCATTTCCTGAGATTTATTCCTCTTGAATGAAATCAGAAGTATGCCACAAATGGGGCTGTGAGAATTATATATTTGTTTGTTGGTATACATTTTAGATGCCAATTAGAGTTTCTCTTTTTTTAAATATATGTATTTTGGGAGTCTCTGAATGTATTTCCATTGTATCCTGGTTAAAACATTCTTTCAACATTTACTTTCTTGTAAGACTGCATATTTCTTCAGGTACTTCATGATTTATAAGATATGATTTATATTTTTTTCTATGTATGATCTTGACAAAATCTACACCATTTAGAGCTTTACTGGAATAGTTACTGCAACAGACACGTTGTAGGCTCTTGAGGTTTATTTCCTCTTGTCCTTTCCCTTCTCCCATCCCCAAACTTTCACTGGTGTTGGGTTCATGCTGTCACCTGTGCAAACTTTTTTGCTGTTAGTAAAATATTACCCAAGCTTCTCTGAAGTGTTTGCAGAACTGGACAACAAAGAATGCTTTGCTGTGTTTATGTGGTAGAGGTAGTGTTTTGAACAAAGCCTGATCTTTTAATAAAAAAATATTTTTAAATTTGTAAAGGAAAAAAATCAATATTGACAATTGTGCACTAAACCAACACTATTTAAAAAGGCATTTTGAACGCTTAATCATTCCTGAGTCTTCATCCCATGTAATTTCTTTAATACATTACTATTATTATGTATTATTTCTTTACTATGCTCTTTTTTGCTGTTTGAAAAGATTTGCACATAGTGAAATCAAAATGTGGGTCAAATTCCTGAAGCTTATCACTGTTTTTCTATTATCATGGTTTTGATAGTTCTAGATTAAAAAGTGATGTTGGGGTGAAAAAGAACCAACTGGCGGAGAGGTTTGTTAGCACACCCCTGATATAGTCAGAATTACTATGATAAAAAGCTTTGGGGTTTTTAATTGCAGGTTAATAATTGCAGGGTAATAAGTCTGACAGATTCAGGTGTTCTCTAGAGCTGTGTGTTAAAGCGCAGGTGTAGCAGAGGTGCTCTGTGGGTGACAGTCACTGTGACTTTAATCATACTCATTGTATTAAGCATGGACAAGTAGTGTGTGATTTATATGTACTTTTGAGCAGATGGGACATGGAGAATTGATTTTAAAAAATTAAACTATCTTTGATTTTAGTTTTTTGTTACGATCAGCAAGCAGGCACCATGATTTAAATAAAAAGAAAACTTTTAATCAGTGATAGAAGTTGTGGATTATTTTTACTGCCTTAAGGATTCTCTAAGAGTGCTTTCTTATTTTTTTCCACCCACTGACTCAGTAATCTTACTCCAATTTTTGTACCCAGTAAAATGCATTCTGACCTCATACATTATTTAAAGTACTTATAGACCTTAATTTATTGTCTTAAGTATGCAGCTTCACTTTACCAGAATGTAAAGGCTTTTAAAATTTTTCACTCAGACATTAATTACACGTAACTTGGGTGGAGTTGTGTTCTAGTGACATGAGCATTTTGTAAAAAGCAATATAAAACATCAGTCTCAGGTTTGAGGTTTTAGGAAATAACCTATTTGCATAAAAAGTGTCCAGCATGTTTGAAGTGGTTTTGATTACCAGGTTGTCTTTAGTGCTTAAAACTGGCTTGTTCAATTCAGTAACTAACCCCAAACCTAGTGCTTCTGTTCAGCAGTCTATTTAGGATTTTATACAGGTAGTTCTTCTACATGTACTTTAATAATGGCCTGTTAAAGTAAATATGCCTTTAGTGCCTTTTTTTGTATAAGTAAGAAATCAGCTAGTTGAGAATGTCAGTTTATTTGCTCTAAAGAGGAGGCTGTTCAAAAGCGAGTGCTGATTTAGCATTTGGAAGTTCCTGTCATTCCAGAGGCTGAAATAATACAAAGATAAAACTCTTTGGATTTTGAAAAATGTAGTCATGAGGAAAAACTTTTTCAGAAAAGGTTAAAAATGTTGTTATTAATAATTATGAATTGCATAGTATGTATCAAATACATAGTAGATGTAATAATTATGATAGAATTAACTATATACACACATATATTATAATTGACATACTATTAATAACTGTAGCATATTACTGATAATTACTAATAACAAAAATTATTAAATATAACAATTATAAGTCAGGTAAAAGAGCATTGGGTTTTTTTTTTAAATTCACATTAGAATTGAATCTATGTTTCCAAAGTATTTTCATTATTTTTGAAGTGCCTTTAGTGCAAACTTGAAATAAGAAGCAATTTTACTTTGACTCAGCAGTATGTAGTAGTAGTGAAAGCAAAAACTCATGATTTAGAGTTCCTTGAGGGACCATAACTACAACAGTAACTCTTGTCCTAAGTAGTCCCAGAGAATGAACCAATAATTATGTCCTAATTTTTTTTCCCATTGTTGCTTTGTTGTGTTGTATTGAATCAATTAGAAAGATCACACCTGACTTACGCATTGAAACTGATTAAATTCCAAAGAAGTGAGACTCCCTTAAGATGGGAAGCAACTTGTATCCTGCAGAGGTGCATTTAATTCTCCACAACTGTCATGTTTCTGGGGAGGAAAAGCAAGTCAGAAATAAAGCCAAAATTTTTGCAGCATTTGGGATGACTCAAAGGAAACATAGAATTGTTACTTTGTTTTCTTTCTTTTTTTCTGTTTATGGTGTTAATTGTAGCATGATTAAATAGCATTGGATAGTTAATCTTTGGTCTTTAATGTGTTCTTTAGATAACTGTTGCCTAATATCATAGGACGTACTTTTCTTCCTGCATTACCTTACAGTGATTGTTAATTAAATTGATTCCTTCAGTTCCCTCTGGAGGAAACTTAAATAATTTTCTTTAGTTTCCAGAGAGCAAAATTTAACTTTAGTATTTCAATGTATTTTTCTGCTGAAGTGTTATCACTCATAACTCTTCATTTCCTGTCTTCTAGTTGAAGCTTTATATCAAACCACTTACCCAGAGTATCTCCAGTACATTTACCTAGTGGCTCCAATATCTCTTATGATGCTAAACCCCCTGGGGTTTATCTTCTGTGAAATCCAGAAGTGGAGGAATAATCACACTGTGTCACAGAGCAAAATCAAAATAGTGGGCCTAGCACTCCTTCGAGTTTTGCAGAACCCAATTGTATTCATGGTCTTCATAGGAATTGCTTCAAATTTTATTCTTGGCCAGAAAATTCCTGAATACCTTGAAAACTTCCTTGATGGACTGGGCAGTTCATTTTCTGGCTCTGCACTTTTTTACCTTGGACTGACTATGGTGGGACAAACAAAAAAACTGACAAAGGGTATGTTTGTTGCACTGATCCTTCTCATCACAGCCAAACTGTAAGTTCAATTTATATATTTGTATACTTTTGTTCTCTAGATGTTTTAAGCTCTGAATACCCTGGTCAGATGGCTTTTCTCTCAAAAATGTTATGATCATAGTACATTTCACTCCCAGTATTTTGAGTGAGTGCTTCCCAAACTCTTTGATAAAATACAGCTGTTAATTTTTAAAGGAAATTTAATAGACTAAAAACCTGTTGTCAGGCTTTGCAGAGCCTGAAAATCAGGGATGCTGTGCCTTCATGGACTGCCTGCAGGCCATCTGTTATGAATTGGGTATTTAGGGAATTTGTAGCTTAAATCAAAATAAATAGTTAGATAGTAGTGAGTTTAAGTATATTTGATTAGTATTTGCATTTTATTTGGCTTAAACAATGCATCTTCAAATTAGTTGTTTTTCCTTACTTTATAAGTCTTTGAAACAACTATACTGGCAGAGCATAAAAATGGTCACTTCATGCTCTAAAACTGCTTGACTTTTAAGCATGAATAAATGCCAAGTTCTATATCGAACTTGTACCATCATAATCTTCCCTTGAATATGTTTCAGGGAATATTTATTTATTTATTTAATATAAAATATTTTATTTCCTACAGAACTACAATTAACATAAGAGAATGTTTGGTTTTTAAGTTTGTATTGTAAAATTTGAAGGTGCATTTCAGTATCAAGTACAACTAACCAGCAAAGCTAGATTTGCCTGTAAACCAGTTTAATGACAAATTTTGTAATGAAAATAACATTCATTTTGTAATGAAAAAACACTGGGTTTTAATGTTACCACTTTGCTTTACTGTAGGCCTGTGTAAGGCTTACATTGGGTCTGTGTGAGATCCGGGCTATTACTGAAATAGCCTTGATGCCAGTGGTTAGCTGGCCAGAACTTTTGGCATGGGATACTTGAGCTTGAGCCCTTATTATATTTCAGGCAGCTTGCAGAAGGGTGCACTGGATTTCAGAGCTGCTGACTGCTTATAGCTACTATTACTGAACAGTTGTAAAATGAGTGGAGTTTTAATGTGTTGCTGTTCTAAATTTGTAGTTTGTGCAAAGAATATACACAGTCAGGGAAGCTGTTTCTATACCCGAGTTTGTTGATATGTTTGTCCTTCTTATTTTAATGTAATTTGTGATGGAAGATTTTTAAGCAGCTGGGAAGTATTTTGGTAACAATAAAAGCAATCACTCAAAGTGATGTCAGTATTTTGCTTTTCATAAGTAGTATTCAAACAAGACTTAAATTTCCTTTTTATTAATTTTCTGGATAAAGAAGAGTCCATTGTTGTAGGTTGAGTAATATTTTTTCAATTACTGTTTTCCCTTTTCTTTCAGGCTCATGATGCCATTTCTCTGCAGAGAGATGGTAGAGCTCCTGGACAAGACTGACAATGCGGTCAATCACACCAGTTTATCAAACTATGCATTTCTTTATGGAGTTTTTCCAGCAGCACCTGGTGTCGCAATATTTGCAAGTCAATTTAACATGGAAGTAGGAATTGTATGTCGTTAAACTTTTCCAAATATGTCCTAACTTTGAGCTTAACTTCTTTGATTAAATAAATAAATAAGTAGGCTTGAACAATTTGCTTTTCTGAAGTATAGAGATCTTAGGGTTACTTGTAGTCCCAGGATCTTTCCTGATGTCTTAAGTGTCTTGATAGTCCTCATCTTTTCCCCCCTCCCCCCATTTGTGACTCTAGTAGAAAGAGATACAATAACTTTAGATATAAAGAACTTGTATCTTTGTTGTTTCTTGGGGTTATGTTTTTTGTCTGTTTTTTTTTTTTTTTTTTCAACGACCTTATCTTTGAGATGTTTTTGTAGGGGGGAAAAAAAGAAATTACATTACTGACTTCAGTAAGAATAGTGTCATAGCTGAAAATTTATGAAAGATCTTAAGCTATAACTGATTCATTGTGCTGCTCTTCAGTTAAATCTTGTGATAGAAAGCATTTTACTTTATATGTACATAGTAGAGGGTACCATTTTGACTTTAAATGGAAATTCTAGAATTGTTTCTTCCACTGGAAGTGACATTAACACACTTTTGTTGATTTTCATTGTTTTTAATGGTTTCTATTTTGGAGTTGTTTAGATGTATTTGTTTTTTTAAGAAAAAAGGATAATAAAAGTAAATCTTGCAAGATAGAATTTTATACTCTACAAACTTAGGAAATTTCTTTAAAGCAGAGTGTCTAGTATGAGTAACAACTCACACTTCCATCACTGTGCAAATTGTAGAAAGTAGAAAGACAATGAGAAGCCAAACTAGAAATCACTTGTAAATATATATGGTTTCTTCTCATGAATTGATGCATATTAATATAGCTACATGGTTTTTTTTAGTTATTTATTGTGTGAATGTTTATATCCAAAAGCAAAGTGTGACAGTGTAAATTCACCCCTAGACTCCAGTCATTAGTATATTCGATACTAAAAGAAAAAGCTCTGTAGAAATCTGCAGTAGGAAACTCTACTCCTGCTACTTCAGAAGCTTGTTAAAATTTTCAGTTTAGCTCTGTGTATAAACCAGATACTTTCTGGCTTAAATTCTAAATAATTTGTTATAGAAACAACTCATTATTTGTGCAAGTTCTAGGTATGTTTAATTCAAAGATCCAATTTTGCCAGCTGTTGTATTCCTGAAAGCAGATTATTTACCTTGAGATGCGATTGACTCAGTTGTTGTTTGTGTTTGACTCTTGGCAGATTACCTCAGGCATGGTGATCAGCACGTTTGTGTCTGCCCCCATCATGTATGTGTCTGCATGGCTGCTGACCATCCCTTCCATGGACCCCAACCCCCTGGCAGCTGCCCTGCAGAACGTCAGCTTTGACATCAGCGTCGTCAGCCTCATCTCTCTGGTAGGCGCTGCCCGGGGGAGGCACAGAGAGCTCCGGGTCAGGAGCTCAACTGAGGCACTGCAGGAGCTGTGCTTCCTCATCGCATCCTCATCACACAGGGAGGAAGGAGTTAAACATCCTGATTAAGCAGTGGGGCTGCAAAGCTGCACTGTACAGAAAGATGAGTGACTGAATTAGAGCGTTTAGTGCAGAGCTTGAGAGGTTTTTCTGTTAGGTTTGTTTTCTTGTTTTAAACAAGGTGTGAGGGAATTGAACAGGGTGTGAGGGAATTGAAGTACTAGCTTTCACCACAGAGACTAGTTACATCAAGCCAAGTGAGGTGCTTGGATATCACAGTAATGAGGGCTGTGTACAAACTTCAGCTCCAGAAATGTCAGTGCATATTTGTTTAATGAAGTCTTAATGAGCATTAATGAAATAGTTTAACCTGAAAAATTTATGTTTATCAAATTCCTTTGCTAGAAATTATTTTCTTAAAAACCAAGTTGATAATCCAGAAGTCCAATGTCAATTTTGTTTTGGTTTTATAGAAAGTACAGATAGTATGATTATTTTATTTGCTTTTTAAAAATAAAAACATCCATGTTGGAAGGAGTTGGAATTTTCTGAAGTTGTTGTCTCACTGAAGTCCTCTTGTCTTGAAACTCTGCCCTAAGGGAAGCCTGAAGTGAATGCTAACTCTTGTTGGTCTGATAGTTTTGGGAGATTCAGGGGAGGTGGGTGTGGATTTTAAAATCTAAATTGCCAGGCTACACTGTGGTCATTTGTGTCCTGAGGAGCTAACAGGTTTCTGCATGCTCCAGGTAAGAGCTTGGTCTTTACTGGAAATACTTCACCAACATGAGAACACCAAGATGCTTTTTCTGACCACAACTGCTGAGGCAAAGGGGCTGGCAGCATATTGTAGCAGTCATGTTGCTAGGATCTGTTGTATATTTAATTTCACCATCATATGCCAGAATACTCATCTTGTTCTTTTGGGTTTTGTTTTATTTCTAAATTAATTTTTATTCCTATATGTTACAGACCTGGTCTCTTACTGTTGTTGTTCTGAGTAAGAAATACAAACAGATTCCTCATATGATTACAACAAATCTACTTGTTGCTCAGGTCAGTAGTAAGGAGAATGCTGTTGTGTGAGGTTTATGGTGTAAGTTTTTAACAGTTCTGTTTGATTTTTACAGTGAGATCATTATAGCAAACTGTGGAGAGCAGGTGAATCCAATACATGACTTGTCTAAACAATTTCAGTGCTGTGAAATACACCCTTGAAAAAAATGATAGTTAATGTGGGCACTGTGATTCCTAAACAGAACTATAAACAATCAGAACAGAGAGTGACTTCTGAGATGTTTTCTTAGTTATTGCCCAATACTGTTGAGAGCACTTCTGTTTCAATTATGCCCATCTGAAGCAATACCAGGAGCAGCAGCTTGTGTTTGACTCTATAGTAACCCTATTCAAGGAGCTAAATAGAAAAATAATCCTTGTACTGGTTTATGTCCCTGAAGCTCTTGCAGAGAGATCAGCAGGTGCAAGTGCTCGTGCAAGGATGTATGGGAATGTATGGCTGGTGGCTAGGGAAGGCGAAGACCAAGTGGCTCTGGATTAATTTTAATTGTTATTTAATCTGAGAGAGAGCTAGAGAGTACATGCTCCTTATTCCCTTGAAGTCAACTGCACAACTGGAACAGCCTGTGCTTCTATAACATCTGTGTGGTAGTGCTTTCTGAAGTGTTCTGTAGTTGTTCTTTTTTAATCTGATCATGGAGTCACATTAAAAATCTCGTGTATGAGAACTGCAGGGGCTTCTGTTCTGTGCCAATAAAGCTAGCTTTCATCTTAAAATATAGAACTATTTTGTTACTGTTTCCACAATACTTCAGCCTATCTTTTCAGATTCCTTCAGTGTTGAAATTATCGTATATGCAATGTCACTGTGTGACAACTGGTGTAATTCTTGGCTGAACAAATACTGGTTAACCTCAATGTCATGTGCAAATAATTTTAGGTAAATAGTTTGTACTTGCCAAAAACATCACCATTTACTCACTATAAGGTATATAAAGTTGGGGGTTTACCTGATTTGCCTTACTCCTAGTTTATATGAGCTATATACTTGCTGTCAAAAACCCCTCCTGAAAATAAGGTAGCATAGTCAAATGACACAATTGTAATACTGAATTTACTGTTGGCACTACTTTACTGCTAAATGAAGTATCCAGTTCATAAAATCACTCTCTGGTGCATCTGGGGGTGGAGTTTAAAGCTTACTGCAGGTATATAGCTCTCTGTTCAGTTTTGTTTTTTTTGTCATTCTGCTTTCCCAGTTTGAATGATGGTATCTTACTTTCTTTCCAGTTTATTGCTTGCGTTGGAATGGTGGCATGGAATTTCACTGTTAAAGAGAAAGACATCACCATCCAGATCCTCGTATTTATATTCCTCTACAGCTCACTTTACAGCACCTACCTGTGGACAGGTATGATTTTCCTAGGCAGAGCCCAGATACTGTAATGAAAGATTCATGTCCTGAAATAATGTTAATTATATTCTTCAGAGTACTTGTTCCTTTCACTTGTGTGTAGTTCTACAAATGGGGATTCCTGGAAGTTGTGCTGAGGTTTAGTGTTAGTGAGGTTTAGTTAGCACTGCTGCTGCTGATGGATGCTTCTGCCTGAGCAGGTGTGGCTTGCCTTTGCTAGATACAAGAGACAAGAGTGTGACAAGAGACAAGAGCCCACTCAACTCCAAATAGAGTGAATATGGGGGTTGCCCTTCAGCTAGTCAAAGTCTTAATGATGGTTTTTAATTAATGCAGAGTTTAAGATTTAATTATTCAGCATTAAGTAGATTTAAAAACTGGTGCAATGAAGAAATAGAAAATACAGAGTGAAGGGAAATACCCAAGTAGCTTTAACACCTCTTTCCCCTGGAAATTGTGGTTTCTAAAAACAATATGTGTGCATAAAATTAATGCAGGAATTGAAATAGAAAGAATTGGAAGATGCTTCAAGAAGCTTGGAGTACCTTACATATATGATTAAAAGAAGAGAAACTTTAGATATTCAAGATATTTTTGTTCAGAATCTACAGGTTTAATTCCTGTGGTGTTTTTCTGGAGTGAGTTGTATTTGTTTAGCCAAAGTACATAGCTCATGATTGGTGGGGCCTAATATAAATACTAGCTTTGCTTCCACATGAGAATGTTGCTGAGCTGCTGAGGTGTGATTAGGCTAGGGAGTTCCAGAACATACTCCCAAAAGAGTTGGATATGTAAAAACATGCAAAACTTTTTAGTTAAATTTACCATTGACTTTACAAAGGAACAGTCAGTTTAAAAAAAAAAAGTTATAACTGAATACAACACTATTTGTTGGTTGCTAAAGAGTGTTGGGATAGAAAACTGCTGTTAATACCTGAAGAAATTAGTTACTTTTATCTTAAATGTTCTTATGACATCTTTTTCCCTCTTGTGAACCTTTCTTAGCATTTAGAAGTAAATATTTAACATAAAATGTCCTGGCAGTTTACCAGTGTTTCACTATTAACATGATTTTTTAAGCAGTAGGTATTTCTAATTTACTTTCTCAGAATACAATCAGACAAATTATTTTGGAATACTTAAAGGTCTGAGAAGAATAATTTAAGCTATTGAGCAGGTCACATCATACAGTTTCTAGGTTCTGTACTTACCAGTTCCCTTTTTAATAATAAACAAGGCATTTATTTTGGTTTTCTTTTGATTTTGTTTGGTTTTTTTAGGTTTTCTATCTTTTTCTTTGTTTCTGTTGAAGAAGAGAGAAACAGTAAAGATTCCCATTTGGTTTATCATCGTAGCTGGATGGGGGTAAGTTAATTCAAATACTTCCCTGCTGAATTAGTAGGAGCGTGATAAATATGTTATGTACTTCCTGTTTTATTCTTTCAGAGTCCCAACAGTTCTGGTAGGAATCTTACTAATTGTTGGTGAACGTAACAACACTAGTATTGACTCTGCCTTTTTCTATGGAAAGCATCAGGTAGGAACACGTTCTGTCCTCATCACTTCACACTTCTGCCATGCTACCTGTGCAAGTAGCTTTCAGTCAAAGTGCTGGCTACTGAAATAGAGGTATCCTTGTAGAATGCTTATAGATTGATACAAAAATGTATTTCTATCATGAGCCACTAGGAACATTTGTTTGGAAAACAACCTTCATGTTTAGGCAGCTATGACTAAGGAAACAAGGGAGTAGGCTTCTTAAAGAAAAAACTTAGGGGTGGTAATGAATTACAGAGCTCTTTTCCTGGTCACTAATTTGCTATTCTAGCACAATAGTTATCTAAAATTGTTGTTATCCAGTATCTAATTAATGGCTTTTGGTCTGTAAGAGATAGGATATGCATCACCTGTGTAGCAGTAACTGCTTGCACTATGGTAGGCTTCTCAGCACAATCATAGGTTGAAGGACCCTGAACTACCATTTTTACCAGCAAATAGTTCCTCTTATCAGGGGATATAAAGTGTACTAGCATAGGTATTTGTCATCTTTTCTCCCTCTCTTTCTTATGGACAGAGAGTCCATGAGCCACTCGGGATTGTTCATGTGGCACTTTCACAAGTACTAAATAGCCTCAGGGTGGATTCTGGGTATTAGTGCAGGTGATTAGAAGGAAAGGCTAATTAATAGGGTGCTCCCCATTGGCTCAAGAATGTAAATCAGAGCGCATTGCTCCTTGGAATTAAATGTACCTGAGCAGAACTTAACCCAGAACACTGGTGATCCTGAGAGGAAGGGGGAAGACAATGAGAGATGTTTTTGGATTGCATGGGAAACAGGGCTCCACACTTTAAAAAACAAAGAAAAATGCTCAGTTACTCAGGTAAGGAAAATTAGTCTCTTTCAGTGCCATGAGGTATAAGAGCAGTAAACATTGGGAACATAGTATAGGAAGCATAGTCTTGTTCAGACTCATTTGTAAGTGTATTTAGAAAAGTACAGAAGTTAGAAAGACATATGCGACTGTTTTCCTATATTTAAGTGCATTTTCTTTGCTTTCTCTGCTTACAGATAATTACCACAGCAGTGGTACTGTTCATCAGCATATTGATGTCAGGTATCTCACTGATGTGCATGAACAGAAGTAGGCAAGGGTCCAGCTATGGGGTGTTGAACCCATACTCACCACGTAGCTCAGTGGAGGAGGTTGAAGTGGAAGGGAATGGGCAGAATCATACTTCAGCCACTATGACTCAGTCTTCTCCAGAATATTCTGCACAATCTTCTCCAGAATCTTCTGCACAGTCTTCTCCAATATCATCTGCACAGACATCTGCAGAAAAAGGTAGACAAAATATATTTGTATAAAGAATAACTGGCTTAGGGTGCTAGAAACTAATATTTCAAATGTAGTTCTGACCTGGGAAAGATAGTTTACAGCTTCAGGTGTTAGATTAGGACAGAAGAAAATCTAGATATAACTGCCTGAGTATATTTAGGTTTGTGTTTCTAAAGTTTTATTGTTACCATTGTGAGAGTTGTGTAAGTGGACAAGAAGAAAAGCCTGTGGATGATTTTTATGTCAGTAGTGATACCTCGATAAGGATGTGATAAATGAAGCCCACTAAGCATCTTAGATTGTTTACCCACTGAATTGTCTCTCTGAGAATGAATTAAATGCCAACAGAAAAACTCCATGTCTTTCTAATCCTTTTTTGTATGTAGCCTTTTTGATCCCCTCCTGGTGATGTTATTTTGTCTTATAACTAAAAGTGCTTCTGTTGCTTCAATGGTAGTAGTGTTATGTTAAACTATTACTGATCCATTTACCTTCTCAACAAACTGGAAAAATTAAGTCTGTCTTTCCCTTTTGGGTTATTTTTGAGCATAATACTTAAAGCTGCATAGAATATATTGTTACACTTGGAAAATAAATTATGGAAGTGAAGGGAGCTAACTATCCTATTATTGTATATATTTAATAGGTTGCTGTTCTTGTCAAACAACAAATGGTGAATTATCCTGTGCTAAAGACAGCAAAGCAGTGTCAGATGCTGTTGAAAGCAAGATTCCTCCAATTGAGACAGGTAAAACAGTAGTATCTCCTTGTTTTAATACTACAGGCTCTTCCCCAACATCTGTGTGCTATACTCACAAGGAAACTTGGAGCTATTGTTCTCTCGACTCCACCTGGATAACTGATATTTTGTATTAAATTCAGTTATTAGGCAATATTGTAGCTGTTTGTTCTATTCTGCAATTTGTAGAATTGCAGAATAGTTGTAGTTTTTGCAGAGTTGTTTGTAATTGCAGAGTTGTTTGTAGTCTCTCAGTGCTCAAGATGGGCACTTGTTTTAGATGTCACTTTTTACCCTAAGATACTTTGGTGTGTTCTGAGTATTCAGACTTGACCTTTCCATTGTTGTCTTGTTTGGATGCTGGGAAGTTGAATGCATAACCCTACTTTGCATCAAGCTTTTAACATTAACCACTTTTTCAGATCCTCATATTCACATCTTGCATCTTTAAAAAAAGGCTTTGTTATAGTCAGGCACAGGTTTTGAACACTAAATAAGATCTAGAGGAGCAAGTGCTTACTGCAAATTAGATTAAATGTCCATGCTGCTGTGTACTATTTATGCCAAGAGTAGAGAGATGGAGAAAATCAACTAAGAGGGCCTTAGGAGTGACTAAAATAGAAAAAACTGGGTTGAACTGACTGTTCAACACCTGTCTGAAAACTGCATGCCCAGTGCATTCTCACTGCACATCAGTGTCGGTAATCAAAGCTAGCTGCCAGTACAACTTGGCTCTTTTTCCTATTTTTTTACTTGTTTTCATGCAGTCTTAACAAGAAGATCATATCCTTATGCTTTGTTTGCATGCAACCTAATTTTCAATTAATCTAAATATTTCACACTGAAGCATACTTCAGTTATGTCTTGTCTCACAAAATGCTCCCTTTCTGCCTATTGCCAACTATTTTATCTATTAAGTAATTCAGACAAGCACCATAAGAATGTCTTCAAGAATAGAGGAAGGCTAATTTAGTTTTCTTATCCTAAAAGATAAGGTAGAAAATACCTTTTGGTTGAGTGTAAATTATTTCAACCTCCTGAGTGAACACTTCAAAACTATAAATCAGTAAAAGCAAATTGTAATGCCTACACTTGTGTAACCTTCCCTGCAATAATTACTAATTCTTCTGTTATCTCACTGAACTGCTTCGCGTCATCTGGTACCAATTCCTTCATATGGCCTTGCCAGGAAGTTTTTCACTGCCATCTAGAGGAAGATACTCAGAATTTCTTAGAACTCTGTAGCTGGAAGGCAAGCATCCATTCTCATTGTGTTTGACTCCTTTCATTGGTAGAATTATGATCATGTTCTGGTAAAAATACAGTCACAGACCTGAAATAAATATGTTTGTCTGTCTGTTGTAGAGGTAAACAACACTGAGATGCAGAGTAAAAACATTAGAGCTTGACAGTATATTTGATTTCTTTCAGAAATAAATTTAAAATTTAAAAACTGTTCAGAGAAATTTTTTTCATTATTTTCATTACTTCTAATAGTGTTTTCTCAATGTTAACCGCACATTCCATTTGAATTAAATCTTCGAGAGAAAAATTCTGTTGGAAAAGTTTTTATCAATTTAGGAGCACATGTAAACTTCAACTGTTTCATTTGAGAGTAGATGTCTGAACAGGTTATTGTCCAAGCCAATACTAAATTTTGTGTGTGTCACTTCAGTAGGGTTACTTAACAAGGTAATTTGACTCAGCAAGTTACATGAACAAGTTTGTTCATGGAGTTCTGAAGATAGAAGGCTAATGAAGAATTTCTGGTTTGTTTTTCAGTGGATCAGTGTGTGAGTCACTGCAGTGCTCAGACGTGTGTGTTGGCTCAGGAAGAACAGCTTCGACAGACTGGAGACAAACAGCTGGCCAGACATGTGCTGCTTTGCTTACTTCTTATTGTTGGCCTATTTGCTGTAAATATTCTTTATCCCCATGTTAACTCTTTGAGGTAGAATGATTTTTAGGAAAGCTATGTAGACAATCCAGTAAAAATCTTCCAGTTGCTTAAGTAAAAATTCATTAAATAAAACAGAAGAAGGATGTCATACAGTTAATTTTTCTGTGCCACATCATAAATTAAATGCAAGTTAAGATTGATGATGTTGAGCAAGATACTGGAGAGCCCTAAAGGGGGGAAAAAAGTGAAGTTATATTATTATATCATTCATCGCTACTGTCCTTCTTCCCAATTTTCTCAAGAGTTGGTCTTCTTCCCTAGACAATTATCAATTAAAAATATAAACTGAATTCTGCTTCTGAAGGAGACTACTAAAATTGTTCTATCTGATCAGGCTTATATTGGAACTTGGATTTCTCTGAGGTGTTAAAAATAATCTTAAGATTATTTTAAATGGGAAAATGCAATTTTGTTGGTTTTAGTGGTGTTTGGAGCAACATTGCTAAGTTAGTGTTGCCACTCATCATTACTGACTCCAAGATGTGTTGGTGGTTGCTCCTGTGTACAAGTGTGAAATGCCAGAATGTAATGGGTTGGGGATATAATTTTAATTTTTAACTGTGACAAAGGCAAGAAACTGCTCTCTGAATGTAATGCTCAGTTGAGTTTCTTGTGGATGTCAGTTGGGAGGAGCATTTTTATTTGAAATGGAAAATACTGTGGCACAAATGTATGATACTACAAAGCTGGAACTGTGCAGCACAACAGTGTGGGTTAAAAGCTGCTACTGCTGTTGCTTTTCAAGTTCTGTTAAATTATAAAATGAAATGTTTCCCTCTCAAATTTCCTGTATCAAGTAGTCCATGCTAGTATTTTTTGGCATCTTTTATATTTAAAGGATACCCCAACTGTCAGCTATATCTGTATACCCCAACATATTTTAGCTGTATCTGAACGGTTATGTACATACTATGAAATAACATGAGTTACTGTAAGGAATTAGCCCATACACTCAAATGGGTTAACTTTAGAGGTTTCCTCCTCCTCTCAGGCATTTCAAATAGCTGAAGTGGTATGTGCTTCACCTTAACATAATCCTAACTCTGCAAGAAATATGTAGAAAGCACTGGCCTCAGCTAAGCAGCCTTAAGACAAACACTGCAAATCTGTCTGGGCTCATATTGGCTGTGTTATGTTGAAAACCTAAGTATGCTTGAGGCAAGTTCCTTACATAAACATGTAAAGAGACAGAACCTCTTACACTGTTATCTTTTGCATTGTTATGTTTAAAACAGCCAAGGTTCCCCCTCCTTCCCAGCTATTAAGCCTAACTGAGATGATGTTTTAAGGTGTTTATTCCCTCTTACTTGTCTTTATCTGAATAATTTGTTAAATAGAGACCATGAACATTGTGCAAAAATTATTAGCATGTGAGGAGAAGAAAGCTTTTGATTTTTAACAGTTAGGTTATGTTTGTGGGTTTTGTTGTTTTTCTGTTTTCTTTACAGAATCTCTCCAGTTGCTTGTGGTGGCTGTTCAACCAAGAGCCTGGAAGGCTGTATGTGGAACTGCAGTTCTTCTGTGCTGTGTTTAATTTTGGTCAGGTACTTAGCAATGTTTGTTCTGAAAATGACCATGTTGGTGGGTGTTGCAGCAGATAACACACATCTTCCATGACCATGAACACTTTCAAAAGTGCAAGTGACAACTGAATGCCAAATGCTCATGGAAACTGATTAGGAATTTAGCCTTATTTGTACCAAAGCTTCACTGGTGTCTCTGCTGTGGAATTAGATCAGTAGCAAGGCAGCTCCATGGATGCTTTCTCTGTAAGGTTCAAATGACTATCTCTGGTTTCAGTGACAGCACCATAGCAAAGATCTGAAGATGGATGCTGGTTCTGTGGCATGTGTGCCTACAGGATGCACTGCAGCATCAAGTAATGATAGTTTCATAAAAAACTGCACAGAAAAATGAATTAAGTAGAGAACATTCTAGCACTTGAATTACAGTACGTCTATCCTTTCCTTGGCATTAACAAAGACAGATTCAATACATGGCTACATAAGGTTGCCAGTTATCCCAGAGTGTCAAGTGGCATGTCACAGCATTAGTTTTAACTGAACTATTTCTTGAAAATTTTATGTAATGAACTGTTAGGTATTGATATGTCTTTTTAAAGTCCAAATGAAAAATCAAAGCAGAAACAAAATGCATTTTGAAGGATATTTAGAAAAGAAGGATACTTTGCATGTATACATGAAACATATTTGACACTGAGTTTATTATTTCTGTTCTATAGAAACCAAAGATTTTGCTTCATGTTGCATTTTCCTTTTTTTTTTTTCTTTTCTCCAGGGCTTCATTTGCTTTGGTATTTTTGGCTTAGATAAGCATTTAATCATTCTGCCATTCAAGCGAAGGTAAACAGAATCTTTGCACTTACACCTATAAACCTAATTATTACTAATAATTGTTTTTGAAGGATGTTGAGTTTTCAATGCTATAGTATTTGGTTTCCTATTTCATTAATCTTCCAAATTTCTTTTCTCTCCCACTTGTAGAGAGGTTGTTCTGCCATCCTAATGACACTTTCAGAGGCATAAGTCCTTCAGGCTCCCTAGAGGTGAAATTTTTGCCAAATGAAGGATCTTCAGAAATAAATAATAAATAATAGTTTATCAGCTGATAAACTAGAACTTAGATCTGGATGCTGAATCAGAATGTGTCATCACTGTTTTAGAGCATTGTGTTCATAACCCCATGCCAGTACTTTGTGTGGACAGGCTCTTCCACCGTGGAGGAGTGAGTTGTATAAAGCTGCCTTTACCTTAGAGCTAACTGGCTGCCCTGAGAATCCAGCAGCTGGAGCTGGCTCCCAGCTACTCTCTGACTTTCCTTCTGCCCAAACCTAGAATAACACTTCTGTGTTCAAAAGCCATACAAATGTATTAGGAAGATTATATGTAAAGTATTGGGCAGAAAAAGAGGTTGTGGTAGGCTTCCTGGGAGGTCCATTCTATTATTTGCAGTTTCCCAAAAGAAGGCCACTGCTTGGTTTGCTGTCTTGAATTTTTCTTTTTTTGTGTGTGTTTTGTAGGCTTGAGTTTTTCTGGGGTGGAAGAGAAGCAGCAGGGCATACAGATGCCTCTGTACCTGAGGAGATCAGGATGACCTGTCAACAGTTTGTTCGTTATCATAGAGATCACTGTGTCAAAAGTATTGTCAAAGGCAGAAGGTAAGGTCCTTCCCTGCACATATAACCTGCTACAAAGCACATAGCTCATCTTTTGAGAACAATGAAATGCAGTTAATTTTGTGGGTGATTCCTGTTGCGTATATTTATTCAAACCTCAAGATAAGGGTTAGAAATTTAACTGTAACAGAAATGTTTCTAGCCTCACACTGAAACATTGGGGCGCAAGTTATGATATTGTCCCACCTAGATTTTAAATAAACCATAAAAAGTTTTATATCACTAAGGGATTTCTTGAGGTTTTGCATTTAACTGGACTTCAGAGGATAAAATCTTTCTTAAAAAATGTATACAATAACACCTATAGAAATGCATTAAGACCCTTTGTTTGTTTTGTTTGTTTTGTTTTGTAGAGTAAAACACTGCCCATATTTGTAACTTAATGTTAGCTAATATGTAGCTTTTATAGCAGGCAAAACTGTTGCAACTGATTTTAGCCTGTACTGAGAGGCTGCTCAACGTGTGAGATTATAGTGGGTTTAGGACTTCGACAGCTTCTGAGTTTATATCATTTCTTTTACTCATATCTCTAATGAAGCCTAAACTTCAATTTATGAGACCAGTAAAGATTTCAGAGGCAGATTATGTTACCTAAATCAAGGATTATGCCTTCAAATATGTGTAGGTAGATGAAAAGAAAAAAGCAGACAGAAGCAGCAGGAACAAGGAAAATATTCTGTCTTTATTTAAATATATGAAATGGAGACATGAATTGTTCTAACAGGACACTTTGACTGTTCTTGTAATGTGAGCTTTTAAGTAGGACTAGCTTGGCAGGGTGGGGTGGTCTTTTAATGGTCAGGTAGTCCAAAACCATATTGCAGAATTTGCATTTCTAGACAGCATCATGATTTTGTTCAGTCTCTTCAGAAGTCAGTAATGTCCCATAAGAAAGATGTATCAGAAAATGTCTTGTGAAATAGAACAGGTTTTACAGCTGTTTTACCCATGCCGCTGCTGCTATTGTGGTTTCTTGGGCTTAGGGGTGTTCATTTAGTTGTACTTTGTGTTTTTTATTATTCATACCCACCTGAGAATACATGAAATTATGACATTTGTTGCTTTATTGTTGTAATACTATGTTTGTGCAGAACTTGGTTCATGTCTTGTTTCTCCTTATGAATTAAAACAATGCATTTATCTTCTTGTAATTTTAAATACTCATCTAACTTGATCCTATCCTCTTTGATTTAAATGTGCTGTAACTGAGACATTGTAACCATAGATTTTAATTTATTTTCAATTTTGCATCCGCTAATAGATGTTAACACTTGCTCTGTGTTACTGCTGCTTTTAACTTAAAAAAAATAGGGGAAAAATGCTGTCTCTTAGCTCTTAATCACCTCTAGAAACCCTGTGCATGGGTTCCACATAATAGATTTTAGATAACCAGAAACATTCACTGCAGGTTAATTTTTGCATGGTATGTCTGCTGAAACTAGGCAGATGATAGTCATTGCCTCATAAATACGTTTAAAAAATAGTCTTGTTGTAAAGGTTTTGTTTATTCTTAGTACTGCATGTGTGGTCAATATTTAATAGGATATGCAAGTTATAAATGGGTTTGGTTTACAATATGTGTAAGCAGTTAGTGTCTGTTTAAAAGTGTTCAGAAATTATAAAAAGAATTAAAATTCAAACAGAATCCCTGTTGCTGGGGTTAGGTTGCTTTTAGGTCAGATATTTTGTTGCAGAAAGGGTCATGGTAAGAAGTACATGGGAAGTAAGTGTCCAAGAAATAGAATTACATTGTGTGAGTTTTCAGAAAAAATGCTACTGATGTCCACTGAATTTTATTTGCAATTTGAATTTTATTTAGAAGCTTAAAACAACTTGTATGTCCATATTTCTTCTCATTGAAATGTCTGTAGGAAAAGGTAGTGAACACTGGCATGTCCCAAATATACAAAACTTGCAAATTCTTTTCTAACATGCTCTTAACTATCACGATGTCTCTCCTTGTTTCCTGCTGTTTTTCCTTGCCTTTCCCCATCGTGCAGTGGTGATACCAGATTTACAGAACATGTGGGTGAATCATTCCTTTGACATACAGGTGTGGTGCAAAGATCTCCACTGGCATCTTCTTTGGCTGTGACCTGGTGAGCTGGCTGATGCAGGTTGGCCTTGCCTCTGACCGTGGGGAGGCTGTGGTGTACGGGGACAGGCTGCTGAGAGGAGGCGTGCTGCAGCACATAACCAACGAGCTGGAGTTCCGCGATGAGTACCTCTACTACCGCTTCATTCCCAAAAAATCACCTGCACCTGACAGCCACTGACCTGGGCAGGCAGGCAAAGCACTGGTAGTTGGGGTGAGTGTCACCACCTCTTCTGCCTTCACTACTGAAATCGGAAATATTTCTCAGAGAACTGTGTTATTCTCCCTTGTAAAATTAAGAGATGTAGTTCTACTCGTATCTATTCTGAAGAAAATGGTAGAAAGTTATATTTAGTCAGCATTCCAACCAGAATGCTACTAAACAAAACCAGATGCTCTGGATTTAGAACATTTTTTCCATTTTGAGCAAAACAAATTTTACTAAATGGTATGTGTCACTGTTGTATTTTAGAGGCATTATTACTGCAGCTTTAATACTGAGGCCACAGCGAGGAAAAAAACCCCATGAAAGGTATTTTTCATGTTGCTGGATGTTCTCCATATTTTAGTGTGATGAAGTATTGATGCCTGTTTACAGTCAGGCTTCCCCCTGGCTTCACAGAAGTAGGATTTCTTCTGTCATACTTCAGTTTTACTACTCTGCTGTTGTCTAACACCAGGAACATTTTTGAGCTGCTTACACCTGAGATCGGGTGGGTTTTTTTCTCCCTTAAAGATAAAATACTCCAATTAAAAAGATAGAGTTGCTGTGACAATGTTTCCAATATCAGGGGATTAAAGCTGGGCAAATACCAAGTGGAATAAGTTATAAGTAATGGTTTTGTACAAATCTACCAAATCTTAAAACCATAGACATATTCAGCACTCTCTCAAAATAGGAAATTAGTTAATGGAATAAACAATTTATTCTGAAATTTTGCCTTATGGTGGTAGTGACAGCTTTATCAAGAGCAGATTTTTTAGCCTTTACAGTTCAAATCAGAAGTGCCACCCTCAAGTAAAGATTTTATGGAAGCCTTGGTTACATGTGCAAGTTGAGACAAAATTCTTTTTCAAATAATAAAACTTTTAAGGTTAAATTAATGACTTTTAAATCTAATATATAAAGAATCCTAAATGAACATCCGGATTAGGGTTTAGAGTAGCTAAACATCCTAGATTTTAGCTGATTGCCTAACACAGGTTTCTAATAAACCTCAGGTGTCCTCCTACAAGTTACTCTAGTGTCTCAGATTCCTGTGCACTAAAGGCAGAATCTGAGGACCTGTATGTCTTCTGTAATATTTTGAAAAGGCTAAAGACAAAGTATTGTATCTGATAGCCATTATGCTGCCCTTTTAAAACTGCAAGAAGAGCTTTTATATGTCCATATAAAAATTTTATGTAGTGAGGGAAAGAAATCCAGATAATAAAATTATTTGCTCAAGCATATGAATAAGTCTTCTCACCCTTTTAAAAAAAAAGTCTTTCCCTCCTTTTTTCCTTTTTTTTAAGTACACAAATTTTTATTACATCTAGTTTTGCATCTATTTTGTATTAAGAATTAAAAGTGATTTTAGCAGCATAAGCTACTATTCAACAACAATTGTTTTATAGTTGCTATAATTTCCTGCAAGACTTAAATTGAAAAAATAATTACTTTTACTGTCAGTCTGGTTGCAGTGTGCACAGAAACATAACATCCTGCTGCTTATGTATGCTGTACAACCTGGTATATTTTAATGTTTTCCATCAACAAGATAACTGATGTTTGTATCAGGCTGTGGCCACAAAGGAAAACGTTCATCTATTGCCATTATGAATATTGAAGACAGTTGCATCAAATATTTTGGAATAATTAGATATATGTGACTTAAGAGCAGAAACTGCAAGTATGTCTGGCTTCTAAATACTGCAACTTGTCAATAAATCTGTTACTTGATTTCAGAGTTCTAAGCTGTGATGTGGTGTGTGCGGGTTACGTGTGCATGTCAAGGTTTACAGCAAATGTTTTTCTGAGAGATTTGTTAACGTGGCTCTTGGGTTTCAGTCCTGGTATTTCTTAAATCCATCCTTGATCCTTTACATTAGGCAGAGCACTTCTTAATGGGTGTCCACCATTAAGATACCTCCATACTAGAAGTGTGTCACATTCTCATCTACTTACCAAAAAAAAAATTTTTATAAATTCTTCAAACATTCAAGAATTTGATCTTAGGGCAGTTTTACAGTTCTATAGTCATTGTTCTTGCACTCTTGTCTTACTCATTTTCATCATAGAAGTCCTGCTTCCCTTTTTATAATGATTCTGCTTTCCCCTAGATTTGAACACGAGATATCTGTTTTAAATAAGAAACTGCTCAAAATTTCTGCATAGAAAAAGCTCTCTGTTACAAATCTAATACAGAGCACACCTTTGATTACCAGCCAACACCACATTCTCTTAGATTTACTGCTACAATATTGTGACTGCTGATATCATACCCATTGGTCTGATGAGTCTGTGATGGTTTATAAATGAAGAAGCTAGGAATGAAGTACAAATATTTTGTTTCTAAATCACTGGGTACTTCTGGAAGTCAATAACAGACTTTGAATTGTTTTTCTTTGATTGGCTTTCTAATTGTTTTAGAAAGTTAAGTAACTGTTTTATCTGGTAAATATTTGCTTCCACCAAGGAGCGCTGGCAAGTTTTGAATGGTTGACAAGCTGATGTTCTGTCAATAGTTGATATACTGTTATGTGGATTTCTGGTAGTTAGAAACAGCTTTGCTTTAAAGAAGTGGTCACTGGTACAATGACTTCCTTTATTTTGAAGGTGGGTTAGTTTGGCATGAATCTCTTGGAAGCTAAGTTCATGAAAACATCTATTGAACAAGTCTAGAGGAATGTCAGTGAAAAATTGGATCTTTTTTCTAGGACTAATCTCAAAATAATTGTCAAAATGAACAGGATGTAACAGTTAGTTTTTTAGTATGAAATTTTAGTACGTTTTTATTTCAATAATGATCCTTCCTAAAGCTCTAGACCTTTTAAAGATATGTTCCTAGGTGAAAACCCATGAGAAGATTGCCCTCTAGGGGACATTCTGATTCTTTTTTTTTTTTTTTTTTTTTAATGTAAGGTTGTGGGAGGGAGGATTATTTGTTTCTCCTGATCCCATCTTTATTTTCTGTTTTTACACTGCGTGTCTTCTAGGAGAATGAAATCCCAAGGAAAAAGGTACTGAAATATCCTGTACTCTGTTGGCCATCACTTTAACTGTCTCCACACGTTACATTGTTTTTACTTTCTATCCTGCAGACCAGTAAGGAAAAACCAACACATAAATTAGAGGCACAATTGGACTGTATCTGCCTGTGTTAGGACTGGACCAGTGTGCTTAACCTCGTTCATTGCCACCCCACAATTAAGTGGCCAAGAAGTTTGCTTAAAGCCCTGCTCCAACTTCACTGCTGTTCTTCCTGTGTAACTTCAGTCTTTGCACTGTAGCATAAAACTATTTCACTTGGTTCGCTGCCTGAAAGATCAGTTTCATCTGGAATTTACTGATGCTTTGAAGCTATCAGTGCAGTACAGCTCATGATCAAAACCAGGAAAAGATACATAATTGTTAGATATGGACATCCCATAAGGAAAACAGATAAATACAGCAAATTTTTATTAAATCTCTCTTCCAGTTATCAAACTGGACTATTGAACTTCTGTATTGAACCACTGTGCTACTGAACTAAGAAATTACTGCCACGTGCTGCACATTAGGTCACTAGAAATAGAAAGTTCATAAGCCTTTCCTAACTCAGTAGTTTCTTGCTGTGAATCTGAACACAGCATCCCAAATTAATTTCTACTCTTATTGTAGGATCAGAAAGAATAAATTTTACCAACCTCTTAATTTTCATATTAATTCCGCAAACTTCATTGTCTATCTATTCTTTATGTTTAACTTTTTTTACCAGTGGGGTATTGAACAATTTACAGAATGAGAAAACTGCATGTGAAAAATTGTCAAAGAATGATCCTTCTGTCTGTGGGGATGCAGTGTCATGTCCCACATTGTTGCTGCAGCTCCAGTGAACCATTTTGTATTTTCCTCTGAAGGTTTGCAGAAGTGCTGCATTTTGAGTGCTTTTTTTTTGGTTGCTTTTTCTTACAGTTGTGCTTGTTATCCTGACTTATTGATCATGAGGTAAAATCAGAGTCTTCCTTGTTGTTTGTTTAGTTTGCCCCCTGCCAGAGCTAATAAAAGTGGTGTCATATATTGATCATTACTTTTAAACAGGATCAGGAAGGAAGAGTTTCTGGTAGGGCAAAAAGTTTGATTAAATTAAGTCCACAGTCTACTAACTTTGGTAAAAAAGTCATGGTTTAAAAGGCTTTATGTAAAATGAAAAAATTTAAAGTACTTTTAAGTGTCCTGCTGAGTACATGTATATACTTGTGTAGCCCAACCTCTTCCTTTCTAGTTGCCCAATTTTAAGAAGTAACAATTCAAGAAACATTTTAGAACTCCCCCATGATGTTATAAAGTGCACTGTAAAATTAATTTGACAATAATAATCTTGTATATAAATAGGTTTATTTTTCACTATCAGGGTGGGAAAAATAGCCAGGAAAGTGAAATCTGTGGGGAATTTACAGGATGCTTGCACTGCTGAATTCCATGTAATAAGATATCACAATTACTCACAGCAAAATATTATTATTGTGTGATTTGTTTCTAATATACCTTGAACTCTTAATCTAATTTTACATTGAAGGAGTAGAAGGTCTGTATATGAAATGTATCTTAGAATGGTTTTAACAAACAACTGAGTATCAGTATCAATCTTACTTAATTTGAGTGTCACTTGCTTTTTTCTTCAGAGTTCATCATAACTTCTACATTTTAGAAAGTCTTCAGCATGGCCATTTTAATTCAGGTAGTCTGAAATTCTGCTACAATTCTCCTGACTATAAAAGCTACATGTGTGTATGCTAGAACTGGGTTCTCCAGAGCCTGAGTTAGTCTTCTTCATTCAGAGATGGGGCTGTTCACTAATTTAGTCAAGCTATTGCATTCTAATTGCATTTGTTTGTTGGCAAAATCAATCTCTGCTGACAGCTTTGTGCTATGTACAATGCCACTGTGTGGCTCTTAGAAGCCTTTCCAGCATTCTTCTTATAATCAAAAGCCATTTGTCCTAAATATGAATCTGCATCTTTAAAACTGTCCATGCTATGTGATATACTGAAAACAGGATGTTAATCTATATAGCCTCTTCATTAGAAAACCCAATCATAATCCAGATTTTACCACATTCAAATAATATTCTTAGCCATATATTTTGAGTTCTTCTTCTACACACTGTGAAAAAAGATTAACCACTTGTTTAGTATCAAGGCATCCATTTTGCAGGATTGATTCCATTTGACTTATCTTCTGTTTCTCCAACTCCTGTATCTCTTTGAGCATTTCTTTACCTTTGTCCTGCAAAAAGAAACATTTATTTCACTAAAAACTATACAGAGCATGTAGTAATCACCCTACCAAAATTCTGTTCTATTGCCCTTATTTTAATCTTTTAAGAGTTTCTAGAGCCCACATTTATGTTGGTAGAAATCAGTATCATGACAGGTATTCTTAGATATCTTTCCTAATATCTAGCACTCACTTCATCTCCCTTGTCTGATAGATTGAAGAAATATTAAAGCTCCTCTAAGTATTAGTTACCAAAACTTAAGTGGTCATATGACTTACTTTTAAGAAGATGTATTTGTAATTAGGAGAGATTTTACTGCTAAAAGTAAGCAGCTACCTTCCTGCTTCACTAAAGTTCAGTGAAGTTCTGTGTTCAGCTATCTTTGTCATCTTGTTTCCTTTCCTGTCCATAGCAATCAATGATCAAAGGCAAGCTCTCCTGTCCACCTGACACCAGGGGCCTGAATCGCAGTAAGAACTCTTGGCAGAGTTGTGTATTTGCCTGGGGCTGCTGGGGCATTTCCCATTATGTGGCTGGTGAGGGAGTCAGTGGGGGGCTGCTCCTCTCCTGGGGCTCAGCGTGCCAGCACAGCACAGTGCTGGTTGCAGTTTTCAGTGTCAGGAACACGTGCCTGCCAGATGCCAGCACAGTGGGCTTCTGGGGCACTGCACTGTTCTGTGCAATCCATCAAAGGGCATTACCTGCTATCACATTAACAAAATGGGAGCAAGGACCTTATATAAACCACCTGCTTGCATTGAAATCTAATTGAATCAATGTACCTTGGTAGTTTCCATAACTACAGCAGCGCTTTCATGTTTTTTATAGAGCTCATGTCTTCGATCTGGCTTACTCTGAAAACGTGGTTGCTTCTTAACTGGATCATCAGGACCAAATGTAGGGGACGTAGTTTTTAATAACTGAGTAATACCGGGCACAAAAATGAAAGGCTTGAATACAGATCTAGAAAGAAAAAATAGAACAGAAATCCTTTACTGGCACTGTTTCGTTAAAATTTTTGAGTCAGTAAATTGCTGTATTTTTTCCCATTCTTCTACTTGCTTCTTTTAAGAAAAAAGTATTAAAAAGCCATCTAATGGTGTTAAAGTCATTGTCACAGCAGTGTTCCATTAAGTAGGTTGGTAGATACCATTAATATACATAATGTACATTAATGTTCCTCCTACATTTTCATTGTGCTTTTTCAGGGAGAAAACCAACCCAAAGCAAAAAGGAATATAACAAGGCAAACTGCAGCACTTTTTCATTTAGATATTTACAGGTTTTTTTTATCCAATTTACTTGCTGCTACATCACCTGGCAGGATCTGGAGTTCCAGTAAAGAAGTGAATACAGGGCAGATTAGGCTGCTGAGGCAGTACAGACACCATGCTGCCAGTTGTCATAAATCCACCTTCCATGTTAATGCCACTCTCTTTGTCACGAAGAATTTCCATCATTATTTCAGAAGTGATAGATCCTATTCAAGATACAATACAATTATTTAGCCACAGAGCTATTACAATACTAAGTGAATGATGTTCCCCCCAACTGACTGCTTTTGGCAATGCTAGTTTTAGTTTGTCTTTGTTGGCAAAGGGAAAAATCATCCTAATGGCAAACCTTAATATGGAATACACTTGTATTGCTTTCCCCAAAGTATTTATTTCAAAGAGATGTGATAAGAACATGCCTTAAAAAATGGGGAGTAGAAAGACAAATGGTATTTCCCAGAAAGGTAAATTTCATAGGGCTAGCAAATGGTCATTCACAAAGTAACTTTTCAAATGAAAATTAGTAGCTTGGATTAAATGCTGAACCTGGAGCACTCTGTGGAAGTAAGATAGATAATTATAATACTGGTTGATATTTGAACAGAATTATTACCACAATGTTGATTTGAAGTTATAAAAATAATAACAGCCATGCATGGATTTTATGTGAAACTTTGAAAATTAAACACCAAGACGGTCACTTGTTTTGGAGGGGTTTTTTGGTGAGTGGGTTTTTTTTAATTTTTCATCCTTTTCAAGGAGGCACCAGAGTGGCATTACATTCTATGCTCAGAGGCCACAGTAGTACATTTATTTGTAGAAAAGTCTTTATCAGCAAGCTGTGTGAGGTTTATTGCCAAATATCTATGAAAATAATTCCTGCTCAAGAGAACAAAACCCTTCCCACATCTCCCTGTTTCCACTGCAGCTGTGTAGTGTAAGCTGAAGCTCAGATAGTGGCATGGTATCACCAAACCATCCAATATTCTAACAGGCAGCTCTTGCAGGATGGTTTTCTTTTCACATTTGGTGTACCAGTAGAGGGTATGCTTATGGCAGAAAAACATTAGTTCACTCACTCTTCTTTTTTTATTGGAAGGTATCGTCTGCCACTTTACTATTTTAGTGTTTCCCTTACTGAGTTCTAACGGCATAATATTTTTTTATTAACTACCTTGCTGTTTCCTCTTAAAATAGTTACTCTGCTGCTAAGTTACATGTCTCCAATATTATTTTTTCATACATGACCCAGGTTGCCTGTAGACAGGCATGCAGCACAGCATTGCATCAAGAAGACCCACTTAAGTATTCCTATAGTTGCCTGGGAAGGTCAGAGAATTAAAGACATCAGCAAGCTAGATGAATCAAAGAAATTAAAAGAAGCAATCATCATTTTGTCAGCTACAGCTTGGCAACCTGTCCAACAGGGAAGAAGGTACTGCATGTTTTACACTAGACTCTTATTATTTTGTATGCCTGAAATACATTCCCTATTTTTTGAAATATGAATAATATTTCTCTAAAAATGGCCCTCACATAGTAAGCAGCCTGGAAAACCCCCAGAACTGTAATGCCACTGACTGAAAAAGCAGGGAAGGGTAGATGAAAAAACCAGTGATTTTACTGATGCTGTAAACCAAATAGCTTTTAGTTAAGGCACCTATTTAAAATAAATCTAAACAAAGTGAGCCATGAGACTGATAACCTGAACACCTAGTGGGATTTTTAAAATGGCTCAGGTAAATGCCTGAAAATGGGGATTTAGAATGAAAACACAGATACAATCTCAGCATTGTTATAATACAAGTAAACACAGGTATTATGAAAATGCTTTCAGTATTCAGAACCTGTAATTCCCAAAATGAATGCAGGATTTACATGATCACTACAGCAAGACAGCAAAAGTAATTCACTTTGATGCATAAACTAAATGCTAAACCTGGTCTGTCAGAGTTCAGCCAAATAAATAAAAGAAACAAAGGGTGCAATGTAATCTTGATTCAGATTAATTACTTCAAATGAGCGTATGAATACAGCCACAGCAAAAATCTGCTAGATGGATGCAGTTAGAAGTGAAGTAATAAGTTCTTTCTTTAGGAGTCTAAAAAGTAAGTGTTTGAATTAGTGACTGCTTAGAGTACAGAAAATTATTTTGTTCTGCTCTTGGTGTGTCTTAATAGATGACACAAGTTTAGAGTAGCCATTACAGTGAAACAACAAAGATTTAAAAATTCATGTCAAAAATGAATGCAAGGTATGTATCTGAATGCTGTGCTGTTGCCTTATACAAATGGTACCTGACTGAAGCTGTTCATAAGGTTCTTTGTAGCTGCAAACTGCTGGGAATCTGTTTTAGCGTCTAGTTTTTTTCCTTAGCAGTACAGTAATAATATGTAACCTATCAAAATGTTTCAGAACAGGTCTTACAGGGCATTTAGTGGTATGGTCATAATGTGACCTCTCAGGTTGTTACTGTAGCTCTGTATGTTTGATATTTGACCCCTGTTTTAATTTTTCCTCCTCAGTAAATTAGCAAAAGATGTATAGAAACTTGCAAGTTCAGTGCTTCTCTTAGGCAGAAAGTTATTTTAGTTAAGTTGTGGTTCACCAAGTCATGTGAATGATTGCCTGCATCAGATGTATAAAATTTATTATTTGAATTAATTAATAAAGCTTACTAAATATTTTGCATGTCTTGAAAAAAAATTCAAAAGGATACCTTTGTGTTTGTTCAGAAGTTTGTAGCCTTCACAATATCGGCCTCCAGATGTGGTCATTCTGGCAGTATTGACATAAGAATATGTGGCAGCAAAATCAAATTCCTTTTCCCCATCCCACCAGCCATTGCTTTTGGCATATTCCTTCAGTTCTGGGTGTTCTCTGTCAATCTTGGTTGTGATAGAGAGCTGATTGGAAATATTTCGTACACCTCCTGTTTGTAAGTTGCAGAAAGAATTGTTTTAATACATTGAATGATTTTTCTTGGTATTTTGTTTACAATTAGCTTAGTAAACCAAATTAGCCCTGAAGAGTTTCCTGCAAGATCAGTGAGTGGTGGTTTATTTCTGGTCCTCTCTCCCCAGCTAGATGTTTTTTTCTGATTGAATTTTCACCGCCACTCATTTCTGACTAATTTGCTTCTATTGCCAGCATTGTATTTCAGGTTCTGTGCTGATTATTCCCACCTTTACATTCTCCTTCTGAGACATCCAAAGATTGAGTTTGTCCTCCTAAGTCCACTGGAAGAATCAGCCACTTCAGGGTCCAGTACATCAATCCTGTCCCCAAGTGAAATTGTCATGGATTGCTACCATCCTTAAGACCACGCATAATGCTGTCATTGTCATGCTTTCTTGCTGTCCTCTGTTTTCCAAGTGCAGGAGTGGTTACCTCTGGCTCTGAAAAGGCCCCTGTCACCCAGCTCCTCTGACAAACTGCCAGCTACTCCACACTCATGCCCCAGGAAGCAATGCCTGTTGTTTACAGACACATGTATGCAGCTCGAGGTTAGTTTGATGCCTTAATGAAATGGTAAATGAAAACTGGAGAACTACAAGTGGTCAATGCACTTGAAATGTTTAGAACAAAGAGCATCATCCATACCTTCTACTTTTTCTGCTGCCCAGTATTTTCCTGATGTCTCCAGCACCCACGCTTCCTTTCTGTCAGCTATCAGAAAACTGTTGTGGTATGTAAATGCCATCTTGCTCTCCATACAGTTTCCTCCCTGGCCATATTTCTCCAGCAAATCAACTATGACACTAAGAGCCTTTTCGGCTGTGTCTGCTCTCTCAAGTCCAAGCCTAAAACAAAAGGAAAATGTTATTTTTGGAACTATGAACTCCACATAGGGCTATTCAGCCTGAGTATTCTATTTGACCTGGAATGATATTTCTATATGCAGCTGCCAGTTTTATGATCTGGTAAGGGAAAAACACAAGACAGGTAAAGGGCTTCTTTGATGTGGGTCCTCTATGAACTTGACATGGGGAAAAACACCAAGTGGAAATACAGAGAGGCAGGGAGAGGGATCCTACAAAATGCTTACAAGTCCTGGGCAGGTATTATAGTGGGAGGAAACTACCAAAAGAATTGACTAACTGCTGTATGTTAATGGAATTTACGCTGGCACCTGTAATGTAGGAACATGAACTTGTCATTTACATGGAAATAGGCAGCTGAGACCAAAACTTAAAGTGTGTGAAAGATGGGGGAATTGGAAAGGAGTACAGACCCTAGGAACCGGCCCTAACAGGAGTGCCTGAAGTCCATCCACCTATGCTCTTGAAAAAGTCTTGTTTCTGTTTAGCATAAATTTTATAGGAAGAAAAAGGTTTGCTGATTTCTTTGCCACATTCTGGTCTAGTGCCTGGTACTTCTTATGGGCTCCTGGCAGAAATCTAGAGCTTGTGCCATGAAATACTTACTTTTAACCGTTGCTAGAACAGCGGAAGGAGTGTCTTCTGAAAGTGAAAGTACTATTTCCCCATATAACTCAAACAACATGTTTCTACGTCAATTCCGAATCCGGTACCATTTACCAAAAGGAAAACAAACAAACAAACAAACAAACCAACTTGCGCGCACCTGACGAGGTCCATGCCGAGGAGAGCTTCCCCGTCGCAGACCTCTTCCCTGCCCCACACGGCCTCGTTGCCGATGCACACGCCGTGCTCGTTGGCGCCCATCTCGGCCCCCCAGAGCCAGGAGGGGCGGCTCAGGACCACGGCGTGGGTCCTCTCCACCTGCTCGATGCTGATGTAGGTGCACTGCAAGAGGGCAGAGCACACACGGAATCACCGTCCCCGCTCCGCCGGCCGAACCGCGGGCTAAGCACGCAGACAGGGGCTGACAGCGGCGTTCTGGCCGCCTCCCGCAGGAGCGCTCCCGCCCCGCGCCCTCACCTCCAGCGCGGCGCCGGGCGGGTGCGCGGCGGCCGGGAAGTGCACGACCTCCTGCACCTCATCTGCCGGCCGGTCCGAGTTCTTCCCGAACACTACGCGGCCCCCGGGCGCGGCGGGCGGCAACGCCACGAAGGTGTCGCAGGAGAGAGGCGGCGGCCGGGGGACCATGCTGAGGACCGAGGGCCCAGGCGCGGCGCGGGCCCGTGGCGGACAGCGGCGGCTCGGGCGCGGGGCGGCGCCCGCGGAAGGCCCGCCCGCCGACCCGGAAGGCCCGGCCGAGGCCGCCCCGGAGCGCCGCTGTCCCTGTGCCTGTGCCCGTCCCTGTGCGTGTCCGTGCCGGGGCCGGCGGCTCCCGCTCCGCCGCCGCCGCCATGGGGAAGTCGTTCGCCAACTTCATGTGCAAGAAGGATTTTCACCCCGCCTCCAAGTCCAACATCAAGAAGGTGAGGGCGGCCGGGGGTGCCTAGGCGGGGACGGGTTGCCGGTACCGCAGCGGCCCGAGCAGTGCTCCTCGCCTTCCTGGGGGGACACCGAGCAGAGCTCCTCGCCTTCCTGGGATGGCACCAGGGCTGGGGCACAGAGGAAGGAGGAGGCGGCAAAATAGTTGAGAAATACTTGGAGCTTCGGGTTTTCTTGTTGCCAAGTGTGTATGTCTGTCGCATTTTCCTGGCTCGGGCTTTTCAGCTCCTGATTCTCAGAGCAAATAGGCACTGAAACCCCACCTGTCCCGATGTGCCCGTGCTTTCCCAGTATTTCACACCTGCCTGAGCTGGGTGCAGGTGCCCTCTCCAGAACCGTGGCCCATGCCAGGGGCTCCCGAGGGGGCCTGGGGCTTGCGGTCGGCCGAGACTTCGCCCATCAAGGGTCGCTGCAGGGAAAACAGTGGCACCCACAGGGTGTTTTCTGAGCCTACTTTTCCCTTTAAGCTACCAGATTTTCTTCTGTCTTTTCAGTGTGTAAGTGTGTGAAAGTTAGAACTTTATAACTTCATTCAACTTAGAACTTGAAGTTTCTCAAAATTACTGCTGTGGGAAGTTCAATTGTTAAAATGCTGGATGAAAATAATGTATTTTATGTGATTAGAATAGTGATCATCCCTCGTTAAGCATTTTCATTTGGGTCAACCAGTTATTTATACAATAATATGTTTTGTAATAGTTTTTGTATTTAAGTGGAAGCTTAATTATTTTAACTAGGTATGGATGGCAGAACAGAAAATCTCATATGATAAGAAGAAACAAGAAGAATTAATGCAACAGTATCTGAAAGAGCAGGAATCCTATGATAATAGGTGAGAATTGGTTTGCTGCCTTCTTCCTCCTGTCTTTTTTTCACAGTAATGAAGGTGATATTGCTGTGAGCAATTTGTAGTACTGCTCCATTAACCATAGTAGTAGGAGAGGGCAGTGATTCATTAAGTGATGTCTGATTAAGCAGAAGTCACAAGAACTTCTTTAGTGGTTTGTGCCTGCCTTCTGATTAATTTCAAAATATGCTATGTTTCACAGAACAGTCAGTAACCTTGTATAATAATACATTTGTATCACACAGAAATTAGGACATACTACTTTTTCAGTTGAGATTGAAATGTGTGATTTTTGTACACAGTGGATCATGCAAAATCATTGACTCATCTCTCAGGTTTTTTGATACTCCCATTTTGTTACTCACATTAACAAATGAAAAAATGCTAGTTATCACAACAACTTTATACTGGTTGTGGGGGTTTTTGTTTGGTTGGGGGTTTTTTTGTTTTTTTGTTATTATGAGTGTTACCAATGTGACTGTTTCGTGTGTAACACTCCAACTGCCCTTTTTATTTAGGTTGCTTATGGGTGATGAGCGTGTGAAGAATGGTCTTAATTTCATGTATGAGGCCCCACCTGGAGCAAAGAAAGGTATTGTAATTTCCTGATTGTGGGCAGATAGTACTGCAAAGCTAAAAACCTGCTGAAGAAACAAACACAATGTATTTTATTTTAAAATAACATGTTTGTGGTGAGACAAGGATAGGACGTGTGATTTTTTAGTTCTTTCTGTGAGAATATGCAGGCGTAGATATATTTTTATATAGATAGGTATATGTGTGTATATATATATATATATAAAATGTAAAAATTTTGATCTTACAAAGCTTTAATTTCTTCAAAAATAATGGTTGGGGTTGGGGTTTTTTTAAGCAACAGTTCAATGTGAAGGGAAGACAGATAAATATCTTTCCAGGAAACAGCATAAATTCTGTCCTCAACCAAGGATGCTTCTTTAGCCAATTATAAAGCCATTGGATGAGGAGGACTGGACCTTACCACACAAACCTGTATTTTGACCTTACCTACACAAACCTGTATTTTGGCCTGCTCTCTTTTACAGAAATAGCAGGTTGCTTTTGTTTAAAAGTTATGCCCATAATTCAGCTTGATGCTTGTCAAACATAGGAAATACTAGAGCAAGAAATTACTTATCAGAACTTATAAAACTAATAAATACCGAAATTCAGTAGTCAAAAGTGCTGCCTGACCTGTGTGTGGTGAATCTATGACTGCTTAGTAGTGTCATAAATGGAAGTTTCTAAATACCTGGTGGACACTCATACCAATCCCTTAGTTTTAGCAAGATCTGAACGTAAGTGAAAAGCGAAGAAAATATATTTCCTCTAAGAGAAAATGTGTTCCCTTTAAAATGCATCTTTCCTCTTTGCATGAAATCGCTTGGAAATGCTTGGATGGACTCATTCTTGTAGACCAAGTTTTGCAATTATTTAACTTTAGAAGCTCTAATAGTAATCTCTTAAGCCTAGAGGAAATGCAATTTCAAAGTAGCAATTATTGCTAAATTTTCTTTTTAATATCTTAAAAATAAAAATTGTTGCTACTCTTGCAAAAAGTGAAGTTTTTATCTGTGTAACAAATTAGCACAATTTTAGAAGGTGGTTCTGGATTTACAGGATTTAAAGCTATATACTAGAGGCTGGTTATTTGTAAGTGCACTCTATATAAAGCTACTTCCTGAGAATTTGCACTATTGATTAGTATAAACCATAAAATGTTTTTTCATTAGCTTGGGGGGGGAATACCATCTGGATTTTACATATATAATTAATGCATCATTTATTTTCTTTGCATGCTTCCTGAAAATTCAAAGAGGAAACAAAAGAGGTATTTCATTACATTATTTATGTTTTCTTCTTGCTTGCTTAAAATGTATTCTGAAAAACTTCAAACTTATCATGTTTTCTGTTTTATAGCAGGAAGGAGAGACTGAATACAAATTTGAATGGCAAAAAGTTGCTCCTCGAGAAAAGTAAGATATCTGGATTTTTTCATATACTTTTCTTTGTGTCCCTTTTTTCCCCTGTTTTATTTTTGAGCAGGTCACTTGTGTGATCTTATCATGTCCTGACACTTAATTAGGAAAACCCATTAAACCTGGAACTATTCCTTGCTCAGCTTTATTTTCATTTGATTTTTACATCTGTATTTGAAAACGTATTAAAAACAACATTTACAGGAATTATACCTCTGAAATGGGTGCACGCTTATCAACAAAAGGTAGTTTTGTATATGATGTCTTTTTAAAAATAGTGGTGAATGGAGTATTTATTTTCTCTTGTGTTTGTGTACAGGTATGCTAAGGATGATATGAATATCAGAGATCAGCCCTTTGGTATCCAGGCAAGTTACAAACACATCGTTCTGTGGGTGTCTGGGGTGTATTTCAAATGTTGTTATACAGAACTTTCACATGGACTCTCTTAATTTTATCATCTCTTTTTCAGTGGGTTTAGAGGCTTCTCTTATGCCTCTTGGTGACTAAATGGTGTCAATTGGCTTTGTTGCCCTTAGGTGCGGAATGTGAGATGCATTAAATGCCACAAGTGGGGTCACATAAACACTGATCGAGAATGTCCCTTATTTGGCCTCTCTGGAATCAATGCAAGTTCAGTCTCCAGTGATGGTTCAGGTAGGCAGTGAATGGTTTTTAAAGTTCTGGTTAGACATATATGGGGGGAGCTTATCATGTTTAATTTTAGAAGGTTTAAGTTTATCATATTTCAGAGAGTTGATGAAATCTGGAAAACAGTGAATTCCAAATGTAGGATCCACAAGTTTGGGTTAGTTATTTCATATTGCAGGAACTAATCTTCTAATTAGTAACTCATTTAAAAAAGACTCTGTATCCTATCTGTGCCTAAAATTGAGAAGCTGCAATGAGACTTTAGATCGGAATGACAAAATTTGTGTCACCAAAAAATGAATGGATTATTAAAGACTGTCCCAGTTCAGATTTAACCAAACTGCTTGGATAAGATGGAATATATCATTATATCTTTGTTAATCTCTTGGTAAAAAGGAGAAGTTTGAGGGCTTTTTTAAATATGAAATTGTGTAAGTAGATAAGCAATTGAAACCTAGATTTCCAAGTGTCTGGTTTCCCTTCATATGACTTCTTTTTGCTTCTCAACGTACATTTTTTTTTCTTCTATTAGCTCTCCTGTTACTTGAAGTCACACAGCATTTAGTGCTAGAATATGTTTGAAGAAGTGGATATGAACATTCAAATTGAATATTTTTTTTGCCTACAGTACGTTTTTTCTGTGAGTTAATCCAAGGTGTAATGCTTTTAAGTGTCTTAAAATTGGGGCTTGTTAAAGAAACATCAGGTAGTGTGGATGAGTCTTCAGCCTTGCTGTACTGTGCTTTAAAGTCATCTGTTGTGTCTTGGGTTTTGCAGGGATACCATTACATTGATTTGCACACACTCCATGGTTTCTGCTTTTCTTCTGTCTTTGTTCAGAGTATCTATTTTATGTAGCAGCTCTGATTTTTGTTACATATTTAGGCTACCAACAATCTTGTTTTTCAGAATTGGCTCACATAGATACATAGTTTCTTTAAGATGAGGCCTAGAAGAGTTGGGTTAAAGGAAATGGTGCCCCTTACTCTCCTGTCTTTTTGGGCATTGTCTGATGATTATGCCATTGTATTACTCAGCCTGTAGTTGACTTGCTCAGCCTTTCTGTTCAGTTGGTTATAAAGTTAAATCACTTTCTTGCACGATTCTTATCTTAGAAAAAAACTGTGCTTAGAGCATTTGTTGGTGGTAGCATTATATTGTGCAGCTCTTGCATGTCAGAGATGCCTTTGTGCTACAGAACTCACTGTCCACACCTCAGTTCAAATGATGTAGGTCAATTTTAGAGGTGTTTGGTTGAAAAAGCAGAAATTATTTGTTTGTGCTAGCACAAACCTGAATATGCATTCCTTATTATTTGTTCCAGTGTAATAGAGACACTCTGCGGTGTCAGTAGAAGAATAGCTGCTTGTTTCAAATCTTGCTGAACTATCTATATAGGTGTAGGCAACGTTTGACTGCTGTGGGTGTATCCTACTTGAAGAGATGTCCCCCAGATGGCTTTTCAAACCATCTTTCTAAGCCTAAAGAGAGCATTTAGCATATATAATGAATTTTGCATGAAGGAAAATGGTGTAAAAGTACTTAGATGTTCTTAGACTGTGCCAGTGCCCTCTCATTTTCAACTCTGGAACTTAGAAGACAGTGTGCTATGCTGAGCTTAGACTCTTGTAGGCTGAGGAAGGATTTTTAGGGTGTAGGGGTGGGCGACAGATCAGGATTTGTATATATAATTTGTAAGAAGCTGTTCTTGAATTTGAATAGTCAGCTGTAATGATACTGCTACTTTCTCTTTCTTTCAGGGAAACTATGTAAGAACACTGTAGGTAAAGCTTAAAGTTCTTGATTTAATAGCAAATACAAGGCTTAGAGAAAGTGGTAATATTAATTACAATATCAAATAAAAGGTTGTCTGCTTTTTCTAGCCTCAGGAATGCAAACCTTTAATCAACTTTTCTAAAACTTCATCTGATTTAATAACAAGTTAAGTTGCACTCCTTAGATGACTTCTGGAAATAGATGTAAATGAAGCACTGCAGTTAAGTGACAACACAAATTCTTGAATTCACTGCTTCTCTTAAGACTCATAATTCATCCACATGGTATGCTAAAGTGTATGCCACATATTTTTTTTTCTAAGTATGAGGTTTTTTCTTGTTGTTGAAACCCTGACAGTAGTCCTGTGTTGGTTGGGATGGGAGCAATTACTTTGCATTGCTGAGAGTTCAGCCCAGTTGCTACAGTGCTGCAGATCCACAGTTAGCTCTCTTGCATCTCTTGCCACCTCCAAAAACCTGGTTCTGTTGCTCTGTGCAGTACACCTCCTCAAGCTCTGTTTCTTCCTGCTTCTCTTTATCACTAATTGCATGCACTCCTAAGCTGCTTTCTAGACCAAATTCCTGATTATTTTTATTGCTTTGTAGTACTGCAGAAATGTCCATTGCCACGGTGTTCTTTAGACTGGGTAGAACTCCAGAAAAAAACTACTTTGGAAGGGACAGAGACTTTTAATGAGATCATCCTTTTATGCAACTGTTCTGTGTTTTGTGAACTGATGATTAAAAAAATCCTTTGTGAATTGCTTCCCAAGCACCCCCTCCTCCACGTGTCACAAGTGTCTCCTCATGCTTAAAAAGCTGGTAAAAACCATGGAAATAGTCCACAGTTTTCATTTTTTGTGGTTGTCAGCAACAGGAAAAAAAAAGTGCAAAACTACTTGGCTTCTAAGGTGAGGTAGAGTTTGTTCAATTTTTCTGAAGCTGTTTGTTTATTTCTAAAATGTAGAGGTTAAAACACATGTCACTGAACAGAGCAGTGAATAGGGATTTCAAGGATAGGCAGAGATTAATGGTAGTATACAGCAGGTCTGGGATGTGTGCTAAATTTATTTGACTGAGCTTTTTAATTACTCACTGTGTAAGAATATGTTTGCAATGAACTCTCAAAAAGTTGAAAAACATTTAGCTAAATTATTAAGCATATAGTACTTGCAAAGGTTAGGAAGTATTATCACATTTAGGAAGTACTGGGAAACTTCTTTCTAGCTGGTGTTTCAGGGAATTGAAATATAAATATCACCTCATAAATGAAAGGGTAGAGCTAAAAAATACAGGTATAATGAGGAAAATTTTAGTACAGTAGTCAATGTACAAGAATTCCAATTAGTTTATGAAGTTAATTGTATTAGAAGGACCAAATTAAAGTTCCAAATAACTAAACATTTTTAAAGAGCAAATCTTTGGATTTTTTTAATATTCTTTGGAAGGAGCTCTATTGCTTTGAAGTTACTTACTTGGTAGTGCTTTATTTCTTCTGATTTATAATCTTTTCATCCTAATAGAAGTCAATCTTACGTCCTTTTCATGCAAATTGAGTGGAATAATTTTTTTTGGCAGTGCGTGGTAGTTACCCTAGCTAAATTTAGGTTAGAATTGTTCCAACTTTGCAAATACTCTCCCTTGCTAGAGCACACCATGCATCAGCACGGTGCTGGAAGGTCCATGTGCTGCTGAGCATCCTGGCTGGTGATGAATCTCTGCCCAGTCAGGCTGTGGGAGCATTGGGCTTCATGGTTCTGAATCTGGTGTGCTAAGGACACTGGCATCACTAATTTCTGCAGAAGTAGGTTTTAAAAAATGGTCTGGCTTCCCTGTCAAAGATTTGTAGCTGGCCTTGATACAAGTTCAGTTTTTGTTTCATTCTAATTTATTCCTGCTTCAGAAAGAGTGAAACAAAATGTCTTGTTTGGACTCATTATTTTTTTCAGCATCAGAGGAAACATTTGACTGCAAATAAATGAAAGTTAAACTCATGTCTGATTTACCTCAAATTCCTGCTCTGTTTCTCCATAGGGAAAAAGAAGAATTATTAACTGAGATTTCCTTCCTCCCCCCACCCCATCATGTCCAATATAGGCTTTTTCTTTCCCATAAATCCTATAAGCTGTGATTCTGCCATTTCAGCAGAAGAATAGCTGTCTTTTAATGTGATGTGAAGACTACATTGTAATGTTCCTCTTGACACACAAAACTGGTTGGCAATTGCTGTATCGGATTTGGTGTTGAATATTTTGTGTGCAAAGACCAGTCACAGCCTTCATTTTCCTCCAGTGAAACCGCTGCAGGGCAGAGGGTGTCTGTGGCACAGAACTGTCTTCTGCTGTCTTTCAAGATCTGACATACATTGCAGTGCTTCAGCAAACAAAAATAGGTACAATCAGTACCTTAACTTGGGCATGGTGGCTTGGTTTTTTTGCTTCTGGGACCATTTTACTAATCTACTGGTAATTCATACAAAAAAAATAATAATCTTACCATTAAAAAGCACCTATTGAATAACATCTCACCAGTGACTAGAGATTATTTTTTCAATAAGGCAATTTCAGTGGATGTGGTTATCATGGGATAATCACACCCCTGGGGTACAGCCTTGTCTGTAATCTCCCAGGAGTGTAATTATTGCATGATAACTGCACCCCCTGGTGTTGCATTATTTCTATTATGAAATTCTTAGTTTTAGATATAAAGTAACTTTGATCACTGAAAACTGCAAAGTAGCGTTCCAATGTTCCAGCTGTGAGGCTTACAGAGACCAACTTAGAAGATTTGCTTCTCCTTTACAAAGGTAAATTAGGCAATCAAAACGCTTCTTTGGGCTAAACTGATTTACAGAGTGTTTTACTGATAAAATCCTAACTTTCAAAGTTCACTCCAGATGAAAATATCAGTCGTGCTTCTGACTTTACGTGTCACTGTGTATAATATGCATGGAGAAATACAGAATGCATACAGCAATAAAACCAGCTCACTAGCATCTCAAAGTTTGCCTGTTTTTACAATCCTTTCTTATCATTAACCAGGAGCATCTGTGGGGGTTTGTGAGGTTTTTTTGTGAATTCTGAAAAGTCATTAACTTGATTGGAACAGAGATCATTAGGTGTCCTGTGCAAAGTGTTTTGAAATAATACTGTTATTTCATTTCAAAATTACCTGAGACTTTTTTGGTCAGGTGAAGTTAAAAAAAACTGAATTTTTTTTTCCTTTCCCTTCTTTCCTGCAAACCATCTATCCTGTTCAATGATGATCTGGTCAGATGGGGGAGGGATTACTGAAAAGCTATGAAAGCTTGAACACTTACAACTTTTATTGTATGTTTTTTAGAACAAAGAACCAAGTATCTGTTCCTTTTTTATGAAGAAAGGTATACTATCTTAGGAAGTGAGGCTAGTGTCTCAAATTGTATGAACAGCATAGTTAAAAGTGGGATGGTAAGGTTAAAAGATGTTCTTGCACTCTTGGCCTATGAGAGCTAAGTCTGGAGAGTGCTGGGCATCCTCCTCTGCTGTGGACTATTTTGCATTTTTTACAGCTGACTGGGTCTATATGTGAGCCATACTGTGGAATTACTAAGGAAAAAGTACTGTAAAGTGCTTAGCACACTCTGGAAAATTCAGGCAAATTAAGGTAAAATTCTAATGGAGCAATGTGCATGTGTATCTAGTGTTTTATGGTCTACCAAGAGAAAGCCACTGTAGGTATAGCTGTGCAGGTGCAGCCTTCTAAAGGCTCATTACCCAGTTCTGGGGTTTGCACCCTCTTCTTTCATCTCCTGTGTGCCCCTAAACTAACTGTGGGCATTGTTTCCATCTATGACTTAGTGTGCTCCACTGATCTGAAGCTTTTAGGTGAAAGACCTTTCCAGAGTAATCACTGAAATTACCAGTCAGGTGGAGACAGGAAAAAATGAAATCTATGTTTATGTTGCATTATGTCTGCATCTCACTGCAGTTTCCCAGTGACAAATACGGTACCTTTTTTTCCCAACAGAGAAAAGTCTGCATTGTATTGGGAATGCAGGAATTTTTTTAAAATGTTCTTTTGAATTTGTCATAACCAAGAAAAGTTATTTGAATATATTAACTGTGAATATTTGTATAAATGGTCATCTGTAGAAATGTACAGTGTGTGAAACCTTCCTTTATGATCTGCAGCTGAGACCTTTGATTGTGAACAGTAGGAACCTTAACTAAATCTTCCCATAGTTTAAGAACTGTCACATTTTAGAATAATCCTCCATTTATGTTTCAAAAGCCTTGGTATTTGTTGTGAATGCATAAAATACAGATTCTATTAGAAATCTTGTGCTTAGCATTTAAGCGATAAATATGGACTCCAATAGCAGTTTGATAATATTAAATGGCTTTTGCTACTCCAAAAAAGTAAAAAGGAAACTCAGGTTTCTCTGAAATACCATCTCACAAAAGCCTGGCAAATTACACCGAAATTCTGTGCTAAAGTGTTAAATACAGTTAAACTGCAGGCCCTCTGAAGAAGAGCTAATTAAAAGCCAGAGGTTTTAGTCATTGATTTCTCTCAATGCCAACTGCAGCAGTTGCTTTGAAGTGTAAATATGGTCTGAATGCACTCATCTCTGAAATAGATGAAAAAATTATCAGTAAAAGATGATTGATTCTGAATTAGTGGAGGCAGCATGAACTTACTGTGTGTCATGATCACATAATTTTGATTATAGTTCTTTGTCCTGTAGATAAAATAAGTGCCTACTCTCATCTCTATCACAACCTCAGTAAAAGTTCACAGACTATGAAGTGTGATTAAGCTCAGTCTGTAATTTTTTTTCCATTTTTGCTCAATTTCCATATTAACAAAAGCCATAGAAAACTCGGTGGACAGAACAAGAAAGTATATGGATGTATTGACACAAATGGCTATTCTAATTTTAAAGTTAATTTCTCTTTTAAAGCAAAACCTGAAAAGCATTGTATCATATGTTATGTCTTTGCTACTACCCAAAAAAGGTATCATTCTGCATTCAGAGTATATTTATCCTTCATGTGGTTGTGTGCCAGACTGAAACCCACCATCAGAATATTTTCCAAAACCTAGTTAATTTAAAAGAGGTGGTTTTGTACTCTGCAGGTATTTATTTATCTACTTTTCCACAGCAAAGCATGGCTTTAGTACCACTGATGTGTAGAAAACCATGAATAAATTTAAGTTTGGAGGAGTTATGGCCCCACGTGGTCCAAGCTGCCTAGGAGAAAGGATGGTGACAGCATGCTTTAGGCCTACTCTGATAACTAAAAATGTATAGCAAGAAAAGAGAAGCCTTGAGAGTATCTTGTCCTTGATTCATAAATTAAGTTTTAAGCATGGTAGCATGGAGTTTCCTGACCATGACATATACTGGCAAATTGACAGCAGATACACAAGTGTGCTATGTTTACATTTTCATGTAAATTACCTCTCTTACAAGTCAGGAGTGTGATGGTGTGATGATGGTGATGTTTTTAGATTAAAATGATCACATTTGTAAACTAAAAGATATCCCAGATATGCCAGAACACGTTTTCAGAAAGGGAGAAAAGCTTCTTCTAAAAGCCATATTCTAAATACTGTTTTGATGATATGCAAAATGAGCAGTAGTTAAAATAAAGGTAAATAGTTGCAATTAAAATGACACCATGAAGAACTTACTTTTTCCAGTAACTTTTATATAGTGTACTCTGTTTAATAATGTGCTCTATTTAATTTTGTAACACATAGAATACAAAACAAAACATACATACAACCTTAAATAGTTCTGTAACTGCAGCCACAATGTAAGTACAACTGCTTACTGTCATTTCCCCTTCCAAAGATTACAGTATTATTGTTTCTTATGTCTTTGCTTTCCATTTATATTTCACTATAAAAGTCCATTTAAAACTTGATTGAATGTAAAGAATAATTCAGTTTGTTTATCTGCACTGGTGACAGTAGTGAAAGCTTTTATCAGTAAATTGGGCAAATACTGTCAAGACTGTGCATCATGGGTAGGTGGAAGTAAAACTGCTATTTTTTGTCATACTGGCAAAAATAACTTGATGGTCTGTCCTCACTGCCACTGAAGTTATTGCAGAAAATGTGGTATTTAATCACAGTTGTTATGACAAAATGTTTTAGCATACTGCTCCCTCATATTAAATAATTAGAAAAAATGTGTTTTGCAGGTTGTAATGGAGGCCTGCTACATGGTGTGTTACAGCTGGCATTGCTCTCCTAAGGGTACCCATGCTTCCTAGAGAAAACATTCTGAAAAGAAGAGTCTTACATGCCCTCTGCATTTGTAGCATCAAGAGAAGTACAGACAGAACAGAAAATTCATTGCAGCTATAGGTTTCTCTGGTTTCTGGGACAGGTGTGGGGCAGGAAGAGCTTACTGTAAGGCAGGCACTTAAGTAATTGAAACCCAGAACTGTATTCCCTTCCTGATGGCTTAATAGAAGCAGAACTGATTCTGTTAAATCATGTCAGTTGTGTGATGAGCAATTGGAGTGCTCCTTGTTCTAAAAAAACAAATTTACAATATGTTATGGAAATCCTAATATGATATTTTTCTGCAATCCAGTGTAATTGATGCTCATATATGCCTGAGAAAAAAACTAGTTACATCTCTTCTGTTTATGTAATTTTACAGGTATTATAAAGATGCACCAAAAGCTGTCAAGCTAAGGTTGTACTCGGTAGTGCTTTGTGAAGACTCAGATCTTCACACTTCGTTGCATGTTTTGAGTTTCTAGATTTTGTACCCCAACTCTTTGAGTCAGCTGAACTACCTAAATTGTATCCTTAAATAGTATCTTGAACAGAAGATAACAGGGAGAATTAGAATTAGTGCGGCAAGAATTTCTGTGGAAAGTAAGAAGCAGGAAGAAACTGTAACCTCTTTGCATGACAACACTGTTTCTTGAGAATTGCAATAGCCAAAAAAAAAACCCTTTAAAAATCTATAACTATTTAAGGATAGAGACTTTTTTGTGCAGGCCCTTGTGTAATCTTAAGTACTTGTAACTACAGAAAATATAAGAAGTTGTCAGTTGTCTTAATGCATAAAAATAAATGTCACATTCACAAGCAGTTAATCATGCTATATGACAAAAAGTTTTTCCAAGACTATGAATTAGTTCTAAAGCCGGTAAATGGTTTAGTTTTAGCTGAGTGGCATCTGGGAAAGTTTTAAAGATCTTCTTTTTTCCTTTTCTTTTTTTTTCCTATCAAAATGCAAATTTCAGAAAATAACCTTTACAGTCGTGTTCAAAAATAGCAAGATACTGTATTTGACTTGTTTCAGGAAGAATAAGAAACAGATGATGAAACATTGTAACTTTGAACTTATTTTTAGTCTGCTGATGAAAGAATGCTGAGAGATTAGTTGTCAGAAGTTGTAGCAATCAGCTATTTTTATAGGATTCCTGTATCTGAAGTTCTGCCAGCTCATGTTATAATATCTCAGGATGTTTTCACCTGCATGAGGTCACAGAGGTGGCTTCTTCTCAGGCTGTCTCACAAGTCTATAAGGAATGCCTATATGAGGAGTTTGATTTTCATAACACGTAAAGGATTTTTGTGCCTGACATAGGAGTGAGTCTTTGCAAGTGATGGGTGCTGTTCAAGAATAATAAGCTATCATCATAGCCAAAGATTTTAGCCAGCTGAGAGCCTCTCAGCTCAGTCCTACCATCTGTTTTACTGTTAATGACTCGCTGGAGCATAGGGTTGCCAGGTATACCTAGTACTGCTTTCTCTGACAGTTTTGGAGAGTGAAGACACAACTGTGGTCATAAGGCAAAGGCAGGCTGAAAAGATTTACCACTTTGGGTTACCAGGCAGCCTGCTGGCATCAAGGTTTAAGCTGTAATTGCTTAATAGGGAAGCCGAGGACACTTTGGAGAAGTTGCTTTTTTCAAATCTGTTAAGTGAAGTTCAGTTTTTAGGGTTTCTTTTACAGGCTTTGTCTCTCCCATTTACATTAGGCAGAGAAATCCCCTATTGCATTTTATAACGTGGGAATGAGAATGTGATTGTTTACGCACAGATTTAGGCATATTTTAGGACTCTGTGAAAAAGCATCTCAATAGGAAGCATGTTACACACCTCAGTGCTGTCACATAAAATAGCTGTGCTCAGGAATCCTGAGAGACCTCAACCTGTCACTGATATTTCAAAGAAAATCAGATCTGCTTATCAGCATCATTAAAATACAAATCAAAGGCAGTCTGTTGAGGTATGGATGGGAGAAGAAAGTCACCAAGCATTTGATTCCTTTGATTCCAAGCAAAGGAGCTTAATTATGACAATTAACATTTTCTTGATTCTTCTTGTGTTGCAGAAAGTAGGCAGTAATAGAGGTTTGCAGTTAAGCTGTGCAGCCATTGTCAAATATGATGTCTTAATTGAACTTATCAGCCTGGACTTGTAACCAGGTAGAAAAGAGTCTTTTTGCACTTCCCAGATCAGAGATTGTTTTCTCCCTAGTGTGTCTCTACAGATGTCTTGCTGTCATTGGGCAGCAGAACTTCTGAGAAGCTCAGTGGCATTATTGTTCAAAAAAAAGTGTAAGCAGGTTAATCTACTTCATCCTCTCAGAAATGTTAATGTTTTTTAAACTGTAAAGATGCCATAATGCAAGGAAGTGTCTTCCATAATCAGCTACTCTGGACAGCTGCCCATGGCATGCCTGGCTGGGGTCTCCACACACAAGGGTTATGAAATAGGATTGTGTTTTGACTCTACTTCCATTTATGAGGTTGGTTCATTTTCTGAATCTCATTTCCTAGTGTTTTCTAAAACCTTTAGTTATAGTAAAAATAACATACTTAATAAAGCTTCTTGGAGATTCTTGCATCTCCTCACAAGCTTGGCTGAACCTAAATGACTGTTTCCCTCACAATTGTAGGGGGACCAAACCAGGAATAATTTATTTAATAAAACCTTTAGTCTCAAGTTTTTGTGGGTGCATTTGATGCAGCTTGTATACGTCCACAAAACAGGAATTACAGTAGTTTGGTAACTGTCCTTATTGTCCTTATCATGGTGATATTGGATTGCAACTAAAATACTGTAGGTGGAGCTATGAATTTCTCATTGACGTCATTAACATACAAGGAAACAGATGCACAAAAATGTTGGGCATTCATTACAAGCTTTTTCTTTAAAAATAAGAAATTATTTTGCTTGCCTCTTGCCAGTGCTATGCACAAAGAATGCCAAAAAGGTTTGTTTCTGGAAAATAATTTTGACTTGTGGTTTTGAAGGCCAATGTGCCTTCATGTCTCTCTGGTCTCAATTCTGACCATAGTCTTCATAGGTACCCACAAAGTTAGGGCTTCTCTCTTGGTTCTTTGGCAAGTCTGCTGTGTAGATTTGGACAAGTTGTATTTCTCTATTGATCTAATCACACTAATGAGAACAATTAGGTATTGGATACACACCAAAATGTGTACAATGCTGAAACACTGAAGAGGAATACCTAAGTTACTTAAGTTACTTCTGTAGGCAGTGAATCTTTGAATAATAGGGAGGAACTGCCTTTGAATAATCGAGGTATTCTAGGCTTGAATTGGTCAAGAGTTTTTCTTTTTTGGTGTGGAGAAATCTTTCATGACTCTATGCTTTGTCTCCACTTGGCTTCCTCATACATGGTTTTTGACTGAATTGTATAGCTGTTTTTTATGGGCTTTTCAAATCAAGGCCTCTTCTGGTGCCAAATTCTGTCAGTAGGTGTTTGTCTAATGTTAGTTTCTGTTCCAGCCAGAGTAGATTTCAACAAGCACACCAAGGTGTGAAATTTGAATTATGCCAAAATGTAGACACTGGGGCCTATACACATTCAGTAATTGTGAGCTTACAATTACACTATAACACATAAAAATAAAAAGCACTTTGTGTAGAGTACAGAGGGGATGGGAAATAAGCCCCTACTTAAGAAAAATGTAAACTCCGGGGAAGACTAGAAGGTATCTCATTTGAAAATTCTTTTGTCTGGAAAAATAAGGGACTTGTGAAAAGAATGTCATTAATGCAGGGGCTCCTTAAACCATTTCCAGAGTTTTGTTTTATTCCTTCCTGCTTTACATATAGACCTGTTTGTTTCTGTAATGTAAGATATTATACAGGAAAACTAAGAAAAAGGTTACTTCTTTTGAGAAAGTGCTATATTACTTTCCATATACTTTCTATAGCACAAATCTCACTTTATTTTTCCTTACTGTCTGTGTTAAAAATCTATGAGTTTTATCAGTCTTACAACTAAGAAAGTCTTTAACCACAGAGCAGAATCAGTACATTTCATAAGGCTAATTAATTTTAGCATTTACAGTAGTTTACTGAAGTAATGATGAATGTGTGCTCCATGCCCTGTTTTACATTCCTTTTAATTTAGATTTACCTTACACAGTTCATTGACAGTAAGGTTAGTGAAGGAACTGGGAAAGAAATTTACTGAAAGTGACCTCACAAGAGAGTGAATATTTAGGATGAAGAAAAAGTACCTAATCAGACAAGTACACAACATTATGATGATCACAGGGATTCAATTAAAGCATGACTTACAAGGTTTGTAAATTATGTAGTCAAGTCTGAATGATCCATAACACATCCATAATACATATTTTACTCCTTGTTAGATTCTTGCAAAGAAAAAATCATGTGCCTAATGCCAACACCTACTCTAATGAGAAATATGGTGTGTTTTTTAAGCTAATAAAACCAGAAATCTCTGAGGAGATAATAGTCTAGAGCTACATATATTTGGCAATGCCTAGAATAAGTAAGGACATGGATACTTTTTGTATGTTTTTATATTCCATATGTATTCTTCTAATGTTACTTTTTACATTGAAGTTCAAAAAATTTGTGTCATTATGAAAAATGAGTTAGTAGTGACATATTAGAGGAGCATTATCTCATTGTTTTAAAGGAGAGGAGGTACTTGAGTCTTATTTAATATGCTTTATTTAGATCTCCTCTGCTTTTTTAATATAATAAAAATATATTACTAGACTTCTCTAATATATTGTTTTTAACATGACAAAGTTACATAAGAGAATCCCCTTGTACTTAAAGAAAAATGCAATTATTTTCCATTCTGAATCTTCAGACTGCTGTTTTAGAAAATCATATCTGATTATTTGCTCAGCAGAAGATTATTGAGTTGATTTAGCTGTGATTTTACTTAACAAAGCTTCAACTGAATTCCTACTGTGGAGTCCAAAAAAGGTAGAGAGATATAAATGATACATTCAAACTGTGGTTTTTGTGAACAGGGCCATCAATGCACCCCTCGGAGCTAATAGCGGAGATGAGAAACAGTGGGTTTGCACTGAAACAAAATGTACTGGGGAGAAACTTGACCGCAAATGATCCATCACAGGTAATATCTTTTTACCAGTAAGCTGAAAATGTCTGTAAATCTAAATGTGATTGCTTGTGAATTGTTACTTAATGTTTTCAAATATGCATATCCATAGGAAAGCTGAAGAGCTATACCAGTAGAAAAATGTCAGAAAACTTAGTTTTCCAGCTTTTTTTTTCATACAGAATGGTGAATCATAAACTACCTCTTTTTAAACCACATATAATAAATTAAATCCCTCTTCTGGATGACTAGAAATTGAATTTTTCATAATGGGGTGGTTAGGGCTTCTGCTGCATACTTGTAATACAGTGCTACCCTTTGGATGAAGTTAAAGGCAGAATGCACAAATATTTACTGCCAGGAATGCTATATCTGAAGGTTTTTTTTTACTTGATTCACTATTGTTCCAGTTATTTTTTCTGGGAGTGGAAATGGTTTAATTGCCTTTACTTAGACTGCTCAAATTATATTATTAATTGAGGTGCTTGAATAAAAGTGTAAAATGAAAGATTAATATGCACTCCTTGAAGTAACCTTTGTTCAAATGGCAGGATAGTCAAACCGCTAGTAAAGAGGGGATGACCACAAGCTGGTCTTGAAATCTTCAGTAAATCAGCAGTTCATTGTGTCTCCAGAGACAGATGTACCTTTGCCTTTAAAAAAGCTATGTACCCCTGAAAATGGAGCATATGGGCACTGTTAAATGAATAATATTGATATCAGTATGTTTGCTTTATGTTAGGTGTGCTGAGGTTTCTTCATAAGAGCTTTTTAATCTTTATTTCTTCTTTTGTCTTCTGAATATGGCTAAAATGAAAAACATCATTGTGGAGAATTGTGGTGTAGCAGATGCACATAATTTGAGGAATTCAGGGTCTTCAAAGCAGTTTTGCTTTGCTGATTGTGTTACTGTATGTAGATTATATGATTACAGTATTTTGCATTGCTAGAAGATTTTGTGCACATTTAAAGACTAATAACACAACACTGAAGTAGATGTGTTACCCATTTTCCTAATGACTAAACCGAGACAGAAAAGTAATTTGCTTAAATTACTCTGAGTTTGAGCAGGACTAGTGTCTTACCTATTCATCCAAGCATGATAACAATGGAGTGACTTATCCTGGGGAATCGTGGGCTTCAAAATCAGCTCGGTTTTATTAACTATTTGAGAAATGTTTCTTTCCCTAGCACTGATTTTTTCATGTGTTAGTAATAACTCCTGTTGTATAGCCCCCACATTATAACACCTACTCAGCTCCAAGAGAGAATGTCGGGGGTTTTCACTTGGTAGTGGGTATTCTGTTCTAACCAGTGTCTGAGGCTGACTTAGTAACACAAATACATTTGTGTCTGTGCAAAAGTAAGGTACATAGGGGCAGCACTTTTAAAACAGAAATCTGAATGAATATGTTATTTTTATCTATAAGAACCTAATGTCTTATTGCATTTTTCTAGGAGTTTGTTACAAGTGAAGGAGATGACGATCCAGAAGTTGAATTTTTAAAATCACTATCAACCAAACAAAAACAGAAACTTCTAAGGTAGGTCTGGTACTTAGTGGAGGGGATGTGTATCACCAGTAATTCTGACTACATCCATGATTGCCACTGTAACTTTCTGGTGCCATTTAGCACCATCAGAGCAGAAGAAAATCAGCTTAGTTTAACATACACTTGACCACAAATGGCATTATGTAGCATGATTGTTTTAACTTGTTTTATAACTTGTTTTATTTTAATCTAATTTTGATGCCTTTGACTGGGGCTCATTTCCAGTTTAACTGGGATACTGAAATACTAATTGGCTCACTAGAGATGCTGTGCTGCCATTTTAAAATACTATTCTGCACTCTGTTGTTCTCAGTATCTTCTCTTGTGATAAAAAATTCTGTGGTCTTGTTCACTGGTTTACAACTTGACAACGTTTTCTTCTCCCTGTGGCTGAATTGAAGCTGACTCTGTACCCCAATGCCAAGGTTGGCCCAGCTGCACCCTGTGCTTGTGTCAGGGCTTGCATCTTACTGCTCCCTGTGGGTCTGAGTTAACGAGGTCCCATGCTTTGCTTTTATCCAAGTGATGCTGTGTGCCAGATGACTAATGGTTTTTTTCTCTCTTCATTTGCAACGTTATCCTGAAATAATCTCAAAATGTTTAAAATCAAAAATATTAACTACTGGCAGGTAGATCCCATAGAGGCATGCAGATGAAACAAGCTTTTAGGATAAAAAAATGTCACATATGTGGGGAATGGAAGAGGAGGGGGGAAAAGGTGAATGGCTAAGCAGGTAGTAGGTAGGTACATATGGTATTCACATATATAATAATTCTCTGAAAAAGTCAACATGTTTTATGTTCCTTTTAAGTAAGGAATGTGTATGTAGATAGAGTAATTTAAAATGTTATTTTTGTTTGAACTTCTGCTGGCCCAACACATTGAAATTTTTATGATCCTTTATATTTTAGAAGTTGAAGTTTAGTAAATATTTGGGTTCTTTAGGCTTTATTATTCTGAAGGGATTTTTTTAATACACTGGAAGCAGTTTCACTATTCACTCACTGATTTTCTGAACATAAATACAGAAAGCAAAATAAAAACTACATGAAAGTAGTTGAATAGTATGCATGAGCATGATGGAATATTGTATATTTACAGATAGAAAATGTAAGTTTCTAGTTGTGAAAAAAGAGGTTACTGGAAATATCTAAAGAACTCAAAGACGGATGTTTTAGTCTCAGTTTTCATCATTACTAGAAAGTGAATACTAATTGCATTTTTTCCATTTTCAAAATGGCTTTTTAAAATGCACAAACAAAAGCAGCAATGATTTTCTGAAGTCTCCAGAGCAGCCTGACAAGGAGGAAAAAAGCACTACTGAATGTATTTATTCCTAGTTACAAGGCCCAAATTGACAAATCTTACTTATCTTTTTGAAAATTAAAGAATTAAAAAATCATATTATTCCTGTTTTGAGGGAGCAGCTGTGGATTACATACTATGGGTAATGCAGGTTAGAAGTTTTAAAGTGAAACTTTGCTGAAAAAGGAAAAGAATTCAAAGTGTTTTTATAAAAATGAATGTATTTACTGTGTAGGTCATCAGAAGTAGTGAACTTTGAAAGGCAATGACTTTGTAATCTAGTATATCTTAACATGTCTGATTGTGCTACTCTTTTATTTTGAAAACAAAAGGAAGTTGGATCGTCTAGAGAAGAAAAAGAAAAAGAAAGATAGAAAGAAGAAAAAGCAGCAAAAGAAAAAAAGCAAAAGTAAACACAAGAAACATAAGATGAGATCCTCTTCCTCATCCTCCAGTGAGACTTCAGCAAGCAGCAGTGACAGCGAGACTGACAGCAGAGATAAAGCAGCACAAAAGAAGATGGATTCTAAGAAAAGGAAAAAAGACAAGTTTTCAGAGGCTAGCAGCAGCAGCGATTCAGAAGGAAAGGCAAAAACGAGGAAGGAAAAACTTTATGAAGATCTCTCCAGTAGTCACGGTAACAAGGACAAAGACAGGGAGAAGTACAAGCTTTTAAAGCGAGAGAGTTCTGCAGAGAACAACAAATGGAACTCCTGTGAGGGGGAAAGAAAGTCCACAAGCAGATACCATAGCACGAACACGAGAGACACTGAAAGAGAGGAGAAGGATAGTAGAAGCCAAAACATGAATGAGGGGAGCAGGAGAAGCCCGTGCTCAAATCACAGCAGTTCCCGGCAAAGGCACATAAGAAGAAGTCCAAGTCAAAGCCCTGGTGAAGAGCGGCGCAGGAAAAAGGACACCAGAAGCCCCAGCACAGATGTACACAGAGAGAGGGGAAAATGTAGAGAAGGCTATGGGGACAAGTGCAGTAAAGTGGAACACAGAGAAAGGAGAAGACGCAGTAGAAGCAGAAGCAGAGAGAGGAAAAAGAATAGATAGTATAGGGGACAGGTGCAAGCAAGAACTTCTCTGGGTTTTGATGAATACCTTTCAACAAGGGCTCAATTACATACTGCTGTTCATTTGCCAACCTTTGGAACTAGCATTTCCTGCATAAAGCCAACAGCTTTATGTATGGCTCAATTCTATTGTGTTGGAATATTTGTAAATTAGGTATAAACGTGAAGGTATTTTTTTACTGTCTAAATATGCTTATTGGCAAATACCTCTTGTATACATGCATTCACATGTATACATGTATTCACAAACCTGATTTAGGATTTTAAAATATTTAAAAGCAGTATGTGATACTCTTGGTTTCATCCATGATTTCTGTTTAGATGCAACTGCGAGGGGAGCAGAGAAAGGCATTGAGATAGTTCTGGATAAGATCACTGCTTTAGATATCAAAGCATTGTCTTGTAGAGGGTTTTGTTTTTTTCATACCAAAACATTTTTCCTAAAGTTCCCTGTAAGAGATCAATTTTATGAGTTAAAACAACAGAGAGACATAGTTCACATAAGTGTATAGCCAACATTTTTTGGTCTCCTGCAGTGTACAGCTTGGTCAGGGCTATCTAAACATCTTGAACCCCTGTTGGTATGTGTCAGTACAATGTCAAGTTATTGTTCAATAATCTCTCAAGACATGAAAGGAATATTTACTGCCTCAGCTGTTTCAGGTATTTCATTGTTTGTGGTAGTAAGTTAGTGTAAATAGTCATCCTTTTGTTTTCATTAACCTTTTTGTGTTTTTAATGACTGTCAGTCATTTTCTGCATACATTGTTATGAAGATGAACTTCCATAATAAAATACCTTATTCTTTAAAACCAGTAATAATTGCCATCTTCTTCAGAGTTCCGAGTCAGTACAAATGCACAAGGCAACACTTCACATGGTTTTATTGCGAAGGAAAGGCTTCTCTGCTCTTTCAGGATGGCAGATGGAAGCACATTCATTAGTGGACATGTGAAACAGTCACTGTGTTCAGTATTCCAGCAACTTTCTTACCCTCCTCACTCACAGGACAAATGGGACTATCTTTTATTACCAGTCCACTTCACTCAGAAGGTTTTCAGCACTGCACAGAGTATAATAATACATGGTGAAAGTGACCTGGCTTATCGTTTAAGTGCATGTGAAGAGTTTGAAAGGGTGAACCATTAAGAGATGTCACCTTTTCAATGTGTCTGCATTAGGTTGCTCTGGGCATTCTTGCTGAAGTAGCTGGGAGTTAAAGAGCCCCTGCAGTAGAGTCAGCCCCCCTATATTGATGTGTGGAAGCTCTGATTTTGAAAGAACAGGAGGAGACTGCAAAAATGCCTGTTTTAGCAATCTAAACAAAAGCTCTGGGTAAGAGAGGACAGAGTAATGTGATAGGGGAAAAGGCATATTCTGGTATGAACATTTTTGTGTTAAGTGCAGCAGGAAAGAGGAATAACTGGAAGGTGCCTCCGTTTCAAAGAAGGGTCTCTCCAGTTGGTTTGTGTTTGGCTCAGGAATCCTGCCAGCAACAATGCAATTGACTCCCACCTGAAGAAGAGTGGACAGCTCGATACCCACAGCTGTTTGCTGTTTTGTGGGCTCTGCACTTTACTCCTTTCCATGTAGTTAAACAGCGTACCCTGCCTTTTCGCATAGGAAGAGATTGGCAGAAAAGTCACGATATTTTGGATGTATCTGTCTTAAACTACCAAGGGAAGGTTGGTGTGGCTGTGCAGGCAGCGTCTCACTCCCGGTATCTTCCCTAGGCCAGTTTGTAAGGAAGCGACCCTCCGGGGCCCAGAGGCCGGCTGCGGGAGGGTGGGGCCGCCCTCGCCACAGGCGGCCCGGCCGGAGCGCTCGGGGCAGCGGGGCCGGGGCAGGCCCGGGGCGGTGTTTGCCCGCTGCCCTCATGGGCACCGCCCGCGGCGCGGGGCGGCTGCGCGCGCCCGGCCCCGCCCCGGCCCGCGGGGCCATGGGGCGCCACCGCCCCGGGCCGAGAGCGGCCTTCGGCAGAGCCGGCGGGGCCCGGCAGGAGGTGCTGTCGCTCCGCGGATAGAGGTAAGAGCAGCTCCAGCGATATCGTTATTCCCTTATTTATTTATTTATTTAAGTAAGAGCCGCGGAATAGGGTTAACCTTCTGCGGGGCTGGGCGGCGGGGGCCGCGGCGCCGTGAGGTGGTTCCCTCAGCCTGGCGGGGAGGGCAGGGCCCGTGGCAGGGGCTCGCCGGCGTCGGAGCGGGGCCCGGCGGCTCTCCTGGGGCGAGCGGGCGGCTCTGCCGGGCTCTCTTCTGCGGCTTGGCCCGAGGGCTTGGGGCTGCGTCGGGACGGGGTCCCGGCCCCGCCGTGGCCGTCGGGCGGCTCTCGGCGCGGGCCTGGCGGCGGGGAGCTTCGGGCGAGGGGTCCCGGGCCGCTTTTCGGGTCTGCCGCCCCGCCGGACCTATGGCTTAGAATTAACGCCGTGCAATAAATTATTGCTACTCCGAAAGTAAATAGACGGGTTACTCCCAGATGGGGCTCCTGCTCGGATCGGTACAATAAATATCCCTGAAGGAAGCTCTCTATTTATGTTGTCATTGATTAATTCTCGCTACCTCATTTGATTTCGATTTAGAGCGATTTGATTCTAATTTAATTAGCATGTAATTTGGATGTACATAATTACTGTAATTATGACATTCAGGTGAGGCAGCTTTAGGCTGAAAGGCAATTTCAAATTTTCTAGCAGCCTACTTTGTGCCGGGGAGCGGACAGGGACCCCGCGCCCTGCCAGCCAGGTACCAATTAGCCCATCTCGGGAGCAGCGCTGCCGCTCGTTTGTGGAACAACAGCGGCGCCGAGGCGGCGGCGGCGGCACAGCCGCGCCCAGGGCCCGCCGGCGGGTGCCCGCCGGGAGCCGCGCCCGGCCGCAGGTGCGGGGCCGCGCGGAGATCGCGGAGCGGTGACCGTCGAGGGCCCGGCCGCCCCTCCGGTTGGCGGCCCGGGGAGCGGCGAGGCCGGGCTGGGTGTGCGCGCGGTCGCTGCGGGCCAGTCCCGCCCCGCCGTCTCCCATAGAACTTCACGCTAGCCCGCCCGCTCCCAGGGGCCCTCCCCAGCCGCCGCTGCCCCCGCGCTCCCGCCGTGGGCTCCTCGCCGCTGCCCGGCCCGCGCAGCGCCGCCGCCCCTGCGGCCGCCCCGGCCGCGCCCCCGGCCCGCGGGAGCGCCTCTAGGTGGCGCCCGGCAGCCGCCGTGCGGGCCGCGCGGGGAGCGCCGCCAGCGTCCCGGTGTGCGCGCTCGGTCTTGTTCTGCTCTCCTTTTTGTAATGTGTGTGAGAAGGATGTTATTCCTTGAGGAAATTTGTAGCTAAATTATTCTCACTTAAAATAAACACTTAGCACAGCAATTACTCAAAGGGGCGGGCTGTCTGTTAGCTTCCCTTCATCTGCGTTTTGGAAGGGTGGGAGAGGATCCTGGCGAACAGATAATGGCTGCAAATAAATTACAGCTCCCGCAGATAAAGTTTCCATTTGAATTAAAAGACGCAATTAAGAGGCTGTCCAGGCACGAGATCGGGTGTTTATATATTATCTAATTAGAACAAAAACATTAATGTTACCTTTTAAGTGTAAAACGAGCCGTTGGGTCTGTAAGTCGCTGCGGGGGGCAAGGGACACGTTTCCTGCGAACGGGGGACCTAGCGATCGAATGTCATTTAGTAGATAATTTTTCCTGACATTTTACCGTCTCCCGTCTGTGGTGGTTGCCTTCGCTGGCTGGTTGTTTGTCGTGTTTTAACGGGCTCTCGGAGCAAGGTTGAAGGTGCCGTCCGCGAGGTGTGGAAATGGGCAGCAGTAGCTGGACCGGGATTGTCAATGGGAGCTGGGCTCAGCTCACGGGCAAGCCCGGGGCGAGCGGGGCCAAGGCGGCGGGGAGCCCGGCTTCCCCTGTGCCACCCTTCCCGCCGGGGCCCGACAGGGCACCCTTCGTGTTCCCGCGCTCTCCTGCTCTCGGGTTGGCGTCCTCTTACTAAAGAGGTGAACTACGAATTTAAAGACCGAAATCAGATTTATTTTTCGGGTTCTCATACCGTTTGTTCTTTAGGGTTTTTTTTTTTTTTTTTTTTTGTTGCTGTTGTTTTTGGTTTTTTTGTTTGTTTTTTTTTTTTTTTCCGTGTAGAAGTTCCCCAGACCATATAATTATCTCCAACATTTACGAATGAATGGTGTCATTTATTTTTTTAAAAAGGTGACACGCTTTCTATTTTCTTGGTTAAACGAACCGGCTCTGCGGCCCAGAGCTGCTCCCTTCCTCGTTTCTGGGGAGTCTGTAAGTGATGGACGTTTTCTGACCCGAAGGGGCAAAGGCAATGCAAAAAGGTCCTTGATCACTGAGCTGAGAATTGTAACCCCGGCCTGGCAGAAACTGGACCTGCATGGTGTCCTTTGATGTGTTTTATTATAAATCGAAAACAAAGCTGACTTCTGCCCAGCACCCCGCGCGGGTGCATTCCTGCGCAGCCCCCGGGCCGCCCGGCAGGGAGGAGAGCCGGGTCCGCCGCCCGGCCCGCTCTGTGCGCTACCGCGCCCGAGCGCGTCCCCCGCTGCCCTCCCCTGCCCGCCGGGAGACCGGCCGGGGCGGCAGCAAAGACACCTTGCCGGGCTGCTTTTGGCCAGGAAAATTCCGGAGCGGCTCTCGGGAAAGGTGCTGTGGGCAGCTGCGAGGCGAGGAGCCTCTCCCGGGAGGCTCCTTTCCCCCGGCCCGCGGAACGGCCCGCCGGGCTCCCGCCGCCGCCCCGGGGCACAGGCGGTGCCGGCGCTGCCCGGCCGCTTTTGTGCAACAGTGGCGCGGAGGAGGTGGGACGCGGTTATTAGTATTCACGGCAGATGTATTTTCTTTAACGCAACGTCTTTATTCCAGTTGGTGGCCGACAGCAGAATCCGTTTCTCGATGCTATTTGCATTCCCTGTTTTATGGAGGATTAAAATATTTGTATTCATCCAATCTGTACCGGCCAGAGTAAATTAACTTTTTTTTCCTCACCCTCTTCTTTTTCTTTTTTTTTTTTTTTTTTTAATAACACAATTATCTCATTTAACAATTTGCCTTTAAAAAAATACTGTGGCTGTTAGGTTGGTGGTCAGGAGACAAAGGGAGTGAAAATAATTTTCATTTCAATAATTGCCTTCTGGTCAATTTAACTGTGCCTTATTTTGAAAGAGCCTGTCTAAATGAGATTCCTGTCCCAAATGTGTTCCCAGGCCTTAGCCCAGCCTTTAATTATTCCTGAGTTTTTTTCTTCAGAATAAGACGCTGCACTGAGTAATCACAAAGAAGTCAGAGAGCATCCTTGAACCTTTTCAATAGCAAAGCCACTGATATTCAAATAACATGCAAGGACCATTTGACTGCATGGGGACATAAGCATTTCCAATTCACTATTTGCATAGATCAACTGTCTTTGAAAAGGAAAGGAGCAGTTGTCTTCCATAACATTAAAAAGCCTAGTTATCAAATCAAGTGCTTAGTTTGAGGCTTTTAAAACGTTTACATTTTATCTTAGGTTGCCCTTTACCGTTTGACATGCAAATTTGGTGCAGTTAATTTGGACAATTAAAAGGATCTTCAAGGGAGCTTTGTCACCGAGAATATTCGGAGTTTTCCCCGCGGACCAGCTGAGATAAAGTTGGCCAGAACAAATGATGTCTAGGAGATTAATTAGATATTTGATAAGACATGAATCCCTAATAAGGGAATACAAGGCACAGGGGGCTGCTGTGTGCTCTAAGTCAAAATTAATAACATTTAACAAGATTTTCATTTAGGCATGAAATGTCTTTTCCGGAGTATTGACTCTAGCGATTTATTCCCCCGAGATCACCTCCCAGCCTAGGCAGCCTTGTGGCGCTGAAGGCTTTTAAAATTAAATAAATAGTTCCTCAGCGCAGTTTGCCTTCACTCGATTTTGGGGACGGTTTCACCAAAGCCACTTAGGTCTCAGCATGGTTTCTGGCTGTAGCAGGGCTCGGACTCGGTTAAAATTTGTTGGTTTTTTGTTTTGTTTTTTAAAGTAAATCAAAGCAAAGGCGGCTTGAAAAGAGCGAGCAGAGTGGTTCAGTGCGCCTCGCTCAGGGGCCGGTCCCATCCCCTCCCAGCTATATCATTGCTGACTGTATTTTTAATCACAGTGACTGTAAGGACGATGGAAAGGGGTGCGAGGGCTCCTACTCAAAAAGTGACCCCTGCGAGGACTGGGCGGGGGGGAAGGAGGGGACACGAAGAAGAACAAACCCGTGAGTATATTGTTCAGAGTCCTTTAATAATACCAAAATGAAAATATGTCAAGATTTTTTTCCATACAGATAAACGCATTTAATTTCTTTAAGAGATCTTAACTTACGTGTATTTGAGTGAAGTGTTAACTCAACATTTTAAATATCTTTTACATATATACTGACTTCCACAAAGTGCATCAGAAATTTATAATTAAAAAAAATCAAAACCCCAAAACCTCCCTGAATTTCAGGAATTCACCAATTAAAAAAAAAAAAATCCCCAACCCCCCTATCAGATCAACATTTACAAGAAAAATAAGGGAACACGATCTGGTTTTCTTTTTTTTTTTTTCTGTTTTTCTTCTTTTTTGAACCCTATTTATACAGATGTTTATGGGATACAGAGGGACCGTCTCAGAGTTGCAGCTGTATTTCTCACCTTAAGCCTCTCTTAGGATGCTTGCCTTCCAAGAGAAAGAGAAAAGGGAAACGGAAGAAAGTGTCACTCGGTACCTACTGGCCGGGCGGGACGGGGGCCGCGCCTCTCCGGCCCCGCCGTCCCCCGGCCCGCCCCCGCCGCGGCCCGGGGCGGCTGGCGTCCCTCCGGCCGGCGCGGGGCACAGTCCGAGCGGCTCCGGCGGCGCTGCCCCTAGGAGTCGCCGGGGCCCGCCGTAGGTTCCTTGCCCGGTCCGCGGGCGGCGCCCACCCCCTCGTGCAGGATGAGGTCGGGGGACTCGGAGCGCGGCGTTTCCAGGTTGCTGGCGTCCGTGTCGCTGTCGCTGCCCTTTTTGCCCCCGCCGCCCCCGTTGTGCGTTTTGATGTGTTTGCTCAGGTGGTCGCTGCGCATGAAGCGCTTGTTGCAGACGGGACAGGCGAAGCGCTTCTCGCCCGTGTGAGTCCGCAGGTGCCGCTGCAGCTCGTCGGAGCGGGTGAAGCGCTTCCCGCAGAAGAGCCAGTTGCAGACGAAGGGCCGCTCGCCCGTGTGCCAGCGCAGGTGCGCCTTCAGGTGCGAGGTCTTGCCGTACACCTTGCCGCAGCCGGGGATGTGGCAGCTGTGCAGCCCCTTGCGCCGCAGGCTGGCCCCCGCCGGCCCCAGCCGCTCGGCCTCCTGGCAGTTGGGGCAGTCGCAGGTGGCGCGCCCCGAGTAGCGGCGGGCGGAGCGGGCCGAGCCGCCCCCGGCGGCGGCGGCGGCGGCGCCCGAGATCATGGCGCTGGCCGCCGCCACCGCCGCGCTAGAGTCCGTGTAGGAGGGCAGCACGGGCTTGAAGCCCTCCTGGGTGAGCAGGTGCTGGCTGGTGGAGAGCAGGTGCGAGGCGGCCGTGGTGCCCAGGCCGGTGGAGCTGAAGGCGGAGTGGGTGAGGGAGCTGAAGTCGGGGTTGTAGGTGCCCAGTTGGGAGTGCAACGAGGCCTGGGGGGCGCCCGAGTGCAGCGAGCTCTGCAGCCCCCCCGCCGGGTTCTGCACCTCAAGCCAGGAGCCGGGGTTGGTGTGCACGTCCCACCAGGAGGAGGCCGCTCCGTTGGCCACCTCGCCCGCCGAGAGCGTGGAGTGGAAGCCCGACTTGTACCAGGACTCGTAGGGGTGCGCCATGCCCACCCGCGGGTAGAGGCTCTCGGCCGCCGAGCTGTGCACTTTGGAGATGAAGGCCGACTGCCCGCCGGGCTCCTGCGGGGACACGCCCGCCGCCGCCGCCGCCGAGTTGGAGAAGAGGCCGCCGTAGTCGCTGCTGAAGGCCGAGGAAGTGGGCGAGGTGGAAGCCAGGCAAAAGGCGCTGTTGGCGGTGCCCGTGCCACTGGCCAGTCCGTTGGAACCCCTGCTCGTGGCCACCGTGAAGCCTGAGAGGCTGGAGCCCAGGTTGCAGCTGGAGGTGGAGCGTTTCCAGGGGTGGAAGCCCCCTTTGGCGAAGGCGCTAGACTCGGGCAGGGTGGTCAGGGGACTAGTGTTGCCGATCTTGTTGCAGGTGGCGGCCAGCATGGCCAGGGGAGTCGTTCCAAATCTCGGCTCTTCCTGCGGGAAGAGACAAAGCCGGCCCGTCAGCCTAACCCTTGCCACCTCGCCAGGCTCCCGCGGGGACGCGGCAGCGCGGGTAGAACCGCGGCGCAACGAGCGCTACCGCGGAAAAGTTTTCTCTTATTTTAGAGGAAGGCTCCAGCCCTGCCACGCTGGGCACAACTCGTTTTCCGCCGGAGACCGGTCTCATCGCCCGAGAGATTTACCTCGCAAGCGGGTCCCGACGGGGACAAGCGACACGCGTGTTCCGTGAGGGCTGCTCGAGCGTACCGCCGTTAAACCAAAAATCCCGTGGGAACGAAATGTGGCGTCTCCTCGAGCAACCGCACAGGAGCGACGGAAAAAAAAGAGATGGCAGCAAGGCGAGCAGCGTGCGGAGCCTTCCGACTGTCGCCTCGTGCAACGCCGGGCCGGCGAAAATCTTTGGAAATCGAGCGTAGAGTTAAAAAAACAAACAAAAAAAAATCCCAAACCAAATCAAGAACTAGACAAAAGAAAGCAGAAGCAGCACAGCTTCTCTCCGGCCCAGCGAGTTTTCCCGCTAAACTCTTTGGGAACGACCCGATGGGCAGCCCGCAATGAAATCCCCCGAGGCGGGCCGGGATCACCTCCCATCCGCGGGTCCACGCGATTTCGGCAAGGGGCAGCCGCAACGCGGCGGCAACGACAGCTTTTCCAGGGGGAAGCCGCGAGGAAGCGCGCGGTGCGACTTACCCCGAGGATAGACGTAGCCATAGCACGTCCGTGGGCTGGGCGGTGGGGCGGAGGGGACGGCGCTCGGTGAGCGCCCCGCGCTGCCCGGCGGCACTAAGGACACTCCGGCGCGGCGGGGCCAAACTCTGCCTAAGTGCGGGCAGCGCCCGCTTTGAAGTACCGCTGGCGGCGGCGCTCGCCCAATGAGGGCGCGGGCGGAGCGGCCCGGAGCGGCCCGGCAGCCAATCAGGCTGCGCGGAGGTGCCGGCGCCGGGGCGCGGGGCGCGTGCCAGTCAGCGCGCGGGGAGAAAACTCCCCGCTCCGGCCCGCGGCGGCCGCGCCGCAATTACCGCCGGCCCCGGCCCCCGCCGCGCCTCCCGCCGGGCCGCGACTCCGCCGCCCCCGCGCCGCCTGCCCGCCGGGGGAGCGGGGCGAGCCGCGCAGGGCAGGAGTCGAGAGCGAGGTCAGCGCCGGCGGAGGGCTGGTGTCACGGCTGACGCCGCTCCGCCGTCTCCTGTAAACTGTGCAGGAGGTGTCCGATGCGCTGCTGCGGGTGTAGTCACCTGCGATCCTCGCGGCCCGTAAACCGTACCTGCGTCGCTTTTATTCAGCAGGCCCGTTGCCTCCTTTTCGAGCCATTTGGGAGCCGTCCGTGTTTGGATACAAATAACCTAACAGCGCCTAATGACATTTTGTGAAAACACGTTAATTTTTTTGGTTTTGTTTTCTTTACTAAATGCCAGAAGTGATTTCGTGCACAACGTATTTCTTACTTTCATTGCAAAAAGAACTGAGGAGGCTCTGTGGTTATATAAAGTGCCAAAAAATTCCAAAGGCAGGGAACCGCCAGGCATCTCTTTGCTCTTGTACCGGGGCGGGAGAGGGGACGAGGGGCATTTGACATCCTGTCGCTTAAGATAGAGGACGTTATTTTACAGAGTAATCGCCAGCAAAACACTTTGAAAGTCAAATTCGCAGCCTGCAGCACGCTTTTCAAGCCTCATATACTCCCGTGGAAGCAGTGCTGCTAATGGCAGAAAGCTTGCTCCCTCCTAGCAGTGCTAGGGCGCTGCTGGAACAAGCCGCCCTAGCACTTGCCTGTGGCCTCTGCACTGTGCACACTCCACGCACCCAGTGAGCGACAGAGACTATACCTGCTCTCTGCATGTGCAAAATGTAAGTCCAAACCTCGGCTCCTCAATGTCTTGCAAGCTAGTCCCTTTGATTTGTAATTATTGGAGGCTTCTTAAGTAATTGGCTAGAACTTGCCCGTACTGTGCCCGCGGAAGATCAATAGGTGTGCAACTTTTCATCATCGCGGTCGGCTCCGTGAGAATGGGAATAGGAGCTTTTCCCCTTCCTTTTTGCCGTTCCCAGGGCAGCTGGGTACAATTCTGAACCAGAAATTTGATGAGTGCGTTTAGCAATGCCGGGCCCTTGCTCTGCATTTCAGTCAATATTTCCTTCTCGGTGCCGCCTCAGCCATCCAGTGTAAAACCTTCTAGCAGATGCAAAATAGGCATCGCTTAGGAGCAAAATGGAGAAACGGGGAATTTGAGATTACGATTTCGCTTTTCTTCACATGTTTACATATATATGTATGAGTATGTGTGTGTGTATGTGTGCTTAAATAAGGTGGGCATTGCGGTTTTTTCTACGCTGTGTTATGCAATCTATAGGACGACTGCCATGGATGTCCCTGGAGATTATCTTTTATTTAAGCGTCTAAGGCTATTTTCAAAGGGCGCTCGCCTTTTTGTCGCCGGGTATTAAACAGAGTCGGGGCAGTAGGTGAAAAAAATTCTGTTCTGCGCTTAATTCTTTCCACATTGGCTCGCAGCCGGCGCAGGGGTCCGGGTGGTGCATGGCAAACCCTTCCCTCGGAAGGTCTGCCCGGAGCAGATCCTGAGCGGCGGCTGTACCCAGGGGGCTCCAGCGCTCGGCGGGTGGAGGCGGCGGAAAGGCGGTGGCGGGGGGAGCGACATAACCCCCACGGGTGAGGCGAGGAGTCCGACAGGGGCACCCGGGAGCCATCGCCCAACAGGTGACTCCTTCCTTCCTTCTTTCCTTCCCTCCTTCCTTCTTTCCTCCTTCCCTTTCTCCGGGGAAACCCGCTCCTTCCCTTCCCAGGAGCCTGCCATGGTGGTCGTCAAGTGGCAGCGCGGCGCTTCTGGCCAACCCCAGTGCGGCGGGGGGAGAGGGTCTTTCCTCTCATCCTGGGGAAAGTCATCAATAAAATACGGCTGGAAGGCAGATCGAGAGCGTGACGTTTAAAAATGTTGCCTCTACATCAGCGAGTAAAGGCATCCGCTGCCCGCTTGCGCTCCCACAGCAAAGTAGGGATTCTGCTGTGCCTAAAGACTGGCGGGCGGCTCTGCCTGCCGCACATCCATCTCCTCGCCCCTTTGTAGTCGGAAAAGTAACTAAAACCCGCAGGAACGAGGCAGGCGGTGGAAAGGCTGAGCGAACGGCGGCAGAAGGGGGAACGCTGCTAAAATCTTTAGGGGGTCAAGTATTTTCTGACAGATTTTTTTCATACTCCAAAAATCGAGTTTTTAAACAAAGATCAATGTGTTATGCTAAAGTGTTGAGCTGACTGTTAAAACATTTGGGGGGATAATGACAATGTAACAAAGGCCTGGTTTGGAGTGAATCATCACCCTTTTAAAAGTTAAAGCAATTTTCAGGAGAATAGCTTTCAGCAAATGCTTTACATTATTCAAAACGGCCAAATAATGCTCTATTATAGAGCCTGAATGCTGCCAGTCAGCCCATAAGTGCAATTTGTGCAAAGGCTCGGTGCCTTATCTCCACTTCTTTATAAAGAGGTGAATATAAAACAATTTCTTCCAAACCCAGACAGAGAGCACGAAAATTGCTTCCCTTTCTGCAATCAGGGCAATTTAACTGGAGTGCAATTAGCACTATTAAATGTCGATTCTGCATAAACAAATCTGACTAAGAAGCGAAAGTGGGGTGAGAACCTCATATAAACTGAAACTGATTTTTAAAAATTATGTATCCGGGTCCTTTACAATTGATCCGTGACGTTTTCATCTCAGAATATATTTACATCATAAATACATTACAGTTAAATCAATGTAAATCTAAAAAAAAAATCTCAATATGAATGCTAATAAAGAATAGCCTAATTAAATGCAACAGTTCACTTTCTTTGAACAATATTGTTTCCCATCTTCTCTCTACGAGTGTCTTTTGATCTGTGCAACTACTAAAGTTGCTGTCTTTAGGAGATAGAGCTGGGAAACAATTCTTTCATTACAGATGGTTGGGAAGCTCCTGGGTTTATATTCAAGAGCATCAGATGAAATGGCTCGTCTGTTCAAAAAGAGCTCTGGGAAAGAGCTGCCAAATATTTTCCAAATAAATCGATTTAGCAGCAGTTAAATGTAAGGTTGCTGTACAATTTCCCCTGCATTCTAGGAGGGGCACGGAGTTTTACCCATGGCAGTTATGGGTAGGAAGGGGGCAAACCCTTCCAAGTTTAAGAGAAGCAGCCTAATTTTCTGCCAAACAGAAGGGACATGGGCAGGAAACAGGCAAACTGCTCATTGCCGAGATAAATAATTGCGTCCTGCCAGATTTTTTTTTTTTTTAGCAACAGTTCTTCCGTGCGGAACCCCCTCCCCCCTCAATTACACTCTTCATTTACGTGATCTAGAAGCCAGCATTGATTATCAGAGCAACTCAGAGGGGTACCTGGTGATAAATTAATAACTTCAGTTAGGAAAAGGCTCCCCTGCTATTTTGCCCAAGACTAGATACTACAAGGGGGAAGTATAAATAGAGATAGTGTTAAAATACAGACCTTGGTGCCTGTTGAGTCCACTGAATTCTCTCCACTATAGAGTTTTTAATTTGTGGTGATGAAGTGCAGCTTTTGATTAGAAGGAAATCTTTTATACTTAATAAAAAGGGAATGAGCACTGGGATCAAATAGATAATGGAAATTAAATGAAAATTATGACACTCTCCCACAATTTCTGCTTGATCTTTCATATGATGTTTGTTACACGGTGCACTCCCCTCTCCTCCTGCCCCCTGCACACTGAGCCCCGAGGTGGAGCATCAGGCTGGGCTTTCATATTTTCTCGATCTTTAAGGTGACGCTGTTTAGGAGTAGCAGGGAGACCCATATTACCCTGTGTTTAAAAAATCTGCACAATCGTTTCAGAAATCCTGTCGTTTACTGAACACACTCAGAAGCGTGTCTTTGGAATTAATTCTCTTCCGTTAAATTTATTTGGACTGTGAATTTTAAAGCTCCCTTGTTCTGTTTATCTCAGCCGGAGACACGTTAACAATTCCAGGGAAGACTAGTGTCAAAGGAAGGAAGGTGACTGCAGACTGGATGATGATTTTAATTACTACAATTATTGGGAGATTATTCAACAGCATCATAGATTTGTTTTCTGCCTTGGTATGAAAGTCTGAGGAACATTGTGCGAGGAGCATTGTGCGAGGATTTTACCTCTTGGTTCACATGCTTTCCAGTGTTCTTACGATGTATAGGTTAGGTATGACAAGCTCAGACTGCAGCAGGTTGGAAATTCAGCCAGTGCTAGCGTTCAGAAAGCTTTCTTAAAACGCCGGTGTTTCTAAATAGAAAGAGTTTAATTAGTAAACGCTTGGACCCAACGTTTATAGAGCGTAAAACCGCCTTTCCGCACAAGTCCATTAAAGCAGCTCTGCTGACTCGGTAATGAGGTGCGTGCGGTGAGCAGGGCAGCGGCGGCCGGGACGGCGAGCTCGGCGGTCCCGGGCAGCCCCGGCCCGCCCCGGCCCGCCCGGCTCCTCCGCCCCGCGGCTCCCCCGGCCGGGGCGCGGGGAAGCGGCAGCACCGGGCGGGCGCCTCACCGGAGCAGCCTCCCCGCGGAGGAGTCCTGTCCCCACATTGCTCCCAGCATCCCGCTTCCGGTGCCCTCCTCGCTTTTTACACCGCGTTTCTAGCCAGGCGTGACTCAGAATGTTGACTGTGATTAAGCAAGCTGTCTATCTAGAGATAGAGATATGTGGCAGCGTAATTGGCGGGATGATTGACGTTACAAAGTTCTCTTCGGTCCACAATGACCAATAAATCCTCCTGCAGCTTTTGCCATTTAATGAATTGCTATTTTGGTAGAGGAAAATATGACAGACCCTCATTCCTATGTTCTCTTCTTCCCCCTCACCCTGTCCTGGGATTAGGGCAAGGAAAGAAGGGGAGCCATTCATTATGCTCTTTCTGTGTTCTGTAATTACTGGAACTCAGGCTTAAGGTGAATTTCAGCTCAGATCATGAACCATTTCACGTTCAGATGCAAGCTTGCAATACTTTCCTAGTGGCAATTAGGAGCCTATTACAAGCCATTAGATTGATCAATGTACCTTAAACAATGTGAATGATTTATATGGCAAAGAAAAAAACCTTCTTACATCCATTGTACTGTTCCAGCGACCAACCTGGCCCTCTGTCTCCATTCATCACAGCTTTAAACAACAAAAGCAATTTATTTAGTAAAACTTAAATGCAAAGAAATGGGCTCAGTTCTTCGTCATATGGGGCATCTGAGCTTTATCTCTTTATTGTCAAGGGATGTAGGCTGGAAGAATTTGAGTTTGTGGGGGGGAAAGGGAGGGGTGGATTTGCTGGTTTCCAAATGGATTCATTCACCTTGTACCTGAAAAAAGGAAACAAAGAGATCCCTGACTGCTTCCTAAAGAGGACACTAATCTGCTGTGCAGATGCAACACAGGGAGGAAAGCAGGGGCTTACACAAGTGTTCAGCAAAGTGTTTGGTTAGATGATTGTAGCCTTTTAATGACAGTCTAGATGCAGAACCATGATCCCTGGAAGCTCCAAGATAGCTAAGGAGTGGAAAGCAGTCTGGGATGTGACAGCTGATGGAGGGACAAGGGTAGGTGCAGTCTTCACCACCATGGGTGGTTATTCTAACTATTCTACAACTAAAAAACTACAAAATATCAGTTACTGTGGAAGCCGGAGCTGCTACCGTGTAGGACTTGGGTCTGTCTTTATCTGCCTCCTTTCACAAAACCCAGGGAACCTCTCACACCTGGTTCCTCCTAGCTCCTGCCAACCCCAAAATGAAGGGTTGGGAGAGACTGGTGACTTTGCACTTGCTACCAATTTATTAGGTAAACAGGGATTCAGTTCAGAAGGAACAGGACCATGATTTACCATTCATTGAACTGATCCTCTCTGTTTCTTGCATTTTTCTTACCTTTTGGCTAACCTTATTCCCCTTGATACTTAGCACTCCAAAATTAGTCTTCTCTATACATACCAAGCGACAGAATGAATCTTTGGCTTGGTGTTAAACAGTTCTGACATGCTTCAAATTAAAATCGCTGAGAAACAAAACCCCACACATGTGAACTAACTAAACCATTCTTTAAAATGTGACTTTAATGGGACCAGTGAAACTGGTGACAGTGTTTGTTAGAAAAAAAGCCAAAACATCTGTAAGTCTTGGTTCAGCTGGAAATTTATTTTGGAATATCATATGAGAGAGAATGTTATTAACTTAAGATTCCAATTATTATTTGTATTTCAGCAACAATCTGCTCTCTGGAAATTGCTGCAATGCTTGTCAAAAGTCACTGTTTTATCTCATATTTTTCTGCAAGGAGGTAAGCACAGAGCTCCTCAGTATCGGTACAAAGAAAAGAAGCAAGGAATGAGTGTCAAGTTCTATCAAGAGACTTGACACCCTTTTGCTACAAAATGTGGATGCAGCCATTCCTGATTTTCCAGTTGTCTACATGGGATTGGTACTACTCATTTATTTAGTTATCAGCTGCTTGCTTTCTTGCTAGCAAGGGATTACTAAAACACAATGTCCACTATGTAAAACCAAATGAGAGTTTCAGTAGGAATAAGGGCAGTCCTCCCCCTTCCCCAAAGGAGATCCCACATTGAGAAGAGCATTTATGTTGTGAGAAGAGCATTTCTGGTGAGTCTGCCATACACTAAACCCACTTGTTCCCTTTCTTATAGACACTACGCTATCGAGAGCTTTACCCATAGAATCAGCAGTGTGTCCTGCTTACCTTAAACTTTCTCTTTATTATGGAGGAGACATCAAAGAAGAATAAAAGATCTGGAGGCCTCTTTCAAAGATTTTGTAGAGGTTGTCCATTTAGTCACACTGTGCTTTAAAGTCGTTTTCCTTTTCCAAAGCTTTGTATTTGTCACTTTGCCCAGGAGAGTTGCTGGGCCAGTCTCCTCAGGACATGTTCTGGCCTTCCTCTACTTAAAGTGTTGCTACAAAAGCAGTCTACTTGAAGGGATTTCTGCAATCCTTAACTACACATATACAAAAGCAGCCTATGCTTCCTAATATGCTGTTTCAGGCCCTTACATTCCAATCTGGCTTGCATTGCCCTTTAATTATCTGTCTTCTTATTGTGATCAAGTGAATTTTTACTAATCTCCACATTTATTGTTAAGGTAAATAGATGCTGCTTTTAATCAGTATGGAGGGCCAGACCAATGCAGTTTGAAGTAACTTAAGTCAACTATAAAGGGTTCAATGTGTGTATAATTACAGAGGACGTCAGCTATTCACTCCAGTCTAATTCAGTGTCTGTTTAGAGACAGAGCTCTTCCTTTCCTCTGCTCCCTCTCTCACCTGATTTGCTCCCCACTGCTCTGCAAAGCCAGCAAGAAGAGCACAGTGGAGGCCAAGCCAGCAGCAGCCCTCCTGAACCTCAGGCTGGATTAATTTAGTGGATTGGAACTCCTAGGTGAGTATAAGCATACGGGTACAATATAACACCTTCTTCCAACAAAAAAGATTGATTGCATCTTAGCCTCGGTATTAAATGTGCTATTATCAGAAGAAGCTGGAATAATTCATGCAGTCACTTTAAAAGAAAGCAGGTTTCCTTTGCGAGCATACTTATTATTTCAATAGTATTTGAGAACTAGTTTAATAGTGGCCACGTTGTTGCTTACTAAAATATATTTGAATTGAACACGTATATATCAAGGTATTTTTTCTTAATTTTAGTTTGAATTATTCCTGAAGTTCTCATTAAATTTACCATTTGTAAAGGACAGATTAAATGAAAATGGCTTTTAGAAAATAGAGCTGGAAATTATTTTGACCTTTGTGACCTGGTAGAGGTGATAATTTGCTGCAGCACTGGATGTTGGAAGTATCTGACATTTTAGGTATTCCCTCATAGTTTCAGACCTTTGTACAGATGAACTCCACCTGGGACAACTCAGCAGTCAACTTTTTGTTACCTTCATGGAAATGAGATGACTACAGCTGTCTTAAGCAATCTAGGTGGACACCACCAATGGAAAATTAAACTTGGGCAGGGGCAATGCTAAGAAAAGAATGTCTATTATCCACAATAATGCTCCTAACATTTTCTAAACAGCTATTACCTGTGTCTGTCCGTAATTGTCCTTGTTACATTAACGTTGCAATCTTTCTTTCTGAACAGTTACAGAAATCTCTCCCCACTGACTTTTCCATATGTAAACAACCTATACAGCATTTTGTAATGTAAAACAAATGTGGTAAGTAGGTCCCACATTAAAAAATCATTTTGAGTGGAATGTCTGAAATGCTCAGGGGATTTTGAGGGGGAGGTTAGAAAATACCACCACTTGCACTCAGTTTCCAAATGCATTCCCATATATGCAGATGAGTATCCATAGGACCTGTGGAGCACATTGTTGCTGAATTTGAATTGTCGTTGAGAACAAATAACTCATTTCTCTTTTGCAAAATGATGCAAAATAAGCTGTAGTGGATTTTTGTTATCTAATATTTCTCATGGCTTTTACTGCACATGAACATAACTAAATTTTTATATTGAAAATAAAAATATTTATCTATTTAGAAAACAACTTAACTGCAAAATTCCCAGTTACAGCAAAATAAATAGAAGTCAAAATCTCTATCATCACATCCCATCATGTTAGAGTAACATGCTAGTTATTCTAATTGAATTGTGATTCTCTGTAGGGGCAAACCATTATACATCTCAGAGGGATTGAAAGCAGGGAAACAAAATGCAAGTTTCACATTTCCAAAATCTCATCTCCGCATTTAAGAAATAGGATGGTCACAATTCCCATGCAGTATTTAACACAGTGTAACTTGATCCTCCATGATGTATTTTGGAAGAAATATAGCAAAGCTCCAAGGTTTGTTCACCTGAGACATGTAGAAAAATGTGTCAATGTGTCCTGTTTGTCTGGTTTTTGGAAAATGTCCTGGCTGAAAGCACAGCTCTCCGAGCAAGAGCAGGCAGTGTCCTCCAGCTCTTTCCTATTACCACTGTACAGACATCAGGATGTAAAATCAAGTAGCCAGACCTTTCAGCCAGTACCCAACCTGTTATGCACTAACTTCAAAAGAGACTTTATCTGAGTGAGAATTACATGCTCCTAGTCAAAGATGTTGAAGTTAGCGCACATAGAAACTTGTGTTTGTTCAGAGGAAATGTCTAAATTTTCTAAAAAGGTGTGAAGTGTAAAATAAAATTGCAGGCTTTGGAAAGATAAGTTGTGCAATGCCACGGACTGTTCTGAAACCCTCTTTTCCCAGCAGTGGGGGGAGTGCTGATATCCAGAACACAGAGATGCAACACTACGTTTTTCCAGGGAGTAGCTGTGGTATGCACAGGTTGACTAGCCACATTCCATGAAGCAACAGGCGCACAGGAACACCTCTTTGTGACAATGTACATGCTAGAGATGCTACAAAATGTGGTTTATTGCCATGTGAGGGATGGACTGAGCCCTTATAACACCAGATGTTCTAATGGTGTGCAAAAACCCGCAGTATCTGGAATTTTGCAGCTTCAAGACCGAAATTTTACAAAAGCTAATTATTTGCAGATGGTGCCTTACCTTACTTACAAGTGTGAGTGTCTGCGCACTCACACTTGCAACTGCATAAGGGAGAGGGAGGGGATCTCTGTAAATAAACTGCTTAAAAAGAAAACCAAATAGTCAAACTAACAGCTTGGTAGTTTGATATTAAATTGCCTATTGTTACAGTATTTTTCAAATAGCTGTTACCATAACAACATATTTTTTCTTTAAATTTTTTTAGCTGTTTGGAAAAAAAATTCTTGCCAGAATTCTTCCATAATAGCTTCCATTAATAGCACTGTCTTCTGTTGGGGAGGCCAGTGCTGATGTCTCCTGCTGTCACAAGTCACTCACACATCTAGCAGATGTTTTGTTTGATAAGGCCAATTGAGCTTTATAGAACACGTTGTGGGTTTTCATCCATTCCCAAAGAGCAAATATCAGTTAGGATGAGACTCCAAACTGATCATTTGCTGGGAGACAAAGAGCGTGATACCTGTCAGCAGAATGTGACCCACTCTGAGAAACTATCTCAGACAGAACTGTAAAAGATTCTCCTTTAACACAGCAATAGTGTACCAAGCACCAAGAGACAGACCTTGGAGCCATATCTATAACAAAAACAAAAACATGAGAAGGGAAAGGAGGGAGAAAGGAGGTAAAAATCCTTTAGGAGGCCAGTATTTCTCTCTGATTCTGTAGCACATATTTTACTAAATTCTTAATGTAAATGCTGTAGATGAAAGTGATTTATCTCTATCAGACAATTTATTTCAATCAGAATTGGAAAAAGTGAAAGAAAAGGAATCCACTTTAAACATTGATGCTGCCCCAGCAACACTGGCAATTTTATTTTGGATTCAGGTAATTTGCATGACTAAGAAATAATTGCTTTTCCAGCCCCTACACACACTTGAAGGTGGATAACATGTCCAGATTATTATATTTAATAATTCGTCTACTAATACCGTCTTGTTTCTGGAAACAGGGACACAACTATTTATTTTTGCAAGGCTTATTTTATAATCAGGTTTTCATTTTATAATCATCTAGGACCATTTTTAGTGTAAGTTGTTTGAATTTTTTTAAGCATTTACTGCAGAATTGGAGAAGGTTCCATGAAATAATTGAATGCTATATAAAACCTCTCAGAGGAGAAGAAAATGTTGCTATATGTTATTTCTGTGTTAATTATCTGGATCAGAATGAGTGGCAGCTGGGCAGCCCATAGGGCATGCTACTTTTCTAGAGAAGGTGTGTAACTGTGTACATCCACATGTGTGCATATGTGTGCCCATATTTTCTTTGTACTAGCTAAAAATAATATTGAAAAATCTTAAAACAGTGTTGCTAAACAGTGTACTTTAATTTCCATACTCTTTTATGTAAATCTACATTCATAAGAGTAGCTTACATTAATTCCAGAGAGGACATTCCACATTTATAGAAGTGTAAGTGACGCTGCAAAACAAAATGGTTATCTGGTCATAAGGCTGCAATGAGACTACTGCCACAATATCAAATCTTCTGTTTATTTGTGAAGGTATAAAACATTTGGGTGAACCTGAAGACAGCAGTGTTGAAAACAGCATCACAAATCCTGTTGCTCTGATTAAAATTATGAATAGATAGAGAGAGTGAAGTTCAGATTTTTTTTTTCCAATATGTAGATGAAAATATTTCTGTAAGTAAATTATTTCCCCCCATATTTCAGTGTATTTAAAAACATGCACACTTGTAAGTATTTCCACTTTTAAGAATGCTAGTTCCCGTTTTAACGATGCACCAAGTCCTTTTGCTGGAGTTTCTGGTTTAGCAACACAGCTGTGTCAGGTTTAACTGACACATTTTGATCACACATGATTTGACATTAAAAGGTGGAAGTGGTACTGCAGATGCCTGCAATTTGACTGATAATATTAAGAATATTCATCCACACACTGTCCATTAGATTTGCTTTGCTGAAGTGAGGTTACTCAACATGAAATAATTTCATACAGGCGACAAATCTGAAGTTTTGAAATCAAGAGTACTGCATGCTTCTCTTTTATGCTCCATATTGGTTGTAAATGCATGAAACAAGTGTTAATAAGATGCAGTAAATTTATTAACAACAAAAATCTCTTGCATTCACCCCACTCTGCTGTAACTAGGATTGAGAAGACAAGCTTTAAACAGAAAGAGCTTTCATATCCTGCTCCAGGAGTGTGACCAGCCATGGTAGGTTGCTCTTGGACTCATAACTACTGAAAGGACTTTTGAAACGGGCACAATTTGAACTTCTGAGCATGGTCTATAATCTTGTTTAATAATTACATCCACTGTGACAGTTTAATTCAGTGTAGGTACCTAAAACTATTCCTGAAATTAATAATAGGCATGCTTTATAGCTTATGCATGTCAAAAGTTGTAAGACAAGTCTCATCATGGAATGTACCTATTTTAACATGACTTTTTAAATAGTCCAACCATTTAAAACAATTACATAACATTTTTTCTCCAATTTTTAAAACAAAAAAATCTTTCTTTGTATTTATAGGGTTGAATATAGTTAAGTGACCTCTACAAAAACTTCCTCTTTGAAGTGTTCTCTGAAGAGATCTTCAAGGCAGCTGAGTGCCTCAGATTGTGATTTTGTAAGGTTTTGATGCTAGAAAATTGTTTAACAAACAGCTCCAAAATATTGAGATTTTGATTAGTAACATACAGTGTCATGGTATTTAAAAAATATAAAGTTTGAAATCTAACATGTGGCAGAAGAGTATGTGTTCCACATGGTTAGGAGAATGGGAATGGGGGGGGCATACCAATATCTGAGCAGGAGGAAAATAGTTGTATAAAGCCAATTAAACTATTGTTTAGGAATATATTATACTGCTGTCTTTACTTGTGCCAGAACTATTCCCCTAAATTCATGGTTGCAGAGGATGATCCTTCAGCAGAATAAGGAGTTTGGGTTATTGTTGCTTTGTTTTTTAAATGTACATACTGTGTGACTCTGCAGAGTCCTGGATTTGGTTAACATTGACTTCTCAGCAGAGAGCAGTTTGGGAATATTAGCCTAATTTCTTAAAATAGTAATATGCGAATAATATAAGTCAGGAAATTTAGTTGAGTGTAACAGTCTTGAAGAGCAATGCTCAAACTGAAATCTTAGGGCCTCAGAACCTTTCACTGTAGTTAATTTCCTGTAGAGTTTCATACTCTTCTCAATGTTGAAACTATTCTCATAAAAGAGTAGTCTGCCAAAAGAAGTTTTGCTCTGTCTAAGGAAACAAAATTCTGCTGTACTTGGAGTCTTTCTAATGACAGGATTTGAACTAATGTTAAGAGATGCTGTATTGGCCTACACTGAGGGGTTAATTTTAAAATCCCATCTCATTTATACCCTCATTAGCACTAGATTAGGATTGCATCTAATCCCACAGTAATTACATATTAGTTGTATATATTAGCTCTAGGGTGGGATCTGATGTTTGCATACAAGTATTTATTTTACTAAGTGAAAAGGAGAAAAGACCTACCCAACTCAGGCCTCATACATCTATACCCCATTTGCGTATATTCCTTTTAAATTCTAAACCAGAAAAAAATTGTAACTTTAATTCCTGTTTTGGAGTAAGCCAAAAGGGATTTAAAAAAGCATTGATTAAAAAAAAATTACAGGAGCAAAATGCAAAGTAGTTAACTATTCAATATGAATACATTAACATTAGAATATTCCAGCTGCCATTTACCATGCCATTGCAATGCTGCAAGTGTCCAGACATAACTCTGTTGGAAGATGAAGTGTACCTGTAATTCTTACCAATGCCAAGATTTCTTTGTTGTTTTTAACGGTTGGAAGTAATGGGTAGCCATAGAGATGTACTGTGGAAAAGATTCATAGCCTATATCTCTGAGCAGTTTTGCATTTGATCCATCAGTTTGAGGAAAATGCTCCCAAATGCAGTTCTCTATTAGTGATGGAAAGTCATTGCAATATGAATATGCTTTCAGCAGTTCACTATGGAAAATGGACAATAAAACTAAAGTTCTTCTGTCTTCAGATCAATGTAGGCATGAATCTTAAAAATGTGAATAAAAGAGCTCATTCAGCAAGCCCTACTAATTATGTCTAGCCCGCATTTGCAAATTGTTTAATTGTGGATTGGTATTACTAAATCTCAAGGATTATTTTGCAGTTTTTGGAATCAACATTAAAAATAGTCTCCATTTCATCTCTTTCAGAAGAGTTGAAGCTAAATGTTACAAAACTAAAATGTAAATAATGAATAAGAGTCTCATAGCCAAATTATTATCTAATGAGTGGAATCCAACTTCAGAATCATTACAGAACTACTTTTTTAATGTTCATTCACCCCACCATAGATATAATTTCATAAAATTTTTCAAAGAGCATTTTAATAAGCAGGAATATGACACATCTTTGTGAGTTAGGATTTTGAGACTGCAGATTACCATCTTTAATCTCAGCTAAACAGAATATAGTCTCTCAACATTCTTAAGCACAAATAAATTTTAGTTAGGGTTTTTTTTTTTCCTAAATAGTTTCTGTGGGTGAATTTCCAACCTGTTGATGCAAATACCTACCACAGCTCACAGTCTTTTGCAATTTCAGATTTCAAAACTAAGTAGGCTGGTATTTCTTCAGTCAATAAATCTGAAAGGTACATACTGAAAAAGGAGGAAACCCTAAAAACATTAAAATATCAAGTATTTTCCAAATGCTTAACTCATGCAGTCTTTGGGAATTACAGAAATTTAAAACTGCAGTACTGAAGTTGCTGGCAGCATGCTTTTCAGTAGTGAGCTCTTTGTCATGGATGGGAAGGCTAATCAAAGTGTGAGGCTGCCTTGCTGTTCCAATTTCATCTTTCCAGAAGGACTGGTCTCTGAGATACTGAGGCATCAGTTTTTCACCTGATGGATGTTGATGAGGCTTCACAACCAAATCCTCACGGTGTGTGAGTTACAGAGCTGGCTCTAGGCAAGTTCAAGTTAAGCCATTTGTATCCATGTCACTTTGGATGTGTCTTGTTTGGTGAGCAATTAAAAAAATAGGTCATGTGTTGTACTCTGGAGATGGTGCTGTTTGTGATTCTCTTAAAATTTAAACATTTTGCATGCCTCAGACCACTTGCAGGGTAAATGCAGTCCCCTGCTGAGTAGCTAATAGGGGAACTCACACTTTCAAGAAAAGTGTGTCTAAGAGCAGGGGATTACTATAAATCTCCTGGTTTGATGTACACCCTCGCTTAAGTGTTATGGGAGTGGCTTCAGTATCCTGCAGCTTCTACATCCCACTTGTAGCTGCAGCCAGGCATATTTAGAAATTCACTGAAGGCAGAAATTTTTAAAAAGGAGTTATCAGCTCTCCTTAGAGATATCAAAAATCAAAAATTAAGTAATTGGTTTACCTTTCTTCCCTCCTGCAAAATGCAACACATGCTTATTATTTTTAAGTTGAAGTCACAACTCTGGGGGATTTTTGAGTTCTGTGATAGTTGAATATGGACTGCATATATATTTATTCAATTTTAAGTAGAGAAAATAAAAGAAGTAAAACTACTTCTGAAATTAATTTATAAACTGAGATCATTGCATATAATAGTATGTTGTGTACTAGATAGTATTGAAACTGACATGAAATGACATGAACTGACATGAATAGTATGTTGTGTACTGATAGTATTGAAACTGATATGAAACTGACCTCTGAAGTAAGAAAAAAGTCCAACCAGAAAATATTTGTTTGGTAAATATAATGATTGCATTTGTTCATGTTATACTCTTGGACATAGCATCTCCCAGGCACTGTTTGTGGTTCACAGACTGCTGATTATTTCTAAAAGAATCTCTGGAAATTTTCTGAAAAACTAGGTTCATCCACAGAACATCACTTGAGCAATTAATGGTTTTCAGTAATTTTGTAGTTCCCTGAAACACTAGAGAAGCTTCCTAGATTTTCTTTTCTAGGCCAAAGATCTCTTGAGCTTTGTCTGTTTCTGAAAGCCCTTGCTTGGGTGTTTCTAAGACAGCTTGATGTTCCTCAGCTGGGCAGAAGGCATTCAAGTAGGTGCTAAGTGTAATAAGGCTAGAGACCACTCATGTTTTTAATTGCCTGCTCCTCTCCTGACTTTGGGAATTGGGTAGTGCATCATGGTTACTCTGCTGGTCCTACTTTCAGGTACAGATTGGGGAGGTGGCTGGATTTGTGTATGTTACAAAGGGCATGTTGTTTTTAATAAATCTAGCTATTAAAGGTAGTTTTGTGGCTAGTACAGCTGTCAGTCTGATAGCAGACATAGCTTCAGTTCTGTGCAGGTCATTTACCCCCTGTGTTATCACAGCAGTGAGGTGAATAGTCACACTGGTGGCCGACATCTCTTTCTAGACTGAATGCTGTTCTTAGGCATTTTGTGCTTCACAGTACACCTCTCCAGAGAAGTGGGAATCTTAAGCTTGAAAGACTCCCGAGGCAAATGCTATTTTAGTCTCATTGAAATCCAGCAAGGCGCCAAGCACTGAACAAAAACCCCACAGAAATTACAGAAGAAATAACAGGAGAGACTTGAAATCACCTGAATCAATAGGAGTTCTTACCCTGCCCTGCAGATAGGTGAGTTCTCAAGTATTGCTGCTGCCATTGCTAATTCCCTTGAATACCTGACCCATGAGATTGCAAGAGAACTGATAGGATGTTTTCTGTGTTGCCGCACATAAATAATTCAAAAATATGCAGAAGATGCGGCAAAGTATGATTACTCTTTTCCCATGAGGAAATCTGAGTTGGTAAGTGTATTGAGGTCTGTGTTGGATGGACTTTCAGTCACTCAGAATCTTCCTTGATTGTTGAATGCCTTTAAAATTAGCCCATGTTTCTGCTGGGATCATGCAGAAAACATTAGCCAACATTAGAACTGTCACAGATAACTGCAGTGAAAGTGGTTAACTTTATCTCAGATTAATCTGTGAAATCATCTGGAATTTTATTCAGTGAAACATGCAATGAATGTGTGAGCCCCTATTTTTGTTCTGAAGTATATTTTCTTCCTTTTTAGCTGATTTTTTACAGTGTGAATATTTCCATTTTTTTGGTGTGTTTTAATTATTCTTTTGCTTTGAAAACAAGACATGGTTTGTCTTTTTCCTTAGTAAAATTCAGAATGTCATCTTGAGTCTGCTGAATTAGGGAGAACAACTTGGATACACTGAAACATTTTGTAACTTTTGTTTTCTGTAATAGGAGGGAGTTAAGGCTGATTGGGACGGTAGTCACATGCTGTTTGTGCTAGTACTACTCTGAAACCAAGAATGATGAGGACTGGAACTTGCAGATTCAAAAAGGGCAAGTATGCTTATAGTGTAAGAGTTAAGAAAAGAGAAATAATCATTAAAGTTATTATTTAATGATGGCCTGAAACTTGCATTTGAGAAATGACTTCAAAACTTATCCCAGATAAAATGAAAAGAGAATTACCTTTTACCTGGAAGATAAAAAATAGCAATATTTTTCTCAACCATCTACTTAAGAAAATTGGGTATAAATTGACAGAAATTGGTTATTGAAGCAGAGGTACCACTAAAACTGTAACTGATTCTATTAAGTCTTCTCTCACTTTGTGCTGCAAAACAATCTTATCTTCTCATTAGAATGGCTGGAGACAGCTCTGTGAGTGACTATAGATTCCTTTCCCAGATCTGTAAATGTTTCAGATGCATCTGTCAGGCCAGACACCAGTTACTAACATTCTCCAAAAATACTGACACTTCATTGTTACTGAACTAACATAACACAGCTATTCAAACTTGGCCACCTACCTACACATTCCAATCTACAAAACACTGTGAGGGAAGAAAATTGAAGTGGGATCATCATTTGGCAGATACAAATCATAAATTAGTGATCTTCCCAAGGCTTTTCACTGAACCAGCAGTGCAGCTAAGTAGCTGTCACTGAGGCACTATGCTCATATTGTAAGGGAATGGAGTAAGAAGAAATCATTAACACAAACATTATTAAACAGTCATTGATTCTTTGGAAGATAAACTGAGAGGGACATAAAAGCATTCTCAGCTGTATCAAGGCACCAAGGTAAGGAGTGTCAGTTATTGAAAGCTGCTTGAGTCAGGACCCTGAGTGAAGCATAAAGATCGCTTATGCCATGATAACCTTTTTCCGCCTGTTGAGGAGCTTGGCTGCCTGTGTTGGGGCAGGACTGTCACCTGGGATCAGGTACTGTGGATAGACTTGTGGGAGAGAGTCTCGCTGGGGACTTGTTGTCTCTTGATAGGTATGTTTACACTCAGGTGTGAGGTTGTAGGTGTGCCAGCTCTTAGTTCTATAGAAGATCATGTGATGTAATCTCCAGTCTGTTGTCACTTGGCTACCCACCTTGACCACTCGCTTGTTTTGTTGCTACTGATTTTTCTGGCAGTGAATGATTTTTCCCTAATCTAGGTTGCCATTGCCACACCTGCTTTGCTCTTTTTGCTCTGGTATTATGGGGAATCTGTTCCCACTGGTCTTGCTGTCACCCTTTGTGCCTGGTTGGAGTTCTTTGGGTGGCTCACCTGCCCTGGTGGGAAGGGGACAGTGTTTCCAGCCCCTGGGCAGTTAGCTGGAGCCACCAGCAGGGGCATTTCACACTTGGCTTCCTTAGAGAACTTCAAGGAATTTCGATACTTGTATTTCAAATGGAAGGAAACAGGACACATAGGACCAGGTTTTCTCTAATTAATACCACAAGACCCATTTATTTTGGTGTGTGAGACTGTAGCCAATTGTAAATACCATTGTAAATGTTTTTGGAAGGAAATGATGGTCTACTTTGGCAAGCCTCTCCAGATCTTTAAGACCTTCAAGCTTTCTGTCTGTTATCCAGAATGAGATACTAATGGATATAATTTTACAGACTATGCTAAAAAGAAGAGTAATGCTGAAATCACTGACATACTTGGTAAGTGTTTTGTAATTAACATTTCCCCCCCTTTTAAACCACTAAAGCACTTTGTGGACTAGATTACTGTGCCACTACTATCAAATAAGGTAGGAAATATTTTATAATATTTTGGTTCCTATTTTTACCCCAGTTTACATTATGGCGTATTAAAGATTTCCATAGTTCAAATTGGTGAACTGATGTTTAACTTCAAATGTCTTTACACTTTTGGTTTTCATTGTGGATTTGACATAATGCTAATGTAATTTAATTAGTACTGAAGTACAACTTTTATCACATTTTTGCAGATATATTTTTAAAACACTTATTCTGATTATTTGTTTAATATGATATGCTGATTGGAATTAAAATGTTGACTTGTTTTAATAAGAACTCTGACACCCGTTCATACATCCTTCATGTAAAACACCTAACAAGAATTCTGTTAGTCCTGTAACATAGTGGCATTGCTATAAATGTTACCAAGGTAACATTTATGTTTGGTAAAAACATTTTTGTTATTGTATGTTTTTACCATTTTAAACGAAGATGTTCAATGCTAATACTTATTCCCCAACTATCTTTTTGAAACCATTATCCTGAGAAGTAAATAATATTTGAAAGAAGGCAAATTTTTAATGCAGAGCAGCATAGTCATCAATAGCCTTTACAAAATACACTTTAAAAATCAAGCTTTTACAAACATGACACAGACTCTGCTTAGCACTGTATGCTCTAAGAGCTGCAGATATATTTTAGAAAACACTGATGAAGCCATTACTGCTTCATGCATTTGTTCATAGTATATATCATTATTCAAGAAATTTAAGAACCATAATGATGGAAAATCACACAGAAAGAAAAGGAACATGGACTTTGTCAGAAACAAGGGCTACATTTTTATTCAAGAGGCCCATAATGATGGAAAATCACAGTGAAAGGCAGAGACGAAACAGGGATCCCATAAAGGACTGACACACCACAGTGGCACAAGTAGTAGAACCGTCATAGCAAGTGGATAAAAATAAAGAAAACAAAATTAACTAGAGAAGAGCTGGATTCAGGGATGAAGCAGAAAACAGAAACAAATCACAGTAAATGCTGAAGATTAATTTCAAAGAATCTGCTGAGAATGAGTGCAGAGACAAGTTCTATCAATATTAATGAAACTGAAATAGAACTCCAAATGACCGTGAGTACAAAATGGCACACAAAGCATTTCCTTTAAATAGGTTGGAGATTAGATCATAAGACCTTCCCAAAAATGAAAAGAATACACACAAGATGTTATTGTGGGAAAAACTATAAACAATCACAACATAATTAATATTTCTGTAGTTCTTTTTTAAGATTTATCAGCATGCGCATTTATTATAAAAGGATGGTTCATAGAAGAGATATTTAGGAAAATAAGTAGAGAAGAGTATTTTCTCATGTCCAATGTTCTACAAATATCTTAAAGGGATCTTGTATAACTTCAAGTAGCAGTCTTTGACTCTTTTTTTAAAACAGTCTGAACGAGCTAGATACCTCAAATCCTTAATATGTTCCACTTCAGGTTTATGAAATGCACAAGAAAATATTATTGCCCATCTTGAAGTGAAAAAAGATTATATGTCAAGTTACATATGACCATTATATGTAACTTGACAATAAAAGCTCTGTGCAGTCAGGAAATAAACTTTCCTAAGTTACTTAAGCTGCCCACTCGTATTAGACAGCCATGAGTGCAGGCCACAGATCTTTCAGAGATTCTCATATTCTTGACACTAAAAAGTTTTGCTCCACCAGCTGACAACTGTATTCACTTCTCATCAGATAGCCTGTGGTTAGAAAGGGGCACACTTTAAAAACCTGATTTTTAACAAAGAGCAACACAAACGTGTCATTTCTTGGAAGATATCATCAGGAGCCCTGTAAATTGTGACTGGCATATCAAATACTGTAGAATCCTTAGCACAAGAGCAGGGCAAGTGAGTACCTTTGTGATAAAGATTGCTCTTCCCTATGAACGTTCGTTGTGACAGGCAAAATTTCAGTGTCATAAAGAGAGATTCAATCTATTTCACTCACGTAAAAAATTAAACTATTAAAGGTTTTTTCATCTGTCATGAGAGTGGCCACGTCTTTCTTCTCATAGCAGGTCACTGATGTTATTTCAGTGCCTTCCCACAACTGATCAGCAGTAGTTCTTCTCCATTTTAGGGTTCTCAATGCTCTTGCTGCTAATTCACAAACCTTTCTCTTACATTGTAGTAAAGATGTGATGGTCTAAATAAAGCTATTGAGAGGAATAAAAATACTTTGTAAGGAAAAGGTTTGGTTTAAAAGGGAGACTGGGATATAAATATATACATATATATATATATATATATATGCCTTACAAAGTATTGTACTTTGCCTTACAAAGTACATAATTCCAGCATAAAAAATACTGGAATAAATGTAAAAATAATGTACATTAGGTTTGGCAGAAAAAGTTATTTGTGGTAGGCCATACTCCTGTGTTTCTTCATTGGGGCAGAAATTACATAGTGGCAGCCAGTAGCTAAACTGTGGCAGAAAATCTCTTTCCAGAATTTATTTGGGTTCTGGAATCCCTAGTGAAATCTGTGTCCAAGCAGGCATGCTGTTAAGTCAAACTTTGGTTGCACCCACAAAAATATTACAATCATGAGGCAATGCAATTTCTGTGATCACATGTTATTTCTTAACATGGTGATAATAAGCTTTACCACTTGATAAGTAATTTCTTAGTGTTTGGTAATAGGGTTTTATTGTCTTTCCAGAACTCCTCTGCAGAGGTGTTCTCAAGCTTTGGCTGCTCAGCAAGCCCTTCTGGCATGCTCAGTCTGTCCTGCTGTGTGCATCCTCCAGAGCAGCCGCTAGCAGGGCAGAACAGTGATCTCATTTCTGATACGGAGGTGAATGTAACTCTCCTTGTGACAAGGCACCTTTAGAGATAAGGACTGCCAGAGTCTCTGCAATTGCTGTGGGCTCTTGCTTTATGCTGGTGCCACCAACAGTGTGCATATACAGGCTGTTTCCTAAGTTAAAATGTGGCAAATCCCACATACACAGATGAGAGTACTGCACAGTTGAGAATAGAAAGCTAGGAACAACTTTATAAGTAAATTATGGGGAAAACATTGGTGTTGAGTGAAGCTTTGCTGAGCTTCTAAGCTTTTCTAAATAGAGAGTTGTGAAATGACAAAGTAGCTAAGAGGTCCTCTCCTGAATGCATAATTGCATTGTGACTTTTTCTTATAAATAAGAACACTACCATGAAATTAAAGAAAATTATATATATGTGATCTGAGTTTTAAATTGATTTTATTGGATTTTTGTAATACAGTAGCTGAGTTATGAGGAAGAAATGATTGGATTCTTATTATAACTACAAGAATGCAGTATGCTATTAGGATTTACATGTAAACTGAAGCCTTGTATAGAGTAAATCTCCATTGTATTTACAGAGGTCACTGTAATGCTACTGTAGAACAGAAACTGTCACCCCACTTTCTCAAAGGGTGCAGTGCTACCTATGACAATGTTTCTGAATTGGACTGAGGTATACACTCGTTTGTTGATGCTAAACAATATAGCTTCAATATAGTACAGCAGAACTAGCTGACTGCAGTTGTAAACTTTTGAAATTTTCCTCTGCAATCCCATATTGAAGGAGTAGTCTGTATCCCTGTTACCATCTCTCTAGGGCTGACGTGCTTTTGGGCTTTAATGAATAAGCCCAGAGGAACATGCCCCACCCTATTTTTGAGCATCAGGCTCCACATCCAGCCATTCATGCAGTTTTTGTGAGCACTCTGGATGACCTGGTAAAGGCTGCAGATTTTCCAGAGCATAAAGAATTCTTTGCTCTTTTGCAAATACTGTCATAATTATTTCCCACAAGTAACTCTTTTTCTAGGCCTCTAGAAATGTAGATGACTATGATTAATCCCTTTTATCTGAACTTAGCAGGTTATAAAATACTTTACAACCTGAAGTTAAGAGGTAGAATAAATATAATACGGAAAAAATTTTAAAGATTTCCAGAATTGCTCCATGATGTCTTTCAATATTTTGTTTGGTTTTCATTTTACAGTCATTTTGCAAATATGTAGTGTATAAAATGTATCATTATCACCTAACTAACGTACTTTATTAGGTATCTCATTTTGTTCTTCCATCAAAATAGAATGTATCTTATGAGGCTAGAATATAACTGCTCAGTCTGCATTAGATCCAGAATGAGGTTCGTAGCTTTTTTCCTGAGATCATGTTTTGAAGTTCAACTGTCCAGATCTCGCTATACATTTTTCTGCTGTGTTCAATAAATGAAGTCATTCTATCTATCCTAAGAAGTTACATCACAAACATTTTTGTGCCCTGGAAGAGAAAGATGAAATGTCTTTTAAAGCTAGCAAGAGTCTACTATTCTTGCATAGATATTTAATTGCACACAGTTAAAAATCTACATTATATGCCAAAACTTACATTATTTTAGCTTTTGATGTTGTAACTTCAAACTTGTACCCCACGCAAAATGAAGAGCTTAGAGACCTTTATAGAAAAGTAATTTTATTTTCCCTAAGGTTTCTTGCTTGCTGGTGTCTCCCAGGCTGCTGAACATGGCTCAAAGATTGCAAAAAACTGATTCAAGAATAAGATCACCTATGAGTTTATTCCTAGTCAGCATTCTTGCAGGGTGGGCTGGTTTTTAATCTTTGTTTGATTTCTTTTTTTGAAGTACACAGGTATAGTCCAAATTCAGAGACAGAAGTCTCCCTACTTATAAATTAGAGGATCTTCTTTCATGTTCAATAATACCCTTCAAGGCATGAGAAGTATTTAATACTTATGTTCCTTTTTCATAGTTTGTTGTTTAACTGTCAAGCAACTTGATTAGTACGGAATTCAGTGCTACTATCTACAATGCTAAATAAAGTGAAATCTACATCTTTTTATTAGACCACTACCACTCCTTTTGTTTTAACAGTTTTTTCTTGTCATATGGTTTATTTGTTGAAAAAAAGTCATGTCCTAGCCTCTTGGAGGCCTAGAAAAACCCTAGTATTGCTCACCTCATGATCACTCCCAATTTAATTTTGTCTCTGTTTTTATTACTATTAATCATAAAAATATTTTTCTTTTATAGTAGTACTTTCATTTTGCTAAGGCACTGAAATGTTTAAAGTAGACCTGTCATTCTTGAACTGAAATTTTATTAATTCACTGGTAATTTGTCCTACTATACAACTTCTGTCTTCTTGGCTTTCTCTCTTGTGAGCAAATCTCTTTCACTATTCACACTATGAACATCTCAGTATGCATTATGCTTGTTAGTGACATTGTCCATGTTAAAGTTATGAAATTCAGCTGATATTTCCAGAGCTATGATCTAGAAATATTAATAATATGTGGCAGATCAGGCTGTTCTGCTCTAGCACTAGATACTTCTAGACTGAGAGAGCCTTGGATGGCACAGGAAGGGGTGAGAGAGATGTTTTATGCCACCATAGCAGTCCTGACCATCTTTGGAGCTGCACTAACACCATTTACCACTAATCTGTTACCATTAAAACGAGGACAGTTATCACAATACAAAAGAATAGAAATGCATAAATATAAAATGCAAAGGGAGTATGAATATAAATGTATAAAGAATGGAGTAAATTCAGATTCTCTATGAAATCAGCCAAATCCATAGCTGGAAGAACAAACACTGTTGAACTCTACCAAATGTAATGTTTAAAAATACTGTATTCAAGAACAGTTCAGCTGTGTGATGACTACCTTTAAACTTCACAGAACTCAATGAACACCATTTAGTTTAGACCATGCCCTTGAGTAGTGTTTCTTTTTAGTACTGAGTGTATTTATTACTGGGAGTCATCTGGCTCCCTTCAAGTGGCAGGGACCTGGGTAATTCCAAGCTGGAGTGTACAAAAGCAGCTGTGTTCTTCTCACCCCCTGGGCTGCACTGAATATTACCTGGTCACAGCAAGGATCAGGGGCTCTGTCTTTATTCTCTCAGTTCACAAAACTGCTTATTTTTGCAGTTAACGGTGACTTTGCTGTAAATATATGTTCTGGGCAGCAGAAAGCAAAGACTGTTGGTGGCAGAAACAATAAACTGTTTGTTTTATTACTGTCTCTTAAACATTGCTTTTAATCAGGTAGAGTTGCTCCAGGGCTATTTGGCTTCTGCACATGATCCAGCTGTACAATAAGCTGTATTTGTGCAGTACTTCAGTGTTGGAGAGTTGACATTGAGATGATTGCTTTCTAGATGTTAGTGGTTTTTTCCATTAAACTTATAAAACACATTTTTTATGTAATATGGTCAAGATTATTATGGTTTAAACTATGTATGCCAGTTTAAAATGAGGTTTTCAGCATTATGACAGATTTGGATAGAAAATTCAGTCAAATAAGGCAAACCTTGACTTTAAAAGCAACTTGAAATCAAAAGCATGTAAGATGAAGTGTTACGTGGTCATGAGTCAATTTCTAGCTGAAAGAATCATATGCTTTGAAGTCCTGTATCTGCATTTAGTGAAGTGGCCTTGCTAACAATAAGTTAGATATAGGAGCTATGGAGGGGGAATGGGAAGGGGAGAAGTGGGCCATTTTTACAGTACCTTAAATGAAGAGCATAAATTAAAAACTTACATTCAAACTTGTACATTTTTGTGCACATATCACTGACTTTGGTACCATATGTAGTCACATTGAAGTACAGCAACAAAAATAGGCAGGATTTTAATTTCTTTTTCTCTTCTAGTTCAGTGTTTTCTCCAACAGCTAAAATCAAAATTATACCTAGAGTAGGCTTTATTTTTTGTGTATACACAAACACACACACACATACACTCTTTTACTTTGTGTATCAGACTGCTTATGCCTTACACCTGTGTTGTGCTTACAAACTGGTAAGTTAAATATTTTTATTTTAAGAAAATAAGACATTCATCTGCTAAGAGCTATTGTGCCTAGATTGGACAACAAAATAGTCTGACGAGATGTTTGGATTGTGGGAAAATTTAATAAGTAGAAAAGCTCTCCAAAAGTAGTCTTTCAGAAAGTTTGTGGCCTTATTAATAGAGGTAGTCAAATCCATCCTGTATCGTTGCTGTGAAATAGTCCTGCAAAACACTGCTTTCAGGACAAGTAAAGTGTCTTCAACTTTAGAAGGGTGGAAAACAATGATTTTTTTATTTTGTTCATGAAAAGGAAGTTAAATTTGGTTACTGAAGATTGTCATTTATGGATGTGAAGGGTGCTGGTGCTATGCTGAATTTATAATAATTTCAGTTAATTTCAATTTTACTGAATGTTTGGTGTAGCTTTAACAACTAAGTAACTGTATCCAAATCTGAACTAGATATACTTTTTTTCCCCTCTTATGTGAATAATGATAGATTTTAAGACAGTAGAAAGACCACATAAATATATTACCAGCAAAAACTGTTATTATCGCTATACTAATAGGAAAACTCTGAAGAGATACAGCATTCTCTTCCTCAATATTATTGTTGAAAAATCCCATGTCTCTGAAATATAAAAGTTGTAACAGACATTTTTTATGTATAATTTCAGATTAGGCTTAGTAAAAGTGTCCTTTCTTTAAAAAAATTCAAGAATACGTTCCATATTATATTCCTTTTACTGTGACTGAGATGATATATATCTGATGATACTCTCACTTTGACTCCTTCACTCTGGTGTTTTTCAAGTTTTGAGAATTTTGTCTTACGGACTTAAAATAGGGCATGCTATAAGAATAGTTTTTACTGCCTTCTCTCCTTCAATTTTCTTAGCAGGCAAAACTTGATGGTGCCTGTCTTTAATGGTTCAGAGAAGCAGAGCCTGAGTTAAAGAAAATGTCTAATTTTTTTTAAGAGTCCTGATCTGACTTCTGTAACATTTTCTACAATTAATTTTTCATATTCTAAATGTTTCATCTGTTCTTCATAACCTCTTTATTTTATTCCTCGATTATTTTATTAATTTGCCATGTAAATGTTATAAATCAATCACAATGTGTTTACAAGAGTCTCCTGACCATATGCCTTTTTATCTAGATAAGCATGCGCAAAAATCTAGTGGTGTGCCTAAGCTCCAGCGCTCCTTTGAATCCAAAAAGCGTTCTCTGGCTATGGCACTATGGCACTTCACTGGGCATGGGCTATTTCACCTTTCCAGTGCTTCCTGCTCTGGTGCAAGATTGATGGGTTGGCAAACAGGAGAGTAGGACCTTAGCCTGGAGAAGAGGTGGCTCAGGGGTGACCTTATCACTCTCTACAACTCCCTGGAAGGAGGCTGTAGCCAGGTAGGGATCAGCCTTTTCTCCCAGGCACCCAGTGACAGGATTAGAGGGCATGGTCTTCTTCAGCTTTTCCTGGGAAGGTTTAGGTTGGACATGAGGAGAAATTTCTTCACAGAAGGGCTGATTAAACATTGGAATGGGCTGCCCAGGGAGGTGGTGGAGTCTCTGTTGCTGGAGGTGCTTAAAGAAAGACTGAACGTGGCACTCAGTGCCATGGTCTATGAGTGCCATGGTCTAGTTGACAAGGTGGTGTTTGTGCATAGGTTGGACTCCATGATCTCAGAGGTCTTTTCCACCCTCGTGGATTCTGTGATTTGCGCGCGCATTTGCGACTCCGGGTGCTCTGCCGTTCCGCGGCAGCCGCTGCTGTTAGCTGCGGCCGGGCCGGGCCGGGGCCGTGCCGCGCTGTCACTGCCGGGCCGGGCGGGGCCGTGCCGGGCTCGGGCCGTGCCGTCGCTGCCGGGGCGGGACCGGGGGTTCGCCCCTCCCGCCCGGCGCGACCTTTCCCCCGCGGCTGCGCCGCCCCTTCCGCCGGCGCGTCCGCGTGCGAGGGGCCGCTGGCGCTGTTGCTCCGAGGCGGCTCCGCGCCGAGGTGAGCCGGAACCGCGGCCACGGCCCGGACCGCCCGCCTGCCCGGCCGCAGGAGCCCCGCACGGGCCCCGGCCGCCGCCGCCGCGCGGGTGTCTCTCCTCGGCTTCCTGCAGGCGGAGGCCCGGCTGGGCCTCTGCGCCGCGCCGGGAGGGGACGGGGAGTGGAGGGTGCGCGGGGGTGTCGCGGGGAGCTCAGTGTGCCCTCCTCTCTGCTTGCAGATGCCCCCGAAAAAGGGAGGCGACGGGGTTAAGTCGCACCCGATTATCGGAAGGTTCGGGACGTCCCTGAAGATCGGCATCGTCGGGCTGCCGAACGTGGGGTAGGTGTTGGGGGCCGGGCGGGGAGGCTGCTCGCTGTCCCCGCGGGTGCCCCTGCGCAGGGCAGCAGCTGGGGCGCTGCGTGGGTGCGGACAGATGCGGACCGGAGCTGAGGGACACGAGTCTCGCTGCTCAGTGATGCGCTTCCATCTTTAGCTGGAAGTACTCGCAGCTGGAGCGACGCAAAACTGGCAGCGATAGGCAGGTGTGTACGAGTCTGGACAAGATAATAGGGCAGGGTTCAAAGAAAGAAAAAGTAATTGCTGAGTTTCATAAAACCCTAGGTCTTTTGTCTCTGCTATTTTCTTACTTCCACTGTTGTGTATGCGTAATGCATGTTTTTGTGCAAATACTTAGGCAAGTGTGCACAACACATTGCTTTTATATTTTGGGATGATGTGCACAGGAAGGGGTTAATTCCATGTCATTAGCAGTGAAGAGAATTTTCTTTCTTGAAACTTCTTCAGAGAAGAAGAAGTCTTCTCGGTGAGATAAGCCTAAGTGACAGTTTGGAAGAGATGCTGGAATGTTAGTAATTGATTTCTGTCATGCTTCTTATCTGTAGTTGTGGCTCCTCATAGGAGCTCTACTTGAAAAGGAGGATGAATTGATTACCTGGAGAATATACATGAGAAACTTTTTGGTATTAATTTCTCTATCCTGTTTGCTAAGAGAAGGTCTCAGCATTTTCAGTCTTTACGTCTTTAACAAATTAGACTGTGTGCATGTCTTAAAGCTGGAAGCACTGCTTTCTTATGTTTTTGTTATAATTTATTTTATTTTTCAGGGTGTAGCTAAGATGTACTCTGTAAAGGAAATAATTAGCTGTAGCATTGTACTGCATGTCAATGGGGATAAATAGCATTTTCAATTATGTTATGATGTAACTTTCAAAGAAAATTGTTAGTGACTTTTGAGCATGTTGGCTGTATGCAGAGCAGCTCCGAAAATCACAACAACTTGAATATTTATTGTAGAAAATTTGGGAATTAATAAATCAAGAATTGCTCTTTTGGCTTAATAAATGCCAGCTAACAAAGTAATCTGTTATTTGGTTTAAGGGAAAGTGTTCTCTCTTTTTCCCCCTGGTAAGAGTACTTGTAGGCTTGTTGCCACTGATAATTAACAAGGATGACAATAGTTTGGTAAGGTATAACTGTATCCTCATATGCACCAAAGATTATTGGTAACTGATTAACTGATGCGATTTGCTTTTTGTGCCACTTTTTTTCCTCTTTTCATTGTTGACTTTTATTGCTTAGATACTGAAATTGTGTCACAATGTAAATAAATCTTAAGGAGCAATATACATGTGTGGAAAGGGTGAGTCATGGCAAAACTAGTTAAAAGAAAAGTTTCAAGCATGCTTACTGGTGTCTCACTGTACTTGAAGAAAATGAGAAATAGCCAGTAGGACTGTGCATTGCTTTTGACTTAATTATTTTTTGCTAATGTGTGTGTACAATACACATACTTAGGGGAATTTTAAAGGATAGGGAAGAGAGGTAACCATCACTGGGTTTCACTGGGGTATTCCAGATGCGTGTGCTTTCTGCTAGAATCAGGTCAATGTCACTGCTGTTGAAGTAAATGGAAAGCTCAGTATTGCTTTGGGTTAAAATGGGGTTTAATCCAGTACTTTTAAATGCTTCTAAATTGAGCTACTTTAAGAATGTTTGTATGTCATTTATAGGAAATCAACGTTTTTCAATGTGTTAACAAAGAGTCAAGCGGCAGCGGAAAATTTTCCTTTCTGTACTATTGATCCGAATGAGAGTCGAGTGCCTGTGCCAGATGACAGATTTGACTTCCTATGCCAGTATCACAAACCTCCAAGGTAATTCTTACTATTTTTCTGCAGTTAGGCAGCTGAAATAGTATTACTGAACCAAAACTTTTCATAGAACTTTAATACAGCTATAATGTCTGGAAGTTTGTTACTGACATCTGTTTTAGAATGTGAAATTATATGTCTACCTGGATTTTACCTTTCCTATGCCCCTGATACAACCTTTATTTTATAAGAATGGTAAATACAGGAGCTCTCAGTCATTGCTCAACACCATTTGGTGCTAGGTGTTCCTGTCTTTGAAGGTGGTTGCTCCCAGGTGCCATGGAGGATCTTCTGAAGAGATTTGGAAAGTAAACAGTAGTGGACATACCTAACTAGTCATAAGGTTGCTTATTTGGAAGATTTCCACCCTATACTTTGAAACATTCAGAATATTGTATGTGCTGTATGAAGCTAAACAAATATCTGTCATTATCCCTGCATCCTCAGTTATTTGGCAATAAAGTTTGTGGGCAGTTGTTTTTTGTCCCTGATTTTCTCTCCTTTCAGTAGGCTCTGCTACTCATACATCTCTCTCTACTCTTTCATTGTTCCAGGAGTGTGTTAATTTTGTCACATCATTTTTTATTTTTTTGCTATTGACTGTAATCTGCTGTGTATGTTCAATGTGTTCAGTGTGGGAACTTCTTTTTTTTTGCTTGAACAGCAAAATTTAAGGTGCTTTCAGAAAACAGGGACTTAAATAGGGACTTGTGACTCATTAATTTTAGTTTGCAGTTACTTGCAGCGGTATCCTGAATCATGTGATTGTACATAAATCATGGGGCAAACTAGCATGCACGTGTGTGCTTTTTTCCAACTCTTGGGTCTCAGTTTTAGAGCCAGATCTCACCTACAGTTAAAAAAGATTGATTAGTTGGTAACCAAAAATCCATTTTCTGACAATTTTCAGGTCTAAGCAAGCTGTTTCCATTTATAACTATTGTGCAGTTTTTAAATACTGCATTAATATGAAGCTGTTAGTTTAGGTGGATTGTTATAACATGTTATCTTGTTTTTCCTGCTCAAGTCAGTATTAAGCATGATGGTTACTGCATGGATCTTAAAACTGCTGGATTAGAGACAGATCTTTCAGGCTGTTGACTGTGCAGAGGTAATGACATAGCTTTTAAGTTTTGTTGACAGTTTTCTTCTAACTTGTACTATTAGTGCTGCTTTGGCCGTGTCAATAATCCCTTTTCATTCTCACTTAGCTATGAATGGCTACTCCCATATTAATAGCTGAAGTGACAAAGAGATTATTACCTCTTCCCTCACCCTGCCTTTGGCCATCTATCTTTACAGGGAGTGCTAAGATTGTAAATACTTGTCTGTATGTTCTCTGACTCACAAATTCTCCTTCCCTCCCTCCTAACTCATCGCTCTAAAGTATTAATGAAAACAGTATATTTTCTGTCTTTACTCTGTAAATATACTGAGTTTGATAACAAGATGGATAATCAGCTTTTATTTGAATGATCTGTTGACTCTCTACAGACATTTGGTAATTAATGAATGTGGGCATTAGTGGATAGTTATATCTTTTGAGTTCACTTATGCTGCTTATATGATTTTTGTATTTCACTGTAACAGTAATAAAGCAGAGCCAATTAGTGGTAGTCCAGTAGGACACTAGACTGAGGTAACTTAGTGGGCTGTTTGTGCTTTTCTGCCTCAGACTAACTTAGTAAAACGAGGCTGTAGTCACAAAGATAGGCTACTGAATTGTAATTTAAATGTCTTAATTTCTCCGTATAGTCTTGATTTTGTTCTTCATCTTTATGTAATACGTTCTGTGGTAATTTTCTACTTGTTTGGATTAGTAGATGTAATCCATCTGTGCACACATAATGTTTATAAACAGTGAATTCTCTTTAAATTGGACTCTTGTCTAGCCTCAAGATTTTGTCTTTCAAAATCTAAAGCATTCGGGTTTTTATTTCCCATATGTTACACTTAGTGTTCACAGAACTGCAGTCATTGTTGGGAGATGGGGAAAAGAAAAAAGGGGTGACTTTGGCCTAACTGAAATAATGTGTGACAGGACAGAGTGATCTTGCCTTGGTGCCTGCAGGGAGCCAGGAGAGGGGAGAGGGACAGGGCTGGGCTGGCAGTTGCTGTCTGTGCCACTGAGCTGGGACTGCTCTGCTGCAGCCAGACTGACTATTGCCAGGGGCATTGCTAGTGTGAGTTAGTTCTGCTGAGCTGCCATTGGGGGAACAGTTGGGATCTTCAGGTTCTATTTGTTGCTTGGAGATCCATTCTTCTCTCCAGAAGAGGAGAGCCTCAGCTTTGTTGGGACTCCTGTGCTGTCACTTGTTGGCCCATGCTGAAAGCTGGGGTTAATTGGAAGTGTAAATGTTTGTAAGTGAAATCCCATAGGCAAAAATTTAGAGACAATTATCTACAGGTAAATCTGTATTTGATAGATTAAGGTACACTGGCAGAATTTGTAACCTATGCTTTTTTTCTTTCTGCAGCAGTGGAATGTATGTGACTGTTGACAATAAATAAGTTGAATGATATAGACTGTACACAGAAGGTGGGCTCTAAGAACTTACAGTAAAAGCTGCTATGTTGTTGCCATATGATGTAGATGATTTCTTTGAGCTTTAGCATTACTACTGTGTGCTTTTTGGTGTGAATGAAACTGTGGATACTAAAAAAAAAGAAACCTTAATATATTAAACACAATTCTGAATGCGATTTTAAAGTATTTGTTTATATTGTGCTACTAACTTAATGTATGTATTTAAACTACTTATTTGTTGTAAATGCCATACAATATTCAGTGAAAACTCATTTGTTACACTGTGCCCATGTGTAGCTTTCTCAGAAAGGAGATGGTTGACTTTTAATTTTGTTTTCCTCCTACCTCTGTTACTGCAGTACAGATACCTTCAAGCAAGGTTTTACAGACTAATGATTGGATTAGTTCCAGTTTTGTAACTGGAAAGAGAGTATTTTCTGTAGACTGATTCACTTCAGCAGGAACTAAAGCAGAAAGGTGTATTTCCCCCCACCTATCTATGAATACTAAGTAGGTAGCAGAGGATGAGGTCTGCTGATTCTGTAATGGAAAAGAGATGTTTTTCATCTCAACAAGTAGCTCCTGACATGAAAATTATGGCATGGAAGCCAGAAAGAGTTGCTCTGTTAACTGCAATTAATATTTTATGGGACACTGTGTTCAGGAGTGATGGGTATCTCACACAGAAAAAGAACTGTGTGCATAGTGCCTCTGAAGAAATTTTAGTAACTTAATAAAAGCTTTAATGAAGCTATTTTCTTGGGTATTTTTTGTTCTAAATTTAATTAAAGTGCTGCTTAATCACCTTAAACTTAGAACAATTTTTTTTTTTAATGTAAGCATGTCAAACTCATGTAATTTGAGCAGTGATTTGTGTCCTAGCTCACAAATAGCTTGAAAGCCTCTGGGTGTATGTACCCATCACTCTTAGGCCAAACGTCCCCCAGCCTGTTGCCACAGTTGTGGTGTGCTGTGCCTGACAAGGAGATGTGCCTCAAGTGACGCTGGAGTCCAGCCTCAAAATGATTTTCACTGAGGTGGTAGAGGAAACTGCAATTTCCTCTTCATTTCATTTATTTTGTGCCCCAATAATCTTGTCACTGTGATTATTTATATTTTTCTACTTTAAGTTACATGACTGACTAAAAGAAGTACTCAGGAAGAAGCACTGTGAGCCTAAGGTAATTAACTACAGCCTAACTGTAAGCAAGTACACCCAATCACTGCTTTGGCTGATAGGAATCAGCCTGTCTGAAAATCTTAATGAAAAGGTCATTTTGAAGTCTTATGTTTCTGCTTCCTCCCTTGCTTAAAATCAAATGAGATTATAAGCAGGAGTGAGTCGAGAGAAGGGATGAATCAAACTACTTAAAAAGTTGTCGTTATTTGTCTCATTCCTGGTTTGCACCTGTGAATTGCCTTGCACACATGTTCACAAACACAATGCTTATTGCAACCACAAATGTTTCTCTTCCACCTAGACTATTTCTAATCTATCTTAGATGTCCTTTTCAAATTTAAATTTTAAAGTAATTTTGATTATCTCAAAGGAGGATAATATCTAAATTGCAACTAGGTATTCACACCCTTCTTCTACTCCAGCACTGTCTATTATACTTCAGGATCTCTGTCTTTTTTGTCAGCAGAGTGCTTTGATTTGTTCTGTTGTGTTGCAGATTGATAAAATCCATTCATTTATGTTTTTACTGCCCAAGTGATGATTACTGAACTAAATCTGAGTAAATCCCATCGCTGTCTAGATCAGAAAAGTCTTCTGCAATATTCAATGAAAGTTCCCTTGAACTCATTGTAGGATAGCATACTCAGATACATAATAAAGTTTTAAAGTCAAAATTATGTGAGCAGTTGCTGGAAAGCATTTTGTAGAAACCAGGTCAGCAGTGGGACTTTGAGGGACGTCATGTGAGACTTAGACTATGTTTAGGAAGAACATTTATGTAAATGGAAACCACCTGTAGTTTCAAAGTGAGAGATCAATAACTTAGCAGGCTGGGACTCTTAACATATCAGCATCTGTAAAAGAATCCCATTTTTTTACGGAAAATTGCTGGAAATTGGTAACTATATCCTGTTGTTAATGTTCTTTTTCCCTAGGTGTTATTGGCTTTGCCTGCTCTTCAGTTTGTTCTGAGCCTGTGTAAATCAGCTGGGCTGTGATGTGTGTTCTAGCATTGCTCGTTTGTCAACAGTGAATCAAAAGTCTTAAGTAATGGTGACTTGAGCCATCTTTTTTGCCTGATGAGAGAGGCAAAATGTAATTAGTTGTATTTTGTGGGTGTAATAACTTACTGAATAGTTTGAGATGCAGGTGTTTGGCATGTACAGGACGAGCATGTGTTGTAATCCACATTGAATCTCTCTTGCCTCCTTATAATTCATATAAGCACAATTTAATTAGCAAATTTTTCACTTCTGGTTCATGTGCCATTAGGTTCAAGTCTTGTTTGTCAGTACCATGGATAAAATGCTATTAATGAAATCATTCTTGCATAGAAATGACCGGGGTTTATCTGCAGTACCTCGTTCTTTGGAAACAGATTCCTTTAGCTGCCCAGTGAGGGGTTTTGCTTACATTGGTCAAAACTGCTTGCAAGATTGATTGTGGGAGCTGTAACAGTCTCTTGGAAGAGGGAGTTTCAAACTGTTCTGTTTGGAAATGAGCCAAAAATAGCAGTGAGGACAGACTCACTGAGTTGAATGGCTCTCAAAGAGATTGCCACAATATACATGTTCTCTCTCTGTCTTGCTGCTTTTACTTCAGGTCATTTGTGAATGGTAACAGATGACTCTTACTTAAGTTGTATGAATTTTCAGGAAGGAAGAATTTCTCTTTTCTGCAAAATATGTAACGCTATGGATGCATAAGCCTTTATTCCTGAAAATGCCCTAACCACCAGACTGCAAAACTGTACTTTATCTGGCCCAGTGAGTCTTATGCTCTTTTCTTTACTGCATGGTTGCTCATACAGTGAAGCTGGTACACTAATACAAACTCAATGCTAATGTTTTTCCAAGTGAGGTAAAAAATCCCTGCTCAAGAATTAAACCTGTGTTTAAAATATAGAGATACTTCTGGATTTGGTGTTCTGTTTTATATTATAAATCCTTGTGACATGCTTTATGGTAAGTTGGTGTAGCACTGATTTGTACAAATGATCAGTTGATGCCACCTGTTCCTGATGATCATTTGAGGCTCAGTGACATTATACTAATGCTGACTAATGAATCTTAAGAAATGGAAATTAATATGTTTAGAGGAGGAGGAAAAAAAAGCAAAATACAGTTAAGTCTTCAATAAACCATGTTCAATATATATGGTACTTTCCCCTCATTCTGTGCAGCGTTCTCTGTTTATTTATTTTCATGATGTTGACTCTTTGTCTTTCAGAGTAAAGGCAAGTGTGACTAGCTTGTGCCTTTCTCTGTTTTTCTGTGTGTCCATCTTTCTACGATGAATCAGAAATTTAGACCAGAAAGGGAATAGTTTTAATTTGCCTGGAATGTGAGCTTTGTGCTACCCGAAGTGAAGGTGAGAAAGCGCCCTGGAAACCCCCACACTTCAAAGGTCTCTTGCTTGTGTTACTCAGCTCTGAAAGAAATGTTCTTTCCATTGTGTAGCAAATGAGGTTGATTCTGGTGATAGAGTGGCCGTCTGCATATTAAGGTATCTGTCTTGCCCTAATGTGGCATCTTTGTAGTGAAAGTGTGAATTGCTCTGATGGCTGGCCAGGAGGTCAATCCTACCAGAAAGGTGAGAAGGGAGCATAGAACATTTCTTACACCACCTTTGTTTTCCTTAAAACACGGTTTAAAATGACAATGGAGAAGTGCTTTAAAGAGTGGCTTTTTCTATCTTGGTGCTGAGTAGTTAAATGTCAAAAAGCAAGGACTGGGAAGTTGCCCGCAGTTTCTTCTGAAGTATGTTAGTTCTTGTGTCAGTCAAAAGGAGTTACTGGGTTAATGAATTCATATTTACTGGCTTCTGTCTTCAGAATGTGAGTTATTCTTCCTAGTGTCTTAAATAAAGATTTGTTCTGAGTTTGTGTACTGGTAGTTAAAAAAATACAGTGGGACAAAAATGTGAAATTTGTAAAATTGGTTTACTTCATAGTATACTTACATTCATATACTTTTGACTGCATTCCCGAGCATTAACTTGCAGCACACAATATCTGTCTTCCCAAGGATAGGCCCTTCTTTTCATGGGCCTAGTGAAGTTTAAAGTCACTATTGTGTTACCTGAATGTAAGTAACATACTGTATTGTGTTACATACTTGTTTCTTTCTAAGTACATCACAAAGTTACGAATTACATGGAGTATGTCCTACTAAGTTCCTAAGGTATTATACCTGACAGGTTTAGTGACACTTTGAACTTCACCTTAGTAAACAAAAAGATTTTGTCCAGATCTTGTATTGTGAAATTATTTTACTTGAAATAAATAATTTTTCTTTGGAAGTGTTAGAGCAAGATTGAAAACAAAACTTTAGGTCACCCCTCTTCCAGAAATAATTGATGTTCCTTATTCAAACAGATTCTAGTACATCGTATCTCCCCAAAGAGAGTTATTTGAAGTGAGGAAGCACATCTGCTGATTTTTTTGCAATCAAATGAAAGTGGAATAGCACCAAAGGAAAAAAAGTTGGAATTGTGTATTGTTCTACCTAAGTCAGTTGCTCAGAGCAGAGACAATGATCCATAGATTTCTGTAACTACATTTTTTTCTGTCTGGGCTATAGCTGCCCTACCAGGCACTGTGATGAGACAGGTGGTTTTCCTGCTGGTGGAGTTTCCTGCTGTTACAGATTTGACAGTAGTCATGTTATCAGATATTCAGTATTTGAAAAGACGTATTTATCAGCAAGTTGTCACACTAATAAAAGTAAAGCTTAGTTTGGGCTGTGGACAGTAAAGATTTCAGAAGTGTATTACTGCCTAGAAGATTACTGGCTAGGTTATCCCTAGCCCTCATTCCCACCTTTGTGGTTGTTTCTGTCTGTGGGCAGCAAGGTAAGGCTTTGGAAAAGGCATATTAAGGTGGACCACAGAATTTATATCTTTGGATTTGAATACCATGTTGAAGAACACTCACCACAGAACAGGGGGAGGGCTTTCCAGATCAGCTCTTTTCACCCATGCTGCCTTGGAGTGGTGTCACCCCTCTCCTTGGGGCTGTGTGGAAGCTGGGGGTTTGGGATTTACTGCTGTACTTAGTGCCAGAAAAATGGTGAGCTGCTGTATTATCCTAGCATAGTGCTCATGAAATATGATGAAGTGTTTGATGGGAACGAACTACTCTCCCACCTATATTTTGGAGCTATCAAGCTGGAGATTTTTAGACTATGATGTGCAGTTTCTGGTCTTTTGCAAGTGGGGGATTTGCAGCATTTCACTGTGGTTCTGTCTCTGACACTGTTCATGAGGATGGTGTTAGTTGCATAGAGCATATGCAGGTTCTTTTAGTCAACACCTTATCACAAAGTTTTAGTGGTTTCTTGGGGCTTTTTCCTGATTCAGCTCGATTTTAAGAAGTAATTTGGTTTAGAGTGTACATGAAAAGTTTAAAGCCCATTATGTTACTTGTTCATTTTTTAATAAGTTGAGAATTTGTGGAGAATAGAAGGTTTGCAGTTTATAAGTTTCCCATAACTTTAAAAGCTTCTTTCTGGTTTTTGTCAGCTAATTTGAACTTAATGACTATTCTGTTGTTGCTGTATAAAATATCATGTGAACATGTCTGCTTAACCCTTTGCTGTTCACTATGGTGGAAAGCATCACAGCGGTTTATAATATAATACCATCTTAACTTACCTGTTTTTTTTACGAATTGTTTGCATTACCCTGGTCACTGCTAATTATAATCAGCACTGTATTAAAAAAAAGTGCTCTTCTGAGAAAGTTGCATAACCTGCTGAAGTAGATGGTAACCTTGGAGGTGTGCAATAGCAGAGTGCAATGGCCTTTTGTGTCTTACCCCTTGGGTCCTGTGAAAACTGTGTGTTGCACATGAGATATTTATGCCTCAGCGTTCCAGGCCTGCTTGATTATTGTGTAGTTGTCTGTATGATTCCACACTTCAAAACTAATTTACTTCATTTTACATAAATATTTACAGAGAATTTAGGGAATGGATGTTTTACATGGGATGGGGGGAATTTTGTCTTGTGCACACCACACTGGTGATGTTTAACTTGTTTCAGCAAAGAAGTGTTGGATTTTCGTGTTCTGAATTTATTTCTGTTCCAAAAATGTTGGCCAATATGCTTTAGTAATGAAACTTCTAACTTTTATATTTCAGCAAAATTCCAGCATTTCTGAATGTGGTGGATATTGCTGGCCTGGTGAAGGGAGCCCACACTGGACAAGGCTTAGGAAATTCCTTCTTGTCTCACATTAATGCCTGCGATGGGATCTTTCATCTGATGCGTACGTAAACTTACCTGTTTTCTCTAGCTAAGGACAGCACTGTTGTACTGTAATTAATAACTGTGGAGCAAATATCCATTACAATTCAACTTCTGCCATTCAATTCAAAGCCATCAGGTTTTTCCAGCCAAGACAATCCTCATCCTCTGCTATTTAACAGGTATGCCTTTCTTCATTAGCCTTGCACTGAAGACCTAAAAAGCAACTTGTTTTTGGAAATCTGCAGTAATGATGTTTCGTTTTCTTCTGCTGTCAGTGCTTGGCAGTTTGTCTAATTTCATGAAGAAGGAAAAGTGGAATGTGTTAATAATAAAAGACAGAAATGGAAGTAGAAATCTGCTGCTTTTGTAAATCCTTAAACTTTGCAGATCCTGAGAGGATGAAGTTTCTTTGTTGCCTTTTACCAGGGTTTGGTCCGAGTTCCTGATGAACTTTGTATCTTTGGGAACCAATGCCCTGAAACCAACTGTCAGTTTTCAGCCTGGTGGGTGGACACTGAACACTGAATGTCTGCAGTCACAGTAGAAAGTGACTTAAGAGGAACCCAGGCAAGCTGCTCGTGTTCAAGGGTAATAGGCAGGGGACTGGAGACTTGTATGCCAGCAAGCTGGAAAGGAGCTGTTGTTGAAGGTGAAGAGAAGATAAGAATTATAAAATATTGGTAGGAAGAGCTGTAACAGGAAGGGATTTGGGGATTATGCATTTTCGAAGTATGAAAAATTTAGTGTTTGGTTTCATTTTGATTTGATCTGGAACATATTTTCACCTTTGAGCACTGGAAGTGTTGCTTCCTGTCTTTGTGCTGTTGTGATACACACTACTACTGCCTGTGGTAATGGCCAGCATGGGAAGCAGAGTCCTTCAGAGAGTCCTTGGTCTTTTTCATGGACGGCAGGCAGGAAGTCAGATGCAGGTCATTGTGGATTTATGCTGTAGACTTCAAGCTCTGCGTGCCTAAGTATATTGAAGAAAGGCTTGTTAGGCTTTGACTTAGCTTGGTTCTGTTGGTAATTTTGCAGAAAGCTGTTTGAGAATTAACCAAGTTGTATTAATGAAGGTAACAATAGGTAAGAAAGTGGCTTGATAGGAATGGAGTTGAGTATGATGACACAAACTTTGGGTGGCTCAGCAAAGGTATTTTATAGTTCTAGGCTGAAGGGTTTGATCCTGTTTTCTTTATTTATTGAGGATGTGTTAAACTGCGTTTTCTTTAGGACAGAAGTATATTTGTTGTCTTTTTAGCTGCCATAACAAAATACACTGTTGTTACCTCTTTGTGTTTTGGGATGTTTTTTGGAGAAGGCTGTTGCCTGTCAGTTGATTCACCATAAGGTACACAGGTGAGCTCTTACATGGCATAAATCTGAGAAGTTCTGTTTCCACCTAGCTAATTCTCTGTTTTCTTTACCCTCATTTAAAAAGTGACAACACCCCCATCTTGAAATGGCTGTGAGTGTTCAGCCTTCAAATTTCCATATGCTTGTTAGACTGTTACTTTTCTTGAGATAGATGGTTTTCATTAAATCAATAAAACTATTGTTTATGTGTCTAAGGTATATTTAATGTATGCAAAGAAACAGGCAAATGGCAACCACACATGGTAGGGTTACAGGACAAGTAAAAGGAGAGGTAGATTTGTGTTGAGCACCACTGTATTTTTACACATGATTAGTGACAGTACAAAGTAGATTCTCTTAACTCAGCAAACAAGTGAATTAAGTTCTTCCCTACAGAATAGAGCAATCCATTCTTGGGTTTTGATACTTCCTGTAAATATTTTTTTTCTGTAAAAGTGCACAAACTGAAAATGCTTTACTGATATTTATACTAAACCAGTTGGTCTCCATACACTTAAAAAGAAAAATTTCAGATGTTATCCCAGTTTCTTAGGGGTAGGAGTAAAATTTACTTTTGGTCATAGTTCTGAAAACCTCAGATATACTTGTTTACTTACTTACTGGCTGAATGAATGAGGGATTTAATTTTGAAATGGTTGTCTGTCCTGGATAGTGGTGTTTGCAGTCCCACAGTAGCCTGACACGTGCTTTAAGGTACAGCTTTGTACATCTTCCAAGTTTCATGGTTTAATTTGGAACATTTCTGACAGCTCTGTTCTCCATGTTTCAGGTGTACTGCAGTTTTGACTGAGGCAGCAGTGTTTTGTGTGGTGACAGAAGGCAGGTTTTTTGAAGGTTATCATAGCCCTTCTTCCCCAGTTTAATGGCTTTAACCACCTTTCAACTTTTATGGCAGATCGGTCACAAGTACTTGTAGAAAATTACTTTCTTTGTATGGTGAACTATAAATGGCAATTTTGTTACAAGTGTAAATTTACAAATTACGCTTAAACAATGCTTCAGTGAGGAAAATGGTAGATATCAGTATTTAGTCACTGCTACATCTCTGTCAATTTTTTGAATGTAGTGAGGGTTAAATAGCCAGAGCTCATCATGTTTTTGAATTTCTCTTCCCACTGATATTCTGCAGTCCTAGTTTTCTAGAAAATATGTCCCACATTTTTCTGTTTTTTTTAGTTTCTTTAATGAAATCCAGTCTTTCTCTTCAAAGGTACAGAAAATGGGAGGAAGCTGGTCTGTAAAAGTACTTTGCTATCAAATGCTCCTTTTCAATTAATAAAAAACATTAGAGTTGGATGCCTAATATTTCAAGTAGGGCAGACAACATTGGGTTTTGTGGAAGAACCTGAGAGCTCACCTGTTGCATTCCCTGGTGTGCGAGTCCTGCAGAGGATCCTGTGAGCTGCCTGCTGCTCACAGTGACTCGGTGCTGGGGCAGTGCAGGCACGTAGGGCTGGGAAGCTCCTGCTTTGCTCCTGTGGAAGTGCTCTGACTTCACAACAGAGGAGCTCCAGCTGCCCTTTAGCAGCAGGATGAGGAGTTTGGTAACTGATAATCCGTGAAATCTTGTTCTTTGTGGTAGGAGTGAAAGAGCTGTGAAGCTGGGTAAATATCCCCTGTGGTCTTACGGAAGTGACTGGTGTGACCAATGCCAGTGGGTTCCTAGAAAGCTTTAATTGCTTTTACTCCAGTTTTATGTTTGTTAAAATTGGAAATGTTTAGTCCACCCCCTGGTTCTGTCTCCTTCAGGGTTTTAGATAGCTTCTAAAGCTATTTGTCATTACTTAAAGCTTTGATAGCTATGAATCATGTCACTTGAGCGTAGTTTATTCTTTCTTGAAAACCACTAATCAAAACTGGGTTTGACAATATGTTTGCTGATTTTTGCTCAGCATTTAAAATCAAGTTGACTTAATTGTACTTTTTTACCATCATGAAGGTTAATGGTAACCTCTAGTAATACTGCTAGTGTTTTGATTTGCCCACAAAAATCAAAGTGTTGATAAAGTTATTTAACTGAATAAGATACATCCTCTTTTTTTGCCCATTTTTTTGACTTCCTATAAAAATGTGTGTATTTTCTATGTGAAGATGCTAATAATCTGTAGCTTTTATATGCTTCAGGCATGATGCATTTTTCCCCCATGTTCTCTAACAAGAAACCATATTTGCTGATTGCTGCTCCTGGAATCTGACTGCTGCTGAGAGGAGGCTTGTGAGGATATCACTTGGCTACACTCCACTGCACTAACATTTCAGTGAACAAAGTATGACTTACATCTCATCCTTTCAGCATGTGTGTTCTGTGCTTTGGGAATCACAGTGGCTCAGTTTATGCAGCTGTAGCTCGACTCTGTCACTTCTGATATGTGAAGCTGTTTTTTCATCTTTATAATGTGTCAAAATTCACCTTGAAATGATGTTAACGTATCTGTCTTAAAAAAAGTGGTATTGTCTTTGACATATTTTGGTTCATTTTTTTGAAGATGCTTTGGTTTTGTTTTACATTACTAAGTGCAATTGACACATGTTAAAAAAGCGTTCCCTGTTTACAAATACAAATCGTTCACTGCTAAGTTACCAAAGTTTAAAAATAGTCTGCACATATCAAACTTGTTGGTGTTACACTATCAAGATGTATTGATGTATGCTATTGAGTAGATGTGAGTTCCTACTGAAATTTTCTCTTCTTATTTATTGTTAGAGCAACTGAATTAAAGATGAAAAAAATATTTGCAAAAGCTTATAGTTCAGCTAAACTTTCAGTTGGCTTTCAGTAACCTCTCCATATTAAATCCAGAAATTGGGAAAGCTTTCAAATTAAACCGGCAGTTGTGTCTGTGTATTAATCTGGTGCTTGTGGGTTTTTTCTTTGTAGATTTGGGGATTTTTTTGGTTAAATATTGTACAGTGTTTTGATTTTGAGAAAAGACTTCACGTGGGAAATGTTTCTAATCACAGAACCATGAAAATGACATCCCTCTACTCCTTTTAGCAAAATCATCCCTAAAATTGAAATAATTTATATTTCCAAGACTGGTTTTGCATTGCATGTTGCAATTTCAAAATTTCAGTACAAGAACATGGGAAGACACTTGGGATGAAGGCTGATGCTTAAAAGTGGTTGTTTGTAGAAGGATATGAAGAGCAGACGAGAGCCTTGTGTGTGCTTTGGATACTAGTACATTATTGTCCAAAAGGTTGATAGTGGAATTAAAGGACAGGATGGGATTCTTGTCAGTCTTCTCTCATGCAGTTTCAATTGCTGCTACTTTGAAACCTACACCTGCAAGAGAGAGGGAGACATTTTATACACCAGCATCCTGTTTGATTGATCAGTGCCAGTGCAGGATCAACTAGCTTAATTTTGCCAGCTGTGGAAAACTTTAACTAATCAGATTTTTCACTTAGGCAAGAAGATAATTAGGAAGGGCAGTAACCTCTTATGCTGAAAAATTGCAGAAGAATGTTTCAAGCTCTGTCGTCGTTCTTGAACATAACATTAGTGTGTTTGAGATGCAGGAAATCACATTATAAAATCACCCTAATCTCCTGTTACATTGCTGGTGTTTCTTTTCTTTTGGTGTGTGTATATGAAAAAAATTTCTTGGTTTGCACCTCAGAGCTGTTCGCAGTATTCTGTTTGCAGCTTTGTCTCCAGCAGAGGAGTGAATTTGTTTCGTGGGCATGTGGGTGCAAACTGTGGAACAGGTGCTGGAGAATTGTCATCACTGTAGTGAGTTAGCCCTTGTCTTTATTTAACAGTAAATTACATTGCCAGACTAAATGAAACTGATACCTGAGCTTTAATCTGTGTTACTCTAAAGTCAGGTGGTTACACTTGAAAGCACAAATAAACTCAGGTAAGTGTTAAAATAGGTTTCATTTAAAAATTTCTCACAAGTAGCTGTTCTGAGAGCTGAACAAGCCTCCCCAAATACATGGATATTAGGAGCAGAAATTTATATCTATCATATTAATACATGATAATTAAATATCTCTCAAGGATGTACTTTACTTCTTCAGATAGAAAAAGCTATGAATGTTCAAACATTATGTTATTAATCAAACAGTCCAAAATTTGTTTTATGTTGAGGTTGCCTCTTGATGTCATAAATTGAAATTTGATTGCATTGTACCTACGAGGTTTCGGTCTCAAATATTGTAAAGTCTGTAATTTTATTTAATTACTTATTCTCATTGAGAAGGAAAATTACTGTTCTTGCATTCTTGTCTAGCCTTTATCATAGTTTGATAATGCTAGATTTGTTAGTATAACGCTGATTGAAGTGACAGTGGATTTTGGAACCCACTTTGTCATTCATCTTTAGCATAATATTCTATGCCTCTTTATGTCCAGTTTCTTTTTTGTATCAGAACAGATGAAAACATAAAATTTCCTGTCTAAAGGCCACCACCCTTGCTAGAGTAGCAGCATCTAATGCCATTCTATTTATAGATGGAACTTGTTAAGTTTCCTCAGCAGGGACTTAAAGCTATGACCTCGCAGGCCAGAAACAGGAGAGCTACCTACTGAGCTACAAGGGCAATCTCTCAATTCTAAAGAATACATAGAAAATTTCTAATATACTGTACTGTGAGTCATAAAGTACTTGACCAGTAAACCCTCCCTCCCCTGAGAATAAAGACCAGGCAGGCTATCTTTACTGAGTCATTGCTATTATTTGACCTACGACTACTTTTATTACAGTTCTGTGTGTGTGTGATTTGGCAGTGTGTAATTGCTATTTAGGCAATGCAGATGAGGTTTTCCGCTGTAATGCTTCAGAGAAATCGTCAATGTGTGATAGAGTTGGGGTGTTCAGGTGACTGTGAAATACATGTTTACCTGTTTGAGTGGGTGTCTTTGCTGATGGTGTAGAATATCCTGACTTCTTAAAAACAGTGATAGTTTAATAATTTATTAAATTTTTTTGCTGTTTCATGGACTTTCTTGAAAACTTGAAGGGAAAAGTACTGCAGATGGATTTGGGTGTTTTTCCTAATGGTTTTGTTTCTAATATTAAATATTTGCCTGTTTTACTTTGGTCAGAAGAAGGCTACCTCAGAAAAGGTAAAGTAATAGTTCTTTGCAAAAAGAGTGTTTTCACTTTAATTGGCTGCGTGATTGTATCAGAAAGGTTGAGTAGTCTGTAAACTGAGAATATTGTAGCATCCCTTTCAGAAAGTTGCTTTTGTGAAAGTGTTGTTTTTTTTTTTTTAATGCTTTTGAGAAAGTGTTGTTGTCTTGGTTTTTATTTTAATGCAGAGTTTTAAGGAAAACTTTAAATTAGAGAGGTTCCTTGAAGCACTTCTGTTTCTCAATTGAATCGTAGATGATGGCTATGCTTCCTAGCACAGCTGAGGGCGTGGGCTACCTTGGTTTGTGAATGGCAGGAGTTTGCTCAGGGGCTTTTTATCACTGTCCCTTGTTGCTTTGGAGTTGAATATGCAAGTGAGTCAATACTAAATGAGCTGAGGTGACCATTTCCAAGACTTACGTGCCTTCAGTATTGAAATAGACAAGGAGCAGTTTACGTATCTGATTGCTGTGTACTGAACAGTGGACTAACTACTGCAGATGAAGACCAGGAGGAACCTGGCTTTGGGTTTCTAATTCTGGCTATGAGTTAACTTATCCTAGACAAACTAAACAAAGCTTCTGGGTTAGTTAAGATATGCTGTTGTAAGATTTAATTAATATATACCTTCATTTTGTTCTGTGTCAAGCAAATTTATCTGAGATCCTTGCGTTGTTAGAGTTCCTTTGTCTTTGCCTGTGAGAGTTTATGAGACCATTTAATAAACTGACAGAAAAAGCTCTGATTCAGTTTCCTTTCAGAATTGCTATTTATGGGAGCTGCCTGGTTTCTACAACAGCCAAAATGCCACTTTCAGAAAAATAGGTGTTTGTCCCTTTCCAAGTCTTACGTTGTGCCAGACTTGTACACTGGATGGGAAGGTCTTCTGCAAGCTGAAGTAGCTCCATACTCCAGCACCTTTTCTCATGGGTATGCTGCCATTTTCTTCTGTGCTGTTGGAACTGATTTTGAAACCATGTAGTAAAAGGGGCTTTGAGTCTTAAAAACAACCATATTCTTCTTTCTGAGTTATTTTAAAAATAGGTAATTTCTCTAATCAGGTTCAGTATGTAATACAGCAAACAGTCATGCTGTTCTAGCTGAGGGAGCATTAAGCTGAGATTGGTAAGATGAAAAATATTTGTAAAAAGGCAGTCATAGGAAATATGCCGGTTGCATCCTTTTTTTTTTTCCTCTTTTGTTTTCTTTTCTTCTAAGTTTACAAGATGTAGGGATGTTTTCTTTCAAACCTTGCATGTTGTCCACTGGAGTCTGAAGAAATCTGACTTTCTTATGACTGTTATTTATGCTGAGATGTTATTGAGATGCAGGGTTTGGTTGCAGATGTGCCTTTGTGCTGTTGTAATGCTGACGTATTGATGTGGAAATCTGCTGACTTCTTTTGGGGAGCCTTCAACAAAGATAGTTGGTATGTTTTCAATATGCTTTCCAGACTTTCTCTTCTGTTCTGATGAAGTCCAGCTTCACTTTGGGTGAAGATGAAGTTTTGCTTTTCTACTTGGGTTTACGATGAGTTATGTATTAGTCAGTAATCAATGTCATCTCAGCAGAAATTCTTATGGCCTGTTTTTTTCTCTGTTTGGAACTTGTCACTCTTGTGTTTGCTTCACACAGTTTCTCCCAGCTATTTTTTAGTGTATTTCAAGATGAATTTTTATCCTGGTATCTTCTGCGGAAAACAGAATTAGCAATGGGCTGGATTGAAATGCTGGATGATTATCAGCAGTAGTTGCAAGGGCTGCTTTGGAAACTGTTGCTTTAGTTTTGATGCCAGGGGGTCTCTAGCCTCAAACAACACCCTGGAGCCTCTGTGCCTGGAGACAGTTAACAAAATACCAAGCCAAGCATTTATTCATTTTTGTGCAATACCTCAGAAATGCTACTTTCAGTACTTATTTTAGGTTTTGCAATTAAAGTGAAGCTTCATCTGTTGTTGATAAAATAGCTAGAAGATTCTTCAGAACCTCCGTGTTTCTCATTTGGTATGTAATTAAGTTTCTGTGTATTCAAGTAATACATGATTAATTTGTTTTCTTTAAAGTTAGTTTAAAAGACTTTCTTTACAAAATCAAACAACATCCCTTCTTCCTTCTCTCTGCCTTCCTCATTCCCCCCACCATCATATACATTTTTTTCCTTATATGGATGATGGCAGAAGCTTCTGTACCTCAAACTCGCTTTACTAGTTAAACTTTTAAAATATGTTTGAGCATAGGTTTGCATTTCAACACTAGCCTAGATGGCTGTTACTGAGGTAACAGTTCCTTGACACACACTGCATATTTTTATGCACCCAGCTTTGGTAATTTGATGTGAAAATTATTATCTCAAAGCTAAATAGCAGTAGGAATGGGAAGTCGAGTGTGTGAAAGAGTTGCAAACGGGGGAAATGCAGAAGTGCAGGAATGTATGCTACCTGAGAGGGATTGCTTGCTTTCAGACAAAATATGTAAAGAAGCAGAGGGAATCCAAAAGTTGGGCAGTTTAAGACTCTGGGTTGGGTTCTTTGAAGTGTCAAAAAGCAGAAAAATTAATCCAATGAACATCATAACGGAAATTGTGTGTGTAGTGTACAAGATAAGAAATATTCATGTCATATTTTTAAATTGTTAGGGATAGCATGATGAAACTGCCATGCAGAGGAAAGAGTCTAATATGTTGTATGTGAGTTTAATCTATCCAAACCAGCAAACACTAAAATGTTTTAATCATAAGCAGATGATTATTTCATAGCTTAATTACAAGGCAGAATATAAAGATTGTTTTGGTATTCTTACTGCATTTTTGTCTTCTCAGCTTACCTTCTGATTTTTAAAAAAATGTAACAAAATCAGCAAATACCGCTCTAGGTTATTTTATTCTAGTTGTTTTTTTAATCTGAATTATCTCTGTGTTTATGGTGTCTTTTATTTTGCTTTGAAGTTCTTTGCACATAAATGTAAATGTAAATGAAGTATGTTCCTTCATTCTGTGCAGCATAGCTGCTTTAATTATTTTTTTTAATAACTCTCTGTGTGCTTAAAGAAAACAAAACTGTTCATTGGACGGTGCAGTATTTAGGAAAAAACCATGCTTTTTCTGTAATGCCACTCTTGGCCCAAAACTACATTTAGCAACAACTGAAATGTATCACTTTCAGTTGGTTTTAAGACTTGAAAGTACACTTCAAGAAATTTCCTTCCAAGGGTACCACAACATTCAGCTATTGTTTGAGATGGATATAGAAAAGACAGTCAGCAAGAAAAAACAAATTGCTTTGTCTTAAAGTGATTTTAATTTATATATCTTAAGCTACTGTTTAAATATTGAGTGCTTTGTGCAATTACAAAATGTTGTGAGTGTAGGCAGAGCTCAAGTCAGTGGGATCCAGAACCTTACCTCAGTTTCTGCTTTTAGCAAAATAATAGATCATTTTCCCTGAACCGTGGTTCATCTTTGTGGTTAGTATGTTGAGCTTTAATTTGTAGAGATTGTTTAGTCATTATGATAAAACTTATTATAAAAATTTTGATAATGAAGAGTTAAAAAGCTCTTAGTGTTTTCTTTTTATAAGCCACCTGTTGCCTTAGATGCATAAGTATATGAATTCGAACAAAGTGCTCATCACTTGTCAGCCATCAGTGGCAGCATAAAAATTACTTGTGGTGCTTGCTTTGCAAGAAGTTCTTTTGTGTTTGTGACATCAGCTTTGTTTTATACAATTAAAGTATTACACGCTAGAATAATCTAAATTGCAACCACTAAATGGTGATGTAGTCCTTTTTTCATAGAGCTGAATTTGTTTACTGGTTGTATACAGCTATTGACTACTGTTTAACATGACATGTCCCTTTTGCCTAGAACAGTCTTTGGAAAAGGTGGTTTTTTGTGTCCTGTTCTTGTCTCCCACCCCCTCCATTCCTCCTCCCCTCACCATTATGGAGAGCTTTTCTTGTACTTTTTTTAACAAGTAGATAAAAATACATGTTAGGCTTCAGCGTTTTTTTTTTTTTTTTCAACTAGCAAATTAATGGCACATGATGATATTGGAACAGAGAAAAAAGCCTTGCTGTGAAGTGATCTGGACTGCAGGAGATGTTTTGTTCCATATGAACACGTTTTAACGTGAACAGAATAGTTTTTGTTTGCACGGTTTAAAATAAAACCCACAAGCAAACCAGGTTTTTCTGATTCTGACCCTACTGTACTAATGACTGTACAGATACCTACTGAGTGGCTTTCTCTGTTGGAAATACCTAATCTGTGATGTTCTATTCCTCTGTTATTGCTGTATTTTTCTTTTATTTACGTTATCTTCCCATTTCACAGTGAATGGGAAGAATTTGCATGTGACTTGGCCATGATTTCTTAAAGTTGTTCTCCTTGTATTAAAACAGATATTCAGTGCTATAGAAATTTGTGAAAAATCTGCTGTCCCCTTCTCAAATTACATTGTATTGAATAAAATGTGGTTTTTGTGGACAATTCAACCAAGTGGGTGAAGTTAGTAGTTTTCTTTGTGTTAGCTGAATATGCTGTAGGCCCCATAACCTTAGGAAAGGCATAACATCTCTTCAGTCAGGTGAGGCATAGTTTCCATTTGAAGAAATGAAGGTCTAACTAAGCTACTTTATTGCTGATTTTTGTATTCAGTTGCTTTGGTTTTGGAAGGAATATGACTACTGTGTAATTCCATACTTGTGTGCAGGACTTACTAGGTCTACTGAATCTGTGATAAAATCTCTGTGGCTGCATACTAGTCCTGGAGCATTAAAGGCTCCCTTCAGCAGTCACCTCTCCTCCTTGGGCCTGAAACCCTGAGACAGGAGCATATAAATTCAACTTTCCTATTCTTGCACATTGGTCTAGTAACTTGCCCTTCTGAGGAATAATCCAAGTTAGAGATTTAGATAGAAATAAAGTTAAAAGTAGCTTACAGTCAGATAATGACTACAGCACTGTTCCAACAATAATCCTGTGGGGATGGGATATGAACAGAATATAAATGCAAGCTAAAGACCATGCAAAACAGTATTAAAAAATACAGCTCTCATTTAGTCTCTTCGCATACAGTGGCTTTAATAAGAATATGACTATTTTTAAACTGATAAGCCATTAACAACATTCACTTTTTAAAGATATTTCCATTTTATTATTCCAGCATAATTCCAAGCTGCTAATTGGCTAATTATTAATTCATGCTCTCATCATTTCACGTGTTTTCCCGTTGTCATTTTTCCTAAAATGTGTATGTAAGCAAGTAGGGAGAGAGAACAAAAGTGACCTTTTAAAGTACTTCTGTATTTTTTCCAAGGGTGTAGTTCTTCTATTTAGTCATACTGTGTGATTCAAGTTCCATGAATTGCAGTCAAGTTCTGCTCAGTGTGAATAAAGATGGCTTGGTCTGAACCTTAACTAATCAGTATATATTTATAGAAAACAAAAATTGTTTTGTATAAATAAATACTTGTTTGTATAAATTGTTTTGTATAAATAAATAACTCTTTTGTATTGATTACTTTTGCAGACTCAGGTAAAGGTGACTGTGCCATTTAGAGTGAATAAGTTAGTGTATGAGTTAATTGATCATTTACAAATTCACATTCTTCATGTGAGGATATAGTTGTTTCTTTCTAGTTGATTTGTCCCATACCAAAATAAAATAACAACACTTGTTATATACTTGTTTAAATTTAATTTTCCCCCTCTCTGTATGGATTCACTGTGAGTGGCTTTGAGTATTAGTGGATGCAGTTGCACTCTTAAGTAAATAATTGTGGGGGGGTGTCATTGTATATATGTTTTTCCTTATGGGGAAGTATTGCAGTTTAATTGTTGACTTGCTTTAGCCATTGTTGGAGCTGGGAAGTGCAGTGTGAATAGGCCTAGCAGAGCAAAGGTAGTGCCAGCTCAAGTGGCTACTCAGCTTTTCAGCTGTCTTGCTCACCTAACCTCAGCAGGGTTTCAGTTACTAAGAGAAGATAAAATGATTCTGAATTATTTAATAATTTGCTTTTGATGAAGCCCCCTATTTTTAGAAAAAGTGTTAGGTGTTATTAAATTTTTATTTTTCTTCCTCTATGGTTAGTGTAATGTTGCCATGCTAAGGTATTTTGACTACCTCATTTGAGCATTGCTGTTGAATAATGTGATGGACTAGACACTTCTAAAGGTAATTTACATAGTAATTCTGATTCTCCAAAGCACCCAGCATTTTGGGTAAGCATTTTGCAGTTTTTCCTGGTCTTGCTGTGGGTGGAAAGGTGCAGCTTGCTGGTCAGTGAATGAAGGGAGCCAGTGGAGTCCAGGAGAGGGGTGTATCCGAGTGGTGTGTGGGTGTGTGCAGTGTGCTGCCCACGCTGGTGCCCCTGGATGGGTGTGGATTCCCTGAGCAGGGGCATGAGCTGATGGCCACAGGCTCTTCCTCCCTGTGTGCCCATGCTTGGCCCTTGCTGGGCAGGCTGGGCAACTTCCTTGTTATTGACTCTCCTCGTGCTGTGATCACGTGCAGATTTGGGAGAGGGGCCATGGGATTCTCAGGAAGTGATGCTGGGAGGAAGGGCTGGCACTGCCTGCCTGGAAGGTGCCCTCAGCTGCCCCTGGATGGATGGCTTGGTGCAGAACACCAGCGTTTCCAGCTTGTGTGCTGCAGTCATAGGAGGAGTCCCTTCATCTGGTTCCCATCAGCAGCATCCAAATTCCCTCCCTGCTCGAGAGAAATGCTGCTTTTGTCAGCTAAAAACATAAAGTTAAACTTTTCTCTCATCTCTTTCTGTTTCTGGATTTTTTTCCCCAGAATGCCTCTGCATGTTTGCTATTTGAGTTTTATTTTTCCTTCCCCACTTTTGTTTTCTTGCTGTGTAACAGCAGGATGATGTTGGTTAACAGGATTTTGTACAGCAGTGGTGCTATTTACTAGAATGTTGTTAATTTGTTGTATTAGAGCACTGAAAATATGAGAAATAATAATTTGTTCACAGTGTCAGAGAACTGAAAGCTTTTTGACTGGAAAGATGAAGTCAAATATCTCTAAAACCACTGCAGCTATAGGAAAATTGTTTTACGTTGAAATCTTAAATTTGCTGAAATTTGATAAGTTAGTGCAAAGCAATTTCAAATCTCAGCCATAAAATCACTGTCAAGTTACTTTTTTTTCTGTTTTAAACTTTGCCTTGATGAACAAATAACGTTCTTTGTTTCAGAGTATCCGTAATTATATGAAGGTGCATTAATTGTGAATTGTACAAGCCCTGCATAGAAATACTTCCACAAAACTAGGCTGAAATATTCAGCATTTTTGAGAAGGAAGAACTTTTTGGAAATCTTTGGTAAGGGAAAATACTACTTATATTTAACTGCAGTTTGGATTCATAAATCAGTATCATATGCCACCAGTTTTCATGTCTTGATGCAGTGAGTGGATGGGTAAAGCTGGGCTGGCTGTGGGGGGAGAAGGGCAGATGGAGCTGCACCAGAGCAAGGCTGTGTTCCTGTGGAATGCAGACAGGGTCTGACTGCCTCTCCTAGCAGAAAGGGATATTGTAATATTATCAGCAATGTTGTATTGAAAACTGAAAACAAGTAACTGAAAGCACATTGTGAAGAAACAGATGATTTAAATGATTCAGAGAACATTTCTAATGTTAGTAATCAACAAACCACAGAGAAATTTGCTTGTGATCAGAGTTCTGATTTTTCACCAAAATGGAAAGTCTAGTCAAGGGTAATCCATCTTTTGTTCACTTAACATGTTTTTTCTTAGCTATACTGCCTACCAATTTATTTAAAGAAAAAGATTTTATATGCATATGTACTATTAAATAAATGTCAGAATGGAAACTTAACAGCTTTATAGCTTTTTGGAAGTTTCCTTCTTCTGCAGTAGAATGTCATAAAATTTAGAAAATTTTTATAGGCATAAATTGTTTGAAAAATAAGCATTCAGATAGCGTTGGCTGGCTGAAAAACAAAATGCATCCTGTTTTCATAGCATTGCAACAAACAGCTCTGCTTTCTCAGAAGTTTTTTTTTTTGAGAAAAGTCTCTTGTTGATTTGTTGTTTGTTTCTTCTAAACTTTTTGAAGTTTAAGCATATTTTCAAAAGATCTGAAATAAGGTTTTCCTGCCATATCAAAATGAAATAGTAACACTTTCATTCTGTGTTATGGGATATAGTTGAATTTTTATTGTAATCCCTGATCTAATTTAGCTTGGAACATTACATTATGTAAAAAAGTATGTACAGCATCCTGTATCAAAGTTGTTACAAAACGAGAGAAATTAAACAGTGAACTGTCTTTTATAACAAACTCATTTGGAATCATTTTAAAATAGGGTGTAAATCTTGAGGAATCTTCTTTTCTGTCAGATTCTCCTCCTCGATCTAGCAGGGGTGTGAAGTCTGCCAGAACAGTTCTGGTCTCAGCTCTGTCCTGTGGGCAGGGGGTGAGCAGGCTGTAAGTTGAGTGAAACTGCATGGAGGGATGGTGGGGCTTGACTTGCTGGTTTGGGGGGCATCTACAGCAGTAGTGTTAGAGGCATGGATGTAAATGTTTGAATATTGCATGTCCTTTGAAATTTGGGGATGTTCGTCATCTTTCATGTATTCTGAAGAAGTTTAAGTGTTGTGGCTCAACATCTTCTGAAGTCTGCTAATTTTAGGGACCCTAAAATAATTCTGTCTTTTTTTAATAATAATGATAGCCTCTTCAGGATAGATGTGGTCCAAGACAAATGCTACATGATAGTTTTTGGGGAAAAATTGTAAGGAACCTTCCTACAGTAATTGGATGAAAGCTTTTTTATAGATTTAAGGGCATCTGATGGATGACAACTTGCTTCAGAGACTTCAAAAATTGCCAGAAGCATGATAGCTAGTATGATCCTTTTCTTTTGAAGAGTTTCTTTGAGTGTTTTGAGATGAAGAGAATTTTCATTCTGTCTTAAGAATGATTTTTAGGTTTATTTTATCAGGAAAATAAGACTAGGTCAAACCAAACGTTGAACAAATGATGTTTTGTTCTGGAACTAGCTGTCAGCATTGTCTATTTCAGTGTTTTCTGAAAGTGTCTCACTGCCCGTGAGTTTGATACTTTGTATCACAGCCTATTGAAGAAGTTTTGGTAGCGGTGATCTTTAAAAAGGCAGGGGTCAAGTGAAGGATAATAACATTAGTATTTATTTTTCTTTCTGGAATGTTTAAATTTAAAATACTTTTTTTATCAGAGAGGAAATGTTTTAAGATACATGTTTCCTCATGCTAAAAGGCAATTTGAGGTGGCCTGCTTGATACAGGCTTTCTTTGCTGTGTGATACAAATGTCCATATTGATATTCATGTGTAGAGAATTCTGAGAATTTGGGTGTACCTTTGTATAAGCACATCTGTTGGATTTCAAAATTTAAAGAAACCCTGCAAGGGTGTGCATAGAATTACCAGCTTATAGTGCCTAGGAAACAAAGGCAATACTGCTGAGAAAGGCAGTCTACCCTCCCTTTGGTGTTGGCCATGTTTTAGCCTGTGCACTGCCCTGTGCCTGGATGTGAGCACAGAATTAGCTGTGGTTGTGTGCCATGCTTTTTGGAAGGCCTGATATCATTTACTACTAACCAGCTACTGCTTTGTAGCTGTAATCCTTGTGTTTGCCCATCTAGTCATCATGAAGCTGTGCAGGAAGGTAATACACCTGCATATGCACTGTATTTGGAAAGCTTAGAAAACATGGCAGGTGACAGAAAATAATTCCTGGCATTGAAAATTCTGTTAAGTGATAAAAATATGTCAGAACAGATAAGAATAAATGGAAACTGTTAAATAATGGGGAAAAAATATAAGAGTATATTTTCATACCAAAGTGTTGGTCTCCACAGAGACTGCTTGCTAAAGCTGACTGTGCACTCAGTTTTACCTTGTAAGCATTTTCAGGTATTATTTTTAATACAGACAGATATAAAATATGATGTAAGAAGTAGAAGGTGGGTTTAAAAATAAAGGTAATGTAGAGGTAAAATACTGTTACTGTTTTAAAGTGGTAATTTAATAGCAAAGCAGAAAATAACAGTCTAGCAAAGTCTGCTGCTGTACTGGCATTGCAAACCAGTGTGTTCAGAAGGACACAGAGGCCGTCTGGCAACCATCCCCAAACTCCAGCCCAGGGTGCTTGTCATTGTCACTGCCTGAGAGAGCCTTTGCTGCTTGTCCCTGCTGCAGTTCAGGTGCTGTGGTGATGCCAAAATACTTCACTGGCCATGAAAATCATGAGACTGTGTTATTTCTTCAACTCTGCATGAATGAGGATAATGTAGAGGTTGGGCATGTTTATGGATGGTGAGCTGTCCTTTGGGATGTACCGGTTTATGTGAATGGTCCTTGCCCTGCAAGAACCATGTGGTGCAAGGGTAGTCCCTAAATGGCTTACCTAATCATGCAGAACCTGCACTGACATTTTTAATTCATGAATTAAAACTAGTTTAACTCCAAATTCTCAAGTTGAAGTTTTCAGTGTTTTAAACAAAAAGGTTCATAACAAACTCTTCATCATGCTACAGTATTTTATGTAATCTTTGTCTTTTTCTAGCATTAAGAAAAGTGTTTCTGTAATGTTAATTAGCTAGTAACTGCTGTTTTCAGTGTGCTTTAATTACTGTATGTTGCTTGATTATATGTTATGAAATAAACTTAAGGTTATTCTAGATTGTTAAACAGTGAGCTAATATACAACTACTGTGCTGAAGATAAGGCTTTTCAGATATGGTGATGGGAATATTGGGAAGAAGAAAAGCTGGAAGTGCAGCTCTCATTCTTAGAGACATATGAAGACAGCTTTTAGAATTGCCTCCTAGATTTTAAAATTAATATTGATGAGAAATACCTGGTAAAATACCATGAAAATACTTTAAAACGTGCATAATTATGAAATAGATTGTAAAGATATAACTCTAGGATGATTTGCCTTTGTCTTACTAATAGGTATCCTTTGCTGGCAGTCTAATTGTACAATGCAAGATACTTCTAATTTACTATTACTAAAGAATTTTTTTAAATGCTCCTGTTCAAGTTACATTTAGCAATAGCTACACTGCAGAATTACATGTATGTATGTATGTAGTTCTGTATACACATGTAGGTTTTGTTGCAGTGACAGTTGTACTTTTTAATTAACAAGATGTTTAATTAACTTGGTGGTCATGGACGGTTTTATTTTCCATTTCAGCTGGACCAAATGCTGAATGAAGGTTTGTACATGGCGGTATATTATATTTGGTAATCAGACAAAAAGAAGTAAACTAAGCTTTATAGATGACTTAAAACATCTGATAACAAAGATATTTGATTGCCTTCCACAGTGAAATAAAAATGTTGAATATTTTCTTGAGCAAAAATTATGAGTATTGTAAAATGTATCCTGTAACTGCTCTGTCTCTTTGAAAAGATATTTGCAGTAGTAACCGATCTAGCATTGAAAACCACTAAGAATTTTAATATTGTTCATATGTAATTGCTGTAATCTCTGGTCTTTGCAGGAGATGGTACTTAACATACTCAAGGTTTTTTCCCATGGTGTTTCTTTCTCAGATTGCTAGAATAAGGTCTGTGTTTATTTCAGTCGATTGTACATAGAAATAAACAGTTTGCATTTTTAGTTGATGCATAACATTTTTATTTGCTTTACTCTATCTTAAATTCTAGCTTGATCCTTAGTTAAATTTTGTGGTTAAGTTCAGATACTTCCCCTCAGATCTTCAAGTAGTACATGTAAGCAGCTGTGTAGCTTTGCAAACAGTGAAAAATATATGAACATAGGATTTCTGTTGTGCCAATTTACTCCCCCAAAGATTTTCATCATCATTTCTTTTACAGTAATTTTTCAAAATTACTTCACCAGTATTTTAACTCTCGGTAAGCTACCACTCAATAAATCATATATTCAAGATCTTTTAGTTTTATGGGCTATTTTTATAAGTTCCTAATTTTTAAAGAGTTTTTCTTTGAAGTAGTGTAAGAGTGTGGCTCAGCAGTGCCGATACCGAGGAGAATAAGGTCAGTGAAGGGGGAGGGGGTTGTTCTTTTCCCTGTAGACTAATAAAATGTGGCATTTTAAGTGCTGTGGAGAGGGTCTCAATTGTGGCCACTCTCTCAGTTAACTAACTGCTTAGGGACTCTGGATATGCATTTTTTTCATTCAAAGAAAGTAAAACAATTAAGTGTTCCTTCCTCTACAAATGTTACAAAATATAACATATATGTTAATTTCCCTTGTTTCACTCTTCTTCGTTCCCTTGTTTCACTATTATTCGTGGATACTGGGGCCTGGGTGCAGGTGGGGGCCTTCTCTTGTTCCTTTTAAGTTTCATGCATTTTACTGCAGTTGTTAAATGTCAGCATCTCACTGCCAAGTCACTAAATGGTGATTCTTTGAATTTTTTAGAAGTAAACTTACTACTCCTTCTGTAAAAATCTATTAGTGGCATTTTGACATATGAAAAGTTTGAAGTCTTCTTGATTCTTCACCAGATAACTATATTAATAATGCAGTAGTGTATAGCAGTGCATAGGTGAGATTTTAAAACATTTTAATTTAGCTTGTGTTTAAGGTTGATGAATATAAATGAATCAGCCTGGGGTTTTAGGTGAAAATATTTTCAAGTTTAAAGCTCTTGTGCCCCAATGGGATTATTTCAGTGGTTGACTGAAACATTCAGGAGAAGGAAAACGTTTCTTTAATGCCAAACAGAGGGAATTGAGCTGGGAATTGGGAACAGAAAAAGAAAAAAATCCCCAACTTTAAACATCCCTCTGATTATGATTATTATGAAACTGAGCTTTGCTTCAAGATTTTAGCCGGTGCTGTGTTTTCATAATTTAATGGGTATTTATTTTCTGAGTAGTAAGTGATTTGTATTTCTTAGAAGATGCCTATAACGAACTGGGTCTATCAATAAGTAACTCATTTGCAGCATTATTGTACTCAGTCATGAGAAGTTTAATTGCAGTTTGCTTCTATCATTTTCCTTGACAGCTGTTAAAAAAAATAATGTGGTAGATTTGGATTTATACTGACTTCCAAGGAGGAGATATTTGTTCAAAAGCAGTCAGGGAGTGCAAAGATCCATGCCAATATTCAGAATTCGTATTTCCCTTGAATGGAAGGTTGTGATAAAATGGTACATGGTGTGTTTTCATTGCCTGTTGAAAGACTTTCATGCAGTTAAAATAAGCATTTTGATGGTGGTTGAATTAAGAGTTTTTGTCAGTCTCTTCTCATCATGGATGATTAGACTAAAACGTCTGCTTGTCTTGACTTGAGATCACCACAGCTTCAGATAACATGCTTTGTGATTGAAGGTCGAAATATTTTGAATTCTAATAGGCTGCCAGATGAATTGCTTGAAATAGACTGTAAAATTTCAAGGCTTCCTTTTCCATCTGCTGTGAAAAGAACCATTGGGAATGGTTGAGCTTGATGATCATAGAATTACGGGATGGTGATTCTAAAACCCTCAAAGGGAAGTTGCTATGGAGATCTAGTTCCAAACTGTGAAATGATTCACCTCTGAAAGGCTTCAGGGTCTGAGAAGCTGAACACATCATTGTTCAGGTGGTCATTGGTTAGGAAATTGCTGGTGCCTGTGTAATCAGCACTCCTGTGGTAGTTAACGATCTAAAAAGGTTTGTTCTGAATGATGTGGGACAACAGCAATGTGCATAAGATGGCTTCTCTCAATCATAGTTTGCTCAGCCTGGTGCTTGTAAAAATATAGTGAGCTAAATGGCAGGGAGACGAACTGCTTCACTGAGGAGGTCTTTTAAAAACAAAATTCTTTTCTGTGATGGATTTGACATCTAAAGTAAAAGAAGAACAACTGTTTCAGCTTAAAAAGCTGTGGTTAGATGTTGCAAAAATATCATATATTTATTTTGCAAGGAGCAGAACAGCGGGGCTGCATATTTGTATTTGCTTGCAGGCTAAAGGAGTAATACTGCTGGAAATAAAGATTTCTAGCCAGTCATACCTTGGGAACATAATGAAGTAGCCTTAATATATTCATATTACTCCTCTTCCATCCCTCCTCCCCAATATTAGGGCCTACAAGGCACTCTGCTCTGGCAGTCATAGAAAAAACACCCTGTATATCCAGGATTCAGGTTAATCAAAGTCTGTGTTTTCTTTCTCAGTTTCTAATTTATTTGTGTGTTTTGAGGATAGGCAAAGGGAATAACAGACCAGTTTTTTTCATACATGTATAAAACAATGCATTTTGTCAACTGCTGCTAAAATTTGCCAGCAGATTCTTAGATTGCTTGAAAACTCCAACATACACATAAGTACTTAATGTACTTTTCCAAGGAAACCAGAAGTCATTTGCACAGTACACAAGTAGTTAGTGACTATACCTGCCTACCTAATTCAACATAAAACATTTCCTTGACCATATGATGTTCAAAAAGTCTGAGTTACTATTCCTTGCATACTCAGTATCAGCCTTTCACAATTTCTTAACACAATCTCTTTTAATGGTTCCTGGTAAAGAAGATGCCAGTGGCTACTAGGTGGTGCCAGATAGTTACAGAACACACTGATATGTTCCACAATATAGTTGCCATTTAAGTAAAACGTTGCTAGGAAAAAGTGAATGTCTGAGAGCTAGGGATTACTTTACTGAAATAATGTACAAAATGAGTTCTTTACTTCCCATGTGATGGGCCAGCCAAACTGTAGCAAGCAATTTATTAATTTTTTGTTGGGCTGGTTTTTTGATGATTGTGAAGGAAGAGACTTAACGTCCAAAATAAAATATTAGTATCAAGTTTTGTGTGGCCAGCTGTTACATGAAGATTTGAACATTGAACAGGAAATGTTGCAAACCTCTGTATCAAGTTTAGCATCTCATATAAGATGGAAATTATATATTACTTTGTGTTTTTAGTATTTCAAATTCTGTTCTAAAAAGATCATTTGATATTTCTTGTAATTGCAAGCCTGTACTGTGATGTGAGGTCCTAAGAAATGTGACATCTCTTAATTTGTAGAGAAGTAAACATGTGAAAAATAGTGTGTGAAAAATAACAAGCTGTTAACCTAATGATGCAGCTAAAGCTAATGATATATTTAAAAATTATTGTTATTAATTTTTATTACTAGAAGCCCATAGGCAGCACTCTTCTAAAATTACAATTGATTTGCAAAGGATAAATCTGGATTAATAGTATTGCTTCTTTTGGATTTAATTTGTTTTACACTATGAATGTGGGTCAGAATGTCCAGAGGGAAGGCTTTATTATGAGGCACATTTTTGTAAGGTAAATTTACTGAGAGACATATTGCTTTTGTTTTTAAAGCTATTTTATTTACTTAGCAACACTGCACTTCATTACAAATTTATATAGGGCATATGCATACCTAATGGCACTGATAAAACAATATTTACTGATCTAAATCTTTACCAGCTCTCATTTTTGTTATACATCAGCTGGTCTTCCCTTAAGTGTTTTTAGTCCTCCACACCTCCCTTGTGCAACAAAAAAGATCCTCAAAGGACCAGCATTGAGATAATGGAAAATAAGGTTCTTTGTTAACGTGTGATGGGCTGAGTTTACGACTCCTTGTAAGTACTCTTCTTCCAAATACTATCTTGTTCTTCTGGTAAACAATGACTGCTCTGTAAACATAGCTTTCTTTTCCCTTACCAGTCAAATTCTGTAATCCATTTCTATAGCATTTTTGTAAGGCACTGCAAGGACTTTTGATAGCTTTGTAGGGCTGTTGTTTTATCATAGCAAAAACGTCATTTTAACTTTTAGAATATTTGGAATCTTCTTGGATAATGAATTTCTTGTAGCTGAAAACTTCTTACTGAGGTTCTTTTTTCCCCTTGGTATTTATATATCTTAAGTTATTGCTTTAAGTGCTTTTGAAGAGATGTTGCTGTATTGAAACAATTTTATACTCTTTGTTGTGGGTTTCAGGAAGATTGTAGTTTTGCATTTTGTGCTGAACTGAACTGCTCATTCTCTTCATTATTTTGCAAAGACCAACCTTCCAGGTTGTGAAGAATGTGGAACAGGGAGCTGAGCTATCTCTGCACAGGAGTCAGAATGGGCTCAGCAGAGTTTAGTGGCTTGGACTTTGTTGTAGCATTAGGAATTCAGAGTGTTTCAGTAGGAGTACAGGCATGGTAACTGCTAAGTAGTGCTATTCCAGACCCAATAAAAACTTCAGAGCTCAAGTGGGTTTTTTATGTTACTGCACCTTTGACATAATCAGTCTGTGACTCAGATAAATAGTCCATGAATAATTAAGATGTTTCCTATGTATCTGGTCATTCAAGGCTAGGTAGAACTGCCTTGTGTGTTTCTGCTAATGGCTGCTGGTTGCTATTCATGACCTCTGTAGATATATTGTCTTAAAAATATAGTTACTGCTAGCAGTTATTTTGTTATGGTGACCCTGAGAGATTCCAGATATGACTGGCACACAGAGCATGACGCTGAGTATTCCTAAAGAGAAGACCAGCATGACTGGCCTTCAGGAAAAAGGGGGAAAATGCAGCACAGAGATAGGGTGTTTCTGGAGGCAGTGTGAATGCACAGTTATACATATGGGCATATTTCTACTTTCCAAATGGTTTCTGCATAGGAAACTATGATTTTGTACAGTGTAAATTCCATCAGATTACAAATATATAAATTTCAGTCTACTTTTGAGTAGGAAAATCTGGATGTATGGTACACAGAGACATGTTAGAAGTTATCCAGTGGTGTTTGTGGCCAGACTTTCCTGTGTGCTGTATGGTTTATACAGGCAGTACTGCTGCAGAACACTCACCAGGGAGGGGAGTTCTGTGGAGAATCCCCCTTGCTCCTGTTTGCTTCTCTTTTTGTGACTTAAACTCACAAAGGGAGGTTTTCAGTCATTAGAACAGAAAGCAACATAAAATAGAACGGGACTGAGCTCACAGGGTGACAAGAGCACTTGTCTCTGAAGCAACCATATGCATTCTTTAGGTGTTTAGGCTTTTGACCAAGCTAAGTTCCCAATTTGCCCCTTCTTCCTGTTAACACAGTTGTGGTTTGTAAAAATCTGAACAAAGAGGCTAGTTTTTCCTAGGGAATCTTAAACAATTTATGTGACGTGCTAGCCATCTCAAAAAGTTTTACATCAAGTGCTGCCCTTCCCAAGGTGTCTTCTGATAGTGAATCTGTGTGAATTACTCAGGTAACACGTTGCAAGAAAGGAAATTAAGGAGTATGTCCCAATTGTGTCCCAACTATTTGGTGGGAAGTGCAGTGTTAGTATTTAAAATATATAATCAAGGGCAGTCAGAGCAGGCCCTTGGCAAACAGGGACAAAGGGCTCAAAGATTTATTACTTCAGCTGTCAAATAATGTCCTTTACTCAGTATGACCAACTTGATAGCAAATCTCAGCAGGTAGAAGGTTTGCCTGTGGAGGGGTGACTACAGCCCAGTGGTGCCAGGATGAGAGCAGTGGCAAGTAAACACATTTTACATCTGAAATAAATCACTAATATTTGCCAGACACTCAAGAGTTGGAGCTTTGGAGCAGGATTTTACAGAGAAGATCATTGTAGTGACTATCTTGGTAACAACTTTTCTCTGATAAAACTGCCTCCATCAGGAACTGGATAGTGGTTTCTTCTGCCAACTCTCATGTCGTGAAGTGAATTGCTTTGCCTCAGTGTTTCCTGTGGAGATTTTAATTTTTATCTCTGACCTTGTGCAGTACTTGCTTTATGAGTACTTTTATGCAAAAGTAAATTCTTTGTATGCTTAAGAAGTTGATACTACAGTCATTTAGAATCCTGTATTGCTTTTCAGTGCTCTCATTGTGTGTCTGCTGGTGCAGAAATAGACGTGCCCTTTTTTGTCAAATATTCCCAATAGATTTGGTATTGAAAGGGCTGCCATACAGCTGCTGGTTCAGACTTTTGGGGAGCGGTTTGCTCTCTCCTGACTGCTGTGGTATTAGGGCTCAGCAGGGTAAATGGAGCTGCTTGTCTTTATAGGTAAGTAATGAATTAAGTCCTAATACTACACCAGTCAAGAAAGCCCAAAGCAGCTGCTTTTACCATCCTGTGTCTGTATAGCCATATGGTACACGTAAACTGTAATGTTGTGTTCAAAGTCGTTAATGCTGCATCTAATATTCTGAACTGGTTTTTGTTGCTAAAAATCAGCTAAACTTGAGAATAAAAACAAGTGTTTTAAATGGAAATTAAAACCTTTTCTTATATTTTTATGATGCAGGTAAGACAAAATAATTATTGCCAGAGGGACTGCTTGCATTTGAAATAAATTTATACATATTATTTTAAAAAAATCTAGTTAACTTTAAAATATGTAAGTTTTCTTGTCATTTAGGGTTCTGTGAAGCTGATCATCAAGAGGGTTGCAAATCATTGGCGGTTTCTATTTTCAGAGTTCCACATCCCAGAGTAATTTGCTTTAATTTCACCCAATTTAACCTATACTTCACACCATCACCATTCAGCTTTAATAGCTATGTTCTATGCATAAGAAAAGCAGATAAATGTCCACAATTAGACTGCAAGTGATTACAACTAGTTAGGGCTTTATGAAGACAAAACTTAAGGGGCTGTAGCACAAAACAAAGCCACAAAAGATGTCTAAAAAATTCTTTCTTCAGAAGTCAAGGTTTACTACAATGTTTTATTTAATGTTTTTTGTACTTGATTTTGCTTATGTTGAAGATGTAGGCAGGTGCATCTTCTTCAACTGAAAATTACTCTGCTTAAAGAATATTAGGTTTGTGTTACAGGTGATTAATTTCATTTGAAATTAGCTTCTAAAGGAAAACATGCTAAACCTACTCCAATTTTTGTTCTTTGTTAACATGTGCTTTGTTTATGAAGCTGTAAAAATGTTGATTCTCATGGTATTATTTTCTCCTTCTAATAATAAATATGCATAGTAAAATGTACTATGATCAAAGTTTAGTACATTCTGTATTGTTAAATATACCTGTACCTCAGTCAGAAATAGCAGTATCTTTTACAGTTTAAATCTTTGGAATACTGATGATAGCATGTCAAGCCAGTCTAACTACAGATATTAATTATAATTTTTTTTTACACTTCTATTCTTGTTTTTTTGTAGCTCAAAGAAATACCCTACTTCTAGCTTCCCACTCAAGTTACTGTATTTTAGTTGTTTTGTTCTGTCCCCCATTCCCACAGTAAGTGGCCAGATAGATATTATTGCTCATTTGTGTCAGGGCTTGTACTGGGGGTGTGTGTGTGCACCGTGATGTGACGTGCCTGTCTGTGCCGAGCAGCTCCCTTTGATAGCACTCATTGAATGTATGTGCAGAGGAAGTGCAAGTACCAATTATTCTCTGGGTCTGGTTTGTGGTGGTGTTATTAAACATTCCCTTATAGTTTATTGACAAAAAATGCTGGTCATTACCCTAAATACCAATGAGAGTTTCAGCTTGTGATGCAGTTCGGATTCTGATCAAATTGTAAATATCCCTCTTAATTGCAGCATAACATGTACCAATGCACTGCTTACCTTTTACTAAATGAATGCAAGATGCCAGAATGCCATTATGTGAAGCTTTAGTGTTAGCCAAATGTTTGGTTACATTTTAGTTTAAGGGTAAGGATAATTAGAGAAATGAAGCGACTGGTATATAAAAGAGAAATTAATCTTGAAGATAATAATTAATTTCCATAATTGCAATTAGGAGCAGAATAAGATAAGTTTAGAAGTAGTATTTTGATTTGGATTTTAGCATCTCAGTGGCAGCTTGGAGCAGCTAGAAACAATAAGGTTTAGGCTATAGGCAGCTTCTTCGTTTTTATTTCGAACTAGTTTTATATGCTATATCATAAAACTTTCAGTCCAATCAGCAACTACATTTAAATACTGCAAATTGTGGCAGCAAAACAATAATTCTGCTGATTAGCCCCTTTCCATTTCTTGTAAGTGAACTGTTTATGCTGTTGAGTACCTTTTGAAAAAAGAAAAAGCCAAAACAGCCTTGATTAGTCAAGGAGTAATTGGATGACTTGATTTTAGCAAGAGAATGAATTGGTTGATGATAGCCTGTAACTAAGTGTAGTGGTTCTGTTCAGATGAATACATAACATACAGTCATCAGATCTTGACAGGTATAACATAAGCAATGCAAAAATTTCTGGAGGCTGAGAGGTAAATTTTGTCAAAGGAATTTTGAAGCTGATTTTTGAAAGAAATGGGAAGAAATGTGCATGCCATTAGATGATACCATTTAAAAGTGACATTCGTTATGGCTGTCCTGTATACATATTTATGTGCTCTTATTTTTGCTTGTCAAGAATAAATCTAGACTGTGTGTCCTGGCTGCCATCAAGACCTTACAAATTGACAGTTCCTGCACTTCCACAGGAAAAAAACAGAGTCAAATTGCACATATTCTCCATTCATTTGTTTTGTTTTCTGCATTTTTAAGCCAATAATTTGAAAGAAACGTGCAGAGCCAGCTATTGCTGCATTATATCTTTAATGCCACTTAAAAACATATTTTTGGCCCACCACGCTTGGACCCAAACAGCCCAGATAAAGTGCTCAGCTAAAGATAAACCCTTCCCCAAAACTGAAGAATATTTAAAGTTTGAACCTAAGGGCAACAGAAGAGGGACCTGGGTGTGGCAGTGGTAATTTCCAAGCTCCTTACTTCTAGTAATTTCAGCTTATATCATTATTTTGAGGCTGTTAGCTGGCAAAAATGAATCCTGCTCCAGTATTATGCTTTACCATTTTCCTTTCTAAATACTTGTCTTGTTTTAATAGCAGTATCTGGATACTGCTAAAACGTTAAGGGAATTTACCACAGCAGATGTGTACTTGCAGTGAGCCTGATGTTTTTAACTCTGTAACCTTTGCTCTTGTACATTAAAGGAAGTGACAGGTGTTTTTAAAGGTAGAGTGCAAATCCATCAGGATGTTATGGGAGATTATTTGAGAAAAAGCTTATATATATAGGATACTTGAAATTAGAAACATGGTTTCTGTTCAACTTTCCTTTGACAAACTTCTGATAAAATTATAGTTTACCTCTGCTAGGATATGCAAGAGAGATGCCTGAGAAGTTGTAATGATTTTTTAAAGTAATTAAATTATTAATTAGAGTTTCCCAGTTGACCTTCCTGTTACTGCTGTGTGATTAGCTTGGCTGTTGACAAACACATGGTTCCTTGGGGAGATTCTTGAGTAAGTCTATTTTATGTACGTATTTCTTTGCCCATGTGGCAGATGGATTCCTTTTTCCCCTTGCAGCAGTATGCCATAGTTTCCTGCAGTAGAAAAAGGGCAGTTTTCCAGCACAGGCAGTGTAACTCAAGGAAGCAGTCAAAAGAAAGGTGGTGTCGTTTGGGGTAATGTTTGAGAAATGCTGAGGCCCTTTATGTTTTAAAAGCAAATATATTGGTGAAGACATGGGAAGTACAATGGATTTTCATTACATTCATTGGAGAAGGTAATTGTCATACTGTCTTGAGAACACAGTGGTGTGACTAGTTTTGGAGCTGCTAATTGTAAATATGCTTTTTAATTAGTATTATTTTAAAATAAATAAAGTAGTTAGATCAATTTGTTGTTTGTTGAAATTCCAAAATATCATAGCAGCTTTTTAAAGATGAATTTTTTAGCACAGCTTTGAAAAAATTAATTTCTTAATGGAACTTCAGATGCTAGACCACAGAGGTCAGCTGCCTGTATCCTGCAGGTGTGCGTGTACTACAGAGGATATTGTGTGAACGAGTTGCTAACCTTGTAAACCTCCCTCCTGTTTACAGAAATTGAGGCCTCATTATGTCAGTAAGAAGACAGACATGATTTGTTTGAGGTTCACAAAATTTAAACACACCTCATCATCAGTGTGGGCTTTACCCCTGACACGTGACCATGTTTGCAGTCTGTGCTGTTTTACAGCTATCCCATTCTAGTCCTTTGCTTCCTCATCTGGATGCCCTGTTTGTATAATTTTGGGGAACCTTTGCTCCCTCATTTTTCTACCAAGCTCTCCCAAGCTGTATTCAGCTTGAGATCAAAATAAGACTACCAAATGTCTGGTTTTCCTTGTCCCCATTATTTTTCTCATAGGTTCTGTTGTAATGAGAGCAGTATCAGACAAGCCAATCTGAGGATTTCTTTGTCAGTGTTTGTTTTTAATTTTTCTTCTTCAATGTCCATAAACTAACTGATTTTGGAGTATTTTGCCTGATACCCAAGACAATGTTACCTGTTCCTTCAGAAAAAAACAAAATTTTCATTTGTTTGCTGTCGTCTTGTATCTCAAGACCCACCTCCCATTTTCCCTGCTTCTTCCAATTCAGCAGTTTTTAGTTTCATCAGGCTGTTTTTCTACATAATACACCATACCACCTACTAGTCTGGTGCTACTCAGTGTTCATAGCCTGCATCCACCTTGTGCATCATGATCATAGTACAGCTACTGCATTATCTTTACCTTTAATTGGACAGTGATGGGATTCTTAGTACTCCGTTTGTTGTACTTTATTTTAAAGCCTTTGGGTCTTCTGTTTTGCTGCTGTGTGTGCTGCAGGGAAGGTGGAGCAATCATATCATGTTCCCTAACAAAAGAGAGGTAAAGGCCTTGCTTGACGGGAATTTCACACAAAGGCAGAAAGACAAAGTAAGAAATAGCAATATGCTGTTAACAGTCTATTACAGGTAAGGTTTGTAGATTGAGATTATAGTTCTTATTTTCATAATTGAAAGTTGTAAATAATATGCACATTTTCTTGTTTATCTTATTTATAAACTCAGTTTGACCACTCCTTTTTTTCCTACTACTTTGCATTTTTATATAGGCAGATTTTAAAATCAGGTACTGAGTAAAACATTTTTCTAGTAGTTTAACTGCTAGTTTCTCACAGATGTACTTTTTCCAAGAGATCTCATCTCTTGCCCAAAGCCTAATTCCTAAGGTTACCACCAGTTCTAGCTTGCTATGTCTGCATGCAGCTCTGGAGACTGGAATTGAATTCCCTACAGTGCTTAGTGTGATTTGTAGCAGACCATCACTACAGAGCCGGCTGGAGGCTGGCATAATAGTTTGTTCAAGATGCATCCCATATGGATATTGAGACAAAGTTAAAAACTAAGGCTCTTCCATCCTACTGGTGCCACTCTGCCTTTTCCTTCCCTTCTTCTTGAGTCTCCCTCATCCCTGAGGGAGTATCCCTGTCGTGTCTCTAGCTAGGCTGTTGGGCAGAGTGTGATCTGGTTTAGGTTGATGGCTGAAGCTAACATTGAGAAACTCAGATCAAGAGGTTCACAAAAAGAGCTCAGTGTCTATTGCCTTGTAGAATCTCTCATTCATACTAAGATGTGCACGTTACTGCCAGTTTAGTCTTCTGTGTACAAAAAAATCTTAAAGCTGCCACTTTGTTAGGGACTGTGTCTGTCTAAATGGGAATTCCTCTAAATGTAGAATTGGAAATTTAAACTTAAAATCCAGGTACAACTAGTGTTCATTCATTCCATGAGAAGAGTCAAGCAACCCAGTGAGGAGGAAAGAAGGCTAAATTGTTGCCTCTGGTGGGAAATCAGCAGCTCAGTAAGAGGGGCTTTTTACCCAAGCAAGCAACCACCTCTGCCAGACACAGATCTTGTCCTCCTGTTTCCTGAGTGAACTGCAGGATGGCTGCTGACATAGGCATGATGGAAGGAGGAGACTTGAAGAAAACTCTGGCAGAAAATGGAAGGATCCATGGGTTAAAGGCTTTAGTGGGCTGAGAAGAGAGTGAAGTTATAGAGTCAATTTTATAGGGCTAGAAATAAACTGAATTAATTGGGTTTGGATGAATAAAGAACAATTTTTTTTGTGAAAAGGAATGGGAAGATGTGAGGAAATGAAGCTGTTGTTGAAGAAAACAGAAAAATATAACTAATATATGAGCTGTTTTTTATTGTTGCTAATTCACCTTATACTTGCTTTGTCAGAAAAGCTTCATTCTTCCTTAAGAGCAAAACAAGCTATTTATTTTACTTTTTATTTTTGTGTTCTAAATGCAAGATCTTCATGGTCATGCAGCTTTTCCCCTGACAACAGTGTGGGGATTTTTGTTGCTTTTTAAACCCATGGACATTAGATGCAGAAGGATGTGAGAAGGTATTATTTACATGGTCATGGAGGCTTTTTTTCTTGATACAAGGAAGAAAGTTAAACTTTTAGCTGAATGAATGCTATGTGTCTGTTGAGAAGGCTGAGGCAAGTAGACTTTTTGTTGGTCTGTGTGGTAACATCTTCCTGCTTCTACCCTTTTTATTCAATATTTTCCTTGTAAATTAGAACAGAGCAGTTAAGCTGTTGTCTAGTATTTGCTCATCTGAATAGCGTATATCTCATTCTGTCAGGTGTGCAAGTAAGGCCTTATGGGAGACAAGGGCTATGGTATCTCTTCCTTGATTGCCTGGCACTGGTATTGATTAGTGTGGAGTGTTTCTATTTAACAGCAGCTTGTTCTCCCATCATGGCCAACATCAGGATCTAATGCTGAGGTAATTCTGCTTGTACCCAGGGAGTTCACTGATCAGCTTTGGAGAGAAACAGTTAATGAGAGAGGAGGGAACTTCTGGTAACCACTATTTGAAAGAGTATTCATAAGTTTATGTAAAAATGGTTTTGATATTTGACTATGAACAACCTTTTAAACCTGTGTTTCATGTGCATTGGTGTAAGAGCTTTGTTGCTAAAATCTTTTAGTAAGTTTTCAGTAAGTTGAAACAAAAGATGAAGTTCAAAATGTTCATGATGGTTTAAGATGTTGATGATGGTTTTCAGTAAGTTGAAACAAAAGATGAAGTTTAAGATGTTCATGATGACAAAGAACTCCCACAACTTTCTGTATATCAGTTAAGGAATTGTTTGTTGTTTACCCTGTTTCTTATATTTTTTCAGTACAAGAAATGTCTTGATTTTTTTTTTTCCTATGTAAAAAATAACTTTTAACTTTGGTAATGTTCAAGTAACATTCTTTTCATGGTGGATTTCTCGTGCATATCTTTAATGTTACAGGTTAGGCATGCAAATACTCTGAAAATTGATCCAGGAAGAATTAAAATCTCTTTTTGTCTGTTAATAATTTTATTTTTAAAACACATATTGGTTTTTTGGGGGGAGTAGGATTTTTTTAAGTGATGCTGCTTATCTGATAATTTCAATCCTAGTTGAATTATATTGCCAGATTGTCATCAGAAGGGCATGAAGTCAGCACACATGCGTCAGTAATATCTGGTTGTTTTAACCTTATGTTTCCAGTTGGCAATTTGAAATTATGGCTTCAACTGCACTTTAAATATGTGATAATAGCATGTGTTTCTAATAAGGGCCAGCACCATTTTGTTCAGATACTGTGAATGGTTGTCACTCATATATGACAAATGCACCTTCATCTGCTTCTTTGATGGCCCCCTAAAAACCATACCCTCAAATCAGGCCGATGAAATTAGCTGCTGTGTAAATTGTGTGTCTGAGTGGTTCATTATCTAATCACCGTCAGAACCACAGTGATAAAGTAGATTGAAACAGGGACGAGGTCTGCCAGATGATTTCAGGCCTTTTTTTCTAAGCCCTGTTTCCCTTGGAAACACTAAGAGTCATTCAGAACTTCAGAATTCTTTGTCTAGAACTTCTTCATTTCTTAATGCATAAAATTGGGCAGCCAGTGAGGTCTGCCAAGGTGATTTGAAAGGTTTTCTCTTCATCATTCTTGTAATCATTACTGTGTGTATTAAAATGTTCCACAATGTTCAGTTTAGCTACTGTGTTTGCTACTTCTGGGTTAGATATTGTTAAACACACCAGCTATTTTCAGGAAACTGCTCCAGCCTGTTCCTTTGTAGGAGAAACTCTTAAATGCTCTAAGTCCTGTCCTGAAATGGCAAAGTGCTATGCTTTGAATATACAGAGAGGGAGCTTTGGATCCTGGAATTGATGTGTAAATTAACATACTAAACCAGTATGATATAAAACATTGCACAGGACACTTGTACATGGGCGGGATAACCATGTGGCTTTTCAATTTCAAGCTTTCTTGACTCATTATAGTACGTTCTAAATATATATTTCCTGTCTTTTTAGCTTAATAGGTAATATAAGTGTTCTTTTGTTTTAGGAGCATTTGAAGATGATGATATCACTCATGTTGAAGGAAGTGTAGATCCTGTTCGTGACATTGAAATTATACATGAAGAACTTAGACTGAAGGATGAGGAGCTGATCATGCAGAGCATAGATAAGCTTGAAAAAGTAGCTGTAAGAGGAGGAGACAAGAAATTAAAACCTGAATATGTAAGTACATGACCTATAAAAGTAAATCATTAAATCTTCTCAGCATTGAATTGAAATATTTGTATTGTTGGGTTTTCATATTGATCCCACGTGTGTAATACAAAACACTACTACTATTTTTATATGTGTTTTAAAGTAATTATTATTATGAATTGAAAAAATATTAGAATGACTGGCTGTGCTGTCAGTGTAAGATTTCAGAGATGTAGCTAATGGTAACTTTTGAAATTCAGCTGTTATTTTCTTGCTGCAACAGCTTTGTATGAGAATTGCCAATCCTTTGTCAAACTTACATCAATGTCTAAGTTGTAATTCAGAGTTACTTCTGACTTCTTCCTGCTGTTAAGTTCTGCTATGATGTTATTAGTATTCCTGTAGCCAGCTAGTGAATGTATTTTTTTGTGATTGCACTTTGTGTCTTTTAGTGCATGTTAAATGAAGACTGCTAGTTGAAATTAATTTTAGAATGTTGTTGTGGAAAGCTGCTTAAATGAGCTCCATTATCACAGGGTAGTAGTGATGTGTCTTTGTAAATTAGTAATGTATAATAATTATCAACTTCAAAGTATATTTTTTGCAAATTGTTGTTTTACTGCTACTTGTCTTGAGTCCCCTATACTTTGCCAGTAGTCATTCATTTTTCATTGTCATTAATATTCTATAAATATTTCAGGTGGTATATAAAATACACTCTCTAATTATTGCAGCAGTTTATCAGTGTGGAAATAGATTATTTATGTCTAGCAAGTAATATTAAGAAGATAACTGTTTTCTCAGATGGATTTTTGATAGCAAGTAGTAAGAAAAACATTGTTATATTAGTGCTGCCAGGTTAATTTATCAGTATTGAAGTGCAGTGAAATTTGTTGACCCTGCCTAGTGTCTGGAGACAGTAGCTGAAAGTGCACATGCCCCTCCAAAATATTCTGCTCCATGATGCAGTGTTAAAAAGCACTTCTGTGGTAGCTTCTGTTGGTGAAGAACTAGTCCTCATCTGGCATGAAAACTGTTTTATTTCTTGATTCATCTAGGCCAGAAAAAATGGCTATTGTTGGAAGATTTAAAGGCTTTATGTAAGCCCAGAGAGAGAGAACCTTCATTTAAGAACCTTCATTTCAGGTCTTATCTGTCATGTGAGCCCAGCCCTGAGTACATGTGGGCAGCGATTTTTATCTTTCACAAAAGGTTTCACATGCTTAGACGAACAGTGCAGTTTATGCCTGCAGTTTCAAATAGCATCCACACAGTATTTCACCTTTTAATTCATGTTAAAGAAAGGGGCAAGCAAAAATCCTGTCCATAGCAAATTCAAAGTTCATCCTAAAGCTAAATTTCACATTGGTATGACAGGATGAAAATGAGGAGTGCTGTGATGCTGTTCTGCCCAGCCTCGAGCTCTTCTCACTCACTTTGTTGTGTTGCTGTCTTTGGAAAGAGCTTTGCTCAGCTCCTTGTGATGGAACATTGCTATCTAGTTTTTGAGTGTACCTCTGTGGATGCTTTGAGGATTTTATATCACAGTGTATGTTCTTCGTGTGTGAAAGAAGAAGTTGGCACTTTTGTGATTACAAAAAATCATAACTGAAGTGTGTTTTAAATAGAATTTGTAATAGTGATCAGGTAACTTAATGGGTGGTAGGTGCAGTTATGATTGTATGGCAAGAGTTGTTCTTAGTCATTTTTTAACTACAGGAAGTTGGTATGTCTTTGAAAACAGAAAATGTCAGATTATTCTCAAATTAAGGGAGACAGTAAATAAAAACTTCAAATCTAGAAATGCAATTTAAATTAATTAAAGAAAAATTTCAAATGTTTATTATTAATCTATCTTTACCCAGCTTCAGTTTCTCATCCATTTCTTTGCCTTTTCCTTCAGTCTCCTTACTATTACTTCATCTGTAGTTCACCTGTCAAAATGACTTTGTCACCTCGTATTTGTAACATGCACTTCCTGTCATTTGTTGTGTTTCCTTAATCCTGTTTTTATGAACACATGCACAGAAAAGACCAGGTTCTTGACGTCATGTTGCTCAGCCAGTTCTATTCCCAGTAACAGCTGTTACACATGACCAGTCTCAGCTGAGTTTGTCAACAACAATAGAGGTTTCAAAGGCGTGAAATTCCTTTGTTTCATGGGAAGGGGTGGCTGAACAGAGTGGGGAGGCACAAATTAATCCTTCCCTTGAGACAAAGGCTGCATGGAGGAACTATAGTCACTAGGGAATCTCTTCAAGGAAGCGTGGGGCATAATGCCTCTGAATCTTGCTGATCTTGGACCTTCTTGCCTCTCTTCCCTGTGACTTGTGTGCTTGAATTGTAATGGATATACTCTAGACTTCGTAAAATGGACTTTTTTTTAATGGTGAAGGCCTGTGAAAGCTCCTTTCTTCTCTTGGTGAATCAATCCTTAGGTCCAGTTACGCAGCTTATAGAAGTAGGTTTGTGTAGCTTTAAGACTGTAACAGCAGCTCTTGGGCATTTCTGGCCACTACTGGGCTTCAGATGTTCATCCCCTGGGCTGGGAGGCACTCCTGTACAGTTTGCCTTGCCTCTTTTCCTTTCATGTTTTGGGTTGCACACAAGGCCTGTGGTTGCATTATATATAATATACTATAGTACACTATAGCAGGATTGATTATGCAGTAAATGATTTACAGGTCTAGGAGGGAAACCATGTGAAAAATTAGAGGATTAGTGAAAAAAAGCAGTTTAAGATTATTCCACCTTCCTAAAGTGGTAGCCAGATGTTAGGAGTATATTGTGGCAGTTTGGTCAGTCTGCACTTCCCCAGTCCATTGCACTCTACATTTAGCTTGTCTGTCACAGAGAGAGAGTTCCCTGTCCAGCACAATTTGTAATGTCTCCATGTGCTTGCAGCTACTGTTCAAGGCTTGCTTTTTCCAGTGCAAAAAAAAAAAAAAAAATTGTGAAGAGACAGTATGGCCTGAAATTAATACTTCTTTTCCAATCAGTTTGTCTTCAAAAAAATAGAGGATGGGACAGGAATGGGAGAGAACTTCTCAGGATTTGCCTTTTAAAATTACTTGCCAATATAGTACACAGCCATTGCTAATATTCTGTTCTTAGCAATGTTATTCTTCTTCTGTAACAGAGACGTGGAACAAACAGCTCTTGTCTGTGCACCAAGTGTTCCCAGTCATTTTTCCTCTCAGGAAAACCAGGAGGTTATGAAGGAAAAAACTTGATATTGACAGGTTGTTTTGGTTTTGTTTTTAAGCACTATGTTAAAATTCTAGTGTCTCTCTTTTTTATTGTTTCCTTTCCCACATTCCTTTTGGAGCAATTCAAGGTGAAGATGCTTGAGAATGTCTCAAGAATTTCAACTGGTTGAGAGTTATAGAAGTCATTTGTCTCATTTTACAAATATGAATTGTCTGGTTTAGAAGATTTGCTTTATCAATAAGCCACCACAATTGTAACTTGGTAGTCTGAAATCTCCAAAAGGTTTAGGAGGAGAAAAACAAAAAATTGACAGTGTATATCAGTCAGCAGGACTTAAATCTGAGATTTGTACTTGATTGCCTGCATTTTGTGTGGTGTTTTAACTTGTTAATTTTCATTTTTCCTCTGTCAAAGCCTACATTGCCTACAGGTGGTAAATTCATCTTTGTTCAGTGACCTGGCTTGGCAGTTGAATAGTGTTAACTGTTTGTCCTGTCTCTCAGAGGATTGATTTCTCAGTCCCCTGTTAGCAGAAATAAAATAGTTGACTGTTGTTAAGGAGCTATCAATGAAATAATTTTCAAGTTCTACTTAAAAATCAGTGGCACAATATGATCCAAGATCACCAACATGTAATGTTGACATAAGCTTGGAATAGCTTCCTTTACACGTGTAATGTCTGTTTTGCAAGTATTCCCACTGCCTTTTTAGAAATGACTGTCTGCTGTTACTAAGGGTACTAGTCTTTCAGACTTTATATACCTTTAAATATTATTTTGGCTATAACCTTCTAAACAGATATTATAGAATAAAAATGCTCCTCTTATTTGCGTGTATTAAAACAGTGCAAATATAATTTCAGAAAGCAGTCAGAGTACTTTTGATTTTATATTTTAAGTCTGTCTGATGATGGTATATGCAGAGATATTAGATAGATATTGAGTTAAACTTTATTATTAGCTTATTATTGATCTGTCATTTTGGATAGCAGGGGATTTCAAAGGAAAATTCAAATATGTATGACTTTATAAATCAGAATGTACAAATGATAAAATTAATCTTAAAAAATATTTTTAATTGGTGGGATTTTTCAGTCCTGGAGACAAGTCTCCAAGTTAATACCATCTAATACAGTGAAGTGAACATTATTTCAGGATTCTCTTCCAATGTCCTTTCAGCCTGATTCAGTTCTAGTCCTTAAAAATTGATAGCTCTGCAACAGATAGCTATTCCTTGACCCCTTTGTTGGTGCCCAAAATCTTGAATTCCAGCACAGAAGAATTCTTATGTTAACAGTATTGAGATCTACCTATCTGACTACAAGGGTATTGTTTATAGTTGAGCTGTTGCAGATTATTGATGCTAGTGATATGAAGACACAATCTTTAGGTCAGAATCAGTGTGCACAGTGTTTGACATTCCAATTCTCTGTTGAAAGGTGGCTTCTGCAGTAGGTCAGCATCAGCATTCACTGGATTTGAACTTCCAGGGTTGGGTTGAATGGGGTGCTTTCACCAGTCTCCATTGTAAAGTCTGTCATTTTAAAAATAAGATTAGTTTATCAAATCAAGCACATTTTTTAAAAGGAAAAGCAATTGCAGTTATGAAAAGAGCAGTTAGAGAGTCCTTTTTTGTATGATGGTACCAGAACCATCTCGTGCATATTCAGCTTAAAAGAAAGGCATCAAGCTTTGTTTTGTTACTGTGATGGACAATGACCATAGGCAGAGTGGTTTTCAGCACATATGTACTATGAAGAGTAAAGCAAAATATTCGTAATGGTGGTTTAAGTAGCTTTAATCTCTTCCATTCTCCTCCCTTACATTTTTAATGTCTTGGACCTGTCCTGAGAATATAGTAACTGTTTGAAAGATGTTCTTTTGTTCATCATTTGTTGTTAAAATCACCAGTATGGTATGGGGGATTCTTCACATACAGCAAAGAGCTGGTAGATTCAGTTTGTTCTTATTACCAATATATACTGGATGAAAACCTCTCTTTCCTGCAATATTCTGATGAATGGGATGTGCCAAGCAGAATTTGCTGACCTCTTGCTTCGAGCACTTGCCAGAGTTCTCACGGATGGATGAACTCTTATTTCCTCTAACTGATGATGTCAGTTGGGAATGTTCACCTTTCTTTCATTCCAAGTTGAAGATAAATACAGTCATGAATTGTATAAATTTTTTTTTTGCCAGTTTCTTTGGTCTCCTTATGTGAGGAGAGTTTGAGAGGCCAGTTTGTTCCACAGGAGAGGGAAAGAAAGGAGCAGTGTACACATGCACTGTTGACATATTCTCTGCTGATGGCTTTTACAATTGCTAACTTAAATCATAGGGAATCGAGAAAATATTTATATTCTTAATGCATATAATTATGCCTAAAATCTTGAGTGGACCATTTACTGTGCTTAATGTGGTATTTAGAGGAAATTAAAGTTCATTCGGGAGAACATTTTGAATGTAGCATGGCAGATGTTTGTGAATTGATTGGTAGTAAAGCCTGACTTAAAAATACATAACGTGTAAACACACATTTGGATTTTTTTGGTATTATCAGTAGACAAAGAAGTCAGTGCTTAAATACTTTCTGTCAAGGCTGATCTTTCCTGTGTAGATTTGACAAGTAGCTTACAGTAATTAATTTTGTAAATCATGCCTCCCTTGGTACGTCTAGATCCAAGTAATTTTAAACTGTATGTATATATGCAAAAATAACACTATGTGAAAATAACTATATTCTGAAAAAGACACTTTTTTCATTCAGCTTAATTCACACAAATCTACAACAAATACATTCACACATGGATTTATTTGAAAATTTTTGTGGATTGGCTAATGCATTAAGGAAAATCTAGTGAAACTCTGCAAAAGATATTTCATTTTACTTTTCAGTGCAATTTCCCTGTTGTGAATTTCTGAACTGCTGGAAATAATCACTTGTAGATGGACTGCTTTCTTTATTCTTGCGTGCTTTTCTTTCTGAGAAGCTACACGTGACTGAGTTGTTTCATGTATAATGCTGTAGAGCCCACAAGGATGACCCACACAGGAGACTTTGGGGATTATGAACAGGAATTACATTGCTTGGAATGCCTGTAGGATGTTTTGGGTGAAAGTGCTGGTTGTGGTTCATAAACACTATTGGCATGTAGTTCTAAGTAAATCTTGTATCACGTACCGCTTGTACTGGCTCTGTGAGAAGGTATTAAATAGAAGGAAGGATAATACACTTGTCCTAAATCCATTATTTGGCCCATTGTATTTTTATTAAAGTCAGTGAGCAAGGGAATTGTAAGAGATTAGACATTGTTTTGTACCACAGAGGAGCACATTGTCACTCCAGTTGGTGCAGTACCTGGCTTGTTCTTTCCTGCACCCAGCTGCTACAGCTTATTTAAGCACTTACTGCAACAAAAAAACATGATCTAGCCTTTTCTTTAAACTGTAAAATTTGTCTTAATTGTCCTTTAAAATACCATTGTTTTTAAACAGTGTTTTTAGAATAATTTCTTACTGTGTCGCTTCATCCTCAATCTTCTGAATTGCTACAAAACCTCCAGGAAGAGCAGACAGCTGAGGCTTTGCTCAAGAGAAGTGAAAAGATTTCCAAGTAAAGCTGTGAATAGAAGGACTGTGGACTCAGTGCTCTCCATCCACCTCCTGTTTACTCATTAAACTGCTCTTGGTGCAGCACAGTTAAACTAGCTCTGAGTACCACAAATAGCATTGTTCTCTATCTGTATCTGAAAAAACATTTTGAAATTTTGAATGCCAGATGGAGTAATAATTACCTGGTTTGATTCCTTGCATATCCCAGCTTAATTCTTGCAATTGTGGTTAAAACAGAATATATCTCTTACAGGAAAAATTAACCTTTATTAAAAGTATTTTCTGGTTAGAGTTAAATTACTTTAAGTTGTATTAGCTATGTCAGTAATTAATTATCTTTACTGTTTAGAAATAAGAGACAATGATAGTCTGTATTTGTCAAGCTTTAGCAGTCATTTGATTTATCTATCCTAGTGTGAAAAACCCTGCATATGTGAGATTTTTGGTATATATATATATAATTCAATAAGAGTAAAAGCATAGAATCTAAGAACATCAAATCTTCATGCATAAGCATATTCGCAAAACCTCTGTTTTTTCTCCAGTTTTTAATTATTTCAGCAGAGACAAGTGTAAAATTATTCCTGTTGGACACTAGGCTATTTATATACTCCAGGATTGCATTAGTCTTCTAGTTACAGTACAGTTCATTTGCTTGTGACCCTCCAGGCTTCTCAGTCACTCTTGCAAGAGGGAAGTCCTGTGTTGGTAAATACTGTACCCACCCTCCCTTTGCCCCTGCCCAGCAGTGTATGAACTTCAGGGGTTTGTGTTCAAAAGCATGGTTGGCTTTCACTGGAACTGTGGGGCAGTTCTGGTCCCTACATAGGTTCCCAGTGTTTGTAAGTTACTGTTCTCAGAATGTGTGTGTGATTAACATGGCCTTTTTTGGCTGTTGAAAGATGGTAACCAGTGAAAGGCAAAGAGTTTGTTTGGAGTGCCATCAGAAAGACACACATTGGGGTTTTTATTTACAGTTGTATTCTGAGACCTACTGGGTACGTGGTGTTGACTCCATTTAGTATACGCAGTGATTTATTAAAGAAATACCTTCTGCCACTGAGCCAGATTCTTTAGGGAAGTCAGAATAGGTTATTTATACACTACCATCTTCATTACTGATATGCAATGGTGTTGGACTTTAGAATGAAGTGAGAGGAGCTAACTAAGAGCTACAGATAATGTTTTAGGTACTCCTTGCAGCTTTTCGCAGCAGCAAAGTGTAAATAATAGAGTTTTAGGCAATCGAAACATTTTAATAAAAAGTATTTAAGTGCTTTTTCAGCTTTTACAGGGAGATGGTAAGTTTTTGCATCTTGGAAGTTTTGAAGGGAATGAATAAGATACTGAAAAACACTGCATATGTCCCTGGGTGGGGGAAAAACCTTACTGTACTCTATAGTAGTGGAGACTTTTGCACTGCCTGCAGGATCACAGGGAATTCACTTGCACTTTGAAGTGTGAAGTGATAATCCTCACAACTGCTTATTTCTTTATTAAATTTACGGAAGTTAATTACATGCCCTGGTAATTTACAACAAAAAAATCACAATTCTCTGATGCCAAGTAGGCAAGTGAGTTTCCAAGCTTCAGTTTAGTCCCTCATGCTGTAAGAAGAATTTGGCATTGGCACACATTATTACTATCATTCATCCAGAAAGTCTATTAATGTATGCACATTTTTCTGCACAGCAGTGTTTCATGAGTAGGTCTTGGTAAATCTGCTATATGCAATTTACATGTATTTCATTATTTTATACTGCTGGACTTACTGTTGATGTCCTGCTTAGCATTTGTGGGTTGAGTACTTCTGGTCTTCGGAAAATGAGTGCAGAACATAATTAAAATCACTGTATTTCAAACGGCTAAATATACTGAGTATTTGAAAGTGCAAAATACATTGCCATGCATATAGTAAGAAATGAACTGATTTTACAAACAGTGATATTTGATATTCATTAAGTTTGCTGTATTTCATATGCTTTGACAACTGTAAAGAAATTGGAATTTGGAGGGATTTTTGGTGGCTTTCTGAATGGCTCTTGTTATAATGTTGCTAGCTGGAAAACAAGAGTACCGCTCTCATCAAAGAAGGCAAAGTGGATCATTCTGCTGGTGACAGATTGACCTCAAAGTGTACAATTGGGGATCTAATAAAACAAAGTGGATCATTGCTCTGTATTCTGTAAAGCATCTCAAAGTTAACTTGAGTAGTGATTGAATGTGTTTAAATGACTAGTACAGTGAAAATGGTGCTGCATGAGAAATAACCAAAAAATGTGCTGTTTGTATGTTTGTTGAGAGTGTTGGGGCAGCTGAGTTAAAATGAGATATGTGGAAATACGTGCCTTTCTTCATGTTGTCATTTGTATTTAACAATTTCTTGTTGAGGAGTTTAAGTCCCATTTCAGTGGAACACCACCACTGATGCAGGGGAATCTAAGTTCAACTCACCCATTTCTAAGTTTCAGGACTGTCTACTTAGCATGTGTGACTGCTGCCCATATAGTCCATGAGAGAACAACTTTGTGTCTCACTGCTTCATCAACTTCATACAAAAATGCTGCATTTACTTAAAAGTTTCCATCCTTTTACCTACAGAAAGTTTTCCAATACTTTGCCAACCTCCCTATAAAAGCAAAATAAAATTGCAAGTAGGTGGTTGTTAGTTGTCCCCAGCATACTCAGCTGTAGATCTGCCTTACCTGTGGAAATTGTCCGCTCCTTTAGAAGAACAGTTTCAAACAGCTTTAAGTCAGGTGCATAAAAAGGAAATTAATAAAATTAGGTCAGTGCCAAAATGGATTTAGACTGTGTGTCGCTGTAAGTAGCAAATGAATGTGGGAGAGGTTTTGATTGGCAGCTCTGTGCTTAGACAGGCTTTAGAAGGGCCAAACTTTATTTGCTGTGTTGATGCTTGAAATTTTGTGGAGCGTCTGTACTACGTAGCTCTCCTTACAGTGTGATTACAAAACATTTTATTTCTGCTTAAGCAGAAACGTAAAAGTTTGGCTCTGGTGACTTCTGCTATGGTGTTTTTTTTTTTTTCTGTCAGTTTTTTATTGACTCCAGTTTATATGTAGCAATGCGTTGCTGTTGTGGGAAAAACTGTAATGCTGAAAGTCATGTGGTAGGTACCTACGGAACTAATTCAAAACCCAAAATAGCGTGTAACCAGAATTCCTTCACTGCTGAACAGGAATCTTGGTGGTTGCGTTGATTTATATATATATCTATTTAAAGAGAAGCTGAGGATAAATATCTTAAGTGAAAAGTACTTACTGGTAGAATTGCTTCCCTTATCTTGTTTATACAGATTAATTAAAAAAATAAAAAGCACATAGGGTTAAAGATAAGATGGTGCCAGTGTTTTCTTCTTTATGTGTAATCTTGTTGCATGTCTCTACATAAGCTGTTCTGGCCACTCATCATAGTAACCAGCTGGGCCATTTCACCTGCTGGAGCCATTAAAGAGGACTCTCTCCCCCTAGATTAATCCCCTCCGACATTAGTTTTTTGCTCTGACAACTGGAGCAGGCATTCAGAATTTGCAGGTGGCCAGTGTGACGCACATAATTGCCTACAATTTTAGGCAATGAATAAAAATGGTCTACATTACTTGTCAAAGGTTGTATATGCAGTGCCAAGTGAGATCTATGGGAAGCCTTTTAGGGTTTAAAGAACAGTTAATAGCAAAGCTGCACAGTGCTTTTTTAATCATAATGCATTTGTAATATAGCACTTTGATCTTCTCCTTGTAGGAAATGGTGTTATATTAGCCACTTTTAAACATTTATGAGTGAAATTCAGTTATAGGAGAGTAAAAGTGATTATTCTTAGGCAGAACATGTTAGATTTCATTAAAAGTTTTAGCTTGCCCCTTCCTTGTTAAAATCTGTGGGGAGTCCTGTTCCTGGAGGGTTTCAAATCAGGATCTGAAGATTTAGAAGAGCTTTTTTTTCCCCTCCACTAAAGCTACTGCAAGACTAGAAAAGACGGTAGTAAATACTGATGTTATTTGTGGTTGTTTATAAATGTACTTCAACTGCATAGCCTTAAGTGCAAAAAACGTTGTATGCTCAACAGTTCAGGGAATGTTTCCTTGTATTTTAAAGATCTTAATGCTCAGTTGCATCAATTTCAACTTTAAAAATGCATTATTTAAAGCATGATCATAAATTATCTACAACAAAAAATAGGCGACTCTAAAATGTACTACTCCTAGAAGAGCAGAGTTTGACCTTTCAGACCCAAGAGCCTTTTATTAACACCTGCCTGTAAGGAAAACCGTGCCACACGCAGCTTTCGGATTCACGACCACAAAACTGATGAGGAAAGGCTTGAAGGGTTCAGTTTGTGTCACTTGCTGTTTGCCGTTTCCATTTCACAGATGATTAATCTTTCTGTGAAGAAAGGCCAGAGAAACAAAGCACATTGGGCTCTTCCTGCAGTTACTCCTTCTGAATGCACACTAGCTTGCTAACTAAAAGGCCTTTAGATTTCCTGCCGAGAGAGATGTTCTGAAAGTGAATGCAGCTGGTTGGAGGTCACCAGTGCAAGGCTCTTGCCATTGTGTAATGGAGGCTTTGGCAGGTTTCATTTTGGGGGGGGAGGGAGAAGGTGTTGGCGAAAAATTAATGCGGAATAAAAAGGGCTTTGGCCGTTTGAATTAATTTCTTGAGGGTGGATCATCAATAATAGGCTCCATTTCTTTTGCTCACAATTTAAAAAAAAAATTTTTTTTTGCTGTGTTTTGTCCCACCCATTCCCTTTTCTTAATGGCATGTTTATATTGTACGTGGTCTCTCCCGCTGGATGCTGAAATGTTGCGTCTTACTGAGTTCGAAAAGCAATCTAAAATGTACTGATTTTTACATATATTTTATGAGCTCTGCTGATGTTCTTGGTGACAAGAGACGATACTTGAGTCTTGTGTATTTAACTTTCTAATTGTGGGATTTGGATGACTTTAATAATCTATATTGCTCTTTAGCGACTTTGAAAGCAGCAATTTCTGTTTTTCTGGGAGAGTAAAAATTTGTTTCTAATAGGTATTATCTAATTTTTCATTTGTGTGTATGTTTTGAATCTTAACGGATGCACGCCTTGTTTATGGAAGAGAATAGTCTTGATATCCAGCTGAGTTTTTGACTTTGGGTTTTTTTTTTTGATCTTGCGTAGGACGTAATGTGCAAAATCAAGACATGGGTAATAGATGAAAAGAAAGCTGTCCGCTTCTATCATGATTGGAATGACAAAGAGGTAGGCTATAAATATTACTCCATGAATTGACTTCTAATTTTGCTACCTGTTACTGGTTCTTTTTAAAGTTGTTGGTTTTGGTTTTTTTTAAGATTTCATATGCATAGTTTATTGAACGTTGAATTTATTAGCTGAATTTATACTTATCTGTGATTTATGTATTACACTTGAATTCTTTAGCCATCTCAGACATGCCATGAGGAAAATGATCATAAAATTCATTCAAGTTGATTTAAACTGTTTTTAAAATTCTCTCCCTCGATTCTCACTTCCAGATTGATGTTTTGAACAAACATTTGTTTTTTACTTCAAAACCGATGATCTACTTGGTTAATCTGTCTGAAAAAGACTACGTTAGAAAGAAAAACAAGTGGTGAGTGTACAGGTTAAATGTCTAAACTTATATTTCTGTTTCACATTTTTCGATGGTCAGTAATTCTTTGCACATTTAGATCACCAAGGATATTAGTTAAAATAGCTATATGAACTAATCTTGCACTGCTGTTACTTGTTATGCTCCCCCTGACATGCTGCTTGAGTACAATGCATATGGGGAAACCTTGACTCAAACTGCAGAAAAGAATATGTTTTCCATCCTTACAATTTAACATGAAGCCATTAACGTTGAAGAAAATAGATTTGATTTATAAGTACTAATTTAAATAAGCATGTGGCTTTATCATGTTCTATAATGCTGATTGTCTGAACAGTATCTTTTTCATTCCAAAGGATTTGAGTGCCTGAAGACTAAAGCTGTGTGAGTTACACAGAAGACTTTCAAACAAAATTGCACATTTTAACATTACTCTTCTGTTTGTAGTTGGTGCCTAGCTTTCTTGCCACTTCTTGTGCCTTGCTTGTGGTTTACAGGCCTCTTTTGGTGGGCTTTAATGCCATGGATAGCTCAGGTTTTAGTCAGGTATTTCTGGCATCAGTGTTGTGACTCAGGTACATCATGTTTACAAAATCAGTCTATCATACGTTCAGTGAAGTGGATGAAGATCAATCCTAACATGGTAGACATAAGGTGGGAATCCACTGTTGAGAGGTACAGCATTTAGCATGTCACTGGAAGCTCTAGATGGCATAAATACTGCTCTGTGGAGGAGGGAACAGATTGGGTAGTTAGCATATGATGAAGGAAAATCTACAGCAGTGTGTTTAGTTTAAAAAAACCCAACCAAACAGCAAATATTTTCTTACAATTCAGAATTTTAAACACTGTACTTGTGAGATACTTTTAAGATACATAAATGTATGTTTGTGAACAGATATATGCGTGTAACTCATCCAAACAAATCAAAAGTATCTAAAGCGGAATATCTGAATTCTCCTAAAGTACACCCTCTGTTTCTCCCTGTACTTCATTAAGTACTTAGATGCACATGGTTTCAATTTTCCATTAAAAATTCTCATTTCCATATGATATCAAAGAGTGAGAAGGCTTTAAACTGAAAAATAAACATTCATAGACTGGAAGCCAAAACAATAATTAATGTCAGATGGTTAACTCCAATAAATCATTAGAATAAATTCTGTGAAATTACTGCAACTAAAACTGTCCTTTTGATACTCCAAGACATTTTGTGTTGGTACTAAAGAACAAAATTTAATGTATTTTAGTAGCAAACCCTCTCAGTCCCAAACACAGACTTCAGAATAGACTTCACAAGCAATGTAATAATGTAAGCTCTTCATGTTTGGCCAAATGTGATGATTTTAAATTAATATTTTCCTCTAAATATTTTTTGGGTATGACAATTTAAATATAAGATGTGGTTCTACCCAAGGAAGTATTTAAGATCAGGGTAGTTGTATTTGCTCTGTTGTTGTAAGGTGATACTTTTTTCAAAGTAAAAATACTACGGTTCTTCAAAGTTGCTGTAACAGTAGAGATGTGGAAGCTTATGTGCAAATGGATGAGCCGGTTTCCATGCCCCAAAAAGGATCCTCACACCTGTATTTGGGTGATTACAGGTAGAGCTCAGTGGCTCTAATTGTACAGTAAATACCATTGCCCAGACCCTAATGGCAGCCAGACTGCTTAGGCGACGCCAGTCTGTGATTTAGCTGTCGCCAGTCACCCCATGTTTTCTGTGAGACTGGTTGTGATGATGACATAGTTAAACCCAATTGAAAGCCAATCTTTGGATAAATTGCAATTTTTAATTTGTAAAAAATCAGATGTTTGAGTTGAGGAGTTATATAATGAACAGTTTAACTGTTTCTATTACAATTAGTGATTTAGTTTTTAAAAAGTATACCCAGATCTCATGGATGTGAGTGTAATTGTAGCTGAAAGATCAAAGCCTGGGTATCTGAGTGATGTTCCAGAAGAGAATTTACCACATAGCCATTTTCAGTACAGTTTCTGCCTCCTGCTGTTCCTATTTTCCCTCAAGCTAGCCATTGACTACCCCCTGTGCATCCCTGCTCGTAAAAAATGATTGAGGAAGTATTTGTCATGTATTTATGAGTGGGAAACATTGTGTGATAGGGAAAGGCATCTAGTAGAACCAGAAAGATTGCCATTTCCTTTCCTTCAGCTACTCTGCCACAGCCTTAAATCCTCTGTTTATGCAACATAGCTTTTATATTTAAGAGCAGAATAAATGTTTTCTATGAAGGATGCTAACGGTAGGCTTCTGTCATTTATGTGGTGCAAGCAGATGTAAATGATTAGAATATATTTTACTGTTAGATGCCACCTTCTGATTTTTGTTATTATTTTAAAGGGGTAGCTATTCATATTTTAAATACAAGCCACATTTAGTTGTAGTAATTCTTCCAAAAAAAGTTTATTTCTGAGCTTAATTCGTAATATAACAAGAGACTTTTTTCATCAGACTTTTACAACTATAAAAGTGTTTAAAACAGCAAAGGAGAGAGGAGGCTTTTTGATTTTGTGTGGAGAGGAAAACTGAAATTGTCTTTGTTTTACTCGGTCACTCTTTGAGAATTAATGAACATTTTAATTGTTAGTTAAAGCACACTTATATTTAGGTGCCAATGTGTCATTTTTCAATCCAAGGAAAGAATAAAACACTGTGAAAGATAGGACTATTGTGTGTTTGAGTAGGTGTATTGACCTTTTGAAAGATGTAAAAACTGGAATGGCTCCAAGCAGTTACTTGCTGGTTTTAACAATGTTGAATTAGTCATTCAGTTGATTTATGATTAAGACCTAGCCCCTGAAGAGAAGCTGACATGGCAGCTGTGTTAGTCGCACTTGTATTATGATCAGATGACAGTAATCTTGATGTTTATGGGGGAATCCACTGAAACCATTCCTAATATGTACTGCTCTGCTCCAAATGAATATTTAAACTCTTCTTTTAATAATTCCTATTTTTTTTTAAATCTGGATGTAGTACCTTAACCATGGTATACTGTATTCAAGTTTAACCATGAAAATATTCAAAATAGTAATAATAATAATTATCAGTTAAAACTGCATTCTGAGTCCCAGGATGTCACATAAATCCAGGATATCTGATCTATCAGCCCTTCATCTAATTTAAGCTTTACATTTTAGTCTTGCTATAGAGCATGCATTTAGTGGCTCATAGAATGGATTCCAATTATGAAATATATTGAGCTAAATAATGAGTGGCTGTAGTGGACCATGCTTAGCATCATGTTGGTTTGGTATTTTGGACTTACCTGCAGTAAGCACCAGAAATACTGGTATATGTTAAAGCTTCATATCTGATCTATTGACTCAATTTCTCTGGTCCAATAAAGTGAATTTCATCCTATGCCTAGACTGTAATTCAAAAACCCATTTATGCTACTAAAGATTTTCTAGTATCTCTAGCATTGTAACTAAATTGTCTGAGACTTAATTATGGATTTCTGAACATTGTTTTCTCTAATATAATTCAGACTTGTTGAATGTCCAAATGTATGTTAACATAATTTTAAGGGGTTCTTTCTCAAAATGTTATGGTAGGCATTCTGTTAGAAGTGTTGATAAGTGTTGATAGGATAGGGGACTTAGTATTTTGCTCCTGTGTATTTAGAAAAGTGACATACATGTCGTAATAAATAAAATTTTGCCCATTAATTTTCATAGCATTTTCAGTGTTCTTAAGCTAGAAGAGGTATAATTAGGTCAGATGAAAGGTCCATCTTTTCATGGTATCATGTTTCTGACAGGCCACTAACAGATGTCCAGGGAAGATTATAGGAACAGATTAAGCAAACAGACTATGTGCATCCAGCTTCTTGCAATCTGTTATTGTAGAACTGACTGAGCCAGATATTATATACTTGTGGTTAATACTTTTTGACTGATTTTTAATCTATAAATTTACCCATTCACCTTTTGAACTCAAGTATACTTTTTGGTATCCCAATATCCTGGAGCAGGGACTTCCACAGCTTAACTATGTGCTATATGTAGAAGTACTTCCTTATGCTTGTTTTGGATCTGCCACATCATAATTTCATTTGATGCTCCTTAGATCTTGTATTATGAGAGTGAATAATCCTTTTCTATTCATCTTTTTCATATTGCTTCAGATGTTCCAAATATTTAAAAAAAAATGGAGAGGGTAGGGAAATCTGACATGAAGAAAGAAATATCAAGGGTCAAGTAAAAGGAACACTCCATACTTTGAGTATGAACTAATCTCTTTCACTCCGTCTTTCACTTTTAAACTAGTTAGGAAACAAAGTTATAAATGGAATTATTTATTACCATTTATGGCAATAAATGGAGCCTTGGAGTTCTTGGTTGTATTTCTGCAGGTATGGATGTTTAGGCAGCGACATTTTATTCCGATAAATATATTTGAGAAATTAGTTGAAGGAATTTTAAAATCATAACTTGTAATGCCAAGGTGGTGTTGAGAGGTTCTCTTGACATAGCTGCTTAATGATTTTAAGGTTGTCTTCTATGCTGACAAATTTTAATATTAAAAAAAATATATTAGAGTTCTTGTTCCTGCCTTACAACTGAAATGCCTTAACATAAATCATCTCTTAATATTCTTTTATCTGGGTATAAGTAAAGTTTTGCACACACAAGTTGAGAAGTCAGATATTCAAAGCTAATCAGATCCAGAAGTTAGGCATCCTGTGCTACATCTTTACTGCCTGACTGAGAGTATCTTACAGCTCAGGCTTTCAAAACTAGGAATTGTGTATGTTGTTGATGGAGCACCTACCTAGTATAGTAATGGTTACCTAGTATAGTAAGGGTTAGTGCATGTTATTTGCTTAATAAACAGTTATTCTTTATTGTTTCTTATACAAATGAATTAATGAATACAAATTAATTAGTCATCCATCAACCAAATGGCAGTCTGTTTTCTTTCTAGCACCATGTCCTGACATTGCCAATTGACTTCTTGGAGTCTTCTGTTTTACCAATTCCAGTGACTTCATTTAGTTGTTCTGTTTTTCCCATACTTTTTGCCCCACTGTTTTCCTAGCTGATATGTTCTCCGTGGGTCTTTGCCAGATTCTCTGCTTTGATTTCATCCCATTCTTGCTGGCTTAATTCCAGTCCCGTCCTTTGGCCTGGATGATTTCTTTCACCAGACTTCCTGCTTTGGTTTGCTTTCTTTTGCCTGCCCCCCTGGAGTCCCCTGTCTGTTTGAATGCGAATGCATATTGTTTGGGTAATAGCAGGTGTTGGGGACATGTCTTTAAGCATGGAAAGATGGATCCCATTCTCAGCTTCAGTGTGTAACCTTGCTCCAGACACAAAAGCACCTTCCTGGAGGCTAACTTCACTCCTATGTTCACCTTCTGCCCAGATGTGATGGTTTGTCTCTGATAGCAAGTTTGCTCTGTGCCAAATGTCTTGGCTCCTATGTATTAGGACAGTAAAATTTTTCAAATAAGTTGTTTTTGTATGTTTTAAAAATGGGCAGTGTTTTATGGTGATGCTTTTTTCAAAAATTCTGGTCCACCTGATTACAACATGGCACTACTAAATAGCTAAAGTGTAGGTTGCAAAGTTAGAAAATAAAGCCTCAGTGGTTTACTTAGAATATGTTGACTCTTGAACTGGTAAATAGAGGAGTGGTCATAATAGAGGGAAACCTGGATTTTGGGAAGGTCCGTCCTGGGCAGATAAAGGTACCATCACACTATGTTTAGAATGCATCAAAGGCTACAGACTGTAGAGAGAAGGGTGAGCAGGGCAATGAAGAGCAGTCTCTCCAGTGTTCAGAGTGGCAGGTGACAGCCCAGCATCCCCGAGCACCAGGACCAGCCCAGCACAGCAGCCATACCGGTAGGTGCACAGTTTGTGGTGATTGGGAGCGGGGCTGTGGCCGAGCCTCAGGGGGCTGCAGCCGTGTAGGTCAGGTGAGCAGCACTGAAGGTAATGGGACATGGAGTGCCCAGGGGTACTGACAGCCACCAAAGGGACACACAGGTGCAATGCATGCATATAAGGATATAAAAGGTTGTGCTGAAGGAGAAGCCTTCTGAAGTGATACAATCTTACTCTGTATGGGCAGACACCTGATGACTTCTGATGTGGTATGGTGTTACTCTATGGGTGAATGCTTAAAGCCTTCTGAAATTGTGTGGTGATATCTGTGCATCATGGCCATGTCAACTGCAGCTGATGTGTGACATTTGCTGTGACAATGACCCACCAGGCTTCATGTACTCAGAGAGCATCAGTGTCAGCTACAAGGGACTTCTGAACTTCATTGCTGTGTGTATGATCCCGGTCCCATCAGCTGCATGTCATCCAAACCTGCCTTTGAACAGTTCAGCATTGCTTCCCATCTTCTCTTCCTCTTCTTCCCTGTGCAGATGCCCTTCTCAGTGTTTTTAATTTTTTGGTTTGGCCGTCATCACTGTAGTTTCTGATCTGTTTATATCCAGTTCTGTGGGTTCAGTTGTAAGATTGAATGACTGCAGCTATGGGTGTTTGATGCCCTCCCAGTTTTATCGTTGGCTTGTGTAGTCCTATGAATTGCTATCTGCTAATGGTGCTTCTTCTAATCTGCCGTGGCAGTTGAGGAATAGTTCAGTAGTGAATTTCACTCTTATTTATTTTAGAATAAAGCAGTTTGACTGTGCATGTAAGCCTGTAGATACTCATGTCAAAATCTCTTTCTCATTTGAAGATGCTCATGAGAAACACCATTAGTAATGGAAAAGTAGAACGGACACAGAGACTGTGTTTCTTTTGGGTTATTAAGTGTTAGAAGCACAGTCACCTTCACTGCACTGTGCACAGGTCTTACCCTAGAAAGTAGAATTTGGGGTTTTTTAAAAGAGAGAGGTTTTGTCCTGTTTGGCTTTACAAATAAAGGGATAGAGATTTTTGCAAGAGATTGTTATTCTTGTTAACAGTTGTTCATCCTTAAGTTACTGAATATTAAGTTACTTATTTCTTCTTCATATTAATTTATTAAGCCCTGTGCCTTTCGGAATGAATGAACATTGTTAGCCTGTCTTTGTCAACTAGACAACATAGAAGTTGTGCATAGCACTTAAAGCAAATAAATTTCTCTTTCAAATCAAGGGAAAATAGATACTTTGAGGTTGTGTCCCAATCTGTTGGGTCACTGTTCCTGTATCTGACATGGCATTTAAAAACCAGCAGCTGGTTTTTTTGAGGGTCTGTTGAGAATCAGAAGATGGAGAGGAAGCTGTTGAATTATTTTGGAGGTAGGTGGCTGTGATCTCACCTGGTGTGATTGATGAGAGTAGCTCCCTCTCTGTGTGTGGATCTGATACCTCCTTGCTGCCTGTAACTGGGTTTTGAGAGGAAAACTCTCATGTTAGGTGCATCAACAGTTGTAATAACTGGCAGATGAGCTTTGATTTTAGAAATTTTTAAAAGCAAAAATACTTTGATAATAGTCTTTCATTAAGAAATAGACAATACACTTGTATTGCTTTGGTATTCTGGATTAGGAACTGCAATCAGCATGCTGTAATACCACCTCTTGAACAATGTTCCAGTTGACAAGTATCTTTCTTTTCATGATGTGTTACTCAGTATTGCAGTGTTTGATTTGCAGATAAGTACCTGTATATTTAAAATCCTGCTTATTGAATTCATTTCTTGAAACATTTCATGCTATCACTTTCTGCAGAATTATGTTAGTATCTTTAAGTTCTCATAGTTGAAGCTAATTTTATTCCACCTACCATTATTTCTCTCATGCATGGTGATTGAGATACCTGTAGGGTCTGGGAAAAATACTCATCTTGAAATTGTTCTTTTTGAGTGGTCTGCAATATCTCCTTCTCTGGGGGAAATACCTTCTGTAACATTATTCTGTTTTCTATAAATAGGAACTACAAGGAAACATCAGGCAGCCAAGCATTTATTATAAATTGAAAAATAATATTTGAGAAGGACGATTCTTTTATAAATTGGAAATGTAGGTTCTGTGGCTTTGGCACCCATTTTTTAAGTTTCCTTTTTCTAAGTGACTTCTTTGTTTCACAATTGACAGACACCTTTTTTATTGATGATTATTTTGAAAATCTAATGCATTTTAAAAAATAGTTTTCCTTTTAATTTTATGGTTATTTACAGCTCATTCTTTTCTATTAAGTATATGGAAATATGTTTTCATTTAACTGCTTGTTTTCCCCAAGAAACATGTCTTCCTTCTAAGGTTTTGGCACAGTATTTTATTTTCACAGCTAGAGTTTCTTCTAATCACTAATATGGATGACTGATGTTCAGATGTTGGTAGTCACTAGTCTTACAGTGGATGGAACCATGTCTGGAAACAAGGAATAGATGCGTGTTCATGTTTAAATTGGAGAGGAAAGTTTGTACATTATATATGTTTAATTGAAGAACTGTCAGATGAGGCATTGGGTATGAGTACCTTATCATCCTTTTTTACCAACCAATGCTTGAGCTTAATTATTGTTAATTTTAAGAGAAGTTGATTAGAATATAAATCTAAATAATGTTTGGGACTTACTGTGCTCGGGTATTAATTTCTAAAGCCTGAAGAAGTGTTTGGAAGAGAAATATTTGAAAGAGACTGAAGTATGTGTGCTGGTATTGTCCTTCATTGGGTTTAATCAGATTCATTGTATATTGAGTCTTCCTCTTGTTCTCATGCATTGGCACAGTAGTACATTCCTGAAGCAAAAATGTATTTCAATCCAAATGGCTTTTATTAAAGAAAAAAAGAAAATAAAATCTTACACCTAATACATTGAAAACCTGCACAATGTTGCCGATCTAAAACATGTGATGGTACTTCCAGCTCATGTTTTATTTCAGAGGCTTATTAAATGCATACCTGTTTTTTATTTAATAAAATCTTAATGTCCCAGGATATTCAGAATAATGAAGTGTGCATGCATGTGCATGTGTGTTCAGTTTCCCATAGGATTTTTGAAAATTATTATTATTAGTAGTATTTAAAAAAATTTTATGGAGGGTAAATGTTTGTCTTTGGCTCCCTCTATCTGTCTGTCTCTACTTGTCTTTGTGAACTAACATTTTTTCATAACTTCATGCATTGTATAGATTAGAATGAGCAGATAAGATGTCTACAAGTATTTCATAGAGGCATACGGTAAAATAAATAAATAAATAGAAGTATGGTAAAGAGACTGGTACAGAAGAGTATGGTACAGAAGACTAGTAAGAAATCTAGTTTTCAAGCTTAACAGCAAGGTTAATGTCTTTGTGCTCAGACAGTATCTTGTTGAAGTACATTTCCATTCCATTCAGTGTCTAATTTTTGTACTAGGCTTTTCATAAAGACATAGCTATGATCAGTACAGTAAATAGAAACGTGGGTTTAGCTGCCTGTCTTGCAGTACTGTGTAGTGTCTGATAGCCTTTTGTTTCTGGTCTCTAGTTATGTTAGTACCCTATTGACATAGAAGGTAACTAGATTGTTCTATTACTGATTTCTGACAAACAGAAATTGTTTGATATGCTAAAGCTCTTTCTGACAGAAGAGAGAAAGTTTTGACAAACATGCATGGCACAGCAAGTGTCCAATTCTAAAGAGCAAAATAAATGCAAACCACCATTATGGGGAACACAAACAGCCTGAAAGCAAGTTATCAGTAAGCAAATAATTGTTGAACTGTTATGAATGGAATAGGATGTTGAAATAGGGCATGATTGGCTGATGTTACATATGTCCTTGATTACCTTCCTTGTGCTTTTATCCTAATAAGTGACATTCTTTGTATTCCCTTGGATGGCTAGACAGTCTGACACTGAAGAAGAATAAATATTGCATGTGGTACACATTAAGCTGTCATCTAGGACAGCATTTATAAAAAGTAACTAGAAAAATTCATAAGAAATTCTGCTGTGCTACAGTTTCCTGGCTCCAGTCATAATTGTCAAAGTTCTTGACACATTCAGGTCTTCTGAAATGATTTGGGTTTACAGCTCCTTGGTGTATGAATAATTACTAAGGATTCATTTTTTCTGATAATGCAGACTGTTAATGTTCTCAAAATGATGCATTTTCATTGAAGACCATGGAGTGATAAAAAAACCCCAAACCAGTGTTGTGTATGTAACCAGTTCTCTTGCAGCAGTCAGAACTAAAAGATGTATTTGTATAGAATAAAACAAAGTGATAAAATTAAGGAGGTAATTTTCAAATGCTGTCTTTGAATCTTGGTAAAAAATCCATTATGAGCTCATGTATTGTTACAATTATTGTAATTTGGAAGTGGACCTTTTTAGTGTAAAATATCAACCTTCTGTTTTTCTTCACTAACTTAAAATTAAGACTCAAAAGCAACATAGCAGGATATCATCATCTCTGCAAGGGCAATGGAAAAAACCCCTTTTAAACTATCCAAGCTGATGAGTTAGTGTTTTAATGGTAATTATTTTACTCTTTAATCTCAAGAAGAGGAAAGTGTAGGAATTCCATTCTTCATACTCTTAAATCCCTGAATTCCTTGTGATGCCTTGAAGATTGACCAAGAAATATTTACTGGCCCATTTGTACTTCCATGTATTTATCTGTTGCCTAACACAATACCATGATACTCACTGCAGTTTGACACAAAAATTCATGATAAATATTTTAAAGGCTTCTCACTGTTCTGTCACTGACCATGTCATTAGAACTGTACACTGTATTCATGGTATAGCCTAGTTTTGCTTCATATGAAAATGCAACGTTCTTTCATTATTGTTTAGTTCATGAGAATAGGGGTTTTTTATTATTACTATTTTTTTACTGAGTTAAGCATATCCCAAAAGGAAGAAGGGAAAAAAGCCTCTTACCACCTCATCAGGTTACTTGAGGATTAACATAATTTTATAGGTGACATTGTGCTTATTCTCATTCCTCTTCCAAGCAGCCTATAACTTACAAGATCTCATTGTGAGTAGCTAGGAATGGGAAAATAAACCCATTGGCTCTTCCATAAAATTTGCATTTAATGTTAAATGAAAGTCTTAAAAGAGTTCTTAGAAAAAGGTTGGAAAAAAAAATCTGTATTCATGTGAAGGGATAAAGCTGAAACACCTGTTTAGGTTGAAAAAAGTTTTCTCCAAGTATAACACTACTCAGATGTTACAGGTAACTGTTAACTCTGGACCACTACAGAGCACAAAATATTTGCCCAACTGGTAAATTGAACTGTAAGCCCCACTGTGGGAAATTGCTTTGCTGTGCTCCAAACAGCAGTTATCTTAGTAATTGTACCTGAATTCTTTTGTGGCTAATAGACAGTTGATGTCCTTCTTACCATGACAGAATTAGTTTATTGCAGTATTTTAATTGTAAAAAATTCAGGTAAGATGTGTTCATGTAGTTTGAGATGGGCTGAGTGTGATTTTTAATTGGTGCTCTGAGAGCACTGGCGTTTGCTTTGAGAATGTGCATAACCCCGCATTTCACATTCTAAACCGGCACTCGCAACAAGGAGCTTATCAGGGCAAATTGTCTAGTCCATCCCCTTCCTCACTCAAAACCTAATGACCCTTTATCATCATGGTTTAGATTGCTGGACACAGATGTGAGAAAATACAAGTAATCTACAGGTAACTACAGTAGCTGCACTGATGTTCTCAGAGAACTGACTGCTGGGAAGATAAAAAGCTTCCCACAGAGCCTGTGACTTTCCAGCAGCAAAGCACATCATGAGCTCATACATGAAGTTTTATTTGCTGAAGATTCACAATAAGATGCATTAGGACATTCAGCAGGGTCCCTTCTTAGATGAGCCCAAGAATTCAGTGGGGTTGTTAGTTGATGCACTAGTGCATGGCTTCACACTAAAAAACTAAAACTAGAAAATGCAATGATATCGGTAACATTTCTTTTTCAGAATACCACAGACTACAGCTGTAACGTATTGATGTATTTTGCTCCTTGTAGTAAGTCATGTAATGTCATTGGACTTTTTGTCTTGCTAGGGAAAGTATTCAGGTGTGAAGCAAATGTTTTGTTAGGAAAAAATGCTGCTGGCTGTTGAAATAGAGTTAGCAGGACATGTGAGATCTGAGGAAGTAAAGTAGAAGTAAAGTCTTATAGGAAAATACTTGTGTATAATTACCATTTTTTTTTTTACTCAGCATTTTTTTGTTGTAATCATAAAGTAGATCTTACAATCTCTGTATTCAGATATTTTGCCAAGGAGTGGGAAGGAAATAAAATATTCTTCAGATAAATTTCAGATACCCTAAGGTTAATAAGGTATTGATCTTGTTTACTATTTTTAATTTTTAAAAAAATTTCTTTTTGTAATTCAATAAGCAGTTTTTAGTGATGCAGTAAGGTTGAAATGTATCTATTGAACCATATGGGAATGATCAATGTGAATCAGTCTGTCTGCACTTTTTTTCTCTTCTAAAGTAACTTAAGTATGAGCAAGTTACTTATGTAGAAAAAAATGAATATGAATGCTGAAATGCCTTTTTTTCCCCCCCTCTTTTTTAATCATCTGTAAATTTAGAGGTTGTGAGGAAAGAGATGGCATAAGAGGTACAGGTCATCTGGAAATAATGATTCCCAGAGGGTGGTATTAATTATTAAGCAGACAGTAAGCGTTACAGTGGTCATCTTTGCAGAGAATGGTGATCTCTCAAAAAGCCTAAAATGCAAGCCTAAGAAAACCTGTGAACAGCCTCCTCCCTCCCAGAAAGAAACAAAATACAAATCTCACAAACGCCATATCCCTTCCTCTGGCAATATGGACAAGACAAACTTAGGTCTGTTTTTTAGGTGAAGTCCTTCTGCCCTGTTCAATCATCCTCAAAGCTTGTGTGTTCTTAGGGAGCTGCTCCACTGACAGTTGCTGCTGTTGGTGCCAAACCTTTGAGCAAGAGGGCTGGCTCTAAGGCTGGGCCTCTTGAGCTGAGCCTGTGGCCAGAACAGCAGTCTCCTTAATTTTCTGTCTGTTGTTTGCTCCTCCACGCAAGTAAACTACAAGACACTCTGAAAACTATATAAGCTTTGCTCCTCATTCTGTTCTACTTCTTTATGCCCAATTTCCAGCTTATGCCAACCTATATGGTAATAAGCAGAACTCCTTATTGCAGAGGCTAACAGACATGCTCTGAAAAATTATTTTCTGTGATTACACATATCTTTTGGTTCACAGTAAAGGCATGCAGAAATGTTTTCTCTTGTTCACTAGCAAATATGACATATGGGGAAATAAGTATATATTCCCTTGTTCTATTTTGTCTTTTGATTGAGGAAGACAAAAGAAGTAAAGGGCTATACATTCTGAAAGAACAATCCCCTCCCCCCCTTTTCAAAGTTTTAAATTAATTATTATAAAATTCATGTACAAATTGCAGCAAACATTTGATATATCCTTTTATGAGATATGCTGTGTTTCATTTTCAGTGGTGGCTTTAATTCTCAACTACAGTAGGCATATACAGAAAACCAGAAAAAACGTTGGCTGTTGCAAAGTTTTGTTTGAGCTTTTTAAACTGAGTGATTAGCAGAAATAATGACCCTGTCAGCCTTAATCACATTAAAATGTGGTTAACATCATTTAATTTTTTCCACTTAATATGCGAAAATTTCCAGTAGATTTGCAGTGAAGGCCATTGAAATTCCATTAGAACAAGAATAAAAATTTCAGGCATCATTTATTCAGAGAGGGAATAAAGGTCTCGTCTGAAAACTGCTGAATCTTCCTATTAGAGAAACTATGAATCATTGCATTGAGCAGTACCTTTAGCTTCTATAGTACTGAATCTGGGTTGCTTCTGAATGAGTGGAATGCATTTTTAGTGTGGTGCTTCTCTGAAAATTGCAGCATGTAAGTGTTTTTTCAAATTCAGTAAGAGCTTTCTCTGTAAAGGATTGTCATGTAATTGTTTTAACTGCTGCAGGGCAGGGGAAATGCTTCTGGTTTAGGCATCTCATCACTGAAGTTCCATGCTTTGTGTTATTTTTATTGCAACATAAAAAAATATGTCCTCGTTCTGATTGATTCATAATGTATAGTTGGGCTTTCTTTGTGGTGAAAAGCAAAATTGAGGACGTGCACAACTTCAACTTGAATATTGTTATATGAGGTCTTTTGCACTGTTGGCATTTCTTATTGCAGGCTCCACAGGTTTGTACTAGAAGAACATGTACAATAACGATGGATGTGCTAGAGAAACTATCAACTGCATCTTTTCTGAGAGAAATTTTTGTTTCAAAGAAAGACACAGTATTGGTTAGTGTTACTGTGTTTCAGGTTGCTATATTTACATCCCCGTTTTTTTGTCCTTTTTCTGTGTAGAGATTAGATTTCATCTGCTAAGTGGAAGCACTAACAGTGCAACTGTATGCTCTGTGCTTTTCTGGACTTTACTGAAGGACTTGTATCTAGTATTTCTTTATAAAAGATATTACTGTATATATCTGGTATATATCTTTATTGTCTCTGGTACTTAAACTGTACAGTGGATTGTTTGTTTATTTTTGTTTACTAGACTGGTATTTTATACCTGAGCTTTGTTTATTTCAGCCTATTACATAAATACTTTGTCCACTTTTTAGTGGGAAAAATAATCAATATGCATTGGATTTGTGCAGAACGAACTTCAGAATGTCAGTATTTGTACAATTTATTTTTAAAAAAATTATAAGAAAGTACAGTGGTAGATGATTAATGTATTAACTAAATACTGCGACATACACAGTGGTAAAAGAATTTTTCTTTGAAATAGCTGTTGCTAAATGTAAGAATTGAGCAGACCTAACAGGGATTTGGAAGTGTCTCAGTTGTACCTCTGTATGTTCAAGCATGAATGAAGCTGAGCAGGAAGTGGGTCTGTGACCAGGAGCAGAACTGGTAACCCCACAAATGAGATAAAAGCATGTAGGGGTGTGGGAGTGACCAAGGATAGGAGGGAGGTGTGAATTCAGTGAAGTGTCTGTTCTGTGGGTCACATTTGGAAGCATCTTGCTAAAGGGCTCTTGGACCAGGATGGAAGGCTTTGAAGGCTGGAGAATAACACTGGGAGAAGAAAGCAGAGTGAGCAACAGAATGCGAAGAACTGTTGGATGGGAAAGTGGCCATATTTTAGGGAAATTTATCAGAAGAGACTGCACTCACTAGATTTTTCTCCTTGGAATGCATGGCATGAAATTCAGAGGTACTATGTTTTTTTGTTTCTGAGCTCTTAGCAAGTACCTGTGATACCTTGCAGCAGGACAGCTTCTAGTCTGTTGAGGGACAAATGCTCACTGTAGTTCCATTAGCTCAAAGATAGGTTTGTGTAATGGGTATTTAATGAGTACATTCAGTTTAGGATTCAGCGTGCTTATTGGTGGCTTTTTTATAAATGGGAAATTATGTGCTGCTATATTAAGTGTCTTAATGCTGTGATGGGACACATTTCAAAGTCAGAAAATGTCACAGTGAAGGTTGTCAGTGCCTCTCAGAACCAGTGTCCTGCCCCAAAGGGTTGTCTGCTTAGGGGTGTTTATGGCCAACCTTTCTCCATGGAAAGGACAAGCTTGCTCTTGAGGATGCAGTAGGGTTGGGTAAGTAGGAGACCCCTGATGATGGGATTCCCTTTTTTCTGGAGCAAAACTCAATACTAACGTGGGACTGTAGAAGGAAGCCTTTAAAGCCACATGCGTGAAAATTTGGTGATGAGGGACTGGATTTTACTTCAGTCTCTTTTAAATCTCTGTTTGTGATCCCACAACATTTTTTTTACACACTCCTAATTTTCTTCATTTGACCAGTTAGTATAATGAAGTTCCAGTGCTATTATTAGCGCTTAAAAATTGTACCTTGTCAAAATTTTGAGATGACTTACTGCCAAGCTGTGCTTCAGCTACCTCTTCTCCTTTACCTGTGCTGTCCTTATGAGTGGTACTGGTAACTATGTGTAGTATAATGGTCTACTTCTGACTTTATGTACATTTTATTTTGGAAGAGCAGAGCTCATGAAGTCTGGTTATTCAAGAGTTTTGAGTCTTGTTTCCTTAGAACAGTGATCCCAAATTTATACTCCTCCTTAAGAAAGCAGTGACATCAGGCAGTGAGCACAGGTAGCATCAGTCTGACAGTCCTGTTGCTGCTGGTCAGCTGGCCAGCACTAGACAAGCTGAGTACGTGGGGGGTGAGTTCTTTCTGCCTTCCTCCCAGTGAAGGCATTGGTTCTTACAAAAGGTGTAGGAACTTGATTTGTATGAAATTGAGACCTCTTTGTCCTCCTGTGAATTTCTGCATAGCATTTAAGTACTTCTGAATTCACAAAGTGTAGTGCTTCCTTGTAACTATATGGTAATCCCTAAATTACTGTAATCCCTCCTCTGTATTCAGTACAGAACCAGTTATTGTTGGTAGCTACACAGTATAATGACTTCCATAAATTAATTAAGGTGGTGATTTGTTGTGGATTTTTTTTTAACAGTGGCTGATTGTTCTGCACTTAGTATTGGGAGACAATTCACAGAACCTTGCTGCTGCCTTGGGTTGGAAATGTTCTGCTAATTTCCAGCCTCTGTTTTTCCATGGCTGGTTTATTTCATTGGTGGTTCAGGCAGCTTTGTCCTGTAGACTAAATAGTATCTTATCTAATTGGTGTTTATCTCCTTATTTAAAGCAAGCATTATTAGTTTTCCCTTTCTGTGTCATTTACATGAGGTTCAGATCTCTCTGATAATCTTAGACCTGTTCTGAACTTAGCTGACCACAGCTGCACGTAGTGCTCCGTATGCTTTCAGGAATACCTTGTATGCAGATACAATGCATCCTGTAACAAAGGGAAGCATTTCCACTAGGAGCTGTAGATGATATTTTCCTTTTCCCTGTTGCATTGTCCTGGTGGCTTAGATTTGCTTTGAAGAACACTAACCTAGTGTGATCTCCCTTCTCTGTCACTTTCAGCTGATGACGATGATGACTTTCCTTGAGGAAAATGTCTCCTGCCCCTGCATTGAACATAAAATTTGCATGCAACTAATGTTTGTGTCAAGGTCATTAATGTATTTAACATGATCAGTCCTAAATTTGATCCTGGTGAATTTTGATTTAGTACCTAAAAGATTAATTTGTTCTCCTGTTATCATATCCAGTGCGTTGCTCAGTCCTCAGTCTCTACAAATCCATTTTCCCTTCTTCTGCAGCTGAATGAGTAGTTTTACGCACAGCACACTATCAAATACTTTATAGATGCATTTCTCCTGCACAGAAAATCATATGTCATATCAATGAGAGAATAAATTTATCAGGACATGCTTTATTTTTTCCTTTAAACCAAATTACTTGTGTTTACCCAGGGTTATTTTCTGTCATCATTTCTTCTTTGATGGTGTCATTACTCAACCAAACTAAGACTAAAATTGCATTGTGTATGTTGATTAAGTGACTCTTTGGTGGAGAAATGCATAGACTATCATGTCCCAGAATAACTGTCCAATATGATATTTTAGTATTTTTCCTTTGACTAGGTCTACTTTTAACCATCTGTAACTTAATGGGGCTCTTCCCTCTTGAGCAGGTCTTTTCCAAACTTAAATTCTAGGCTGCTTCTGAAACAGAAGAAAATGTGAGCATTAAAATAGGAACAATGCTTTTAATTGAAAACGTCATCGAGAAGTTCATTGTTACTGAAACGTTTCTCAAACTGTATGTCCTAGAAAAGTGTAGGTGATTGCTTGAAGCAAATAAACAGCAGTTCTCGTGGTAAGAAAGCATCTGGATGGAAGTTGAATAGGTCACAGTGTCAGTAGTGCTTTGGATGTATGTATTAATTTTTGTCAGCACTCACAGAACTGGATGAAATGTTTTCAACTGCTGTTTTGGACAGCAAGAATGAATATAAAGAAAGTAGAAATCATTTTATAGAGGCTGTTAGAAGTCTATATATTTTTTTTTTACTTGGGAGATGATTAATGTTTTACGTTTTTAATGACTGTACATTTCTTGTCATAGTCTTTCTTTTCAGTGTAACTGTAGATCAGATCACATTCCTTATAGTATATCCCATGCATGTTTGAACTACTTTAAAAAAGTGAAATGATGTGATGTTTAGCTACAGAGAAACGTCAAAAACAATGCATTTATATGATATGAAAGATTTGCAAGTGCAAGCTAGCAATTGATAGTAATATTATAATTAGCTCTTTATAACAGCCTGTTTTTTATTCATGAACATTTTCATTTATGTTGACAACTATCATGTTTGCTACCACACATGGAGCCTTTTCTTTACTCAGGAGAGATTGAACATGGATTAGTATGATTTTGGGCTTACGTTCTGACTTTATTGAAAAATGGTTTCTGGGCCAAGTCACAAAAATAAAAGTAGCTTGCTTTTTAGGTTTGGCTTTTTGATCCTATTGTTAGTGCTAGTGTTTGTAAGGGTAAAGCATACCACAGAGCACTGTAACTTCAAGGTGGAGTTCTTCTCAGTGAAATTGGTTTTTTTATTGTTGAAATTGCTGAGGGTGTTGAATGCTTTCGAATCCCATAACTGATACAAAAATGAAGCTAGGTGAGCTAACAATTTTATAATAAATCAAATTTTAGTTTTGTACTTACAAATAAAAATGTTTTGTCCATACCCACCCACAGAATAAGATTATTTGCTTCTGACAGAAATATACTTTGTCATTCCATTTTCAGCCTTAAAAATCTCTTTCTAACAGATCCTTTAGTCTGTCAAATAAATGAAGTGTGACACTGATCCAGATACTTATTCTGGCTTCTGAAAAAAAATCAAAGTTACTGCTCCCCTAGGACAAGTATGTTTTAGTAGATGATTCAGACATGGTTAATTTTTTTTCATTTCACCATAGTTTGGACAGGTAAACAGACTGTGTCTGTGGAATTGAACATTTCTGTGACAGCTTTTCAAATTAGTGAAGTACATTTCATACAAGGCATCTCTGCATGCTGTGAAAATCCTGAGCTCATTTAGTGCTTTACTCGACACGGACATGTTCATATGATAGTACAGTGTATTCTGTTGGATTTATTGGACATTGTTTTGGGAAGGTTCATCAGCAGGAGGCAGGACTGAGGCCCATCACATAATTCTATGTGAGTGTCTTAGGCATATAAGGTAAGGGTTAGTTTCTAAAGCAGCCTATGTAAAGAGGAGAGGGGAGATGCTTTAAGAAGAAAATGAGAGAGGGAGCCCTAATTTAAGTACTCTGAATTGCCCTCAGAAGAGCCTCCTACTTCATTAACTAAACAGGGAGCAGAGCTAGATTAGGTGTCTAAATCAGGGGTCTGAAACAAAGCCTTGTATTCTTTGAGTTGCTCTAGGTTGAGTATCAACCATTCAACCTCTGTGGGTTGTTTTTGGTCAATATTCTTATTTATGAATAGCTCATAGCTTTTTGAGTTTATTATATTTGAGACTTTTCTATAATAGCATTGATACGAATTGTCTAACTATCTCAAGAATAGTTTTCATGTGACATAAAGAAGTCCTGTCAAGAGACAAAACTTAAAATTATCATGCCATAGCATAAGCCTGACTATGTAATAGGAACTCTTTCTACTAATGTGTAATAGTATCTCAGTTATCGTCAATTTGCATGGAAGTCTTGTGACTGAAATTTGCTCCTTCTGCTATAATTTATGAATGAGTAATGGTTAAATTATTTTGTTACAGTTTTCAAGATAACCATTGTAAATTATGCATTTTATAAATGATAGCAGAAAGAATGACAAGATGTGACTTTAAAAGCATCTCTCTGGTCCAAAGTATATGTGCCTAAGTAGGGTTTGTTGTGCCCATAACTAGGAAATGTAATATGCACAGTTTTTTGCAGTCTCTGTTGTTATGTGGGTTCAGCAGTAGTTGTGTCTTGGCTGTTCTTGATCCTTGCAACAGCCATCTCTTTTTTGTCTTTTTAGTTCAGACAGAATTAGTGTTCACAATTGGCAGACCAAGGAGAACTGTAAGCCTTTCACATGCCAGCAGGTGCTGCAGTGGCAGTGTAATACCACTTGTTGTTTAAGTCATAATTTGATTTGAGTTGGTTGTGATAACAATTTATAATTGGTTTCAATTGCCTTAGTGGGGACCATAATTTGGAGAGAGATATTACTGCAGTCTTGGAAATTAGATCAGAAATGAATGTTTTGAAATTGGGTTTTAAGATATTTATTCTTCATAAGTGATGCCTCTTACAAATGTTTTACCTTGATGGAGCTTTTGTTAGATTATATAAGCTGTATAATGTACTGATAAATCTTTTTTTACTGAGAGCTCTACATATATATATATCTGCAGAAAAAGTCATCCTGGATTATTTTACTTCTTTGTCTTTCTACCATCTTGATGTTTTTTAATTCAAAGTTATTGTAGTCCATGAACTTTATTTTTCTGTTATGCATGCTTCTCCTAGATACAGAAATTTAACTATTGTGTTCTTGATTTACAGGTTCATGTTCTCTGGTATTATTTCTTTCACAGCTCCCACATTTTGCAAACCAAAAAAGTTTCATGTCAGTTAGTCCAAATCTTCATATGAAATACATTCAAAAAGGGGTTGATCATACATAGAGATTTGTAAGTGAAGGGTTGTGTCCGTATGTGTTTTTAGCATACCATTAAACAGCCAATGTCTCTGGGTAGCTCTCTAGACCAGGCAAGCTGAGAGCCCTCTGCTACTATGGTATCATGTTAGTTTGTTAACAGGGCTTTATCTTGAGGGCATAAAGTTCTTTGATAGGGATTTTCAGAATATTGCCTTGATTTTTTAAATTCTCTTGTCAAGCAGTGTTTTCTGCCTGGAAGAATCCATTTATAAGTGATCTCATATAGGATAATTTTTACTCAGGAGTCCTGCCATTTATAAGCATTTTTCAATAATAAATATTGAAATTCCTGATTGAACTTGGCTCCATGCCATTGGTGTTTTTTGGGTGGTTGGCTATCTTAAGACATCCTGTCCTTAGTAGTCTTCACTTGTTCCTGCAGCACCCTTCAGTTAAATTGGCACAGCCAGTTCTAAGGATATGTGGGAAAGTGAACTGGTTCGTCTTAAAAGGCAATAGCTGGAGAGGGGAGCTATGAAAGAACTAAATTCTCCCTCCAAAAGCTGCTTTTTCACTGGATTATTTTTGTTGGTGAACAGCTTGAATATGCCTACAGGGAGTGCTGTAGGGGCCCTGCTCCATGTGCTGCAGCTGGTAGCAGAAAAGCAAGTGTAACATCTGGACGGGTAAGGAATGAGATGAGAAGCTCATGCCCAGGTTCTAAAAATGTTTCTTTAAAATCTTGGATGCAACTTGAATAAAATAGTAGGTGCAACACTAGTCACCCCATCTAACAAATGATTTTGCAGAATTATTGGGGATTTAAGATAATGGCCATGATAGAGATCAAGGCTTTGAAAGAACTTGCTTTGACACATGGGGCAGAGAACCTGGGATTACTTACATTTCAAAGGAGAATGTTAAGGAGTTATAAACCCATCTATAATAAATGTCAAATAACAGTGTTGGTCAAGAACCTCCATGGTTTTGTTTTTGATACAGTGTAAGTTGAAATTATAATTAAGTTTAAAAATATTAAGTCTGGATCTGGTAGAATGAGATACTTGATGAACCCATTCTGCCATAAGATTCCTGTGATCATGGGATGTGTGGCAAGTCCCTACAAGGTAAAGAATTTTAAGAGCTATTTCACTTCTTGTTTCTGGCTCAAGTCAATCTGTGTTAGGAGATGGCAGTGATATCTAACATGTGAGGTGGGTTCTCCATGCTGGCCTCTTGGAAGGTTCAGGTGGGTGCAGTGACTAAATACTGGAGGTGATATGGACATTGGACTACGGGAAGGTGCTGAGGAGCTGAAAGCACTCAGGATATGCAGGATAAATGCAGAGCTGAGTTCCTCAAGCTCTTGTCCTGAGGGGCTGACAGGAGGCGAGGTGCTTGGCCAGGGGAGCAGCCCAGTGCCTGGAGGCAGGGCTTTTGTTTTGAACTGTTACTAGAAAGCATTTGCAGGTGAGGGCTGGAAAAGGGCTTTTTGAAATTGAAGGATTGCTGTGTTTCATCTGGCCAGCTGGGAACAGGGAATAAAAAAATAAACTTATAAGCATTACTGATGATTTAAGACGTAGTTGCCAAGGTCTGTAACAGGTACTCCCAAACCTGTAGATTTGTCATCTTCATAAAAACTTATCATGGTGAGGAAGAAGGTACCTTTTTACTCCTTAATGTTTTCCTGTTTAGTCATTCTTTCTTCTTATGTAATGCAAGAAAAAGGGATACTCAGAGAAAGGCAGTAAGAGCACAGTGCTTCAATACAGCAAAGTGACAGCCACCTGTGCTTTCCTCTTTACTTCTGGTACAGACCATTTCTGTGATACAGAATCATACATTTGTTATACGTTGTGTTTGTATATACATTTGTTCTGTAGGTTTTACCATCTCATCCTTTGTTAATTGTAGAAATTTGGAATGAAAGCTTACTGAAGCTGTGTTTCTGATCTCCATAAGGATACTTGTACATATTACCCATAAGGATACATATGCATGTTATCCTCATGTGAGAACAGTGGGACCTGATCTCTGTGGATCTGTGCCCGCTACCAGAATGGAAGGGAAGGACATCACCTAGGCACTGTGTCATGCAGTACTGGTGCTTAGGTAGATAAGGTCTTCCTCTCCCATCCTCCCAAATCAACAAAACCTAATTGTCCTCGTGGTTTTGGGAAGTGGCAAAAGAAACAATTCTTGCCTAACTCATCATCATTTCAGATAATTTGTGGTTTCATTTGGAACCTCATAATGGATGTGATTTCAAAAGACAAAAGAAATTCACAAAGAGGAGAGAAGAAATAGGCTATTTTTCAGTCAATGATTTTTCTTTTAATTTCAAGAAAAATGTTGGAACAATTCAATGTTTTAATCCCCTAAAAGGAGCCCAGTTGTCTTCACAAATTCATGTTGACAGTTCATTACTAGTCCAGATTGTCGGATGAGTCTAATATTTTGTTTGTGGTAAGTGTAACAGTCTTGCATATAGCGAAAAAATATACTGCATATTGGGATTTTTATTAAGCCTTTAAAGGTTTCAGTGCCTCACAGCATTCTCATAAACAAGATAGGAAATATTGGCTAGATGGAAACTACTGGAAGTTGGATGTGCAAGGCTGGTTGGAAGATAATACACAGAGCATGGTTATCAGTGGTACACTTTCCCAACAAAGAATATTGCATTATGAGACCTGCAGAAGCAGCTACTGGTTGAATGCTGTTTGTATTTCCATTAATTAGCTGGATGATGAGCACTCTTGTTAAATCTCTGGATGACCCCCAGTCTAGGAGATGTCCACATATGTGTAAAACAAAATTAGAACTTAGGAGCATCTCAAGAAACAGAAGAAATCATTAGGAAAAAATAGCCATGGTGCAGCTCCTGAGAAGAATTTTATACAGGAATAATTAACTATGCAAACATAGTATTAAGAATAGCTAGTCAAATGGGGTCACTCAATAAGTTATAACCTGAGCATGAGATAATGTTGCAGTGCTGTCAGAAAAAAACAAATGCTAGACTGGGTTTAATAAACAGGAAAATCACCTGAAAAATGAGTTAATCCTCTAGCTGTTTGTAATGTTTATAAGATACTGTTATTGAAAACTCTGAGAAGTGCATTGGGTACAGTGTGCTTTCAGAAACTTTTAGACCAATTGAAGAGAGTCCAAATAAAAAGGTTCAAAGTTAGAAGTAATTTCCTTTTTACAAGGAAAGCTCAAAAGCTACCTAAAATTTTTGAGATATAAGTAGGGAGTGTATATTGTTGGTCCACAGTCTATAGGCTAAGTTTAACTAAAATAAAGGTGGCTTAGGCTCCACCTATGGAAAACTTCAACAGCAGGGAGCAAGCACTAAACAGATTGAGTTTAGAAGCCTTTAAAAATCGGTATTGTGCCAAACTGCCAACAAGAAGAGCCTGTTGGAATTTCTAAGTCCTCTTATTCTCATTCTTATCTGTGGATCTTTTTCCCAGTCTTTTGTAAATTTTGATCATTTAGTTTTCTCTTACCTACATTTGTTTCTTTCCTTCTTGTGCTGCCTGATATTTTCTTTTTCCCTGCTGTGCTCTTTTGTTTCTGCTGGTTTTCACTTGTAGTTCAGGTGTAGAACAGAAAAACACTTGTTTCTCTTCCATTAGTTTTTTTGGTCTTGCTGGTACAAAACATACTTTCACAAATCACCTTCCTTCTCAGGGGTCAGTTTTTTAGATGATCTTGTCTTGCAGGTGTCCACTGAGCTTAAGCTTTCTCTGCAGCTTCTCTCTTCCATCACTACTTCAGATTTCCATCTGAACTCTGCCTCTGTTCCCAGCTGGATCTCTCATGTGAAACTCTCTCAAATATTGATTTGTAGGTAATGTACCTTCTGCAACTTTTATACCTTTTTATTTTGGTTGGCTGCAGGTTTTGTTTTTTTCTGCCTCAGTAAGCGTCCCCATTTTAGAGTGAGGGCACCCCCTTCCGTACAACTCCCATTTCTGGTGCTCTTTGCTTATTGGCCTTCTCAGTGAGTGCCATAATTTTAAACCTTTCTCCAAGGTCTTTTGCATCCTGATTTAGTATCAGGAGTTAACTCTGGTAGTTGTCCTGATCCATCTGCACTTGAAGTCACTGGCCCCTGTGGTTTACTGGAAATGCTGATCATGCTGCTGATATTCCTTATGCCCTTATCAAACAACAGTCACAGTGTTAGGTGGAAGTGAGCATCTGAATTCCTCTTTGATGTTTTCCCTGATCAGAAATTTGAGTGCTGCCTTCACTTGCAAGTTGATATGGTTTGGTTTTTCACTTGCCTTGGTTTTGTTCTTGTGTCAGGCTTTTACACAGTCATAATATGCTTTTCTGCTGGCCATCACGGAATGAATGGATGTCTTGCTGTCTCTTGAGTCTGTATTTTTTTTTCCAGAAAAGATATTTTGTCTGTTTTCTGGCATCAGTCAGACTTCAATTGAAGAACCCTCTGTAGCTGCTGTTGGCACACTCCTCTCTGCAGGGAAGGGAGGAACCAAGCTACCCCAATCGGGAAAGTCTGTTGGATGTCACAGAAATCCCACTCTCTTACACTGTTTTCACTTAGTTTTTGGTTTACTTTGTTAAGAAGGGTTTTCATCTCGAGCAGTTCCTAATTTCTTAAAGTAGTTTCAGCTGTTAATCATGGTCATTGGTGCTGTCAGTTCTACTTTTTGGTTTTTTACTTTTCATTTTGTTACATTTTAGTGTGCAGTGGTGGTTTTTAAGTATTAAAAACCTTTAAGCATAAAATCCAATACTTTTCATTATTCATTTTCAAGTATAGCATGAAATAATGGAGAGATACTCCAGGATTTGCTTATCTTAACAAAGGCCCAAAATGAGTGTACTATTGCTGTCCTTTACAGACATACATAATTTTCTTTGGAAAAATTATGTGCTCAAATAAGACAGACTTTGACATTAATTGTTACCATTTGTTAAGACCATTTTGGTCTGTTTGGCACACTTGGTTATCTGTAACAGGAAGGCAAATATGCACTATTATTTTACTGATTATTAGTTAAGCATTCTACTTTGGGGAAAACGTGAATTAGAAATACATAAATATTTATATTTGAGTGTTTACTTTTTTGTGTATTTTCTTTATTTTGATCACATTTAGGGGAATTCCTTGGTACTTTTTAGTAATTCCTGTGACACTGAAAGTCACAGAAGTAAAAGGCTCGGGCAGAGAACCTGACTGTACAGAGTGGGATGCACTCCCTTATTCTTTTAGTGAGGCTGCAGCAGGTCTGATGTCAGTCACTTCAGAGACCTTTAGACCTCAGTGCTCATTTATTGGTAAAATGTACCAGCTTTGCTCCTGCATTATGAAGATCGTCTGTCAACACTTTGAGATATTCTCCTTTGTTATTAAGCTTGTGATGCTCTACACTGTCAGGTTTTTTGCCAATTATAGTTAAGGTACAATGGTGTATTCACTGGATCAAAGTCTCACACTGGCGGTAGAGGAATGATTTGTAAGTCTTTATTCATCTGAATCGTACAATAGAATACCTGAGGAATGCAAATAATCCCTCTAAGGACTCAATAGAAAAGCTGTTAAAATGACAGTCTAAGACTATTATTATTCTGAATTGGTGTTTTAGCCAAAGTAATTATTTCTTATCTTGTTGTTCCACAATAGTTCTTAGTTTATTAGTTATGATGACCATATTTACCAAACAGAATTTGAATCAAATTTTGACATTATTTTCATGCTCATTTCACTTTTTCAGGTTTACACATTTCATTCCATCTTTCTTTACTTGGCACATTATTTAATCAGTCTGGAGACCAGTGTTAGGTAATTCCTTAAAAAAAAATCTATAAAGGATGTACACACATGTGTTGAAGTACACTCGTGAATTGTAGATTCATTTTGAGAATTTCTTCTGTAAAATGTTGGCATTTATAAGCTCTGAACTTTGATACCCAATTTATTAGCCAAAATAAATTAGTTAACTGCAAATGTTAGTTTTAGAAATGCTGTTAAGTGTCAGATGTTCCATTCAGAAACACACCTTAATTGTGATTTTCAGTTCAGATGTTTCTGAAGGCAATAGTGTTTCAGTGTCAGTCCTGGACACCAAACTATGTTTTCACTGGGTAACTAGAGGCAAAAAAAGATTAGTATAATGAGGATTGAAAAACATAGATGGGGTATTTACATAAGTAAATGATAGAAGACCGGCCTTATATAACAAATGTGTGAAAACTGTTGAGTGAACTTCTATATTCTTTGTGCCATCTAAAACCCTACTCAGTCGGCCATGCACTTAATCTCATAATAGCTCTGATCCCCCGCTATTTTCTCTGACAAATGTGTGTTGATGAACTTGTGGTTGAGTTCATTTTTTTCTGAAGTGACATTTGCATTGATTATTTAAAGGTTTGCAGGCCACAGTTTCAAAGCACTTTAGTATAATAGAAGCTAAAACCCTAGTCTAAATCTTACAGATTAGCAGGACTAAGAAAAAGAACTCAGCAAGCATAAAGCCCTGTGCTGTATGGTGGGTGCTTCAGTGAAACATTGCTGGCACCCAAAGTGCTGTGTTTTATGATTCCATTATTCTTGTACAGGAAGTATTCCCATGGCTCCTGTGTTTGCTTGCTGAGCATAGAGCTGTCATTCTTACCATTCATACATGTTTAGAAATGGTGTTGTATTAACAGTAGTGAACTCCTCCCAGGTAATTTATAAATGTCTCCCTTAAACTTACAATAAATACTTGCAGTCATGAATATGATGCTTTTGTTTAAAGATTTTTTAAACACCATCTACTGCCTAAAGTTATCACATAATATTCTGATTTGGAAGGGACCTATGAGGATCATTGAGTCCAGTTCCTGACCCTGCACAAAACATCCCCAAGAGTCACACCATGTGCCTGAGAGCATTGTCCATCTGGGTGAAGAAACTTTTTCGAACACTTGACCTAAACCTGCCCCTGACACCACTTCAGGCCATTCCCTCAGGTCCTGTCACTGTCACCAAGAGAGGAGATCAGGGCTGTCCCTCCTCTTCCCCTCACAGGAAACTGTAACTGCAGTGAGGTCTCCCCTCAGTCCCCTCCAGGCTGAACAGACCCAGTGACCTCAGCTGCTCCTCACACAGCTCCTCCTCAAGGCCCTTCACCATCTCTGTTTGCCTCCTTTGGACACCCTCTAAGAGCTTTAGAACCTTCTTACATTGTGGCGCCCAAAACTTCCCCCAGAACTGGAGGTGAGGCTGCCTCAGAGCAGAGTGGGACAATCCCATCCCTTGCCTGGCTGGCGATGCTGTGCCTGATGTACCCCAGGACACACCTGACCTTCCTGGCTGCCAGGAGGCTGCCAGTTTTGTTTACTTCAGTAGGGTAATTAACATTCAAAAATTAGCACCTAAAGTTTTTAGCTCTAAATTTGTTGTTTCATTCAACTAAAAGAAATGATGCACAGCAGCTATTGTAAATGTTGCCAGTTACTGAAGATGAATAGGAATTTTTTTCTTTATTTAAAAATAATTGTAGTATAGTAGCCAGAAGCTTTGTCCAGGGACAACAGTAAAAAGGTGGGAAAAACCAGTAGAAACATGGAACTTTGTTGATCAGCCGTGGCATACTCCAAGATCAATATCCAGAAAAGCACATTCAGCTTGCTATATAGGAGTGTAGTGTTCTTTCCTATCTGCTAATATCAGCAGTCTTAGCTACTGAGATGCCTTTTTTTTTTAATTAAAAAAAGAAAGTCAGGAAAAACTAAAGGCCCTCAGTTTTATCACATTTGATAAATATAATTCTTGAAAGTACATTTTTCTCTCAGAAAGTTTTATTCACTTTTAAGATTGCAAGTATTTAACCTCTGCCAAACACCTAGTTACTGTCCCAAATTATGCCTATTTCTGTAGATTAAATGCCAAACAGAAACCAGGAAACAGTGAAATGTTAATGGAGTACACCTGAAGCAATTGCTGCCTGTTAATGCCTTGACCTTGGAAAGCAATACACAAAAAGATGGCATCATAAATCCGTGCAATTCTTATGAATATGTATGTGCTACTTGATAATAATGAATGTGGTACAGCCATGCATGCACTACAAGATAATGTTGTGCCCTTTGTTGTCTACAGGTTGATAAAAATTAAAGAGTGGGTGGACAAGCACGACCCAGGAGCTTTGGTCATTCCTTTTAGTGGGGCCTTGGAACTCAAGTTGCAAGATATGAGTGCTGAGGAGAAACAGAAGTATCTGGAAGAGAACATGACACAAAGGTTAATTAGCATTCATTTTCCCTACACTTTATTATCAACTATTTCCTTGCAGTAATTTAATTGCTTGCGCTGATAGAATAATAAATGACAGAGTAATTACCATTATAAAGAGAGAATCTTCTCCTTTCTTTACCATGAGACAGAGTGAAAAGATTTATTTTAAATTAAGTTTTTAACTGTCATCTGTCATCTCTGTACAGTGTTTTAATTATAACATAGGTATTAGTTATGTATATTTTTGAGAAGGAATGATCACCAAAACTGTTTCGTCATCTATGGGGAATAAGGACAGTGGAGAAAATTTTGCCATAATTTTCTGAGGAACTATAATAAATTGTTTCAATATTGAATTTCAGTCAAACAGATACGCTTTCATGACCTGGAGTCCTGAAAATTGCATGAGACAAGAGTGCTGCCTGATAGGGTGATTTATATTTATCCCATGTTTCTGTAGGTTGCCAAATAAACAAATCAAAACGCTATCTTTATGATTTTGCAGTAAAAAAGTAGTTCTTTTGAGGAGAAGTCAAAGTAAAAGGCTACTGCAATTATTGCTCTGTTCAAAAGTAGACCTGATATCTTCAAAATATGTGATGTCTTTCCACGTAAATTGATTACTTGGCGCATTTAGCTGTTTTATGTGTACGTGCTGAATGAATTGGATTCCTTCCCCCTTTTTTTTTTCAGTGCTTTAGCAAAGATCATTAAGGCTGGATATGCAGCACTCCAACTAGAATACTTTTTCACTGCAGGCCCAGATGAAGTGCGTGCATGGACCATCAGGGTAAGATTCATACTTATTCATCAGCTATATCCAGTTCCACACTATTGAATTCAGATTGATATCACTGACTTTGAAGTTTGTCATGGTGGCGGTTAGCTAGTCATTACAGATGAGGTTTTTGTCCAGGATAACTTTAATTATTTGTGAGCTGCTGAACAGTGAAAGTGGAGCTGCATTGATTGAGGCAGGTAACAATTGATTCTGCCTATTACATAGTCTGAATTTCTTCATCCTGTAGAATCTGTCTACCCTCCTCCTGTGGTCAGAGATAAGACGTACCAGTATTGTGCTTGCTTAATCTGTGTGACTGGGTTTGTCTGCAGTGAAATTGATGTTGCTTTTCATTTTGTATTCACTAAGTTTGTTTGGGTTGCGGATGGTTCATTCCTCCTGTGCTTTGCTGGGATTACATTTTAGCAATAAAAGCAATATAACGTCATTATATTCCTCGTGGATACACAGTTGGGCTCCAAATCCTAAAATCAGTGTGCAGTAATTCAAGTCTTTTACTGACTTTAGTATTTAGACCTAGTTTATTTTGATAGTTTTATATGTTTATCTGGGAACTTATGTATTGTCTAAAACAATATTATGTATTTTAAATATTGATGTAGAATGGTTATAGCCATAGACATCAACTGATTTATTCGATTTATTCCCAGGGGACAGTAAGACCTGAGCTGTAATGGTTTGCCTTTAAATGTAAATATGTTGCAATATAAAGATCAATATAGAACAAATATTTTGGAATGTGTACAGTTGCAAACTCTTACCTTAAAAATTACAACAATGTCAACTTTTGGAGGTGCAGTTTAGTCTTTGAGCTTCTGTTTTTTGCATCAGTGTATTTAGGGCTGTGCAATGAGTTTCAGTGCTGTATTTAATTTCATTCACTGGAATTAATTTGTTTTCATTAATCAACATAATTTCCTGTAAATTTATATTTTTAATAATACTGCTACAGATGTTTGTGTATGTGTTTTAGCACATTAAACTTATTTTCTTAAAAGCATGTGTGGGGTTTTTTTAGCTTTTTTTTCTCATCTCTGTTTACGTGATAACTGCTTGCTAAGGTCCCTGGAACAGCAGCCAAAATAATGTAAAAGCAGGATTTTGTTGTTCTGATTCTTGCATAGTTCTTAAAAGCATACTGCGAAATTCTACGTTTTTCAGTAGAAGAGCTTGCTCTTTATTAGAGAATTTGAAGGCTGGTTTATCTTAAGACTGATTGTGAGTATCTTTGATTTAATGTGCAAAGATACTTAGTCAAGTAAGCATCAGTGAGTAGCCATATTAACCCAATACATCTTTTATTGTAAAAACTGTGCTTTACAGTGTCAGACTCCTTAGCACTTTAACATGCTTTATTAAGCAGCCTTTAGGTCACCATTATTGCTCAAATTTCTCTCCATGGTTGTGTGTGCACAGAATGTATGTCCTTGTAATTTGAAGCATGCAGCTATAATGCATTCTCCTCTATTGCATAAATTTAAATTATCGTATAGTTGTCGGTGATTTTTTATTTTTTAGTGATTCAATTGTTGATGTTTTGGTAAGAATACTCAGTTTGTTCTATATCAAACTTAGTAAAATTATTCTGAAAGAAAAATAAGCTAATGCGTACGGCTTCACATCCATACGTCATTTCTCATTGCAAATGTTGTTCGCTATGAATGTTATCTTTATAAATTATTTGGATGTAAGTGAAAGTCTTGAGTAATTCAGATTTTAAAGTTATTTAAAAATCTTTATCTTCCTCACTTTCTGTGTAGAAAGCTAGGGGTCGAAGTGAATCTCACAACAAAACACAGTCATAGCTTCTAAAATCAATACTGCTGTTGATAGCTATTAGGAAAAACAAAGCTGCTGTTCTTTAATGTCGGTTGGTTTATCTGTGGCAAAGGCACTGTCTGTGTCCCAGTATTGAGGATCGCCCAGCTGCATGTGTGGCATTTTAGCTGATACGAAACAAAGTTTCAGCAGAATCTTAAAGCATATAAAAAAGGGTAAACCTCTTTCCTGCAATCAATCTTCTTAAATGCAATTAATTTTCTTCTTGTCTTTCGTTTGACAGAAAGGGACGAAGGCTCCTCAGGCAGCAGGGAAGATTCACACAGATTTTGAAAAGGGATTCATTATGGCTGAAGTAATGAAATACGAAGATTTTAAAGAAGGAGGTTCAGAGGCTGCTGTCAAGGTGAGCTCCCCACTTTTTCTTCTCCCTCCAAATGTGCCATTCTTCCACTTCAAATCTGAATTTTCACTGGAAAAAGTTCTTAATGCTAAGTGAATCTTCAGTCACTTCAAGCAATAGACCAAAATTCATTTTCATCTTTTACTTAAGAAAGAGTTCAAATGCACCAACTTACTGGACAGGAATGCAACTATTTCAGTACCCGAGATATAATAGTGCATGGACTACATGTCAGCACTAAGACTAAATGTTATGCCAATGTGTTGGGGTGTTTTTCTCTCTGTTTACATATTTGTGTTCAGAATTTAATAAGCTTTAAAACTGACTTGTTTTTGAAAAATCAGGTTTTTAAGATGCAAGAGATTTTTTGATTCACTCTTAAAGGGAAACATGAAACAGAAAAATCTGTTCCTTCTAAAAATGTGTCATCTTGTTTTGAAGAAAGGTATTAAAAATGTTGGATGCAAATGGTTAAGAAAATATTATATTATAAAATTCTACCTTTTTCAGGATTAGTGGGTTCTACTTCTAGGCTCTGATAAGCATAATTAGGATCCTAAAATTTACCTTTTCAGTGTTTTATTCAATTGCCCTTTGATGTCTTAATCAAAAATGCTATGCCTTACTTTGGTCGTTCAGGATGGCCACTATGTGCTGAATAGACAGTAAAGATATTTAATGGAAAACTTTTCTCCTTGAGCCTGCTCTTCTTTGTGGTGACACTTGTGTTGAGAAGAGTTTCATCTGCTTTCTCAACACTAGAGGGCAGAGACTGCTCGGGTGCCCAAAGTTGTGCCCTTTTAGAGCTGACAATTATATCTGATTTGATGTTATTAAGTATGAAATGAACTTGTGCATGGCAAAAAATGTCATAACGAAAGCTGTTCTTCTCTGTGTTGCTAATGCATTATTTCCTTCTTCTTTCTAAGCAGAAAAACTTACCTTTATTTCATATACATTTGATTCTCGTTTGGCACTTCTGACATTTTCTTAAGATTTGTATTTTATGAAATTGCAATTACAAAGCACATTAGTTTGATTTACTCAATCTCAGTATTTGAAGGTTTCTACACACAATAACATGTTAAAGAATTTAAAAGGTTCGGCTTTATTGTTTGCTATTTGATAGCTTGAAAGGTATGCAAAACTATGATTTCCAATTCAGCCTATTCTCAGTGGTATCACTAAGGAAGATCATACTGAGCAGCGGGACTTTAATAGGTTTGTTTGAACCCCAGGAAGTGAGGGAAAAAATCCCATATAATTGGTTCGTTGCAGCGTGTGAACTGCTTTATGAAAAGGGAAGTAGAGTTGTAGTTGTAAAGGGAAGCCACAGCTATAAATAAATCTAATATTCTGCAGTCAGGAACCACTTTACGTAACAGATTCAAATTTTGCCACTATCGTTTTTGATGCTCAAATATGAGTGTTTTCCCTGAGAGGCTACATCATTTAACACCTATTAAATTAATCAGTATTTTGCTTGTATATTTTTATTTGCTTTTCACAGTGTGAGATTCTAAAAATGAAACTTCCATGCTCAAATCATATTTAATGATTAAATTTTTATTGTTATGATGTAGCTGTAAAACAAGCAGATTTGCATTTCTTACTCAGTTTTAAAGTCAAGGTTGGGAAAAAAACCTTGTTCTTAGAATAAAGTGTCATATTCCTCTGGTCTCTTCTAATTTGCATTTAATACAATGTTTCATGCCATAGACAATGCTAATTGCTTTTATATTGCTGGTAAATTTCAAAATTAAATTTAGGCGCTTGTAGGAGTCATCTTAAATAACAGTGGTAATGGGAGTTGCTTGCTTTGTATGTTATCAAGTTGATCGATTTTTAAGTTTGATTTTGTGTGTGTTTAACACCAGTACAGCATAACTAATTTAATGCCAGTGCTGTGAACTATACACTGAATAGCTCTGTGTGGGCTTTGTAGTCTACAGGGATATCACATTATTAGCAATCATATCTGCTTAGGCAAAGCTGGCTTCTACAGATGGCTGCTTTCAAGTGCAAATGAACTGGTTAGACGTGTCTTGTTTAATACATACTCAAGATTCACAAATGGGTATTGATTTTTTCAACCAGTGTTTCTGATAGCAATGGAAATGGATTAAATGGTCTCTAGAGAATTTAAAGGAACACTGTCACTTTTAATTAACTGTAAACTGGTAACAAAAATACATAAACTTACATTAGTGTATCAAAATGTATTTAATTAAAGAAGTCTATGTCACACTGATAGTGTGCACTACTGTACTAAAAAAATATGTTGTGTTACTTTGTGAAGGACAGTTTTTCTACAGATATTTGTGAGTAATAAATGTATTCAACTGTAAAATGTTTCTGTACCTGTGCCTGCAGCTTATGTTTTCTGATGATTTTTACAGCACTGTTTTATTAGTATTTATGCCATCAATTTGTCTAATTACTCTTGACTTAAAGCATTATTAGGATCTTCAAAGGAAAGAACTTGAAACATTTTACATTCTAAACAGATTTCCAGGGGAAAGAAATAGCAAAATATTTGCAAAGTACTATTTCTTATGTATTAGTAAGGTCATGTGGGGTAAGATCAATTACTATTTCAGTATATGTTTATTGTCAGGGCTATCTTAGCTGCTGTTTTCCATAGGCTAGCATCACTGGGAACCACATTTAAATAAGGAATGGCAGCAACAAGGTTATCGAGCCTCTAAATTTCTAGGCAGCAATATGGGGAAATGGGTTGCTTTGCAGAGCAGGTTTTGTGAAAGAAAGGTGTCTGAGTTAACTATGTACCATTAATCTGATCTGTTCTACAGCAACTAAGGTCATTAGTTAACAGCTTTCCTGTAATGGGATCTTAGCATGCCACCACTGTGATAGTGTCATTGAGAATAATGGCACAGTGAGGTCTTGCATGGAAGCACTTTCTCCTGCAAGAGAAAACTTCAAAACAGGAATGGTTATTGAACTAAAGCAGAAGCTCTCAACTTTTCCATATTGTAGACACTTTTCAAGATAAATGCTTCCACAGACCACCTCCCGCCCAGCCTGTCAGGCCTAATGCCACAGCCTCTGTAATACTGGGTTTAATTACAATGAGATAACAGTAGAAAAATAGAATAATAAATTGTAATGCAGAAAGTACTGATATTTAATAGATTCCTTGCCTATTTTCTGCTCTCCTCAAGTACAGCATTTTAATAACGAATTTTCTTTTCATGTCTTTGGTCCATATGCCTTTTCCTGTATCCTGGTTTCACAGCCTATCTGCTCTGCTGTCTGTCCTTCTGAAGCAAATGCCTTCTAAAGGAAATTCCTTACAGAAGAGCTGAGCCTGCATTTTGTGCTCCTCAGCCCTTCATTATGTGGGTGCAAGCAGTCAAGAGAGCCCCACTGGCAGCCCGAGCCAGGCGCAGCTGTGGCTTTTGCAGGGTGTCCTCGTGGTCAGTGGGGACAGGACCCCGTGTCCGGTGGCTCGGGGAGCCGGGAGCCCTTTCCAGCAACACTGCTTTCCATTCCTGTGCCAGTGTTTGCCATCTGCAGGGCTTTCAGATGGAGGAAAAGAAAGCCAAAAAGAAAAATAAAAAGGAACTGTTTTAGTGTCCTTTATCTTGCCAGGCTCTACCACTTCATAATGCAGGTGCGTTTTAAGCACCACAGATCCAGTGGAGGCTAAATTACTTTTATATCTATTTTATATATATGTCAAACCAAGTGGTGTCAAACTGAGGAGTATTGTGACTGTCAAACTCTGAAGCTGAAGTATTACCATCTCTTAGCCAAAATGTATTTAAATAATTGCCATTTGAAAATACTGTAAAATGTCTAATGAAGTAACCAATTTTCCTTTTGTCTGTTCCATTTACAGGCTGCTGGAAAATACAGACAACAAGGCAGAAATTACGTAGTGGAGGATGGAGATATTATCTTCTTTAAATTTAATACACCTCAACAACCCAAGAAGAAATGAATACCAGATTTGTTCGCTCAGAAATGAACTGTGCTGCTTCAAAAAGCATATGAATTTTTATTTGGAATTGGAATATCTGGAAACAAAAAGCATACAGTTTCTACCTAGGGAACCTCCCTTCCCCCCAGTGAAATTATTCTTGTTTGTTTTGAATTAAAATATGGCACCTCCAGCAAACGTGCAAGTTCACTAAATGTGAACAGCTTTGCATTTCAAACGATTAAGACCCTACTCCAAATTGTAGAAGCTTTTCGGGAACCATATTACTCTCATGATACTTCATTAATCTCCATCATGTATGCCAAGCCTGACACGTTTGACAGTGAGGACAATGTGGCTTGCTCCTTTTTGAATCTACAGATAATGCATGTTTTACAGTACTCCAGATGTCTACACTCAATAAAACATTTGACAAAACCAGCCTTGGTGTGTTTGGGGATGTCTGTATTGACTGACTGTGGTGTGCTGAATGCGATACGGCACCTGGTGGATGCTGATTACAGAATTTTAAGACGTGTATGATACAGTAACTGGCAGTGTGGGGCAGCTGCAATTGTATCTTGAAAGTGAGTCTTTCATGGGAATCAGAAGATTAGGATGCCAATGATTTGTCTCAAAAAAGTTAATGAATTTGTAGATGGACTTTCACTGAAAGACAATACTAAGGATAATAATGATGGCAGCATAAATTATTTTTACTAGAGAGAGGAAATATATGTAGAAAAATCATGTTATCTATGAGACTGAAGCATTTTTTCAAATAATTTTGAAAAAGTATTTCACTCTTGCCTTGAAATTAATAAATCAGGCTGGAGCTGTAGTGCCTGATGTTGCGCATTGTCCTCTCAGGTCTGGTTTTGAGGCCAGACCACACACGGATAGTGCTGTGAAGGAAGAGGTCACACTGTGCTGGACAGGTAAGTTGTTCTGCTGAAATGAGGTTGCAGCTGGGAGTGTCTTTTTACCTCTTTACTTTTTAACCATGAAGGAGAGCTGGTCACTCTGGCAAACAGGAAAATAAGGTCTTGGCAAAATAAAACCAAGTTTGTTCTTTCGATGTGAGGTGTAGAGCTGTCCTTTCTCACAGTACATTTAGTGTGTTAAAAACAGCCTGGCTTTGTCTGAGTGCCCCTGTGCTGGGGGTTTTGGCTACAGGTTCAGTGGGGTTGAGGCTGGGAGAGATGCTGTTGTTACCTGTGTCTTGTTGATGTGCCAGGCCTCTTGTGTCCTGATGATAAATTCCCTAGCTGGGAACTTTGAAAAGGCAGCTTGTCACCAGCTCACCCCCTGCTGTGTGCAGGGCACTGGGAGTGCTGGCTGCATCCTGCTCGAGACATTCCCTGGAGATGCCACCTTTGAGCCTCCTTGCTCCTTTCTGGCAGAGTGAGACATGCTTCAGCCAGAGCCACGAGCCTCATTGTTGGCATCGTGCCTTTAACTGCACCAAAGAGAAGGAGGGAGGGCAGATGACTTCAACAGTTGTTGATTTTGTTTTAAAGAGCATCTCCTGTTTTCGTGGTGGCAGGAACAGGGACAGTATTGTAGAACAAAGAAATTAGGTCTTCAGATGTTTTGGAATCCTTGAAATTCTCTTTCGTATTATCTCCCTGGTATGGCCAGCATTTGTTCCTGGTGTTATTTTGATGTTACATAATTGAGAAAAGATTAGGACCATCAAATCTTGTGTTAGAAGTCAAATCCAAAAGAAAACAGAGCCTACCTGTTTCTCTTGGAAGTCAGCAAGGTGCTAGTACCAGAGAAGGGCTCATGCTGGGTTTTAGACACAATGAAAGGTGAGTGAGAAGTGGAGTATGTGTGCTGCTGAAAGAGAAGTAACCTCTTTACTGCACTAATACCCACTGAAAGGTGTTCTCTTGTCCTGGCTGAAATTTGTTCTGGTTTCAAAAATACTCCCATGGTCCTGAATGGTTTCTGTTTCTTTGTGTGTACTTCATGATACCTCCCTGTTCTAAAAATAAAAATAAAAAATCAGACTAAGTTGTTCGTGGTAGACAGGGTTCTTTGAAGTTACTACAAATACCCTGAATATAGAAAATGAACTTGAAATGTTTACCACATCTTAAAAAGTATAGATTCTGTAATGTTTTATGTTTGAATTAATTAATTTGCCTGAATAGTTCTCTTCAGCTGTTCAACTAGATTCTTTTAACTACTGAAGCTAATAAATTATTCTAGAATAATCACGAATTTTATTAAAAGAGTAATGTGATAAGCTGTTATTTCTATCACCAGTGACTTGTGACAACTGCCATGTTAAATATGTGCAGCCCATGTTTCTCCTAAGTGGGTTTATGAATTCAAGATGTACAACTCCTTAAAACTTGTAGATATATGTAGCAAGTGTAAGGAACTCTGTTTTAAATAGAATTGTGATTTAACTTCAGCTTAGCACAAATTATTTTGCATTTCAACCTGCACAGGCTACTCCAGGTGCAATGTATCCATCCTACTCATATTTTCTATTTAAGAAAAAACCCGTGGAATCTGTCTGCACACTTTTCACTGCCACTGGCTTGGTGGCAGTGGGTAGGAGAGATGATGTTTCTCCAGCTGGAGGATGAAAAAACATTGTAGGCACTGGTCTTCAAAATACAGAAAGTTGGGAGCTTTGCAAGGGTGGAGGAGTACTAACCCTTCCTCTTGACTTGGTGTTTCTCAGTGACACTGATGGCATGTTTCTGGGATTAAACAAACACTGGTGGAACAGGGAAAAGGCTGCTACCAGCCTCCAAGCTTCCAAATGAGAGTGCCCCAAAGTGCTGTGGAGATAGCAGTGAAAGTGGCTGTGCCTGCACTGCCCTTCAGGTGTAGGAGCAGATCTGGAGAGTGCAGCAGTTGGCTGGGGACCTCATGCTCCCCTGGTACTTGGGGCTGCTTGGGCTGGTGGCAGGCTGGTCCCGTGAGGAGTTAGTTACAAGGGCAGTTTCCACTTCAGGTCCAAGAGAAGCAGTTGGCTCTAAGATAGCCAAGGAGTGGTCAGTTTACCTGTTGTGAGAGTCCTGTGCTGTGCAGAGCAGGCAGGGAGTGTGTGTGTGTGTGTGAAGAGGTGTGCTAAGGAGATTCACTTTTAAAGGTATGTTCTTGTCTAATAAAAGCAATGCTGTAGACAAGGGCTTAGAGTTGTTGGCTTTTGGCAGAATCAATAGCAATGTCAAGGTGATGTGCTTGGGAATCCCAAGATGTGACATTTCAAACCATTAAGAAGCGTAAAAAGCTCAGAAATTTAACTTATTTGTACCCATCGATAGTTTGGGTATAAGATAACAATTTTCTGTCCTAATAAGCATTTCCTAATAACACACGGGAAGTGGGTTTGGCCTTTCTGTGTAGATTAATGTATCAGATAAAATATAGAAGTGCCGTCTTAACTTCATGTCTGTTTGTTCTTTCGTTGCCTATGTCCAGCTCTGTAGAGATTGGTAGATTTGCCACAGTTGTTTTAAAGGATTTCCTTTTCCTGAAGGATCCTTTTTTACCTGCCGCAGTTTTCCGTTTGCCTTTCCCACCCAAGGTCACCTTGATCTCTTCCCAGCCCACAGGGCCTGTCAGGGACTCTGTATATCAGAGTGCCTGCTTTGGAGACCCATGCTGTAAGCTGTGTTTTCCTTCCCTCCTTTCCCGGAGAGCAGGCTTGCAGCTGGAGTGGCAGCACTGCAGCTGGGCTGGCTTTGCTGAGCACCTCCTGGCCCTTCACTGGTGCTGCTGCCCCGTGGTGCTGGCTGAGGGCAGGGACAGCCCTGCTCGGGCCATGTGGCCCCACAGCCCAGGGACTGTGCCCCCCTCACTGCTCTGCTCCAGCAAGCTGGCACACCACCCTTGCAGCTTCACAAACGTCAGGGAGGTGCATTCCTGGGGCTGTGTTTGAAGTTCTGGTGGCTGCCAGGCTCGTTCAAGCTGCCCTTGCACAGCTCGGTTGGTCTTCACTGAGGTAGGGATGCTGCATGCCCCATTCCAATGGGTGGCTTAAACACCATTTGTTCTACCAGCTGCAGGATAGGACCATAATGTTGCTTTTTGAAAAATCAGTGTGTCTGGTGAAGTTTTCAGTTTGAACAATTTTAGCTAAATTTTTCCATTGCTGTCCACTCACAGATTCAACTCACAGAGGATGAAGCAGAGAAAGTCATTAAAAATTTGTAATTGTTTAAAACTAATAATCACTTCTTTTAGCTTTTACTCCCTCCATACTAATTCCAAATGTTTGATTACACTGTTCCACAGTTTCACTTCAATTAAAACAGGAAAACCACTGGAGACTCTAAAAAAATCGAAGTAATGGTATTCACCACAGTATCCCTGTGGATTGAAATAATGGTGTGCAGGTTGGGCTTAGAAAGGTTTAAAGTAAATTCTGCATTTCAAGGCTGCCTTTGGAGCAGTTATTTCTTGGCTTTTCTTTGTCTTTGGAGCAGTTATTTCTTGGCTTCTCTGCACAGGTGGTGCCCGTTCCAGGTCCGTGGAATAGACACACATGGCAGTGTGTTGCATGTTGAGGAATGCTCCGTGTGTGTGCTTGCTGTCAGGAGCAGGGCTGGGTCCGTGCTGCCATCAGAGCTCTTTGTGGCTCTGTGCACTTAATGCCTGCAGAGTTTTATTTTCTACATGCAAAATGTGTGTGCTCAGCAGAGAAACTGATAAACCACACAGCAAATCAAATCTGCAGCTGTTGCAAGAGGGTGTGGGACATGTAAGTTAACAAAATACGTGCAGTGAGTTTTGGGAAGGCAGTGCCTGGCAGCCTGGGGCGGGCTGAGCAGGAGCACAGGGGTTTCCTGCCCTCGGCAGCTCTGCTGCTGCTGCTGCTGCTGTGGGAGGGGAAGGCCTTGGCTTTGGCACTGCTGCACCCTGAGGCAGGAGCTCTGCACAACAGGGAATTGGCTTAAATTGGGTATGGGGATTTCTCCAAACACAGATAAATAACATACCAAAGGCTATTTTGGTAAGAGTGGGGATGGAGGGAGTACTGCTCTGTGTGGACCATGTTTTCATCCCCAGTGACCCAGGCCAGCACTGGGCCCCACCACAGCCGCAGCAGAGACCCTCCCAGGCAGCATCACCACGCCTCAAGGTACCTGAGCCTGGAATCAAAAGAGCTGAGGTAAATTATTTTTTAGAAGGGCAGGTAGGGACAGAACAAGGGACAATGGATTTAAATGGGAGAGTTTGTGGTTAGATACTGGGAAAAAATTCTCCCTATGAGGGTGGTGAGGCACCAGAAGCTGTGGATGCCTCATCCCTGCAAGTGTTCAGGGCCAGGCTGGGTGGGGCTTTGAGCAGCCTGGTGTAATGGAAGGTGTCCCTACCCAAGGCTGGGGATAGGATTTGATCTTTGAGGTCTCTGCCAACCCAACCCAAGCCGTTTTGTGAGTCTATGAAATCCCTGCACAGCCCGTACCTCTGATACCAAGTTCCCTTGCTGTATTTTGGTGTAAGGATCACAGCAGCATGCACGGGGCAGGGAGGAGGGTTTGTGAGGGCGATCTGAGAAAGCCCTTGGTGAGGACCTTCAGCCCCCAGGGCCTCAGAGGAGCTGCCTGCCCCCAAGCACAGCACGAGGTGAGCATGTCCAGCTCAGGTTTGATACCTGCCCCTGACAACAGAGGAGTTACACAGGGCTAAGGGGCTCACAGGGCTTCATTTACAGTAAACATGTAACTCTTTAAAGGCTGATAAAGCTCGTGCTCAGTAATGAGGAAGGCTGTTGCCCACATAAAAGGGGCAACAGGAGCAAGCCAGGCCCTGAGGGAAGACCCTGCAGACCAGGCTGTGAACACTGGGGGCTCTGAGCTGACCAGGGCCCTGCAGCTGGCCCCAAGCAGGGGCAGGGGCAGGGGCTGCTGCTCTGGGCCAGGCCAGGCCTCGCTCCCTTCCCTTGTCCTGTGCTAGGAACACTCAGCCATGCTGGGTAAGGACAGAACTACCTCTGACCAGGGGCTGTCATGCTGCTAAGGGGATGCCTTGCCAAATCTGTCAGCAAAAGGTTCTTTCAAAAGTGCATGCAAAACCCTCTGATTGCTGAAGAGTTAAACTTCCCTGTAATATGAATCATGTGCAAAGTATCCAAATTTGGTTATAAATCCTGTTTAAGTTTCAAAGCACAAGCGTTATTGGAGGTAGCAATACTAACATCAAACAGCCTTGATAAGATCAACAAATTACTAAGTATAATTGTTTGTGCTGGGGTGTGTGCAAGGAGATAAATAACTCATAAATTAAACACCAGTGCCTGAGGGTGAGTCATTAATGGATTCAGAGCTGTCCTGACACTCACAAGCAAAAAGTAATTTTCTCTTAGTTCAGTAATTATGCATTTCAAGATATAAGATCAGCAATCAATGCTAGGTGTGCTCGCAAAGGTGGAAGGATACTTCAGCTATTGGAGTTTCCCATACAGAGATGAACAAGAAAAGTCTGTTGCTTTTCTCTGTAGTGGGGAGTATTCAGGCTGAGGTACGCTTCTTCAAAAAGATAATGACTAATAAAGAGATTAAGAATAGATTACGGGTCAGATTTTGCTTCTGGCCACTAGTTTATATTAGCAGAAAATATGTCCCAAATTGTTAAAGGAAATCAACAATCCCCCTGTGATAAGTGCTGTTAGTCATCCAGGCTAGAGCCTGCTTCTGAGAGCACCTGGCACCTCGCTGGCTGCACTGCAGCTCAGCAGGGTCATTAGAGCCCCTTCCTGACTTATTCATAAGACCCCATGAGGATCTTGGTCTAATCAGGGTTTTCCTAAGGACAGGGAATAGTAATGTAATCTGTTATTGTAACAACAACATCTTGATCTGCATTTATTTACTAATGTTTTGCCAGCCATTAAATATTTTTCTGTTGAAATCAGAGAGAGATCACACTGAGAAATCATATTTTTGGAAATGTGGTGTAAATCTCACAGCTGCTCCACAATAGTTGCTGCTGGGATAAACTCCCAGCCTGCAGGAGACAATTGATGTGTAACCTACACCCTCCTGACCAATCAGATCTCAAATAGCCTTGACCTCCTCAGGCTGGGGAGTTTTCTGATGGGGGAATTGTGGTGGGAATCCTCCTGAAGAAGGACGAGAGGTCTGTGACAGTCTTTGATGTTCTGTCTGTCCTCAAGAGTACTCAGAGTGCATCAGTTTTCATCCACAGGTACACAGGAGGGATGGAAACACAGCTGGAATACAGTTACATGTGTGACACGTGTTATCTCCGTGGAGTGATGCCACCTTCTTGTGACACCTCCATCCCGTGCACACAGCCTGGCCTCTGCAGGCTGCCTGAGCTCTCTGTGATTCCTACCAGCCCAGCAGCGCAGTCACATGGTCCTCAGGAACCTGCCACCAGGTAATAAGGACACTCCTGCTGTTGCAAGCCACCTTTTACATGCTGTGTTGTGGGAAACCCTTCACCTGGAGGAGGTTTGTGTCCAACACCAGGTGCTGGTTTGGGATGTGCTTCTGGAAAGTGTTAGAGGTCATCGCTGGCTGCACTGGCAGATGCCATTCTGGGAAAGAAAGAGAACTGTTTAATTTATATTTACTATTTGGGAAAAAAAGCTGTAAGCACACCCTTTTATCCCAAAATAAAAATGAGTTAATGACTGGAGTGTTTAGCCCATTGGGGATGTCATTGTTTTCAATTACGTGCCATTCTGATGGGAGAGCGCAGATTCTTAGGCTGAATGGAGATTTGTGCTCCAGCTATTTGTGCCTTTTAAAACATTTTCTTTACTACTTTAAGAGAAAACTGTAAAATGACAATAATGACATATTATTACAAGTAAATTACACTGTAAAATAGCATTAATATTGCAGTTGAAACCTAGAATTTGAAATTAGATGGAAATATTCATTTGCACACAGCTTTTGTTCTTATCAAAAGCAATTTGGATTAGGAATGAGATTTACTTAGCGCCTGCACTCTCGGGCGAGCTAATGCTCAGTCACCTGGACTGGGCAGGCTGTCAGGCTCGTCTGTCACCAGCCGCCAGAGGAGCCTCGGGCACAGCCCGGCGCTGCCGGGGCGGCACCAAGGGAGCGGAGGGGCTGGAGCAGCCGGGAAGGGCCGGGCTGGGCTGCCAGGGCTCCCGGGACAGGGTCAGCCTCTGGTTTGTCTCCACAGCGGAGCAGGCTCTGCACCACACAACGTGAAACCCGCTCTTCTCCCCCACAATGGAGAAAGACTAATGGGAATTAGAAATCAATAAACCCAAAGGGGTGCAGGGTAGTCATTTGGGACCTTGCGCTTAGGGACAGCGCCGAGCAATTTAACTCTCCATTTCATGAAAATTGTCCCCTGAATTTGATATTTAGAGGTCAAGGGAGTTTGGTATTTTTCCTCTCCTCCATTCACAAATAGGAAACCATCAGAGCCTGGAAGGGCCACTTCTGTATAGAGCAATTTTGCAGCGGTGGGGACTGCAGGAGAGCCCCTTTATAGGGGCACACAGAAGCGATGGGGAATCAAACTGCATTTAATTGCTCTATTTTGGGCTGTGTTGGCATTGAAGTTGGTTGGCTTTTCAAGTAGGACAATCTATTGTACATTTAATTAGGACCACCAGCAAGGCCCCATGAGCACCCCATGGCAGTGGGTCTTAAATCTTGCCCTCTCTCCATGCTTCATCCCCAAAGAGAATGGACCTCCCCTTCCTCACACCTTGGGCAAGGGCAGCTGGCTCTCCAGGAGATCAGCCCACTGTTTGATAGCCACAGGATGAACAGGGGAACACCAGGAATCCAATCACTTTTTTTTTTTGGTCATAGCTTTCATTAATTTGTGTTTGCATTTTCAGCACAAAAAAGAGAGTAATAAATCTAGGACAGATCTTTCAGGCAGCTTCTGCTTGACATTATTACCCTTTCAGCCCTTGCTCTCTCTGCCCATCTAAATAACACAAGGCAGGCACAAAATTCCCATAGGGTGAAATAGGTGGAGAGGCTCCTATATTTCTATAATCCTTTGCAGCAGTGATAAGTCTCTATTATGTGTCTTTGCAGTAATTTTGCTGTGGAACAGAGGAAATGAACTGGCAGGTGCTGAATCCTGTTGTGTGCTCCTCGTAACCCCACACAGGTGAAACAGAAGATGGCAATGAAGGCCAGAAAGTGCTGCTGGGATGCTGCTACCATCCTGGCTGTGTAAGGTAAGCCCCAGGCAACCTTCCCTCTCCACTGGATAAATGGGGCTGCAGGGAGGTGCAAGCTGCTCCTGGTCCCGTAAACAGCTAATTTACTCCTGCACTGCTGACACACACAGGGCAAGCTGGGAATAAACCAGTGTATCCTTGTTGGAAACATTCTTATTCAGTAATTCCAAGACTGTTTGAAAGTGCATTTGGAAAGGATGGAGAATTACCTCGACCAGCAACCTCTTGTGGCTCTGTGCCAGTCCCCAGCGCGGTGCCTGGGAGTGGAGCAATGAGCACGGCGCAGTTGTGCTCCATCCCACCACCCCCTTCCATTTCTCCAGTGAGAAGGGGCGCTCCTGTGACAAATCAGGCATTGTTAACCTGTAGCATTGGTTTTGGGATACAGGAGCACCTAGTGTCTGAGCCATTAAAGACAAATTAAAAATACAAGGAGTGAGGGTGGTGATGGGAGTCAGAGGGTGCGATGCCAAGGCTGCCTCCAGCTCCCAAGGCTGCCCTGCCAGAGCTCAGGCAGCTTTGCAAGGCGCTTCTGCTGTGGGGGCTCTGCCTCCCTCCCCTGCTTCTGGCATCAACTTTTACAAGTGTCCTGTGTGCTCCTGGTGGCAGGGTCCCAGTGACAGCAAATTGGCAAAGCTAAGTGGTGCTGAGCATTGCAGGGGCTCTGCTGCTGTGCCCCTGTTCCTGCAGGACTGGGAGTGTTTCTGATGGGCAAAAACCTCTTCTGGGAAAATTCAGTTTTGAAACATTTTTCAGTTCTTCCATGAGGAATAACATGAGGTGTTGTATAAGACAGGCTTGGAAAATGTGTTTTTGTCTCCTAAGTAAGCTCCTGGAAGGGTTTGGAAGGGCATTGGCATTGCAGCAGGTCTGGGATGAGTATATTCACTCTGAAATCAGTGGTTCTATTTTCAAAGGCAGTGAAGGTCTATTTGTAGGACTTGTTTTTTAGTACTGTATCAGACTGTATCTTAGAAGAACCCATGGATTATTTCTAGCAATCAGTAAGAATACATGTGTTATTTGTTTTCCACTAGATGTCTTTACCTGGGACAAAATATCTCTAAATGCCTTAGAAATCAAGTCAGACACTACCCCGACAGTCACAGTGAGCACCTTCAAAATAGGAGAGCTGTTTTCTTTTGGGGGCTCAGAAGCCAGCACAGGAGACCAAAGGCATTTTGGTGCTTGAGCCTTGCTGGGAGCCTGGCTCAGGACCCCAGTGCCTGGCAAGCATGCTGGCTCCTTTAGGAGTCCCTACCCAAGTGGGGTGTAGGAATGAGTGTCCTTCATCTGATGGTATCAAAAAACCCAAACCCAAACCTCTACTAGTTTATCCATGTTTTGGAAAGTATCTCTAGTAAGACAGATATTCAAAAGCACTTAGCCAAAGCTGCTTCATTATAACCATGAGCAAATAAGAAAGAATAAGCAGGAGAGGTTCTGAGATAGGAGAGAGGAAATGCTTTCTAGGTGTCCCATGTTAACAGAGGAGTTTTTATGCTTCATATCTGAAATAACCTAAATGGAAGGCCATATCTAGAGCCAGTTCTGTTTTGGTTTTCAGGCAAATGCAATTTTAATCATAATGATCCCACTGTATCCAGTGAAACTGCTCTGAGCTTGGAGTTACTGATTTCCTATCTTTGCCTAAAGACAAATACATTTTTATAAGCAAATTAAGGGTAATCATGCTTTAAATCTTTTTATCCCAGTTAGTTAAATTGGGGTCCTAGGAAACCTTTCTGGCCATAATCAGAATGGACTTCTGCATCTTAATTTTCTAAATATTTTTATCAAATTTGTTATTTACCAGAGCTCCTGTGATGAGTGGGTATATGGGAAATGCAATGAAATATTAAAATGTTTGTGACATATTCTTGCATGTTTAATGATTTGAGGATTTTGTTCAGCAGCTGAGTTTTTGAGTCTTCAATACCAACATTTATGCTTTCACTTCTTCATAAACCCATGGAAACTTTTCAGAAAAGTTATAACTACAGCATGTCAATGAACTATAAAGGAAAGATTTATTTTGTGTATACCCTCTTTACCTGAGGTCCATAGTTAGGCTCTGCATTACAGCTTCTGGATCTCATGTGCTCAGTTTGTGCTTTTGATCATGCCACTCTTTGCACAAAGCTGAGAGAATTTCTGCTTCATAAAGAGGAAAATACAGACACGTTTTGATGTCTATAGAAATGCATGTTTGCTCTTGTTTTTGAGGCAGGGGAACTTAGGGTTTAACATCTCAACAGTTTTTCTTAGGTTTCTGTGCCATCAAAGTTTCCAAGAAGGACTTAATGGGGAACAGAAGTCATTTGGTTGTGCTGGTGATGGGATCCTTGATACGTTTTTCTTTAAAGTTGTACATGGATAAAAATAGTAAGTAACCCAGTCTACTCGTAACCACTTCATCCTTAAGTTCATGCAAGTTTAGGGAGGTGTAAGTGACTAAAAGGATGAGTGGCTTAAGATTCACTGAGTGATACTGCAAATACAAGGACTGAAATACCAAAGGAGTAAAGGATATATAGACCTTTGCCCATTACATCAAGAAAATGAAAAAGTTAGGAAGGGGGAGGGGGGGATTCCTGTGCTATATTTTTCAAGTCCTACTCCAAAAGGGGTAACCAGCCCATTAGTATAGGTGCCAGGAAGCTGCTTTTGTGACATCTCACCAAACACACCTACTTTCACTGGACCATAGAAAGATCAATCCTGTCTGAAAACCACCCATTACCTAAGACACCTAATTTATATTAGAAGCTCACTAAAAGGCACTGTCTGGCCCCCAACCTTCACTGCCAGTGATAAAGAGGATGTTTTACACCATATGTGACACTTAATCAAAACCGATATTCTTTAACAAACCCTTAACCTCTAGCACACAGGAGTCATATGAGGCCAAGGGACAAGACACAGATCCAGCTCAGGGTGGCATATCCTTTGATTAAGATGATACAGATTTCCCATTTTTATCAGGGTTACAAATTCTGGATATATCCCTTTTTGATTTGTCAGCATTAAATTTCAGTAGAGGTTCAAGCCAAAGAGAGACCAAGACTAGTTCTGTCTTCAACTGTGTATTAGGAGATAATTTCTCTGAATCCTCTGCAGTAATGATCCTCTGATCTTCTCATCTTTCTGTAAGCAAGTTTTCCTGGGAACCTGGATTTAAACTATGGCACAAACCTTGCTTGCGTCTGGGTCCTTTCTTAAGGAGGAGTATCTAAATACTCTTATTCTGTGAGCCCTGAAATGGACCTTTTTTCCTTTCCTTAGGTCTTTTTCAAAGAGGCAAACCTTCAAGTGAGTTCTTTCACCCTCCCTTGGATTTCTGGGGCAGGAGGTTTTACTTACGGAGTATACAGTACTTTAGATGAGGATTGCAAACTTCAGGGGGTTAGACAGTTTTCACTACCTGCAGTGCATTGGAATCTCACTTATAGTTCACTTTACTCCTGGGTGACTTCCCTTTCCCCCCAGTTTTTTAGGTGAACCCTTATTCTAGCATTTGCATGTGGCTGGTTTGGGCATGGAGAAGTCTCTCAAACTCCTCATCACAGCTGTGAGTTTGGCTGTTTTCCCTTTTTGTAGTCAAATTTTTCAGCTGGAGGTTTATATTTTGTTAGGAACATGGTTCTGCAGAAATTACTTCTAGTCACTATTCCTTGAAAATAGCATGCTGCTTTATTATTAATGTGTGAAGGAGATCTTGGAAAGGGTTTTACTCTTCAGCTGTAAGTTTTTAAACACTGGAGCAGCACATCTGTTCTGCAAGGCTCTGTGGCTGGCTGGAGGATATGGGCTCACTTCTGCCAAGTGCACGATATCCTTGCTCAGCACACAGAAATGTGTCTTATTTGGACTGTTTTCATTGTTATGGTTGTTACTAGTACATTTATAAGCAAAGCTCTCTCTCTGAGGAACTGTCTTTCTCCTACTTTTCCATAGGAGCAAGGAAGCCCCTGTACCCTCACAGAGAAGACAAAATAATCTATAAATTTCTCTAGCAAAAAAGGACAAGATTTTGCATGAGTTTAAGATTCCAGGCAAAAGAGGCATGTAGGAAGCAATGGCTCTCAAACTTTTCAGATCTTCTTTTTTCTTTACACTCCATGAAGGAAAAAGGGCAATATATGTAGGCTACTCTCTTTAAGAGTGAACTTCAGTCACAGAAAGATCTGTAATCATGTTAAACTGTATTCAAAGGCAGCTTCTGTTTCATAAATGCAAAGCTGACAAACAGAAATCTGGAGGACTGGTTCTAGTTTATGGCATATCACATACATCAAAGGTCAGCCTTTTATTCTCCCGTACCTTGGTTTTAAAGCTTCTTTAATATACAGAAGTACAATCAAGGAAGAAAGACTTGCAACTCAGCTGCCACTCCCAATTCCTTACCCATCTTGATTTCTTGATCAGAAAATTAATTGGGCCTTGGAATCTTAATTTTTCTTAAATCTCTTCAGATTTAATCAGTGTGTTCTGCTGGAAGCAATCTTTCACTTAAGATTTCATAGCAATGTAGCTAGAGAAACCATGTCATTTCCTGCATCAAATACATCAAAGTTATGTTTCTTGGGGTTTTTAAACTTTGTCTCATGCTTCAGTTTTGGTCTCTTTGCTCTAAGGAAGGAGGGTGTTTTATTTCTTTTTCTACCGGGGGGTGAATCTACTCTACTGCAATGCAGTCTAAAATTAATAAATCCCAGGGAAAGAGGAGCAGATGCCTCCTCCTGTGCAGTGTGCTGGTACAGGAGCTGACAGCAGTGGCAGGGATGGTTTTCACAGCCAATGCCTTCTCTGTTGCACATGGTATGAAGCACAGCCTCTTGGTATCATTTAATTAAAAGGCAGAAGGCAGACTATGCTGTGACCAAGTGCTGCCACTATTATTTAACGACACTTCCCAAACATGAGTGCTCTCACAGCAGTGAGAGATGTAGCCTCCCTTATCCCTAACTTGGGCATTCAATTTACTGTTCACAGTGTCCCAGTGAATACTTCCATTCTCTAATGAGATGGGAGGGCAGTTGGTGTTTCCAGATTTAAAGCTTGCTGTTGCAGAGATTTGGCTCTGGCATTCGCGGGAGGAAGTTGCCCTGGGGGCCAGAAGGCTGCATTACAGCATTTGACAGCCTGCTCAGGTTGCCATTACATATGGGGTCAGCTAAAAGCAGTGCAGTCCCATGGCAAGGTGCCTAGTTTGTGGTTTGTCTTAAATTGAACCTTTCTAAAGAGGCTTATGGATGTTTGGAGAGAGTTTGCCTTTTATGGCTTTGTTTAAAAGCCAAGATTTGGCCCCAGCATTAAAGTCAGTGCCCCATGCAGAGAGGAGTCTTGCTTGGCTTTCCTGCACAGGTGCAAACCCCACTTTTCACCCCTGTGCATGCTGCAACTTGGAGCTCTCTCTGCTTCCTCGGCCTGGGAGGCTCCTCAAGGGTGGGAGTCCCTCTGAGGCTGGAGTGTGGCCCACCTCCACCCAGGTGAGAGTCTTCTGCAATTCTCCTCTCATCCATTTACCCCCAGCTGACCTTCCCAAGGGCTGGTGAACCTGAGGTATGGGACGCTGCTGTGCTGGAGGCACCTGTTTGATCCCAGCTGTGCCTGAAAGCACATGCTGGGTATCGAGTGGCTGGGAGTTACCTCATGCTCTGAGAATGGGAGCTGCTGTAAGATGGGCTGCTGGGCTCCAGTCCCCTTTTCTTCTTGAGTCCCAACAGGAGCCAGCAGCAACTCCCTCTCTCTTCCCTGCTTTCCTCTCCTTGTTAGCTCTGTGACCTGCCCAGAGATGGGTATACACAGATGTCTGTACCTGCCCTCTGCTTTGCAGGATTAGGAAATAAGTAAAACACCAGCCATCTGTGTGTTCCAGCAATCACAACAGCATGCACAGAGCATGGACTTTGGTTCACAAATATTAATTAAAAACCCCTCTTTCATATTTGCCTGGAAAGAAAGCTTGAGCTCATTATAGCTGCATGTTTTATGGAAGCCTTGTAAGTGGTGAGTACAAGATACCTGGTAAAACTTAAACAACATGTAATGACATCTGAGTTGTCTATTTTCTGGAAAATATATTGAAATTGCCAGTTTTGGCATGGGATTAGGCTGTAATACAGGACACATAGTTTTGAGAAAATTCAGGAGTAAAAATACAAAACAGCTTGACACAGAGTAATAGAAGAAAAAAAAGGCTATTTTAAATGCTGGTGGCAGGCCAACATGAGTATTTAGAAATTAAATCCTAAATCTGATTTGTGGGCTAGCAGCAGCCTGGGATGAGTGCTACAGGGGGCAAGGGGCAGTTTTGAGGTCCGTGCATGTCCTGGCTCTCCAGAGGGCTGCTCTGCCCTCCTCGGGCCGGCTCTGCTGGCTCCATCGGCCCTGGGCAGGGAGCTCCTGGGGCTGCTCTGCCCTCTGCACCCCAAACCTCCCGACAGACAGACTGGACGAGTGGCAGGAAAAATGAAAAAGCTGATGGCTGTGGAAGGGTTAGCATGCCTGTTGATGCCCAGTTTGGCCATGCAGCTACAGCCCTGCTTTCGAGGAGGCTAAGGCCCTCTACACTGGCTGTACCTCTCCCCAGGGCTTGCAGCCACTCAGGTCCACAGACTGCCCTGCGTTTGAGGAGGATGAGGATTTTAGGTCTTTCAAAACTAGCCAGGAAAAGAATTTAGACCTCACCTCATGTATCATGAGGCTGTCTACAGTAGGTTGTTGGATGCAAGTATGGAAAAGGAACCTAACTCTTTCCATGGGAGACACATGCTGTAGCAGACAGAAGACTACAAAGGCATGTCACCCCTGTCCTGGAGGAGGGACGGTGCTGCTGAGGGCCTGGCGCACCTGTGTGCTGTCAGGTCTTGGCTGCGAGGTTCTGTTGCTCCCCATTACGTGCTTTCTTTCACTTTCACTGCTAATTGGCACTTTTTAGCCATTTTTGCATGTGGAGTGTGTTAACACAGGATAGGGTTATTATCAAATTAATTAGGAGCTCCCTCCAATTATTCCTGCTGCGCCTGCCGGGCTCTCCCCGCTCCCCCGGCGGGCTGATTGGCTACCTGAGCCCCCGCGGCTCGTTCCGCTGCCGGCCTGGCTCCCGCGCCCGCCGAGCGCCGGGACGCAGCGGCGCTGGAGCCGGGCTGGAGCCGGGACGCAGCGGCGCTGGTGCCGGGCTGGAGCCGGGACGCAGCGGCGCTGGAGCCGGGCTGGGGCCGAGACGCTGCGCCCAGAGGGGAGGGCAGCGGCCCCGGCTCGCTCAGGGCGGCTCCAGCCGGAGGGCGGCGTTTCTCCGGGCACAGGTACGCACGGGGGCTGGGGTGGGCGCACGGCTTTGGCGGGACGCGAGCGGGCACGGCTGCAGCGGGAGGCTCATCCCAGCCCCGCTCAGCGAGGGCGAAGCTGCGGTACCTGGCGTCGGAAACAGCTGAGGCTCTCAGGCAGGAGACCGGGATTTATATACTGAAACTTGCAACATATAAAACCACAAAAGCAGCTGAAGCCAACCAGCATGTGGACATTTGCTTAATTGAGAAATAAGCACATAGTTGTGGGTCAGTGACTATACAGCTGATTGGCTGAGGCTATTTTATTTTGGAATAATTTACAGTTGTTAAATGGATTTGGAAAAGCCTTAATAGTGGTTATTAAACTATTGACTTAGCCTGACGTGTTCAGTGTAGTAATCCGTGTTTGTGTTTGTGCTGTGACGAGGCTGCTGGAGCTGGGAAAGGTGCTGGAGCGCTCTCAGCCCCGGCGGGGAGCCGCGGGGGCGGGCGGCCCGGGCTCCTCCTGCGCCGACATCAGCAGAGCTCCTCGCGTTTTATCTGGGTCAGAAGCAGCGCTCTGCTTCCCCATAGCTACAAATTCATTATGTGCATCTCCATCACCATCTATTGAAACTAATTTAATGTCAAAAAACCCTCTTCTACAAAGAGTGACTTTTTTGCACCTGTGCAGAATCAGACTCGTTTTCAGCTGTTTGTGCAATGAATAACTTCAAGTGCAGCACTTGTCGAGTTTGCCCTTCTGGCCAGCAGTTCAAACTGTTCACATTCATTTATACCACGGTGCAGGATACATTTGCTAAGGACTACAGAGCACATATTTCATGATACGTGGAAGAAATCTCTCCAAATGAACTAAATATCTTTCCTACTCATCATGTCTCCTGTCCACAGGTGATTTACAGAGCAATTCTTATTTTCTTTTTATTGTTTTCTTTTGTATGATGGTTAAAAAGGCAGTGGACAGATACTTAAAAGACGAATCCCCTTTTTCTGCTCTGTTTAACCCCTTAAATGCTTACAGTGGTAAATGCTGGTTTTCCCTGAAACACCACTCTGTGGGCTGGCAGCTGTGTGTTAGTGTTGATGCTCTGCTAGAAGGAATGGAGCTCTTGAATATTTTACAAAAAGTTTTTTTTTTTTTCTCCAAATTGTCAGTTGGTGACCAAACTCCAGTAGATATCAGGAAGAAGAAATGTTAAGCAGTCAGATTAAAAACAAAAGAAAAGGAAAAAAAAAAGAAAAAAAAAGAAAAAAAGTTGCCTCTCCAGATTTTGGCTCCTCTGTCTCAGACAATATTATTGTTTCATTAGTTGCCCAGTTAGCCAGAATCCCTTCTGGGAGAGACAGGCCCTACATGTCAAAAGGAAAACAAATACACCATCCTGTAAAACCTCTCATCTCTGTTAGTTTTCAAAGAAAAATATAATTCAAGACCCTTTTAAAACATGATACAAGGACAGAGGAGGTCAGAGGCTTGAGGGCACCTTTGGAGGTCATGTCAGAGGGCTGCTGTCCACAGTTGATGGCTGCAATGTTTTTATTTACTCCCCATCCTCTTTTTGTATCTCCACTTTGGAAACACAGCTTCGGTGTGAATAAATCTCTAGACTGAAGGGGGATTTTGAGGCTGCAGGGGAGAAGAAAAGCCCCACCTCCCGAGCTGCAGTCTCAGAAATGGTGTGAGGCCTGTTGCAAAGGAGGCTGCTGTGAAGTGTGACCATCTCTCCAGCCTGGGCAAACCTGCAATGGCAAATTCCCTGCTGAGGCTCTTTTCCCTTCAGGACTCCAGGACACCAGCCTGGGTGCCTGGCACGCTTGTTGATGTGCCAGAGATTGTGTTGTTGCTTTTCCAGCCATTTCACAGGCCTAAGGTTAGATGCAAGTGCTCTTCTTCTGGCAGCATTCCCAAATTTTTTGTGTGCTTAGCAATGCATGCCCAGGAAACAGCCGTGACAAAACTGCACGTCCCTGTCTGGCCATTGCACTCAAGCAGTTGCACCTCCAAATGTTCTGGTGATGCAGGAGTTCACTTGCATGTGCAGCCAGGTGAGAGCTGTTTTGTTTTGCTAATTATTATAAATTTTAATTTACCAATTATTTTTTAAACATATATGGATATATTTTCTTCCTCTTGCCTTTTTAAGAATGTTCACTAGTATTTCTACTTTAGAAAGCCCATGTTCTCAATTCAGTTATTCTGCAATTGTTTTCTAGAGTTGAGAGGTATTCCTGTATTAAATATATAATGTATGAGTACACTCAATGGATATTCATGCAGCATTTCAAATGAGAGTTCCTACTTTTCCCACATACTTAGTAATCCAATAGGAAAGAACAAGATGAGAATTTTCTATCATGGAATGAAAAGCACAAAAAAATCTGGGGGCTCCAAGTATTTCAGACCTGTGTAATGTCACTGGATTTACCTCCAAATGCTCTGTGAAGTATCCTGTGTGAGGGCACTAACCTAGATAGTTTACGTAAGACTGCAGAAATTCAATTCCAGAAATGAACCTTCGTATCTCTAGGAACAGCTGGAGAGGCTCAGGTCTACTCATCCTGCTCAGAATGGACACGAGGAATTTGGATTAGATGCAGATGGAGTGGGGATTTTGTTAATGACAGAAAGAGAGGCAAACATGTTGAGGCATAACTGCCTGAACAGAATCACAAAATATCTGTGTATGTATTTCTGACTTTAAATGATGAACACCATAAACATGCTATCATACAGGAGGCAAAGCATATGTAAACGTAACAATATCCCATTAGCTCTCCAGCAAAGGAGAATTTTCATCACTCATTCATATCCCATTGAATCAGCACAAAGATTCACTGCTGGCTGTTAATTATCCTCTACAAAGATCTGGTTATTTTGTTCAATTTTAGTAAAGACACAATTGTTATTGTAGCATACATAGAGAGAATGGTACCTCAGGGAGCAGGGAGGAAAGAAATATGCTCGTGTAGAATTTTAACTAGGAGAGTTCTGTTGCACTGAAGGGTTTCATAGGGTAGGATTTTGATATGTGCTTCAGGAAATTAAGCTTTTTCAAGACAAAAAACCTTGCTGTGACTCTCTGAATATGTGATACCACTCAGTATTTGAAAGACATCAGCCACTTAAAAATAGCTTGCTGTTACTTAAAAGAATTCTAAGACTACTTTGAGTGAATGGTAGACAGGAGGAACTGGTCTGCTTTTCTCTGAATTCTGTGACCCTCCAGCCACATCAAGGAAGGTGTATGCAAGAGTTCACAGGGCCCATTCATCTCCCTGGGTTTCTGAGGGGCACTTGGAGGCCACTAGCCAAAGGCAGCAATCCACTTCCTCCACACCAGCATGCTGGAGGAACTGGGACCTTAGGCAGGGGCTTTCTTGGCAGGACCCAGTGTCAGAGCAGGAGAGTGGCAGCTGGAGCTGCCCTTGGGCTGGGTGCAATGCTGGAGTCACCAGGATTCGCTGGAGTTCAGGAAAGGAGCTGGGAACAATGGTGGGCTATGCCAGGGAGCCATGTGCTTTGTGCACTGAACTGCTGCAAGCACTGCAGTCAAGCAGGCACTTCAGAGGGCTCAGGAAAGATCTGCTGAAGGTGTTATTTTAGAGGGTGAGTTCTTTCCCACGTGCCTTCCACTATCTGAATGTCAGGCAGGAGGAAGCAAAGCCATGAGACACTTGGGGTGCTGAAGTCACTGCTGTTGGTATGAAGCAGGTAGGTGGCTCTAGGCTCATGTAGGAGGACTAGCCTTGCTCAGAGGCAGCACTGCAGCTGCAGTGAAGTCAGCCTCGTTCCCTGTTTCTCATTGCTACTCGATGCCTCTCTTCTCCTTGGTTGTCCAGGGATAAGTAGAGAGTTCACAGAGTGGGTGTTTGTTCCAAGTGTGCAAGTGGAAAGGATGGGAGAAAACATGTAACTTTGGGTGGAAATACTAAGGAAAATAAGAAAATAAAATAAACAATGCTGAAGGAAGATAACTAAAGCTTCTATGAATATCAAGAATGGCTAGGGACGAAGGGAACACAAAAAAGATACGGAGTCAGGAAAGTGAAGCAAGAGCTTTGGGGTGGGATAAAAGAAACCACAAGACAGGACATGATGATCACCGTTGATCACTGAGACACTGGCCATGGCACAGCCCTGCTGAAGTGCCTGTCCCTGCCACACCACTTGGATGTGACTCTGCTCGTCCTGCTGCTACCTGCTTGACCAGACTCCAGCAGAATGGACGATTTTTTTTTTTTTTTTTTTGCAGTCCCTTGTGGTTAATCCAGTATAGCAGCTACGGAATCAGCACTAAAAGGCACAGTTCACTTAGGAGATGCTTGGATCCTTGCCTTGCATTGCAAAGGAAAGACCTGTGTAGGCTACCTCCAGAATCCCACACTTGGGCTGATTCTAACAAGGAAATAGATTGATTATACCCTCTGCCCATCTATCAGCATTGTGTTCAGCATTAAATCCTGTCCAGCTTGGAGCAGCTACTTTTCTTTGCTCCACTGTGATGGGAAGATTCATGATCTGAAACTTCCCACTCAGAGCAGCTAGAAACAGTTCATTAATGAAGAGTGGTACGTTGTTTCCTTTGCTTCTTTTAAGTTCTTTGAGAGGGAGGTGGGAGATGCCCACTGCCATATGGCCAACAAGAGCTGTGGAGTGTCTCTCCTATGATAAGGCCTGATAATTAAACCTGATGTTTGTTGCTCAAGTGATGTCTATTATTCTACAGCTATTCTGCATTTCTATTTCTACAGCTTAGAAAGTGTTGCAAGACCATTTTTGTCTGTATGTCCTCTTGTCACTAGAATTGTTTTTTGCATTTTGGCATACCCTGGGTTAGAGGGGAAGACCATAAATGCTTTTGAGGTTTTAATAGTGTTACTACAAACTGTGTCATATTCTAATAGCTGCTTGTAAACTTCCTGTTTATTTAGGAGAGACTTGTATCACATCTCTATAATTTTTATTGTGTAATATTAAAACATCTTGAGAGGATTTTAAAGATTTTTTTTCCTGTTGCTTTTTAGTGATGAGTCAGAAAACAGTTTTGATGTCCCTTCTGCCTCTGATTTTCCTGGCCCCCAGCTGTTGTCCTGCAGCTGGAACAGACTCACACTGTACCTCCCAACATCTCACTGGCACAAGGGGAAAATAGCCCTCAGCAAAATTCTGTGTGTAAAGCTGGCGGATCAAAGATATAAACTAGGGGTATGTGGGGTTTTCTTTCAGTTCCTGCAGGGGGGTAAGACTTGCCTTAACTAGATTTGCCTTCTAGGAATGCAAAGTCACTGTGGAAGAATGCTGAGTCTTCTGGTTTCCTCAGTGTTTGGACTGTTTTTATCAGCCTTAAAATAAAAGGATAGCAAAATTAATGTGCAAAATGTTGCAAGAGAAACAATCAGCTGACCAGCATCTAAGGGATGTATTTGTACTCATGTCCCTGAAGTTCAAGTATGATCAAGTTCAGGTGCTCGGGTGGAGCAACAGAGTGGGCAGATTTTTTTGTGTGCTCTGACCTGAGGAGTGAGGAGAGTTTGCTTTCCCTCCTCCCCTCTGTGTTTTTCCCTTCATTCAACCAAGCAGCCTGACCACCCAGTGCTGCAGCATTTCAGTGCTATTTTGCATCAGATGCACACAACCCAAAGCATGGGCTTTTCTAGTATATAAATTGCATCTTCTTATTGTGACTATCCTAATCTATTTCTAAGAGTGCTAATTGCAGTAAATGGCTGTCATTTTCTTATGGCTCAATTCATACCATGGTTAAACACTTGACAACAAAGGAAGGGGACATTTGCTTGTGCAGCCTTCAGTTTTGGCCTGAATACTGTCCTTTACAGGGTTAGTCTTTATGCACAAGGTAAAGAAGCACGAAGGCAAATGTTGACTGAAAGTCTGAAAGATGTTGGAGATGAGCTGGAATCTCTGAATGTTTAAGAAAATGTGTATCAAAATCCAGAATATCTTATTAGAGTGGCATTTGTGATCTCGATTTTCATACTTTGTGTTGTAGCAGCAGAGGGAATTCCCTCAAGGTCATTGTTTCCTGGTGGATGCTGTGCCTCAATGGCCTCATCTTTGTTTCAGTTACTTTTAATATCTTTGTGTTATTTAACCAGGACCCTGCTGAATGGCCCTTCCCAGAGGCAGGCAGGCAGCTGGAGCGAGGCGCGCCTGCGTGATCCTGCCCGCAGAGTGGGAATGCCCGGGCACCCCTGGGAGCCTGGCTCAAGCTCAGATGCCAGCCAGGGTGAGTGAAGGGAGGGTCTGTATGGCCACCAGGTCAGCCTGTGGGGGCATTCTGATTTAATCACATCTCATTTATGGCCAGGGGTATCATTGTATTTTTCAGCTGTGCTTTTTCCAACAGTTTTAGATACCTCATGTGAGGAAAGTAGTATCTTTTAAAGAATACATTCTATATTTGGTAGTGAGTGATTTGAGGCATGAATGTGTCTGAAGGAGAAAGGCTTTTCAAGCAGCATGCTGCTGGCTCAAAGGATCCCACAAATTCTGCTGGGCCCTGCCTCTGAGTCGTGCTGCCCTCTCAACAGCCTGAGTCTTGAGGAATCAATTCTGGAACTGCTTGAGACTCTGCATGATATTCTTCAATGGTCTCTTTCTACTCTGAAAGAAAAATGTCAGAGAGAATTAACAGCATACATGGGCAGGTGGCAAGGCTTGAAAACCAGAGACGATTGAGAGAGGAACATTGTCCCAGAAGGAAACAGCTACTAATATTGCACTGGTGGTGGGCTTGGAAAAATGAGTTTTGGGGTTTTATTAACTACAGCACAACCTTAAATAAAAAGGTGGAAAACCAGATCTAGTTTGTCTTCAGCCAGTATACTGGCAGTAGAATTAATGGAAAAAATGTTGGGAATGGCCTCTATTAACATCTGTGCTGAAAATCTCAAGTTGGCTGTAATACCATGGGGCTGTAAACAGACACTTCTTACACACAAGCCTGTGCAAAATGGTCCAAAGCAGAGAGCATGGACCAGGCAGCAGCAGGACTTGTGGGTGCTGTGTAGGATTTCAGGCTCAGGCTTTGAGGCACTGGAGAGGACTGAGATGCTGCTAAATTCAGAGCCTCTGTCACCATTAATGCCTCAAGTTGTTCTCCTTCTGCATAGCTACAGGTGCATGGTGGAGGCAGAACCTGGGCTGGCTGAGCTTGGGGCTGTGTCTGCAGCTGGTCTGCTGCTTCCAGGAACACCAACCAGTGTTGTGTGGCAGCACTTTGCAAATTGTGAAGGTATGTGGAACACCTACAAGAGAAAGGAAAAGTGTTTTCCAAAGAACAGAATGGAACACTAGTTAGATACTTAGTCAGAAGAGAGGAAAAGAAAAACTGTTGATCTTTTCTTCAAGATAGAAAGATGGTGAAATGGAGGATGGACTGGGATTAAAAAATGGGATTTTTTGGTTCTGCCGTGACACTTCACATGTAACCTCAGACAAGGCTCTTGATGCTCTTGCACATCTCACTCATGTCTCTGAACTGGAGATAATGTCTTTCACAATCTAAAAAGATTTTATGAGGGGAACATCCTCCATGGTTGGAGTCCTCAAGTGGGGAGGTACAGTAGTATCAGAGGGAGTTCTCTGATTTCTTTCTATTATGGGCACTGCTGAGTTAGATAGGAAGCAAGCCAGGATTTCAAACAGTTTTGGAGTTGAACAGTGTTGGTATCCAACAAACAGCAAATGTTTTTTATTGAGAGATAAGGATATTTTGTTTCTCGTAGTGTAAACACAAAAATATTGGTCTTTGTAGATTAGCTGCAGCAATGAAAATACTTTGCACATTCACTAGCTGGGAGTTCTTGGACTTGGTTAATACATCCTAAATGGTCTGGTACAGGCTGGAATTAAACACAAGATACTGGGAAGGGTAAGGCTTTTTCACTTAAGATAAAGCCAGTTCTGTTTTCTGTGAAGCCTCTGCTTTCAACCCTCACACTGATCACCACATAGCAAATGTGGACAAACCAGTGAGGAAATGGGAGAAAGGACCATCAGCTCACTGCCATGTTGGTTGCCACTGAATTTTGATGAGTGAGTGTCTGCTTCTCTGCCCCCATACTTAATGTACTTTAATTCCTATTGATTTCTATTTGACAAAAGTGCTATCTAACTCACAGTTTACAGAAGTCAAGATCTGAGGTTCTTTATTCTGACTTTGACCAATAAATTTCTTTTCTCATGGAAAGCCTGGGGGCAGATTACAAAGTTTCACAGATAATTTGTAAACCCCTAAAGTTTTTGTGGATTTTTGGTTTGGTTTTGTTTTCCTGTGGCCTTTAGAAACCTGCTTCCCAGCCTGCCTCCTCCATTGCCTGAAAATCATGGGACTAAAGAAATGCTTGCTGACTTCCAAATGTGAATTACAACAGAACTTTGAGGGTCTGGGTCCCAGAACCACAGAAATCAAGTGTGTGTTTAGCTTTCAGTTTCTGCAGGGTCTTACTGCTCTGGGGCCTTGACTCTTTAGGGAGCAGTAAACAAGAAAAAGGCAGCTCTCTCCCTCTGGACTAAAAATGCAGATTTAATTGACTTGTTTTATTGTAGATGTTTATGTGAATTGTCCTACTACAGAAATTGTATAATTCATCCAGGAAATAAAATGGCTCCAACGACTAACTTGAGAGTCACAGAAAAAAAAATCAGCGAGTACTGCCAACTTTCTAAGGTTTTATAATACTGTTCCCTTAGCCTGTTAAAATTGGAGTCAACTTGTTAAATATTTACTTATTTAACAAACATGCTGTTTTAACCTCCTCCCTATACCCTGAAGTAATGAATGACAAAGCACAAAAAGAAGGATACTCACCTAGTTTATTTTAGATTAGGAAAAACAGGGATTGGTAGGTATAACACACTGAATAGAATGGGTATTTATATTAAAAAAATAGCAAAATGTAGCTAGTTTAGATGTAACGTATTGAATAGAATGGGTATTTATATTAAAAAAAATTAGCAAAATGTAGCTAGTTTAGATGTCTAAGAGTAAACTCTAAGAGTTTATAGTAGTGAAGAGTTTAGAAGACTATTGTTCGAAGCCTTGGAGATTCCTTATACCTCGCTAGATCATTATTATTCTCTTAGCAACAAAAGAGTAAAAAAAAAGTTCATAAAAAATCTCAGGATAAGATCACAAACATGTAGCAGCAAGAATAACAATGCTACACACATCCCTTTGTCACCCAGTGACAAGAATGAGCACATCTGTTTTACTGGAGTTAATCTTTCTGGGAAGAAGAGGGGAATAGGATTTGGATGTTGAATCCTTTCATTATCTTTCCTTTGTGTGGGATATGAAGGACAGTGAACCAGAGCACAGCTAGATATGGCCACAGGCATCCAAGGCAGCCTAGGTGCATTGATTGCTTCAACACCTGCAAGCAAGATTGCTGAGCTTGAGAGACAAGTTTCCATGTAACACAATATGAAGAATAAAACGTTCCTGGACTGTATTTTTAGAGATGTTAAGTGTGCTTAGCAAAGGAGGGTCTGAGGTATACAGCGCAAGAAGAGAGGGATAGATGAAAGCTCAGTTACTGTGACTGGAACATAAAGAGTCAGGTAGTCATCCAGAAGGGATTGTGAATGTTGGAGTGCCAGAGCTTGTCCCTGGAGGTGTTACTGGCAGGTGATGAACCCACAACCCTGGGCTGAAGTAAACAAACCTTGTCCAACACTCCCAAGCTATGAAGGGGAGAAATGTGACAGACAAGCACTACAGCAGGTAAGTGGTTTCTGGAAGATTGTGTCCATTGATCCATGGCGCAGCACTGGCCTTGGACTCCTCTCACTGTCTGTTTCCTTTAGCATCCAGGGAGGTGCCAGAGACTTGAGAGACTGGTAGGAGTGTCTCTGGCAGACCAGCAGAGCTGGGGGCCCTGCAGTGCACTGAGAAGGGTGAGCAGTGCCAAGAACTCTGACTTAACTTCCTTCAGCTGTGTCTCCTGCAAGGATCCACACCTGTATGGCAGAAAAACCAGGAACATTTAGAGGCCCAAGATGTATGTTCCTCACCAAACTCTAAGAATGGTTAGACCCATGGACATCAGTGATGTGACAGATTAGAAAGTGGGATGAGAGGCTTTTTAACAGCACTGGTTCCCGCTACCTTAAGATCAAACTCCAGGCTGCCAGGGCATGAAGTTTATCTTGTTTGCCGTGAACTGGAAGATGCTGTTTTCTCTTTGTCTAGTGTGCTGCACATGTAGATTATTGTAAGGGTATCCCACCGGATCTTTAAGAACAAAATCTGGTCCTTCCTTTCATGTTGGGTTTCAGCTCATCAGGTTAGAGAAATCTGCATTAAAAAAATATCTTTTTTTCCCCCCGAAGTCAAAGGGCAAAAAATTGAGTATGTCATCATCAAAGCTGGATAGTGATGGATTAGAAATGCTGCATTGACCAGTAGTCCTGTGAGCCGCAGACCTGATGGGGCTTGGTTCCCCCTGGGGATATCTTGGATTCTCCTAGGTCTACATAGCTGGAAGCTCTGACTGCAGCTTTTCCTGTGGGGTTTCGTGACATCTTTCATCTTTGCAGCTTTCTTGGTGTTCAGTAAGGGCTTAATTCAAACGTCAGTGGGTCTCCTTTTACTCAGCAGCTTGTTCTTATGAAACGTACAGGAATTTTTCAGCCTTTTTTTGCTCTATCAGATGTGGTTAAAATTGGCTACTGTTTGTTCTTGTTCCCTCTCTCTTGCACAACATGCAAGTATGTACATGCACATCTGTCTGCACACATGCGCACACACAGAGATTTATTTTACATATGAAGAGATAATGATCTCAACCCCATTTTAATTTCTGTAGGAATCCAGGCTAGGAAAAAAAGTATTGCAATGTTACTTCTTTGGGAGAGGAAAAGGAGAATGAACTATTTTTTTTCCTCTGCAGTACACAGAGGAAAAATTATTCCGTTACCACTTTGCTTAAACATAGTATGTGTTGCTGAGAATTTGGCACTACTATTAAAAAGTAAAAGATGTAGTGGGCTCTGCGTCCTGGAACTGCAGAGTCGTGCTTGTGCACGGCATGCACGCTTTGCCTCCAGTGCCAGAGTGATCCTGCTGAGACTGGAGGAATGCATGGGGAAAGGAGGCTTGCCACAACATCCTGTCTCCATTATGTCTTTTGGACCTCTGCCACAGAAAAGAAGGAATTTTATCCTTCATTTGTAAGTAATTAAGATGATAGCGGAGTTTGAATTTTCCAACTTTGTGAAAACAAACTAATAGCAATGATCCACTTCAATAACTCAGATACTAATTGACACAAGAGAAACAATACATTAAAAAATAATTAACTTTTGTTAATTAATTTTTAGGAATAGGAAGGACACCTGCAGCATGTGCAGATGTTTGCAAGTGTCATTAGACTGGGAAGGTTGTGCAGTAGTTTGGAAATAGAAACAGGTAAAAAGGACCAGGAATGATCTGCAGCATCGTTTGAGAAGTAAAGTATGTGATTGCTAGAGAGCTGCAATAAAGGTGATGAAGATGTGCATTTTTTAAGGATGTTTATAGAAGCCAGAGGTTAATTAGCAGTTAAAAAGCATCCACTGGCGTTTTATGTGAGCACCATGAGTGTGTTAATTATAATTTTCAGCCTCAAATATGACTCTTTTAGACTTAAGCTGAAACAGATTGATGATTCTTTTACTGAGGCGTTTCTTAGATAGATTTTAATTAGTACCTTTCCCCCCTCCCCCTGAACAGTTTTCTCCTATGACCAGAAGTGGAATTTCATCTCACTCGGCTTTCTCTTCCTTGGTGTTTGTGATGCAGTTCCAATCCTACCCGTGGCAAAGCAGGAAGGTAAGAGATAAGGGGAATGTATCTGTTACCAAGTCTTGTCCAATTATAGATTCAGACTTTGCAGAAATGTAGACACAGGAAAATGTGACGTAAACCCTGGAACTTCCCACCTCCTTTTTCAAAGTTAGGCACAAACCTAGTTTGTTCTGTTCATCCTAATGCTTTTGTCTACTCTAATAAAATGATGCTTCTAGGAAAGACCACAGAGGTTTTATATGCCCCAGTCAATATGCCAAAAACTGGGGTTTCTCATAGGGAGAGTGGACCAGGCACCTTGGGGGCATTTAAGCCCCCAGACTGAGATGACAGGGGCTGTCTGTAATCCCCTAGCACCAATTACAAGAAAATGCTGAGAACCTCTCTGAGCTCTGGTTGTTCTTTGCATCAGACACCTCTCAGGGAAGGCTCTCATGTCAGTTTCCTGTCTAGCCCTTTTCTGTAGGTTGCTAAACACAACTCCTTTTTCAAAGATCCTGTCAGGGATTTTTTTTTCCCTAAGAAACAGAAAACCTCCTTCATCTGAAGATATGTAAGAATTCAGAACTTACATACAGGTTTCCAAATGACCTTACAGGGACAGTACTTCCATCTCTCACCGTGGCCTTCTGGCTGCTGGAACTGAGACTTGCCAGAGAAAGCATGGGATGTGGGTTGGACTACAGAACCAGACTTCCTTCTCCTAGAGGGAGCCACAGAGTCTCACTTGCTTTTGTTTTGGGAATGGGAATTCAGACTGAGATTAAGTCACTTCATCCTTCCAGAAGTACTTCCTTTCATAATTTGTAACTCCTGCCACTCTGTTTTCAAATTTTCAGCAAACACATGTGACACATATAATTTGCTAGTCTCTTTCATTTCACTGGCCTCCTTTTCTATCAGTACTATTAAAAATAAACCAGCAAATTGTGAGAAAAAATTACACTAGACAAGAAATACACAAGATTTTTTCCTGTTCAGGTGACTTTATATTTTATCTATCTATCTATTTAATTACTTCCGTTCCAGTTTTGTGATGGGTAGTGGAGGAAAATCTTTAGATGCTGTATTACTCATTCTGCAAGTCACAGTTATGTGGCCTCTTCATCTGAACAAATTTTCTAACCTTACCTAATGGATCTACAATTTTCCCCCCAATTATTTATATGATTAGATTTTATCTGTTGTGATGACCCTCAAGGGCACCAATTAAGGATAAACAAACAGGATAATGATGGGGCCCAAAGACAGTAACTTCTAGGCAGCTTGAAAAAAGACATTTATTTCTCCTTTAACAGAGGTGAAATGAAGAATGATTAGCTTGCTAAATGGCAAGTTTTCAGCTATATACTGCTCTGCTTTTTCCTCTTGCCTCTTCCCAAATGGGAGGGAGATGAAATGTCTTTGTCTCATCTTCAGTAGAAAGAAATTTTGTTAATGAAAAATATTCTTACTTAGATGGACTGTGCTGCCAGTTGAATAAAAACCACACATATTTTACAAGATTTAACTAATATACTCTTTATTTATTTCTTTACACAACTAAAACCAAGATAATGAAAAGCCCCCAAAACCTTGGGCAATTACATTGAACTTTGTTCCCTATTATAATGACATACTTTAACACAAGCAAGTTTTCTCTAACATTATTAAGAACAGAACCTGTTTACGGGTCAAATACTAGACATCTCTAATGAATTTGAAAATTCACAAAATATACAAAAATGTATCACTCGGGGAAAGTTACAGCTGTAACAAACAGGGAAGAATTTCTGATTAAAAAGGAACATGACTTATTTTGTCCCAATTGCTCAAAAAAATTCATAAATACAGTGAGTAGGTCGAAAGCTATGTTCCAGAGGTCTGTCCTCACATACAGCTGCATGTAGAGCTTGGACAGACTTTCTGTTGGCCCCATTCCTTGAAGATCAGTCATGTGTGTTGGTGAAGAGTCACAGCCTTTAGATTTGTGCCTAACTGGGTTGTTAGGCTACTTATTCACAGGTTCTTCCTCTTACCAGGCAGCGTGTTTCAGACCTCCAGTGAAGCACACGAAGAGCCTGGAGCGGGGAAGTTCCTGCTGTGGCTGCCCATGAGTTCGCTAGGCCTGCCTCTACCCCATCCATAGCTGCTCCTGGATGCCAGCAGACCAGTGGAACCCAATGTCTCCCCTGCTAACAGCTGGATCCAGGTACTGCACATTTCCCTTTGACCTTTCTTTAATGGAGGTGTTTCAAGCAGAGACCAGTACTCTTAGAATTGCTTCCCCGTTTAAAACAGAAAAAATGCTCTCCTAAAATCCAATTTCGCTAAGTTTTATTTGTCTTTCGTATGGTTACACTTGGATATCACACTAAACCAATGCCTTGATATTTCACATGCTCTCAGGTAACATTTGTGCTCCTCTAAAGGCTTGAAATCCTGGGCTACTGACAAGACACTTTACACAAAACATAGCCAAAAGCAAGTTCCTGTGTTGTTCAGCAAGTCTGACACCCTGAATTAATCTACTTGCAGCTGCTGAAGGGAGTCTTACCTCTCCTGTCTCTCCCACCCATCGAGCTCTGTTGCTCCCTGTGTCTAGTTTGACTCAATTTAGCTTGCAGTATCAGAAACATATTTTTGCAGGATTTTCTTATGGCAATGTCCATGAGCTGTGAGGTTGGCTCAGCTCCTGGGCAGACCATCCCTACTGCTAAAGCCTACTTCCCCCCAGCAAAATTTTTCTTCTTGTAGCCAGAACAGGGAGGTGCTTTCTGGAGGATGATGACACAATGCCAGCCAAGACTCTTCTCTAACCACTGCTGATTTTATACTTGCAAGGGCTCATTTCTCTATTTGATGAACTCGAGTCATGCAACTATCTCAACTACTCTGTGCTGACTCACAAAACCTCACAGGTCAACTTCCTGTCAGTCCTGCCTGTGGCCCTGTGTAAAGATGACCCAATATTCTTAAGAAAATGGACCCATATGGAATGTAGAAATTAAGAGTGCAGTATCTCCAGGACTGCTAGCTACACTCTTATTCATGTCTCCTGAGACTTAAACAAATTGCAAAAGCAGGCTGAAATTCATAGTGAAGTTGAAGAGGTCTGATTCAAAACCTTGTCATTCTCTTGGGCTTTGTAGTACCATGCAAATGTTTAGCTCTTAGGAAAACATATGGCTTTCCAGATTCTACTGAAATTTTTAAGATTACTAAAACAGAAGAAGGCATCTCAAATTTAAAAAAGATATCTCTCCTGAATAGTTAGTTTTTTTGGTGTTCTAGTTATTTTCTGAGGTACGAGATTTACAGATAATCCTGCTTGCTGTCCCTCCAGTAAAGGACATGTTTTAAGGTAGACTGTTGAATGGAATCCCTACTGATTCTTCATAGGCTTTTCAGACCCAGCCTTTCAAACTAAAGTGACCTAAGCCTGAGTTTTCCTGGTGTTACATTCTGTCCCAGCAGAATGCATTCCTGTCCATCTTGTCCAGTTGCATTCTGGGTTTCAGCATGGCAAAACCACCACTGGACAGGAATGGAGTACCACAGCTGTGAAAACTGAACTGGACCACATTCCAACAAACCTTCAATAATAAAATCCTTTAAAGAAATGCAGGGCTACCCATAGCAGGGACCACTAAAGACAGAAATAACATGTCATAGTTCAGAAATTTCAAAGGATTATAGAAATAGGAAAGCTATTTCCAAGTACAGCAGACACTGTGCTGGATGGAAGTTGTGTTAAGACAGTGCACTTCCTTCTGAATTTGTACTGAACTGACACTGAGCTCCAAGACTTAAACCAATGAGATATGAGATATAAGTTACAGTGGACAAATACAGCATTGAGCTTACAGCTGAAATACAGGGTAGGTATCAAGTTTTAGCATTCTTTCCAAGTTGCATCTCGTTTCAACTGTCAAAACCTTCTCTCAAGTTTCATCAGGAGCTGGTAGACATTGTTTCCTCTTCCATATTATTTCGCTACTTACCCCAAAGGCTGCATCTCAGTTCTGAAACTGCTGCATTTTGGTATCTGGTAGAAGTATTCTTATTATTTATAGAGCAGCATTACCTTCTCTGTATCTACACAGCTCAAATTACAACACACCATTTTCAGCAAATTGATAGAGAATTCATCCCAGGACACTCCTGCAGTAAACCAGAAACTGCCTAGAAGCAGGAAGCAAGGCCTTACAGAGGCAAGGCTCTTTAAGAATAAATTGGTCATGGTTAGTTTATTCAGATCACATTTGGATATGGTACATCTGGTGGGCAAGCTCAAGGAAAAGAAAACAACGGCTCCTCGAGTGGGGCATGGAGCTCAGTCTCTGGGGCTACTGCTCCAGTGCTAACTCTGCAGGAAAACCAGCACCTAGGAGAACTCAGATGTCCAGCTCTGATACAGCATCTCCCTCATGTATCCAGGATTTTTCTGATGATTAATGTCTTAATGCTAGTATGTTGGTAAGCAAAAAAACCCTACAAGTAATGTCTTCTCATTTTTTAAAATATTTTTTTTCTTCTCACGTGTTCTTAATGGCTGCTGAGAAGCAGTAAACAGACACACGTGATTTCTATTACCAAGCAGTTTGTACTTTGTAATTCTGAGTATCTTTACACCTCTTTTTCACATAAGCATTATTTTTTTGCAACTTTCTTGTAATTTATCTTGATTTTTTTGTCTACTTTTTAAACAGGTTATTTATATTCTGGTTTAGTTCTTTATCTGAATTTAATATAACAGTGTCCCACAATTTTAGAAATTTGACTAGAAAAAAATGGTTCTCTGCTAGTGTTAAGTCTGATTACATCAGAGTTTTATTGCACTGGAAAACTCTTTCATATATAAACTCAATCCCACTATTGGTATTTCAAATCTTTCTGTCTTAAAACACTGCAGTTATGCCCCAAGCCTGCAATCAGACCCATGTAGGTAAACTACTCTATTGACAACATCCCCCTCAAGTCAGCTCTCAACATGCACCCACCCAGCTGTAGAAAAAAGAACACCTTTCATATTTAGATTAAGCCCCAGACAACATGATCTTCCTGAAGCAAAATGCCATTGATAGTATTTGGCAATACCCTTCTAAATAGCAAGGGCCAGTTTTTCAATATCATTTTCCCCATCACAGCATCTTAAGAGAAATTATTTCTCTTATACATCAGTCTTTAAATGAGCAGCTTGGTTACTGAAAGTCTAAAGTCATCAGTAATAGTTCTGGTTCCAGGATGACAGACTCTCATACGTTTCACTAGCAACTTCTGATATTGCCAAACAAACTCCAAGTTCTATACTAGCTGTACAAGTCTTTTTTTTTTTAATACTGCACTAGTCAGGCAATTTTGCATTTTCATTTTCTTCCTGAAATGTCCTTATGTATGTATACTGATGGATTTTTAAAGGTTGTGTATATTAAGCTTTCGCCGGCTAAAAATTATTTCTGACACTTTTTAGAAAAACACTGACTTCTGTTCCCAGTTACAAGTTTTGTTTATTGAAATAAAAAATACAAATTGGAAAAAAAAAAAACTTCTTTATGGCTGTGTTATCTATCTTGCCAACGACTAACTCTAAAGCAGAATTACACAAGACTATGTAAAAAAATACAGATATTTAACAAACAGAAGGGGTTTTTTAACTACCTTGGCAAAAATGAATTGTGACAAAAAGACTGGGGATTAATTTACAACTTACTATTAAGTCACTTGAAGGTACTCTCAACACACCAGCAAAAGTAAATAGGTTAGTAGTAAGACTATACATCCTACAGTAACAACGTTTATCCATCATAACTTCCTGATATTAAATTCACATTTTCTGAGTGCATTTTTTCCTGTTCTGTAATAGTTTCTAAGTTAAGCTTGGGCAGTTACTGCAAGGCCATAGTGCTGGGACTGATTAAAAAGCACTGTTTATTCTCTGCTCAGAGAGGCTGTTGAAAATCCTGACTGTACTTCTGGGTTTCCCAGTTACTAACTCAGCCATGAGTTTATCTCAGGAGCCTGGGACTCCACACACTCAGCCCAACTGCGGACACCCGAGACTGCGCTCACTGTATCTCCTAGTTCAACCTCAGTTCTATTTACATTAAAGATTTTAACAGGAAAGTAGCTGTGAGGTTTTCTGGCCTCATTCAGACTCCTTGGAACACCACACTAAGAGTAACCACGGAAAAGTCATTCCTCGGGACAATTTGCAAGCTAAGGGTCAAAATCGGTGTCTCAAAGTACACACTGTCCTCTGACCCTGCACATGCACTCAGATGTGACGGGAAGGCCGAGCCCAAATTGCTCCCATTTACAGGAACCCTTCACAAGCTAAGCGGTGTTACAGAGAAACAGGCCCAACTAATAATCATTCCTGTATCATCATATACTTATGTAACGTTTTAAACATATTTCCTGTCTTAGTTTAACAACCCGAGAGCTCCCAGTTTCCTTTGTGTTGCGTAACACGAGACACAGACCAGCAAACTGACGTTGAGGAGAATCTTATTAATTCTCCTTAACACGGTGAAAATAAAGCCTGCTGGTACAAATGTTCGATCCGTGCCAAGGCTCGGGCGCCCAGCTCACGGCGTGTACTCCCGCTGGGAGGACGTGGCGCGTTAAAATCGAACCCGCGGCCTTATCCATCCGGGACGGGTTTTGTTCTGCCTTAGAGAAAGCGGAGGTTTTCGGTTCCGCCGCCCGGCTCGGGCAGGTGCGAGCCCGCCACAGCGCTTATGCAACGGCGGCGCGGCGGGGTCGCCCCGCCGAGGCAGGCGCTGCGGCCGGCGCTGACCCGGGCGCCCGGTCCCGCAGGGGGGCGGCCAGCGGCAGGTCCCGGCCAGCGGCCGCCCGGGCGGACCGGCTCCCCTGGGGACGCCGCGCCGACATCTTAGCGCCGGAGGGACAAAGCGCGGCGGCGCTGTCCGCCGGCCGGGCGCTGCTCGGCCGCCGCTCTGGAGCCGCGGCTGTCACCGGCCGTGAGTGACAGCCCCCGGCGGGGAGACTTTGAAAGATCGCAGCCCTGGCCCGGCGCCCCCGGGCACAACAGCGGCGGGGGCGCGGAGGAGGGGGGCCGGACGCATAGCGCCACCGCCGCGCAGCTGTGCCTATGCGCTGATCCCTGCGGGCGGTCGGGCCCCGCGGTGTCAGGGGAGCGCGGCGGCGGTGCCGCCTCCCGGGACGGCGGGTGCCCGGCCGGCGCGGGCCGCGGCCTCCCGGCGGGTCCCGCTCATTGTTCCCCGCACTAGCCCTGGCAAACAGGAAGCCGCCCCGGCATGGGGCGCCCCCCCCGCCCCCGGCGGGTGACTGGCAGCCCGGGCGGCCCGTGCGAGCGGCGGCGGCGGAGCGGCGCAGCCAATGAGAGCGCGCGCGCGCGGGCGTGGGCGGGAGTTCCGGGCTGGCAGGCGGGCGGGCGGGCGGCGGTGTCGGCCGGGCCCCCTCTCCCGCGGCAAGCCCCACCTTTCGGCTTTCCCGCACCGTCAATCAAAATAGGAAAAAAAACCCGGAGTAGGCTCGGGCCGCCGCCGCCGCTTCAGCCCGCCGTGAGCACAATAAGCATGTCCCCGGCGGCAGCCGCCTAGCCCCAGCCAGCAGGGCCTGTGTGCGAGCCAGCCAGCCTGCCTGCCTCCCGCCCAGCCAGCCAGCCAGCCAGCCGGCCGCTCGCACTCACACCATGACCGGTACGTACGCACCGACCGAGCCGCCCCGGGGGCTCCCCGCTCCTGCTCCGGCCCTGCGCGTCCCCGCTCCGGCTCCGGAGCGTCCGTGTGCGAGCGAGGCGAGAGCGGCACTGAGAGCAGCAGCAGGAGGAGCAGGGGGAGGAGGGAGAAGAGGGGCAGGGGCAGCAGCACGGGGAGGAGGAGGAGGAGGAGGAGGAGGGCTCCGTGCGGGAGGGCGGGGGGAGCGCTGGGGTTAGGGGGGGGAGAGGGAGGGAGGGAGGAAGGGAGGGAGGGAGAGAGAGGGAGGGGGGTGATCGCTCCCGTCAGTGACTCTCCCCTCCCCCTCCCCGCTGTGCCCGCAGCTCCCGAGAAGCCCGTGAAACAAGAGGAAATGGCTGCCTTAGACGTGGACAGCAGCAGCCACAGCGAATATCTCCAGCACGGCAACGGCGCCGCCTCGGCCTCCGCCGGGGCGGCCGCCCCCCAGGTGAGCGCAGGCCCGGCTGGGCCCCTTCCCCCCCTCCCCCGGGTGACACGTTGTGAGCGGGTGCGGAGCCGGTGCCGCCGCCGCCGCTTCCTGTGTGCGCGTCTGCGAGGAGCCCGGTCGCTGTCCCGCACTAACCGCCACCCCCCTTCTCTCCCTGAACCCGCCCATTGTGGGTAGGACGCGCAGCCGTCACCGCTCGCTCTGCTGGCGGCCACCTGCAGCAAGATCGGCCCGCCGTCGCCGGAGGAGGATGAGGCCGCCGCCGCCGCCGCTGCCTCTCACTCTGCCGGAGCGGTGAGTGCCCGCCCCGCCGCTCTCGCACGGCCTGCCGGGGGGAGAGACAGCACAGCCAGCCCGCCCGCCCGGGGGGAGGGACGGGACACACGGCACTGCCCGCCCGGGGGGAGGGACGATAGCAGGGCCGACCTGCCAGGAGAGGGGTCCCCGGGCTCCCCTGCCTCTCCAGGAGGAGCCGGGCTCCCGGGAGGAGGAGGGAGCCAAGCTCCCCCCTCCCCCGCCATTGGGAGCGGCGCCTTCATTTACTTTCAAAAACGGGGGGAGGCGGGAAGCCTCCCTCCCCCGACCCTGGCACCGGAACGGCTCGCTCGGAGCCCGGAGAGGCTGGGAGGCATCTCACCTCCACCTGAGCGCGCCCCCGGTATCCTCGCTAGGCTGTCAGCCTGGAACCGCGCAGCCAGGCAGCAGCACAAAATGAAGGCTGGCTGTAGGGAAGGATGTAGTGAAGTAAAATGGCTGTTTAGAAGCGAACGCGGTGGTGGAAAGCTGCTTCCTGTATCGCGCTGTTTTTCTAAGGAGAGTTATCATGCGGTTCCTCGTAGCGTTTTCTGTCCTTATCTCTCATGCGCCGTTGCCTCTGAAAGGAGCCTTGATGACCTCGGGACCTGGTGTGATGAGATGGATCTTGCAGGCTAGAAACGTATTCTTGCTGAAGCTAGTTTAACAATCCCCATAACAAAAGCCTAATGAAAACTCATCTTCCTTAATTGGTCTAGCTAAATCTCGTGTTGACATATGCTCATAAAATTCAAAGCGATTATGCATTTCTAAATAACTGATACCTAAAAATATTTGCATATTTAAAGAGAGTTCCAAAATATCTTCTAAAATGACGCAATGTCATTTTTTGGCCTTGGCCCTTGGAAAATTGCACATATTACCTCTAATTTTTTTTACAAAAACATCTTTAAAATTAGAAAAAAATGCCTTTTTTCCCCTTCTTTTAAAGCAAGTCTTGTTTTTTACTTGCTGTGCAACAGCATTGTATGGTGTTAGGATTTTGAAAATAGGAAGAAAAACTGCAAAGCACTGTACTGGTGGATGAAGTGGCTTTGTCAAGCTTTTAACAAATGTCAAAGTGTTACTGATAGAAGTTTCTAAATACTTGTTAAACTTTAAAATACTTTTCATCTCTACATTACAGCTTACTTTACGTAAGGGAAGCTGAAGCAAAATAGCTGTCTGAGGTCATACAGCAGGTTGTAGACTAATGACAGAGCTCAAAAATGTATTAGGATTCCAACCCCTTTTAAGCATCCTTTCTGCCAAACCTATTTATTTGCTCAACCAGTGTGTTTTAAAAAATCTTTCTAGATGTTTTAAAGTGCCTGATAGCTCTAAGATTTGTTTCATAGGTCTGGATGCATACAGTGCTGAAGAGCATAAACATACTGAAAAACAGATGATGGTTAAATGATTGCTTACTTTCCTATATTGATCTTTAAGATTGTTCTCGCTGTACAGCTGGAATTGTGCATCTTGGGGATGGATTGATTGATGAGGAGGAGCAGTAGGTCTGACAGGATACTAGAATGCTGGTGCAGGACACATGGCTCCTGGCAGTTCAAAATGGGCAAAACAGTTTTGATGTGGTACTTCTTTACTCCTATTAAGTTAATATATTGTTGTCTTAATGTTTAACAGGCTTTTCAGGGGAAAGCAAATTTAAGAGAAGCCAAAATCTTAGTTAAAAACCTAAGTGAATATAAGCTCACTCACTACTTTCCATACGTGCAGATAGGCCCTTCCTACATATCTTCTATGAGTTAGGTTATAGCATTCTGCTAATTTTTACACTCCTACAACCTAACTCTTGAATGATTCAGAATATTTTGGGTGGAAACTAAATATAAATTGAAGGAGATACCTAACAGTAGCTGAACTAGACACTGGAGTTAATTAATATGACCTTTATAAAGAGAGGGGAGGGACTAAAGGCCCTGAAATACATTCCTTGTGAAAAACAGAAGAATGAAAGAGATTTGGTGCAATAAAGAGTCTTTTTTTTCCTGGTCCTCTGTGATTATATTGGAGGGTGGAAGAAAGGAGGAAGCTAAAAAGTCTTACATTGTAGATACCTCATAAGTGGTATGGAAAATGAAATCTATATGCACAGATGAACATAATTCTCTTCCCGCAGTTTGTGATGCTCATCCCTTTCCCAGGAGTATAGCTCAATCAGTTTGAGACCTGTGCATGGGTGATGGTGCCTAATGTAGCAGAGGGAGGGCAGCTCTTTCCTGTTATATTCTATCCTTTGACTGCAGTTCTGACTGCTGGTAGAACTCTCAATCTACACTAATAGATAGCACTAATAGATAGATTCTACGAGGTATTTCCTCGTAGAAGTGCTTGAAGAGCCTGCACATCAATGGATAGCGATGCTGTTGTTTCAGGGTTGTTTTGGTACTGCTTTACTGACATTTGCTTGGTAGAAACTGGCAGGGCTGGAGCCAGCATGCTGGGCTAGCATACTGCTTTCCTGGCTGAAATGGTATGCTGCAGCTGCTCCCCAAGAGACCAGCAGTATGATTTAAAAGCAACAGCAAAACTCCCCTAGGAACGCAGGGAATATTGCATGTCTGGGATCTGGGGAAGAGCTGGAGCAAATGTGATTGTGTTTGTAATGATCTAGCTGGCCCTGCTTTGAGCCCAGGGGTTGGACCGGGTGACCTTCAGAGGTCCTTTCCAGCTGAAATTATCCTGTGATTCTGTATCGGTATCTGAGTCCAGGCCTGCGGTTTGAATGCTCATTGCTGTAACACCACTGAAAGGATTAGTGAGGAAGTAAAAAGACTAATGAAAATGGCAGCTGCTTGTAATGAAAAGGAAATGAAGAAGGCAATTGACAGAACTAAACTCAACCCTCTTCTCCTTTCCATCCTGTCAATGACCCGCCAGGTTGTCTTTAGACAGCAAGGTTTTCAGCTTGGCTGACGATTCTGGTTGGAACTGTACTTCTTTTTTGGATGAGAGGCACTAGCAGGCATTACTGCTGATCTTGTCTTTGTGCCTTGATGAAGATTGCAGTCTTTCAGCTTTGACACTGTGATTTACTCTGCCTAATGATCAGCCAACCCCAGTATGTTACCTGATGGTGTTTGATATTAATGTAGATGGCCTTGAGTTTGTGGCTTACTTACCTGAGCATCTTTTCCTTGGTTGACATACTGCTGCATCCATGTTTGGTTCAAACACTTGCCATGGGAACTTTGCCTTGAATATTGCTGCCTGCTGGTTTGTGTGAGAGCCTTGCTATGATGGTGTGTGCTACTGCCTGACCTAGAATGACCACTCATGTTTTGGCCTCTAAGGATGTATTTCTCTGTCTTGGGAGTTCAAAATCTGAGAAGTTTTAGTTTGGGTCTTGCTTTTTCACTGTTTATCTTTGACTAATAATTCCACTTCAAACTTTGATATTTAGGATTCTTTTTCATTTAATTATAAATACTCCAGTTTCATTCCAGTTTAAACATCTGCAGAGATTTTAGCATTAGGTGAAAATGAGAAGCAAAGCAGAAGATGGTAAAGCTATACATAAGGGAGGAAACAAAAGAGCAGACATATTTAGGTCAAGCTGAGCCTTGATGGTCAGCTGTGTGCTTATAGCATGATCAGATGATGGTTTAAGAAGCTACAAAGCTGAGATGATAACCAGTTGTTTATGTTCTCTTACTTCATTGTAGTGCAAAGCTAAAGGCTATCTTGGAACTCTCATGCTCCCAAGGGCCATTCTTATGGTTCTGCTGGGTGGGACTGGTTAGGTGAGCATAGGGTGCGGGACTGCTGGGAGGTTGTATGGGAGGTCTGGAAGCTGAATGGGGAAGAGTGGCAGGCTGGCTGAGAAAACTGTTGGCTCTGACAGCCACCAAAGAATGGGAGCTGTCAGAGATGACTGCCCCAGCTGGGGTGTGTCGATGCATCTTGTGTGAAGTGGGCTGCTCTGATTGGCTAGTCTTAAAAAAAAAAACCACAAGGTTGGGGGGAATTATTTATTTGATTTATTTGTGTTGTTGCTTACCAACAAGATGTGGAAAACATTTAGACAGGTTAATAATTTGCAGATGTGGGGAAGATGAGTATAATTCCTCTGCAGTAGACAAAGCATTTCTGTGTATCTTGGACAAGTAAAGGCTGGAGTATTTTAAGACTGCTTGGGCATATCTTGAGCTTTAGAATTGACTATAAGTGCTTCACAGAATTTAATGAAAGTCTGGAATCATAGTTGGTTTATGTCTCAGAAGATTAACCATTTGAGGTGCACCTAGTTTAAACTCAGTTTAGGAGGAAATAGGAATAGTGCTGACAGGATGGAGAAAGAGGAAGGCATTTTAAATTTCATGTTTTCCATCCACTAGGCAAAAATATGCCTGAATGCCACGTGTGTCAGAGTTAACCATGCTACTTGGGTTTCTGGCCTATATGGTCATTTTGAGGAAGTTCAGAATTATTCTGGCATCCATTTTTACTTTTGTGGGTGATAAGATAGCTTCCTGATGCTAGGTTTCTGGATGTGAACAGATGCACCACCTGTTCAGCCACTACAGAAAAGTCTGCCTGGAATTGTCTTGCTTCTCTCTGTTCTCTACTTTTGCAAAACAAAGAAGTTTCACTAGAATGTGATGGCTAACAGTGTATTTGTACTGCTGCTGTCCAGAAGCTCACCTTTTAAAATGTTCTTTGGTTTTGGTATTCCAATTATGTCTTTCTAATACTGAATCAGAGCCAAGTGTTGAAGTTCTTTTAGAATGTGCTTTAGGGGTGTTCTTAAAAATTTTGGTTATTTCTTGTAATAGTTTTGGAGAAAGCAAGAAAATGTATGATTTAAAACATTTCCATATTTAAAAACAGCATAGACAAAAAAGTTCACTATTAAACTTTACCAAGTAGTCTAAGATTTCATAGAAAGTTGAGGCTGGTAAAGGATGTCTGGAGAATGTCTGGTCTGCCCCTCCTTGCTCAGAGTAGAGTCAGTGAGAGGAAGTTGTTCAGAGCTGTGTCCAGTGGGTTTGAATACCTCCAAGGTTAGAGACCCCACTATCTCTCCGGGCAGTGTGTTCCAGTGTTTGATAACCCATATGATATAAAAAAGAGGCTTTTTCTGATATTATGGGGACAGAGTCAAAAGCCTGACTAATGTAGTGATAAAGAATATGTCTTGCCTAAGCCCATCTACTAAGCTAGTCTTCTCATCATAGGGCATTGTGAGGTTAGTTATTTCAGCATTATTTCCCCTTCCTAAGTGTAGGCTGACTACTTCTGAACGCTACTATTTTTTTACCCTCAAGATTATTTGAAGGTTAATTTTTTCAAGGTTATTTTCAAGGTTATTTGCTCCAGTGCCTTACCAAAGATCAAGCTGTTAGGCTGACTGATCCCAGGTCCTCTTTCTTGTTCTCTTGATGATTTGATAGACCCTTCAGCAGCTGAGTTAAAAGCAGGAAGAAAAACCATTCCATAGAGTGCTAGTTTGCCATGTAGTTACATTAAGATTTGTATACATATATAGATTTAATACTTAATAAATAAAATATAATAGTAATAATAATAATAAAAACCAAAAGATAATAACCTGCAATCTAGTTTAAAATGCTTACTAGTTTCTTAGTACTTCAGCTTCCTTGTTTCTACTAAGGTCAGGGATATTGTATTGTCTTAATTTGGAAAAGTTCTGAACTTCTGCTGATTGATAACAAACTGTTGAAGTTTTAGCTCCAGTTGTCCATGTCAAGCAAAAAGATGTAGATATTCTTTAACTGAGATACAGTTAGCTATATTTCACCAGATTGGAATTTCTTTTAAAATAAGATTTTAAGCAGCTCCAGATAATGTTTTTTCCTCAAAATGCTCTGTGTTTTTCCAAACATTTGATTTGGGCAGAAATATTTCTCTAAATTGAGTGGCTTCATTGGCAGAGGGCTCAAACGTGCAACAGAATTAATTTGTCTTAAACAGCTTTGTGTCAGCTGAACCACGGTGACTGATGTTGAACATGTTTTTAACCTATGGCAAATACAAGATAGAATGTATTAGCTCATACTTTAATGAAAGAGTTGAAGCAAGTGCATTTTATCTTGTATTTGTAATGACCTAAGAATGCACAGATAGTTTACTGTAGCTTGGTAAACACATGGTATTATTAAACCCATGCATTAGAACCCTAACTCTTTCATAAAACAACAATTTGGATGAGGCAGTGTCCAATCTTCTTCATCAGGTATGTGATTTTTGAATGTTTAGGAGCTCGTGACTCATTATCTTTCCACCTCTGGTTGTTTGGCTGATGCTTTTGCTCCAGGACTAAATGCGGCAAAAGTGACTTTCTGAAAAGTGCAGTAAAAAGCTGTCCACCAGCACAGATAAATGTTTAATGGACTTTTGTAATAAAATACTGATGGCTAATGACATGTGCCCATTTGACATGTTGCGATACAGGTGTCTACAACAAATACCAGTTCTTACAGGGGTCTTTCTCTTCTTTCCTCCTCTTCATTTTACTTTGGTGAAGCATATTTTATTTTTTATTAAGTCCTATCATTCAGTATGGTTTAGATCACTTCTGAAAGGTATTTATTTTATCTTCTGTCTTTCTCTTATCTCCTTCCACGTTTGACTTAATGTTGCTGTAATTTTATCTAAATATATTGAACAAGACAATTACTATATTTTTATTTATCATGATTCTTCAGGGATGAGACTTTTCTCTCAGAGACATCTCTTTATTTTAGCCACTGGAAATTATACAAGGCCTGTTAAAGAATCAAAAGACAGGCAGAACAGTGGTTGTAGCTTTCACTCTTTGTTGGTACTTGACCTTTCTTCAGGTGGACATATAATTTGATTTTAATTCATCCTATGCCTTGTGTCAGCTACTCTCTTTGCTCTGTTCCTGTCTCCTTTTCTAGTTTCCTGATGTTGCTTCCAGTGAATTCCCTGTTGCTTCCTGTTCTCTCCTCCTTGGCTGAGTTGTGCTGAACTTTCCTCAGATCTTTGTCCCTTCCTCTTGAAACAGCCTTTGGATTGAAACAGTCCAGCCTTCTCTTAAAGGAACAGCTGCCAAATAACTGCTGCCTGAGTACCAGTTGATAAGGAAACTGTTGCTTTATCTCTATCCTCTAAATAATTTCCACTGAGAAATGCTGGCTGAGACAGCAAACTGGCGTATTTTGATGTAAAGCTCAGTAAGTGACTGGGCTGCAGATGCTGCTGCTCATGTATCAGTGGCAGAACTTCTGAGTTACTACCGAAGTGCTTAATTGCCTGAGGACATAAAGAGTGGTTATTACTCTTTAGTTAGTAGGAAAAGAAGTCCAAGAAATGTCTTCTTGTCTCAACAGACTTTGTGGAAGAACATAACAGTCAATCTTGCTCTGACAGGCTGATAATGGCCATTTGAGATTAGAGATCATCCTCAAATACTCTTTACCGTACGGGTTTTTTTCATGCTTTAATGCTAGCAATCTTGATAGCTGCCAGATAGTTTCTTGAAAGACTCACCCTCTTTTTGCTCCTCCCTCCACATGATTCAGCTGGTGGTGTCTGATACAGCCAGCTGTAAGAGCAATATGAGTAACAGGCATTTTATGTTGTATGTGTAGCATAGCTTCATATCCTTATGCATGGCTGCCCTGAACTTCTCCATGGACTGACAAGTGCATCTACTAAAAGATTGGCTCTATTGTGCTAAAATCATTGCAGAGCAGGTTGTGAGGGAAGGTTTCACTAGATCATGAAAACGTGAGATGTGTGCCCAACATGAAAATGCCAATATGGAAATCAACATATGTTTTGGGAGAAGAATAAAGTAGGTCATTTCCATATCACTAAGGAGACAGGTTCCCTTTGAAGTATTTCTGTGGAGGATATTACATATGAATAGACATTGACATGTTACTGCATATTAGATCAGTCCAGTTTAACCTAAGCTTTCAACATTTGCTTGTACGTAGTTTTTAATCAGTGAGAAATTACATCAGACTTGTAGTGGTTTATATTGCTTTTCTTTTCTCTTTTGTTCCAACAGCTATCAACACATTATATTATATATTTATTTTATAATGACACACTTTAAACATATAACAGTCATATTTTTACTTTTGGTATTGTATGACTGATGTTTACCCCTGATTTTTATAGGTCTTTTGATATTTTATGAAACCTTCAGTTAATAGATATTTATATGCTTGTGAATTGTGTAGTTATGAACTTTCTTAGCAGCATTTCAGCAACTTTAAGCAATATTAAACACAAGTCTATAAAGGTAATGTGGTAGCAGGGGAAAATAGAACGTCTTGCCTTCTTCTGGGTAAGATATGTGATATGGAAAATTGCATGTTTTCTTCTTCTAGTATTGTAAGTTACAAGCTTGAAAGACCAAAAAATTTAAATACGTTTTTTAAATGAAAGGTTGATCAGTATAAGAGGGAAAGAAAATAATAAAAGAGAATTATTATTCTCCTCATTATGGTTCTTTTCCTTGAAGCATTAGGGCCATAAAATTAGTTTTGTTCTGGTGATGCTGAATCTATTAACTAATATGCTACCTGAAAAATTATGAATCACACTTAGGAACCATGGAATATTTTGAGCTGGAAAGGATCCCCATGGATCACTGAGACCAACTCTTAATAAGAGTCAAGGGTCTGTTTTTTTGAGGGCTGAAGAAGGCTAGCATTCTTTTGTTTTTTGCACAACAATTTTTTTTACAGTTCTTGAGAAGAATTTAGAACCACAATATGTGCTTCCTTATTGAAAATGAAGCTTGGTAAGCACAGTAAAACTTCTAGTAAGTACTCAGACTTAAATATGCTATTTTTCCTGTACATGTAAACATTGTAGTGTCATGGGCTGGAATAGGATAAGAATGTGAAACAAGCAAAGTCCCATCTAATGTTGTGGACTAAATTCACTCAGGTGCATACTGCAGCATTCTTTCAGACTGGCTAGGTCTCAATGCTATGTTAGGAAAGAATTAGATGTGTGCTGTATTTTGCATGTCCTGGTTTTGTTCTAAAGGGAGTCAGAATGCAGCATCACAAAAAAGTTGTGATTTGTTCTGGTAACTTCCCTAGCAGGAGTGATCACAGGATGAGTGCAGAAGGACAAACCAGAGCTGTTCTTTCTATGTCCCCTGGACTCTGCCAGAGAGACTAAATTTGTTTCACAGAGCTGAATTGGTTGTAGGACAAGTTAGTTACATGTTGCTATTAATTATGTTATTCCATTGGTTTACTGAAGTATGCTTAAACAGATAAGGAGACACTTTACTTCATATGTTTTAGATTGATGGTTACTTACAATACCAGTCTGGTTGACTATGCAAATCTGTGCTAGGCATTGCAAGATGTTAAATCTAATTCTTAACACTCTATTCTGAAAAAGCTGGCTTTGGTAAAGAAAGGTAAGTGCAATTTACCTTTTCTTTACTGAATAAAAAGCAAATGCATAATGCTTTCTTTAGGCATCTGGGGTCTACTCTGAAACACTGGCCTTTTCTATTGCTCCAACTTAATGAAGATAGATTTTTTTCCCCTCTTAACTGATGCATATGACTAATACAAATATGATTTCAGTGTAAAAGTTCTTAGTCTAGAAGTCTTCTTCCTTAGCAAAACTAACTCCTACAAGCTTATAAATACTAGAGCCTTGTGTTAAATGTGGCAAACTGAGGTTGTCCTATCTTTCCAACTGTGTGCCTACATCACTTCTTAACATTCTGTGTACTGCTGGGAGTCACAACATGCACAAATAGCAGAGTTGAAAGGCAGTGGAGCTCCTGGAAATAGAGGCAGCACTGGCTTCATGGCGGTTCCTCCACTTGTGTGCAATAGGTGCCTAGCTGGGCAAAGAGTGTGTCTGAGTCTCAGGGTGAGTTGGTGATGAGAACTCCAGCAGCCCCTGCCAGCTCCCTCCTTCCCACAGCCAGGGGTTTGGATTACCCAGCAGCCCTGCCACCAGAATAACCCTGCTGCTGGTCACCTGACATAGCCATGACATAGGAGCTGCATTTGACATGTCTGCGAGCAATGTGCAGCTCATGACCTGCAGGCTGGCTACCCTGACTTAGGCAGCAGATCCTTATAAAATCTGTGTTTCATAGTTTTGATCCAATTGCTGATGGTCATATGAGCTGTACTGCATGTTTTCCAGTAGTGTGTCAATAGCTAGTGCTGAATTGCATGACTGGTCTAACGCATAGTCTGTACAACATTTGTTTTAATTTTTTGTTTTCTTTTTTCTTTTTATTCAGACAGGGGATTTGGCTTCTGTGCAATTAGCTGGAGCTCCAAACAGATGGGAGGTCTTGTCTGCAGCTCCTACCACTATAAAGGACGAAGCTGGTAATATAGTACAGATTCCAGGTGCTGCCACAGTAACTTCAAGTGGGCAGTATGTCCTTCCTATTCAGAGTTTGCAAAATCAACAAATCTTTTCTGTTGCACCAGGATCAGATTCGTCGAATGGTACAGTGTCTAACGTACAATACCAAGTAATACCCCAGATCCAGACAGCGGATGGTCAGCAGGTTCAACTTGGCTTTGCAGCCTCTTCTGATAATAGCAGTATAAATCAAGAAACTGGTCAAATTCAGATCATTCCTGGCTCGAATCAAACCATCATTGCCTCTGGATCATCTTCAGCTAATATTCAGAATATCTTATCTGGTCAGTCTGGTCAAGTCCAGGTTCAGGGAGTTGCAATTGGTGGTTCGTCTTACCCTGGCCAAGCACAAGTGGTTGCTAACGTCCCTCTTGGACTGCCAGGGAATATTACTTTTGTACCCATTAATAGTGTTGATCTAGATTCTCTGGGACTTGGCAGTGGTTCTCAAACCATGACAGCAGGCATTAATGCAGATGGGCACTTGATAAATACCGGACAGGCCATGGATAGTTCAGATACTTCTGAGAGGACTGGTGAGCAAGTTTCTCCTGAAATTACAGAAACTGCCACTGATAATGACTTATTTGTGCCAACGTCATCTTCATCACAATTGCCCGTTACCATAGACAGTTCAAGTATATTGGAACAAAATGCAAATGACTTGACCACAACTAGTGGTCAAGTTCATGGTTCTGATCTTCAGGGAAATTACATCCAGACATCAGTCTCTGATGACACGCAGGCTCAGAATATTCAGGTCTCCACAGCACAGCCAATTGTACAACACATACAGCTGCAGGAGTCTCAGCAGCCAACCAGTCAAGCCCAGATTGTACAAGGTATTGCGCAACAGACAATCCATGGTGTTCAAGCAAGTCAAAGTATATCTCAACAGGCTCTTCAAAATCTTCAACTGCAGCTGAATCCTGGAACTTTCTTAATTCAGGCACAAACAGTGACCCCTTCTGGGCAGATAACCTGGCAGACATTTCAAGTGCAAGGAGTTCAGAACTTGCAGAACTTGCAAATTCAGAATGCACCTGGTCAACAAATAACTCTGACTCCTGTGCAGACTCTCACTCTTGGTCAAGTTGCAGCAGGTGGTGCGTTGACATCAACTCCAGTTAGTCTAAGCACTGCTCAATTGCCAAATCTACAGACAGTTACAGTAAACTCTATAGATTCTGCTGGTATTCAGCTGCATCAAGGAGAAAATGCTGGCAGTCCTGCAGGTATTTATTTTACTCTTTTACAAAAGATTGGTTTTTATTACTGCATGTTGTTGGTTTAAATGGCGATAATCAGAATATCATTGTCTTGCTGTTGAAACCTACAAATACAGTGGGTTCAATATGGTGATGATAGATTTTATGTGAAAATGCTGTTCAGTTAGAAACTGTGATTTTAAAATACAGTCCTACCTCACTCCTTTTAGTATGAGCTCATGTAATTCCCAAATAGTTATATTAGTTAACAGCACTTCAGTGTTTGTACTTAAAGGTCTTACCCTGGAGAAGATTTGTATACTAAATTGAAAAGGGGGAAATCTGGCTATCAGCTGCCACTCTTCTAAGGCATCAGCATCATTAACATACCCATTCTTCCTAGTCCTGAATGGATGACGTTTCTATGGAAAATACAAATATTTCTGTTGATGCAATTTTTTTCCTCTTAAAATTTTCAGACCCCCTGAGGTGCTGTTATTCATCTGCTCTTTCATTAAATTAATTTCCTTCTGATTTACTATCAGTGTTACTATGATGTAGGAAACTTGTAGACGGGTCAGTGAAACAAGTATGCATATATCAAAATGGAGGCTATGCTTAAGAGTATGTGTGAATTTCCAGTACCGCTTACTTGTATTATGTTTTATAGTGCAATCATTAATTATGAGTATCACAGTGTTTTATCTTGGTGGAGAAGAAATATTGTTTTCTTAAAATAGGTGTTTCTTAATGTGAGAAGAAATAAACATGTCTGTTTATTTTTGATAAATTTAATACAGTCCATTCCTAATTTCAGGGCATAACTAGCTAAACAAAAAGAGTAAGAGATTATTGTAGTTCAGGAGGTTTTGCTATACCAGAAGCCATTTAAACACATTATTGGGTTGTGCTTACACTAGTTATGAGAGGCACAGTGAGCAGTAGAGGTCATTTGGGAGGAAGTGTTGCACAAAGTAGCTTGGGAATCACTGTTTTACTATTATCATGTGATCCAGCCCTCTGGTTCATCAAGATACTGAAGCATAAATATTTAAGTGAAGCATGCATGGTTTGTTTGTCTATTTTAACTTGTGAGAAGAATGCAATGTTAAGTGAAATATGCCTAGAAGACCTGCTGAGTTTTGTTTTAAAAGGCTACTGATTATAATACCTGTATAGTTACCGATACTGCTGTGTTCAATGTCAAGAAGCTTGCGTTCCCATTTGAAATCTAAAATTTGAATTGAAAATACTGTGCTGGGATGTTTTTTAGTTAATTTTGTTTTGGAATTTACTTCTGTATTATGAACTTACCATCAAGTAAAGTTATTCAGATCTAGATGAGCCTACTTTTCATTGGCTTGTAGACAACAGCACAAGAGGGATATGCTCTGCTCACAGCATTTGCTCTTCTGTCTGATCTTGATTCTTAAATTTTCTGTTTACAGTGACCACAGGAATTCTTGGTTTGTCTCCATCACACATTGTTAGCTCCAAGGATACAGATGTCCGTACAAAAAGCATATAATCCCGCATGTTAATACAGCTAAACTCAGATGTCAGAATCTAAGTCTCAGAAAAAGAGCCCTGTACTAATTATTGTACTAATACAAGGAGGATTATTTCTGAGATTTATATTTAGTATAGGATCATGTGATACAAGCAATAATGATACTGCTTGTGGACTAATGCAGCAGAAACTTGAGAAGAATAGAAAGGAAAAGGAGAAAGAAAGCAAAAAAAGAAAACCCAAACCAGCTAGGCACATGAGCAAGAAGTTGAGTCTGATCTGTGGTGTGTGTCATTTTGTCTGTTGAACATTCTCAAGAGTGTTTCAGTGGTGGTTTACAATAAAATGCAAGGACGTTCCATTAAGTGTTCTTTAACTGTATTCTTACTATAAGGAATTTCACATGGGAAGGCAAGAGACTAAATGGGATATATGAGGTGTGATTCAACAGGCAGAAGTACTGGCTGCATAGCAGAAACTCTCGCCTGAAGTGCGTAGCTATAAACACCTGGTTATATTAAAGATAAGATGGAGATTTATAGTAACATTTTTTCCTACTTGTCTAGGAATAATAAATGGATTGGAAGGTATTAAAACTGCCATTCCCTAAATTTGGGGAGAATGTAATTGGCCCTTCCTTTATGATATAAGAAGCTCACTTTTCCACAATAATGGCTGGTGTGACACTGCTTCTGACAAAATCAAACTGAATTATCTTGATTGACTTTCAGTCTTTTCCATACACATCTGGTATTTTGTCTGAGAGAATCTTTTTCAGAGGTGTTCCTCCCCTTCTTATTTATAACCCCTCACAACCTTTCTTCAGTTTGGAGAATAAATGCGCGATTAGAAGCAGATTATGAAATCATAGGAGGCTTTTTTCAGTCAGAAGTATATTGTTGTTTTGCAAATAAGGAAAAACAGTTTAATTTTAAACCGAAAGAAGAAGGTAAGTGGAAGAGACAGCAGAACAAGAGAAGTTAAAGGATGTGAAGCTACTTGATTCCTTTTTTTTTTTTTTTGTCCACTACCAATGAGCTTTGAAACAAGATAAGAAGGGTTTCCCTCTTTTTCTCCCCCAAGCTGGATAATGCACTCCTTTCATACCAAGTAGAGTCAGGTTGTATTTTCTGTTTTCATTTAAGTAAGTTTGTCTACCTGGGGCAAAAATAAAAAGAACATGTTCCTAGTTTTGTGTCAGAGATGGCTGGTAATTATCTGAAGTCCAAATAATGTACTTTGTTCTGTTAGCAGTGTGACTGCGAAAGCAGTTAGGTTTTAGATTTTCATTGTTACAGCCCATTGTGTGAGAGGTGTTTTCTTCCAAGGCTCACTCCCCAGGTAGGCAGCAGAGGATGCTTGTGTGTGCAGGGAAAAAATGTCTTTACCTAAGTCCTACATTTTGTTTACATAATGGAAACCATTGAAATCCTAATACAAAACTAATAGCTTTGTACAGTAAATGTACAGTTTCCTTCTAAAGATGTCCACTAATTAAGTTTGTACCAAAATTCTATGAGGCACACGTATGCACAAACCTACATTGCAGTGAATTTGTTCTGGAGAGTCTTGGCCAAGCTTGTTTTTCTCAGGATGTTTATTAGAGCTCATATTCCTCATTGTGCGCAGTGCTGTGCTGACCAGGGGAAGGGTATTGGTTACTCACAGCCAGGACTCTTCAGCATTGCTTTTCTAGCAAAAAGCTGTATCAAATAGTATCTGTATATTAAGCACTGCAGGGAGATAACTTTCTCACCCGTGTATTAGCTTCACTCTTCTGGTCTTGAGAGGAAATTAAACCCAAGAAAGCTCTCTAGAAGTTTACTTCTTTTGTTGGCAGTTTGTAATAAAATACTGTGTTTTGTATATCAAACAGAGCCATTACATGCACAGTTCACATTACTCTTTAGTGACTTGCCTGGTCAAGAAAGGTGGAGTTTTTATTAGCATGTTTATATAGATTTCTTCTTCAAACATTTCATATGATGTAGTATTTATTTTGGAAAACTGTCAGGAACTGAAATGTACCAACTTGGCCTTCATGTTTCTGATCCTGTAAGTTTTGTCAGCTCGGAAGAATTTTTAAGTTACTGGATTTTCCCCCTGCCCCCCAAGCCATTGTCCAGCTGAAGGAAACTTAATGACGTTAATAAAATTCTAATTGTAATAGTGTCTCAGCTAATTTATTAATGTAGTGAATCAATTTGGGATTGGTTATTTCCTGGAAAAAATGGCTTGGGGTCAAGCCATATATGTGCATATATATGCAACCTATGTAAGACTTTTACCAGGTCTTATATAGGTTGCAATAACTTGTAATAGGATGCTGAATAATTTTTTTTTACATACTTCTTTTGACCATTGCAGTAGCACCTGAAGACACTAGCAAATGACATGAAAGAAGGTAGCATTGGCTTGAGAATGGACTTTACTGCTTATCAACTCAGACGCACTCACCTGGAAGATACATTTCTTTTAATAGAAAAAATCCTACCCTACAAACAGTTTTCCAGGTTGGTCTACAGCTGGAATCAAGTTAAAGGGATTCCTTTCAAGAGCTGACCGAAGTCACTCCAAAACTGAGGTCTTCATTCCTACATCTTTCTTCCCAGCTCCTCTTGTGCAGGAGTGTACACAGCTCCTGAAGGACTCATTTTCCTGCTGCATTGACCCTAGAGTGAGGCCTGTAGCTGACTTGCCCAGCTGATAGTGAGTGGGAGTGGCTGGCTGTGTATGGTGGCAGCTCCATTCCATTCCATTCCATTCCTGCCACAATCTGATGGCTTTGTCATGCCAGAGTAATTCAGCTACTCTAAATTTGACCAAAAAATTGGCTGACTGTTTTCAAGGTAAATAGTTGCCCAAGTGACAATTTATCTTTCAGCTCCTGATAGCTTGTGAGGCTTTGGTCTAATATCTGTTTCCTAAAACAGTCTAAATGCTGAAACAAAGAAAGTTAAAAATGAAGTATTCATAATTTTACTTGCTGGGATGGTTGTTTCAATGTTTTAGTGCTTCAGACGAAGTAGTGCAGAGTGCTACTTAAAGCATAGCTTTCTTCCCGCATCTAGGACTTTTCAAACAGTTTTGACTGGTTTACAGTGTTTCACAGCTTAGTTTTTTTAAGTTTCAGTTTTTAACCTTATTAATTTTAATTTCAATTATGCAGTTTTTCATTCTAAGGCGTTCTTTATAACAAGACTTTGAGACAAGGGCATAGTACCATTTTGAAATAGAATCTGATTTAAAAAAGAAAAAAGTCTTATGAAATGCATGAAGTAAACTGAAGTAGTGATGTTTAGTAAATATTTTTATCTGACAAAGTCTCTGGCTATCCAATTTTCATTTGAGGCATTTAGTTTTTATGTTACAAAATCAAAACAGTTGAAACAATTCTCCCCACTATTTTCTTAATATGAAAATTAAATTGGAAACGGATGAATTTAAGTTAGTGTGGGAATTAGAGCTATTTATGTACCAATCTTGTGTAAATAGTTTGCTGTCAGCATGCTTAAATTACATTCCTTATTTTAGCATCATTTTCAAAGGAAATTAATAAATTGTGGAAGAATTAGATGATCATGCTTGTATGCATTGCAAGTTGTGCTTATAACAGCACATAGTAAATTATCTCACTTAAAGTTTGCAGAACTTCAGTTAGTTGGTTAATTTTTTAGTGCAATATCTGTTGTGGAATAGAATGATATTTTTTCTTCAAATTCTTGAAAATACTGAATTGTTGCATCCTTCCTCTGCTTTAGTACTTCGTGGGCTTTCTCCTCTTTGTTCCAAAACTGCTTATTAATGGATTTTCTTCACAGCTGGTGGGGGTGAGGTGAACGTTTTTTGCATGTATATTACTTCTAAGTAAATATATGTTGTGTATGCCAAGTGTGTGGGGATGCAGTATAGATTCTCAGAGCTAAGGAGGTTAGCTTGAGTTACCTTAGTCTCAGATATCCTCAGGATGTTCACAAAACAATCTATTACCCAGTTTCAGGTACACATTCCTTTTGCATTTTTCAAATACTCTTTTTACAAGATACTCCTGATGCAAAATGAAAACTCTCATACACCTGTGGGGATGTATGGCAGGTATCCATGGAGAGAAAGAGGGAAGGGATTTTATTTCCAGTACTGCTACAACTTAAGGAGAAGACTGGAAACTTGCCTTCTGTCTTTTTTCAGTCTCAGCACTTTAGGGCCATTGTTTCAGGTTCTGTGCAGTTTTCTTGCTTTTTGAGCCTCCTGGCAGGATCACATACTTTGTTCTGACCTCTGAGATCAGAACCAAACTTGTCAGTGCATCTGGCTCATAGAAAGTATTTGAAGTTTCTACCAAGGACAACGACGGTCTTTTTATAATGCTAGGAATACTCACCAGGACCTTAGTTGTGATTGCCCTCTTGAAGATCAGGCTGGGTTGTAGGTGGGTTGTCTTTTACTGCTTGTAGAAGCAATCTTATTTTTTCAACAGGCAGTAATTTCAAGAGTAAAAGGTGATAAAAATGCACATTGTCAATGACATCATCATGACTTGTCATAGAGAAATGATAGTTCTCAACCTGCATCTAAAATTCATGCCAGTACTTAATTCATGTATTCCAAGTATGTCTTGTACTTCATTTAATCAAAGTGTTTTCCTGTATCCTAGTAAGACACTTGCTGTGCAGAACTCTCAATTATATTATATCAACAACAGTGTCATCATTGATTCAAATAAAAAAATTAGGTTTTAATCTAATTGTTCATATAATTGCATTTTGAGTGCACTAATTCTGTCCCTACTTCTTTGAGTCTTTGTTTACTCTTTTTCAGTATTATCACAGTATTAGCTTTTTTCAAACCCACTGGAGCATTCACATGGCCAAAGGCTCGCAGCATTAAAACTGCAGAGAGCTCTTCAGCCTTCTCTTAAAAAGTGTCAAATGAAAATTATCATTCTGTTGATTTATTAAGTGTTTACTTCCGTAGCTGTTTTTACTGTCAGTGGGAAGCTTTTCATTGTCATCTAGTAGTAGGACAATTATTTGGCTTTTACTTAAATACAGGACAGAAGCACTTACTGAACAGTTTTGTCTTCCTGAATTACTGCTGACAATTCTGTTGTTTGGCCCTAGTAGCAGTCAGATACTCTTCTGTGTAGAAATATTTAGTCCTGCTGGTCAGAGAATTCTCTGTCCTTTTGCTTCCCTTACACATTTCTGGAGTTAGTGGCTACTTCAGTATTAAGCATGATCAACTCTTCTTCCCCTATTTAGTTAGACCTTCTTAGATTTTCAGCTTTGAGAAGAATAGAAGAAATAAGTGCATGCTGCAGCAGGCGTTACTGTCTATAAGAATCCAGAATCTGTAGACATCTCAAGTGAGTACAATTACTGTAGGGCAAGTAAGTGTTCCTTGATGCATAGTGTGTTCCTTGAGGTAACACTGCCTAAAGAACTTTAATCATTTAAATACTTAAATATTTGCTTTAGAGTAATGCATAGGATCAGTTGGAGATACACTGTGTGGCGTTTCTTGCAAGGAAACAAATCTGTTGCCGTATTTTTAATCATTTTGCTAGTACTGCTTGAGTACTGTAAGGTACTGCTCTTAGTATTTTTCCTCAGAAACTTAAAATCTGATTTAGAGATGTTGAATCTAGATGACAGTCTTTTTGATGAGTTGAGCTTCACCAGTATTTCAAGATGATACTTTGCAGTGTACCTCATGTTGCCGTGTAATTTATTGTGTAATAAAAATGTCTAAATTCACACTTAAGATTTGGGGGCAAATCAGAGTAAAAATCATTGTTTCTGTTGAGTTTCCTGTCTGAAAGGCTTGAACAGCCAGTCAACTAGTAGAGGAAGTTTAATTTAGATAGTTTAGATGGGAAGGAACAAGAACAGTGTCTAAAGAAATTTAAATCCTAAGGGAATGTGGGTTGAACTGTAGAGAAAACAGAAAACAGGAGAAGATGGAAAGGAAGTGGAAATCAACATCTCTTTGTATCTCTTTTCTTGGTAAAGGTAGGGAGGGAAGCCCCTATTTGGAAAAATAAACAATCAGAAACAATTGAAATGGCAGTCAAATTGTGATTTTTTGAGGATATTGGTGGGAAGGTATGTGCAGTGCTGCTGCGAATCTGTTTTCTGTTCAAAGATCATATTTCTGCTTCCCAGATCAGAAACTTGTAAAGCTTGGCTGAGTGGAAGGGCAGGATGGCTTTCAGCATCTAGGAAGAACAGCTGAACTAGAAGCTCACAATTTGCAGACTGTTACAATGTAATACTAAATGTGCCTTTGTGACATTCTACAAAGGCAGGTATATTAAAAAATCTGCATCCTCTTCCCTTCTCAGTTTACCCCTGTTTCTGTGGCTTTTGGGCACACTAAAACTTTTTCCATAGATGAAGAAAATAGCATGTTCTTAAGTCCTGGTTGAAACAGACCGAGACATAATCTGAAGATTAATTGATGCATTCGTCTGATACCTGGAGAAGTAAGTAAATGACCTGGGTATAGGAGTGGGCAACAGTATTTCTCTCCACACTAGATTATAGTTCACATGTACTCAAGAATAGTTGAAACTGCATTTCCATCTACATTGTTTCATCCTGTCAGTTTAGTTACTCTTCTCTGAAACACTTCAAACAAATCTCTTGCTTCTTGGCTTGATTTGCCAAATGCACTCAATCTTGTTCCGTATTGTAGCCAGCTCTGGGCTTTCTATGACTATGAAATCAGAATTATTCACCAGGATCCCAATTTCCATCTTGGAAAAGCCAAACCTAAGCCAAATCTAGGACACTAGACAAGAAGCAGAGCTTGAACACAATATATGTTTTTCAGAATCTGTTGGCAGTTTGAAACAATATCTTTGTCTAAAATTCCCCTTCATGCTTACCTAGAACTAAGTCTTGAATTTAAAAGTAAGGGCATATAGAAATTTGAAAGCATGGCAATAAAGGACTAATGAAGAAAATGTAACCTTTATTTAGCTCTGGTAGAAAAAAAAAGCCTCAAATTTGCTAGTGTTTGCATCAGCTTGTCATGACTTTATGGATTATATGAATTATTTTAGGCCTGGTTTTTTGCAGAGTTTGTGTAAATACTCTCATTTGAGGCTGAATTAGAATAGAGCACGTCTAGAAGAGCACTGGGGAGACACGTAGTTTCTGGTATCTACATGAATTTTCATCTCAGATACCATTGCATTGGAGAACACTTAATCTCCAGCTCTTCTCCATGGTTTGCCCTTTCAACAGCTTCATGAGTGCCCCCTTCCAAAAAATACTGGTGGAATTTTAACCTTATCTCTTGAAATGTAAAAGCCTACTTGGAGGGCAACAGACTCATTGGTTCTGAGGACCTCATTTAAGGCAATCACATTCATTGTGGGTTTTGATGCAGTTCACTCTCTGCTATACTGCTCCTGAAGAGGTTATATAAACACTTAATCTATTGATAGTTCTGTGTTTTGTTTAAAGTATAGTCTACATAGATAAGTATTTAAAAGTCCTGTCTGTAAATTGCCAGTTTATGTTGTGCTTTTCTGTATGCCAGGAGTAGAAGATAGCCCTTCTGATGAATATCTAAAGCAATAGCTATTCTTTCTGCCTTACCAGAAAGCACAGCACAAAATTAAAAACACAGTACTACTTTGTTTTCATTTCAGTTTTGAATTTTTTAGAATAATGCTACAAGCTATTGTATATCTATGCAAATTGTTGTCTTCTCCAGTATCCTCAACTGTTAGGTACATTTTGTCTGTCCTGCCTTTTAATTTCTCCAAGTAAGTTTCCCAATTATGCATCTGTCATTAAAGAACTATTATAAGTCTCTGTGCTGCTGCAGTAATAGTGGTGATTGGGAGAAACTGGGAATAAACAGAGAGATACTAATGAAAAAGTGGAAGGAACTAATGACAAAACTTTGTGAAGTGGAACACACATTGCATAGAAGGTAGAAAGTCATGGATACTGGCATACAGTAATAGACTTTTTGGACATGCTTCTACTCTTATGTGTATCTCTATTATTAGAGTGTGACTTTGGGAGGTCAGTGTAATGGGAGAAATCATATGGAATGTTTGACTTCAGTAGTGGAGTTGGGTCCTGGGAGCGCAGAGCCATACCCTCATTTGTTCCATTCATCTTTGCATATATCTTTGGAAGTATATCAATGCAGTCTTAACTGGATTCATCTACTGACTTTGCAGGCCCACTGTCTAATGTTAGGGAGATCATAATGAAATTACCTTCTTAAAACTGTGTGTGATTTTATTAACAGTACTTTAATTGTTATTTTAAACAAAACGAGAATTTATACCGTGTATGTTTTGTGTTACATTTGATTGGTGAAAGAATTTTGAATTTAATGTCTAACAAACAGTCCTAAAGAACTGGTTGGAGGCTTGCATCGGCCTGTGCTGGCAGCCTTGCTGTATTTAAATTCCTATTATGTGCCCTTTTGTGCAAGAGTGAATCAGGTTTCTGCTTTTTTCTAAAGTTGCTCTAAAATGTATTAGTATACTTAGTAGTTATTTGAAAGATAATTCTATGAACTTTGTTTTATCGTGGTTTAATGTTGGCTTATTTAGAACCAATTTTATTTATAACATACGGATAATAAAGTTATTTTTTAGCTGAGTCTCAGAAAATAGCTTAATTTGGTAGCAAAGGTAGTTTGGTGGCTCATGTAGAAGACCAGAAGTCACCACAGGTTTTCTAGGTCTTCACATGTAAATTGTGAACTTGTGATGGTAACAGGGAAGGTGTGCAGGTGACTTTGGGAAAGGTTATCCCAGTTGTACCATGTGTGTAAAAAATCAGCAGATGTGACTGTGCTTTCTCCTGGATTCCCACAGCTCAGAGCCTGTCCCATTCATGCAAACTTAATTTCTAACACTGACTTTTGCAGCCAAACCAGATAAATATTCTAGACTTCCCGGGTTTTGACCTGTAATTCTCTTCTGAATGCAGTGATTTCGTAGAGAATTACTTTAACTGTAGTTACATCAGTGATGTAGGGTGCAGGGCAGTCCTGCATATGGTTGTATGTGTGCAAAAGAGGCAAACTGTGCTGTTGGGGGTGACTGGGCTGAGACTCTATTAGCAGCAAGCAAATTTTTATGTAGCAATATCCTTTATCTCTAAACAGATGAATAATGGAGATGATTTTGAAGATAGACCAGGTAACTATTACTCTTTACATATTTTGGTTTCTTTCCTGATCTCTACTGAGGCAGGATGCTCTTCATCCTATGACCCAGCACAGTTTTTCTTATGTTTTATCAGGTAATCTGCAGCTTTGTCTTCATTACAAAAATATGATGGCTGATGCACTGACTCCCACAAAGAACTTAAGAGTGGCCACAATGCTCAAATGCTTAAGTTTTCAGTGTTTAAGGATAAAAGTCTGCATGATAATTGGGTTTGTTTTGCTGGAAAAGCAGTCTCTTGAATGTGTCCAGAAAGATAGAGAGATGTTAATTTGAAGCTTAAAAACAAACAAACAAACAAACCAACCAAACACTGCATTATGTTTGTTTGCTTATTAGTGTGTGCTAATAAGTGGCTAATCATTTTCACAGAAAAATGCAAAGTAAACTACTCTGCTGAACCAAAGAAGGGATGGGGTTCAGCATTCTAAAATAATACATACAAACTATCTTTTTTTGGAATTCAGACTTGGAGTCCACTGGGAATGCAGAATAGTGTTTGAGGGGAAGATGTTCCTATTAAAATGTAAATTTGTTAAAACAGTTGTTGTTATGACGCTGTAATTAATTCTTGGATTAGATTGAAAGAATGCTCTGTAGGGAGAGGGTACACATACTTGCAAATGTCCATCCTATAAGGAATAATTAGGAGGCCTTTTTGCATACAGAAAACTGCTAAGACCTATTTTGGCTACTGGTATATCAAAACAGTGATGTGGCTCATCTTTTGCTTATCTCTGTCTAATGCTGAATAACATTCTTCCCTAAATGTTTTCTATGTATTGTGCAGAAGACAAAAATTTCAGGTGAAAAGAGGAATTGGAACAAAACCATTAATTTATTTGTTTTCCTTAGGTATCTCAGTCTTTCTCAGGTGAAAACCTTTTATTAGATTGATTTCTCACATTACTTTATATATCTCTGTGTATGCTAAAACCTTCTGAAGACCACTGAGGAAGGCTGTTGCTACTATATGTGACATTAATTTAGAAATGCTGTGGAAACAGAAATGTCTACTCAGGATCATTTGAAACACGAGTTTATTTTTTCTTCTACCTCTGTCCAACCTCTTGTTCTTCAGTTTTTCCCAAGTTTTAGGCAAGCAACATTCTCCTGGTGACAGTATTCCTCACCAAGAACAGTTCAAACTTAAGCTATAACAAATCATTATAGTTTATCTTCAACTTTGAAATGTATATTAAGATAAACTTTTAACTACAGGTTACAAGGGCACAGAAGCAATGTCGGAATGCGCTTAAGGTTGTTGACTTTTGACTGGCATAGTGCTCTAAAGAATAAAAACATTTGATCATTATGGTTTCCTTTCTGTCTATTTATTGGGCTACTTACAGATCTGCGTTTGTTCTTTTTCCCAGATATTAGGATTAAAGAAGAGGATCCTGATCCAGAAGAGTGGCAGCTCAGCGGTGATTCTACACTGAATACTAATGATCTAACACATTTGAGGGTACAGGTCGTAGATGAGGAAGGGGACCAACCACATCAGGAGGGAAAAAGATTGCGACGAGTGGCATGTACATGTCCCAACTGCAAAGAAGGTGGTGGAAGGTATGTAAAGTTCAGTGTCATATCACACATATAATGATGAAAAATGAATAATGGGCAAGAAAAAATGAGCTGTTGTTAACACCAGTTGTCTGCAGTGGGAGGCTTATGCAAAGGAGTTTATGCAATAAAGGACTACCACTTCCATTTTGGGGTTTGCAGATGAAAAAGCTGATTATTCCATCCTTTCTGAGTTACTCCTTTGAGATTAGTTGAAAAAATCTGGAGTTAGATGTCACCTAGTACAAGTGAGGGAGATAGAATATTGCCCTAAAAATATGAAAATGAAATATTTTGGAATATGCACATCTGTAATTGGCTTCCTATCATATGTCAAGAACTTGATTAAATCCTGTGTTTTTGCATTTCCTCGGTGATTGCGCAGTTTTCCACAATTTAATTGCTTTGGAGTGTTACAAAAATACAGTTTTCCAGTTTTCTTATTCACTGGGATCCTAGGAAAAGCAACGTTTGTATAATATAACAAGGTTTGTATAATATTTCTAAATAACAAATTTCGAACTGTTTTCAGTCAAAATTAGTGAGACTTGACTAACAAAGAGGTACTAAGTTCCAGTTCATTAAACTTCAGTGTTTCATTGGAACCTATGCTTTATTATTTTGCATCTCATTCAAATATTTTTTTTTGTTCTGAAGATTTTATTCTACTTCCAAACACTTAATTTTGAATGCATTGATTATGGATATGAAAGGGGTAGAGGTAATAAGCTGCCTTTTACAAGTGAAAAATATTTAGTTGTGTTTGTGCTTGAGAGAATTGTGCAGGGGCTTCTTTCTAAAATTTGCTGAAATTTGTCCATTTTGATAACAGTTTCTTTGCTGAAATTGAGATCTTTATTTATTTGGGACCTATAGTGTAAATCACTAAAATGTCTTTGAAGAACCTCTTCAGTGTCCAGTGGCACTAAGAGTTCTAATAGCACTGGCTGAGTTATTTCTCTTGTCAAGTCTCTTGTCAGTTCTTGCTGCATATTCTAGATACCTGCCTTGCAAGCACAGGGAGGTAGTATCTCAGGCAGCCATGCTGAGTAAGCATTAAGTGTGTTGAAGAGAAAAAGAGTCTGATACATTTACATCACCAGCAAAGGTGGTGATAATATTTGTGGGTTATGCAGTGTCTTTGTCCGTCAGATTCCTCTTGTTAAATTTCTATATGTAGTTCACTGCAACATGGCACAGACATTTGTAAGTTCTTGGTGAACTCTGGCTCTGCTATGAAAATCTGCCCAAAGTACACCCTGGGTTGAGATTTGTTTCATTTCAGGACAAACTCTGAAAATGTGATTTGTACTGTATGTGCTCTTAGGAAACAGAGATTCTAGGTGTTTAATCTTCCTCGTGCTCTATTCCAAACTACAGTGGTTTAATTTATAAATCTATACTGTAAAATCCTCTTCCTTCAGAGTGGAGTTGCTATAAAATGAAATTTGAAAGTTTCAGGCCATGAGAGAATCTTTTGAGAGATGGTTTGGGAAGTCTGGAGAACTGTAGTCTGACTGAAAGCTCAGATGTGATTTTTGGGAAAGAGTTGAGATAAGAACTACGACAGAGTTTTAAGATAGATGAGAATCTGAAATCCCCTGCAAAGGAAGGCCTGGACACAGCAAACATACAAAGTAACTAGGAAAAGTAGGACAAGAAGTCAGGATGTGAGAAGAATTAGAACTGGAAGAGAAACAGGATAATGAAGGAGACAATGGTGGGGAAACAGGAAAGAGTGAAAGTGCATACAGTTGCTAGAGCAACTTTCCCACCAGAATGCAGAATTCCTTCAGAGTTTAGGAGAAAGGAATAAGCCCACTCAAAAGAATATTTGAGTGTTAATATTCCATAGCTGCTAGAGTTACCTGTTTATCCCTAGAGCTGGAATTCTGAGTTTTGATTAGACTTTCAACTCTGCTGGTGATTTGCAGAGTTTCAGATGGTAAAACATTTGCTTTTGTAAATTCTTTCAGATAGCATTCATAATTCTAAAAGTGATGTTAAAATTGCAAAATTTAAAATTGGGCAAATGCCTAGTTAAGATATCCTGGGCAACTTTAACTTAATTCCTTGTGTGTATACATTATCACTTGGTTTCAAATTACTTGATTGCATTCTATTTTTTTCTTATGGCATCAGTGCCATTTGATGGATGGGATGGCTGATAGACAGGGAATGAATCAGGGCTGTGTAACGATTGTCACCTGCTTCACTTATTGCAGCAATTGGGAGGTGTTTAGGGAACGAGACACAGGACTGCAGCAACAGGGCTCTGAAATTTTGGAGGTGTAGATCTGTATACCCCACCTTTTCCACTGCAGAAGTACTGAGTTCATTCCTGTGAAGAACTTGATTGAGCAGACTATGAACATCTAGAGTACTCTGAGAAAATAGCTTCTCCTGTATTAACCTTGACACCTCAAGCTGGTGGGTGTTTGACAATTTTGGCCTTAATCTCTTTCTACCTCATAGCTGGAGGTACAAAGTGATTGTACTAGTTGAGGTTCGCCATACCAAAACGTTAAGATGATGAAGCCATTAATGTTTGTGAGCTGCTTAGAGACGGTGAGTGAGTGTTGTCACTACCTATGATGTGGAAAAAAAAAGCTCTGGAGAAAGGAATGATTTTGTATTTAGCATAGTACAGAAATAGCATGTAACTACTAAAACAAGAAAAGTACTTTAAATCAGTGTGAAAAAGCTGAATAATACTAATTAATACTCAATTAATACTATTGCTCCTATGCTCTGAATGGAGAATGAAAAGGAAAATGGCTTCACATATGCAGACTTCATCATAATTTCATTTATCATGTAGTGTTTGTTTTGGTATTTCTTGCTGCATTTTCTGTTTTCTGGATTCAGAGGCGAGTTGAGAAGTTCTTTCTGTTTTTTGTTGCTGGTTTTTGGAATTGAACTACGTTGCAGTCTTCAGATTTGTACCAGTTTTGTGAAGTGGGAAGCCACTATCATCTTTGCCTTACTTGGTGGGAGGGAAAGTAAGAAGGGAAGAAGATGATGTATTAGATTTGTAAATTAACACCTTTTAGCCTCAAGCTTATATAATAAATGGGGAATAAGCAAGTGGACAGAGAGACACACCTGCCTCAAAGGATGACTCTGTTTCCAAATAGAATGGATTAGGCTTCTAGTTAAGGTGTCTGAAGTTAAGTAGGAAGTTTAGTCTTCTCTCAGTTACACTTAGAGATTTCACCCTCCTAACAATTACATCTGGAATTAGATTGAGATATAGCTACTACTGTCTGCTATATAGAGGAGCTGTGCTTCTGAGTACCACTGCAGGTATGTAACTCTAAAAATGACATTCTTCAAATAATTAATGAGTGTGTGTTTTAACCTTGAAATACTTAATGTTATTGCTGGAAATACTCTGACTATAAAGTCCAGTTTCTCAGTGGATGAAGGTGTTTCCTGCTGAAACTCTGGCAGTCTGCCTGGTTATTGAGAAACGTCATATCCAGTCTTGGTAAAGCTAAAATGTACTATGGAAATACTTTATTATTAGTAGCTTTTAAGACTCCACTCAAGGAGTAGGCTGGAGTCATATACATCTATTCAGTGATGATGGCTATTGGCCAGTGCAGCAAGAAAGGCTTCTCAGCATCATGTGTTAGGGCATAGTGCCAGACTGTCACAGCTGCAAAGTGTCCAGATAGAATTTGGCTTGTATCCTGTTAGTTTAGAGCATACATGAAGCAAACATGCAGGTCCCCCTATGAAGTTGTATAGAATAAATACACTTGTTGCTAATTTATTGCTAATTCACATTAGTCTTGTGAGTTTCATTCTGTGGATCCTTAACTCCCCCCTCACTTGGAACTTCAGAGTATGCTAAGGAATTCTGTCAGCAGTTAGGTGAGGTGCTTAGAATTGTGTGTTCTGTATCGCCTGTGCACAGTAATGACCATGAGTTGAACCTTGGTTTCCTTCAGTCTAGACTAGAGGTGCAATTAAGCCATTTCAAATGAGTGACATAGGAATACTAACATTATTCTGAGGGAATTTTGATGTCAGAATTGAATTTTGATGAAAAATTGATTTAATCCAATTTGTGTACTGTATCATGCTAAGTTACAAAATATTTGTACTAATTACTGTGGAAGGGAAGACACTAAAGTTTGTTTGGAGAAGATGTGAGGATGAAGTCCCCAGATGATTCTCCTGCTGCAACAGGATCAAAAGCCTTCTGGACTTTGCTTCTGCTTCTATTGAATTTGTTCTGAAATCAAAACTTGTATTTGTCATGACAGATAATTAGTAGGTACAGGTGATGTTTTTATCTTCTGAGATAAAATGACTAATGAAACACTATGAAGATTGCTCTATATTGAGAATTTGTAGAAACATTTCCAAGGACTTAGTGGGATTTTATCTCCTTACTTTTCTGGACTGTCTGTAATGTTTTGGGTACATATGTGATTAGGCTGGAATCCCCTTTAGACACTGTGAGGTTTTAGAGTGAGTTCATCTTTGTGCATGTTCAGAAATGCTTGTGGCAATTGCTAGCTCCTTGAAGCGTGTACACACTTTAACCTGAACCTTTGTTAGATGTAAACCAGAAGCTAAAGCACCCAGTTTAAAGAAAAAAATTGCCATAGGGAGGCAGCTGAAAATTGTATAATCAGTCACGGAGGATGGAGCACCCAAGACTGTAATTTCAGAACCCACTTAAGGTGTTCTAAGTTAATGCTGCTGTTGAATAAGGTGGCCTGCATTTTTCAATCTCCTCCCTTGTACCAGCATTTACCATTCATATAGCAATGTTGTCAGCCAGACCTATTCCCTCAAGTGCCCCTTTCAGCAGTAGCAAGCTCTTAAATTGGCTAACATCAATCATGATGCCCTGCACTGGCCAGACTGATCTCTTTCTCTGGGTCTATCGCTTGTGATTTGATTAAAAAAAAAAATTAGGCTATTGTATCAGGTGCTTTCCCTGGTCACCTGCCATTTCAGTGAGACAGCATCTTAAAATAAGCATCAGCCTTAGTCTGGATTATATGATCTGTGAATTCTGTGTTCATTGTGATGGATTTCTGTTTTTTAACTGGAAAACCAAGGAATTCATTTAAACGTCAGCAAGATCAGCTTCCACCTCTTTTAGTAAAAGCATTCAGGTTAGTCTGCTTGCCTTCAAATCCCAGACTGATTCTCAGGTTTCCCCAAGATGCCAAAAGTCCCATCTGTTCTCTACTCAGTTGCCAAAATCTCCAGTGTCCATTTTGGCAGTTGCAGTACTTTGTGTTTTTTTTTGCCAAAACTACCTTTGATATGGTAAAAGCCTGAAACTCTGAGAAATGTAAAATAGGAACACATCAGCATCAACGTGGTGCAAACTGCTGTAATAACTGTATTTCCAACTTCGTATACATGTATGCTTCTTAAAGAATCTGCTTCTATCACATACATTTTACACACAGCTGAATTTATCGTTTTCTGTGGAGCTGGGATAGCATTATAGAATTTATTTCGAGCTCCTTGTGAAGTGTTCTGGAATCCAGTCATATTGGAAACAAGAACATGAAGTTTCTTGGGTTGGTTTGCAGATCTCTTGTGGTATATGTAGCCCCATGTGTGTATATGACCAGTATTTGGGAGGAATGTATTAGAATGAATAACTTCTCTCTCTCTCTCTTTTTTTTCTTTTTTAAACAGAGGCTCCAACTTGGGAAAAAAGAAGCAACACATTTGTCACATACCAGGATGTGGCAAAGTATATGGGAAGACCTCACATTTGAGAGCTCATCTCCGCTGGCATTCTGGGGAGCGTCCATTTGTTTGTAATTGGATGTTCTGTGGCAAAAGGTTCACTCGCAGCGATGAGCTCCAGCGACACCGAAGAACGCACACAGGTTTCCAGTCTTTGATTCTGGTGTATTTAGCTAAAGGAGTGCTATGGACTGAGCTTGGATAAATAACTTTTAAGAGGAGAACAGATCTTTGAATTAGATTGATTTTAAAGGCAATGTGATTTTTCTAAAATGAGCTAAATCTTATTTATACACTTGGGAATCTTTGGTAGGTCTGAGGAGATAGAATACAGGCCTCTTGATTCAGAACTGACATTTAAGCTGATGTTTAATGTAGCTTAATCAGAATACTTGATTTAGGCTCAGCAATGCATTTCATTTGTTTGAACCAGATTATAACTCTTTTCCTATCTTAAAACTTCAATAAGAACAAAAGAGGACTAGGTGGCCTGGGGATTAGATATTATTCCTAAAATCAAAGAAGAGCATGTGATGGTGCATCATTCTACACCTTTTAGTTTTGTGGTTAGACCACCGATTAGGAACTTCAGGTTCACATTTCTTCTTCTAATACAAAGAAAAGAATTTAATGTAGATATTCCACCTTATCGAGGAGCAGTTAGTTTAAAATCTGTTGTCTGTTTTATCTGTTTTCTTACAAACTGAATTCATATTTGCATTCAACAGGATGTTTACCTTTTAAAATCGTAGTATTGGAAAAACCTGTAGATAAATAATTTTTGTGTTTATCAGCATTTACATTGCTTAGAAAAATGTCTTTGGATGTCTGTGAAAAATATTCCACGTTGTTCTTAATGGTATGCTTTTGTGTAGACATTTTGGATGCTAAATCCAAGCTGGGACATTACAGTTTGTCTGGATGGACAGGCTGATGGCTTTTAAAAATGGGGAGGTGAATGATCCAGTTCAGAGGATGTGGTTAATAGATCCTAGTGTACTGCCTACCAGTAAAATGTAGAGAACTGCAGGGATGTATTCTTTGACCTCTTATAAGATTTTTATCATTGACCTGGAGGAATCAACAGAATTCTTCTGTTAACCTTCTTAGGTTTGTGGATGACCCCAAACTGGGGTGACCAGTCAATGCACTTGATGGCAAGGCTGCTATTCAGAGGGACGGAGGCTGAAGGAATGGGTTGACAGGAATCCTAGGAAATTCAGCAAGAACAGTCACAAAGTACTGAAGCTGGGATGGAATTAACACTTAGGGTAACGCAGGCTAAGCATGGAGAGGTTGGAAACAGCTGTTCTGAAAAGTACCTGGGAGTCTTGATAGACAAGTGGAACATGGCCAAAGATCAGCAGCAATGATACCCAGAGCTGTATCAACAGAAGCAAGAACCCTGATTACAGGGATTATTCCCTTCTTCTGGTTAGACTGCATCTAGAATATGGCATCTAGTTTTCAACACCCAGTATAAGACAAGACATTGATGACAGGAGTGAGTTCACTAATGAGTGACCAAGATGATCAGATGATCATTTGCCTTTTGAGGAAAGACTGTAGGATTCAGGTGCACAAAAAGAACAGTAGTGGTGGGGGGGAGCTTAGTAGTAAGTCTCTAGCTACCTGCAAAGGCCATCCTTAAGAAGGCAGTTACTTTCCCTGATGATAGTGTATTGGTTGAAGGATAATAGACAGCAGATATATGTTGAAATAAGAAGGGTTCAGAACAGCTATAAATAAAAGCTTTTTAATTGTGGGAATTGCCAGGCATTGGAAGAGGATGCCTATAGAGTTCCTGCAGTCTCCATCCTTAAAGGTTCTCAAGAAGACTGGATAAATTCCTCAGCAAGCAGATCTGATCTCATAGGTGACTGCTTAGAAAGAGATCAGAACACAGACTTTCAGAGGTCCTTTCAAACCTGAATTGCCCTATGGTCTTGTGTGTCAGTCTAAGTGTGATTCTGCTATAGGTCATACAGTCTTCTCTGTCCATCATTTGGTAGGTTTTGTTCTCCTCCTAGAAGTTATTTATTGGTAATAGTTGCAGTGAGACTTAGCAGCCTGAGCATACGACATGGCTATGTTCTCTAGCATGCCTGAAAGATCTCCCCAAGCTCAGTGACACACAGAAAATTAAATCAGTTCTTCTATAAATTGTATGGGATTTGTATGGGTGTCAAGAAATGTAACACATTTATCATGTTCGACTGCTTTCTTCCTCAGTATAATTCTTGTTAGAATTCTGACTCTAAAAAGCATTAAGGTTAATTTTTAGTGTTCTTGAATATTTTTTTTCTTTCTTTGACAGGTGAGAAGAAATTTGTCTGTCCAGAATGTTCAAAACGCTTTATGAGAAGTGACCATCTTGCCAAACACATTAAAACACATCAGAATAAAAAAGGTATTCACTCTAGCAGTACAGTGCTGGCATCAGTAGAAGCAACATCTGATGATACTTTGATTACTGCAGGAGGAACAACACTTATCCTTGCAAATATTCAACAAGGTTCTGTTTCAGGAATAGGAACTGTTAATACATCTGGCACCAGCAATCAGGATATTCTTACCAACACTGAAATACCTTTACAGCTTGTCACAGTTTCGGGAAACGAGACAATGGAGTAAATATTACACAAGATACCTATTAATTGTGGTTATTTTTATACAGTAGTGAGAAGAATATTGTTCCTAAGTTCTTAGATATCTTTTTATTGATGTGCAAAAATTTTTGGATTGACAGTAACTTGGTTATACATGACACTGAAATGCCTTACTTTGTATGATATTCCATAGTATATTAAAATGGTAAAATTGCATGGGTTTTGTAGGTACTTTTGGAATCTAGAAGAGAAGAAATTTTACCAAGTTATATTAAAAAAAAAAAAAAAAAGAATTTAACGATGGAAATGGTAGTCTAACCAAATGCATCAATCCTGTGTGGTTTAGTGTAAAAAAAATGAGAACATGTTGGTATTTATCTATTGTAAGATAAAAGAAGTTGATGGGTGAAAAGAAATCACATTATGATAAAAGAAATTTTGTAATTTTCTTGATGACTGGAATTTTTATTATGCATAACTGACAAATCAAGTTTCCAAGCAAATGTTACATAGTGTAGGCTTTACTTAGCTCATCAACTTGTCATTTTGAAGCTAATTATTTTAATTAGGTTAACTATGTACAATATTTTAAGCATTACTCTTGTAAGATTTTGCAAACTACATTTTAACATGGAACTCTAGGGATAGTCACCTTTTAAATCCTATTGAAAAGCCATGTTTAAGATTTAATTTGCCAAAATGATGTCTTGTTAATATTCTTTCAATAACCAAGGTGGGCAATATAACCAATGTTTAAAAAGCTTAAAATGTTAAGAAAAATAAATATGTATAGGTTGAAGCATTTTGGTGGTAAGGCAGATGTTATAGTGAAGTATATCCCTTCTTTTGAACATTGGAGGACCAAAAATAAGGTGTATTGCGTCTCAGCAGTGATTTTTATCAAATCTTTTTCCAAAAAAAACATCTGTATGCCAGGGCCTTAAAAGCCATCATGTAAATTACCAGTAAAATATAACATATGCAAGTACAGAAGAAAAATCACTTCCATATTGACAGTACTCCCAAACATATGGATATAGTCATAGTGAACTAGGGGGGTTATGAGGTTTTTGTTTGTTTGTTGTTTAGTTTTTGGTTAGTCAATCTGCATTTAAATATCAGCCATCTTTCCTTTTTTGCTTCTTCCCTTAAAAATTGTATGTATCCAGTACATTTAACTGATAAACATATATGTTTTTTATTATGCTGAATTTTCTTTTTATTTTTTAATTACTGTTTATATTTTCAATTATAGAAAATGTACAAAATGAAGTTATATAGCCAGTCTGTAAGTGCTATACCATTTTCAAAAAATGTACAACAATAATTACTGCAGTTCACCTATTTACAAACATTTGGAAATCTGTTCATTTGTTATTCTTAAAACCACCTCAAATTTAAAGGCTACCTTATTGTACGTTTAAAGTGTATTATAACAGTGTGGTAGTTAATAAAACACTATTTTTTTTTCTTTTGACTTGAGTTTACTGTGCTTCTTGTTAACTAACAAGGTGTAATTTCATAATATGTCTTGATAGCCTGAGATGTTTTATTATTTTGCAGTAGGTGGTGGGAAGTAGAAATGTGTTTTCTTTCCCTGTGGACACAGAGATGGTAATTTTCCACCTCCTCGCTCACAAACCCCCATCTGTATGTGCATGGACACAAATGTGCTGTGTTGGTGTAGTGGGGATGTTTTGCTCTCATGTTGAGCAGGGCATGAAGAATATGTAGGCCCCATCCTATAGGCTGTGTTTAAGTCCTCTGACACATGCACAGTATATGGAGTATTAATAAGGAGCTGTGACTAAGTGAGAACTATGAGATTAAAGAGAGTAATGGTGGTATTTGGCTGTAATGAAAGTGAAAAGCTTTTATTTGTGAAGTCTAAAGTTTTGGAGTATCAAATGACAGAGGACAGACCAGGATAATTTAGGATAAACCAGGCACAGTTCAGCCTAGAAAAATGAGAACTGGAAGTCATGTAGGAAAGATTTTCTGAATTTGCAATTAGGTGGAAAAAAATTAATGCAAATCTTTTAGAGATTCAGAGCAACAGGAATTGACAGGTACAGAGAAAAGGGAGTTAATTCAGCATCAGTTTAATTGTCTGTTTAATAAAATGAAAGGATGAAATTGGTTGGGATGAGAGCAGCAGCTTGAGGGAAGACAGTTCTGCTTAGGCTTGCAGTGTTCAATATATTAACATGCTCTGAATCCGCTTCCTTTAGGCAGGTGGATGGGCTTGGTTTTCAAAAGCTGTTGTAGTGTACAGAGCATATTAGTATGTTTCTAATACTTGGGTTCTGTTTCTCATTTCTTGGCCATAAGTAGCTGTATTAATTATTATTTTATGTGGGAGGGAAGAGGGCTATTTCCTTATTCAAACTGCTTTTCACAAGTTTTATGGAATGACACTTTTACGGATGTTCATATATGGATGAAGCTGTTTTGGTGTCAAGGGTTTTGATGTCTCATTGCTGAAGATGAGATTGGTTTATTTCTCAGAGCTTTTATGCTCACTGCATCAAGTGGTTACATTAATTAGTGTTTAGGTAGCACATTTTATAAAAAGATTTGTTGTTAAGCTTCAGAAGGTAGATGTTTTGGAAGAAATTGACTCTGGAAGTCTCATGGAAAGCCTGCAGGTAAAGGACCTAATGGCTCACAGCCATAGTGTTTATGTTGTGGGATAGTATTTTCTGGAAGCTCCCTGCTCACCTCCAGGGCAAAGATTCACAAGCCCAAGGTCTTTGGTGTATCTAGGATTATTGCTACCTTATGGCCTTTTTTCTGGTCCTCTAGGCATTCATGTGATGCCAAGACAAAAGTGTGCATTTTGTAGAATGCTTTCCAGTTCTTCATGGGTTCCTGACAGTGGTTGCTTGATGTGCTTCTTCCTTCTTACTGATACAGTCTTACATTTTACATACTTATTTTCATGTCAGGCTTATCGCTTGTATGGTTTCTTGGTAAGGTAGCCTTTAGATCCTTGGTTGGTTTTTATCTCTTACAGTCTTCTGTAATCACTAAATAAGAAGATCTTAAAACTGGGTCTGCAAGACAGCATGAGTTTGAGAGCATCCTGTATTACTAATTTCAGTGATTCAGCTTTCAGTAAGTACAAGGCCTGTGCATATACTTCCTATAATCTCAGTATTGTGTTCATTCCTGAATGAACTAATGGTTTGATCCTTGCAAGTTGCAAACTAACACTAATTCTTGCAGAAAACAAGAGCTTTTAATCATTGTTAATTACCAGGTCAAGGAGCAGTATGAGTAAGGACAGTATCATCATCACTGAAAGGCTTGTGAGGAGCCAGGTTTCTGGTCTGATTATGAAGATTTTCTTCTGGCAAGGGACTCTGCAGAGCACTTTTTTGGGCTTGTCTGAAAAAGAAATATCAGGCCTTAGTTTTACGCATTTTGAGCAGCTGGAATCAGGAAGATAAGCCTTGCCAGTGGCTTCAGGAAAGCTCTGATATGTTCTCTCAAAGTTGTTCTGGGTGTTGGGGAATGAAGGAATGGAGCTAATATTCACCTGTAAAGAGTGGTTCTTGGCTTAAGTGAAGAACTAATGAGCAGCTGGCTGTCTTTCCTCCAGATTTTTACCACTATCATTAACACCAGGTGTGTAGAGCAGGTACTGTAAAAAAGAGCAGAAGATGACATGACTGACTTAACTAGACAGGAATAGTCATTTTCCACAACAGGAGTACTAGTAGTTGGCATCAGGTTGTTCTGTGCTCTAGATTCTAAAAGATTGTATCAAAAGGAAGCATTTTTTACAAGCCATTTTACATATAATTCGTTCTTTCATCTTGCAACTAAGGAAAAGGAAAGCCATTTCTGACTCAAAACAGTGTCTGTAATTCCAGAGCTCACTTTGGCATCTTGACACTGTACAAGCCTCTCTTTGGACCAGTTGGTACCCTTCTCAAGCCTTATGATTGTGGAGCTGGCAGAAAATGCTATGGAAATTACCTGCAAGGAAATAACCTTCCCCCCCCCCAGCTATGCCTTCTCTTCTGTCAGAAGACTCAGTTACACAGATTTTGAGCTCAACATGAGATGGACACTATCTGGAAAAGGTTCCAAAGCAAGATTTAGAACTGTTTGTTGCTTGAGCATCGCTTTTCTTACGGCCTCCAAAAGTTCAAATCTTGACCATGCTCCTGGCATGCCTACAGATATAACAAAATTTACTTCTGTATATACCTTGCAACATAGCTGCATTTTCCACAAAATTCATTGAAGAACAATACCTTTACAAGGACTATAGGATGACAGATCACCATAGCAAATAATTTTCAAACAGCAAAAATTAGTTGATAAGTGGTATCACATAATCCAACACACCTTTCTTTGTAAAGGTCTTTCAGGTAAGAGTCTTGTGGCACCTGACAAGAAAAGAACCATCAGAGAGATGGTTGAGTTGGGTACCAGGCATGGACTAAATATAATTGAAATTTCACGTTATCTAAAGGAGTCCCTGACTTTCACATATACTGGGTAACCCACCTACGCACATTCTTAAGTTCTGTGTTTCTATGGAACCTACTCCTCTATGTAAAGTATTCACAGAATTTTATTTATTTATCATTTATGCACAAACATCACAAATGGCTACTTCATCACAGTTGCTTCCTAACTGGATGTTTTTCTTCCATCAGGACTTGTTTTGATTTGACAGACGAACACCAGAGAATGTAACAGAGGAAAAGACATCGGATTTGCAGGGAAAATCAACGGGATTCTGTTAATGTAATTACTCTGTGGTGGAGGCATCATGATGATGTTAGGTGGGACTGTTCTACATTTACTGCTTAAATTGATTCTTGATTTCTGTCCTCTGTCTAGGCCATTACACGGATCATTATCAGTACCTCAAGAAAGTAGAATACAAAAAGATCTTCTGCCATTGTTGGTTTGGAGAGTTTAATTCTGTCAGCCATTCTTCACTCTAGAAGGAGGTACTAGACTGGGATTCTAGTACTACAAATGGTACTGCTGGAGGGTTTGATGGTGAAAATGATGGCTCTGAAAAGGTAGTAGCCATGTCTTATATTGTTAGCTTGGCTGCAACCTGCGCTGGGACCTTCTACTTTTCTGAGCACCTGCTGTTTCTGATTGTACTCTTTGCCTGTTTCAGAGGTGTTGAGCACAAGCTAATCTGGCACAGCTGTGTCCCTTCATATATAGACATTGGCTCCCTGTTGGGACCTCAGCTATAGCCTTGCATAAAGAAACATGTAATATACAAGTGTGGTTGAAACAGACAGACACAGGGCTGTCACACTTTTCAAGAGCAGCATGGGGGAGCAGCATAAGAAGACCTGAGGTATGTGACTTGGTAAAAAGCAGCTTCTACCAGACACTGAACAAGCAGGTAAGAAAAGAGTGCTCTTGTGGGCTGGTAGGAAAATTCGTGAATATGAGGACAAAGTGAGGATGGTGGGAAAGAGGTAGGAACAGATGGGTTGGATAAGTTACTTGGAGTAGGGTTGCAGAACACTGTGGAGACAAACAATAGTAAGAGTTAATATAATATAGTTTATCGATCCTAGTCCCTGGTGTTCCAGTGAAACCTTCTGGAGTATGGGTTCCAGACAAGTGTGACTGCAGCCATTTTGGGGGGCTGTTGATGAGTCAGACAAGATGCAGTAAAGCAAGGAAAGGGGACTCAAAAAATCAATTGAGAGCTGCGTAAAGCTTTTTGACATTCATGATGCTTTCATAGCAGTCCTTACTGCCTTTTGGTTCTTAACTGACCTGTGCACTTCTCTGTCTTGTAATTTTCCTGCTAGGTCATAGATACCATAATCCCAGCAGAAGCCCACATGCTAGAATGAGATTTGTCATAATGTGCACTATTTCTTGAGGGCTAATGAAACTTGTACCTGGAAATGTGCACTACTATATGTAATTTATGATGGAGAAAGCCAGATAGGCATTGAAGCTTGAACTGTGCTGCTTGAGCCACATTTTGGCTGAATCCTTTCATTTGGGGTACAAGGATATTGTGTCTATCTTAGGAACTAAGTGCAGGAGAATGGATTGGGCCTGTGGCAGCATCAGGCTTGTTTGTGTCCTCACTTCTGTGGCTCTTTTACATGTTGGTTCTATTTATTGTCAGAGGAAAATGTCATTTCTTGGTTACCCAGCCCCACAGGCCTTGTTTCCTTGCTGTGGTGAGGACTCTGGCAGCCGCCCTGGCACGCTCCAGGCCCCACAGGAGGCTGGTGGCGGGCACGGGGCCCACAGACCCCATGGCACCACAGCCCCTCAGACCCTATGACCCCACAGCCCCACAGCCCCTCAGACCCTATGGCACCACAGCCCCACAGCCCCTCAGACCCCATGGCACCACAGCCCCTCAGACCCCATGGCACCACAGCCCCATGGACCCTCAGCCCCACAGCCCCTCAGACCCCACGGCCCCACAGCTCTGCAGCTGCCACAGGCCTGTGCCCGCAGACAACACACAGAGCACAGCCTGAGTAACATTATGGCTTTTGGGAAACATCCCGAGGGCTGGCCAGGTCCTGCTGAGAAGGAAAAGGACAATCAGGGAGCAGGCATGGGCATGGGTGTAACCGTGCGGCATTGGTGGCCATAGTGGTGTTTGGCCACTGTGCTGCCATGCCAGTGAGACGTGAGGCAGTGCCATGGGCAGCCATAGGTGTCACAGCCACGTGTTCCTGACTTACATCCAGAGCTCTGTCTGGGGTTATTTGTGCCAAAGCTGCCATCTGAGGTAATGGGATTTAATAATAATTTTTCCATGTACATTTTTACTGGTTTTACTGCTGTTTTTTACTACATGCAATGTGTCCTAAACACATAATTATTTAATAGCTTCCAAAGGAGCTATTCAAGTATTTTTTTCTGTAAAAAACACACCTTTTAAAACTATATTAATTCTTAATGTAATTTTGGGTCTTTTCATACATTTCTTCAAAAATATTACTTCCCCAGTCAATATTTACCTGAAGAATTAAAATAGTTCCATTTTCAGTTGTGCTAATTAGCTTTTTACGTGACCAATTTCGTATTTGCTCATCAGAGATTTGGAGTGAGGGGTGTTTTCCAGCTTCCCTGAAAGTCTTAACAATCTTTAGAGGTAGAAGTAGCTATAAAAAATATTTCAAATGCAGGAGGTTTGGAGGATGTGGCAAGTTTTACAGTTTTCCTGTTCAGTACATGTACAATAGTGAACACTAGTGAGTGGGAATAATCATGGTCAGCTCAAACTTCAGGAGCAGAGTAGGGGAGGTGAGCTGTCACCTTCCATTGTTAATCCCTTCACTGCCTTCATTTTTAACCTCCTTTAATGCTTGTCTCTTGTGCAGCTCTCCAAATTTCTTAGAAGCCTCTTTGTTCCTCTTGCTTCCTCAAGCAAGAGCAACAGATGTTTCCTGTCTGTTTCTGGAAGGCAGAGAGCTTTGCGGTAGAAATGGTCAAAACTTTGTTCTGTCCTGCTTATGAGTGAGACTGTGGGTGAAAAAACAAACTGAGCACCCTATTCTTGAATGCTGAATGTGTAAAAAGGGGGCAGAATTAACTGGCCTGATGTCGCTTCAAGGGATCTTTACATCTGGGAATGTTAAGATTAAAAAAAGCTATTTGTGAATTTCTCTTGTCCAGTCATTGCATAGGTTTCAAAATTTATTCAAGACTGCACTATCCCATCTATATAATTTCATGTAATAAAGCCTATACAAGTAGAGAAAAGTCTCACTTCTATGAAAATATCTAATTAAGTTTAGAAATTTGTAAATAATTTATTGCTTAAACACAAGTTATATCTTTTCGTTTTGGAATGTTTTATGACAAAAGTCATGAAGGGTTTGCCACATTAAAGCTTGGTTCAGCATTACACCACAAAAAGTAAGTCAGGTGAAACACTCTTATTATTTTGAGTGAGGGCTCTAAATTTTTGCTCAATGTTCATGACTTTTCTCATACTTTAGAAACAGACTTGTTTTAAAATTGAGCACCAAACATTGTAAGAAGATTGTAGATTTCAGAAACTGGAGCATGTAAGCAGTTGTGAAGGATTACAACAATTTTTAAAAAATTAATAGTTATCTAAGTTATTAAAAAATTACCACCAACCCTCCCCCCGACTTGGCATGTCAAATATAAACAATTTGCAATCTGAATGTTTAAAGACTGGTGTGTGCATGCAAAATGTGATTTGTTTTTCAAGTGCAGTGTTCAATATGTATTAGTGATCCCTGCAATTTAAACTGACATTTCTCTTTGAGTATGTTTTAACCTGTGCTTAATCTGAGGAGCACTTGAAATAGCATAACTGGAAAATGCCACAGAGGCCAAAAGTTTTCTATTCTTTTCTCATTTAGTTTCTGTTTGACAGCACACTTTTTGAAATGTCCATTTAGTGTGTGCAGATTACTTGTGCATAGCAGGCAAATAAAATATGAATTTACAATCCCAAAACTTCAAAATGTATTTGAGGATTGTGAGGTAATGTGGGGCTTTGTTGTTTATCATTGCTTGTTAACTTAAATCCCTATTTTTTGAAGCATGGAAGTTTTGTATGTGCTAAGGAAGAAAAATTGAAAGGTCCCTGACAAGCTACAAACAAGTACCTGAGCTAGGAGTATAAACTTTCCTGATTGTCTCCAGCCAGGTAAACATAAATACTTGCATGAAACTGTTAAACTTTTTAGTTCCATTCTCTCTCATTCTTTTCATTTCAAGAAGGACTACAGAAGGCATGCTAATGGCAGTCTTAAACATCTATAAAATTACTTCATTTAATCTCAGGATTGTGGTGGAATCTTATCCCCCTGGATGTTTAGAGGATGCAGAATTTCATTCAGGGTGTTTATTAATTTAAGAGAGCTGCTTTAATGGAAACATCTGCCACATTTGGATCAGAAGCACACTGTTTCTGACAGTCATCTATTTTTCTTAATATTTTATTTCACTATCTATTCCTTATTATTTATTTCCCCTAACTTTTATCTTTCAAGAGTTCTGTCTTTTCTTTTTCCCTATTGTAGAAAGTATAAAGAGGATATTATTTTAGCCTTTCTGAGGAATTTTTAGTTCTTACACATAAAAAACTTTGTACTGTGCATTATTGACTTTTGCTAGATTCCTTTTGATAAAATTTCTGCTGTTACCATCCAGAACTTCAAATTCTGGAGCAGTTGTCATTCCATTTTAAAAGACTTTTGAACATCAGAATATGACATGAACATGTGGCCATATTTGAGAATATCATGGTTCAGAATTTGGGGTCTGCTCTACTGAAAAACCAAGTGTCATTCTGAAAAATCAGAATCCATCTCAGGCCAAGCTTGGCTCCTTGTAGAAAATGGCCATTAATTTGAAAGTTGTGCCCACCTATGAAAAAAGAGATGGCTTTGACTGCTACAAACATTATGGCTGGAAATCTGTTAAATAAATAAAGCTGCATAGAGGAGCAGAGGAGTACTGGCTACAAAGGCAGCCCCAAAACTGTGAGCTACCAGCTTAGAGATCTGCTAATTACTGTTGCAGAATGAGACTGTTTCTGAAACTATAAAAGCACAATTAAAGGTACAGCAAGCAAATAATAGCTTCAGTACTCCTTATGGAAATAAAATACTGCTGAAATGGAGGCTTTTATATCCACACAGACGAGAATGAAAAATCAGGAAAATACAGAAGGATACCAAAACTCTTAGTTCAGTTTGAAGGAAATCGTACAAGAATCCTAGGCTTCCCTGATAGAAAGAAGGAAAAATGTTTGCTTTCCAAAAGAATGTTATGTGGTTATTTAGAAAGAAAACTAAAGTAATTTTGTCTATCATTTTGAATTTCTTATATAATAGGGTTTTTGGTTTTCTATTTTTTTCATCCTGTCTCTTAGATTCAATTATGTTCCAACTTCCTCATACTCAATTTGGCCTTGCTGGAAAAAAGTTAAATGGCATGGTCAGCCCACACATCTATTACAGAGATTCACTTAGACTGGAGTAGAGGCAAGTAGAAAAAAAAATCTTCTGACTAAACCTTTTTGGAACATAACATAATGGACTTTGAAATAAAAGGTGGAGCTTCCTAAAAAATGGTCTTACTTCCAAGACCACTGATGGAGGGAAATGCTTACATTACAAGAGAAAAACTGTAGCAGCTTTGGCAGCAAAAATGGAGAAAAGAAGCTGATAGAAACAAATTGCTAGATGAAATAAAAAATATTTGGCAAAGAAGCAGAGGAACACAGATTCTGAAAGAGCCCTCAAACAGCTTACTATCCTTAGAGGCTAATTAAACCTGAATCAGTCGGGAAAGACAGAAAGAGCCTGCTGCAAGCCTAATGAAAATTTATATCAGGCAAAATAAAGCCCTCAGATTATTGTCATATAAGGTGTAGAATGCTACGAGAAACAAGCTAGCTTGGCTATTAATGAAACCAGAGTGGTATTTACATTTAAAACACAATATATTTGTAAGGTCTTTAAAAGTTTTCTGTGTCCATCTGTATGCTAACAAAAAATCAGCTCCAGCTGACAAAATATTTTATGTAATGAAGCAAATATGCCCCCAGGTTCCAGCTGCCCAAATCAGCATTTGAAGCTATCTGAGTAAGAAAGAAATTAGAAAATACCTTCAGAAAATTTCTAGCTAGCCTAGAGATTGTGTCTTTTAAATATTTCTTTGCAACTTGTGAAGATTGATTGGCTTTTGCTTTTGGTAGTTGATGCATTGCTTAGCAAGAGCTGGCTGAAGCAAATCTGTTAAATGTCATTGTTGTACACTATAGTAGAAGGATATAATCACTGACAAAGACGCAGGTTATAGTGAGGTCACCAGCTACTCAAAAAAATAGAAAGTTATGTCTCTTGCCCTGTGTCCCCATGCCTTGGATCTCTGGCAGTCATTTAGAGGTGTGGCAATTGAAGGCTATTTTACTGGCATACCACTTTATAGAAAAAGAAGCTTAAGTAGGAAACTTGTGTTTCCATTTTCCCTATAAGTCTCCCTAAAGCATCAAATACAAAAATAAATTGGAGAGATTTGTAACTCAGAGTTAAAATCAATACTTCTCAAATTTCCACTCTTCAGACATATAATTTTAGCATCTTCAGATGAAGCATGTACCAAACCTCTTGTGACTGCCATCTTAGCTGTCTTGGAAGTCAGTTGTGTTTTGGGTTGATAGACACTACTGCCTATCTTCTTTCGCAGGGTGCTCATATTGTAGTGAAAAGTTTCAGATGGACTCTGAATTTAGAAAACTTAAGAAGCAAGATCTAAAGCCCCCAAATTACAAAGGGCCAAAGGAACCAAGGAGTAATTTATATTTGATCTAGAAATAAACATCCAAATTATATTCCATATCTCATTGCTTAGCTTTCTTAAGGGCAGAGAAAAAACACTGGATATAGGCTCAGTAGAGAAGATTCATCCTTATTCACAGGATGTTTTTTGTTGTTTGCATAGGATTTCCTATATTTGCCTTCAAAATTCAATTACAAAATTTTGAAACATTTCCGAACCAATTTCTGCATGCTTTATGCTAATCCATTTTATTCCTCTTTCTCTACATCTACCCATTGAAGTACTTCCTACAGATATACAATGCTGTAATTGCTTTTCATGCTCTACAGTTTCTGATTCCCTTACAAGTAATATATAACTAAAAAATATTTTTAAAGATTGAGAATGTAGATATCTATCGCTGTATACAATTTTTAAAAGTTAGAATCTAAATGAATTTTGTTGCTTTATTTCTCTGTAGTAAAAAACTGTTCCAATAATTTTTACTTTATTGATTGATAAGGACTCTCAACTACATGAAAGTTCAGATGTAGGCCCAAGTGCACTTTAGCCTCCTGTTAAGATGTCTGATGATCACCAAAACCTTGTTGTTCCTAGTAAATGAGGCTGTTTCTCAAAATGTCTTAAGTCCTTATAGAGAGCACTGAATTAGCTTTCTCCTTTTGACAGCTGGCTTGCCTGATATAATTACCTCCAGTAAGGTCCACACCAATGCTGTCCTTCATGGATATGTTCGCTGCAGCCCCAAGTGATTCTTTCCATGTGGAAGCATTTGAGAGTATCTTGGTCCTGCAATGAGGTATATCAGCTAATGACTTTGTAATGTGTCCTGTCACAAAACAGAGCCTGCAGACTATGAATTGACTTTTCATATGTGAACCGCTGGCATGTAAGGTGGGTTTAAATGCATGCTACCACATTATCCTCATGTCTGTACAGTCATTGTAGACTTCCTGCTGCTGAGAAGTTTCTTTCAGAAATGTATTTTACCCCCATCATCTCCCTAAATTATGGCCCTGAATCTGATTTACCGACAGATTCCACCTGAACTGAAACGGTTACAATGACTGGCCGCACACAGTACCTGAGGATGTGAAAATACATTTTGAAAAGCAGCAAAGTAAAGCAACCTTCTTGAAGAATTAATGACAGCAAGAACTTATTTACCCTTCCCCTAATAGGAGGGAACCACAGATGGAGCTGAAGAGCAAGTACTGATTCTTGATACTATGTCTGGTTATGAGTATGACAAGAAGACACAATCCTCATAATATTTTTGTTTAGTTTAGTGAAATCAAAATAAGGCTTACTTTTGTTTTTAGAAAGAAAATGTAGGGTTTTTTCCATGACTTTGTTCTCATGATGGCCAGTAACACATGGCAACAGTACTAAGGCTGTATCTGCTTTCTGTACATTTACCAAAGCAGCAGTTTTCCTACAGAACTAGAATAAGGGCGTTTATATCCATATATATATGAAAAGTATGGAAAGAGTATATATATAAAACTTGGGTGGCATGGAATAATTTTGTTCCTGAGATATAAATTTGAAAGGGAAATTCTTAAGGCCTGTTTATCATTTATTTTTATGTTCTCATTAGAATTAAAATACCAAGTGATTGCAAAATATTCAGACCCAGAAGAGATCGTTATTTTTATCTTATTCACCCCTCCAGAATTCCCATGCTTGAATTCAAAGGAAGAAGATCCCAATTTGGGGCTTTTTAATTTTTTTTTACTCTGCAATCTAAACAGTTCACCTTTTCTCTTAGGTCTCATCACAGAGTTTAATGAAGACCATGACACAAAATTCCTTTGGAAAAACAAAGATGCAGAGGAAGACAGTGAGTATTTAGTAAAGGGAAGCAAGGGTTAAGGCCTGGGACTGCAGAACAGCTGGAATATATTAGTTTTACAGGAAGTCAGCCTAGAGAGGGAGTGTGAACTGCCAGCAGGTGGCTGGGAATGGCTGGATAAGGAAGTGGTGGGAGTGGAAGAGAGCTCTGCCTCTTACTGAGATGATTCAGCCAATTTCAGCCTGTTTTTCTTTGTAACAGGGGACTTTTGTCAAAGCCCATTACAGTAATTGAGCATTTCCTTTAAATATAGCAGGTTCTTTGACAGTTTTTGTTTGCTCTGCCTCTTAAAGCTTTACCTTGTTCTTTCTCAGGTGAGTAAGAAAGAGCTGGTTGGTTGCTAGACAGGCTTCAAAGGGTGAGACACTCAGGTGTCCCTTGGAGAAACTGCCTCCAAGTCAAGCAGACACTGTTTTGTTAAGCTGCAGCAGACAAGTGTGGGAAGAAGGGTCTGCTGGGGTTTCTCTCCCTTCTGCAGCAAGGAAAGTTATGCTGACAGAGGCAGCTGCTCTTAACCACAGTGATGCTTTGCTGTGGTTTGCAGGACTGGTCTGTGTCCTTCCGAAGTCCTAATCATGTTTTGCTGTGGGTGGCACTGTACAAACACAAGAAGCTGGCCCTGCTCCAAAGACCTTGCAGTGTAGGTGTAACCAGGAAGCAGAAGATCCAATGGAGGCGCAGATCTGGGAGCATAGCACAGCAGTTTTCTCAGCACTTAACTGACACAGTGGTAAAAAAAAAAACCAAACCAACCAACCAAGAACAACAACAACAAAAAACCACAAAGAAAGTTTGAAGGAAGGATTTGAAGATAACATGATCCTGCACAATTATTTCTGAAAATCTCCTCCTGAGCATGAAGGGCAGTGTAGCTAAGATATATGTGTTATTATTTGACCATCCAACAGGATGATGTTTGGCAAAATTAGAAGAAACCAAGATGGTAAGAGCTTGGAGAAGACTTTTATCTATATGGATGGTTGGGAAAAACTTCACTTCGTGCACTAAGCATCAAGGCTCTGTAATTATTCTATATAGCTATTAGAGGACCTATAGAGAAGTCTAAGTTGAAGATATCTGAATTATTTGTTTGAGTAATCAGCAGGATGGCCTTATTATTACAGGAGACCTAGTGCAAGGTTAACTTGGAGAGAAAGAAGGGTGAGGATAGTAACAGCTGTTTCAGCCGCAATGATATTCAGCTAGTGATCCAGATACAGCTGTCAGAGAAAGGATGAGAATGTATGTACTGAAAGATGCAGGTGTTAGGGAACTGAAGTACTTTGTACATGTGTACATTAGAGGGATTTATTTTTGAAGTCAAAAGAGGTAATATCTGGGGCTGGGGGAAACACTAAGCAAAGACAGAGTCCCAAAGAAGTTGCAGTGTAGGTGTAAGATTAGAGACTTCAGATGCAGACAGAGGAGTACAAGAAACAAAACACCTGACAGAAACCTGGAAACTGGAGCGCATAATCACAGGAATTCATCCATAGAGTCCCTGCAAAGGCAGGCAGATATTAGAAATAAAAGAAAATGTTAAATCTCAGTCAAGAAAGAGTAGTGCATCATGAAGAGTTTTGCTGACTTTTGAGGTCAACTCGGATGGTGTACCTCAGGAAAAATTCAGACAGAAGAGATGGAAGCAAGTTTAGAAAGTACATACCAGCATCATACAAAGGTGAGCATATTGAGGGTTGGTGGTGGTTAGGAAACTGTTCTACAGAGAGTATAAGAAGGCTTTTTACAGACAGAATATGTTAACATTTGAAGCAGCAAACTGCATCCAGAAATCCAATTCTCTCATAAATAAAATACTCATCACTAAAGTGGTCTTCTGTATATTGTTACATGGCTATACCCTTATTGGTAAATTTTGTTGTGCCTTTGTTTCTTATTCAGAGTAGTATGTAAAATGTTCAGATTTTTGCCAAGACTCAGCACTTATTAATCTTGAAGCTTTGCTAATAATAAATCCACTTTTTCCCAGCTTATATTCTTATAAGCGGACAAAAGCAATTACTTCTGAGAATTTACAAAGGTGTTAAATAGAAAATATGGTGGAGAATTAATAGTTGTTTTCATTACAACTTGCCATAGTTCTTATTCCAAGATGTGTTTAATTGAAACAGTAGCACTGTACTCTAATGAACTCTACTAATCCAGTAGAGGCATTGGCTATCTAATATTTTAAGATAACGTTCAATACAGATTGCTTTCTAAGAGAAAAACCCAGTGACCTGTTACAAAATAATTTTTGCAAATGCAAAATGATAAACTGCTTGGCACTTCTTATCAGGCAAACTACTGCTTTAAACTCATGTATGGGTAATGAAGTTACAGTCTGCATAGGAGCTTTCGTGACAGTAAGATAATAAATACTGACATGGATAAATTGTCATGAGTTGAACAAAAAAATCCCTGTCAAATTATCATTTTGATGAGGATGGTGCATTTGATTATAATGAAAACAAATGTGCTGGTGGCTCCTTGCAGCAGTAATTTTGCTGTCCAAGATGACAGAGTTAGTTCTGAGAAACTTTTTAATTGTTTTATCCACATAATGGCATACTGATCACTTTCATGTCACTAGGCAAGGAAATAATCTTGACAACAAAAGCTAGATTTCATACCAGAGGTACCACTTTAATATTTAATTCTTTATTTGTGGCAGCACAAATGAAAATAGTTGTATAGCATGATGACTGGCACAGTGGGATCCCCATTGTCCACATCTTTGAGCTGGATAGGAGCAGATACAGAGAGTATGTACAGATACACGATGTATGTTTAACACAAAAATGTTTGCAGGACCCCTAATAGTGTGGCTATCTAAAATACTTTCCTTGAACTGCTCAGAGGGTCTGCAAATGATACCTGGTTTCACTGTAGTTCACCAGGATTGCCCCCAGTGTCTCAGCGGGTGTTTGTTGCATTCTTCACTGCCACCTATCTCCAGGACCACTATGGATGCAGTTGTAGTAGTTAGAGCTTCATTCCTAAATTATCAAGTGGGGAGTAAAAGTGGCTGAAAGATGGTGCCACATCAACATTTTGTGTGCTCTTTGGAACAGAAGAAGATTTGCTTGAATATTTTTCATAGATTAATTAGATCTGGTTAAATCTTTACTTTGGGGGTTGCACTGGGCATCCCTAAGCTCAGTGCATGAAGCATGAAAGCAGATCATGTCTGTCTTGGGTTTTTGTGAGCAGCACTACATCAAATAAAGAGCAGTGGCTTGAAGGGCATAGCCTATTGATTGTTCACCTGAACTTGATTAAACTAAACAGGTTGAACTAAATCTGTCATTTTTAAATCAAAGTTATGAATTTGAAACTTACTGGTGGTCATGCAGTTCATAAAAATGATAAGAATCAAATTACCCTAGTTCCAAAAACTAATGTTAAAAATCAAGGTAGCTAAGTGGCATGGTTTTTTTCATACACTGCATACTATGTGGAAAACCCAACAATATATTTGTTGTGTTTGTATACACAACAGTAAATTTTTCTCTATACATGTAATTCTCTGAATTACATGTATAGAGAAAAATTTACTGTTTTGTAACTTATTTCACTGAATATTTCAGATTATTTTCTCAAAACCACAGATGAATATATTTATTTGTTTGTATATTTACATTTATAATAATTTATATTCATTTATATCTAATTTATATTAATTTAATTTCAAAAATGTTTTGCTCATGCTATACCTTTGTTTGGTTTTAGTAATATCAGAAGATGAAGAGACTGGCCAGTTTCTTTGTCATTTAGCATGTTACATTGCTACTGAAACTTTTCAACACTGAACATTTCACTGATTCCCTTTTTTCTGCCATCTGTCTGATCTGGCCTTTTTCCAAATAATGCTGCTTTCCCAGTGGACATGGTTGTTCTGGTACTAGAGTTTTCAGTCAGGATAAGGAAAATTCACGTTTTGTTCAGTTGCTTCTTTGATATTGCATATAAATATTGGATGGCCATATAAACTCTACCGTTTGTAGATTCTAAGATGCACGCTAAAAATACCTGTTTGTCATGAACTCTGACTTGTGCTATATTTTATTGAAAACCTGACACTGTCTGTTAAAAATATTTGGTTTTCTGTCTTTATGTTCTGTGCAAGTTAGCTTAATTTGACAATTACTTTATTACAGTACCTGAAGAATGAATGTTTTGAAATTTGGTTGTCTGGTTAAAAAATGTAAAGCTCCAGATTGCACACAGCATTGTAGAAATGTTAATTCAGCATTTTGGAAATACATGTCCTATTTTAGAAGTTCAACATGAAATGTCTTAGGAAAGATAGTATATTTTAGAAGCTGAGCACTTAGGCATGTGCGATTTTATAGACTGTCAAGTTGGGCACAAAATCACACATCGCTTCTTGACCAATATCTTAGGAAGTCTAGATTTATTTAAATTATATGTTGTGGTCATATATTGCTTTAGGTCTTATATCCAAGGACATCAACAGAGAAATTACATCCTACAGATCTAAGAAAATACAATGCATCATTAAAAATGTATATAAGGAAGCATTGTACTTTTACGTTAATGCACAAGTGCATTAACTGTTGAAAAGGGAGAGAGGTCTCATTTCACCTTCTTCCCTTATGCTAGAATCACTTTCATGCTAGCAATTAAATAGTGTGTTTTATCGTGCCCAGTTGTAATAAAAACTACCAGATACTGACAACTTCTTTTAGGAGGAGCATATTACATTCTATTTTGAACTATGTCGATCATCTCTGAACAGTCTTAAAATTTCTTGTTAAACAATTAACTCTGGGTATACCAGAATCCATTTCACAAGCTTCACTTTTTCTTTAAGAGAGAGAGAAATGTCTTGGGTTACCCGTAGTCCTGGTTTCAAGAAGGGATTTTCATCCATTCAACTGAAGGAGTGAACCTCTGGCTTTCAGGATCTGTGGCTGTGTCAGTCACTCCCAGCTCTTGCCTGGGATCTTGAAACAGCTGTCTTCTCCTGCAGGAGCTGCAGGGCCAGCACCGAGCCCTGCGCTGCTGGCACAGCACCTTGGCATTCAGTCCTTGCTTTGAGAATTCGCACGGAGGGCAGCTGAAAGGTGTCAGCACTGTTTAAGTCTCCCCTAGGCCATAAATTGAAGACTTGCATTTCATTTATATAAAGGCCCTTTTCCAGCTCCCTGGTAGTACAAATGTTGCATTCCTTTACCCTGTTCTGAACTGCAAGTGTGGGAGTAGTGAATGTAAGCATGTCTTCATCTTTTGACCTGTGCTTATACACTGAAAGAATGACTGGTACCTGACAAAAAGGAGAGTCAGGAGGGCCTGAAATCAAGGCAGCCAAGGACAGCAATTTCATTCCAAAGGCAGATAAAATTGATAAAACTGACATGTTAAAAAGCTTCCTACTGAGTTTCTACCTTGATAATTCAAAAAGTCTCCCAGGAGAAATAGAAAACATTAATTTTCTGGGTTTCATCTGGCATTTCAGAAAGTATGTTTTCTACATCAGTGTAGATTTCTATAACAAGAAAGCTCTTTCTCATCTTTTGGGGGCAACCAAGTTCAGCACATAAAGTAATTGTTTTTTAGTTTATTTGTAAGTTTATAATTTTTCTAGTGTTGCTGTGAATTTTTATTACACTATTTGAAAGATCCCCAGTGATCAGCATTCAATGTAATCATCTGGAATTTTGTCTGGATTCCATTTTGTGCAATTATGATATTGGCTTACCACATTTTCTTTACTAAGCAGACACTCAGCACTCATAGTGCAGGATGTAGCTTTCCAGCCAGTTATTACTCTGGTAAGCTATTTGAAAAAAACCCACCAGACTTTAACTTGCATGAAAACAAACATGTTCTCATGTAAATTCCTGAAGAGAAAACTGACAGATTAACAAGTATGAAACAGGGAGTCTGCTCTCTTCACCAAAGTTTGCCCAAAGGCTGGGAAGCAGCTGAATTACTGGATAATATTAATACCTCATTTTTACTGTGGAACAGATGTATGCTGCCAGATCTTTTTCCTGTGGAGAAAAAAAGAACACAAAACAACAGCAAACACACTGACCCTCTCCACATCCCAAACTTATATATATGTTAGATATAAATAGAATGTGATTGCTTTCAAACTTCAGCCAGCAAATTTGCCATCAATTCTTCTGAGATGAGAATCAGCCCTTGTATTTAAAGAAAGATTCACTGTTACTTAATTATATGAATGTTGTCAGAAAACAGTCTTTCTGATCAGAGCATAGAAATTGGGTTGTGATGTTAAGTACATTGTTTTGTTGTAAATAGTGTTTTTTGGATTAACACTGTTGACACTGAGCCCTGTTTTTGTAGACTCAGTTGCTAAAAATAGACTTGTATAAATGCATGGAATTTATTTTAAAATATTATAAGGGTTTTTTTTTAAGAGATAGAGATGTTTGGAGAGGGCAAAATCTGGATCATAGTACTTGTAACAAATGAAAAATATTTGCTATTGCTTGTTGCTTTTGTAGACTCTTAATTTCCGCATTAATCTGAGAATTGATTAATGTGTAGCATTGGATATATCTTATTGTTCTGTTTTTCCTGGCAGTGTTTAAACCATCATCACTCCAAATGCCAGCTGGGGAGAACAATTACTGCCAGTGATTACTGCCATCTTACTGCCTCTGCAAACCTGGGTGAGGTTTGCCTGCTCCATGAGGAGTCTAGGTATGAGGAGCTGCCCTTGCCATTAGGGTGTTCTAGTCAAGATGTGCTTCATGGCAGCTCTAATAATAGCCTCAAGACTGTTGTCTGAATGGTCTTGTCTCCCTGTTCTTTTTCCTGCCGTGCCAGTATCACTGCTGTTGGAACTCTCTGGAGCACAGCTGCAGCACAACCCACGGTGTCTCTGCCTCCTGTGTTCCTTGCTGCCCCTCCATGGCAGAGCTGTTAATCAGTCTGAGGTGCCTCAGCAAAGATGGCATGTGTCCTTAAATCTGCCCATACAACTGAGCCCATGCCAAATAATGTAACTTTCCATATAAATGGTCTCTTCAAAGCAGGAGCACTCAGGAAGGCTAAAGCTCAGCATGTGGGTCAGCAATTTTAGTATGTCTTCCTCTTTTGGAAAGGGCGATGTGGATTTGTATTTTCAAATGCTGTGAAAGGGAAGCCCCTCCCACATCTAGAGTCATCCATGAAAATATTCTGGATAGCAAAGACAGCAGAACATGTCAGTCATGCTATCCTTGCACTACTCAGACATCTGTGAAAATTTCATGCTTCTGTGAGCAGATTCTCCAAAGGGCTGAATTTGGCTGCGTGTCTTTGAGTGCATACTTGCATTTTCCCTGCTGTGCCTGTCTGTTGTATGCTTTTAGTTGTCCTTGGTATTTGGGGGAAAAAAAGAAAAAGCACATATTAAATAAAATGTATAAATAACAGGAGACAGCAGGCTTAAAATGGCAAAAAGCAAGAAAAACAGACTTGCTGTAAACCTGGAAATAATGTTCCCAACTCCTAGTGTGTGCAGGAAATGCAGCACATATGGCACATGGAATCACCTGGAGCTAGGCCTCTCTGTTGCACCTTGGCATAGGAGAGCAGGAACAAAGCAGAGATGCAGATTGTAACCCTTAGTGGCCTGGTGTCTGGTAAGGATCAGCTTAAGCCTGTTCTTTTACTTGGCTTCCAGTTCACAAATATGAGATGTTAAAAATAGAATCATTACTGAAGATTCCTTTTGCACTTAAATGCACTTGATATCAGCGCATTTTTGTTGATTAGAAACTTTAAATATAATTCTTTCTAGTGTGTAGGAAATACATATGAATGTAATTGTACCCTTTCTTATAGAAAAGTTGGATTTTATTATAATGACACTTCATTTATGATGCTCCTTGAAAAAGCTGTTTCTGATATTATGCTTTTAAGTGAGCTTCTCAGTGTTCCTTACAATCATTAATGAATCAGACGTTAGATAAAGACAGTGTAGGTATGGCAGCATATCATTATACAGGGGAGTAGAGTGAAGCATAAGGATGTAAATATTTACTACATCTTGCACAATGTTGAGGAAAAGATAGCTCTAAGGGTAGGATGATGTTTTTTACTGTTCATAGTGAACTCATCACAAAAGAACCCTTAAAAATGCGAACCTTTCCTAACTTTTGCTCAGCATTAGCAAAGGATTTTGTCTGGGAAGGAATAAAAGAAAATTAAAAGAACAAACTTCAGAACATCTGATATTGAGTATTTGGAGGTTTTTTGTTTGTTTTGGTTTGGTTTTTTAAAATTTTATTTTCTTGAAAAGGCTTCCTTTTTTTTTTTTTGGATTGGGTTTTGGGTTATTTCTTTAGTACTTTTTTGTGTTTTTCATTTATTTGGAAAAAGAAGGAGGATAAAAATCTTCAGAATGATAGAAAATACTTGCAGTTTGATGCCAATCCATGGGATTTTATTCATACAAGAGAGGTCTGTTTAAACTCCCAAAAGCTGCTACTTCTGTCTCCCTTTCTGCTCTAGAAATTTATTTCCTTCATTCAGCTTACTCTACCACAGATCATTTTGATACCACTAAGTATGTGCCCTGTTATACTAAAGCATGTGCATCTCTGCTCAGTATATCTGTTAAAATTTAAAGGTTTTTCTGTATTTCATGCATTTCTAGAACAAAATGAGTATTACTTGTCATGCATCAAGCAAAACATTTTTTATTCTTTCTTTTTTACAGAGGCATCTTCACTATCACAGGCTGATATTTACAGTTATATGATTAACTAGAATCTTATGTTTAGAAATAGAGAAGTGCCAAGATTTTAATCTTGTGAGTATAATTACATGTATTTTTAGAAATTGAAATGAGCTTATGCAGAGATTTTCAAAATAGACCTAGAAGGAGGAACAGAAAACGTCCAGCAAAGTGCATGCATTCAGAAGTTTTAAAAACATTTGTTACATTTAAAAGACAAAAATTACTTTGGAACCCTAGAAAAGGTGGCAGCTGTTAGCCAGTGGAACTTTTCTTCTGCACTAGTATTTTCTGTTTAATGAAATTTCTGAAATGTTGCTGTGTACTGGGATAATATATTTAAGCTGTATAAACAATTAAATACAATTTTATGTCTTGTATTTTTCAAAAAGTAGTGGACTTAGGAACATAGTATAGTCTATGATGCATGAATTGTCAGAAAAACAATGTGTATGTTCACTTGAGACAAGGAAAGCTAGAATGTTCTGGCTGTAATTAGCAGTTATCGGGGAGAAGGACTCTGCTTTTCAAAATGGTTTGTTTGCAGTAGTTGAAATTTGATTAATGAAAGTTATCTCTTTATCATATTGTGGCTGTTTGAAAAAAAGTGACTTTAGTACAGTGGAATTGGTTTCAATGTTACTTGGAAAGAACATTTAACTTTAAGCATGTGAATGAAGCTGTCTCTCCCTGTGCAGACTGATTTTAACAGCCACAGGTCCTGAGCTCTGCACAGAATGCTTCAGAGCAAAATTCTACAGCTGTTTTTGTCCTCTTTCTCCTTAGTTTCTATATGCTGTGACAATATAAAGGTTTTGGATCAAAGCTGAATTGCATTTGACTGCCATGAAGCAGAGAGCAGAATTGTATCTTGAAATTAAATGCAGCGGGATTTTCAGTGAAGGTGTTGCAGTGAAGACTCAAATTCTTGAGTCTGACCCTTACTGTTGCAGTCTCACTTTCGTGTCTGCACTGAGTTTGTGACCTGATGCCAAGTAATCGTCTCTTCAGGATAAAGTCACTACCCTGTCAGGTTTGCATTCTATAGTATTCACCTTTTTTTGCTTTTTGTATTTATTACAATTAGATTTACATGTTTTAAATGTGTTGGGGGTTGCTTGAATTAGGAAAATGAGTTTTGATGACTTAATGGAAGAAAAGGAAGTGAAGAATAACAGATTTATTGAAAGTTCCCACCTGAAATCCCAGGGATGGGGCAGGGGTAAAAATTTTCAGTGATGGCACTCTGAAGGGGGCAAAGAGGAGACAAATGTGTGATTTCAAATACCCTCAAATTCCTGACTGAGTTCTCTAGTTTTTATATGACAGAAGATGCAAGAAGTTGCCAACACTGGTGCTCTTTTAGAAACAGGATTTATGGAAGTTTTAGCTAGCCTAAACTGTTTTCAAAGTGGGCAGTTACTTTTTGGTTGTCTCAATCTGCATTTTTTAGCACATCTATTTATTGGGTAAAAAACCAGCAACGTCTTTCAGTGTTAGTGACACACAAATGAATGAAGCCACTGATAGTTAATAAAAGCACTTTTACTGAAGTAGCCAAAATTAAACATTTTATTGGTAAAAGAGGATAGCAGCAGCTTTGATGTCTCAAACTCTTTTGCTGTTTCCTAAAGATTTTCACACCAGCTACTCATCTCAGGTGGAGAAAACAGCACTTGGGAGTCAGAGAGCAAAAGTGTTCAGTGAAGAAGTTTATTCATGAGGGAAGAGTTTCTTTGGAGGCAAACACAGAAAAATAAACACAGCCCACTGGATTGCAACAGGTTAGTAAATACAAATGCTACAAATGTAGCATTCCCATAGAGCTCTTTCTGTAGAGGCAGCTGTTATGTGCAGTGTATTGTGTTATTTTATTATGATCACGTTTTTCTAAGTTATATGCCTTTTTTCATTTTTAGTGTGCTTTACTTACAAAAGTTGTTTGAAGTTAGTGAATAATAGCACTGAGAAACATCAAAGATTCAGAAAAATATGGAGAAAAGGTGTTACAATTTAGATGAATCGGTCATTATTAAGGTGTTTTGGGATCTGCTGGTTTGGCTTCTAATGTGCATTCAGAACACCATCTTGTGGCCTAAGTTTCCAGTAATGTGTTGCAGTTGTGAACTATTTTCGTACCTCTCACAACAGTGCTGAGAACTGAGATACCTCTAACTCCCATGAAGGTTGTGGCAAAACTTCCACTGAGCTTTATAGAAGGGAGAGGAAGGATCATTAGTGGCTTTTGTGAAGTGCAATGAGGTACTGATGAAATTATCTGCATCAGCCTGAATTGGTTTTGTTCATTACACATGGAGCAATCCCTGAACAGAGGAGAGAGAATATAAATGAAGTATTTCTTTCACATCAAGGTGCTAAATTTTAGGTGGCATATTGTAAGTAAAAAAATGGCCTTTTGCTAGGGCATTGACATACTACCTTTTGTTCCTTTCAGCTTGTCTTTTTAAACTTTCTGTTGTTTCTTTCTATTAATGCAAAATTGTCAAATTGTAAACACTTCCCTATTGAGAAGATACACTTATGTCAGTAGTAAAAGTGTTGTTATGAAAGGTTAATCTACTGTGGACAAACATTTCTGAACTATTCTAAAATATCTCTCTTCTGACTATTCACAGCTATGGGCTAGCAGGTAAATTCTAATAATTCATAGACAGCAACTTCTTAGCTCTTTTGCAGAAAAGTTGAGAGGGTTGTATTTTGCCATATGCTCTTGCTGTCCTTGACGCATTTCATTGTGTGTGTCTTGTTTGAGAGTTCCATAAGATGGAGAAAAGCAGAATTGTTCCTCAAAGAAAAGGATAGTTCAGTTTTCAAGCACTGCCCTACTTGTCAAATTTCTTGTGACTATCTCAATATAAGATGATATACAAGGACAAATGAAGGAGGTGAGGTAAAAGATTTATAACTAAAATATTGCCAGCACACTTCTACCTGTACCAGACTCTGTCATACATTAATAATTTGGCCTTAACTTGTAAGAGATAGATCCAGGTTTTTCTGTTCTTACACTTCAGTCACAAGACTGATAGGTTGACTGGGAGGCCAGTCAAGCTAAGATATAGATAGATAGATTAGATAGATAGACAGAGAGACATAGATATATATGTATAATGTTTTTATATGAGAAATACAGTGCTAAGTTTTGCTTTAACTGAAACATAAAAAGAAATATTTTTATTTATATTTTCTTTTAGCAACACAATATTTATTTGATTTTCTCATTATGGTTAGCTCTCATGTGACTTTTCAGGCACTCCATTAATATCCCTGTCTTCTTATTCTAGTGAGAGAAATACTTGTTTTAGCAAGGCTACTTTCAATGCTTGATCATATGTGAATTGACAGAACAACCTACATCCTATTTCTATTCCTTTTATTCTGTAGATTTTTACCTATGCAACTTGCAGTAATTCCTATGAAGCTGTCACAATCTGTTCTATCCAAATTACTTACAGATTCTGTTGTTCAGGGATCGTTGAGATGATAGATTGCTATGGTCTCTCTTGTTAATGTGTGCTTAGGGAGTCCTTCATTTACACAATAGACTTATTCAATTTTTTGTGAAATGTGGTTATTACTCTTGCACAGAAGACACATGCTTGATCTAGATATGGCTTGCTTATTAAAAAAAAAAGTATAAAAATAGGATGTCTCTCCACAAAACTCTGCTTTTAACCTTACAAAGTAATTGCCTTTACCTTGCTATTTGAAGGACTGTCAATTTCATGTACTGGACTGTTAATGACATCTGGTAAAAGGTCCAGCTGCAACAGAGGCAGATTGAAGCATGACTGATGGTTAAGGTGCTGGAAACAGTGAAAAATTCACTGAGAAATGTATTCCTATCTCCGTTGGCTCAGTGATGTGGCAGAAGTATGGTTAGAATAGTCTGGAACAGGTTGTGGACTTGTGTATGAGAAGATTTTAATATTTGAAGGTATCAGGTAGCATTTTTATTCAGCCCTTTTTAATGAGGATGGTGTTGACTTTAAAAGCTTTTTCTTACTTAAATGCGCCTTTGATGTTATTATTTTAGTTATAGTGCCCTTTCTTGGGAAGTCATCTGTGCTGTGACCGAGTAGTGATGGGCTGAGGATCTAAAACCGAGGCAGGAGAATACAGAAAATAATTCTAAATATAATCCTGTCAGTGTTTGTTTCTGTCTCACTTCCTCTAATGGGATTGTCATGGCAGTAGGCTGTGCCTGCTTATGTAGGAGCTCATAAGGCTGAGCCCTCTGCTTGAGTCAGGAGCCTCCTAGACTATGAGCATGTGGAGAACATGAACTGAGGAATGCAGGGAGATCCTGGGAGCTGCTTTGTTTATAAGATCAACAACTGTATCAGCTCTGATGACTGCACCTTGTGCCTGATATTTAAGCTTTTGTAGTCTCAGTTGTACTTTTAGCTTCAACTGGGCACGTGAAACCACATACCTTAGAGAAAGAAACTAAATAAATTGATTGTGTCATTCAATTTCAGGGGATTTATCCACCCTATCTTGTAATTTTTATTTACATGAATAATTTTTGTTTACACGTTCTTAATTTGAATGGGATTACTTGCATTAGTGATAATGTGAGTAGCAGGTACAGGATTAGTTCCTGTATTTGTCAGTGATGTCAAAAGCAATAGAATATACAGTAATTTGGTTACATTTTCAATTATAATCTGAAATTAAAGAGCTTTATTTTGGAGCTGTTGCTCTGAATTGCAAGTATTGATATTTGTAATTGAATTCTGAGATGGAACTTTCCATACATTTGTAATGCAGAAAGCTCTCTCATCATGTGAGATTCACTTGGCAGATGAATGGTCACCACTTAGTAACAATATTAAATCCTGCATTTCAAGAGTCAAAAGGACTGGAAGCTGCTTCTAGGGTAAAATATTTAATCTATTTCATATCTCAAAATTCTATAGTGTGAAATTACTAGGTTGAGAAACGTTTTGATAAATATTTGAGTGCGTGCTGTGATTAATTTGTATTAGAATTATACTTTGAACTAGAGTAATTCATGTTGGTAGGACACCTGATGAGGCAGACATGAAAAAGGCTCCAGGCAAACCTCCAATGAAAACTTATCTGCCTTGAGCAATTTTCAGGACTCAGAGGTAAAATTTGATATGGTGTGAATGGGTGGCAGCATGAAAATAAATCATGCTGCAGCTAGCCTGTTTTCCACAGCTACAGGTTTGGGGGTTTTGCTCTTTTTTTTTTTTTTTTTTTTTTTCTTTCTTTTTTTCTTTTTCTTTTCCTCCCCTTTTTTAAATTTTGTACTTGCACAGCTTGTTTTTTAAAGATTTATTTAAATCTGGTTCATGTGCAGCTTTTAGCCCTTATGTAATTAAACAGCAAATCTTGGGAAATTAGTAATTTTGGCAAATATTAGTTTTTCAATGTCCAAGACTTTTTATTGCTGGATAAATACTATCCACGTTTATATAAAACTTTCTTTATGTGGAATAATGTTTCCTCAGTAAAAAAAAAAGTGGGAAAAGAAAAAGCTTGCAATAGTTTGAATACCAGATAGATGCAGATCATGCCAGTCATTGTGGCTGCAAGTCACTTTGTATGCAGGGATGTCCAGTGACCGTGACTCCAATCACAGTTTATTTGACAAAGAGGCAACAGTAGACAGTGAATGCAGTCCTGGTGTTTGCTCACAGTAAGTGATACTGCAGGAACTACCTCTCTGAAACACAGGATGCAAAAAGTTTTTGCTTTAAGGTTCTCTGGCCATTTTGGAATCTGAAATATCTTCTCCATGGCCAGCTTCCTTACTCATCTGAGAAGGTGGCTCAGGACTTTGCCAGCTCCTTGATCACTGGAAATGTTCCAGACCACAGCAGCAGTTGTTTCCCTCTCTCTCTCTCTATATGTATGTATATATATATGTGATATAAAATACTTCCATTATTTTTTCCCATGAAATTCCATAAAGGATAATCACAGTTTGATGTTGAATAAAGACTTCATGTTCTGATTTACAGTAAGTATTTCTAATGTTCAGGTTCATGTTTTCTAAACTGCCGGATTTACTTTAAAAGCAAATATAACAAACAGTGAAAACCTGCTGTCATCAATTGTACTAGAGACTGTAGCTTTGTGAGAATTGGCTTAGTGTCAGGAATGAAAAATGTGTGCACAAATACCCAGGTCTGGAGAACCTGCCTTTAGAATTACGTGAAGAAGGAAGAAAAAAGGGACGTATTTTTTTAGATGACCAAAGAATAACAGCAGATTTTAGTCCTGTTGAAAAGAACACAAGATTAAGATATAGATGAAGGGGTAGTGAATCTAAAAGCTCACCTGTTTTTCTTAGTCATATCAAATGGTCTATAAAAATATTTAATTTTTCAGACAAAGCTTCCTTGTCCTGTAGCTGTAGACACCCTGGCTACTATTTAAGACACAGAAAGACTGTGAAAGAAAAAGGAAATGATATATGAAATATAACAGAAACAGTTTGTCATTCTTGCAAAATAGGGGTTTCTGCTGAATGAGCAATAGGCAGCCTGGTAGATTTAGATAATTGTCTTAGCCTCATTAATAGCTTGAGTTAGTAGAGAGGATTTAGGAAATTGAAGTTGATATGTCCAAATACTGAAATGAAGGACAAGATTTGCATATTTTTGATCATAGACTCATTCATTATTCAAGTCGCGTTTTCATCTGCAATAGGCGAGAGAAGACCACCATAGACTGCAATGATAAAAGCAAGGGCAAAATTTGACTGTGACTCAGGGGGAAATGACTAATCTTTCCTGATTTGTTCTGAATCTTGACATGTAGACCTCTAATACTCCAATTTATGTGAAAATGTCTTCTTTGGTCCCTCAGCTATTAAAAGTTGTAGTAATGCAAGAGCATAAGACCAGAAAAAGCTTTTTAAAACTTATTCTCCTAAATAAGTGATTCTAAACTCAGATTATATCCACTAGACCCTCTATTTTCTGAGTTGCCAGGGAGTTAGCCACAACAATTAGAGTCAGTGGGAGTTACTAAAATCGGTGGGAGCTGTGTGCCATGATGGCATGTAAACTCTGTAAATTTCCCAGATAATAGCAATCAAAGTAGTGGTGGAAAATATAAAGTATCAAGAGTAGATAATATATGACTAAATGAGCCAAATATCTAACAAATGGAAAACATGATGGAAAAGAGAAGATGGATGAAAAAGAGGTGGTTGAATACATTGGGTTATGTAAGACTGTAAAGGAGAATTCATAAGGTTTCAGGAAATAGAATTTCTTGAGAAGGTGAGGGTAAATGGAAAGAAAGCCATCAGGCAGAATTGCTGTGAGGAGCAGCTTCCTGCTGAGATACAAGAGGTCTACTTTCAGCACTGTACAAATGCATCCCAACAAGTACAACAAACAAAAATAGAAGCATCATAAAATCAAGAGTAAGGAGAAGGGGTTTCTATAAGCATACAAACATACCACATGTAATGGTATATTTACATAAAAGAAAGGGAGAACTGTGCAGGAAAAAGGAAAATATGTGAGGAAAACAAACTTTTTTTTAAGGGTTGAGGAAGACAGTTGATAGGATATGGCTGCCTGAGAAACATGGGAAGCATGTACTCTATCTGTTGAAGGGGGTGATGCTGATCAAAATAATTAGTGCAAGGAGAAACTAACTCATCACAGCATGGATTTTTTGTCTAGCAGTTATGTTCAGCAAAATAACTCACTAGTTCAGTAAAAAGTATTACAGTTAAACATAGGACTTACTCTGATCTTAATGTTGTAGATTCTCTAATTCATTGAGATTTCCAACCTGTTAGAAAGTTTGAAAAGAAAGAGGGCCATTACTACCTATATTCCTATTAGTTATACAGGCTGCAGGTGCTTAAGACCCTTATAAAATCTCACCCAAATAAAAATGGAGAAAAGCTATCTCCTCAAAAGCTATGATTTAGAAATGGTCTTTCACAGAGACAAAGAAATAAATAAGAAGTTGTTGATAAAAACAATTTTTGAAACATTAGGGAGAGGGCAAAGTTTTGCAATGGATATGGAAGACGATAAATGTCTAAAAAAAGACTAAACAAAGCTTACTGACTGTTCATACCCATGCAACTGTTGAGTTAAGGATGTTATTTTATGCATATGGTGAGACTGGGCCATAATTGCAGACTAGAGGAAAACCAAAGTTAATCTAAGACAAAGTACTTACTCTGTAGAGCTACTCAGTGGATTGTATTGCCAAATGAAGGCATTCTTAGAACTTTTTAGATCTAAGAAAATCATCTTCTTTCAAAGAAATTGAGAAAAAATGAAGTTAATGTGGCTGTTGCAGCAGGGATTAAACTTAGATGCCACATGAAAAGTTCCAATTTTTATGGGTGCTCTGTTAGCAGAATCTGAAGAGACATAAAAAACCAAGACACGAATTTTAACAAACAGTAAATGGGCAGTATGCAAAGCAGTTGAATTGCTCATTGCTCATAGATAGCATGTATGTTTCTTATGACATTTCATTAAAAAATTTAACTGCTACAATAAGCTGGCTTTATGCCTTGAAGAGCATATTTACAAGCAGTGTTTTACAGGTGGTCACAATTGGTGATTTAATACACAGGCCATCTTTGGAGCTATGTAGCAAATCAGATGAACAAATGGGATTTGGTGTCATTGAGAGATTGCATAAGCTCTCCAAACTAATGAACTTTGTAGTGTGTGAAAGTAAGATAGTGCTCTGAGTACAAAGCAAAAGAAACTACAAAACCCCCAAGAACAGCAGGAGAACACAGGTAAAGGTTTTGAATAGATGCCAAATACTAGAAAGTACAACAGAGATAAATAAAGTACACAGTAAAGATGCAATATAATAAAATACTGTAATTTGGGCTGTCAGCATGAGTGTAGTGAGTTCAAAATAGAACAAGTGAGTTAGCTTTTATGGGGTATTTAACCACAAACTGCCATAAACAGAGACTGTTGCTAGTAATACATATTCAAATGCAGCAAACATGTTATTGGAAAAATTATATAAAATCACACTATACATTTTTTTGTTATATTTATTGAATTTTTCCACTAGACATTTGCTATTTGCCTTTTGCAGACTTGATATCTGCAGAAGTGGTAGCTTCAGTGCCATTTCCCACAGTATCATAGAAATAATTATGACTACATTTCCGTAGGGTATCCCTGCCCATGGCAAGGGTTGGAACTAGATGATCAGTGAGGTCCCTTTCAACCCAGACCATTTTATGGTTCTGTGATGACAAGAAGACTTATTTTGGACAGGGACAAACCAGATTGAACAGGCAGTTCACAATAGTTCCAGAAATGCCTCCTATAGCACGGGTTTTTTTCCCAAGTGATGTTAACTGAAAGTACAACAAGATCAGAGGGAAAAAAAAAATTCTCATCTCAGGCCATTATTTGGGTATGTGGAGAAACTATGACAGATGTGTGTCCTGTGCTTCAGGACAGTTGTTTTCATGTGTTCTGCCAGAATGGTTTCCTTAGATCTTTGTACCACTGGCTTCTTGGGGTGTTGTTGTAGCTTAAGAGCTACAGAGGGTAGGTAATGTCTAAGAAGCATCAATTCCTGGCCAATGCCACGTGCAAGGCTGCAGTGCTGTCTCACAATCAGCTACATCAGACTATTTCTTCACATTTAATGATTGGTATTCCAGTGTCCTGTGTTTCTGATTTCCAGTAGCACAAGGTATGGGTCTTTCAGCAGCTGTTCTGCTCATCATCCTTAACTGCCTCACAGAACCACTTTCACAAACTGAGCAAAGGTAAAGGTTATTCTAATAATTAGTTACAGAAATAAGACAGATATTATTTTCTTTTCTATCTATATATTTATATAAAGTTATATTTCTTTTGTGATAATGTTTTCTATTCATTCTAAAGGTACCTAGATTTTTCCATTATTTTGTTTTCTATATTTAATTTTTGATAGTTTTATTAAATTAGTTCCCATCATTCAGTTCTTAATATCTTCATTACTATTCGCACAAAATATTAATCTTGCATTTGAGGAGGCAATAAACGTAACTGTAAACCAGAATTCTATGTGTATTTCCTGATGCCATTCCTAATTTACTTTCCAAATAAAAGGACCCCCAAACCAAGCCACCACCACCAAGAAAACCTCACAATCAAACAAACAAAAAACCCCCAAACTAAAACAACAAAAAACCCAACCCCCAAACAAGCTCCCCCCCCCCCAAAAAACATAAACAAAAAAACAACCCCCCAAAACCCCCTATAATTAATTAGCAGATTATTCTGTTATTTTAACAGAGGAAAATGCAGGTTTTAGAGTAAAATTTTTTAGAATAAAATTGCAATTCTTTTTTATTGTTCAGTGAATTTTCTGCAAATTTGCTGGTATTTAGTAATCTACTGGAAAGGCCTGCCACCAGCTCTAGCTTTTATCCCAGTTTTTCAGTTGTTCTGTCAATGTTTGATGAGGAAATTACCTGCTACAAAAGAGACATTTGAGAATCAAAGATAGTAAGTAGGAAAAATCTCCATCTTCTTCTTAATTTAATTACTATTTTTAGATTTATTAATTTGCTAATTTCCTTAATTATTAAATTAATTAATCTAATATACCTTAATTAGTATAGTTCAATGTATTTATTTCTCTAAAGAGATATGTTATATTTCAACTGGGGTTTGAAGTAAGTTTTATGTAATTAGCTAGGAATTTTCATTTGTTTTATATGCAGTCTAAGGAACACAGTAAGTTTCTTTGCCTGTTTTCTGGATTATTCTTACTAATTTCTCTCTTCCGATTGGACACATGCTGTATTTTCATAGGAGCTTAGTTCCAAGGGCCTCTTTTTTCCTTCTGCTATGCAGTGTTTTTAGTAATCTTACTGTTTTACAAGTATATATTTACGTACCTATTATATCATAACAAGAAGAGCAAATTTGTTTTGGTTCATTTTCACACTTTGGTGATAGAAATTAAAAATCTTTTCTCCTTCAAAGATGCTTAGAGTAGTGTCTTCATTTTTAATCCTGGAATTGCTAGGATATAAGAGATTAAATTTTGTTTTTAAAGTAATAACTGTTTCTAAAGTAATCAGAAAGTAAGGAAACATATTTCCACACATACTGAAATTAGTCAAATGACTTAGGAGAAAGCTGAACTGAAATCAAAATAAACCTGCAGCTGGTTTTTGCTGATCTTCTCAAAATGCTGCCATGGCTTTTGGAACATTCCACACATTTTCAGGTTAGGAACTTTTGGCTTTCAAACAAAACCAAAATTAGAATTATTGAAGAAACCATGACACAAGCAGTTTTCCCACAAAAAATTTGCTTGCCTGATTGCAAGCAGATTTCATGGGAATTTAGTGATTTAGTTCATTCTGAAATTTACTGTACCATTCAGAGAATTTGTTCTATTTTGCCAATCCTTCCAGGCAAAATGTAGGCCATGGAAATTTTTTCATTCTTCCTTTACTGATCAAGCTTGTAATGATATCTATTCCTTGTGTAGAAATTAGATACTCATGAGTATGGAAGATGACTTCTCCCTGAATTAGGATTTAAAAAAGGAGATACTATAAAAAGGAACTTGACAGTGCAGTAATAGTAGCAGGAAACTGGGAGGTTTTTAAAAAGCAGATGCTCTTGTGAACCAAAACACAAGTTCTGGAAGCTCTGAAATGTTCATGATAAATTTAAAAATACTTGAAATCTGAACACTTTCTCATCTTAATTCATTGAAATTCAAATTATATGAAACTTCCACTTTAAAATGAACATGCAGATGCTTAGATTTTTTTTTTCCCTTTGCAACAAAATTACCTTCTGATGAAATTCAGTGAAAGCAAAACACTTAAACTTTAGACAAAAAGTTAACAGGCTTTATACAGTTCTTTAGAATCCCAACAGAAAATAATTACAGCAGAGATTGCATAGATGTACAAGAAAGCTGACGTAGCCTGTGACATTTTGGTTCTATTTCCTGTCTCTAAAAGCTCGGATCTGCACATCTTTATATAAGCAATTAAAGGTATATTTTGATGTGCATGGAAAATATGGAAATGTACTCATAAAGTTCTCATAGGATGCTTTTTGATTCTTATAATCCGTTCAATGAGCATTGAATCATACTTGTAAGTATACTCCTCATTGAATTTTTTCCTCCTAATTTCTCTAATTTCTTCAGGGATCATGTGGAAGAGGAGGAAAATTTCTGCAATGAAGTTTGAAGAAATTTTTTCTCTTTTAAAAAAATATAAAGAAAGGGCATATGGCTATCTTCACAGCTGCAGCAGAAATTAGATTTCACAATGCTCTTAAAGTAAGTGTCCACGTCTGCATGGTGGCAAACCACACTGAGGTTTGTCACTGATCGCTTGTCTTCATGAACTTCATTCTTATATAACAGTATCTTCATTTGTGTTTATAGTCCTGTTTATAGCAGTTTATAACTGTTTTAGTATCATCCACGTTTACTGCTGAATTTTTGCCAAAGAAACACCCTTGTACTGTCAGAAAAGCCCCTGGGATTCCTGAACAGTAACTAGACTTACCTGCAGCCAGCATAAGCCCCATTCTTCCTCAGCTGTTTCACAAAAGTGGGAATGAAAGCATCTCTGTGCAACACCTGAAGCTCCTCTGTCACCCAATGTAACATGTTTCAGGAAGCCCTTGGGTTTTTGTCCAGAGACAAAAATCTGATCTGAAACTGCTATTTCTTTAATCACTGAAAGTGGATTTGGCATTTTATGTGTAGTTTGTATGATCATAAAATGGAAATCTCTTACCATAAGTATTTTTGTTTGTTTAAGTTAAGGAATGGATGTAATACATCTTATGAAAACGCATCAGTGACTGCAAGCAGTTTAAAATGGTCTTATGAGTTACAAGAGGCTTCTCAGGCATGGAACACATTTTCAGCACATCAGTCAATCTGTAGGTATTGCTCAAAATTCCTGTGGCCAGAGCTCAATTGGAATTAAGCTGACCAGAACTTCAGGGTTTTTCTGAATATATTAATGGCAAAATACAGTGTAGGAATAACATCAGCCCATTACAGGATGAGGATGGTCACCTCACAAACAGGGACATGGACAAGGCAGAGCAGTTTAATGCATTCTTTGCCTCTGTCTTCAACACAGATGATGGGCCAAGGCTGGGGTCTCAGTGTCCTGAGCTGGAGGACCATGACTGTGAGAATAATCAACTAACTCCCAGTAAACCCCAAAATTGTGTGAGATATGAAGCTCCAGCTGGATCCTTACAAATCTATGGGGCCTGATATGATTCATCCAAGAATCCTCAAGGAGCTAGCTGATGTTATTGCAGAACCCCTCTCAATGATTTTTGAGCAATCTTGGGAGTCTGGAGAGGTCCCAGCTGGTTGGAAGCTGGCAAACATTGTCCCAGTTTTCAAGAAAGGCAAGAAGTAGGACCCTGGAAACTACAGGCCTGTTAGTGTCACTTCAATGCCTGATAAAGTTAGGGAGAAGATTATTCTGGGAGGTATTCAAAAACACCTGAAAGACAGTGCAGTCACTGGTCACAGCCAGCACAGCTTCATGAGAGGAAAGTCTTGCTTATCAAACCTGATTTCCTTTTATGACAAAGTAACCCCACCTGGCTGACCTAGGGAAGCCAGCTGATGTCATCTTCTTGGATTTCAGTAAGGCAGTTGATACTGCCTCTCACAGGATCCTTCAGGACAAAATGTCCAGCACACAGCTGGATAACCCAGTCATTGCAATGGGGGAGCAACTGACTCACAGTTTGGGTACAAAAGGGTTATAGTGAACAGGCTGATATCATCCAGTTTCAAAAGAGGGTGATGTCCACTTCCAGATTTCTACCAGTTTGGCTGCATGGTCAGTGAACTAAAATCTGAGTATTTCACACAGAAACTATGATAGAAAGACAAAACAGGAGCTGCAGTAAGAGAAACTTGTCCTGTTTTTGTCCAGTCATCCATTTTAGGGAGAAAAGCCAGGTTGTTTACTAAGGTGTAAATAGGATACAGATTCAACTGATATATCAAAATAAGAATGTTGAATCCGCTGAGAACCTGGAATTAGGTGCTTTTAGGACTAGAAGACTGAGCACATTTGATTGTCAGTCTCTTCCCAAATGATAGGATTAATGGTTTATTGTAGCATAACTGGTAAATTCAGATTTGGTACAGAACAGACTGAATACAGAAGGAAAGAATCTGTTTAAAGATAGTTCTGATAACCTTACATAGAATAAGAGTTTTTCTTACTCTTCTTATACTGCAAATTTAACTGTATTTAAAATCTGCGCCAGAGGCTGTGTGAGACTGTGCTGCACAGCAAGTAGACTACATTATTTGGAGAGTTTTGGCAAGCAATTGATGTCTGCCTCTGACTTGGCAGAATGCAGGTCTTTGTGACCATTATGAATGGGCAGAGAGAACTTACTTAAACTGTGAATGACAGAATCAGAATATTCAAGCATAATGTGAAACTGGATGTTATATAGAGTGAGTCAAACACTTTTTTTGTCAAGAAAAAAAATGGCAGAAATCCTTTCTTCTATCAATTGATTTTAAAAAGACTCTATGAAGTACAATTCAAGAAACAGTGGGAAAGATTTTCCAGATAGTCTACATGACAGTAATAATTTGTATATATTTTGTTCTGGGAGCAGCTATTGTCACTAAATAGGCGTAAATACTTTTAGCAAAGCCAAGACTAAGTAAAAGCTAGAAATGTTTTCAAACATTTGCACTTTGCTGATGCAAATCTAACTCCAAAGGGAAATAGTTTTCTGTAACGAGTTCCAGATGTACTTGTAAAAGTTACAATGAAAAGGTAATTATGTTGTAAATAGTGGGAATGCTTTTCTTCATCAAAGTGAGAGTTTCTTTATTCCTGGACTCACTTAGCTGGAATAAGAAATACACATTGGGAAGAGCAATTCTAAACCCCTGTTACTGATTCTCTAAATTACTCTTTCCAGGACAATCAGTATTTACTTCAGACAGATCCTCTTTCTGATGAATGGAAACTCTACACTGAATACATAGAACACATGATTTTAGATGGGCTGTTCAAAGCTATCAAGTGTCTTCTTCCGTATCTGAATGAAAACACTGAGGCAACATTTAAATCCACTCCTTTATCTGAAGTGCAGCTTTTTCTTAATAGCATTGAAATAACTTTTAAACTTTCTTTGGGCTAAATGTCAATGGCAATTTCTATGATATTATGGGGGAACTAATCAAAACCAGCTATGATACTGCATCACCTGTAGATAGACTGTCAAATACTTTTGAAAAGACCCTTTTCAGTTATTCCTGCTTTTGCTGCTTTTACGTTTTTGTTTGTTTGTTTGTTTGTTTGTTTGTTTTTATAAGTGTCACAGTTGACCTTTCCTCTAGGCTACATTAGAATGTAATTGTTTTGCCAGCTGACTCACCCCTATCCAATGGCTCATGCCAAGAAGGCTAATATCTCAAGAGAGGATGTGAGGACTTTTTCCCATCTGTTCCTGGTGAGCTGTCATATTTGACTCTCCATAATCTCTGCTTCTCTTGTTTATGAATGTATCTAGTCATTTCCATCAGCCACCAGCACATATTTTTAAAATTATATTGGCTAACTACTTTTTAACTTCTTCTGGTTCACTTGCCAAATTGAGAGCGGCTTTCTAATACGCACTGAAATCTGCAGCTGGATGGACTCTCTTCAAAACTGGTTCAGGAATTTGCCTTCTACTTTCACTTCTGCATTGTGTCCAGGCAATCTTTGGCTTTACAGTGCCTGTTTTACTGAGCATTTGATGTCAATGTTTTACTGAGAATTTGATGTCAACTTCTACATATTTCAGGCTGGGAATTTCTCAAGAACTGCTGTTTTTTTTTGTGATTACTGGTTGAATGTTTGCTTTCTTGCTTACTACTTCTCTTCAGGACACCTGATACTATTTCTGCTCCCAGATCTGCAAGTATAGCTGAGCTACGTATCTGCAATAATTTCCTTCTCTATAAGCTGTGAGGTTGCATCCACAGATAGCTGACAAAAGTGTTTAGTGAATTACAGTGAAACAATTATGCTAGAAATTTAATGTAAATGCAAGTTTTTGTGCAAGAGTGCTTTTGCCAGACTAGCAGGACACGCACAGTCTTTGTGTAATTTCTTCCTTTTGCAGGTTTTTCATATGTGATGGAAACAAATATCAATAAATAAATATATCAAAATATCACAGTTTACACAGGCAAAAATAGATTAAATATAAATTGGTTACACTGTACAATAGTGAAAAGGAAACAAAGGAAAAAGTTGAACACAATATTGCATTTTTTGGAGCTCTACTGGAAGGTGACACTGATGGCCATAAGGATCTGAATTGCAGTCCATCTCACTAGCAAGTGCTGCAAGTTAAATCAACATGTTGGAGGATGCGAGTAATAACAAGTGCACTGTTTTGTCTCTAGTTGATGACAGTGGTACTTTGAATTTTTGATGTTAGTGTGATGCATGAAACAGAAATTATAATACTTGAGAAACATGCATCCAAGCAGTCATTTTTTATTAAGTTGTTTCAGAGAGCAGACAGGAAACCTGCTGCTGACTGACAAGTTATAATTGTCATTGCCATCAGTGCAATATCTTGGGTCTTGGCATGTGACTTAGCTTTAAGGATGTCTTTTCTTTCTTGAATTTAATCTTTGTCTCTTCTGCTTTTCCACTTCTGGATGATTGTTTAGCATTATGTAGATCAGATGGATACCCTGGAAGAAATAAGTCAAGTAGCTATGAGGAAGAGGGATTTGGCCACTGTCTCTGTTCTGAAACAACACTTTAACAAAGACTGGTACTCAATGGATTGATGATGAAATTGTATGTGTGGAGCACTTTCTGCCCAGTGGACAATATCTTAGTAAAGGGAAGTTGAATTTTATTAAAATTCTGAGGGTCCAAAATGTTCATGAGACTTACTGCATTTTTCCAGATGATCTGAGCTAAAAAACTCACAGGAAGCATATGATTTTGATTTGGCAAACAAATACTGAAAATGTCTCAATTCACCCCTGCCTCAAAATTAAAAAGTTTTTCTGTACATAACCTGAGGCAGGTTAAATCACTTTACTGTAAAAATCTACAGAGTAATCTTAACCTTGAAGGATTAGAGCACTCCTTTTGTGCGGGTAGGTCAGGTAATTAGCAGTTTAATCACTTTGCAGGTGTGCAAATTATCAGTGTCCTGAGTGCAGTAATAATGTCCCTGACCAGCCCCTCCTGGGGCTCCTCCCCACACCCAGGGGACTCCACAGAAGCTCATCCCTGTGGCCTCCCTTTCTTTGGGATACAGGGTATTCCTGGCTTGCAGCCTGCCCTCAGTCCTGCCCTGGGATTGCTCGGACCTGGCTCTGGACCTATGCTCCAGGTGTGCTCTCCTGGTGGGCCTCAGTGGCTGTGTGCTCTTGCTTGCCCTTATCTCTGTCTCACCATCCTGGCTGTACTTGCTGGCTGTACTCGCTGCTGACGGTGTCCGGGGCTATTGATGCACCCAGAATGAATGCCTGGCACTGCTGCCATGCTTAAGGCCCTCTGGGACTGGGGCCTTGGTTGATGAGGGTGTTGCCTGCTGGGGTAGCTTTCTGCTCATGGCTCACCTTCCCTTGGGGAGCAGGCAGCCCTTTCTGCTCCATGATGAGCATGTGCCTGTTTGCACACAGAGGTACAGGAATGGCGCCGAGATGGTACATGTGAATTGGAGGCAATCCTCTTGAAAATTTGAACCATGATCTTTAATGTAACTTTAATTACAGAAGTGTTGGCAGACCAAAAATTGAGGCAGTAAAAATAGCACTATTGTAATGTTTGAATTTTTTTCAGTGTTTAAAACACTGCTTCTTTATGAATCAGGGTTTTGCTATCAGCCTGATTTTTCCAAGTGTAAAAACTTCTGTAGTTATTTTTTCCCTACCATCATTTGCAGGAATTGTGAAGACATGCATTGCATATGAAAATGGGGACTCTTTCCCAATAATTTCTTTACTACTACTCATTTCTAATCTGTCATGCCTCTTAATGCAGCTGAAAAAATCAACTTCACATGCATGGAAATATCCATTTTAATGTACAATTTATAGACAGGTATTTCATTGTGTTCTTATTTACACATTATCAGAGGATTGCTAGTATTTATTAAACTTCTAGCCACTTTTTTCAAATAGTGATAGGAAACTTTTCTCAGCAATATAACTTGCAAGGAGGTAATGAGGTTCAGCTGTGTCACAGGATTGTGGAATTAAGTTGAATGAGATTCAGAGTAAACACAGATGTTTGCAAAAGCCCCATGTAACTTTTTCAAAACAACATCAAGGGAAAAAAAAACATTTATCTGTGTGTATATCTTTGCCTTTTAATTACTGTGTCTAATTATACTGTTGTGAGTGAGTCCATGTCTGTATTGAACTAGACTTGTGGCTGGCCTTTTTGTCAACAGGTATAGCTGGTAGAGCAGATGAGCCTTTGGGATGTCTAACAGGAATGTAAGGAATATGGCTTTATTTTTTTGGATCAGACTGGGTTCAAGCACACCCTTGTTAAGAGCTAAGCAGGTTAAGCAAAATGACTTGACATGTTCGGGGCTTACTAATATATTCAGTTGTCACTATGTGTATTTTTGTGCCTTTCTTATAGCTGGGTCAAAATAATATATTTATCAAACTATTTTATCGTGAGTTGCATCAATGAGGTATTTTCTGTGTTGCTAAGGATTATTTCAAAATTTAATATATGCGAACATTTTCTAACTAGAAAATGTAAGATATTGTAAAGAATAATCTTTCCCATTAACTGCATTTAGCAGTTCCTCTGTGTAGAGAGTTCATCTTTGTCACTGCATAAGAACAACAGAGAAGGAATTACACAAACTCAGCTAATATTTTTTAGAAAAAGGGAATAAGCAGGGAAAGTTGGGGAGAATGAAAGTAATATATGTGTCTGTGTGTGTGTGGGGAGGGGTGTTGGCTCTGCAAACTGACAAACAATATCTACTTGTAATGTGGTTAGGAATTACCTGAAACGTGGAAGAATCTTAGAAAGATTGACTTCACTGTAAAGCATGAAGCAGTACCTCTACAGTCCAAAGAAGTGTTGGTTATCAGAAGAAAATGTGTACTTTTGGAGGCGAGATCAGTTCTGTGCTCTGAACCAAATGATTTTTCATTTTTTGTTCTGATAACAAGCTGGAGGCAAGCTTCACTGAACTGAGAAATTGTAAACTCTTAGAAAAGGCTGTTGAAAGATAACAATTCTATGTTTCTGCGTAACATATTCTGAAGTCCACTCCACCAAAATGGGAGTGATGCTTGTGTCCTCTTTATCTTCAATTATGTCTAATCTGTTTCTAATTTAAACATGATAATACTGTTGTCAGATCAAATACAGACTTTAAATGTTTTATTCTTCTCCATTGGCAATGTTTTAAATGTATGTGGGCTCTTAAATGTCCGTGGGCATTACTGACTGAGTCTATAAATAAAGTTTTAGGTAAACTTAAAGGAAATAAGAATGCTTAAAAGTGAAATGGCTCATAGTTCATGAGATGGAACATATTTAATGAATGGCAGTTAAGGAAAACTTAGGCAACAATCTCCATGGATTACCTGCTTAACCTCTAAGGTATCCTAATTCAATAAGTAAATTGTATCTTTCAGGTGAAACAGCATGGGTTTAGAAACTTATGTTTTAAAAACAAAAGTGTCCTTTAAGCTTGTTACGCAAGTACTTTCCAGGATATAGATAAGTTAAGAATAATCATGATTTTATGAACTACTATGATAAATCTGTCACTGTCAATATCTTGGAGTACCAATCAGAATTTCAGTCAAAATAAAAACTGCATCAACATTATTTATCAAGGTATATTCCCAAGTACTCCACATTCCGACAACAAAAAATGTAACAAAAAGAGCTTTCCCAACTAGACGTACATTTTTGAGAAAGTGAAACTAATCTGAGTACGTTGCATTTTGAACATCCGTTCTCATGATCTCTGCATTAAGGAGTATCCACAAGTTTCAAATAAAATAGCTGATAAATTATTTAAAAGAGGATTTTTTTCTCCTCCATGATCAAGAACTAAATGAAGAATCCACCTGTATTTTTTGAAAATTCAGTTAACGAAACATTGAAATTATTCTAAAATATATTCTGATTGCAGGCTGATTATGAAGTTTAGTCTCAAGTTAAAAGTAATTTCTTTATTGGTGCTTTCTCCTCATCCTTAGATTTGTCAGTAGAGTGTTGTTTGGGTATCTGGGGTTCAGTGACTGCCAAATTGATAAAAATAAGGGGAGAGATGGTGATGTTTGTCATGCAGTCCCATTTTTTTTACTTGTTTTGGGGTTTTAGGGGTGGTTGGGGTTGGTACGGAACAATTGTTCAGTTTTGTGTAATCTGCTAATTTACTGAGGCTGTGCTCAATCTCACTGTCTGTGCCATTGGCAAAGATGTTAAAAACCACCTGTCCCAAGACAGAGCCCTGAGGGACACCACTCATCACCAGCCTCCACATGGATGTACAGCCATTGCCCATAACCCTCTGTGCCCATCCAGCCTATTCCTTATCCACTGAGTAGCCCACCCTTTGCTTCCATGTCCACTTCCAATTGGAGATAAGGGTATTCTGTGAGACTGTGTTGTAGGCTTTACAGAAGGTTAGGTTGATGATACCATTTTGTCTTCCCTCACAGAAGGCCACTACATTGGTCAGGCACAGTTTGTCATTAGTGAAGCTGTGCTGGCTGTTTCAGATCATCAACTTGTCTTGTACATGTTGTTTTATTGTAATATTCACCTTGCCTAGGCTTGCATGAGCTGTAATGGAAACATATATGGAAGGAAACTCTTTATAAAAAGTATCTTGATTTGCAGCATCATTCTTGTGATTTCCAACAAATAATCCTAAATCCTGCATGAAGAAGACTTTACTACCATTTGGCCTTGAAAAGCAATGCTATGAGAAAGTGTCAAGTTATTCTGAATGACTTCACATTTTCATATGGAAAACAGCAATGCTGAAAAAGAAAAATAAATCATCCCGTTAGGATGCCAGTAGCTGGTAATCCAGGAGCCTGACTCCTTAGCTGTCAGATGTTTCCTCTGAATTCAGAGGGATGTGGTCATGGCCTGTCACTGCAGAACAGAGCTCAGGTCATTGTGTTATATGGCTATATCTAGATAAAAAAGAACTGTAACAGCTTAAATTGGCTCCAGTGTTCCCAAGAGCTGGGGTATGTCAAGCCTATGTGGCTATGCTGCTGCAACTTTTTCACAGAAAGTGTCCCCAGATTTCATGAAGTTTAGCTAGAAATTTTCGGCTGAACACTAACTTAAGAATTAGATACAGATTCTGCATATAGTTATTAACATTCATATAATGGACTATATCTGCTGTAAACTTACTTTTATCCCTTTGCTTATGCAAAAGATTCATGCAATTGTATGCCTAAGGATCCAATCATTAACAAAAATAACTGAGAAAGGGTGTTGCTTGTTCAAATTTGTGCATAGATAACTTTTGCAGCCTAATCTGGGTGCTTTTGAATGACAAATTCAGGATATAAAATTATATATCAACACTTAGAAAGCAAAGGTGGTGTTTAGCTTTTTATTTATAATAAAACAGCATAAAATTATATTAATTTGTATTATGGCTATAGTTCTCTTTTTGTGTTGCTGCATTATAGCTGTTCTTCAGTGCTAAATATACAAATTTATTGTATATTTATATACAATAAATAAAGGAGCAAACAATTTATACAAATTGTTTGCTCCTTTATTTACCTGGAATTTGACTGGTTTGCTCAGCAGTGGTCTCATTCATTGCCCTGTTAAGAGCAAAGTGGATACCTAAGTGTGACATACTGAGGATAGCAATTACCTATGTGGATAGGAATGAAAAATATTATTCAAAAAGGAATAACTTTCTCAAATTTTGCCCTAATATCTTGTGTAATTCAAGTAGATCCTAGAAGTTCATTTCTACAGGGCTAAATGCAGTTATTAATCTCTAATTAAACAAATGAACAACTGAGAAGCTCACTTGGGACACCCAAAAGCAGAATTGTTTCAAACAAGTTTCTTAATGTTTACAATTCTCTCAACATGTCCTCCTCTTATCCCTTATTGTATTTGAAATATTCTCAATGAAAAAGCCACTTCTGTTGTTAGACTGGAGAGCAAGCTGTCCAGATGAGAGCTTACCTGCTTTGTCTTGCTTTTATATTAATTTGCAGGGTTCATGATTTTAGAAGTGTGTGTACAGGTATATGTCTAAATACATATATGCTTATACATTTGTTTATAGTGGCCTAATTGACGAGTCCAGCAATTTTCTGTGAAGTGTTGACAGCGAGCAGACCTTTGTTTGCAGAGAAAAAGATGCGATCATCAGTACATTGCAGAGGCCCGGCACTCACCGTCCCCTATTAGCTTTGTGCATTACTGACCTCCACAGGCATTGCAGGGGAAGACACAGCAGGAAGAGACGAAGGTCAGTACAGAAAGCGTTACTGCTTTTACAGGCAAGTATTGTGTATTTAATCATTGCCTTACACCATTTTTGCATACAAGGCTGGGCTGTTCTGTCTGGTAAAATTATTGGTCCGTGAGAATCTTTTTCTTATTTCAATCTAAGGGTCAGTGATAAAGAGCGCTGTCAAGTTCCGCTGTCGCACTCTATGTCACTGGCTCCATGTCACACTATCTATACTTCAAAACCCAAGTGAAGCTGTCATCACATCAGAGTTCTCTGGGTGCCACTGCATCCAGATCAAGACACAGTTGTGTGCATTATTCTTCCTCATTTGTTCACACCAAGTTTGTCTGTGTATATAAACCCAGATTTGAAGGTGTGATGAAATGTGAGTAGAACCCCTTCCTGTCCCATTCCAACAGCTGGATTTAATGTTTATTTTCTGTTTGCATAAAATTTATTATTAGTTAAGCAAAGTGATGTGATAGTCATTAATGCAGTTGTGTTTATATTTTGAATACTGAAAGGCTCTTCCTTATCTATTCACACCTCTAAAAGTAAAGTGAAGGGAGTCAATATTTCCTCAGCATCCAATTTAGACTACAGGAAATCCTTAAAGCAGAAGAGAATGTTTGAGTTTGAATAGGCATCCAGAAAATTTTTTAATGTGTGAAATTCTTTGACTATCTGAAAATGTAAATTTATTTTCTAGGTAATTGAAAAAATAGAGCAGGTCTAGAATCTTAGCGAATTTCCTGATATTCTTTAAAAGCAAATACACTGCTTTCTAAATTTTAATATTTTTTGTATGTTAAGGATGATTTCATGGTGACTGGGGGCCACCAGGTGTAGAATCCAGCTTACCATGACAATGGGCACTAGGCAGCACTTCTGTTGGCTCACAGGCTGTAGCAGTGACCAGAGGCACCTTTTTATACTGTGGAACCCTGAAGACTTGGCCTGACTGTTGAAGGATTCCCACAAGTTTGTACATGTATTATTGGAACTGTAGCTCATTTACACTAATACTGATTGAAAGCATAAAAATCTTGGTGGAGAAACTCACAGACAAATCATTAAAATTAAATTTTCAGGGCAGAATTGCTGTTTTTTATTGGACAAAATGAGGAAATCAACTTATTGATCTGACTCTATGCTCTTCATCTTTTATTCTAAAGAAATAAATACAATCCATGCCTATAAATACATCCATGATTGCATGACCCTAGTTAAGCAAACTTTAAATGAGCTGTTAGTTGTTTATGGTACTAAAGCCATATAAGCATGCCTTATCAGCAACTAAGTAATGCAGGCATAAACTGTGATAGAAAAAAAAAAAAGTATAGATGGAGTATTTTGTAGTAGGTTTTTTAAGTGACTGCAGAGTATTCCATTTTCCAGGGGCATGCTACTGTCATGTGTTGCTACAAATGTCTGGCTCGATTCCCAGGCCTGTGACTCAGTTCTTGAATGGTCAGGATGGGGAAGCACCACAGAGTTATGGGGATATGTCTTAAACAAAACAGGCTCTGCGTATGCCTCACGCTTAGCGCATATGCAGAATGAATATTTGAGGAAGGAACTTTGAAGTAATGCCTGTTTGGGTTTTTGCTCAAGTTTTCTGAATTTATGAACTCTTCTCAAGTGGCCTAAGAAAATATATTAAATTATTTTGTCTGTGAACTGAACAATATTACAAACTGAAGTCTTAGACTTCTGACTTAGTTTAATTCACTTGCATAAAAAAGCACTAGTAGTTCATTACCATAACCCTCCTTTGGATGGAAATGCATTAGTGGTGTCTGCACGAATAAGCAATGAAGAGTAGTGAGAAGAAAAAGCCTCACTCAGTACCATGTGAACCCACAGTGTCTGCCTCAATTTGTACCTTTTCAGTATTTGACAGTGAATGATAACATTATTGCAATGGTATTTACTGGCACTGCTGGAGTATGGGGTCTGTCATTTTTTTCTATTCTGAATTGTTGTGCATGGCTTTAAAAAGTGCCCAAGGCTGAAATGTGTTTCAGAGGTCGTCAAGGAGGAAACAAAGTGATTTTTTTCACTACTTTTTATAAAATTCGGCAAAACAATTTGAAGCTGGAGGAGTTCCAAACCTAAATGCACATTATTATGGATTCAGATGGATAAGATGGTTCCTGGTGGGGATAAGTTTGTCATAGTGTCTTTCAAGAAATTATAGAACTGTCTTTCGTTTTCTTCTATATTTCTTTAGCCTAAAGAAAGGAAGTTTCAAAATGGCCATTTAATAATCCCCAAGAAGAATAACCTTTGCAGCAGTCCTATTTTGTAACATAAGAACTATGAAAACCTGGCCTTGGATGGATTATAACAGAATCCTGTCTATTGACTTATATTTTATGATTAAGTCACTAATCTGGCATCCAGCTTTACTTGCATTTGTTCAGAATGACAGGAGTCCCTTTCAGTGGTCATCACAGATTTCTCTTTTCATCAGCTTTTCCTCAGAGGTAATTGCAGCTGTACACAAGCCATTCAGTCTCCAAAAGAGGACAAAATTTATTTTAATGTCCATGAGTGCACAGTTACCTCAGAGATGAAGTTATTGTTGTGGAAGAATAGGAAAAGCTCCTGCTCTGATGAAACAGAGTGCCTGACAAGATTATGAAGCAAAAGATCTTCCTTATTTTATATTTATATATTTTTACATGAAAAAAAATTGTTCATTTTTTAAAAATATAAATCCATTTAAGCTTGAACTCATTTTACAGAACCCAAATATTTTGTAAAGTTTATTTCTAATACATTCTATTGGTTTTAGTATCTTGTACCATAAAGATTTTGCTGCTGCAATGGAATTGCTGTCACTGTAAATGGGCGTGTTGCAGCTAACTGGTTTTTGTTAATGAGAATTTTTGATACTCATGAGGTGTTTGAAGTTTTGAATTCAATGAATCATTAGTCCCAAAGCAAAAACATATTTCTGCATGTTAGGTGTACTTCTTTTTTTTACATTCTAGTCTACTGATTTACATGTGGAAGATACTTATAATTGTGGTTATACATCATCTTCAAGTGTGTCCTAGAGCTGTTTGCATAGTGGAGTAATTTCTTGGGAATAAAGTCACTTCATACTGGTGTAGAGCACCCAGACAGTGAGTACTTAGAGTAGCTGCAATGCAACCTTGCTTACTAAATACATATTCCAGGTGATTTTTTCAAGGGAGAACTTTTGGGATTTTTTTTCCCCATTAATATTAATTCCATTAAAAGACACAGTTTTATTTGGAGCCCTTGCTTATACTATGGCAGCTAAATAATGTATACTTTTCTTTCCCTGAGTATCAAACATTAACCTAAATTGAATTTTCTTTGAGAATCTTGAGACAAATTCAGCCAATGCATTTTTTTATTGTAAGAGAGATATATCTGCTTATCTCAGGTTTGAAATTTAGTTTTTTCTGTTTTGTTACTTGCACACCTCTCACCCATTAATGCTACTAAAAAGGTATTGAATAAGAAGTGAACTGATTCCTATTTATGGAATTTTAATACTTTAGAAATGTGTTTTTACTTTGAAAACAGGCAAAAAAATCAAACCATAAAGTTAAGGATTCCTTTCTTATAACAAACAGAATTCTAGCACAAAGGATAAAAATCCTCTTAGATTACTTTTCAGCATCAGTAGGTTTTAAATGTTGAAACTCATATTGTTGCATTTGTATACCATACATATTCATAAATATTCACCTGCTGATGAGTTGGAAACCATGGGCATTGCTGAGAATGTAGTAGGAGCTGTTTGTTTATTTTTTTTAATTTTATAGACAAGTATTAAAGATTGGATGAAAACCCCATGGAAACAAATAAATGATGAGCACATGGAGATGGAGCTCAGAAGATTTGCAAATGTGATCATTTCCCTAATGAACAGTGTTTCGCTACTTGAAATAATCTCTCGTGTTCTGAGCACTCTGCATTATGTAGGAGACTGTAGCTTGTTAAATTCCCTTCATTAGAGGGTTTTTGAACTCAAAGGATTAAAAAAACTGGGGGAAACGAGTATTACGGGATTGAACTCCCAAATCTCAAAGTACTTCTGAAAATATCCCTCTGAGTTTATTTTTTCTTCCATAACCAGCAAATTACCCAGCTGGCTTTCACATAAGATTCAGAAGTCAAATTCCAAAATGTAGTCACTAACCTGCTTGCTTCTTTAGTGCTTCTGTCATTTTGTTCACAAAGGTCTGCTGTGTAAGAAATGAAGACCTGTCAAAGCATTGGGACATGGACTATGCACTGTTCAATCAAAGATTAAGCATCTGAAAAGAGCCAAAGTTTAAGAAATTAAAACTTCTTGTAATTTAAAACCCAGCATTTATGGGCACAATAGTCTTTGTGTTCTACATTTGCAGAATTTTGGATAACTTTATTCCTGCAATGTTTGTATCTTATTTCTAAGGCAAAGTTTGTCAGCTGTATAACACATGGAGGACTTTTTCATTGTACAGCTGCACAGAGGAGCTGTGAGATAAACAGATATGTATAGCTAAAGCAGTAGGGAAACTGGCAGTAAAAAGAGATAGATGCACAAAACGGTGAATGTAAACTAACATCCTAGGGCTGGCTTATAGGAATTAAATATCATCTGGACATGTAGAAACACAGTTTTTGGTAATTGGGAATGGGGCTGTGGCCGAGCCTCATCCCCAATGGGCTACAGCTGTGAGAAGCAGGTGAACAGCATTGAAAGCAATGAGCCATGGAGCACTGACCAGTCACCAAAGGGAACAGAGGGCACACAGGTGCAATGCATCAACATGAGGGGTATGAAAGGTTGGGCTAAAGAACAAGAAGGACAGATCCTTGAAGCCTTCTGAAGTGGTAGGGTGTTACTCTGTCTGGGCAGGCACCTGGAGTCTTCTGATGAGGTATGACATTAACAATTTTTTTTTGTGTTGTATTGTGATACTCTGTGTATCGTGGCCTTTTCAACTGTGACATATGCTGTGGCATGTGATGCAATGTGGATATGTAATAATCCAGTATCTGTTAGGTGTCTCTCTGTTCATACCCTACTTTAAAAATCGCATTGTTAAATGAACCTTTCCCTCTGCCCCCTGCCAATATTTTGGGGATATGAATGATCCGGAGGTGAAGGAACTGCTAACTTAGAAGAAACAAATGTAGAAGGTAATAATTCTCATTCTTTCTTCTCTTAAAAATTTCTGCATGTATTGGGGACTTTTATGTACTTAAACATACCATAGATCAGCTTTCCAAATGTTGCAAAGCAAGCTATATAGATGAAAATTTTACTTCGGTTTGGGGCAGAAAGATGAGGTCACCGAGTATTTGTACAATATGGGGTAACATCAAAGTGGAATTAAAGAATGTCTCAGTGGCTGGGGCACTTTCTAAAGTCTGATGAGACAATGGCTGAGATCTCTTGGGGGAGAAAACTGAATGGGAGTCTATTATATGCTTTTGTTTGAGTGTAACTCTTTGAGTACCAACTGTTTGAACAAAAGCTGTCTACTGAATTTTACATCAACTTTTTTAGGTTTTGGTTTCTATGGGAAATGCTTTCCTACTGTATATCTTGATATCTCCTAATCTTTCTAAATATAAGAAATGTATTCACTCATGTGGATAGAAAAGTGCTACTAGCTCTACTTTACAGCTGGGAACTTGAAAGTTCTGTGATTCTTTAAATGACACCTTCAGAGCTTTTGTGAAAGTAAATTTCCTAAATCCTGGCCACAGCTCTTAATGTTGGTATATCCCTTCTTGGAAACAAACACACAATTTCTAATTACATGTCTGCTGTCACCAGTGCAGTGAGTTAATTTCAAATCCTCTTTATAACCTTAATATCTTATTAAAACAATGTAATGTTCAAGGAACTTAGAAATTGGCAGACCAAAAATATTTTGCATAAGCGAGTTGGAAAATATTGTGATAAAAATAATATTAATCCATCTGGAGAAAAGATGTCCTCACTGGTGAATCATTTATCAACAAAGTAATTTTGTTATGTGCATGCTTCAGATGCGCACGTAACAGAAGCAACTGTTCCTTATTTTGAAGGGTGACCGGATGTGTCTGTGTACTCAAATGGTTTAACTTGTATTTCAGCAAAACAGGATTTGTTCTGCTACACAGAGCTGTTTTGCAGATTAGAATTTCAGGCTTATGATGCTTTAGAAATACCAATGAAAATAACCTTAAAACAATGGAAATACTTTCATTTTTACAGCATCTTTCCTCTGATGTCAAACACCTGTTTAGAGAGTAAGGTTATATAGAAAGATTGCAGTATGGAAAATAGAAGAATGACTTGGCTCCGTTTGGCTCCGTTCATTTTGTTCTACTTTGGTTTAATTTCCTTCAATGACAACTAATATTTCTAACATGTCTACTATAGTAGTTCTAAAAATAGTTCTAATACGAGCTATTACCAGAAGGATTCTATGATCCCTGTGGAAGGTGGGAGTTCCACTTCTTCTCCATGATGCCAGTTCCTCTGCAGTTGTTTTACTGAAAATAATTTCTGAGGGTAACCATTTGGAGTAGGGAAACTTTTCATCCTAGATAGTTGTGTTCTTTAGTCACTGTTTTTAGCCAAATGAAAATTATTCTAACTGTAGGTTTCTTTAACATCTGTCAACAGATTGCAAAGTACTTAAGTTATTTGACAATGTTACCTAAAATTTGGTGACAATAAGAACCTGGTAGAATAAACAGTGGTTATGTGTACTCTTGAGTGCCCTGTGTTTTGCGAAGGACACGTCAGATTACTGTGTAATGTATTTCCTTGCCTGACGTTCTGCTGAATTGAAAGATATGAAGCAAATAATTCTACAGACCTTAGTCTCCCAGTTCAGACCATGTTATCTGTTACATTTAATGGGAGAAGCTCAGTGGATCCTGAGGTCATAGCCAATTAGACACCCCTGAGGACAACTCAAGGGAAAATGGGTATCTTTGTTGTCCATTCTGTTAGCCCAGAACCATTCGCTAATTGTACTAAGCGTGGTTATTGTCTGTATTCTTTTTTGTCTCCCCTTGAGGCTCACTGAAGTGTAATTTTATGTAAAGATGATGGAAAGATTGTTGAAGCTGAATTAGAAATCTCAGAATGTAAAGACTTATGTTTCTAATTAAAAGTATCTTTACACACTGGAAATGAAATAACTTAGCCAATTTGAGGAGCCAGCATAACCATGGCCACCTAGGCTACACAGGTGTGTACTGAGGTTTAGACAGAATTGCCTGACATGCAGCATAGGCTCCTGAGAGGAGCAGGAAGTTTGGATGATCAAAAATAATTAGTGAAATTTTTCCCCTCAAAAAACACCCAAACAAAAAAGTGAAAGAAACCCAAAAGACATTAACATTTTCTGTGGGAAAATGATACTTTGGGTAAACTTCTTGTCAAGAAAAGCAAATGAAACCATATATTTTCAACCAAAAAATAGCAGCTGCTTTTGACTGAGTCATTACTGTAGTGCTGCATAAGGCAGAGGTCCCAGTAACCAAGTAGCTCCACAGTTCATGCTGTAGATTCCCTTGGGCCTATACTGGGAACTGCAGCTAATTCTTTTTATTTCCCACTCCTCCCCAGTGGAACTTGAATTCCTCTGCTGGGCTGTGTATCCCATGACAAGCTATGCTGTCTTCCTGTAGCTCAGCCACTGCTGCCAATGATAGGATGTAATGCAGTCACACAGCAACGTGCAGTCTGAAATATGGGCTGCCTGGAGAACGCGAGCCATGGAGGATCAGAACTTAACTCAGGACTGTGCAGATGGATGCAAAGATTAATATTGACTCAAAAGCTGGAAATTGATATTAACTAAAAAGTTGAAAGATTGTCTTTTCAGACAACTATTTTAAAAAAGTTTTGTTCTGAAACAAGTTTTTTAATATAGCTATTAATTTTCATTCTGAAAAAAAACAGTGTCAGACTATTCTATGACATGGAGATTTCATATTTGATCTGCTCAATTTGGGGATAGAAAAGGAAAGAGAAACTAATAAAAAGACAAGTGTTTTTCCTTGAGAAAAAGAAAATTTTATTTCTCTGAGAGACCCTAGTTTCCCTTTACCACCTGCTAACCAACTTCTCTGTTCTCTTTGTCTTGCTAATGCACTCAAGTGCCTAATCTACAGGCTAGTTTAAGAGTTTTCAAGAGGAAACTAAGAAAAGTCTCGCCTTGTTTTCCTCCTGAATTTTCATTCCTACTTCAGCAAATTCAGTCACATAAAGCACTTGTACTTCTGTCTGAACCCAAGGAGCAAAGTGAGCAGGGGAAGGACGGGTTGGATTTTACTTCATCCATGGAGATTAAAACTTTTTCTACAGTAAGTAACTAACTTAAGTTTTCAGTAATATTCAGGTTGTCTGAGAATAATAAAGTCTTACCCATATGCAACTACAGGTCAGTCAGCTGTAGTGCCATCTTGCCTTTGCTGCTCAACTAGTGATTTTGACCTTGGTTATGAATGGATCATTCACTCAAGTGATGAGAGTTAATTTAGCCTTCATAATAGCCCAGAGCTCAACCTTTTCAGAGCTGCGATTGTTTCAGTGATGCCAAATTATATGCAATCACTGAGTAATGTGAACAGTGATCCACTGCTGCGTCTTTGGATGTAGGCCACCAAAATTGTTCTCTTCATACTAGTAGGAAGCAGGCTAAAAATTCATTCAGTGCTGTGCATTGTGGAGTGTATGAGCCGTGTTACTGCATAAACAGTATACTGGGAGAAAATGAAGTTTGGTGATTTTTACCCGGTTTTTGTTCTGTAGCTCTTTTCTCCTTTGAGGGAACTCTATGGGTTCCATTTAATGGACATTCTTTCTCTTGGATTCACAAGCTTTTGTATCCTATTGTTTAGAGCTTGGGGAGAAAGGCACAATTGAAGACAAGCATAAAAAATGAGTTATTTTCATCTGTCTCTGTAAATTCACATAAGGTGTGAAGTAGGGCTTTTTATTCAAAGGAGACTGGGTGAAAAGAGCAGAACACCAAAGGTTTTATTCATAATAAACCTGTGTTCTGAGCAGGCAGATCACAGTGTGTTTTACAGGACTGAGGTCTTTCACAGTGTAACTCGTGTAGCTCAGAGCCTGGGGTTAGGATAGAGGTTGTTCTGTCCTCCAGGGTGCTGAGCTGTAGTCACCTGGCCTGCCCAGCTTCCAGGTCTGTGTGGTTTTGCATTTTGCCAGGAAACAGGTTTAGCAAGAAGATCTTCAGAAGCACCATGACAAAATCTGTGATGTTATTCACACTTATTAATGATTTTTATATAAATTTCTTCTTTAAGGTGTTAGAGAAAGTAGTAATTATGTTAGGTAGAATAATGGGGAATTTAGAAGGAACTCTGCAACATTTTTTGCAGAAAAAATTATTGAAGCGGCAGCAGCATGTGAAAATAAACTACTAAATCAGTTAAAATAATTTATTTGATAGATATTGAGACTATGCTGAGGATGTTGAAATCTTCAAAGTTATTGAAGAATGGTTGGAAATCATCTGAAAGTCTGTAATCACAAGGAGGTGCGCAAACTTGTTATGCACAAAATGTATAAAAATGGTAATTTTAAACAAAGGCATAAGTCTTATGGTATAAATCCAATCTGTGAAACTTTAGTGGTTTATAAAATGTTAATGCCAAAATCTAGTGATCTCTAGAAAAAATAACACTACTTGCTACTATATCAATCTACTAAGGATGTAAGCCTGTTTGCTTTCATCCCACCTGTGCAACATTCCCCTGTTGCAAAGGTGGGATTCTGCATGAACTGGCTTGTCAAAATCAGTGCCTAAATATCTTTGGCAGGCTCTGTCAGAAAGATTTGTCTTGCAACCATTTAAAAAGCCTATATGTGCTTACTGTTATTTCATAGCAAGTGTTATTTAGAAGGACTGTTCAGGGGTCCCCATTCCCTTCCCTCCACCCTCCCCAAAAAAATTCCAAAAAAAACTATTGTTTTTGTTCAGAAGCATCACTTTTTAAATTAAGATGTCCAGATGCCTGGGAATAAATCTAATTCATAATGACTGCCAGTGGCTTCTAGGGCCACAAAGACAGGCACTCTGGGCCACCTCCTCAGTGTCACCATTCCCATCAGGATGGGGAATCACATAGCAGCCTGATGAAGGAAGCTGTTCAGGGATCCTGCTTTTCATGTTCCTCTGACAAAAAGAAGCCATCATGACCAAGGCAATCAGGCTCCAGAGAGCTGTTTTTTCCCTCTCTTCCCCACCCCCTGCATTTCCTGTAGTAGACATAAAGTGTATTGTGACTGGTTTGGAAGCAGAGTTTCAAAGTTATATGTGTGATACTTTAAACATCCAGTAGCTTTCTCACATGTGCAGTTACAGAGTAGCATTCCAAGCGCAGTATCAGACTAGTATTTATCTGTTCTGAAATTAAGTTCTGGGAACCAGCAGAAAAGTGCGTTTTCGTAACTCAGGAGTAAAACTAAAATTGTAAGAAAACAATACCATTATTAGTTTGCAGAAGTTATTTGCTTTGATTAAAAGCACCAATAAATGTGTCTTGGTTCTATAACTGCTCCATTTAGCACTTGACACATAATAGGTTTTTTTTCCCCACAGTGTAATATCTCCATTGAAATATAATTATTTTGCAGATTGCTCAACTGAATGCCCTTATAAACATGCTGTTAGGGGAACTCACCCCTGGTGATCATCAGAACATCATGACAATATGCACAATTGATGTACATGCGAGGGATGTTGTAGCCACGCTTATAGCACAGAAGGTAATTTGTTGCAGAGCAATTACACTAATGCATTTTTAAAAGCATAAAATAAAGAATAATTTCATTTGTTGAAAAGATATTCTGGTGGCTTATGTACGGCAATGACAGAATATTTTGATTAAATCAATTTTTGTCCCTTTATGTTTTTTGCTTTAGATTTAGCTAATTACATTTACCAGTTAAAGAATTCACGTTAAAAAATATATAGATATTTTGTCCAAATATTTTAAAATGTCCATTAAAAATGTATGCTGTAATGTGACAGCAGGTTTCTCATTAATTTTCCTCCCATTAGTGATCTTTTCACAACTAATATAAATCTCACATTTATTGGAGATAGCTAGAAAGCTTAATATATACAAAATATATGACAGAAATTGCTTCCAGGTAGCTTTTGAGTTTTTATTATGAATAGGTTTTATTTCCCTATCAATTTCTGAGGTGGAGTCTGTACTGCTAACCCTTTCCATGCCTGTCTTCTGCACGGCTGGTACCTATTTATAGTCATTTGCTAGTCTGTCTCCAGACTGTGAACACTCAGGAAGGAGGTGGTGAGAGGCACCATGCAATGTCAGCTCCATTATGCACGGTTAGGCAGGTGAGAGAGAGCTGTTCTATCCTTCACTCCTCCTGCCTGCAGCCAGCTGACCTCCAAAGGGGCACAGAGCCCCCACTTTGAACAAGCAGCTTCGTTCCAGAGTCAGACACCTAGTGCCTTTCTGTTTATTCATGAGGAGTAACAAAGGAGAAGAGAAAAACTGTGTAGGTATGAAGTGTGTGTACGTAGTGCACATGTATTCACCCATCCTCTATAGCCTCTCATCTTTCTATGCATCTGTTGCATTTGAACATTTACTCAATGTAAAATTCACCTTTTGGCAACACATAGCTGCCAAGATCAAGGATTGTGCTGTTTCTCTGCATTTCCAAACACCCTCCTATCCCGATAATTGCAAGTAGTTAATATTTTGCTTTATTATAAATCATAATTTTGCTGCAGACCAGACACAGTATTTAGGTTTCTCAGAAATCCAGTCTTTACATAAATGGTCTAAATAAATAGTTCAAGATGAAGACCACAGTGAACTTGTGAAAGTAAAAATTGTTTTACTTGAAAGAATGAAATAGAAAAAAAAATCACAGTAAATTATTTTAGTATGCCATGAAACCTTGTCCAGGACAAAGTAATGTTTTTAACTGGTATTCTGTAAAACTGAGGGGAAAAAAGCAAAGCCAAAAGCAACATGAACAACAAAAAATCCCTCAGCACTCTTACAGTTGCTGAACAAAATCCATTCTACTGAGCATAATCACTTTGTTGTGGTGTGATGCATAATAGCAGTTGCATCGAAAATTTACAGCAATTTAAAATATTCTTTTCACTGAAATTGTTTATCCACATTGCCAAAGCCTTTAAGGAAGTACTGATGTTTTTCATATTGTCAGGAGCAGCTGTTTCTATCTGCTGTGGCTGTCTAACCACTAACTAGGCAGATGGCACACAGTAGCTGAGGTGTGTCTGTTGTGTACAGGATCAACTTTTCTGGCTTATGGGAAGCACAGCTGCCATGCTATTATGATGATGATGATCCTTATGTATTTCACACATTGGAGGCCTTATATAGAGCTGCACGCTTTGAAGGGGTGATTAGGGTCTTTAGTACACTGAATAAGTACTTAAATAATCAAACTGACAAGCTGTGTGGAAATATGGAATCCCTATTAATGAGAATTTTGGGTAGGGATCAGGGGACTCTAAAAAACCAAGTAAAAGTGTTTGCCACAGACAGAAACATCTCAATATGATATAGCATGTTAATATCAGTATAAATTCAATATCTACTAGAGACAAATACATTTATGAATGAATAAATATGTTTTACATCATGAAATCTGGTCAGTTATTCAAAAGAACATGCTGTAGAAAATACTGGATGGTGAAAACTAGAGAAGGCCTAAGATTTTTGTCTCAGTCGTCAGAAACTTCATCCATAGAATATTGGAAGCAGCAACACCTTTTCCTGTGTGTAGCTTGTAGTAATTAATATATTAATATCTACTCTTTTTTTCTTCAGAAAAACTACTTCCTTAACATTCTTGTGCACTGGGGTAGCATAAGAGAGCTGGAGGTGATAGTAAGATGTGTCTGGGGCTTAAGGAAGCAATGGAGTGCTGACCACGTACTGCATTTCCTGTTGATTTAAAGCATTAGTTCATTAGGCCACTAATCAATACCATGTGCTCTGCTAACAAACCATTTCATCACCTGAGTGCTGGAGCATGCACATACTGTTTCCAACTGACTGGGACCTGATCCAGGTCAGTGCAAAGTCTACCACCAATTGATGCCAACAAGAGAAGAGGTTGTCTGAAAATGGTTGTCCTTGTTATTGTGTCTTCACATAGCTCAGCTGAAAATATTTTAGCCAGAAATATTGAATAATTGTATATTTTCTGGATCTTGTAAGGGGAGTTTATGTTCCATAAAGTATCCCCCCTTGTTACAAAATTTAAAAAATTAAAATAATTAGGAGCCCATCAGGTTGATGTGCATAAATGTTTGTTTTTCAGAAATCCCACTGCTAACATTTATTCTCTAAAGAAAGATGTCAAGGTATGTTGAGAGACATTGATTCATCATTTTAGTCTTGAATTAAGAGCTGAAACTACCTGAAATACAGACTGGGCAATGTCACCTCAATAGTGCTTATGCTGACCACTACTGTGTGTAAAGCAAAAATGTCCAACTTCAGAGCTTACAGCAAGGCTTGTTCTTGATGGCAATATAAACAACCTAATAAAATATTCTGGAGTTGTTTCTAATGTGGTGCAATCCTAAAAGCATGAACAAATATAAAATTGTGATACATGTTTGTTTCTTCAGCTTAATGCAGTGCTATCACTCTCCAAGTATAATTTTGTAAGTTTGGAAATAGTTATAAGAGTAATAACTTCCTTGCATGTGTCAACAACAGCTGATGAGAAAAGCAGGGAAGTTTGATCACTCAGATTTCATCAAATGGGAAGAGGGAGATATCAATTATGTTTTAGTAAAGCTGTGGGATCAATGTGTTGGAGAGGTGTACAAGAACAAAAAAGGATGATGACTCATGGAGTGGAAGGTGGAAAGAGAGAGCATCTTGATCAGGAAAGGACAAAAGAAATAGTCTGATTCCTCAGAAGCCAATGGAGGCAGACCTGCAAGCAAAGTACAAGGTGAGCAGTTTACAGCAATAACAAGAAATACTGCAGGGTTAGAGGATCATGCAGAGATGGTCACAGAAGAAAGCAGAAGTACTGCAGTGCTGAGGGAAAAGGTTTTTACAAAGTCACAGATATCCGAAAGCACATGCAAGACAATCACAAAGGTGAAGAAGATGAAGATCAAGTGTGGAGAAGAGGACTAATGAGCCTGGGAGATTTAGGACAAGCAAGGAGAAGTGCTTGTGCCTGCTGCACAGTAGATGAAAGAAGAGAGATGGATAAATCGAAGGGATTTCTTCAAGCAGGTGAAAAATATCTCTGGATAGGAAGTGAAGAAATCTGCCTTGATTGAGACCAGAAAAATTTGGTGAGGCAAAATGAAAGGACAGGAATAGGTGAGTGTTCTTCAAGAGCATTTACATATGGTAAGAAAAGAGAAGAAATTCCTACTTTAGTTTTTGAGGTAGTGCTGGCATATGCTTCTTTCAGGATAGGATGGTTTTGTGGTTGGAGAGTTGGGGAAGCAGCACTATGGTTAGAATTATAGAAACATCAAATGAAAGATGTATGCGTGGTGGAATTTACTCTTGGAGCATTGCAATCAAAATTATACTCTTGATTGCCTATGTTCAGTTTTAAATACCTGTCTCTGGGAGATAGCTTAGGGTAAAAAAAACCTGAATAACCAACCAAATCAACAAAGACCTTGCAAATTCAGTTGGGGTAATTTATTGGTTTTCTAAGGAAACCATGTACTTTGGAATGAAACCGGCTCTATGAGTAGCTGCAGTGCTTTCTTTGGGTTCAAACTACCAGAGTGTGTCAGGCTTTCCTCAGGTAGCCTTCATGTTTCCTGCTGGGGCATATGAGCTACAAGATCAAAGGTGTCAGCTCACCCTTCCCTAGTGCTGCTTTGTGTCTCAGTAGTAATTTCTGGTCTGGCTTTTTTCCCCCCATAGGTAGAGCTTGCAGACATGGTAGGCACAGTAAGTCCTAGACACAAAGAATATGTGTTTTGCAATTTTGGCTGACATAGTATTTTTCAGTTGATCAAAGTATTTTTCTGCAGAAATCTCAGAAATGTTGACTGTACTTGTGTCAAGTCAGTCTTACTAGAGTAATTCTGAAGAAAATTTGGCCCTGAACGCTCAGATTAAAAATGTGGCACAAAGCTTGAATCAAGTCTAACCTGGTAGGATTGAACACTGCATTTCACTGAGACCAGAAGAATTTTTATATAGAAAGAAGAAACTGAAAAGAATCTTCTCACTGTGTCTAATTTTACTGCTTACTACTGGTACAGTGTCAGTCATAATTGTTACTCCAAATTCATAATCTGAAATAACAAACCATAGGAAAGAGTAGGCTTTGACAGAAAAAAAAATGTTTTGACTCATAGAGGTTGACATATCTTGATAGCTTTTTTCCTTTTTTGCTTTGTTTGTCAAGCTAAGCAACCAGAAAAGTGAGACAGAAGTACACAGAGTCCATGTACTGTATATGTATGACCGTTTAAAGTTTTGCTTTCTCTTGATTTTATTTATTCAGTGTGACAAGAAACGTGAAGCCAATGGCAGCAGTGATCAGGAAACACATGATTGGTATCCTTTGATAGTGAAGTAATAAAATTGGACTGTAGGAGTGCACTTTTCTTCACAAGCCTCTCTTTTGAGATGAAATATTGCTATTCCACAGTTATGAAAGAGATGTTCTCTGCTTCCAAGTTATACCATGCTTTAAAATTTTGTCAAAGTAAAAGGCAAGATGACCATAATAGATTTTTTCTTTCTTTCTTTACATGCATTGTTTTATGTAACAGATCTCCCTTGAGTTTACTTAGTCAGTTATAGCTTTTTACCTTCTAGAGTTGGTAGATTGGCCCTGCAAATACTTGAGTATCTTGTTGATCAGCAGGAGAAAGGAAGAAAATATTTGGGCAGAATAACTCACAGATATGAATTCTTCAAGAGGTGGGCATTAACTAGCATTCCTGGACTTTCATAAATCAATTGAAGAAAGAAATTTATTCTACAGCAAGAAAAAACCCTGAAGTACACTTGGTGTGAGCTGGCCAGGTGTCATTAGTATCAGAAACAAGCAGGTGAATAACAAATTGTGACTTCATTGCATTTTCCCCATACAATAACTCCATTTCTTTTTTATACTGGGGAGCCCAGAACAAGAGCATGGCACTGCTGTCTTTATCTCTCTTCATTTAATAGTGTCTTATGCCTCTGTATACTTCTAGTGCTATAAGATTTATTTACTGTATAAATATTCAGTCTAATTTCTATCTATGACTACATGTTCTCTGCTTAAATTTGCTCTGCATTTTTATTAAATGGATGCGAGACTTCAAAATTTAAAAATTATAACAGTTAATCCCTTCTGCTAAGAAGAACATGTAGTAGTCCATCAAGACAGTTGTTTAATTTTGTTCAAGAATTTTTGAAATGAAAGCAGTAAAAAAAGGTTAATCATCACCTTACAAAGCGGCCCTAATGTTGTCATGACTTACATCAAGACCAATAAAACAGGGAAATTAATTATTGCATTGTCTTAAATTCAGAGGAAATGCAACTCCCTTTTTACAGTAAGACAATGAAGAAAATCTCATCAGCAACAGTGCATATATAAGTTAAGAGTATACATTTCCTAATTAATTACGTAAAGAAAAATCTGCAGGCAAGGGCAGAATTGCGTATAACACTATACTTCTCTTTTTGCTAGTGATGCACTTCACATAATTAATTCTGATTTTAATTTTGATGATTTTTAAAACAAATTGGTCTCTCTAGAGCAGGGATAGTGATTAATTTTACCGGTATTTTTGGTACCTGAATTATTTTTGTTTGTGCAAGACATTGCTCTTGTGTCCTTTAGTCTCTCCTATTGTGTGCTCCCCTGTGATCAGGTCTGCTTGTCTAGCATATTTCAATATACTATTTGTAATAGCCATTAAGGGTCTTTTCCAACTGAAATGTTTCTATGAGTCTATGCTTGTGTGGATCTCTGGGGTTAGCCTCATAAAGGCAGGCTACTTTCCAATCTCTCTAGAATAGCCTGTTTCTAAAGTAAATAAGTCCCTTGAAAGACACAGCAGAGCCCTCTTTAGAAAGGTGGACTTCTCACTTTCCACCTCAGTGAATGAAAAAGTATCCTTTTGTCTATCATTGATCAGAAAAGATGAGATGTGCCATTGGAGTTTTTCTGCTGACAGGGTTATCCTTCTAACGTGTGTACCAACAAAAGTGCCTATAGTGATTCCTGAAATCTTTGTGAATCAAATGGACTATGTTTAAAACACTCCATAGAAAAGTCTATCTTGTTGTCCTGGGCCCTCATCACTGCAGCTGGCTCTTTTTCTTCTTTTATTATTGCTAGTTTGAAGTATCTATAAAGGTTTATGGCAAACTAGAGTACAGGAATGCTTTTGTGAACTCAGTTGCATCTCTGTAGATTTGCTTTCTGTTGTGGTACTTTGAGTTAAGACGCTGCAGGATGGGGTTTGGCCAAAGGAAAAAATTAAATTAGCAATAAAGTGATTTTTCAAGCTTATTTTTCTGTTATCCTATGGCACAGTAACCTTTTTTTTTTTTTTTGAGGGAGACTGCTGAATTGGAAATGGCAGGTTTCCATAGTAGTAAACCCAGGGGAAAAAAGGGAAAAAATTAAAAGAAAAAAAAAGAGTCTTCCAGAAAATATCAAAACTCTTTTTTTGGTGGATACAAAACCCCCTCTTCTCCTCTCTCCCCCCCCCCCCCCCCCCCTTTTTATTTTTAAAGGATTATAGCACTGGGTGTTAAGGCACTCTCAGTAAGAAACAGGTAAAGGCTAGAGCTGAAGGTCAAGAAACTGACATGAAGACAGTTTGGTAGATAGATCTGAGATAATTGAAACTTTAAGATAAAATGGCATGTTCCATTGCAAAACAGGCTACAGAAAACTGTAAGGGAGCTAAAACGATTAAGAATTTAAGCTATATGAGACTGTGTGGCAGAGACAAATTTTTTAACTTAAAGAAAACATGAGTATTTTCTTCCCTAAAAGTACCTGAAATATATGGGTGAAAGATGGTATAAAACAGTAAAGCATTGCTGGTTTATTAGAGGGTTTTTTTTTCTGACTATCCCAAGAGAGATTTACCACAAATTTTCCTGTGTGTATATGCTAAACTCACGTTTTAATACCTTTCTCATTTTATTGAATCATGATTCTAGGAAAGCATATAGGCCTCCTTTTTTGAAAATTGTTTGGTATAAAATCAGTCTTACGTGCTTATCAAATTCTGAAACATTTATGGTTTTTTTAATCTTGGGCAAGAAAATATTTATTGATCTGTGAACTACTAATGGGGTTTTCTTAATCTTGTGCATTTTTAAGTCTGAAAATGTCCAAGTCCAAAGAGTGCTATAAAACATTTCTATTGCTTATAGATACGTTATTAATTTGCCACTGACATTAAGCCACTCATGTGTTGATTGATCTATGGATTAGGCACAAATTCTCATCATCAACAACACAGTAAGAGGATGGTGCCAGTACAACTCTGTCTCACATGTTCATATTTCTTTTTCTTCCTGCAGAGCTTATACAATGATGATTTCAGACCTTTGTGTTAAATGGTGTTGACATCAGAAGAGCTGCAAATTCAAGGAGACTCATGAGAAAGTTAATCTATCTCTGCACATTGTATTGTATCTATATGGGTGCTGGAGGAAAAAAATGAAATTTTTTGGTAATGCTGCTGCTAGGCGAGTATACTACAGAATTTGGGGGGCAGGACAGTATTCATTAGAAATGGACTATAGTGTATTCCCAGCATATTCAGAAGCAAGAATGTGAGAAATACTCTTAGCATTGTACTTGAATGCCAGCAGAGAAGAGAGAAAGCAGGCAAGTCATTAGTGTACACTCCTGTATAAGCTCAAGTCTTGATTATCTCTTTCCAGTACCTTCAGAGAGTTGAGGAGAGAAAGCTGCTAAAAGACCTGTCCTTTCTGAGAGAGCTTGGGTGCATAGTTATATAGATTTAGCTGTCCTTTTCCAAAGGGAGAAGGGGCACCTCTTCTCTAGTCCCTCTCCTTACTAGTCTTTCCGTTCTTCCCTTTTTCTTAACTCTCTGTTTTTGTAAGTGCCACACTTTAAATCCTTCCTGGTGCAGGGAGTCAAGGATGTCTCTCAGGTGTGAGAGTACTGGGTCTTCTCCCTTGTTTCCTGGCACTGGTAACATTCTGAAGTAGCTGTGGACAGTGAGAAGACTCTTCTCAGTTTCTTCTTTCTATATAAAAATTCATCTGGTCTCAGTGAAATGCAGTGTTCAATCCTACCAGGCTATACTTGGTTCAAGCTTTGTGTCACATTTTTAATCTGAGTGCTCAGGGCCAAATTCAGAACAAATCTAATCAGATGCATCTCCTTGCTAAATAAAGCTGTCTTGTTCTTTGTAAGTTTGATTTTGATACAAAGCCATTGGCTTTATGACTGCATGAGGGCAAGTTTCCTATGCATGTGGCATTGCCTGATGCTCAGATGAGAACATCATGTCAGACATGTTTAATCATAACAGTGTTTATTCCTTTTACTCAGAATGTACCCTCTTCATGACAAATGTATGTAAATGCTGAGATAAAAATAGTATTTGACAAGATAGTTGGGTATGTTTCATTTTATTAACACATTAGTCAACTTATTCTGCTGAAAGTAATATGTGAATAGTAGATATGTGTAAGATTAGCATAATTTTTCCAGTCAACATTTGTTCTGTGAGGTTTTTGATTACATTATTTTAATTAAGCAATAAGTCATGACAAGTACAGGATTTCATGGTGAGTGTAGTGCTCCTAACAAGGTATTATAAAGCATGTGGCTGAAAGCCGAATTATTTTAACCATTCAAAATGTGCATTAATAATTCCATGAGACTGACTAGAGTGCCCTTTGGTTTCTTTAATTAAGTATATGTCATTGAACAAAAAAGCATTTACTGGTCATAGTTGCTGGGACCCAGACTCTGCTCTTGGACAGTGAAAAGCTCAGTTTGTGAAAAGGCTCTGAAGCCTTCTGTGCTGCCTGGAATTAGTTTGCTTACGAAACCACACGGTAACTTTTAAAAGATTGATCATTTGACTATGAAGGAAGCCAAATTATCTGTCTGGAATTTCACAATATGTAGTAGGTGCCCCATGTCAGAAATAATGAAGATAAATGAAATTATGGACTCAAAGAAAGTACATATTTTCTAAGCAAGGCCTGCCAGTCAGAGATTGGGAAATAGAAAATGTTTTATTTCTTTGTACCTGTCCAATGGAAACTGAATAAGAATCCTGAACCAGAAATGCTTTTTATGTAACTTACTTTGTTTCTGATTGCATCAGACTTGAGATATAAAATAATAAAATGCTGGGGTTAACAAATGCCTGTTTATTTCAAACAGTCATTACATTTTTTTTTTGTACTTCTACTCAAAGACGCAAAGTAATTTTGATTTCTGTGGCCAGGGTCTCAAAGTAATTAAATGTCTTTGTTGTGATTGATTGTTATTCTTGAAACAAAAGGACCGAAGTAAACCTAGAGCTTATAGACCTGTGTTGGATTTTGATATTACTTTGTGGATACTTAAATAGAAAATGCAAATAATAATTTCTGGACCTATGAGCATGTAAAGCCTCACAATTTCATAAAATGTTTCCTTTTTGTTGTTGTTCACTAGTCCCACCTGTTTTTAATAACAATTTAATGAGGTAAATGAAAGATGTCTTCTCCTCCTCCCAGAATCCATCCTCTTGTAGGCATGTGATTCTATAATACAAGAATACTGTTCTTCCTCCTTCTAGCAGCCTGATCTGAATAACTGAATGGAATACATCTTGAGATAGTCCTGAGGTATCTATTATTCTTTTTCCATGTAACAACTCCCTTTTTTAATGTGTGTCTGTCATTAATTAAAGTGTTCATATTTTTTTAATTCGGGTCTGTTCAGAGAACAAGCAAAGTGATGAAGTATAATGTTATATTGCCTAACTGATTTGCTTATGCTGGATATAAACTGTTTTGGGAGAGTTTTACAGATATTGTAGAAGAGCAGTTTGGGCTCCAGAACTTGGTATGAGAAAGGACGAAGCATTAGCTTGAAATTCCTTACAGAGTCTACAGAGGACTGAAACATTAGAATTTACTTAATCTGGTGTTTTGTTTGGTTGGTTTTGGCTTTTTTTGAGGAGTTGCAACTTCCCATATCTTTGAACTGTTTATCACCAGAGGTGACGTGCTGTACATGACAACAGAGGAAAGTGAACCAGAATATCAATGTCTAGTCCTGTGAGAGACTGAACTCTCCTGCCTGAATATAAGTGGAACGATAAGGTGAAAGTGTTTGCTCTTGGAATCCAAATGTGTGTGCTTCAAGTGATAAAAAACCTCCAGAACTACTGCTTGAATCAATCTTTTGCCATTTGTTAATGTCTAAATCCTGTTTACAGAAAACTAGGCTTTGAACACAGTTTTTTCCTGTATTAACCTTAATAGTGAGTGTGAAGGTGATTCACTATTCTTACATACCTAAAGGTAATACGAGTGTGATGAAATAGGGTTAACAAGTGTCATGAGATTTGATAAGCATTCATACATTTTATCTGACTTGGGGCATTGAATCCATGGAAACATTGGCTTTTACACATCATTTTCTCATTCACAAAATTAAGTAATTACATCCTGGGAGAAATGCACTGGCATTGAATATACAGCATCCAGACTATGCCACTACAGGTAGCAGATTGAGTTTAACTAGCCATATGGATTGTAATTGTCTAAGTATGATTAATTCATAATGTTTCTTAATTTTATGCCTTATATTATGGTTTGTTACTATAATGTCAGTATTTTCTCCTTTTTTTTTTGTTTCTTTTTAGTCTAGGTTTTTATGAGAGGCCTCAAGAGAATTTAATCTTATTATGATGCTCACTGATGATGTCCTTATATTCTGGGGTCTCATCAATAGCTTGTTCCCCTTACTGGAAGTTTCATGGAAAAGGGTTCTGAAGTTAGAACAGATGGTGCATCAGTTCATTGCAGAACTCTGTTTTCAGCCAGAGGAAAACTTTATACTGAAGGTGGAAATAATGGTTTTCTGCTTAGCTTATTGTAAATTCTAAATGGGGTGATTGAAGACTGTAATGATCGCTGCTGTTTGATGCCTATGAGTTTCAACATCTGGCTAATGCCTTTGCTAGCCATAACAGTAAGAAAAGGCACTGTAGACCTTTCTGCTTCTTTCTCTAAGACACAATATAGCATGTGTATATATATATATTTGTAAATGCACACAAAGCTTGCATATGACAGTGTGTGTATATATACTTCATATATGTATATCACTGTCTATATTACTATCTGATTGTCACAATACTGAAGTGGAATATTAGATAATAACATTTCAATGCCAACACCAGGCTTTCTAGTTTTATTATCCAAATTTGATTTCTACTTTAACAACTGGAATTATTTAAGTTGACCTCCTGTATCTACTCTTGCCAACAGATCCAAGCCATTACCCCAAAGGAAATTAGCGAAGATGTCTTTGCTGCTCATGTAGGTTCCAAGAAGAAAGCATTAGTGGGACTTACAGAGATGGTCTTTGTAAAGGAGACTGAAGATCACTTTCTTCAAAGTGATGGACCTCATTGCCCCAACATTTCTCTTACTTGACTTTCCAGCAGGTCATTCACTAAATCGCCAAAGTCACTAGTCTGTTCTGTCATTACACTATAATTGACTTGATGGAATATTGTTAACTGGAATTGTGATTAAAAATTCATGTTTTCATGGGCAAATTAAAAAGTTATTTCTCTACTTATGTTATTTTGGTTGGTTGTACTTCAGTCTAGATAATGAAAACAGTTGAGGAAATTTCATTTTAGAAATGCAGATGGTATTGTCTTAACTTATGCAGCAACTTGGCCTGGTATTCTTGAAACAAATTGCTAAGATCTCTAACAGCATTGTACTTCTGTTGTTTTGTTGTTTTGGTTTTTTTTAAACAGTCTGGCTATATTTGAAAAAAAGAGTGGAAAAACTTACTGAACTCTAGGCACAGGGCTGTGAACACTTTGAATTCAATGGAACCTTAATCACCTTAATGGAGGCTTAAGATGTTATTCTGAATTTGGGCTGAAACACCTAACAAAACAAAATCAGTCTGGTCACTATTTAACATTGTTTTTGGGTTTTGCCTCTGAAGATGTGATGCTTAGTAGATTTTTGCCACAGTTGTCTAATCGATGAATTATTCAGATCAGGCTTATAAAGTACCTATCGATAAAAAGAGTGGTCAAAGCATTAAGCTTTTGAAATAACTATGTGGGAATTTAAAATTATTTTTCTGTATTTCTTCATTCTTCTCAAATTAGCAGTGTATTTGTAACTAATGCTGCCTAATGTCAGCCACAAGAGGGTATGAAGATATACACAAGTGACTTATCTTCATGATCAGATGGAATAGGAGGAGGCTGATAGTAGCTTGGTGATCAAAGGATAGTGCTGTTGACAGAATAAAAAATCAATCATCACAGAACTGTGATTCCTTTTAGTTGCTAATATTTTGGTTTTGCTTTTTTTCTTACAGTGCGAGTTTCAAGTTATGCATCAATTAATTGACTTAATTTCCGTATAATCGGGTTTTATATTGGACTGATACTTTTCCTTCTCTTATTTTCCTCACAAATGTAGTGAAATTCATAACAACATCTCTCGGGTTGGCTGTTGATAATTGCTGTCCCAAGATGTGTAGGATGTCTCTGCTTCAGCCTGTGCAACTGAAGAAGGAGTCTGGACTATTCACTTTTCCGTCTTGAGGTTGTTTCTTAATTCTTATCTATAAAATTTTCTTTCTGCCCAGCCGTGATCTGCTCAGCAAGGCAGCCACGAGCACTCTGACTGCCCCCGAGGTGGTATTGTCCTTTTATTAGTATATCATATTTACTCTTAATTCCTAATACCTATCGCCTATGTTAGACAGTGCACTTCTACTCTAAACTAATCCCCAAGTGCCAACATCACAGCAGAAAATGGCGAACAAGAAGGAGAAGGACTAGACACGCCCTGATTCCTCCATCTTGTCCCCTTAACCCCCATACCAAAAATCCTAAAATCTACATTTTCACCCTGTGAATATTTTATTACACTATTCAAACCTGTGTGACTTTCAGGTCCTCATACAAAGCTGGCAATTTGCTCCAAGGGTCAAAATCAAATCTCCAGGTGTTCTGGGCAGCATGCCAGGGTCTCCAAGCCCCCTGACAGGGTAATTGGCAACTCTGGACACCCGGAGGGATGCACTGAGTTCCGACAAATATTCACATATTAAGGTTTGGCGAATCAATTCCCTTTGCAGAGAACCAGTAATAGTGGCATCAAATGCCCATTCTTCAATAAAATAAAAACACTCTACCTCTTTCAACATGTTAAGCTCCCGAAACAGACTTTAATGTGATTTATATGTATTGCTATAACAATCACCAAGAGACATAAAATATAAATCAATACATAGTAAAGCATCTGTGATTTGGTGAGTGGTCTTTCTGTTCAACATTTTCTACCGTGCTGGTTAGTTATGCCTTTGTGCCTTCCTCAATGGGACTGTTTTGTCTCACATGGTGACTGCAATGACTGAGGTAATTAGCAGAGTTGCAAATGTTTCTAATTACTTTATATCAGTTTTAGAGAATCTTAAGCATTTGGCAAATTGGACTTGTCTCTCTGAGCTTCTCAATGGGATGGGAAGTAATCAAAGAAGAGTGTCAAAAGTACTGAGAGATAGCCAGTGCTGTTTTGAGTAGCTAGATCAGCTAATCATCCATTTGGTACACCATTCTCAAAATACCAGGCCAAGCTGCAGAACAAGGTCATGCTAGACCCCTCCTAATGTCTGATGATCCACTAACAGAGCAGATGGGGAAAGAGAAGATAGATAGCATTTTGCAGCATGGTAGGGTTTAGTAGGGGTTTTGTACTCTTGACCTATTGACTGCTTCCCCTTCTATTTTTTTACTTTTTTACCACTGCTTCATGGCTCCAACTTCTGAAAGGCATATGAGGCCTGCTCCCCATCAGGCATACAGCTCACCCTTCTGTCTGCAGTACTGTCTTGCTTATTCATGCTTCCTGCTATAGAAACACTAAGGTATATTTTATTTTGCAGGTACTTCCCAGGGAAAAAAATGGAGATGTGTTTAATGATGACTTCTGTGGATTTTCATTTGGCCTAGGATGAAGGAGCTCCAAAGATCAACTGAGGTCTGAGCCAAGCTTATATCTCCATAGGGTATTCATCAGGGCTGCTATGCCAGATCTTGCAGTATGATTGCAGAGCCTCTCTGGTGCATAGGTTTTCCATACTGAGTCCTGTTAACATGCATGTTTGTGCTATATTTTAAGACCATAATATTTTATTGAAATTGCAGTAGGGATGTCTGTCTTATGTCAGGAAGATGTAAGTATTAGGGTAGTTAAGTTCTGTCTTTCTGTGTGCTTAAAACATCTGGATTCCTTTTTAGCTCCTCTCTTGGATAAAAAAAGAGCGCTGCTGCAAAGTGCAGGGCTGGGCAAAAACTGCTTTGAAGGGACTGTGCACACTTCATGATGATATAAGTTAGAAACAACCTTGTCTAGAGAAATAAAGTGATCATTTGACGATTTCCACTTCTATATGATCAGCTCTTTCTGAAGTAGCATAATTTAAACTTTCCCAAGAAAGTAATTCTTATTTGTCTTCTTATTCTTTCTCCTTCTCTTAAATAAATATTCCAGTATAGTTGTTTGGGGTGGGAAATTCTTTATATATCTCTGGTGATTTCTTACAGGATTTTTATTGCTGTAGGGATGTTTGCAAAATAAATTCCTGTGTCAGGGTATTGTTTATCTTTAATTTTAAAATTTTGTGACTCTAATTTCTTGCAACTAGAAGTACTGTCAACTGTGACACTATCTTTCACAGAATCACAGAATGTATTGAGTTGGAAGAGAAGACATACAAGGATCATTGAGTCTAGCTCCTGGCCCTGCACAGGACCATCCCCACACCATATGCCCAAAATGCTGAAATGGGAAAAAGTCAGGTAAAATAAATTACATTTACAAATACAATTGGTACATTTTGTAAATCCTTTTGGTTGGGTTTTTTGGCTGTTGTTGTTGGGTTTGGGTTTTGGGAGTTTTTTTGTGGATTAGAGAAGGTGTAATATTATCTATATTTTAATGTCTTATTTTCTAATGTATTTTTAGAGGATATATTTTCCTTCTTTGTTTCTATGAATTTTCTCTGTATTTCATGTAGGCAGCAGTCCATGCTTTGTTTACTTTATCGTTCTAATTATTTTTCTCCTTTGTTTGTTACACCAAACCCTTTTAAAACAATACCAGTAACAGAGAAATTCTATTAGACTATATGTCAGTTCAAGTTCAATGCTAATCTTCTAAATTTTTAATTGCTTCTTTTTCTGCTTAGATTTTTCTGCATATGGAATGATCAGAAGTCAGGAACTTATTTCCAACTTACAGCCAGGTAAAGAGAATAATGTAGCTATGCTCTGGAATTGTCCTTGTCATTAGAGGCTAAAGCTGCAGCATAAGAACTACAATAACTTGAAGTTAATGTCATTTTGAAGTGACATTAGCCTTAAGACTCTGAATACTGTGAACATTTGGTATTTCTTCGTCCTTCAGTGGAGGAGTTGGAAGTCTCTAAGATATCTTCAAATAAAATAGGATAAATGAATGACGAACATATTACATAGCTATGGCTAAAGGAAATCAACTTTCAAAGTTCAGCTGAAAGTTTTCAACATAGTGCAAAAAAATTTGTTTTCGACAAGTGTAAACAAACCTAAGTCTGCTACAGTCCATGACAACCCAAAATAGATTGTGCTTAGTGGAGCTATTGACCGTATTCAACTGAATCAGTGAACTGTCATGGACAATAATGAGGTCAGTGAATTGTTACTATTACTTCTGTGCAGTGTACACTTTACATCCATTTCAGAAATGCCTTTAATAATATTGGTGTAATTATTGTAAGTGTAATCAAAGTAATTGTAATCATAATCAGACTGTAATACACGAATAACCACACATCCAAAAATGATACATGTCATGCTATATAAGCAATTGTCCAATACAGAGCAATCAAATTCATAGCTCAAAAACCATCACTTGTATGGTGGATCTCAAAATGGGAATTCTTCTCTCTCTACACGTATGTTTGGTGTTTTCTGTGAGGTGCCTGTCATTTTAACAAAAGTGACATGCAGAGTAAAGTGGAAAGGTCCTGTTTCAACCTGGGAAGAGGGTGGGGCAGACAGATGAATTGTTCCGTATTTTCTATGAAATCTTAATTGATTAGACGATCACCTTTATTCACCACAGAAAGACTTCTTTCTTTATGATGGATACAACAGCAGGAGAGCAAACTGTTGGAATTGATATACTTTGTTGCTTATCTGAAAGGAGATTTTTTGCCCTAATTTTGCACAATAGTAGAAACTTCCTTTAAATCCCATTTTCCTAACCAGCGCCTAGAATAGCTCTTGTTGTTAGATTCTAAGGACTCTATTGTGGCTTTTAAGCCAGAGCCCGCAGTAGGGGTTGTGGAGGGATGCACCGCCCCCAAGAAACTCCTAGAGGGTTTGTACTTGAGGACAAATCTGATGATAGAATTTAAAAATGGAACAGACCATTGTAGATCATCCAGTCCTCCTATCTGCCAGCACAGGATTTTCCCTCCCAGATATTCTTAATGCATTGTTCAATGTAAAAGTCTCAACTCTGGGAGTTTCCAAAGCTTTGCTTGGAAAATTTTTGCCTCCTTTTTTCCCTCAGAAGTAGGAGGACACAGCAGCAGCCATGACCATGTCTTTTAATATATATCAGTGTGTACTTTGGACTGGTTTCTGCCTGCTGGTTGGTGTGAATAGGGGGCAGATGGATACGACATTTCTCTTTACTGTCTCCAGATGACTTAAAAATACCACGTGATCCCTATGCCCTAGGAGGAGATTTGGAACTGCCTTAAACCATCACCTGTCCTTTAATGAATGTCTCAGATTTTGTAAAGTGAGATCTAAAGTGTAATTGCTCAGTTCTGTAACATGGTGCAGTTAATTTGAGTTTCAGTCAGAAAATGTTGTCCTAATTTTCTGGGTGTTGATTACTCTCCCAACCAGTGAAATTGGCTTGAATGTTCCAGTGCATTTTGTTTACTGTTTAAAGGCTGAAAACTCCAGTGTATTATTTCTTTCTTGGAGAATAATAATAGTGCATTCTTCAATCTTCAGTGCTGATACACCCATCTTCCAGAAGGATTTTGAGAGATTTCAATTATCAGATATTTCACAATGCTTTTTTAAGAGCTGTTAGAAAGCAGACACTGAATTTTCAGAAGTTATGCAAGTCTTTCGTGTAGATGAACCCCCAATCCTGCAAAAAATACCTTGTGTTTAACACTGTTATATGTGAGCAATACTGTCAGATTTATAAATAGCAACACAGAGCTTGATGAATCCATAGGATAAACACATAATGCTGAAGTATCTTGGCATTTACACATCAGGCGGTGTCTATGAAGTCTCCAGTGTCTTTGGATTAATGTAATAAGTAGTGTAAATAGGACTGTTTTGTAGGGAGGTATGTGGGAAGTCAGTGTTGTACAAAATCTGCCAGTAGTGACTATAATTGTCAGAGAAAACCCTGAAGGCATCATGAAGATTAAATTTCCATTGGTATATGTACCATTGTTCTTTGAGAATCAGTAAATGAAACAATATGTTTTAACCCAAGTGATTGGAGGTTAATATTGAGCAAACACAATTTAAAAGGGTTTTACACTTTCAAAAGAATGTTTTTAAGCTCTACTTGTCTGCGCATTCTCAAGTGGGGAAAAAAATTTCTCTAACAAAAGACTAGCAAAGAAAATCTTTAGAGGCAGAGAGAAGTTTACAAGTAGAACAAGCAGAAGGGATAGAAGCAGATGAAAAGCCACTTAAGATGAGAAATGGCCCATTTCCTTAATCTCATGATATATGGTAGACCTGAGAAATTATCAAAATGCTTTCATTAATGCTTATTTTGTAAGATATATAGAGCATAATTGTTCAGTTGATAACATTGTAGTGTTTTGTAGGAAAAAAAATTGGTTTCAGTTGGACATTATGAATCCTGTTCAAATGAACATTTCAACTACTTAGTAACATGCAGGTGGCCAGGACAATGAGTTCTTGCTTTTTTTGGTGATGTTCTGTCTGCACCAAATAAGGAAAGTATTTCAGTAAGTCTTCCAGAGATTGAAATGAGCCATTTTTGAGCAGCGTATTTATCTGCAATATCCAGACGTGACACTGCCTATGTGAATGCATTTGACTCAGACTGGAGTTCATAAGTAAAATTACCAGATTAATCAAAGCATCAGGCTAGCTTGCCACAAAAGAAATGTTTAATTTTATATGCTAAGGTATTTTCCATTTTAAAGCTACAGACAGGCTTAAGGTAGGAAGCCAGATTTCAATATCTAAAGTTCTTTGTCAGTTTAATTAGCTGTTGTCTGACTTTCTAATAGTTTCAGAATCTGATTTTACATATTACAGTTTGATGGCTGTGGTGCCTAGGAGGAACCACAAAAGAGTACCTCTTCCAAAAATCAGATTAATTTTAGAGCTATTCCTAGAGGCATTTTCCATCTACAACATTGTCCTGCTTCATTTTGTGCCACTTTCAGTTTCCAGGTAGAAAAAATACATGGAGTGTTGTATAATTCCTGAACATAATTTCTCTCCAAAAGCTCTTTCAGAATTTATGCCTTTCCACTTCTGAGTAAGTGGCAAAGACTTCATAGTTGTCCTGGTCAACGTGTAAAGGTAAGGATGCATTTCCATTTCTGTGAAATGGCAGCACAGACAGGATGATTCTTTACCTGTGTATTACACAGTTTGCTTATAGTTTGTTTATTCTTTGCCAAATATTTTGAAGACTGTATGTACCTAGATTTCTCAGCAGTTCCTTCACTACATTTTGCACACTTCTATTCACCCCTGCAGTGACCTCATGGGCTTTCTGCCATCTGCCATTATTCCTTTATTCTGATGTACGGTGCAGTCTCACGTAATTTATGACTTTGCCTGATATTTAGTAGATAGACAGGATTATTGCCCACAGATGGCTGTGGTTCACAGCCAGAGGCATCTTCACAGAACTAGTGGGAAGAGATTTATTCATGTTACCATGTGACTTCTACTGTAAGCTAATTTTAGCTCTGGGTTTCTCTTGATAAGTTAAAATGAAACAAGAACTCTGGGTCAAATTTATTATTGTCTCAAGTGATGCAGTTTCATTGATTTCTGTTGAGTCATACCTGTATGCCAGGTGGGAAATTAGCTGTTCATTTTTTTCATTCGTAAAATAAGATATATGAGAGTATATTTTAACTATAATGCCTGTGTGCAGTTACAAATACTTCTGGCCTTTAAGCTGCACCTTTGGAGCAGAAGCAACAGAAAAGATTTATAAAGTCATACAGTTGTTGCCAGTAGATGACATTGTCTGCCAGCTTTACATTTTCTCTGCTTCTTTTTATGGGCCACTGGAGTCATATATTCTGTCATTCTCAGTGTGAGACTCGGAACATTTCTTTGGCAAAGTCAGGGAGACTGGCGTGTTGAAAGTGAGCCAATGCAGTCAGGTGGTTTCATTTGTACTTGATTTTGAGACTAGTTCTTGCAGCAGATAGCACATGAAAATTGTATAGTATCTTTTTGGTGTGTTTGTTTCATTGCTAGTGAAATAGTTGCTGCTGGGAATTTAAGAAATCTAATTAGTAATAAATACACTGAGTTGAATCAATGGCTTTTCTAATACCTGCAAATTCTATGCAGTATAGTGCAGCCTTAAGTGGGTCTATGTTATAACATTGCAACTACCAGTAGTATGCAAATTAAAGTGCCGACATATTTTCTTGCTGCAGACTGAAGCAGAAATTCCAAGCCTCCAGGTTGTAATCTATAGGGCATTTATAAGCAGTTGGGCTTGAGGGGAATGGTGCTTGAAACAAAAGCCATCTGGAATACACATTTAAGATTCTGCTACGGGAGAGCTAGGAACAGAAGTAGACATAGGAAAATGCTGCATTTTCACCCTGCAAGATGCTAAACATCCTTTCCATTTCACTAGGAAGTCAGTGGGAATCAGGAGCACTCAGCGCTTTCAGCTTCATGTAATTTAGGAATGCCATATGTAGTTAAATATGTTAAACCAAAAGGTGAAGTAAGTAAATATGCTAGGTGAGGTTCTGCCAGCAGAGTTATTGATGACAGCATCAATATAAATTCCCACTATTTGTCATTACTGGTTTTGTTATTATGACAAAGATGATGTTGGCAGTATTTTTAAAGTTTTGCCTTTCTGTGTTGAAGCTAATCTGGACTGACACTTGTGAAGAGCACATCTGATCATACTTTCTGAAGTCTATGTTCCCACTGTTTTCATAGAGCAACTTTAAAGCTATTGCAGTCATTTCTCAAAATGGGACAGTATGGGTAAGAGTAAGAACAGAATTTTCATTCTGCTCCTTACTGTGCAGCCTGGTTTTCAAACATGCTTGTTATGGATGAGAGAACACAAAGGTAAAGGGAACGTGCTTGCATGTGGAGGATTTGCAGTTGTTTGCTTTGATAGTATGAACTCAACACTGGTTTTGTCCTTCTGTGATCATTAAAGCTGAGCTGGTATAGAAAAGAATGCAGTACATGTCCCACTGGAGGCTAGAAAGCCTGTGTAGGTGGGTCAGCACATCTGAGTTCGCTGTTTCAGGTGCAACACCTGCAGCATTTAACCTGATGGAAAATTATCTCCCCACCCTTTACTAAAGACATTTCTAGAAGGTACAGGCTAATTTCAGATTTGACATGTCAAGACACAGAGAAAAGTCATTGACACAGCAGGTGCATTTAAATATGACTGTCTAATTATACAGTGATGCAAGTTTGCTCCCAAGAAACTAAATGCAGAGTGTCATGGCAAACATGGTATCTGCCTGTCATGCTGTTAAATGGAAAAGCACTATTTGGCAGTAAGGCATGTTTCATGTATGAAATCATAAAAATCATGGTGTGGTGAACATCTGATCATACCCATTCTTAATCAAGTACTGTGCTGGTTTCAGTTGGGGTGGAGTTAATTTTTGTCACAGTAGCTGGTATGTGGTTATGTTTTGGGGTTGTGCTAAACACAGAGTTGATAATATAGTGATGTTTTTGTTATTGCTGACCAGGGTTTAGACAGGGCCAAGGAATTTTCTGCTTTTTGTACTGCCCCAGTGGGGTGAGGATATTGGGGGTTTGTGGGAGGCTAGGAGAAGACACAGCCCGAGCAGGTGACCCCAACTGACCAATACCAGGGGATATTCCAGACCATACAGCATCATGCTCAGTATATAAAGTGGGGGGAAGAAGAAGGAACGGGGAGCATTGGGAGTGATGGCATTTGTCTTCCCAATTCAGGGTTACATGTGGTGGAGTCCTGCTCTCCTGGAGGTGGCTGAACTCCTGCCTGCCCATGGGAAGCAGTGAATTAATCCCATGCTTTTCTTTGCCTGTGTGCACGGCTTTCACTTTCCCTATTGAACTGTCTGTATCTCTACACATGAGTTCTCTATCTTTTACCCTTCTGATTATCTCCCCAATCCTGTTGTCATGTGAGTGACTGTGTGGGGCTTGGCTGCTGGCTGGGGTTAAACCACAAGGAGTATGTACACTTATTTCCCTTCTGCAGACATGGGGGTTTCCAACATGTATGCAGGTTATTACAGAGAAACATAACTTCTGAAACTTCAGTAGGTATTTTAAGGTTGGTTTGAAGCTTATTTAGTTAGTTTTGATTTGAAAGTTGTGCAATAGAATTCTGAATCAGTTTTAAAGTGACCATAATAGTAGAGGATAACAGAGCAATGTTGTTCTGCAGCTACCTCTAGTCTAATTCTGGCACATGGAGAAGTTCACTGGTGGCTAAATCTAAATAGAACCTGGAGCCTTATTGTATGCTGGGGGTGTGAGGCAGGTAGTTTACAAACATGATCCTAGCTTGAGGGTATCTTTCAGTGATAGAAGTATTTTCTTGCCATTCTCACATGCCCTATATCAAAATTCTTTGTTTCAATTGGCAATTCTGCCTTAGACAAATGTTGCTTTATCTCTACTCAGTTGTTGAAGTCTAAGGAGGCAAGCAAATGTAGAGAAATAGAAAACGCAATAAAGTATTATCTCAAATTATAATCAGACAGCAATTGTTTTTACCTATGGAGAAAATCTAAGTAGTAAATGAGAGTTATTGCATCTCAAATGGATTGTGTTATTTATTAATTTACTTGCACAGTGAAGTACAGGCATTCACATCCCTTACATGCCAAATGCTACAGAGTAAGATAGGTAGGTTTGTTCTTTCCATCTTTTGCTCAGTACCCAGTTCAATAATCACATTTACAAATTTTTACTGTACAGTCAGCTGACTGGGGTTTTTACACCTACTTTTGCCATGCTTTTTCATTTACACTGGCTAGATCTGTATTTAGCTAGCAGAGTTGATTCTGCAATGTTGACATCATTCAGAATTGCAATAATTGAACCCAATAATCAATGAATGTTTTGAGATAATATGTATTCCCCAAAAAGCCATGACAGGATGCACTAAATTTTCTTAGCACTCGCTGAAATACCCCCGCTGAGAAGTAAAATGTTCCTGCAATGTACACATTCAGTCTAACACTACCTAATTAATGACTAAATGCCATCTTCTCTTAGTCATGATGGAGAAAGGCCATGTGTTTTGAGCCCAAAAACATTTACTGAATGACAAAACAGATACTCAAAGCAATCCAGAACAAAGACAGTGAAAATTGTATAATAAAGATGAACATTCACGGTGAATCTTTTAATATCTGAGTTTGAGATCTATCTTCAGTGAGATCCCTTGGTGTTCTTATATCAATCAACCAGACAAAAATTGCAAAGTGAAGGGTGTGACTCATGTGCTCACTGGTATATTCAGCCAAAATTACAGAGCTGAGCAGATCCCATAATTTCTGGCTTTCCAGCACTGTCTCTGGCTCTTAGCATCACTTCATCATCACCACCCTCCCAAGAATCTCTACATTCAGCAGTCACTAAAATGTCATATATGCAGAAACCATTCATCAACCTCAGACTTAGCTTATATAGGCTTTTATTTAGGGCAAACATCGATCCCATCTCATTTCTGTTGCCCATATCCCTTTATACATTCACTCTCTAAGATTCTGCTGCCATCTGTAACCAGTAGTTAAGCCACAAATTAATTTGAGCCAAGATACTTCCTCTGGGAGAGAAAAAATTTTTCCCCTATTTTTTTCATGTTAGTCATAATCTGAAGAGTCTGTCCTAGAAGATCTACAGAGATAGAAATGGACTTGATATCCAAAGAAGGAAATGGATGGTGAAAACTGACTCTCTGATGAACAAGAAATACAACAGATGGTTATCACGTGACGTGGTATAACTTATGTCTTTATTCTAGTGCATTTTTCTGTTTTATATTCAGTGTTGTTTTCCCTCCTTGAAATATTACTATCTCTGTACTGACATCAGTTCTTAAAAATTATGTTTTAATTTGTTAGGATTGTCTTGCAAACTGCTACAGATCCTCCCTAATTCTGACTAAAATATTGCTGTGCCAAGATATTCAGTTTCTCAAAAGAATGTTGCTAATTAATTTATTGCTTACCAAATGTTGATTTATAGTTCACATTAGAAACACCTTTTTTAAGCATCTTGTAACTATTTAGAAAATAACCATATATAAAAAAGTTCTCTGCTTTTGTTGCTCATTACTGTGTGATGGGACTGCATATGGCCACATTACAGATATCTTTCTCTAAACAGTTTTCTGCAAGGCTGAATCCTTCTGAAGACTTAGGAAAACTCTGTGAAATGCTGTGTTTTCTGGAAGAGAGGAGTTCGCTGCTCTTCACAGACTGCTGATTCTGGTCATAGCTATAAAAGGCCTAATTACAGCCTTTACTGGAAACCCTGTAGTATCCTTGGCACCTGCTGCTGCTGCACAGTGAGTACTTTTCTTGTTGCACAATGGATCTGTCCTTTTCATTGCTCAACAGTCTTCTTCTCACACCTTCAAACAAATACCATTGTTTCCTGGAGAAAGAATGTTTAAGGGGTGCTGTAGCATTCACCCTTCCAAATGGCAGAGCTGTCTCTGTGGAGCTCTGTCATGCTAGAGGGCTCAATCCAGTGTACAAGTACTTCTTCCTAACATAATCAGGAAAGGACAGCTGACACATAATTTCATGTTTTAGGTTGTCAGGTGGTTCTTGGCTCCTTAGAAGCTCAGACCACTTCAAGGACAGCAGGCATTTGTTCCTGATGTTGAGCACTACACAATCTTCCTGTACCATCCCCTTCTATTTTAAAGGGAAGGGAAAAGATGAGTTCTCAAAGAGAATTACTGATTATTAAATTTCCATTGAACTAAAAATATAATCTGCAGGAGTTTAAAGCAACTTGCTGGCACTGTTTAAAATTGGGGAAGGTAGCAGTTCTGATCAGATCATGCCTGATCAGAAAGTTAAGGGAAAATGGTAGGAAATACAATATAGTGGGTTCTGGAACATATTGATAATTAGACCAAATCTGCCATCATTTTTAAATCAGAAATTTTTGTGCCAAGTTGCTGGTATTATACTTTGTAGTGAGTTTCAGAGCAACTCACTGAGTTTTCTGAAAACTTTTTTGATCAAATGGTTCAGCTGTGAAAAAGAGAAGGCAGAAATAAAACCAAAGCTTTGTGAACAGTGTACAATGGTCTTTAGTTTCAAATTCAGGTCTGGATCCAACTTTTGAATTCCTGAAAGTCTCTTTGAATCCAGGCTTTTGGTTTAGGGGCACAAGGTAGTTCTAGCAGTTTTTTGCAGGTCTAATTAGGAGCTTAATTTCTTTATGAAAGAAGAATATGAAGTTGATTTTTTTTTCTCTATTTATTTTATAAATATATGGGGCAAACCCAAGCTAAGTTTAGATTCTGTGTCTACACCAATGGACAGGTGCAATCAGACTGTTCAGACTAAACAATTCTCACAGCATATAGGGAAAGAGAATGCACAGAGACATTATTCTCTTTTGGTGTCCAGATCTAGGAAGATTGGATATTTGGGGATCAGGGCTATGAATTTACTTACATAATTAATGGAAGACTTTCTTTTTGTCTACAGTGAGCTTGCATGCAGTCCTGTTAGGAAAAATTACTAATTCTAAGACTATATCTCATGGTCTTTGGGCACACACATGTGTCAGCTCTGAGTTTGGGAACATAACATTTTTCCACTGATCCCAGAGTAAAATGTCTTGCCTGACCTCAGAAAGTGTTCTAAAATTTATTACTTAGAGAAGTTCAGAAATGGTGCCAGTTACTCCTTTTTCTCAGTAGGGGCTACATCAATCCCAAGCACTGAGTACTCATATTGCTAGTGAAAAATGGTAGCCTGGGAATGAAGTGCGTTTATTTGGGATATAAGTGTAACATGGAGTCACCAACATCACTTTCTGTAGTTTGTTGAAATTTACAACATTTTAGTTCTAAATTCAGGGTGGGAGCGGTGGGAGGAAGTGTTATACCCCTGTGAAGTATGGTGCCAGATGACCTTTCTGCCTGAAATAGTATGATTTGTTACAGCATGTTATTGTACAGAGAAAGTAATTTAGTGCTACCAGTAAGTTGTACAAGAAATCATATCGTTAAAGTTTGGATTGGAGTTTTGCAATTATTGCTTTTCATCTCCTTAAAAGGATTATGTTCTCCACTCTTGCGTTGGTGGGCTGAGGTGAAGTCATAAAACCAGTTACAAAATTTATATCTGGCAAGTTTTTTCCATGTGGAAAAAGATTGGAGATAACTATACTCATGGTCTGGAAAAGCTGATGGAGGAAAGAAAGGAAAGTTACTGCCAAGTAGGCACATGCTGGTCAGATAAGAATGATCCCATGCCTCAGTTATGATGCCTACTACTACAAACTCTTCAGACCACCCTCTTAGCTGATTTGATTTATGTGATTGAATATAGCTAGGATTGGGTTTGAAAGACAGCTGAGTATCTCTAGGCAACTTCTGAGTATGTCAACAGTGCCCAGGCTAGGAGGCCTAGTTTCCTTCTTCCCTGGAGTTCAGTGAATTGTTTGCCAGAGACTTGTATACCTGTTCCATCCCTCTTTCCACTCCAGCCTCCTACATACATCCCTGCAAGCAGAGTAGGCAGCCATCACTGGGAGCTCAAGGAGCTTGCTCCTTGCAGTGGTCTTGATGTGGAACTGCTCTTGGAGATGAAAGTCCCCATTGCACACCTGGAGAGGAGAGAGGCCTGCCTGCCTTGCCAGCTCTTGCCTTGCCTGTGTTCTCTGTTCTGTTCCCTTCACCACCCAGTCCCTTGTCCTTTCTCCAGTATAGCTACAGTAGGTGGCTGTGGGTCCTTCCTGTTGCTGGCTTCCTGGAAGGGAAAAAAATCCTTTGTTCCATTTCTGCCATATGGAAACCAAGACTGTGGCTGGTTAGGGTGGTGTGAGAGGCCTGGACAGAGACGAGACCTTGCCTCTGTATGCTCTGCTTCTGTTCCTCCCAGTGGCAAATAGCTTTATGGCCTTTTTCTGAGGGATGGGGATTTACTTAAGCCATGTGCCAGAAAACCAATTTCAGCCTCTGAATCCTGTCAACTGTATAATAGATAATGTATTTCTGAGCCTGTGGTGAGGACAACTTTGTGGTCCATGCAGGAGTGACTTGGAGGAGAGGAAGAGGAGCACCCAGGAGCACATTCACTGTCAGGCAGGGCCTTCTTTGCTGGGGACAGAAATGGTGGAAGAGAGTTTTGTCATGCTGGCATAAGGCCTTCCCCTTGAAGGCAGTGAGTTTTGGGGGACCAAACCAGTTTCCCTGGAGCAGGAGGGAAAAATACCAGAGTCTGGGAGAGGACTGTGAGCTCTGTCCAGGCATCCAGAAGACTGGGGCATGTAGAGCAGCAGCAGTCAGCGCCTGGCATTTGGCCTTGGCTAGACAGTGCTTTCACGGGAGCAACCCACAACAACTTTCTCAAACTCCCCCTTCCCCACCCATACCCTGGAAGTGTAGGCGACACCCTGTGTTTTCTTCTGAAACGTATTTTCCAGCTCTACTTTTATATCTGTCCAGTCCCTTGGGATCTTCTATTTCTATCTGCATGTATGGTTCCCACAAATTAATAAAGGCTTCCACTTTGGTGGGCCTTCTTTTTCGTTTCTGATGGATGCAGCATTCTTGGAAGAACCTGCCTATGATGTTCTAGAGAGAATCTTGTGGGCATATTATAGGATCTGATCTTTTCACTAGTAAAGTGAAGGAAAAAAAATGTGCTATCACCAGTATGCCAATTTTATTTGTATTATAGCACCTCAGGCTTGTAATTAGGTAGATTGTGCTGAATTCAGTGAAGTTATAAAAACCTAAACATTTATTCAGTAGCTTTGATTTACCCACTTAATCATTTACTTGTTTGCAAGAATTATCTGTTCTGCATCCACCTGGAGCTTTTATTTTATTACTCTTTGTGATCTAAAATTTGGCTAAAAGAAAAACCCTCAAGGTTGACAAGGACTGGGATTGACAGAACTGTGGCTCTTTGAAATCCCTGTTGTCCATTTAAATTTTAATGTTTCTATCATTTGTTCCTCAGTGTAAATTAACAGCCATGGCAGTGTGTTGGGTTTCTTTTTTGAAGTCAAGACTTTAAATTTAATTCAATAGCCTAGATTTACAGCTATTCTATATTTCACAAGGCAGAATCAATAATGTGACTGAAGTGAAGAAGATAAAAATTTATGGTATCTTGCAATTTAATGGTTGAAAAGATGCAATTGGAGAGATCATAAATTGTGAAGGAGTTTATGCTTCATTGCTCCTGATTCAGTGCTTGCTGTTAGAACTTGATTTGTGACTATTCACAAGGTGTGATTAATGGTGTGATCGATGCTTGCTTCAGTGCAGTAAAGCAGTTGTAATGCTCTTCATTAGAATAAATAAAATAAATTGACTGAGGCTTTATAAAAACTGTGTAACATTTAAAATCTAAAATGTCAATTTTTTTTTCCTGTTACAATTTAGGTTTCTTCAGGCAGTTTCCACCTACATCACATCAGTCATTGTCATTCTTTTTGGATATTATAGAAATCCATGTGGGTTTGGGTTAGCTTTATGCAAAGCTCAGTGAAGGGGAAAAAAAAAAGATTTGAATAGGGCTGACTAGAGACTAAGATTTCTCATGGCTGTGTTTTGCCATCCTGGAAAAGTACATGTATTCTCCTTTAGCACATGTAAGTTTAAAGGAATCAAGGCAGAAAATGAATCTTTCCATATACAGCTCTACTAAAACCAATAAAAATTAATAATGTTCATTGTTTTTAAATGGGATGGATGTATGATTGACGCCCTAGCAGAGACAATGAAGATAAAGAGTCCTTTTTGAATAGTGTTTTTTTGATTTAAGGATGTTCGTTACATAATCCAAAGCTATCTCACAGTGTGCTCTAAAACAGGGGAATACGAGACAACTGTAACAGCCATGAAAGGCAGTAGAATGTAATGATTTTGATGTTGTCATTTAAAGAATTTGGCTCCTGGAGATACAAACAAGAAATAGGGTGGAGGATGCCTTGTGCTGTTTAAATCCCCTACAGTATATGGATCATTTTTAAGTTTTAAAAGTACAAACATGCTGTGCAAAACCTGGGGGGGGGAAGAAATTGTACCGTGGAACTTAGGGAAAAAATTCTACGGTGGCTTGAATCTAGAGCTCTTTCACTTACTTCTGCTTGCCAAATAGAGAGATAAGATTGTAACTATCTGGAAATGTTTATCAGGTTTCCACTGTACTCCCTTGCTCTGATTTTCTTTGGTGTCCTTTGTCATGGTGTGTGTAGAGAGTTCAGGTTTGTGTTTGATTTTTTTGAGCAACTATAGGTAAATCTAAAGTTACTAGACAACTAGACAACAAAGCATCATTTGAACAACAGTAGTGAACTAAATATTTCCTATAATTTTTGTATCTTAAAATATGCTGTAGCAACTCCAGGCATCAATGATAGTGCCTTTTCTGATTGGAATTGCAAAGAGAATGAAAAATGTAAGGAAACTAAAAATGTTTTTGAAACATATAGCTATGTCAAATTAATGCTTCTATTATTGCACACAGTATTTACAGACTAGCAGTTGTAACTTCACAAAAAAAATCTTAAAATAGATCATATCCTGTCTTTCAGCAGTCTGGCAGAAATTCAGATGTTAACTACAACACGTTCTGACAGTAAACACATGGTAAAATGTGTGAGACTATAATGTAAGTAGCTACGCTTTTATTTTATAGATGATTTTTTGCTCCCTCACTGTCAATTGAAAAGCCAATAATTCACATACACATGCGAGTTTCTGTGAGTCATAAAAACTGGGCTGGGTAAGAGCAGACACAATGTAGCTGCAGCCATAGATCCCAGAGCATTGTAGCTGAAAGATCCCAAGAGCCAGGGCACCGTAGTGGGCGCAGAGGTGTAGTTACATGCTGCACTCATGGTTAGTTGACCACCTGAGTTTGCCTCTATCCAACAACTATGCAAAAATGTAGGCCCACAAGGAAATGTGAAGATCTAGTTGTGCATAACAAGACAGAAGGTTGACTAAACTGAAAACCCAGTTGTGTGGCAGAAAGAATATCTGTGTCCCACTTCTTTGGTTTGATTGTGGGGTTTTTCTCTCCCAAAATTATTATCATAATTTAGGACAAAGCAATAGGGTGGAACACTTAGAACCTGCTGTTTTACTTTATCATTAACAGATGTATCATCAGTCTTGTTTTATAGAAAAGAAGACTGAGCTGCAGTGTGCTTTCCACCATCTCTTTAGACCTGTACCATATTCATAGAATAAGAATATGCTGAGTTGGAAGGGACCCATCAGTATAATCCAGTCCAACCCCTGGCCCTGCACAAGATGTCCTAAGAATCATCATGTGCTTAAGGGGGCTTTTGCAGTCCTCTTTTCGATATAGAAAGTCACACCTAATTATAGAGTGTCAGAAAGGATGCTATGATAGGATTTTGTTTGGGACTTTTTGCTTACTTTCAACTGTTAAAAAAAATTCTGTTAAGTAGGGATGTTTCCAGCTATTTAGGCATTTTGCAGGTATATTCAGCCAGAAATATATGGGCAGTATATAAAGAGTAGATTTTGTTATCAGGCTGATGGACCATGGTTTCTCCATATTTTTTCAAATGTGACATGCTGTAAGAAAATGGCTCAAATTAGGCCAGGTACTGAAAGCAGTATGACAATACTGAGGAAGCAGAATAATACAATGCAAGGATTTTGGGAAGGCTGAGGCATTGCACCATAACTGCTTGTTGTATCTAATCTAACTTCCTCAGAAAGAGCTGCACTCTACACTGTGCTGTGGATAGGCATTCTCATCTGGCTCCACCAGTGCTGGGGGTTTCACCAGGCAGAGGAAGTGTTTGTGAAAGAGGAGAGGGTTTAAACTGAAATAGCTCTTCCACCCTGCCCTTCACAATGGACTTTTTCATCTTCTACTCCCCCCCCCACCCCCCCCACCCCCCCCCCCCCCGCCAATTAAACGCCTTGCTGCAGTCTAACTTAGTCCCCTTCAAAGTGGATTAGACAAAAGGGTTACTCCTCAGGCAGAAGGAGATTGTTCATATGGGAAACTACCTGAACTGCTTGGAATACGAAAAGGATGGATTTACTAGTGCTGGTTCATCAACACACAACGGTAGCAATGTAGTCCATTCTCAAGCTTTAAATGCCCATGATGTACTATGTGAACAACCAGTTTGTGGTTTCTATTAATTTTTCCTCCAGAGGGAAAGTTGCTTTTTGTTGTCCAAGCAAATATGTTTCTTTCTTGTTTGGGTAACATCTGCAAATGTTGGCTTCTCCCTTGAATCAAATATTCTCTTCTCTGTTTTCTCTTTCTTTGTAACAGAGTCAGTGGTGAAAATTTAACAGCACCATAAAAGTCTAAATGCTTTCAGTTGTGATTCTTGAATAATTTCAAGTTACAGTCAGAAAGACTGAGGCATGGCACAATTTACCCAAAGCTATGCTCTTATTTCCTTGAGCTTAATCCTGCATCCTGTCCACTGGACCATTCAAGCATGAGGGAAATCATGCCTCTATACCCAGTGGTATCTTCCCAATTTTTGAAGGAGATGCTGGCTCTCCTTGTAGTAACCAGCAGATGCTGCTGCAGAGCATCAATACTAAACTAACTCTTGCTATTTTTATTACCGTTGTTAATGCTGAAAGGGATACCATCCATTCCTGTTCAACCTTTGCAAATTTGAGGTGGGCTGATGGGGGTCTATTTCTTTGTTTCATATGAGAGAGCGCTCCATCTTGCCTTTGCTCTTGCCATTTCTTTCCTAGTTATGAGTGTCTCTGTCCAGTGTCTATCAGTTTCTTATAGATCCCTTGCAGTTCATTATGGTGTTGCTCAATTTATTAGGACCAATCGTGCATTCATACTTTCTTTCATCTGAAGTGCACTTTTAAATGTTAGACTACATACTAATCAAGTTGAACATAATAATGAGAGCACGTTCACATTGTTAAGGTAAATGATCCAATGCATTCATAGTGAAGACATATTTGAACTACAGTTTGTGCTTTTTGTCACAATATTGAACATTCTGGACAAGTATGAATTGTGTTGTTTTGCAGCAGCCTGGCAAATATGTGTTTATTATTGCATTGCTGGCAGAACTCTGGGTATTTCATTGCAGCTTTGTGATAAATTTCTAAGTGCAATTAACTGGGGAAGATTTTGTGTCAATTTCTTCCTATAAATTAGAATATTAATACAAGAATGGCACATCCACCTGTACATACATGCATCTTTACACTTAAAGTAGTGAGTGCTTTATGAGGCTGAGCTTGATACTATGCACTTCTTCTCAGGGAAGGCAGTAGCTATTTACTAGCAATTTCAGTGTTGTTAATACAGCCTGTGAAGCTGGTGAGTGGAGCTAAAAAAAGTAAATTATTATTTTGGAGGTAGGAAGATGGGAGATAGTAAAGGCAAAAAAACTTTATTTTCTTCGTGCTTAATGGGGCACATTTTGGGATTTGGACATTTTGCATTTTTCCATTCCTCAGAAAGGGAAAGGAACTGTTTGATGCAGTTATTAAAATTCTATAGGAGAACCTCAAGGCTCTTTGTGCTGTGTGAGGAATTCTGGCCCAGGACTTGTGCAAAGAGAAAGAAACTTTTACATTAGTAAATTGGTCTGACTGCATTCCTACAGAGCAAGCAGAATTAGGCTTCAGCTTTGTAAAAGGATCTCCAGTCTTATGGCACTAAATGCACAGTTAAATGATGGTGGAACATGTGCAAGGTAATCTAGCTCACATGGGTAGTGGCAGCAGTGACCAGTAGCAGACATCAGTGACCAAAATACAGTCCCAAGACCCCAGTGTTCTTTGTCTGCTGGACCCAGGCTGCTCAGTAAAGGTGGAGCAGAGCTCGCTGTTCTTGCTGTGCCTTCCTTCTGGAGAGCTGCAGAGTTCCCAGGGCAATGAAGTTCTTTGTTCTGTTCCTGCTTCATAATGTGGGCCGGAACATTTTCTCCTGAGAACACTTCATTGCCTAATGTCAGTAGACTTATATATACCTTTAGGAAATATCATGCCAGGATGCAAGTGAGGTGGTTCTCATCTGCTATACCTCTTAAGGAAGTATAGCGATCCCTTCTAAGTGGTGTGGACCAGATTTTTCCACATTCTGAAGCAAAACTTTCCACATCAGTTAATTTAATGTAAGTTCCACTCCCAGAAATATATCTGTACTGGAGATATTGCTGTTATTATGACTTTCCATGCATCAGTTAAGTGTCTCAGCATGAGGTTCAGCTGTGCTTTTAAGTCATTGTTCCCATTTTCAAAGCTGTAGTTTCATTTCTGTATAAAATTCTAGACTAATCATATCTCCTCTAAAGTCACATGGGCAATTGCACATTAAAGACAAAATTTGGCCTAAGCTTTGCAAGCTTTTTACAGGCCAGGGAAAATGATGAAAGAAAAGGGCATAAATCATGAAACAATCCAAGATCTGTACCAAAGTCTCTAAGCCAGGTTTCTCTGAGCAACAGTGTATCTTCTCCATATCTTTAACCTCAGAATGTCTGGAAAACAGGATTCTACAACTTAGGACACAGCAATATGAAAAGAAAATTTTCAATCTGAAATCATGTTTAGATATAAATACAGTTTAGAGTGCAGTGGCCAAAATATTTACAGTAGGTTATTTATCTTTTACCACTCCTTATTTTGTTACATTTTCTTAATAATTTTATTTTTTAAACTACCATAGTTTACAAGGTAATGTAATTGGGCTGTACCACTCATGTTCATAAAATAAAATAAGCTGTGAAAATGAGCACTGTGCCCAAACTCTCAAAGTTATTTATATGTCTCTAAAATCCAAACTGGAGGAGGCAAAGGGAAAATTTGCATTTCTTGCAGTTAAACAAATTTAACATCCTGCTGAAAGTCAGAAAGCCAAGCCCAGATTGCAGTGAGCACATGGAAACTCAGATATAAATGCTGTACTTAAGTAAATATTATCATACCCAGCTAATATGAAAACATTGGTGCAGCAAATGAAAATAATTTAATTTGTGATATTTTTTTCCAAGAGAAAGGCATAATGCATCACCTGGCTATACTTCCTTTTCCTTCTACAGATAAATCAGTGTCATGCACTGTGTGAGCCCCTGCAGCGCTGTCAATGAGCCACAAATTCACATGATTTCTGCAGACTGACTGAGACTGAAAGGTGCTTTCAAATATTAAGCTGCCCTGCTTTAATGCATCTGATCTCTTTGGTCAGAGAAAATCCTAATTAGAGAAGAGCTATTCCTGATGACCCTGTAACACTGTTATTGTAGGATAAGTACATTTTCTACTGCTTCTAGTTTCAAATAAGAGAACCGTAAGTTTCACTGTTTTACTTAAGATGACACTGCATAGTCTGATGCATCTCTTTTCTCAGGTATTCCATCTGCATTCTCCCTCTAAAATTCTGCTCAGTGCTATTGGCAGGTTTTTCACTGTTTGTGAAATTGTAGCTGTTGCTTTTCAAAAGAGAAAGCATCTTGTCTCTCATTTTGATTCTACTCCAATTATTATTTCTCAGGGTGTCCCTCTCGCTGTTTCTTTCATTCTTTCATTTTATTCTTTCCCAATAAATATTTTTCCCTGAAAAGGTGGAGATCAAATAGTTGTTTCTGAAAAATTTTGCAGTTTACAGTCTAAGCCCATGTTTACCAATGCTGAACTTGGTAATGGCCTTGCAGGTCTCTCAGCAGCACATTCTTAGTTCTGTAGAGAAGGGGGAAAGTAAGTATTCATTCTTTTCAAACATAACACGAGCTCTACCAGTTCCCACTTTCTTTTTCCGTTCATTTGCACTTGAAGCAGCTCTCCTGCATGGCCTTGTTGCTGGACCTGACAGCTCTGTTGAAGGAGGGTGACAGTGCTGCCAGGTGTGATGAGTCCAAAGTTCTTTGGCATGGAAAACCAGCTGTAACATTACTTCTGTCTCTTTACTTGATGAATAGGATACACTTGTTGCTGGATGAATGCTCTGTTCTGAAAGATCCAGCTGGCTCCCACCTGCATTTATATCATTCATGTGTTAAATAACTACACATTTTTAATTCTTAATAAAAATATTCTTATACTGCCTGTATAAGATTGATGAAATTCTTCTGATGCTGCTGTACTACTTCAGTTTTGCACGAGGTGTTGTCATATTTTAGCACCTTTCACTTGCTTTAGTTTAATAATTTGATAGTTTAAAGCATCTTTCAGATAGTTTCTTTTTGGTGATAGCAGATTCGTCATCTGAGAGGAGAGATGATCCTCTCTGATTCATAATCTGAGAGGACAGTTTTCTTCTCTAAGGAATGCAAAGAGGATCATGGTAGAGGGCCTCTGGCAAATTGTCTCTTTTTATTTCTATGTTGTCTCATCTGGAAAGTGAATATCTATGTTTTGTAGCTTTTTGTAGAAAAATTTTCTAATCAATTTCTTTCATTTTCAGAAGTGGACTGGTTATTTAAAGGTTCTAGTATTTTCCAGACTAATTTGCACTGGGCATGCCCTTGCCATGATAAGTAGTTTGATTCCTCAAGGTAGTACCAGCTGAACTGTTATGAAACAGAGAATTCAGTGAGTCTTCAGAACAACACTGTGAAGGCTGGATAACTATACTGGCTAGCTGGGTTGTCCTAGTTCTGTAAAGAGCTTAGGTAGTGTTAATTCTGTAATCTCTGCATCCCACTCAATTGTATGTTACATGCATACTCTCTAGCACCTTACTTTTGTCCTCATTTTTCTTCCTTTGACAATTAGATTAATAAAAAAAGATGCAATGTTGCATGCATTCAGGAAAAAAAACTCCAACAATGTAGCCACTTTTAAGTCAGGCTATTTACCAATCCAGATCTATAAAGAAAAATAATTTGAAAGTAGAAGTGAGTTGCAGCTTAAGCTCAAAGGTGCTGCCATCTGTCAAAATGAAATAGTTGTGTTTATACAGAACTCTATACCCAAGGACCTCAATGTTAAGACTATTAAACCACATAACATCCCAGAAAGGGACCTAATAACACCATATCTGTTATAGATATCAAGGAGATAAAACCGAGTTAAATTACTTTCCCAAGAAATAACTATCTGCTGCTGACAAGAACAAGAAAGGAACTAATTGACCCCATCCTTCAGAATCTGTTTTAATCTTGGACAGTTCTGCTTTCTTATCCACAACTATTTCACTCACAGTTTACCTTAACACATTTTATATAAACAGCCAGGAAACTGTAGCATGTCTGAATTATGTAGCATGTTTTCCAATACAAAGAGCCCATTAAACATATTCATTTTTCTGTCTGGCTCCTCCAGTTCATAGTTTCATCTCCATGATAAGGTATTATGAAGCCCTATATTGTGTTTTTCATTTGGAGATTTATAGGCTGCAATTTTTTTCTTTTCCCACCAGCTTATCCACTACACAAGCTAACTTCATACCCCATTTCTGCCATTGATATGGCTATTTTCTACAATGTGAATGAAATACCTGGAGTGATAAATATTGAAGTGCATCTGCAGTTTCATTTTCACATACAATTGAGACTTCTCAAAGAATAAAACCATTGCTGCAGTATTTACTAAGTGTCCCTATTTTAATTCTGATCTTCTTGAAGAGTATTTCAATAGATAAGCAATTCAATATAATTTCTCTTCATTTATGACCATGTTGTATTATTTCAACATAATCATGCAGTAATAAAATGAGTTATGTTTATGACACACCATTTATATTAGAAAATGTGCATATAGATACCACAATAATTCTAATATTGAGTTTCACTACCTTTTCAGTGACAGAAGAATGCACTGTTCTACAACACTGAGTTACAAATGCTGTACAATGTAATCCTGCTGAAATACCTGTTCATATTTTAGTTTTGCAGTGTTGATAATCCTGTATTTCCAAGAAATTAAGATGTTTCAAGTCTGTGTATTTTTGACTGCTGTTTATTTCCACTTTTTTACTTTGTTAAGTGACTCTTCATCAGATTAACTTAGTACATTAAAAACACACAAGTACAGTGATGGATATTAGTGTGTGAACTCTCCTAACAGTTTAACGTAGCATTTCTTTTTCTGGTAGTGTAGAGGTATTTCGACAGCTTGTCTTTGCAAATAGGTTGTCTTCATTCTTATTGCTAAGATAGTTTGCTTGCAATATTTTGTAGCTGTCTTTCTGGAGAAAGGGAAACCACTTATGTTGGTTAGAAAGGCCGAGGGTGGGAAATAGGCTGTTCTGTCTGCCAGGGTTATCAAACTGTCAGGGAAATACGCAATGGTCCAAGTCCCTTGCAGTCACTACTGTGCTTCACTGCCTGTAGCTGTAACAATCTCGTGCTTCAATGGGTCTGGTTCTCTCACATGGCTGTTTTTTGCACCACTGTTGTTGTAGAATCGGTGAAGTCTCTTTTGAGTAGAACTGTGGAACAAATTATTAGAATCCCTATAACTCATGCACAGCCTCTGAGTAACTCAATAAGCTCAATCAATGATGAATGGTAACTCTTCAATAGGAATCCTGTCAATTCTGATAGAATTTTTGACATCCTTTTTATCTATTCTTGATCAAATCTAGACGTGTTTTTAAAAGAACAAAACACTTATTTAATGCAGTATAGCTATCACTCATTGTCATAAATATGAAAAGTTAAATGACTATTTTTCTGGTATAAACTGTTAGTTTTATAACCTACATTTCAAGAGGAAGGGAGAGATAATTGCTGTTACAGGGATTTTGGCACACTGGTTATTCAGTTTTCAATTGTTGGACATGAACAGGAAATACTGTGATATACAGATTTATTTTTGCTGCCTTTATGCTAAAGATAAACTCAAAATTCATAGCTATTATTTCTGTACATCCTTCAGTACTGCCTGGGAGAGCCAGGTAAAATTAATTGCAGAAATTTCTGGACAGGATTTGCTGGAGCAAAGAATTAACCAAAAATAAGTGAAAAGGTAGCGGGCAAAGAGAATAAGCATCAATGGCAAAGAAATGGGTAACTCCCAGAATCTTCAATTCATGGCTTGACATCCTCCCTGTTATCAGTGAGAAATTATTTGAAGGCCTCACTTAACTTTATGAGGTGTGGAGAACCTTCAGCACTTGCAGAGCAAATGTGGCAGAAAAGGCAAAAAGTTACAGGATGTTTTCTGGCTGGAGTTAGACTTTGAGCAACTTTGCTTACACATCATAATGGTGAAATTTATTTTCCCCCTTCTTGTACTGCACAGTTCAGCACTGTGAAAAAAAGAAAATGAGATTTCCTTTTTGGCATTGCAGTGGCATCTCTTTTTTAAACGCATGTAAAGGCAAAGCAATAAAGGGAGGTACCAAACATACAAAATGAATGGTTTTTTCCAAGATTTGAAACAATGGAAACCATAAATATACTAAAATCTGGAGGTGTTTTAAGTTTGGTCTGTGATAATCTCTTCTGATTATTAATCATGAGATTGATATTGCAGATGACTAATGAATAACATCACATTTTATTTCAGTCAATTGTATTGCTCATCTTGATCTGGAAGAGGAGAAGTAATTCAAATTAATACCAAAAGGAAAAAAAAAAAACAAACCCAAAAAAACATTTAAGCCCTGAAGCAGTTGGTACTGGAGAAGTTTGGGTCAGGTAGAACTCATGGATTGTCTCCTGTGTGGACTGGTGCTTAAAGTAAAATACCTGCTTGGATACTTCTAGGCCTGAGGCATGACTTTAACATTTTCTAAAACAGCATCTACTTTGTTGGCTGTGTTCTCAAAAGCACTTGGAAGACAAAACAGAGAAATAATTATGCTCCTTTGAGCTGCTAAAGGTAATTAATTTCATTGATGATCTTACTGTTCATAATACTAATGCCTGTTTTTCCATTTACTTTCATTCTCTAATCCAGCAACGCCTTGACTATAGAGATTAGTAAAAGTTTTAATAGTTTTCAGTTGAAACTATTTATTCAAGATGACTATTGTAGTGTTTGCCTCCACTTTTGTTATTTGCTTTGGATGTTTAGTGCTGTAAGAACCCAACTTTGAATCAGTCTGCAGCACTCACTGAAAAACTGAATACTTGATATTTCAGCGAAAGGAAGTCATGGGATATGTGTCTTTGCCCTGGACTGCAGAGTGGGAGAAGAAATTTTTAAAAGGCCACCATAAAAGCCATTGGAGGTAGACCATGGGAACTTCAGCTTGTGCACCAACTCTGAGGTGTCCAGTTCCTCACCTGCTATCTCCTGTGGAGATTTTTTTTACGAGGAAACTTCATGGGAAATTTCAGCATAAAAGGAATGCGTGGGAAAACTAATACAACCTTAGAATTTTGTAAGGCTTCTATTGCTTCCCAGTTTCTACCTGTGGATATTTCCATTATGGTATTTCTTCATGGTCCTTGGAGAGTTCCCACCTGATGTGGCCAGAGTCACAAAGCTGTGAAGGTAACTCATACTTGTCTTTTGAAAAAAGGAAGACCTATGTACAAAAGGAGAATCTGCACAAGGGTACAAAGGAGATGTTTCCACACTTGCCAAAGTAAACAAGTTAAATCTTCTAGAGAAATGTTCTCTGGTCACTTACAGAGGTGCTTATGCATTCTCGTCTGTCCAAATACTGACCAGCATATCTGAGGAAAAAGCTATTACCGGAGTTTAAATGCAAAGGCCTAGACACGTGGGCTCAGGGATAAATGTGGGTTCCTGTGTTCCTGAGAGCTTCATCTTATTTTGCAGTTTCATTTGGCACTACGAAATAGAGCTGTTAGAGACAAAAAAAAAAAAAAAAAGAAGAAAACCTGAAGAAAATTTAACTTAGATATTGGGACATTAAAAGCACAAAAAAATTGGTTAATGTTGACTTCTTCCTACAGTTCAGGAAAAATATTTTTTAACATGTAAGTTCTACTTAAAGCTTTGCTTTAGAAAGCCTCCCTGATGTGCTGAAAGGTTCAAAGGAGTGCTAGGTAATAACTAGTGCAGCCAAGACACAAAATTACTGCATGGTGAGCCAGAGAAGCAAGGAATGGATGCAGAGCCTCGAGATGGTAAATACATTTTCAGACATTACTCCTGATTTTCTATAACCGTCTGTTGTCAAATCAAGCACTGTATTTTCAGTCTGGTTTAGAAGGCATACATGCTTTATTTGCTTACCTGCAGTATAGTATTTTGTTGTTATTGTTTTGCAATAGTTTTGGTTATGGCAAATATTTTGGAGCTGCCTGAATGAAAGGGCAAATAGAGATGTTGCCATTCTTTTTTCCCCAGAAGCCCAACAGTCTACTAAGGTGTGCTTCTGGTTTTGTTGCCTTTTTGCTTGAAAGGGTTTGAAGCATATTATGTCCATGAACTCCAAATCACCATTTTGTGCTCTGTTAAATTTCCAAAAGGATGGGGGAGATAGGAGATGAATCAAGGAAGATGCCCTTTGTCCTTGGCAGTTATTTCACTTTAAAATACACGTAAGTGTCTGCAGAAAAAGTGGCTAAGATGGGTTAGGAGTTTAGAGTAAATAGCTTTGGGATGCTTGGATCCAAATGTTAGTATTCTGCATACAGCTGTCTAATAAATCTAGATAACAAGAGATTATAGTCTAATGGCTTATGTTAGGTATATGCATTGAAATGAATCTTTCTTGTATTTCTACTGGATTGTTAATGTGAGGAGGGGAAGAAAAGCATTCCAACTCTAGGAATTTACATTCTCTTCTTTTTTTTCTTCCTAAAATACCTAAGCGATTTACAGATTTTTCTGTCCTAAAATAATACTTTTTCTATTGTCAATTACAATCCAACAGCCAGATTTGCAGTCCTATGCTATTGCAATAAAAATTTTAATATCTCGAAGTAATTGTTTTACCAACACAAATGTTCATTCCTGGAATCCTTTTCGCTTCTCAGTGAAGCAAAATTCAACAGATATACTTTAATTATAAATGCATCAAATATCTATCCTATATCTTTCCTTTTCCTTCAGGATTCCTTCAGATGAAAAAAGAACCACCTGACTTTCTCATATATGGATAAAATTTTATTGAGCTAATTTGCAGCCTAGAAAACAATGATCCAAGAAGTTAACTATCTGTCATTGTTAATCCCATGCAACACGATACGTAATGGAAGAGAAGCAAGAAGATTACTCTGAAAATTGTAAGTAAAGCTCTGGTAGAGCACTTACGTGGTGGTAACAAAATAGAGCTTTCAAGGGTGCAGTGGAAAGTTAGAGGCGACAAGCTGAACTAATAAAACTTTCAATCCCATAGGTAAATGAATAAGCAGAGTGATTTTTCAGCTCAGAATCAGCTTAATACATAGGTCAGAAGAGGAGAGATAGTGTAGAACATAAACCTCCATTTTGTGGGACAGGAGAGGAGATTGTTGCTGGCTTATTGGCTGACCTACAGTTAGAGGAGTTAGCCTTGCCTTGGAGGTGACTGCAGGAATTTTTTCCTATATGGAAGATACTCCAAATCTACAAATATAATTTGGTGAGAGGAGGCCAAATTTGGACCTGTCAGCTTTGACACATCCCTTAAAATATTCCAAATGATAGTAATGGTGTGTAAGAGAGTTGTAACAAAGGAGAGATTTTCAGCTCTTTTAACAGAGAGCTATATAATCACACTTTCTTGTAGAAGCATTCAGTGTGAAGATCTGTCAATAGAAATCTCAAACTGTGAATATACAATTGCACTTTATTATCCCTTTGTTATTTTGTAACTACATAGGTATGACAGACAGAAACTGATGTTAAAAGAAATCCACAATTGTCAGTGTGTCACATGCATGAATCCCACTGCTGGAAGTTATTCAGTAAATCAGCATCTTTGGGTAGGTACACCAAGTGCCATATTTTAACAAAATGTTTTTGCTCACAGTAACACGCAAGCTCATAATTTAAGGAGAATGAACATCCTAAGGTTTTGTTACTGTAGTGCAGAGCAGACAGATGGTGCTCTGCCTTGCACAGAGCAAACAAGGAACTAATCAGGAACTAAATAGTACCAGATAAAAGGTGTTGAGGGGACAGATTATGTAGGGAAACCTTCAGTTAGACCCATTGCCAAGTCATGGCAATGGGAGCCCATATAAGCAAGTGCTGTATTGTAAAACAATAATCATGTGTAAGACACTCTAGGTTTCCTTTTGAGGAAACCTAGGGTGTCTTACACATGATTATTGTTTTTAATAATTTAACTCTCTAAGGAATACAGTGAAAGAATACACAGAGGTCTCCAAACCTTCACACACCAGGAAAATGGTTTGTTTTCCTTTGCGTCTTAGGGATATATGGTGCTACTGCTCTTGGCAGGGCCTAGAAACCAGCCACACACAAAACAGAGATAGATGGAAGTATCTGGTGAATATGAAAAATGGAGAGATGGGAGCAAAACTCTGCCTGAAGGGTCCTTTTTTTTTTTTTTAAAGAATTAACTTCATTTTGTGTTAAAATTGATTAGTGAGTTCTTTATTTGGAGTTTTGGGGAGGATGTGCTGGCTGTGTTTTGTCTGCCAGCTCAAATGAGCTGTTTGTGGCAGTTGTATAGCATTTTTTACTTGCCTTGTGCCAAACCTTGGCTGCCACTGCCTGTACCTGTGTTCAGGATCAGGGGTTTCAATTTTTAAGGCGGTTAGGGTTTGAATTCCAAAGATTGGAAAAATGTGTTTGTGAGGATGTGCATGTAACAACTACCTCAACAGCCACACTTTTCTGAAAGCTAGTGTCTGTGCTATATTTATTAAATGCATAGACTATTAAAGGAAACAACAATTGCGTTCCCTTAATCCCATTTCTGACAGACCCATGTGCAAATCCTCTGAGGGAGCCATGCACCTGTGACTGAGCTGATGGAGCAGCAAAGCAGAGAGGGGGCCTGAGATCGGCTCCGTCAACAACCAGACCTCAGTGAGTGACAGCTTGTTTGTGTCCTGAAGGATGTGCAGGATCTGGTTCAGAATCTGACAATGGAACTGCTGCTCTGTGACAGTGACCGTAATGTACTTCAATTCAGTCTCCCCACAGGAGCAACAAAGGCCAAAAAACCCACCACAAGTATGCTTAACTTCAAAAAGAACAACTCTGTGAAAACAGGGAAGCCCACTAAAAAGAGGCTAAAATGGGCCACTAAAAGAATTAAATTCTTCCAGGCAGTAAGAAGATCTCTGAAGCAGGGACGCAGCAGCAGAGCATGCCCCATCCTTTGGGAGAGACCAGAAAGGGTGAAAAGACCCTGGCATGGCTAATCAGCAATGGGAAAAAAAAGCTATTAGAAGTAAGAAAGATCATTTAGAAAACCAAAGTTGTGTCTAAACTAAGTAAGAAGGGCTCCATACTAAAGAATAAAAATAAAACTGTAATCAAAGTAGCCAAAGGAATTCAAGGCCTAACCAGAGTCAGGAATCAGAATTTTCCCTAAATATTTTTTGATCACTTTAGCACAAGCAGATGATGACCAGCACAAAAAATGTCAAAATGGTCATGCATTTTTGTACTGATATTTGCCGTGAGTCAAAGTGGGGCCAATTCCACATAGAAACTTTTTAAAAATTATTTTAAGGGGAGAAGGAGACATCAGCATAGGTCTGAGGAAGTATTAACAGTACCAAAAGTGAGACCTATGCTATTTAAAAATACATGAGAAGTTTGGTGACAGTGTGATGTTCTTCCAGATAGTAATAATGAGGATCAGTTGTGAAAAATTGCCAAAATGATTGGGTAATAAAATTACCTAGATGAAATTCAGAGCAGATAAATGTAAAGTACATGTACATTGGGGAAAAAAGCCTTTTTCATGATGATTGCTACTGAAAAGTGAGATGTGGAGGCTATGATAAATAGTTCCATGAAAAGATCATCTCAGTGCTTGGCAGTTGTTAAAGAAAAATAATTCAATAGTTAGAAGTTATTAGAGAACAGAGAACAAACAGAAAGTATAATCATCCCACTGGATAAAGCCATGATGCACCAGGACATTGAAAATTAGGTGCAGTTCTAGACATGCCATTGCAAAAATGAAGTTTTAGAACTGGAAAAAGTCCAGAGAAGGGCAGCAAAGATGACTTAACCAACAACTTCTCTGCAGAAGCTGGGAGGCCTGATAGCATTGAAAGGAGGCAACGGGAGCAGCTGTATCAGAGATGTACAAAACCACAACTGCTAACAAGAAGGTATGTGCAGACTCACTGCTGTCTCTTAGAATGCAAGAACATGTGAAAGGAATGGGAGAGAGAAGTTTAAAACAAGAGGAACTTCATGCAGTGGATAAAGGACCTTTACAACTCCTTTTCAAAGGCTTTAATGAACACAGGTTTTCATGCAATCAAGAGGAGATCACGTTTTATAACTGGAAGGAAGCTACCTTATGTGTGTAGATAAAGTACAACCCACTCAGAAAATCTCCCAAGCTGAAAATAATCAGAAAATATGCAAGTATTAGGGGGGAAATATCACATGTTCTTGTGTTGTTTTTTTTCTCATCAGGTGGCTGCTGCTGACCACCTAGTCTGATTGAATCCTTTCTCTGGCCCAGTGTGGCTTCTCATGTGTGTGTGATCACAGGTAATTACAGATGCATACTTTGCACAACCAGACAGTTGTAACATATCTTGCTAAATTAAATCATGTGTTTTTTTGAGATCAAAATGAGATTGTAGTCTAAATACAAGTAGTACCATGACACTTCATACTTAGTGACTCACACTATTTTCCTATAAAGTAGCTGCTAATAATGAAGTTGAGTGTTGGCTGTGAGAGCTGAGACAGTGGTGTCTTGGCTGTGGGGACAGTGTTAAGTGGGCAGGTTTGCTTGGTGTTTCACCCATTCATTCATTGCCTGGAACAAGAAGCTCAGGTTCCCTTCTTTTCACCTGCTAATTTCAGCTGAAATTCAGAGAGCTGATTAACTAAAAAGGAAGGAGTCCTTTTATCTCCAATAGTAGACCTTGTGCCTGGCTACCATTTTGCACTGTTAGTCTCCTTTTATGCTTATATTGCACTGGTCACTCAGAAATATGTTTAGCATGGTTTTTTGCCTTACATTGAGCTATTTCCTAAGCAGCAATTTTTATTTGTGTAGTTTTAATATCTTTTAACACCTGAAAAGGTATAGATTTTTTTTAAATTTTTAAGCATTTATTCATTTATTGAAACCATCTTTCCAGTTTCTGAGGTGTTCTCTGTATTGTATTTGAACTTCTCAACAATATCTTTTTTTTCCTAATAGATAGAATTGAGAAACACATCTCAATTAGCTTCTCATACTGCTTTTCCTAACTGTTAAGACTAACTGTTCTGATGCAGCCTATATGAGTATATTTCATAATTAGATTAATTACGAATGTTCTATGATATGATTTTATTTGAAAATGTTGACTGATACAAAGTGTTATTTTTCAAAAAGCATATGAGTCTTTAGAAATTTCTGTTTAGCTGTGTTTTTTAAGCTTTCTGATTTCCAGGTATTATTTTTTCTTTCACACAGGAATGAACACTCTGAAAATGAGGGATTCTGTGTTTTGCCCAGTCCTACCTGAGCCACACAAAGGGGAAAAAACCATCCTTGGGTAATTTTTTTGAGTTCTTTTGTTTTTAGGTGACTGTTAAAAATACCATAAAGATGTTAATAATAGAATTATAGTTTAATCGATCCAAGATAAGGGATCAATATGTCACTCTCCTTAAGAAATTTAACAACTCTATAATCCCTTTTTGCTTGATACTCCACTAAGGTGCTATCTAACATATTTTTATTTTTTTAGAAGCAACATTCACACTCTGAACTATCCCAATTTGATTAATCATACGCAGATAATTAGTCATTCTGAAAAGGAAATGGCTGCAAAGGAGCATGCTGCCCTGAAGTCAGGCACATTTGGCAGGCTTCATACTAACTTGATAGTAATTATGATCTCCATCGAGTGAGACAGTCAGTGAATAAGATATTTAACGCTGTGTGATTTGGCTGTGAAAACCTTTTCAACTTGTGCTTTCAATTTCTGGGTTTAAGCATTATTAAAATATCTATGTGGGTATATTTTAAAAGAAATAATTGTCCTTTCCTATACACACACTATTTTTTAATCTCAGGGAATTTTCTCTGTTTACTGACTGCTCCCCAGAGATGGATGCTCTAACCACCATAGAGAGCAGGACCATAAATATCCTTTTGCAACACAGGAGCTGCAGTTACAGTATAGTGAAATCTATCATCTCACTCATATGAGATGCAATGTGTCTGCATTAGAAAATTACCCAGAACTTTCTACCCACAGTGACTAGATTTTGGTTTTAATTTTAGAGATTTGATGTGGTTTTCATTTTAGAGATTTGATGTGTATATTCCAGGTAATATCTAGGTCTTTCTAGGTAGTTCTTGTATTTATAAATTGATCTTCCTCTTCACTAAATATTACAGATTCTTGTATGATTTATGTAACACTTCTTTTTTTAACACTGTTAGTCTAACTCAGTGGACAGTTCCCCAAATACACATGTACAGGCTATGTCAATACTCAGAGTAACTGCTATGCCTGAACATCAAATTTTGTAACACCATTTTCTCATGATAGTCCACTGGCCACCAGGAAGAGAATGCAGCATTCTCAGTCAATGAGGAGTTTAGCCATAAGAGATCTAGACTGTCATATACAATTGCACTGGATTTGGTCAATTCCAAACTGTTCTGAAAAAGTTGCTGTTGTTTGTAATTATTATTTTTAAAAATGTAATACATTGCATAACAGCCATGATCTTATTCTTGTGTTTCTGTTGCATAAAGCTTCTAACTGTAAGCTTAGTATTTATTAAATACATTTGCTAGATATACTAGTAGAACTCAAATGTCTTGCTTCTTGTGCTTGGAGGGAAGAATAGCAGGAACGAGAGGATAAGACCAAATTTTCAGAATGTTGGAGTAATGCCTCTAGTCCAGTCAAGAGTATGCATGTTGGAGTAATGCCTCTAGTCCAGTCAAGAGTATGCATATGATGGATGAATTTGCAGTGATGAGGAGGGAAAAATACTGACATGTTGCAATAAAAATTTTTTGAAAGCTCAAAATTTTGGCACCTATGACAAGCTGACACATGATTAAGAAAACAGGTTTGTGTTCCCGACTGCTCTGAAACTGAATGTGAATAGTTCCTGCAAAGAGTAGTTCTAAATGTCTTTATTCTAAGCCTGTCTATACAGCAAACTACTGTGCCCTGAGGTGTGAACCTTGAACAAGTTGATTCAAGTACCAGAAACAACCTAAATGTGGCAGATCGGTGGTCCCTGCACACTTGAAAAAGCCAGGTAAATATGTCTGCAGAGATCTGATTCCCACATAACCAGGTTGTTTTTTCACTGAAGGCAGCTCAGGTGTAAAGCTTACATGGTATCACTCCACTCTGCTATAGTCTAGGAAGGAGACCTCTGACACATGGGGTCAGACATAGCAAAGGACAACATTTGGGCTGTGGGTTAAAACTACCAGCTACTTCTTTCTTTGCCTTTTTTTTCCCCCCTCTTCCTTTGTTTGTTTTGGTTTATGTGTGTGTTTTTAGCCAACAAACTTAAGCACAACCATAGGACCCCTGAGCTATCCTCTCCTCCCTCCCAGTTTTGTAAATTACAAGAAGCTTATGCACAGAGCAGACTGCAGAGAGGGAAAAGCATGCGGAGTGCTGAGGAGTCGTCCAAGGGATTCCCATTGGAGATGATGGCTTCCTTCCTCATCCCTCTCAAGTCCACCTTCAAATGTTACCATTGGTGGTTGTCTTTTCAAATATGAATGGTCCTGCCACTTCCTTCTCTTGCCTCATGCCCACAAAGTTTGGCAGGGTCTTTCTTAAAAAAGTACTCTCATCACAGTTCCTGTACTGCCTCCTGCATGCAGGCAGAAAGTGAGGAAGGAGATAAAAAAATAAGGGAAAGCAAAGAACATCTAACAATTCTGAACATACATTTCTTCAAAAAAATTATTGAAAAAATACCATAAGATTTGGCAACTCAGTGAACCTAGCGTTATTTTTTTCCCCAAGCTAGCTTTTTTTTTTTGTTTAGCCTTCCTATCTGGGTTAGCTTTTAACAAATTCAGCTGTCACTTTCTATATGAGTGAGAACATTTTTAGTACTGTGGATCAAGCTGGCAACAAGTGAGCAGTAGCGTGAGACCATCAGCAGGTGCGTGGGAGACAGCAGCAATTTGGGAAGCCTGGAAGAGTGCTGGTGAGGGAAATCAGTGTTCAAAAAGCATAGTAAAAATCTTTCTGGTCAGAAGAGGTATTGCTGAAACAACTGTGCTGCTGAGAGCATAATTTGTTTTTCTATTCTTCAACAGGTTCTGATCTATGTATGTTATCTCTAGGATTTAAAGACAGTTTCCTTTTTTCAATGCATTTGGAAATATTAATTTTTGGATTGAGGTAGGAATTTTACCCATAGTTCCTGAGGGCCACTAATTTAACATCTGCTTAGAGGTAAGGAGGAGAGCAGTTTTTTGAATCTCATATTGCATCTGGATCAAAAAGTCACTGCACAAAGGAGCATTTTAACAAGAAATACTCCAATCATGGAACATTTCCAAATAAAATTTCCCAATAATTATGTGTGCTAGACATAAAAACAGATAAATTATATTGAATCAACTTGTACATAAATATGAAAGCAGTAGGGGAGGTATGGTTACATGAGTCACCTACACACCAAATAATTATTAACATGCTTGTTGACTTTAGTCTTAAGTGTCAGGGTGATTCCCTGCTGTAAAAGTCCCAGTGAATGCATTTGTATTAGCACTTTGCAGCAGAGAGACTCTAATCTGCCAATTCCTAAAAATGAATGTAACATTCTTGAGGAAACCAGGCTGGAAGTGGCACTCTGGGTAAAATTCTAATGGGAAGAGGAACATTTTCACTGTCTTTAAGAAGGCCAACACTTGTTGACTGATAACACCTAATGACAGAATGGAGAGTTGGAGCATCAAAGACATAGTTAATGAAGGGTGTACTAAAGGGTTGAGTTGAAAAACACATTAGGATCAATGGGAAGTGTGTCAGCCTCAGGTCTGATGTGCTTTTCATAATGCTGGTGTAGTCCTTTGGTATTCAGTGTGTCAGGATAATCTACACTGGGAGTGAAGTTAGGAATAATACAGAGCAAAAGAGGCAATCAAGAAAAAAATTTTTCAAACAGAAGCTGGGACTCCAGGAGGATACAGTCAGGCTATCCTAAAGAGAAAGAGGTGTGCCAGAGGTAAGTAAAAGGGAATTATAATAAAGACAGAAGTCACAGAAAGAAGGGGTAATGGGAAAGATCCTCTGTTTCCAAGGCAAAGAGACAACCTAATTATTTACAATAGGACATTAATTGTCCATTAAACATAGGTGCTCTGGAAAGTAAATATTCAGCTTTTGGTGACCCAAGAATGCATATCAGTGACTGAAACATTTGTTTCTAATGAGGGATTGATAGTGTCATCTATTAGGAGAAAAGTTGTTTGAATGAAAATGTTTTTGCAGGGAGCATTTTCACCACCCCAGTGATGTGTAGCTTCTTATTTCTTTGGTCCTTCTATGGCTCCATGAAATCATCCTGTATTTCCTTAGTTAAATATATGGAGGAAAAATATGAAACATTTTAACAAAATTTTCATCCATGCTACTTTCAGATGTGATTCTCTGTTTGAGGTAAGATATGTATCTGCCCTGTTTCATGCCATATTGTACTCCAAGTACTAGTAAAAAGAAAGGGATGTTATTATACGGCAACTATAACTTTTACAGATAATTTTTTTATTGTAGAGTGGTTTTTTACTCTGTTTCTGGTCGTCTGAATGAACATAATTTTGATACAATAGAAAAGAGGATAAAAACAAAATCACTAGAGTCATAAGAAGAATGCTGTCTTCTGTTTTACTTGAAGAAGCATAGCTATTGAAATGTCTTCTTTGTAAAGAGATTATTTTTCTTTTTTTCTGTTCAGATGCTACCACCTTATGGTTGCTACCACCCATGGTAAATACTAGGAGAATATTCATAATCAATGAAGAATACACAGAAGAAGAGTGTACTCCAAGGAAAGCAAAATAAAATGGTACCATAAAGTGCCTGGAAGAAATAGTCCCATAATTTGGGGGTGAACTAGTTTTCCTCCAGAAAAGGAGCTGAAATGAAAATCTATCAACAAAATCTGCATAGCATTTGATAGCCTGTTCAGCGGGCTACAGAGAGGACACAGTCCAGGAGATCTAGCAGCCAGAACTTCTAGAAATGGCATGCTGCCAGAGTCTGACAGAAAATAAATTAAAATGCTACCTACTGGTTCTATAGTTAACAGGATTGTTGCCAGACTTCATAAGTGCATACACCAAAAGAGACAATTGTGGTAAAGGGTTAATATGTTGGGTGAATATTGTTTATATCTCTATATTGTTAGCACCAGGGTGTTGATGAGCACATATTTATCCATAAGCCACTAATTTACTGCCACTTTGCCCATGGTGTTGGAGAACCTCATTACTTCCCAGTATCTGATTGGGAGAAGCTGACCAGAATTTTAACAGAATCATGAGAGCACTACAATGAGCTTCATGCTGCAATGAACCTGTTGTCTAAGGCCGCCACACAGCACATGTAAGTTTCTTTACTTTTGATACATATAATGTGTGCTCTAGCAGAGTTTATCACTGATGTGCAAATTCATTTAAAGGTGACCTGCAGGAATATTAAAAACAACCTCCAAGGTTTAGGGATATATGCTGAATACCGCAGGCATTTATCACAGTTTTAATATGGATTGTAACCATTTTTACTTGTAATGCTTCCAAGAAGTCTTCACTCACTGTAAATTGTTGGTTCCTTCTCAGCATGACCCACTGGCCTGCTACTGGCCATGTCAAATGTTCTGTAGAGCCCTGAGGGAGACTGGTTTGAGCCATCCAGGTATGTTAAAATTCATTATTGCAATGCTACAGTGGCTTCAAACATTCTCCATTTAATGTGGATAGGAAATGAATGATACTAAAAAACCCAAAATGCAACAACGACAAAAGCTCTGCATGTTAGAAACATATACAGAGCTTTAGAAAAGAGATTTATTTAATGCTGTTAAACTAGCCCCATATTTTGCAGAGGGATCATGTGGGGCATCAGCTGTCATCTGCTAAATGTATTCCAAGGGGTCATCTCATAGGAGCAGTTGCTATTATGCAGTTAGAATTCAGAGGGTTTTGAAAAGAAAATTAAATGGGTAGTTGGGTAGAGAGAATGGGGTTTAAATGTAAATTTGCTAAAAACTTCTTTTGGAAGAATTTCTGTGGCATACGTTCCATGTTTCTAAATCTGACAAGTACTCAAGTACTCTGACAAGTACTCGATAAAGTGGTTTGACTTTCCATTCCCATATAGATTTTATTTTTGTGCTCAGATGCTAAATTCTGCACCAGTTCAGTGTAATTATTTTAATGATTTATTAATTTTTTTCCACAAAATTTGTTAGACAGTCATTATGTCATTTAATTTAGGATTGTTCATACAAGCAAGGATTTCCATGTCCATTTCACAGAACAAAATACTCATTGCTTTTGCTGGGTGCTCACTTATTGCATTCCACATAGTTTTAACAGTAAAATGGCCTTGGTTAGATTTGTTTTGTATTTGTTGGTTCACCCTCTGCTTCTCATACAAATTTAAATTGGTATCAGCTTTGAATTGCTGGCACACTCACGCTCTCAAAATCTGCACCTCTCCCATTTCATAGCAAGGTAAAATTAGAAACTATTTCTGTTCACATTGGCTCCTTTCTTTCATCTCCTCAAGCCTAAAATAAGTTTAGTATAAATTTAAATAAAGTGTCTTATTAAAAAGATCTTGGTGCATCCAAAAATTACCCATTTTTAGTATTCTCAGGAAAGTAATTGGATTTATCTCAGTACTAAATGATGAAGAACCCCCAAGAAATACATACAGGCTTCATCCACTGGGACCCAAAGCAGAAAGCAAATTAGCTCTTTATCTTGTTTGGATTTTTGTTAATCAAGAAAAATGCAGTTAATTACTGTGACAGGAAGCCGTGCTAGTAGAAACTGCACTGAGCCTGGAGCCAGATGTCATGCAGTCTAAGATAGCTTAAGTTTGTTGTGCTGCCTCTCTGTCAACAGAAGAGAATCTCCTCAATCACAGCTAGAACTCGTTATTTTATTCAAATAGGAATTTCAGTAACTCACATAAGGGAAACTTTTTTTTTCATGGCTATAAATATTTGTTTGTTGGGTTTTGGTTTCAGTCTTTTTAACATGGCCTTGTGGGGTTTGGGATTGTTCTGAAACCTGGATGAACTTAATATCTCTGTGACCTTTCAACCTCTCAATTTTTTTGCAACTGGCTAGTGAAAATTGCCAACTTTGATTCAACAGACAAGCATGGCATATTACTGAATGAGAATGGAAATAGAGCAAATTAGTTTCTTTAAAAAACCCCTACATTTAGAGAAGGCGAATTAATACAAAATGCAGAGCAGGACTCAGTCAACACTGTTCATTTTGTTCCCCCTGGCTACTCTGGGAATCACAGAAGTTCAGATCAGGACTAGATCTGCCTGGATCAGTTTATGAAGATTTCACTACTATATTCTAGTCCATTGCTTTTGATAGTTCAAATATCTTAAGAATGCTTGCTATCAAGAAAAATAAATACTCTTAGTCCTATTTTTATCATTATCAGCTGAATTCTTGAGACTTCTTGTGGCAATGCTTTCTTAATTGGAGTTGGAAGTAGTATCAAGCAAAGTCTATACTGTTTAGTATATTTCCGCTGAGTCTTTCACAGCTCAGTGGAATTTTATCAAGCCTTCAGACTTTAAGGAGAAGGTCAGGGTATGGATTTGGGATTGGCTGTGATGTTTGTTACATTGCAACAGTTCATAATGCATTGCCGACTCTCAAATGCCAGCAAGGAGAGAGTGTTTGCTTTCCACAAGGAATGACCCGAGTCAGATCGTGTGTCAGCAGTGGGATTAAAGTTCAACAGCAGATTTGAAGGTTTATTTCTGTGTTAGTGGTTGGACTTGATGGTCATTTCCAGCCTTAGTGACTCTATGATTCTTCTTTCCATCATTGCAGAGCCTTCAAATTTTGACCCTGGAACACTGCTCTTTGGATTATCTGGTTTCATGCATAGGCTGTTCTTGTGAGTACATTGCATCAGTAAGCAATGTCAGAAGGCAAATGAAGAAGGCTGGTCTCCATATCTGTGCATGGTTTCTCATCTGCTATTTTCTTTTTTATTTTTCTCAGCCTTTGTAAGGAATGCTAATTTAACTTCCACGTTTATGTTGTTTGCGCACCTAGCCCAAATTCAGACCATCATTCAGGAACCTATTACACCAGTTCCCAACAGAGTGCAGAGATCCATGACAAATGATGTGGAGCCCAGGCAGGGGGTGAAGGCTGTGGTGTGAGAGAAGCACTGTGAGAGGCAGAAGATCCCAGTTCTTAGCTCTGTAAGACTCAGCGCAAGCTGGGAAGCCACCACCTCACAGACAGCTGATAGGGTATCAGACAAGTGGCTAGGTGAAACCTAAATGCCTGTTCCTGGCTCCTACTGTGTTCCTACTATCACAGTTTATCTGTAATTTAGGAAAGAAACATATAATCTTACCAATTGCCTTGTAAAAGTTGTCAGCTCCTTGTTTACACGGTTCCATGAAATAAATAGTGTTTCAAGGTTACTTGTGACTAGCTTTGTTCTGAGGTGGCAGGGACTGTGGCTTCTAATTAGCTCATCATGTTCATCAAAGTCAAATTCTTCAAATCCTTGCGACCTGCATTACAGAGAAATTGCCTCCAATATGATGTAGTAAGAAGAAACTAGCATTATTTATTGGAAATTCATAGAAAATAATGTGACATTTACCCCATTTTGACTGACAAAGTAAAAATATTACAATATTGCAATATTTATCAAAATATATGTACAGCAAAACTATAGTTGTATTAATGTCTAAATAATTATTTTTACATTAATAGAAAGACTTCAAAGATGGATCTTTTACTAGGAATATGCCTAGAGTTATAGAAATAAAGAAAGCATTTTATATTTACAATGCACAATAAAATGTAGTCAATGATGAAAGAATGCTAGGAAATGGAGTCCAGAATATCAGAAATAAAATCTGCAGAGAAAATATTTTCTGCTTTTCTCATCAGCAAAATTTTGTAATTACAGAGTTTACTCCTATGTGTCTGATGGGTGATAGTCTCTTTCACAGCACCAGGCTGAAGGCAATGCTTATTGAAGACTGATCTTGCTATATTTGTCTATTTTTTACTTTAATTTTAGAAACAAGTACACTCATTGTGTCTTTATTGAATCTCTTACAACTACTTTGATATGTAACAATGAAGCAAATTTTGGCTCAAATGACCAGAGTAATAGCAACCAAAATGCGTTGTGTTGGTTTTGAAGAGTTTTTAAAAGACATAAGCTAAGCTTCCAAGGATTCTGGACTCTTTGCTCTAAAGCTGGTAATCACTCAACTTCTTGGCATGATATTATTTTGAAATTTTCAAAATATTTTGGTTATACCAAAAGTAGTTCCTCTGCCCCTTCTTTGGGAAAGCTTGAAACTCTGTAACTTTGGCTCATAAGTAAAATTCTGCTTTTTCAATAATAGAATTTCTCATAAAGTTGCAACTCTGATTTTTCCAGCCTGCTTTAAACCTGCTCTAAATGCAAGATAATGTAAAGCTGATGGTTTATATGAAGTTTCCAGAAGTGGATTTAATATGACAGCCATGACAGGATAACATTTCATGTGGAACCTCATGCTTAGAGGACTGAATTGGAAGATTGTGGCTAAAACTATTAGAGGAAGGCATAAGTCCTCAATGACAACAAACAAGTGGCAAAGGTAATGTAAAATCTTGTCCAACAGCACTAATTTCCTTACTTGCCTTCTGTTTCCAAAATAGGGGTTTAGTGGGAAAAAAAAAGCGTTAATGTTATTTATCAGCTCTAGTTCTAACTTGGGATCAGGAAAAGCAGCTGGGAATTTCATATGAAAGGTCCATATTTTTGCCTTTCCTGTGTATATGCTATTGGATATGGATGGACACAACTCCCATGATTCCTACATTCTCAAGTTAGGAAATGTAGTATCATCCCCACTTGCAGATATACACACGGTATAGAGGCACCCAGTTAAACTGCGCACTTACACGGTGGCCCTGTCCTGACTCCTACTTAATTCAGACTGTGAAACCACAGCTTTATTGGCTGGCAGTCCTGCACAGTGCAGTACTCTCTCAGCAATCTTCAAGCCTGCTCTGATCACTAGCTCTGAGTTTAAAGCTCAAGAATAAAGGTGCTTCTTTATTTGATAATTTCATAAGGCAGACACTGTAAGTATTGTGTTTTCTTGTAGAAACAAAACTGCAGCTTTGACTTGTTTCCCCTATTGTATGAAAAGTCATTCAATCCTGAAGCTGAGTCAGAACAATCTCATTGTATCAAGGATTTAATTTGTTTTATAAACTCAATAGTAGCTCTCCTTTTTTTAATTATGCACAAAGTAATTATATGTAATATATATATATGTGTGTGTATGTGTATATATATAAACTCGAGTTTTACTTTATCTTTATAATCAAGACGACTTTAACACTTATTTAATCTTCTTTCTACCTGCCCCCTTTCCCCAACAGGAGTATTTTGCTGCTGTTGTTCCATTCTGTCTGGTTGCTGTCCATACATCCTGTAACTCCTTTGTTTTACTAGAATATTAAACGATCCTAGAGGAAAATATTTACTCTAGAAAGTAGTTCCTTATTCTACAAGGACAAATAGTAGGGGTTTATGGTGTAATCAGGAAGCTGCAGCGAGAACAAAACGCTTGCTCACGTTTTTGGGCAGCAGCCCTGTCTTTGTGGCAGCAGCCGCAATATTAATTGCGCAGTGCCCCCTAGGGACTCTGGCACCGCCGGGATGCCCCAGCGCCGCTCGCACGCCGCTCCTCTTCCCCTTTCTTGACCTTGATAATAACTTTGAATTTCATCCTTTTCCAGCTATAATGATATTACTTGCTCTTTAACACCTTCCAGGTTGTTTTTGGGGTTTTTTTGTTTGCTTGGTATTTGGAGTGTGGTTCACAACATTCTGTGTATTTTCAGTGCATGCATATTCAGTTTTAGGTAAGAAGTTTTCTCTACGTTATTTGAATTTGATGGTAACATTTTAAGACATTCTTTTCCAGTTTGGTGTTTCTAGGGGATGGGTTTTCTTTTCAATTTTTTGTTAAAAAGAAGCTGTGTGAATTTCCTTCTCAAAGCCATTATTTGATCTGTGCTGGTAGAAAGAGCCTGGAAACTGCAGTACTCATCACATACCTGATGAGTGATTTCTTATACTTATTGATATAGTGGTTTCAGGGAAATAATAGTAATAATGAGAACAATGATAAGGACATGTTTTCTTTTACATCACTCATATCTGTGAGCCAAGATGTCCAAAGAAAATTTGTTCAGGGGAAAGAAGAATTTTGCCTGAAGTATTTATGATCAAAACAGTTCGGAAATAAAAGATGGCAAAATGAGCAAAGGGCAGTAGGTTTTGAATAGGCTTCATCAGCAGAGGGGAGAGGTCATCTGGGAAGATTAGTTATAGGAGCTATTAAATCACCTCTATGACACTGTTAGAAGAAGCTGCTTAACATAATCATGTGCAATCAGTAAAAATGCTGTTTATTACAGAGCAGTTTTGATTTTCATATTTAGTATTGTTATGTAAGATGGTGTAATGTAAGGCCATACACATTTCCCCAGTACAAATTACCAGCATTAATGATTTATGGTGTTTTCCTGACAACTTTAAAAGTAAAAAATTATTGGGAAACATCTCTCCAAATATATTTCCACTAATATATTTCTTAGAGACTTGCACAGTTTTTTTTTTCTTTATACTGCAGTTTTAGACAATTGAAACTGCTACAGAGTTAATATATCAACTAGTCCTGCATCCTATACCTCTGTTTGATTATCCTTCTTACTGACACAATGCCAACCATCTCTTTGAAGTGCTTATCATTTAGTGATAAGACTCCACAAAAAAAGATTTTCCTCTAATCTGGTTCCTCCAGTTTGGAATTAGACTTCTCTATGCATATTTTCCTGTGTGTAAAGTAGAGAATAATATCATCACTTATGTTTCTCATATATTTATGTCCATGGATTATCTCAGGATAGACATGCCAAATTCACATTTTGGGTTTGGACATATCTTGGTTGCAAGATGTTAAAAGCCACATTTCATGAGAACTAGATAGAAAATTTGAGGGTGATGGAATCTTTGCCAGGGTGTTTTGTTGGGCTTTTAAAAATTATTTTATTTTTTATAAGTTCTTGGCACATAATAGTATCTTGTAAGATATTGTTATAATTTTCCCTGAGTTTTCCTTCTGTCTAGATCAAAATCTTGTCAGGATGAATGTTCTTGTACCATGAAGTATAACAGATTTCCAGAAAAACTGAGTCAACAAGAGATGGCAAAGTACTTTCAAATAAGTAAACTTAACTTACTTAATTTAATCAGTACTTACTTAACTTAATCAGTAAACTTAAACTAATCTTAACTGTTATAATTCTGCTTCCATAGTGATGAACAGTTGTGGGACCTAATATCTACTAGCAAGCTACCAAATTGCAGCAGATTATGGACAGGCTGTAGTCTTAGATATTTTATAATTTTCTATAAGTCTATTTTGTCCACATAAAGTAAAATCATGTTCAGAAATATAGAGTTTTATTTTAAAAATTTTACTTCCTTATTACTTCTTAGCTTGGCATAAATCAGAATATTTTTTGCATATTCTTTTACCTCCATTTTTGTGATTTATTAGACGGCATTAGTATGTGTTGGCTCTTTCTTTCATTTTCCCTGATAATCTGGCAGCCTTAAAGAGCTAGGATGAGGTACAAGTGCAAGTACATACTTTTGGAAACCATTCTAAAGCATAATATATTGAAATGTTTCATAATGAATCCTTGTTTGCCAGAAAAATATTCAACCATGCCAGAAAATTATCTGTGAGGAATAATTCTAGCCCCTTCTTTCCTCCCCCTCTTCCCAATTTGTGTTGCTTGGAAGAGGAGAAGAAAAATGGCACAGATGCATGCAGCATTGCACAAAGAGTATATATGGACATTTCAGTCACTGATATTTCCCCATTTTCTGATGCTAATGTAAGATATGTTGGTTTTGCATTTGTAATTAAGATGAACAGATGGTGAAGACTTAGTTTAAAGTAATACTGTACATCCATTAAAATAATCTCTGCTGACAGTGATTCTTTACTATAGCAAGACTTAATTGCATATATAACATGTGTACATCAGAAAGAACTCGGTCTTTAGCCATTTGCTCTGTCAGGACAATAGTAAAACAGACGTCACCAAAACAGAATTTGTCCTGGAGACTCCTAAGAGTAACAGATGCATCTCTGCTGACAATATTGCCTTGCTTTAATTAATGAACACTTTATGAATAAAAGAACACATAATTTCAGAAAATATGCAGGATTTCTTCTGAAAAAGGGAGCTCAAGTTTTGCAAGAGGAAGGTTCAGGAAAATAACAGTAAAAATTTTAACAGATAAACTTGATGTTGCTTATACTATTTCTCTGATGGAGTAGTACACGTAATTTAAGTGTTCCTTGTCAGGCTTTATAAATGTGTGTCTTTTTGAACGGGGTTTTTGTTTTAAATTAGGTTCATTGTGAGGGGTCTGACTGAAGCAAGTCCTTAAGCCTCTGTGAAGCAAAAGAAGACCCCAGCATGTCTTCTTCTTCTTTTTTCTTATAATATCTCATAGATATTATATAAAATGTCATTTTCTAATTGTTCATATATAGGTATATAAAAATATCATGTGTTTCCACCTTAAGATCTATACTGCAGAGGAAATGGAGCTTCAGGTTATGTCCAAAGCAGGTACCTATCCTTCACCTGCTGTACAAAACAGCAACACGTTTGTTGAGCAATAATACTTATTTTTCAAAAACATCATTTGGTGGTTGTATATTTATAATTCAACCCCTTTTCTGTTTGCTTCTTGTTCTATCTGCCATCACCACATTGGTACCTATTTTCCATGATAATGAAAACTAGCAAATTCTAACCTCTGAGGACATCATTTGGCAGAAATACTTCCTTCCCTTTCCCAAGCTTCTTTTGTAAGGACATATATGTTACTATTGTTATGATTACCAAAAATTAAGTATAGGGTTTGATTAGCATTTCTGCAAGTTTTTTTTAAACTAAAGTACATCTTCTATTGTGCCAGAACTACCACCAAAGTCACTATACAGTGGCTGAACATGTCTTTACTGCGAAAAACAGTTGTCCACACTAATTCCACAAAATCTGTGAATCCTTATTTTTTGTTTTGTGCTTCATCTGTTGTAGGCCTGCGCTCCATACTTTCTCCTCATCCAGGAGAATGTCTTTGAGATTGTAGTGCATCACACTTTGGTTTAAATTCCTTCTTTTTTTTTCTGTTAAAATTCTGTATTGTTTAAAAATATGTAGATATTTATTGAAGCAAAGACTTGAGCCCTGAGGCCCCATTTTTCACAGGAGTACCACAAACCTCATGTTACTGAGTCATTTTCAATGTGCCTCAGAATATTTAAGTATATTAAACCAAGTGGAATAGCACCAGCAGGAGAGATTGGGAGAGTCTTCATCCTAGAATATGAAAATTCTGTAACATGGTGGCTAAATATTTTTCCAGGAGATATGGTTCAAAACCCCTCAGTTAAAAAAAAGAATTGAACCAAACTTTCTTCTATTCAAGATGGGCTGTAGAGTAAAGCAGGAGAGAGGCACTGCTTTCTTTTAATCAATACATTCATTTTCTCTAGAATATCTGAAATTGAAATTAAATATTTCTCTTCTGTGTGTACCTCCTTCTCATCCAAAAGCTAAAACTATTTAAAAATAATTTGGGCTGGGAAAGACTATGGTTTGACAGGCACACTGAGAAAGTCTTTCATTTGCATAGATTTCATTCTGGTGACAGAATTAGACCAAATAATTCTGTAAATACAGCTGAGGTATATGGGTAGTGCTTACTGAAAAAGGAAATAAAAAAGGCAAGGAGTGAGACAGACAGGGACCCAAGGGAACACAAAAAGGCTGCAAGTTTTACAAAACATTCATTTGTCTAATTTATTCAACATAACAAAGAAAATATTGATTCATTTGGGGAGTTAGCAGAAATTATTGATTAGAGGAGTAGTATATTTACTGAATATAGGATGGGTAGTGTTTTTGAATGGATATAGACAGATATAGATATATATAGATATCTCTCCAAAACTGGAATGATCCATAAATCATAGGATGCAGAGCACAAAACATCATCAGACTAACATACTGAGAAAGGCTTTAAACAATAACTGAGTAAATCTTGGAAGAGTTCCAAAGAAACCAGGAACAGAAAAGGAACTACATGCACAATAATGGGGTTTAGACAATAGAGATAGTGCAGCAGACATTTGTGAATGGAGTATTAGCTCTTTAATTATAATAATTACCTAAGTTTAAGGTCAAGGCACCTGTGCATTGCTGTCTGTGAGAAACTGATTAAAAAATTAGAAGTAGCATTTAATATCCGTGATACTAGTTCCAAAAATTCTCATAGAAATTTGGATATTGCCAAGATTATTACTTATTATTTGTACTGTACCGAGAGACATTGACTGAGATGGGTCCCATGTCACCAGCCTGATATCATTCATATCAAGATTGACTCTCTTACCTCTGAAATAAAATATAAAATGAAAATTCTCCACAGGGAGGAAAACCATGAAAAAGGAAGACTCACATCTTATTTTATTCTGCTTTCCCATTCATACTCAACACAGAAATGAAAGGCTTCATTTTGCTCCCTTTAGTAATTCAGAAAAGTCTATTCCTGGTCTTGGAAATTAACTTTTTAGCTAATCAGTTGGTATAACCTCAGGTTTGCTGCAAGGGAACCCTGTGTGAGAAGGGGTGAAGGTGTATCTTGTCGCTCAGACATGAATGGAGTACAGAGTTTTGCAAAGTGTCTCTGTCTGGAAACAACACTACTCACATCATCCCAGTTAGGTTCATGGCTCTTGGGGGGTCTGTCCTGATTTCTGAGCAGGAGAATGCAACTGTGGGAGCAGTTTGTGCTTTGAGGACCCCACGTGCAGCCAGTGCAGGACACCAGGGCTGGCCAGCAGGGTTTGTGCCGCGCAGCTCCGCAGTTTGTTCACTGCCGGCCACATTGGGCCAGTTCACATCTGAAAAAGAGCAGGCAGAGATCACTGAGATGCATACACAGAGAGAAGGACTGTCCCCTTTCCCCTCCTCTCCCAAGGTCTAAGTATTTGGAGGTGGATTGCAGGTAGCAGAAGAAAGCCAGTCCCAACAGGAACAGATACCAGTGTTTTTTATTGAGAGCACAGTTAGAGGAGACTCAGGTGAGGAATGAGTGTCGAGTTGAGGGAACTGGGGAATAAACAGAAGAGACAGAAGGGATAAAACAAAACAAAGAGAAGAAGTGTCATATAGGAAGACATTTACTAAAAGCTTACAGAGATGAGAAACATAAGGTAATTTCTAAAAAGAAGGGAGCAAGTGCACAAAAAGAAGTCATAGGGAGAGGGCAAGAGGAAACCTGGAAAAAGAGACTGAAAAAGTAAATGTCACATTTTCGAAGTGAATTTCTGTAATTTGTTATAACTATTGCTCTGCAATGCCATTTCTGACAGAATATTTCCATCCCAGTAAAATTTTGAAACTTTCATAGGGCTTTTAAAATTAGTAATTTCTAGTAAAACACATATGGAAATTTTAGTATACATTTTTTAGAAAACAATCCTGATTTCAAAATTTTCATTCACACTTCCTTGACTTTCTCTGTTTTTGCTACTTCCTCCATTTTTCTTTTTCTCATTCTAACTGAAATCTGCACCATCTTCAAAAAAGAAGTACATTCTTCTGTCAGAAGGAATATTGAGTCTAAAAATGTCAGAAATTAAGAAAAACACAAGTGCACTTGACAAGAAGAAAGGAACTGCTTTTGCAAAAGGTCACAGAAAATAATAAAAAATACAGAGTAAAACAAATGCAAAAGTATTTTCTGATGAAAAAATTTAAGTGATATATCCAGAAAAACTTTGTTGGGAAACAAAGACATTTTCTAGTTTGTGTTTCTCATATTTCTGAGTGAAAAAGAAAATATCGAAAGGATGTGTTAAAACACAAGCAACCTTTGTGTCCCTTTCTGACCCTGAAGCAAGTGTCAGGCTATCACTGCAGAGGGAGATGTTTTCTCTCCAGCTGTGGCCTGTGGTTGATAACCAGACCTTTTACATTTCAGCTGTAAGTGCTAAAGATGCCATAAAAGAAACAGAATTAATGTTTTTTCACCATTGTACGTGCTCACCCCCTTTTGCGCTTTCACTATTTCAGGGGTCATTGTTTACATTCACATTTGAGATAAAATCCACTAGAGATGATCACTGGAAAAAGAAATTCACGGAAGATGAATTGAGAAAATGAGGTGCCTGTGGTGAAATTCTGGGTAAAAGCACAAAATTAACTGTCGTCCAAGCCAAAGAAGGTGAGTAACTCCAAGTCAGTACCACCATCACTCTGATTGAAGTAGTGAAAGAACATTGAAAGAGGCTGTTCTAGTTGAGAACAAGCCTAAAGATGAGGAAAATGGTTAGAAGATGAGAGGATGGAAAGCTTTTAGTGAATCAAAAGCACCTGTTAACAATAAATAAATAAATAAAAGTGAAGAAGAAGAACTCTTCTTCCTTTTCTTGAATGTTTTGGTCAGATAAAACCAAGTCTTGCAGTATCTTTTGACAGTATCTTGTGAGAGGGAATGCAATAATGTTAAAATATGGCAAGAAGTCAGTAATATTTCATGGTTAGAATATTGTTACAGGGAAAGCTGGGGCCAGGGAAAATTGTTTTCAGTATGATTAAAACCTGAAAGTTTGACTAGAGCAGAAAACTAAAAATAAAGTTCTCTAGGATTATTTGCTTTATACTATAATCTGAAAACTTCAAGAGGGAAGGTTCTGTAAGTTAATACGCAATCATATGCAGAAGCAGCTGCTGTTTTAGAAAGCTTGTAGTTTAAAACCACAAGTGAAAGGATAGGAGGGAGAGCAGAAAAGGAAGCTAGCATACTTTCCAGCAAAAGTTTATTCTGGGAATTGTCAAGAAAATACTATTCTAAAAGCAGGTTGACAATATCTCAGGCTATCTGGAGACATTGGGAAAACCTCACTGGAAAACTAATCTTGCATAAAACCTGCTTTTGTAAAGGGGCTGGACTACATTATTTTTTAGGTTGCTTCTAGCAGAACAATTTTTCACTGGGGGGAAAAAAAGAGCACTGGTTTTCTGACTCCAGGCTACCCAGTACTTTTCTCACTGACTTTTTAGGAGAAATAACATGAAACTTTGGCTGTCATTGCAGTTGCACTGTGAACAGCTTCTCCCCCACTGGTATGCAGCTATTTTCTGAAACAGTCCAGTTAATTTAAATATGCAAATAATTTCTACCAGAGGCAAGAACAGATTCATAATATGGACCTTAGTTTTGGGGTTGGGGTGAGGGAGGGGTGGGGATTCTGCCCTAAATGTGATTTTTTTTCTTTCATCTAAGAATTTAATTTAGAAGGATCATATGAGGCAGAATTTACTTAATTCTGTAGAGTGCTCTGAGATCCAAAGTCAGAAGTGCTAAAACCTTTAGGTTTTCTTCCCCACTAATTAACATCCCAGTGATCAGATGGGATTTTGTAGAGTAGGCTGGCAGTTCTATGTAGTGATCTTATATTGTAGATGAGAATATTTGTCATTTCTGTTGATATTTGCATTGTTTACTCAAGGCAAAGTAGAGAGAGAGAATCATTCTTTCTACTGGCATAGAATTGCAAGGGATTAGCAAGGCAGATTTGAAGGAGAAACAGTGGCAATTTTTTCATTGACAGAACTTGTCAACAGTTAAAGGTGAGAAAGGACAATAAGTGGGAATGATGAAACCTTTTTCCTTTTTTTCCATTTTAATATTGACAAATAGCTTCACCAGGCAGAAACACAGCAGAATGAATTGTAATAAACACAGTGTTTTGGTAAATTATCTTTGTTAGTGAGGAAAAATCAATGTATTGATTTATTTTTTTATGTGCAGAATCCGGTTATATGCCTCATAAAAATCATCCTTTTAATCCTTGTATAAGAGCAAGGTAGAGAAACTCCGCTTCCGATCGCAGTGTTTCAGTCTCTTTTTGTTTCTGGAGAGTAAGTTTGAAGGGCAGAATGGTAAAACCATGTTTTTACTGATTTTGAAGGGTACTTAAGAGTAGCTCCCTCTTTTTAGCTTCAAATTGGGGTAAAAAGAAAAGGTGTGTGTTTGTGTAAGTGAATTTAGCCCCTGACTTTCTGCAGTAGCTCACCAGAGTAGAGATGCTAATGGAGAAAGGTTCTGTAGATCTGAGCAAGGCACCTTTCTGCAGGGCAAAGGAAGAGGTGAGATGTTTTTGGAAACTTTAATTAGACTTTGTGTAAGTGATGCCAGAAGGCTACCTGAATTGAATGCTGTTCTCTATATCTTTTATTATGCTTTCCAAAGATACTGGGAAAATATTTCAATTATCTTAATTTTCATCTCTAATTTCCAACATACCTCCAATGTTGTTTCTGAAGTAATAGGCTCAAGCACACTCCTAGCTTACTTCTGAAAGTTGTAGAAATAATTCGGCAAAATTAAAAATGACAAATTTGACACTTGGGATGAAGTAGAGAGGATTGAACACAAACACCTCTGACTCTGTATTATTATTGGGCAGTAATAAAAATACACTTATGTGAAGTGGGCAGATACATGGTACTATTTCTACCTTCTTAATGTAAATGCACTGAATCAGATTGAATTATACAAGTGTAAAGGCAGCATAAAGGAGAAAAATTAATCTAGAGTATTCTGAAAGTACATGAAATCTCATTTATGCCACTGTGCTGCTGAAAGCAACTCAAACACTTTTTGCATAGTGCTTGTAAACATTTTGGGCCTGTGTGAGAATGCCCTTCCTTGGATTTTAGCATGGAGCAAAAATTCACCGGCTTTTTTTTCTCCTCCTCTGGAGACTCAAGGGGAAAAAAAACCTTAGCTTGGTTTGAGGTGGCTCTGTTTTCACCCACCAGATTTATTTTGCCAATTAGAATCATGGTGAGAGCCACTATGAGATGGCGCTGAAGAAAGTGTTCAGTGAAAAATGCTTCACCTATTTGTTTCAATTCTCCCAGCAGGTGTTTGGTTGTAAAACAGTAATTTAACATATAGAGTAACCTAGAATCTCTGCCAGATGCTTATTCACCTATGCGGTTGGCTTAAATGAAAATACAGATGACTGGACCAAACTTGATGTTTATAATGTCATTAGTCATGGGAATAAATGGGATTCTTCATGGTTTGTTTTCCTTTAAAAATAGAAGGAAATAAAATTCAGATGACTTAACATTGCAGGCATAGAATTTCCTGTATGTTTCTAGAAGTAATTTCTTATAAAATTTTTATGCTTTTGAATAACATGTGGTCTTTAAGATCCTGATTAATTAAACAAAAATGTAAGCATAGCCTGTTTCATGTGGTTTTAAGCCTAACCCCATGCTCTACAATTTATTCAAAATACTTCCTCAAGTTTTCCAGCCTGCTTTAAGCCATTTTTTCAAGCATTTTTTTTAATTATCTTTGCTCTGCAGTTGTACTTTTTTTTCAGATTAATTCTTTGATTTGCAAAATGTCTTAGTGTCAGGTTCCCACTTGAAGCAGGTAGTGCAGAATTTATGGCAGTAGCACTCAGGATAGAGCACACTTGACTAACAGCCAATGTCTGATACACTTCCCTGTGTTGTGCTGGGATGAACAGAGGCAGTGAGAACCAAACCTTCACAGCCTCAGCAGCTTCAGCTCAGGTACCAAGGAAAAGTTACTTGGCAACAGTTCACAAATGGGGGAAAAGCTTTTGCAAAGTAAAATGAGAAGCATGTGTGCCTTAAGGAGTGTGCTTTGTCTTTCAGCAATTCTTTCTTCAATTCTCATCTGCTTCAAATATATTTTTTGTATTCAGATTTTGCTGTCTGACAAATTCTGTTCACCAACTGGTTGAAAATGCAGATCTGCAACAAATGTCTCAGGTTTTTACACTGATGGTAAGATTTTTCCCTGTTTTTCCTCTCCCTTGTTCTACTTCATATTTTGGCATTCAAATGCCTCATCTTTTTGATATACAATATATTTCCATGGTGCATTTGTGTGTTTGTGCACTTTGTGAAATTTCAGTTCAGCTGTGCTACAATATGCATGCTGTGTATATTGTAGAGTGAGAATCTATTGTCCTGCCTTTGTCATTTGATCTTGATTTCATTCCTTTCCAAGATAGTGTAACTTCCATGTTTTGACCTTCCACCCCCTTTCAACATTTCTCCAGAGAACTGATCAATACCTGCTGCTTTCCCTTTATTCAGATGATGGATAGTTTTGGATAACTCTGTAATCTTTTCTCTCCTGTTCGCCATCAGATTCTCCAAGCACTGACCTTCATACAGGAATTCTTCAATGGCATTCAGGAGCCATGCCTCTTTCCAAATGTTTAAGAAAATTCAGTGAGCTTCTCTTGTTATTTATTTAGATTTCCTGAAATAGAGTAAGCAAAACATAATAGAAGTGAAACATTTGAGTTCTGACCTCTTGTAGGATTCCGTAAAGCTTCACCAGCTGTGTGTGATTTGATCCCCTTCTCTGTTTCTGTAATCTGTACTTGACCCAGCTGTAAGTGTGATCCAGCACTTTCCAATGGGTTTGTTTCACGTGACTGAGCGTTACAGTATTTACACTACTGTGCCTAAGGGACAAAATAAGGTATTTACTGCTCAAAGAATATAAGTCTGGTGTTGAAGCTGCTTTCTGGTTCTCTGAAGTGACTCATACAGGGCTAGAGATGAGAAAAATTTTCAGAGGAATTTTTCATAATCCTGCAGAAAGCCTCCCCGTTTTAAGTCTGAAGATTCAAGAAGAAAAGCAGATCTGTTCTTGCCACATAGTAAGGCAGAATCATGACTAAAATGGAGGGTAGAATACACCTACTTGTGCTTAAAGTTAGGACCAAGAGAACACTATTTTGAATTGAAGGAAGGAGAAATAATGATCAATTCCTGTTTTGTGAGGAAATGGGCACTGACCAGATGATTGTAAATCTGAATGCAATGGTATCCAGCTTCCAGCAGAGAGGCAGCTGGAATTGCCTAGGCACAAGGTGGTAACCAGGAGGAACTGGCAAACCTGAAAAAAGATTTTAAATGAGCACCAAACCTCCACAATAACTTTGAGAACAGTCTCTATAACACAATTTTGAATTGCCTTTTACAATGTCTTGTGGGTTTGTTTGGCTTTTTAATTTCAGATCTATGCATTAATTTTTAGATCTGTCCCTTTCTGTTGTTTCTCCTTTTCTGTGGTTTATGTATATCTGTATCCAGCTGTGTACATGCTTGGGTGCATCATGGATTGGTCTGTATAGCAGAGTCATGAAGTATTTATGACTAGATCTTAGTCTCAGATGGATAAAATTGCACCAATATCTCATGATGAACACAAAACAGACCGATAACATGTCATAAATATGACTGAATTTTGACTTCAAATAATTGAACAGACAATACACAATAGTACCAGACTCAGTAAGACCTGCAGAAAATATCTTGATTTTAAAAGGGCTTTGCCAGCATAACTTCTTAATTGTCATATTAGAAAGCAGCAAAAAACCCCCTCAAAATGCAAATTTCTGGTGGAGCGTGTGTGCTAATTTTTAGCACATTGTCCCTTCCTACTTTTCTTTCAGTACTCCCTTTTTAAAAGTATGGGTTCCTCTGTTCTCTGGTAGCATTTAGGAAGGACGTACTTTGAAGAACGTCTTGACAAGGCAGTAAGTTATTTTACATAAAGTCAGATAGATACTTACACATGCTCACACATGCTTTTACACCTGTGATTTCCCATGTGTAAATTTTCAGGCTGAAGGAAATGTCTTGTGGAGCAAAACACAATACTGATATTTCAGCTTCTTAAGCTAAATTTTTAAAATATAATTTGATCTTATTTTTGTTTTAAATAGAAACCCTAACAGTTCCATTTCTAAATTGCATTGAGTAAGAAAATGTGGTATTCTTTCAGATAAAATTATGTGAAATCAAGATAATCTTCTGAAAGGTCTATTGGATATTGGTGGGGAAGAGACCCACAACACAGCCAAAAGAATCTCTTGACTGTGTGAGTTTTAAAGTGGAAAAATTTCCAGTCCTGGTGAACTGCACAACCATTGACTGACCCATGTGGTGTCTCGGAGCCTTAGGTGCTGTCCTGAGAAGGTAGAGTTACAGGATTCACCTTATGTCACTTTCATAAGTCATTATGATTTCTCATTCTCCAGTACTGTGTTATTTTGAACAATATTATTTTATGTTATTTCAGACTATCTCTTAGTAAGAGCTTCAAACAAAACCTGCATAGTTTGCTACTATGAATAGTTGCATAGAATGCTGCTAAATATAATGCAGATCAGCAATGAAAAACAATTTGTTAAATATATTCCTAGGTTAAGAGGACTTCTCTTAGATTTGTTCAATTTTTTGTTCAATTTTTTTTTTTTTTTTTTTTTTTTTTTGGTTAGTCCTAGTGAAAGGTGCCAGACTAAGAATAGAGAGTAAGGCCAAAATTACACATTGTGCACACTGTAGGAATGAAGTGATCCAATGCTGCTGTTTGAACACACCCAGTGTGGGAAGTCTTACACCTTTACTGGATTTTGTGACACTCAGATTTGTGATGGTTGTCATCTAGGTTCTTCTTAAAACCTTAATTCTTAAAATCTAGGAATTGCTTGGAAAATTTGGCTTTTTCTCATTTTCTCTTCTTGTTTCTCCTTCCTTTTTGTTTTTCTAGCTTGTTTTTTCCTATGTAATAACTTTTCTGCTTCCATGGCTAGAGAAAAGCTTCAAAACATATTCTGAATCAGTTAAAAAAAATCTATCTTCATTACTTTAAAGCCCATTGAGTTTTTCAGTGGAACATAGAACATACATAGTCATTAGCAGAATTTTCTGTCTCTTCTTCTGTAAGAACTAATTTATCCCAATGCCAGTACCAGCCTCCCTTCTCAGATGGCCCTGAGCCCTCATGAGCTCAGGGAGCAGCAGAGAAAGGAGCAGTCTGGAAGGCATGGCATGACAAGGGGAAAAAGATGTTTGGGGCCTCTGGCTGCGGCTGTAGAACGTTCTTCTGCCTGCTCTCATTAGATCTCTGCCCTCTGCACCAAAATGAGCACCAGATTTAACTGATCTGGAGAGTATAGTTGGCTGAGATGTCATGAGAACAAATTCTTGCTTCCAGTGCACCAGGAATGGTTGTTTGAACTCAGAGGGCAAGGCTGTGTTGCCAATATGAAGACTGACTAAATTTGACTGACCAACATTCAGGCAGGCATGGATTGAATTTCACCATGGAGAAAAGGATGTAAATTCTGGAGCAAAAAGTCTTCATTCTTATATCTATTTAAAAATAAATATACATGCATTGATGTACATTAATGAAAAAGGTGCCAGGGGATTTGGGATTTTTTTTCCTCTGACTTTGTAATATAAATTTTATGTTCACTAGAAAATGACAAGCTGTTTTTAAGTTATGGCTTCAGGTCAGTGCTAAAGGCTGCAGCTATGATTGCCAGAGGCATGAAATGCCCATTAAAAATGGCTATTTTACTAGCATTATGGGATTCCTGGGTACAGTGAATTTAGCCATGAAAAAAAAAAAGGAGGGGTTTTAGCAGAAACATGCACTTTTTTCTAGATTGAGTTTATCAATACCAGTCAAAGTATCATTGTCTTTATCGGTGTAGGTGATTACTTTCAAGATGGAAAATGGGCATTTGCACATAGCTTGAAAGCTTTGATCCTTGAAAAGCCATCTTTATTCTCTGTCAAGGACGGCTGGAGTAGATTACACTGGAGTATTGAAAATACTAAACCACAAAAACCTTGAACAATTGCCACAACTAAGCTACCATTACAATGGTAATTTTAAAAAAAGTCTAGAATATGCAGTAAGTGTGAGCTTTCTTTTTTAAATAAACTACCACTTTATCACTATAAGATAACTTAATTAATCCTTGCAATCTACATTTACTAGTAACATTAATGTAAAAAAAGAGCAATTGTATTTAAATGACAGAGCCAAATATTGTGCCAGTGGTATGAAGGACAAGGGCAATATTGCTCATTTCTTGAAGAATGACATATTTCATGAAAGCTACTTTTCCAGGTTGTGAAACCCAGCAGGGCCTTTCTGATAACAAGCTACAAGTTTCAAGGAAATTACATAATGCAATACCAAGTTTCTGTATTTCACATGGTTCTGTACACATTATGTGTGATTTTTTTTCCCTGCTCAGAAAAGTTCTTTGAGTTAGATCCCACTTCTCTGCATACTAATGTAAATCGTAAAAAAACCCCAAGGAAATTAACAGTTAAGCCATTCAGCTATTCACCTACACTCCACTCACTTAGTTACCTCCATTCTGTTACTTCCCACACACACACACGTCTCCATCCTCCACTTGAACAACCCACAATTATCTCCATAATAAACCACTGTGTTTATAATAATGGAGCTGGGAGCATCATCTATCAGTTTAAGGCAAACTTACCATTGTATGGCCATGTTTTCAGTTATTCATATGAATGAATTTCAGATACCTAATAGCATTTCAGTTACTTATAACCTTTATCAGAATGGTTTTTTCCTGTGTGCATACCTCAATCCAAAATTTTGAGAAAACTGCAGCCAAAAAAGCCATTTACAATAGAAATGCTGAGGCAAGGTAAGTGAATTTGCTCGAGATAATATACACTGGTGAGTTTTTCTGAGCATGTAAGAATCCTAATTATTAGGGCAAGACTCTGAATTGATCAAGAAAACAAATTTTTATCAAATCTGTGGAATTCTACAAACTTTATATAGGTTGGAACCATTAGCTGTGTATAATTGGGTCAGACTTTGCAACTCTGTCTGAAATGAGAAAGGCTCACCCTGAAGTTGTAGGTGATGGACCAGAACTTTTCATTCAGTAAAAACTTTCAGCTGATGTGAGCTCTGCAATGCCTGCATCTGGGCCTTAAAAACCAGCAATCTATGCTCTATGCTTTCCCTATTGTGCTCTCTCTTGTTCTTTTTTTTTTTTTTTTTTTTTTTTTTTTGCATTTTTTGGGAGCCACAAAGCTCAAGTTATCAGCCGCAGCTCCTCCACTGGGCTGCAAAACAGGGCACAGACAAACTGCATTTCCCTGTAGAACAGTGACACCAGTGAGGAAGCTCCTGTTGTGCTGCTGAGTGTTGCCCTGACATGAGAACAGTCAGGCTCTTGCTGTGGTTTCTGAAGGCAAAGGGAAGATCTGAGGGGGGATTTAAAAAGGCAGAACGTGAAGGCTTTGCAGATACTGATAGACAATTCCTTCCCCACAAGTGAGGGGCAACAGAGGAAAGAGCATGACTGGGCTTGTTTTGAAAGCCTTGCAGTCAGAGGAAGGTACCTTGGCTCATAGACTAATTGGAAGCGAGCGCTGACCTTTGATATTGAACATGAGAGGGTCAGTGGTGAGCAGAGAGGCCACAAAGGGCTTTGGAAGTCAAGACAAGTCATTTGTGTCTAATTCAAGAAGGCTACAGAGAGCCAGTCCTAGGGAGTGGCAAGGGAAGGAGATTTGTGTTGAGCTTTAGAGAGAAAGGGCTGAGACTGGAGGCGGGTGAGGGAGTTGGGAGAGCAAGCGAAGTGACTGGACAATCTGAGATCAGCAATAGCAATGAAAGGGGGAGGGAGGATGGGACATTTGAACCTTCCTATGAATGAAAGCTTGACAGAAATGGCAGCAGTTTCTGAATTATTATAATATATTCCAAAGACATGCCAATTCAGGAGTTCACAATGCAGCTGTTGTTTCTGAGGGAATGAGAAATTATTTTACAATTTATGCAAAGGACGATTAAAAAGGTGGCAGACGAAGAAAAAATGTCTGCATAAAGAGGAAAGTTAATTGCTTCATAAAATGACTCACTGAGTGGTTCGAAATCTTCTCATGCATAAACAGCAAAGTTTTACTGTTTGGGTTTTGTTATTTGGTTCCTTCATCTACCGAAAGAGTAATTTTCACAGGCCAGTATCTCTAGAAATAGTGCTAGTTACATAATTTGATGTTACGAAACAAAGCTGATACCTCTTAGCTTAAGCTTCCTGTAATTGGAAAGTTATAGGAACTGAAAAAAACTGGTTTCATTTCTGTTTGCTGAATTTACCCATGGAAATTTGTTCAAAGTGCTCCTTATGCATCTAACCTTCACCTTTCCTCTGGGGCTGTCGAGGACATAACTTCAGCTGAACACGAATCTCTTGTCACCAAAAAAAAAAAAAAAATTTTTTTCAAGGTTATAGCCCTTGTAAATTACCAAGATAAAGTAATAAGTGTAATTGGCACTGGACTTCTGGTGAGCTTAAAAGCTGTTCTAATAAATGGCCACTATAATAATTGAAAGTTCTCTGTGACGTTTTCTGTCATTTGATTCTATTTCTCATATGACCACACATGAAGAAACTCTGAAAATGCTTGTTGGAACCTTCAAATCATGCCCGTGACTGGCAGTGTTCTGTACAATCCTGAGTCCTTTGTGATCCCTTATTTTGCGTCTCATACTGTTCTACAACAGGTTTGTTTAGATGATGTTCAAAAGTCCAGTGAAACATGGGCTCTATTCTGATGATTGATATTCAGACGTGGAGCCAAACTGATGCTGGCTTTGTGGTGGCTGTCTAATTGTTTATTTTAGCATGGAGACTGATTACAAACCAATGTTCTGCAGAGAACCCATCACCAACAGAATTTGCAGGGATGACTTTTATGCATGTAGAAGGCTAGTAACAAATCACAGACCTGTTGTTTTATTTCAAAAGCAGCAGCTGGATTTTGTAGTTAGGCTGGTGTCTGTAAATCTCTCACCTACTCCAAAGAGAAGAACAGTTTTCCTAACAAACAAATTGTAGATAGCAGTTCTTTGACATGCATTTTGTGAGAGCTGTCTGCTCAGTCTCCTCTTATTTTGTGCTCTTAGCTGATTTTCATGGTGCTGAAAGATGTTTCTGGTCCTACCTTAATTTTTTACCAAAGATACATTTTTCATGTCCCATTAAAAAAAAAAAAAAAAAAAAAAAGCTCCCTCTCAAGAATCCTCCTTCTTTAAAAAGGTTGTAGGGAATCAGAAGATGGGCTACTGGGTTTAATTGATGATGGTAGAACCATTTAGTACACAACATCCTTCTCTCTAGTAACTTATGAATTGACATTATAAAATAAGATGTCCCCAAAGGTGTCTATATCCCAGTTTGCAAGGAGAACATACTCTGCTATATAAAGTGAAGGGATCTTGTATTAAAGGACTAATGCTTGGAACATCTGAGAGCTCTTTAATGTTATTTACTCAGTGTTGGCTTGAAGCCAGTGACAGAAACCCTTTAAATACAACAGTGAAGAACTGGGCCCTGAGAGACGTTGTAATAACAAATTACCTCTCTCTTTCCTCCTCAGTTATCTCCACTTGTGAGATGGGAATAGACTGTTTGTCAGAGCACAGTTGTGAGATGTAATTCATTAATGCCTGTGAAATGCTTTGAGATCACTGGATGGAAGTCTCTGTTTGAGTGTCAGGTATTATTAGCTCTCAAATGAAATCTATTTTATATTGCTGCATCAGAAACTGCTAGGACACTCTTGTTCCATACAAATAATGAGCAGTACATGAGTGACATTTTGTTTGCCTTAATAGGTCCACAGGGCAGAAGGAAGGGTGTGTGCTAGCACAGGGACATTAGGGAGTGCTGGTAACACACTGAGCAAAGTCACTCATACCACATATATTTTGATTTGGGAATTCAAAGAACCAGGAAAGAAAGAAAGTAAATTAGAAAAATAGAGAAAGACAAGAAGACATTGGTTGAGGCAGGGGGTTGGAGAGTGAGGTGGGAGGGAAGGAAGAAGGCAGGTAGAGAAGAGCAGATAACCTGGAAAAAAAAAGATGAACAGGAAAAGCAGAAAAAGTTGTAAAAAGTGACTTTTCAATTAAAATGAAAAGGCAGTTGGATATTTATTGCAAAAAAACACAACTTAGAAAAACAAGGCTGTAATGCCATCTTGGGGTTTCTGGTGACATCTCAATCCAGCAGAGCTCTGCTCATTTGGTTTGTGAATGTCAACAGAAACCCCTTGATGCTATTGAGGCTCACAGTTGCCTCTTATTGATTCTGTATTATTTCAACAGTGGAAAAATAACACCTTTATTTTCACAGCCAAAGTATCTCACACTGTGATAGAAATGTACATGAGCTTATTGAATCTCATCTCTGTTCATTTCTATCTAGCTTCCAACACCTAGGTAGTGTTATCACTGTGGGTTAGAGAGATATGTGTTCTTTTATGGCTATCAAGTGAAAGACTATTTATCAAATATACCGTAGTCCAAGTCTTTATTAGGCTAAGGGATATAATGTGTCTAGCTGTCTTCTGCTGCTTATTATTTTAAACTCACCTTGTCATTACAAATATTACCCCAAACAAGCCTCTTATTGATTCTTCTGATGTGTTGTATACATCTTCCTCATTTTTCACAGACAGGATAATCAAACTGGAATAAAACCTATTTTGTGAACTGAGTGAGAATATGCACCAGTTAGTAATGAGTTTGTATAAAATGTGTTGGAGCTTTGAGCCCAGCTCTGTAATATGTGATAAGTCTTTCAATTTTGCTGAAAGAGAAGCAATTTAAAGGTGACATCCCTGAGTAAGAAGTATGTTGTATCTTGATTTCCAAAGAGTTCAGGTAAATAGGTGTGTTGGGTGGGGCTGAGCTGGAGCTCATTTTCCCCACAGTGCTGTGCTTTGTGTCTGCAGAGGTGCTGGTAACACACAGCTGTTGTGGCTGCTGCTGAGCAGGGCTCACACAGCAGCAAAGCTGCCTCTCCAGTGCTCCCCCTCAGCCAGGAAGCTGGGTGTGGGCAAGATCCCGGGAGAGGCTTTAGCCAGGACAGCTGACCCAAACTGACCAAAGGGATGTTCCATAGTGTGTGAAGTCTGCTCAGGTGTAACAACTAAGGAGGGAGTTCGGGTGAGCATGAGATGAGCATTTGTTATTATAAGGTTTGTCTTCCAGGGCAATTTCTACACGTAATGAAGCCCTTCTTCCTGGGAAATGGATGGACATTGCCTGCTGATGGGAAGTAGAGAATGAACCTTTTGTTTTAATTTGCTTCCCCATGTGCTTTGCTTTTGTTTTACTAAACTCCCTTTATCCTGACCCATGAGTTCTCTTCCATCTTATTTTGTCCCTGCCTGTCATGCTGAGGAGAGGAGAGATAGAGAAGTTTGGTGGGGTCAACCCAGCCAGGGTCAACCCACCACAATAGGAAACAAATCCATTGTAAAACATACAGCCTGAACTATACCATCCTGGGCATCAGTCAAAAAAATTACATTAATTAATTGGAATTGAATAAATTTACTGTCTGTGTTGCCAGTGGAAAAGACTAACAGTTAAGTTCTAGAAAACTAAAATGTTATTCTGCATATAATGCTTCTAAAAGAGACATTCTTATCATTAAGAAATAATCACAACTTTTAAGTAGAAGTTTTTTCTTTAGAAATGGCAAAATCCTCAAGAATTTTATAGGGAAAATTTACATTCCAGTAACTGAACTGAAATATTTTTGTGCCTCAGAAAATAATTTATCAGTTCACATACATCTAAACCTTCTGCAACAATTATCTGCCTAACTAGCCTAAATTAAAATCCCTTTGGTGCTGGGAATTGTACAGCCTTTTTTATCCAGGTAAGGCATGTACTTTTCTGTCCTTATGGCTAGGAAATTTTTTCCCAATTTTTCTTCATGGCTTCAGACTGAAATGGTTCTCTCTTGTTCTGCTTGCTGAAAACATGTACAAAACTGATCACCAGTCTAACTATAGCATCTTTCTGCATAAGTGAAGATGTCATCATATTCTTTTCTAAACATTATTACCCATCTTTCCCCATTGGTCATGTTTTCTAAATTGCTCCAATTTTTTGTTGCTCTTCCATGGATTTTCTCTGTTGTCAATGTAACTTGTGAATAGTGATGCCAAAAACCAGCCATCAGTTCTCTTGCTGAGACCTTGTACATACCGCATAGATGACCTCTGTTACACTACTCAGATCCTGCTGCTAAGACATCCCAGAATGGTGCTTTATGTTTTCCCCAGGTTCGTCTCAGTGTTGGCCACGCTGCCTTTGGCCTTCTCCACCCTGCAGTGCTGCTGTCCACTAGGTATTCTTTTTTTGTGCTTGTATATTTGATACTTGCTACCTAAGAACAGAACATATTTTCATATTAAACACAAAAAACTCCTTCAACTGAGTGAGAATTTTGAATACAGAGGCACTGCATGTTCTGGCTGAGGATATGGATCTGGTTCAGTGAATTGCCTTGAGACTCTCTTAGTGCAATAGAGCGTCTCTTAGAGAGTAGAGTGAGTACTATCAGTCTTAAATAAGTGCATATTGCTTGACATTTGGATGGAAAAAAAAAACAACAAACCAACAACTTGATTTCAGAATTTTAAAATTATGCTTTATTTTCTTTTTCTTTTTTTTTTCCTTAGCAGCGAACACTTTATTCTGTCTTTAATTGCCAAAACTTTATTGAAAACATCAAGAGTTACATGAAGATACACTTGACCTGGAGTGAAGTATCAGGAGTTTTTAAACATTTAACTTATAGTGTATATTAGTATGAAACTAAGTTGAGCAGAACCCATTAATGTCACAGTGGTCGGTTACCAATGGAAATAAATAATTCATGATGAAGGGAATTAGTCTAATTAGCAGGCAGTTTGAGTCCTTTGATAAAACCCAGCTCTAATTCCGTGAAGGGCAGGAAGTGCTGTCATCAGTCAGCCCTGAAAAGATTAGCATCTATTATGAATGAGGTTAGACACCCTAGTGAAGTCATGTGTGTCCTGGAGACAAACTTAATATGTTCCAGAATGGGACACAGTTTGTCTCACCAACACATCATGATTCCTACTGGGCTATTGTATGTAATAACAAGCAAAGATCAGTGCTCCTTCCTATCATTCTCCCCTTGTCCATCATTCTGACAACTGTGCAAATACATTTTCCATGCAAAGCAGGGAATGTGCCCTGAATACTTGTAAAATTGCATGAGATGTCAAAGAAAATGTATTACCTTTTCTCAGCAACCTAAAACCAAACAAACCAAAATACCACTGCCGAAAGAGGTATAAAAACACATCTGATGAATATCTGGGGTGTAGAGGAAGGTGTATCAGTTTGGAAGTACATTGATTCCATTTGAAAACATTACTGCCATCTGTCACAAGATGTGTCAATAAAGCTATAGATGTAAGTCTGTGTGATAAATAGGTTTTTAAATAACTGGTGATGCTATAAGGTTATAGTATTGGATGGAGAGTAATATTCTGCAAAATTGCCTTAAATTCTGGAAGTAGAGGCTCAAAAAAAAAAAAGCTTCTCTGTGTTATGTATTTCATTTAGAAATGTTAACTGCTTTATTTGAGGAGACTAGCTGTGAGCTGTGCAAGCTTCACATTTTTGTGCTACATGCTGACGCAACATCAGCTGTGTTTCCATTTTTGCTTATGAGCCTTTTGAAATTATATGTTTCCATTTTGCAATTTGATGCAATAATGAAGAAACTCCACATTTGTACGTTATTGTATTGCCTGTTTTTATTGTAGGAAATTAATTGCTTCTTTTATTTATGTTATTAAGGGGGGGAGAAAACAATTTTGCAGTATTTTATCATTTGCTGTAATAATTATCCTACTAGTAATACAACGGAGGACTTAGAAACAGTATATTATGTTCAAATGTCTGAACAGTACTTAATATGTTGATACTTGTGGCTGGGGAATATTGGTCTCCAAGTAATATTGAAAAAGGTAACAATAAGTGATTAAGATTGACAAGCTTAAGATTATTTATAATATAGAAATGAAGAGGAAAGGAATAAGTGTAGTCAACACAAGAAATTATTTTCATAGAAGCAGAACAGCTTAGCAACGCTGCTGTCCAAATACTAATTGACAATGAAGCACTGATATTGCAGGGAGTGCCAGAATCAAGTGCTACACTAACTTCAAGTAGATTCCTAGATGACATTAAAAAATAGTGATCTTCTCTGTAGGGTTTCTTGCTCTGAGTTCCTTGAAGAAGGAAGGTGTAAAAGCTATTCAATCTTTATTTGTTCATTTTTGTCTTGAATTCGATGGCTAATAAGCATTTATTGGCATGAGCATTTTTGGGTTTTGATTCTTCAATCTCTGTGTGCATCTTAAAAATTACCTATAGTGTGGATGTGCCCTGGGCTGACAAATGGGTTCATCAGCTTACTGAAATGGATTTATTTATACTTTATGTATGAAAAGGTGCATAAAATAAACACCATTTTATCCCTGTGTTGGTAGGGACATGGTGCTTGGAAGCAGAAAATTTTTATGTTCTAGAAAACTTGTAGTATTAGGTACCAGTTTATGAAAGTAACCACTTTCATGTGCCCTGAAGTCACATAAGACAATTGGAATAAACAGGCAGAAGATTGTAAGAAAAAAAAATATTTTGTCACGCTTTGGCTATTGTAACAGAATACAGGAGCTTCTTGTATAATTCATGGGTATCTGTTAAGTCTTCCACAGATTGACTGGTACAGTTTTTTCAGGTTCAAAATGCTGTTGTGTGTAAACATAAGAATATATTCAAGCAGATGCCAATAAACACCCACCCAGGTCTTTGGTAGTATCCATCAGAGAGACAATGAGAGCAATGAATTTATTCTTCCAAAAGCTCTCTTGTCTCTTTGTGTCTTGTCTAAGGAAAGCTGAAGTGACCCAACATAGATACTTCGCCTTTCTTGTCTGTGTGATATACTTTTCAGACACTGTTGTTTTTCATGTATCATTCCCTTGAGAATTTGTAGGGTAGAGCACAAGGACTGGGGGAGGGTCAGTGACCGAAGGCTGCTTCCATCCCGCTGTGCTCTGTAGCTCCATGTCAGGCTTCCACCAGGCAATGTGTGGCCTGGGATCAGCGGGCCTGAGCCACAGCATGGCAGAATGCTTTGGGTTGGAAGAGATCTTTAAAGATCATCTAATGCAGCTCCCTTGCAACAAGTAGGAATATCTTCAACTAGATCAGGTCACAATGAGCCCATGAGTCTACTTTACTTCTGCGAAATCCAGCCCTTTTGGTAAATAAATCACAAGTAGTTACCCAGCTCAGTAAATACCATCTCAGTTACACAGTATGTACCCACTGAAGAAAGATACATACTCCAAGTGCTACCAGAGGATAAATTCTTAATCTGCTCATTTTCCTTGAAAGATGTATTTAGACAGTACCTTATTTTCTGATTCCTCTGCTTTCAATACCAGGAAAGTGACACTGAAAAATAGGTGACTGCACAGCATTTCTGATTCTTACAGTGTACTTATTTTGCTATGTTCCTGTGGCAATATCCAGGTTCTTATCTGGGACAGATGGATTCACTGCGTCAGTAAGGGAAACTTTGGGAGGTCACAGTAGTTCCCACATCATCGGACAAAGAGGGCACATACCTGAGACAGCCGTGGATCCACTCTTTCACATTTACTGAAAAGGTGAATTCTGCAAGACTTAGCTATTTTAGAAACCAGAAAGCTGGTGAAAGAAGATTTGTTTACTGAGGCACTCTTTATCTCAGCAGCTGTCTCACCTGTCCCCTCATCAAGACATCCTTATGGGATATCATCCATTAATCAATTCCTCTCCTTCCTGCTATTTTGTTACTGGTGTTTACGTGTCATCCTGTGTCTCTATTGTCCTTATTGTTCTCACTCCCTCCCACAACAGCAATACAACAAGATACTGCAGCAAAGGACACATCAGCCATGTTCAGAACTAAACCTATGACATGCTGAATCCTTTTCAAGGTTTACAAAAGTGTATGTAACAGCCCTGTGTATTCTCATTACTGATCACATTTTTAATCTGTTCTTGCTGCATGTTTTATTCAGGGGCCCTTGTCACACATATCAGTGTGAACCATCTCTTTTGTAAATAAAGGACTGTTTAGATCTTGTAAACATTAACAAGGAGCTAAAATTATTCTGATGAATGTAACATATTGGTGAAATGTTCATTCTCGGGTATGTCTTTGATTCATGATTCTTATAATATGCTATGCTGTCTAAACAAACAGCTGTCCATTCTCCCCATCTCAGATCACCTTATGTTCTCAATTACCTCCTAAGAACATTAGATATTTGCTGCTTCTAGTGAACAGAAACATGAGCAGAAAAATGTATGGCCCTCAGATTCCTAATTCACCATGAAGCTAAATTCTGGGGGTTTTATTCTGCTAGTAATGTACATTCAGGTGCAGCAACTCTCACTCAAAAAATCTTTTTCTGTATTTAGATCTACTAGATGATTTTTGTAAGTCTTTTCCAACTAAAATATTGTACGCTAGAGCAATGGAGTATAGCAGGGAAAGGAAAAAAGGCACAGATTGAAGTAATACCATATTACACACTGGTTTTAGTATGTTTATCAAAATCATACCCACCAAAGTTTACTTTGAGTTAGAGAAACTGGATAGAAAGGGACTTCAGTAAGGTTGCAGGAATTTTCATCAGGAAAGTATTCAATTCTCAGGGCTTACTGAGCATATAGCAGCATGACAGGCAGGAGAAGGAAGGGACCATGGAGGTTAATATTGCAGCAACACCGTTAAAACTGCAATGTGAAGTCAGCAGCATACACTGAAGGAGCTATCCTGAGCCACATTACAAAGAAGCTGGACCTTGAGATAGGTAGAAAAATGGTTAGGCAGCTGAGTCTTTGGAAAATTACTGGGAAATAATACTTGTGCATTACAGGCAAGTGAACTTTTCACTGCCTTAGTTCTAACTGGTTGTTCTTCATATCATATCCTGTCTGTCATCCATGGGTTTGCAGGTGAAAAATGCAGTTCATACTCCAACTCTCTGTGTGAACCCAATCCAGAGGGAACAGTTTGGGACCATTTCCTGTGTTTTGGGTAGAATAGAAGCCCTGGTTAAATGAAGAAAGGAATGTAGCCACCCTTTCTGACCCAAGAGGAGGAAACAGGTTTGTCTTCAGTTTAACAGCCCAAGATATTCCTATATCAAGTTTGCAGTCCTGATCAATGGGAGATTCTTGCTCATCCATCAAAGTGAAGTCTGATGTAAGTAGCCACAGTAAATTCAACTCTTATGAAAAGGCATGACTTAAATAATCTTTTATATTTATTTGCAGATAACTGTCTCACTTTCTTCTTTTTTTTTCTTTCTCTTTTTTTCATTTTTTTCAGCTCCAGCTCTTTCCCTGACAATGCCTGAGCCCCAGTTTTCTGCTGCTGCTTTTCTGCAGACTCACAACATCACCTGAAGCCTGCTGAGAGTGCCACCAAATGAAGGAGCAGCAAGAGCCCACTGGTGAGATGCTCTCAGTTACCACTCTCAAATATGAGAGTCTTGTCTGAGATTTCCATCAAGAAATGAAAATAATAGGAATTGGTGCTTACAGTTCAACTCTAATCCTGCATGACTCCCTTATATGTGCAGCCTCTCTTATGCAGAGTGCATTGCAGTGTTTTGACAGAACTCTGTTTGTTGAGATTGTCTCCAAACTTAGTAGCAATGTGACCTTCTCCTATAGCACAAATTATATGAATGAAAAATATGTTTTACCAATGCACTAAAAATTTGAAGCTAACAAACCTTCTCTGAGCAGTGTACTGTAACTTCTGTTCCATAATTAAACCAGAACCCCTCTCCTGGACAGGAGAATTCAGCTTTGCCTTTCTTTGAGTAATACACCTTCAGACCAGTGTCTTGTTTTGATGTATTGCAATGATAGACTGAAGAGTTCATGTAATATATCATGACAGTCAGCATTGCTGGACTCTAAGGATTGAGAGACTGAGCCAGCTGTTCTTCTGATGTGCTCTTGTAATGCATCACCAGCTGATGGAAACTGGTAATGTATTACTTCAAAATGACAGCACCCAGAAAAGGAAGAGTCCAGAGGTGCAGACTCTGTATAATGAGGCATTCAAAGTATGAAACAGGGCGGCAAACTCCTGGAACAAGATGTTGGTAATAAATCAGCTTTCTATAGTATTCCATTAGCTGTGTGGCTACACAGCTACACACTGTTATCTGATTTCCAGTGCCTCTCTGTGGTGCTGGTTTTGTGCAGACCAAAGACAATCCTAGCAACAGTTTTACCTTCACTCTTCCTACATCTAAACAGTTCACAATCCAAGCAACCTAGAACAGGGGATAGGGCAAAATTATATTGGCTCAACAAATTCAAATATTTGGGATTTCTCCTCATCTTGGAGTACTGTCAGACCCACTCAGATGCTACTCTTTCAGTGAACTAAGCTCATCCATGACAATGGCACAGACAGGAATGGCCCCTTTGCCCTTTTTTTGGGAGTATTGCATCTGAAAGGGACAGAATGGGCTGGCCCAGAGCACTGCAGTTGTGATTGACTTTTCCTGCAGATTGACTGTAGGCAAGAAAGGCTCTTTTGGCCATCTCTTCATCCCTTCTTTGTTTATCTTTCAGCTGCCACACAGAGTCAAGCCAAACAGTAATTGATCTCTAATTATCAACATGAATTAAAAGGAAAATTATAGGAACAGATAGCAATTCTGAACATTTGCCTGCAAAACTTTGTCTCAATGATGAAGCAGATTATGTATGTGTAAAAGTATTTCCTCTGAATTTATTTTTAAACCAGGCCAACCATGGGAAAACAGAAAAACTGGAAGACAATATTTTAAAATCTTGAGCTACCTGTCTATGGTAGCTCTTTTAAAAATCTCTTGTTTGTCAAATGCAGTACTGTTTATAATTTTGCATATATAAGCATCATTGTGTCTTTGGCAAACCTTTGAAGATAAATAGGTCCTACCCTCAAGTTTTGCTTTTTATTTATGGATGGTTTGTACTGCATATAAAAAGTTTATTTTATATTTTATATAAAAGTTTATTTATATTTTACTAACAATAAGTACACTTTTCTGTTTGTAGTCAAATATTATACTTCATAACTACAAGACATTTAATATGGTTTTGTGGCATGTGATTCTGAGTCAAAAATATTTCAGTCTCTTATAGAAAGGTCCATACTCCTAGAACTTTGCCAGCTCAGATTTGATCAAGGATTATTGAAGAGGAGCCTTGCTTGGCAGACTCCATACAGGACCAAGTAGAGATTGTGTGCTCATGTCTGATCCATTGGCACTACTTCAGGTGCTCTCTTCATCTTTGGTACTCCAAGGAGCTGGGGGTTTTCCACCCTTGCCTGCCATTCATCTCAAAGCCAATGATTAGCACTTTGCAAGGACATGTTCTGTAAAATCATGTCTGCAATTTCTGCAGTTGTGGGTACAAAATTCCAAGCGCAGAAGATCTCAGTAACCTACCAAAGATTCCTTGATTAAAAAAAAAAGAAGAAAAACAAGAATTTTCTGTGCTTGCTTCTTCAGACTACCTTGGTTCATTCCCAAGATGATATACATGATTGGCCATCAACATTGCAGCATCACAGAAACATTTTGCTCAGTCTTGACTGCTTTTTTTTTATTATTATTTTTAAAGTATTTTTGCTTTACCTCTAAATATTCTGGCTAACGTACATGGGGGAAAAGTTTGTATATCAGGAGTCATGTTTGCAAGGGACTGGTGGAGACTGTGAGGTGTATGTTCCCTCTGTGACAGAATTTTGTCACATTTAAGTAATGATTATTAATATCTCCTTGAATGAGACTTTATGGAAATTGTAGTTCTGAACATGCAATCAGCTCATTTATGGCCTAACAAGCGTTTCCCTGAGCCAGCAGTTGGCTGGCATTTGATCATTTTTGTAAAATACACCTTATCTGCTACTGTTAGACACTAAGATGGCACTTTCTCTTATAGTTTTTGGCACACAACAATCATCTCTACTCTCTGTGAGGAAAACTCACAAAACTTGTATTTAGCTCTCCTCATAAACTTGGACAATATGACAGGTTTCTAATCCAAATAATTTGTTAAGATTATTACAATGATAATTATTGTAGTGATAATAACACATTATTTCAGTTGACAATACATTAGTTCCATGGGGAGATAAACTGCAAGGCCAATGGATTTATCTTGATAACAAAATGGATTACTATTAACTATGATGGTAATTTTTCCATCCATGCACAAAGAAATCTCCCATTGAGTTCATTGTCTTTTGACTGAATGTTGGTAAGAATTTCATATATGTAACAAGGCTGGATTCTGCACTAGTGCAATACTGTTATCCTGTATTGTCTAGACAAGCTCCAAAAGCCTATAGCTTTACTTGGCACTTCAGGCCCAGGATTTCTGTCTTTCAAAATGCCTCTTGAAAATTATGAAATGCAAGACAAATGAGGAATTAGAGCAACCGTGGATTTTTCAGGATTTTGCAAGCCAGATTTAGAGATGAGAAAAACAAACCTTAACCTAACTACAGTTTCCTGTACATAGCAGCATGGAAGAGATGGCTTTACCTTCCACCATAAAGCCATAACTTCTGCTCTGCAGATGATACAAGCTTTGAACATTACAGTTCCAGCTCCTTATTAGGATTTTGGACTGCAGCAATTAATATCTTTTGTCCCTGTTTTTTTTAATTCTCATTCTGAAAAGTATATATGGACACTTGATCTAGAGAATGATTTTGACAGTGATGTTTCTGTAGGAAGGCAAACATACATAACTGTATTGTCAGAAAATCTACAGACCAAGTGTCTTTAAAGAGATTTGGATCAGAATCTGAGTTAGGACTTAATGCTTATTTACCAAATCTATTATAATTCGTAGTTTAAAATCCATTCTTCTTTTGTTTAGTTCATCTGATTCATTCCTCTCCTATATCTTTATCATTGTGCTGTATTGGCTTTCTTATTTTGTCTTTACTTAAAAAAAAAAATGAACCCAGGTCAAATATCTAATACAATTCTTTGGAAATTTTGATAATTGTTATGGACATTTATTTGCTAAAAAATACATTTTACACCATAAGACTGACATTAATATGCAAATCAGTGGACTATAAAATTCATTTTCGTGCCTCCAGGGCAGTATTTTTATAAATACAGAAACATAATCATGCATCCTCCAGAGAACTAAAAATAATTATACAAATTTACAACAAAGCCCAAGGCAGTGTCTCCTTTTAACTGTCTGGTTTTAATATCATTTAAATCTTGTTAAAACTTAATTACCAATTCTCTTCCGTAATTTAGGTGGAAGAGCTGAGGTCTAAGCTTGCTGTTTGAGAGAGAGAACTTCATCTGAGAAACAAAGACACGAAGGCACAGATTGACAAAACAAGAGATAGCGCACAGAAAAGCTTGGTAAAAGGAAAGTCATCACAGGTAACAGCGAAGAACAGAACTTACATCTGTCTGTCTACATTGTCACTGTCTAACTCAGATCCACAATTAAGCTCTATGCAGCCACTCACTCATCCCCTTCCCTCCCCTCCTGCCTCTCCGTGGCAGAACAGGGAGGGGAATCAGAATAAAAGGTAAAACCTGTGGGTTGAGATAAGAATAGTTTAACAATTTAAAAGTTTAAATATAATAATAAAAGAGAAAAAGACAGGGGGAAAAGCCCCAGAAATGCAAGTGATGCCCAATACACTGGCTCCCCAGCTGCCCAGACCCAGCCCATCTCCAGCAGTGATCAGGCCCTCACATCCCTCTCCCCCTGTTTATGCCCTGTCCATAACATTGTGTGCCATGGAATATCCCTTTGGGCAGTCAGGTCTCCTGCCCTGGCCATGTTCCCCCAGCTCCTTGTGCAGCTCCTCTCTGGCAGAGCAGAGACACCAAAAAGTCCTTGACTTAGGGGAAGCATTACTTAGCAACCAAAACATCAGTGTGTTGTCAACAAGAATTCTACAGTAAATCCAAAACACACTGCTGTACCAGCTGTTAGTAAGAAAATTAATTCTCCCCCGGCCAAACCCAGAGCAAACATCCACATAAAATGGAACTGAGCTGATGTCTTGTGTGACAGAAATATAAATAGACTGGAGTATATATAAACCTACATAATAATATTTACATCCACACGTACATACTCATATATAGGTGGTGATTTATTCATTAATGCTGGTATAGCTCAAGCTGTATCCACCTGGGAGGGGAGTTGCAGGACCAGTGCTTTCATCCTCTTTGTTCCATGGCTGTTTTCTGGGAGGTGATGGCTGCTCAGAACAGGTGTAATAGTGAGTAACTCCAAATTCAAAGCCAGCCTGGCTACAGGCTTCAGGTGATATTTGGAGTAGGCACATTTTATCTGGAATTTCTGCTGTATGTATACCTGTGGATATATTTTTATTTTCTAAGGCTGCACTTTGGAACAAGATAATCTGCTCTCTTCCTCCATGACTGATAGAAGTGATCACAGCAGCAACTCTACCCCCGTATCAGAGGTATGAGGTCAGGGACAGGGCCTCAGCTTTGTACCCCAAATAAAGCTCCTGTTAAGCAATTTTTAGCAAACGTTGTACTGAAAAAAACTGTTTCTTTTGGACTGATTTACAGAAGATTCTATACCCTCAGTGTCTACTCTCTTTACATTAAAGGTAAAGCAGAGAATAGAGCATATGGCTTCTCTGCACTATGGCGCTGTGTCCCTTCACACCCTTCCCCCAGCTCTGCCTTTGCTGCCAAAAAAGAAAAGGAATCTTGAAAATGGTACATTCTTGATTTCCTCCCTTAGTGATAAATATCCCATCAACACGGAGAGTGCCGCCTCAGGTCTATTCTTTGTGCCGTGTTTGCCAGCCACTGTTTAGTAACAAGTGTCACTGTCTGCTCCCCTGCTTTGAACTGGAACACATTCCTGTGGCCCTCACATCCAACTGAAAGCAGCTTTGTATTGATTTAATTCACCCTTTTTAGTATGACCATAGTCACAATGAGGGATGTGCATCCAAACTTCCAGCTATTGCACAATTGCCACTGGGCAGAAATTCAAGTGATTTGGCACAGCACCTGGTTGGGAATCAATTCCCATTGGTTCACTCTGTCCAGTGCGTGCCTTGCCTGTGATTGAAATGCCAGGCATTTGTGAGCAATCCTGCTGCCAGTATTGACAGCCATCCTCTTAACACTGCTCTGTCCTTTTGGGCTGCATATTCATTGGGTGTTCATGGAAGAGAGAGATGCAAAATATCAGAGAAGCCAGTATGTTCCAGATTTCACATACCACTCACTTTATTGCATTAACAAGTAACCTGTTCATTTACAGATATACATAAATTCATCCTATTTGTGAGGGACACTTAGTATGCCTCAATTTTTCCTAAAATGATGATGCTTATGTTTTAAGATGTCAAAATTAATTTTTTATTTAACTGCATCGACTACTCAAAAATCTTTCATATAGAAAAGGTGTCCTTCAGAGCTAGAAGTATAGTATATTTAATAAGTCTTTAGTAAATAAGATTTAATAAGACATTTAAATCAAGTGTTAATAGGCTGTCATTTGTGCCCGTGTTAGTGAGTTTGGACTTGAGGAGTTTCCTGTGCTGGACTAGGTTGTAAATACATTGCTTTCACTGGGCTCTGAATCCATTTGTTTCTAATGATTTTTTGCCATGCAACATGACTGCAGTGGGTGGGAAAATGGAAGTGTGATATTTTCCAGGTTGTTATTAGTCAGGCAAAAGTTAGAAACAGCAACAAGAGTCTAAAGATGACCTTGCTAAATCTGACTGTGCTCTTAATGAAGAAAATGCTGCTTAAAATATTTTAAATATAGTAATGTATCTCTCTTTCTTGCTCTGTGTTAGAATGATCAATTTTTTTTTTTTGTCTCACTTAGAAGTTCTGGATCTATACTTTTTACAACAGAGCTTTGTAATCTTGTCAGTTTTTTAGGTAAACCTGATGGACTTGGGAACTTTCCTAAACCTACCCAAGCTAGAACCAGTGTGATGCAGCACTGTGGAGCCTTGTATCTGTCTCTGCAGGGGAAAATCTGAGGCTGGAAAATCTCAAATATGTATGGGGAGAAGGTAATTGAAAAAAATGTTGTGAGCACATTTAAGAAATGTGATTTATTTGAACAGTCCAATTAAACGAGGTTTTATTGCTACACATAGGTTTCCTAGTGCTATTTCAAGAAAATATCAAAGATCACAGAAATAGCAGGATTTTGTCAAATTCAAAGATTGTTCCCAAGTGAATTACAAGCACCTTTACCATCTTATTTCTGTAAAATGTGACATATTTAAATACTGCCAAAGAATACAGTTCTTAAATGTCAGTATGTTTTTAGGAAGTATAAAGGCTCCAAGATGTATGTCAAAAAACCAGATTCCTCAGATGGGTGCCAGAGAAAATCTTTTTCCAAAGAAGCTTCAGAAATTTCAGTCTAATATGTACTATTAATGTGATGCTGTGACAGCTCTTTAGAGAGCTGTCATTATCAGGCTTGTTTGGACTGGACTGTGTCAGGCAACCACAGGCTGAGAACTAAGTGCTCAGCCTCACTCACTCTAATGTACCTTTAGCAGGGATTCAGAGAGGTGCCAGTGCCTACCCAACAGTGTACCCTGATCTTGCCATAGCTTGGGGGCCTCCAATTCCAAATAATCCCCACATGTGAAAAGGGGAAAAAGCTCCTGTTTGCTTTGTTTGAGGCTTGGGAAACACTAACTCTTATCATTCATCTGAGCTGCTGGTGACAGCAGTGCTGAAATGCTGTAGAGGTGAGCAGTGGGAGGTTTACAGCACGTCTGTTTACGTTGTCTCATCTCCTTTGTGCTGAATTCCTCTGTAGCACATCCTGTCCATTTGTCACCAAGAAATAAGATATAGTGACCAAGAGAAAGTTGCTTCAAGTGAAGGATTAATTTTGTATCATGTAAGAAAGATGGCTATTGATACTGCATGCAGGAACACTTATCATGCTGATGAATTTCATGTACCTGATGGTGTCAGGCACCAAAGATTTGGTTTCAACGCAGCCTTCCTTGCAGCTTTTTGCAAGTTCTGAGGCTCAGTTAAGCACCAGCACATTTTGAAGTTGAAGTCTTGCTTGGTAAGGTGGCACAGGTAGATAGAATCCTACCTATTCAGCATAAGGTTCCAATTCTCAGTCTTTCTTTAATAGGTGTGATGAGATACAGAATAGAAAGTAAGGTTTCAAAGCCTTTAGTTGCTATATACCAATGGCTGCTAGTTATGGAGAGAAAAATAGTTTTTCATTAATGCTAAATAGGGCTTTAACATATAGATACTAAATTTCCTAGAAGATAAAACACTTCCTTTGTGCCCCACATCCCTGAAAGGGAACGTGCAAACATTTTCAGAAGCTTTCATGGGAGATAAAATATTGTGGATTTCTTTTCTAATTGCCAGGAGCAGTGTAAGCAGCAGCCCTACCCATGGGTTTGGCTGAGAACACGGCAGGATGATGCCCTGGATGCCTTCAGGTGGGTGAGGTTACAGTTTCTGTCAGTGCTGTTGTGACAGTTCCCAGCAGCAATACTGCAATCACAGCATAGCAGACTCTCAGTGTCAGGGCTGTGTTCCAGCCTCCAGTCTCTGCTCTTTTCTCCAGCTCTGCACTGCCTAGCCCATGTTATCTAAACTTAAATGATTGAAAAGTAGAAATAGATTTTAAAACACATCAGGAAAAAGACAAACTTCCCGTCATATTAACCTGCAAAATGTTTGATTCTGTTCTGATTTAGGATATAAACATACTGGCTCTGCCTCTTTAATTTGATGGTGTTGTAAAGGACAGAGTAATTACAAAAACATGTTAGACAGCTATGAGGTGGATATTAACATAGACTTCACAGATTTCCATATCTTCCTTGGGGCAATAGAAATCAAAGGCTTGTGATATTGGTCCTTACTGCTCTAGAAGTGTTTGAGACACAGGTGTGGGGTATTTAGGTTTCAAAATGTCCAGATGTCACTATCTGTATATTTGAGAATATAACCTCAGTCTTCAATTAAAAGGAGTGACCAGAAAATTGTTGATAGCCACACAAAGTAACAAATTAAAAGTAAAATAATTGACAGTCATAGCTGACCATAAAACTGCTGAATGCCCCAAAAGAGTATAGGGTTTCAGCTGCCTATCTTCCCATATGCTTTAAGGTAGTTTCAGTGCAGTGTTGCACACATATTTTTCTGCAGAAGTCCCATGGAGGGATACAAAGAAAGTCAGAACACCCTATGTATGAAGATGATATCTTGACTACTGCATAGGTGGAGTTTTAGTTTATCCCAAGTTATTGCTCATAAACAGTTTAGCAATCAGTTCTATCCTAGGGATTATTCATGCCACTACTTGAAAGACTGTTTGATCTATTGATCAATGATGAAAGTAAGAGAAATCAAGCTGTTGCTTAAAATTAGGTTAATGATTGACCCACTGGACCCACCAATCTCATTAAGATAAAACATTGAAAAGTTGTGCTTCTGCAAAGTAATGTATTAAAAATAATTTTGTAATTTTGATTTCTTACTGATCGATTTCTGAAAAGCAACAGTCCCTGGTGAATAACAAAAAATAATTACTGCAGAAATTATTTACTAACAGATTTACTAACATGAACTTAAGTGGAGTTCATGTTAGTAAATCAGCCATTAGTCCAATTAATTACTGTTTGTGTCCAGAGATTAATTGTTTCTCATATCCTGGAACAACCAGATTATCTCCAAGATCACAAACATTTAAAACAGTGATTGCAAAATACATTATTGAGATGTATAATATTTGCATCATTTGCATGTAGAGTGAAAATTTTCAGTTATCTTTTCTCTCTTGAGGCTGTTGTTAGCAAATTGCTAGATTACTCAGAAGACTTGTTGAGATCACAGAAGAGGCCAATAGTTTTTTTATTTGTAACAAAAATTAAAAATAATGAAATATGTGACTGTCTTTTGCTTTCTTTGTGTGTAAGGTCACTTGTTTAATTTTCCCCCCACTAATATAATTTTTGGATTTTACTAGTTAAACCCCAGGATACTGTTTATGTAAGGGAGATAGGGAAAAAGAGTGGGAGACAATTTATTAGCAACAAAAGACTTTTATTTGCAGGTAACAATAAGCTTCAGTAAAGGGAAGGTTTGGAAAGAAGAGCAGTTTCGGTGTCAAGAGAAGCATCCAAACTAATAATCAAAATACATATGAAAAACAGTTCTGGATAATTTTTTACCATTTCTGATACTGACAGTTTATCAAGCTGGTATTTTTTGAACCATACTGAAATTTTGACAAGCTTAAAATTTTGTTACCTGATTACTATCTCCACACACCATTTCCTTTTTTTTTCCTTAGGTAGATGGATTTCTGCAAAAATGCATTAATTTTTATAAGAAATACATTTCTGCAGTTATTGTAAAAGAAGAGTGTCTCCATGACCCAGAGTTCAACTCAAAATTTGTGCAAGAAAATTTCAGTGGCTGCTGCACACAGTGCTTGAGTTAACATCATTAGAGTCCAGGAGGTAAGAGTTAAACCAGTGTAAATTTCTTCAACTCAAAATTTTAATATTTTACTTCTTTCAGCTCCTTTTCTGCCATTGCAAAGAACTCACTTCATAGTTATAGCCATTTAAAATACTAGAGAAAAAATATTTTGAATGTCATAAATTACTTTTAGACTGTGAAAATGGGTTGTGTATCATGGCCATGCTTCATATGGAGGCTTCCAAAAATAGCTCAGCAGAAGAGTCTCTGCACAGAGACCCAAAAGGTCTGAATTTTATCCTGGTTTTCTGACTGATCTGCAGGGTGACCTTGGGCAATCTGTGTGCCATTCTCCTTCTGCTAAAATGAAAATAATAATACTTATTGCCCTTGCAAAGCACTTCTAGAGTAAAGAATATGAATCGATAACATCTTCTCCTTAAGTATATGAAATAACAGAGGAAACTCTTCCCACTTGCATTAGTGTGCTTTTAACATTTAGAAATGTGAAATTACAAAGATTATTACATAGGAGGGAGAAGCCCAGAAGTGTTCCCCTAATCAATAAGTTGCCAGCTGGAATGCAAAGGAAAGCAAGTTAATGTACCATTTAGTGTAACAAAGAAGAAAATATATGCTTTCAATGTGAGTATGGCAGCTACCAGTACAGTCATACTGTATTATCTTGCTGGCTTGTGTGCTGGTGTGGCAGTAGAACAGTATAAAACATACAAACAGTTTGAAATCCCTACACTAGTTTTCAAGACCTCCAGTTCTCCTGGAGAGATCTGTCAGTTTAGACAGAAGAGAAAAGCTAGACTTCAGTGCTCTGACCACGTGTGTGCGCCTAGTTCTGCACGTGGAGACTTCCTTCCCCCTGGAATGCTGCTTTGCTTTCCCCCAGCAGATCACCAGCACAAGCTGTCCTGGCACAGTATGCTTTTCAAGAATGACAGCAAACATGATTTTTTGCTTGTGTCCATAGGCTTGTTGACCTGCAGAGCCTTTTTGTGGTCCATGCAGATGGATTCATTGAGCTCGAGTATTCATACATTGCTTGTATAGTATCTCTCAGTATTTTATATCAGCATTTTGTATCAGGCACTACACAAGTCCAGTGTCATCTACTGTTCAGCCTAGGTGAGCCCTGGCAGTAATTAAAGTATTTTAAACCATCTGCTTAATTGCATAAAAAATACACTGATGAGCTTGCACTGTTTGAATGATCTTCAGGAAACTATTAGGCTAAAGCAATTCCCTCTTGCGATGTTTAACTAATTCACAATGTTTGTTCTGTGAATTACAGTTGTCTTTACACCATTTGTTAGTCTTACTTGTAGCAGAGCCCTGCTTGCTGCTACTGAGCCAGAAGATTTCTCCTGTTCTTCTTCCCTCTGCTCTTTCATCTCTGCCTGTCAAGCTCTTCATTGAAGTGCAGACTTTGGGAGCAGTGCATGAGAGAAGCTGGGCAGTAAAATCCAGCCCTCTCCCTTGCCAGCCGTGCTTGGAGCCTGAGTGAGGAAAGATCCTTGTGCCAGCCATTACCTGCGCGCTCTGCTCTGTGCCAAACACCACACTGCTCACTCAGGGCACCTCAGTCTCTTGTGCCAGGGAGAACAGGGAGATGCTGGAGCAACATAACCAAGCTGCACTTCCAGCTTCCTTGTCCAGCTCCTCAGCTGAGTGTCTGCTCAGCCCCAGCTGGGTCCTGCAGCAGAGCACGGCCATTTCCATGGGCGTTGGCAGAGGTGGCATTAGGCAGTGTAGGCACGCTGCCAGGCGGCCCTCCCAGGGACACAGGATGGGCTGCCCAGGGGCCTCAGGAGCTGTTCAGAGGATGGTAGGTGAACAGGGACAGTGGTCTGGCATCGTCACCTGGGGGACCTTCCCCTTAGGGCTGCTGTGGCATCATGGCACGGCCATGGCATCTGCACACCCCAGCTCCTCCAAAATGGGGAGGTCCCAGCTGCCTGCAGCTCTGGGCTCTGCAGGCACAGGAGGCAGTTTTGGCCATTTCTGCTGCATGCCTGGCTCCATCAGCCCTCTGCCTCCCAGCCAGAAAAACCAGGAAACACAGGAGAGAAGGCTACTGAAGATATAGATAAGAACTGTAGGCAAGCAGACCTGCTTCAATTTTCATTACAAGTCAATAAAGTAATACTTTCATAAGTATTGGAGCCAACCCATTATGAAGATTGTTTGAATATTCCATCCCTGCCACGTGGGCAAGAGTAGTGGGTAGTTTGTCCCGAGATCAAGCCCCACCCTTTCTGTTCAGAAATTCTCCTTGTCCGAATGTCTCCCAAAAGCCACCACGTAAGTATCTAATAGACTGGATTACGAATATTAGGATAGTATGAGGTAATACCATTAGATTATCTCACCATAAACTGAAATAAATGTTTATACATTTTACTTGATATATATGCAGAAAAGAAAATATGCTGTTGGGTGTGGTATAATGTTTATGATTAAATGCTTTATTCATACTTGTATGTCAATCTATTAGTGTGCTGTTAATTCAAATGTTACTATGATGTATTCTATCGCCGTTAGCACATTTATCACAGGTAGATGTGAAACTTAGACAAAGGTGTACATTCTCATTAATGATGAGCAGCCTATTCATCTTACTAGAGTGTAATTAATGTTAGTTACAATACTTAATTTTTCACTGTTTGTCATGGTGCATATTTAGCATTTCTTCTGTCCTTTATCAATCTGCTCTCCGATCACATGAGCACAACAAAAAGATATATGTAAGTATCTGACTTGTTTTGATGCCTAATTTTTATACTTTTCCAAGAAAAAATATATAAAAGAAAAAATATATACTGCAATATTTTTAATCTTATCCTGTAGGCAGCACAGTTAGCTACAAAGACTAGACTGAAAAGTGTTGTCCATTGCTTTGGGGTTTGGGTTAACTTCATTTGCAATAACATAGAAATGAGATAGTGAAGCAAAGCAGGGCATACCATGAAGACAGAGGTACTATTGCTGTTGTGTTGTGCTGTTCTTGCGTGGGGTTGTAGCAGTGCCAGTTGTTCTCCTGGATTCCAATTACACGGTTTTTGTACTCTAAGGCTGTTAGTGCTAGTTAAATATGTTGTGTGAGTAATACAGCTCCAAAACCAATAGAAGCATGGAGTATCTGAAAAGTGCCCGTTATTCCATAAATAAGTGCTACAACAGCTTGTTGTTACACTTTAGGTGCATTGCTTTGTCAATAATGTTGTTAGCAGTACAGAGCCAAACCACAGTCCCGTGTGCAGTGGTGCAAGAGGGGAAGAAGTTATGGCTAATGTGTCACACAGCAGGTGGGAAACAAGTCCTGCAGTGGTGGGTAAAAGGGACTGAGCACTGAACACATTCTTGGATTTGCTCCCCAGCAAGCCAGTAAATCCAGCTGAGCTGGAATCCTAGGATAAGCCCATACTTTTTTATTGGTCCCAGAAAAAATACAATCACCTTGGCTGAAATCTGGGCATCAAAGCATTATTATTTATTGATCATCCATAATTCCCATTAATCTGGATTGAAAGAGAACTGATCCTTCCACTAATTGTTGTTGAATGAAACTTCTTGGGAAAAATATGTGAGTTGGGTCAACCAAATGCACAAGGTGCAGAATGGATTGGGGATGTATTTTCTCAAAATTTCAAGGAACTGTCTCTGAGAGAAAGCACACTAATTCTTATTTGTTAGTCTCTTCATTGGTGGATATTGCACCTCTAATATACTAGGAATTAGCTGGGTTTTTTCTGTGAAATGACTTCTTTTGTAAACCACTGTTCATACCAGACATGAAGCTGATCGCATCTCCAACATAATGACATCCATCTTAAAATTTCATTCATACCACCAAGAGCTTGCAGAAAAACATAAATCTATTACAAAACCCTTAAAATGATGCATCTGTATGCCTTGGAATAATTTCCTTTTGACGCACCACAATAAGGGAATCAAACACGTGAATTTAACATATTTCAGTCTGAAAATTCAATTTGGACACAATTACAAGTAGGCTTAATTGTAGTTTAGTAGCAAATTAAGAATAAATACCCCAAGCTAGGTTTAGGCATTTTAAACAAAATGATAGTTTTGAAGGTGCTGCATAGTGATTGAAGTATGATAATAACCTGTAATGAGAACAGAATTGAGTAGGGTTCTTTCCCATGCTACCAAAGTAATACTTTATAACAATTACTTATATTTCTATGACTGCACCAAAATCTTCTCACTAAAAAACCCCTTCCTTTGAATTTTCTATGGCAAAAAGACCAAAAAGTTTTCCATCTAATAACAAAATTCCGAGAAAAATAGACGCTGCCATTCCTCTCTCCCCCCTTACCCCTGACTCATTTGAATAGAGGGAATTGCTAAAACTAAAATGCCTCTTTTTAACAGATAAAGATTAAATACAAAGAAACTCTGAAGTTGCCTTTAACCTTCATAGCATTACAAAGCCAAGTATCACAACAAGCTGTAAAACACACCAGAAAGATGAGCATTTCACTCCATTTTGATTTGACCATTTTGCTTTCAAAAGGAATTTATAAAAACACCCAGGAACAATGAACATTTGAACTCAAAATGGTCCAGGTTTATTTTTACTCCAAAAGAAGAAGTCTCAATAGAGATATTGATTTTCTAGCATTCATCCAATATTGCACAGAAAATGGACCTGACCTTGCAATCCCTAGTGGAGACATGGAAGCAGTCATTACAGTCATGGTTCCCATTGATTTTAGTGGGATTACTTGCATAAGTAAGGGTTTTCAGGATGTGACCCAGTGTCCCATTAGCAGTAAAACCAGGCACATGTGGATGTCAGTCCCACTCCGTTCAGCAGGGTGCAGTTTACGTTCCTGTCCTGTATTCATCCCATGGTTTTATTCCTGCCTATTTATGCTACATATTTTTTTGTTTCTGTCCCAGAGAGCCTCATCACTGTGAGTTATCTCTGGTGAAAAGTACCAGTCCTCTTGCCTGCCTTAGTGGTTTTGTTTTTATTGTATCTTCAAATGTCATTTTGAGCTCAGAGTTGATGCTTGCACTTACAGATCTTTATTCCTTTGGTTTTGTTGTCTATGATGACTTAAAATATACTTTGGGCTAGGCACTACCTCTCACTGTATTTTTTTAATCTCTAGGACCAAATGAGAAGGAGATATCACTGTACTTTGCAAAGTAAACACAGAGTAGTGGAAAACTAAAAAACTCCGAGAGTGATTTTTTTCTTAACCCTTGGGAGGTTTGTTGTGCCCCATGACTCCTACAGGAATGCTACTCCAGAACCCCACTGCTCAGATGGATGGAATCCTCTTAATCATGACTTTAACTCTACCACCAACATTTTATTCAGGTTTATTCTTGTGACAAGCTTGTCTTTTACCTCAAAAGGTTATTTTCCTTCTTTATTATTTCCTCACTGATGTAGCTATGATGCATGTTTTTGTTTCATTGATTGTGAACAAGGTGCAGGAGAGGTGTGCAAGAAACAGGATGACTACATGTTTGTACAGTGCCTTGCACAATTGCCCAGTCATGGTTCAGGGCTCCATAGGCTGACTTTTTTTCAGCAGTGAATAATAATGACCCTCCAGAACACACTGCATGCTTTATTCCAGATGGACACCATTAATTCCTTCAATGTTCATTGAGATGCAGAGCTTTAGAACAAGAATACTAGCAATTGATTATTTTTGTCAGTGGTATTTTCAAAGAAATGAAGAAATGAAATGTACAGTATATTTCAGTTTGCAATGATCATTCTGTTGTTCCATTTGCAATGGAAATGAGCATATAACATATTCATGTGTACAGATAAGGAAAATGACAAACATTAACATCTCTTGCTCTATTCATTTATAATATTCAGGTAAAAAAAAAAAAAGTCCTTCCATTCCATAGTTTTTAGTTTTGTTCCTGTAGCACAATGCAAAACAAAACAAAAAAAAAAAAAAAAAAAGAGAGAATTAATGGATAAAATATATTTAATTACTTTCTAAGCAAGTTTCCTGAAAATGAATATAATCTAAATCACAAATTCTTTGCAAATCTATCTATTAAAAAGATAACATTCTGTGCCAATCTTTTATTTTTTATAAGTGTGTACACACTTATATTTTTTGTGGCCAAGTAGCCTTTGATGTGCGACTCAGCCTGTTTAAGGAGACTGCAGTGTTTGCCTTCTCAGTGTCAGTCCATTTCTGCACAATTTAATCTGCCACTAAAGAGAAGTTTTTTGTTCTTATGGGTATAAAACAGTATGCCAAGGATAAATCAGTGCAGCTTGCCTTCCTTAAAATTTTAGGCACAACCTGAAAGTGCAGCTCTTTCCTTTTCTCATCTCAATGGGATGCTAACCTAACAATCACAATTTTAGGACAGGGAAATTGTTTTGAGCAGAAATAAATTGTCCTGCCAGTATTGTTTCATGGGGTAACATTAAGGCACATTGGGCCTGGGGTTCACAGCTTATGATATCTGGGTTTGGAGGACTGGGGTGAAAGTAAGAACATGTAGAGAAAGAAGAAGAATTAAATATGAGTTCTAGATAGTTCAACTGAGTTGAAGCAGTTCAGCAATAGACTGAAGAATCCTGCAAAGAGGCTTATTCTCCAGCTACCTTCCCTGGCACATCGCCATCTCCTATCAGTGCCCCCGAGGAATTATTCCCTTTAAGTGTGGATTCTCTTTCTTCGTCTTTTGTTGAGGTATCTAAAGATATTGGGCTTTCACTTACAGCTTGTATTTGCTGAACAAAACAGGAAAAATATCTGTAGTTTTCTCTGCAGCTGCCAGGAAAGAGAAGTCCATTATTTGTAGCTCTAGGGGAGCAGCAGAGGAGGGGTCTTTTTGTCTGCTTTCCAAGGCCTGGAGTGGAGGCTACTGAGGTCTGGGAAGGGCAGGCTGGGGCAGCCATGGCTGCAACTGCACCAGGGTTCCCCAGGAAGCTCAGGCTGGGCAGGGATCTGTGTGTGACATTCATACTTCACCTGCTGTGAACCAGAGTTCTCAGCTTCAGATCTGAGTGAAGACAAAACAAGCTGCCCTCAGGAATATGGAGCTGAGGCTGGCCTGTCCACAGCCCTCCCTCTCCCTGGCAGTACCTCAGGGCAGCTGCTGGCACCTGCAGAATGCATCCTGCAAATGTGGCTGCAGAACAGCAATGCCACAGGTATAACATCCTTCTGATCAGACGCTCCCCATTGTGACCCTGAACAAGTTAATCACACTGCTCCTCTTGAAGGTTCATACTGCCACGATATAATTTATGTGGGCCCTCAAAGATAGATGGAGACGTCAGCTATTGATCACAAGGAATTGCTGCCAGTCAGTCTTTTTGTTGGTTTCCATCCTTGTGATGTGTTTTAAAAAATATTGTATGATTCAAAATTATACCTGTAAAACCTACAAGTAGAAAATTACTGTGTGCATTTATCTTTAATAACAACCTTGCGAATATTTATAGTACTAGTAGAGTAGAATGTGTTATACTAGTTTATTTCCCAGTCTGTTTTAAATGATATTATTCATTAGTAGTTGTGAAGTGGTATGACATATTTTTTATGTTGCTTGTTTGTAACAAAGGTTCTTAATACCTTTTCATAATGAAAGGGGATAAATGCTAACATGGAATATGGGAAATTGTGCTTGCAAGAGCACAGTGTTGTCTTAGGGTATTAAATTAGCATTTGGTACTGCTCTGCTTTGTGCGCTTTTCTAGCAAACGTTTCAGCTACAAATCACTATAATACACCTGTATTCTGGTTCTTCAATTCATATAGCATTTAAATCCTGCCAATACCGTGTCTTATAAATATAAATATGCAATTTAATTTAATTCAAGCATGCAACACATAATTTTTTCTTCTAATTAAAATATGATATTGCAATACGGGAGCTGCCTGGGGCAAACAGGACGCATCAGATTGCCAAGCCAACGGGAATTCTGAGGCAGCTCTGGAGGCTGGCAGGGGAAGGGGCCAGCCCGCGCAGCCCTCGGCCGGGAGGCCGCGGGGCTGGCCTGGCCTGGCCTGGCCTGGGCTGGGCCCCAGCGCTGCCCTCGCCGGGCGCGGCGCTGCCCCGGTGGGCACGGCCCCGGCCGGAGCTCGGCGGGCACGGCCCCGGTGCTGCGCTGCCCCGGCGGGCACGGCCCCGGTGGGCACGGCCCCGGTGCTGCGCTGCCCCGGTGGGCACGGCCCCGGTGGGCACGGCCCCGGCCGGAGCTCGGCGGGCACGGCCCCGGTGCTGCGCTGCCCCGGCCGCGCCGCCTCTTCCAGCCGGCGCTGGAGTTGGCTGATGTGCAGAACTCAGATCCTTCTGGGGAATAGGAACTGCCCCACGGCAGCAACTCGAGGGATTCCTATAACGCTCTCTCAGAATGGAGCAAAACAACGCGAATAGACCTTCTGCATAATAAGACTCAAAAACTGTTAATGGCCATCTTTAGTAACGTAGCAACAGCCAAACCCTTGAAAAGAGGAAGTTTTCATTGAGAAAGCGTTTCATTTTAAACATTGAAATTTGGTATAATGTAGTGTCTGAAATAAGTTTTGAAAGGAAGCTGATGATTAAGAAGAAATGCAGTGGGCATTTAATAAATGGAGGAGCCGCAAGATAATTAACTGGCATGCATAAAGATTCATGCTTTATACCAAAATTTTAATTTTGCACATAAATGTGCCTGATGTAGGCAGCATTTAATCACCTAGCTGACAGGAGTAACTACTTTCATTTAACCTTGACTGAAGATCATGAATTCTAACAGGTTTAATTGGATACATCATTTAACAGAATGAACAGAGCAAATTTTTCTCAATTCATAGGTTCTGATTGACATGCACCAGCAATAAGGCGTTGCACAATTAAAGCTGATCTGTATTCCTGGCCTGGGCAGCAATTGCCATAGTGATGTGACACTGTTTGATCACTGTGGCACTGAAACTATACTGAATTTCCCCTTGTTTTGAAAAGGGCAATGCTTTAAAAAAAAAGAGAGAAAGATAAAGAGATTTTGGCACTTTTTTTTTTTACATTAATCACATTTATATGCACAAACTGTAAGGGAAGGAACTTGTCTTGTTATCAGTAACTCAGAGGAAAGAAGGAAAAATGGTTTTATTCTTTTATCCATTTAGCACATTATTTACAGAAAGTCAAAAATGTGATAGTCAAATGAATTGTAACACATTAAGGGCCTGACTGTTCTGGGCTTCCATAGGAAGTCATTCTGTGCAGCTCCACTATTCACCTGCAGTTTGGCCTCTCTGTCCTTGCCCAAATCAGTTCCACATCACAGATATCTTGCCAGCTGAGTCAAGGTACTGAGAAGGGGTATTGCAAATGAGGTAGAAAAGGATGAGAGGGAAGACATGGTAGCCAACAGTAAGCTGCTGTATACTTTTCCTGGCACACAGTGTTTCATATGATACCTTAAAAAATACATGGATGAGTTGGCAACTTCCAGTTCCCCCTACAGCTCCTGCCAGCACTTTTACTGCCTCTGGCACCTTTCACAAGTCCTGGGTTTGACCTTTGTGAACTGGAATTGTTCTTGTATTGTTCAACCATAAACATATATATACCTATTCACACACACACATATATATATACAAAAATGCGTCTCTATCTTCAACTTTAATTTTTGCTTCCAATACTTCCTTTTATTTTTTTTTTATTTTTTTTAGAGTAAGGTTTGCCAAACACTAAGTGGGCAGAGAAGCACACAATGTATTTCAGCCCGGCTCAGCAGAGCCAAAACTGCAGTAAAAAATCCCTCCCAATTCCTGAACCTGACCTCTGAAAAATCTTTAAGCAAGTTCTGCACCCCACCATGAGCATTGCAGCATCCATGCTCAGAACAGCAGGTAGCTTTTCCACTTTTTTTCTCTCTGCATTCCCTTAGCTTTAGTGCCTAAGTGCTAGTCCTTGATCTCACCTGAAGACAGACTTATTGCTATCCATCTGACAACCTTAATTTCTGTTTAGGCAATATATATGCATATCAAGCATCAAGATTTGTAGGAGTATTTTGCAGTGGAAGACAGAAATCTTGAGGAAAGCTGGAGTCATAATTGGCTCAAAGACATGAACTTTAGATCAGGACAACTAGATGTACCAAAAAATACTTTTTTTGGTCATTTTAGGAGCCTCTAAAATTCAATTACTGGTAATACCTTCCTCTGTCAGAGGTATTTCCCACATGATTCGTTGTAATACTGGCAAAGGTATTTGTCAGTGTAATTCATCACTCACGAACATTTTTGAGTTTCAGGTAAATGATGGGATCACATCCCCAGCCTCTGCAGCCCCACAATGTGCTTGGAACCACAGCAGGTGCTTTTCTTCATGCATGGTGAGTATTCAGTTGGTGCCTGGATCTTCCCTGTGCAGGAAGGAGAGGCAGGATTCAGTCAGGAGGCCTGGCCAGCAGGACACATTTCTAACACAGGTGCTGCCCATGCTCCCCTCACACAGCAGCAGGGTAACCTGTCCCCACTCTGCCCACTCCTGAGCCCCTCTGGGCTGCATGGCTGCGGCAAAGCTGCTGGGCCCTTCTTTAAAGGCTATCTTTGGGCACCAGTTAGAAATGCTTGTGCTGTAATTTACTCCAAGTTTCTCCAAGCCTTCCCAATTAAATAGCCATCTGTCCCATCACACAGCTTCTTTTAATGTCCTGTTATACACATAGGTTCCACCTCATGGTGTCCTCAAGGCAGGAGGACCTGAGGAACCCATTCAGCATTTCTCTAGGGAGATTCCTGGGGCACCCCTTGGCCTTGCCCAAGGTGCACAGAGCTGGTCAGCAGCACAGCTGGGATAAAGTACAGCCCTCTGCCAGGAGCTGTGCTCAGCCCTGACTTTCCCTGGGGAATATTATGGAATTCAGTAGAGCTGCATGGACACGTTTTCCAAACTAAAGGGAATACGTATTTGCTGCTGGAGAGAATCATTTCTCTGGCTGCCCCAGCCCCAGCCACTGGCTCTGTTCACGGGCACCCAGTGACACCAGTTCTGGAGTGCCTTGCTCTGCTGGGGCCTTACAGCACCCTTCTGACCTCTCCTTTATCAGCTCCCCAGGCAGTTCATCCTCTGCACTCAGAGTCATTCGGGTGCTCTGCCTGTGACTCTCTGGAGTTGCACGTCGTTCTTGCCTTGTCTCCATGTTCAGCCATCCATGCTGAATTATCTTCCACTCCTCCCTCTGGGAATAACCAAGGCTTTGACCTAGTGGGACTGTTTGTGTGCTCAAATGTTTTGATGTACCAGACACTGAGCTGCTTGCTCCCAAATCTAAGGTGGCTTGGGATTTCAGGCTGTTTTCAGAAACAGTGTGTGCACTAGGAAGCATAATCGAACTGAAAAAGTCAGCAAAGGGCACTGACTTGTGCATTTTCAAGTATTTTGTCTATCATCTTTAAACCCTTCTGTTTTCTTTAGTTTCCAAACAGCTGTCCTTTCAAGTTTGGTATCTGCTATAGAAGATATACAGCCTTAATAAGAAATATATTTAGATTCATTCCAGAATCCTTGGGGAGAAAGGGATATTCCTTTTTTACTAATGTAAAATCAAGTTTGTTATTTCATTTTGAAGGCTGTTTTGAACAACTGGGGGAAATCAGAAGACTGGCCCCACTTTTCCCCAGGTTTTCCCGAATCCACCTTTGGACCACAACCTAAACAAAATTCTGAGTGCAGTTACATGTTTACACCTTTCTTGCACTGTGTAATTTAACTTTCAGCAATATAAAATGGGATAGCAGAAATATTTTTAATTGTTCTTAAAATGTCCGAAGTTGTTTGTTGCTGGTTTTATTTGAAGGAACTAGACACAATCCTGGCTACCTTAACCACTGCCTTTGAGAGAGCTACAGCTGAGAAAATCCGCTGCCAGGAAGAAGTGAATAGAACTAACAAGGCTATTGAGCTGGCCAACAGATTAGTGAAAGGTCTGAGGTGAGGTCCTACAGGGCAGGCTAATGAAGCAGCCTACAGAAAGCACTTCTTTGTTATACACTACTGATCTGGCAATAACAGAGGCACTTAGCAAAGAACCTGATGAGCTGAAAAAATTATGTCATTATCATTCATTTTTTTCATAATAGAAACATGGTTTTGACCTTTGCATTTTCTTACATTTTTGCTTCATTGTGGTGTATCTTAACTGTAAGATTACCTGGTAACTAACCTATCCACCAACATTAAGGGAAGTAGTCAATTATGGATATTGACAATGAAGGCAATTTATTAAAATGCGATGACTATATTTGTAACAATTAAACAACGCTAATGATTCTGCCCAGGATTGGGATACATAGAATCTAATACAATTTGCACTACTTAGTTAAGCAATATGATAATTCTCTAATTATCTTTCTGAGATTTGCAATAGGTATTTCAGGAGAGAATAAGTAACGGCAAAGCCATGAATTATCAAAAATCCATATTGTCTGTTGATCTAGGCTGGCTCAAGGGAATCCATACTCACTGATGGATTTTTTCATTTATCATTCATCTACTGATGAGACTGCTTTTTATACACACACACACATACACTTTTTACAGATACTTTATTTTATTGCAACATTCATTTAGGAAATCTCTCATGGTGGCTCACTGCCATTACAGTTTTTGTCCTCTTCTACCCAATACTTTCAAGCTGAGTTTGATAACAAAACACATAGTAAACAGCAAAAATAGAAGATCCATTTGTTATTGAGCAAAATTATGTGGCTGAGTGTAACTAGTGGAACTTAAAATATAAAACAGGGTTTAAGAGTTATTTCCTGAATCAATAGAAAGGATTTATTGACTAAAGGGGAGGGAGGGCAGTGCAGAAGACCCATTGTTTCTGTTTAAAGAAGCAAGATGAATGCATTTAAAATGTTAACGTCCTGGCTGAAAGTGTAATGTATTTTAGTGATTAATAATGCCTGTAAAACTAAACCATGTACCTAATACAGAATAATAAAATAAATAACATAGCAGAACTCTTTAAAGTGTGACAATAAATGATTGTTCTAATATTTTCTTCCACCTAACATATCATATTGTTTGGTTCTCCCATGTGCCTCCTGCTGCGCCTGACAAGTGCTGGAATAGCATACATAGAGAGATGAAAGGCAAAGTGTGGCTATGCTGGGGGGGGAGGCATAATGAAAAATAATCTAAAGGAGGAAACAGAGATGAAAGGAGAGAAGGAAAGTTGAGCCATGCGCTAGATGAAGACAGTAAAATGAGTTTTAATGGAAAGTCCTTCAGCTAGTACCTCCCAAAGCACCAGCCCCAGGAAGAAGGTGGCCAGCTCGACAGATTGGTGATGGGAAATAGAATTCATTCCTGCTTTTAGCTATACCACACTTGGTCAAAGGCAGTAATAACCATATAACAGCTATTTAGTGACTTACAGGAAAAAATCTGTTTTAATCTACTCTGTGGTAAACAACAGGTCACTGTTTACTATTAGCAAACAGTGTAATACTGCCACTGCTGTACTGTCAGTCCTGGCTGTTTCTTTGCCTTATTTATTGCTGAGAGGACACTCTCTTATTTCTTTAGTTGTATTGTTGTGAGGAGAATTTCTCAAGAAATATAAAAATAAAATTATTCACAGCATTTTTTTATAATAAGCAAACATGTAAACATTTCTTTATTAACTGGTCTTTATAAACCCACCTTCACCATGACAATAATAGCAAGTAACCAAATATGTGAGTTTTCTTCTAATTCTTAGGGAAAGTGTTGACCAAACAGCAGAAAACCTGATCGTGTGTAGCCAGTATCCCAGAGAAAAGCTTACACCAAGTGTCACATCAAATTTCCTTTTGACTTTATGGCATAAAAGATCCTACCCAGAAGTAATTTTTTTTTTCTGCTTTCTTCTCTGAGCCCTGGCATGTAAGGACTGTTCTGGGTGGTTGCATGAGTAGCTGCTACTCTGTACCAAGGAATTCTTTGCTTCTGACAGGTGCCAATTATGCTGTGGACATCTGCCCTGAAGGCATTGAATCAAGCTGACAACTCATTTTATATCAATCAAACAACAACCATTTTCAATAATTTCCCATCCAGCTGGGACTGAATTTGCACAAGTGATCTATGTATTAGAGACATTACCAATCCACAGAGACATTCAGAACCATGATTATGTTCTGTTTTCCCACAGAAACTCTTGCATCTGCACGAGAAAGCAACAACTTCTTCCACTATGCAGGAGGATGCTGACAACTCAATTTTGGTCACTTGCTGCCAAGCTCAACTTGCAACAGTCAACTCATGTCACACTGGAAGAGGATTTCTATGCCCAGGCTTGCCATTTGCAAATCCTGTCTGTTGATCCTTTAATCAATGTGGATCTGTGAATCTGCAAGGTAATACTTTAGTATTCACTGCTGTTTAGCCACTGTAATGGGCATTTTTTCTAACAAGCACATAGTGAATGAATGGGAGTTTTAATCCTGTTTTCTGAGTAGAAAAGGAGAGCTGGACTTATCACCAAGGCATTATTAGGAACAAGAGAAAATATGATGCAGAAATGTTCCAGATGGTAACATTTCTTCACTGTGATAGTTTCTTTTCAAAGTGGTACTGGCATGAGCCCAAATCTCATTCTGCTTTACACAGAGAATACCTTCTTCACAGATATATATATTTAAAATACACAGTTAATCACAAAAATGCCCTGATTCAGTTCCCTTTTTGACCCATTAAACCATGATGTTGCTTATATGAATTCCTTCAAATACTTTATTTAATAAAACAGTACATTTGCAGGCAAGGAATTAGTAAAATGTTCTTCTGGAAAGGACCAAAACAGTCCCTTTGCTAGTGTTTGAAGTACCTTTTGCTATCTGACTGAAGCTAGACAACTAACCCACAGACCTTGGGAATATGGTTAGCAAGCCAGAACAGTAGGCAGGCTCACCTTCTCCTTGTATTCTCTCAAGTGCTGTGCCCTGCTGTTTGCATAAGGGGATCAGCTTTTATTATTCTACTCTGTCCCTGCTACTGTGCACTAGGGCAGCACAAAGCAAGATTTAGTGCTTGGATATGGTATTTGCTTGATAGCAATTGTTATAGTTAGGCTGCACAGAGACTTCTGTCTTAACCTGCTGTTCTCCCATGCTCAGAATATTCTTTTTTTTTTTTAATCCCTTTCATCTAAAATTTTTCATGCTTGTTATCAGCTGAAATATAATTTTTTTTTTTGGCAAGCCTGAATAAAATTCATTCATTCATATTTGAATTATGCAAGGAAGTGGGTGTAAGGAGAAAGGTCTCTTTTTTGCACATTCATAATTCACAAAAAAAGCTGCATATTACAAGCTGAAACTTTCCAGGTGGCTAGTTTTGACTGAAGGGTAGTCTTCATGCTAATTACAAAGAGAGAATGACTGAAAGAAAAATGAAAGAGAAAAATTAAAAATGACACATATTGTGATTAACTCATTTGTTTTGTAGGTGTGTCATACAAAAATTACATTGTGAGCCACTTAGAGCAAGTTTAAAGTAACAATTTCATTTAAGTTAAGATTAACTACCATAATTACATAATATCAATGTTTTGTGCTGCAATTTCACTAAGAATCTCCCTACAGAAGCTGCAGAAGCTTTTACTTATGCAAATGTGGAAGCTCACAGTGAAATCAGCACAGAATCTTATGAATCATTAACTTTGGCCAGAAAGCCAGTCTGGGGAAGGGGGGAATGGCATGCAGTGGCAGCAACTGTTCCTGTGCTCTGGGTCTCCCTGAACTCTGGACTGCTGAGGAGAATAACTTGGGGTTTTTGCAGTTTCTTCCAACTTAATACACTGTCAGGGACAGCCTGAAACCGCTAAAGCTTTGTTATTCTCTTTTCCTTGCTATATTCCCATGTACGTGTGGACATAACAGGCAGCACAGAATCCGACCAGCACTGTGTGACTGACCCTCCATGGTAACAAAGGATTGCTTCAGCAGAAGGTACCTGGCCAGCAGAAGCTGGGAGTGTTAGAACAGTTTCCCTTAACCCATGGAAAAAATGTACTGTGACATGCAGCTCCACATTCTCATGAAACACCTGGAGATAAAATACAAGCATAAATAAAGCAATATAACTGTAATTTAAATCATCTGATTTAAAGTAATAATAATTGCTGACTTTGCTCCACATGGAGCAAAGATGAGTTCAGAACTTCTCCACTACTAAGTTCCCAGTAACCTACTGGAGACCAAAGAAGGACTGTTGGATTCAGTGCAGGAATCTTCATCTATTTTTATCTCTTGAATTTTTGGTGAAGTGAGGATAAGTAAGTTTTTCCCAGTGACGCTGCTTTTGTACAAAAAGACGAGTGAATTCTGAGACATACTAGCTTCTGTAAGTAGAAATTTAAAACTTACCCTTTATTATTACAGGTCCCTATTACAGGAACAAAAGGTCTCGATCCAGTCACTGAGTGGGTGGATGCTACAGCAATTGCTAAAAAGAAAAGTGACAGCAGTGCCTGGCAAAAATATGGCCACATAAAAAGTCCTTGGTCTTAGGTTTACAGCCATCACTGGCATAAGATCAAACCTCAGCACTGGGGAAAAACTGGGTAAGAGTCACATCTGTTTCAATTTATAAATTATCTATTTGAATAAAAAAGGGACCAGTGCTAGTGAGAGTAAAACTGATGCAGAGCTATGAAGGAAATGTGACAACTCTCTTTCTTCTGAATGCCTGATATTGCCCAAGGTGTTAATGTCCATAACAGCTCTGCTCAAGCCCTTTCCTACTTTCCATTCATGGCAGTATAATGAATGGGATATTCTATCTCTTGTTTTTCACCAGCCCTGTACTGGGGTGACTCTTTAGCTGTGTGTCACACTGCAGGTATTTCTTGCTGGTGATCCTGTTCTGGCAGAAACTTGAAAGAAATTATTCGTCTTGTACTTAACCCATTACTTGAAAGTTATGTTCAGAGTATTTTTAATAGTCTGTTATTTTCTTCATGAGGTCTCTCTCTGATTATGTTCTACAAGTATTCAAAGTAGCTTCCTGTGAAAATTCTTCCTGCACCTGTATGACAGTAACATTAACTCACAAGGATTGCAGTGCCCAAAACACGTTCACTCCAGCTGGATTTTTACTTGTCTATTTTTCTTATCTTATTTGCACCCTTGCATGAACTACAGTTCAATGACTGCAATTTGAGCACTCCTTCCTATCTAGCTGAACAATCTTCTCCAACACACCACCATCCTGATGTGTAATCACTCAGGAGACATAATCATTCACTTAGAACTAAAACAATTCTCCTACCGTTTGCTCCTTGCCTCCATTCTGCCCTTTTCCTCTGATTTATTGCACTATATTCCTTATGGAAATATTTTGACATCCATCCCCTCTATTCAAGTCTTATACCCACCCTTGGAGGGAGTGCTTTGAACAGAGGAAGGCCAGGATGAGTGTGTATCTCACATACTCACCCTTTTATTCCAGTGTCATTTCCCCCACCTCCTCATTATATTCTTGAGTCCTTCCCCTCCTTCTAGTTTAGCTGTACCTACTATCTTTCCTAGAGCTGAGTCCTCCCTTCCCTCCCCTGCCCCTCTAGTAAATGTCAGAAAATATTTCCTCACAGCCTCTCCTTCTCAGGATCATGTCTGAATATAGGGAGCCTGAACCCCAGCCTTGTCTAAGCCCTCTAAATCACTTGACCCCAAAAAGGTTGCCACAGGACAGCACTTACTTACAGTGCAGGCTAGAGAGAAAGTGCTGTTAAGGCACTGAATTCCTCCAGCTCCAAGATCTGCAGCTTATTTAGACTGCAAGAAAGAATTCAGTGAGGCAGAGCACTGAATTTGTTACTCGTTAAGCTTAGTCAAAATTACTAAGAAATTCCTTAATTAAACAGCTCAAGCTGAGAAGCAAAATTCTTTCTAATCCAGCCACCACAGTGCCCCACTCAGTCCTGTACCTTTGCTTCTTTCTTGCTGCCCTCATGTTATCATGTTACCTCATGTGCTGCCTGTTGGTTTTGCTTGCTACGAGTGTCCCTGACCCCAGTCCACTGCAGAGACAAGCAGAAAGCTCTTTATGCCAAGTATTGACCTGGTGGTGTGCACCAGCCCAGGCTGCAAGTGCATCTCTAATTTCTTGCTCCCCTGGGAACATCTGATTAAAGGAGGATTTTCATGGTGTGTTGAGATTCAGAACGTGGTGCTATTCAGTAGCTGCTGGTGGCAGCTCTGAGCTGGAACACACACTGGGGCTCCACTTCCTCTGTGGTGATAAACTGACTCCTGGGACAAGAATTCTGCACTATTTTCCCCATGTGCAGAAGAGCACAAACAAGGCCATGCTCACACTTGCTGCCAGGCTGCTGTTCCTGCGCTTGGGGACACAGGTTTCACCAAATTTTTAGTGATTCTCAGAAGATTCACAGAAGGCTTCCACACCTGCTCTCTAATGTGTCTCTTACAGCTAAAGAATGTGAATCAGCTTCACTGTTATTCGAGATGTGTGAGGCCAGTTTGGAAACTTTGGAAACTGAGGACATTTTGTGAGTGTCTGCACACCTGCACAGGGCCCCAGACCAGCACTTGCAAATGCAGGAGACCTCGCAGCACAGTGTGCCTTCTACAGGCCTCAACAGGCTCAGCCTAATTCACACACACACATGTGCTCCTCAGAGTGCTCACTGGAATACACAATCTAAATTAATTTCTGCTTTATAAATCTTGAAAAACTTCTCTATAGTCTAGAGAGATGGCTCTGGAGTCACAACACAGATGTGTACAGTTGTAAAGAATACAGTCCATAATTTTGTTCCTTTCTTATCTTCCTAGTGACTGAAGTTTTAATTAATAAAAACTATACTCACAATGAAATAGGAAAACAGAATCTTTTAAACAGAGGTATGTATTTCCTTTATTTCCTATGGTATGATTTATGGATTTGCAAACTTACCACTTCAGCCAGAACTCATAAAGCAGAAAAATTGCTTTAAAATTAAGTTGACAGTGCGTTAGGATGAATTATGGATACTTTTTTTGGCTTCTGACAGTAATTTGCTTCAGGATATTCTTCTGGCTGAGAAGCTGTAAACAAGACACACCAGCAAAAATCCAAGCAAAGAAAAACAACTAAAATAATTAGATCAGCTATAGTATTAATCATTTTGATGCTGAATTTGGCTCCTTTGGGTCTAAGCCAAATGAACTGTATTTATTTCATAATCTTTATTTTTCAATTCATTTATCCATGGTAAATATATCCATGTGTATGTGTTTTCCCTCCGAGAATCACTGCATCCCCATGATGAGGAAAATAAAATAAAACTTTTGAAATTACCATAAAACTCTTTAGTTTATTTAAAGTAAAATCTGCAAGAGGGGTATTCTAGAGCTCCATTTTACATATCATATAAACAAAGCTTTCCCTGATACATTTTTCCACAACTCCTTATGCTGCTAACTTGTTGAAAATTGTGCCACTGTTTATATTATTAACTGGAGCCTGGGACTACAAGGAGCTGTTAAAGCACTCACCCAAGAGCCCAGCCAGAACACAGGGAATGGCAGTGGAAGCGTTAGTGAGTAGGATGCTCAGACACTCGTTTCCAGCTTGGAGTGGCCACAGCTGACTGCAGTTACATCTGGCCACGGGATGTGCACCTCTCCATAAGAAAGTTGTGGATACTGAAAAGTTAATGAAGGCATTTTCCAGCTCTGCAGGATGTATGCTGTTCCTTTCTGCTGTGCTGATGCACATGGCTGTGTATCTTGTGCAAGCAGTCACTGGACACACAAACCAGGAAGTGAATGTTTAAAGTCATTGTATTATTAAATGAGGAATCATATCTAATTTAAGTAAGAGATAAATATACCCTTACAAGTAAGCAAATGTCATCAGGGGATATCTTTCTAGTCATCAGAATGCTTTAAAAACCTTCTCATTTATGGACAGTTTGTTTCTCTGGAATAGGAAAACAAGTTTTTTTCAGGCGATGCATGAAGAAAGAGTTCAAACAACTTGACTAAAGAGCATCAGCAAGTAAACTAAAAATGTATCCTATCAATAAAATCCTAATGGGAATATGTCACAAGGGTAGTGTTTTTGCAGTTGGGTTGCAGGAATTTAATAGGCAAGGGGTTGAAAATTATGACCAAGACGGCTGGCTCTTGGCTTCATGCTTGCTTTGCAGTCTGCATAAAAAATTCGGAAATTATCTTGGAGCTTCACATAGTTATGAGTTCTGACGTGTCCTAATGACTGAAAATAAGATGTTTCAAAAAAAACAAGTTGATGATGATCCAAGTCTTCATAACATGCATGTGTTTGCCTTCTCATGGTATTATCATCACATAGTCTAAATTTAGACAACCTCAGACATTACAGAAATCAGTGTTTGCATTGCAATTATAAAATTTCTTACTTCTAAAATCTAAAGATTGCAGAACAACTATCTCAGAGAATATTCAGAAGAAGGAAGCAAATATTTTGTTAAAATAATTCTTGGGAAAAGCCTTCAAGGCTTTTGAAAAAGGCACAGTCCTTCTCTATGACCATGTGGAGCTTAAAGGGTCATCGACTAAGTTCTACTGTCGCTACATTCAGACAATAAACTGTGGGAACTCACAAAATCCCGGGCAAGGAGATTCCCCTTACTTTGGAAATCTGTAGATTTTAGACATATTTTTCCATAGCACTTTGTGATATCATGTATCACGATACTTTGTGCCATCTCTTACATGGGTGAAGTAAAGACTGGCAGCAATCTGACTGCTCACTTTGAACTGAACAACCACATGAGATGCTGACACAGAAAATCACCCTTTGATTTCTCAAGAGTTAAATTGCATCTTCAAACCATGTCAAGTTCCATTTGGAGTAAGCTATGGTGTCTTTCTAGTGCATTTCTGCCACTGGTTATTCTTTCTCTTTTTGTTTCTTCAGATAAGAAATGTCTGCATCCTAGCTGCTAATGAAAGAAGAGCACAATTCTGAAATGCTTAGTCACTTTTATACTTTTTTACTGGTGCTGGGAAGAAGGGACAGAATCCTGCAGTTGACATGATTCAAAAGACAAGGGGGAGGAGAAGGTGGAGAAAGATTATAGAAAATATATTTATATTGCTTCTGCAACTGAATTGTTTTCAGTATAGTGTCACGCTCTCAGTGTGGGGGAATTCTGCATGTGTCATGATTCTGCATGACACAGATGTTCCTGCACACTACATGCAGCTGCACTATTTGTCATGGGCAAATTTAATAGCAAGATGCTTGTTATGTGTTCCCTCTAATCTTAGTTCACAAAAACATGGAGGGGAAAAAGCCCACTACCTGATAGCTTGCTTGCTTCCTTCTTTATATAGCCTTGTAAAACACTATAAAACAAATATTGGGAACACCCATCTTTTGTACTAAATTCTGTAACACCTGCAATTACAGCTCTATTCCCTTTGCTAGAATGATCTTGTTCTTTCTAATGTTTATAATGCTAATTAAGTAATTTTAAGTACCTGAAGAGGTCATATTTCTAACAGTGGGGGTTCTTCAAGAGCTTGATCCTTCAAAAGGGAGAATAATTTCTGCTAAGTCCTAAGTATGCTCTGTTCTCAGTGACTTGCAGGTGAAACTCAGAAGCACTCCATACAGCAGCACAGCAGAACCAAGTGCTGTCAGAAATTTTACAGAGTCTAACTCAGAGGAGCTTTCATACTCGTATCATTTTAAAATCCTGGATCCCCTCCTCTAGGTATTCTCTGTCCTGAACTTTGTTGGTCCATGGGCAGTGTGTTGAGGGAACCATACCCTTGGGTTCCAGCTTCTTGCAGGAAGCAGAACAAGATTTTGCAAATAGAAAAGGGAAGAAAAAAAGAAATAAAGGGGTGGGGTGGATGGATGGGAGAGTGTTTTCATTTGGACAGCCTGCAACATGCTGAAACATGGGTTGTCTAGTAAGTGGCAAGGGATGTAACCGAAGAACGGGCAGTGCAAGGAGAAATTTGGACTTCAGAGAACAAAACTGACAGCTGAAGTAGAAGCATATCCAACTACACCAAACAGGACAAAACTCAAAAAGAAGATATACAGCTATAGGAGGTGTTAAGAATGCTACACTACCAGTAAGTGTATGAACAAAAAATAGATGTTATAAATGAAAAATTCAAATTTAATTACTGCATCTCCTACAGTACAAGACAGACAGTAACCTACTCCAGTGGAGGCTATAGCAGAAAACCTGTGAAGGAGAGGCTGAGGGCACTGTGGTTCTTCAGCCTAGAAAAGGCCAAGAGGGCAGGGGGATCGCCTGCTGTCTGGAAATACTTCACAAGAGGCTACAAAGAAGACAGAGAGGTTTTTCTTAGATGTGGACATGGACAGAAAAGAGGCAACCTGCAGAAGTCAGACCAAGAGAAATTTGGACCAGGTATTAGGAAAAATCATTTACCATGAGGGTGGTGAAACATTGGCAGAGGATCCCTGGAAGGCTGTGACTCCCTCATCTCCAGATGACGAGGTCTGTATGTCCTCTTCTGGACAGTAATCACATTTAACAGATCACCTAGGTATTAATATCTACTCTCGTAACATAAAAATATATATATTTACAAGTACAGCTGAAACTCTGAGTGTTTTTAAAACATAAAAGACAAGATGGATCAACAGGGTATTTTTTTTTTTTGTCATTGCAAAATCACATTTTCAAAATAAATGTACCAGTTATGTATAACTGTATGGGAGGTATTTTAAAGCATATTAAATTTTCTACACGGTGAAAACTGCATATATGTAAAATACACAGTCATCTATCAAATTGATGGAAAAGTTCTTGTTTGTAGGAAGCTGATCAGATAATTTTGGAAATGTATAACAATTGCTTCTGTTATTAAAGGTGTGCATCTGTGAACAGAGTCTGCCAAAAAAATGGAATATTGAGTCTTTTCAGAAGAATGCTGACAAATAGCATTGAAATATTTAATAACGACATGAAGACATTAGTTTCCAGTCTTCAGATGATTACTTAGCTCAAAAAGTAAATAGGTGTGACTACGACATCTCTCATTCTGTTTCTAATCAATCTCAAATCATATATATGAGATCTAGTTGTGCTTGTGTAGAGACCCAACTTCAGAAATTGTTGTGAACTACCTCATGTAAAACCTGCCTGCTAGTGCCTGTCTGCATGTCTGTATGTCTGCTGTATCTTAGATTCATGCATGTTTCTTAATTATCCTATACCTTTATCAGGTTACACTATGGTCTCCTGCAGCTACAGGAATTTTTAACTTAGCACTACAAACTATAGCTCTCAGTTTAATAATCACAGTATTCCTGCTGATTGGGAAAATTATATTGGCAATGAAAATCAAATACTTTTTGTTAGCTGGCCTCCTGATGGCAATGAAGAATTACAAGTCAATCACACTTTGAATTACTCTAATTCAAGAGAAGTTAGGAAAGTGTGAATGTTTCCAAGATCTGCTGCTCAGTCATGACTCTACAGTCATAGCAGGGTTTGCAAATCCTTGCTCTGCATTTCACAGACTACTCAAAGTGACTTTATAGCCCAATAAATATGATTTTGCCATTATTGGTAAAAAGCAACAGGGTTTATATTGAGGTGACAGTGTAGGGACTCAGCAATGCTCTGGCTTTTTCTGGGCCTAGATAGATTTTAACTTGGTTTAGCTGTGATAGCAATTGTCCAGCTGTGAGGCGCTCTTGACTAGATTTGTTTCAGTTTAACTCTAGTTTAGGATAATAACAAATGGTTATTCATTGTGAACTGAACTGCCTACAATTCTAGAGTCAGCTGTGGGGAAGAGTGCAGACACATTTGACACAAATCACCATTTAATCATAGTTAGATTATAGTGTTAAGAAAACATAAAACTAAATCTGAGCAGACACCAGGCTCAGAAGAAAGACATCCTTCTCCCATGAGTATCACAGAATCCTGATGATAATTCATCATAATACTCCCCCATTTCTCTTGAGGAATACTAATATTAAGACCCAAAGGAGAACTGGGGGAGTAAGTACAACACCAGAGAAGAGGGAATTTTTAGTGTAGCAACTCTATTTTTAATGCCATCTTCCTAAGCTCATTAAGTAATTTTGACTATTAGACTGTTAAAAACATTAATTGGACTAACAATAAATTTTTTGATTAATTTTTATTCTTTTGCCTTTTGCCAGTACATTTTTGCCAAACAGAAGACTTAGAGTGTAATAGCACATCATAACATGACCAACATCTTTAAGAACCTGGAAGCTGAAACAAGCACTATAAAGATCCCTGAAACTCACTTTTGGCCAGCTGCAGTCAATGCTGCTGTGCTCTATTTTCTCATGGACAAGCTGAATAAAATCAATCCAGTGAATTAGCTCTCACTGAAGGTTACCACTCAGGAAGAGGTCAGTGTGTTTGCGTGCTGCTGTTTTAATCAGCGCTACCACTAGTGCTACCACTGGCTTACCACTTTCCCTCTGGTCACAGGCTTTTACTGCTGATTTCACAAGGCAGTGCAGTGAGCAAAACACTCTGAGAACACGAGGCTGAGTGTAAAGAACCCAAATGCCTGTGTAACACTCTCAACTGTCATTTACCTTGGTCTGTTTGAAAGGGTAAAGCTTACTTTCACAGCCCAGTTAGCTCTCCCAGCAGAGCACGAGCCCCGCACGAGCTCCCATTCACCAGTCTGTGTATGTACATACACCTGTTTGTGTGGCCAAGCAGCCCACAGAGCAGTCCTTTGCCTTAAGGTTTTCAGCTCTCCCTTGCCTGCCTTCCCAATTTAGCACAGCACAAGGGAATATGGACAAGTTTGTGTAGTTCTGATTGGGTGCCTTCACTACAGCTTGAGCTGTTCATGCTGCCAGCTGGCTCTGCCAGACCCCTGGAAAACTCCCTCATCAGGGAGGAACATCAGTCTGAAATGCCTCCTACAAACTGCATTTGCTCTGAACCAGTCCAGGCTGCTTTCTTGTCAAGGATAGAAAAGTATGACGGTTTCAAAAATATTATTGTGGCTGAGGGGCACCTCTGCAGGGACAGCCAGTTTTCTCACCCTCTACTTTCCATCTTCATCTCCAACACTGGGAGATGCATCAACTTTCAAAGTAGCTCTTCATGTCCTGAGTGCTGCTGCCACATGTCTATATTCCCCCTAGAATGAGCTGAATGGAAAGAGTGTTGTATAATGATCTCTCATTTAGCTTAAAGTGTCATCTTTTCCTTCACTGCATTTTGTCTGTGAGAAGTGTGCTGAGTCTTGTGCAGCTGCGTTCTCGCTCTTATTCGGCACAGATCTCTTCTAAGTTCTGCACCCATACCAAGAGTTTCCTTCTTGCCTTTGAAAAGAGTGACAAACGGGTACAGAGCAGAGGAGCCCAAAGCCTATATGCATATGAACCAGGACTAGGATGAAAATACTAACCTGAAAAAAGAGATTTCTTTGGCTTCTAGTGCATGTATTTTGAGCTGGAAAATAAAATTCCAACTGGAGAAGAAAAAGGGAAGACAGAGAAACTCAGATTCAGATGTTGACCCTACTTATTTTCAGAGCCCAGAATATCTACTATACTAAACATAAATCAGCCAGGCAGTGAATTCTTGCCCAGTATCCTCAAGGTTATCTGGAGGTCAGGTACAAGCATCTCGCACGAGGACATGTGCAATGACTGACTGCAGCAAGGTGACAAAGATCTGCTCTGGTCGAGGCTGGGATGCTCAGAGTGCTCACCACCACACATGGCAGGGCCCTGCCTTCCTCACTGAGTTGTGTAAGCAAGATACAGTTCTGCTCAGAAAAAACACACTCTATTAATTATTTAAAAATTAAACCAATTGCCATTGTCAGGCATGCTAACATTTAGAGCACATCTAGCATTAAATCATGGATATCTATAGGGAGTTCCCTTGGATCATTTGATCAAATTACGCTCTTAAAAGTACACTTCAAAAATGTCATCCCCGTGTAGGAGGAAAAGAAAGAAAATAAGGCAATGAAATTAATGGAAATTTGGAGAAATGAAATGTTGTCTCATGTATTTTGACAATGTAGGCATCAGTAGGTTTGCCAGACAGATCAGCTTCAGAATTGACTTGAGCAAATTAACCTAGTCTAAAGCACGAGCTACTTGCTAATATTTTCTTGGCTTTTTCCTCTTGAACCATTTTACGTGTTTACTTACATTATAACAGCATTGGCCATGCATCTCCCACGTTTGAGGTCATTCCCCAGCCTTTGGGAAGAAAGATGACCTCTGACAGGGCAGCCAATTTCTGGTCATAGAAGTGTTTTAAGTAACAAGGTGTACAGGCAGCAAGAGCAAAGGGGGAAAACAGGTGAAGTTGAAGAAATGAGAGACTGCTAAAACAATCACGTATAGACAGCAATAGGAGAGAGCAGTGAAAGACCTGAAGGGCTCTGACAGAGAAATCCCACTGCACGAATTGTTTAATTGTTACCCTGCTTTGCAAACTGCACGCTGTAGGCACCCTTCCTTTGCAGAGATCTGCTGCTGCACCTCATTTCTTTCAACAATAAGGTATCAGGCACTACTGGGCATAGCTGAAGGATCCATAATAATACCAAAAATGAGAGAAATGATACCCAAGAAAAAGTGATGCCAGTGAAAAACAATTGCTCACCACCACCAAAGTAATGCCCAGTCAGTCCTCCAGCTGCAGTCCCCAGCCAACTTCCATCTCTATTTTGTACAGAGAGCATGATGCCATATGGCAGGGAATATCCCTTTGGTCACTTGGAGTCAACTGCCCCAGCTGTTGTCTTCTCAACTTTTTGTGCACCTTCAGCCTCATCGCTGGTGGAATGGTGTGAGGAGCAGAAAAGGCCTTGACTCTGTGTGAGCACTGCTCAGCAACAATTAAAACATCTCCAAATTATCAACACCGTTTCCAGTGCAAATTCACAACACAGCCCCACACCAGCTGCTATGAAGAAAATTAACCCAGAAAATCTACCCCAGTCAAAACTAGCACAATCTCAAACCGAGTTTGCTGGGCTGTAAGGTGTTTGGTGGTGTTGGGATTTTTATTTGTGAATGTGATAAATTTGACTGAAGCCTAAGAAACATTTTTACAGATTGCTTTAAATTAGCCTTATACTTTACTACTGTCTACCCTTACATAACATGCTATGATTTTATTTTCCATTATGATGATGATGTATTACAACACCAAGTAATAAAGACTGTGAGTTCAGATTGGAGAATATAAAGATCAGTCCTCTTGTCTGATTTTCGTAAATCTCTTTCTGACCTAAGCACCTAAATATCCTCAGTCTGGTCATAATCCACACCTTGACCATATGGTCCTCTACAAGAAAACAAAATAATTCTAGGCAATTAAGACACTTGCCCATATCCATTTCATCTGCTACATCTTTGGAGGTATAAACAAAACACTGGATGGGAAGATCTGCTAATGCTGAGAGTGCTTTAGATCACTTGATAATCTTTTTCCTGTGATAGTTATTACTGAATGGAAATCAAATGTATGCATGTTAGGACTAGTAACAGATGGCACTTCTGTTCTGTGAGGAAGAAATAGGGGCAAAGGGGCAGCAAAGTTGAACCTCCCCCCTTCCCTGTCTTACCAGGATTCATTGTGCTGCCGTCCTGTTACAGTTGGCTGTGACTCTTTCTTGTTATAAAGAGATGTCAGAAGCTAGAGAGAGACAGACGATAACCTTAAATCCTTTACTGCATTTTACCAGGATTCTGAAAAATAAAAAATAAAAAAATAAAAGCCAGCTGAGGGAGTTGGAAAATGTCAGTGAGGCATTACACAAAGAACTTGATACATTTGTTGACCTTTCTTCTTACTCCACCCTTCTCCTCTAAGATGGATTTAGTAGTAGTGAGTGCTTAGTGCTATAAGTGCTTTCTTAAAAATAATTTAGATGCTATTGGCTGTCTGCCTGCACTTGGAAAACATAGCTGTTTCAATGAGCCCCTGCTGAAACGGAAGAAAAGGGGTTTATTGAAATGCCTCCAAAAATGCACCAAAATTTCATTTTTTCCCTTGTCTGCTGAAACCCATCTTGTTCTTGCCTTTACAGTCTTTTGTTTTATTTTTTTAATTGTACCATTGTATCCAGGATCTTTTCATTCTTCTCCGCTATTTTACGAATGGCGTGTGTAGTATTAAGTGCTGAAGGCAGAGATGAGAGGAGAAGTGTTTTGAATTGACTAATTTGCAGGCAAGAAATAAAGCTCTTGTAAGGTGGTCCCAGGGGTATCTTTGCCATGAACACTATTTGAAATGACATGTAATCTGGTACATTTCAAAGGCAAAACATTTCCTATTCTAAAGTATCTTCCTGAGCCAGGACTGATTTACCTGTTTCCAGAGAATAATAAACTCCACCGAGGCCAAGGAATCTCCCTCTCTCCCCTCTCAAAATTCCTGTTCTTTTTCAAAGGGGCAATTGCAGCCAACAGTTTATTTCTGTCCTATCTTTTGCTGCTCTAATGGCTCAGTGCTCACTACTAATACATAGCTGAATGCACCTCTGGATTAAATACCAAGTAACAGAACCCAGCACATCCCTGTACAACACAATAAATAATGGTGTGGAGCTCTCTTGTTGTTTCTTACAACGGTGGAAAATTTAGCTCTGGTTCTTACAGACTTTTAAAATTTTAAGCATTTCACCATATAACTTTGATCTGGCAATTTCTTAAAAAAAACTGTTCCTCTTATAGAGAAATCGGACTTCAGCTGACCTTGGAACATTGTATTAAAACTCTTTCTCAGCACAATTCAATGTTTTTAGCCTTGCTGACATACTAAAATATGTCACACATACACACAAAAATTCACATTAATTTGTTAAGGCAGAAATTTCAGAAAAAAAATTATGTTTAGAATTCTGTCCATACTTTGGTGAAGGCTTAGCTGGTCTTATAAATTGACATATTTAACCATCATCTGTAAACATATTCATATACTCTAAGGAGTGTTTCTATATGTGTATGATTTAAGCTTACGATATCCAGAAGCTGTATCATATAGTTTTAAAATATTTTAAAATGTTTTTAAAGAGGAAATTGGCCACAAATAAATCCCAAGGCTTTTGAGAAAATAAACACCGATAAATATTACTAATAGGTTCTATTAATTTCACAGCTGTTCTGTTCTAAAGCTTTTAGTTACCAAAAAACAAACTCAGGTTTTGTGAACATTCTGAACTTAGATCACTGTTTCAACATTTACTTGACTTTCTCTTTTACTCTCCATGAAGAGAAATCAGGGTACAGTGTGTCTACAATAATGACCCTACATTTTTATATTTTTAAATTTATATTACATTTATTTTTAAAAATAAGAAACTTCAGTTACATTGATTTTTAAAATCCAAATGCTTGTGCTCAAATGTACAGGCTCCACATATTATTTTTTTAATTGTGGACAATGTTAAAAAAATTATGTTACTTGAAGACAGATACTGAAGGTTCCTGGATAGAATAAGCAAAAGAAATGGATTTGAAATGTCCAGAAAGGAGAAATTTCTAAAGGCATGAAAAGTGACAAGTTCTCTCCTCAACCTACTATTTATGTGAGGTAGCAGAATGTCCAGGATGACTTGTGCTGTCAGTTTGCATCACCAGTCTCAGCCCTTTGATTTTGTACTGTGAGTGACCCTAACATGTTTTCCATTTGGATCTCTACCAAATGGAAGTCAGACAAAATATTATGCCCCACAGACAGGTCTTACACCTTGCTGTTTTTCACGAGGTTCTGCCAGCTGTAATTCTTTATTTATGGGAACTTAGCCCAAATGTAACTCGGAACTAAATGTGTCCAGTGTTCACAAAAACTTCCAAAGAAGGCAGTGCTGTTCCCCAATAGTGTTTATCTCCTGAATTGCTCCCCTTATCGGTTCTTAATTATTAGATCAGTCTGGACTAAATACTATTACTAAAAATCATGAGAAAACATAACACCATGAAATAAAATAACTTTCTGCAAGTTAGTTAGCAGTACCACTGGTCCTAGAAATTCTATCACAACCAGAGAAATAAACCAGGCCTTTCCACGAGTGCTGAGCGCTGTCACACGTTAGCACACCGATGGCATTACACCTCCAGCACTCAAGTGTCTGAGGAAAGTTTCAGTCCTTGGCTCAGGCAGCTGCTGGGGGAACACTCGCTGCTTTCTGAAATCAGAGGTAGCTGCTTGCTCTTCTGTATTTGCACATGTCATCAACCTTGCACAAGTATACTTGAGCAACAGATTTGATCCTACTGAAAATTTGCTAACCCTCCTCTGACCCAACTACTTCCTAATGCCAGCATAAAGACTTCTGTTAAACCCCTTTCATTCATTGCCTGTATGTAATGTCACCTCCAGTGAGACATAAACTTAATGTATACTTTTTTCTTTAGTTAAATTTCTAACATATCCACTTCAGTGTGCATTGAAATATTCATATAGGCAATATGTAGGGAAGCCATGAGCAGGAATCAATTGTTTCACTCTGGGATGCTTTTCAGACACAGGAGCATTTTGCTAATACAGAATACCTAGCCAGAAAGCAGCACAATATCCTAGCTCAGCTGATTGATTGAAATTGTATTTTTGAGGGCTGTTTTTTTCCTTTGGTGACTCATGTGATGTGGTGCCATTTTAGCACTATGTGTAGAACACATGCTTGTTTGAACACTTGGTTATTTGGCTCAAAGCAGTACAGTATATTGTTCTGTTTAGGGAACAAGTTTGAATTTACCATTGACTCAGGAGAACTTCACAATGTATCGCTGGGTCAAGGACAGGAAGCTGCAGCAGAAATAGCTGTGGAAAAGGCATCAAAAGAAGGCCACTGGGTTATACTTCAAGTAAGCCAAAGCTCTTCATTACATCAGTGCTGCACTGCGGTGCTAAAAACTGAAGCGTTTCAAAATAACATGTGCCTAGATGAAAGAGTACTAAATAGTGATTTAAAACTTCCTTTGTCTTTGCCACAAGGGAAGCACATAACTTCATCTCTGTATATGAGATCACTGAATAGCACATAAAATATGAATTGCAACTATCTTGCATGTAGGGAGTCAACTAACATATTTTCCCAAGCACATGATATCTGATTTACTAATTTATTATCCATTAAAAAAAATCCTTTAGTAAATAAATGTGTAGCAAAAAGAATTGTTATGCTGTATAATCAGATGAATAGATACAAACAGGGAAGATTGCTGTCATTATGCAGTGTATTGTGCTAAACAGATGCACACATTTTTTTCAAATATTGTGCAATATCAAACTGCTTCCTTATGTCTGGGTTTTTCTTGTATCAATAAAATGTTTGAAATTTCAAATCAATAGCTCACTGGGAGGCCTATTTTTTCCTCCCTTCTCCCCCCTCTCCCTCCTTATCTCTGAATATTTATTTTGTAGTAAAATGGTAGGACACATTAGAGAAATTACTGAAGAAAACCAGGGAAGGAAGTCAGCAGGGCGATTGGTTTTGAGTGTGGGGAACCTGCTCCTTTCCCTACAGCACATCTCATTCCAGAGTGGATTTAGGAAATCTCCCATTAAAATAACTGATAAACCACTACCTGTAATACTGCCTCATCACCGTGCTGCACTGGATAAATTTGACCAGGCAAGCAAACCACCACAGAAAAAAAACTTTAAAAATGTGAGTATTGAACTTCTCATTTTAAAGCCACTTGAAATAGTGAAGTCACTAAAAGCCTTTACAGGATACGCAATAGCAAAGCAGAATTAATTTCATTTCTTAAAGATTTGTTCACATATCATAGAGTGACTGCACATCTATCACCAAAAAAGAAAAAAAAAAACAAACAAGAAACTACTTATTTCAATTTTAAAACATCACATACAGTTTCCAGCTAAGTACCTGTCTGTCTGCATGGGAAATAAAGAATCTGCAGTCACTACAGGTAATTACTGTAGTACAGAACAAGAATTTATTTTGGTTTTATTTAGCTTAGTTTGGTTTATCTTGAGATACATAACCACGTGGTTGTGTGTCTCTGGAATATCTTTTACATATTCTGAGCATGCAGTGCACTGGAATTAGGTCTTCAGCTGAGGTAAATCAGTGAGATTCACTACACCAATTTATATTCCTATGGGTTTGGTCAAAAAGATTTGCATCACACATTAGAGGCAAGCATGGCTCAGCTGCTAGGTTATCATATTTTCCTCTGTCCTTTTTAATTTTTGTTTTGGAAAGCTTTTAATGAAAACAATTTTTCTTACTGACTTGTAAAAGATACAAACACAGGTGTGTATAGGTAGTAGTTGTAAGCTATGATCACAGATATGGTCAAAGAAATCAAGTATCTCTTTAGGATGTAAATCTGTACTAAAGAAAGAGCATCCAGCTTCCACCTGAATGCTAACAAACTCAGCAATTACAAAACAAAAACCAAACAGAAAACCAAACAAATTGCTTTTTCGGCAGTATATTCTAAAAAACCTCTGTGAAAATTACAAATGCTTTTCTTCTTTTTCTCTTGTATAGAATAACCTTTTCCAACAGTAAAAAGGGGAAAAATCGCCAGCCACCCGCGCGGCGAAGGGAATGTCACCCAAAGCGCTGACAGACAGACGCACAAAGAAACCCATGGCAGCAGCCACGGCCACAGCCCGCTTGGCACCAACTTCTGCCGGGTCCGTGGCTGTGCCGGGCGCGCTGCGGCCCCGGCCCCTCCATCCCCGCGGCGCCGCCTTCCCCGCGCCCGCCCAGCTGCGCTCGGGGTGCCGGGCCGGGCCGGGCCGGGCCGCACCTCCTGGGCCGCCCCCCCGGGCCGGCGGCTCTGCCGGGGAGCTCGTCACCGGCTCGCTGCCCTGCGGCAGCCCGGCCCCGCCGTACCTGCCTGGCGCCCGGGGCAGCGCCCGTGCCCCGGCCCGCCCTCCCCCTGCCCGCGGCGGCCTGGGCCGGGCCGGGCCGGGCAGCGGCGGCGCGTTCCCGGAGCCAGAGCGCCCCCTGCCGGCGGCTGCCCGCGGGCCGGGCCGAGGCGCGGGCGGGCTCGGGGGGCCCGGGCGGGCCCGGCCCCGCCGGGGGAGTCCCGCGGGGAGCGCTGCGGGGCTGGGACGACGGCCCCGACCCCCGGAGAGGTTTCCCTCTCGCAGACGCTCGTGGGGACGCTGGAGTGGGGGCCTACGGGACTCGCCACGCAGGGCCGCACTCCCGGCGGCCGCTGCCAACGGCCAGGCACCGGCGGGCAGAGTGTGTAACCCGCCCCCCGACCCGGAGCCTCCCGCCCGGGCGCCTGTGTCAGCCCGGTCATTACCAGTGCGGGAGCCAGCGCGGCCGGAGCGGTGTCAGCTGCATCCTGCACTTTCTTCTGCAGTTTCCACCCGGAGGACAGGGATGTGACATGGGCAGGAGCCGGAGGTCACAGACCTGCGGGGCTGAGGCGACTCGGCCGACAGCAACCCCGGGCGCCCGCCCGAGCTGGGGTTTGTGCCCGGGGAAAAGCACACACGGGCTTGAACGGGCCCGCTCCGTTAACCCGTTTAAATGGCCACAAGCACACTGCTCTTCCTGAGGAATTACACCTTAAACAGACTTGGCTGTTTAATAAACCAGCCTTGGTCCCCTGCAGCGATGACCTCTGATCCCGTAGCAATGCAAGATTTCTTGTAGTGCCGTGCCCGCGCTGCTGCGGCCGAGCGGCGATAATGCCCAATGGTCCAGGTGCGACAAACTACTTCAGCAAGAGACAGGCGGAAAAGTCCTCTCCACATCTGTGGGGCATTTGGTGATTATCTGTCTGCCTGTGGCAGTGGCCGTGCCTGGAGGGCGGAGGGCTCCTCACTGAACCCGGCATTTGACAGACGGTGATGGGAGCAGGTAGCAAAACGCTCCTTCCCAACCCGTGCAAGCCGAGCGCGGCGGAGACGGGTGGGTCACGGCCCCCGTCCTCACCTGAGAGCACGTTGCCATCTCACCTCCTCCTCCCCCGCAGCCCTAAGCAAGGCAGGTGCAGAAAGCTCCGAGCGCCACAGGCGGGGGCTTCCCACCCGCGCTGTCCCCGGGAAGGAGGCAGGGCAGGGAGGGCGGCAGGAGCGCTCCGGGCCCCGCACGGCTCGGCCCCAGCCCGGGCTCCCCGCCTCCCCCGCCGCCCCCGCCGCCCGCTCACCTGCAGCGCCCGCGCCCGCCGCGCTCCGGCCCCGCTCCGGGAGCTCCCGCTGCGGGAGGAAGGACGGGCATCCGGGGAGACGGGGGGAACAAAAGGACGAGATCGGAAAAAGGAATAAAAGAAGGAAATGTAGCGAACACTAAAAACAAGAGGAGGAATTTTCCCCGTGGGGAAGAGAGAGGGAAGCGCCACTTGCATGAGGTTTTCTTTCCCCCTACAATTTCTGCGGAAATTCTGACAATGCACGTGCTCGTTTTCCCTTTCCCAGCCCACACAAACCTGTTGTTGTTTTACTTTCATTATTTCACTTTATTGTATTAGAAATGCTGAATCATAAAACAGGGGTTAGTGAAAATGGTATTTATCTTACAGAAATAAGCCCCACATTATTTTAAAGATCCCCACACTACTGCTGTTATTATTATTATTATCATCATCATGCATCTTGGCAGGTTGAAAGGTATCTCAGAACAGTAAGAATTCAGCAGTAATTTAACATCCCACAGCAGTACTTTAAAAGCTTCAAATAGCATTTTGAATTTTAAGTCAGTACAAGTGTAAATAAATGGATGCACTCCCACATGTCTGTTGTTTTTAAACTTGTGGTGATACTACAATATTTGCCTAACAGCTTTGAGTTGTAGCAGAATTTCAGCTCATATATACACATGCGTGTGATATTGAATTAAACCATTTGTCATTCTTATTCCATAAAAGATACAATTTGGCTCTCAGCAAACCATTTGAAATAGAAATTATGATGATGATACCACAGCTCCATTTTATTTTATGATACTGTATTGATTTTCAAATAGACAGTACATTTTTTGTATTGGTCTAAAAGAAGATATTCTGCCTTTTTATTTTAAAGTCCTTATGCTATTACTTTCATTTCAATAAAGGATGGCATTTTTCAGAGATGCTACCATAAATTGCTTCATTTAATAAGTTGCTACACAGAATAATAATGTTACACCAGAGAGCAGCAATTCATAATTTGGAAGAAATAACATTTTTCTTTTAAAAATATTCCTGTCTCTTTATTTTAAAATTAAAATTATCCTTCAGCTGTTTTCCTTCAGAAGGATAATCTGATTATTAAAAAATTCCTCTTTTTTCTTGCAAGCATCTTGGGTGTGACATAATGGGGCTAATTAAAATGGGGAACAAATTAGATTAATTTCCACAGATATAATAGTGATATAAAAGTCTCGTTCTCAACAATGGCTCCATAATAGAACTATTTCATTTATGCCTAAGCAGGTTCCTTATTCTGTCTAGTGAGGATTGCCAGCAGTGTCTTAGTGACAAGGTTTTTATTATTTTTTTGACAGTTTGATAGGAAGTCAGTGCTTGCTTCAGGGTTTGCAGTCTCTTCAAACCTGGATTATGAAGGCTACCATAAAAATATGGATAAAATACTACCTCCCCAAAGTGCCATATGTTATGGCCTGCACCCCAATGTGGAGATTGCTTTTGTAATACCTGCAGACAACATGCTCCATCTGCTATTAGAGCTGCAATTCAAATATTCAGTCACTAAGGAGTGACTGGGGAAGGAGTCTCCTAAGCTCTGGAAGACAAGGTCAGTCAAAGCACAGAGCAGGCTTCAAATTTGTCACAAGACAGTTTTGCCTATGTCTATGGGTTTATTTGGGGGTTTTTTCCTCCTACAGAATCTATTTCAATAGAATTAGATATTTTCATACCTATTTTTTTTGCAGGGATTCAATCTGAAATTTGCAGTGAGGGATCTCTAGTATACATGAGACATAAATATATGCATTATTTTGCACCACAGAGAAAACAAGATCTTGCTGGAATGTTACAATATATGAATAGCATTGTGCCGTTTAGGATCCTTTGTAAGGTTGCAAAATGCCATTATTTCCAAACTATAAGGCAGAATTTGCTTTTCTTCCTAACAGCATGGATGTGCACAGGTTTTTCTCTCCTCCATTTCACAGGATAAATCCTCCATATCCTTCATACTATGACATGAAGACACAGAAATGCTTTCACTGCATGAAGTTAAGATACACAAAGTTTATAATTTCCTTTACATTTATGCAATTTTTATAATTTTCTTTACATTTATGCAGTTGTGGGTACAAGACGCAGTTGCTTCATGCAACATGGTATCTCTTGAGGATGAAAGCAGAGCTAGACAACATAAAGAAAAAATCTTTCAGAAGCAAGGAATATCAGATATTTTACTCAAACATCAGCAGAATGATACTCACATAAACTGATTTGTTTTCCAGAATATGAAAGACTGGATCCACTCACAGATGAGGTAAGGCATTCTCTTCAAGAACTTAACTTAGGTCTGAAGATATGTGTGCTTTGCTTTACTAATCTTAGGGGATGCATGGCTTTAAATAGCATCAGTGTAAATGTCAGTAACAGACAGAGTTGTAAGTGACACTTTGGGAGCTTATTTCTCATTTAATTTAGTTTAAAACTGGGCTTTCATTAGCTGCCTATTCCAAACATGTAACTCATCTCCATATATCAAATTATTTTAATTTGTGTGGAAAAAAAATGGCATTAAACAGCTCAGGACACTGAAATCCTCTCTCTGCATAAGAGGAAGCAAAATGCAAGGTCTTTTATTATGGTCTGATTCCTGTTTCAGTGCAGACATGGAAGTAAGGTTGGTACATTTTTCTCTTCTGCCATTGCAGAAATTTGCTTCTTCTGTTAAAACTGCAAAGAGATTTAGTTGCTAGTTATGGTATATGTTCACTTGTGTTTTAGGTTATCCATAGGAGAGAAGGGAGGTGGCTATTGGATTCCTCAAGAGACCTTCTTGAGGCATCCAAAACAAACACTACTTTGTATAGATCCCTGCAGGAAAAGGCACATCTTCAAAGCCACCGGGATGTGGCATTTGACTATCATTGGGAGATGGCCATTAACTGCAGGTGAAGGTGCAGCATCAGCAGCACCCAAGTCCTGGTCTCACTCTGCATCTGGTGGGCGCAGTGAAGAGAGGGGAAAAGGACACGGGGAACTCATCACACATCTTCGGCAGTTTTTGGTAATAATATGTCTCTCAGCACCAACAAAGTGCTGAATAGCAACATGTTCTTAATCATAGAAGGCCAAATTTTCATAATATCTAGCAATCTCAAACAGCAATGTACCTGCTGCACTAACATGTAATATATCTTCAGTCACATAACTGGGCAACCAATAGCTGCTTAGGCATTGCTAGCAATTTACACAGACAATCGTGGTAAATCCATGCAGAGCTGTAGTTAATGCATACCACTCCAAAATCAGGTACTGAAAATCTAATTCATAGAGCCAGTTTTTTTAAAGAGACCTCCTTTTTTGCCACCTAAAATTACCTTCCTTTCGATCTTTAATTCAGAGTAACAAAACATGGGCACTCAAATAGCCATTAGTGCAAGCAAGCCAGCAGAATGGTAGCTTGATTGCATGTACAATTTTCTGTGGGATATCAGAAAGCAAGTTAGTAATTTGGCCCTTTATCATTTTCTCTCTGCACATATGTGTAGGTGGGTGCTTCCACGTGTATGTATATGAATTACTATATCATATAATTACTTAATGCAATTAGAGTGAAAACCCAGAACCTACACTCTTGTTTTTCTGACTGTTTCCTCTTTTTAAAAAATAAATTACTCACCCCAGTGGCAAGAACCAAAATATTCTTTACACTTGACGATTTAGCTACCTTATGTGTTTTTCCTGGAGAAAAAAAAAGCCCTCTATCATTTATCATGTCATCTTATCACAGTCTCTTTGTGGGACGCAAATAGCACACTAATGTTTTCTTTTGTTACAGTGAGTTGGCAATCTCCTCAGAGATGGAGCAACTACAGACAGCTCTTTTTTTTTGATAATCTTCCTGACACTTGGATGAGACTGGCTTATCCATCAACATACAGTTGCTCAGTGGTGAGTTGAATGCCAACAGTCATTCAGCATGGATGGCACTTCATGTCCATTATAAAAAAATAGAATTGAAACGAAAGAATTTTTTTGGCAAATATCTTACCTTCTTGTGTAACTCAGAATAGGTTTTTATCATAAACTGATACTACCAGTGTTATGAAAAGCAGAAAGAGCCTTGCATTTACCTTGCCAATTACTGCAGAATTTGAAAGATTTTTCTCAAATTTGCATTTCCACTTCTTCCTTGCTTGCTTGCTTTTTTCTCAAGTTGTGTGCACTGATCAAATACATTTGACAAATGCTGTAGCACTCAGTATCTGCTACACAGAAGACCAAGCTTGGTTTCTAGTGTTTTTTGGAATCAGAATTTGTAACAATAAAAGGGCACTGCTCTGAGCTCAAGGGTGAAATGATCACCAGAAGAAGGAGCAATTAACAAACTAGCTTCTGTTAAGAACAGAGAAAAGTTTCAGAGCAAGTAGCGAGGCCATGATGTTTCCGTTCATCTTAATTGAACACCCTAAGATGTGTCCATCTATCTACTCTCCATGACTGTTTTATAATACCGAAAATGAAACTGAAAACAAAAAGCGAAAGCCATCCAAGGCTGGCAGATTATTTCCTTGCTTACATACATTCAATTCTCCACAGGTAGCGTCCCGAGTGAGGCAAAGAGCCACTGGCTGATGGAGCTAACCAGGACTCCAGAGCTGACCAAAGGACAGGAAAGCTCTGCCAAGCACAAAGACAGGTAGCGCTAGAAGGCAAAGCAAGCCCACACTTCTGAGATCAGTTCAGACTTCTGAGAGATCAAAAGTGGAAGAAGAAATCTTGTTCAGCAGAGGAGACATTGAGAAAAGCACCAGAGGTACATTGTGGTGAAGATCAATCAGAGCTTTACGGAATTAAATGCTCTTTTAGCTTTGCTTGATGGAAAACTAAACCACCATAGAGATACTGTGATGTCTGTGATAAATATATGTCCTGAAGACAGAAAGCGTTGCCTAGGGGATATAACACAGTAATGCTAAATTACAAGCTGTTTTCCTGAAGGACAACACAGCTGCTTTCTTTAAAAAAAATATATGTGGGATTCAAGCTGGACCTTATATTCATGTTTGGACAAAAGAGGGTAAAAGTACCCACTAATTATATAAAAGCTATCTTGCAGAACTAGTAGGATTTAAGGTGACAGATTATCTTTTACCATCAGGTGCAAAATGCAGTGAGTCACCAGGGAGCGAAATCATTGCTGTGAAGCAGTGCTATGCAGCTGGGCTCCAAGACAGCCTCCCTGCTGGAGCACAGCCTGCACGGGGAGGGACTGCAGAGCAGGTGACAGGGAGGCACCAGAGAGGTTACACATAGACAGCACTGGTGGAGTGGTCAGCTTAGCCTGGCTGTCAGTCCCTGGGTTTGGGGAGCTGAAAAAAAAACAACAGAGACTGAAAACAACACTTGAATCACTGTCACGTCTAAAACCCCATAGTAATTGTCAGTAGCAGGAGATGTAAACTTCCTCCAGGGAAGGACATGCTCCCTGTCGTGCATGCTGCAAAGCATGCAGTCCTCAGTCATCGTGATAGTTTTATCCTCCTGTTTCAAACCCCTCTGTCTCTTACACACCTACCTGACATGCCACCATCTGAGACATTTGATAAAACTCCTTTGATTTCTAACCAGCTGACATTTTAAAGTAAGGTGGGACAGAGCGAGGAGGCAAAGGGAACAATCAGAATACGTGCACCGTTTAAGCATGTTGGGCTCAGCAAACATGTCAGAAACAGCAAACACAAGTGATAAAATGACAGAGATGGTCAGATCACCTAACAATCTCAGATCTTCAGTTTACCTTCAGGATCATTTTCTGTGTCTTTGAAATGAACAGGAATTCTGTTAATGCTTCCCTTTGTAAGCTGGCCCTATGTGTCACCTATTTCATGTTTCTGTGGAGGAGTCACCTCTTGCCTCTAAGCCAGCAGTCTCCTGTCTCTGGCTTAGATACACTCAACTATCCCCAGGGCAGATGTGTCTAGTATTTCTTAACAGCAGCATTTTAGGAAGCAAGAAGCAATACCACAGACTGCCGAAAAACCCCTCAGCTAGAAAGGTGGGGATGTGATGTCAGAGATCTTAAATGGGGTAAAAAGAACAGAACCAAGCTTCTGCTTTCTTTTTCAAGCCACAGGAATTCAACAGAAAGGGAAATAGAGTGTGGAGGAAAGAGAAAGATTGGAAACTTGTGTCACGGGTCATCCAGCTTTCCGGAAATCTGCAAAAGACCAACAGTGGGACACCTTAACAGAGGCAAAAAATGTTTGGGTTCTGGGCTGTGACTGCACTGTCAGGCAACGGCTGGAGCAGGCTGAGGTGAGAGCAGCAGTGAATGAGGGTTTGAAAGGAGACATCACATGTAGAGGGCATGACGTGGAGGGGCATATAAGGAGCAGAGGATGGTGGGGAGGGAGGGCAGGAAGGCACAAAATACAGGAGCTGCCAGAAGAGGGGATGTTCATTCCTTCTTTGGAAGATATTCATGATACACAGATACAGGCTTAGAAACTATTCCATGAAAACTCAGGGTTATGGCACTGACTCCCTCACAGGCTAGAAAAATACAGGCTTGAAAGGAAAAGGCCTTCAGGGTAGGAGGGTTTGTTATTTAGGGTTTTAAACTGACAGAATCTGCTGCTGACTTGTAAGGTGGGGAGGTATTAACTCCTGAGAAGGAGGAACAAAAGGCAAGGATTGCGATCCTGCGAGAAAAGACAAGGAGCATTGCAAGGAGAGGTGGGCTGGTCCAGAGGGGGGGTTAAGGATATTCATCGAGTGCTTTGAGATGAAACATGCTGTGTGTTCGCAAAGGTGTCTGTCAGTCAAGTGGGGGAGCAACATTATGACAACCTCTCTTCCAGGAGCAGCAAAGACCAAGATTTTATTCCCTGCAAAGCCAGCCAAGAAATTACTGAAATGGCTGTTTTAACAGTCAAAGCTAGCAGGGAGAGAACAAAAGAACTCCAGATGCATGTACACACACATCCATCCATCTATCCATGTCCTCCTTTGGCCTCTGATGAGCCAACTTCCATTTAAAGAAAGTCTCTTACATTGGGGAGAAAATAGGCAGCAAATTATTTTGCTGCTGTGAAACAAAACTATCTCCATTTCAGGGAGGGGTGCAAAATGGGTGTAGCTTGCATGAAAATTTCTGAGAGTACTGTTGAGTCTACTGCGCATGGAATGGCAGAAAAGAGGTTAGATTTCTTTTGAAGGAGCCACTCTTGTTTCATGAATACTAACTTGCTGTCTTACTGTCTTACCTCTCACAGAATGGCTGCTGCCGTGGCTCCGTGAGACAGACAGGCTCAGGTTCCAGAGGGGCTGTTCTGAAAGCCCACAAACACACAATATTGCTGCACTTGCTGTTTTCCACTTGTCAGTATTTAATTAACAAATACAAATGCAGAACTGTGCTGAAATAAAAAAAAAAGCTCGGTTTGGAAAAAACTTTTAATATGAGGAAGTTGCTTGTTAAACAGAGAGAAATTTGTTGTTCAGCTGCACTCAAAACAGAAGAAAAGGGAAAAAACATTAATGTGTGCCAGGGCAAAAGAACCACTGTCTTGGCAAGAAACAGAAACATTTGCAAGCTTCTGAGTTAGTATTTGAACAATGAGGAAGAAAATGAACTAGAAAAACTCCCTGATGGGCTGCTGAGAAGAATCTTCCTCCCCCTGCTACACAGACTGATTTTTGTCTTTTCTTATATCCAGATAAGATGGACTGATGGTACAACAAATAATATCTGACACAGGAGTTATACAAAAACTGTGGAATCAAGAACAGAATTTACAGTGGCCTGCAGTCCTTGAATTCAATGGCAATCAAATGAGCAACAAAAGTATAATCAAGTACCACTATTCCTTTCAGAAGATACTGAAAACTCTATAAGCTTTTTCACACAATTGCTATCCCAGTATAGGCTGATAAAAAATAAAAACCAAAACACCAAAACCAAACAAAGCCCTGAATTCTTGGTTGAAGATCAAGGTGAGAAGAAACCTTAAGTCTGGCTGTCAAATATCTGAAGAAAGAGGTTTTCCAGTGTTTGCTGGAAATGTGTCATTTTCCCTGTGGTGGATAACTTCAATAAATTACCCTTAATCCTTCATCAGAAGTTTGCCCTTCTTCAGTTTTACCCCAAGTTCCTAGTCAACAACTTCTCAAACTGCCCTTCATATTTTGGAGTTATCTTCACGTATTGCAGGTGAAGGTAAGAATGCCCTGTTGCCAAGCTATTCATTAGTATTTCCTTTTAATCCTCTTCCTATACAAAACAAATTTCCAAATACTGCCTGTGTCAAAGTGAACAATTTAAAATATACATACTTAACTTGGTGCTGGTGGGAGGAAGGGCTGCAACTGTTTGCAGTCCAGGAGCTTCACTTTACTGGATCCTTCTTAGCATGAAGGTGCCAGGTCAGAGCATGTGTGCACACGGAGAACATTCCAGGCACAAAGTGCATCCAGGTCTTTTCCAGCACCTGTGATTCCTAACCTTCTACACCCAGTTTGCTTCTAAACACTTTGAAAGCAACAGCACCCTATTCAAAGCCTCAGTGTTCCAGCATTTGCTAAGCAGTACATTCTATTAGTGAACACTTTCACTGCAGGTTAAAATTTTCAGACGCAGATGATACAATGCACTGAGAAGTGTTGGCTGGGGGAAAAAAGCCTGTCATACATAGCAGGACTACTGATAATGTGCAGTGCATTACACTGCAGCAAAAATGACTAACATCAAAGCTAAACAGGAATGATTTGTATGGTTGAGACAAGTAGAATAAAATATGTATTTTAAATAAATCAGTTTTTAGGAACACCAGGCACAGGTTAATCCTTTATAAATATGTTCACAGAGTACATTAGACACCAGCCCGCCTACACAAAATGAATGCAGCACACACTCTGATGTATTACAGAGGCAGGATAAATGAGGGAACTCTTCTGTGTTTGATCTGGTTCTGCTCTGTAATTCAGAGATACTGGAGATGGGTGGTGAGTTTCTCATTGATCCCAAAAGAACCAATAATGTTGAATCCTGTGAAATGTAAGCTTTGTAGAGGATTGGAGGCTATGCACGAAGGACATTGTAGCTTTAGGGGCATATTCTCTTCTCTGGAATGTGTGTAACTGGCATTCACAAGAGTCATACATATCCCAGGGAAACTAGACCCTGTAGCTTAACAATACTTAAAATGCATACCTAGCTCCACAAGCAATTATATCACTCTCATGGCTACATCTGCATCCAGTTATCAAAGGATAGATTTCCAGCAGATAATAAATGAACCTGCAAATGAGTATCTTCAGAATTTTGAAACAATGCTAAATTTGCCACACATCAGCATTTAAAAATGCAGCAGAATGAAGCCAGAACATCAATCCAAGTCCAAGATATTTAGATAGAAAACACAGAGCCAGCACATAGATATGGAAATAATCAATTCCATTTCTCCCCACACCCCCCATTCTTTCCAGCTTTTTAAACCACTTACTCCAGTCCTTGCTTCTATAAACTGTATTTTGCATGTGGTGGAGGTGTTAATCCACAGTTACTGCACAACAGGGCTGTGAATTTTAGCTAATGAAAGCTTTTAAAGGCACAATGAAATGCTCAGATGAAAGGCAACAAAGAAGTGCAAAGTATTATTACAGCCCAGCCTAAGTTGTACTGAGAGCATTCTTATACAGGATGGACACAGCATAAATATGTATTACAGATGATAACCTCCCTGTAAAGGCTAATTCCCACCCCTGAAGCTGCCAGAGGCAAGGGGTGGCAGTCTTATAGGACTTAATAAAGTCTCACAAGGTTTTCATCCTGTTCCTACCCCCAGGAGCTGGAAGAGAACCCCTGTATTCATCTGAATCCTTAATGAACAGCATGTCCATCCCGGCATATTGCCGGCACAATCAGATCACAGGGAGTGCAGACTGGGATGGTTCAGTGAACACTTTAAGGCAGAGGCAAATACAGGAAGGACAGCAAATGCTCTAGTCCTAGTTACAGCAGTTTGGCATACAGTAAGTTTATAGTGTGTATCTGTATGCTATCTATGGGAGAGGTAAGCAAAGGGACAGAAATCTGCTTGTCATTTTATCTTGATAATTTTTGCTAAAATCCAAGTAATTGTGCATGATAACAAAAAGGAACAATTAACACAGTCTGTATTTTGCAAAGGTGAGAAAGGGATAGCTGTCAACAGGATGTGGGTGAAAGCACCAGTAACTCATTTGGAAAAGAGCTAGCACCAGAATAAATGTACAACAGCTTACCAGGCAGAGAGAGGACAGGATCTGCTGCTCTGATAGATGGTCTGATCTGTTACGATGGGAATGAAGTCTTCAGTTTGAAAAATATTATTATGCTTCCTAGGTCTGCAAAAGCTAAAATTGTTCTAAAGACTGCACCTCTCTGATCAGCTGCCGTTTCACTGATCATAGTCTAAGTGATCCGTAGCCCCCTTCTTTTTCTGCCTCTGTTCAGATAAAAGATTGCTGCTTCATTTCAGTTATTATTTGCATGTTTTTCTTAACAGTTTACTCTCAGCAGCTTCTGATTTAGCCTAATGCGTTCTGTTGTTTGGGAAAAGGCTGGAAAGATAATTTCTAGATCGGTACCTAACATTTTCAAAGTAATAGCAGGCACCTCATGCATGCATCTCATGTTCCACCCTTTTGGTAAATGTATTCTAACACTCTACTTACCTGCTTTAAAAGGACTGGCATGTTGAACCAGCTGGCCTTTTTCCAGCGCTATAGATTTTCATGTTATATTCTGCTCCTCCAATTTCTGTATTTTCCCTGCATTTTGCGAGACAAAATGAAGAAGTTTAAAGGCACATAATGTTTATGTGACAAAATCTTGCTGCTAAGTACAGTATTACTGACGGATTAGTTTAATGCAATAGCATAATGTAATTTAATTATAGTAATAGTGCACAGCAACAATCTTACTACTTATGTCAGATTGCGAGACATTCTCTTTTAAAAGCTTCATCATTATTATTTAGTTTTTTGATTTAGTTCCAGTGTCCCCCCCCTTCCTCCACATACAGTAAATTAATTTCATAGGTGTAGAAGAAGAAACATTAGATAAATTGCTCTCATTTTGCCCTAAGAACTCACAATACTAACTGAAAACCTATTTTGCATCATTAGACAATAGTCAGACAGCCTATGGTGAAAGCTCATAGCCTTCTGGACAGTAAGTCCTCAGACCTGCATTCTGCAGTTTAAAAAAAATGCAACAAACATCACAAAACAATGCAGGGAAAAAAAACTCAAATAGGAGCATTCCACCACATCTACCTTTTGTATTTACCTGAGAGCTCTTACTGGAGATTGATCCAAAATCCTCTGTCAGCCATTAACTATTTCTACATTCATGTAAACTACTGTAATTCAGGGCTCCAGGTTTTTTCAGCCCACAGCTTCCACTGATTTCAGCTGTGGCTGACTGCAATTCTGAAATCCAACCCACAATAATTCCTATTTCTAAAGTGTTTTCTATCTGAAGACCACAGAATTTTCTATCAGTGTTAATTTAGCCTCCAGAAAGACAGAAAAATATATCTTCAGCCAGCACAGCTGTATGCAAAGTGAACATCTGTCCATTGCCAAATTCAGTTTAGCTAATAATAAAAAACCACACTTTATTTTCTTTTCCAGACAGGATCAGACTGCAAGGGAAAGCCTGGAGAGGATTTCTGTGCTTTAAAAAGAGAAACAGGGGAAGACTGAATTTCCTAAGGTCACTGAGGAAATGTGTGGAAATGCTAGGAAAAGAACTCAGCACTCGAGCAGCAGAGATACCATCTTCACAGCCAAAACCAGATGGGTTTTCTCTGCAGTGTGACATAACAGCACAGACAGAGTAGGTCTGTGGATTTAGTGGCAATGAAGTTAAATAAGGTTAATTTCTGAGTGGCCGAGAGACGTCTTTTTGTAATTGCATCATGGCAAAAGCTCTTCTTGCCTTATTTCAATAACAAGAAGCCAGGTAATCTGAATTAGCCAAACCACTGCAAATCACTGCTGTTTAGAGGGGGGGAAAAGATGTACCCTTGTCTTGAAAGTATGGAAACTGCAAAAAATAATGCTGCTGTATGCTGACAGGTTGCTGTTCATTTCCTAGCTTGCCCAAGGCTTTGTATGTATTTGCAGTGTATACAATCTTTTAGGTGTGAGGCTTAAGCCACAAAAGGTCTTGGGGTCAGTACTGTAATGCTTGACTCTTAGGGGCTCTTTCAGCTTAAGAAACCCCTAGCTCCACAAAAGCCTGCATCTCTGTGTCCAAGGGACCTGCATTTCTGCTTCCTTCAAGGGTTTTGGAAGATGACTACAAGGTGAGTGGACACACTTCTCTCCCGTTTTGACTTCACAACGTGTAAGAGTGTGTGGAAGTATCCATGCCTAGTGGCTCCTTTTAGTACAACACAGCAGCATAAGGAGTAAATAAGTCATGTTAGTTTTCCCCACTCCTTTTAAAGCCTCAACAGCGTATTTAAGAGCAGTTCTGTCCCATGAGAGAGAAAAGCACACAGCCTTTTTCCATTTGATTTTGGGTAGATGTTTCAATCCAAAATCAACCTTTTGCAGCAAAAGATTTTAAAAAATCTTTTTAAAAAGATTTTTGCAAAAGAAATTGCTAAAAGCTAGCCAATTTAATTGGGTTTTACAATACCAAAGACCACCTGTCACATCCACGGCACTTTTAAAAGCTACAGATAGAAATATAATTATATGCCAGTTCATTTTTGCATTCATTTTGGCATGCAGCAGAACCCCTTTCTCCAGCCAGTCTCTGCTACTGCAGCAACACCCCGTGCTCAGCAGCAACCTGGACTTTGATAGAAGTGGCAGCATTTTTACACCTTTCTGCCCTGGTGTTATTCATACTGTGTACCATTTGCTACCAAAAGCCTCTGCATTCCTTAAAGCTTTGTCTCAGAAGAAAGAAATCCGGGTCAAACTCCCCTGCCTGAAAGCAAGCTGGTGGGGGATTTAAACCTTTGTCTTAGCTCCACATCTTAGGTTACTCTTCTGAAGATTTAAGGGCACTAAGAAAACATTGTCCTCTTTGCTGTGTTTTGCATGGAACTTTATAAAGAACTGGAAAGCAAGAAGCTGCTCCCAGCCTAAGATCTACTACAGTAAATTAGGTCACTTCAGCTGCGTCTGTAGCAAGAGGATGTACAGAAGTCTGTTCCTCCCATTGATAACATTGTTCCGTTGCCTATAGGTGTCGGTTTGGAAACAAATGTAGGGCTACAATTTAAAGTGAAACTCATGATTATTAGTCTCTCAGCTATTTTTTTTTTTGGTCTTTTTTTTCTTTTTAGTTTAACCATTCCGGTGCAGTGAACAACTTCTGCGCTGCTGTGAGCTTGACTCCTAGCCTCAAGATCTCACCCTCCCTAGTGTTGTCTGGATATCAATTCTTTCAACCCCCCGTCCTTCCTCACAGGTAGGAAGCACATCACAACTCATTAGTAATTTACTGCTACAGTAATTTTTATAATTACTGCCAGGAGGCCTCATTAAATTTGATCTAATGAATAAATATTGTATTTTTCAACGTGATTACCAGAACAGCTTAAGCTGTGTGCCATAAACAATTATTTTCCTCAATATGCAGTATGTCAGTGAGTATTGATTTTTATTTTGTAAAGAATTTACTGTATTTCTAACGATGGCTATTAAGTAATAAATAGCCAATCCTCTGAAGCCTCAATTGCTGCAGAGCAGATGGCAAAACAGAATTTGGGGTATCTGTTGCAAAAAGTAAAAGAATGCATGTTAGTGGAGATAAAGGGTTTGTCTGGAGGTTAAGAAGGAGTGAGCACTCACATTCACACAATGTGAATGTCTCTCCTAGCCCTCAAGAAAGCAGCCTGCTCTAGTCTGGAGTCTCTGATGTGTAAGTCTGTGATATCAAAAAAAATTTAGGATTTATTAGCAGGATACAACAAAGCATTTTATCTCAGAGAACTAACACATGAACAAACATTGATGCCTTATGTTTCATTTGCTTTTAGAGCAACTGCTCAGATGGAACATTCTTCTAACATGTTCAAGAAAAATAAAGAAATATACAATATGCTGAACATGAACCTATAGTTCAAACCAAGGCTGTAAATTATATTTACTTTCCAGCATCATTTACTCCTTTTTTTCAGCAACTGCAGACTGTAGCACACAAAACTCTTAACAAAGCAGTGAACTGTAACAAAAGGCATCAGAGGAGCTCAGGACCAGGAGGAAACCCTTTGCATTTTTTGTCATGTAAGAATGTTTTCTGCACCTCCAGCTATACTGTACTATATTAGATAGATATAATTCCCTAGCTAAAGCACTACTTAAATAATTTTAAAGTAAATTTATCTACATCAATAAATAGCACTGCTGGTCTATGCTATCAGATTTTCTGTTCAAACCAGACTTTCATTTAGGGCTAAAGTAAAAGGGGTGTGGGTTAACCTAGGGTCACTAGGAACCTGAAAGGACTTTCTCCTATTTAATGGACATTTTTGAATTGCATTTTCTCCCTTGATTGTTTAGTTTAAGGAAACCTGGGAAGTGTTGAGATGGTTAGCTCAGTCTCCCAGACTTGCTCTCTCCCCCAGATTTCCTTGGGCTGAGCACAGAGCAGTTACCAAGCTGTAGCTGTGTGTCACCAGAACAGCTGTGTGTCACACTCTCAGCAGCACACAGACACTGCCTCCAAGCTGAGCTGTAGCTGTGTGTCACCAGAACAGCCTCTCTGGCTCTCAGCAGCACACAGACATCACCTCCAAGTAAATCACAGGCAATTAACTCTACACAGGGCCTCAGGACTTAGATTCACCTTAGCTGCTGCTTCCTTAACAACATTTCTACTTCAGGACACTTAGCATTTGCTCTCATAAGGTTCCTTATACCCAGGTTTCTCTGACAGATGTGAAGGAACCTCATTGTCACCAACAATGGTTGAAAAATACCTGTGCTTCCAGAAAGGCTGTCAAACAAAGCATAACCTCCCTCATCTCATCAGTGGTGGGAGCTGGCAGCAGCTGCTGAATGGCCTTTGCAATGAAAAGCAACTACAAGACCGGTTCTCTCCCCACTTTTTATTTTTGGTGCTCCACGTCCCAAAAGCACACTAATCCAGCACTGCAGAGCTCAGTACAGCTACAGGTAAAAGCACTAGCAGCAGTACCCTGGTCCGACACCTCCAGTACCTCTTCTGGCTGCAGCAACTGTTTTCTGAGGGAAAAGGTCAACATGGTTTAGGTTTGTAAGTGTTTTGCCATTTACAAAATCCACGTCTTCTTGCATATTACACAGCAAGCTGTGACTCACTGGGAGGGGCAAGGGAGCTCCAGCAAGGCCAACTGTTGCACAGGTATCAGGGAACTCCAAGTTATGGCAGGAAAAACATTTCCTTGTGGATCCCAACATGTAAAAAGTAGAATGTGGTATCTGTACAGGGGAAAACAGAAGCTACATTTCAGGCTTAATTAGCAAGTTAGTTAAGCCTGACATCAGCCAAACTGTTCATTTCATTCATAACTTTTCTTCAGAACTGGAAAGAAAAATAGAAATCAAAAGCTAAACGTGAGATTTTAGAAACTAGAAAAGCAGATGGGGATAAAACCAATGGTACCTAGGAGACTACAATACTCCCAACTCCCATGCATCAGCTATAATGTAAAATATACTTACTAGTGAGTATGCCAAAGAAATAGCATAATATACTTACTACTGAATAAGTCAAAGAAATAAACTCTGTTTTTAAGGAGAAAGGGTGTGTGTCTTCAGACTGTGCTACACACACGTGTGCTGTAGGTACACAGAAAAAAAAAACCAAAATTCCTTGCTGTGGGTAAGTCTACATGTCTTGATGAAAATTAATTGTACTCACATTAAGAACATTCAAGTGGTAGTTATTTTCCAAAGCAGGCTTTAGCTATGTTAGTGAATGGGGGTTTGGTCTTACAACCGCAGGAAAAGTGACTTGTTTGAGATCACACCAGTAGGTTTTGACAGAACACTATCTGTATTCTGTAATGGGCACATAGATATCCTACACACAGGTATATTTTTATTTACTGAAGGTGCTTTTCAGAGCTTTGTAATACCAATGCTGTTTTCTAGCCACACCAACCATTTAAAAACTAGAAGTTACTTCTCCCGGAAAAAATCTAGGATTACATCAAAGCATTTCAGTTCCTCACAACAAACCTCTGTGCTTGGTTTCCAATACTAAAATTGTAACATCACAACTTTTTCATAAGAATTAAATGGAAAGAGAAATAAAGGGGGAAGAAAAAGCTTTAGAGTGTTAACTCTCCACGGCAGGAGGAAGCCAGCATGGGCATTGAGCTCAGCACACTCATTCCCTTCTCCCTGCTGAAAGGGACACAAAAAGAACTCTGGCTAAGCATTTATTTTTCTGCTAATGTGAAAGTTTTCTTTTAAAGAGGAAGCAGATTGAACAGAGCACGAGAAAAGAATTTTACTCTGGCTTATTTCCAAAGGTTTTTTTTTTCCTGATGATTCACTGTTATCACTTGTATTCACATTACAACTAGCCTCAAAAAGAAATACCCAAAACCAAAACCAACCCCCCAACACACCCAACAACAACAAAAAATACACAGCACAAAAGTACTAAGAAATAGAGTCTTTCCTACTGCTAAATTCTGCTAATAAGCTATATAAGAAGAGGATCATGTAAGATAAGAGTGCCTGTGTTCATTCACATTTGAGTAGGAACACTGCTAAGCCTCTATATCTGGAACTTTAGGGCACATCTAAAAATGGTGAACTTCCAAGGTGTTAAACAAAATTGTGGACACTGATTGGACTTATTTTATTTCAGCTATATAATAAAGTAGAAACCATCTAAATTTCTCCCAAGTCTAAAATGTTTAAATATTCATTATAGTCTTTCTAGATTTTCATTACTTCCAAACAGGAGTTTGATTGGATAACCAGAGAGGAGACATAACTGCTAATTCCCTGAAAACACAAACAATAACAATTTTTATTTGTTAGGAGACCTCTCACCCTCAGTCCTAGTGCCAGTCAGTAATGAAGCTTATATAGCAATTCACAAACATACCATTTTTACACGGATATTCAAGCTAAAAGAGGTAAGGGAAAGCCAAAAGGAGTGCTGGTAGGGTTGCTTTGTTATTGTGTATGTGATTAAAAGAGAATGAGGATGGTTGCCATAGGCTTCTGTTATTTGCACCTCTTGACACAACCTAGCACATAATTTCGTTCTCTGTGCCCGCAGCTACATTAGAAGACAGGAAAGGATATAACGCTAGTTTGAGTCCAAACACAAATCTTTAATTTCAGTAACATTTTATATCTACTTTCAGGAGTAGATACAAGTTTTGCCTGCAGTCATATTCCAAGGGAGACTGTACCACTAGGTTTCAACACACTGGAGCTATGCTTCAACTGATTTTTTTTCCTAGCCCAAGTGATCAGTACAAAAACTACTAAAGTACTGCTAACAGAGACAGATGCAATGCCTTCTTACCCCATCCTGACCATACCATGAGTTCTGGTTTATTTTTTTCACATAACAGAATTTTTTGCCATCCTTACAACAAGAGCTAGATCAATTCTAGCTGGAAGAAAGCTTGTACCAAACAGCAACAAGAGCTGTTTTAACATGACTGCCTCTCTATGCTCTAGACATATTTTCATACAGATTAAATATCCAAAACTTCTTGTAACTATCAGTCACAACAGGATTCCCAGTTCCCTTCTCATCTTCTATTTTCAGGACTCCTACCTCTAGCACTGATCAGTACATTTTTGAGTTCAAACACAATTCCCCTACCATTTTCCAGGTCCAAAGGGCTTGTGGGGTCTTTAGGAGACCCAGACTCATTCTTCAGAAGAACAGTGAGACCCAGTCATGCAGGTGTAATGCTGTCCCCTCTCTCTGGCATTTGCAGCCCACACCCTCACGTGTATCTACCATGAAGCTCAACATTATCTAGGTGCTGGTGTTTAGGATCCCATAGACTGGCCAGCCTCTCTTTGACAGTTTTATCTTTTTACTCACTTGCTTTAGAGGCAAAGAACATGAAAGAACAGTAGGCAGTGTTTCCAAAATCTCCCCACGAGCTCACACCATTAGCTATGCAAAAGCTGCACTCACAAAAGGCTGAAGGGAACAAACTGGATGATGCCAGCAGAGGTCAGGGGGTGGCTCTTGGCAAAAGTTTCAGATGCACAGTGTATTACAGATGGTTTCAAAGTCAGCTGAGTTCCCTCACCCTGAAACACTTCAAGTCATTCTTTAACCCCATTTTGCCCTTTTTCATTTCATTTGCCTACCTAAGCAAATGATGACGACGCTTTGGTATGTTGCCATAATCTCTGTGCTTTTCTCCTCAAAATATATTTTTAGGTTGCTGGCCACCAAAATAAAGGTATATCAGCACATGAGGCTAGGAAGGAAGAGGGGTACTTTCCAAAGTTAAAATTCCAATCCCTACACTAACAGAACTGGTTAAGTAGCCAAGCATGCTGCTCTGCAATGTTTACGGTATGCTTCAGCCTGTGAAGCAACACTGCCATGCTGGCTTTTTAACTTACATATAATGAAAAATGTTTAATTGCTAAGGAAGATGAAAATTTTTTTCTCAGGATTTGAAGAGACCTAATGCTTCAATGTTTGGCTTAATTAAAAAGCAAGTGGAATGGGGAAAAACCAAACAACATATATATTAGTATATACTAGCCTAAGAAAATCTTCTGATAATAAGGAATTTATGACTAATTTAATCAGTATGTAATATATAGTAATTCTAAATTATTCTATCAAGTTAAAAACGTTTTTTTCAGACTTATGCACAAGATCACCTGGCTCTAAAGCTGAGTAGTGAGGGAATGTCAACTCATGCAGCCTTTTTCAATTATAAATCAGTAGTCATTCTACCTCACACATGAGCTTCATTCTTTTGTTCTTCCTTACACAGTGCTACTCTATTTCCATGCATCTTTGGTTTTTAAAACTGTCAGGACCTTTTCCTCTCCAGTTTCCTAAATTGCTGTTCATTCACTGCACTTACAAATCGTGAGCTCGTTAAAACTACATTTCAGGTCCACATCAACAGCACTTAAGTAACTGTTGTAGAGGGGCCTGGGGAAAGTGGTGTATTGAGACACCTCAAAATCATCACATTAAACAAACTAACATCCTACAAAATTCATAAATATGAATTTATTCTCACATCATGAGCAGTGTGATGACAGGCACATCTGAAGACAGCTTTTAGGTGAGAGTAACAAGGTGAGGATTTTACCAGTAAAGAGTATCTGGGACAGCTCAGTCACTCTGCTGGATCACTTCTTTCCCATTTCCTCTCACTACAGAAGGTTACAGGTGTAACCCGCCACAGCCTCATGCAACTCCTGTCTCTAGACCCAGGGCACAAAAGCAGCACAAGTGTCCTCACTATCAGCATGCAATCAAGGCCCCTCAGGTAATTCTCTGCTCCAGGAAAGAGCTCCTGAGAGGCTACTCAAGCGCTAGTTTGTAAAATAAATAAATAAATTTAAATGGCACACACATTACTCCAACTCGTGTCCAAAATTTGATGCTCATCCTTGTCAACTCAGGATGTAGGCATCTGCTTTAAAAAAAAGTAGATAAAAAGCGGAAGAGTAAAGCACACAGCACATTGGCCTAGAGCCTCTATTAATCCTGAACTAAGCACTCTGTATTTTGACCATCACCACTTAGTCACCAGGTACTGAACAGTTCACTCCAAGCAGCATGAATATCAGAGCAAGCCTCATTCAGGAACACAGGGCCAGAGATGTTACGATGGCAGTCCCACTGATCCCCCAGGTATGATGGGAACAACCAAGTCCTTTACTTTGCAGTGTAAGTTCACCTGAAAGTGGTAAAAGAGAAGTACAGCTCTAACGAGCTTTTTAAAACCAGTTCAGAGACAAAAATATTCTAAAATTGAACATTTTTATTTTCAAAATAAAGAATTTTGTACAGAACAGTGTAGATCTGAGGAAATCTAAATACAGCAGTCTCTGTAATATAACACAAGGGTCTGCTTTTAGCACAGTACTTTCACACTCCAGCAATCAGAAGGCAAGCCAAGCAATTAGGAGGAAAAAAAAACCCAACCACTTTTATCTGTCAGAACATGTATTTCTAAAATGAGTTCCTTCTTCACAAAATGTACCTACAGGAAAGAGCACTCTCCACACCTCAGATTGCACAGCTATTCACACTATAAAAACAAAGAGAGAAGAAGAGATTTTCAATAGGAGAGATGATTTATGAAACAGAACTGCAAGTCTGAGACATAAATATCTGTTGTTTCTAAATTCCTCTCTCCTCCCCTCCCACACACACTGAGGCAATTACCAGAAAGGTATGAACTGTGGATCATTTTGTATACACACAGTGCAAATACTGCACAGGCACAGAAGTGTAAACCCATGGTGATTCTTCTACTGTTCAACTGTACATTATTTATAGCATTACATTCTAAACCTTATACAAAGCTTACACAGTAGTTTCCATAGCAAAACTAAGCACATTTACACACTTTATGGCTCTCTGGATGCAACTTTCATGGCACCTTTTTACAAGAGTACAGGAGACCCCTATGTGCTCAGCATATCAGAATTCTTCAGCTCCTGCTGTACTTGCATTTCACAAATGTCATGTGAAAGAACCTTTCACAATCACAAAGAGCCAGATACAGAAACATTCATTGCCTGTTTTCCTGATAACCAAACTAAACAAGTTACCACCTTTCATCCACTCAAAGATGGCCAACAGCCACACAAACTGCCCCCCCTCTACTTGACCAAGCCCTGGTCTGGAGGTATCCCTCTTCCCCAGGACCACTGCTGACTCTGCAAAGCAGTTCTGGAAAAGAGAACAGGGAAAACAGGAACAGGGAAAAGAGAGTCCACCAAAACAGTAATTTACCACATGGAACATTCTGTTTTAGACAGTGGTCACTACACAATGGATAGTAGTACACTCCCATCGCTGTCACCAGTAGGCAATGCTAGTGCTGTGGAAGCTTTCAGCAGTAGCCTTCTCTCATCTGAGCAAAAACACAAAGTGCCACATCAAACAGCATCTACTGCATTTTTTAATTCACAGAATCTCCCTTGAAATGGCCAGTGTGAATTTTAGTACTCTATAAAACCAAATATTAGTGCTTGGAGACTGCTCAGGTGCGACTTACAGAGCCTTCCTTTTTGAACTTGAGAACATGCTGTTGTTTCAGAGGATTCTACAATTCCATTTGATCATGAAGTGCCTATATTGCAGAAATTGGGTGCTTTGTTCTGTGGAGAAGACCACCCCAAGTTTTCAGAACATGTCTATCTTTTTGTAACCAATCTTGGAGGGTAAGTAAACCTGCAGCATAGATTGCTGCATGAGTGAAACTGATGGCTTAAAGCCCCATCTCCTTTCAGGAAGAAAAAAAAGAAGTTACTATCATGAATAAAATGACTGATGCTATCTGATTTGCAAAGTTGTCTAAAGAGAAAACAATGGCCTGTGGGTGAAGACCTGCACTAAACAGCTTTCCCAAGTATGATTTATACTGAAATAAATGAAAGGTTTCTATCCTTTTTTACCCAAAAGGAAAGGGAAGCAGAGAAGGCACTTTGTAATCTCATTTGATTAAACAATTCACTGCAGGCAATAATATTATGTTGGTGAAAGAATATGTAATTTAAAGGCAGTCACAGCTTCAGTCTTCCATTCCGAGTTCTTGTTTCAGACTGAAAGGCAAGTAAAAACATGAGTCAGCTTGCAGCAAAACACTGAAAACTCTTTGGACCAATTAGTGGAAGCCCTCACAATACACACTGAGGTTGAGAGCTAAAAGGCAGAGTGAATATGTCACTCATTTCAGGTAAAATTCAGTGTTATCAGAAAAACCATGGAGCAAAATCTCAGATTCTGGAGGCAACACAGAGTAATCTTGAGATTTACCTGACGAACTAGGATGTGGACATCTTTTCCCTCCCACTTTTGAGATGCTTATTCCACTCAATGCAACTGTATCACTGACACAATGGCACACTCACCTTTTTAAGTAGGCATGGACATTGTCAAAGCCGTGGTACTTGGCCAGATAGACCAGGACACCGGTGGCACATCGGCCATCTCGCTGTCTGCAGAAGCTACAGTTGCAGATTCCTCGACATGGGGGGCACCTCCATGTCTACACAGAAGAGAAACAACAAGAAGCCCTTTTAGCTGAGATGCTATGCCAGACGTAACTCACACTCACAACTTAGGAGAGTGCCCTGCTACACACTGAGTTCCGCAGTGAACATCAGCACTGCATAAAGTCGTCTAAACCAGTACAAGAGTACAAATTCCTCAGTCTGTAGGGGATTAAGCTCTCCACTGCCTGCCTTGCACATAACCACAGGAAGCATTCCACTCTGTTTTAACTCCTACATCAAGAGCCCACAGCAGCAGCACTTTGTCCACAATACGGTTCCTTTCCCTAGGGCATTAAGCACTAATGCAGAGATAATAATAAAGAGAACACTATTTTGATGCTCAAACACAAAGAATATTTTGGCTGCTGCTCTGTTTACTTTACTCCTGCAATTAAAACTACAGGAGTAGTAAATACAACAAGTTCCACACAACACAGCTCTGTGATTCAGGGTGAATCAAGCCAGGAGTGCATGATGTACTACAGCACTGTAAGCAGTTGTTAAAAACCACTGCTGCCAGTGACCAATAGCCCTGGCTGTGGAAGTCAAGCACAAGAAGCACCACTGAGCACTGTCCTACCGGGTCCAGCAGTGCTGCTTTGACATCCTCCCCGTATCTGTTGCGGAGGCAGGGCCCGCAGAACTGGCCCCGCACTCCCACACACTCAGGGTTACGACAATTTGTCTTGGTGTCTATGGTTTTCTGGCGACACTGATGACAGGTGGATCCCTAGAACACAGGAAAAACAAACGAGACATTTAAAATGACATTTTAGATAGGGGGGAAAAAAAGCATTGAACAAAATCTCTGTGGCAGTGAGCAGGGCTTATCCTGAAACAGAAAGCCACCTTGCAAGTTTGAACCAAGACTGTTCTGCCACTGCATCTTCAGTGTCTGGTGATCACTTAGGTATTACAGTTGCTCCAGAGTGAAACCAAGCTAATTGGCTTGGTGAAGGCCATTTTATAAATTCAGGCAAAAATGAGAAGGGACACTTCAAGATCTTAGACATATTTCTCCCAAAAATCATATCCTCTCTGTCAGTGAGAGGGAGTGTACCCTATTTGATGCTAAAACACAAACAGAGAATAACAAAAAAAAAATTACTTGACTAAGTACACATTTCCCAAAGCTGGAATATACTTACCAAGGCCCTGTTATATACTTTTTCGCTTGCAGATCCACAGATATTATCCAGCTCTTCTGCTGTTATGTCCTCAACTGGGCGCACGACGTGTGGAAAAGCCATGGCACCACGGTGACCCCTCCTGGGAGTACGGGCTTCATGCTGAATAGCAAAGACACAATACTTGCAGTATTAGTTTCAGCAAGAACTCTACAAAAGCGAGGATCTTCACAGCAATGCTAAAGTCTCAAACACCCATCATATATTTAAGCAAGATATAACAGAACTTAGTACAGATGAATGATATGGATGCAGCTTTAGCACCTTTACTTGATCTGTCCCCCTCAGGGTGCAGTGATGCTACTGATCTTGCTTCACTCCTGCTGGAGTGAAAGAGGAAGTGGTTTTTCAAGGACAAGGAAGGGGAAATGGAGAGCATATACAAAATGCCCTTTTTTTTTCTTTTTTTTTTTTTTTTTTAAATTCTTCTAAGGCCATGGCATACTGATAAACCTAGTCAACTCTCTATGAATTGCTATTTTCTTGAAGGGAAACCTTCATACAAAACCACCCTCACAACCTACAACAGGAGAACTAGATCTTCATCATACCTCCAGGTATTCATTAGACATCTTTCTTCTTCTCACCAAGATGTATGGGTCATCTTCTTCCTCTTCTGGTACAAGAGTAGGAGGACCTTCAATCAAGGACCTGGACCTTGTGTGAGGCCGAGAACTCCGGTCTGGGTTCCTCCTCAAGGCACATTTGGGCAGTGAACGCCTTGAAAGTCGCTTTGGTCCCTGCTAATGTTTAAAAGCCCTTAATGAAACGGGTGAAAACAAAGATAGCTCCTGACCCTACACTGAATTCCTCCCCTAGAGATGCCTTCCCCTCATCTTTTCCAAAGACATGTCTATCCCTGTCCCAGTCAGAAAACCAAAGGTAAGAAGATCCTAAGCCAGTTCATGTTAGGCATTCTGCTAGTCACTGAGAAATAGTCAAAAGCAGCAGAACCCGTGTCTATGAGGAACTGTAATTTTCAGCATTGTTCTAATCTTCACCCAAATTAGAAATACATCAGCAGTGAAATTCATTACACTGCTGATTCACAACCCAACCTTCTTAAAAGTTAGGCTAAATGCCAGGTGTTTTTCAAGGCTCCAAACTCACAGAATATTCAAGTCTGAGCTGCCCTCCCTTATCTCCAGCCTTTGTATAAACACATATTTACACAGAACCTCGTTTGGTTTTATTGGCCTGTGGAGACACTTAAACTCTATAAATTAATCTGTTCTGCTTTGTACCATGGCAAATCAAAAGAGAATTACACACAATGAGGATACCCATTTTAGGAAGCAATAAAATTCTAACTGGACTTTGATTTGCACAGTTTATTACATTTTTACATTGAGAATCCTGCTTTGTAATGTCAGAATTTGACTCTTAGAAATCTGAATGCAAATCCAGTAAGTTTATACTCACATGACTGACAGCTGGCAACGATTTTCTCCCACCAAAGATACCAGAAACATTTTGCAACTCAGCCATTAGTTTTGCAAGCTAACAAGAGAGAGAAAAATGAAGCAGAGCTTTAAAAGGGTATTTATGTGCTATTACAGACTACTAGGGCAATTGGCTAAAAGTACAATTACTTATAGGAAATGCAGTCATTCTTCAACTCTTTGCATTTGTGTCGTATTTATGTTTTAGTGACTGCAAGTAATTTAGAAATGCTCAAAACTTATTATGTCGTTAGGCTTGCAGCCTATGGATTTTCATATGCCAGTAAATATAAAGTATCAGATTTGTATTTTAGGAATGCAAATTCATCTTAATGCATTCATGTAATTCCCATTACAGTGAATTTAAACAGAGGTCCCCCAAGAGTTGAAGGGGAGGGGGGAAAAAGGGCGAGTCCACAGGAAGACAGAGTACTTGCCATTGCTTTGTTTTCCTTTATGTTTAAAGCTCTTTTTTCTAAAAACATAGCACCATTCTCTTCAGTGTCAGAGTCTGAATCGAGAGCAGGCATTGGTGTTTCAGGAACAGGTTCCATGCCACCCTTTCTCCTCTCTGATCTTCGAGGTGGAAACTTCATGGCTACTTTCAGAGGAACAGAGCATTTCTGCCCTCTCTGATCGATCTCACTTTCAGCACTTGCATCATTCTCATCTGAATCAGATTCCAATTTCTGTTAACAAACCAAAATTGAAGCATGTAAATCCAGGGGAGTTGCTCTGCAGTTAAATACGGTGGACAACATTTTGTCTAGGAGTAGTTTAAGAGGCTACCTTGCTGAAATCCAGACATCCAGTCCTACTGTATTTTAGAGTGGGAGGAAAGGAGAGGGGACACAGGGATAAAAATCTCTCAGGGAGACCGACATGGTTGTGCCAAGCACACCAGAAAAGGTAGTGTAGTATCTGCAGCAGCTGCAGCAGTCTTAGCCCTCACTTGTAGGTCTAATAACAGTTTGTGTGTAAGGTATGAGAAAGTACTGCCTTTAAAGGGCTCCATTTTGCTACATACAGCATTTGGCTGTAAAAAAGCCACTATGCAGTTGTCTGCACAAGGTCAGACCCAATTCTGTAAGCTGTCAAGTACAGTCATCTCACCATATCAATGGTAAAAAAGGACACTTCCTTCTAGAGCCAACCAATTAAATAATTATGAATAATATCCCAGTATTTTCTGATCTTCAAATTCTGATGTCTTGCTTACAAATTTCCCAAGAACCAATGGCTCAGTGAGGACATAATTTAGTTAAAAGCTCATTATGCAATAGGCTTTGATTTTTCTTTTTAGACACAACACAACAGACAGTCTTACTTTGATCAGCAGTAAGAATGGACATCAAATGGCCATTTTTATTTACATGGGGTTTTTATTAAGCAGGTATGTGATTCTGGTTGTACATTATGTGTATTACTGACTTTTTGTCTATTTTAGCTATTCCAGCTTTGTCTCCTACTTACTCCCTTTACGATTGTGTTTTAACTCAGATGTAATTTCTTCCAATTAGCCAACTTCAGCACATGCCAAGAAATACGATGAACCTGGTTTTGCCAAATGTGGTACTACTTCAGTTTCTCTTCTGAATATCAATAGTTGATCTTTTTAAGCAATAAAACAGATGTCAGGGAAAAGCAGGAAGACCTATGACTAGATTTCACCACCTATGACTATTTCTCTACTGTTGACAAGTAGAGAAATGCACAGCATTCCCTATTGTTCTGCCAGAGTGGAAGTCTGACTGTATGTTAAGACACACAGCAATTTTTCTGAGGCTTGCTGGAGTCCATGGGCTAGCCTAACATTTCATATTGAAGAAACCAGAAATGTTAGGCTCCAACAGAGTAACATCCAGCAAGGACAATTTTAAGATGTGTATTTCAAAATACATACGGAATGTTTTTAAAGCTCCATATCTTGAGTGCTTTTCATGGAGACAAAAAGAAAACTAAACTTTGGCTACTTGGACTGTTTACTAAATGAAATTATGCTTCCTTCTGAAACAGTGAACTTCAAGCTGAAGCTGGCATTATTCTCCAATTAAGAATGTGTATGAATTTAAATATAAAATAGCAAAAATCAACTGTCTTACCAATGCATCTTGAACCTCATTTTCTGAAAAGCCACAGAAAGATTCATCATCAGAGGCTTCATGAAAAATTTTTGCCAGTTCTTCTTTAATATCCGACCTAAATTTGCATTTCTACAATAAGAAAAGAACCTTTAATTTAAGTTGTACAGAAAATTTTTAACATTTATACAGGCAGTACAAGCAAATAGCTTTTTAATAAAGAAAAAAAAGTTAAGGCATTTCACAAGGGGTTTTAGAACCACAGCTGTAAATTACCAGGTACATTAGGTTAGGTGACATATCAAAGGCCTGAATTGATAGCTAATCTATTTCCAACAATTACCACCTAAAAGCTCACGTAAAGAGTGAAATGAAATTACAGCATATAGAACAGGTTTATAACTACTGTACAAAAACATAAGCAGAGCAAGTAGTCTTACATTATTAGCTTGACGTTTTTCCAATCTTTACTAGTCCAGCACATATGATCGTATTTGTTCTTGTACTGTACTTACTGTATTTGCAAAATTATCAGAACCAAAACTGTCACAACTGTCATCAGAGGATGAGGATGTTTCCATGGGAATCAGTTTTGTATTTCGAAAGGTTGTGAAGTTTCTCCTTCCTGAACGACGCTACAAAAGGACAACAGCAACACCATTAAGGAGAGACCTACTGCAGCACAGTAGCTTTGAAGAATATCTTTTTACTGAAGCTTAGGAAGTTTGAACATTTTAGGATGTTTAGCAACCTTGAATGCAAGTCAGAAAACAAACATCAGCTTTGAAATATATCTCCAAGTTAGGAATGACAATAGATTTTACTCTGACACACTTCTGATTATTGTTACAGATGAGTTTCATTTAGTATTTAAGAATATTCTTTTTATGCCAACAGGCAAGTGGAAATAAGAACATAAATCATGCCACTTCCCAGTCATCATAGCCAGTGATGGAAAAAAGTGCAAGTACACGAGAAGTACGAGAAATCTACTTTGATTCGCTTTTTACTTGCAGTTTGAGGCAAACACTAAACACTCTGCGGCTCTTAAGGAAGGGCCAAAGAATCCGACCCATAGATTTGAAACAACCGTTCTAGACAAAGCAGCTTGCTGGATTGTTCATTTTGCCCCCGATTTAGAAGATTTTTTTTTTTTGTGGGCTTCAGGTTTCCCTTTCCCAGGAGATGTTTCTACTGGCAGTGACCCATTTTATCCCCCGCGGCTGGCTGGAGCAAGGCCGTGGGGCAGCACCCACACTGAGGTTATGAGCGGGGGCGCTTCACGGGCCCACCGGCCGGGCCGAACGCCGGACACACGGGGCTTAAGCAGCAGTACCGGGGCCAACCTGGAGCCCTCCGTCCTCTGCTTGCGGCTTTCCGCTCCACAGTTCCGCCGAGCGCCGAAGGGCGGCCCGGCCGCCCCAGACACAAAAGGGGTTCCTGGTGCCGCCCGCCGCAGCTGAGGGTGCGCGCAGCCGGGGCCACTGCGCGGGCCGCCCGCACCGGGGGGGCCTCAGGCGCGGAGCAGCCCGGCCCGGGTAAGCCGGGCTAGCCAGGAGCTGGCAAACACGCCCGTCCCGACCAGCGCCGCTCCTCCACTCCCGCTAAAATGGTGCCGCCCAGCACACACGCGGCCGGGCCGACCCCTGTGCTCCTTCCGTCCGTGCGGCGCGGGGCCGCTCCCCGCAACACCGCCCCACCACCGGCCCGCGCCCTCGGCGAGGCGGGGGCGATGGGCGCATGGCTCCGGGCCGCCAGCTCCCCGCCGAGAGCGGCTCCCAAGCCGAGTTCCCTACCCCACTTAGGCGGGCAAGGGCAGCGCCATGCACGTGGGACCCGAGCACCGCGGCGGGCAGGAGACCCGGAGCTGCGGGTCCGAGTGGTGGGGCTGCCCCGACGTCGCTCTCCCTGAGGTGCCCAAACTAAAGACACCCCCCCCCCCCCCCAACCCGACCCCACCAGCCTTCCGCAGCGCGGCTTAGTCCGGCTTGCCCAGGTTCGCAAGACCCCGGAGCGCCACGGGAGCGGCGGCAAGCGCCACAGCCTCCTCCCCTCTCCGTAGCAGCAGCGACCTCTCCCGCGGCCTTACGGCGAGCCCGGCGGGCAGCGCTCACCTGCGGGCGCGGCGGGGCCATGCTGGCGGCGGCGGCGAGCGCTGGAACTGAAGGTTCGCGCCAAAGCGGAGGGACCGCGGGGGGCGGGGCCGGCGGCGCCTTTCCCGCGTTGCCGCCGCGTCCTGGCAGATGCAGCGCACACCCCGCGGGGGTCAGACACCCGGCGGGCTCCCCTGCGCCCTCCCGCCTGCCTCTGCTAAGGAGCTCATCAGATCCCCTCAAATGTCCCCGAAGGGGCCAGTACGGAGATCCCCCCCCCCTTTTTTTTTTTTTTTTTATTCGCGGTGTAGGCTTTGTAGAGCTGCAAGGGCCTGGCCCTGTGGCGCGAAAAGCTCCCGGGCGGAACGTGGCGGGACTGGGCTGCAGAAGGGGGGCGGGGGCCGCCCCCGCGGCCGTTCGTGCCTAGTCGGGGCCAGCTGGGAAGCCTCCGTGGTTTCTAGCTCTCCTTTGTTTTAAATAATCTTATATGCCAAACCTAGATTGGTTTCACTCTGAAATCAACTCCCTAAACCTGCCAGTTTTCAAGGGCAGTGAGGCTTCTCCACGAAATAAAGCCGAGGGTCTGTGTGCTGGCTGCCCCAGCAGTGCCCGCCGCCAGCAGCGCGGTACGAGCGCCCTGTGCCAGAAGAGCCGCCCGCAGCCCCCGGGGCATGGGGGATCGCTCAGCAGGGCCCCGCGGATCAGCGTCGGGAGTGAGACTCCGGGTGACGCCTCTGCTCCTCGGGTAACAGCAGTTCAACACAATTCTACAAAGAAGTTGGCTGCCTTGCCCTCCGCAATCACAATACTATTTGAAGACAGGCCAGAAGAAAATAGATCAGTCATTTTAAACCATTTTTGGTAACGTATAATAGCACATTAAATCAAGTACAGCCGTTAAACACAGCAAAACAACTGCTACGTGGTATTTGGCAGCAGTAGTAAGGGGAGAAGCCCTGAAGAAGCTGTATGGGATTTGTGGCCCTGGTGTTTGCTATAATCCTCTGTTTGTGCTGCGGTTTGCGCAGGGCGATAGCAGTGCAAGTGTTGCGGCTCAGCATTTCCAGGTGCCTCCCTGGCAGCAGGCGAGTCCCGCTGCAATCAGCAGGAGGGAGGAGGCCGCGGGCCCTGCAAACCTGTGCCCGTGTAAGGCAAACCGGGAATCATCTCTGAGCCAAAGCCTGTAAATAGCCCACGGCACAATAGGGTACAAGAGCCCTCACGGAGGTGTTCTATTTTCTGTGGGCATTATTCTTCCTGTGCATGCTGCAATCTGTCGTGTAAAAGAATCTCCATTTTAAATAAGCCCATAATTACACACTTACCTGCACTGCTGGCTTCTCAGCACACACAAAAGCAGATGAACTAAACCAGTTCTCCAGAGACCAGACCACACTCCATTCCTCTAAATCCACATTAGTGGAGGATTGCCACCCACCTGGCTTCCAGACAAGACAGCTCAGGGAAGAGGGGAAATGTTTTCTGAATTTTGATGTGTTTTTACTTCTTTCAGAAAAGGAAATCTACAAATACTAGTTTACTTACATGGAAGAAGAGATTCAGTATACAAACAGTAAAAGCCCTTAATATCTTGAATCACAATTATCAGAATTTTACTAGAGAAGTAGCCAACCTTCACAGCTTTCAAGAGCATCATATGAAATGTTATGGAGTGCTGATGGCACTAGCTAAAGTAGAACTTCAGACTGCAGTTACTTGTCCATTTAATGCTTAATGCATTCTTCAAATCTTCAAACTACATATGTAGTCACATGGTTTTCAAATCAATAGGCCAGAGCAGAGACTTTGTGGGGAATCCAGACAGGACATTTAGTGAACTGTATTGTCAGGGGTTTTTTAAATATGTGAAAAATAATTATTTTATTGAAAATTGTGTATATCAGCTCACATATTTTACAGATGGCTGGGGAGAAGAGTTCAGGACAGGGAAAAGAGAAATGGGATGTATGTGAAGGGCAAAGACTTCCCTTCCCACAGCACACAGCAAGGGTACCAGAAAATGAAGGTCTGTAACTCAGGAGATGGTTAGATGGTTGTTGTGACCTGTGGCACTGTGATTTCCCCTGTTTTCACCTTCATGGCCTGCTCTGCCCTGCAGGGCCGAGGTGCCCTGCGTGGATGGACACAACAATCTTACCAACTGGCTTTGCCATGATGGAAAAGATTTTTCTGTGTTTGCCAAGACATAGACAACACCACTGTCCTACATCTAGCTACTAACAGTAGCTGAAGACATGCAAAGCTGAACTCAAAGGTGAATATTGCATTTTCAGCCACACTTAAATTAGGCTAATGTAAGGGGAGGAAAACATGCCTGCCTGTTCAGTCCCCCAGTCAGGGTCCTGCATAGCCTGTCCAGTGCTACCAGCAAGCTCTTCCCTCAGAGCTCACATGTCAGCAAAGGTCATCTGGAGTAGTTTATCAGGTGTTTTCAAGAAAATAATCTGTTAAGGTCTCATCTGTCTTTGAAATGAGCTGTCACTATGTGGTAGAAGCCCTTGGTAGCAGCCATGGGGAACAGGCTTGGAATCATGGAGGGACATGCAGTAGCTTGAGTGTGCAACACTTTCTGGATTAATCTGGGGGGAAGCAAAGTTGTTTACATGTCAGGAGCTTCAAGCAGCAGCAAGAACATGGACCTCCAACAATAGTTCCATTGTCAGAAACAAGAGATGTGACCTTTGGTCTGCTGGGACAAAGGACAAGTGCTGTCCTGCGTGTCACCCTGCGGATTTCGTCTGTTGGCATTGTAACACAGCTCTTCTCTCTGGAGGCAGGACTCCTGCTGCCCTGTCCCTGGCTCTCCTACACACTTCCTATCTTAACTACACTCAACACTCTTTATGCTCCTTTCCCCCTTTCTTTTTTAATTGAAGCAATACATTTTTACCTGCTGTCGTGAATGAGTGTTTTAGGACACTCAAAGAATCCCTGGCGAAGGTATCAGCAAAAGTATGTTTAATATAAAAGTGAAAGCATGACAAAGTTCATTGGCAAGGTTCACTCTACTGCTTACTAGATGGTTAAAGCACACAGAGAAAAAATTTACTGAAGTCTAAAATCAATCTAAAACTAAAATCAACCAAAAATTATCTACATGGGAAAAGGGTAAGGCTGAGAAAGAGTAAGGATAAAAAAGAATAAGGGAGATCCTCCCATTGAGTCACAAGGTTCAGAATGGACTTCCTTGCGAAACTTAGCCCCACACTTGAAAAATGGTTTAGGCCATTTTAATGGCACTTAAACTTAACAGCACTTAATTGACAGCTTAATGTAAGCAATTTAACAAAAGATTCTTATAGAATATACTGTAGCACAACAGTAACTCAGTAATAGGCCTAACTTACTAACAAATCTAAGTACTTAAGAATCTAGGAGAGCAACATTCATAGTACATTTGCTATAGCATGCTCACACACAGACCCAAGGGACTACATACAAGGCATATACATTTGAAAAATTCCCTTTGAATTCATCAAAGTACTCACATCAGATGCCTTTCTCATCTTTCTCTCTGCATCTTCTCGATGGGCGAAGGGTTGAGTCTGGAGGAGTGGGGGTAGCCAGGCTCCACTGTTGGTGATCGGCGGTGGTGCCCCAGGTATGGCAAACATGAGAGTTGGCTCTGAGAGGCCCCATTCAGGGGGAGGTGCTGGTCACAGCCTGCTGCAGTCCAGGGGGGCTCAAAGGGTCTCAGGACTGCTCTTTAGAGGGTCACAAAAGAGTTGGCTTTAGTCATAGTAATTTTCCATGCTGGCCACAATTTGGGCCGGTAATTGTCTTTAAAAGTGTGGTGACAAAAATCTTGTTCCACTTGGGTTTTTATTCAGGCAAGAATAATCAGTTTTCAAGGCTGATCGTTAAAAAAACAGCCTCACTAGAAAGCATAAGCTCCTGCAAGCAGGCAGTGTTTCTGATAAGCTCGAGAGCTTAGCCCAGGTGGTGCTTGTCAAGGCCAAGGCTTAAGGAGTATTTCTGAAATCACAGTGTGGCCCAAGGGTGGGGATGTACCACCACACCTGCCTAAAATAGCATGTCAATACATTAGTTAATGTTTGTGTGATGCTAAAATTTATTGTGATGAGACTTGCACAGTGACACATGTTTATAGATGCAAACATTTAGGAGGAAAGGGGGAGTTTGGATTCTCGTGGCCACAGAGTACCCACAGTACAATGCAGTAACACATATCTTAGGTACATAGGAAAAAAATAGTGCAGCCACTAATGACAGTAATTAAAAATTTCTGTAAGAGCTGTCCAATCACCTCTTCATCTGAGAAAATTATAGTGTGTTATTGAAACCATTAGTGCAATAAAATGAAGCTAAAAAATATTTTGCATTAAAATAATCAGACATTGATTTATGATGTAAATTGTAAATCGGTAACCTATAACACACACTAATTGTTTTTCTCTCTCCTGTAAGGTGTGTTTCTGGAAAAGATCTGATCAAGCATATCTATTTGTTCATGTGTCACCCTCCAGTGGCTCACACTACTATAAAAGACATAATAAGGTGTATAATCAGGTAACCTGCTATTGATTGCAATCCAGAAAGGACACACTTGTTCTTACACAGAAGAAGGAGGATAGCCACTTTTGGAGATTTAATTACAGCTAGATCTCTACACGTTTGCTGGATGTGAGTTTTTATGGAATACCTTTTTTAATGTAAATACTTCAGCACTATGCTCTAAAAGGCAGAATCAGATTTTGTAAAATAAATGTAAGTTTAAATATATAACATGTACAATCAGTTTCTAGTAAGACCAGCTGTACCAGTTCCATAAAATACCTCCACAATGCAATTAGTATCCTTTTCCTCTTTTCTCTCTCCAAGGAGAAATAGATTTTCTCCTTTTAATTTAACAGGTTTGTATCTCCTTGTGCTTTGCTGTGATTTTCTTGTTAGTAAAGGCTGGGTGCCAATGTATCCTGCATGGTGAATTGAAGGTGGTCATGTCCAATCCTATCTGATACCGTGTTTCTTTGACACAAACTGGCAAGACCACAAAAATTGAAAGAATGAGGAAAGAAAAACCAAAGGAATAATACAAGTCAGTGTCAGAAAAAGTGCAATTTATACTGCATTTATCGGTGCACTAAGAGAATGGCTGAAATGTGGTCATTTTTGATAGAAACCTTAATGGTTAATCCAAAGGTATAGCAGATCATTTGGAGCCCAGAGCAACATGATGCACATCATGGGAATGTAATTACAATGCTCATTTGGTTACCCTCTAGCCATTCCACAAAATGCATAGCAAAAAATGTTGATCAAAAATAGCTGGTTTTGATATGCAGTAGCCACTTTCAAAAGTGCAAGATCCCAGCCCTTTCATTGCTGGGCTTGGATTTTTATTTTCCTTTGAAAACACAAATTACATTTAGTCACATGATAAAGAAATCACTTACAAAATATTCTGCAAATGCATAGCTGTGGGAAAGAGAAGGCTATTAGGAAGTAACCAAAATACTTACTGTAGTCTGTTTTTTTGCCCTTTTACATAAGCTTTGCCACTGCCTTTTTGCAAGTGTCGATTTGCATTGCCTCCAGCAGCCTTCAGCAAGATGTGGTTGCTGGGAGAGGATGAGGGTGAGAGGTGGTGGCATAACCTCCTCCCCAGGGATCTCTCTGCCCGGGCAGCTCTCTCAGGAGGGAGGGAGGGAGGGGGACGAGTAGAAACCCTCCCTCAGGGCTCGCTAGTGCCTGCCAGAGGTCCCCAAGGCACATCTCAAGTTTTCAAGCCCTGGGGATTTTTCCACAGCCTGAGGGCAATGCCCTCTTTGCTGCAGGGAGCCCTCACCTTGCTTGCTAAGGCAGGGAAAGGAATGCATGTGTTGAGCCCCGGGCACACTGTGCATCCTACACTGCGCAATGTCCGTGTCTCCGCCCGCCAGCCCCGGCCAAAGAGCCCCGGAGGTGTCCCGGAGGTGTCCCCGAGGTGTCCCGGAGGTGTCCGGAGGCGGCTCCGGCCGGGCCGGGGCTGTGGGAGCCTGGGAGGTGCTGCAGGGAAGGGCAGCTCGCTGCAGCCCCAGCTCGCCTTCCTCCCAGGGGGACACAGCCTGCCGGCGCCATTCCTCTGTCCTCTGAATTGTTAATCTCAAACGCCCTGTATTTACATTCACTCAAACGTGATCTTGGCAGACCCTTATTAGTGTTATTGCCTTAATAGACTTCTCCTCTCTAACCTCTAAATTTTTGCAACAAACTGGCTTGAACTGCTAGGCACGGCAATTCATTGGATAAGAATATTATGTAAAACCCCTTCTATGGTGGACACATATGCAGAAAATAATTGTCAGATGTAATTTTCAGAGGTAGCACAGCTATTTGATTCCATTTAGTGACATGAGATGCCAGGAGGTCGCTCAGTTTGGGGTTTTTCCACAGTTATATAAGTCGCTGCCCATCTTTCCCGGTCTAAAGTAATAATAATTATTATTATTATTGCTATGTCAAAGTGCATTCTCTAGCACAATCAAAAAAATCAATTGCATACATTTGATGTACAGTCCAGTGTTCTTGGCAGCAAGTCTGCAAGTTATAGAAAGTCTTAAAATACATGGGGTTTGATCCTGAGCAGCGCCAGCTGAGCTAAAGAGCAGCACAGAGGTGAGGGGTGCCATGGCTGGGGGCTGTTGTTCTCAGTGAGGCAACCTCTGCTTCATAAGTCAGCTCAGCAAGTTGCCAGATTCTGGTCAGCATGCTGTCATATGTGGCCAACTGCTAGAAAATAATCTGTGGGAGCAGATAAAATAGAGCAAAACCGCGGTAGCCAGTTTTTTCTTTAAAAACTAAACCGTGTCCAAAATCACCCATCCCCATTTCACAGCAGGAAAGCAGGCTCTCCTGGGGCAGTAGCTCAGTCACAGCAGAGCTGGGGGAGGCACAAATGGGCACTCTCCCCTCCCAGCTGAACAGGGACTTGTCCTGGCTGTATGCAAACAAAAGCAGCCTGTGTCTGCAGGCCTGGGCAGTGCTTTTGCTCCAGGGAGTCTCACATTCAGTGCTGCCCTGCTTAGGAGCAGGGTTTCACAGGCACGTGAATGCCAGCTGGGTCACAGCACAGCAGCATGCCTCTGGCCTCTGTCGTGCAGGACACAGGGGACAGGCTCCTGGAGAGTGCAGTGCCACCCTGAGCTGCTGCTCTGGCTGTCACTCCCTCTATGGAGCAGCTCCCCAGGACACTCCTCTCTTACAGCCAGTCCCAATGGCAGTGCCAGGTACCCCAGTGCTGCTGGGGAAACCTGTGCTCTTAAGAAGCCAATATACAACAGGGTCAGACCCAGCCCTGCACCACCAAGCTGAAGAAGAATGATTGCTACTCTCAGTGCTAAGTGGTGACTGCTCTCCATCCTCCTGTTGTTCTTTTCTATTTTTTTAAGACATCCTTAGGTATACGGGAAAGACAAAAAAAAAAAAAAAAAAAAAGAAAACCACATTGAAAAATCTGAACCACATATCTTGTTGGCAGAAAAAGAAAGAAGTCTTTTTGCTCATGCTATGAAGACATCAGCTGTGGAGGTAAAGCCTGTAAAATTTCAGAAAACCAAGGACCATGATGCTGAGGTTAACCTGCTCTTCCTATCTGAACTGAGCACTGCTTCCTCCCTCACAACTCACCCGCACGGTCAAGAACCAATTGCTGGGGAGAGATGCTGCTGTTCACCCTGAAACTTTCCTGCTGATGTCTGGCACCCAGAGAGAGCGGGGCAGCTCTTGTGATTCCCACAAGATCCAGGGTGAAATGCTGCTGAATGAACACAAAGACTCTGTGTAAGCTCTGACAGCAAGTCTCACATTAAAAAAAAAAAAAAGGAAAAGAAAAGAAAATCTGTTTTTGTAAATATTCTCTCAATAGGATGCAAATACTCACTTCCTTTGGATGTCCAGTTCTGAATCTGCCTTCATGAGCTCTTTGTTGTTTTCCATCATCCATTCCAGCAGGCATCTCAGAGCTCACTTCTTACAATTCAGAGCATTTTAAACCCTGGAAGAGGAAAATGCAGGTACCTTTTGGGGATTAAGAAAACATCAACATACAAGCATGGGGATATGAAGCCCAAGAGAAAAAACCAAGGGGCAAGAAACCAAGGGGCAGCTCTACAGCAGTGGTGTTTTGTGCCACTTGCAGCGTCAGCCATGGAGGGAGGGTATGGCAGCTGCAGCACTGCCAAGGATATGTGTGTGGATGGAGGATAGTGTGTCCAGCTCCTGGCATGCAAACCTAGACATACTGGTACTTCAGTATGGTTGCCTTTAACAGATTTGTAAGAAAATCCTAAGTGAACATAACATGGCTCCTTTCCAAAGAGCACTTCCTGAGGCGTAGTTGCCTAAGACAGATTTTACACATTGCTGTGCATGGTCTTCTAGCTGCATGTTAGTAAAACATGAAAAAAAAAAAGGCTCAGCTTTGTAAAGCACTGGGGGTATGTGTGAAAATGTAAGCACATTTTTATTTATAACGAATTATCATCAAGATAGGGAGTAGCCACATTAAAAGTGACAAAAAACAAGACAGAAAACTAAATCTTGCAAAAATTTTTTTCACAAGTTCACTCAGTGTTGCTTTAACCAGCAATGCTGGTACAGCAAAAGGATTTCTAATCAGTCACTAATGCATGATTGTTTAATTTTAATGGGCATGATCAATACCATCCGCTCCTTCTTTAAATGCTAATGAACACTTTAATACAACAGATGTGGACAAACAGTACATTGCAGATTAAAATTAGGCACGGCATTAAATAGCTTACAAACAGCAGAGGAATCCTGCTGGACATCTTGATGAACAACCACAGACAGCTGATAAATCTTGAACTGCCACCACCTGCCCACAGTATCTCAGGCTTGTACAACTACACCGCCATCCTGATCACCCTGGAAGAGAAAGGTGACTTTCCAAACTCTTGCAATCTCTTTCTTAGGATTTGTACAGGCCCAACTGTGATTCCTGTGATGCATATCCAAATTTTAGTAACACAAGCACATTTCTAGCAACTACTCTCAGTTACTCTCAGTTGGTATCCTCCAGTCCATTTTGGTCATGGCAAGAAACGTCAGGAAAGGATCTCCAACCTAGACAAAATCCCAGTCCCCTGCTTGTGACAGAGAAACATCCAGTGCTAGATTGCCCATGTCCCTCAAATTAGTTGTCAGGCTCAGTAAACCAGGATCAGAAGCTGGGTTACTAACTAGCTTTCAGCCAGTTTGAAGCAACAAGAAAATGGCAAACTTTGTTACCAAAGGGCATCACATACAGCTGAATTCTTCAAGGTAAAGCTTCTGTTTTTTCTGCTCTAAACTCTAAATCCTGATACCTGGTGTCATTTGTGTCTTGCTCCATTGGTTTTGGTGGATCTGTTCCTGAATTCATGAAATGTGAGTCCCAGTCCACTCTGGTGGGTAATGGAAACTCACCCCAGGGCTCAGCCCTCACTGGGGCTGGTGGCATCAGAGGAAGGAGAGCTGCATGTACCCACACGAGTGGCCTTTGTGTGGAGCAGGGACCTTACATGTCCTTTAGGACATCCAGTGACAGCCCCTCATGCTGAGCAGGTGACGTGCCAGCAGCTCTGCCGGCATGGCTCACCATGGTGTGCCAGCGAGGGATGGGCGCTGTGCAGCACCCTGTTCAAAGGCATCTCTAATTGACAGTTCCTTGGCTTTCAGAGGGTACCATGCAATGCTTTGGGTTCAGCTTCCTTTATCTGTTTCTTCCTTTTTTTCTCTCTTGCATCTTGTGAAACCCAAACTTTTTTTTTCTCCTTTTTAATTGTGTGAAATCAACTTGGAGTGAAAAGGCCACGAAGAAACTTTCTGACGCCAACTGAGTCTAAGCTGTGTCTTTGTTCTCAGCAGAGCTAAAGACCACATTAATCAGAAACTTTGCTGACCTTGTCTTTACTACCTGAATACTGAAAGACAAAAGCGACACAGTCTGGCCACATTTAAAAATTCAATTAAAAAATACCAGCTGCACAGGGATAAATATTATTATAGACCTCAGTGGGGTTAGTTGTAACTATGATAAAGGCAATGCCTTCTTCTCACTCTATTTTAATTTTTTTCCCCAAAAGAATAAAGTCTAGTTTTTGATTCTCCTTCTGATTAAGACAACTGTGTACGTGACAGAGTGTGCTCAGTGGTGTTGGGTAACTAATGTTGGGGCTTTTAATAAGGAACAAAGTAAGAAATTCCCGAGAAGGGATGGCGAGCTGAGAGTGGAGAAGTGAAGCTACTAAAGTGGACCTGAAGAAAAATGTCCTTGTGTCCCTTTTTTTCAGACTATGCTGAAATATATCCCTCTTTCTATAGTCCTGGCAGAAGCAGACTAGACAAGGGGTGAGAAGACCCTGCTTAGAGCTGGACTCAGCGCCTAGAAGCAAAGTGAGGTGAGGAGAGAGGTAACAGCACAACTCTCCCAAGGATGAAACTGAGAGCCTTTCATTGTGGCACCTGGCTGTGCCTTACGGATTTTATTTTTGAGATATTAAGCAAATGAGTGTATATCCCATCATCTGAGAACACGAGCAGACAAACAGAGGGGAGAAAACCAAATTAAATCCCTCGGTGCTGACAGTGACCGGAGGAGAGGCGGCAGCTCTCCCTGTCCACTGGCAGGCCCCAGCCAGGTGGGTACCAGCTTCGGTGCAGCAAATTGAACAGGAGCAGGCATTTCTTCTCTCGGTTGAACGTTCAGTTAAATAAAGGGCCAAATCCCTCTCAGAACGTCCTCCGGCCCCGCCAGCTCCCCCTGGCTCTCTCCTTTCCCGGCTTGCCGGCGGCTTGCCTGTGGGGTTTCCTTGCATGCTGCACCTTTATCCACCCGCCCTCGCTGGCTCTGCTCTCCGCTTCGCCCCTCTTGGGCTCGCCGTCACCCTGCGGGGGCATGCCAGGGATGGCCGAGGGCTGCGGAGGGGCGCGGGGGTACCGGCGGTGCTGGGAGGCCGGGGGGCCCGCAGGCAGAGCAGTCCTGCCGGGCCTCGCCGAGGGCCGCGGGGGCACCGGGGAGCCGGTCCCGCTGCGCCGCCCGCCCGAGGAGCTGCGGGAGGCAGCGCTGTGCGAGGCCGTCCTGCCCGGGCCGGCAGACCTGTCCCTCTCCGAAGGGGTGTCAGAGGCCGTGCTGGAGGCGCTGCTGCCTTTTGAGTTCAAGTGCAGATTGGAAAGGTTTCTCATCAAGCTGTGCGACAGCGGAGAGGAGTTCCTCGAGTGGCTGATGGCCGTGAGCTGCTGGCTGACGGGAGCGCGCGTCCTCCGCACGGCCGCGGCGTACGAGTCCTGGCTGCGCAGGTAGGGCAGGTACTGCGTGACCGCGCTCGGGCTGTGCGGGTGGCCGTGCTGCAGCGAAATGGCCTTGGCGAGCTGCTGCATGCGCAGGGTCTGCATCCACTGACTGTCGGTGCCTGGCGAGGGAAGGGAAACACGGTCAGCTTTCTGGGAATCGTGGAAAACCACTCTCGGGTTTACCGAAGGTGTGAGGTTACGTACCAGGGTTTCTCTCGGAAGAATCTCAAACCACCCTTCCCCTCCCAGCCTTGCAGCAAATAGTCCTATAAGTATGTTCAATCTTATGGTTGAACATAATGTTGGGCTTTTAAAATAGCAAGTGATACAAATATTTCTGATGCCACTGCAGACTACGGAGCTTACACTAGAAGACAGTTAGTGAGCCATCCACCTGGCTGTTCAGGTGGGTCCCCACCCCCAAGTGTCTTCTGGTCATTTGAACCCAGCCTGGTTTTAAACATGCCCTGTGATGCTCTTGGCAACCTCAGCAGATTTCTCCACAGCTTTCACTAGAAAAGAGCCTGGAGACCTCTGGAGCTGACACAGAGGTCACCCCAAGGTACCAGAACTGCTGCATCACTGCCTTCCAGCTGCACCTCTCCCAGCTGGCACAGCTGTGCTGTTCGCAGCCCAGCACAGAGAGGAAGCAGTGCAGAACCAGTGCAAATCCCAGCTCAGCAGCCACATTCACCTCCTCTGCCTCCAATTTCTTTTCAACGTGCTACACACCATAAAAAACAGAGCTACTTTAGTTGTTGTTGCTACTACAAATTCAGAATTCAATCTACTTTGCATCCAGCAAAAAGTTTTTCATGCAGAAAACTGATTCTGTATGAGGAAAAGTCAGTGAGGCATTAGGCTTCAGCCAGGCTGGCTCAGACAGTGGTTAACTGAGAGCAACTCAGGGTATTACAGTTCCCTCTACACCTACTGTCACAGCCCTGGGGTTGTAACAAAAGTTGTAGCTTTCAGAGATCACACTGAAGTGGTTTTGAAAGTCAGTCCTGTGGTTTCCATGAAAGCCTTTAGCAAATACAATAGCTGTAAATTTTCCATTTGAACTGCAAAGGCTGCCTGGTTTGCTACTTTGTGGGTAGAGCAGAGAACAGGAATTCCTCTTATCTGAGGCCACAGCTCTGGCCAAAGACTCATGGGGAGCTGCTAAAATAATTTTGTTCTAGAGAGATTTGAATTATTTGTCCTTAAAGATTGCTAATATCATTCCAACAAGAAAGCATAACCCTTTCTGCCTCTCGCTGGAACACTTCATTGACCATGGGGAGTTTTGTGGGAGCTGGATAGCAGCTCTGTCCTCATTAGGATTTCTCCTGTTAAAATGTAATGGATGATCTCTTCCACTCCTCTTTTCCCCAGACTTTGTTTGAATCCAAAGAGATTTAAATCACTTCAACTTATTGCCAAGTATGTCAAAAGGAAACTGTCTTCCCTGTCATAGTGTGTATGACACTGACACAGCAGATAGCTCCACCTGCACTTAGAGGTGAACCTTCTTTCACAGAAAGACAAATGGGAATTGCCTCCTCTGCTTCTCAACCTCCTTGAAAGTCATGGTTTCAAAAGAAACATGCATGCCAAAATGTACTTGCTAGACACTGCTGCCTCTGCCATTCCCCCATGCCCTCCGACCAAGGCTGTGGATGTAAATCACAGACCTCATAAACCTGGAAACAGCAGGCTCAGGACTCAAGCTTGGATCTTCGTTTCTTATCAACACTCAGGTGGCCATCACTTGTGCTATGGGACTAGTGCTGATCTCCCTGAACAAGGGGCTCCCTTCAGGCTGCTCAGTCCTTGCTCCTTACAGCCAACAGCAGCTGCAAGCCTAGGATCCAGCTGCCCACCAAGGATCCCCAGTGTGCCCTCTGGGGCTGGGAGAAGGGGCTTCTTGTGCCTCTCATGGGCTGGGGGGCTTCTCTCTCACGTGGTCTCTGAGCCACCAACTCTGTACACTGAGTTATGTTCTCTGTGTGGTAGCCCACAGAGGTAGTTATTTTAGCCTATTAGACAGGTATTACCCTTACCTTTGTGCTTGGATTTGGTGGTCTTTTAAACCTGGGATAGGTGGTCTGGTAAAGAAGACAGGCCAGAAGGTTTGCTAGAGCTGAGGCACAGCTTTCATGCTGGCTGGTAGCCCACCTCCTTTGAACAGTGCCTATTCAATTGGCTGCTGACAAAACATTAGTGCTTCCATGTAACTCCTCCAGTGTGCCAAAGGGACAGACAAGCTCTCCCACCACTCACTGAAAAAAAAGCAACCATTTGGGTTTACAGCAGCTGAGCCAACCTGTGAAGATACATACCACACTTGGTATGGCTGCAAGGCTCATCACCCCAAAACCAGGGTAACCTCTATCTGCAAAGCTAATCTGGAGTAAAGACGTATCTTTTAGGACATGTTCTAAATTTCATTTGCATTATAAAATGTAATTGTGCTGCAAACAGATCACAATTGCTTAGGAATAAGCAACCTTAGATGTTAGATGTGTCTGCAGTCCAAACCCAGCACCTCTCAATTCACAGGGCCATTCTTCTACAGTTGCCAGTAGTGTACAAAATTGAGAAATTCCTCCTCTGCTCACTGGTGTCTTGTTCCAGCTCCTGTACTGCCCCTCAAGTGTCCCAGCCCAAACATTTATGCAGCCCTACCATGAACTCAAAGAGAAAAACAGCTTGGCTAACAAACATCTTTACAAAAACAACAGCAGGTCTTAAAGGTAGACTGTGCTAGAGTCAACTGAGATGAGTGTGAATCTGTCAGCAGCATAACTGTATTAGCAAATGAAAACTGCATTGTAGAGCCCACTGCATTATTAAACACATCTCACTGAACAGATTAAGTCCCAGAAGCCATAAGAAACACCATTCCAGAAGTCAGACAATGATGAGCCAGGGCTGACTCAAATGGGCAAGCTGAGCTGTGGAAGGAGAATGCTGTAGGAAGATTTCCACAATTCCTCAGAGAAAGCAGGATGTCAGGGGCACTTGTGCCTGCCAGGCTGGCAGTATTGTACTTGTCAAAACAATGCATCATCCACAGGGGACTTTTTGTCTCTGAGGCTACAGCCTCAGTATGTGTGTCCCCCTGCAAGAGCCCTGGCCCGAGCAAGAGCTCCCACACCTCTCTAACAGGAGGTGCCTTTTGTTGAAGCACAACATCTGTGCAAAGCTGTGTGCTGGGTGGCTAAGGGTGGGAAGGAAGAGCTGGCCAAAGCACTCCAGTTGAGTGTGAGCTTCTCACCGTGGACTCCTTCCAGCCTGCTTCCTACAGGAGCATACAGGGCATCCCCCTTACCTTCAGAGACAGGCAACAGGCAGCTCTGCCACAGGGAAAAATGGATCTGATGGCCACCAATGTAAGCAAGGTAATCAGGGACATCAAGACTGGAAGCAGCCTGTGCTGCAATGATACTGCATTTTTTTTTGGTAGTGTTTGCAGTCCTGAGGGACATGGGTCAGGTAGTTAGGCTCATGAATTTTAGGAAAACAGACTTCCAGCTCCTCAAGGACATAAGGAAAGGATACCCTGGGGACAAGGGAGTGGAATAGAGCTGACAGATCTTTAAGGAAGTCTTCCATAGAGTGCAAGAGTTCTCCAGGAGCAAGAAACTGGACAAAGAAGGTTAAGGGACTGGTATGTCTGAGTAGGGAAGTGCTGGTAAAAGTAAGGGGGAAAAAGCAAATGCATAGGAAGTGGAAACAAGGACAGATAGCCTGGGAAGAGTATAGACATCAAGTCTGGTTGTATAGGGATGTAGTGAGAAAGGGAAAAACAAAGCTGAAGCTGAACCTGGCAAGGGATGCAAAGAATAACAAGAAGCTATGTTAACAAAATAAGAAGTTCAAAGAATTTGTACCCTCCTAATAAACAGCACTGGAAAACTGGTAACAACAGATGGGGAGAAGACTCTGTCTCAATCTTCAATGTCAGCCCCTCTTTCCACACCTATCAAGTCAACGGACAGCAGGATGAGTACTAGGGGAGATTCCTGATCTTAACACCAGTGGACAAGGGAAGAGCTACAGATGTCCTTTATCTGGACTTCTGTAAAGCCTTTGATGTGATCCCCCCCAACATCCTTCTCTCTAAATTGGACAGAGATGGATTTGATGGGTGGACTGTTAGGATAAGGAATTGGTTGAATGGTTGCATCCAGAGGTCAACAGCTCAGAGTCCTGGTGTACATCAGGGACAAGTGGTGCCCCTGAGGGGTCCATATGGGACCAGTGTTATTTATTATCTTCATCACTGACATACAGAGGGATTGATTGCACCCTCAGCACACCTGCAGGTGGCACCAAGCTGAGTGGGTGATGTGCATTGACTTTTTGCTGTCCTCCCCATACATGCCCTGCCCATATCAGCAATAAAGTTCACATGTGTTGACTTACCCGAGTCCGATCTGCTCCGTGAATTCCCCTCTGAACTGGGCAGCGAGGTCTGTATCAGGAGCTGTACTGCCTCAACCTCATCCTGTGCTTTCAGCTTGCTCCAGCAGATAGCCTGGATGTGCCTCGTGCTTTTGGGAGCTCTGACATCGCTCTGCTCAGGAAGGGCACAACAAGTGTGAGGATTAACAACAAACAACACACAATACACAAAGCTCCCCTATGAGGGAACTTCCACTAGTGCCTGGGCAGCAGCAGTTGTTTCAATATAGAGCTTGTTTTGCAAAACCACTTAGCTAGTTCTCAAATATTTTTAGACTCTAGATAATTTTGGCTGGTACTTGTGATTATGCTAAAAATGTGGTAGTGAGGAACTGCTTCAATTCTTGTACCCTGTGGAGGAAAGATCTGAAGGCCTTTCTCTAAACCACAAAAATACATTTTACTAGTTCTGTTAATGAGGATCAAATGTGCACTGCTTTCTGCTAAAAGAGGTAGGACTAAGGTATTTTTGCAGGGGGACCCCCAACAAAATTTTCCTGGAGTATCCTTCAGTTAGCTATTAAGGACCTATGACTCCTGAGAGAAACTTCAGCCTGAAAGAAAACTACTTCTTCACTTCTGGCAAAAGCAAACAAGGTCCAGGATTTCCCCATTGCTCCATCACTGCCTGAATGCCTGTTCAGGACAGAACTGGAATCTCATTTATTAACCTTCTTCTGACATACAGAGTTAGTCTTTGTAAAAGTAAGTAACTGCAAACTTTTTTTTTACAAAACTAATTTCTATCACATGAAATTGTATTCTGGGTTTTATTTTATCTTATTCTTGATTTCTCTTTTTTTTCTCCTATTTCTTCTCTGCTCTCCTAATTAGCACGTCATTGAAAAGAGAAAAACCAGCCTCTAAATAATGCAAACACCACTGACCATTACACTTCAAGCAAAAGGAGCTTTCATCCTTGGGAAGAAGAGCTATCCCAGGCAGCAGTCTGAGGCCACTGTCTCTGTAAACTTCATTCAGCTTTTGCTCTGAACTTTATATTTTACAAATAATTACAGCCTGCTGAGAACTTGATTATAGGATATAACAAAGCCAGAGGATGTTATTTCCACACCTCCTGTGTAGGTTTTGTCTTGGATCAACTATTTTATTTGTTTCTTAGAGCTTACCTCATACGTAACAACACATTCTACAGACTGGTGCTCTTCTATGCCCACAATCCATTTCTCCATTACGAACGGTGGCTGGAAAAAACATGGTGGGAGTTTTATAAGGTGCTCTTCAACCCCCAACTTGTTTCTAAATCACCCAAAAGGGATTTACAACATTTGCCTCTTTTCATTCATTCCTATATTGTTAACATCAATACTGTCCTTAAAATTCTGTGAGACAAAGCAATATGTTTTTGAAATATTTACTTCCTGGTTTACAAAAGGAAACTGAGAAGAGATTTCCATACATAACACACAGCAGATGAGACAACATGGAATATTTTCAGGGAATATTTTCAATATTTTTCAATTTTGTGCTTGTACACTTTTTCTTCTGCTAGATTTACAGAGGAAAGCAAGAACAAATATCTAGAGATTCTCGAAGCAAGAACAAATATCTAGAGAGTCTCAAAGATATTTCTTGACAAGTATAAAAATGTTGAAGTATGTGAAAAGTTAATGTTACTGTATCTACTTGCTAGTTTATTTAACTTCGTGCTTTTAAAGGAAAAATTGAAATGTCCAAGATTAAAATTAGACAGAAAACTAATGATAGTAATAAGAACAGTAATAATAACAAAAAAAAAATCACAAAAGTTGTTCCAGAAATCACTAACCATAAAAATAGTGTTAGCATTAATTAAATATTAGAATATTTATTGGCAAATACACCTGTGTCACATTTTCCTTAAAATTCTGACTGTTGACAATCTGTTTTTCATTTTTTCCTTTAGAAAAAAAGGACTGAAAGTTTCCCCCCCCCAATTTTTGCCACAAAAATTCACAATTATAAGCACTCAAGAGTTTGGGTGTTTTTACCAGTGCACATTAGAGCAGCATTCTAATTGGCAATCAAGCTGTATATTTTTTCAGTTAGAATATTTTTTCAGTTAGAAATTTATTTTGTTAGCTATTATCAAGTGGAGCATATTAATAAAAACAAACAATTAAAATAATAGCTAACAAAATGCCCTCTGCATCAACAAAACTTCTGTTCCTTAGGGAAAAGCAGTCTAAATGCTTACTGGTAAATATTTACAGGCAGGTTCTGACACAGGGTAAAATGCTCAGTGACAATGAATTGCAGATGTTCAGTGCTGTACTGTCTGCGATGGGTTTCAGTCTTTGCAATCCACTGGTGCATGAAAGAGAGAGTTTTAGAACCAGATAAAAGTTCTAAAACAAAAAAAAAAAAAAAAAAAAAAAAAAAAAGAGAGAGAGAGAAAAGAAAAAAGAAAGAGAGAAAAAAAACCCGACAAAGCCCCCCAGACAAATCTCATGAGGTTTCTAGAACATTTAAATTGGTTTCTTCTCTTGAAAAATAAAGCAATTTTTGGAACATTTGTTTCATTAAAACAGGTAATAAATTCAGAGGATATAACACGGAATTAAAACAAGAAAATACAAATTAATTTCTTCTCTTATTTGTCTATTGTAAACATTATTGTCAGCTTAAAGGAGAATCAAAATACCTAACTCCTATTTTGATACAATTCCATTTAAAATGTGCATTTTATTTAAAAGCTGTCAAGAGATTGAGCTTCTGCAAGCACAAAAGTCGACTGCTGTGGTATTTTAATGTCTTTGTTTGAGATCTGTGAATTCGTGAAAGCTTTAAGGCTGTAAATACCTTTGTCATCTTTAAAATCTCTACATCAGGTAGGTTAGTGTTGAATGTCACATCTTTTATGTAGGTTATTGCAATTTCATCCCCGTCCATCTCCATGTACATTTTCCATTTACAATCCTATGAATAATAAAAAAAAGAGTGCTGGATTGTTAGAATACAAATAGGAAAAGAAAACCCAACAACAAAACCCAAAATGAAACAAAACTGAAAGCCGAAACAAGCGAAATCTAATCCTCAATATATGAAGGGAAGAAATAACCCAGTGAGAAAGTTAAGGGGCATGTACACATTTTATACATGTTTGCAGTACACTGTTGATGGAAAACTCTCAGTCTTCTTGTTCCCTCTTCTCTCAGCTCACCCTGTGAGGCAGCTGCCCCCTTGACAGGTCGGGATATCTCCTGAGGTGTGGTGCCCCTGCGTGGCCTCACTTGGACAGACAGCCTGCTGGAGCATGTGGCTTGGGAGCTCTGCACACCCCAGGGCAGTGGAGGGACAGGGCAGTGATGGGAGCCACCACTTGGGGTCACAGCCAGAGCTGGCAGCCAGGCACAAGGAGTTTGTCCCAGTGAACCCAGGAAAGAACGGACAAAGTCTGTGCAACACCTTCAAGACAATCACTCAAATAATGGGCAAAGGATGAGCTTATTATCACAGCCCAGTTATTTCAGATACTGAGAGCCCAGTGAGGCACTGAGCATCTTCAACTTCTGTTTGCCTCCAACTGCATTTTAATTATAAAGAAGCTCAGCTAAGAAAATAATCATAGTGAGTCTAATAAACCACAGCAATAAAAGGTATCCTTAAACAATCCCCTGAGCTGAACAGTGACAACTGGCAGCATCCTGCAGGACATCCCACATGGACTGAGTGCTGGAGCTGGGGTTCATGTCTGTGGCCAGGAAGGCTCCCACTGGGGACCAGAGACTGCCTGTCCATGGTGCAAACCAGCCAACACTTGCTGGTCTGCCCAGCAGGTGCTTTGGGGATGAGATACTGTGCAGTGCACTGAGCTCCTCCAAAAATCAGTCCCCTGAAGGACCACTCTGGCACTGAAGTGTCTCCACCTCCATACAGGAAGGAGGGAATCTTCCCTTCACAAAGACAGAAGCTCCTCCAGACATGCCAGGAGTTCAGGGGTCTGTGTCTGCCACATGCCACCTGTAAGGCAGGTGTGGGCTCAGCGCTTGCAGAAGGGAGTCTTCACCTTGGTTTTGCTCAGAAAATGCCAAAACTTTCAGTGGGGACACAGATGGACACTTAGGGCCACAGGCTTGTGTAAGTAGTTATTTGCACAGACAAACGTACAGCAGCCTAAAAGTGACCCATTTGCACAGGTGATTGATTGTCTGTGGTGTTTGCACGTGTGTCTCCCATAAGTGTAATGCAGGAGCTCAGCCTTCAGAAGGCTCAAAGCTTTCCATCACACACTGAATTGGCAATTCCAAATTAAAAGAAAACTGAAAAAGAATAATTTCTGAACTGCCACAAAAAATTGTGTTTATGACAGCATTTGGCCCTGTGTGTCCATCTGTCCGCTTTGAAAACTTCCACATTTTACAAGCAGAGTGGCCGTGTGAGTTGGTTTTCGCTCTGCCCTGGTGCGAGTTTGAGTGATGGGAACTGCAGTTCAGTGGTCAGGGCACCAACCAAGACTCAGAGGCACCAAGTTCAGTTTCCAGTTCTGCTACTGGCTTCCTGTGCAACCTGCTCAGGTGCTGAAGTCACCCTGTGCCTCCATTTCCTAATCACAGACTGTATCTCCTTGCACATCTCTTTTCTGTCCTGTTTTTCACATTTGTGAGCTGACCCAGGGCAATTCCTGCCCTGTCCCAGGCAGGTTCAGCACTGTGCACTGGCTCTGACATGAGGAAGGCACGTGCTTTGAAACAGAACAGCAAAGCAAATTGTCTCTGACTCCTCCTCATCTCTCGAACTGTGCTCCTCTCCCTACCCATGTTCTTGTTGCCAGACTTTATTGCAGGAGATTCACGCTAGTGCAAATCAAACCTGAGTTTAGAGGCAAGCTGCTTGATGATATTGTAAGTTTTACAAAAACACCTGAGCCAAGAAAAGAAAAAATATCAACATAAAGTACTATCCTCCAGTTAGTTCAACACATCTCCTGCCATCTCTGAGTAATACCAGTGCCAAGCACTTGAGAGCTAGAGCTGCACCTTGTGCCAGGGCTCCCATGCCCTCCTGACTCAGGATTTTGTGCTGTGCACTCACATTTCCCTGCAGACTAGATCTAACAAATACAATCTCATTTTAATAAACAAAATAAATCAATAATAATACCATTAGTATTAGTATTAATAATGTCATTAATATCAATAATAATCAATAAATCATCCAGGGTCTGGCAGAGGGTGGGCACTGACACTGTCTGTCCCCTTGCCAGATCTGCTGCACAGGCAGGATCCCTCTCCATGTGGTCATGGATCAAACTGCCCCATGCAGGGGGGGATGCCTGAAGCCTGCACAAACACTGCCTTCCCCAGCTCTGAACTGCATCTTCACAGAAACACACACTCTGCTGTCCCCAAATCTCCCTCTCCAGCCACACTGTGCAGATACCAAGACACCATACCAGAAAACCTGCTCCGGTCCCTTAAAAATACATGTCTCATTTTATTTGGAAAGGTTTTCATTTTGTGTTATTAGAAAAATATTATTGTAAAGGGAGGGAGAGAGGAAGGGAGGGAGAGAGGAAGGAAGGAAGGAAGGAAAGGAAGGAAAGGAAGGAAGGAAAGGAAGGAAAGGAAGGAAGGAAAGGAAGGAAAGGAAGGAAAGGAAGGAAAGGAAGGAAAGGAAGGAAAGGAAGGAAAGGAAGGAAGGAAGGAAGGAAGGAAGGAAGGAAGGAAGGAAGGAAGGAAGGAAGGAAGGAAGGAAGGAAGGAAGGAAGGAAGGAAGGAAGGAAGGAAGGAAGGAAGGAAGGAAGGAAGGAAGGAAGGAAGGAAGGAAGGAAGGAAGGAAGGAAGGAAGGAAGGAAGGAAGGAAGGAAGGAAGGAAGGAAGGAAGGAAGGAAGGAAGGAAGGAAGGAAGGAAGGAAGGAAGGAAGGAAGGAAGGAAGGAAGGAAATGGAAAAAGCAGCAGGCAGGTAACTTTAGAATCAAGGCACTTAGCAAATATCTAAGATCAGTAGGTGGTCACTTGTCTTACAAACCTAGTTCAACCAAACAGTAAATAATGCAAGATATGTGTGCTGTAGAAAGGAAGGGACATATTTCCCTGTTTTCTAATGGAGTTCCATATTCTCATAACAGGAGATGCTCATCCATTTAAGAAGAAATTTGGCTAGAAAAACCAGGCATATGAATTTCAATTTTTTGATGAACTGTAGCCATATGACTTCTTAGATCAAAACTACATTTAGTGCCAGGCATATGTGGGAAAATAACTTGTTCAACGTGTCTGGTTGATAGATATGCTTACATAAGTCCTTCAAAGATAATTCCCTGGATATCTTGTCAATCTAGCATTAAAATACCTCCCAATATCTACCTGCTTGATTTTGATCTAAATAAAAAAAATCAGCTTTTTGTTTTACAAAATTATCTAGTTTCAGAACTGAAAGGCACAACCTGCAAAACCTTGTGTGAAAACATTTCCAAATAACACTTTGACAAAGCCAATAAATCAACAGCCTCTGAAAATTACTGTAGAAAAGAAAAGCAAATCACACATGTATTTGAGCTGCTTCTTTCTCTTTGAAACAGGAAGTAAGAACACTTTAAAAATTAAGTCTCCAGCTTACTGTGGTGACAATACTCCTTTAACCCCATATGCGTTTATGTCTGCAAAAAAAAACCTGAAAGGGAAATGAAAAAAGATCAGGCACAGGCTCTAAACAGCAAACACATATCCTGCAACAACAGCTTAAAACCTTTGCTAGGGAGGCACTTCATTTTTCAAGGGGGCCCAAATAAAAGATTCATTTTAAAATCAGTGGTTGCAATAAACTTTTTTTGTTTTTTAACGATTGAAATAAAAATGGAAATGGCATTGCAGCAGATAACTGGATATTAGAAGAAAAGTAAGATGTAGCACAGGATGAAACAAATAAGAAAAAAAATGTTGGCCATGCTGATACTAAAAGTAGTAGCATGTTGATGATTTAGGTCCCCAGAAGCTCCTTTACATTCTTAGCTATTATCTATCTCAGCTGCTGAAACCTGCTGTTTTAAAGGCATTAGAGTTGAACATCTAGTGACAGCACTTGGGTTATTTATCATTATGTATCAACCTGCTACACTATATTTTATTATACTGGATTTAAAGGAAGATAACACAATTATGGTTAATTTGCTTCTCTTCTTTATATGTATAGTGTCATGACCCACCACAGCTTTGTCCCATGAGATATTTTTAACCAAAAAGAAATCCACAAGAAACTCTCCCTAAAAATTCCATTAATAACCTCTTGTAGCATGTATAGGTTGCAGGGTCTGGAACTAAGAATGTTTTAATCTCTTCAGCAAAACAATGTCTCATAATGATGTACAGGACTATTGCTGCACTGATGAAGAATCATACATAATTCAGCACCTTTCACTTGGCACCACTGTGATATCCTCATTAGCAGTGGCTCACAGTGGCTGTCAGATGGTGTCCATGCGAATGCAGGCATTATATTGTCTTTGAGATGTGCAGCTGCTTCCATGACACTGCCAGTATATAAAAACATGACGCCAGTTTGTTTTATTTAGTGCTAAACCTTCCAGTTTGTAAAAACAAGGCTGACACAGAGCCTGACATGAGGCAGTGAAAATAATTAGCTCTCATTTTCTCAGCCTCCTATTTCCTTCTCCCTGCTGTGTTCTCTTTCCACTAAACCACCACATGTCAGTCGAAATGGGAGGCAATTAGTGGGCTCATTTCAGTCCCCACAACTGTGCTGAAAAGAAAGTATTTATGATGGCACAATGAACAGCTGAAAGATTAAATAACATTTGCCTTTTGAAAAGAAAATGACTTCTAGCTAAATGGGCAATTTTTGATTATTCTCAAACAAGCTTAGAGTAGTTGGTTTTTAAAATACAAGAAAGGAAAATGAGTCATTTTTAGGTGAAAGAATCAAATAAAACTTGACACAGTAATGCAAATAACTGATGTTTTATTGCAAAATATGTAAATGTGTTATACCCTTAACAATGGCTGGTGTCTCAGGTCAGGGCAGGCTGCTGCCAGCCAGGCTCCAGCAAGAGAAGGTGGCTCCACCGCTGGTTTTGTTTCAGCTGTGCAGGCAGAAAAAAAGAGGGGCGGAGGGGAGGCCTTGCGAGAGAGATGGTCTTAAAATGTACAGAAACAAAGCAAGAGGAAGATATATTTATGTTATCAGTTGCCTGGGTGCCTCCTCCGAGCTGGAGCCCTTACTCCCCGGCAAGGCAGCAGGCACTGACTGGCTGCAGCTTCGCCTGGAGAAGCACGAGGCCCCTTAACAGTTACGCAGAGCAGCCAGCACTACCAAAAATATCTGTCCCCTGGCAGTGCCCTTCCTCAACATCCAGGGCTTTGGAGCTCTGTGCACAACAGAGTGGCACACAATAGTAAATACCAGGCACTGCTGTGTGTGCCCCGAGAACAGGGGCTTGCAGCAGGCAAGGCAAGAGCTCAGTGATGCCCCAGCATTTACCAAGAGCTGCCCTGCCATGTGATCAGAAGAAAACGGGGGTGTTGCAGTCACAGGCATCATCCACATGAGCAGCCTGCTTCTAACAGTGGGATGGTAAAGGTGGAAGCATGAAAAAGGAGTCCCTTCCCTGAGGGCTGCATGGGTGCCCTCCTGTCCTGCAGTAGCATTTCCTGTGGACCACTGTGGGGACAACGAGGTGGAGCCATGTGGACACCATGTCCCCACTGCAGCACGTGGAGTGACTACTCACACTCTGGGACCTGCAGCTCTGCAGGACATTGGCTGAGGGAACAAGGGTGCTCAGGAGCTCAGGAAAGGCATGGCAAGGCCACTGTTCTGCTGGGAACAAAGGCTTGTCTTCCAGGCTTTTGTCTGGATAGCACATGCCAAGCCTACAGATCACTGGGAACCCGTCTGTGCTTCTGCAGACCTATCTGCAGTATGTGAGAGATAACGTGTGGAAGGCAACAAGTTAATTCAGTGGCCAAGGTATAAAAATAAATCTTTAGATTAAAAAGTCTAGAAAGTCAAGTGAACAAAATACCTACCTGAAAAGTCTATGTCTCTTCAGGGCTATGGAATAATTTCTAATAGGAATCCCTGGTCTAGCACTGCCTACACAAGGATTTTTAAAGGTTTTGGCTTGAGTTCGACTTCAGTTACACTTGGATGCTACAGCTGGAGCTGATGGAGTTATACCAGCTCTACCTGATGCAAAAACAATACATGGTCCTGGAAAGAGTCTTTGGAAGATAATAGCAGGAGCTCAGACCACCTGCACTGATCCACTTTCTTAGCAGACTACAATATTCTGTTCTCAATGGTGGTGGCAATATTTTAATGTGGCTGTGGTTTTATTTTACAGCTTAGGTAATTTTTTGTGTCCCCTCACTGAGTACTTGATAGAATAGGAACAAATTTATGAAAATAGCACATGAACATAGCTACTCTGATTCTTGCATTAACTATTAGTCTTTAGTACTGAAAGTATTGTGCTTTGAAATGGAATTAAAGAGGGAGGATTTAGAAGATGAGGTTCTGAGATAAGGACAAATAACCCCATGTTAGAAAGTCAAGGTACCTGTGATTATTTTGCAAAGGGAGGGTTAGATAAAACCAATTCCTCCTCCATTTTTACTTAGTGAAGTGGGTTAAAATACCTACAGAGCACGGAGAATATAAATGACTGAAAAACTGTAGAGCTGAAATTTCAAATTATATACCTTAGCTCTTGCTTTATTTTTAAGAAAGTAAAAAAAAGAATTTATGAGTGTTGATATAGTGGGAGGGTGGGGAGGAACAAGCAGCAGAAATGGTCTCAAGCACTTGTGAAACCACATTCCAGTTACAACTATTTCAGTACTGATTTTTTGTACTGCCTGCATTTTGCTGGCCCGGGCTTCTCCGCATGAAGAGTTGGTCACAATGTTGCTTTAAAGTAGCCTTAATAGTATATTACCTTTGCCACTACATATTTAAATAATAGCATTAAAATACATCACAGTTTGGATATTCAAGGCTAGAAAATAGTTCACACAGTTAGCAGATGGCTTTGAAGAGGCTCTGCTCCCTACCTTGTCAAATGGAGGGAGAGGGAAGTGGGGAAAAATCAGGCGAAATGGTGAGCCAACTTCAAGGCTTTGTGTTTGGATATAGGTCAAATTGTGCCACTCTCGGTAAAAAATGAAAACATTCAATGGCATAGTGAAATCTGCCCTTTTGTAGACCAAAACTAAAGAATGCATCAATAGAAGGCAAAAAGACTGTAAGGCATCCTTCTCAAGGGGTTTGGTGATTCATCAGTGTGGAGCCGACATAGCTCAGGCACCTTTCCCTGATTGGGAAATTTTAATGAGCCATCCAGGATGAGAAAGCCATTGAAAATTCCCCCTGCAGTCCTGCAAATCAGCTCAAGCCACAACTGCCAGGGTTTGTTGTTTTACTCTCCGTCTTGGACTTAATTGGTGATCCCCTGCTTTTTTGTTATTTGTGGGGGAAAAAAAAGTCTAAATCTATCACCTTTCAGCTCATTGGGAACTGTGTACAGAAAGGTCATGAAAAGGCAGTGAATGGAAGTAACCACATAACTTGAACTACAAGAGTTGGAAAAGAAACCTCTAAAAACCAGGTTAGCTTTGCAGTGCTCACTCCTGATGCATTCAGAGAGCACAAAGGTCAACTGAGCTTTTATAGCCTCCAAAGATGCAGCTAAAAAAGGAAAGAAACTGTAATGAAATGACTGCATCTGTCAGCTGGTGGAAACCAACATAATCCCACTACAAGATGCAGTTTAAATTAGATAAAAAATATGGGGCTGGTAAAGCTGTTTACTGGGAAGTCAATGTTTCATTCAGCATACAGAAAAGGCTGAACATTCAAATGCTGTCCTGAAGCATATCCAGCAGGATCCTTGCTAAAAGGCACTGCCATTCCTAAGGCCTTAATTTTCTGCCTGCTGACGAAGAAAGGTGTGCTGGCTGTGCTGATGGGGCATGGTGCAGTGCCCAGGAGGGGACACCTCTGCCCTGAGGAACCATCTTCACACCACAGATCGTGCTGTGCTCTTACCAGCCAAACACACCCGAATTAACCAGCACCCCTGAAATGGTTTCTGGGTCCTGGACCAGCTTCTCCAGCACTTTTATATCTGGTGGTATTGCTGTATGTCATGATGCACTCCCCAGCTTTCGTTTGGGCCAGGAGGCTTTTGTCCCATGTGTCCATCCTGTCCCAAGCCTGGGCAGAGACACCTCCAGGGACATGGATGGCTTGGTTCCAGGTGCAACTACACCAGAAGATGCACTACAATAACTAAAGGGAAGTGGACTCAGAGCAGCACAGAGCCAGCCTGGTGTAAAACCCCCCAGCATGACCTGTTCTCCTTACAGAGCCCTTCCTGCTGCACTGCACCACCTCCCAGCTGAGCCTAATAACCTCTCTCACTGTACACAAGTCTAGCAGCCAACACACCACCCAGGGAACACACACCCTCTATGTGTAACCCAGATTTGAGCTTATTGCCTCTTTTTCCTCATGATTAAAACAGGAGAAATGCTTCTTAGTTAGGCAGCTGGTTATAGGGACTGATTAGGGTAAAGTTCCTTTGAGAAATTTATTTTTAAACTGATGTAGGCCAGCTTTTTAGCTATAAAGATGGTGGAAGGTATGATCCCAAGTGCTTCTGCTGACCTAGTTTTACAGGAACAGGCACCACTGTTTTACAAAAATGGGACATTAAAAGAAGTTTAAACTCTTCAATCCTGGTTTTCACCCTTTTCCCAGTTCATTTTGGACCAAATCTAGATGGCAGCTCAAAGCAGCCTCTAGGGGAGCCAGAAGATTGTATGCAGGGGTTTTCAAAGAAGCAAGCTAGCCAAATTTCCACAGTTTGTACCATACCAGTCTTTGCTAATGTTATGTTTAATGCAAATTACTTACCCATGTTGGCCCTAGCACCTTGCCCAAAAACTCAAACAACCTGCTCCTTCCAGTTCACTTTTTCAAACTGGCTTTGCTGCAATATCTTTAAAGGCAGGTACAAGTTAATGTGCAGATCTCAGACAGATGTTTCCAGCCCAGACATATTCAGGTGACAAATTGTGTATTCCCTGGAATGGCATCACTGAGCACACTGGAATGGCATCACTGAGCACACAGGGTGCTGCAGCAGGGCAGCTGACAGGGAAGGCATGCCTGGCATGCAACCACAGCTTCAGAGGGAATGGCTTTCTTAGAAAAGGGCCCAACAGCACACAGAGCACACAGGACCAATTAGGAGCTCACAGGGAAGGCAGGACCAAATAAAAAAGGTTGTCAGAAGCCCGCAGAGGTTATGACAACACTACACAGGCCCACTGAACTAACTCTGCCCTCTCATAACAATTCAGCTTCTGTCCCATAGACTTTGCATACAGTCTCATTTGCACATTTTGCTGTCATGGCTAAAACATCTACTCATCTTCAGACTTAAGGAGGCATTAGTACAATACGAATTTCTCTCCAGTGCTCAGAGGTCTATTTGCTCCTTCTCTTGCTCTTTCCTGCAGGTGGTTGCCCAACTCCCTGCACTATGGCTCACAGCTCATACTGGAAATGGAAGAGAGATACGAGTTTTTTAATGGACTTTTAGCTCCTTCAAGATTTAGTTGCACATGGGAGAGAAAAATGCACACCTACAAAAAAGCAGCTGCACAGCTGCATAAGCAACATGCATTCAAGAACACTGAGACAGTCTACGTAATTCACATAGTGATAAAGAAGATTTTTATAGGAAAAAGAAGTACTCAAGATAAAAGAAACAAACTAAAAAAAGAAATCTCCAGACAAAAAGCTTTTTCAAATTGATGAAATTATTTCAGTATGAGTACAAGTTCCTACTAAGTTCAAACCTAAATGCTTTCTCTGCGAGCACCACCAAGTACAGAAATCAAGAGACTTCTGCAAACAATATGCCCTGAAAGCAAAGCAGCCAGATAACATAAGATGAAAGTCAGCCTCCCACAAGTTTAGGGTGGACACACAATGCAGATTTATCAAATACAAAAGGAAACAAATCCTGCTGTCACAACCCCTGACTCTAGCTCAGAAATGCTTTGCACACCATTTCCACATAGATGATTAATTCTAAAACCCTTGAATTCAGAGTCCATGGCAAGCTGGACAAAGCAAACAAAAATGGGACAAACCTCACTCTTGAGAAAAAACAATGTGGTAGAAATCCTTTGCTGGAACATCTGGAGTCATCAACGCTTCTGTTACCACAGGGTGTAACGAGAGATCCTTGAAGCAGCGCGGCTTGGAGCTGAGGGTTGATTAGGATGTGGCACGCTGGCAATTGCTGGAGCACAGCAGTTCTGTGCAGTGTGCTCCAACCACCCTCCCTCCTTCCCCAGTGCCATGAGGGCACACAGTCTCCACCAGGACCAGTCCTGCCCAGCCAGCAGCCATGCATACCATGTATTTTCCAAACTCCTCTTGGTTGCATAAAACAGTATCTCCTTTTTGCTGAGACAAAAGGAAGTCTGCCCACCAATGTCAGGCATATGCCACTGCTCAACTGTCAATGGGTTTTTTTGAATAAATGGATTACCATTTCATACTCATTGGGATAAAAGGAACAAAATGAAATCCCAAATTATAAAAATTACAATTTAAAAAATAGTTCACAAGGAAACAAAAGCTTTCAGCCAAAACTTTCTGTGCCACTCTTTTCTTCCTTGCTTGTTCTGGGGGACAGTTTCTTATCACTGATGCAGCCCCATTTGCCACCTTGACACTCAGTCAGCAATTTCCAAAACAAGAGAATCTTCATGCAAATTTATCTTTTGTGTCCAGAAGATATTGGACCCTCTGGGTAGGGACTCTTAACCACAACAAGGGATCTAGCACTCCTAGCTTACCTTTGGACCGTTTCCCGGCTTCAAGTGATAACCGAACACAAGTTCCAGATTCACTACTTTCTCTATGCTTTCTTCAGCTCCACCTGCAGAATCCTGCCAAAAAAAACAGGCAAAGGTGAGACTTCACATCTACCACAACCCACTGGGAGACAGAAGCACACCCCTTGGTGGCAGAAAGGATTTGCCTTTCGGGTGTTGCAAGTCTGGCAGGCAGCAGAAAGGAGACATCACACTCCAAGAGGGGCAAAGGCTTCTGTGTGGGTTTAGAGCTGGTAGTAGATGGCAAGTGGGAGATGCTGCACATTTCCTGCTCCTGGCTGAGCTGCTCTGGCACAGTGCAGTGTCCCTGCGAGCATTGTGACAGCCTCTGCCACTGGGACTGCAGCTGGCACAGCAAAGCAAAGCAGCAATGATCTTTCATTTTCCTCTCCAGGGAACACAGTTTTGCAATATGAAAATTTGCTTTACGTGGATTTCACTCTATTGCTGTGCAATAAATTATGACTAAAAAGCTACTTCAGGATTTGGGGTCTAGAATTCCTTGGTTAGCTTACTGAATTAAATAAAGCAAATATCTGCTCTAGTAACACCAAAGTTCCCAAATGCTCCCTCCCTTTTGCATGGGTCTTATTACAGATTAGCAGAAAACTAATGGGTTAACGTAAGGGTGTCAAGACAATAAATCATCCTGTCACCCTTCTCTCCTATAATATTAGCAAACTGGGAAAATATGGGCTTATTCTGGGCCAGGGGTCTGCTTCTTCAGTGGTGACCAGTTGGTGGCAGCAGTTTGGAGGAATGGCTCTTCAAAGTAGTTTCTGATTAATGACAACAAGCAAATTGCAACCAGTTGTCACTTAATTTAATTCTACCGGCTCCAGGATACAAAAGGTATAAAGTAGTCAAACTTAGAACTTCCTTGAAAACAATTTCTATTATCCTATTATTTGTTCTGATGTGACCCATTGCTGCTGTTGACTCTCCACATTTGTTACAACCTCTGTAGGAACTGCAGCCTTGCCCTGCCCTGAATGGGGGAAAGTTGAGACATAAGAACAGGGAAATATTCATACCAGCACAAGAAGCATGTCTTATATCAACAGTGAGACTTACCTTAATTAATGGTGGAAAATGAAATAGATTTAGGTAGTCATGGGTTAACTTCTCAATAGCAGTCTAGGAAAAAAAAAATCAACAAAACCAGATGGGAGTTATTTAGTATCTCATCCTGCAAATACCAGCATGAAAAACAGCATAACCCCACATGCCCTGTTTTCCACTGTGGATACATTAGGGCATGTGAGAAGAGTTTAAAATATAGCCCTGTTCTGGAAACTGTTGTGGTAGATTGGCCCTGATTTGCGTTCAGAATCAGATCTGCTTAATCAGAAAAAGAGATGTTCAGGGGCCTTGCTTTTGTTGTTTTTATTTATGCTCAAATCAACCCAGGAAGCTGAGATCTTTCATTTTGGACATTATTGACTTTATTAAGTTTCAATAATTTTCCCTGTTGGAAATGTAAATTAAATATATCAGTAATGGTGTGTGGGCATGGAAAAATGGCTGATGAGCAAAAGGGGAATAAATTTGTGTGACTTACAAAGCTAAATTTGCAGGACTAGCAATTACTATACAAGTATCTCTTTACTAGCAAATTGGGATCTAAAATGATTGAGACCCAAGAGAATTATAGACACTGCTTTTATAGAATCCCTTTTCCAAAGCTTACTGCCAGAAAGCTCTCTCCTGTGGATACAGTATTACCATTACTGCTGTCATGATCACATTTCCCAGACCGTGATTTCTTTAACTCATTACAAACATTAGTTATTTAAAACACTGTTTAAAAGCAAAGTTCTAGGAGCAAAGAAACCTGTCTGTCAATCAGCTTTAAAGTTGTCCAACTGAGTTTTGTTAGTCTAAATATGCTTTATGCTATAAATGAGATGTGGAAATCGAGAAGCTGAGATTTCAGTTCAAGTAACTGTTTCGTATCTGTTTCTCCTTCAGCTAAAGAGAGCTCTCTCTGAAGATTCCCAAGCTTTTCTGCTGGGAGAATGGCCCTCCTAGGTGAAGCTGCAGCAGCACTGCCATCCAGCTCACAAGAAAACTAAGAACTACAGAGAAGTATAAAGACCACAGCACATTTTCATGCCTCATAAAATGCTCAGGTTGCTTTGAGTTCTAAATCCATATGAAGCTACAATTCTGTTTATTTTAGATACCAAATACGTTCTCTATTTAGCTTCGTAACTTTTTTTGTTGCTAATACTACTGAAACCCCATTGACTCTGTAATACTCACACTATAACCTACTGCACCATTCAATATATGCTGATAGTACCTTTAAATGGATGATGTGTCCTCTGGAAACAATTCCCATGTCCTTTAAATCCTCTTCTTCTAGAAGAAGCAATTGCTTCCCAGTGATATGATGTTCCTTAAACAAGCTAGCATAGACACTCATTTCACCAGAAGCATCGCCTTAAGATAAAAGAGGTTATTCAGAAATCCACATGGCACTTTATTGGAGGGGAGCAAAATGACCAAATGTATATTAATTCATAAATGTGAACGTGAAAGGACATATGAATAGCTTTTACCTTTTCTAGTAAGTTGTTGCATCCAGAAAAACTGCAAAAAAGAGGAATCAATCTTGAAGTTCAAATTATCAAAATCTTGTACTACAGTTATTTGGAGTTCACAAGTAATCATTCTTTTTAAAACAAAATTAAAAGTATTTCTCACTTAGGGATAAAGGACTCAGGATTCCCCAATGCAAGAGATTACTTCTATTTAGCTTTTCCAAACTGCCTTCCATTTTGCAGCCACCTTTCTCAGTTTATTGTCATGAAGAACTGAAATGACCAAAGCAGAAGCTGAGAAATGTCATGTGCTAAGAGGGCTGAAGTGAAGGAGCCAGGGCTTTTATGGTTTTTGCACTGGCTTTCCAGACAGTCCTTTGGTAAATATTAGCCAAACAACCCCATGATGCATAAGAGACAAAGGCAGTGCTTGATAGGACATTAAAATCATTTTGACACATCACTATGTCAGAGATAAATCACTAATGTGTCTTGTTTAGACTTTTAACTGAATAAGAAAGTATTAAGTTTAATTAAACTCAATGCCATTATTTTATATGAAAGAGAGGTTCCACACCCCCTAAAAAGCCCTAAACTTTTTTTCAATTAATTGCCATCCAGATGGCACACAGTGGGATAAAACCTTTGAACTCATTTTGTCCTGTCCAGGGTTGGGTCATTGGGCACTTCCACATTCCTTAAACAAGGGACCCAGGAACGCCCTGCTGGCAGTTCCCAGCTCCCACTATTTTCTGGACACTGGAGAATGTGGCTGTTTTATGAAGGTAACTCAAATTTACTCCTGGTCATTTTCAAGCCTTTCTGGGACACAAGTTTCACGAAACAAACAGCAGTAAAATCTCACCCAGATGTTCTGATCCGGCCTTCCCTCCCACCACTCCCACTGTATCAGCATTCCAGCATCAGGACCCTGGCCACAATTAACACAGAATACTCACCACATCTTCCTCGGTCCATGCACAAATATCAAAGGAGGGCAGCAACTGTGTGAGAGATATGAATTGAAAAGAAAACCATCTGACCATTTCTCTCCCCTCCACCCAAATTTTACTCTGGTGTCTGATACCATTCTGCTCCTTCTTCCCTGCAAAGTGCAGGACTTAAGCTGCAACTCATACTGATGTACTAAACCACTGCATTCACACTGATTGTGGGCTGGCTCCAACAGCATGTTGGCAGTGTTAAATCGATCCTGCTCCTCTCTGCAGATAAAATTACCAGCAGATCTCCAACAAAAACAACTTAGGAAGCAAAAGTAAACCTTCTGATGGCAAGGGACTCTATCTGCCTCTCCTCTTGGTTCTGACACTACAGGAAGGCTTTTGCTATGGCTTTGGTCTGCAATGAAAATAATGCTGGGATTATGACTCCCTCCCAAATGATGGATGTTTTCTGCAAAAGGAAGGAAAACTTTCACTGGACAGCAGGGAAAACAGAATTTGGAGTCTGGCCACTGCAGACTGTCTTCCCACCCATATACAGACAAGCCCCTCTTGGTTTCTGCCACTGCTTTGTAACGACTCCTCTAAGGCTGGAGGAGTGCAGCACTTCCCAACCTCCTCCTACACTTTGTTGGATGCAAGATGGTGTTAGCTCTTGAAGCACTAGGAAACCACGGAGGAATGGCTGCATTAAACAAAATTCTGGAATGATTTGAAAACTGACAGAGGAGAAGATGTCACTGTAACAGTGATTGTCATTTTACATATTCAAGTATATGGTACCCAAAGTGGCATCTTCTTGGCATTTTTATTCAACTTAAAGGACTACCATTATAATTGTTGTAGATCTGTATTTGGACAGTCAGTGTCTCCCAGAAGCTCAATATCATTATGTAGTTGCAGACTTTTTGATGTAGATAACAGTGATTTATGAGAGACTCAGCTTGGTCACCCCTGCCACCCCCAGGGTCCCCAGACCCCACCCACAAGCCAAGCATGTCCCCTAGGCAGGTCCTCACCCCAGCACCTCCAGCTGCACACTAAGTGACCTGCAGCCTGGGCAGAACACTGTGAGGCAAAAGTGGAGCTGGGGGCAACGCTAAAGGAAAAGGAAGGTCAAGTGGCAATCATGAACCCCCTCAGGAGGCTGTGAGTTGTGCCTTTTGTAGGTACTTAGAGTCAAACTGGCTGGTGCTGCAGCAGGAGCCTGGTAAAATGATTTGTGCAACTGAAAAATTTACTGCAGAAGTCCAATAATGCGTTTTTAGATGTACAGTGGGTTTTTTTCTGCTTTCTTCTGGTTTAAATATAACCAGTGGCAGCAGAATAGTTCTGTATTATTTCTCTCTTTTTTCTTAATGGGAGAATAAAGGAGAAATGTCACACATTTAGTAAAACAGAAAAGTGACTTAAACCAGCACACAATAAGGAACCTCTTTGAAATCCAGCGTTTTACACAGTGACACAAATGCATAAAATTTACTGTCAAAATGTTTATTGCAAAATAGAAGTTTGGAACAAAAGAGAAGCAAGGGAAAAGTTCACACCAAAAGAAAGTTTATGACACCAATCGAGGAAATTGAATACATTGTATGATTTCTTTTTGTTTGTTTGCTTTGGTTTTACACTGGAAAATCGAATCCACAGTGTGAATAAAACAAGACATGGTATGTCAAGTGCAATAAAGAAAATAACTGACACTGCAAGATTTTACCACACACAAGTGTAACATTGCATGTTCCACACAAATGATATATTCAGTTTACAGCACAAGAGTCTTGGCATAGGCACTGCGCTCAGCTTCGCTTTTTCAGAAGGGAAAATGAAGTTTTCTAACACTGTGAAAATATTTTCTATTCGAATTCCATCAGTTCAAACCTGAAGTGTAAGTAGCATCGACTCCTACTATTCAGTATAAAACTTCTTCAGTAGTGCAAAAGCAAGAAATGCAGTGGACTATATCTGACTTTAAAAGGCATATGAGTATTTAGCACACAATATAAAATGTTAAAAGAAAATAATTGGTTCTACAGTTTTAAAATTAAATCTTCACACATCAGAAATCTCTGTGCAGATTTTACAGTGTACACTAAGTTGAAGCCTGGGGGAAAGGGGAAAGGTCTCTCCTCCAGATTCCTACCAGTGCATTTTAAGGGCTGTGAAAATTACTAAATGAACTTACTTTTTCTACCTGAACATTCTAACTAGGACTGTAGTTAAAACCTCTGTCAAGTCAGAGGTCTTATTAAAAACCTGTAAAAGCCGCCTGATTACAGATAAAGGAAGTACACAACTAAAGACACACAGTAACACTGCTCAGTACTTAACAGCTATATGCACACTACAGATCTATTGCTACTGCTGAGAGCAATACCTACCCATCATTACTGCATAAGATATTTAACTCAGAATAAACACTTTAAAACCCAGAAGGAAAGGGAATCAACATCTAAGAAAAGCTCTGGAATGATAAGCAAATGACAAGCCATGAACATGACTGTGTGACAAGAGGCCATGCCAGACCTCACCTCCAGAAAGCCCTTCCAGTCCAGAGGGGACAAGCTCCATGTCAGGGAGCACACAATGGCTGGCAACGCAGCACACCCACACCGTACCCCAAGGCACTTGCTACACCAAGAAATTAATGATGACATTGTCACAAAAATGACTAGATCAAAAGTTTTCATAAAGTCCCATTCCCATACTTTTTCACCACTGCTAAAGAAAAGGAGTTGGGAGTTGGACATCCTGTCTTGGTCCCAGCTGACCATTAAGCAAGCCAAAAGTCGATCCTCCCCATTCTTTTCTGAGGCCATTTACGCACCTAAGTTCATATGTGCAGTACAGCAGCCTGGTAAATATGCCAAGTTCAGGCCTGGTTCTTACCTTTCCCCTCCATCAAATGCAGTGATATTTTACTGCAAATACCTTCAGGCTTTATGGAAGACAGAGGAAACTGGAACCCAAAAGGCCTGGCAGGGCCTAGTGAGCTGAGAGGTGTACAAGGCACAGGAAGGTTTTTGGTGGTTTGTTCTGGCTTTGGCCCAGAGCAGCCAGAGAAATGCCTTCTGGGTTTGGTTAATGCTTGCATTAGCTGACACACGATGGGGCTCTGGACTGCTGTGGAGATTTGTATAACCTGACAGGTAGACAGGTAGAAGATGGACTCGGATACACTGCAGAGCAAAATCAGGTGTGGAAGATGAAATACTCTGCCCTCCTCCAACCACCATACCTACCCACCAGAGCCATTTTCAAAGCCTTTATCTAGTGAGAAGCATTTCAGAGGCAGAAACAACACAGCTTGATTCTCACATATGATAACCAGCTTGCAAACTGGAGACCCCTGGTGTGAAACTCATCACAGGAAAGCAAAAATGCAATTAATACCACTGCTTTTTTAGTAAGCACAGCCAATATCCTAAGTATAATACTACCTCAACTGTATCAGAAGAGTTTGTCACGTTATCACCTTATCTACAATTCAGAGGACACCTTTGCTACTTTAAATGCGTGGGGAAGTTTTAGAAGAGCTTAAACTCTTCCTTAATATAATTTGCTTTGAGAAACAACATGGCGAAAAAAAGGCGAAGGGGAAAAAATCCATCTTGCTTCATTAAAAAATACTGAAACAAGTAGGTAGAAATTACTACAAGCACGTTACCACATTCTGATGATATTTGCTGATATAGGTTACACACCTGGGTAAGCCCAACACCTTGAAGACAGACCTAAACCTTGTGATGTTGGAACTATGAAAATCTGTGCCATACTACTTAAAAACTATTTTTATTTCTGTAAAGATTAAGGAGTTAATTTACAAATTCACTTAAAACCCACACAAACATAAATGTGCATGAAGTGCTCTAAGATTGTCAAACACCAAAAAAGTGCAAAATATCAACGCTAGAAACAGATTTTTTGGGGTTTTTGAATTAGAAATGTACTGAACCAAGTTTTGTTTTCAGTTGTACATCCCTACACTGCTTATGTGGTACAGTAATTTATGCACAATGATACACATCTTAAGACCTGAAGTGCACATATTACATTACACAAATCCATCAAATTTTGCTGAGTGCAAAGTGGCAGTTACAAAAATACTATCACTGCTGTGGGTGTTAGCAGACGTAGACTTACAAAAACAGTACAAATCTACACTGAAAAAGGCTATTTGTTCTTATTTCCATTTCCTTATTTGCCCTTCCAAGTCTCTTTTTCTCCCTAAAATCAGGTTGCTTTGATGGACCTAAGAAGCCATCCCCACGTGAGCCAAAAGAGTTTCTCCTTGGGATACTTTGAACATTTACTGTATCATTTAAATGATAATAGCTTCCAGATACAAGAGGGAAGTTCAAGTCAATAGGTTTGGGAGTGTCTGGAAGAAGGCTAAATGACATCCTCTTGCAGGAACTACAATCCAGTGCAGAGCGAATGGAGCAGGCCAGCCTGAGCACAACACTTGTACCTTGCAAGTGTCTGGATGAGTGCTGATGCTTAAGGATAAAACAATTCTTTCTTCCTCACAACCCAAAGAGGTGCCCACTCTAGAAAAACTTCTTCAAAAAACTTTGTTTTGTTGAGTGAACAGGTAATGATTTCAGGCCTGTTGTTATCTAATGTATCCATTTTTCTCTAAGCTAGCCACAAAACACCATAAATATATAGGTTAGAGCTGTGTAACAGGCAAGCCTATAATTAAAGAAGCCACTCAAAACCACAAGTTTTATAAAAGAAACCCTTCCAGTAATTGAGAATGGAATTTTGATGGCTTATTCCCACTACTGCTGAACTACACAGTAACGTTTTTCTTTTGAAATCCTGCCCTTCTTCCTTGGCAAATATTTTACAACATCTTCCTTTCTAACCTGCATCTGTGTTCGCGCTGGTTTCCCTCCCTCCTTCTGCATCACCACTAAAGGGGTCATCAGGAGAAACATCCTCACTGCTCTCAACATAAGTGCCTGGCAGGCAATTATTGCAGCAGATCGTTAGACACTGAGTTTTATGGTAAGCTGTAACAGCAGTGACAATACTTTAAAAGTAATGTAGCTGCAAAAAACAGTTATGCAGAGTCTAGTAAATATTCCTGACATTACTGCCAGATTCTACTATGGACAATTTCACACAAGCCACAGTAGTAGGGCCCAAGCTGAAATGTCACAGTGGCTTCTCTTTGTCCTTTCCCAAGGATGGCACATCCTGTTTAGCAGATACAACAGAATCAAAATTTACAAACACCAATTTTTGCTCTCAGGTACAAGAATAAGTCCATCAAAGTTAATGAGGCTTCATGGATTCACATCAACATAACTGAAAATTAGCTTCTAGATCACAATATCTGATAATAGATGCAGAGGTCTGATTGCAGTTTACTTTCCTAGAGTGAATTATACACACATGCACATACACGTGAGGTGAAAAAAAAGAACATTTATAGAAATCATCTACTAATAGGGATTATCTGAGTTCTGCTGCTATTCCATTTTTAAACTACATATTTAACTAACCCCTCTCTTCCTCCCCAAGCTTCTCTGTTCCTAGAAACTTATTTGTGACTTCCCACAATGCTGCCTTAAAAACAGCTTTAAATTAAGAAACACAGCAAACCCCTTCACTACAACAGGAAGAAAGAATGGATGTAAAAACAGCAAATCTGGAAGTACAAGCATATGCATATGACTGACAATTAAAGGGGTAAGGGAAATGACAAAAAACACAAAAGAAAAATTTGAAGTACATTAATGGCATTAATGGCATTGAAGTTTCTCCCAGTATTTCTGGATCTTAAATTTATCAAGCCATAGTTTCTGTAATCAGGCACTAGGAATTATAGATATAATCATGAAATAATAATAATCTCAATTAGTTTGGAAAGTTTAGTTCCAAATTTCATCAAAGCAGAAATAAGTCAGCACAATCGAAACAGAAACAACATATCTTTCAACACACAAATACGCTCAGCCTGGTAAATATGTTTTTTGTTGTTGCTGGTTTGCTTTTTGTTCTTTTACAGGATTTAAACAGACCAAACTGACAGGATTCTTGTTCTAAAACTTTATTGTTTTGCTTTGCTAAAACGATTTCAGGTTTAACTCTACAACTTATTTCATTCGCTGCTATCATCTGTGTCATCAAAATCATCATCATCATCATCATCGTCATCTGACCAGTCGAATTCACTGAAACCCAAAGCCATGTTGATTTTCTTCCCTTTTCTCATAGAGGTGGTTTTAGAAGAATTCTTTTTGGCTTGCATGTTTATCTGCATTCCAGAATGCAGGACAGATCCTGCTTTGTTCAGAGAGAAGATATCCCCAAAGCCCGTCATCATCAAGGCCTTCAGGCTTTGGTTCATGCCAGCTACCTCCCCGTTACTTGTTGCTGTGATCTGACATGACATCTCTGCACTGTTTGACTCCTCTGTTTTAGATTCAAAGTAAGACTCCTGAGACATTCTTGCAGCAAGAGGTAAGAAAAACTATTTAAAAGGAGGAAAGGACAGAGCAAAAGTGAAAGTTAGAACCAATTTAAAAATCAAGGAAAAAGACACCACCAGATTAGTCAGCAATCAACAGAGAGCATACGATTAGTGAATCTAAACATGGAGGTCAAGTAAGAATTCATTAAAACAGATAGCATCCTTCTGGGGTCATTGTTCTTAAACCAAAATCACTGAGTGGCATGGCAAGAACCACAGGCAACAGAGCTTTCATGACAAAAGAAGGTTCAAACTCTTCAATCCTTCATTTTGTACAGCACAAAACAGAATATGACATTTCCTAACCAGGTGGACTGGTTCCAAGGCAATTGGAGCTGCTTAATTCAACCTTTCAGGATTGAAGAATAAATTGGGTTAAGACCAGAGAAGCCAAACAAGCTCTGCAGTTTGATGCAGAAGCAGCAGCCCCTAAATATCAGAAATGAAAGCAGCAGCAGACTGGTTTAGAGTGTATGCTCAAAAGGAGAGAAAGGGTCACCCTGCAACAGCCAAAATCAGAAATGAGTCTCTCACCAATGCAAAGGACAGGAGAACTTGCCTCCAGCCTGCACCAGCACCACACCTTCAGAAGCCATCCCAGAGACAAGCAGGCAGGGGAAGAGGGGTGGTTTTGGTCAGCTTGTCAGCTTCTTCAGCTTTTTTTTTTCTTTAGTGGTATCAAGAGACATCTGTCAATTGCTTGTACATCATATTAAATTTCCGCTAATCTTCACTTACAGATAATGGCATTCTCCTGACCCAGTCTGTTTGTAGTAACAAATGAAATATGGCCTCTTCAGGTTAATCATTAATGCCTCTTCAGAGTGGCCAGGCTAGTAACCTCTGTGACATGTTTGCCTGTGCTTCACATGGAATAAAAACTCAGGAGTTTCACCCTAAATTAAACTACCTACTTGGGAGTGTCAAACTGAGGCACTACTAAAACAACAGCAAAGGAGCTGTGTGGGGCACTAGCACCTGCACTAGCATTTCTTTCCAAAGCATTTGTAAAACTACCTTGTCACAGACATCTTTCATGAAAAATCCTTCTTTAGGATTTTTCCTTGTTAGAAGCTGCGGTTTCAGCAACCAAATGTAAACAATTATTATCTGCTGCGGTGGAATGCAACAGGTCCACCTGTGATTGGCCCATCTTGGATGTTTATAATTAATGGCCAATCAAGGATGGAGCTCTCTCAGACAGAGTCCGGGAGAGCTGCTTTGTTATTCATTCTTTTCTATTCTTAGCTAGCTGTCTGAAGAACCTTTTTCTTTCTATTTCTTTTTAGTATAGTTACAATGTAATATATATATCATAAAATAATAAATCAAGCCTTCTGATCGTGGAATCAACATTCTCATCTCTTCTTTATCCTGAAAACCCCTGTGACCACGGTCACACTACCTACCCAAAATTCATGGGTTTTCATATCTTTTTTAAGCTAATCAGAAAACTGACTGAAGAGTCAATGGCAGTTGATCAAAACAAGTTAGAGGGGTGATTATGGTGATGCCCTGCTTTTGTAACACTAGAGGCTTCACAGCCAGGGTTGCTCAAAAAGTGCCCATTTCTTGGTAAAACCACTTACACTGACTAATTTTCAATCATTAAAAAAGACAGCATCTGTCTTCTGTTCCACTTGAGTTTTCCCTTCTTACAAAGACTTACTATTTGCATTTTGGTTAAGTAAAGTTAGTGATCAGGGTTTAAGAAAGAAAAATAAAAAGAAGTTGGCATGATGGGGTGCTCTAAATAGTCTTCATGCATCCTACTGCTACGTGATGAAAGAACCTGCAGCTAAGCTTTTGTACACCTGGCTCTACAAAAACCTCCAGTTACACCATCAACAGTGTGCTAGCTGGATCAAGCTCTTCCTGATAAAAAGAAGGAATATTTCAAAAACAAGACCTAGCACACACACTTCATCGCCAGGTAGTTATAGTTACTTTAGATCCACAGAAGAGCATCCCCGACATGGGAAGAATTCCCAACAAAAATCAACAAAGCTGCAAATCAGCTCTCCACTGAGACACCTTTCTGGGTCATTGACTGTTCAATGTCTGAGAGTGGGTAAGCTGTGAATGGCTCATTTTGCAAGTTATAATCATGTTACTTCCTCCATATTTTGCCATCTCGTTATCTGGAGAATTTAAAGAGTTTGCTGGGACGGGACATGCCTTTAGTGACACACTGCATATGATGACTATCAGAAGAGACCCTTAGAAATGGTTAGGATCCACCAGTCTCTCTAAATTCCATGGTTAAATGACCACCTGCAGGTACGGGGCATCACAGGTGATAGATGGATTTCATGTCCTGCTCACTGTCTTCCTCTAATAAGATATTCATCTTAGCTACATACACTACCATCGCAAAGTCAAATCTTCTTTCAAGAGAAGTCTCCCATTCCTTGGCAGCTATGGATATATTTTACTCCACCAAAATGCTCCGATTTCCTCGTGCTAGAGGCTTTTGGAGATCCGCACAAAGGAACTTGCAGAGATCAGATTCAAAGGAATCTGTTGTATAAGATGCAGCAGAAATAGGGTCAAAATAAGAGCAGGGAGAAATGCACAGAAGCATTTCTAAATATTGGCCTCATCCTTCCCTCATGCTGAAGTGTGTGAAGCTATACTTTACTCATTGGAGCAGAAGCAGCCTGCCACTCACAGTTACCTACCACACAGGACGAAGCTTCTACCAATCCTATAACACTGGAGAATGAAGTGGCAGAGACAGCTTCACTGTTCTCCTGTCACTTGGTTTAAATTTATACTCCTGCACACCACAGCTGGCCTGTGGTCTTTGCTGCACAGACAAGTGAAAAGGTGACTGCAGAACACAGAGCAGGGACAGGAGTACCAGCTAAGACACCACGAGGCCTAGTTTTGGCTAAGAACCAGGTTTATACCTGCTGGGAACTCTAAGATGTGTCACAGTTCTAGTTGCCATATCTTTACTCCTGCTTTTATAGTCAAGGTAGTTTAAAGTCAAGTCCCTGTTGTAACCCTCAAGTTTGATGCTGCTGAGCAGACACTGCCTGAACTAATGGAGGAAGACAGATGCTTGACTCCCAAGGATTACATCTTGCAAACAGAATGCCCAAAGATATTTTGCAAATGACTTACAGCTATGAATTTACAACATGCGTAACCAGTGCTACGAAAAACCCCAATCCTGGTTGAATAAGCCCTTTTTTTGACAGTATATCCAATTTTTTCCTATAAAATGGCTATTTAAAAAATACGTTCTAAGTTCACTTAAGATGTATGGAAAAAACAAACCTATATTTGTCTATTAGAAGAAATTGCACCTAAATGCAATAGGACAGTTGGGTTAATGCTATGCAGAAAGACAGTTCATGCTCAGCACAATAGGCCTTAGCACAATGCTTTATTCTTGCAGCAATGCCAGCTCTAAGTGAAAAGTACAAGTCATAAGCAAGTACAGGATAAAAAAACCCTAGGGCCTTGCTGGTGAAAAGGTTTGCTCATTAAGGCTGTGTCTCATGCTGTGCTCAGGATAGAGGATGGCCCACAGCTCAGTTACTAGAATATGGCAAGTGTTAAAGCAGGCATAGAGATATCTACTGGAAACACACAGAATCTGCACATAGGAAAACATTTATCCTCCGTGATTTCATTGCTGCATGTTCGCAGCTGGAACATAAATACAACTTCATTCAAAGAACAGCAATAAGCTATGCCTTAAAAACAAGTCATATGTAAATGGGTCTGGCTGGAATCAAGGTTATTAGTAGGATAAAATTGTGCATAAGAAAAATCATACGCTACTGCAATCTCAATTTGGTATTTTAAAGCTAGTGCTTTAAAAACAAGTAGGTATCACAGTATTTTTTTAGCAACTCTGTTGTAATGTCTCGCCATGCACTAACCCTGTGGTCCTCCCTCTGCCAATCAGTGGTTGAAGAGCATAGTATTTCATCAAGAAAATCAAAATAATGCAAGAAGTTTTTTTATTCAATTTATTAATAGAAATGTGGGAGTTCTACCAGCTGGTAACCGGCCAGTCAAAGTTATGTTAACTATAATTATGAACAAAACCTTAAATTAATACTTTGAATTTTGACCTCCTTTTCACAGAATGGGAATTTGCTACTTCTCAAAGAAAAAGAACAGAATCAAAAAAATCTGCATAAGTTTCACAACATGCCTTCTGGAAGATACAAATGATTTTTACATTTAAGACCAAATCCTGCATCCCATAAAGTCTACAACTTTCTAGTTGAAAAAAAGAATTTATTGAATGTAAACAAATTTTAAAGCTGAGAACTCTAAATAAATCAATGGACACTACTTAAAATGCCCATGTCACAATATTAACTATCAGTAATATATGGTACCTAATGTATTAGATGAAATTTTAAAAAAATATTGTTATCTAGAGTGATGCAATAAAATTAGCCCAGAGGAACAACTAAAAACAGGAGCACTACTTCCTTAGTACGTCTTGAGATTTACATAGACAAAGCTCCAAATCCTTCTGACACAAGATGAAAGGCTGAATTATTGTCTACTTACAGGAGTATTTGATTGTTCAGTTAACTTCTGCTCCCACATCTTCAAACGTCTCTCCCGTTCCTTTAGTTCCTGCTCTTTAAAGCTCAGATCACGCTCCAGTTTCTTTAGTCTCTCTAAGGTTGCCTCAATTTCACATCTGCACGGAGACAATTTGTTACGTCTTGTCTTTTCCTGACAGATATAAATTGTTCATAATTCCCACTTGAATGTTAATTAAATGTGAAAGGCTGAAAAGTACAATACTAACTCAAGCAGTTCATTTAATTACCAAATGCAAAGTCTTTCATGGCTTTAGGAAGAAATGGTAATGTTTATACTTCAGACCATAACACCTTCAGTTGAAGAAAAATAACATTTAAAAGAGTAAAATACCATATAACAAAAACATTTTTAAAATGAAAATGCCTTCTTTGCCCCCAACATCAGGAAACATGATCTGATCCATAAAGAAACTGCAATAAGAACTGGTAATGGGACAAGCATTAACAACACAATACAGGCAGTCCAAGAAGTCCATTTGTCTGGGTTTATAACTTGACTATGAATACTACTTGGACTTACACTCAAAATGCACAGAAGCATTTTGTGGGGGAATGTTTTTCCCACTTACCTTCCTGTTTCTTTAGGTGAAGATACAAAAGCAAAATTACAAACTATGATATGAGCCAGCCCTGCAATTGGTTACAAATATAAGCTTCTCAAGTTTGGAACAGTTGTGAAAAGGATTTGGTTGACTTTTCTCCAGTTCTCACCATACTTGCAAAGTTATGAAAAGCAGGAAGGGTAGGAAATTAAGGCAGTACTCTAAGAAAGTTGCAGACACCATCTGTATTTGGTTTCACTGCACACACCTCCCTTAACAAAGTAGTTTTCTTTGACATACTTTCTGATGGAAGGTGTATTTTTAAACACATGAACTGAACTGCTCTTGGAAAAGAGTTTAACAAGTTTTGCACTACACAAATACACAGAAGGTGAACAACAATTCTGTCACCAAAATCAGACATATATTTTGCTTGTGGGGTAAAAAAGAAAAATCTATTAGTATCAGAGGCTGTACTTGCACTTAACATTTCTGTGCCTGTTTGGGAGACTGTGCACTGTATCCTGACAGTTGTGGGAAGAGTCAATCACAGTGTTTCATTTTTCTCCTTGAAGAAGTGAGCTCCTAAGAAGACAAGAGATCCTAAAGAGAGCTCCGAAAATAGCTATTTGGACTCTGCAAGGTTAAATATTCTGCTCAAACTTCCACATTTTCTTGAGTTAACACACTGTGAACAAAATATGCTCCCTCTCATGTTTTTAAAAAGAAAGTAGAAGGACTAACAGAGTTAGTTGTCATTTCTGTTTGGGGTGGAGAAAGAGAATTACTTGTTTCTGTAAATCTCCTGTCCTGGCACGGAATGATTAAACTCTTCTCCACTAAAACAGTTCAGCCTCTCAATGTGGGAAAATAGCATACCCAAAGAGTCTAAGCAAATCAAATAATTTAAAAATTCCAAATTCTATGGATTTTTCATTTTGATAAGACATCTCTGTCAGAGTGCATTGCTTAAAAAGTACACTGAAAGGATTCAGAGCTCGAATAACCAGAAAATCCTACTGCAAACTTTACCACCATGCTTAATTCTACTGCAGAAATCAGCCACCTGGGGGAAAGGCATTTATCACACTTGAGTCCTGCTGAGTGAGCTGTTCTATGTGGTGGTCAGAACAAATACCCCTCGTAATTATCATGCTTCAGATTTAAAGAAAAATTCTCTATCATATTTAGGCATGCATAAATTAAGACTGATCCCTGTGCTGGGTAGAAAGTGGTCACACATCATAATAAAGAGACAACAAGGGAACAAACTAAAAGGCACTGGACCGAAGGTCAGAAAGTGACTCATCCCCAGACACCCATATCCCTCATAAACCCTTTCTGTCAGGTGAAACACATACTATGCTAGCTACTGTGGAAACTACAGAGCAATTTGAGGGCAGTTGCAAGCACTGCTTTTCTTAGTTTGTCTCTCATCATTGCTTCTACTTACATACAACTCTATAATTTTTTAAATATGTAAATTACATTCTCTTTTAAAATAATATTATGCGCTAGGGGAGTCCTGGTAACAATAGTTTTCTCTGTGTCAAAAGTCTATTTTGTACTGTAATTATCTCTCTTCATTAGACAGAAACTTCTCTTAAAATAAAAGGTTAGTCTGCAAAAACAGTTGTATTCTGAAAAATAATTCCACTGCATAAAGAAACTGTGTAATTAAAGAGAAAGCTACTGTACATTGCCCAGTTAATGAGTCTTACTCCATAAATGAAGCAGCTTGAAACATTATACATGGTAGGACATGTGGATTTGTTTGCTTCTGTAGTTCTGCAGTGTGAGTTTACTGGTTTTTGTAGAATAGTTTCATTCCGTGACACAGAAGAACAAATACTAATACATTACTAGAAACTATAATGACAAACATTCACAGATTAAAAACAGTAACTGGCATTTCTTTATATGCCTTGAATTGCTACTAATACACTAATGTAAGTATCACTAATAAACTATTTTAATCATTGGAGCAGCCACTTGTGGGGAGAGGATGGAAGGAGAGATGCAGTCAGTATATATGACTAAATGCAGACAAATGGGATCTCTCACTGAATTGGAACATCATTACTTCTACAGTAATTTTTTCTGACTGTAATACAAGTGACTTGAGAAAGGGCTCCAAAAAGATCACAGAATATGAACTTAAACATAGGGCCTATGCAACTAGACCTATGCAAATCAGGCATAAGGTAGTGTCCCTATTTTATTAATAATAAAAACGTGCAGAACATGCGTGGAACAGTTAGGAAAAAGACACTGAATTATTTTAAGGAAATACAGAACAAGCAGATCATAATGTGATATTAATATAAAAATGAATACCAGAAAATGTTGCAAATAAGACTGCATTATATAGGTAAGTCAAAGCATCGTTCATATTATCAACTCCAGCAGTCGTGCATAGACTCAGCCCACTCTCAGTTTTCATGCCAGCCAGTCAGTGATACTGAAGACTCCAGTTACTTGCTGTTGCAGCTACAATTTTGGCATGTCTATATAAAAAGGACCTCAGCTTGCCTTTTTTAAGAGTGGGGAAAAACACAATTCAGCTTGTCTGAGCTTTGCTTTGGTTAAGAGCAACGTCCTTGTGAAAGTGCAGTATCTGATCATTAATTCAGAAGTCCCTCAAAGGAACAAGCATAATTTTTACTTTTCCCAAGCCCACCCTTCTCCAGTGCTCTGATATCCAGCCTTAATTAAAATTCCCTATTTTGTGGTAATACATCTCATACATTTCACTATATCTTTGCAAATCACTATGGGATAAAAAAACATGGGAAAAAATCAGTAAAAGCAAAGATTTTTTAATGCAGAAGTTAAAATACATTAAACTAATGTGCAGTTGTTTTTAGTAACAAACTTAGGTCTCTTTTAGTTTATCCTTTGGGAACACTTTATGCATCTATCATCTACTTCAGGTGGCAAATTTTTTGCATACTTTCTGTTTATTTGGCTAAACATTCACGAAAACTTCCATACAGACATGGCTTTCGCATCAGGGCAGGAAGCTGTTACCAGAATTTGGATAGGAGAGCACCCCTCCAGCTTCCAAACAAGTGCCCACATCATTTGTGCTCTTTCTGAATGCTGTGTTTTCATTTCAGTTCAATTCAAAAATCATCTTTGCTTTCAGGCAAATCATGTCCCATCATGAATTTTTATTTTCTCTCTCATACTTCCTTGTCTCTAAGCCATTTATTCTTCCAGAAAAAATGTCACATTTCTTTTTAACCCAAGTCTCCATGGTAAGAAGTTTTTCAATTACTTGATAGTACCAAAGAGCTCTTTGTTGCTACATTGCTTTTCATTAACACCTTTTCAGACATTCCTCATCTGAGAAATTTGCAAGAAATGTGCAAGAAATACTTGGGCCACTTGAGTCACACTTCAAGAAATAAATGGATTAAGTTAAACAACGTTTGTCACCAAATGTCAGTACAGTTTTTATTTTGCTATATTTGCTATATTGGCAAGAGTAGTTATGTAAGTAGTTATTAGCTTTTCCTAGTGGCAATTGAGTACCTGCTCATCTTTTAAATATTTTTAATATAAGAAACCCCTCAGTAGGATGTACTTTTTTCCCAACCCTCCTTGTTCTATTTGCTGTCAAACCCACGATATGCTCAGAGCCTGCATAAACAACGGCGCCACGCAGTTGGGGTACTTTAAACACCGCCCGGAGCGCTCAGCACTGGGCTCCGGGTGCGGGGCCCAGCGGTGCCCACAGCAGCGGCAGCAGTGCAGGGCAGGGCCCAGCGGTGCCCGCAGCAGCAGCAGCGGCAGCAGTGCGGGGCAGGGCCCAGCGGTGCCCGCAGCAGCAGCAGCAGTGCGGGGCAGGGCCCAGCGGTGCCCGCAGCAGCAGCAGCGGCAGCAGTGCGGGGCAGAGCCCAGCGGTGCCCGCAGCGGCAGCAGTGCGGGGCAGGGCCCAGCGGTGCCCGAAGCAGCAGCAGTGCGGGGCAGGGCCCAGCGGTGCCCGCAGCAGCAGCGGCAGCAGTGCGGGGCAGAGCCCAGCGGTGCCCACAGCAGCAGCAGCAGTGCGGGGCAGGGCCCAGCGGTGCCCGCAGCAGCAGCGGCAGCAGCAGTGCGGGGCAGGGCCCAGCGGTGCCCGCAGCAGAAGCAGCAGTGCGGGGCAGGGCCCAGCGGTGCCCGCAGCAGCAGCGGCAGCAGTGCGGGGCAGGGCCCAGCGGTGCCCACAGCAGCAGCAGCAGCAGCAGCAGTGCGGGGCAGGGCCCAGCGGTGCCCGCAGCAGCAGCAGCAGCAGTGCGGGGCAGGGCCCAGCGGGCCCGGGGGCGCTGCGGGGCGGCCCCGCGGGCGGCGCAGTGCGGCGCTGCCGCCAGCAGATGGCGCGCAGCCCCCGCCGCGCGGCCGGGCCCGGGGCCGCCAGCGGCGCGGCCGAGCCGGGGCGGGCCCGGGCCGGGCTATTTATACCCCGCCGTGTGACCGGGGGCGTCCCAGCCACAGCTCAGTTTTTCCACTCGCTCCATTAAAAATCTACGTCTTGCTTTTCCTTGGAAGGCAGCGGAAGAAACGCGGGATTGCCGGGCTTGACACAAGCCCCGTTTCCATGTGCTCCTCCCCATCCTCCACCCCGTCCCGGTTTCTTCGATGCAGGGAATCTTTCGGTATTTGTGCTCCCTGCTTATTCGGCATAGAGCCAACGCTTCTTAATATAGAGCGAGGCACGATCATCTGCAAAAATCATCTCCCTGTGCAGATCTGTTTTCAATATTCCATCTCAAACAGAAGGCTTTACTGGGAAGCAGCAAGTTTTCTAACCCACAAATAAGCTTCAGGGACAGGTTTTTGAAGTTTTGGCACATTCCAAAAAAGAGGATGGAAATTTTACTGCAAAACTGTAATGTAATAAAATTGTCTCAAATATCATCTCCATTTCTAATCACTTATTTATGAATAACAATTACAATCAGCAATAGCTAAAATCATATGCTCAAGCAACACTGGAACACTGTAAAAAACAGGACTGGCATGGGCATGGGCTGGATGTGTGAACACACAGCTGACAAAGGAGAAAACACATAAAAAATGGTGAAGTGCATTCAAGTGAGCACAAATAGAAGCTTGACTTAGAAGGTGGGGTTTTTAGGCCCCTTATCCTTTTTTGGTTTTAATATTAACATCACTGATACATTTCTAGGAAAATGGCATCAAAGCTATATGTTATCTGAGTTCTTTTGCCCCCACACTATTGACTGAAACCTTGTAATTGGTTTTAAGATGTGAATCACAAAACCATAAATACCATGATGCCTAAACCACTGTAATAATAAATATAGGCTACAGCTAAGTGCATTGGCTCCTAATACAAGTTTCGCAACATTCTGGGCATTCCTGAAAAACAACAAGGTAAGTTATGTTCTAAAAATACTTCAAGCACACATATTTTCTACCAGTACATCACTGGAGTCTGATGTCTTTCTGAAAAAAAACACTCATACCATTTCAATGTAAAACCACATCATATCATCTTGGGAGGAAGAAAACTTACCTCCACTCTGCCTTGTTATGCAGGAATGAGTTACACTGGTCTGGAAGGTTGCTGTCATTTGACATAGATTCCAGGATTGAAATAATCTGCTTGAAAGATGGTCTTTTCTGAAGAAAAAAGAAAACCAAAACAGAGCATTTGCATTCATATAAAACTACTAGAACTATCTGCAGGAAATTTTCAACTGAAACCCCACAATTAACAGGATTTGCCAGGCTTCTTTCTGACCACAGCATCCTACAAGAGGACTGTAAATCTGTAAATGGTTTCTTTTTGTTCTTCCATTAAAGGAAAGTTTGAGAAGAGTTGCACAGGCTAGTAGGACTCAAGCCTTAGCTTAGTCTGCCATGTCTACTAGTAAAACAGGATTAAACATTAGAATCATCAATCATCTAGATTCTTAATTTGAAAGAATAATTTTTCTCAAGCTAAGAGAGAAAATGCTTCCAAATAGAGAAGGCTGGTAATTATACAGATGGCCTTTTACAGGTATTAATATAAACTCTGGTGTGTGAACAAGCCATTTAGCTGCCTATCAAAAACAGGTTTCTGGCTACAGTTCCCCTCTTGCAGAGGAGATACTTTCAGAAAAACTCTCACTTAGCTACTTCAGGAGCAGCCAGGGAAGAAGTGAAGATTGAGGTTAGGGAAGGATGTCTTGCCTGGCAGCTAAGCTCATGTTAGTGGACTCTGCTCTTCTGTCCTGGGCTCATTTACTGAACTTTCTGTTCCAGGGCTCTCCATCCAAGACCCATTATGCTCACAAGTCAGAAAGACCAGTTAAAATTTCTCTGGGTTTTTTTTTTTTTTTTTTTTTTTTTTTTCTTTTTCACTTTTTCCTTAATCCCAAGGGGAAGCTATGAAGTACGATAATAACTGAAAACTGAAAAAGCCAGTTAAATGTGTTTCTTGAAAGAGCACTGACTCTGTTAGTCTGTTTGACAGACCCCAGACAAGGTTGAGACAAAAGGTTGAAACAAAATGTAGATACATAATAAGGGGATGATGCACATTCTCTCTCTACTGTGCCTTTAATTATACCATTTCTGCTAAAATTACAGATGCCGCAATTAAAACGTGCATTTTAATTTGGGAGCACAAAAACAATTAGGAACAATGCTGAGGTGTCTCTCTTGGGAAGATCCAAGTGATTTCCACATTATAAAAGACAGACAATTTCTTTATTTTAAATGTCAAACAGCATGAAAAAGTGTCAAATGCATAACAAAAAGAGAGACAAGCTCTCTTATACTGTAATGCTGCACTCTTCGGCTGTAACTGGAGGCTTTGTCTGTCATTTTTTGGTCCACCTCCATGATTTCAGGCAACGGGCAGTTCAGTGAGCTACACAGATTTTCTTTGCCACAGACAAGCTTGCCCCAGCACAAGTCCTTATGCAATTTGTTCCCCAGCCCAGCATGCAGAGAGGGGCAGACTGGGCATGCAGAGCTCACAGCAACAGGTGCCGGTTAAGCAGCACATTGTACTGGTCACACAGTCCCTTGCATGGAGAGCCAGCAGGGTCACCCTGCCTTTACAGGGGGCTGGGGAGGCAGCTGTCCTCCCCTCCACATCCATGATGGCGCTGGGCCTGCCACAGCTGAGCAGATCCTCTGAACACACCCTGGGAAGAGCCCAGACTTGCCCGGTCAGGAGTGGGCTGCACTGGGGGCACAGAGCACAAAATCCATCCCTGGTACCACCACCGCTGAGTCCAGTGCAGTTTTGGGGCAGAAGAACCTTTGACCAGCCTTCACACCCTTTTTGTTGCTACAGCTGCATCTCTTGTGACAACACCAGTGGATGTGAACTGTTGAAGGAATTCAAGGGCCTCCCAAATGGTGAGGAAGCTGCCAGACAGGAGATAATGGCTCCCTGAAATTTACCAGGCTACTGCAACTGCTACGCATTGTCCAACACACTGGCAGGTACATAATGTGCCTATACAAAACAAATTCTATTTTCAGGACAACACCAAGGGCAAACATTCCCATGCTGCATTATCTACAATATTTTATGGACTATTCAGGATAATTTACAAAACACATCTATGAGTTTGGCTTGCTCCTTTTTTCTCAGGTGTATACTGGGAAGTATAGGGCAGGGCTGACTATCAGGCTTGCCTGGAGTAACCAGAGGGGAGACAATGACAGAGAACAGGGCTTTTACTAAGGGTAGGCAAAAGGATCAACCAACTGATTTGGGAGAAGCAGCAACAATCATGTGGTGCAGGCAAAGGAGCTGCAGAGTTGGTGCAACTGGAGCTGGAACAAATGCGGAGTCACACAGTAATGTCAAAGTACTGTACATCTCTGGCTGTGCAAATTCTGTAAACAGACAGCAGTTACCCTGCCAGCTTTGCAGCTGCCAGATTTACAAGCAGCAGCTTTGCATGGAGACAAACCTGACAGGAAGGCACAAGCCTACACTGTCACATGGGTTTTGATGGTTTCTTGCCCCTAGGAAAGGATAATTTCGGATTTAATAAATGCACTCTAAATGCAGAATGGTACCTTGGTTAAAATTGGGAAGAAGTGATTTGGGAAACTGGGAGACTGAGCTGAGAAACTAAAAAAAAAAAAAAAAGATCTTTTCAGTTGATAACTGCTTAGCACTTTCTAGAAAGCCCTTATAAGGGATTCTTAAAATATCAAGGCATGAATCGCCTTTGAAAACTGTTTCCCTTTATATCTGTGATGTCTCATACTGAAATCTTTAAAATATATGCCCCTCTAGAAATAATTCTGGCTAATGTTTTCATTGTTTCCTTCCACTCTGTATTTCTTACTGAATAGGTCTCCATAAAACCAGGATATTTAATCCACATGTCTTTCATTTTTTGTTTCTTCTCTGTTCCCAGATTTCTGATTTCCATTAAAATACTCTGTAATTTATAAACATCTTTGTTGTGGAAAGAAACTGAAGGAACAGATGAAATGAGAAAGAATTATTCACCTACGACTCAAAAGCAAGAAACCTCAGTAAACAAAGACATCAGGGATGAGCAACCTTGTTTCTACAATTACCTAATACCCAAGCAAAAGGAACTTGTTCAGTAGAAATTTTAAGGTGTGAACTGTTTGTTTCAACTAGCAGCTTAAACTCCATAAAGACTACTGTGCCAAGTACCATGGGGAGCACTACAGATATTTTTCTCCATGTATGAAGAAATTCTTAAGAATTCAAAGCAATATTAATAACTCTGTCTGTTCCCATGAAGAAATTATGGTGTGAGCAGTGTCTGACACTCCAGCTGCTCTGCAGCAGCTCTCAAAGTGTATTCCTTAGCCCCACTGTAAATGCATATCCCTTATTTCTCAGGGGTAAGCCACTAAAAGTTACCTCATGAATTCTGTGGGCTAGAAGTATGCACCTTAGCAACTGCTTTTGAGCAGCTGACACACTCAAGCTCACCCCTGCTTGACCTTCAGCAACTTGTTCATGCATCAACGATCTGATTCTCTAAAGCTAATCCTGGCAAAAAGGGAACACTACACAGAGCAGTATTTCAGAGGAGCGTGCTCCATCTTTTGGCTCATGCAGGCCACACAGCCCTTTATCAAAGCACTTGGAGAGCTGTAAGTAGCGACCCTTTCCCAGCACGTGACTGAATAAGTCAGTCACATGTCCAAATTGTGACCACAGATTACTCCATTTCAGTCATGTGAACAAAGCTGTAATTGCTTAACAGAAGAAGAGCTGCACGAAAAAAACTAGTGAAGAGCACAGTGTCAGAAAAACCCCATCTCACATGAGATTAACAGTTTGCACGACTTCTGGGAACAATGTCCCCAGGAACCAGCCCACACCCAGATAAATTACTCTATCAGACAGAACTCAGCCTGATGGTTAAGCATCATTCTTTTACAACACGCAAATCTCTTCCTCTCCTTGAGAAAAAACAACAGTCTTTTGGACACTTACGGATGTGGCTCGAACAAGGCAAAGTGAGCTGATCTAGTATGTGACAATTACAGAAAAGAAGCTCCAATAATTCTTATTCTGAGGCCTTTGGTAGTGATGTTAACACTTGGGAGCAGTTAGTAAAGATAAGTAGCTGGCACTGAAAGTTCTCTTCAGTAATTACTGCTAGAACTTAAGCAGCCTACTTGTTGTAGATTCAAAAACTTGAAGCATTTTTCTCCCCTCTCCCCCCTCTGTGGGGAAGATACAAGGAACTATTAAGAGAATGACAATTATATGTGTGTTCATGTGGAAATCACATGTTGATGGATCTCATTCTTCCAGATCCATTCTACAGGAAAGCACCCCCTTGCTTTTAAAAGAGAGACCAAGAATGCATATTTCCTTTCTCATATTATTCTTCTATGGCTACTCTTTGGTGATAAATTCTAGTTTAGAGCATGTATATGCTCTCATTTGTCTTGGAATTAATCTTGGTCTCTGTGAAGTAGTTGCTAACTTTCTTCTGAATTTAAGAAATGAAGTTCTTCCTGGTGCCTTGACTTGAGAAAAAAAGCACAATTTCCTTGCTTAACTATTCTTCAATGTCTCAAATATTTTCATAGGCAAAGGAAATAGATGTTAATCCTTGGTACTAAAGCTAGTATGCCCACAGGCTCTTTTCAGGCAGTTTTATGTACAACAGGATGGTCACAAAGTCCATTTAAATAAGGTAACTCTCATAATCTACAAAAACTTTTACAGTCTAAATACTTATTCAATCCCTTCCTTATAGCAGCAAATTAATAGTAACAATGGTGCAGGTCTTTTAACTTTTTATTCTATTTTCATGGTTAAATAGCACTGCTATTATCCTATTATTACAGTACAGTCATTATAAAGCTCACTATTCAAGCCCTAAAGGAACAGATTAGGAAAGGTTTAATGTTAATTTAGAATGTGTTGCTGCTGTTCCTACCCATGTTTTATGGATTACTTTATTCTTTACTTATACTTGTGTTTTCAACACTAGTATTGGCACAGAATTGGACCTTGAAATTTGTATTTTATAACGTGATGCTCACATACATCCAAGAGGGATTAAGTATTAACCTTTGAAAGAAAATATAACACCCACAGTTTTTCCATTTGCTCCAAAATGACCACATTTTTGCCGTCTTACCATATTTCCTGTCATTGTCTTTAGCAGTTACAAAGTTAGCAGCATAGTAACTCTTGATTAAAAGAAGAGGGAGAGTTATTTAGGTATAAATATATAAACCCACTAAAAAAAAAAAAAGACAGTCCTGGGTATCATTATCAAGAAATGTGGCAATGGTGTCAGCTCAGACTTGTCCCTCAAATAAATGCTAATGCACTTTGCAAAACAAGGCTGGGGTGATGGTGCAGAAATCAAACACATATTTAATTACCTTTGAATCAGCATCCCAACATTGGTGCATCAGTTCTGCAAAACTTCTGGGACAACTGCTTGGAATGGTTAATCTCTAATGGAAAGAAAATGTACCAGTTACTGGAAGCATTTCCCTTTAAGCTGCTACTAAGCAATTTCCTGTGAGACCAACAGACTTCAAAGAACTAAAGCACACTCTCTTTTAAACACAATAAAAAAATGTGGAGACATATTAGAAAGAAAAATCAAAATTACTAACACTACAAAGAAGCACAAATAATTTTTAATAGACCTATAAGAAAGTAACATATCAAATGCACAAATGGGGTTCCTTAAGAAAGCTCAGAGAGAAGAAGCAAATAAATACTAAACCACAATCATTTGTGGAGGTTACTGCATAGTATTTTAAGTTGCTTGTCAGATAGGCATAATGTACAGCCTGCCTTAATTCCTTTCTCCCACATAAACGATCTAGCAGTACAATACTATAATCACTTTTGACACACAAATAGCTGAAATATAGATTACATTAAGTGAGTTAAAAAGAGTTAAGTGAAGCTCTACATGACACAAGAGACGTTTCATGAGCCTGTGGTCAGAAGGATTAATGAGGACATGCAGATCTCAGAAAGCACTCACAGAGCGCAGTGAACTCATAAATATTTCCTAATGACTGAAGACAAGGAGTTGCTGGTTATAGCCAGGACCACTGACTACAGAGAATTGGTTTGCAGCTAGTTTGGTTTCATTTGCTGAGAGTTTTAAATTAGAAGATTTTTACATTAACAGCCTGCCTCCAGACTGGAAAGCCTAAAAGCAAATCCTTTCTCACATCCACAGATACTGAAGCCTCTCCAGCTGATTGCACATGCTTCCAACATTAAAACTGAAGGAGATCCCTCCGCTCTCACTAAAGCTGTTAACTGACTTCAGAGGTTTCATATTATATAAATAAATTTTTTTAAAGTTAGATAGAAAACCAGTTTCTCAGTGAAAGTGAGTCCAAATGTAAGAGGGGTCAAATTGGAAAAAAGGTTCTTGTCCTCTAAGAGGTGAGAACCAGGTATTACATTCCTGTTCAGACTATCCTCTCAGGAAGACCCTTTCATCTGCCCTACTATTGCCATTTCAGAAGCAAAGCAGAGCAAGTTATGTCACTGTGTACCATTACATTACTGCCATGTGACCTGCAAAGCCTTACAAGACACAGCAGCCAAAAGTAAGAGTTAAATTCTGCTCCAAAAGCATTTGAACCCTGTAAGAACTGGAAACATGAGACACAGAGGCAGGGCACTGCAGAAGTCTGATTATTAATGTCATAACTTAATGTGCAAGGGTTTCTGTGGAAGAAATACACAGAAATTTGTACAATGTATAAATAAGTTGCACTGGTGCCTGATGTCTAATTGAGTCATTGGCCTAAAAATACACTGGCTAGTCTTGCTACAGTATTGTCTGTAACCCTCAGTGTTCCAGGAGGTGGACAATCAGTAGCAATCACCACTTGTCTCACTTGTGAAGAATGTCGCCTATATAATGTGTAATATAGAGGTAGCAGGATCCAAATGTCATGTTATAATAAAGAACCCATTGCTCAGTGGCAATTTATTATGAGATCATGTCTAGCCTAACCTGAACGCTCACACTTTGCTTTTCTTAAAAAATGGCTTTAAAAAACTCTACCAGAATAAAAATAACACTGTGAAATTATGCATAGTGTCAAAAGAGATCCATACAAACGCATTAGAATCTACTCCATTTGCTGGCCTCAGGCTTTACAAAGGGGATTTTTCACCATATGCAATTATGCTTTGGCCTCAATCCCTCACTGATTTTAACAAAAGACTTGCAATCCAAAAAATGGAGGAGTGGCTCAACAGTGATCCAATCCTGTTGTGGACTGGAACCATGCAATCCCACTGATATCAACAGGCTGAACTGAGAGCAGAACCTGACCGTTACACTTGTTTTGGGACACAAAAAACTAAGAAAAGTAGCACAAGTTGACTTTCAAGGCCTATGCTGGACATGTTGCCCATGTCATGGCCAGAAAAAATTAAAAGTATGCAATGCCCTCTAAGCTCCCTCACAGTCCCCTAAGAAAAGTGATAGCAACAGGCTAGTGGTACCTGACAGACAAAGAGCTGGCTCTGAGAATGCCACCCCTTAGGCTTCTTCAGCCATTAGTAAAATAGTCACATCTACATTTTGTTCATACTGTATTTGATGCAATTCCTTGCTCTGGAAAACTGTAGAGAAATGTGTGTTGTACACTTGGACATGTTTCAGTTTGTGACTGCATCCCTTTACAACATTCCCAATGCCACTCTTACCCCTTACATAAAACTGCATGTGGTAGGCACAAGAGCTAAATACTGTTGATGGTAAGCTTTAAGGTTCCTCCTTCAAAATGATGTGTGAGGCTATTCCTGGACTAGGAGAAAGAGTGTCTTTGTGCCCCCTGCTCTGATAAATGCAGTAGAAGACCACATTCACAATCTTCACACTGTTAGTGTAGCATTTCCAACTAATTGGTATATCCCAGTGTCACTCACTGGAATTAATCCAGTCCTCAAAAAGAAGAAAAAAAGAGAGAGGGAAAAAAACACCAACAAAAAATATTAAACTAAGAGGAGGAAACCTAACTCCTCTGTTTAACTCTGAAGCATTTTGAGAAACAGTTTATGTAGAATAATAGAAATCTGTATTGTACAGCCGGTGCCTCGCCATTGTAATGTTTCCCAAGCTTCCGCTGTGTCTAGATAGAGGAGGTTTCATCTTTGTGGAGGATTTCCATGCTTGTCTGTGTGTGGTACAGTCACAACTTTAAATGTTTTTTAAATGTAGTTACTGTCTTTGATATCAAGGGACTATGTGTTCAGATATACGCTCACATGTCCAACTAACTGAAAGCCTCAATTTGTGAGGAGAAGAAAAGCGAGGCTGGGGACACTGTACAAACGGTGTTTACACCACTGAAGTGCTTTTGAAATGGAAAGACTCTGCATGAGGAGGCTTGCAGCTATGCCACAGCCTTGCCGATACCAGTGAGGAGCTCATCTTCAATGTAGTGTTGAACGTAGGTGGCAAAACTGTAATTTCTCTCTTTTTTTAAAACTATTTTTTCTTCTTTTATTTTTGAAATTTTCATCTAAGCGGCAGTTTCTTGTACTATAGTGACTCCTGCTGGGAGAGTTAAGTTGAAGTAGCTGAAGGTCTCTTACAGATATATCAACTCCCGGCCAGTAAAAAGATGTCCTAAACGCAGGAGATGGAGTTAAACTGTTCCCCTACCTTGGACGCAATGGCTTCTTTCATCACTAAGAACAAACCCCTAGGTTTTACAATTGAGACTGAGAAACTAGTACAGTACTTGTACAATTTTTGATCTACAGCATCACGACGTGAAGCTGCAACAATTAGATGTAAAGGGTCCATTCATGAGGAATAACATCACTTTGACCCTTTGTGTTAGCTCCTACTGCTAATCTTTCCATACGCGTGAACTTACTTTCAATTTGAAGAAGATGAAAAAGTCTTTTGCAAAACCCCAATACTGTTTTCTGATCTATGTACCTGAATGTAGAAACGTAGTCTTACCTCGTTTTTTTCCACTACAAGCCAAGCTACTTGTAATCCTTCCAAGCCTTTAAAGGGGACCTCCCTTGTTAGCATCTCCCAGAGAACCTGGAAGAGAAAAAAAGAAAAGAATTTTTATTTCTGTACTTTGTATTTTAAATACATTATTAAACCTTGATACAGCACTATTCTGTATCCAATTATCAGGCAACCAGTTTTCATTTGCAGGAACTTGGACCAGTGTTTGTGTGCAAGATCCTCTCACAAAATTAATTTGAATGTTTCTGCTTTTTCCTCTACAGAAAAGCTAAGATGAATAACTGGGTTGCTTTTTTACTATCTTTGTACACTATAAAGTTCACATTTGGCAACTGGGTCTTGGGAAGACAATGCTCTTCCTCTCCTTCTCAGCTCCAACTAGACACATTGCTTTGCAGTAATTTTTCATTTAAAAATATTTCTATGCAACTGCAACCAGTGAATATGATCCAAAAGGTATTTAGGTCCTTTGATATGCCTATAAAAATACAATTTTGCAATCAAAACTGTAATTGTTTATCTCCAAGTATGTGATCATATTAAACTAAGCAATATACAGCATATAAAAAATTACTCTCTTCTCCTTGAGTTTTTATAGGCGCACTGTCCTTAGCTAGCGAAGGATCTCCTAGTTTTGCATGCTTTTAGCATTTTGGTAACACAGTACCCAAGAATCTAAGCTACTCTGTAGAAAAGAGTTTGGCATCATCAAAAAGGCTTCAAGTCAATGAATCCAACTTGTTTTTCTGCCACTGGGACAACATATTGGAATTCAACCAAATTAATAGCACTTTGTACCTCCACTTGTTTATGCCCCCCCCTTTTTTTTTAAGCAAAACTTTCATATACACATCTTGTTGCAAATATCTACAAACCTTTTCTTCTGCTCATATATCAAGTATAACAATAACAACAAAGAACCTTTAATGCAGGATTTGCCAAAATGCATTAAGATCCTTATACAAGTCTATATCCTCCCTGTTTGGGTTAGTGCCCAGGTTTATCCCAGCTGCATCATTTTGAAAGGATTGTGGACAGCTATGAAGATAATGAAAAAGCAAATGGAACAATATTGACAGATGGAGGTCAAGCAAAAAAATGCATTGAAGCAGAGTTGGGCCTTTAATCAAGTGAACAGGGTACTGCAACAATAGACCTACTTGAATAATTCTGCTTGAGTCAGAAGACTGATTAGTAAAGGTAAGGGTATCTTGGAAAAATAAGAACAGTTTTTCTGAGAATAAGAAATATATGGGGAAAACTATCAAAGACCTATTAAATTATCCTGTTAGCCTCAGTTCAATCCTGTCAGAAGGAAAAAAAGGCACCTCAATTGTAACTCAAATTATCACCTCTCTACTGGTAGAAAAGGAAATTTAATTGTGAGAGAAGGAAAAAAAATTACCAGTCCCATGTACTTCAGACAAAAAAAGCAGTGTATAAAACAGTCAGTTTAAAACACAGGTTCCTGGACCAAATCAAACATGTGGTTGAGCAGCCTTGCAGAACAACCTCATCTGTTGGGACTGTACCATGACACTACAGAGGAAAAAACTTAAGTTTGTACATCAGATAGAGCAGTATCTAAATAACCTTCCAGTAAAGAACATAATGAAATACATGTTAAATGTCTTCAAGAGCCTTGAGTTGGAAAACTACTGCTGTGCTATCTTTCTTTCAGAAGACTGTAAATTTTAAGAGTGCCTTGTTTCATTCATGCACATATGGTTGTGCAGAACATTTTGCACCGAATTCCTTTATCATGACACCTTTAGTGTTTATTTCCACTGCCCGAACAGATCACTGCCTCCCTAAAGCAACAGTGCTAGCTAAAAACTCATCCAAGTCTGCACATAGTTGAAGAGAAAAACACCAATTTGACACAATAGGAAGGATTTTTCTTGATGCCTTCATTTTACTAATAAATGAAAGTAAAAGATATGAATGTGGGATGATGGAAACCCTTGCATTTGCTTACACAGGTTTAGAAAATATTTTAATAACAATGCAATTTTCATATTCAGGCCAAATGTACAGAGAAAGCCTTTCCTTCCAAGGTGACATGTCTCTATGTTCAGTTTTACAGGAGTTTCAACCCTTTCTCATGGACTAGCTACCCTGAATCATCAGCTAAGGTGAATCACTGCATCAGCAGTCTTTTAAAAAGCAGCAAATGGGTACTGTCTGCATTCTCACTTGCCTCTTCCTCTCCCCAGGGTGATTCAGCATCAGACAAGGACCTCAGCCTAACTTACCCCAGCCTCTTTATTGTGAGGTACACTCTGTTCATTTTCAGAACTGGCTCCCCAGCTCACTTCATATGGAAATTATTTTATCTTTCCTTTCTGGTGTACAATCTAATTGAGACTAACGTGGTTCACTTCCCCTCCCACCTGTGATGGTGAGGATTACCTGCTTTCCCAATCACATCACATCACATCTCTGTGATGATGGACAGCAGGTGCTCACAGAGAAAACAGCCAAGATAGAAACAATGATGGAAAACAAAGCAAGGCCATTTAAGATACTGCAATAAGCTGCAGCCTCTGAAGATGCTGGACTCACCTTTGCATATAGAGGAAGAGAAAGGAGACATAAATGTATGAATGTTCACCCTATTCACAAACCTGACAATAAGAAATATGTGGTCTTCAGAAAAAGCTCACACATTTAGTTCTGTCAGCTCAGCTGTGCATTTCAATTCCTATCCTCTCAATTATGTGACAACAACCCAAAGGAAAAACTAAACCCACAAAACCTCTAATCCATACCCTGTCCCCACACTGATGCAAAGCCAACAAAGATTCAAAGTGCCATTTGGATAGGGGAACATCCAAGTAAGTAATCCAAGGAAAAGAAAATACTCTGAACACCTTCACTGAAAAAAAATATGCTTTGTCTGGTAGGAAATTGTTCACAGACAATGGTCAGGAGCCACAGTTAGCAGAGGTCCAGCATAAGCATTAGCATTGCACTCACAGAAGTGCTGCCCTTAAGGCATGAAAATTAGGTCTGTCTTCTCTGCATTGATCCAACTGCAGTTAAAGATCGCATCATTCTTTTCAAAAAGAGTAAGGGATAACCCCTGGAGCTGGCCAACATTCCCTCTATAAATAACATATGTTCTCATAACTAAAGCAGTGTTTGAACAGCTGCTACATTTAATGGCAGTCTCTAGGCCACCAATAGCCAATTAATGGTTTTACTTATTTGTTCTTGTAATTGATAAAATAATTCAGCTACATCGGATAAGCTTTCTGCGATTAAATACATTTATACTGATACACAAACACACACTGTGGTGCACTACAAACAGTTCTGCCAGGATAATATATTCTGAGCATATGTCTTCATGATTTCGAACAGCTTTTAGAGTGACACTGTCATTCCACATGCACTTTCCTATCTGGCAGAGACAGCAAGGAATGACAGAAATGGCAAGGAATAATTTTTGAGCAACACACAGTGACATACAAGTCAGTTTCAGGGTTGATCACTTGTAACACTTGGTTTTAGTTGTTTAGAGTACAGACTTGGAAATGGATCAGAAAGGGGAACTACAGCATGGCTGAAGGAAAGTGTAAGATCTCTCTTTGTGTGGTAATAAATTCTTCTTGAAAATTTAGCTTTAGCACTTCATGACAGTATTATAAATTATTGACTATGTATCTCAGAGAATACATAGGCCTGTTTAACCATCCATGAAGGGCAGGACACGTTAATCTAAACATTAGCTATAAACATGCATACAACTGTTCACAAAAAGGAAAATTCATTTCAGCTGAGAAGCAGCTCAGACCTATGAGGCTGCAGAAAGACTTCAAGACTTCATGGAAAAGAGCTCTCGCACAGCTTAAGAGAACATTTAAAATCACAGATGGGTTTGTAGAAAGAAAAGACTGTCAGATAAAAAAATAAAAGAAAGGAAATTAAAGAAAATCATGGGAAAGATGACAAATATTGCAAATGAAATATCTATTCCTAGCATCTTACTAGTTTACATTTGAAAGGATTCTGTTCTTTGTTAAGAGGACTTTAACTGAAGTAAAGCAGATTTGTCTCTCTAGCACAAAAGCTGCTGGCAAGTGTTATGCTTCAAAAAGGGATTCTTTACATTTTGTTTTTATAGATGATAATAACTTAAAGAGACAAAAATACCCTTCCTCAGATTTCTTGTTTTCAGACCCCTAGCTACTTCTCTGGTAGTTATAACACTTATTATAGGGAGATTCCAACTTTCAATGTTATATTCAGACCATTTCTGGCTGGTATAACCCCCGAATATCAGTTATTTCAGAAACAGAGAACTTGGGCCACTGCCATTCTTCATTTCTACCCGTCTATCTTCCCTAAAAATGATGGTATTCCAAGACTAGAGTTATGAAAAGAATAATTAATCCTAAGTGCTTATGAATTCATAAGCTTCTACCCACAGTAGATCACATTTATTTAAAAATATATTAAAAAATTGTGGGTCATTACTAGACATTCTAAAGCAGCACTACACACCCATAACAATGTTAAAATACTCTGGTAACACTGAACTGTTTTCATAAGGATGATAGTTCAGTTTTACCTCCAAGCACAGAACTGTCAAAGGAACCTGACTTTTTCAATGAGGTCAAATAAACTTTTCACAACATACTGTTCCCAAGGCACTGTTAATACTTGACGTGATAAGATACTAAACAATTTCTTACCTTCTCCCACTTTGAAAACACTACCTAAAGTCAGTTCAAACCAGGATGACTGTGTGAGAAGTTTGAACTATAATACCATGTTTGGAATTTTTCCTCTAACATTGTTGTTCTGCTTTGAAACTGGAATGTTTCCCTTCAGTGGACAATATGTGATAGCTTCCAGTAACAGTTTACATTAATATTTATATTTGTTAGCTTATGTTCTCTTAGTCTTTGTGACCTAGTTCAGTTAAGCAAGCAAGGATTTTGAATCTGACAATATAGGATCCTTGCAAACTTTCAAACTTTCACTGATAAGTGATGTCACATCATGTCTCAAGAATTTTTCTCACTATAAACAACTGTTTGGCAAAAAGTTTAAGTCACCCTCCACTGAGACATCAGCTTAGCTATGTACAGCCATAGGTGCTAGCTAAAAATCACAGTGCCTCCCTCACATCTATCTCCTCCCATTCCTCAAAGAGAGAGAGACAATATTTAGCAGGTAGTGAAGAATTTCTCATTCTGCTACCCATTGTTGAATCCAAACAGAAAAATGGTTAATGCACCAATATGCATGGAAACTACAGCCCCACTTCCTTTCCTTTCCCCCCAAATACTCTTTACTGTCCTCTGCCAGAGAAAGGCTATGGGGTTAGGAACACAAGTGATGTGACCAGTAGGGCTATTTCTAGCATACTTTGTATTGCAGAGCAAAACTAAATTAGAGTTTAACTGTACTGAATCTGAAAACCTGACATTCTTATGAACTATAACTGACTTCTCACCCTTCAGCAAAGCAGTGCTGGGCTTCTGTATTTTCAGATGGGGTCTATTCTCACAGATAGTGATAGCAGTGTCTTTTAAACAATTGAGCATAGAGCAGTTGCTTTTTAATAAAAATCAGTGACACTCTGTTTTGGGGAAAGTGGAATGCTAATGTTACACTCCTATTACAAGACAAGCTTTTTCTCTTTAGTTCTCTTTAGTTCTCTTTTAGTTCCACAAAAAAACCCCACAAGCAGAGATTCATGATGCTTTCAGTAGCTCCTGAAAGCCTTTGGACATATGCTGAATAATTGTGGCACTTCCTACACTGGCATGCTGCTAATCTAATGAGATGCTACCAAACATGCAAGATACTATGTTCTTTCAAGATACTATGTTCTTTCTATCATTTTAAAGCATATAATTATAAATTATGGGTCAGCCATAGAAGGCACTGTAGCATTTCTTGTTGTTCTTATTTAGAATTGCTGCAGTTGCAGCACATGAATTCTGTCTCACTGACAAACTGCCACAATGCACAGTGAGATGAGGCACTCACCACCCCATACGAGTACGTGTCACATGTTTCAGACACTGGAAGACTCTGAATAACTTCTGGGGCCATCCATGGGAAAGTGCCCACTAATGACATGTGTGTTGTATGGGAGTGGAATCTTGAGGCACCAAAATCACAGATCTGGAAAAAAAAAAATTAAACTGGTATTGTGACCTCATTCATCAGACATAGAAACATCCAGTCAAGCAGCAGCATCTCTCAAGATATAATTAAAGTTTTCATACCTTTAACACACCATCAGCAGCTATAACAACTGAAAATGAAAAAACAAAAGGTTACAAGAATGCAAAAAACAAGCCCAATACCTTTTTACAGCAAAATACTTCATTTTTCAATAAGACAGATGACCCTAAGGTGAGCCAGCATCTGAATGTGCACACCTCTCCTGATTTCATTGAGAAGCTGACAGAACATCTGCTGAATACCTGCAAGCCTCTGAACAAATGCAAAACCTTTCAGGCCTTACTGAGTTAAAAGACAGCAATGCAGATGATCTTCTTTCTCCCCAGTACAGTTAGGTTTAACAAGAAGCTCTCTGGAAGAGTCATTAATAAAAGGAGAAAACCTACAACCGAGGTGAGAGAGACCTACATGTTTCTTGACTATTATACATCATTGAAATCGGTGCCTCTCCTATCCCACCACTAGTAGTAGAAGTTTCATCTAAAAGGCAATGTTCAGCAAATTTTAGAAATGACTGTCAACTACTAAGTACAGACTACACTGAATGTGTATGACTCAAAAGCCTGAATATCTGTCAAACCTCAAAAAAAGCCACAATAAAGACAAGATTTTCTGATAAGAAATAATAGGCCTTATCCAGCCTATTGTGTCTGGTGTCTGCCAGCCTTTCCTGGTAGAACCTTTCCAAATAGAAAAAAGAAGTAAGGAGTGCCCAGGCAGTATCTAAAAGCTTCATCAGCTTCCTTGGTCAATCATGGCCAGCAAGACACAAGTTGAAAGAGTCCTCCACAGTGCTCTACATAATGCCAGGTCTGTAATAAACTTCAGACAGCCTCAAGATGGGGATGAGGGAACAAGCTTTTCTGTGCCTCAACAAGTGCAACTTTAATGATAACCAAGGCATTAGTTAGGCATTCTGCTTGTTCACAAAACTCAGGCACAGATTTAAATGCCACATCAATGGGTAACAATAAATGCAGATTGTTCTAGAGTATTGCTACTTTACCATTCCTGGACTTCAGGTCCCTGTGGATAACTTTGACTGGAGCTTCCATGTGTAAATAGTGCATTCCTACACAAAACAAAGGAACAACCTAGTTAGACAAGCTGAACAGGGCCATCCTGTTTCTGCAGTCCTGATTCCTGGTTCCCACTAGTGGTACTCATTACAAGTTGCCATACCTGTGCTCCATACTGACGTGCTGAAGGAGAACCACAGCTTCCCACAATCTACTTTGAGTAAAAAACACTAACCAAAGCTCACTTACCTCTCAGAGCATCTATCTGGATACGCTTATGGTTTTTAACATCATATGTGGTTATTTTCTCTAACTATATAGTTAAGGAGGTGTCTACACAATTAAGCCACATATGAATTTACTTTTTTTTCATTAGTTTACACTAATTCTTGTGTGGTCAGTCACAGGGAACACAAAGGATGGAACAGCTTATTCTACATTAATATGTGAAGAGTTTCAGTGTGTTTGCTGAGAATAAGTGCTTAGCTTCCTGAAATGCCCCAAATCAAATCAAACGTAAGGGCAATTATGCACTTTACCTCATAATTACACTACATCAGCAAATTATCCTCTTGGGACTTAGGGGCACACCAGAACTGGCTCACAGAAGCCATTTTCACTCTAGAATAGTTTTGGATTCATAATAAACAAGGAACATATTAAAAACAGAGTGAACGGGTTTTGCTTTTTTCATTTATATATGTTTGATTGGTTTTCTTACCATTTCAATAAGGAAGACTAAGAAAACTTTCCTGACTAAGGAAGCTGTACATTTGCTGGCTGTGTAGGGCAGTATATGCCACTCTTCTTACTTACCTTTAGCTATGTCAGTGGCCCAGGTCATGATATGATCCATATCCATTTCTTCACTTTTGTTACTATTAATGTAATCAAACAGTGAGCCAGCAGAAGCATACTCTGTTAAAAAAAAAAACAAACAAAAAAACAAAAAACCAAGACATTTAAAAACATTGCACCTAACTTGAAAGACATAATAGAAACTCTACCAGTTCCAGAAATCCTCTGGCTTAATGACAAAGAATTTGGGCTCAACAGCCTAATATTATTACAGTATAGTAGGAGAGTTTATCTGATTATCCCAATAAGCTACTACTAACAAAAAATGAAAAAACAAAAAAAAAGTGTAATCATATAGAAAAACAGGCATTAAAATGAAAAAGCATTAGAAAGGTCTGGCATCAAGAAAGATCAGGCAAAGCAGTTCAAATTCCAGAGTAAAAGGTTGTGCAAGCTCCTTGTTCAGGACAAGCAGATGTTTCTCTTAACTTCCCATAACTATACCTACAAATTCCCACAGCAGAATTCTGGGGTACAAACAAGGGCATTTGGGGCCCACTGGTGTTTGGAACTGTGGCAGATGGAATCCAGTCTGACTGTCAGAGTTGTAGAGCTTAAAGCAGGAATAACAAGTTAGTCAGCCCTACACATACTTAGGTGTGAAACTGGAGACAACTCAAATCTCTACAGTACCACTTCCATATAACCTAAAATTCTTACTTTTTTGAACAGTGAATTAACCACATTTAATCAAAGAACAATTAACAGATGAGATTGGCGGTATCAGGTTCATCTTACTGTATCAGAAGATACTCCCCCACTGGTAAGCAGTACTGTGTATAAATTATGCCCCATAACAAAACATGATTTTTTTTTTTTATGTAAAGGCACATGATAAGTATTTAATGTCATGTTACAAAGAAAGAGTTTGCAAGTAAAAAGTTTCCTATTTCCCCATGGAGAAACAAAACAGCAGATCAAATAATTTGTTCATGAAAAAACAGAAGAATGAAACCAGAAGGCTAAGCCTGTGATAAGCAGGACAGATTTTCTTGTGCTGCAGGTCATCTACAGCAGTTTAAAGCCTGTAGCTCTTCTGCTCAGTATTTATTAATATGAAATATTAATAGAAATAAGTTTTATCTTATTTAGAATTAATTCGTGTTTCACCAAAAACACAGCAGGAGGTTCGTAAGATGAAACAGCTGATACATTTTCTTTTATCTGTTTGCAATGACAGGGCAGGCAGATGGTACCCAGTACAGGGGGATACAAGGAGCAACTTAGGCCTTTTGTCCCTCTCTCCCAAGGCTATTCAACGTGCTTCTCAGGCAGAATTTAGAGCCTATCTAGAAGACTCTCAACATCTTCTTTTTATTTCAAAGCAGCCACAAAATCATTGCCTTTAAGACTACATCAGATGTATCTCAATTTTGTTAACAATAATGTTAATCAATGATTGATACATGATAGTGTAAATGCATACAAAAATTTCCATTGTTCCTAACCAAAGAAATCAAAAACACTGGGAGATCACTGCATGGGGAAGGAAACTGAGACCAAACTGATCTGCAGCCTAGAATGTGGCAGGTCAGATGGGAAGACTCCAGTGCTAAATGAAAGAGGGAGAAAATGGCAAGTCCTGTGAGAGTAAACACTCAAGTGGCAAGTTAGCTTTGGATCACTGCTGTACAACCTCCCACTGAAAGGACAGACATGTTGCTTCTGATGTCACCGACAGAGGAGTAAGCTGCTGACCCGCACATTTCCACAATTAAAACAGAAGCTTTTTTTACCCATGATGCCATCATCTGTCTTATAAATGGATTCTTCAGGAACAGGTTGGCTGCATGCTTTGCATGCCTTTACAATGCATAATTCGATCCATCACAGTCAGGGGACAACTCAGCTCCTTCAGCCCTTTGCCACTTTGTGTGAACAGAGGCAAGTAAGCTTCAATCAACAAAGCCCCACTGTTAGTATTTCTTCCATATACTTATTGTGCCACAGATATTTACTAGGAGCTTGTGGATTTGGAAAGCATATTGCAAGGACAATGTTTTGCAAAGAATGGAAAAGAAATATTTGCTTTAGAAAGAAAAGCTCTGATTGCCTTACTGCACCCACCCTGTGATGCTGTGGCAGACATATGGTTCTGTGCATTGGGGGCACAAGCTCTGAGAATCTTTTGGGATGAGGCAGCTGCGGCCAAAAGCCATATCTGAAAGCTACATATTGAGATTGCTGCTGACAGAGATGGCCAGTAACATCTAGAATGATGGGATCCATGACAGCAGCTCACCAGGCAGCAGGATGAGCTGGAACACTGACATACATCCTAGGAGGAAAACATTTTTTTAACTCCAGCTGTAGCCCTTCTCAGAGAACTCTTTAACAATCCTACATGAGACATTACATGCAGCTAATGCTCAGTACATGCCAGTACTAGGCTGAATGCTCTCATTTCCATCACTCTGAAGAATTTCTCAGATTTCTCAGGATCTCTTCTTATTTGGGATTTTCTCTCTCAAGAAACAAATCTCTAACTAAATACAGGATTGTCTGCAACACTGAAGGCCATCCAGAAGATCACAAAGTGAAAATCCCTCTAAAAGACATTTGAAGCGTAATCAACATTTCTTTTATCAGTAACCATTCTCTCATTTGAAAATGGTGTGGGGAAAGGGAGTCTTGCTTCCATTCCAATCCACAGGACTCCAATCTCCTTAGAAGTTGCACGGAGAATCAACAGTTTGCTAAAAAAAAATCCCCAAACCTCTTTCTTTTTCAACCAGGTGTGATCAGAGTTCCCTGTAGAACGAAGCTATTGAACTACACACCGTAGTCTCTATCTCACAGGCAGCTAAAGAGTCCCCATTTTCAACAGCACAGTGAATTACTTTAGTTGCTGTCTGTCCTGTCACTGTAAGCAGGTCATACGTCCTCCAAACACTGACCTTTTGTGAGATCAAGCTGAGGTCTTCTTTACTACTCTGCTTGCTGGTTTACACTTATATTACAAAGGATAGTAAAACTACATTGCTTGATTTATTAGCTTTCTATTAATTTTATTGCTTCCAGAGGAATTCAAATTCCTGTCTATATGCCATCATCAGTGCATTTCTAAGTGGTGCAGACTGTGGTCACCCCATGCACCTCTGGAATGCTGTCTGCCACACCATGACCTCCAGTAGGCTGATACTCCTGGAGTAAGCAAAGCTCCCCACACCCTGAAATGTGCTGCATTTCAGATTACACTGCCCTCTGCCGTGATAAGCAGAAGTCTAAGACGCAGGTAGAAATAACTGAATTTTCACAAGTTCTGACCACCAACCAACAACTGAATTTTCACAAGTTCTGACCACCAACCAACAAAAACCTGACCAGCAGTGACTCAAAATGGTGTTAAATTGTGCCACATGCAAAAGACTACTCTTCACATTGAGCTTTGAAAGTTACAGACATGCCAAAACATGCCTCCTAATCCACACTTTCATGAGTTTTATCTCTTCAAACATTTGTTTGAGCAGTTGGGAAATTTCTTTGGTTTCAGTTTACTTTCTTCTCCTATCTTATGTAGTTTGTCCCGTACAGGAAAGGGAGAAAATTCTGTATCTGGACCATCTCCCAAGATAAGAACAGAAAGCTTAAAACAGTGACAGAAAAAAACCAACCACCAACAATACTACAAAAAGCAACTTCCGCATAATTCCAGGAATATCAAAACAAAACCTAGTTTTCCATGTATAAAGGGAGTTGTCTTACAATGCCTTATTAACCCTTGACTCTATTTCAAACTCTTCCCATTGTGAACCTCACAATGCAAATTCTCCTACTTTCAGTGCAGGCAGAACTCATGGGGCAGCTTTGCTCTGAGCAGACACCCAGCCCACCTTCCTTCCAGAACAGAACCAGCCAGAAGTTCATACCATGAAAACCTCTACTTTTGTGACACACCAATTAGAAAGCAATTCTCCAAACAGGGTAAGAGAACACAGTGAAAGGTACTGTTTAAAGGAGTCCTATATTTGTGCACTAAGAACAGCCTAGGCCTCACCTGCCTCATGCTGCCTCCAGCTATGCTCCCAGCCTGGTTCTCACCTCTAGCACTCCCAATTACATTGAGGCAGGTAGTGCCAAGCACTCTTAACATTTAAAAAAGACCAGAACAATTAGCAGAACACTGTAATTGGGTAACACTGGAGATAACCTTGTAAAATTAGAGCTTTACAGAGTCGAGAAAAAGGTCTGACAAAAATCCTTACCTGTAACAATGCCATAATTTGGAGGTTCAATGACAGCTCCATAGAACTGAATGATGTTTTTGTGACTGAGCACACTGAGTATTTCTGCCTGTTGAAAACAAACAAATAAACAAACAAGTTAGACAATTGAGAATGGGTCATTTATTATAATAACTTATTTCATACCCCACTGGGTATACACACATAGAGCATATAATATACCTATATATATATATATATATATATAAGCACACACATATCTAGGAAAGACTGCTCACAAATGCTTGGCATTTGAAAACCTATTGAGAGTTTGGCAGATGAATGCTTTGTATGTTTGGGGGGGTGGGAAAAATAAATTTGAGACTATTCTTTCATGGCCAAGGCACTCATGTAGGAAGTTAAGTCTTTGGAAAAACTGAAGATCTTGGAAAACTTTGTACCAAGAAAGATCTGGGATTTTTGGCAGAGCAGCAGCAGTCCAATCCAGAATTTGTGTTTATGCACAAAGTACCATGGCTTCAGTGAGTCCAGCACTCCAGGCTGTTACAGCATTCCATGCACACACAGCTCCATCCAATGTTTACTGGAAATGTGGAATTTCTAGGCATGCGCTGTGGAGTCTGAATAAATACACAGAGCAAGCGTGCTTGAGATTGCCAAATACCCAGCAATGCAGTTGAAACTGCTTCTCAAAGCAGACTACACATGTTTGGCAATTCTGGGAAAATGTAAAAAACCTTCAAATTCCACTTGAACAATGCTGCTGGGTTTGAGCAAGAGACTGCAAGACAATGAGACTGTATCCACAGAAATTAACACATATAAGCCCTGTAGTTTTTGAGAAAAAAGGTCAGGTATTTCTGGGAAGGTGTCTCAACAGTTTCACCTCTGAAGTGTACCAAAACAAATAGTTAACAGATTTTAGACGAGTTTTTATACAAATATACATATTATGCAAATACAGATATGTACTATATATTTTTCTTCACAGTAATGCTTTTAGACTTTGAGACTATGTAAACTTTGTACCAGGCAAGAGCATCTAACAAAAACAAGATCACAATTAACTCTTCAGAACTTATCAAAAGTATCTGACAGATCCCTTTACAGATCCCTTGACTTGCAGTGGGAGTGTTGCTGTTTGCCCACAAGTGAGTCTTCACACATGTTCTCAGAAAGCTGCCAATTAATTTATTTTGTGGACTTGTAGGTAAGTCAGTCTGCAGTAAGATTTGCTGAAAAGAGCATACATTTTAAAAGTTAATTTTCTGGTATTGTGAAAAAAAGATTACTCACTTGATGGTAATATTGTTTTTCTTGCTGAGCAGGCTAAGCAGCATGAAGAGTTAGAGTAACCCAAGTTAAGTTCAAAGCTATAGTTAAGATTTAATTGTGTATGTGTAAATGTCTAAGCATTAGCTAAAGGTCTTCAAAACTGTGCTGAAGTTACTCAAAAAAGTCCTTAAGCAACAACAACAGCAAAAAATTGAGTCATCTAATGCCTTTATCTGTAATTATGCACGTAAGCACAGGTATCATGGTACCACCTATAAAACATAGCCTGAACAAATATTGGTTTGCTGTAGCTCTAAATTTATCAGAATAGCAGTAGCTGATGCACTATGGCTTTCTGCATAAAAATTGCTATAGCCTTCCTGTTTTCAGTGAATCTAAAAGGCCACGAAATAATTTAAATGGCAGCTATCTAAGCAAATGTGAAAAGACTGGCCTGCAGGTAAACAGCAACACTCAAGACTCAGCCAGTCAGGGGATCTGCCAGCAGAAGGAGCTCTGCCCTACAACTGCAGCCCCACCATCCTCCCAAGACCAGGAACTCCTGCAGCAGCAGAAGCATGAGTTGTACCTCCAACCTCCTTCCCTAGGCTGGAGGATGCAGGTGACCACTGAGTCATTCAAATCTCCATCTCAGAAACTTTTGTATTATGTTTATATATTCCTTAGGAAATATTCAACTGGACATTCAATTATCTAATTTCTACCAGCATTACTGCCAGATTATCAGGAGACCTCACTCTCCTTGACTGCCTAGCTGAATGTTCTGATATGGAACAGGAATAATACAGTTACAAAAACTATCTTAACCACCTTTTCATTAACACCTTGGTAAGAGGAATGGAATAAAACCATCTTGTGAAATACTTAAAACACACCATGTCTTCAAAGCTATGAGCACGCCATCTGCTGTGGTGTTTACAACACAAGTACTTCAAGTACATCAATTTTAGAATTAAATTGATGGGTCTCATATTTAATTTTCTAATAGCACAATATATTTTATAGCCAGGTCCTGGCTATAAAACAAGTACTTGGTGAATCTTTTCAGAGAATGATTAAAAATGCCCCATGATTAAAAATCCAAGTTCCATAGCTCCCTATCCCACCACAACTATGTGCAGAACCCAGTGACTCTTCTCCATCTCATACAAGATGCTGCTGGATCCAGTAAAAGTCCATCAGAGTCAGTGGACAACAGGAAGGGCTGCACAGCAGCAAATCCCAGCGCAACCAATCACCCAGTGCTACCATGACAGGGACTGCAATCAAAATATGAGTATCAGGCCAAGAAGAAGAGTACTTCGCTGCCACAGGCACAGACTGCAGACACACAGTGCTTTTAGCACTTGGAAATGCAAAAAAAAATATTTTAAGGTTATCTTATTTATGTTATATACACGAAGATCACATTGAAGAACTATGAAAAAATGCTGTGTTGACCACAGCTAATACCATCACCTTCACATTGATGTTCATATGTTCATACTCTAATCTGGGATTTAACAGATACCAAATCAAGCTTCCATCTAAAAAATCCAGAGAAGCACCTTCTAATTACCCACAGATATGACAATGAAGAATTGTGGGGTAAAAAAATTTCTAACTTTTCCTAAGGACCTTTATATCGCAAAGAAATCCTCTCTAGATACTTTTAATCACTATGCGGTTGTTAGCACTAGCGATTCTAGACTTGTCCTTTCATGTTTTGTTCTCTTCTGTTGCTGTGATCAGCTGTGAACTGTATTAGCCAATTTAGACTCTTATTCCTTACAGTGGGAACCACATGCAAGCCAGTCCATATCTTTGAAGCTTTGTACTACCTTTGACAAGAAGGTGCCGTATTTTCAATGAAAATTACTTTCAGATAGCAAATTACTAAGTGGCGGTTAAAGACTGGTATTTCAAAGGTCTCTTAGACACTAACAAGAGTATTTAGAATCACCTTTAAGCATCAAAACTGTACTTTAATCCAAAATTCCTAAATGCTTGGATGAAAATTCTGTCATGCATCTACCTGTCTACAAGCTGTTGAAGAAGTCAGCCCTCGCTGGCTTGGGCATGACACTCTTCCCCTCAGTAAGGCTGCTATCTATCTTAGGCAAGTTAAATGAACCCCAATTCCTAAATAGCGATGACAAGCAACAAGTATTCAACTACTTAATTGCATTTGTTTTTTGTGTGATAGACAGAATTATTTTTTTTAAGGTTGGATTGAAGCAGAACTAGTGGAGTTCAGCTGAAAGAAAGAGATCCAAACACATACATACAAACTCCCAGGACATAACATAGAGACACAGACACATAAGGTAACTGCAATAGGGTTGAATATTATGCTTAGTACCACGATAAACTTAGTAACAGCCTGTTACTGACCATCAAACTATGCTAAAATTGTTCATATTGCACTTACATCACAGGTATGGATGAAATTATGTCCCTCTCTTGAGTCCTGCTGAAGGGATTACAGACTACACACCACTTCTTGAAGGCAAAGGGATTCAGATTTCTAAACAAACCTAATCCACTGCTTACATAATTCAAATACCACAAAATTCAAGGTCAGAACAAATTACATTGAAAACTTTTTCATTTAATTCTCACTTACTGGCTTACTGTAAATCCAGCCAATTCATAAAACAATCACAGTGTAAGAGTTTGCAATTCAGGTAATCCCTAAGTGTACAAACATTGTAATTGTGTCCTCTGAACCACGGTATGGGTCACAGTGTTTAACAGGTAATTTGGTTTTATGTCTGTTTAATCTCTACTTACTGACATATGTGAAAATGACAGTTACATCATCTAAGACTGACATCACCCTAGAGCTGCTTGTAGACCCACTAGTACTGCTCTGAACCTTGTAGTACAAACAACCATGCATGAATAACCATATCTTCAGGTGTTTCAGCAGGTAAAAACAAGGTCCTCCTCCAGGTCTTGTCTGTGTTCAGCAACAGCTGGACAGAAATCACAAACAAATTCTAACCACAGCCAGAAGCAGATGAGGGGACAAAGCAACCTGCCTGGATAGCGTGGTCTTGTTATAAGCAGCACAAGCCTGGGCTTACCAGGATGACCCAAGCCCTCACTTGTTTTTGCTCTGCCTTGTACCAGAGCAGCAAAAGCAGCAAGTGCAGTTCAGCTCTGATGCGGTCCTCAAGGTTGGTGCTGACTGCAGATGTGGGCAGTGGCCACCTGATGCTGAGCTGGCATTACTTGGGAATCAGACAAGGCCCCATCGTCAGATCTTTAATTGCAGCCACAAAGACAGCAAGGATGTGGACGGAGGCACTTTGCATACAGCTGTGTTGGTGCTTGCCAGCTACTCAAAGCAGCTGCAGCTGCTCTTGCTAGAGCTCCCTATCCCAAGGCAGTTAAAGTTAGCAAAGACCAAACAACTCAGCATATTTTAGTTACTCTGGTTCTCCTTGGAAATATATTAGAAATTTGTTACGCTCAACTTGTAGTCAAGAGAAGTGATCAAGGGTTTGGGCAGTCTGCTCCAGCAGCACAGCTGGAACTGTAAAAGGACATCTGTTCACAGAGTTCTTCAGTATCAAAAGGCTTTTTTTGCATGGGTCCAGACAAACTGAGCCCAAAGCAACTCAACCACCACTTCTTCCAGGTGCCTTTGGAACAGCTGACTGGAAAGTAAAGTATCTTTCCACCCTGGTCTGAGCACACTGTTTTAGGATTAACACAGGAAATAGCTGCAGCCCTTTGTGAGACCATTGCGTCACCTGTGAGTAAATGGGGAACCACACAGCAAGTGGCACCTTCACTCCATGCAAAATTACAGAGTTGTACATGGTTAGCTATTTAATCTGATTAATACAACCTCCTTAACTGCCTTATAATATATATTATTACACTGTGCAAAAGTTTGGCTATTTAATTTTCCAGAGAACTGTTTGCCATGTTTATTAAGGAGATATTTAGACACACTTAAGGCAGCTTTGGAAAGATATTTTTTTCCTAAGTCTTGTATCATTTTAAAGGCTTTGACCTTTGTCATGTTCTTGGGAGAGCTGCAACTTAGCTACTCTCAGGGGATTCTACAGTGCACCGCAAGGGCAGCTGGAAGAGGCCAGCTGATGCTTCAGAAAAATAATTTCTATTAGTGAAAATCACATATAAAAAAGATACAGAATGCTAACACATATAAATCTCACACCTTTATTTCTAGACTCCTGCTCAGAAATATATCCAGTCTATGTACATTTCCAGTGTCTCATGAACCCTTTCCTCTGAATTTACTGATGTCTAATAAAGGATGACACCTCTTATATTATCAGTTTCTCTAGGTGAACAATCCCAAAATATCATTTTACAGATGAAATAAAAACACAGTCAGCATCTGTCATAACTAACAAATTATCTTCTCCATATGCAAAAAAGGGATACTTAGAGAATTTCAGAAACATAAAATGATTACCAAGACTTATATAGCAGTGATGTTAAGTAATTATTACAGTTTTGAACACAGAAAATTATGCAGATACAAAATAGAAATTTAGGACTTTGCCTACTGATCTGTCTGTTGTCATAAAGTTTTCCACAGAAAAAAATATAAACAAGAATCTTGTGCTTTGGGGGCCCAAATAACAGGCAAAGGATTCTGATTGTCCAGTTCAGAGAATTTTTGTAAAACCTATTACAGTCTTTGATACTAACAATGCCAGAGGAAAATCACATGAACATGGCAAAGCCAAAAAAATCCCAATGAGATTTTTTACCTGCAAATAAGCAGTTACCAAGTGCTTCAATGGCCATACTCCCAGCACACATGTGCTACCATCTCTTCCCACAGGCAATCATAGTTTTAAAACTATGGTTGGCATGGCACTTAAAGCTGTATGGGCTTCTTTTCTAGTATTCATTTAGATGATAACTTATCCCAAAAAAAACTGGTTTCTGCAGGCCATTTACATGTTAAAACTGTCAGCATTTATGCCTTACAACACAGCCTCTATACTCAGACTGTATTAGGAAACAGTATCCTGTTTCTTAAACCACAGAGAAAGGAGTTAAATTACATTCTCAGATTGATGTCACCAGCATTTCTGTAAACAACAGAATTAAATTCTCATAAGTACATCTACAATGACATACAAAATTTGTACTTTGAAGCATTTTGATTGAGCAAATCTTTCAAAGCATCAAATCTGCATCCAAAATTATGTCCTACACTGTTACAAATCCCAGAGACTAAAAGTGGAAATGTACAAGAAACTAGTAAATTCCTATTACTGTATAATCATTTTACCATTATTTTAAATCTACTGGTGTATATCACCAAAAAAAATCTCACTTCTGGAGATACTGTGATAGAAACACACACTTTAAATACCTTGTATTGATTCTAAGGTTACAATCTTGAAGAAAGAAAAAGCACATTACCAAGAGAGCTCATTTCTGTTAAACTATCATAATATACCACAGATAAGGAGTATGGACATAAATTTATTTTATTCTGTTCTAGACTCATCCCATCTTATGAAATTTACTTAAAAATGAATTTGCATCATGCAATACCATAGGATTTGTTAGTAGTAAAATGTATTGGATATTGACCATTTGAAAAGAAAAAAAACTATACAAGAGTATAAAATTCAGTTATAGCAACCTTGGCACAGAACTTGGTATGTTATGGATAATTTGAAGGCTAGAGGATTAAAAGTACTAGCTAGCAAATTCAGAATGTGTCTGTCAAAACACTGCAATGGCTTGCTCAGCCCATGAAAAACAGGCTGGTTCCTCTAAAAATCACACGGGCTTTGTCCTTGTGAAGTGGCAGCAGACCCTCTGCCTTGTGCAGTAAGAGGGAATGAGATCCAGCTAACTGGCTCAATCCTCCCTCTGACCTCCATCAGTACAATGACCACATGGAGCCCACACAGCACTAACTAAGAAATTGCAGGATCATGGTGTTTTCCTCATGAGAAGGGTTAAAAATGTGCTGTGAGAGAAGAGGCTGCTAACAGATTGACAGAACTAAGCAGAGGCACTTTCCACAGAAAATCCTTAGAGAATGGTTAGTAAGCTTGAAAAAATTCTATGCTACATTTACACTGCCATTTACAAAAAAAAAAATCCAAACAAACAAAATACATAAACAAAGTTTATGGAAAAATAACTCATTTTCAGACAGATTTCAAGTAAAAATACACCCAAAGGACTGTTACATTAATAAAAGGTATCTGATAAAGGCAGATCTGTCAAGAACAAGTTTCGTTTGGATTTCACTACTGTTATTCACATAAAGCAAAACCATTCAAAACATGCATAAACTGTATATTTGTACTGGTGTATGAGTTTAGAAAGGAGCAATGTCCGCAATATTTGTAATTTTTAATTCAGGCAGATTTGGAGTATTGAACTGCCTCCAGCTGCAAAGCAACACTCAGTTGCTGAAGTGAGTAGAAACAATAGATGAGTGGACTAAACAGCAGGGCTGAAATACCTGAGCTCCAATAGAGCTCTTTATTTTCAGCAATCATCATTTCTCTTTTCAGTGTTGGGCAATTTTCCAAGTTACTCACAATCACTTTGAAGACAAACTGGCTTTGACTATGGAGAACAGTAACAAAATCCTCAACATTCCTAAAATACAACAGAATAACAAAACTTGAAACTTTGACTCCTGGCATACTCCCCAGGTGAGAAGATATCATGGCTAATATGCAACACAGAGATCATTCCAGACCCAACAAATGGAAAAATATCCAAGGAAATTATTTCTGAGACCAAAGTCACTGTAGGTTTCATGAGCACCTTGTTGGAAATGCATTTTGGTATGAAAGTGACGGGCGAAACTAATCCACCCTCAAGGAGTCATGGCCACACATATGTAACTAGAGCAGTGATTTTCCTGAGCTCTGCAGGGTGTTTGTAAGAAATCTTGATAAGACAACCTAGAACAAGTCAAATCTCATTGTACAGTGGCTTTTGCTGAACAATTAGCATAGACTGCAACAGAGACAGCAACAGCTGTACTTATGCATCCTCGTCCACTCCTCTAAAGCAGCTATGATCTTTACAAAAAAAGTATTTTTCCATCTTAACCATGAAAACTGTAATTTAACCACAGGAAAAAAACCCAGCATGTATTTGATGAACATTCACTTAAAGCCTGTCTTGGAATGGATAAATCAAACCTACTATAGATAATGACAGGGACAACACTTGTTGGGAATCCCTCTTATTGGAATTCTAGTAAATGTTATCATTCCTGAAAATGTAATTCAACCAGGCAGTCTGAGCTCACCCTTATGAAAAAAACCACTTCACAAGATGTTATATGTTAACAGCACACCACAAGCTTTTGTCTTCCATATGGGCTGCCAGAGCTCTGCAAAAGGCTCTCCCCAGCTGTCACTCAAAACTGAGCTGCCCCAGCAGAAAAGGTATGAATAGTTCCCTATCTGGAGTCCACCTAACTTATAAAAGCTTTCAAAACAGAAATTACAGCTGTGACCAGCAGCCATAAAAAGAAAGCAAAGTAGTTGCCAACTACAGATGTCGGCACTCTGCTGAAGTGAATGAGAGTCTTCCACACATGAGAGGCATATTTCTGTGACTTTTACCGATCTGAAAGCACAACCTCACAAATCTGAGGTTTTTCAGGAAAATGAGCTATCACCATTATCTGAATGACACACATCATGGTTTTATGTGAAACTGTCCAAAAGATCCAGCATGAATCATGGTGAATTCTACCTGCTTTTCAGAAAAGTCACTCTTCTTTGTCAAAGACTCAAAATTGTATTTTACTTAGAAACTTGGTTCAAATGCTACTTCTGCTGGGTAGCAATGGTCAAAAAAAAAATCCCAACAACAACAACAACAAAACTAGACAAAACTCATCAAATTTTAAGCTTTCATCTTTATGAAACATGGACTCAGTGTTTATTTTTTTCTTGGGATTCTTTGTGCTGCCTTTATGGTAGCTCAATCTTTTTTCCATTAGAACTAAAAAAATTCAAGTAAAACTATGGCTAAGATAAAAACCTTGGAGAAAACCCAGCAATATTTAAAAAAAGTTTTTAGTGTCATACATCAACATTTATTAGTATTACTCTACTACATATTTCTGACATGTAACTTCAGCTTTTCCCTTACTGTTTTGTGATGAATTTCTTGTATACAGAACTTCCTATCTTATCTGTCTTTATAGCTCTCGGCTTACACAGATAAGGCAGTAACAACTATTTCATTCCTAATCCTTGCTATATAGGAATACAAATAGGCAGCCTCAAAATACATTTTTAGGAAGTTAATAACTTGAATATCAGTACCTCTGAACTCTGCAGAAAGTGGAAATCCAGAAGAACCTATCTAGAAGAGTGAGACTACAGACTGACCTACAAAGGTAGTTGCTTTGAGTCCTGCAGATGTACAAGGAGCAGAGAACTCAGAGGGGTCTTGTACCACTACAGGATATCAAATTAAGTCAAAAGTCTCTTTTCTCATTGCTTTTCTCCATTGAAACAACAATATCTCTAGCCAGTTCCTTCCCCAAATTATGGAAGAACATCCAGAGGTACTGTAACCACCACCCACGTCTGTACTAATATGAGAGGAACATCACACATTCTTAATGGGGAATGAATAACATTTAAAAGGCCAGTTACAAAATGAAGATCATCTATTCTGTGGTTACAAAACCACTGACCTGCACTCATTCCTCCATCACCTTGCACTGTGCTTGCTGAGGACCTGCAATAAATGAAGCAAAGAGGAAGTAGAACTGTATATATATGGGACCGCAGGAACTTTCAGGACCAGGGTCACATGCAGAGTCCAACAAAACCTCTCTCCTGGGCTGTACCTAAAGAGCTGAAAAGAAAGTATTATGCTGCAGCTAATGGCAACTCCAATCTGAATCTGAGTGCAGCAGAGAGAATTTGCATCTCTTCCTATTCCAGCAATGCCTGTAGTCTTTGCATAACTACTGACTCATTTATGTTCCAAGCACGACAAGGATTAGACTAGCAAAGTTCAGTACAATGAACTGAGCTCACAAGCTGGATCCAGGGCCCAGGAACTCCGTGATGTTTTGGTGGCACAAAGTACATTCAAATCTGCAACAGGTCCTTTGGTGTGGAAGAACAACAGCATCACATATACCACAGCTTCCCATTTTCCAGTGCCAGACATAGCCAAACCCTTGTCTAAGAAACTGACTCTTACCAAGAATCAGACACAAGCAAATGTCATTTTCCATGCCACTTTCAGGTCAAGCAAGGCTGGAATGACTTCAAGCATTCTCCTTCAACCAAGAAAACCATCCTCTCATAAAGCTTTGCTCCCTGAGACACAAGTGTCTAGAAGACACAGCAAGAACTCTTTCCCATCCTGTCACAGCTATATGGCTATGCAGCATTTCCCTTCCCTTTCCAGACAGGCTGCCACTGCGCTGAGCATTTTGCTTGCAACACCACTGGCCTCCTGAGGGTGTTTACCTCTAGGAGACCATTTCCTTATTCCAGGTAAAGTCCTTCCTTCTGCCTGGAAAGAGAAGGAGAAAAACAAAACAGTATTGGCAGGAAAAAAAGGACCTAGAGAAACATTCTTCTTCTCTTCAAGAAGAGTTAGCGGTATCTCGTGACTCGCAGTGTTACTATAAAAGAGGGTTTGGCCGATTCCATATATGCAGAAGGCTGCTGTAATCCTCCTGCCTTTTTTCCTTCTTGAGTTTGAATTGTTGCACTTTGAAGAGTTTTTAGATCTCTCCTCAAGGTCAATTTTATCAATTATCTCTGTCTATCCAAATCTGAATATAATTACTGTAGTTAGCTCTGAGGGGAGAATGAGACCATTTTGAGGTCACTATTGTGCAGAGCAAGTGTGATGGTCTTGCATATTACTGCAAACCTTGCAAATATTATTTTTAAATATTTAAACCATTAATTAGTCCATATTGTATCCTCAGGAACAATGCAAGAGATCTTAAACCTTTAGAAGTGTCCTGCATCTTTTCATGTGTCCTCACTATTTAGTTTAGACTAATATACCTTTATTATTGTGTATGTACAGAAAGAAACCACAAGGTGTAATAGTCTTTTGAAAATATTGCTTTTTTGTTCAAAGTCTCAACTGAATTCAGAATTTTGATGGATTGAAGTAAATGGTGGTGCTAGAATAATACTAAACATTTAGAGTTCAGACTGCAATTCTTCCAAATGTATATTTTAAGATACACAGTTTCTTTAAAATGTGAAGAAGCAAAATTCCTCATAAAAGCTGTGTACACGGAGGGGTTTTCACAACAATGAACAGCCTAATAAGGGTGAAGAATCCTCAACTGAAAGCTCACAAAGAAATCCCTCTATCCTTTCTCCATTTTTTCAATTCTACTTTTCTCGATAGGGGTGTCTCACCAGAGAACCTGAAGAGTGAAAGATTTAAGTATAGGACTGAAATCCATCAAACCCAGGCTTGTGGTCCAAACCCAAGCAGCTGTCAAACCCAGAGATAGGAATGTATGCTCACTTCTGCCTAATAAAATTTGAATCAAACACTTTGCATCTGATTCTCCATGTGAGCTTTTATGCAAACTTCTAAAGTGCAAGGAATCCTGGGGTGGAAGAGCTATTCTGAGAGCTTTCACATAGTTCATGTAATTAGGGAAACCACTTCCTTTGATTGTAAGTGTTCAAAACAGCTGAATTTCTCCTTTCAAAGGACTCTGTGATTTGGGTCATCTCTTTTCCTTGCTCTTTTATGTTTCTCAAGATGAGAGGTGAGACTGTAAAGCACATTATTTAGAAAAAAAAAGATTCCACTTTTTGTTTTAGGGATTGAACTCTGACTATTCAAACGCTTGTCATTTGGAAATCTATCTTTCTTTCCCTCCCCCTGTTTCCTTCCTTTTCTGATAAGCTCTTCAGTGGCTCAAGCGAGCATAGCCCAAAACGCCAATTTAAACCTAAGGGAAAGCTGAAATACGGTACATAAAGGAAAAGGGACTCTCATTTTCCTTTGTGTGGCTGTGCTTGAATATGTAATTATAGAGGAGCTCTAGCTGCAGGATCTCAGTCCCCATGTCACATTTACCTTTTAAATGGTTCTAAACATTGACCAAGCAAAAAGGCAGAAATACAGATTTTTAAAAGGCAAACAAAGCAGCTGCCCTGGTCTTTGAAGTGGGTTTGCAGGTTCTTCATTTCTCAAAAAGGGAGCTCAGGTCACAGTTTCAAGGCAATGACCATGTCACCAGAGCTAACAGCTGATGCCAATGTTGCTACAGAATCAAGTGTCACTCGCCCTGAATTTCTTGAGTCAGGCACCCTGTTAGTGCTGTTCCTTCACATTCATCTCACTAACAGCTGTAACAGGCAGTGAATATCCAGATTCTCACAGTATAGCGCAGAATCACATGGAAGAAATGGCAGGAGATTTCTTACTGCAGGTTTCAAATTTATAAAGTAAAAACAGAACGCTTGTTGATCCTAGGAGGACTGAACTTTATTCCCAGTCAGTGAAAAATTGCAGGACTCCTTCCAGAATTATAGCATTTACAGGGAATTGCTCTGCAATGGGAACAGAGTAAACCACTCGGAACACAGTGCCAGAAACCACATTACTGCCAACTCCTGCACTTCTGCACAGGACAGATGAGACACTGGCTTGGAGAGATGACTTTACAATAAAGACTTTGGTACAAATACAAAAACAACCGAGAACCCAAAAGGTTAAGAGCAGAACTCCAAAATGTGTGGTCCTTTTGAGTGGGGTCTGGATTCTGCATTGCCTTTAGGGCTCTCACAGACTCTTACAGGGTACAGCAAGGCAGCATCCAAAAGAAAGAGGAATTCAACATCTCCAAATTGTAGCCATCTGCTGCTCCATACTTATACCACACACAGCACCCTCAGCATACAGAGACATCACAGAGAAGTCAAAAAGCCTTTTCCTTGGTTTAGGAGATTAAAAGTACACAGTTCACAAAGATGGAAACCCACCAATCACTACTTATAAGCCTTCATGTTTCAAAGGTTTGCCTCAAATGCATCTAGCATTTCTAAAATTAAAGTTGTTACAAGATCAGACAAGAAGTGATTTCTGCACCTTTCCCCCCCTCTAATTTCACATAGGTATGCACAACACTTTCTCAGCTGTACAATCCTTCCAAGAGGAGAAGATAACCTCTCAGTAACGTCACTCATCTGCTCAAGGGTGCAACACCTAGTTGATTTTAGCAAGTTTCCAGAACAATCTACTCATCTCTCCTATGCTACCTCTGCCAGATAAGAATTTGCAGAGTGCCTCAGCTTTCACTAAAAGACTGCCACTGACATGCCTGTCTTTTGGTTATACTACCTTCCAAGAGCAACTTGGTTGAAGCAACTGCATCTCATCTTCTGGTGTCTACCAAGAGATTCCTCAGTTCTCCTACAACAGCTCAGGGATTTTTCCACCCATGCTTATTTTTGATGTGGCTACTGGTTAATCAGGTGCCCAATACACAAAACCCACAGCTATTTGGTCAGTCATGTATATCATAACACAATTTTTTTTCTCCCTTGCCTCCACCATTTAGCCACTCGGAACCTCAATTTTCAGGAGTTTTGGAGTAAAAAAATAAGCAACCAGAGGCAGAAGTGGGTAGGTGTGTGGCACTGTTCCCCTTCAATGACATCCAAGGGCCAGGCCCTATTTTGCCAAGGAGGTACACCCATAGAGGCCCCTCCTATGTGCAAGACACCCAGCTTCCCTGTGGAGCTGTCTTTCTTAAATAGAAATTATGCAGAATGCAGATTCTCTAAACATTAGTCTGATAAACAAACATGTATTTGCAACTAGGATTCTTCCCCAGTGGCTGAATTGCAACAGATGAAACATTTAAAAATATAAACAGGGCAGTTTGGAGGCAGTTGGGTCAGAAGACAGCTCTGCGTTTGCCCTTGGTGGCCTCATCTTCCTGGTGTGTGAGTACAATTAACTGAGTATAAGAGAAAGAGTTAATGTTGAAGCTGTTCTCTGGGCTCCTCTGCAGCCTCCAGCTAACATAAACACATCTGAATGTTTCCCTGTGACTGTTTATACTGTCCTCTTAAAAAGGAAACTTTCTCTATCAGCACCTTAGTGAGTGGAAATAGGTAAATATGAAATAACTTTTACAGTCTTAGTTAATTACAATTAAAAAAACTGATTTTGATGCTTGCATCCAAGTTAAGATATATTTTCTCTTTTCTTCAACTCTGCTTTCAGAGAAATCTTGTTCTCCAGACCCTTACACAACTCACATGCAGCCAGTTTAAAATTAAGGACTAAAAAACAAAAAAAAAAAAAGGAAGTAAAGTAGGGCCTATCTAGTTCTATGGAGCATTTTATTGCACTCTTAAAAGCACAAAACGCGTTGTTCCAAATTCCACAGCCACCATGAGTGTGGCAGGTTGTTTGGGGACCCAGCCAGAGACTGCAGCCCCCGTGGTCAGCCTTGAATACTCCTGTGGAAAACGGCCTCCAGGAGATGAACGGTCCCAGACTCAGATCACATCAACTCCAGCACAAGTCTCTGACTTCATCTGAACCATCACACAGGCATGCAACAACCTAGAAACTGTGTCAGATTCAAACAGCGCTTCCACTCACCTCAAGAGCTACTCTGGGATCATCAGAAACAATTTGTCACTCTGTACGCTGCAGTCAGTGCAAGTTCTTTAATCAGCATCCCCAGGAATTGCAACACCAACAAATTTCCATGTGGGTCACAGACATGTAAATTCTTAGCTGTCCCCTCAAAGCACATAAAACTCAAACATGCAATTGCTTATCATCTCTCAAATTACCACTCACCTGTCATTGTGATTTTCTACTTGTAACACTGTTTTAAGAAAACCATATAGTTAAATAAATGTCTACATAAGTCTAACTTGAACCAACCTGCAATTGCTTGAGCCTGCAACAGCCTAAAACAGCACTTTGAGAAAAAAGGATTTCTTCTGCATCTATGAGATTTCCACAGCAAAGCTTCAGGAGAGCTTAAATATCCAAAAATACCATTTTGCAGTTAATCACTTCAACAGAAGCTCAGGGTCAGAAAATGTCGTGGGAGGGGAAACAAAAGAGCTGCCATTTGATGTCAAGGGTTGCTGGCATAAAAAAATAAGCAACACAACCTCTCTTCCAAATTATAAGTAACAACTGAGTGCATGCAAAAAGAAGACTGAAGCAGAAGAAACATATCTAGAGAAAAATTAAAAATAATTATTTTTAAAAAAGCAGGCAAAAAACCCACACAGAAAAAGCCCAAAATAAAGAAACAAACAAACAAAATAAATAGCCCTAGGAAAAATACCCTTAATTGCAACTAAATATCTACTGGAAATGTGAACAGCCCACTGTCAAACAAAAACTTGCAATTGACAGAATAATTTTTATGACAATATGCAATGGAATGAAACTAATTACGAAAGTAAAGAATATTTAATAATATTCTAATATTGTGGACATATCCTTCATGTTGTGGACAGCAAAGAGGATAAGAAAGAGTGTTTTCTAAACAATCAGACATTTTCTCCCTATTCTAAACAACATTTATTCATAATTTATAGGAAACCAGCATAAAATAGTATTCTGGTATCTTTCATTATACTGGTGTCTCCCAAATATGGGGTTTGGACAATATTTTGGTTGCAACACATATGCCATGACACAACAGAGTCATATCCAAAGCATCCACTAACAAAATCTCATGCAGTGACTTCTTGATTCCTGGAAATATAACATTCATTTAGAAAATAAAGTCCTCCAGAAAATTACCCCTTGAATGAAAGCCAAAAATAGGCAAATAAAGAATCAGTCAGATTCACTGCAGAAGTCTGTCCTATCCAAAATTATTTATTCTGCAAGATACAGAATACACAACAGCTGGAGCATCTGAAGCAATTTTGACAACTTCCAGTCTATAAAGGGTGCTAAGTGTCCTCTTGATACCTATTGAGAATACCCTAGTCAGCACCAAGAGGAGTGCTCTAAGCCAATTCCTTTACCAAAATATATTTTAAAAACCCAAACAGAAAACCTTGCAAAAATAACCACTCTGTAAAACAGAAACTAAGACATTTTAAGACACTCCTCTGGTATATTAAATACAGTTTTATCTCCTTTTAGCAGCTAACACTACATAGCAGTAAACCTGAAAAGAGGTTGTAGCCAGGTGAAGGTCAGTCTGTTCTCCCAGCAATTAGCAATAGGACAAGAGGACAGAGACTTAAACTGCACCAGGGAATGTTTAAGCTGGACATCAGGAAGAAGTTTTTCACAGGAAGGGTGACTGAGCACTGGAATGGGCTGCCCATGGAGGTGGTGGAGTCACCACCCTTGGAGGTATTTCAGGAACCACCAGATGTGGCAGTCAATGCCACGATCTAGGTGACAAGGTGGTGTTAGGTCATAGATTGGACTTGATGATTTAAAAGGTCTCATCTAATCTAGCTGATTCTGTGATTCTGTTTTTCTTTCAATGAATATGGGGCTGGATGGGTTCCTATGAGATCAGTTATTGTGAACGTTGTAATTTTTCAGTATAGGTACAGATATACCTGGAAAGTTCATATATATGCAGGGTGTAGATTCCAACACCCTGCATAAATTCATACAGCACACACTCTTAAGTCCTCTCTCAGTGTTCATTACTCTTAATACTTGCTGACTCAGACCTGAGAGAGGTAAGGGAGTAGAAGCTCCTAGAAAGAGCTAATAAAATATTAATAGAGCAACAAAATTGCCCTTCCTTACAGCCAGGAACCAGTGTGGAGAGTCATTCTAGGCTGGCACCAGAGCACCCATACCAGCTACAAACTACAAAGAAAAAGAACATCTACTATTTTTAGTCCTGTCATGGCTACAGTATCAATTTCAGTTTGTTTTGTTTTGCCTTTACTCTGTTGTTTTTCTCTTGTTACTGTTGCAAATCATTGCCAGTCCTTACTCTCATGACCCACATAAAAATTATCACATGCTCTCTTTTAGCACTACAAACATGAATGAGGTAAGTCCAATGACATGCATGTGATTATACTTAACTCATCCCCTTCAGAAGGTACAAGCCCAATCTATGACAGTTCTTTCCAGAAGCGGATCATAAAAATCAAAAAAGTGAACAAGCTGCATTATATGCTAGATGAAATTTTTATTAAGTATTAAAATATCCCCTAAAGCTTACAACACACATATTACATACAAGAAACCCTGACAATATAAAATTAACTTCCATGGTAGTCAGACTCCAGGCAATACAGCAACAAAAGCAGAGAAAGCATGTCTTCATTTCTGAGTCTCATAAACCTCAAATGCACTACAGACACGACTGAACAAGGCATGCATAGTTAATGCTGCTCAATTTAACTTCTTCTATCTACAAGTTAATTCTGTTAGCTCACCAGAAATATTTAAGTATTTCCCAGTAAGATTACAATTACATTTTACGGGATTTTTTTCCACCACTCTCCTGCAGTTTGCACAGACCACTGCCAGCATTTTGAAGAAGTCCAGGAACATATGTACGGCATGAAATCAAGTAATCTTGTACCCAAGTACCCTGGCTGTAATGGCTGAAGCAATACTGCTGCCCATCAACAGCATGGAGACAGCTTATGGACCATGGAATACTTTCAAAGTTCTGTGGTATTAAAATTAAATTCAAATTTCAGCTGAAATTCCAGCAGTAATAAACCTCCTGGTGAAGAACCACACCAAGAACAACCAGCTGTCAACAAACTCCCACCAAAAGCACAGCCCTCAAAAGCAATGACAAATAACAGGTAAACTTCAGAGATGGGCAATCAAAGGAGGTGAGTGCTCTTCAGTGAAAAGCAGTCGTGGCAAGGCATAAAACAACATTTGCAACACTTCACTCCAGCAGTTATCTGCTCAAGATAATGGAGTCAAAAGAACTACTAGCAATTTGCAGAATAAGGCCCCTGGCCTCAGTCTCTCCCATTCATTTCAGTGGGAGCCAAATTATGGGTTTATCTAATAATTCATATAAATCCCTCACAAAAACACCAAATAACTTCTGGAGAAGTAGATGTGCAATTTTCTTCAATGAGTGGACACAATTATCACTCAGGGCAAAAGGACTGATCCTGCTACAGGAGGCATTTCTACTCTGCCACATGCATCATAAACATCATGCTGACAGCTTCATTTTCTATAAAACAATTCACTAGGAACTCCTGTTACACACTTTAAATCTATAACCACTGTAGTGATTGTACTAGATAGTAAAATGGCAACTTAATTTTTGTTTTGCAGCTATTTAATCACTCAGGCTACGTTCCTATGTTTTACTTAATCAGCACAATTCTTACCCAGTATCATGTCCGATATTCTAACCAAGACCTTGTACCATGTATATTTTTTTCCTAGCAGACCTGTTCACGCGTATTTTTTTCACATGTACACACATCTCTTCCCATAAAGTTGTGTTTTACTGCCTGTATAAAAAAAAGTTAATGCCTTGCAGAGGTATTTCTCAGATTTCAAAGACATTCAAAGCAATCTGTTTAAGCAACACTCTTCCAAGTATTTTTAAGTTTTTCTAAGCACATATTCTAGTATGTGATGCTGGAACAAAAATTGCTTTGTTTCACATGTTAGAACTTGTTAGCCCCTGGGCTAATATAAAACCTTCATGATCTTTACTGGTTGTGATTGGCTTGTTTAATAAAATGACACATAGATACAACATATTTGCAGAATGATACCATAGTTCTATTGACTTGGCTTGCTCCCTTGGACTTGGCTAGCATGAAATGCCTCTGAGCAAGTTTTTCACAACTCTCCTATGTTTTCCCTCTAATCAGTTGTTATGGATTATTGGCAGCAGTTAACAGAAATACAAGACATGCAGTCATGGAGATAAAAGGACACTTCCTTCCAAATAAACTAGAAAGAGTAGAATCTCAGATTATACCAAGCTGGAAGGGACCCACAAAGATCATAAAATCCAACTCTCAGCCCCACACAGGACCATCCCCAAGAGTGCCTGAGAGCACTGTCCAAATGCACAGAATAATTAGTTTTCTGGACTAAATGTGTCGAAGTACCTACTAAACACAGATACACAAGAGTTACAGCAAGTTATTTTTGCATTGGTATCAGAAGAGTCATTAATTCACATGAAGAGTCGTTAATTCACCATGACTTCAGCGCAGTCCAGTCACAGACATTTGTTATTGTCATCACTACAGATGAAGATGCTACATATGCAAACGTGAGAGCCATTAGGGCCAGAACACCTTTTGGCCACCAAGTTGCCCTCTGGTACAGCACAGGCCACTATACTTCAGCAAAATGCTCATGTGTTGAGCTCAACAACTTGACAAAAACAATTGTCTAAAAAGACATTTCAATGAGAAGACAGATGAAAAGGATCCTCCATCTTCGCTCCTTTCATTTGTAGTCTGTGCCAAGTGTTACTCATCCTCACTCCCGATAATTTGTGCTTTTCTTTCCATTCTGATTTTTCTGGCTACAGATTCCAAGCACTAGTTTCTGCAATAACTTTATGCACTAGATTAAACTATCCCATAATTTTCTCCATATGAAAATGCAGTGTTTGTACATAAGCTCTTACTTTTTAATTCTCTAAGGTTGTTGACAGAAAAGTTCTGCCAAAGCTTGTCAGAGTTATTTAAGGCATCACCACTTGCCTCTGCACTGCCTTTCCAGAAAACTTTCAAGAGAAAGTGCCCATACCAAGCTGTTCTCATAACCTGTCTGGTTTAGTTTAAGTTGCAAATTATAACCAGTCCAAAGAAAAATAAACAAATTTGTGATGGAAGGCACTTGCTCCCCTTTTGTCAACTCATCCTGATGGATGACATTCATCACCCCCTCTTGACACCCCACTCTCACCAACTTTCCACTTGGTGTTTTGCAGATTCCCTTGGGCTCCTCTTACAGTTCATTGACATTTTTTAAACAGAACAGAACCACATATGCTAACAACAATTTTACCAGTGTTACATACCAAGATAAAGCACACCTGGTTGTTACAAATTACTTTATCCTGATTGGCATATGCCAAACAATTAACCAAATTTGCCTAACTGCACCATGATAGGAGCTCTTACTGAGCTGCAAGTCTTCATTAATCCCTAAATAAATCCTAACATTATAATAAGCTCTTTCTGGCATATGGGGTTTTTTCCCTACTATACAACCTGTGTTCCTTGCTACTCCAAGCTGAACTTTGTGTTGCACTGTCTTAAAAAAATGTATTTCTGCCGAATGGTCCAACTGTGTCAAGTAATACACAGGATTTTCCTTCCTCCATCCTTTCTCATTCCATTAAGTTTTATGCCATCACAAGACATAGTAATATTGTTCTTAAATTTACTTTCAAAACTGTTTTAAGTATATAACAACAGGTCTAGCACACACACAGGTGTAACTCCTTCAGAAACACAGATGTTCAATAAAGGTATTTCACTGACCCTGACTGAGATCTGCCAGCCAGGTTATTTTTAAGGAGCACATTACTGATACTGCATAGCTCAAATTTTACTTTTCATTTATCTTTCAATATTAACAAATAATAGAAATAAAGAGAACAGCACAAACTGACATTGGACAGAATGTATAAATCTTCCATTGTCCTAGAAAAATCTTGAGATCCTTTTACATTATTTTAGACAGCAACATGCTTAATCATGATCAAACATGCTTATTACATCACTAAGCATGACACAATCATGGCAGCTCAGCTGCTGCCGCAGTGGATGAACTTTGGTGTCTGATTACTTACTAAGTCTATTATGTCTAGCACTGCTCTGCTGTCCTCCAGCTTGTAACTGTCTTCCTACAACAGTGTGAGGAGACTGTATACGAGTTACATATAGCCATGATGGAACAACAGTCCAGGAACTCTACTGTCCATCACTACACTGGGCTGTGCTCACTGCTCCATCGCTGGGGCTGACCAGCAGGCAGACTGGAGCACTGTGAGGACCACATACACCACATCTCTGCTGAAACTGTACAAACCTGAGGTGTCAAAAGGACTTTCAGGCAAATTTAAAAAGCTTTGAAAAAAAAAATAACAAACGAACTTTAGCTGGTAAAGGTGCCCTTAGCTAATTCGGCCTTTTCCCCCAGGATTGCCAAGGACTCATCCACCTTTCCAGGTCACAAGATGCCCCAAGGGAAGGAGACTGGCAGAACAGTGAGGGTTAAAACTACCTCATTGCAAAACCAAGCTATGACTATGTGGCTATGACTAACTAGGAGTTAGTGGAGCCCTAGATCAAAATCTTCATCAGGCAGGGAAGAGACAACTCTAAGCCTGTAGTGAACATAGATATGTGAACCACAGAACAGACGTCAAGAGGACAAAATGGAATCAGGTAATGACAGGGACACTACCTCTTCCTATCTAGAAACATGCTAGTAGTATCAACAGGAAATTAGTAACCCCACGGGTGCAACTAGCTCTCATCAGGGGCAGGCAGAGGAGAATTGCAAAACAAAAAAAGTGGGCAACAAGAGTGAAGGGTCAAACAACAGTGCTTTGAATCAGCCCCCTGGCTTGGACTGCTCATTATGTCCTTACTGTAACATCATCGCTTACAGAGTTTTGTAATTAAACAAACAAAAATCCCAAAGTAGTTTGCTTGCATTACCTAGAGGATCGAAAACACTAGAAAAGAATTTCTGTTGTTACCACAGCAGACAAAGTGAATGAAAAGTAAACTTTTACCTCTTTTTCTATTTTGAGCAGCTTCTTTACTGCCACCTCCTTGTCCTGAGAAATCCATCGGGCTCGGTAGACACTCCCAAAACTCCCTCCACCGCAGTTCTCAAAAAACTGCAAGTCATCAAATTTAATTTGCACAAATGAAGCACTGGTAGACGACATCTCATAATGACAAAATATACCACAGCAAAACCTGTGAAGAGAAAAGTTTTTATTAATGCACATGCTCCAAGGATTTATGGACTTTCTTACCCATGCTCAGTCACCCCAAAATTGTAAGCACACTACAGTAAAAATCCACAGGAGGAAAAGAGACTGAGAACGTGCATTCCAACAGGGAGTGCTAAAGTTTGCATAATTTGCACAATCTATTAGGAGGAGCTGGGGGACAGAAACAACTAACAGTACTCCTCGGAGCAATCCTGTCGTTTCCCGAGCACCTTGGAAGCAGCTCTGCAAAAGGCAGGCACGTGGCTGCCTTCTCCGCGCACAGACAGGAAGCGCGCTCCCGGCTCCCGCTCGCCTGCCCGCTCCGGCACGCCGGGCATGCTGTCCTGCAGCTGCGATGGCCACGCACGGGCACAGGCACGGGCACAGGGACAGGCACGGGCACAGGGACAGGCACGGGCACAGGGACAGGCACGGGCACAGGGACAGGCCAGCCCGGCCGGGCAGCGGCGCTGGGCAGCGAGCAGCGGCACCTCGGCACACACCGCGCGCCCCAACAGCGCTCCGGGCCAGGCCGGAGCACTTCGTGCAAGGATGTGGAAAAACCTGGCCATGGTAAATCTCTCTTCCTGAGTGACTCAGATCTGTTTGCACGTTGTAACAAAGCGCAAGTACAGGGTAATTCATCTGGGTTACAATATGTGAAATTCTGCAGCCTGTGCCAAGACTGGTGTCGGCAGTTTCAGGAGATGATCCCAGATCTGCTGACGGAGGACAGGATGTCCTCCCCGGAGATTTCATGGTAATTAAGCTTATGGCTGTAGCGAATTTCAAGAAACATTATCACCTAAATGCATGAACAATGACTAATTTTAGGTTTCTTTTTTTAATGCTATAAGATCAGAAAGCTCAGGTCTTCAGTGGGACTGCAGGACACGGCATAGTCTAGAACCATCTGCAAGTCTGCTGCGGGTTCAGTTCAGATGCACCAGCCTAGACAAAGTAGGTTTAATTACCAGCAAAAGTTACTATACTTGCAATTAATGACAGTAAAATGAGAGATTAGTTTTAACAAAACAAGCAAAAAAAGAACCAGAGATTTTGGGTTGATGGTGAAAACAACACATTCAATTTCACTGGTAAATTACAGTATCAAAATATACTATGTCTTCTGGGAACTTCCATTCCATAGGGCTTTCTGAGATAAAAAACACGTTATGTGCTGTCCAGAGCTGCAAAACACAACTGTGTTAACTCCTTGTACTGCTGACTGCTACAATCTCTTTATGCCAGTCCCTTCTGTAACAAACACAAAGGCATTATTTGCCCCCTGTCTCTCCTGATTGTGTAGCTACTCTGATTAAAATTTTGAGATATCATTAGATCAGGAATTTCTGGCACTATTTGATTGCAGCTATTCTCCAAATGAGAGATGATGATATCAACACTTTTCTACACACAACATAACAGAGCCTTCTCTGAAACTGCCTGCTTCATTTTATACCTCTTGACCACACATAAAGATAAATGCTGACCAGACCACGACAACTTTACTATGTGTACTGAAGGCTTTTTAACAAGGAGCCGACTTCGAACCAATAAAGTCCCTTCTTCCAATGCTCTGCAGCCTCTTCCCTAATACAAGTGCCTGAACTGTCCTGCTGACCTTCTGTTCTTGTTTTAACCTTGTTGCTGTTGTAATTTCCTGTCATCCCATAGTCATCTTTTGCACAGCCTGCACACGTTTTCTTTAGAGAAAGCTCAAAGGAAATTGGTCAATCCTACAAACCAAGAGAAGTTTCAATGTTTTGCTCCTTGCCATTGCTGCTTAATTAGCAGATCTTCAGAAACAAAAGTTCATTTGCATTATTTACTCCAGCAGTTTCTCCAAGTTCATACTCCATACATGGTGTCTCAAGCATATGGGACACTTTACAGACAAATAAAACAGATTGACTTCCCAATTCAAAAGCCTCACAATTTAAGGCCACAGCCCTGCACATATTTATGCACACAGGTAATCACACTCGAGTGAACAATTTCCTTACTGACAACAGAATTAGCTAGAAGAGTGATGTTACTCACAGGCAAAAGCATATGCACTGACTAGACCATAAATTTAACAGGAAGGTGGGAACAGCTGAAAAAAGATCATTCCATTTGGGATGGCAGAAGGAAAAGGAAACCAAGTGAAAAGAAAAACACATCCCAGGAAAGAAATTTCTGGGCTTCACTATCTGAATTCAATAGTTTGAAGAGGTGTCAAATTATTTAACATTATTGTTCACCCAGAACCACCAAATCAACCGTACAAACTAGTAAATTATTTGATTTCTGAAAATTACACTAGCAGACAATAACATGAACACCAGACATTCGACAAATACAAATGAGTACTTTTCTGATCAGTCCTCCTTAATGCTTTAAACTTTATCTCAATTTCCATGCACTCACAATGCAGTGCCTGACACACAAGCACTTGCAGAAGCTACCATTCATTCTTTAAACACCTTCTCAGTTTCAAATTTACCTACAGCAGTCAACCAGCTGCAGATCACAGGATCACACAATGAATCAGGTGGCAAGACCTGAGATACTGAGTCCAATCTATGACTGAATACTATAATCTCAACTAGACACTCAATGGCACTGAGTGCTACATCCAGTCTTTCCTTAAACACCTCCAGGGACAGAGACTCCACCATCTCCCTGGGCAGTCCATTCCAACGTTTAATCAGCCTTTCTGTGAAGAAATTTCTCCTCATGTCCAGCCTAAACCTCCCCTGATACATCTTAAGACCATGTCCTCTTGTTCTGTCACTGGTTGTCAGGGAGAAGGGGCTCACCCCTGCCTGACCACAACCTCTTTTTATGTAGTTGTAGAGACACTATAGGGCATCAGCATACAATAAGTTAACGTTATTTAAAGAATGATTCATTGGTTGGCATCAGGTTGTTCCAGATGCTTTTTTTCCAGAGAAAGTAGAGGAGATTTACAAGAGACACTCTTTATTTAGAGATCTGTAATTAAAACCAGGCTGCATTAGTTTTCTTTTTCTAGATGAAACAACAGGCCTGTTTAAACATTACTCCACGTTTTTGGATTCAAGGTAGGTAATCCTCAATTAGAAAGATCAATCTCTGTGCTATGTTTGAGAAAACAACTGTTTAGATTAAAAATTGTATGTGACAAATCCACACACAGTTATTAACTTGTCATCCTGTTTTAAAGATATTTAACAATCTGAGTTTATAAAACTGGTTAAAAGAAAAAAAAATCAGGTGTTTCATTAAACTCTATAGTCTTCCACTTGCATCTGAAACAAGCACAGCATTCCAACAATGTGTGGCACTTTTTTGCATCTTACACTTCTGCAGAGAGGAGAGCAGCCTGCTGCAACACAGCCCCCAGGCCTGGGGCCTTACAGCAACTCCCTGCACACAGCTCAGGAGAGTTTGGCACCCGCACCCTCCTTCCCCACTCACGGTTTGGGGTGTTGAAGTACCATCACTGTGTAGCAGAGAAACACTGCATTGACTGACTTTGTTGCTTGCTCTCAATTAAATGAAAACATGACAATTCAGAAACAGTGAATGACAGGTATTTCAGGAAATAATTAAACTGCTGTTTATTTCAATTATTCCTATGGATCTTCCTGGTAAAAGAATTTTCTCTTTTTTCTGTTTTATTTCTAATAGCTAGCATGGGCTTGTAATCTTGCAGCAACATCTGCAAGATCTTCTCCTGGCTATTTGTTTTCCACATAGTAATTTATATTTGAGCATACTGTTGAAAGCTGTTCATTTAATACCAAAAAGTAAGAGATCTGAGTTGCACTTGGCAGTGTTTGACATTTGAAATTATTATTTAACAATAGTATGCAGCATGTCAGGACTATTACACGGAGTCATTTTGCAGCAAGGGAAGTCATCACATTAGGTCACCACAAGCTCAGTTCAATACACCAGTGATGCAGGTGTAGGAAACCTTCCACCATCACTAGATTCTTGTGATTACAGCACTTAAGGGGATTAACCCATGTGAGGGTCCTGGCCCTGCAAAGGTCCCACCTTTGCTGCTTACTCTAGCCCCACCCCCAAGGTGAGGGAACCCCCCAGGCATGCAGGACCCTGCTGCAGGCTGCCCTGCATCTTGGCACAGCAACTCTGGAAGAACTCAACACATTCACTTCTACCTCCCAGCTCCCTACAAACTGCAATGTAGGGGAAGTGCTGCCATGCCCAACACTCTGCTTTATTCCACATACAAAACAGAAGACCCTTCTGTTTGTCATTCAGCTACTGCTCCCAGAGTACAGACAGCTTCCACTTGAGGGATGTAGAGACAGGAGGGAGGAAATAATTTACAAATTGCACAGTAACTGCAACTCATACTTTGTTTAGTGCGTGGCTGCAAAACCGAAAATTGCATCTCTCATCTTGCACGTGCACCTGACGCTGCTCAAGTATTCAATTACTGCAGGAACAGCCTTTGTAATTTATTATGGGAAACAACCATGCAACTCCCTTCCCTCGCTTTACTGTGTGGTTCCACAAAGTAGGATTCAGTGCTTCTTGCAAGAAGGCGCACTGCCAACATATTGCCAATAAAGTAGTAGCACACCACACTTGTGCTATCTTAAAATACACAGCTGAATGTGCCAAGTTTCCTTATTTGGCAAAACAGTCCATTTGCTTTCAGGATCTTTGACCATCCATTTTTAGACCCAAATCATCCTTTGCATACAACAAGGCCTGCAGTCCTTGAGCATACCAACCTGGATTTTATCAGCAGTATATTTATACAGAGTTTAAAAAAATATATGTTTAAAAAATACAAATAAAAATGTCCAACAGAAAAACCCCACCCTCAAACACCAAAACATGGTTAACCATTGTCTTGTCCAAACAGAAAACAGAAAAGGAGTTAGTGACATTGAGCTACAAAAGATGCTGCAGAAAAAAGTTTTTATAAATTAAAAAAACCCTTAATCATATCATGAACTGTTGATCGATAAGATAAAAACAAACTTCAAGCACAAATCCAAATGAAATATATTGTAATCTTCTAATCTCCCAATGACTTAAAATAAAGCCAACGACTCCTTCAACTCCTAGACTTTCCTAATCAGACTGAGTAGCAGTCCTGCAGATGGTGAGACTGGAGGCATGGTTCTACCTACCTTAGTTACAGACTCAACAACATTTGAGCCTGTCCTTTGTCAGAACCTAAGAATTCTGCATAACTTCCATTAATAACATTTCTAATTTTAATTTATATAACCATTGCTACAAAAAATGGCTCAACTCCACCTAAACAGTTTGAGTACTGAGGAAAAGAATCATTTTCAAGCCAAGCTGTGTCAATGGCAGAGACTGAAGGCTATAAAGACTTCACATTAAATAAAAAACATTTTCTCTCAGAAAACCCCTAAACTGGTCACTTCACTTACATTATACCTTGTAAGTGATGCCTGCCAGTAGTACACACACAACAGCTCGCTAGAAAGACAAGGAAGCTAAGCCTACGTCCAGGCCCATCGTGCAGCTTGGTCCTGGCACAGGCCAGAGTGCAGGACCTGGGCCTCAGTTTTGTCCATGTTTCCGTCTTCCCCTCACAGTGAGCCAGGTTCTCCAGGGTTACCATTATTAACACAATGCCACCGGTATGCGAAGCACATTACGGATAGGTAAAATCAGTAGGTTTCAGAGGACTTACAATTCCAGGACAAAGTCCTGAAAACATCTCACCACATGCCTCCTGCAGAAAGCTATGATGTTTTCGGGCAGTGACCCAGTTAATCCAGTGCTTTCAAATTATTTCTGCTTCTGGAACTTAGAAAAAGTAATGATCCATGGCTTTCCCGATGGCTCTGTCGCTAAAACTCGCAGCAGAGCATGCTGGATACAGGGTAATAGATAGCTCACACACGCGAGCTTAATAAAAGATCATACTGCTGGAAACGAGCTAACTTAAGCAAATACAGCAAAACCAAACAACGACAGCTTACTTTAAAAAAGGAGAAAAACGGAGGGAATGAAAGTCACACCGCAAATCCCAACCCGACGGATTTTACGCCCAAAAGAACAGCAAAATGTGGCAGGTGCGCCGCGTTTGAAAGACATTCTAAGGAGCGCAGGGGTGGCCAAGCGCAGCAGCCCCCGGCCGGACGCCGGCTGCCCGTGTCCCGCTGCCCGTCCTCACGGGCGGCCGCCGCCGGCAGCGCCTTTCTCGCGCCGGGCCGTGCTGCCCGGGTGTCGCTCGGCGGACCCCGCTCGGCTCTGCCCTGTCCTGCCCTCCTGGCAGGGCACCGCTCGTCTCCCGACCCCCGTCCCACTGCGCGGCCAAGCGTGGGCGCCGCTGATCACGGGGGCGTTTGGCCGGCGCGGCGGGACCAAGGCGACGGAAGGTCAGGCCGCGTGCCCGGCCGGCCGCCTCCCTTTACAGGGCTTCTGAAGTTGCTTCAGCACGGGGAACGTCAAACCCGGAGGGGACACCCATGGCCCCGGCCCGCTGCCCGCCGCCTCCCTCCGCCCAGCCGAATGCGCACCCACCGCGCCGCCGCCCCAAGCGCTGCCTCCGCGGGGGGCGCTTCGTCGTCCTCACCTTTCCCGAGGGGCTCCGGGCTGGCGGGACCCGAGCGGCGCCGATCCCGGAGCCGGCGAGGCAGGCTACAACCGGCGCGACCGCGTCTCCCGCTCCGTCCCCCGCGCTTCCGGTTGGTGCCGGGAGCCGAAGCCGCCGCCGCCCCCGCACCGCCTCGCAGCGGCGCCACCCCGCGCTCCGCGCCGGGCCCCGCGGGGAGGCGCGGCCGCCGCCGGCTCGGGGGTCGGGGCGGCGCGGTGCCCTGCCTGTAGGGGGCGCGGTGCCGGGGCAGGGCGGGCGGTGCCGGCCCTCCGGGCTGCGGGGGCGGCGGGCGGAGGCCAGCGTGCCCCCCCGGCCTGGGACAGGAACGTTGTCGTACGGCCCCTCACGGCCTGCGCGCCCTGCATCCGCACCGTGAGCGCTGTGGTGGGGCTGGCGTGAGGCGAGCGGGACGGAGCGTCAGCTTCTCAGAATCACACCATCGCAGGCTATACTAAGTTGGAAAAGACCCACAAAGACCATGCAGTCCCACTCCTCTCCTTGGACAGGACATCCCCAAGAACCACACCATGTTCCTGAGAGTAGTGTCCAAACGCTTGCTGGACTCTGTCAGGCTTGGTGCTGTGACCACTTCCCTGGGGAGCCTGTTCCAGTGCCCAGCCCCACACTTTGTGAAGAGCCTTTTAATAATATCCAATCTAAATCTTCCCTGACACAACTTCAGGCCATTCCCTTGGGTCCTGTCACTGGTCACCACAGAGTGGTGAATGTCTGTCCCTCTGCTGCTGCTCATGAGGAAGTCTTATCTTCAATGAGGTCTCCCTTCAGTCTCCTCTCCAGGACAAACAGAGTCAGTGCCTTCAGCCTCTCCTCACACAGCTTCCCCTCAAGGCCCTTCACCATCGCTGTTGGCTTACTTTGGACACCCTCTAAGAGCTTTATATCTTTCTCATATTGTGGTGCCCAAAACTGTCCCCAGCACTCGAGGTGAGGCTGCACAAGTGCAGAGCAGAGCAGGACAATCACATCCCTTGCCTGGCTGGCGATGCTGTGCCTGATGTACTCCAGCACAGGGTTGGCTCTCCTGGCTTGGACTGCCCAGGGAGGTCAGTGTCTGGCAGAGTGGCCGTTTGCTTGTTGGTCAGCTGTGCCAAACTTGGGAAGAGTCTCTGGACTGAGCAGGCCTGTTCTCTCGCATGTTTCCACTGGACAAGTGCAGCCCAACCGCTGCAGGTGGAGGGAGTCCAGGCATGGGGATGCATTGCCATGGCCACAGCTTTGGAAGCACAAGCTTCTTCCTTCCAGGGTTCCTGCTTCTGTGACAAGTAGTATGGCTAATTTTTTTTACCAAAATGACCAGATGAAAGTAACAAAAAAAACCCTGCTTGTTTTCTTTTGCCATGGGGGCTGGGATGGTGTTTTCCCAAGATGCAGCATATTTGCTGCAGATATATGCAGAAACGAAACAGCCATACAGACTGCTTCTTATCCAAACATTTTAATGGCATTGAGGTACTCTGCTGTTGCAGAAAACTTTTTGCAAATAGAATAATCTTATTACTGTTTCAATAAGACAACTTACTGCTGTCATACTTAAAGGATGAGACTCAAAAGACTTGGGGAGCAAACTATTTTTCTATTGAGGTAAGCACATAGCATGGCTGTGACAGCCCATTTTCTATATGATACAATTTATAATTTATCCTGCAAGACTCAGTGCCTAGCACTGCTTTACTCTGAACTTCCCCGGTCATCCACTGCTGACTGTATATTGAGATTTTATATTCTTTGGAGAACTGCAGCTCCTTGCTCTCTCTCATATTTGACTGTTGTTACAGTTACATGCATGTGCAGATCTGCCATATAAAACCAGTTGTGTAGCACGATTCACAAAAAGCTGTGCAGCATCCCATTGAACCATATCCATTAGCTGTACATCTCAAAGATGTATGGTGTCAAGGTGAATCATGGAAGAACACTTTACTGATTAATGAAATATAATTATTTAATGGCTATCAGAGGTTTCCCCCGTGTTGTATTAGTTCAGCACAACTAATACAACATGGGGGAAAGCCTCTGATAGCCATTAAATTCTAATACCCGTTAGAAGTACTAATACTTTCTGTACTTAAAATAAAACATTTCACTGAACTATAAAAGTAGGAGTAAAGTTCAGCAAGATCTTAAGCACTTAGTGCAGAAAGCATGTAAAGACAGGAAGAAAATCAAAAAGCAGGCCCTGATGACCTCCTTTTGCCCATCTGATAGGTTCAGTATTGCCAGGACAAGCAGTGAGGGAGGTCAGCATGCTTTTGCTTCCCCTGGATACTGCAGTTTCAGGCACTTCTTGTCTGATCTGAGAGCGCTTGAGCATTCTTATGAACTGATATGTAGTGAGCCTGGAGAAGCCTCCAGTCAAAGGTGCCACATTTTAAAGGAACACACAAATATCAAACACAAAGTCACATGAAACTAAGCTCTGGAGGAGGAGAGGTGCCACATACTTAGTCTCTTAAATGCTGTAACTAAAGTGGTTGTCCTTCCTGACAGAGGCAATTGCCAATTAGTCAAACGATAAAAAAATTTCTTTGAATGTTAAATCACCTGTTTCATAGGCATTTTCCTTGAGCACATGCATTCAGAGGTCTCTTGCCTACTGTGCTTTGTCTGGGCATTTTTTCCATGGCTGTGTATCTGTAGAGCAGGGATTTACCATATCTGAATTTAAGCCCTAGTTGCAGGCCTAAATAAACTATTCTGATAGCACATGAGAAATGAGGGGGTGGTTAATATTTCCTACTTCAAGAGTACGAGTGCAGAGTCTGCACCAAGCAATGCGCTAACATGCCACTTGTTTAAATCACATAATTGCACCTGCTCTAGTAGAGGACAAGTAAGAGAAAGCAAAGAAGTCTGCACAAGGACTTTCCAGCCCCAGGGGTGAAGCTGAAACTATTACAACAAGGTTTTGAGCATGCATTTTGGGCTTGTACTCTTTTTCCCCCTGGCTAGTGAGACTGGATATTTTCAAGTTGTTTTTCCATTATCAAGAAAATAAAATTTAAAATAGCTAGAAAAGATCAGAAACCAGTGTAATGGCAATTTCTTAAGTATATTGGCTTACTGTATAGAACAGTGAGCCAACACATTGGTGGTATGTTTTCCCTCCTTTTTGAGGCAGCAAACTCAAACAGAGAAACTCAAAAGTTACCTCTGGAGAGCTCAGTCCTAATCTCAGGCTTCTTCAATTGATATAGGACAGGCAGAAAAAGAAAATATTTAAAAGCTAACAAAAGTTATTGTAAAGCCACAAAAATTGGCAATCGATAAAGGCAGTTCTAGCAACTTTTAACTCAATTTTCGAGTCGAAAAGATTCATATGAATTGTCTCTTTACATCTCATTACAGGTTGTGTAATGACGTCTTACCACATTTCAACATGGAAAATACAGTGTCATGCATATGTCCAGGTGGTTTAAATCATCCTGCCTGCCAAAAGCACAAGGCACAGCCCTGCCCTGCGTGTTGAGCCCTGTTCCTGCTGCTGTGCTGCCCACCTCCCCTTCTGCCAGCATGGTGTTTGCATGGCTGCACAGGGAGTTGGGCTGTGCAGGAGTAGCTACTGCCGAGAAAACAAATCAGTTTTCACTCAGAGCAGAATGCAGGTCATCAGGCATTTGCACAAAGACTTGTGCCAGCACAAAGGCAGGAAAGGAACAAGGGCTGATAAAAGCAGCGGAGAGGGGATGGAGCCCGGAAGTGCTTATTTGCAGTGTAGTGGTTTATGCCAGCCTTAACTGTATGTGAAACTCTAGACACAGATAATTTGGAGGTGGACACCTGCTCTGTATTTTTCAATTCTCCTTCAAGACTAGCCCAGAGTTCATCTCAGGCTTAAGACAGAAGTTTCGTTGAGGCACGACTGCTTTTTTGGTTGCTATGGCTTGCTTCCATTTCTAGCTTAAAAAATTGGCTGGAAAACATGGTGGAAGTCATGCCCAGAATATACTGGGAGGGTTGTACACCCTGCTGTACAACATGTAGCACTAGTATATGCTAGTGTTAATCTAACTAGTTTGAGCAATGTTAGCTGTAACTACATGGTGTCACTAGGTCTATACCATTTGTTCCATCAGGTTTGTGATCTGGAAGAGGTGAAAAATGGCTCACCTGAAAGCCCTCTCTACATTATTTTTGCTTGCTTTCCAGACTGAAATATGTGCAGGTATGTCTACACATGCTGCAATCACACACCTCTGCAGTTACACCCCAAAACATAACTGGCAGGATTGGTTTCATGACTAAAAGACAACTTGCATGCCAAAAGACAACTTGCATGACAACTGCAAGCCAAAATAAGCTACCTTTTCTCTTTCTGGGTGATAGCAAGTGGAAAATCTAAGGAATTGTCTTTGGAATTGGCTCAGAGGCAGTCTTGACATTCATGGTGTACATGAGGTGGTGAGTGTACACCCACAAACACCAGCATGATGCTACATGCAGTCCCCATGCTCGCACAGCCGAGACCGTGATTCCTGTTTGCTTCAGCAGCCCAGTCTTTGGTGTCCTGTGGGAAATGGCTTCTTCTTGTCCTTCATGAGAAATGAAGAAAGAGCTTGTACCAACCATCATTCATCTATGAGACCCATCTTTGTTGTTGTTTTCTTACCTTTTGGTTTTGTTTTTTTTTTTTATTTTTAAATAAGGGTTTTGTGAAAGTGCCTATATGGTATATTTAACATGAAATTATAAATATACTATTAAATATTAATTATGTGTAAAAGTATTAAGCACAAAATTATTTAACATAGACAAGAATGATTAAATAGAGTCATGTGGCAGAATATGCTTGTGTGCAATGGGTGTGGATCAAGTACCTGCTTTGTGCACAATGGTTTTCAGAACTGGCATGTTACAGCTTGTACACTGTCTTTTGATCAGGCATGTGTTCAGTGTAAAAAGAACATGTAACTTCTACAAAAATGTCAATCTAATTAGTGATGAGATAGCCATGAGATGGCAAAATATTAACAAGAAATCCAATTCTTGATTGTTTTACAGGAATGGTTGTCTTATCTTTTTCTGGCACCACAATTTTTAGCCGATCATTATACTCAGCTGTAATTCACTCACTAGTACTCTGCTCAGCTACCATTTCATGACATACTTTTAATTGTATATATATATATATATATATATATATATATATATATATAGCTCATACTCCTTCTTATATTAAATTTTCTGGTCCAATGGACTTAATTTGTTCTAATTTTGGCAGATTTATTCTCTAAAATGTAATACAGCTTAACACTGTTTTCTTTATTTTAGAGCTGTACTGAATTTATTGAAGCTGTGCCCATTTGTGTTTTCTAATCCACATCACTCCAAGCTCCACTGAAGCAACAATCCCTTCATTTCTCTCTAAATTTTTTCCCAACAGATTGCTCGATCACAGAGAATCTGGGGAGAGGCAGGCACAATTCCACCACCTCTAAGGACCACCAAGGGAAGATAACAGCACAGAACTTTCAAAAAATGATTTAAAGCATACTATCATATTTTCCTTATTAAAACCAATTATTACCAAACTATTTATGTCATTTACCTTTCTTCTAAAGTAAATGCAGGTACTGGAACAATGAACATTTTGGCCACCATAGGCAGAGAATTGGTTTGAATTACAAAGAAAATATTAACTCCTTTTAATGATGTACTGTAGTGTAAGGTAGCTTACATTGTTTGCTACTTACTTAATCCACTGGACATTAATTAGAAACAAATCTGTCTATTGGAGATCTCATATTTTTTCTCTTTGTATTTAGATATTAAATAAGACTAGAAAATATCCATAATATTAGACTGCCTCAGAAAAGCCATTACTGTAGATAAATCTGTTTGGCTGTATCATCTCAGTCCCTTTTCCTGTGATTCCAAATAAAGGTAATCAACTCCCCCAAAACACAAGCACACTATTAACAGTTTCTAGTTATGACAGGAAGGAAAAAAAATCCCTGTAAACCTATAACTAGTTTCTGGCAACAGTGCTGACTGATCAGGAGCACCACAAAGGAGTTACATGCCAGACAAGAGGAGCAGGAGAAACACTAGGGCAGGAATTACAAATGGAAGGAAATGTTGTATTTCAAACAGACACTAGACAGCAACCTGCCAGTACTGCAGCCCTCAAGGGTCAGTCCTACAGAGAATGAGGACATCTAAAGAAAACCCAAGGCAAAACTGTCTCTCTGTTATCTGAGAACATCCACAATGCTGCCGACAGTAGTCCTGTGCAGAAATAATGTACACCTGTGAAAAAACACAAAGAGTCGGCAAATACAGATAGCAGGTTCACTTGCTGGCTCGGACAGCATCTGAAGAAAGAACTATTTAAAAACACAAGAGGTGGTGTTATAATGAGGAAACCATGGAGAGCAGAAAGCTTATGATTATTGACAGAAGTTGATTAAGAAATGGATTATTGTCTGTTAGGATGTTGGAATATCTACTGCTACCATTATCCTACATATCTTTATGTAAATTTCCTTTAATTGAGGTATTCATTTACAATCATTATTTTCATTGGTAATGTGCTTTATTTGCATTTGAAAGCAAAAAGAGGAAAAAAATTAAACACAACTGGCTGACCCCTACCATGTGAGAAAGGGTTTGCTTTTTGTCACTCTGACCCAAATGGATTAGGGCCAGGAAATAAAGGTCAAGCTCTTACCAGTACCCCCATGTGTCACATTTTTATTACATGGAGTTTCCAAGAAAAATATTCCAATTTGCGTCAGTAATTATTCGTTCTTTATGCATTATCATGTCAGTTTCTGAGTTTATTTTGAATTCAGAAATTACCTTGCCAGGCCTATTAAAAAACAACCCTTTGTGAAATACCCTTCCACAGTTAGATGTGGTAGATTTTGTAGCTGTACATGCTCTTTTTTCCCTTTTAAGAATTTCCCCTTCTAAGCAGTCCCCCCATCACTTGAGTCATAAACCACCAAGACCATGGCTGGATTATGCTCCTTTGTGGATTTGCAAGTTGCTGCCTTAGTTAGAAGATGTCTGAGGGCTGTTAATTGCTAAAGCAGTGCACAGGGCAGGTGGGGCTGGAGCCACTCTCCGTGCTGTTGGACAGCATGAGGTACAAGCATGCAGCACTGTACCCTGCATGCTCCCCTAACACTGACCACAGCAAGAAGCTTGATGTCAGGTTTTAGCCACCAGCCACCTCAGAGAGCTCTCTGTCCTGTGGGAATTAGTTTGGGGCAGTGCTGCACCTTTCCAAGAGAGGAGGCAGAAAGGTGAGGGTCCCCTCCAGCCCAGGGCTGCCCAGCCCCACCACACTGCAGTGGGGAGACATCTGGGGGTGCCAGGGGTTCCATGGGTACAGCTACAGCTCTGGACACAGGGCTCCAAAGATAAGCTGCTAAAGAAGTTTCTGGTTTCACAATTTTAATGATAACTTTTTAATCTGGTCATTATTTTCTTTGATTGCTAATACCTTGACCTCTGGTGACAGCTGCTGCTTATGCCTGCTAAACTTTAATGCAGGCTACAGTAAAGAACATTATGATTATTTGAAAAGGCAGAGTGTAATGCATTTCAGATTAACAGTGAAAGAAAAGCTATTGAAGTTAGAGGTTCACTTTGCCATATCACTCTATGCTGCTTTCCTTATTATCAGTACAAAAAATGAAATGAGAATAGCACATCTTTTAATTTCCTTCTACTATTACCTCTTGATTTGCATTCAGAGCTCCCAGAAGAAATACTGCTGAATTCAGAAGTAGTCTATTTAAGCTGCATGGTGTTTAAAAATTGCTGGAAGAGGTTAAGGTGCTCTATATTATGCAGTTGACCTTACTAAGAAGCTGTGTTAACAATTTAGATTTATAATTTTGTTAATTTTTTTTCCCAAGCAAAATTCATTACCTCTTTTTGTACCCCTGAAGGTTAAATCTTTTGATTTCACTCTAACTTATTTTGTAAGATTTCTAAATTATATTTAAACTTCTTGTATTTAAAAGCTTGCTTTGCCAGTGTCTCTGAAAAGAAGCATTTTGTTTCTGTCTCTCTTTGTACCTGGTCTGAAGAGACTGTGTGCCCTCACAATATTTTACCAAGGAAGAAAGAACCCAAACCCTCCATCTGCAGAGCCCTGCAAATACATTTGAATTCTTTTATCTGTCACTATTATATCTTTGTGGCCGACTGGGTTTGAACAAGATGTCCGTGGAAAATATCTTTAATCCTGCCTTTACCAAACAGTTGCAGCCTCCTGGTGTACAGGATTCAAGCTTCCCTGGTTTTAACCTTTCTTCTCTGCTTTTGCCAGCACTGGGCCTGGTCATTGAGAAAAAGAAGAAATCCTAACAAATAAACAATAGTGAAATGTGCCAGGGTAGGGAGAGCTGTACCCTGTGACTCTTTAGGCTCTGCAGCCCTAAACAGAGTTTGTGTTCTCTACTGCTGCATGAGCAAAAAATGGCCAATGGTGGAGCCCTGTAATGCAGAACATTTTCCAAAATGCCCAAGGTGTCACCACCCTGGCTCAGTGGTCCCCAGCAGTGAATATTTATTATGGACACTGCCTCCTGGTCATATCTCATCTGAAAACTCATACTACAGTTATGACTCTGCCAGTAAATAAAACAGGACCAGGAGTTCTCGGCCCTGAGGCCAAGCAGCAGGGACCAGCCATATCAGATCTGTATGGCCTGTGACCCCTCAGGCATAATCATCCTGATTAGGATTTAGAACAGGTTTATGTTTGCTCAGCCTGCAGTGTTGCAGTGAGGAGGAGGCTGTGCTGTAGTGTTTGTGCTGTTTATGCAAGTGGGTGTGATGGAGGTGCAGAGCACCTGGGTCCCACTGGAGGACTGTGGGGGCAGGATGGAGGCAGGACAAACAGCTCTGTAGTTTCCCCTGGAAATGGCCTGGCTGCATGATCCCCCATAAGTAATGGCCGGACACTGTCCTGCAGAGGTAGCTGGCACGGGCCAAAACCAGACCAAGTGGTGCAGCTAAAGCAGGACGGACCATGAGCAGAGTGGTGCTGCGGATTGCCCAGCTCCCTGCAGCCAGGCCTGCAGACCCGTCGGAGAGTCAGCAGCAAGGCGGTGCCCTCAGTGAAGCAGGAACAAGCTGGGACTCGCAGCTGCGAGCACAGGGTGAAGTCAGGATGGATGTTTTGACATTTCAGTGTTTCTTGAGCTCCTATTCATTCTCCACTTTAGTGCAACAGTCGCTTAGACTTCCTACAGCTAGAGCAATATATTGGCAGCTGCCTTCCTGTTGTAAAGTCAACACAGGGAGCAAGGGAAGGCCAGGACAGATCCTAGAGCCAGAAGGTAGTTTTATTCATCTAATCTCTAGGTATTTAGACAGTGATTAGAACCATAGCAACTATCTGAGCCACTTGAATTAGTTAGATACAGAGATAGCAACACTTGTTATTTATACAGCACCCTTTATTGGAAAATTAAAAAATGTCAGATACCTGTTTCATTGAGTAGGTAAACTGCATTCATTTGTTGACATGGAGGTGCCATGAAACCTCTCTTTGTATCACTGGGATACAACTACACGATAGAGACTGTTGGCAACAAATGAGTAAAACAGTTAGAAGTTCTAAAGAAAAAAAAAAAGAATAAACCAAGGGGATAAAAACATACTAAACAGATGAAGAATTAGTCTATATGCAGAGCCAAGCCAAAACTTGGCAGCTTTATAAACCAGCTAACATAGAAATAAATGAAAGTCCAAACAATAGGAACAAACCTGGAATAAATAAAATCATGAACTCAGAAATGTTACCAGTTGATTGCAAAGATAAAAATGCCTGTTGAATTCATTGTGTCCCTGTAGTTTATTCTACTGCATACTTTGCTTCTGGGAAGATTGTGTATCTGAAAAAGCCATACAAAGTATGTTCATTGAACAGCAGAAATGGAAATAAATATTTCTCACTTGAAATGACAAGACACAAATTTGTCTCTATATTATTAGCTGGTTTTCCTCTGAATCATCTTGAACTTCTAGTCAGACAGCAAAGTTAAAGTAAATTATTTCATCATGCTGCAAAATATTTCTTAACTGTGTAATTCTTTCCTTTGCAGAATGCAGGTACCGAGCAGATTGTGGTTCTGTGTCAGCATTTCCTCAGTGACTCTCAACTATTGCAGAATTTATGTTTTGACTAAAAGAATGTAATTATTTTTATAGATAAAAAAATCTGTATGTGTATACTGATTCCACACAGACCTGCTCAATGCCAAAAATAATATGCTCTGCGTCCAAAGCAAAATGTAGACTATATCAATGAGGTCATCTCTGAAATTTAATTATGAGATAATAGTTGCAACTTCTAATTTCAGGCTTAATCATTTTTATGACATCCAGCTTCACAGCGCAGAACCAGTGTGAATGCAATAGGAAAGACTTTTACCATTTGAACATCGTCATTCCCTTGGCATGCACTTGGCTGCCATCTGGGCTTGCCCAGTACTAGTACAGCCATCCCCGGGAGCATTCAGGAGGGGAAAGGGCACATGCCAGACCAGCTCTCCCCTCATGGCTGCAGGCCCTGAGAGACCTCCCCATGATCATTGAACCCAGAGGTCTCTCAAGTGCCCTATTAGCCAAGGTCTTGAGTTTGCCAACCTGAGGTAAAATCCTGCCCAAGATAACTTGTAGTGCTCACATTAGTGACTGAGCAGGACAAATTAGTTAGATAGCTAAAATTAAGAATATATCCCTTCTGTATTTAAACCTTTCCAAATTAAATGTTTTCTCCTGAGAAACAAATGAGCCAACGAGACGGTGGTGTTGCGTCACTGCCTGACTGTCATCCCCCGTGGCTGGCTTTAATCTCATCATCCATCTCTCAGTGCATGAAGGCCAACTGCGGGTTTGAGGCCCAGCAAATGACAAGCCAAGTTTGACATATCAGCCAATTAGTAGCATTGGTATTTATGCAGGAATGAAGCTGAAAGTGCAAATAAGGCCAGTGACGGAACCTTTCCAGCAATTACATTTAATAAGGTACTGCATGTTATTTACAGAAAAGATATATCACACAACTTCTACATGTAGATGCACAGAGTGTGAAGACAAAAGCTGTACTCTCATAACATGCTAAACAAAATAAATAAACCAGAATTATTTTGGCACAATAACTATTACATAAATAAATATTCTAGAACATAATGAATTGACATTTATTTACAGTCTATTGAAAGTGCAAACAATTGGCTGAAAATTAAGATATTTGTAAATGCGTAAGACCAGAAGATGTGTTAACCAGCCATGATCAATTCTAGCTGAAGTTTAAGGTTTTAATGTCCAGGAAAATATTCTCTTGAAATCCATTTGTGCATATTGTGCTCTTTTTGAACCAGTCCTTTGCTACCTTTAATGCTATTGATTTTGATGACCTTACTTTTTAACTGAATTTTGTAAAAACCTGATTGGTAATTTAAAAAGAAGGAAGTAAAATGTAAACACTGATTAATCTATTTATCATTCAAATATTTTCAATCCTGTCAGTTTTCTGAAATGGCCACACTGCTTGTAGTAGTAGACAGTATGATTAAGACTAGGAATTTTTCTTAGTATTTGTTGTATTTAAAATGGAAATATTTGTAAGTCTTCTCTGAATGGAACTGTACCTTGGACCGCTCTTGAACCCACATTATTTCATCAGATCCTTACATCCATCTTCTGTTGAGGTCAAGAGCAGCTGAGCAAGCTAAACTGACGATCAGTTTTGGTCCTGACCTGAAGCATAAATCATAAAATACAGGTTCTTAATTAGGGAGAAGAACCCACTACCTACCTTAGAACTGTTATAAGGTTTTGTGCATTTCCCACTAACTATTCTATCTTTTGCCTTTTTTAAATTTGCATGAGATATCACTTACTACACTTTAAGATGAATTAACAGTTCACAACATGGCCACCCATACACCTACAGTGCATAAATTCTTCCTCAGCCAAAGTTCTCCAGCAGGCTGGTACATTGTGCGTTGCCTAAGACCTTATGGTATGTTTTTGCTTATTTTTGTAGTGGCAGTGCAGTAGCAGAGAAAGTGAAGTTCTTAACAAGTGACCTTGAGAGGATAAAAGATTGTTTCTCATCATTGCCTCAAATGTTTATGCTCGGCGCGGTTCCAGTCGGTGAGACATCTGTGATAAAGTTCTCTGGTTGTCAATCACATTTAATTGCCGCACGTAGCTCCGAACATCCTGATGGTTTTTATTAGTTAGGGCTGCATCAGGATCTGGTGAAAGAGAAATGATGTAGGATTGATACACGTAAATGGACAAATGCCTGAACAAAATGCACAACTCCTTACAAGCTGTCACAGGAAAGACTAGATCCTGGTGAGTTAAAAAGGAAATATTTAGAAATTGCTCTCTTGGAAACCTTTTCTCCGTATCTGATGGTCTTTCTGGTTACTACCCCCACAAATTAACTTTTCTTTTGGACATCCTTGGCTACATGTACTAAAATTGATGGCCCTTGGTTACAGTTTGACACATCACCTTATCAGTCATTAGCTATACATTATACAGCTAACAAGTACAATTTAAAGCTGCTCATTTGCTTTTGAACCAGGAACTTTCACAGAGTCAAAATTTTGTAATTGATTTCAGCTTCTTTTCATGCAATATTCTAATTTTAAATATTTGTATCAATGTAGTGCTTAGTGGCTGCCCCATTCAAGCCTCAGAATTTACTATCTGTTTACATTTCTTAACCACATTATACCTACTCCAGCAGCAGTTATGGAATACTACTGAGTTAAATTCTAAGTATCTTCAGCCCCATAGGAACAGCTTAGAGTGTAATGTAATATGTGTTAGGTAACATAAATTCAACAAAAAAAATCATACTGAGACATCTACATTACATTACATATGCACACACACAAAAACCAAGGAATTTAGATCCAGTAGATCTGTATACTGACATTTTGTTTTATCATGTATAATGAAAATCTGTTTCCATTTCTAAATATGTGGAGGTCTCACTCATGCTTAATACACATCAAAATTAAAGACACAAAGCCAGGAAAAACTGGATTGTGGATGAAAAAAAAATCTTTCTTAATTTCAACTGTTCTACAGAAATTTCTACAGATCTACAGTTAAGCTTTGACTCATATGGAAAGAAACTATTTTTATAAAAGTATAGTTTTATATTACTTATTCCATTGTTTGAGAAAGAGGAAGGGTACTGTGAGTCCAAATGGATGAAGTGCTGAGGAAATGCCCATGTGACTGAGACTGACAGTGCAGCTCAATGGGATGAGACCCACAGAGAAGCCTGTTTGACCATACAGCTCTGTCATCTTACATGGCCTCAAGGAAGTTCTGGTAACTATACTGACAAACAGGTTTTAAATTCACCGCCTTATGCAGTTATGTCATTTATAAAGGTCATGTCTCCAGACTGGTTTCATATTAAAACAGCATTTATCCAAGCAAGTATCTGTGTGCTGCTGCCTGCTAGACTTACTTCAACCACTTCTGAATCCAGTGTCTAATTTCAACTGGCTCTAATCTGATAGATGGGTAGAGACGTCACAGATATTTACATGCATGGAAAAGAGATAGAGGAGAAGGGGTTTATTAGAGCTTCCTGAAGGATATTTTGCCCTATGAGACATCACAGGATCCAAACATGGAAGAATCACTGGAAAGCAGGCTCTTCAGTTCTGGTACACACAGAATTAGTTGTAATTACTGTAGCTACTGATGATAATGCCAACAGTACAGATGTTGTAACACACTTACTGAAAGACTGGCTTCGGCAGAATTTCACTGTCCTGACAGTGTTGGCAATCATGCGCTGGAAGGAAAAGATGGGATGCAATCAGAGAACAAGCACTGTATTTCATCAGCATTCAAACGAAGCACCTCTGTGCCTGAGTGTGAAGACACATGCCAATAAAAGCAGTCATATGAATGGAAATATAATTTTAATGCTGCTACTTTAATGTATAGGGTGTGATTTGCATTTACACAGGCTTTAAATAAGCATGAGTATAATTTACATGAGCTCAGAGAACTCTTTCCCTTGCTTGAATGCTGTAAAAGGCCCTAAGTAAGAATGAAAATCAGCCCCTTCAATGTGCATTTCTTTGATAGCATCTTACCATATTAAAAAGTAAAAGGAATACCATGGAGTATATACATGTTAATTTAAAGACTATCAGCTCCTAACAGCAAGGCCATTTCTAAAATGTATTCAGCAATTAAAGAGCTTTCACCTTTCATACAAACTTGAGTTTAAATGCAATCCTTCTGGAAGCTGACAGTGTAAATAAGCACATGAGGGTGATTCCACTGGCAGAATGCTCGGTTCACAGGTGAGAAGGCTACTGTCAGTGCTGTGGCCTGCAGCCAAGTTTCATAAACAGACCTGTTACACAGTGTTACTTTGCACAAGTGTATCGAACTCAATCTGAAAAGTGGATTCACTTTTGGTGGACCCTTCTACTGACAGTTCACCAAAAAAAAGCAGAAGTCACTTCAGTCCTTCTTGGCCGTGCTTCCTCTTCAGCAAAAAAAACCCCCATCATTTCATTCAATTCAGTTTCAATCAATACACTTGCTGTGATAAATCAGATGTTATTTTACAATAGATTTTAAGAAAATAAATTAAGGTTAGTCACACAGCAAAACATTAGTTCTGGACTGTAAAATTTTAACTGGTTCCTGTAATTAGCACCACAGAAATAATATACCCCCAGTATGGGGCAGAATTAGTTGTTCTACATAATGGCAAATAAACTGAAATTTCAGCAGTTAGCTAAACAGTTTGATTCAATTCCTGTTATAAGGACAACATTTTTTTCAGTTTCTTTTGCTTAGGTTAAGAAAAAGTAGAGGAAGGAAATGCTACCCCCTATCAGACTCTAATGTCTGTGTTTCAACACAGCGACATCTTCTAACACAGCACACCCTCACCAGGCTGCTTCATACATTATGGAAATTTTGTGTGAGATTAACAAGCCAGTTAGTCATAAACTCTCACAAAATGGAATTATATATCTCTTACTAGTGAACAAGAAAGCCTGGGGCATATGCTCCTCTAAATTCATTATGATCTCAAATGAAATCACAATTATAATCTTAAATGAAAATGTTACAAATGAACTAAGCTTATGAAATTTCTCATTCCAGAACGGGAAATGTAAGACATTCTTTACACACACAGTGGATAATTTCAGACAGTTTAATGTACTATCAAGTATACAAAAATGAGTTGTTTGGTCAGCATAAGAAACACTACTGATATATGATGTCCTAAATGTTTGTGGATTACGCTTTATATTCGCAAATGAAACTGATCTAAAATATGTTATTTCTAAGAAACACTTTCCCAAAAGATCTAGGGAATCCAGATATGGATCTGCTTATGTTATTCTTAAAGTAATATGTATCTACATGTATAATTCAAGTAAGTGTAAATTTTATCCTAATGTAATTTTCATACCTCTCAAGCCACTATTACTATGCAGATTCTGTAGGGCACTTACCTTGCAAACATCCTCACAGGTGCTTAGCATTAAGCATGTGAATAAACTCCACTGACTTCAATGGAACTTCTTAAATACTCAAGGTAACTGGGCTGAGACAGAACACACTGCATGCAACAGTGTCGGTTTTTCCATCTAACTCAGTCAAATGTAAGTCAAAACAACACAAGCCTATAAACATGACTGTTTCACACTTCTGTGGCTTCATTTTTGGCACTGTTATGTGATGATGCTATTTTGATTTATACCAGTTCAAAAATACTCATCTACAATAACTGTTTCAAGGAGAGATCATAAAGCTGAACTGCACCAGCCAACACAATGAAGTTTCAAGACTGTCTAGCTTCAAAGGAAGCTTTGCTAAGAACACTTCATTTCTAGAAAGATAGCTAGTTTTGCTTGATGTGCTTTTTAGATGGATTGTTAATATACACCCTAATTTTCCATACCCGTAAGCATTTAGGTTTTGAAGCCTCATCTCATAATAATCTTTGGAGTTATTATAATTTCACTTCATATGTGAAAACTTAGATTTATCCAAAAAAAGTGTTATTTGGAATAATTTTACTCTTTTTTCTCTTGTGGAGAGTTTGTTCTCAAAAAAAGCAGAACATCCAGAATAAATACTGTAATGCAGTACTGTACTGAAAGAAAAATTATGGGTATGTAGTGAAGGTTTTTAAAAAACGTTTTTGCTATTTTCAAATTTGCCATTATGTGAGCTCTTCTAGGCAAGGAAAAATGGAAGTGGCAATGGACTTGTCTAACTTCTGGTTAAAGGCTGAACTGCCTGGCTTCCTTCAGTTGGCTGAAAGACTTCATTTTAAAGGGTTCCTTTTGCCTTTTCCTGAGGATGATGTGATTCTGTCTGTGCATTCAGAATTATCCTGGCAATGATGAAATACAAACCAATGAGGAAGTGAGTGTTAAAACTGAATAAATGTGGCCCAAAGACAGCATCACAAGCCAGTGGGGAGATTCTGAAGCATTATGTATCTTTGAAGAGCTCTTTTCACACTACTTTTTTTCCAAGTGTTGTTTTACTGTCTCATAACGTCTAAGCTCCTAACAGTTCCTCTTAGTAAGGTATGAAGTGAATAGAAAAACAGGTTATGAAACAAAGTGACATTTCCCTTTCCAAATCTCTTAGATAAGTTAGATTTTCTTCTTTTGATGCAAGAAAACTAGAAACAAGGACAGAAAAAATGCTCAGATGGAAGTTTAATTGCCTGCTCCTTACAGTTTTTCTTCAAATAGAGGATTACCTCTAGTCAATGCCTGCAAAGATTAACCTCTGTTTACTTGCAGTGCTAAGCAAGACCACTATCAAAAAGCCACACAAACCTAAATTTGGATCTTTCTGAAATGGACCCAATTGCATAATATAACAAATAATGGCTCCTACCAGCATGCTGTGTATACACAACAATATCCTTTCAAGTTTTACAGTCTGGAATTGTGGCAGCAGGCCAGCACATTATCTTCTAATCCATTCCAAACCCAGGTTGCTAAATATTATAAATATTCATATATGCTATTGAAAACTACTAAGGGCTTTAGTCACACACTTTATGCATAATCTTTATGTTCCAAAAATTAAAGAATATTTGCCCCCTTTTTTTGCATATGGATAAGAGTGTGAATTGCCTTTTGTTCATCTCCACAAAACCTGAAAACAAATATGCACAAATTCTCTAATCCTCTTCTCTCACCTCAAGAGTGAAGAGGCTCGACAAAAGAAGCACCATGGCACTATCTTGTGCTGCCATGGCAGGTCAGCACTTCCGGAGCTTTTTCCTGACTTCTGCTCCCTCTACAGGTGTTATTCCTGAGATAATGCTGGGTAATTTCATATGAACAAGGTGCCACAGAAAGTAATCTTTGTTCAGGCTTTCTGATGATTTGACAAATGGCACTGATAAAGTTCCCAATTAATTGCATCTTCCCTTTGTTTATGAATACAAAATTCTGTACTGGCAGTCAGAGTGCAATTAGGCAGCTGAGGTTTGAAAGAAAAAAATCAGTCAGTGGTCAAGGGTATGAAATACTGCTTGTCCCTAAGGAGAGTCATGCCCAGTACTTTCCTCACTTTTCTCTCTCTTCTTTCCCTGCCAAGACCTAATTCAAGGAAAGCACTTGTAAATTTTTTCTAAATAGTTAGTTGTAAAAGCAGTGTCACTTAAATGGTGTATATTGCCATGTACCTTCCAAACTGAACCTACAGTATTTAAAAAGCTTTAAAAGTTTTGCTCCTCTGTAATAAATATGTCTTCAGTTATTACATAGATGAGTCTTCTGAAGGCACATTTACAACTAACATGTACTGTCAAGTCACCAGGGGAGAAGAGATGTAGGTGGTTTGGTATGATATGCCAAACTAGAATGTACATCTGAGCCATACCATGGTGGAACATGCTTGCAACCTCTCCCCATCAGTTTCTTGCAGTGAGATAAGTAAAAGACATTCAATAATTCTCTTAAACCATGTCTTGTTTGCTATTGAAGACAAAGGCTTTTACTAAAGACTTACACTACAAAGACCAGTAATTTAGTAATTTTGCCAACTTATTGACAAATACATAAATAACATTTTCCAGGCTGGATTTTAAGGCTTCATGCAATGGCATGAGTAAAGAGCACAAACACAGTGCAAATACAAAGACTGAGAGCATCCCTATTTCTGACATGCTCAGTACTGTTTACCCACAACTTATACAAATCAAATAGGTCTGCTTACAAACTTCCCTCTTTACCCATAGCTGTGACTTTGCCACATGTGGTTACTCTCTTCCCTGGCTAGGTGTCCCTGTCCTCCCGCTCCTCACAGCCTCTCCAGATAAGGCATCTGTGGGGATCAGGAGATGGGGAAGGGGAAGAAAGAGCAGGCAGTCACAAAGGCAGCAGCAGATAAAGCTCAGCAATGGTCTGCAGAGTGATGTCCTCTTACTGCTGCCAATACCACAGTTCTGTCACTCCACCAATGAAAAGATCAATATATAGGAAAACGTAGCAGGAAAACCTGACTCAGTCTTTTTCTTTGTTGGCTTGAGTTACTAAAAAAGACTAGGCTAATGTGGCTCAACACCATCTGTCTGTTTTTCCCTTCTTCTCCAGATAATTTTGTTCAATCTGAAAAAAGAACCCAGAGTTTTCAAACACAAGAAAGTTCCTACCAATTTTCTGTGAAAACAGATGGCTGTGGACAAGAGAAAGATTGTGTAAGTGCCCTCCTGTCTCCTTCAGGAAAAAGGCTGTAGTGCAAGTTCCTATGTTATGACAAAAGCCTATTCACACAGAATTCCCCAGCCATGAAGAAACAACACATGCCCCAGCCACGAGGAGAGATCTGAGCAGAGCTCAAGCAGCCATGAAACACAAATGTTTAGGAAACCAGGCCTTGCTGTTTCTGGCACTCAGGAAGCTCCTGGCTCAGACACTGCCTGACAGCTTCTGCATGTTTTAAGATGCATCATTTAATACAAATAATAACAGAAACATTGCAAATCAGGAAAGATTTAAAGGAAGCTGTTTCAGCTGAAGAGATGCCACTAGATCAAACTTCTACTTTTGGCTGCCAGTTACAGGAATAAAGTTGTCAGCAGCACATCAGCTGTCGGGATCAGGGCTCTGTGGTGAGAATGCAGACGCAATGCCAGAGGCTGTTCTCAGTTTCATCACTGTGCTTACATGGGAGTCAGAGGGACCCACCTCCTCCAGTGGCAAGTAGCACCACCAGCAGCAACTACCCAGATATTTTTATTCATAAACTTCACCGACATAAAAGGAAACAATCTTCCAAAGAACCAAGATGTTTCAGAAACATCAGTAAGAGTGGCTCCCAGCAATACTCTAAGGAATCTCCATCTGCTTATGACAGAACATCATGCAGCAGAACAAACAGACAGCAATAACTAATGGCAGGACATGATTCCTGTGAAAAAATCTGGCTCCTACGTTTCTCCTGAAAATGGCAGAGTAACATCACAAAAACACCTTGGGCTTATACTTATTTAAAAGATAGGAGAATTTACCTGAGAGTTATCTGGCTGAGTGGTCTTGTCTTCACAGTTTAATATCTGGCAATTATGTGTGGATATGACAGTTTTAAGCTTAACGCAAGTAGGCGGCAGCGACTGAGGTTTAACAGTAGGCTTTTCTTCTTTGCTTGACCTGATGACACATGCAAAAAGCTAAAAACTGCCAGGTCCACAGTAGGATTTGAACGAATTATGTGGGTGGAATTTGAATACAGGTTGCTCTGAACAGCTACAGGTTGAGAAAGGCAGTAAAAGCACCATAGAAGCATGCAGAAGAGCTAGTGAAGAACAAAAAAGAGACGAAAGATACACTTGCAGTAAGGCCTGGAGAAAAAGCAGAGTGAGCTTTTAGGTACAACTGAAGAAAGGCTTAGAATACTAAAAATGGAGAATGTTTCCCTTTCTGGTGAGCTGAGGAACATGAGACATAATACTGATTCTGTAAAAAATATGCAGCATCAAAAATGCATGAACTGATCTTCACATTCCTCTCCTAATGAAAACTATCAAAACTCAGATTAGTGGTACTACATTCTTGCAGTATAAAACATTATTTAAAACTTTTCAGTGCTACTAGTAAACTCTTTTTCTGGGGGTAACATTCTTTTGAAGATTAAGACAATGTGCAGACTAAGGTAAAGAGAGCAGACCTGCAGCAACTTAGATACAGATCAGTTTAAGCTGCTATAAAATTCACTCTTGGCCTTGGAAGTGCCAAAATGTGGTACAGAGTGGTGCAGAACTATTCTTAAATGACAAGCCTGTGTTGAACTTCTGTCTATGGGAAGTGCTTACAGGAGAGCTCCTCCCTCCTGTAGTGGCTTTCACACAAAATGAGGCATAAAGAGCTTAAAGCATGGAGCTCTGAGGCCAGTGGATGTACTGGCTCTTCTGGTTCAGGAGGTGTAAACAGGCCAAGTGATGTGGAGATGATGCAGCCAGCCACAGAACCATGGCTATAGCAATGCAGCTGCCATCCATTCTGGTTTGGAGGTGTTCCAACCAAGTCTGAGATCCCTTTTGTGTTCCCCAAAGTATTTACTATCTATACTGTTATTTCTATACCTAATTAAAACAGGCAGTGCAGAAAAAAAATCCTTTTCTGCAGGTAGAATGCTCAAAGCCTTTGGAAGGAGATGGCAACACAGTCTGCATATGCAATTACAGAATGCCATTATTGCAAAGTGAGGTCAGGCCCTTACTCAGGCAGTAGCACAATGTCTCATCATAGTGAAGGGGTATTTTCAACCAAGGACAGAGGCTGTCCTGGAGCTACAGATTAAAATCTAAGAGAATTCACTCAGAGTGATGATCACTTTTCTGTGAAGTTTTTAAAAGAGCTTAAAGTACTCCTTTTTTCCCCTCTGCAGTTATCAGTGCTCAGACGGTCAGACAAACGCCTCCACAGTGCAGTGGAAATAACTGGAGTTATGTAACTCCAGTGGAATGGAGTGGTTCTGATTACTGTACTACTAAGAACAAGCACATGTAGGTGCCAGAGGAAATATGCTCTAGCATGGCTGCTGAATGGCTGAGAGGAAATGGCCTCAAGTTGTGCCAGGAGAGGTTTAGATTGGATGTGAGAAAAAATTTCTTCACTTTAAGGGCGGTCAGGCATTGGAATAGGCTGCCCAGGAAAGTGGAACTATGCCTGGAAGTGTTCAAAGAGCATGTGGATGTGGTACTCAGGGACAAAGTTTACTGGGGAACCCGGTGGTGCTGGGCAAAGAGTGGGATTCAGGGATCTTGGAGATTTTTTCCAACCTTAGTGATTCTGTGATTCTACTACTGACTGCCAGAGCAGTAAGTCAGGTTTGGTTTTCCTATGCAGATGCCATAGCTGGGTTTGGCTATGCAGGTTCTCACATACAGGTGTCATTAACCACACTCATGAGGAACATGACCTTAGCAACCAAGAAAATGCCTTCTCACTGCTGAGAAACTCAAGTTTCAGTTGAGAATTCTGCAATGGAAAGTTGCCTGCCTGCAGTTTTTGACAATGGTGTTTGAAATGATAACAGCTTACGTGCATGACTTGTATCAGATTTGAGCATACTCTAGCCTTTTATCATTTATTCTCCTTTCCAGTAGGAAAGCAATCAAGGCACAGGCACCTCTTTTCATTTGTGAAGGGAAAGAAAAAATATATGTTGTGCAAGTTCTTTCTTTGCAATGCTTTTTTCATTCTCCAAGGAGCAATGCAGAACTATCCCAGCCTGAGGCAGTTCAGACCTGTTTGAAGGAACAGCAGTTAAAATCACAGGTTGGTCCCACGCTGTTAAAAAGTGTCTCTAACAGCTCTGCTTCCTGTCCCTGATGCTCCCTCTCCTAGGAAACATTCTGGCTGTGCATGGCTCAGTGGGCAGTTTATTCCTTACCTCTGTGAGGTTTTCCAGAAAACCAGAGGCCCCAGGCTCTGTGTACAATGCAGGCTATTTTTGCCAGGTCTTGGTCCTGCCTTCATTCTCCCTAGCCCTGAAAGTCACTGTTGAGAAGTTCACACTTGAAGAGGTGAATAGGGAGGTATTTTTAAGTTTCCTTTCAAATATGTCATACATACCATTTTTTCGAAGTTTACTAGATTGTCAGTGAATGTCTTGTTTCCCTCATGAGTAAACGTCATGTCTGTATAGAAATAAAAAACACGTAAGAGCCCATTTCTGAATCATGGCCATATAAAATAGCAGAAAGTTTCATCTACCCTTACAAAAATTGTAGCAGCTGTAAAGTAAAAAATTTAGGTTTTAATTTGCAACATTTCTAAGACTAATGAAATTGAGGTATGATATTCAGATGTACAAAAGCAGTTTGTCTTGTCTCTGTATTGTCCTTTTCATAATATAAAAAGATAATTTTTTTCAAAAATCAAACTGAGATTGATTTTTGCTTTTTCTTGCTGCTACTCTTATCCTTCAGATATTTGTCACATAGCTTTCAAGTTAATAATTCTGGTAACATCCAAGCTTACCTTTTATGAGCAGCGGCATGAAAGGAATTATTGGAGGGTCCAATTTAGCTACAGTCAGTCTGTAGGCCCTATGGTTTCTTGATGGATCCTTACAAAAGAAAGAGAAATCAAATAATTACTAATATGTATTATTATCTGTATCAAGACACTGTATACATTAATTTAGATGTCATGGCATTTATTAAAAACATTATTTTTTCCTGTGACTTTAAAAGTGCATCTGCAAATTCAGACACCTTTTATCATTCTCCCCGACTGGTTACACAATGAGACTGCAACCACTAAACACAAACATTTTTTCATGCCAAACAGCTAGGTTAGATATGATTACAAAAACATTCTTCATAAAAGAAACCACATATTTTTTCCTCCGAACCTACAGCTGCAGATCCAGTTTTTCATATGTTGTGGCAGTAAAATGTATTGCCTGGAAACATCCAGGCTGAAAAATAGAATTTCCCAATGTACTATTGGAAAACAAGTGAGAAAGCTTTTCTGAGTTCCCAGATTAACTTTGAGTGGTACATAAGTTCTCTCAGAGTAGGTTCCTAAGAGTATAATTTATTAGTCATACATACTTGTTTTAGCAGCTCTAAAATGGGATCATAAACTTCTTAAAGTCAAACAAGGACATATAAAATGTACTGAATCAAGGAATTCAAATCAGAAACTGAATTATCTCAGACTGTGCATAGAATAAGGGATCTATTGCTATTCACCATTAAGCTTTCAAACTCTGCATAGATCTTCTTGAACTTGCTTGGGAGTTTCTGTTAATAAAAACAAAAATAGCAAACCTTAATTAAATCCGATCAGTGCAGTAATTTTACTGTACATGCTAGTTCCTTCTACAACGCCCTAAGTCAGGAAAGTGCTCTTTTTTTGCCAGATATTTCTAACAATGTGCTAATCTAAAATACAACATGTTTCCTAGCAACCAGATTAAAAATAGAGACAGGACCAGCCATGAAACCTGGATCCTGATTTAAACCCTGACTTGAATTTAGTCCTTTGGGATGTTTAGATTCAGATTTTTGTTTGGCTCACATAGCAATCACTGAATTCAGAATGTAAGGGGAAATTCATGTGGATGCTTTAAGGACATCCCTGATTATAGGGAAAAATAATTTACACCCAGCTTGCGTAAGGGCTGATCAGTTTAATTATTCATACCTATGATGAACTGCCCTTGCAAATATTCATATTCAGGCCTGGGCATTTCCAGGAGGTTTTTTTTGCTCATGCTGATGCATTTATTAGTAAAACTCTTGACATGCTCAGCAGCAAAGGTCCTCCATCACTTTCTGGGGTACAAATTAATGAATATTTTTTCAGTCCACAATACCTACACAAATAAATAATGGTCAGTTGATCATGCAATGACTGAGATGAGATGGGCTTTACTAAATACTTTCTTTCCCCCTCATGCGTAGTATGTTACACAGATTAAATAACTTTACTCTAAAGACTGTAAGATATGTTATAAATTGGTTTCAAAGATCACTGTAATTTTTTAATGTACCATCAGAACATGTCAGTTATTTTAAGTAAGAAATTTCTCTGTATTTGCTGAATTTTTCAGACTACTATTAGCAGTGGATAACAATAAAAATTAATAGAGACTTTATAGTGCAGAAAGGATTTTTTGCAATACTTTCTACATTTGAAGTGTGTACCCTAGCAAGCTATTTACACTGTGCCACAGCAAGGGCCTAATTTTTAATGATGTGTGTCAACAACTGTGTGCCTAGTTTGCATATGCATGCAGATTAGGTATTTGTGAAGTAAGTGGTATAATTGGACATTTGCACCTGCAAATATCTAATTTCTGCATGCAACTTATGTAAATGCATGAAATACAGAAAAAAAATCAGGTCTTGGTATGTTTATCTTTAAATATTTTCTGTATATATCTGGCTAAAAATCAAATTGCAGAAATTCTCTTGTTAAACCAACTGCTGTACAGAACCAGAGTGTGATAACATTTCCATTATCTCAAGTTAATCCTCCACATGTACAAATGATCTGTACCCCCCCTACCAGCTCAGACTTGGTGCCAATTTCAGATTGCTGTATGTAGTATATACACTGAATTCCTTCTTCTCTAGTCCTGTACTGTCTCAGCTCTCCCAGCTCCTCTCAGTAGCCACAAATAAAGGGTCATTATTTTAAAAAACAGAATATCTTTGCCTGTAGCACTGATTTGATATGATACATGTACTTTTGAAAACGGGACTGGTGTACCCTCAGACATGTTAATCTCATCTCCTGTGTAAGAGCACATTTTTAAAGGTGTTCAAATTTTGCTCTCAGTTGCATCAATAACCTCAGTCATGCTAATTATTTTGAATTTCTAATGAACAAATGCATGCACATTTAAATCTGTACTGCTTTTGATAACCAGTATGATCTCAGTGGTTACACTGTGCTGGACACTGCACCTTTTTTATATACTCATACAAAAGAGCAAAGCCACAGAAAAAGGTGGAAACTCTGAGAATGAAGACCAAACTGCCAGTAAGCATGGAAATGCATGTCAGAGAGAAAACCAGAACTGGTTAGGACAAACCCACATTTTAACAGGGCAACAGAGTCCCTGTGGAGATCAGAAAATAATATGTATAAACAGAGGATGAATTTAAGAGAATTATCAGTGGAGTGATCTCACTGAACCACTAGTAAAGTGAAGGCACACAGAGGATGGGCTGACCTAAGAGGTTAGCTGGCTAGCTTGTTCATCCTGTTGGGCAGTTTAGCTCTGCCACAGGAGCCACTGTTGCCACTCTTGTTAACTCCTGTGAGCATTCAGCATGTCCATGGGTGTATTATACTGCCTTACTAATAAATACTGTCAGCCTTACCTAAGGCTTATGGTCAGGAGCTGAATTAGTAGATCTAGTTTTATCAATAATAAAGGCCCAATTCACGTTTTTGCTAAACTACAAGCACAAGTCCCCCTCAAGCTTCCTGGAACAGGATTTTAGCGAAGACTTACCTCCCACGTTAATGAGAGACGGCTCACAGCAACATTACTCAGTCCCATAATAATAGCAAAAAAGGAATTCAGATTTTTGTATTCTTTACAGCTGAAACACAAAGGGCCAGGTGTTAAGTTGTATATATCAGAGAAGTATTTATGACAACCTTAAGAGAGCTGAACCCAGGCATCAAGCTTAGAAGTGACTGAATTTAGGCAGTCCTGGCCAGTATGCCTGCAGACACCTCTTCACCAATGTGCTAGCACTTCACCACACTCTGCAGGCTTCTTTCCCTCCCCTCCTAAAATGACCTCCCTTCTTCTACTTCACTGGGTGCCAGCTTCTGCAAGGACTTCTGGTCTTTGAAGCAAATCTCCATCCAGAAACACAGTCCTGAAACTGGGCTCAATTCAGTCTCAAGGGATACCAGAAACAGTGTAAACAACTGTTTATAACTTCATTTGCTGCAGAACTTGCTGACTGCTCCTGAACAGCTAATGAATGCTTGAAGCTCTCCTTAGGCAATCTACCTTGCAGTTTACAGGGCAACTGAGTCTTTTTAAGGGGAGAAGACCAGCTGTCCAGAGATGCCCCATGCCAGTGACCTCTCCTGCAGTACAGGATTTCTATTACTTATAGATTCTGGGACTTCTAGTAAGTTTCAGGAAAAGAGCAGCCATTTGTTACCAGCTTCATTAAAGAGGTCCTGGTCAAAAGGAGCTCCAGGTCCCACTCCATCTCTAATGCACAGAAGGATTTTGCTATCAGTCAGGAAAAACTGGAACATGTAATTAAGTGCTATGGAAGATCCAACATGCCATATGAAGGAGTAGATACAATCTGATGGGCATAGTCAGCACAACTGCTCAGCTGGGTCAGCATCAGTGTCTCACTGACTCAATAGGAAGGGAAGAGATACAAAGCCTATCAGAAAAAAACCTTACAAAACTGCATCTCACTGTTTTTGCAAATAATCTCTTATTTTTCTCAACTGATGTGCCAACATCCAATTTTAGCACTTCAGTCTCTGATTCTTCAGCTGTGAGTGGCTTTCCTTAGGGGTTGGTATTGAGACTGCTGGGGCTTAACATCTCTGTCAGTGTCATGGACAGTGGGTTTGAGTGCACCCTCAGCAGGTTTGCTGATGACACCAAGCCGTGTGGTGCAGCTGACATGCTGGATAGAAGGGATGCCATCCAGAGAGACTTTGACAGGCTTCAGAGCTGGGACTATGTGAACCTCATGAGATTCAACAAGGCCAAGTGCAAGGTCCTGTACCTTGGCAATCCCAAGCACAAACACAGGCTGGCTAAAAAATGGATTGAGAGCAGCCCTGGGGAGAAGAACATGGGGGTGCTGGTGGACAAGACTCTTACATGAGCTGATAATATGTGCTTGCAGCCTCAAAAGCCAACAATGTCCTGGGCTGCAGCAAAAGCATCATGGCCAGCAGGCCAAGGGAGGTGGCTCTCCCCTGCTGTTCTTGTGAGGCCCTACCTCCAGAGTTGGGTCCAGCTCTGGGATGCCAACATATGAAGGACATGGATCTGCTGGAGTGAGTGCAAAGGAGGGCACTGATGTGGTGAGACACCGAACAGCCCGCCCAGAGAAGTTGTGGCTGCCCCATTCCTGGAAGGGATCAAGACCAGGTTGGACGGGGCTTTAAGCAACCTGGCCTAGTGGAAGAAGGGGCTGTTCCTGCCCATGGCAAGGGGGCTGGAACTTGATGATCTTTACAGTCCTTTCCAACCCAAACTATTCTATGATTCTGTGATATACCAAGAAAACTTTAACAAGATTCAATCTATGATTCTCATATTTTTAATTCATCATTGAAGCTCTTAGCTCCTCTGAGGTATCCTTAGCTTCAGACAAAATTAGTACAATCATCTCATCCTACTGACTTCATAATTGCCACATCATCCTATTCTCCATCATTCATCATCCACACCATTCTATTCTTTCTGCACCTCCATTTTAGATTTGGGTGTATTGAGTGAGTCCTTGAGATCTCGGCCTCACTTGTGTCTGCACCGTGTGAACACTGAGTATGTGAATAAATGAGCTCTCCCATATGCTGGTTTGTCTGTTGGGAGATTGATGCCCTCTCAGATCTTCTGGCAGAGCTGCTCACACAAATTCTCCCACATCAGTTAAGTGACAGTGAGCAAGGGTAGAATGGATAAACTGAAATGCTAAAGCTACACCAACTTAATCTACTAGTACAGGTCAGGGAGTGCCTCATTAGTGGATCTGAGGGGAGATAAAGATGAAAAGCAAGCAGGATAAGCTGTCAGTGATAACCTCTTCCCTAGGCACAAGTAAATCCATAAAGAGATATCTGTCCACAGCCCATGACAGGATTAGGAATAAATTATGGCAGGGTAAAATAATTAGTAACACACAGCACTAGAGCTCAAACAAAGTAGGCAGCTGCAACTGTATCTGCAATATTTAACTTGAATCTATCTTCTTATTAAAAAGGAAATGTTTTGCCAAATACTCTGTTAAGGAATACAATTTGACAAAGTCCCAGTTAAAATCCATATAGATACATGATGTTCTACCTCAGATATTCAGTAAATTCTACAGGGACTACTATAAATAGCTCAGTTCCCGATAAAGGACCCCTGTAAGGCACTAGAAACAATGCTCCATTGCTCTACTGCATATAAACTCCATGTAAAATGTCAAAAAGTGGGTCCTCTAAAGCACCACAAAGCACCACTTCAGAGCAGAGGTCCCTCTGCCTCACAGAATGGACTGTACCAGAAAAATCTTCTTGTTAGGATGAATAGCAAACACACATATACACTCTCAGGTCTCCAAAACAAATGTGTATGTGGTTAAAGTCTCTTTGTACCTACACAAGCATATTCATCTTGCCATTCTCTCTAGAAAACACACATTTCTCACAGGCTCCTTGGGCTTATAACATATGCCCATGTACACAAAGAATGATTTTCAAAAACTGAATGAAAGTGTCTGAGTACGCTGATATACACAAAGGCTGCTACATAGCCTGTGGATATATCTGCAAAGAAGAAATACACACAAACTGCATTTGCAGATATCCATAAGAGTATGGGCAAGCATATCCCAGAAGGACTTTCTTATACAATTAATATGGGAAGAACTCACTGTTGGAAATACGGTTAACTTCTCCCCTTTGTTTGAAAGTTTATTCCTACAATAGCTGGAGAAAAGAGATGAACCTGGTAACCTCCACATCCTTTTCCAGCAGATGCTGAGGCGACACTGGCTCCTGGAACTGAAAGCACATGTGCACAGCACTTGGAGCCAGCACTTGGCCTTGTGCTTGCCTGCACATACTGGGAGCACACATCAAGGGTGAATGGGGTGGAAGACACAAAATGATGTGCCTTCTGCTACGATATCTGCTCCTCAAGCCACAGAACTGAAAAAAGCTTCTCAGTAGCAGTTATCTTTGAAAATGAGTACGTGCAAGGCATCTCGTTACCACCAGTCATGCCTAAGATTAATAGTGCAGCACTGAGCCGTTCTCCCTGAACACTTTTCTAATGAGTCTAGTACTTCTAGGTAGGGTAAAGTTCTCATTAGGTCTCAGGGATCTTCACAGGCAAAACTTCCTCAAAGATATTGCTTCAAGGTCTGGGCTTTTTCTCCTCTCTAACTTCAGCGCACTTTGTGTTTGTTTTAGTGCATGTGTAGCAGCTGTTACCATGGCAGCACTGCACAGAGGGCAGCAGCCTGGCAAAACTTCCCAGCGCCTTTCCAGCGGCTGGAATTAAACCTGCCCTCTTGGTTTGTACAGAGGAAAATCTTGTGCTTTGGATTTCTCTGCTTTTAGGAGACAAAGAGGACCCAGTAGAGCAGACCGCTTTTAGCTATTTATTTTTAGCATTGTAGTGATACCAGAAACATGGAAGTAAACAGGAGGTTGTCAGGCTGTTGTAAATAGCACAAGATTAAACCCATGACTCGGAGGAACTCGCAGGCTAGGGCAGTTTATTAAGGAGATATTTAACTGTAATTTTTAGGATACTTGATTTCGAGTGTTTATGGAAATTATTATTGTATCTTAATGACCACATTTCAACATTTTCTCATTTCATGCCTGCGATTAGGAAAGACCCCGACGTCTGTGTGGGTGCCACTGCCCTCTCCTGGGCACAGCCCGCCAGGCCGGCAGCTGCTTCCCACTCCTGGCTGTGCAGTGAGATAATGGAATATGCAGTGTATTTTTAGAAACTAAAGAGGTAAATTCTGTCCTCTGTTCTAAATATAAAACTGATCCTGCATGCCCACCATCAGATTTTTAAAATCTTCACCCTCGACTAACTGTAATCCAACTGCAGGGCCCAAAATAGATCCCAGAAGGAAGCTGGTACTTGCAGAGCAGGGTGTCCTGGAGGGAGGAAACAGGCTGATCCCCAGTTTTGATGTGAACACAGACTTCAGCTATGTGCAATTACTAACTGGGAGGAGAGCAGCATCCCAGCAACAACAGTAATCTCTTCCTTTACACAACTCCATGTAATGATGCAAAAAAGTTAAAACCTTGGTTCAACTGCAAGTAACAACGTCTCTGTTGGTAGAACTGCCTAAAGGCTTCTAGCTACAATGCCCAGAGCTGCAGACAAGCACTACAAACCTAAGCAAACTGTTTTTCAGACATCAATAAATACACCATGATCTGGAAAGGGAGGGAGAGTGTAACAATAATAAAAATCTGTACCTATGCAGGGCATGGATATACCCCTGCTCCCTCTGAAGTCAGTCACTGCTCTGCTCTTGACTCTTTAGGGAGTCAAGGCTGACATCTCCGGCATGAGGGTTGCAAACAGTTTAAATTTGGATAGCAATACAGGAAGACAGAAAGAATGCCTGCTATCCAACCTCAGACCCAGCAGTTAGTAACAAAAGAGGACATTCATATTTTGCATTTTAAAAGTGTTAGAAAAAAAAATCACAGAATCACAGAATCATTAGGGGTGGAGGGGACTTCTGGAGATCATCCAGTCCCACCCCCCTGCCAAGGCAGGGTCACCTGGACCAGGTGACACAGGAATGTGTCCAGCTGGGTTTTGAGCTATGGACAGGGAGACTCCATGAACTCCTTAGGCAGCCTGTTCCAGTGCTCTGCCATCTCAACACGAAGTTACTCCTCATGCTGAGGTGAAGTCCTAGTGTTTTAGTTTAAGGCCCATGCTCCTCATCCTGTCACTGGGCACCACTGAGAAGGGTCTGGAACTATTCTCTTGGCACCGCCCTTCAAGATACTTGAATGCATGGATGAGATCTCCTGTCAGTCTACTTTTCTCTAGACTAAACAGGCCCCACTCTTGTGGGCTCTCTTCCTGTGAGGGATGATCCAGACTCCATATCATCTCTGTGGCCTCCACTGGACCCTCTCCAAAAGCTCCCTGTCTCTCTTGTGCTGAGGAGCCCAGAACTGGGCACAGCATTCCAGATGTGGCCTCCCCAGAGCTGAACAGAGGGGGAGGAACACCTCCCTTGACTTGCCGGCCACACTCTTCCCGATGCCCCCAAGATCCCACTGGCCCTCCTGGCCCCCAGGGCCCACTACTGGCTCATGGTCACCTTGTCATCTACCAACAGTTCCAGCCCCTCTCTGCAGAGCTACTCCTTAGTAGGTCAGCCCCCAACCTGTGCTGCTGCTTGGGGTTACTCTTCCCCAGGTGCAGGACCCTACTCTTTGTATCATCAGCAGACTTACTGCAAATCCCAAACACAATGAAAGTAACATGAGCATCATCATCTCCATGCTCTCCTTACATCTCTTTACTCTCCCCTCTTGGTTTTCCCAGTCAGGGAAATTCTCAGAATGGTTCTCCTGAGCAGAACCAGAAACATTTCTGTTCTCAAGAAAATTACATTCAATTTTGTTAATATTCACTAATTCACATACTAGTATTTGCTAATGTATGGAAGGGTAAATGAAGGATTCTTCTAATGAACTGAAATATATTTTCTGACAAATTTGATGTGTATACATGGCCCTAAGAGATCACAGATCAAGGAGCAATAGAGAGTAGCACAAAAGAGAAAATGTATTAAAGGTTCTATACAACCCTATAAGAAAACAGACAGAATTACCAAATACAGAATGTTTCAACCTCTACTCTGTGTGGCTGTCTGAAAAGAGAAAATAAAACCACACTGACTATACTGAACCTCACTTCCAGCTCCCACAGGATTGCATACTTACTGGGCTGCTATCTTAATGTATTTCTTTAACAGCTGAACACGCTTGCTGAGTTGAGAGCAAAGACAAATCTCGGTGACCACCCAGAATTGGATTTCATTGAATCTTCTTAAAAACAAGTCCAGATTTGCCGTGGTCTTTTTAAAATTGTGCCTTCCAAAAGTGTGATAGATCAATTCCAGCTAGGAAAGAGAAAACAGTTTGGAATTCTTTTTGAAGTTTCTTCAAGGAAAGAGACTAAGATTGACCAGGTAAGTATCTAGCCTGAAACTTGCTCTGCAGTTTAGTTTACATTTATAGCAGCACAGATGACAAGGACTCAGGTTACAAATCCAGTATACAATAGCTGAGGCATAGTAAAAGTGTCACTACAGATTATATATAAACAGCTTAATACCTTAAAACAAACAAAAGTAATTCAACAAGCAGCTCATGTCCAGAAGAAGTCTAACTTAATTTTTCTATTTTGCCTATAAAATTAAGAATATCTTATACTTTCAAAACTTGTAGGTGGCTTTATGGTAGAATTTTTGAAAATCAAGCTTAGAGAAGTTTTTGGAAATAATGCACAAAACTACAATGTACAGTTAAACACTTTTTAATAGTTAAACACTTTCTAACTTGCTGAATAGATAGATGCTCATACCTCATGCACACAGTTGAAAAGCTCCCAGTCATAAATTGTCATCTGATGTGCTAAGTCTTTGGAACTCATCAGTTCAAATGTTCCTACTGTACCAGTAGATGGTCCTTCTTGTTCTGGCAATGGTGCCTACAAACAAGAAAATATTATAAAAATATTTTAGACATGCTAAATCATATGGTTGGTGCTTTCATTCCATAATATTTCTAACTCTTTTCTTCAGTGTGACCACTTTCCTAATCATGTTTCTAATAGTAAAACTGAAATTTGCAGTAAAACTGAAATTTGCTTTTAAACACGGATATTGGGTAATGAGCAAAACCAGCATATCCAGTATGCACAGGATAGTCAGGAAAATTCTGAAAGCTCTTCAGAGACACTGTAAGAAAATAAACCAGACTGTTCTCAGTGTGTTATTTTTAACATTGTTCTAAAATTTGAATCTATAATAAATGTTGTGCTAACTAAAGCATGTGTGTTTGTTTAGAAGCATAAGTCTTTCCAAAAAACTTTTATGTTTCCTTTTTCACATACACAAATAACTAGGTCACCAAGGACAAGCCAAATACTTTTACATATTCCTGATTCTAATGATGAGAATTGCTATATCTAGCATGCTTCAGAAATCTGCAGTGATTGCAAGATCTTCTGATCACTTATAAAATAAACCTCATACTTTCTCTTTGACAGTACACAAATTTGATGCTCAATTTTGTGATTGCAAATTCCTGGCTAGGCCGATTAAAAGGATATAAACACAGTCTTATGAGAAAGAACCAAGTACAAACCATTTCTGAAAGGCACTCCCATGCCACCCAGTAAATGAGACGTGATCTATGATTCTGCACACAGGCGAAGTTTTAAAGAGAGGTTTAAAACATGGCTTGAGATCAAGTCAAATGTGAAGCAGTCTGTTGCACACATCAGGGTGAAGCAGCACGGCAGTGCCAGCCATCCCCGCGGCACAGGGAGGGTGACACAGCCGGGTCAGCGGCCCTGCTCCAGCAGAGGGCGGCAGAGCTCACACAGGAGCTTCCCAACCCCGAGCGCACCGCCGCGCTCAAACACGGCATGATGGAGCACGGAACTGTCAACAGGCTGCTTTCCCAGCACAAACTCAGTGGAGTCTGCCAGATTGACAGACCGTATTTAGATGCTGCAATATAAGAAATGAGCCTACTAAATGAATCCTATTTTATGTAAGAGTAATATACTAGCAACACAAATAAGTCTGGCTGGATTAATGCATCAAAACACTTTCTCAGTAGCACATAGTGTGTAGGGGTTTTACTGCTGTATGCATTCTTGCTTTGTACTCTAGGGAAAACTTTCCTTTCAATTATCATTGTTAAACAAACTAAAAAAACTTAACTAAATCACAAACATTATCATCCTTAAAGCTTCATCTATTATTTTAAAAAATAGTAGAAAAGTGTTCTCTAAAAATCCAGAGCAGCCATTAATATTACAAAAAACTGCAGATTGCTTTGAATTGGGATTTGCACAGATACAAAAATTTCTTTAGTTTATGACAACATATGAAATAAAAGTACAGCAGCTTTGTGTAGAAAATTCTAACTTGTGGAAATCTGTGGAAAGAGAACTGCCTACAGATTGAAAGACATCCTTTTTTCCCCCATTTGGAGATGAACACAACATAGCTGTTACCATAACAAACACATATTTTCCAAGGCTAGGAAAGAAACACTTAGATGCAAACTCACAGCATATTTGAAAATTCATCTACCCAGAACAATTTTCGCATGGGAATTGCCAAATGTAATGGGGATAAATGTTCATGAACAGGATGAAGCCAGAAACTGGAATGTGAAAGGATTAAACTGGGAGGCAGCTAAGGCTGTAGAATTTTTTTATTTGCTTATACCTCTTTGAAAAAAATGCAGCTGATAAGGAGTTGTAATTTGCTATGCAATGCTGAGGACCATTTTTAAGGTGATGAATGTACTTCTGTAATTCTTACTGAATTCAGTCTAGTTGATGAAAAGTAGCACATTGCAGCCCTGTATCTTAGAGCTCCCTGCAGCACTTTGAGTACTTGATGCATGGTAAATAGCACAGGGAAAAGGTAAAGAAAGCCAAGACAATTTGCTGCAAAAGCTATGTGTACACAGACAATGCAGAGCCATAAATAAGTACCCAGCACAGTTTTACTGATGCAACACCCCTGCTTTACAGTAGCATGCCCCATGAGGGTATCTACTTGGCAGGATTAATTAACCTTAAGGGAACACCAGAATTTAATAAGCTGAACAAGAGGTATCTCTGCATGGAACTACATATGCTGGATGTGCATTCCCTGGTTACTAAATTGAAAGCAGCAGCAAAGAATAGATTTTACCATATCCATAAAAGAAATCAGGCATACATACTAAGTGGCTTGTTAAAAGCATACAGGAGGCTGAAACAAGGCTAGGAGTAATAGAGTTCATGCTGACATGACTTGGCAATGACATTTGTTTTTAATGAAATAAAAGGAACAAAAAGTACAGTCAAATCAAACTCTATAAAAGCAGACCCCATGGAGATCGCTAGAATGACTGTATAAACTGTAAGTACTTATGAGCAATTCTACCTAAGAAAAAAACAGACTTTCTACCAGGAATATTTTCTGTGATTCTACTTAGAATTATCTCAGATTTTGACACCGTATCTTGTGGGGATGAGAAATGAAACAAAATTAAGGAATTTACTGCTGGAATCAAATCTCCAGAATGCTTTAATTGATAACACTTATCTTAGAAAATATATCTCTACAACTTTGAGGAGATAATTGTGTAATAAAGAATTACTGCATGTCTTGGTAACAATACTCAGCTCTTCCTAAATGCTCAGTGTGACAGAGAGAGTACTGGGATCAAGCTCTGTTATGTGGATCAGATGGATGGATTTCTGGTCTACTTTAGGGAATTAGAACATCAGCTTGTTTTATTTTCAGGGCTCATCCTATTGCAGTGTGACAAGCCCTTTACTGTGAATGTTTCCACTAGTTTTTATCTGAAGTGTGGAAATACAAAAAGGGTCAGGTGCTCAAATAAACCAAAGCCCTGATGCTCCTGAGCACTGCACACATACATACCAAAGAATCGAACTGATCCCGAGGGCAGGCAAACAGCCGGCCATTAACGCTCAGAGTGGTGAACACCGAAACATCGTGAGGCTTGAGCACAACCTTTTCTGTAAAAATGAAACAAATTATTACTTACTACAATTTACAGCAGGATTGATCCACCAGCTGCACAGATCACCCTTCTGGGAACAAATTTTGCCCAGTAACTCAAGTATTCAGGATACAGAATAGAAGAAATCAAGATCCTCTTTACTGAAGAAATATGGTAAGCTCAGCCCAAACCAGTCCCAAACAGTACAGACAGGTCAAGAAGGCTGTGCTGCTATCACTAGAAACTACCTGCAAAAATTAAGCCTAATTAGGGAGTCCGTTCATTCATTGCTGAGCTGTAAGCATTTGGAGAGCTGTTCTTAAAAGAAATTGCTCTGGAAGGCAGTAACTGCTCAAGGACGTGATGGAAATCTATTACAACATTGCTAAAAGAGCATCATATCACAGGTAAAGAAAAGATAATGAAGTAACTTACAAAACAGTCTCTTCCAGAAGATGTTGGTGGTCAGCAAATCTGACAAAAAATCGCTTCAACTGAGAAAAGTAAAGCTGCCTGGTGTCAGTTCTCAGGAAGTGAGCCATTTTTGGCAGGCTCCACTGTTTGCAAAAATGCCTTCCAACACAGCTCTCATTACCTCTGTGTGCCTCCATACAGTCATACTCAACCAAAGCACTTGAGCAACATCAGTTCTCCAGTAGAATTCACCCGCCAGTGACTCTCACATTTCCACAGCCTAGAGGGGGGCCTGATCCCTGATCCTCTGCAAACACTACGTCTGTGTGTTTGGCATTAAGTTGCTCTTCAATGGTTTGCATGGATAGAGCAGCCAAAATGGTAGTGACCACTGCCACAATGTTGGCACTGTAGTGTTTTCTGACATTACTGATTCCTGAGTTTAGTATGAATTTTCCTGAGTTTAGTATGAATGCCTCCTATTTCTGTTGTTAAAAAAATCTTACAAGTCTAACAGTGAAGGAAAATCAGGGTGGCTGTGCTCTGTAACATACAGATACACAAGATTCTTCACTGGTCCTGTCTCCCGTATGAGCTGCAGTCTGTCCCTGCAGTAGAGGAAGGACTTGCCACTCATTAGGACTTGTGTGAGAGCTGAACATGCACATAGGTATAAAACCTTGACTGAACTGGTCTTTCAATCCCTCCAAAAATTCTGCTCCAGCATAACTGAGCAGTGTTTAAGATGATGTAAGTATAGTACCTCCTCCTGAACTCATCTTTACTATGATGAGGCCTTCTCCAGAGCCCAGCTTGTCGGCTACTGCACTGATCACTTCCTTCACAGAAGAAGACACTGGCACACGGATAGTGGTGTAGGTTTGGTCTATGCAGTACACCTTAAACAGAACTAAAGAAAAAAACATTGCACAGTTTATTCCACGTGTAAAAACCACTCATTTACCATACAAATTACTTTCACTTAGTAACCAAGCCTCACAAAATGAAATAAAGAAACAATAAATCACTACATAGCTCCCCATTCCTCAGATGCTCTACAATTTCTAGTACAGAAATCTCTGATTTCCCAGAACTTTGGATTTTGGATTTTCAGTGTTCAGGATAGTGTCTGTCCTATGAATGAGAAAGGTACAGCCATATGAAAAGAGCAGTTACTGCCTGTCTGGACAGACACAAGAGGTAGTATTTCCCTGGCAGCAAGAACTGTTTCCCTCTTTGTAGGCTAGAAACACCACTATGGACAACAGAAGCTGCATGACTGGCAGGATGTCTGCTGTTCATATATAGTTCATTCCAGCTTTAACATGGTTCTTCTAATGGTCTGATTTCTGCCACCAGCTTTCTCAGCTGCATGACCTCGAGTTTTGTTACCTTGTTTTTACTGCTGCTCATTAGCAAGAGCTATCCTTTAATATTAAACATGTTGAAGAAGCAGCTGGTTTAGGTGATGAAGTTCCACAAAACAACCATTAAAAGTACCTTATCAGTAATCTGAAAATGACATTCTGATACACTGATGTAAATTTTACCTTAATCTCTTCAGAGAATCAAACAACACCAACAAGGGCAAACCAGTGGATTTTGGTTTTTAGGCTCTGTCCCTAGATTCTTGGATTCTAGATCCATGGTCCATGACATGATTATCTGCTCCACTCCTACCTTGCAAAGAACAGCTGTATATGTTAGCTCAAACTACATAGGGGAGACAGAGGCTCAAACATGACCTTCAGCTTCCACTCTTTATTGCACTGCCATTACCTGCAATGCATTGTCTTATTGGCTCTTCCCTGTTTTGTTCATTCCTTATTTTAAAGGTTTTTACATCTTCCTCCAAGGAAGCAGTGTTTGATAGCACAAGTAACTAAGGGAAAAGACCAGGAGTACCTCAAATCAACAACAGAGAATAGTGGGCTAGGAAAAGCAGAGAGAGTTTGTTTCAAGCCAGGCTCCAAAATTCCATGTAGGTACTTTCGTTTATTTGTAGAACTTTTTTTGAGACAGACAAATTTATAGAGATGTCAGTGGCTCAAGAAAACTTAGCAAAGAAACTCACCTTCATCACTGCCCCTGATAGGCTGGCGTTTCTGTGCTCTGTCATCACTTGTGTTGAACAGCTGCAGAAGAACTTTGTGCTGAAAATGAATCATTGAGATTCACATTTATGCAAGAATAAACATGTTGTACACATGAACTACAATACATCTCTTATCAATGGCAGGAAAAAGAGTAGCTATGCAAAATTTGACAATGTTAAAGCTATCTCTCAATGTGTTTTTTAATATATCCATGATTACTAAAGAGAAGATGCTTATGGATTTGCTGAGCTTAAGATTTTACTTGAGAAAATGAACAAATACATTTTCTTACCTTCTTTTGTGGTGCTTTAGGTTCTTCAGAACTATAAAAAGGTAAAGCATAGAATTTACAATGAAATATTGCCTGGAAGATTTTGTGTACAAAATCAACTATAGAACATGGACCACATGTCAAACAAGCATATCAGTAAAATCTTATTTATATATGAAAAGACTAGATGATACCACAGTTAATCTATGACCAAGGCAGAAACAATATTATACAAAGTTCATGTAAGCATGAAATAAGCTTCTGTCAATCTCTCAGTAAGGGTATGGTGTTTGCAAGAATGATGTGGAAAAGGGGGCCATAGACATTAATTCAAATAAGCCTGCATGCAAACTTTCAATTTTGTATAACTGAGTGTCATTCACAAAGTGGCTTTTTAATAGATATAACCAATAAATTTTCTTCATCAATTTACTGAGGAAAAAGGGCAGAGGAAGGAAAGAAGCAAAAACTGCTTACATTTGCTTTACAATTTTCTCTAGCTCTGGAAGTTGCTCCTTTAGTGCTGCAATCATTCTGGTATCATCTGATACAGATACATAAAATTCCTGTAAATGATACAGAATAGTCTTTAAATAACTATAGGGGTAAATGAGCAGTACTCAGGAGAGAGGATTATGAGATGACATCTGATAGCTTAATGATTATAAAGAATGATAATCTGCATAGAGGAACACATGCTGGGCCCAACCCTTTATTACTTCTACTTGTTTATCTCCAGCTGATTTAAAGCAAGAGTTATACATGCAAAAGGGAAGCCTGATGAGGCTCCTTAGCTCACTCTGTAAGCACTGTTACACTGCTTGTGTAAAACCTGCATTTTCACATTGTCAAGGATAAAGACTAAAAAATCCACAAATAATCTGGCATGATAGGTTTTTTTATTCATTGCTATTGTAGTCTTAAGTGCTTGATTTGCTCCTGAGTCACTGATCCATTAGAGTATTACCCACTTTTAAACCCTCCTCAAACCTCTTCCTGTTATAGCTACAGAAAACTGTCCCCAAGAAGGATTTCTGTGCTTGCAACTAGTGATTGTTCTTTAACTTCTGAACTAATGGAAGTCTATGTCATCTCCAAAGCTTGAAAAGCTTTCCCATGTGGGTTTGTGGGGTGTCTAGCACTCTTAAAGCCCCTCTCTATTCCCCTCTGCTAAATCTTAGATCCAGTTTTAAGCTCTTTAGGACAGGAACTTTCATTCAGCCAGTAACATATGGGATTCTGTTCCATAAACACCATATATAATAAGAATGGCAATCCCAATCATTTAACATGACATTGGCAGTGCATTCTTATCTTAGAAATCCAAGGATATGGCAGCTACCACATTTACAAGGCTTCTGAAGACAAAGATCTTAACTTCCAATAGCTGCAGTACAGCTTTCATTCAAATGAAAAGGACTTCTGGTTCTGTAGAGTGGCAGCCCTCCAGCTCCTTACTGGCACACCTCAGGCAGGCATAAACAGCCTGCCAGTTCTGTCTGTAGGGCCCCTGAACCATTCAGCAGAAAATACTAGAAAAAGCAAATTCAGCTACTGCTATAACACAAGCTACCCATACAGTGCTTTGAAAGGGATCTGCAACACCATTTTCAGAGTTCCAGAGGCTGGCAATGGTTCAAACACTGTTGTGGTGCCTTTACTGTCTGCAGCCAAACCTGACAAAACATCATAAACTGAAATAAACTTTGCACTTTGAAATGATCTCTTTCACTTCAGCGATACAATGATTCCTTTATACCTCCAAAAAGGCCATTGCTGCTTCATCTTCTTGCAGTAAATCTCCATATAAAGCAGCCCACTGCAGAACCAGTCGAATGACTCGCCGTTTATTGTTGAGGGCATAATCCATTTTCTCCTGCTCTGTACCCTGGGAAGGCTGGGCATGATAGGTGCCCCAGTGTCAAGGAAAACATTCAGTGATTGAAAATATCAAACCTGGTATGAATTCATGAGCAACTGACTTCCAACAAACCTCTTTCAGGGTGCTCAAACATAACTTTCCAATATACACTTCTAAATTCTGGCATCCACTAGCATAACAATTTGCAAACTTTTCATGTTCATACTAAAAAGTAAAATGAAAGTCAATTTTCTGAAGAGCACAGGAAGGATCACAGTTTCACCACTGAGATGGTTGCTGTAGGAGAACACAAGAGAAATGACACTTGGAACAACAAAGAGGATAACCATGGAGACTGAAGAAGGATATTTCTCCTTGTTCCTCTTTGGAAACAGTTGAAGAAAAAGAAAAATGTCACTTTGTGTTCATTAACAATTCCAATTTTCCATTTGTTAGGAAGACTACCAGAATGAACCACCAGTGCTATTCCTTTTGTTTTTACAAGTTATTGTAACTCAAAATGAACCTCAGTCCCATTAAGGGAGGGGGACTTTGACATTTACAGCCTAAACTGACTATAGAAACACAGGGTAAAATAAATGTGTGGTACACTGCTGCTCAAATAAATTTTGTAGTAGCCTCATTGTCATGAGGAAATCAGACATTTCCACTATGCCAAATAAAGTTTATTTCGAACACAATACTTTGTGAAAGTTATTTTGTGATGAACAACAAGAAAAAATGGGAAACATTTCAATGACCTTTTTAAAGACAAAGTGTCAACATTACAAAACAACACAAATAGCTAAAAGGCCAAAAGTAACATTTAGTGAAAGGAAAAAAAAAAACAAGGAAAAAAGTAAAGGCACAATGGGCAATAAACTGAGATAATTTGAGCCTTTAACCTGTGTGAAAATGAAGTACCTCCCTAAGAAACAGGATATGACAATTTGTGTGTCTATTTCTCACTGAAAAAAGGTTAACAATATATATTTCAACTGTTCAAATATACTGATAGCGGAGTGGAAAGTAAGCACCGAATGAGTCCAGTTACATCTTCAACTTTGCTTCCCAATTACCAGAATTCTGATTCTGGACTGCCATGAGTAATACCATTCCCAGTTACATAGTAACATGTAACATTAAAATACTGACACTCTCCCTCACAGCCATGTCCAGCATCCTTGCATTGTTTCAAGATGCACTTTCAGCTGCTGTACCAAAACATTTTAAAATACTAATTAGAAAATAAAAATATTAATGAGGAATACAAATTATATAAGGTATTTATTCTAAGCTTCTAATTTAGAAAAAAATATCTAACAATACTATTAATAAAATGCAATGGGGAAAAGTACCTATTAAATCACACTTTGAAATGATCCTGTGGCCCGAAGCCCCTGGGGTGCTCATTTGACTGACAAACTTTCAGAAACCTGCATTTTAATTTCATTTGGTAAGGTTTAAAATTAGCAGAGAACTAAACATGACAGTACAATTAAGGCAGAAAGGCAGAAGGTCATAATAAGTAAATAATTCATTCTAAGTTATGTACTCCAATATCTTGGGGAGCAAGTTTAATATTCTACTGAGTCATTTTTCTCATGCCATATTTACCTTTCAAACACTATAATTATTTAATGTATTTTTACTGTCTTATTAACTGACTCACCACAGGCACTGGTAATTTTTCTGTATTTTTACTGCTCATTTACATTTATTTCTCTTTTATGAACATTTTCACAGAGAAATTCAATGAAAGGTTCTCACATTTTTATGTGATCTTCAGGATGCAGCTTCACTACAGACTGCAGTCAGAAATAAACTGTGATATATACTTGCAACAAGTGTCAGATAATTGCAAAATATTTATCAACACCAATATGGTTAGAGCTCAATATATATATATTTTTCTAATTTTCCCTAGCATATGCTAAGAAATTGAAGCAATTCTGAAAGCTATTCTTCCCTGTATAGGAAGACCCAGCTATATCAGGAGCTGTGCAAGATCATTGCTACAACGGAATGCAAACTTTTTTGGTGGCACGATGGTAAAGGAGAAACGTGCTGAAGAACTATCACCTACAGAGAGCAAAAGAGTTTATACTTTGCAAGTATTTAGACAGTGCTCCTTTAAAGGTGCACTCTTGCACACATGCTTACACACTTGCACTAACCCAAGGTCACTTTTTGAGTTGCTGCTCTATTTCAGATTTTCTTTCAGGCCTTGTCCTGCCTCCCTCTGACAAGCTGTAGCTCTGAGTTTATCCATTTCTATTTTGTGAAGAAGAGGTAAAAAGGGGCCTTGGTCCAACACACAGGACTTATATCCTGATCCAGGACAGGGGAGCATGCTTTGCTTCCCTTTAAAACAGAAGTTGGTTTTTTTTTTTTCATATTGCAGGATCTGTACTTTTTAATGACTGAAAAAGGCTTGGTGTGCCAAAGGACAGCACAGAATATGCATGGAATCCACAGCAAGCAATAATGTTACTTGGACAAAATGGTACATCCGTCCATTTCTTTCAGAATTAAAATAACTTACAAACGACTGCTGTAAAAGAACTGAAAACACAAATAATTTATACTCTGCACTATGCTTGAAAGCACTTCAGTGGTCTAGCTCTACTCATACTTGCATGCTGCCAGCTAAAACAGTATCCGAAGTGGGTGTAGGAAAATAGATTTGTTTTGATTTAAAATTGGGAGCTGAAGTAAAAAGTTGCCAACTGAATCAACTTTTCTTCTTTTTCTGTTTTAATTTCCTCATTGAGCATAACTAATCTCTCCTTAGTCTCACAGCACTGGCGAACACTTTTGTAGCGTGATTTTGCTCCAAAAAGATGAGCTTTGTTAGGAACCTTTCAACTCTAACAATAAATTTCAATGGTACAATCAACAAAGCACAGTTAGCTTTTCCATATTCAGAATGAACCAAATAAATAATAATTCAGCTCCAGGAAAGCTAACATTAAAGCAGTTGGATACCAGTTACTTCCAGCTCCTCTCTGAAAAGAATTAACATGATCCTTGCCATGACCAACTGAAAACCATGGTCTTAGCATCCTCTCCAGAACAGATTTCATCACAAGTATTTATCCTTAAGTGTGATTATCCTTAACTTTGATTACCATAAAAGCTTTTCCCCTGTAAAGAATGAGGTACATTTTGCTTATGGGTCTGATTTTCCCAGTTGTTGGATAGAGGTATTCAATTATAACTGAGGATAGAGAAGCCTGAATGGACTGACTGAATAATATAAGCTAAGTGAATCAGGACAAAAACACCCAAACATTAAAAGCGCTGCCCTTTCTTCCCTTCTCAATGCTGTCAGCAACAGCATTTCATAATACTTTTGATATCCAAAACAATGTGATTTTGGAAATGTGTTTGTTTCAGGTGTACGAACAATCTTCGACAGACCAGTCTCATGGGTCCAAAGGTTTTCAAAACAATTACTCTCCTCGCTAAGAGTAACACAAATGGATTCTCAAGCTTGCCAGACAAGGACACAATGCTCTATTTTGTGGTTTCAGGAGGTGAGCTTTCCCAGATGTCACTCGCCCCACTGAGCTTGAAGGAAAGCACTTTCACACCATTGCGATTCAAAACAAATAAATAGGGAGCTGAAGTTATTATACCCCTGTCAAAATTCTATAAAACAGAAAACATTATATGTTTATTTAAAGTTCCCAGTCACTTGATAGCTTCAAGTGACTGTGCACAAGGAAAACTCTCTATGTCCAACAGCTCCTCAAACTAAACAATCTGCCAGTAATTGACAGATGGACATTTCACAGACTCCTGTGAAACATGCAGAGAGGATAAGAATCACACCCAGCTCTCAATGCTCTCCACTATTAAGATTTCATCTCCTAGTATTCACATCCAATTGAAGTTTCTTACAGTTTGTTTGCATATGCTATAGACTATTATTACAGATTATTACTACTTTTTCATAACAATTACGACAGTGCCTAGGAACTACTTACCCACTGCTCTACAAGTTCAGGCAGCCTCTTGCTGGAGGCAGTTTTCCGTTTGCAATCATAAAGTGGACCACTGAAATCACTAAGCCATAACTATCCCAGTTAAAATGTAGATGCTGTAGTTCAGCAAAACTCAAGAAAGACAGGAAAGATACAGGAAGAATAACCCAAAATTTTATGCAATTTCACTTATTTGGTGAAGGGACAGTACATTTATTTCCCTTGGAACAGTAATCAGCACAGGAAATACAGAGTTTTCATGGTCTGTACTGTATCTCATCATGGGTTATAACTATCCATTTCAGAGTTGTTGGGCTATGGACAGCTGCTAGTCAGACACTGAGAATCTACTCACAAGGCACAGCCTCCATGGGACATGGTGTACTTCCTCAGAGAGGGAAGCTTTACTTTTGTCACTGATAGGTATAATGGCTAAAGAGATTTTTCTCTTAAAAAAGGATATTGTGCCATCAAGGCTGGGCAGAGCTGACTATTTGGCATAAAAACACAGTGCATCATAATAAAATCATTTAAAACAGAATCTGTGAAAAAAGAGAAATAAAATAGTCAATTAAACCTCTGCAAACAGCTAGGGGAGTGTCAAGTATGAGTTTTTTTCACCTGAACTATTTTATTAGCCCTCTGCAGATAATAAAGTGGTCTTTTTGCACTTTCTTTGTAGGCATTAGGTACAAAAAAGGGTAATGAACAAATATGAGCTAAAATATTAATCTTTTAGTCTCATCTGCATGAATTTTATTGCATTAATTTTATTGTTAACAGGTATTTGCCCTGGGTCAAAGAGAAATCTGGCACAACAAAAAACCCCACATCTGTGCTGAAGTGAAATATTTGGATATACTTCTCTACAAGTGTGGAGTTCTACGCAAGGAAGAATTTGGCCTTTCACGCCTGGGTACCTAAAAAGAGCTGTAACATTTGGCTTTAGCAGTTACAATTCCAGGCAGCACACTTAGCATATCCTACATAGGAAAAGGCAAATAATTTCATTCTTTGCTGACTTCCTAGCACTGAGTAGAAAGCCTAAAAGAGGTAAATGGACAGTCAATTTTCTGGATTTATTTTGATTCAAAGGTATCACAGCTGCTACATTTACATTAAAAAGTATATGAACAATATGACTGACATTTTCTGTGGCAAAATGCAGCACGCTATTTTTTCTGCTCAAATGACCTGTGGTAGTGCTGGTGCAAATCCCAGTTTGCCTTATCTTTGTATTTGTTACAACAAGAAGGATTTATAAAGCCTGGCTGCAGAGGCCAGAATGAGTTTGGCAGGCTTATATGGAATCACTGAAAAACAGTGAACACAACACCCCAGGGTATTATTTCTACAGTGCAACTTCTGAGATAACAGAAACATTTACAAACATTGTAAGGAATGGCAGAAGAAATATGAAGACAACTGTGCAATATAATATTACATCACTGCTTCCACTTCCTATATGAAAGTATCTCTCAGTTGATGAAACTCACCTCTGGAAGGGCAGCACTTTTTCAATGTAAGACCCAGGGCAAATTGGTTTTTAAATACTCTTAAATTAAAGGAACGTATAAACCAAAAATTCAGTTTTCCAGCATTCTGTGATCCTATATCCAAAAACTAAGTTTATGAATTGTGACACATTATATTGTGTTGGGATATAGGTACAATCTTGTCACTAGATATTTTGGCAAAAAGTTTTAAAATAATTTTGAAAAAGTATATAATACATGCATACTGAGGATGGCAAACTTGTGATTATATGGCTGCAAGCCTGAAGAAGAATACTGTGCTTGAAATTCTAGTAAACAGGTATCTATGAAAAGGATTCCTTTTATTTCTGTCTTTAAAGCAGTGAAAACATACACTTTAAAAGGATGTCTGTAATTTTTCACTAATTCCACCATTTATGGACCAATATCAGGTTTCTCCAATACTCAATAACAGAGTAACTGGATTTAAGAACACTTTTGAATATATACTTAGCAGACATCTATAGTGCAAAAAGAACTTTTGCACTACCTAGCAATTGCTAGGTAGTTTAATATATGTCTATGCATTACTTTATGAGACTTATGAGGTTTTTTTTGTGTCTGATTCTTTAAAAATTAAAGTATTTACTAAAATGTAAGTCTGAAAATATCTATATCCCTAGATGTAAATTCTGTGTTCTCTTTACACTAAAGAAAAGCAGCCCACTAAGTGCAGATGCAGCAACCTGCATTCTTGGGACTCAGCCCATGCTGTGCCAAGTTCTCCTCTGAGTAACAATTCTTTTTTCCCTGCATATGGGAAAATATCACAAACACAAAATTTAAATTGTGATACTTTAAATGTGATGTGAAGATTTGAGAATGCTTATACTAGCACAATGTAATGTCTGGAGCTATCAAGCTATTTCACAGTGACCTCCAGAACAAGGGGTACCATTACTAATGGGGTGCTCTGTCCAGGCCTTATGGTTGTGCCTAATTAAAGTCCTAAACGCTGGTCTGGCACCCTGGAGGATTTTACTGTTCTGCTATGATCTTAAAGTGCAAACACAACAGAGCAGGCTTGGAAAAGTGGACTGCTATTTTTAATTCTAGATTTCCTTAATTCTCTTGGGGTTGTTTCAGAGCAGCAGACAGTTCTTCTGGGAAAAACCACCACTATAGGGGCTTTTCAAAGCAGTGTTCCCACAGTAAAGCCACTTTATAGGGTAATAATAAAACAGCTTCTGCCATGTAGGTACCTGTTGCTTCATTTAAAGTTGCTTCAAGGCGCATAGTTTCTAGAAAGTGCTCTAAAATTTTCTCTGGGGTTCCTGACATCACAATATACCTGAGGGAGGGAAAGGAGCAGTTAGCATCTCATAGCCAAAAGAGCTAATCAAGAAATAATTGTGTACCAGCAAGAAGATCAGGACTGCTGTGCTGCTGTGTGCCAAACACCTGATCTGAACAGAATCTCTGTGCGCTTAGGGCAAAACCCCTCACAATCTTTGCTGGATTCCCCCTGTAAACCTTAACAGTAACATTCTCCACCCTGCCCAGGGATGAGAGACAGCCCCCTCCCACAGAAGTACTTCAGCATAACACCACCACAATCACACCACAATCAGCAGAGCTGCAATAGTCCAGACTCAGAGAAGTACATGCAGAGAAGTACTGCTCCTCCAGTGAGAATAAATATCTCAGTAACAACAGCAACTTGCAGTCATAAAAAGGTCTTAACTATGGTCTTAACTATTTCAGACTCATTATGAGCCTGAAGTGTGTATCAGTGTCAGAGCAAGGAAACAATTTCCTTCAGCATCCCTGACACAGGTTGGTCTGGGAAGGTGGGGGCAGATAATGAAATAGCACACTGTATCCTCAAATTTGTGTAACGCCTTGCATAGCTGAAGGGTTTCAAGTAGATAAACTGAGAATTGTACCATTTCCTGGAATTAGTTTAGTGAGGTGAGAGAACTAGCACAACAACCAGGTTTTTCTGCTTCATGCAAAGACACTGGCAAGATTTTAAGTACGAGCAGAATATCATATGATATTGGAAAACTTGTCATCTTTTTTTCCTCTTTTCTCATGGATCAGATTTTTTTATATTTCCCTCCATTCTTTCAATCTTTCCATCTTTTTTTTTCTTTCTTCCTTTTTTTTTTTTTGTGGAATTCAACTGATGAAGTATGAAACTTAAAAAAATAAAATAAAAGAAAAAAAAAGAAAGAAAAAAACCCTGAGAAGTGAAGATACTCTGCTCCTGCTGAGAAATAAGTGGTGGAGCTGAGCTCCTGGGAGCTCCTCCTCACTTTGAGCACTGACCGTCACAGTTCTTTTACCTGCCAACCTCTTTGGAAGAGCTGTATTGATGTCCCAAGAACACAAACACTTGTTAAGCCAGTGCACATTCTCACAGAGATACTAACCAAGTATCTAAGTGAGTGAAGCAGAGAAATCACAGGTTGCTGTACTCTGAATATGAAAGTGGAAATGAACAGTGAAGTGACTTGCAGGGCTGCTGAATTCATGCTGCATGAGTGTGATCACCCATAAAGAGTTAGATCTTGGCAGTGATAACTTCAGAGCCAGTCCTCCCAAGCGAAACTGGCACTGAGGGAAAGCACAGCTCAGGGAGCTGGGTAGGAGCTCTGTTTCCTCCGTAGAGAAGGCAGTGGAATCCAAACTGTAACCAAGAGGATCTGCTCCCAAAATGGAGTTTCCCCCAAGGCCAAGATGAGAAAATTAGTTCTTTCCTGAGAAGAGGCACCTGATAAGATTTTCTTTTGGGCAGTCATTTTCAAAAGTACTGAACACTCAACTAACACATTCCAGTAACACATTCTGGAAATCAAGAAACTTTGGTAATTTTGGTTTTCTCTCAAACATAACTGTAGCCACTTACTCTATTTCCTAAAAAAAGAAACATCATCCTCAAACCCGGTGAACTCACTTTGAAGACTTTAAACATAAAGACTTTTACACATAAAGACTTAAAACACTGCCAACACAGTATTAACAAAGTAATCCAACTGGTGAAAAGCAGACAGTGAACCTTCAGGGTAACTTCCTCTTCTGGGTAACATGTCTATTGGTCACAGTTACCAGCAAAAGCTCCCTTGCTGGCACATTTATAGTACTCAAAACCTGACCAAATGAGTAAAATATTTACAGAAATGAAATTCTGAGCTTTACCTGAAAATATTCCTGGTAGGTAAGGCCTATTTTAACCATTTACCATAAATATCTCTGGCTATTTTTATCAAATTCTGAAAAAGAAAATGTTAAATAATACAAGTAACACTGGTGCAAAGAGTTTGCAAGGAAGGCAGTGTTTCAAAATGGAACTTTCACTTTTAGAAGCATGAAAAATATGTCAGACCCAACAAAACAGATTTAAACTTATGACCAAGTTGCTGTGCATTGTAGTTGCTGATGCAAATCCACGGGCTATGGTCAAGTTCCCCTTAACTGGGCAAAGAAAGACTTCTGTAAGAGTACACACTTACCTGGTAGCATAGATTTTTTTTCTAGATGTTTTAATAGATCAAGTGAAAAATAAAATAGAAGTTCCTGAAAATATGAAATGTGTATATAAAATGCAAGGAATGGCTTATGCATCCTTCAGAGATCTTTATAAATCTTTGCTTTCAGTAATGCAGATAAAATAAGTATATAATATCCCAGATGAGATAAAAACTCTACCCAAAGTATTGCACAATAAATTGGCTCTTTTTTGAGAGAAAGTGAGGTTCAGGGTAAAGGATTCAAAACTTGTTGAAATTGTTTGAATGCTTCTGAAGAAAATTGTGTATCCATTTGCAAATAACACATTTACAAAGCCTTTAGGGGTTTTACCAAGGTTCAGAATAGTAATAGCCTCACTCTACTCTTATCACAGTAGTATCCAAACAGAATTGTACTTTTTCCCTTTCAGTAAGAAAGGAAAATATAGTTAATATTGTTATTACAGTGCTAAACTATTCTGTAAGATAAGCTCTGCAACTTTCATTGCATGAGATCTTTGTATTGTATATAAATTGTGCATAGCAAACTCTTCTAAGCATCTAGAGCTCAAAATACAAAATAAAAATACCTGTACTTAACAAGAAAAACAATGTATTTTCCTCCCATCTTTTACACAGTAACTCAATTAATAGGCTTTCATCAATCTCCATGCTTAGTCTATCTGGAAGCTGTTTCTTGAGGTATTTACACTGAGATCTTCAGGGAATTATTGCGCAAAGACATAGAGCTGGTGTGCTGCTAGAAATGGATCTATTATTGAGTATGGGGCATGTGCTGATGACTAAAAAAAGAAAACCTTTATATGCACTGCAGTCTTCCACTGAAAGGGAATATGCTATTGTTTGGATAATAGTACCATTTAAAAAGGTTAATAATTGTCTGACATTTGCACTACTGAATGAAAACATACTTGTGCTGTGGCTGTGAATTTCCTTGATTAGAAATTCTGTTTCCTGCTGGGATCTTCTCCAATACCAAGACATCTTGGTCATGTTCTTTGAGTCTTACTGTATTTGCTTCCACATCCTGCAAGACAAGTTATTTTTAATAAATGTGACTGCACTTGATTTGCCTGATTAGTTGCTCTAACAAACTGCATGACTTTCAAACACAAAATACTTGTGTTGGTTCTTTCCCTCTGTATTTATCTGTCTTTATTCTGTTTTTCTCACAGGCAGAATCAAGAAGGAAGCACTGGTACTGAGGCAAGAAGCAGAGAATTGTGGGGGAGACTAGAGCAAGAACTGTATTAAAAAATCTCCATTTTATGGAGATGACAAATTGAAAAAAAAATTTTGCTGGAAAACAGTCTCTCCACAACTTGCTATATATAATGTCATCTCTACCCCACTTATATGCAAATACTATTTTCTACAATCTGACTTTTCTCTAAAATAAAAGAATAATAAAGAAAATAGCATTTAAGAATAGAAAGTCTTAGCTCAGTAAAATGTTCATTTTCTACTACCAGCTCACTCAGAGTAGAAAAAGAAAAAAGTTAAGTATAATGTGTATTCAAAAAACACAGGTAAAATTAGTAAGACCATGGACTTGGATCTTCTTTTAATTACAAACCAAAGCTTAATCAGTTTTAAGGCTCCACAGCCAACCCAGCCTTACTCCCAAAGGGATCCTCATTCCCTTTTTTACAGTAACCACAAGTCATTTTTTCTAGAGGCGTACCCTTTCTGGACCAGTTGCACTGCTGCAATACTGGGCATATACAGGTTCAAATACAGGATGATGCTAGTTTTGACTTCCTCCACTAAGATTGACCACAAAATAGCCTGAATTTACAGAATTAAAGTTGGACTTTGGAACACATTCACCCCAAAATGAATAACTGTCAATTTAGTCTGGGAATATCTTTCTAGAGTTCTCTGACAAAGACATCTGTAACTTATGCCATTTGCCACTTGATTCTGCCTTGAAACTCTTGAATTTAATGCACCTGACACTGACCTATGTGGGAGAAGGGGTGATCTTGTTTTTATCAATATTTGGACAGAATACCACTAAGAATTCCTGAGCAGCATGAGGAAAAGCTGAGCAGGGCAAATGCTAGATTATAGAATGTGAGAGACAAAAGATTCCATTTGGTTGTATTTTCATGTCTGGGCGGGGAGCTGACAGAGGAAAGGTGATGAACATATTCTTTGTATGACCTTCTTGACTGTCTCATCTCTGTTCCACGATTAGGCATACTACAAACAAAGTTATTAATATTAATATATTCATAGAAATGACAGCCTCTAGAAGAACTTGGAAGTTCTGATATCACACTGAGGGCAGCCCTTCCCACTCTTACCCTAAGGATCCTGTTGAAGTCCTCCTTATCTACTCTCAAGAAGTGGCAGTTGTCTTCCCGCAGAACAATGGATGCTGCTCTGGGAGCATCATTCACAAGTGCTAACTTGCCAAAATCATCTCCTTCATGTAGAGTACATACCACACCCTGCACAGAGCAAAACATTTACATGCAGAAACCCATCATTACTCTGGATTCTATTGAAAGTCCTTGTACAAACACTGGACTTCACAATCAAACACCAAAATAAACTATTTGGCAGGAAATCAACAGCCAAAATAATGACTAGGAAACAATACTTGATAGCTGGTTATTACTATTACTAAAGAGAGGCAAGAACAGAAAAGAATCAGCTTGTTCTCTGAAATTGCATTTAGCTTTTAGGACTCTTCTCACCCTGCTGAAGACAGAAAGTTGTCGACTATTTTGTTTTTTATTTATAGGGGCCCTAAAAAATAAAATCAAGTTTGCAGAATTAACATAGAACAACACATCTCCAGCTGTTGTACATCAGCAGCGCTCTGTTTCCTCCAATTCCCAGTAACAAGGATCTGGCCCACCCAGTGATGTAGAATGCATGGTTAAATATGTGTTACTGAGGAACAGACTTAACACTAGGGCCCTTGTGCTAGATTTTGGTGAAATGCTTTGTTTTCAAATGGAGGATTCTCAGTCACTGAATGAGAAATCAATGAGGAGCAGGGTTTAATACTTAAGGGATTCCTGTGTACCAATACCTTTTTTGCTCTGAAAAATCTCTCTCATAAACAGAAATGTTAATAAAGATGCTTTTTGGTCTACGGCTTAACTAAAATGAATAGCTGGCATAAATTTGGAAGAGCTTCAACCAACCTGAGAGCCACCAGTCACAAAGCAGTACTTTTGTCAGACATGCATGAGAACAGTTAGTCATCCAAATGCACTACAACATGGTGGTATAGGGATGGGGCAAAACCCCCATGAGAGAGAAGTCTGGCAGTCCACCAAATTCCAGCAAATTTCTTTGTCCTAAAGATACTGATGTAACTCTGATGGATTATAGTCAGAAACTGAGTAATATATCCCAAAATTATAGAGCAATCTACTGGAAGTATAATCAGTGAAACCACTGGATCATTTCTTAATAAAATTACAATCTATTTGCTTTGTCAGATAAAGCAATTTCACTCTAAATTAAACTGCATTCCTTCAAAGTTTACTCTTACAATTTCAATAATAACAATCATACAAAACAGCTTCTGAAAAAATACCTTGCCATAAATGACTACGTTTACTGATCCCTTTAGGATAATGTACCAAGAAGTACCTTCTTCTCCCTGATTAAATACTACAAGAGAGAAAAGATTTTATGGTTAGAATATAGTTATTCAAAATATAAATGGGCCAGATTCTTCAGCCAATAAAATCCAAGGTAACTCCACAGTCATATAAATGTCTACTGTATAAAAGGGCATACTATGATTTTAAAAGCAACTGCCTTCAGAATTTAGAAAAACAATTCATACCCACATAGTTATGTTATTACACTGATGTGAAAGTTGCTTTTCTTTTCTATGACAGCTCCAACGACTACTTTATCAATATGTCATGTTATCAATTACTATTAGCACACAGGTTGGTTCCCACTAGTAGCACCATGTTCTAACTCAGTTCTCTAGTGACCATGAATTTAATATTCATTTGCTAAAATGTCTCAGTGTTAACATGTCTGGATAATCTACCATTTAAAATCCTTTATTTTGTGCAGGAAGATTTTTTTAATACAGGATTATATTAAAATACTTTTGAAATAGAGATTGGTCAAACTAAAAATTCTAGATAAAAACACACCCAAATTGTAAGTGATACATACACTCAACCAAGGATACAGAATTAATTTTGGTATTGTCCCTGCATTTGGCAACAGACTAAGCTAACACTTATTACCCTAGGTTTTAAACATGAAGTGACAATCAAGTTTGAAGAATGCATCTAAGTTTTGCTCTTGGCATTTGAACATCAGGAATTTAAATATTCATAGCACAGGTGAGAAAGAGATCTGACAGGATTCCATTTACTTACAGACTGTTCCTGCTTTGGGATGCGACTCAAAAATGAGGACACCTGCTAATTCCCGTTTTACCTTAAAATAGAAAGAGAAATTATAGTTATTATATGTATCTCATTCCTCCTGGTGATGAGGTCACATAACATAGCCCCGTTGTACTTTCCTTCCCTCTGCATCATTGATCAGTTGTTGGTCTGCTTCACCTGATCTCCTAATTCCTATTGATTGGCATTACAGAGCTACAATTCCTGGCTCCAAATGGCTCAGACAAGGGCATCTTTAAGATATGGGTCTCTACATCTTTCTTTGTACACACACATGTGAAATGACCATCAATGATTAACAAGACAGGAAGTTTCAAATGGTAGTAGTTAATCTGTTACAGAAGATAGCTAGAGATTGTCAATTACTGCATGGAAATGTCCCTGTTCTCTCCTGAGGAATCTGGTTCAGACTGACACACCCTGTGTGTGCTTCTGCTGTGTCAAGCTGTGAGGCACAGCCATCTGGACTTGCTGAATCCCCTGTCTGCCTGACAGCTTCCCAGGCAAAGCATCCAGCTCAGTACCTCTCCCAGGAACAGGACACCGCCCTTGGTGTCAGCAGGCTCCTTGCTGGGGTTGTTTTGCCCTTGGTGTGATCAGCTCTGGCTGACTGGGCACTTGTCTTTAGTGAGACACTGCTTACAATTGCTTTTTGTCACTGTAAACACTGTGTTCTGCCACAAAGTAGTAGTAGCACTAGGAATCTTGTATGATCCTGAGTTTTGTGTTTTATGTTTCTCTTCATACAACCACAAGTCTCCAAGAACTTAGAGGCCAATTTCCAAGCAGCAGTGTTCACTTATTTGGAGAATGTCAGCTGGTGACAAGCCATTTTTCAGAGATACTACATGTAAATTAATCATGCTAAATACAGAGCAAAAAAAAGCTGGCCTCAACATCTATTTACTAGTAGTATTTTCACATGACTGTCTCCTTTGTTTAAATTTAAAAAAATTTAGGCCAAGAAGAAAGACTTGGGAAGGAACTCTCAAATTCTGGACACAATCCAAATGAGAATCTGATGGCTGCATCTCCTAAGATGGGTGGAAAAATTTGGGCAGTGATGTACTTAAAGGCACCCACCCAACCTTGGTGCTCAGGGACCAAGTACAAACATATCACACCAGCCATCTCTCCTAGAACTCCTTCCTGATAATCAGGGGAAAGCATTCTCTTTTTGAAGCCTGGAGAAAAAGAGTGATAAATAGAGGTTTCTTAAAGTACACTGACCAGTGAACACACTCAGAGGCCTGTGATTTCTGTAGCACTTAGCTCACCAAACTCCTTTATGACTTCTCAAAGTCAATGATCCTTTCACAAGGCCAGGAAATACAATCCCATTAGCACTGTTCTGCACATAGCACAGAGCATTTCTAACCATTCATGTCCTCAGATGTCTTCTCAGTTGATTCAGTCATTGGCCTTTGCTGTGAATGAATCCACATGATGAAGCCCAAGGTTTGACTTGTTTTTAACACTGTGTTACATAATTCTTCTTCATTTGTACATTAACTTCACAGGGTTCTCTAGCAGGAATTAGTTCACCACCACGAGACTTGAGCTTTATCCATTTTACTTTCTACTGCTTGTGGCATATCAAGAAAACTTACTACTTTAGGAATTATGCCTTACTTAAAATAAATTAAACATTCAATTTCCTTTCTGGTTGATTGGTCATTAATCTTCTGGTTCATAGAAGTAATGCTATCTGTTGCTCCTCTGAAGATTTCCTCTAAGCTAGTCTTAGTTTCTGTCTTCTTTAGTTCCTGATGCATGTCATAAGCTGGCATTTCCATATTCTTACTAAAAACATGGAATCACCTGTACTTCAAAATGCCAGGTATTTTTAGCAGTTTGTATCAATTTCCATACTCGTTCCATATGGTACTGCTATGGTATCTGACCTCAATGATTTTCTTCTGAGCTGAAAATATTTTGTGTTTCAAATTTTTTTGCTCTGGGTTATGTCCACAGTGTTGAGAATTTTCTTCACTCTGTCTCAACATCTGTTTATCCTGGGTAGTTTCTTTTAACTTTTAAAGGGTCATTTCTGGATCTTACAGTAGTCTTTCTTTAATTACTCTATTCTCTACATTCCAGGGATTTTTAAGGCTTTTGGATGTTGAGGAATACATGTAGTGCAGGTACCTTGGTTTGCAAGCTGCAGTTTGTCTGCAGACTGAGCTCTGTGTGGGAGCCCAGAGAGACAAGAGGCCATGGACTGCCAGCCCTCTTCATAGCAAACAGCACAAGTGGCACCAGCCAGGTGAATGCACACTGGGAGACACAGCAGAAGCACAGGACACAGGAAGAAGGGTGAGACTTGTGGATGCTTGGATGGTGAGGGGATAAAAGTCCCCTGGGTTACTACGCTGTGAATAAGTTGCTTTATGGAGCAAGACATACAAGGCTCTGCCATTGGAAAACCTGGGGTGTAAGCAGTGAGGAAACCTGGTCTGTTTGTGTGATTAAGGGATGTGCAGGAGTCCAGCAGGACCTGCCAGGTCACTGGAGCTGCCCTCTGTGAAGGGGCTCCAGCCCCAGCAGTGACAGTCTCTGGTGCTGGGAGTGTGACTGCCACAGTCTCAAAAATGGTAAAACTGGGAGGTTTCCTTAACACCAATGTAATTCAGATACCAACTCCGAATGCCTACTTTTTTTTAAAAAACATAGTTCAGGTTTTTATATGTTTGCATGGAGTACTATCTTTCTGTAATGCAGCTACATAATTAGCTGCATCTGCCCAAGCTAACTGAGAACAACAGAAAATAACAAGGGATTCTGAAGAAGGTATTGTCAAATATGGATCTACTTTCTGACTGGTTTCCTTTTACTGAAAGCATCCACATCTTATTGCTACCAAGTAAAGTGCTATTTATCTTGTTTAACTTGTCTGCACAGTGTATGGTGAGACTTTAAACAGATACATTCTCCTGTCCATTCTATTTATCCTTGGTTCTCTGTGCTGTTCTTTGACCACTTCAGGGAGAAAGTGTCTGATGAGATTTCTTTCACTCAATGACCAAACTCCGACCAGCAAGCACTGCACAGTGCACCTTTCTCCACAGTATACTTCCCTCTCCTAACTGGTACAAGCCAAGACTCCTTACAGAAATCAATTCTGCAAAATTCAGTAGTACCAGTAGCTTCATTTACACAAGGACAGGGACCCAGACAGTGGCACGTGTGCCAAGTGAGAGGCTGTGCAGAAATACCTGAAGAGAATTATATCTGATATCAAAGAGACAACCTACACCTGCACAGTGCTTGGGTGATTCTCACAGATGGAATAAATTCTTTGCATGGAAAGCATTAAATGAAAATGGTTACAGGCTCTCCAACTTTATTAAAGTCAGAAGTAAAACCAGAAGTAAAAATTGAGCCTCCCTTTAGATGATGAGTTATAATTTTTAAAATTACTTACCGTGGTAGAAAGGTGAGATAAGGCCTTAATGTGGAGAAGTTCTTCATATATAAATTCTAAGTCATCTACAGTTCTCTGGCCAGGGCTATGGAGAGAAGATAAAAGGGATAATTAAATGCAATAAAAGCTGAAATAAATACTTCACAGAAGGACAGAACAACACAAAATGCTGCTGAACTGTCTAGTGAAGTGTATATCCTCACTAAGCAGGGACTGAATGATGTTTCTGGCTGGAGGACTGAAACACAAAGGATGGAAGCTCTGTGAATGCTACCTGAATGACACTGAGCAGCAGCCATGGCAACCACCTTAGAGAGATCCTGATTAGGCAGCTTTTCTGATTAAATCAAGTGTTCTATATATGTAAAAAATGGTCACATAAATCAGAAATGGTACATAAAGATTTGTTCCTTTCAAAAGGACTCCTGAGCGTGGGGCATGCAGTATTTTTCACAAGCAGTACTAATTAGTTGTAGCAAACACAGTTGTAGTGGTTTGTAAAGGAGTGTGTGAACTTCTGCTGAACAAATTGGAGATGCAGCAGTGCATCTTGGAGCACAGCTAACGACTGCTCTACAGTTAATGCTGAGTGCTGCTGTTTAGCCACAAAGGTAAATAAGAACCACTCAGTAGTTTTAGCTTCTCTCACTGAAAAATACAAGAAGCTTGTGCTAGAGAAGAATTATTCCTATTTCAATGCATTGATGAAGGAATAATTCTTCTCTAGCACAAGGAGTAGTAAGGAGGCTGGCACTGTGGCCAAAATAATCGCATTTCTGTAGCCTACCCAAAATTTTCTGATTGCTTAAGAAGGACACAAATACTGTGGGGACTGCAGTGTGTCAGAGATGCTTTGGAGGATCTAATAAACAGCACACAGGAGGAGTTGTGGGAGCTTGACAGTAACTCCCAATCTTTTTCTCACTCACAAGATTCTCTTCAGTTACAATATCTAATACAATATTATTTTCGAAAAGAACAATTTCTCCTGTCATATAATTTCGGACAGCAGATTGGAGTGACATATGGACACACAGGAAGAAAAATTCCTTTAAAGCATTATATCAAGCTATTTTTATAGGACTAAGTCCTTCCAAACAATATGGTTTAGATTTGTGAAAAGCAGATTACAAGTAATTAATTCAATGGGCCAAGAACAAAAGAAAAGATCAACAAAGACATAAGGGAGAGGATGAAAATGGGATACAAGAGAGGAAATGGGATACAAGAAGTCCAGTCTGGGGGCAGGAGCTCCAAATGAGAAGGTTTACATGCTCCACCATTACAACAAGCACAGTTCTAAATCCTGCTGTCTGCAATGTGTGGTGTCAAAAGAACTAACAGCACAGTTGAATGTTTGGACAGCCCTAAAAGAAAAACTACAATGATAGAAGTTTTCCTCCTAAAATGTCAGTATTACAGGAGACTAGCACCTAGAGGATCAGGAAAACCATATGAAGGAATACTGTGCTCTACAGACCTTCTGCCTAGTCACCTCCTTCAACAGTCTGTCTACATCTTGTGTGAGACACAGGGAGTACCCAGCTCTGTTACTCTGGAATTATATTGCATCTTTTTACAAAAGTAGCTGGATGGAGACTTCTTTTGGATGAAAGAAGTACTGAAGAAGTCGCAGAAAATATAAAGAGAACTGACATCTCTGCTAAGCAAGCTTTATTTTTCTTCTGTTCTTCACTTACCAGTGACATGCATTTATTATTACCCAGATTAAAGACAAATTTAGACTACAAATAATTTTGGATTAAATTACTCTTTTCTCATACAGAATCAAACTATTAAGGGAAAACCAGCAATTGGCTTGGTACTGCTATGCCCTCTAGTGACTCAAAATACTCTGCTGTTTCTGAATCTGGCTTGAAATTACAACACTGACACTCCTAGTGATTTATGCAGGGCAGCTTAATTAAGAACAGCATAAAACTAAGCCAGTAAAAGCTAGCAAACAAAAAGTAAGGATTTTAGCAAATAATGGGGAAGTAGCAATTTTAATTTTATTACATGCTTGCAAAACGAGTATGTCTTGGAAAATATAGTGTAACAAAGAAATTTCTATATTAAATCAAAAGATAAAAGGATGATGTCACTATATGAGATCTCTATCATAAAAACAAAAGGACATGCTCTTCCTTCAGCATGTCCATTTGCTTCCTATGCTAGCACATTGGAAGGAATGACAATCTGTAGCAGATATCTGTACCTAGTCTTTACTTCTGTTCCTGCAGATGTCATGTGGAGAGATATTAGGCATCACTGTGTCTTTAAAACCTGTGTGGTGACCCACTGATGTTGATTTGTAGGATCCTGCTGTGTAAAGACCTAGTTTCTGCAGGGGACACATTCTAACAGCAATAGCTGGTTATAGAGCGGATAATAAATGGAATAGGTAGGGAACGAGGGTACACATTAATGGACAGAACTCAGGTGATATTAAGTGATCAATAAAAACTGTTCAGTGCTTGGAGAATTTACCAAGGTCAGAGACATCGAGCTTCTCTGTGACTAGGATGTTGACAATAACACAGTACTTTACCATTGATAAGCCATGTATGTCAAAGCAGTATCATTGATTATTTTTATTGTACAGCTAACCAGAAAATTCTCAGATAATAAGAACAAGGGAAAAGATCAGAGACCCCATAACATTGTGATTAAGTGTCAAATGCTCTCTGTGAAGAAAAAAATGTGCTAAGTGAAGCCACTAAGATCATATAACACAGATTTATTATTTCAGTCACACTGCTAACTTACTTTAGGCTAGGGCATTAAAAAAAGAATGTAATCCATAACAGTATCTGAGCTAAATACTATTGTCGGATGAATACAAGTCTTCCTTTAAAGACTCCTGTTATTATTGTGTTTAGCTTTCTATTATAGCATCCTATTAAATTAGGGTTTACCATCAGGACATATTTTCATACCTAAGGGGGGAAACACTTAAGGAGGAGCTGTCTTAATTCTACAGTAATTTTTACAGGGACTTTAGCAAGGTCTGCACCTGTGCTACAGCCATTATAAAGAGCAGAGAGCTGTGTTTGCTACTTCACAAAAAGCTATTTTCACATTCAGTATATGTGTTTCCAAAGGGAAAAAAAAAACACAATAGCAACAAGAGCCTGCCAAAAATTTCCCTGAGCTCTATTCTGTTTTTTAAACTATAGAACATTCTTTCACAGTTTGACAGTTAAAATGCTGCAGTTAATGTAATAAACAGAGAATTTTTTAAGTTGGCTGTCAAAACAAGTGACACTTTTTGTTAGAGATTTTCAGATTTTGAACAATAGAAAGTACCTTTCAAAGCAACAGCTTCATTATACAATCAAATTCTCAAAGTAATCTTCTCATCAAAGAATATTGTCTTATTTCTTTCAGGGTAATTATCTGGGTTCTGCAACCTCTCTGGAAATGGTTACTGTTATAAAATGCAGCTGTGTTGGTTTGAAAATTGTGGGTCCTGCTCAGGTCAGCTAGAGTCAGCATCTCTGAAGCCTTGACAATTCCTTTGAACTTTTGGCAGCTGTAACAGTGTCTAGTCAAAACTAGCAGGACTCTGAGGATTCATGGAAATTTTAACAGCTTTGCTACAGCTCAGTCCAGGGAGGATTTTCAACTAACAAAATCATTACGTATGTAAACTGAATACTAGAACAGTAGTTAATATGGTCCCTGGCAGTACAAGGTTACTTCAGTGAGCAAAGGGCTGCAAAAATAAGCACTTTCAGGGATAGGGAAAGATGTCAGATCAATATCAGTCTTGAGAAAGCCTCTTTCTCCTCACTATATATTCCATGAAAAATCTCCTATTAGTATTCTTCCAGTTGATGCTGTGCAAGTCACAATACAGAGAGAAGAGCAGTGCTTTCCACAGTATCCTTCCAGCCTTTCAGCCCTCTGTAAGCAGTCCAGATGGTAATCAATATTTATCTTGCTAGTGTAAACTTACACTCACTGTTCTGGAAGTCATGACAGAAAGCAAATGTAGTGGGCAGCCAAAACCCACAATAAGTGAAAGGGAATTCTCCAAGAGATGACCTGCTCAGCTGGCCTGAGGCACAGAACAGAGTGCAGAGAAGCAGGGTCCCAGCACACACAGCATTGCTCAGTCTCCAGTGACTGGTGTCTGCTCAGAGGTGCAAAAGCTCACTTTTGCTCCTCAGTGGAAAGGGCACAGGACATGTCTGCGAGGGTACAAGATCTCAATTCCATGACTCCCTAAGGGTGTATGGAAACACCTTGCTCTCAGTCTGGCTTGTCCATGTATTTTGTGTGACAGGGAGCAAGTGCTCCTTTGGTTGTGTTGACTAGATCTCTAATAAGGAGAAGAAATAAAATGCATACTTCAAACCTATTGCTGCATGACAGGGTTTCCTGTTTTTATAAGCACAAGTGTTTGATGACACTTTTTGAAATTCAATGCTTTTAGCAAGTTTTTGCAAAATTGCTGTTGAAATGAGCTTGTGATCTAAACAGGAATGGAGCCTGGAAAGGATACAGATAGAAACAGAACAGGAACAGCACTTGGGTTAGGTGATGCAAAAATCTTTTACTATGAAAAATGGTCTCACACTGTAAGCAGCACCTACTCCTTGTCCATAGCAAAGACAAACTTTGCCAATGGCCTCAAGGTAGCAGGATCCAGCCCTGTGTACCTGCCTGTCTTGAATGGCCCCTTACAAGAAAATCTTCAGTGAAGGTGAGTTTAAGTTATTCCTTATTCTCAGTGCATTTAATTAGCAGAAAAATACGTCTGCCATGGTCACTAAACCCTACCTGTTTAATGCTTGCCTTCAAGGGAGGGTCAAACAGAGTTTATACTGGCTTTGAAGTCACTATAAAGCTGTCTGAAAAAAAGGCTGGTAATCAATGTAGGTTTCTCTTGTTTCCATGTCACAAGGAAGACCCATAACATTAACTCATTATTCTGCTTACGGTTTCCTGAGAATCATCCTCATATGAGCATCTGGCCCAATCTGAGAGAGAAGCAGCATAGTATCCTGTAGCTCCTCATCACACTCCTTTTTCTCCTCCTCAGTTGGCAAAGGGGCATCTTCATGCTCATCATCCAAAAATCGATAAAATAAGTATTTGTCTTGGAAGTGGTGTTCCTGGTCCACTGAAAACAACACAACACATCAAATACTGAATGCTCCTCAATGAAACAAACCATGTAGAAATCTGTGTAGTATTGTGTTTGTTACAGATAGATTATTTAAGAAGGGAAAGAAAGCTACAGAAAAGCTCTAAGAGCATGAAACTATTTCTCATGTATGTAGCTGGAAGGATACACTTTTAAATTGTGTACTACAAATACTATCCAAAAGGCTTCCATATAAGTGTGTTGTGGGTGTGTATAAGTACATGCATACACATGAATGTGTTTTTTATTAGTTCTGTTTTCTCATTGTTTGAAACTATTTCATTTAATCAAACAAATTACACTGGGGAAAATGGTTATATACTGTGAATTTCTAAAAGGTATTCTCTAGCACAAACACTTGGCTCTACATATTTAGATAGGCTGAAAAAAGGTAGCATAAGCAACTAACTAACTAAACTCCTTGTGATGTAGCAGAAATGTGTATCATCAAGGTATAATCCCAGCGGCAAGTGCATCGATCTGTGTCCTGGGGGAATAACTTAATGGATGAACTGCCAAGAGAAGACCTAAAAAGTAACATTATGATATTGCAAACCCCTGGTCTTCCAAGTAAGTCAGAGTGATGTGTTGAGTTGGATACTGTGATGCAGCTTGCACTAGCTTTCCCCACAGAGTTCAAGGGAATATATGACAGGAATTCAAGTTAGAGCCCTTAGGGTAAGGCGGCAGTGAAAACAATCTGCCTTCTCCCTGGCAGAAATGGAATTTTCTCCCTGGGATATGGGAAGCACAACAGATGATAAATGCAAGTTTACTGTAATAGAGCTGCTCTTCTACATTTAATAAAAATGTATATGCAAAGCTTCAAATATGAATATTGCTTTAGAAACCTATCCTTTTTGAGGGCTGTAATATCCTGTTACCAACTAAATCCTGCCAAATGGAAACTGAAAGTCAATGTAAAATGCAATCAGAAACCTAATTTAAAATCACAGATTTCTGCACTGGAATATCTGGTGTGCTGAATTTGGGAACCCCTCCAAAACCAATGGAAATCATTCCAAAATTATGAATCTGAGTAAACACAAACACTCACATTCACTTCAAAATACTGCAAATCTTTGATGAAGGTTAGTTTTATGTATGGTAATACATCCCTTGGTTTTGGCCTGAGTGCCAGTTCTAACAATATAAGCATAAGCCAGTGTACTCCTAAGTATAATTAGAGCTATCATTATCAATTGTTCATTTATGACGCAATACGGTCGTAAGTTAAAAATCATACTGGCAGCAAGATTCAAATAATAGTACCTGTGTGTTGCACTTGTACCTACGAATGAACAGGCTGCTCTGTGGCATTTATTTTAGGCTCATGATCCCTTTCTTTTTCATGAAAAAGAATACAGAGGTGTTGATGTCACACACTGCCCATATTTTAGTCAAGATATTGATTTTCTTTATCTTACCATGGTTAAGAACACCTTCTTCCAGCAGTACTTGCCACATGCCAACAGCCTGGGTTCGTAAATGGACACAAGGACTTTGTTGCATCATCCAGTCAACTAGCTCTGTCCCCACACAGCATTGCCTGAAGGACAGATAAACAGACAGGAATGAAAAGGAAGCCTGCCAAGAGAGAGACTGCACACAGTGACTGCCAACAACAGTGATATCTTAAACTCTGTACAGACTTAGTTAAATCTCCCTGCAGAAAACCCCACGTCACCATCTACATACACATGCTTGAAATACCAGTGAAGGTGTCCAGCTTTAAGAAGATCACCTTAGCAAAGAAGTGTTTTGGGAAATGCAGAGTTCAGAGGATCTATTCGAGCCTGTGACACCTGGTACAAAACCCATAGCACCAGTGCAACAACCTCCAACCCAGTTTTCAAAAGAAACCTCTGAATACCACGGGATACCAAAACCCTCATGCTTTTCAGAATCTTGCATGAAAACAGAAATTTAATACTGTAGAAGTTATGCCAATGCAGCCTCCACAGGAAGAGTGAGTGCTATGAGGGTGTTCCTGCATTTGTAATGAAACTTCTGTCACATTGTATTTGGAGACACTGGTTTTGGTATAGTGTTCCTGAGGCTCTCTTATGAGAGGTCTTGGTAACCTTGCACCTCCTGACTGACCCAGAGGCAGACAAGAGCAGGTCTGAAGTTCTGGAGAACAGCCAAAAAGGATTAAAAAAGCAAAAAGCTACATGGTCACTTAGTAAAATTTATCGTTACACTCCCTAACTCAGCAGAACAGTAAGAGTTTTCCCAGTTCTGTGTAAGAGAAAATGGTGCAGTTGCTTGGATCAGCACTGCTCTTCATTTATCATATATGCTCTTCTGTTATTCTAGACCAATCAGCAATGTCATATTGTGACATATTCTTGAATCAACTCACAAGCACCAAATACCTTAGTATATTAAATATATTTTGGGCTGAAATATGAAAAATCAATGCATTTATTTCAAATTAAGATCAGCAACATACTGATTTACTATTTAGAAAAACACACACTCAGAGATTTAAAAATAATTTTTACTTAAAAACACTCTGAATAATGAACTAAGTATTTGATTTAAACATTAGACACTAAAACAAACTGATTGTTTCTTAAGCCAATAGTAGGTAGATCCTGACACCTTGCAGGCAGATTTCTTTCTACAAGTGCCATTGTTATCTGACTTCAGCGAGACTGTGCTGCCACCAGCAGGAAGACAAGAAAGCCTGGCAATACACCAGAAAAAAAAATTAAACAGAGCAGCAAATCTGCATCAGGAATGTTTCTTACCAGGTGAATTTTCAGAACACCACAGTGAGCAAGACTGCTGTAGCAATCAGTACAGGAACATAATATATTAATAAAGTTTTCTATTATCTCTTACTGATATACAAAGAGAACAGAATCTTTATTTTAGCTTGGTACTACACATAATGTTCCAGCTAACTATGCTATTAACTATGTTTTGGAAGAGTGTTTGTATGTGAATGCTCTGTTTACAATCACAGACCCAATTTCCAGTCAAATTACTTCAGAAAGGATTTACCAGGCCCATTAAAGACTGCATAACATCCAACTCAAATAGCATCACGGAATAATTTCAGACCTTTTGAGACCTGCAAGTATGGTAAGGCATACATGACAAATCAGAGAATGGCAGGCATAAAAATTCAGACCTCCATACAATCAGCTCACACACCTGTAAGTCTTCAGATGGTATTTACGATCTCTTATCATGTGAGGAGCTCGGGACAGAATTGTATTTCGCAAAATCTTTCCAGCTCTAAGGATCTTTTCTGAAGGAACCTTGATGATCATGGAGAAAAATAAAGACCAATAAACACAGGTTTTAAACTTCCTGGAATCTCTGTACTGCTTTTTGCAAAACAAAACACAAATGCTCTTTTTCCTGAATTAAAAATCCTCTTGCATAGAGACTTACTTTTGCAGAGCAATGTAGTATATATTTGGGATTTTAAGTTTCACATACTTCTCACATCTAACAGAAAGCATCATTTCAGCTGATTCATATTACATTGTTGGAAATAGTTATTTCTATTTGTCTAATGGCCTGGCTCTACAGCACACCTATGTTCTATTACCTGTGTAATGGTTTTAGTAGGATGATGTGGGATGTGAGGATCAATAAGAGGTGTCTGAAAAATAAAATGAAATTAAATAAATTTTTTAAGGTTGACCAGAAAAATAAAGACTAAAGTAAAAAAAAATTAACAAAAAAGCTGTAATAACAAAGAATAATGTGGAAATCCAAGCTCTGCCCAGGACATAGGAATATATAAAAAGCTTCTGAACACATCCTAAAGGCAAATTTGGTTGTTGAGGCTCAGCAAATTAAAACAGTGACATGACGTGACATGTGAAGATGAATAACAAATCTGTGCTAAACTTTGTAAAGTACTAATGAAATGACCGAACGTCACACCAGATCTGAGCACACACAGGCAAGTTACCTCTTCACCCCCGTACAACAGCGTTCCGCCATACGCATCTGCTCTGCCATTCAGCCCCCCACCACAGAAATTCTCTCCTCCTTCAGCACCTTTTTCTATTCAGCTCTTTTCTCCCTTACAACACAGCACAAGAAACAGGAATGGAGATAGAGATCTTCTTCTTCTGTGTTTTCTAAATTATCACCAGGCTGAGCTGGCAACCCTTTTATAGCCGCTCTCTGAAATGCAGAGGCAGGCAGGCCACTTGCAGGGACCCAGGCAAGGACTGGGGCTGGCGAAGAAAAAAGGAAAGAACAAAGCAAGTGGCTTGGTTCTACAAAGGGAAGAGTGAAAGACCATCGGGGCTCTACAGGGGAGAAGGAGAGAAGGGGATGAGAGAAATGGGAAAACAGGCACATAACAAACAGGTGAAAGAGGGAGACAGGGAGCACAAGGCACAACACAGAGGGAAAAGGAAAGTGGAAGGTTAAAGAACAGTAGAAATGGAGACAAAGGAGAGCAAGAGCGAACTTCAGCAGCCACGTGAGCATGATGGGCAGACCTTTGGCTTGCTGGGCCTGGTAGTTACAGCATGGACCAAATTCACTTTGAGTGTGTGATGTCAGGACACAACACGAGGGCTGGCTCTGGCTGGAGCTCAGGGCTGGCCGACAGCAGATCAGGCTGCAGAACTCTCCCACAAGGGCAAGAATCTGCACCTTGGCCCATGGCAGCCACAGTGCCCTCACAGCCCTACAGCAAAGCCAAGGCAGCTGGGGCAGAAGTACGGCAAAACACGCGCCAGGTACTTCTGGGATGAGGTAATGGTTTCCTTACACGGGGATCTGTCCATTAGCTCCCACGGCTTTTAATGATGTGACAAAGTCCTTGTAGTTATCAAACGGGGCTGAGAGCTAAAAATGCACCAGGGAACTATGGTGGGAAGGGGAAAATGAGGGAAGCATATGACAGAAATCAATAATCTTAACACAAAGGCCTGTATATGGAAACCAATAGAAAGTTCCTGTTTCTATTCATACCTTACAAGAAGTCTCTGAAAAGGCATATCAATACAATTAAAATGGGATTCCTGATTTTTCTCATTTAATTAGTCAACAATTTTTCATGAACTCATTTAAGTTCCAAACATTTCTGTCCGGCCAGAAGAGTAGTAGCACATCCCTCAGTGTTTCTTGGTTTCTGGAACTGTGTGGAATCTGCTCTAGATAGTCTATATTTGCAGTTAACATAGGCAAAGAATAGCAAAAATATTTGCAAAGATGCCTCTAATGAAAACAAAACCATAGAATGACAATCTCAAATAGGTACAATATCCTCAATCTAGCTTCCAGATTTTAATTCTAGTTAGGAATATACTTAGAGGAGAGATAAAATATGTAAGACAAAAAATATAGGAGATTTTTAGAGCAACAGACTAGCAAAAACAAATGCAAATTTTTGTTCTTTGGAGTTTCAATTAAGTTTTAACAAAAATGCATAAACTAATAGGTGAAAAATTCATGATGGATGAAGATTTTTTAATAAATCCTCTAACCTAATCAAAACAGAATACAATACAGCATTTGAAAGAAATCTGATTCAACCCAAGAAGGTGAAAGCTAAGATACAGCACAAGAATCTCCAGAAAGCAGCAGGAAGACTTGTTCACCTACATCCTGATCAATACAGAAGGATCAGCTGCAAAGACTGAACATAACTTGGGTGAAGGTGATCATGAAATGATCCAGTGTCAGAACTTTACAGAAGGAAGAAAGAGCATCAAAGCAGACACAATGGACTAGGAAGAAAAGTTTCCATAAAAACAGAATAGTGATAGCTATATTCCTGGAGTGGGTCATGGGGGAACAAGTGTGAGGTAAAAGGAATTAATGGGAGCTGGCAGTTACTTAAAGAAACCATATTAATCATACATACAATATATACTAGAACTTAGCTAGAAAGTGAAGTAAAGACTTAGCTAAAAAAAGAGCTCTTCACTGACACACAAGAAAGAAATATACAGAAAGGAGAAAGTAGGGGGTCTAAAGCAAGTATAAATTGAGTAACAAAAGACAGAATTAGAAAAGCAAAGGTATAAAATGAAACAGACCTGACAAGAAATGTCAAGAGGTACAAAAATATTCCACAAGTACGTTAGTAGTAAAACAAAGAAAACAAACAGTGTTGAGCTACTGTTTAACAGAGGGAAATCTATTTACAGGTGGTTCAGGGAGGCCAGAAACTTTTGATTTATTTTTAATCAACGTTCATTAGAAATATCAGTGGCAGAGAGATGGTTAATATCCTGAGTAGTAGAGTGACAGGAGTAAAATCTCAACCTTGAAAAAAACCCCAAAAATGTAAATTAGCTGTTTTCAGATTGGCTTTGTAGAATTTCATGCGGGAAACTTGAAGAGCATGAAGAAACTTAAAGAGGGCTGCATCCATCTCTGAACCATCAACAGCCACTCTTGGGGTCTAAGGAAGGCAGCTGAAGACAGAAATATGGAAAAGGAGAAGCTGAAAAAATACAAGTGTCAGCTTAAAGTCTTCCTAGAAAAAGTCAATTTGTAAGCACCTGGAAAAGAACAGGGAGATGAGTCACATGTGACATATACTAACCAAGAACAGATCATGCCACACTGATCTAATTTCTTTTCATGATCGAGCAGCAACATTGATAGATTAGACAAGAAGTAGTAGACTTTCAACCCTTTAGTAAGGCTTAGCACTTACTCATCAGATATTCTCTTCTGCAACAGTCAGATTAAATTCTTACAAAACAGGTGCAAAGTCAGTTGGAAAAGTGCATTTTGAAATCAATTACCAGTGAAGCAAAGTCAAACTGGCAGTCATACCAGAGGTCTGCTCAAAGCAGCATTCAAAAATATATCACATCTGATAATATTAAATATTAACATGGGATTAAGCAGAATACACCTTTATTGATTCTGCAAGAAACTTCAGGATGGGAGGCATTGCACATACGTTGCAGAATAGGTTTACAATATGAAACAGTTGTAACATTGGTCTAAAAAATGATGCTTTTATGTAACACAGAGTGATGACTACATTTCTGAAGTGGGTGGAATCAGCTAAATAAAGACAGGGTAAGGAACAAGTGTCTTAGTGGAATACCACAGTAAAGGAAAAAAGGTTTTTAATGTTTTAAATATTTAAATAGTAAACACATCTGAATAACCAATGCCATATTTGTGTGAAAGTAGCAAATACTGCGCTAGAATGTAGTAATATATTAGATACATAATGGTGTTCTGCTTTAGTCAGCCTAGGTAAGACCTAATATAACGTACTGTGTCTCATTTGCCTATTTTACTCCAAAAGCATCTAAACCAGCTGGACAGAATTTAGAGGAAAGCAACAAGAATAATCAGAAAGCACAACATGAATAATCAAAGTTGTTGAGCTATGGAAAAGGCAAATCTTAGCAGAGGTGTGATTAAAAAAGTGTTCAGATTTAAAAGGCCTTTGAAAAGGCAAAAGAAGTGGCCTAGTCCATCACACAGAGATCAGGAAATAATTTAAATTGCTCCAAGAAAGATTCAGTTTAGGCATCGCTGAAGCTTTCCTCGCAGTGTGGACAGTGAATTGCCAGAGAGGTCTGGTTCCTCCATCTTTGGGATGATACACAAGGAATCTGTCAGTAGTGACACTGCTATAGCGTGCATGTGGCTTGGGGATGGACTCAATGCTTTCCTGAAGTAGATTTTAGCCTTAGTACATGGTAACATGCAATTTGCAAGGACAGAGGTGACCAGTGATAGAGCTCCCGGGACAGTGAGCCTGGACAGTCATTCCTCCCAAGGGACAATGCCATCACCATCCAAAAGACATGCACAGCAAAGAGCCCCCAAAGTTACAGCCTTTCAAAGCTGCTGCAGTGAGCTCTGGCTGCACTAGTGATTAGCTGAAATGCAATAAATGGAATCACGGGGCTTGGACTGTGTTTGCTACAGAAAGGCAAGACATATTTCAAAGGCAGAGAAATGTAACATCAGTTAGTTAATAGGAGATACAGGGTTCCAGCAACAACTTCCCATCAGAGAAAAAAAAGCATTCTGTAAGGGACAGTCACAGCTTGGCTAAAGACCAAGAACTGTTTTGTGAATCTTTACAATCCTGGATCTTTCATTAAGGATTGCTTAGAAAGCACTTAAATAAAAAAAATGAGCTCTCCTTTTAAAACAGCAGAGTGTGAGGAGAGTGTTTAATTGACTTCTTAACACATCCTGGTACCTTTGAGGAATTAATGAGACTAAAGTACATACATGTGGAACAGAGGTCCTTGATGATCCCATTTTTCAGGACTTCTGAATAAGGGAAAAGTTATCAGGTAAAGAGCTCAGATAAGCAAGCCAATTACAATAGTTTACAAACTATTATTCACCTCCTGGCCACAGGAGTGACCAGTGTAACAGCTCTTAGCTTTCCTTCAGTGTGAGATAAAGCAACACAGCAACACCACACAGTTTGCTATGACCTGCTGATCTTCCCTGTAGGGCAGGAAGTCATATGGGTCTAGAGGGTGGAGAAGGGAAAGCTGCTGGTGCTGGTAAGGGAAAGCAGAAAATTATTATAAGAAACTGTGGTAAAAAGGCTTTTAGCATTAACACTGAAAAACTCCTTATCTGTACATTTATGGATTCACATTTGAGCCATTCAAACAAACCCTTCACAAAGCCAATCACAAAACTCCCTATTTAAATTGGGGTGATGCAGAGAAAGCAATAATTTTAGCCTCCATTCCTTTCGAGATTCAAATATTTATCCATGAGAGCAATATCACAGATTTAAATGGGACTATTCATGTGTATAATTTTATGCACACATTTAATCTGTGGAGAAATAGGCCTTAGATTTCAAACTACAGGGCAAGGCCTGTCTTTATTTTAGTGTTTCTTACATCACTGAGCAATATGCAGACAAATAAATAATAAAATGAACAACAATAATAGTGACCTACCATGACATCTGTATTTGTCAACTTATTTGATTCTGCTTAATAAAATCCAAGAACATCTCTTACAAAAATAGATTTTTCTATTCCCCTTGTTAAATAGCTGTAAAGGGATGTTTCTGAGCCTTTACATATGAATGAACACTTTAGATCTACAGCAATTTGGATCTGTAAAATCAAGTGATGAAGGGAACTTAATTTACTATTCTCAAATGCAAACATAGGATATGTGTATTGCAAAGAACTAAGGTGAAAAAAGTAAAAGCCAATGAATCAGGTTTTTTTCACATGACCTCAGTGTAGCTCATCTCTGAACAGGGAACAAGTTTCAGTATTGATTGGAGTTAACCACAGCATGTTACCAGGGTGATCAGATAAACCTGTGCACTACTGTTGATCCCTTTATTTTCAGCTGGGGAACTGAAAAGAATTGCAAGTGACATCTTTTTCCTGCTGGCTGCCAAGGGGATCCAGAACAAACAAAGGACAAAAGCCACACACATGTTGAAAGGTGTCAGCAGCAACAGCCACCTCACTAAGAGAGGTCTGTTTGTTTTACATCCTCAGTATTTACCACTATTGGTGACTTATGGTCTAATCCAAATCCCACTGAAATCACTAGGAAGTCCCTAACTGATTCAATTAATTTTGAGCCAAGCCCACAGCATCTGATTCTCCCAAATGTATCTCAGGGAGCAGAGCATCTTTAGCTCTTACTGGTTCCAAATGACTCCTGATGCCTTCTGACAACTGACATTTTTGACTGACATTTTACAATTCCTTTGTATATATTTCCCAAAAAACTTCTAATGTCCTATCTGGTTCACATGGGAAGAAATAAAATATACCAAAAAAATCACCATTCGGACAATATTGGCAAAATCATAGCCAGCCAGTAAGATACAGCCAGAGGTCCCACTGCCCTCCCACACAACACCTCCCAGCTCACTATTCTTTCTCAAGCTTTTGGTAATGTCCTCTATTTGTGCTGCTTAAGACCAAAGGCAGAGATGAGTTCCAAAGATGGTGTAGAGATGATTCTTTTTTCAATACAGGCCATTATTTCCAGCACTACAGAATAACCATATAACAGGGATAAAGTTGAGCATACAGTATCACAGCTTTTGGAGTGCATTTTCAGCTGGAAAGCAGTCTCAGATATAGTATCTTGAAGTTAACTCCATTGGTCCTATTTCCAGCTGCAGTGCAGAGTGTCTATGCAGACTGCACCAACCTCTGCTAGGATACTACAGGCAAAACAATACCCTTATTGAATGCAGACTGCTGAACATAAGAGAAACTGCTGACTAAAGATCTTGTCATAAAAAGGTCCTTTGGAACACATTTTTGTCAAAATTTGAAGGAAAATGTAATCAATATTGTAGGAGTTTCCCTGAGAATAGCTCAGCTGGTGAGAGCATGGTGCTAATAACATCAAGGTTGCAGGCCAATCTCCATATGGCCCATTCACTCAGGAGTTGGACTTTATAATCCTGGTGGGTCCCTTCCAACACAGAATATTCTGTGTTCTGTGACTATACTAACCCATACCAGATCTCTGGAGTAGCCTTGTGTAGAATATGCTGACATACTGACCAATGCTTGTTATCAGAAAACAATCTATGTGATGACCTCTAACCCCTGAGAGTGCACGGTCCATAAGAAACGTTGGCATACACTCCCTGCCATGGGGACTTTTGATGGCTGGGACATGGAACCAGCACTGAGCTCTGGGTCCCACCCAGACTGTCATATTTAATCACAGAGCCAATCACTGAATATTCTGAGTTGGAAGGGACCCACAAGGATCAAATCCAACTCTTAGATGAATGGCCCATACAGGGAGATTCACCACATCCCCTGAGAAAACAGAAAAAGTGGAAATAGAAATGCAGTCATCACTCCTATCATGTAAACAATTGTAAACAATCTTCACTCTCCCCACAAACATATGCAACAGATGGGAGAAACAGCCGGTGCTCCACAAGATAGCACTGGCAGTCAAAAAAGCAAAGTACCTGCTCACATCTCCTAATTGGAAAAGTCCAAAACTGACAATGACTGACCTCACCCCAGGTCTGTAGGAGACTTAGCAATTAACAAAACAAAGGACAAATTACCCAAGAAGATCTCTTGCTTTAAAAGGACCAGTCGGGACACTCTCAAATTGTACTACCAAATGATCTTCAAGCCACCCATGCTCAGAGAAGACAACTATTCTAATTTCTTAACAAACATCTGTAAATAGCAAAATGGGGAGAATGGCAAGGTATTAATGGATGAACACACAGTCACAGGATGTTTGCAAAATTAGGGAAGAAGATGATCAAATTTAAAAAATCTTCTGAGTTATAGCACCTGTAATCTAAAAACCCATAATCTAACTACAAACTATTTAAACCAACCAAAATACCTAGTAGAAATTGTCAGGGCCAGTGGTTAAAGACAGCCCAGTTTTATTCTGTTTTTTTTGAGTGCATGACCTTACACAAATCACCTAATCACAGTGTGCTTCATTTTCCTCCTTCTGGAGAGAGGAATACTAATAATTTCTACCTTTGTAAAATGCTTTGAATACTGTCAGCAAATGAGTTACTATCAAAATATTCAGAGTAATGATGACTGGTTTAAAATCTATGTTCTTTAAATGTAATACAATGTGAAGACTATATTTTAAAATACATTCTAAAATTGCTTATCTTTAGTAATCTACATTTTTTTAATAGCATAAACAGGAAAATGTGTTCTTTAAATTCTCAAATATTCAGTGTAGCAAATTTATTTTAGGAAGTTAAATTGAACTCACATTATTAACACTTCTACAATGTTTCCTCGACAAACTATAAATGTCCTTCCTTTTAACACAAAATGATTCAGCCATTACCAAAAATGACACTTCACTGTGAATGTCAAAGGGAAAAAGAATATTGAAACAGACTATGACCAGCGCACAAAGCCCCCCAGAACATGGCTAATGATGTCTTATTTTCCCGTCATTTTTCTACTTCCCTGCTACAATGAAACAGCTGCTATAACTACACTGCCTGCATTGAATAAAATGTCAGAAAATGCTAACTCTGCTGTGAGCATTCCCAATATTCTGAGAGAGGTGTGACTACAGTTGTCATAACGAGTTTCAAGCCAGTGTTGTCAGGGTTTCTCTCTGCTCCTGCATTTCTTTAACCTACAAAAGAATAAAACTTTTTTTTTTTTCTCTCATGCAAACTACTGGTTTCTTAGTGTCCATTGCTTTAAAAGTATGCTTACCTGAAACTGCTTACTTCTTTAGAAACAAGCTATAATGACAAAGACTTTAGAAGTACAATAAATACCAGGCAGCAAGGTTACCAGTTTTAAGGCCTATCTCTCATGCCTGCTCTAGGTACACAGCATCTATTCAAAAGACAAACTGAAGGGATGATGAAGACATTTCTAGATACCTTTTTAACTATGGCAAGCATACCTTCAAGACTCCCAGAAGGTACTCTGTCTAGAAAACAAGATTGGATTCGGCTCCCCTAGGTTTCAGTTACATCCAGATGCCAGAGGTGCCTTCTGAGGACGAGGTAGTGAAATTTTAGGTTAAGTGATTTCATGTCAAACATAAGGGTACCAAAACCTGGAGGTCTGAATTATCAGTGAAACTGTGAACCTGTTAAAATTAGTGGCAACATTCTTGACTTCAGTGTAGTCAAAACACTACCCAAGTGAGGCAAGAGGACTACTGCCTCCTGGGTGACAGCAGTTTATGTATTGTGCGATCCCCACCAGTTATTGCACCTCTGAGTGTCTCAACCTCTCCATGGTAAAATGGGGACAACACTGTCTACTCACAACTTCAACGAATGATGAGAATAAGCAACTGAAAACACTGTTGAATGCTGCAACTGGCATCCTGGAAGTCTAGTGTCTACAAATTCATGCTGGGAAATTTAAAGTTATTTTGAACACAAAAAGAAAGAGTCATCAAAGTGAGACATTGAAGGGCTACCTCCTGAACTGCCTGGGGAGGTCAGCGACAAGGTAAAGCCTCTGGCAAGTGGACAAGAAAAGTTAATTTAAACCTGTTTTGTTCTTCTTCTGGTGATTTCCTGTTCCTTGTTCTCCAAGTTCAGGACAGTGCATTGTGTCAAAGTACATGAAATGAAGAAACATTGAAGGAGTGCAGCACATGAGCCTCAGAGTCCAGCTTCCCTATCTACTCCTCTTTCTTCTGCCTGTCATCTTTTTCAGAAATCACTTTTTGTTAAAAATAAAACTGAGAAGGAATAATCTAACAATATCCAGTGCAACACCTTCTGGTGTCCTACTTCTCAGGAGATTTTTATTGATCTATATTGATGTTTTCCATCTACATGGAATATATTTCCTAAAAAGGTAAACGGTTGTTTCTACAGAATATGAAAATAAACAGAGGAAACAAATCCCAAACTGATGGCTTGATCAGAACACATTTTACAAAAAGTACAAACATTCTTCCTTCAGCCAGGTACTTCTCTACTTCAATGGTTTTAAGTCTTCTGTCATAAACATTAAAAAAACCCATCAAGCATTGTTTAATTTACATATTTGTGTGTCAGTGGAAAAGATATGCATTCTGCTCTTGACAAATATCCACAAAACAACCTTCTTATCTTCCTTAAAACTTCTATTTCCCTTGATGTCTACAAAAAGCTTGTCAAAGTGGTGGGTGTCGATGTGCTAAACCATGTTACCTACCCTATCTAATCCAAGCTTCTCAGGCTGTGTAGGAGAAGGGCTTTTTTTTCATTTTATGGTAAAATCCAATTGTGGTCTCACACATTTAACTAGCATGAAAAGAAACCATAACTGCTGTATTGGTTAATCAGTTCATTCAGTGCTCTTTAGAGTGTTAGTAATTGCAGTGATTAAAAACATACAAAGGCATTTGGAATCAAATTATTGATCTGAACAAGACAGATCAATATGCCGTTTTTCACATTAATTCCATAGTGCATTGGGAATAATCAGTAAATAAAATACCAATATTGACTTAATGTGCATCTGTGTGAACAGTAGATATTCTCTGATTAAACATCAGAAGAGTAACCCTTTTAATTCCTGTCAATTACAACAAAATATGTTTTTAATTGGAAAATAGTAAATATTTCATATTTGCAAATTTGCTTCTTCTCTCTTTCTAATTTTCTAGAGTTTACTGCTGCTAACTTGCTATTATATAAACCAGGCCTGTTCACATTTTTTCTTATTTTGAATTTATCTCATCTTCCCTGATTAACTAGTGAGGAACAGACATTTCTAAACATACTCTGAGATGCTTCTGTTGCTAAATGAATCTTTATTGCAACTTGAGAAAAAAACTGGCTCCACAAATACACACAGGACATTGCAGTAATTAACTCAAGATGGGTAAGGAGAGGCAAAATTACTCTACCTGACATTTTCCCCAGCTAACTACATCTCTTTACATCCCAATTCACCACAGCATGTTTCTGAAAGAGATGACCTCTTTTTACCTCTCTCAGTATGTAGCCCAAGCTGTGTAAATTCTGTGATGTCTGGCTTTTAGAGATATCACAGAACCAGTATGTATTTTGTAATTTATCCCTTTTTTCCCATTTCTCTTCAATGTTAGCATTGATTTTCATATTATTGCTAAAAGCATTGTTTTGTCTAGCTGAAATTCTGTTCCTGGCATCTGTCAACAACTTGCCCCCTTTCTAAACATAATCTCAAAACCTTATTTGGTTTAATTGACTCTTAAGTGACTCTGAGCGGGTTGTGTAAAGGATAACAACTGTTGCAACACATTAAGCAAATCATGAAAATGAAGATTCGGCGTGAAAATGCTGCTCTAGAGAAAGTTACTATTAAGAGTGAGGATGGACAGAGCAGTACTGGAGGTTTATGAAGACATAATCGTAATTCTCCTGCTAAGGTACTGGCTTTTTCTCCATCCAGTTCATATTTAAGGTTATTAAACAAATAGGTTATAAATAATTTTGTTTACTAAGATGAAAACAAGAGTGTCTGAGAAATCCTAATTAAAAGAAGTGTTATCAATCTGTATTGGAAATAAGCTAAGGTTTTTTAAATTTTATTTTGGAGCCTAAATTAAATATTCTTTTGATTTCTTTACTATTCAACCCAGCTACATGTATTTGTATTTCCTCACTAACTGCAATCTTTAATTTTAAGACAGCTGCATCACTGATGATAAAGTACACAAAGATCAAACACGTTCACAGTCTTGTGCCAAGACTTCTTTCAGAAGGAAATTCACAAAGAGAATAAATAATGAAAGTTATAAATCATAAATACCTCAACAGCACTTTATCCTTAACCTCACGGGTGCTAAGAGTCCCAATTACATTTTCACCTCTGCTGTAGAGATCTGACATTTTTGCCTCTGCAATTCTGACTTGGAATGGCTCTCAATGAGCCCCACAAGCTGGACGCTTGTGGTGCTATTTGTGTGCAGCCAGCACAACAGGCTTCTGCTCTTGACTAGCTAACAGAAGAAAAAGAAAAAAATCATTGAACAGCTTTTTCCCACTATTTATTAACCTCTCAAATTTTTGTCATCCATACACAAGAAAAAACGATGCTGCTAAATGATCAGATCAGACACATTGATTACTTCTTACCGGCTCAGAACTATAATTGACTTTGTGGAATACCAATTTCCAGCATGCATTGCAGGACAGGCAGTCAAAATGCTCTCTGAGAGACAATATGAGTGACTAGAAAGAATCTGATTTTAAGATCCCAGATCCAATTTTTCTGCCAAACTTGAGAAAATAATTACAAGATTCAAAAAAATTCCTTTTGCTGTTTCAAATATAAGTGCCAAATGTGTTACTTGTATACGCTTGACTTGTCTGAAGACATGAACCTTGAAAGGGACTATCTTTTTTCTCAGCATAATTACCCACTCTTCCTGCCTTTCAACTGCAAGAGATAAATGGAGCATATGTACATGTTTTTTAGGGGTTGGGACAGAATTTCAAAGAAAATACAGTCAAGAAGCACGAGTCATCAAATGTGACTCCACAATACATATTCACAGACTGCCCTTGCCAGCACTGGCAGAGAAGGTAGTAGGCTGTGTTCTCAGACAAGTGGAGCTGAGAGTGATGCTCCTGTGGAAAGATGGTCCCACACCAAATTCACAATAATGAGTACTTTACAATTTTAGTATTTTACAGGAATTTCTGTAATTTTTTCCATTGTTTATGTTATTTATATAAACCACAACAGCAACACTCAGTCAGCTAGGCAAGAGAAGTCTGAAAGGAAAAATGTCTCTTTAGCCAAACTGCCTTCCCTGTGCTACCCCAAGTAACTCCACAACCTTTTGTGAGGTTAGTCAGATGGGTCAGTACTTGATTACAACGATACACTGAAAGAGGTCAGCAGCGTGAGTTAGATCCCCAACAAAATACAATTTATCAAAGAAATACATAGCACTTATTTTTGCATATTTCTATTGATTTCTGAACTTCTTCCTTCCACTTCCAGTGTCTTTTAGGATTATCACACCAAGGACTGATCACAATAAGCTCCTATAAGAAAATTCATTAAAAACATACAAACAACCATGAATCTCATGCCTTATGATGTTCAAAGTAACCCGGCATATTTCTGTCTGACAGTCACTCTATTTTTTCTGACTGAAAGCTCTTTGTAGCAGAGGACTCCATCCCTGCTTTGCCTCAAAGCACCCAAAACAAACAAGAATTTCAAAGCTTTGGAATCTATACAAACCGCAATAAAGTCTGAATAAAAATAAAAATTAACAGCAACATAAGTGGAGAGCATCAAAATAACAATGATTCCACTTTAAGGGGACTCTTCATTCAAAAAAATACTGTGGAGATTAATATATATTAGCATGCAGATGTAAAAGTCATGAAACTAAAACCTCATACAGGTTAGCTCAAGCACTGACTTGAATACATGGATTATTCTGCTGGTAACAGAGGAAGTCTCTCTCTTTCCCATACAGCTCATTTTTCAACTTTTCACTCCTCCCTTATGATAAAACCCACACTACCCTGACTTGGATCTTGCAGGTAGTTTCACTGACTCAGAAAGCCACGGCAGCTCTCAAAGCAGGATACAAATGCAGACACACTTTTCCAAGCTCAGTGTTCCATTCCCTAGTCAAGGGCAGTAGCTGCTGTGGCAATGTTTTACAGCTGTGACAGAAAAGGGAGGCTTCCTCTATAGGTGCTGACAATTCAACTGTACTGTGTTATTGGACACTAGTCACTATTTTTCCCATTATTCATCTTCTTCCAAGAGATAAATGTAGCAATTGTTTATATTTTAAGACTGAAACACCTACATATACACATATACTTAGTACTCTGACATTACCACTCTTAGAAAACAAGGATAAAATTTAAAATAGAGTATTCCTTTAGGTCCTGTACCTTGAAAACTTCTGCCCTTTTTTCAAAAAAAGTTTTAATTCATCCACAAAGAAAAGTCTTGCCTTCATCTCTTATCACTCCCACTATCATCATAGGCAATGCTATTTACCATTAGAACCACCACAATGAAAACTCCTCAATTAAAGAAACAGACAGAAAGACCACAATTTTTCATCCAAATTTATGAAAGGGCTTCAGGAATCCTTCAAATGAATTAAGTATGGACTGAAGAGAATTAAGTTATCTTGACATGTACACAGGTAAATACACAGCAACCTGAACTAAGGATTCTCTTTCTCCACAGTGTCATGCCACTCATTCCTGTATAGCACTAGATCAAATGAGAACCACTCCCCACATCCCCAGGTACCATACTGGGGCTACTCTGGCTAGTTCTGTAGTGGTCTGCTCAGTCATATGATTAGGCACAGCAGACAAAACCACTTCCGGTAGAAATTGCCATTAGGACCTCCAGAATTCAGGGTACACAACGAAACCATGAATCATAGATATTTCATAGATCATCAGGGAGCTTATTAGTATAAAAGAACATGGGGTGTTACAAGCTTTCCTTTGAGGTATTGCTATTCACAAAGACATTCAGAAGGGAAGTTTACAGCTCTGTATCATCTACTTGGCTGAAACTACAGATACCCAACTTTCCCTGGCAGTTCTGCAACAATTTATGCAAAGTCTACTTAGGAAAGTCATCAGACTTACTGACAATTTTGTTTACATTAAAGAGCTCTGCTGACATACAAAGACCTTTCATATTTTTCATTATGAAGTTCCTTACTAACATACGAAAAATGTATTTTTCACAGACTCCTACTCATCTCAAACTCCTGTCTTTGTATTTCCCCTGCCATCAGCTGTCATGCTGTGACTCATTGCCAGGGTCTACATGCAGAGCCTCTGCACTAGCCAAATTGTTACAGACTGTGATAATAATTGAACCCTAAGCACTTTCACCTACAGCAAAATGAAGAACTTGAACAGACTTCTAGGCAAATTACTTTTATGCATGTGAAACTGGTGCCAAAATATCAGAGTAACCCTTAAAATTAATGGGTACAGTTAGGACTGCACCAAGACATTATTTAGAAATATTTGCATGTATTGCTGTCATGAAATCACTTCAAAAACAGAAAATAAAAGGGAATTATTTTTTAGTCCTATGCAAATATTGTATAGGATATTTTAATCCTATATACAAATATTGTATATCTATTGTATTGTTTATATTGTATAGGCCAGTGCAGAACCCAAGTGAGAACAGACATTAATGCACGTGAATCACTGGGCAGCTACATAAACCCTCCACCAAGAAAATAAGTCACCCTTTAACACAGTTTTCATGTGTATGTTGGAGATGATACAACTTTCAAACAAACACCTTGCAATTGCACTTTGATAGAATACTGTCTGCTTTCCTGCTCTCTCTCTCGTTTTTTTATTGTTTGGCTCACAATTTCATGAGCATGTGAAACATTTCCCTTGGAATTCTGCTAATGCTCTATCAAAGTCCGCATTTGACAATACACTGAATAGCTCAATAGGTTTTCCCTTTGACAATGGTCATCCAGGAAAAGTAAACTGTAATATAGGTAAATCAGAAGCAAAATGATTGTTTTTATTTCTAGGCAATGTTGAAATTGCAATATTTTGAGGATTAATCTTGATTAAGGCCTTCTCCGTCCACTCTAAGATCTTGACGATATAATTGCATTAAATGTGTTAAGAATTAATAAAAAGAAAAATACTGTTTTCACAATCACCACTACAATTTAAATACATAAAAATCAGCACAGTACCTACATCTTATTGAAAACTTAGTAAAGGAAACATCATATTAGCCAGGAAAGAAAATAGATAAAAAGCTGACTTTCACAGTATTGCAGCACAATCTATAGGAGCTATGGCATACAAAATACCTTAAAATAAATCACTTCCAATAAGCTTCCAGTCTAGAGAATTTGGAGACATTTCATGAAAAACATAAAGGGGATTTTTCAACCTGTAAGCTTCACAAACTCAATCCATGTGTTTTTCAAATATTACTTCGTGCACAAGGGGGAGCTCCTGCAACTCTTAATCACAAAAAAAAAAACCCCAAAAACCCTGAAGACGATATAGGGAACATAAAGGAAATACAGCATGAAAGATTTTAGAAAAGAATATATAATCTTCACCCAATAGCAAGAATTACTGTATGAATTTGCACTTTATCTGCTTTTGTCTTCTGTGTTCAGCATTGATTCCTCAGTACAAAGGAGATGAAAAGCATTTTCCCCCTTAAAGGATGTATGCTCTCAATGAAGAAGGAGCAAACTCATGTATGTTTTAAACAGTCACTGAGGTGAAGCTGTACAAAAAGAAAGGAAGCATGATTTTTGAGGTAAGGCGTTGTTTTAATGTAGTGCGCCACAGCAAAAATGTATGCGAGCAGGTAATCAAAGTCTGTCCCATAACAAATACAGATAAGAGGACTTCATTACCACTGCTCAGTCAGCCCCCATTTCTTGAAATACTCCGGTTTTGAGCACTTAATTTTTTAGCCTTCCTTTCAAGCAGAATTTTGTGCAGCATCTTAAGGATGTGGGGGTTCTTTCAGCAAACTGCAATATGAAGATTCCATTATGGAAAAGAATATAAAACTTCATCTTGGATCATTAGCAATTTTTTACTATCTACTACTTGAATAAATAACTTACAAATCATATATTTCTCTTCTTTCTGTGCATCATTTCTATGCTTTCAGGTATCCACAATTTGCAAAGGAGTTTAAGACATTTGCTGATAGCAAAAAAATTGCGTTCAGCACCACAGTCCACAAGAGAGTGGAGATTCATGCTCTCAGTAGGGCTGTGTCCTCTGTCCTTACCCACATTAATTCCTTTATCTCCACAACTCATTCCTCCAGTACCCTCTTCTTTCAAACTACCTTATATCTCCAGAGCAGATGGGCTACTTCTTGTTCCTACTTGGGTACCAGTAAGGGTCTAAAAGAACAGGGGAGACAGCTCTGGCTTTCAATCAGTGTCTGACTTTGTAACAGTCAAATACTCTCTAGCAACTAAAAGACGCCCTGGAGAGAAACCCCACATGGTTAGGCACTGAGACAGGAGAGCCCAAGCAAGCCAGCAGCAAACACAAGTGTGGGAATTCTGCACATAAAATGCCCACAGCCTGAGTGCACAAGTTTGCAGTGTAACTCCACCAAGCCTCTGGTGAGCCAGTTTCAACTGACATTTTTCAAAGTTTAACAATATGGTTATTTTGTAGGGGCTCACAAATGGTACTCCTTACTGCACAAACAACCCCCAAAAGCCAAGCTTCTAGTCCAAAGGATAGCATTCCCAGTGGATAACTGGAAAAAGCTATTTAGTATGTGCTATGTATTTTCCTCCAGCTCAATGTCAGACAGGTTTGATCCATTTCAATTTAAAAATCAGCCAGGAGCATACTCTCAGCATGGTGAATTCAGCATAAACAGTGAAAAAGTGGCCAAATTGTATGAAGAGAGTCCTGTAGTGGGAAGCATCATGCAACCCTGCTGCCAGCTCTGCTGGTAATATAAGGAAGCAGGACCACTAACTATTCTGTCTGCATGCTGGAACCTGGCCTCCCCTGCGTTCTAAGTACTTTTCTGTATCTTTTCCAAAAACGTATTTGAAATTATTATTGATTTTGTAATTTTGTCTTTAGGGTTACATTCATCTCACATATGCAACTCTACCCCGTGGGAATTTTCAAAAACTAGAGTGAGAGAGCCCAGTCTGTCCTAGTTAAAAAGACTGATGCTCTGTCATTTTCCCTTATGTAAGACAGCATTAAATTGACTTTGTTTCCATTCCCCAAAATATAACTAGGGACAGTAATATACTCCCTCTCAGTATTTTATGCTCAATTTAACTGCTATATTGCATTAAATGATGTGCAATAATGTAACCCCAAATGCAAATGAATTCACATTTGGTTAAAAGAATCTCTTTGTTGCTTTTCTTAATAGAATTTTTTTTTGTAGATTTTAATGAACTAGACAAACCAAACATCCCCATATGGTGAGAAAATTCCAAAGCATGTATTAAAAGAAAAATCTTATGTTACTCATCAAATACTAATAGATGTGACAGGAGAAAAAAATTAAGCTATGAAGATGAAACTCAAATAATTAGCAATTATGGAAAACCATCTATTAGAGTACTTGTAAAAGACTCACCACAGGCTAAAAAAGAAAAACATGCATTTCATATTTCCAGAGTGGAATACATTAAATTTCATCTGAAGCAAATTATTTACAGTTATAAACTTCCCTGGAAAATGAAAACAACACACACACTTTGAAACAAATGCATCATGATCAGAAGTATTGAAGATGTTATCTCTTTCTGCCTAAGAGTGCAATGTCTTTTTACCGTATGAAAGATTTTGAGGAACTTTCTCTGGATGTCAGAAGGTTCCTCACACAGTCTTTTTCTGAATGCTACAGAGCAGTCTGCAGGCCTCTCTGAGCAGTATTTGCTGCCTGCCTCATGGGTACCATTCTGGCCATCTAAAGCAGTCTAAAGATGTCCTGAAAGCATTTCTCTTTCCCTGGATGAATGCCCTTCCCTGATGCACTAGCCATTTTGGGAGTCATGCATCATGCTAAAAATAAGCAATATATGCAACATCTAGAAATACAGCACTGTTTTCCGGTATCTTGATTTTTTGTTTTGAAAAGCTGGCAACAACTCTGGGAATTTGGCCCTGGAATTCCAGTAACTCCCTGATGGTTCACGAGACTGCAGGGCATGAAGGGTGACAGACATTTTGTGTAAGCACTGTAACAGCTGCACAGTTTAGAACTGCAGGAATGAGGTTTGCATGCAGTAAACAAAATACTCGCATATTTACCTCTGCTGCATTTACCTTTCACTGAACATAATTAAAGAGAGCTGTGGTCATATGGAGAAAACAAAGACCTAGAATTCATGGACCATTTCTATGCTGTGTAGCTTCTTCTGCCACATTTGCTATGGGACTGCCTGAGCGCCTCCAGGATGAAACAAGGTGACAAGTGTTTGTCAGGTATTTACTCACTCAGCTTCTCTCCAGAGAAATGTATACAGTGTGGGAGAGAGAAGGATGTCTGTTTTATACGTGGCTTGGAAAGGAAGATACTATGGTTTGCAAAGGGCTTTGTTCTTGTAAAAGTCACTGAGCAGTTTGAGCCTGCCTTAGACAAGCTCTGTCTCCTACCCAAGAAATTATTTTGTACAGGAAGAGTCCTGTTGTGCTAGAAAAGCCCAGCTATTGGCAAAAGTATTAATCATTAAAATTTGCTCAATTTCTAAAATACTTTGTACCTGAAAGTGTTTACCACCCTTAGCTGAGCATCACTTCCCATTACTGGGGGGATATTACCTTCTAGGGGAGACAGACGTTTTTATCTTTTTACCTTTACCTGTTACTTCTATCTGCTTCAGAAAACACACAAACATCTTTTAGTTTGAATTCTGCACCTGGTGCTTTCCTTGAGAAATCCAGCAAGACCCCTGACCTGACTCAATTCCAAGTGTACCACTGAAATGCCAATAACCTAAAGAAGCACTTAGACATAATTCATAACTGCTACATAAAATTCTCACAGAATCCAAGGTGCTAAGTATCTAAGAACAATTACTCAGTGCATGGAAAAATATTTATGTTCCTACAGGATAAGGTTGTGTCCAGAACTAGTATAGCTAGTGAATAAGGCTTTAGGAAAAGGAACTACATACTGTTACATGTATACATCAAATAAAAGCTAAATGTGACAATTAAAAAAGGTCAGTACTCTTGAGGAAGCAAGACAGACAGACGAGGAGAAGTGGAAGTAGTTATTTTTGCATTAAGAAAACACACTAAAATATTCCTTATCTTCATCTGCTGTCAAGAGATGCTTTTTGTGCAACAAAAATACCTTTAACCTTTTAAAGACATCACACAAATGCATCCAATTAAACTCCCATGTCTAGAAAGAAGGCAACCTAGAATCTGTTTATTACTGCAACTTTTCTATTCCTGCCATACAGAAATTCTAGAAGTTATCAATCTTTACAGCCATGCCTGACACTATTTCTTCCCACTATTAATCTATATATATACTCTATCCCACTATTGAAACTGGCACAGAAATATTCATGAGTTCTTTCATGTAGGTCCTCATCTGGAGAGGCTGAAAGCACAGAACTATTTTACAAAGGAGAGCTGGGATATAAAGCTGCTCTCTGAACGTAGGAGAAAATTCACCCTGAGCAAAGGGCCAGAACAATGCCTATGCATCACTTCAGACTCAGGTACACCTTAAAATAGGATTTAATAATGAATTTTATGATCCACTGGTTATCCACTGGTCTTGTCACAGCACTGCTTTTCTTCCTTATCCTCAGCACTTTTCCAACAAAGACCAAGAAACCAGACTGTAACACAAACTTGGGTAGTTTTGTAATAATCCTGAACCAGCTGCTTTCTTCACTTAAATGATGCAAGGTCTAAGGCATTCTTATAATTTGTATACTGTACTCAAATGCATCAACCACATGCTTGCATTTGCACTCAGTTATTTTCAATTGAATGCTGAATACTTTTACATTTTTCATAACCAAATTCCTCCCCCTCCAACAAACAAAAAATGGCAAAACTGTGAGTGATTTACCTTATTACAATTTTTAGAAACTTGGCAAAGAGCACTGTTTGACATACTGTCTTTATCTGGCATTCCTAAAAAAAGAATACAGAAAATAAATACATACTGTACATTCTTTGAGTGACAGTGAAAATATTTATTAGTAGAACAGCAAATTTGAAGGTTCAATACCTTGATAACACATTAATCTGCAATTTTTGAAGAGCAAAACATTTATTCAGAAAAAAGTTTCCTCTACTGAACACAAAAAAGACAAAAAGCTAACTTGGGTCAATATTTTAAACAGCTTGTTAAGCATGGTTCTTTTTCAAAATTTAGTATCTGAAGCACGTATACAGGAGTTTTTCATTTAACATGAAAAAAATGAAATTTCATTAAATGAAAAAAATGAATTTTCATTTAAAATGAAAAACTAACGTTTTTCATTTAACATTATCTGTGTCTCAGTACCTGACAGTCAAATGTGACATTGAGTTTGCACTAATCAGCATAACTGTGCTATTCTATACTATTATCCTGCAAAGAAAACATATTGATCATCTAACACAGGCGACAAAATTTGCAGATGCGATTGCTAGCCATCAGATATCCTGCCTGGCATCCAGAGAATCCCTGGCAAATAAATAAAAGTGCTTTGATTTACATAAGTGATGAATTCCAAAGGCTGCCCTTGGATTCATGTCTAGAGCACTCTCCCAGAGCTTGACAGGTTCTCATGAGGCAAAGACATACCCAAAATTATTTAGCTATGTAACAAAGATTAGAGAGCAGCATGTTTACTACAAGCTCAAGCACTAACCTAGATTCTCCAGCAAGTTCTGTAGCCCATCTTAACTAAGAAAAATTGAGACAGTTTGCTATATTTATTTTACTAGCAGGACTCATGGCCATGTTCCATGGTTCATGTAACACAAGTAGTAAAATGCTACATGGCACCATCCAGTATGTTTTAATCAACAGGCCTGGGCCAAAGTGCAGATTTTGGTGCAGTTCTGTGTACACTTGTACACAGCTGGGAAGGCAGTTGGGCAAGTTCCAAAGTGTCTTCTACTACATGCAGTATTAATGCAGCTGTAATACCAAATGGAATTAAATTTTTAAAGATGGAGAATCTCCATCTTCCCCTTTCTTTCCTTTTCTCATTTGCTTGCCCACCACCTCATATCTAATCTTTCATACTTACTGTCATTGTTGGAGCCAGTTTCCATAACACCATAAGGAGGAGTGAGAAGTCCAGACATATACTGTCGATATTTCTGAAAGACAGCGATGGCACATTCAGTCAGGTTCAGATGTAAAAAGCCATTCAAGGAAATATGTGCTATTTATTCTTGTGTCTCCTGCCTTGTGCTTCTCACACACACATGAGACATGAGACATTCAAACATGTCTTTACTCTTAACACTACAAGGTCTGCTTTCTTGATTGGAGTACACACTGCTGTTATTTCAAAGTTGTGCTAAACCAGTTCCCTCTTTCATCTTGCCCAAGGCATGACTTTGAGGTTTCTAATAAATCAATGTTTTACTTAGCTGCATGATTTCCCATAAAGATTGTTTTAAAGCTCATTTGAAATTACACTACTTATCTGAATCCAAGCTAGAAAGCTACTTTATTACAGGAATGGAGACAAGCTAAGGATTCATAAAAATCATGTACAATAACAGTTTTGGTGTCAGATTTGAAATATACAGGATGTAGAGTGAAAACTCTAAACACTCCAAGACACTAAGACTGGTATTCAGAAACTACAAGGCTATGAAACACACAGACAACACACCTCATATTATGTATATCCTCATACAAAAATTGTATTAGCAGATGAAACTTTGTAACTGCAAAAATAACATCCCTTATACCACCATGAGCTATGTAATTGTAACTGATATCAGCAATTTTTCTTCAGTGAATGCTGATGACATGATCAATAAAGTTCAAAACTCTGTCTAAAGCTTAAGAAAATCACAGAAGCAACAAAAATAACACCAAAGGGGAAAAAAAATGTCCTTTTATCAAATACAAATCATTCCATGATTAAGAAACACATTTTTGTTTCAGATCACACTATGTTACTGTCATGATTAAGGATAAACAATTATAATTCCCTTTTGAACTGCCAGAAAACACGCTCGTGCAATAGGGATTCTGATGTTCAGCATAAATAAAATTCCTCATACAGTTCTTTGGGTGTGCAGTGAGCTCAATGTGAACAATCAACCAGGCAGGTTTCAACTAAGCACACACAATAATTGAGACAGTGCAATTTTAGTACAATAGTGCAATTTTAATTTAAAAGTTTTGTCCTTTGCTCTATGGAGTTGTTTGGATGTATTCACTTTTAAAATGTTGCCTGTTGAATTTTTACAATGCTTGAATTATCCTTCATACATTTATTTTTCTTGGAAATGGAAATGAAAATATCATCAATTCTAGCACTAAAGACAATGTCTTGCATTCTAAATAATAACAAAAACTACAAAGATTACATTAATCTTAATCATCCAATCCTATTTTTAGACAAGCTATTACATCCTAAAGCTTAGTAACATATTATTTAAATCTCACCCATAATCCAGCTGAATACTCATAAAAGCAAATCTATGCTATATCCCTGGTCAGTCACACAAAACAAATGCTATTTCATTTGAGGATAAAACTCTCCTATTTTCTTTCTCAAACCATTCAGTTCCCATATTCTGCATCCAGACCCATTCCTGAACTCAATGAGAGGAAGAACATAAGAAATAATTATTTTCTCAGTTCAACTAGTAAATCACATATATAAACCAAGGCAAAAAGTAATTTTCATTGGCCAAAAGAAAAAAAAAAACCAAACCCCCCCCCCCAAAAAAACCCAACCAATCAAAAGTGTGTCCCAAGGGTTTGAAATAACATTTCATTCAAATAGTAGATAAATGTTTTGTTCCACCTTCTGCTGAATTTGGTCTTGAAATGTAATTTATAGATGTAAAATTGGAATGTTTCATTTGGGACAAGATAAAAATAAATTGTATAAGATGTTTTTCTCTTCTTCTTTTTCATCATCATTTAGCTGATAATAATTTCTCTGTTCTGTTTTTCCCAAATTAGCATTTTCCCAGAAATACGTTACTAGTCCACATTTAAGCCACTTCTATAAGGAGCTTAAACTGTGGGAAGAGAGTAATTTTTTCTTTTCTTTCCTATATCATGTCCACAGCCATCACACACTGCATGGCATTTTCTTTTTCTGATTAATTCTCTAATATTTTTCCTGATTATTCTTCTCATGAGACAAAACATCGAACACAGCATACAATTTCCAAAAGATATGAGGGCCCATCTTCAGAAAAAACCTACAGGTAGAGTAAGCCAGAATTAGATACATAACTTTAGAGGAGGCATCTAATCCCATTCAGGCACAACTCATGCTCAGGACACCAAAGTTCACCTGGAACAGACTCCTGATACGTAACGTAGGAATTTGGTCTCACTCCCAGAGATGTCCCCTCTGTCACCTCCTGCATGAGGGTCCCACCCTGCCCTGGCACCAGTCCATTTATGACTCTGATACAGCAAACCCTGTGAGCAGTGCTGTCTGTGAAGGAGCTCAAGCAGCATTACCAGAAGAAGAAATAATTCAAGGCATGCCCTCAGAAAGCTCAGTTGTTCATACTCCTCCAGGGCACCTCCGCATAAATGAAACTTTCTTCTATATCTGGGTATCTCTGGAGGGAGGGCTCATACAACTGCCTACACATGGTCTCTCATGAGGATATCTCAGTGGGTGTGGGCTGACATAAAAGGTATAATTTATGCCTAAACTTGTGTCACCACATCAGCCAAATTAAATGTCAAGGGAAACTTATTTCAAGGAGTCAGGGAAACACTGTTTGCTGGGAAACCTAAGCATGCAAAGACAGACCTAAGTAACTGCATAAAGATTTGCCAGTATCAGATGGAATAATAAAGTTCCAGGCATGAGATAAGTGAAAGCTGAGATAATGAGACCTATCTTGTTACCATACTGTCTGTAAAATGACAATAAAATTCAGTAAATTAAATTATATTCATAGGTGGCATTTAAAATCATCCTGAAGATTAACAGACAAGATATTTACAAAAGGCTTTTGAAAATATATTCAATATATCCAGAGGTAGTATGAAGTCTGGAAAGACTTTCCTTATGAAAGACAGGAACAATTATCAAATCATCATATGCTTGTTTATTACCAGAAGTCTTCAAGTTTTGTAAATCAAACATGACAGCAAGTTTTTAAATCTACATTCAATGACCTATTCACTCTGTCTTCAGATTTCTACCAATTTATAAACTCTATCATGCAACAGCTGAAATAACAGACAATTCCTACATCTAATCTGACAGCATGAGTAATAAAGACAGTATTTTTTCCAGTTGCTGACTGCCTCATACCCGTGCAATGGTGAAAATGAACACGTTTTGACCTTTTCAGCCACTGCTATGGCCTAAAGCAAAGAAGACTGGTGACAAGAAACAGTTGGGGAGAGAAGAAAAGGAAGAAACAGAATCGCACACTTGCCCTGCTGGGAAGGTGCTGTGAGGGAATGGTTTCTAAGGCCACTCGCTGTCAGGTTTCTCAGTGTGTTTCTTTGCATGCTCAAATTAAGGCTTTATTTGTAGTTAGCTGCAGTTTGTCTCATAGGCTTTCATGACTACAATAGGTTTTCTTCAACCCAGTGAACATAATTAGGTATATTTTTATATGCTAATGTTTAGAAAGGCAATTACTCTAATTGCGATGCAAGCCATCTCTAAATTCCTGAAAAACACTTCTAGCATACACAAGATATATAAAATATGTCTTTGGTCTTTGTGGTTGGTCTCTTCTCTTCTTCTGCTACCTGTTTACAAACATTCCAGAATAAGCCAGGTACATGCAAAGAATATAGATGAGTCTTTGTTGTCCATGTTCACTGTGTAGCAAAACCCCAGGCACTCTAACAGGAAAGACACAGGACTGATTAAGGGAATTCCCCCTGGGTATAAAGATTTCAGCACAGGTTCTACAGCAAATACACCCCAAGGGCAGCAGTTCTGCAGTTGGCCAATAAAGGCTGTGCAGTAAGGACCCAGGCAGTGATGGTCTGTAGCACTAGGAACTCAGGCTTCTAATGCTTCCCTGTACCATGGTGAATCTACAGATCCAAGGAATCTGTGGCTAGATACTAGGAATTAAGTGTCTTGTAACACTGGGGACAGTTTTGTAGACCTAAAAAGGTGCTTGGTTCAATACATGATCTTTCTCTTTCCTTCTTTCTCCTCTATTCACAATCTCAATCACAGTGTCATTTTTAACCATTTCTACTGCTTCCTTTTCTGCCTACCCCTAACTTTGAACAGAGAAGGTGACAGAGCAAAGCCTGCCTAACTTGCAAACTTGGGAGTAACACAAAATAATTAATTTCAGATATAAAAGTCCTAAGCCAAACATCAAGGTGACCTTTCCATGCATTTTTCAAAATCTTGTGTAATTATTTCATCAGATGCTCTTATTGTGACTATTGCCTGAGGTCTGCAAAACTCCTGTACTAGCTGTCAATACTTCTGCAAGGATTTCTCTTGGGGAATATATGCTGTAGCTTGACAATGTGAGCCAGCTTCTCTGTTTTCTTTTGACAATAAATAATTGATCACTGATGCTCTCAGTACAACTCTATTCTTCCTCTAAGTTGGCAGCGAACCACATCCCTCATGAGCATTACTCACTAGGACATGCCACTCCCATGGTGCACTGTCTCTCCTCTTTTCTCCAGAAGGAGAGAAGCCCCTGAAAAAAGAGCCCATTAGGATTGTTGGGCCTTCTTTTCACGCATCAAATCAAATGGAGATTGCAAAATCCAGACTTTTGCCTTTAGAGTTCATAATCTGGTCTTCACTGAACTGATGGGTAAAATCTCAGGTCATCTGCCTGCTATCTGGTTGTGTTATCCAACAAAAAGTGCCTAATGTTCCAAGAGATTTTCACAAAATAAAAAAAAAAAACCACCCTAGACTGATTATCACACTGATAGTGGTTTTTCATCCCAATCTTGTTACAAAGGGGAAAACAAACAGCACCCTTGCTTTTGCCCAATAGTATGTGCTGAGTACGCCAGCAGACTGGCCTAGTTCTGACTTCAGCTACTGTCTTTTTAGTATTTACAAATTACCAAGTGTATTTCTTCTAAGCAAGCTCAATCAGAAAATTTCCATACATTTCAGGTCAATGTCACTTAACTAGCTGTCACAAAAAGGACCTAACCCGTGGCTATTTAATACTAGATAAAAAAATCATTGTTTGAAGCTGGTGCTGCACTCTAGAATGCCAAGTATCATGACTACTGCTAAATGTCTGCCTCTGTCATTAACAGAATATAAATATTTGCTGTCCATCAGCAGCACAGGTAAGAGAACAGAACTGAGGAATTTCTGAAGGAAATTATTAAGACTTATTAGGAAACTATAATGCTACAATAGCAAAAATGTATTTTATTTTGTGGAAAAATAGAAAATAAGCCATGTGGAGATCTCACCACAACTTAGTGAACAGAAAAAGACTGTTTTGTATACGCCAGTCTATCAAGTCATTAAAATGTGATAGACAAGGTCTGAAATAGCGGAAGTGAAGCACTATTTAGTCATGTTTAGATAAAATAAATACAGGAAATGCCTGTACCAAAATTGCTGAATCCTGATCCCAGAATAGGTACAGTTTATGTAACAGCAGATAAATCTGCATATTTTCCATTTTTTAACCTATTTACCATCTTCAGAATGTTTCTGCACAGCTCTAACCAACTACGCTTTATTTTACACCATCTCTTTATTTTGGAGACACGTATTTTCCTGTCACATTTCCACCTAAATGAATTTATCACACTTGAAAAAGCTCTGTGTGCAGAATTTGCTTTATCACAGCCTCCCCTTGATATTTCGACAAGAAGAAAAACGCAACCAACTCTCTGAAATCATGCCAAATAGCAGACTTGGCTACCAGATAGAAAGCCAACTATAAGACTGCACCACAAAAAATCTCATCCAAGGAAATTAGAGCATGAGCACTGATTAAGCAAATTATACAGCCTATTCTGCTCCATCTAGTTTAAATATAGAAATGCCATCATACGGCTTTTCAATGCTGTCTCCTAGAGAAATCCACTCAGGAAATGCACTTGCGCGGTAACAGGACTTGGCTGGGAGGGGTGGGAAGGATTGCATACACTTAGAAGAGGACAAAAAAACCAAATTAAGAACAAAGAGTCCATTTGATTTATTATACTTCAATTGTGTAAGCATAGTGTAGATAATGTATTTAACAGGAAAAAAATACTTAACTGCCTTTAACATCAAGTTCAAGTTTTTGAAAGGGGCTGAAAAAGAGCTTCATACATTTCCATATTTACTTTTTCACCATGATATCTTTAAAATCAAATGATGATGTCACCAACAGTGCTTCAAATTCAATATAAGCTCATAAAATAAAGATGTGCTCTCCTTTCTCCCTCTTCCATTATCACATGTAGGAGAGAAGCATCAAATCATACCTAAGCTGGAATTTGCTGAACAATGCAGTGACAGAACAGAACCTCATTCCTCTTCAAACTGTTCTGCAACACTAAGAATTGTACACCTGCATCTTTATTAGCAAAGCCAGCAGATACATCTCAAAAACAAAGAGCAGAACAACTAAGAAAAATGTGCTGTTTTAACATAATTTTTTCTTACCACTACAGCCAACCTTTAAACTTACATTAACAGGACTTAGATGAAATCAAGTCTAGAATCATCTCTTGGGTCATGCACAAGAGGAAGAACAATTTCCTAATGTTCCAGGTGCAAAATAATTCCTTTTACCTTCAGACAGTCACACCTCTTATTTTCACATAACACTATTATAATGAGCAGAGAAACAAAGATGTGTTCTTTCAGATGATCTCAGTTTGCAAGGCAGATAACAGGAGACTCAGAAATACAGGATGATGCTGGTTTTGTTCAGTTCCTCACCTGGGCAGCTACAGGCTGCCTCCTGCAGTTTTTCCTCTATATTGTGCGCACCCCTGACTGATCTTCAGCATTTTTCTGGAGCAGAGCTTCAGCTGAGACAAAAGGTCATATCTCAAAGAGAGATATGTGGAAAGTGCTTTGACAGAACAGTAAATTCTGTAATTGTGGCAGCAGAAGCATCTTCTGATACCTTCTGATAACATATCTTAGCCAACTATCACACTGGAAAAGCAAGGATTGTGTGTACTTAGCAAGCTGGAAGTCAGCAAGAACCTCTAAACCAAGTTGCTGTTTCACCCTGAGACTGCCACCTTGAAAACACAAAAGGCCTGATTCATATGACCTACATATCTTTGCATGAATGTAATGAAACAGACTTCATCTGAAAAAATTCACGAGAAACTAGGTGTGTGCTGCTGAGATAGAGAAAAACTGGAAACCTCCTACTACAGGCTGTGCTCTGACAATGGGCTGAAATCACACTCCTCTGTAGTAAAATTCTTTAAGTTCATTATAAGGTCTCTGCAGTAGCTAAGTCTTAAAAATAGGTTAAATGACAAATTTGCCTTATGAGGACACTGTGCATAGCAGTGGCTTTATTCATGGTTATAAACAGTTTCTTTTCTTCCCTCCCATTACATATATTTTTAAAGGAAATTAGAAACAAAGAAAAAGCTGTTGAGCTGATCTGTAACTCTGCTTTTCAAATTTATAACCTCTGAACACAGAAGTAATGTTCATCTCGAAATTTTTCTGGAAGGAAACTCTGGGTTAAATATTAATTCCTCTACAATCAATAAAAACCTCTTAAGTAGTTCAGTGGGGTCAATCTAACACTGCTTTTTGCTTCTCACAGAAACAAGCACACATCATCTAACATCAAAGGCTTCCTTTTCATGAATAATTCTCCAAACTGTTTCTATTCAATTGTGCATAACAATAACGAGGATATTTAATAAGTGTAAATAAGTAAACATACAATTTCCCTTATAATATTAATCTTTCTTTAAAGCTTTTTAAATATTATTTTGATTACAGTGTCAGCTGCTTTAAAAGCAGTTTGTGCAGCTCACTCAGGAACGCTGCAGAGAAATCAAAGCAAGTACAATACAAAATAAGAGGGGAAAATGTAAAGACAAAATAAACAATTATATTTCAGGAAGTATGATTGAACACAGGTGATTTCTTCCAGTGAAAAAGCATGTATTCTGACAGAAAATCACTCACAATCAGACTGATATCACCTAAGAGGAACCCAAAATACATGGGCCTCCAATTCACCTGCAGTCCTTGCAATGGCCCCACAGGAATTACTTGTCAGCACTTGTCAGCATAAACCTCTCAAGGGTCAAGCTGCTCCTCAAATCTGGAGTCCCCTTCATGTACACTGCATTATAATATATGCAGGAGTTCACAATAATTTTTCAGCTATTTTTCTAATACAGTGTTTAGTTACACTGTTTTACATCCACATTTACAGTCCAACATGGCATGGCTCTCAGGTCTGAAGTTCCCTACAAAAGACCTCTTAATAGCCTGTTAAACATAATCTCTTTTTGTACAACAGGATATTTTCTGAAGATTTCAAAATGTATTGGAAAGGAATGATTGACTTTTATCAAACTGAAGTGCAAACATTAGTAACAGTGATTCAGCTGTGCCATAACATAAGGATTAAGTAAACTGCATGAACAAACTGCAATGCAACAGCCTTATTCGGATGGGGCAGTTTTTAAGGTTTGTCCTACAGACTGAGATCAGTGCAAGTGATTTTCCTCAAATCTTCAGACAATTTATTTTGCTGTCAGTGCTGCAGCTCTGACCTGGAGTCCTGCTGTGACTGTTTGTTGTACAACTCTTTCCTTAGGCAAAAAGTAAAGTAACAGTATTCCCCTTCAGCTTAGCTGTAGAAACATTTTCAAACCTCATGACAAGAGGGGACAACAGTGAGGAATGGAGGCACACAGGGATGAGAAAGAAGAAAGTCCCCACTGGAAGTCAAATGTTAGAAAGAAAAGTAACAAGAAATAAGAAGGAAAGGACTGAAAATGGGTGGAGGGCAGGAGGGGAGTGCAATATATAGCCTAAATGGACTCCTTCAACCCACTGGAGTTGTCACAAGGAATGAAGAGACTACTACAAGGAAGAGGGCACACTATGAAAAAAAGGACAAAAAAAGAGAGAATGTGATGCAGCTTATGGATAAGTCTAATAAACTCCCTCCTCTCTCTTTTTGCCACTCAAGAAGCAATTCACAGAGTGACAGAAACACTAGGTTGGAAAAGACCTTTGAGATCATCAAGCCCAGCCTATGACCTAACACCACCTTGTCAACCAGGCCATGGCACTGAGCACTACACCAAATCTTTCCTAAATACTTCTAGGGACAGTGACTCCATCACTTCTCTGGGCAGCCTGTTCCAGTGCTCAGTAACCTTTTTTTGGGAAGAATTTCTTCCTAATGTCCAACCTAAACGTTCCCAGGTGCAGCTTAAGACTGTGTATTCTTGTCCTATCTGTTGATGTCTTAGAAACAGGTATACAATTCCATGACAGGCAGAAGCCTGGCTCCTTAAATTTGGCTGGTGTTGAGATAGTTTAGGTTTGAAGATTATGCAGATTAACATGAACAGCACACAAATCAACAAGTCTGTGCCAATTATCCAATCACAATCTTTTTCTATTTTTTGCTCTATTTTCCATAGTGAGGCATGCTAAATGTTTTCAATATTTTTCATTATGTTGCTCTGGGATGCAAATTATAAAGAAAAATTAGAAGAAAATATAATATGTGAGTTTTAAAGGATTAAAACAGTAAACACTAGGCAGAGTCCAAACTGCTCTGTGATTCTGAAGAGTGACTTGGTTAAAGAAATGATGAAACATTCTCACAGATTAATTCAGTTGTGTAAAAAAAAAATCCAAATTCTTCTAGTCACCATTTAAAAAATTACTCAAATTCTGGATTTTTTCCAATTGAGTTGGACATCAAGTATATAGCCTAGTTTTACTAGCTGACACTTCTGTGTGGGGGAGAAATTTTGTATTAAAAAGCATTGTCAATATTTTATTAAATATTTAAGTATTGTAAGCATTAAGTAATAAAAGTATTTAAATATTTTATTAATTATTTGTATTATCTGCTTTTGTTTTCTATTTATTTCATTTTCTGAAGGGGTGTTTCCTTCACAGTACAATATATAACCACAAAAAATGATAAACTTGATTTTCATTCCTCATTATCAGTTTTCATCCTAACTACCTGCAATCTGTCATGCTATTCATCATCAAGATTAGAGCAGCATTTGAGGTATGCAGTGGGGCTCAGTAATGAAGATGCACTGTGGAATTTCTTAAGTGAAAAAAATACTAAGGAGATTTTAAGGCTAAATACATGACCAAAAGAGAAAAATGAAACAAGAGGAACATGAGAAAAATGAAGACACAAGATAATGAAGGGTAAACTACAGAACTGAGCAATAATCTCTCCAGAAAAAGAAAGAGAGTGTACAGAGAATAACATTACATCACTCTCCTTCTTTGTCAAATAGAGTCCTGAAATCAGCTTAACTGGGGGGCCAGCTTTGCTAAATTCTACACACAAAATAAAAGGTCAGATCCTGTCTCCCTCCTCCCAGATAGAAATGTCAAGAGTGCAGCTAGGGGCAGGATGGAAGCAGGCAAGTGACACAGCACAAAAGATGCAGAATGGCACAATTTAGTTAAACTCAAGATGAGAATGTTTCACCAGAGATTTTTCTTCACATAAAGCAAGTATGATTACATCAGAGCATGAGCTAACTGAGAACAAGAAGTTCACAGCTTTGGCATTCATTGTAGGACAGACCTCCAAAGGCTGAAACAAAAATGGAAAGAGTTTCTCTTTCCCATCTATTTATTACACTCTTGCACTGAAGCTGTACCACCACAAAGGGATGCAACTAATAAAAAAACAGAGCCAACCCTGTCACAGTCAGAGATTTAACTAGATATAATCAGATTCAAAGGGACACAGCTGTTAAGTTTACATAGGACTACACAAATGATGATTATGATGATGATGAGGATGGAAGACTGTAAACAATCACCTATAAGGGAAAGAGAAAAGGGGGTGCTGAAGACTCACTAACAGACCTTTGAAGTTAGCCACATGCTATGGGTGTAACAACACAGCAGTTCTCCAAGGAAATTTAGGAAGCATATTCCCCATCAGAGGGGCAATGAGTAAAGCTGATTCTTGCACTAAGACAACTTCTGTCAGACTACTAAAAGATATTCTGAGTGAAAAATCTGTGGCATTTAGGTTGTCATTCTGAAAGATCTAGCTTTTACAAGAGTATTCTAAAACTTACATTTGGTTTTAAAAGTTATCTATTCAATAGACAACTTACTAGAAACTAATATAATTTTCTGAACTTTTATGTTTCCATTCCAATGGAGCAAACAGCCATTTCTTCTGGGTTTCCCCTTGCACATGGCTAAAAATAATTTCATTAGCATACTGAAATCTCAACCTAACCACTAGATGGATAGATTTCATGAAGTCAGGACATACAGTAATAGATTATCAATTTTGGAAGTAAAACATTGTTCTAGTCCACTGTTTTCAACTGTTCACTTCTTATATATATTTGTATTTCCTGCTCATACTTTATGGAATCATGTTTCATTTGTTTATTTAAAGGATGAAATAACATTATTAAACACGTCTGGGGAGGTCCCAACACCTGCTTCTCATGAGCCCTGGCAGTTCTTGTTCTGAACCAATTGGAAATGATGTATTACAAGGAATAGTATTTACACAAAGCAAACAGCAGTACTAGATAAATACACAGTAAAATAACGCTCATGTATCAGGTTATCTACAGCAATAGAGATGTAATTCAGGAGAGGTTTTCAGAGTGTATACTAGTAGCAGAAGGATGATGGTGGCCAGTAAAGCTGTTTCAAGCTACCAGAAGATGAAAGCCAAAAGTGACAAGACTTTGTACTCAACTGACACTCTTTGTTGGAGCAGCAGTCCCAGCAGACAATTTGATTGCCTTTTCTCTAACTTTCACAGAGCTGTTTTATCTAGCTCTCTTACTATAGCCCCTAAACAGTAAAAAGAACAGTGACACACATGCATACAAAGAACTCCTAAAGTGGTTCTGTCTATAGTAGGAAATGCTACTAAGAGCTTGACCCAAATCAACTCTGAATTTATCAGTATGTTTTAGAAATTTCTGAAAGATAAAAGATGTATCCCCTTAAAACTATAATTCTCAGTGTCACATGTTAGGCTTTGCTTACTAATGAGAATTAGTATGATTGATGTCTTCCTTTACTGTCCTCCTCTCATGCTTTGCAGCAGAATGGTCAAACCTCTGCAGCTAAGGCATCTAGAGGCCAGTTTTGTGGTGGCCCCTTGCCACACATCCCAGGCCATACTCTCCTGCTGCATGGACAGGTGGCAGAGTTCAGTGTGCAGACACTGCAACAGCAGCACAAGACACTTGCCATTAAGCAGTATAGTGGCCAAACAATTGCTCCTCAGCAATTGTACCTGACAGGGAAAAAACTGTAGGGCAAATAAAAAGAAACTCTGGTCCTGGCATGGCCAGGTGGGAACTAGGGTTATCCACAAGGGGCTCTTCAACTTAATCACCATATTGTGAACACAGCCCAGCAGAATGCTACTGAATTAAGCGCTTAGCATTTGTAAAACGCTTCAAGATACACAGATTAAGGATCACATACACACAGTATTATTCTGACATTGCATTTCTTCAGGAACAAATAGCACTGTCCATAACTGGGCTGGTATCTCTTTAAATCTAGATCATTAGAGCTCTCCCGAGATCCCCATCAGTGTACAAAGAACCACTCATTTGATTATTGTACAATACAAAACCCCCTGCATATATCCACAATGATTATATATTCAGTAAAATCCCTTTAATGTCAGCACATCAAATGTGTTTCCGTTGAGATTTTGCATTCATTTTCACATTCAAGTGAGTTTTGTCTTGCCTTCTCATCTCCTATACTTGATCTCTCTCTTTAAACTTGGCATTTCTAGCAACCTCTCCCTCCTAGGTCTTAAAAGTAAATTCTTTTCTCTGCTTAATAAGCAAGAGAAAAGTTTATAATTCCTACTTTATGTACAACATCTGGCAGTGTAGAAAGATCCTGTGCAAGTCTTACAAAGGCAGCAGAAAAAAATAGCTGAGAATCCTCCTGTATGGAAAACAACTCAGCAGCACTGGCTGTAACACCTATTAAATATTATATGAAAAATCAGTAGACTTCCTGGCAGAGCATGGTAAAGTATGTAGGATTTGACTGCTGTATAGCAACACAGCACTGAGAGAGGGCATTTCGTCAAACATTAATACCAATCTCAATCTGCTTTTCCCTACATTGAATAAAAAATGTCAAAATAAATATGGCAGGAGTCTATGTTTCCACACATTAATATTTTGGGTGATAGCCTACACAAAGCATCTGCAAAAAAATAACCTTCCCTATTTAACTGGCAAGTGAGCTGAAGGTACAAAATTTCCCAAAGCACCAGAATTACTTAACCACGCTGCATTTAGAGCAGTAACTTAGGCCTTGCAGAAACTACACTGCAATGATGTTCAGTGAACCCAGGAACATAATTTAAAGATATTAAGCATTCAGAAACAGTTACCTAAGTGCTGTGCCTCTTAAGAATCCCACTAGAAGCATGACAACCCGGGGCTACCATGTGAGGTTAAGATCTATCTTTACCAATACTCCAACTCCAATAAGAGGGTGATTAAATGAAGATGACCTCCTATTTCAACACAGCCCTAAAAAGGAGAGCCATGATGGTGAAGTTCACCTTTGCAATGACAGCTCATGGCAAGGCCAACTGAGACAGTGCCAGGAGTGATCTTACAGTAGCATTAGAAGCTTCATTTAGTTGTCCAAGGTATTTCACTCAGTTGTCCAAACAGAAAGCAGACTAGTTGAACATGGGCCCAGTGATGCAAGAAGAAAACTTGTTTCCCTGATTACACACTGGTAGACAGCCCTTCCTCATGGACTGTGAAGAACAAAAGTAAGATCAGAAGGTATTTGTCTTCCAGTGATTTTAAATTGCTTGAACTTTTCCTGTTAATAAAGCAATTTTGCTTTCAAAACCTTTTCATAACATTCTTCAGTCATTTGTTAACACTCATCTATCACATGCTCCTTAAGGATGCAAAGCCTTCAGGAGGAGCCTGGGGACGAAGTATCTGAGATATTGTCAGTGTCTGAAGCCAGAACTAATCAGTACATGGAGCCTCAATAATTGTCAGGTTGTTTTACAGCCCATCTGCTAAAGCACTGCCTAAAAAGGAATCAAACACCTACAAAAGCCTGTCCAACATGTTTGTGGAAATAATAGCCAAAATTAACTTGGAATGTTGCCATGCACTTACATAAGGTTAGGGCACGATGTGGTGACTTGTCGGTACTGATATTTATTCAAGTGAAATAAAGTGCTATTCATGAGGTAAAAGCCAACCCAATGTTTTATTCAGCGTTAAAATGCTTTTTCCAAAGAGGATGGCTTTTCCAAAGTAGTAAGTGCTGGGCCAGTTCTGTTTTGTTTAATGTCAGTGGCAGCTTCTGAAACAGCAGCGATAACTTCAACCATTATTCTGGGCTATTCAGGGAACTCCAGTCTGCCAAGCCAGCACTGTCTCCCAAGGACAGAAGTATGGCTAAGGGTGAGCAAGCTGGCACAAAAACAGGAACTTGGGTGCAAAGGTAACCAGAGATAGACAAGGCTCTCCTGGCTATATGGGAAACCACCAAAAAAGGACTGGGAGGAATTTCAATTACAATTGCATTATAACTAAAAAAATTCTTGTCCAGCAGCATCACAGGGACTATATATTCATCACAGGCCTCCATTCTGTCCAAATCCAGCATAACATACCTGGAGTAGTAACCAGTAACACTTTGGTTAGACCAATACTTTAATCTACCATGTGCATTTTATTTTTTTTTAATACATTCTTACTGAGTTATTGCTATTGTTCCACAACATTACGATTTAAATTACAAGGGTACATGATACATACAGCTGATATTGAGCACCAATTGTTAATGTTAAAGAGGTACTATTGCGTATGTCTCATTACTGGGCCATGCAACCAACCCTATAAATTTCCAGGAGAACCAGGCCTACGAAGACAATGACAACCTGCCCAAGGAGCATTGCTATGCAACAGTAAGAACTGGCCAAAACACTTCTGTGATGTGTTTTCCAAAATCTATCTTGAAAATCACTGAAAAACCAAGTCCCTCCCTTCTGTGTCCTTTTAAGACATGACAGAAATCCCCAATATCAGTAAAATCAAAGCTACTACTTAAAATCAGGAAGTCCTGAGAGAGTAATGAACCCACTGAGACTTTCATGTTAGCTACAGAAGTTATTGCAGCTTCACCTTTTCTAACCTTGAAATTATAAATAAAAGTTGTAACAAAACATTTTTTTAATGTTTTTTCCTCCTAACATTGTAATTCCTACTTCAACAAACATCTCACATGCTAAGCTTTCATTAAGTACAACTCTATCTAATGTACTTCTCAAGGAGCTCAAGTCAGTAATGGACGTAGTTATTCAATACCACCCTCTTAGATCCTTTTTCCTCCCTCCTGTAGTCAGTCTTCATCAGCACCTAATTACCTGTATTCCCAGCTTTACAACTTTGTAGCAGACACTGATGACATTGAGCGGCAACACAACGTTAATCTGTTTAGACCTCTTTTCTTAGAATTCTCTTTCTGAAGAACCAGCACAAATCCCAATTACATCCAAGCCCCTCACATCTTCCCATGCAGCCCATGGCCACAACTCAAAACATTCTACACAACAATGGCCTAAGCCCTGCCAGCCACTGGCTCCTACTCCTGTGCCCATGACATCTTCTTGGCCTGTTTTGCAAAGGTTGGGAAGGGGGCCCTACCATGAACCGGCATCAGCGAACAGATTTGGGTCTTTTAGAAACTGCCACGCAGCCAAGAAAGAACAGCCAGAAAGGAACATGGCAAGTGTTGAGACAAAATTTGCCTCTGCCCTGTAACATGAGAAACTATCTACATTTACCTGCAGTAGACCAGTTAGATATTTATAAAAGTAACCAAAGCATACTACAAACTTCTAAAAAGCAACACAGCACTTGGTTTTGCTTTCCACTATTACATAAAGTTGTTTTTACATCCCAGAAATAAAATTTTAGCAGCCTTTCAATGGAAACAAAGATGCATATGTATGCACATGCTGCATACACTCTACTCCATACTGCATTTCGGAGTACCTCACTGAACTGATTTAATTGACATCAGCCAGAAAAGAAAAATATAACACGAAGGTGACTCAAGACCTAGCTGTATGATCTTTCTTCTAACTAAAAATAATTTTTTCATTGAAAGAAAAGCTCAAATGACAGTTGACTGCTGTCTGCCCTGAATTTTCATGCAATGTCTCATTGTCTCCAACTGTATGAAGATGAATATCCAGAATAATCAATCATTCCCAACTGTATGTCTTTCAGATCATGGAGCACATTAAAAAAAAAACAACCAAACACTGACTGCAGTTGCCACCCATAGTGCTCTGCCTGTCTACACGGCTGAGAGAATCCAGGTACAAGAGGTTGCCCAGATATCTCACTTCTACCAAGCTTCCTTGTTCAGAAGAGAGTCCTTGGGAAATAACAACAGCCCTCTGGTCTTCATTCTTTCATTTTACAATATTTTCTGCTCTTCAGCACACAACTACTGAGACAAGAAAATTAGTGAAAGACCTTCACAGGAGCCCCACACTGACACAAGACTCAGTCAAAGGGTATTTCTAGAGCATTCTTGAGAATTATCTTAATTCTCATGAGCTGTAACATTGGATCACACTACTTACAGAGGCAAAGGTAGCAATATCAAACTCATACACACCAAATGGAACAGTCTCTTCTCTTAACAAAGCACTATCAAGACTTTCAAACTCCAAAGTAAAATCAAACTGATCCAAGCTGTGCTTCTTTCTGTTTCCTGATACCCTACTCCACGGTATTTTCTGCAGCAGAGTGAGAAGTGTTCCTAACAGTTCTACAGTAACTGTACACTGAGTCTACCCATTACTTTCCCTCCCCATATGGACTGTCCTAGAGTACCCTGTAGAGCAAATAGTAAAATCTAAATATTAGGTTGTCTTTCTGATCCATCATAGTATAAAAATGGACAGGCATTGGGTCTCAAAATCTGAGAGCAGATTTCATCAGCAGCCATTCACTGGAATTTAAAAAGAATGCAGCAAACAAACAGAGGCAGGCAAAAAGAACAGTGCAGCAGCTGCATGGTACAGGTACAGCCACCAATGAATGACCATAAATCCAGCCTCCTGGTTTTGCCCAAGTGAGGACCTGGGGTTTTATTCCATGATTTAGAGCATGTCCTCTTATTTATTTCCAGAGAAGAAATTTAAACTGAATCTGTGGATGCATGTAAGGATTTAGTCATCTTCAGACTATCTCTAAGGATAAAAGTGGTAATGAATGTATCTAAAAAATCACCCAACTCCTTGTCCTCCCCTGCAACTCCCCCTGAAGCACTAACTGAATAATTTGCCAATTAAAAACTAGACAGTACACAACTTTGCCAGCCACTCATTTGTAAAAAGACACAGGGCACCCATTTTAATGCTGCAGTCACATTTTAATCAAATATTAATCTTCAGAGGTTTTGAAGGGAGGAGATATGCTCTCTTTGACAAGCCAATTCTTAAAATATTTTTTTTTGCTTTAGCAGTTAACAGGTCAAACGAGAATGCAGCAGGCAAGTCATGGACTAAACAGCACTTTCAACAAAAAGGACTCAGCAACATCAAGCAAGTGTCAGAAAGCACAAGCTGAGGGGGATGGGACAGTAAGCAGGACATGCATTAACTGTTTAGGTTTGCCATTGTCCAATTGTTTTTGGATATTGTGCATGACAGCGCAGGTCATCCACTGGAGCAGGAACCTTCAGACTAGGGGCTGCAATAGCTCAATGCCTCCTTGAAGCCGAAGTTCCATGAGGAAATGTGACTTGATCTAATTTTGGAATCTGGAAAAAAGACAAACATCAGGAAGGAAGTTTAAAAAAAAAGTTTAAGTCCTTTCAAAGAAAGAGGAAACTCAAACCAGATAAATTCTAATAGCAGTAAGTCACCATCAAGCTGCTGCGATGTCTCTTTGAGAACAGCACGTAAGAATTGCTTGTACCTCTGAAATATTTGAGACAGGGAGCAGGAAGTCCCTACAATCTTTGGATGGGTTTAGCCCAATGGTTTCCAGTTGTCTCTGTATGTACTGGTAGTTCATACAGACCTTCACTTGTGTATAACACACACAGCTCTGCTATGTGCTCACAGAGCTCCACACTTTCCATTTCAGACACTCCTATCTATAGAATAACCTTTGTAACAGAAGGCTGGAATACTCCAGACCCCACAGACAATTAAAGCTAACAGACAGGAGATCTGTCAAGAAAAAAGAATCTTAACAGAGGAAACTACTTCCATCTTTCTGAGATAAAGAGATAAATCCCTAACTCCACATGAATTCTTCAGTACAGTGCATGAACTGTCACTGAGAACAACTCTCTGTAGGGGCCTGCAGGACTGCTTTGGTCAGTGGGGGGTATTCAATACAGCCTCACCCAAAACTTCAGCTAACAACAGGATCAGAAGATCAATCAGTTCCTGTGTTTCACCTGGTAAACACAAATCTCTGAGGGACATGTTTGATGAATCAATTATCATTTAACATGTTCAGTATTTAAAAATTATTGGATCACAGAAGAATGAAATTAAGACTTTATTAGCCAAGTCCCAGCTATAGAAGAGTAAATCCTCATTATGCACTAAAATGGTCTAATTTATATTAGTGTCTTTCATATGGGTGATGGATGCATGTTGACCTCAATGACGCCAGAGGGCAAAGGTTTCCTCCCATTCTCACTTTGTCTCTCCTGTCTTCTTCCTCTTTCCCCTCCTCCCTCCCTCCCACCCCTCTTTTTCTCTGAAAGCCCTGTATAGAATTTATTTTGAGCCAGAGGAAAGGGGGAAGACAGGCACAGCAAAGAGGGCTACTACCTCCTCCTTCCCTCATCTCTTCTCCTCCTGCACAGTGGCAAGTCAAACTGTAACAGCAAATTGAGAGAAGGAAAATGAACAACGTAAACCATTTTTAAAACACCCATTCTGAAATCTTAGAATTATCAAACATAATTGAATGGAAAAGAATTCTAGCTAGTCTTTTTAAAAAGAAAGAACATTGGCTTTAGGTTCTACTCCCACTATGGGTATGAAATAGGCACAAGAGTCAATGAGATTTAAGATACAAGTAGAGGGAAAAATCCATATACCGATCTTCTACCATATTGCCATTACGGAACTTCAAGTACAACTTCTCCTACAAATATATTCCATAAGCTTCAAACCTTTTAGTATACCCAAAGACAGTCTATCCTCTTTTGCTTTAATAGGGTTCAACATTCCTGTGATCAATACTGAATTCATAAAGTAAACAAGGTCCAGCTGGGTAAATAATGAGAACAAACACACCTTAGGAAGTGGTTATTTATCCTAAATCAACCCTCAATTAACATTATATCTTGTTTCTTGCAATCAATGTAGTGCTGGAATTTCACATTTCAGCAATACAAATCCATGTCTTCACCACAAATGCTAATTATAGAGTTCAGCTGCTGCTTCTTCTCTAAGTAATGTAGCAGTGTTCTCATACAGGCTATGAGTGTTGTCAACTCACCTATATTTCCAGCTGAGTAAAGTATCTCACGCTCCCGACTGGGGTGCTACGCAGGGCTGCTGTATGGCCTTTCAGGGAAAGCAGGAGTGAAGCCCACCAGTAGTCATATTTCTGCACTGCCAAACTCCTGTGAAACCATGGCGCAGTCAGTCTGTAAATTCTCCCTCTGATATGTGCATGTCAGTGCTAAATCTCTGCATCTGTAAAACACTTTGGGATCCCTGACAAAGAAGGACTCTATGCAAAAGGTCAGATGAATAACTTTCTTCTTGAGAAAAACATTTTAAAATCATTTAAACAGACATGCAAGTCTAGCAATCCGGAAATTCTCACAGCTGCTGTTTGCTACCTAAACTCTGTGCTGCTTAGAGTCATGTGTGTTCACATGATCTGCTAAGCTGGGTGCTGGGGGCTGTCTCTTGCTCCTGAACTTTTTCCTCCTGCACTTTACAATCAGTCCAGCAATGCTTTCATTGCGCAGTGCTGAGTACATGAGTATGCATGTAAACGGTATATGATGGAAGTTAGTTTACACTGGTTTATATTATATAGTTGGTTTATATTCTTCTAAATTATAACTATTCTGTCCTTTATTAGCATTTCTTCAGGAAATGAAATAAACTCATTAAAATTTCAGGACTTTTTTCTTTTCAAAACCAACCCAAAAACTAGATCTTTAGGTTTTGGTCCTTAGAATTTAGACTGCACTTTGCCTTATATAGCAACCACAGAGTAAGGAAACCATATCTTCAATTTTCATTTTCTCTAGATATGAAAATAGGTATACTGATTATCTTTAGAGAGCATCTGTATCAATTTTACTTTCCCAGAGCATATATACAGACCATACACCTCATAAAGGCTATAGTGTTTTCAAGAGCTATTTAAAGGCTTCCTGTGAGTAGCAACCAAAACATTAACTCTCTGGAAAGACATGAAGCTTACAAGCTGAAACTCTGATGAACACTTCAGTGATAAGCATTTAGAAACATAAGTAATCATTATAAGCATAACATAACTCATCAAAGTCCACAGGTCAGCCAGCTTCCTGTTTCTGTGTTGTAACAGGAACAGTGGCTTCAGCACTGGGCATTACAGGAGAATTAATGACTAGCTGTAATTAATGGCCCTGAGCTATGCCTGAGGCAATCCACTCCTCCCATCTACTCAGTAATCCCAGGAGATCCTCTAGTCTCCTTTGGAACACTAACATCTAGTTTTTAATAAAATTCTTTCTACACCAAATTTTTGGGCTTACATTATTTGGAGGACTTTATGTACATATAAGAATAAAAATACAGTCAATTAGGGAGAGCATATTGGAGTGAAAAGCAGGACTAGTGCCTTCAAGACTCAGTTCAATGGGAACAAATGTTCTCAGATAATAAAGAATACAAGTGGGCTTGTATTTCTGATCACTTGCTCTCTATATTTGAAGTGAGAGTTCTACTGCATTAACAGCTTCCTGGTAGTCTTGCAGTGTTTCTGTTCTTTCAGAAAGTCTGTCCTTCACCCCTCCTCAACCACCTTGTTTTGCAAAACCTCACTCCACCACCACTACTATCATCACTGCTGTAAAAATGTAACAGAACCTTTTGGATAGGTGCTAGGCATTTTAAAAACTGGTTATAATGCATGTACAACGAGGATAATAATCATTTTAGTCACCACTGCCATGAAGTTATTAGCACACCACAGATCTTCATTTGAAGTTAAAAAAAAAAAAAGCAGTGATATGTCATGTGTTATTTTATTCTCTGCCACAGTCTCTCTCTTCAGTTACTTTTTTTTAATCCACACCCACAAATTCCCTTTGCAAACATTTGCTGACTGCCTTTTGGCACAGACAGCAAACACATTACAGGCTTTGAGCAAAAAAAGAACTGACCGTTCTTCTCAGGTGCACTCTGTAAAACTGCAAAGGAGCCTTCAAATCTGGACCCTGGATATTCTCTTCCCTAGAAAAGCCTTGCACTGAAGAATAATCAGACTGAGATACAATCTGGAATAATGCCATGCACTACAGAAGTAATTCTTGACATAACTAGCAACGGATGAAACCGAGGTATCTGACTGCTGAGCACCACATACCAAGTCTCAGCAAGCTCAGCTCCACACTTATATTCAAATACTCTCTACTAACAGCCTACCAATAAATTAACAATCAGCAATAGTATAAAAATACTATCTTTATACTCATCACATAGTATAAAAAAATATATCTCATCACATAGTATAAGAAATTTTGTCTTATGTGTGTATAAGCTTTCAGCTTGTTTGGATGTCAAACACTTTTGGTCAAATTCTCCATTAAATGCATGCAAGGGCTGTCCAAGTGAGGTCTGTCTGGTCTGTGCATATAATCTAATTGAAAAGGACAAAGCTCTGACTCCTGTAGCCAAATGATGAAAATTTTCATTATTACATTTAATTTTTTTAAAACATTGAAAAATCTAACCGGGGTTTGTGTGTTCCTTTGACAACACAGATCCAGTACCAGTACATGGTACTGGCTGTAACATTTTATGAATTATATATCAAAACAGCAAAAGTAGTAACAGGCATAGACCAGACATATTTGCTACCTTGTTGTTTCAGAATTGTCCACAGATTACTTTAATATTAAAGCATATCCATACCACAGTCCTCTTCACTGTAAAATGGAGCTGGCAATTTTATCATCACTTAGCATGGCCTGGGGAAAATTATGCATTTGTGTACAATTATCAGTTTTCCATAGCCTTTCACTATCTGCAGATATTTTTTTGTAGCGATGGTGGTGCTCCTGAGATGGTTAACTAACTTCCCCTCAAAATAGATAAAAACTGAAATGACAGAGTTTCTGGCAAGAGAATTTCTGGCAGATGAAGCAAAGTAGGAAATGCAATTCCTGATCTAAACCAGCCCACTCTATCTCATCTGAGAGAAGGCTTGCTGCCTGGGTATTTCTCAAATGAAAAATTGCCAGGGTTTAAAACAACTGAAGCTTTCCTGTTATAAGAATTATGTGCTTTACAGATCATGATAAATCCTGACTAAAATATGAGAGAGTCAGTCTTTCAAACCATTCCTTTCCTTCAGTGAGGTTACATTTACAGTTCAGTGAGCAGACTTGGATTACAAGGTCCTTTTTCACTTGAAGATACTATTTGTATATATTGCATGAGCAGCCTTCAAGCACTGAACAAAAAATATGGGAGGTGTCTTCCTAAAGAAATTACTCAGTCCCTCAAGAATTTTCCTTCTATTATCCCTCACACCTTTCTTTCTGCTTCCTTCCTTCCTCCCACCACTCATCATCTGTCCCAGGAAAATCATGCCAGGTTATTCAATGGCCTTGTTATTATAAGAAGTTGTTATGGTACATTGGTATGCTGAGAAATGGGGTTTGTATGGTTTGTGGTGAAAAGTGCAATCTGATTCTCCATCCCTTCTGCTGAAAGTTCAACTGGAGTCATTGAGGAAATATAACAGTGGGATACAAACCTGGACTTTTAAAAAGATCCCTGGCAGCCCCGTACTGTTGACTGGGAACAAGGAACAACCACCCCATACTACTTTCCCTGCTGAAGCTGGAAAGCTAATTGGAACACAGCCCAAGTGTAGTGTGAGAAGTCACATTATAACTTCTCCCTGGCCTTAATCTCTGTCACTGATGGTAAAGGTGAATTCTATATTTTATTGCTCCCTTTTCCTTTCAGTAATTGCTCCCTCCATCTTGTAGTTATTTGTTTAGATTTTTAGTGCATAAAAATCCTGGCATTGCCACTATGGGCTCTGAGCCATCTGAGCAATCTTCTTTAAATACACTAACACATCATCCATATGGTTATCCAATATGTAACTATTTACTTTCCAGGATAATCAAAGAGGCAATAAAAACTGTTAAAAGCTTCACAAAACCTCACAAAATACTGACACCCTAATTAGGAGTCTATGATTTTCACTGAATAGCGGAGTTTTAGGCATCAGTCTGAATGATCCCCTCTTTGAACAGAACTTCATTATTATACATCTTCCTTTAAAAAGTCTTTTTTGAAAGATCAGATGAGTGGTTGTCCTTAGGAGCTACCTGTTTGAGTTCACTGTATTTTGTGCCCCAGTAGTTTTATGCCATGCAGTTCACTATGCTCTGGAAGATATCCACTTCATAGACAACATTTAGAAAGGTTGGAAAGACTATCTGAAAACTAGAAGGAGAGATACCAAGAAAACTCCTTTCAAGGATGATCTTCCTCAGTAGCTTATAATTTTTTAATGGTTTTCAACAGAGGTTCCAAAATTTCATAGAGGACTCAATCAAGGTATGGTTTGTTTTTCATAAAAGCTGTAATTGCTACTATTTCTTTTAGAGTCAATTCACAGATAATTTTTTCCCCTTTCAGAGATTCCCTGTTTCCCTAGTAGACAATGATATTTGGATAAGAGATCACTTTGTTGAGACAGCTACAAATGTATTCTCTTCACAGCATGTGCTACACTGTCTGAGGTCCAAGTCACTTATCATAATCTTCTAAGCATACTTCTGGCAGCATCTGATGCTGTTGATCAGGGCTCCTTTATACACCGTAGCTTGTAAGCTAACATTTTATGCCAGAAGTTGATTGTGAGTATTCCAGATGCAATTCCATAGATGGATTAGTGATTATTGAACTTGTGGAACAAATCAATGAGCTCTTAGGCCTGGATGCATATAGTGAGGTAGAAGCTTTTAACGCATGCTTTAAAGACCTGCAGTTCTTAGGTCTCTTGGGATACTTGCAAAATTTTGCCTCTTTTTTTATCAGAAGTGACTAAACCCAAAAAGGACTAGGAGGAGCAGGAAGATGGAAAGCCATGTCATTCCTTTTCCTGGCCACAGATTTCATAAGCTTTGGGATGGGGACACAATATACTCATTGCACCAGTACAGAAATTGACTCTCTCCACTATCATGGAACTTGAAAGGCCTCTTCTTGGGGCAATACAGTTTCCTTTTGCCACCACTAGAGATAACAGGGGTCAGACTTTCAACTTCAAGTGGAAGATGTACTCTTCTGTAGACAGAAAACTAAGAAATTATATTCAACTGACACAGTTTCAGCCCCTATGACTGTCTGTTTCCCAGGACAGCCTGTTATTTGTGTGTCATGCCGCCATAGGACTCATGCTGCTTTAAGGTTTCAGGCCCAGCCATGGCAACTTTGGTTGGCAGGAGATTTTCCACTGAACTCAGATGTAACAAGAATATTTTTATGCTGTTTTTCTAAATATCGTAAGTAGAAGCAAATTTCAGTATGCTGAAATTGGCATCAGGAGCCCCCTGCAGCTCTGAAAGTGCAGGTATTAGTGTCCATTAGCACATTTTAAAGCACAAGAAACTACTTAGCATAAATTTATTGACGAAAACTGAAGGTGAAAATGAAGACCTTGCTGGAGTCTAGTGAAAGAGCTTTACAAGTAACAGTGAAACAGGGTAGCAGACTGACAAAACACAAAATTTCACTCTGGAGGAGGAGGGTGAGCTTGTCTCGTCAAATGGAAAGTTCATCACAACCATATTCATCCCACAATAGACTTTTGTCTCTTCAACTAAAAATGAAACTTTAAAGAAGCAGTTACCTAATTCCAGTTTTGTCATATGCACTGCAATTAATTTAGCATCTAATTTAAGTGCAACTGCCTTATGAAACTTCACAGAAACACAAGGAAGCAAATGTTTGTTTTAAGATCACAACATCAACACAACTATGGAGCATCTTAGCAGATATAGGAATTCTAACTCTTCAGAATAACTTCAAACCAGGGAAGCTACTTGTTTTGTTATCTTCATCAACCTGAATAATCTTCTGCTGTTCCAATGAACACAGATGACAGAAAAAAGGATGTCTTTATTTTACCAACAGAAGCCCAGCTCCATTAAGAGGAGCCAGACTGATTATATTACTCTGTCACGTGTAAAGAGAGTATTTCAAAGAACAAAACATAGGAATCTCTGCCATGGAGCGGACAACTTAAGACCACATTGGGTACACTAGAACAGACATAACAAGATCAAAGAAATCACCATTCCTCTTTGCTTCCTGTTGCTGTACAGCTTTCCTCTCTTTTTGAGTTTATTATTTTCTAAGTCAAACTGCTAAAGCTGTGAGCTCCCAATGGCATCTCTGCTTCAGGAGCTAAGTACAACTGAGGGCCTGTGTGATCATCCATATGCACATTTGTATAAAAATAAACTCTCTACTTGATCCATGTTTCATCTGCCGGTTGGCTAGGTTGGTTATTTATTCTGCTGGGAAGAATGAGCACCCTTTTTGCAACACAGCTTTACCTTCCCTCTTCTCCATTGATGTAGGAAAGTTGCAACTACTAACAGGCAAACCTTTTGTTTTGGCTAAGATCTAAAAAAAAACACCACCACCTGTGTTACAAAATCTGAAACTGGCCTATACGCTGAATATTTGAGGTCTGTGAAGGGGATAACAGCCACACAACTATCCCTACATTTTTCAATTGCCACAAAAATAAACCATTTGTAGACTCTCTCATACAGGCTGCTTCTAAGCCTCCTGCTACTATATTTGGGTACAGTTACAATGCTATAAAATAAATAGATGTTGCTCTGTATGTTTATACCAACTTTCTCAAGGTCCTATCACTCAAGTGCCTTTCACACCTCCTTTAACGTATTTTATAATTAGTTTGTTTAAAGCCACTTTCTTTCCCTAGAAACAAGTAAAAAAACATAGAAATATTAGTGGGTTTTCATAAATGCTTCGAAATTTCCCTTGCTTTCAGACTGCACAGCAAGACCTGCTTTGGGTTTCCCTGCCTTTTTGCCTAAAGCCATGAGAGACAGCCTGAGATTCCACATCAATAGCTTTTACTACACGTTTTTTTTCTCTTAGAGCAAAGCATCACCTTAACATCTAAACAGTAAAATTCCACCTTTCCTTTTTCTTTTCCCATGCATTATTTAAACATGCTGCTCTGAATTCTACAATTAGGATACTCCTGGGTAGTTACAATCAACATCTTTAAAGTCAGATACAGCAGGAAATGTGTGCTCTCCAGGATAGTTTCACACATTTGTTTGCTGTACAGTAGCCTCAATTTAAATATGATAATCTAATTCAGTAAAAATGAACTGAAATCAGATTTACTACAAAAAATTTTAAAATTTAATTTTCAGACTAACAATCAATGCTTATTCAGTTTTCATCTTATCCCTGCCTTCCCTTTTTGCAGATGCTTAAATGACACTAAATTAAACAATTGCACAAATTTTTAAAAATGCAGGAAAATTACCATCTGCACTAAATTCATGAATAAAAAGGTCCAGATAAATCAGTCTTTATGAGCACTTTTCTTAACAGAAAAATTTATAGAAAGCAAAAATTCTCACAGTAAAAATATTTTTTTTAAGATCATTTTGAAACATAAGATGACAGAAATTATAAAGGAAGATCTTACTATCATCTCATTCAAAACCTTACTCAATTCCCAGAATATGACTTACCGGATTAAATATTAAAACATCTTCAAAGAAAGAACTATGTTGAGACGCACAGCAATAAGCCCATTACTATTCACAGACATAAACAGTATCCCAATATTATCTGCTTAGTATTATGCTCCATTGCATTTTCCCTAAATCTGTGCAAAATAAAAATATGCTCTTGTAAACAACAAGAATTGCAACAGAAGGAAACAAACAAAAAAGGAATCTTAAACTTACATTGATGTGTTATTATAGGTCGTGCACAGCAAGTAGCCCTAAGGATACATTTTAGGTTTTTTATCCATGCTCCGTTCTTGTTGCTGATGTGACCACTTAGGCACATGGTCAAGTTGCAATCAGCTTCTCTCTCAGTGATGTATGAGAGCTGTGCTGATTTATCTCGTCCTTCTGCAGCAGATTAGCACTAATGTTTCTGCTTCTGTATCCTACCTCTCTTCAACGTAGACCCTGCATTATCATTGGCAATCCGAATTAAAGAGCCAGTGAACATAGCACAATTTTTTTTTCTTTCTGAAACCATTGCAAAGCAGGTAGTCTCACACAAATAGAATCTTTTATCCACTGAGCCTCTTTTTTAACACTTTTGGCAAGAACAGTAGTCAGAGATACAGAAGAATGGTTCCAGTAAGTGTGCTATAGCCTTTCAGTGATTTATTCTGTTAAAGGAATATTCTCCTATGCAGAGGGCCCTAGGCAAGAGATGGTTGTAATGCAGCAACATTTCAGCTAAAACCACAGGATCTTCATTTTGTAACACAAAGGTATTGTATGACACACACAGTGAAACTCTAGTTTATCCCAAAGAAGTGGACAATGTGAAATTAATTCATGCAAACAGGGTTTAGGAGAAAAAAAAGCAAGTTAAGTGCCTTCTATGTTAAAAGTACTTAATATATAAATTGATTAAGTTAAAAATTATTTCAGTGCCTTACAGTGTATTCTTTCATTAAAAAATCTTTCTTTTTGCCTTAGGATTGACATATTTTACACTATGGGACTGGCAAATTCAACTCTTAAAAGTATTACAAAGAACATGACTGAATCTTTTTGTTACCATTTTCACTTTGCAGTAAACACCTACTATTTTAGCAGTAAAATACAATTGTTAATTCATTATCTTTTCAATTCAAGACACCATGAGGCACAGCTGTTTAAATTTTCATTAGGATTTTGAAAAATATTTAGGAAAAAAATGGATGTCTTAGACCAACTAGTCTTGAAAATGTGAACATTCTGACATGTCTGCTCACTGTCAAAATGACTCACATCACTGCTGTTCCTAGCTGCTATTCCTTCTGATCATAGAAGTATTTCTCTCTGTTTTTAAGAACCAAATGCCATACCTGAATATTAAACAAGAAATATGTGCTGCTTGAACACTAGCAATATCTGAACAGCAGAAAAATTCAAGCTATTCATAAAGACCTATTCAATGTCTATTATCAGCATTCATTTTTAAAAAACATTATATGGACTGTCTTGCCCTAACCAGGAAAGAAAGTGAAACTGAATCAACTCATTACTTTATAAAAAATGCTAAAACAGAGGACTGGTTTTGCTCTAATATGGAAGTCCAATGTGGTCACATCCATTTCAAAGTCCTTTCTGGATTATACATACACCTGCCACATGGGCACACAACCTTGGGGACAGAATGTAACAAAGACCTAAGACCAATCATTAGAAGAGAATTTGTTCAAAGGCAGTTTTATATCTTTGTGTGGGACTGCATGAGCCTCCCCAGCTTTCCTCCTCTTTTTGTGTGTTGTTGATAAGGAATGAAATGCATGACTGAAGAAGGGCATCCAGAAGAAGGGACAATCTCCTGAGGGAAGGTATGTGAAAAAAGAGCTTCAAGGCATCCCCAGCACTGAGCAGACAGCACCTGGCCATTTCATTTGCTGTACTATGAAAAAGGTATTTAGCCTTTGGCCTGAAATTTTTAAATCTGGTGTACAAACAGCATTGCAGCTTCTACTGCAGATACACATAGAATCATTCTAAAAAATCAACTTCACTTCAAACATTACCATTTATATCATCCACAGACTCCTATCAGAAGTTTGTTTGGAACCTCATCATTCTGATGGTTAGAAAGAAACTTCTGATGTACACTTAAACACTCAAGCTGCTTAGTACCCATCTGCTCCTGAGCAGCACCATGCTCTAACAGTTTACACCCCCTGAATGGTGGTCTTGTGTACTTACAGGCACAAACCAAATTCCAGATCAGCTTTCACACCAACAAGACTAACCCAGACATGTGCTTTTATCATATAAAACAGACAGTCCATCTCCCTTACCACTGTAGTCCTTCTCTTCACCTCTCCCTGTTTTGAGTTCATGTCTTCTGAACCCTGGAGAGCAGAATGATATACTGTGTTCCACTTGGACTGAACACAGGAGTTCATTTTGGTAGACCAAACAAACTGTGGTTTTAATACATGGTGCAATAACTTGTAAGCCTCCTGCTACCTTATCTTCAGCAGCTAAAAGCTACATATCTGTCTATAACAAGATTCTGACATATATCAACATATTGGGATGTGTTAATATGAATTTTCTCTGCTATACTACATGAGGCCATGAAGTTAGGCATTAACACCAATCAGCACTGACATATGTCCAGTGCTTATGAATGTAACATTACTGCTGGCCTCCCTGCCAAACTCCCAATGTTTTACTGAAACATCATATTGGTTTGATAACATAACTTCCAGTTCTGTGAAAAAAGTTGTTTCCATAACTATTCAGCAAGGAGAAGAATTGTATCACTTTGCCACTAAAAAGCATCATCTGCTCTTTCCAGGCTCCAGTGGTTTCCTTAAGTGTTACACACAAGCTATGCAAACAACACACTAATACTCCAAACATGCAAATGGATTATATGTACTTCTACAGGAAATTACTCAAGGCAATTGAGAGTGTAAAGTCAAACAAATTATCATCTATAATTGAAAACATGCAAGTAACTTTTAATTAAACATCCTCTACTGAAAAAAAAAAAACACACTAGAACTCTACTAAAAGGGAAGATAGCTAATAAGGAGGGGGAAGTGGGAGGGGAAGGAATGAACAAAACACTGTTTTGTGAAGAGGCTGTTGTTCACAAAAAAAATTTGCAAAGCAGACTTTTAAATGCATTTCTAACTTATTATTGATTCAAACCCCACAGCAATTTCAAGCAAGGCAGGCAAATACAAAGTACCTCTCCATCTCCCTGTAGCAGCTACTTGCTGAACAGTTTCACAGACTGTTTTTTGTGAGTTGTTCATTCCCACACTAAAAAGCAGAAACTTCATACTAGTAGTATTAATTATTTTGTTACATTAGAAAGGAAAATACAACTCATGGTCTCCTCCAGGATATCACAACCATTTATTATATTTTATTCAATACAAATTAACTCAATTCTTATCCAAAGACTTTATCCAGTTAATGGATACCAGGAAAGGAAATTCACCTACCATTTTGAAATTATACACTCAGATTAACAGTACAGATACCCATGTAAAATCAGTATCTTAGAGAACTCTTGTGTTAGGAAAATATGTATTCCTACTGTTGCTGGGGCTGGAAGCAACAGCAGTACTTCCTTTGCCTCATATCTTCCCATAACTTCAGTGTGCAAAGTTGACAAGAATCCACTCAAGTATCAATAATTAATGGGATGATTGGTAGCATATATCAGTCCTGAAGTTGAATATTCAGAAAGTATAAAAGGCAGAAAAATCCACATTCTCTTGTTAAAACAGGAAAAGTCTGTCTCTTAGAATAAAATTACACCAAGTACCTTTTGTATATGAGGACAGATGCAGGTAACACCCTCTATAAGGCAACTCCATGTGGCAGATGTATGTAAATACATCAGAAAGACACAAAAATTAAAGTTTTGATGTGAATTTCTATTATAATCCCAAAGCATATAATCTTTCAGCCATACCACAGCAACAGCACAAGTAAATGCCCCAGCTATTACAGGCTCAGATTGAAGTGTAGCTCTTCCTTGATAATACATTATGTAAAATGGGTACAGGAATGAACTCTGCTGCTGCATCTGTATGTTCAGACATATCTGCTTAATTGTCTACACTTTTACTACATTTCACTCCTTTAGCTCTACAGAGCAAATGTGCTAAGAAATACTAAGTGATGGCACAGCTGTCACCACCTTTAACAGTGCAAGAATTATTTCCTTACTTCTTCATGATTGCTGGTTATCTAGTAAGATCAAAATGTCACAGATAAACCTAAGGAGAAACACCCAATAAACCCTGAAGCTCAACAAAGAGCTCAACAAAGCTTCCATTAAATGCTAGCAGAAACAGAAGTGACAAATGTAGAAAGAGAACCGTATTAATAAATCTGTGGAAGAGATAGATACCAGAATACTGAGAAATGACAGCAGAAAGAAAAAAGGCATTTGAAAAATGTTTCATGCTTCCAGAGAGGATACAGGCTTGAAGGGTATTGGCAGAAAGGAAGAAAAAAGAAAATAAGTCTGTACTGAGCTTTTAATCTTTCCTTAATTGTACTGAGAGTCTCCAGCATTATCCCCAGAGAGAATTAAGTATAAAAGACTAAGTTACTCAAACAAGTTCCTTTATAACAAGTCCTTTCAGAACAGCATGACTTCTTTGAAGGACTCAGTTTCTGAAAGATTAGGTCACACAAAAATCATGTTGTAATGAGTATTTTTATTACACTAAAACAAAATTGTACCTGATTCCACTAACCTGTGCTCAGGGCTATGTGGATAGGGTTCTGTGGGAATAAACAGAATAGAGCTTGTTTGCTTATTTTGGTTAATACTTCAAGAAAAGGGTTTGCACTGGTAGTCAAAAAAGATATTTTTCAAAGGTCAAGAGAGTGGTGGTATGCAAAAAAGAATAGAAATTACTTGGGAAATGGTCAGAGGTTAAAATGTCAGCAAATTGAACTATTTCAGTTCAGTACTAGATGAAGGATAGCAAGGTTTCACTTTAAATGCTTATTATTTATCACACTCAAACAGCTGTAATATAAACCTGACTTAAAGCTATGTACAGCATCTAGAAAGAAAACAGTATTTTATCAATGTAACTTGAAATTAACAGAAGTAAAGTTCATTCAGAAGATTTAATATGTAAACTTTTAATTGTGAGCTTTCTTTCAACTTCTTCACTTGGGATTTGACTGAGAAGGTATTTTAAGCGGAGTTCAGAGGAAATACACACAAATGGTCGAATCTAATCAGGCATGGGATAAAGGATAAAGAAACCAAGCCTTTAGCGCTACATCAGACTGATGGTATGAATCCACATATTCTGCTAAGCCACTGATTTCAACAACAGCCTGTAATAGAAGTACTAGATGAAAACACAAATTTTATGAACATCTAATTCATGAGATAGTTCAAAAATACATGGAACACGTGCCTTAAAAGGCACCACATCTTGTGTGATGTTCTTCAATATTTGTGGCGTAAACAACTATTCACCAAATGAAAAATATTTATCCATAAGCAGACTTGCTTCCATAAATCCCCTTGAGATTTAAACATTTCTGAGGCTCAGGAGGCCCTTTCACACTCCTGGTGAACAGATTTCTAGGAATTTTGTAGCTCACTGAACGAATGGAATTTGAGCAATACCCACTAACCCTGAGAACTGTAACTGCTGGAGTTTTACTGCTCAGATTGAAATGAGGATTGATTCAAGAGCAAGCACATAGACTATTTGGGTTTTTTTTTTAAATCTCTTTCTTTTCTTGATATCTGGGACTGGCCATAATCAGCAAAGATGACAGGCTGAGCCCTGTAATTCTTATTCTCTGCCACAGGAGATATTCCATATTTAGGTCTTAGTATTCTATATCTTCCTTTTTAAGTGTACCTGAGGGATGCCGAGAGTTCGTAAGGCTTTGATATCACTTCCCTCAGTACTGGGCTGACCATTGTGTTAAGCACCCCTGAAGTACTTAGGCACAAAATCATTTGAGGTATTCCAGCCTCTTGCTCTCACATTGTATCAGGGGGCAGAAAGTGCCTTAAGGCTAAACAGAATTGAACACTACTGCCATCAACCCGTGCTGCATATTATACAAGGAGAAAAAGGCAATTAATAATTAGCTGGGTTGAAATCTCACAATGCTCATTGATTTCAATATGATAGTGTTTCACCATGGATGAAAAGCAGGGAGGAACCAGGCTAAGGTTTCTAATAATCACTGAATTCTGATTATGACCAGGAAAAGGTATTTATGAGAACTGTACTATCTAATGCAAGCAAAGAGCACTCTTCTTTTGAACCCATTTATTAATCCATATGCCTAAACAATTCATAATGTCTGAGGTTTAGCTTCTTTTAAGTTGCAGAATACCCATTCAAGGGAGTACTCACTAAAAATAGAAGAATTTACATTCCACTAAATAGGACCTGTATGTTTCATTACTCTTGCTACATGAAAGTGAACATTTTAAAAATATTTTGTAAAAATATTTTATAACTACACCAGACTGTGGGAATAAAAAGGAATAATACATACTATGATACAACAACCTTGCTTTCAGCTTGTGTTAATCTGTTTAAGATCATCCAGTGCCACAAAACTCCTTGTCAAAGATCATTACATTTTTTTTAATGCTGCCAGGTTTCAGCTAATGGATTTTTAAAATGTAGATATTAAAACATATCAATTGATCCAAGAAATGGTATCAGATAATTTGCCTCACCCATAATATAGTACAAAGCAGAAAGCAGCCATTGAAATGCAGAATGCGAGCACACGCTCTGTGTAGCAACACCTTGGAGGAACGCATCACTTGTATCAATTGCTGTAAAGCAACAAAAACCTCAAGCTTCTAAGGGCTTACTATTTCTCTCAATAACCTGCCAACTAACAGTAATAATAGATAAACCTCTATTGTAAGAAAGAAAAAGTACAATTCATCTGAAAAGAGACAAAGGACTGAGATGATAACACCAACCAAAAGATCAGAAAGAGTCCATCTCTGAAATAACCCATTCAAATACAACACCACGGAGAAGGATGGTCTGGGTTAAACCCAGAGGCTGAGAAGTGTAAGCAAAGCCCTATGCAGCTGATAACTTTGGTATCCACTTCAAGGCGGGAAAGGACACTGCCAACCACAAACAGCTAGAACCAAAGCTCCAGGCAATCTGACACAGAAGTTTGACAAGGCAAATCTAAATTTGCCTTGTAGCATCTACACACACAATACATATTAGATACAGAGCAGACTATATATGCACACATATCTGCAAAAACATAATTCTGTTAGGCTTTCTTTTCTCTCTGTGACAGAGGAGAATGAGACATATATTTGATAGTAAAAAGTAGGTCTGGGAAAAAAGCCAGAATCAATTTTATAAGCTTCAAATGTTATGATTCTTCTGAAAGACATTTTTATTTAATAAAAATGAACTAATGAAAGACCAGAAGTTTGTTTCCTGAAGTATTATTCATAGCCTCCCAGTTGTGTATTGCAATATATGTTTTTGCCATTTAGCACATCATGCTTAGAGATACCACATTTAATAATACAATCTGCTGAGGATGAAAAACATTTTCTTTCCTAATAAAAAAGCTGGTTATAGAAAGTGCAAGTTTGGCAGTAAAGCTTCCAAGAAAAATTGCAGCCTAAAAAACACCTGCAGACTTTAAGTGTATACATTTCAGTTTGTCAGATGTTTTTCTATAATTTAAATATTTTAAGAATCAATCAAAATACTTTATTTTCTTGGAAATCAGATGAATTCGTATTTTTCAACTTTACATCTAACCATGATAAAATATGGGAAAACCAATAAAGGCATTACTTAACAGGGAGACTGACATGCTTTCTGGATGTTTCAATTCTTTTTTATCCAAGAAACAACTTCAAATAAGTCAAGCTTTCTGCAATATTATTTAAGACCTTTTGAAGTGCTAATGAACATATAAGCATTTATATGGACTGTAGATAGGAATGACAACATATTTTTGCACAGTGTCTGGTATAACAGGATTCAACAAGGGGTTCAAACAGATGGTCATTATTACAGTGATACAGAACCGTGCTTAAGAGAAATGACATGGTAGGATGGCTTAAGAGAAGCCAAATCTACACAGTCCTATTCCACCTCTGCATGGTGATCAGGGACAGAGTCACAAAATGCTGCCTTTGAAGTAGAGTCAGAATAAATCAGGAGACTGAAATACAAATCAGTTCTAGGGATGACGCACAGGAACATGCACCGGGAAAGTTTGCTGCAGAGAGACACGAGGAAGGATCAACACCTTCCCAACCAGCATGTTATTTTCCAATATTTTCAGTTGCTTAAGAGCTGTCTGAAGCACCAGTGATTGTCACCTTAAACCAAGGATAACAACAAAGAAAGGGACAAAGAAAGGGAGTTAAAACGAACTGGATCTTGTCCAGGAATTCTGCCTCATGGACAATATTGAATATCATAATAATGACACAGTAAATAATCTGAAACAGAGCAGACAATTACCAGCTATGAATTTTTCAGTCACAATGTCATTATTTAGCAAGACAATGCCCAAAACACTTTTACACTTTCATCAGTACATATCACGCCAAGGGAAATGCTGCATTACTGAAGTGAAAAATCTTGTTCCTAGAAAAGCTTTTCCACTGCCAATGGCCAGGAAGGTTACCTTAGGATATAGACTGTCATAAATACTGTTCACAAAATCTGCATCTATTCTTAAAATATGAAGTGATTAATATAACCAAACAAAAGCAGCAGTCATCATGGTGCTATGCTGACAAACATGGCTGGCTGGCTCTGATGTATGTTTGGCTCCCGAGAGTTAAATGCTGTTCCATGCTCATTAAAATCTGCTCTACCAGAGAGAGCATCACTCGTTAAAATTAGAAATGTCTGAAAAAGCAAAACAAAAGGATGAAAACTAAAACCATATTATGAAGCTGATCAAAACCAATGTAACTGCAGTACTAAAGGCCAGAATCTGCTCCCATGTAGCTCCTCATGTAATAAATCAGTTGTGTTGTAGTCACTTGAAATATGTTCAATTCATACCAGCAAAACTGGGAGCACTATGTGGCGCTTTTTCTTCGTATAATAACAATTCTGGAATCTTTCCCTGCTACTCACTTGCATGCTTTCTCAGTATTAACACAATGTATGAAGGTGGGATGTTAGCTATTTTCACAGCTTTGCTCACATCTAGCCAATTCTGCGTTTACTGTCATATTCTAAAACTGGGCACAGGGATTTTTTTATATTCTTCCTCCTTCCATGTGTTCCTATAGGAAAAAAATCTTGCCTACCATCACTTCATTTTTCAGTGTCTCTCACACTAGCTCTGTGTCTTTGCACAAAAATTTGTATTTGTTATCAGCTGAGATTTGCAGACAACATAAGGCAACAGATTCCACATACTTGGGTCCTTCTGATGCCTTAAGTTTCAGCATTTATATTTTTCAGATCAGTACTGCTTTAGTGTATAACTCTAAAACTCCACAGACTCTCAGCTACTGTTCTACCATTTTATTCAGACAAAACAATTTCTCTCTAGACCTGAAATTCAAGGACACCTCACTTTCTCAGGGACCAGTAGGGGAAAACTGGGTGAATGTGACTCCATTACCTGAAGTTGTAATTGGACAATTAACCTCTGATATGCAAATAGACCAAATTTATATCTGTCCAAAAACCCCATGATAGTCGCCCATCCTGGGTGTGGTCTCTGTGAGCCCCCTGCACTGCCCAAGGTGCAGGCTTTGAAGGCCTTTCAATAAATACCAACATTTAACTCTGTCTAGCATCTGTTCTAGGTAGCCTCTCCAGACATCACCTCCACATCTCTCTTCTGTATTGTATTCTGTATCTGACGACATGGAATAATGCTTTCTTATTCTGAAAAGATGGCTGTTTGGGAGGTTGTGGAACACAGTATTCTGGGTACACTGAAAATGCAGGCTACCACAATTTGATCGCTTTCACATTTCTCAAATAAAATCTCATTAGACAGACAAATCATCAAGGAATCATTTGAGCAGTCAATGGAGAGAGTGACATGAAGTGGGTGAAGACAGCCAAGTGTTCCATGACCACCTTTTTATACTTTTGGGGGTCTCCAAGCACTTCACTATTTTAAATCACATGATCACCCATCCTGCAAAGCTAAATATTCTGTATTTTATTAACTGTAGTTTTATACCTCTACTATGTTTGCCTATGGGAAATCAGTAAATCAGGGCAGAGACTTCTGCAATTGATTACTGGGCAATAAATGGGCAGAGTGGTACACCATAAATCAAGGTGATAGTTTAGGGGCTGGACATTAATCTGATTTTTTTCTTTGATTCCCCCCTTCCAATATTTCATTTCTCAGATCAAATTTAATCTCTCACTCAAATGAACTGGAAAGAATTTCTGGTATGGAATACTCATTGGTGAAAAAGTATATTAGAAAGTACTGACATTTACGTGAGATTCCTAATACGCCTTAAACACACTGAAGTGTTCAGGAGCCTGCCAGAGAAAGAAGCAAGAACATTCTCATTGAACAATGCAACATGTATTCTCCAACAGCTTAAGGCAAGGAAAAGGCATCTCTGAAATGCTGCCTACTGCATTACACGAGGTTATATGCAGTAACCTCCTTTGATAACAATGCACTTACAATATGACCAAATGGATAAAAACAAATTTAAATCCTTCCATATTTATTTTCATTAATGTATTTTTCTGTGCCTTCATAATTCCTACTGCTATAATCCCAGGACATAAAATGAAGCATAAAATTATATTATACCTTGATATGAGAGGTGTGATTAGATATACCTTAAAGTGACAAACTGATATTCCATACAAATATACGGAGAGCTGTGGTCCCAATTCTGATGAACTCAGGCATTATTCAGAAACCCCGCAGAACAGTGCTATAGCACCCCCTTTCATACATGTACTTCCTACATGGCATTCCAATGAAATGGCGTGTAAAACTTCTGTTCTGACAGATCTGGTTTTAAACTAGCTCATTAAAACCTAGCACTCACAGTGCTCAGAAAACAAAGGGGGTAAGAAAACTGCTTCTCCCAAAGCTATCATTACAGAGCAGTTCAGTCTGCTGAGGGCAGCTGAATTAATAGCAGATGGGCAAAAGCAAGAAGCAAGTTACACTACAGTTTATCAGTTTACAAGATGTGTAAGTGCTGCTGAATAGGAATGAAAAAAAAATTATTCTGACCTTATGGGGGCCAAGTCTCCCTCTCTCCAAAGTCACTGCATGTTGAAGTAATAGCTGTTCTTCATTACTCAAGTGTTTCTCAAGGCATGTTCAGTAACTTCTAACACAGTCCACACAAAAGGAAATTGGTTATTTGTATGTTATCCAAGGAAGGCTGAGTAATACACCGCAGTAGAAAAGACCTCTAAAAATAAGTCACCTCTCAGCAGATTCACTCCCTTCCTGTCTGGGTTTGAATCAGTTTGCAACTGCATGAAAAGACAAAGCTCGAGGATGAATTACAGAGAACTGTAATGACCACACTGCTCAAATGGACTCATTTCCCTCCGACTCTGTTTAAAAGAATCCAGTTATTACGGGTGGAGCAAGGTAGTGCTCAACAGGATGTGCGTGACCAGAGCTCCCCATGCGTAGCCTTCTGCTTTCATGTCTATTTTTGGATGTATTTTCCTTTGTGCTTTGAAGTAGTTTTTTTGGGCAAGGTAGCTAGCACCACAATCACTTATACATGCTGAGGAAGGAAAGCAAACCCTCATCAACACAAACAGTATTTTTTCCTACAGATCCATAGAGTATCTTGGAAGTCTACAATGTTGTAACAGTTACGAGTTACTTTTTTTCATGTTTGTTAGTGCTCTTCAGACACCAAAGCCAGGGACAGTTGGTGCACAAAGGAACATCACCAGTGATTCCCATAACCTACTAGTTCTTCATCAGGGAACAGTGTTCAGCTGTGTGAGAATTCAGTGTGAGATTTCATCATCTTTAATCCACTGTAACAGCGTTGATAGACAACGAGTCTCCAAGGATGAGTAAGCAGAGAAGATCAACAGATGTTCCCCAACAGGATGCTCGCTCAACAGACACAGTCATTAGAGAAAAGACTGGCTCATTTTAACTGGTAATTGTTGTTATCAAGACAATGTCATTTGTTTTGACCAGCATCCCCTGACTGATAGAAATGAAGGTCACAGAAAATCTTTCTGTACTTAAAGGGCTGACTGAATAAAGGGCTGAATGTATTACAGAAGGCACCCTACTGTATTTTTTATAAAGAATATCCTATCTTTTACTTCAAGAATATTTAAATTTTAAAAACTGGGAGACTAATACTAATTTTTTTTTAAAAAGTCAGTTTAGTAGTAGCTATCTCTTTTTCTTTCAGGTATAGACCCAACTACATTAGTACTCATAGAAATTAATACCTTTGCTGTATATTGTGCATTAAGTACATCAGTAAAACATATCTAATCTGGGAATCATACCAATACCATTGATGTTAGAGCAATACAGCTAATACAGGATAAGTTACTTTTCAATTTAAACAAAACTCAGAAAAGTCTGCAAATTCACAATATGAAGTTTCAGAGGTACTGAAAATTCTTTCTAAACTTATAAATAATTAAAATAGATAAACTTTCTCTCAAAATCTAGTTTCAGGATATATACTAAAAGTTTCATAAGCAGCATAATGGATATGTAATTGTCTTTCAAAGAAGTGCATAGATATAAAAATATTTGTTACAAATGTGAACTTCATCAGTAGGCTTCAGTATTAACAAAATTTTAGTGTTAAGAAGGACAATTCATAGCTTTTACTCCTAGCACTTCAGATTAGTTGCAAAGTAAATTAAAGCCAATACTGAATCTATTTCTGTTGTTTCATTTTCCAAGATTACATTCACAATGTAAAAATAAGAAAAAATATTTTAAATTGCAGTATTGGATTTTCCTTCCTCTGTATGAATAATTCTGTTATTTGGTTAACAGAGTTTTGATTTTTTTTTTCTTTCCCTCAAAAGAAGAAAATAAAGAAAATTTCCCCAAAAATGAATTTATTGGGGAAAACCAAACAAATGACAAAATAACATATATTGTATTTTTGCACTTCTATTATTAATCATAAAAATTCTACATACATAAAATCAGAAACCATTTTAAGAACAATAATCCTACAATTTAATTAGGGTGTTCTTATACTGCAGTGTTATATTATTTTGGAAATATTCAACTTTTTTTTTTCTGGATAAACCACTTCATTCATGAATTAAATTCTCATTATGTGGAAAGTTGAAATTTGTCCACAGTAGACTGTAGCTTTCACAATTTCTGGACTGTAATGAACTGACATCATTGCCTTTCCCCATTTTTCCATGGTACCGTATGTATTATATACCTGTGATCCACTCTTGACTTTGTGTGGGTTTTCATTAAACACAATCAAAAACAGAATGATACGCAACAATAACAGTTTCCTCATACAGAGTTTGTCACAGCAAAGATATATGAACCTTAGGAAAAGGCAGAAAGAACAATGCAGCGTCAAAAACATAAAAAGTCTCCCTTTAGAAAAGTATTTACCTTTCTTCAGGTAACAGAAATATTAATAATAATATAGTACTGCTGCTACTGCTAGTATATTTTGGGATAATTTTCTTACATAATTTTCTATCTATTTTTAATATTGTCTCTTTATCACATGCTAGTTGCAGTTTATGCAGACTCTGGGATTAGCAGGTTGCAAGGAAATAAATATTACCTTGAAAAAATGAACAACTTTATTATATCTGAGACCAACCAGCGAAGTTGTATTTCACTGAACAATTTTCCACTCACTGAGAGCACAGGGATAGCCTCCTTGAAAGAATACACTTCAAAATATATGAGAAGTTCACTGTAAAATGGCACAAAAGGTAAAGAAGCACCACAATCCAAACTGTGGTCTCTGACTGACACCTGCAGCATTTGTGACGTGTTCTACAGCCCAGTTTCATAAAGGCTGCAACACACTAGGTGTGTGCTAAAGCTGCCTGTGATCACTCCAGTACTGCTAACACATATCATCTTCCACAAAAGCATCTATCATCAAAAAAAATCATCAAAAGTGCTAAAAATTAACTGTATTATAGTGATTAAAGAGCAAATTACGTTGAAATTGTTTTTAAAACAACTTTAAATATAAAATTCAAAAAGTTTTAGAAGGGAATCTCTACATCCCCAGTAATCCTGATAAGAGAACAACAATCTCTGAAAGCTTAGCAGGAAATTAATATGCATGGGAGAAATTACTGTGCTTTTACCAATTAAAAGTGAATTTTTACAAAAATGTTACCAGAGAAACCTGAAATTGGATTTATTCCACCCATCATTATCTTGTAAAGCACTATCCACATTATCAAATTTCTGACTACTGACAAATGCTGCATATGTTAAAACAGATGAGACCACTGGCATATTTCATCTTTTCATGCCAAGGCCTAAAACTACAATGCAGCTGCTGTAGCAAAAAAAACCCTCTGTGAACAGCAAAAAAATATTGCCTTGTCAGATTCTTCAAATTAACTGCAAAACTTCAGTAACTGTAGAAATTGCCAAAACATTTTAATTTAGTTGTAGAACCTGCCAAAAAACAGTACAAATCCTGGCTATGCAATTCAAAGAACGATTATCTGATACTGTCAGGGCATTCAGTGGCAAGCACGTTTCACTCACGCAGTGGTCTTTCATGCCTTGGCAATGCTGCACCATTAACTGTGCTCAAGGTAACAACATATTGTTAGGCAGGTGACCAAAGTGCCATTTCCTCCATCAATGTAGATAGTTGGGGATTTGACTTTTTTTTTGAGTACTGACTTCCGAACTGCTTTGGGACAATTATTTGCAGTATAATACTGCTCTTTCACAGGAAAACAAAGAAAAAAAATCCATCCATCCACAGTTAGAAGCTGAACTAAAATGTTAGAACCGGGACCTATTTTTTAAATATAATTAGTGTCCCTAGACCTGCAACTTTAGGACACTGTCACACCATCTGGCAGCTCTGCACAGCACCTACACTTGTACAGTCACCATTGCAAACAAGCTGGAAGTACAAATTGGCAATGGTGTAGGCCAGGCCAATGGGATGCCTTCCAGTTCCCACAAAATTTTTCAAACCAAAATCAGTGCTTGCAAAAATGCAAACAGATTCAAGTCAGTAACTTTCTGCAGCAACATGTTAATGAAGTCTTCTCTGCATGGATACCAAAGTAGACAGACTACAGAATGAAGAACCTCAGCAGTGTGTTCACCACAAAGGAAAGTTTTAAGGGAATTCACATGTAATCAGTAAGTCAATTTTTAAGTGATCTTGATCCATCTGCAAATTCTAAACCCCTTACAGCTGGTGATGAGACAGGAGAAAATGAGAATAATTTAAAATTTCAGAGTATAATAAAAATAGACTCTCCTCATAAAAGCTGGCAATAAAAGCAAAATTAAGGCCAAGAGAGCAACACCTGCAGTATATAAATAAATTCTACCAGAAATTCTACCACTTAAATCATTTCATTGCAAGAGGCCTACAAAAAAGAAATACAGGAGTATGTAATCATACATTATACAAAGCACAACAGAGAAGTAAAAACTTTCTTTTTTTTTCCAAACTAATTTAAAATAATTGCACTTTGCTTATGATATAAATGTCATCATACTATGTGATGGTCTGTCCTGGAGAGGATGGGCTATGGGCCAACCATGCAGCAACTAACAACATTAGTCCCTGGACACTGAGAAGCTAAGATGAGAAACCTCTAGTTAGGTTACAGTGAGAAGCGAAGGAGAAGAAAAGGATGATGGGAACATTATGCAGATTAAGTTATTCCTTTTAAGGTTAAGTTCTGAACCCTGCCCTCTGATTAGTTAATCTTGTGCTCCACATAAGGTATTGTTTCTGTTTCTCTCTGTTCATTGGTTCCCTGCCCTCAGATAATGTTTATATAAGGCTGCGTTTGTGCCATTTGGGGGTCTTCTGAAGGAGCTACGTAGATCTGCACTATTTATGTTTTGTGTTGCGCCCTCATGCGCCTTCTTTTATCTCCATTAAAGCTTTCATTTCTAGCCCTTTAATCATTCCCATCCCTTGTTTTATTTTATTGCCACACTCCTGGCTGATTCTGGTCCCACGGGTGCACGTGCCAGCAGCAACAAGGGCTCGTCCGACGTGCAATGCAACAATACTATATGACAAATGCTTTCAAGGTCAAGGCATTTTTTTCTGCATTAACTGCAAATAAATCTGGACTTACCTCCCAAAGTGCTTTGAAGTCCTTTTGCTCAATTCGAAGGAGCTCGCTACGTTCCCCGGTAACAATGGTAGCATGGCGAGGAGTGTTATCCAGAATGGACTCTCCAAAAGCAGTTCCTATTCCAAGAGTGCATATCGTCACAGCATCCTTTGATTCAAAAAAAAGAAGGACACGTTAAATGTTTCAGGATGGTTTGAGAGTTTTTGTGTCTTATTTTTAATAGCACTGCCTTGAGATTCTTCAGCAATCTGTTTAGAAAGAAAATTAATTTAAGCGTCATCAACAAAAAAGTCAATATGCTGGTAAACAACATGGAAAGCTTTAACGTGGAAACAAGTGGGACTTCTGTTTTCTATATTCATCAGTTGAATTAGACATTTCTGAATGCAAATCTGAGAACACAAGAATCACTTTCATCTTTACAAAAACCTATGATCTCTAAACACTGCTGTGATGATGAGATCTTTAGAAATGTCAGATGTGATGAGAAGGTAACTAGAATCAGAAACGCAATCTTGGAAAATAAACTTCTGTCCTACACAGGCTACCCTCATCAAAAAGAAAATTCACCTGTTATGTTTTCTGTTCTGTAAATGTAACTTTCAATTATAATATCCTCTTGTATTTATATTGCATTTCTCTATTGTACAAGCAACGTGCTTGTACCGTTGAACCAACTCTTGGCCCTTCTGTTGAAAATGCCAGCAAATCTTTCAATTGTTAATGGATGTTTGTCAATTAACTACCAGACCAAAAAAAAATTATTTTCACATAAATAAGGGATTTCAAGAAAACTATTAAAGTTCAAACAACCTGGAAAAAATGGATCCATGTACAGAGCCATAAGAAGGTCCCAAACAAGCAGCAAAGCCCACTTCAAAGGAGTCTATATGAGCACATTCTAAATGATGTCTAAATGAATCTCCCTTGGCCAGGAACTCCTCTGTACTAGTTCCAATAAAAATTTTGAGCTACTGCAGAGAAAACAAGTAGCCATTAAACAACTTGCTTGAATCAAGATCTTTAGATACATGTTCTATTTTCAGCTCAAAAGTTGCTTTGTTCGTCATCACAGGCTTGAAGCTGAACACTCACATGTATTTTTTCGAGATGGACTTAATCTGACACTGTTAAGTAATTAAAAAAATTAGTAACAGCATAAAAAATTTAAATCATACAAACTCTACTTAACAAAGGAAAACATATTGCATGTGCATGCAGACAATTACAAATAAACATAAAAAACACATGCTAACTTTACTTGATAGAATATGAGAAGTATAGTTTAAGTCTAAAATGTAGGATTCATGCAACATCTACAAAAATCAAAGCAGAAATGTTTGCTGATAATCCTCGTGGCTGATAATCCAGGAGAGATGCATGAATGTATTTCAGCATCATTTTCTGTTCTTAGAATTGCCCTGCTTTTCTTTCATGCATCTAATAAGTCATAATAGGCAGGTATTATTAATACAAGGTTAGTAGCTTTGTAATTGCAATACAAAGACAAAAGCCCATAATAGTCCAGTTCCCTGAACAATAGCAAATTGCTCTTACACAGATGTTACCATATAAAATTGTGTGTTCAGGAAAACAGAATCAATTATGTCTCAGAGAAGATCTAAGAAAAATTTACCAACTGTCAGAAATAAATTTTCAAGGAAGGAAAATAAGAACAGGCTTTCTTTAAAAGAAAGAATAATCAGGAATGAGCACCTCGGCACCTAAACAGAACCCTCTACAAACAGACTATAATACATTTTATACACTGAAATCTGCCTTCCCATGCTTACATTTCAGAGCTGAAACACTCTATGCATGCTACAATACTCACAATGGCATTCAAAAGAGCTACAAAGAAAATGAAGCTACTGCTCATACAAAATTTGATCCCCAGATATACAATACATTATTCTCAATCCTATTCAGAAAGTTCAGATATAAGAGCTCCGTTCAGGGCAAGACAACGAAACAGCCTGGCCTAAAAGAAACTTTTCCTGTAGGCAGATCATAGACATTGTTTACATCTTCTAACTTCTCACTCACTCCCCTCCCTTCAAAAAATAAAACTAATTTTAAACATTTCACCTTCTCTGACTGTTTACAATCCTAAAGAATAATCTTTAATGACAGAACAGACATGAGAAGCAAAAAGGAAAATCCAGGCTTCCATCCAAAGCCTTGTTAAGGCTGACGGAGAACAGAGGCTAGATGTAGTCAAAGAATAAAGTAGCTAGTTTTCAAAAAGCCTTCAAGAATACACCTTGGGCAGTACAAGAGCCCAGCCACGTCTACCATGGCTACACCCAAGATGAACCAAAATGGTCACAAAATGGACAACCAGTCACTTTTGTAAGTTCTGGTCCATTAGCATATTGGAGTTACTTGTCCACTTATAGCTTTAAGTTATGAAGTCCCATCTTGTTTTCCTCTCTTCAGTCCACCTTGTTCATGCTCTTGGGCCTGATATTTGGATCCATTGTCCTTGGTCCCAAGCCAGAGAAGGAATTGTTTTTTCTAGCTACTCTGTGAAGAGAGCTTACAATCCCTTAATATGAAGCTCAGAACTACACACTAAAGCAGTACAGAATCTGAAAAATATAAAAGCTAAAACCTAATGCATCACATCAAGTTATGAAGTTCTTTCAGATTTTTTCCCCAGCCAACACAGTTCTCCACAGAAATGCAGTTTCACAGCCCACTGGGGTGCAGACCTATATGCCTTCTTCGAGGCTTCAGAGCCCCATTTTCTCGCTACCCCTTGTTTATACATCTCCAGCCTCCTGGGGAATCAGGTATGTTTCCTATTATGCCTGTTAACCTTACACTCAAGAATCTCCTGCTGTTCAGCGAAGACTTCAGGAGGATTGCTGGCAGCTCAAAACTCCCTGTTTGCTGTTCCCCTCTGCAATCCCAGGAGCAGCAGGGTGTTCTAGTGGCTGGTAACCAGCTAACATACACACAGCTATTTAAAAGGCAATATTAGAGACTTAGAAAGATGAGATTGCTTCCACTGCTATCTGTCCCCTGTACAGACTATAAAACAGTAGCATTCAGATCAGAGACTGTGTATTCAGTTTTACTGACTCTTACTGCCACATGAGACACATGCAGGGAATGCATTCTTAAGCTTTTCCTTCAGCCCCCATCAATCCAAAACATTACTGAATTTGCAAGACCATTTTATGGAATGGATGAGAATCAGAAAGAAGGCTCTGCTTTACTGCCTTCCCCACCATCTCAAGGATCATCCTGTATCCCTCCTCTCTGACTTGTGACCCCTTCTGTTTCTCAAGCTGGCAAACAGAATTTTTGTACTGTGTGTAAATAAAATCATGGTATCGGAAAGAGAAATGAAGAAAACAGGGGAAAACATTACTAGTGCTAGGCTCAAAGGGATTGAGGAGGTTCCTTTGAAATTTTAATTTGTTCAACATTTTGAGTTTATAAGGGAGCTGAGGTAGCTAGATTGTTTTTGATTTCATCATTTTCTTACACCTTGCATCTTTATCTCACCTGTCTATCTGTGTCTCTCTAGGACATCATACAATTTCTGAGTTCATCTGGAGTTTTGCAAATGCTGGCATTTTGAGAAGTTTGCTCATTATTATTTTGACACAGTTCAGTTTGTCCTCAGCAAAAATTTCCTTTTATAACAGAGAAACCAAGGATATACATGAAAGTAAGCTATGAAGTGATTTTTCTGTTCCATTACCTTCACTTCAGCCATTCAGACAAGTGTTTCAGCCATTCAGACAAGAAATCCTTATCAAACTATCTCTAACAATAACATAGAAATACCTTCTGATCACACTAAAACTGCAATTTGCAAACAAGGTAATCCACCCTCCTTACCCAAGACAAGGTTATTTGCTTAAAGAAGGCATTACACTTCTACAAAAACTGTGAGCAGCTTCCCTTTTAGTACCTAATTCAATATGTATGGTTCAGATTAACTGTACTGTAATATCACATTCATAAGCTACCGGCAATGTCTTAGATGTTTTCCTATGTCACCTGACAGAGAGAATTGAAATTATTTGTCTATATTAACTTCCAATAAGCAAAGTTCAACACCAGAATTAGCACAACCACAACCCAGGAGCTCAGCATGAGCCAACACACTCTGCTTCTCAGCTTAGTATATTAGTTCAGCCAATCTCTGTGCTACAATGCGTACAGCAGTTTTCATGCTCAAACTAAATAATTTAAAACTAGCCTAGGCATATTTATGCTACTGAAGTACAAATCTATGTCATAACTTCACATAGGTTATCTCCAAAATATATAATAGCATTTACATGCTGAAAGCAGTATTGCAAGGACTACCCTGTTTAAATCCCTTTCCTTGCTGCCACTTCATCTTATCACACACCTCCTTTGTCCTCAGTTTCAAAGAGCTGTGAAATTCTTCCATTTCTTACATGAACATCTGAACCTCTTTCTTCACAGTCATTCTTCTCAGCAACCCCACTAACTTATTTGGTTTTTCATCCCCAGCCCTCTGCATCTTCTTACAGCTGACACTGCTGTACCATCCAAGCACTCACAGCTCCTCCTTTATAGATTTTCTAAAACAGGCTAATTGTTTTTTAAGTCAATGCCCTATGTTCAGTTTGGTCTGTTTTTAAAAACTGACCTGCCTAAAAAACTCCATCATAACATAGGCAAGATAAGCTGGTAAAAGGCCCCAGCACACACTATAATTCAGCTGGCAAAACAGAGAAAAAAAAACCTCAGAAGATCAAATTGCTATTTGGTCTTTGTCTTTCTTCTCTTCATTCCTTCATAGTTTACCAGAAAAAACTTTGGGGTAAAAGGCTCTGAATCTAATTTGGAAAATCACGGTGTTGCAGAATCTGACAGCATTGTAACACTGATGCTTTTGTCATAATGCATTCATTCTGAGCCATTGCCAAGAGTCATCCTTAGACTGTTCAGCTTCAAAACAGAGTTCAAAAATGAAACATACACAAGGCAATTTGTCAGCAATGTATTTAAGACAACAACAAACCAGGAATATCTCTAAGAGAAACTTCTATTACTAGATATCTCAACATTGGGCAGGCAACAGTGCCAAATAAAAATGAAATTCAGAATCTGATCATAACTGAGGGCAAAGACCTCTTTCTGATACATTCTACAGAGGCAGCATTTTCTGTTTATTTTGAAGGTAGCTTAACTATATTTTTCTATGACTTTTAAGTACTGTATTTATCAGGGTATTTGTTACAAACAAGTTGAGGCAAGACTAAAACAGTTCATTACAGTTACCTCTGGAATTCACAGTGAGACATTTTCACCTTAGAAAAAGTCCTCTTCGATCTCTTCTTGATTGTTGAATGCCCAGAAAAATCCATTAATAGTTTTCACAGACAGCAGACTCCACTCAGGATGTACTGGATGAGTAACCCTGTCAAATCTCTGTGGCCATTGCAACGGCAGATGAAATTACCAGCACATTTTACCAGCTCGGTGGGACAAAACTAACAGCAACAGCAAAATTTTCTCTGGCCAAACTCTTTAAACAGGTGCCTATGTTAAATAGCCGAACACGATTTACGAAGTGTCCATTGCAGCACCGAACACGCGCTCGGGTTTGCTCTGTGTTCCAACGCTGCCCTCTCGTGACAGAACACAGCATTGCAGGCAGAAAGGATTTTTCCAAACCAGCGCGAAAGCGAGGCTTTATGAAGTCCTAAATATCTGCGTCTGTCTCTATTAAAGCCCTTAAAACAATAGATGTAATAGTTCCTGTTATTATAATATCAAATAATAGCTAATATCAATATTTCTGTTTACATGAATTCGCAACTTGTTCCTAATCAGTATTACTGACATTTTCTGAGAGAAATCACAGGCATCTACATTCGTAAGCTGCTGTGCAGCAAGAATGTGTGTGAAGTAATACCTCACTGAAATCTTGATCCATTACTACATTAAGATTTAATTTCTAGTGCAAGACATGTTCCTACATGCCTCTGTAGGAACAAAGGCTTAATATTAAGACATTTTTAGTAGGGACCAAGTGCCCAGTAACTTACTGCACTTCTAATGGGAGAAAGCTGCCAATCACCAAACTGACCTCTCTTGCACAGAGAGGTAGCACATGGTAGCTGTTACACAATGCATTAATTCCTAGGCTTGATGAAATTTAAGTTTCCCAAGCACACAGATACACACCTAGCAAAATGGGACTCCTATTTTTAATCAAGAGAATTGATTTTCTGTATTTACATTAACACTGTAGGCATCATCATATAATCATAGGCTAATTGAAGCTGCAAGAAAACTCAGGAGGTCATCTAAAACCTGTTTATCTGAAGTATTAAACAGTGTCCAAATTAATTAGACATGTCTAAAGACATTTTAACTAATAGGAACCTAAATACCAAGTTAGCTTCTCTCCTACTAGGAAAGACAGAATAATCCTGTACTTTTACATGAGTCTAAAACTTCTAAACTCAGATAAACATCTGTATCTGTCCTGCCCTGCTGGAAGTTTCTCATTAGCATTAGTGCCATTTACGGTATAATAGTAACAGCAGAGCAATTAGTCATTATTATGACTTTGCAAAGGACCTTTGCTCCTGGGTGATGTGATTGGAAAACGTGCTCCAAGTACCCCTACATCTTAAGCACTGGTCATCCATCCCCAGCTGGGAGCACAATGCTGTCAACTGAGTGTGCCAGGGCTGCCCTGACAGCAATACAACACCGTATTGCCTCTATCACCTGGGTTTGTAGTGAGCACAGTGGGCAGGGAGTGCTAGCAAGTACTTCAATTTCAAGAATGGCTGGTACCAGGCCAACAAAAAAGTACAGGCAAGACTGTAGAGGAACCACATCTAGGAGCTACAGGCAGGAGAATGAGAATGAGACCAAGAATGGACAAGGAGGGGTATGGTATAAGCCCCAAGCTGGAGCAAAACCAGAGAAAATGTTGGACTCAAATAGTATTTAGGAGTCCCCAAACATGAAAGTTATTCAGACAGGAATGGTAAATGCATGGGCTGCCATGTTTTTGGCAGTGAGGCTATATTCTAGGGTAGCTAGGCAGTGGTAAGAATTCAGTTCATTGTTCCCATGAGGAGGAAATGTGAGGTAAAAAGTACCTGCAGAATATAACTTCTAGAACTAGAATTACATTAATTGTAGTTCAACAGCTTCCTACTGGCAGGAAAATGAAGTTAACCTGAACAAGCAGAAAAAAATATTTACATTATATTCATTAAGAAACTGAAGTGCTCCATACTCCATCTAATGGAACAAATCAACACTCCAAAGAGATTCTTAATCTAACATCCAGATTGTGCAGATGTATTACTTTCTGAGTAAAGAGCATTGATTCTTCACAACAGTGTAGTGCCATCTTTTGGCAAACACCAGAAAATCCTGATTGCTTTAGACGTCCACAGAAAAGGGTCTCATAAGAGCCCAGTACTGTTCCAAATTGTGACAATACCAGTGACAGCCAGGCCATGCCAAGAATTGCTCAAATTAAGCTAATTATACTCTCAATCAATCTCTACTTAGTAGAGTGAAGAGGTTGCTAAAAATAATATGAACGAAGTTCCTTTTGCATCTACCATTCTACTGCAGGAAACAGAGAGACCCAGTACTCACACGCTGCCTTGACTCGCGTTCTGACCCAATTTCAATGGTGATGAGATGCTCAACAAAGTGAAAAAAATCCAATTTATGCTATGAGCAAAAAACCTTCCTCAATCAGCCAAACTTTGGGCAAAGAATACACCACCACCATCCCTGCCCTACACATGCTCTTTTCAGTCCAGGTGAGGAAAATGGGTAGTAGTCTCTGTAAGATCCTGGATAGCTATACTACTCATGCAAAGGCACAACGAGTCCTTCATCAGAGGTACAACCCCATGCCGAGCTACATCATGGGACAATCATTGGTCTCAAACAGGGGAGCAGGGAAGGGACAGGATGCCTTCCCAGAAGACTAAGCTCACAGCAGCAGGTGCATGACATTAGACAACATGGATGGGAGACTCTAGGAGAAGTATCTCATCCCTTCGGATTTTTATTTACTCTATATTTTATAAATCCAGGAGCACCAAGATACTGAGAAACATCTTTAAATTTGGGGGGAATTTTACTTGTTCTTCTGTTTCTTAACACTGAATAGGTATTACCTATAGGCTTCTTGTCCAACATGGCAGCAGTTCCAAAAGTCTGTATTACTACACCACTTCCCCATTTCTGCAGTGGAGACTGCATTATGCTGTTATTAGACTGCACTGCTAGTGGGTTCACTTTGAACTTCCTGAACAAGAACTGAATTAAAATATTTCTAGGGAATGAATTAACAACTCTCCGATCTTTAGCACAACTTCGATAGCACTCCTAGAAAAGACAGAGGAGACTTGTTTCACATTAAAATGTAGACCATTTCCAGAGCATTACATTTCAGTTTCTTGAAATCACTGGTATGATCTGCCTTCCTTAGATTAAGGATAACTAAGACTAAAAAAGACTCAGAGAAACATATACATCCTTGTGATACGACAAAATATCGGTATAGAATGTGTTGTTATCTTCCTCACCATAAATTATATTCTTCCTTTGTATTACTGACTGGATGGTTGCAATGAAAAATATATTTTACCTGGTGGTTGCTTGTATCAGACACCTTCACATCCAGTGATCCTGTCAGGACAGCATACCAATTCGTCCCAATATCACCCTGACGGAATACTGGAAAGATGAAATCTTGTAAATAAGAGTTATCACTTTAAGTTTAGCAACAGTAATAAACATTTTCTCACATATTACTGCAATACTGCAGTCACTGCTGGCACCATCCAATTTGCCATATGAGATTACTAATTTACTATTACAGTAATACTTCCAGTGACACTGGAAAGTACATATTTTAGTAAACTAGTCAATACACTATGGAAACAATGAAAGCAGATAGAACTGCTTCACTCCTTTTCCCCGTTTGCTTGCTTCCTTCTGTTCTACTGTTCTCTTAGTTAATTAACCAAGCAAAGAAACAAAACAAACAAGGAAAAACTTTTTCTGAACAATGTCCCTTTGAAATTCACAATCTTCCAGTGCAGACACAGCTACCAATGAATTCAGTAAGAGTTCTGGCTGAAGAGCAACTGCAAGATTTGATGTCCAGGCATTCCAATTGTGTGATTACAGAGCATCAAAATTCCTGTTACTCTAAGCAAACCCCAGTGCTGCATGCCAGATTTACCTGAGGTGTTTTTGAGACTTTACTAATACCACAGGTTTCCATCAGCTATTCCCCTGGTGTGCATTCCCATCACAGGACTACCACTTATTTCATCTCAGCTTCACAGACCAAGCACTGATATGCACCTTCATCAGGCCCACAGGCTGCCAGTGCAGGCACAGAGCTGCTGCACCTCTCAGCAGTTTGCAGCTCTGCAGGTCTGGCTTGTGCCAGGGTGCCTGGAAACCACACACTATCAGTGATGTGCCTTGCTGACACACCTTTGCCCCTGACAGCACAAAGCACTGGCAAAAGCGATCAATAATACATTTACAGGGGAATTGCGAGGCTTAAGTCCAATGACTGGCCTGTAATCTTTCAACAGAACAGTGGCAGTCTTACATCTTACTGTATGCCTTGTTACCATAGATTCACTACACACTGCATTCGTAGAGTAAGCAGCACTTTAGTCCTGCCTTGCTCCATGACTGTGACTTACGTTTACATAAATGAAAACATTCCACTGATTCTGCTCTCATCGATCTCCTAAAGACAATCACAGTCTAACCCCCAAGTTTATCTACGTAAAATACATAATTATATGAAGCTGTCTTACATGTGATTCCTTTTTCCAGATTTTCATAATATCCACAGAGACATATCTGCTGGAGAAGGTTTGGATGAAATTTCTCAAAAGCTTTCACTTCTTTCAGACGTGTGAATATTATATCTACATCTTCACTAGAACGTTCCAAAGGCCTGCAAGAAAACAAAACACAAGGGCTTAATCAGAGAAATATCTCCACCTGCATGCACTGAACTTAAAAATGTTTGCATTAAATATCACACCATAATATAAACAAATTAAAATGCATTTTACAACTATATAATGAAGTCCTTCCAAGACATCCCAACAACTGCCCTTTAATGATTCTTATAATTTCAACACAGGCAACGTCCAGAAGCCCACTTAGCACCAAAGTCTTGATGCAGCATCACTGTACAAGTATACATGATGATACAGTCCTTATCCTAAAGATCTTAGAATGATATATAGTTTTAGGTTTGTAAGAAACCATTAACAGATGTCCAAACACACAAGAGGTCTGTGGAATCAGGGCCCAAAACAAATGTTCTCTATCTGGCTAAATGGAAAGGATTAGATACCAACAGTAACTCCTACATCCAAGCTTCTCTTCTGCATTTTACTTCATTGTTCATGAGTTTTAATTCCAATCTTTAAAATATTTTAAACCTTTGATAGCAACACCTTTTTAAAAAAGTAAGATTTCAAGGAAAATTAAATTTCAGAACTCTCTACAACAAAGTAGCATTTAGACCAGCAGTTCAGCAGGTTCAGCATACTACTACATATTTATGAAAATAAAGTGAATTACCTCTGTAACACACTTTAAATGTCATTATCAAATATTATGAATCAGCAGGTAAGCCAAACACTAGCTGACAGCAATAGAAAAAAAATTATAAGACTAAATGCAAACCACTAAGGACAGAAAGAAACAGAATTTTCCTAGGACATCATGCTGGATCAGATGAAGAAATTCTTCATGTATAAAGGCATAACAGAAAGAAAGATAACTACTAGTAATCATTAGACTTAACACTCACTCAAATGTTGCGAGTTAATTTTACTGACAAAAATGACCTTTCCTCCAGTGGATGGGCTTATAATGAACAGAAGTCAGGTAGCTACAATGAGCAAAGACTAAGTTCATAAATACTTATCTTTATTCACCTTATTGTTATACTAACAGTGTGAGCACTCCCTCCAACAAGATTTTTTAAAGATTCCTCTTTGAAATCAAAGACTTTAAGGAATCCAAATCTTTGTCTCAGTGAAGAAACACAGATCCTACTTGCATTGAATCTCAGTATCTCTTCTTTCTTATTAAATTATGTCTAGGAGGGATTAAATCTCTATTCTCATTTAAACTCCAATTTACCCTTATTAACTACAGATGAGAATAATAATTCTGTAGTGTACGCACTTGCTTCTACATCATAGTGACATCCTCTTACCACTTCAAACTACAATCAACTACAATAGCTCTCTTTTGAAATATTTCATGTAAGATTTTCACCCATTTCTTTTTTTCTTGACTGTGCACTAGCTGACAAGTATTAATAAGCATTAACTCTCTTGTCAAAATCCTTTTAAGAAGATTAGGAGGTGCAGCTTGCAAACAGATTTACAATCTACTTATACAAGATCCCTACCCAAACTACACTAACTCTTGAAACACTACTTTAATTTACAAATTCTCAAAAATAACAGCAAAACCCAACAACTCAAAAAGGTGAGATCATTCTAAGAAAATCATCCAGTTCAAGATTTAGCTGTTTGGTTAAGATAATGAATTCTTATTCATAAAAATTAACAAGGATTCAACTTGTCTGACAACAAGATGCCTTCGGATTTTTTTCAGAGGTCCTGGGAAATGTCCTCAGTGTTGAGGAGTAAGGAATTAACAACATGTTTCCCAAGCTGAGGTGGCCCTTATCCTTAGGAGCACATTAAATTTTGCCTGTATAAAATTTCAGACTGCAGTGTAACAGTAGTATTAGTAGCACTCAAACTCATTTCTACTAAGTGTTTATAATCTATAGCAATGAAACTGGTTGCGAAAGCCGAGTATTAGTTACTGAGAAAAATGTACCATGGCATCAATTAACGGCTTTTCCACAGGACTGCAAAACTCAGGCAAAGTTTGAACACTTTCAACAAAGCATCTTTTAATAAAATTATCATCATGGTAACTTGAAATTATCATTAACTTGACATTAATTATCATTAACTTTACATTAATCTATTTATGATGCCACATTTTGTTTTCTGTTTCTTATGTACAAGCTCCTTAACCTGGAACATAAACAGGACAGAACAACATAAATTTATTTCTTTATCATAGCTATCTTACTGTAAACTTGTTTTTGTAAAGCATAGTTTGGAATAATACTTAAACAGCTAAAGTTATAATATAGCCCTTAGACAATTAATGATTCAATCTATTAATAGAAAAGTACTACTGCTGACAGATGGAGAATTATTCAAGCTTTATTTTCACTGTAGTACCACTTAAAAAAAGGCAATGGTATTAATCCAAAAAAGAACCATTCCCCAGAACACAAACATATACTGCAAAAGTCAATCCCAAAGAATATCCCTACACTCCCAATATGGCTCCAAAAGCCCCTGGAATGACTTTTCCAGATGCCTCATCAGAGTACCTAAACAGTTCTCTGTGATCACCACTGTTGTTCTATCTCACTGAGCTTGGCCCTCCTCTGCTGAACTACTGCTGGTGCAGATTTATTTCTGTTCTGCTCTGTTATATTGATGCTGATGCTACTGAAGTTTACTGCTGATGCTGCAGAGTTACAATCTCATATCCATGAGCAAACAAAGTAAAAGAATTTCAGTGGGTCTTCAGCTACCACTTGATTTTCTGCTAAAGCAGAAAATGGTCCTGTACCCATTTCTGAAATCTCAAGACCAATGTATGGAATTAGGACGATAGGTTAATCAAAAAGAATGAATAAATACATTAAACCAATTAAGATTCTCCAGCTCTCATTTGGTAGATGTATGAGCTGGAGTAAAAGCATTTTAAAGCAGGTGAAGCACCTCCTCCCTAGACCACCCCACCCAATTTAAAATAAATTTTAAGTCAAACTGTTCTGACATCTCATTTCACTGTAACCAAAGCCAAGGGGGCACTTCAAGAGTAGCAAAGCAGGCCTACCAAACAAATTATTAGGAAGGAATGAAAAGCAAGAGTAATTTATTTTCACTACCCTACAAGCTTTTCTGGCTTTGTTTGACCCCAAAATGCCTTCTTATTTATATTACTAATTTGCCTCTTCAAAGCATAGTAAGTGATTAGCTGGCAGTAATGTTTTCCCACAAGACATCATCTATCTTCTGCTTCTTCAATACAACATCACAGCATATATATACAAGTGATAGCATCAATGCTAGTTACACATTTCTATTCAATTATGTCAATAAGAGATTGATTTTACCCCTCCTTATTTGGATGTGAAGATTTCAGGAGCATATTTTATAGAGACAAAACAATTTTCTTGACAATGTCTGCTTGACTACCTATGAAAGGCAATTATAAAGAAAATCTGCCCCAAGTCCATCTTCATAAGGCTGTTAAGCTCAACATGAGTGCTGGCAGCCCTGAAAGCAAACCACATCCTGGGCAGGATCAAAAGCAGTATGGCCAGCAGGTCCAGGGAGACAGTTCTCCCCTTCTACTCTGCTCTCATGAGACCCCACGTGGAGCCCTGGACTCAGCTCTGGAACCCCCAACATAATAAGAACATGAGCCTGCTGGAGCAAGTCCAGAGGAGGACCATGAAGGTGATGAGAGGGCTGGAGCTCCTCTCCCATGAACATAGGCTGAGAGAGAAGAGAAGGCTCCAAGGAGATTTTAGAGCACCTTCCAGTACCTAATGGGGCCTACAAGAAAGCAGGAGAAGGACAAGACACGCAGTGAGAGGTCAAGGGGCAATGGTTTTAAACTGCAAGAGGATAGGCTGATATTGGATATTAGGAATCCATTTCAAATTCTGAGGGTGCTGAGGCACAGAGACACTATGGATGCTCCATCCCTGGCAGTGTTCAAGGCCAGGTTGGCTAGGGCCCTGAGCAACCTGGTCTAGTGGAAGCTGCCCCTGCCCATGGCAAGAGGGGTTGGAATGAGACAATCTAAGGTCCCCTCCAACCCAAGCCATTCTGTAATTCTTTTTTATTTTTAAATGTAAAGTACTCAAGCTCAAAGTTCAAATACGGAGAGAGGATCACTTACAATTCTTCACATACACAACCTGGGCAAAGTATTTCTGCTCGCCTATAATATACGTAGCTTTGTAAAATTACCTATTTTGATTAAGCAATTTTAAGTATTTGAATGCTTATGTAGGATGTTAACCTAGAAGAAATAAACAAGTTGGAGTTTTTTTATTTGCTTTTGTTAACTTAATCCAGCTATAAACTTTCTGTTACCATATGTCCCTTTCTTTAGGTTCTTTCTCATAGTGGGTTTGGCATTTGAGAAAAAAAAAACAACAGAACAGATGTGGTTTTACCTTCTTTGACAAGCTGCCTCTAGAATTTTAAAATGTTTATTTCTATAAAATGTGTTCAAAAACCTGAATCTTGCTCTAACTGAATGGAAGCATTGAATTCCCTTCCCTTGATCTTTTTAACTTTTTAAAACAGCAGTATTTCAATTCAGACAGTAATGAACAGCCCACGAAAGATGAGCAGATGGATCTATTTCTTCCACTGTTGAGACTGTAGAAAACAGCTTAAACACTAGAACAGACAAATAAAATGAGTTCATCGCTGGGTTAAAACCAAAGCATCAATGCAAAGATGCAAAGGCAAACTCTATGAGCTGGAAAGTACCAGTAACCCTACCATGGGCTATTTAATGAATTTAATAGTACTTTAAAATATATTCAGCTGTGAAACATGAGCAAGTAGACAGCACCAAGGAATGTCAATTAAAACCAGATCATTTCTATGCTCCTGTACTTTCTTCTGTCCTTTCCTGACATGCAGAAAAACAATGCTAGGATGAAGAAAAAATACCAACAGACCATCTTCCCTTAGTGAGAGCAGGACAATACTGCAACTCTCTCCTCCACACAATGCTGTAAGGATCTTTGACTTTTCATTTGTCTTTGAGAAAGGAAAGTTTCTCAAAGTGGAATACCAGTGATCTATCAAAGCATTTTACACCTGTAGTAAGGAACTTAAATGCTAACAATAAATGAAGTTACTTTTAATCTGAAGTAGTTTCCAGATAAGGCTTTACTTCAATGGCAACAGAAGATAATTAACTCCCACCAAGAGCACTTTTCACTTTTTACAGTGGTATTACCAAATCTGTTTTCAACACTCACATTTCAGATCCTCTTTCCCTTGTCATGGGAAACGCCTCATCATGAGGCTTTTAAACAATAATCACATTACTGTTCTTTTCTCTTGAATATCATTTTAGGAGACTTTGGGATTCCAACTCTCATTTCCTCTGACAAACAGAAAATAGAATTTTATTTAAAAACTGTTTCCTAGGACTCTTACACACCTAAATAATTCTGGAGTTTAGATTAAAAAAACACAAAAACAAAAAAAAGGAACACAAGTAAAATTGCTCGTGCTTAGTTTTCAGTTAATTACTACTGTTACCTACACTCAGAATCCCTGTGATAATCTCTCAGGTTCTGTACATAAGAAACAATAAATAATGTAGATAATCCTGCTCTACGCAGGTGCCAAATGTCCAGCCAGTTAAATGCAGACTGACTGGCTGCCAGCTGCAGTCAGACAGAATTTGCTAGAGTGGAGTTCTGTCTTCTTTAGTAAAGACAAAAGGAAGGCAAATATAGGGGACTCTCCTTTACCTACCTCATCATATTACTCTATTAAATAATTTTGATCAATACACTGAAAAATTATTGGAGAGTTAAACAGAGCAACCAAGTGTGCTCATTTCTTTACATACCCTGATGTATCAATTATGCATCCTTCCAAAAGATCAATTCTTAGATCTGTTTATACAGCGAAATGGCAACAGATGTATTTATTAACTGGTTATATTTATAAAGATTTCTCTCAAGTTAAAAAAACAATACCTGAACAATACAGATCTAGTAGGAAATAGGCTCTTTTCCACCTTCATTTGCTGTCTAGAAAGATAGAATAATTCAAGAGAAATCAAAATGCAGAATTATGTTCCTTCATTTGTGAGAATCTTTATATATTACGGATGCTTTGTGATCAAGATGTGACTAAATCTTATTGAATTAAACCTCCAAATTTCATAAACATAAACTGAAGCTCAGGACAGTTAAAATTCCATTTGACAGAAGTAAATCCAGATGAAATTACATTAACCAGCACTGTAGCTTCATAATAAACATTAAAAGCACTTTAATATGAAGACAGACTCTGAGATACACTGCAAATGAAATATGTAATTGAACAATATGCAAGTGATGATATCCCTCGATTCAAACTCTGGCCACCACTATTCACCAATACCACCATGCCAAATGCACCTTTCCTGATTTAGGATCTGCATTGTAACAGCTAGTGAAAATTTAAAATTTACAGCAATAATGAAATAAGTTTTACAGATTTACATTTGCATGCATTTTGACAACTGACAAATTCAAAGATGAAAGGGAAAGTCAGTTCAGGAAACATTTACAGATATTGATAAAGCAGCAGAAATAGTAACTGATCATGCCAAATACAGAGTAGAAAATATAGCACTAAGGAAGTATCATTAGAATGATAAGCTTTGTTAAATGCAGCAAATTGTAAGATGCAGACAAAAACAGATGTCATGCTAGATAAGAAAAATACTTGTATATGGAAAATATCTGGTGAACATCTGACTTTCAGGGCACAATTTCAATTAGCTGGTTTGTTGTTTTTTTTATTCCTTTGCTGGAATATGGAGTTTTTTTATAAAAGAAATTTAATCTGCTCAGAGCATAGGACTTTAGAGATCAAATCCTAACAACATGTCAGAAAGAACTCAGGCAATGAGAGTTTGAACATGTTTCCAGTATCATCTGGTGAAAGAGAAAACCTACAGGTGCACATGTTCACAAGACTACCAACTAAATTTGAATGTATCATGTCCTAACTGTCCAATGTGCACATACTGCCTTGCTCTGCTGGGTTATGACAATGTTTACACAATGCTGGGGTAATCACCTTCTCTTCCTCTTAACACCTGTCCATGGCACAAGTGTGTAACTTACTGCCATCACATGTAACAAATGGAAGCCGATACTGCAAATTGTAAACCAGAGAGCAAAAATAACAGCTTGTTTAAAATACAACTCTAGCTCTCACTAGGATTTAATCTGAATTCACATATTTGATGAAATGCACAGACCTACAAACAATTATTTTGGTTTTTCTAAGAAAACATGGAAAGGAAAAGGCTTTTTTATTATTCATCAAAGACTGCACCTTTGCACTGAACTAGAAAATGAGGTGCATGATGTGGAAAGATAAATCTGTTATTCATCGCTCTCAGAAGACTGCACCCTCACAGGAGTGCTGGAAAGCACTTGGGCTGTGTCTGTACAGCTCTGAGTTTCCACATCCACTGCAGTGCCTTCTGCTGCTATATCCCCACACAGACTCGATCCAAGCATATACCAGCTTAGTCACACAGCACACAGAGAGAAAACACGAAGCGCACAAGCCAACCGGAACTGCAGTGTATGTCCATGATTTTGTTCAGATGCAAACTACATGAAAATGGGGATATTCCTATGGATTTGGAAAATTAAAAAAAATTTATTTTACAAATCAAAAGGGAGGAATTTATATAGAAGACAGTGTTTTACCAATTGCACAAAAATATTTAAAAAAAAAACCAGCATCATAATGCAACTGTATTCATAATATTGGCTGATTATAAATTTATATCCCCTTATCTTTGACATAAGTAAAGGTTATAGAGGATGACAAGCATTTTCTCTATTTATTCTACAACAATTCTCTCAGAATATCAATTCTTTATTCTAGCCTATCTGTATGCTCACAAGGGATCCCTTGTTTACTACTAAGCAAACAAAGCTTGCATCTCAAATACACGTTACACTGAACTAAAAAAACCAAATCGTGATTCAAATATGTTGCTGTTATGTAGCTTCAATCTGAACTTACATTCAAATCTGTGGGAGGAACAGGTCTGAGATACTACCCAGTATGCATTATTTCAGACTTTTTAAACATAAATGATGCAAGACTAATAAGGATGACAAGGTTATAAAGGCTCAGTATGTACCAGAAGTCCTTGAAAAGCCCATTTCTACTTAAATAATTTAGAAGTCATTAGGCAAAGATCATAACATTCTTAGCACAACAGGCCAGTGAAGTTACACGCTTTGCCCTGTGATCCACTCCTCCAGTCTGTTAAGGCACTGAAGGTTACATTTAATTCAGAGAAAAACACCAGATGCCATAGCCAGGTATGAAATAATGGGATCTCTTGCAGTTGTGCATGCTGTAAATCTAAAAGCTTGCATCTGAATCCAATTAAAACTAGTAACTGAATTCATAAATGGGATCAGATTTAGAGAAATAATAGTTACGTTAAAAATACTTTGTCTACCATTCAGTAAAGACACTGTCAACATGGAAATTTCCTGGTCAGATGGTTTTTGGTGTGAAAGAACACATGAGAATACAGAAGACATTCTTCCTAAGTTAACTTTACACACATTCATAAATCAGTGACCCTTTTTAAATTATTTAAATTATGTGCAGAGCAGATATACAGAGTGCTAAGATTAGAGGGATACTTCTGCTGCCTAAGAAATCAGTGGAAAGGCAATGATTACTTCAACTGTAAAAGGACAGGTTTCCTCAAGAGAAAAATTATTCCTATCTCCAGGTATAACCAGGATGTACAGTTGCTCACTGCTGATCCTCTCTCTCTCCTGCAAAAATTAAATATTCTTGATAGAGCACAGTGTTCTGAAATTTTCCTTACCTTTACACTTCTAACTTTATATATAAATACTGCCCCAGGTATTTGATTTTTAAGTGTGGGTCTTTGACTTTTGGGGCCAGTAACTACACATGGAACTACACATAGACAAAGCACCAGTAGTCCCAGCCCACAATACCCTACCAAGTAGTAACATTTATCCTGTAAAAGTTTTGGCAGTTCTTCATTTTTATATGTGCTCTAATTTTAAATGTTAGTAGTTCCACTTTGACACATGATTTGGGGAAAAACCTGAAGAACAAATACAAAATACATTAATTTCTATACATTATGTATTTTGCTATTTCCATTTTGAATTTTTTTCACATGATTATACTGGATAATCCATATTACATGTTAGTTGTCTTTGTTGAGGGTCACTTAGCATTCTAAAGCATATCAGTTTCAGAACTGTTTTCCTCCTGGAAATATATTCATTGACTAAAACATATTAAAACTCTATTTATTATTTGGAAAAAACACATGGCACTCTATAGAGAATCTACTCACTAAATGATCCCATATTCACAGAATTCACACTTGGGATAGAAAATGCTATACAATTTTTAAAAGGTTTAAAATACATAGACATTGATAATAATTCAAATTACTACACTGGTAAGATTATCTATAGAAAATAAATACACTTTAGAAACACAAGTGTGTAAGTCAATTAAAAACACTTTATCTATGTTTTCAGGTGGAAAAACAGAATAAAATGCATAAACGTACTTCCCATGATCACAAAGCAGAGCACAGCGGAGACCAGAAAAAAACCTACAACCGTTCATGTTATGGGTTTCTCCTGCATATAGGCTGCCTTCTGGGAAAGGGTGAGGCATAATTATTAAGAGCATTTGGAACTGATTCTTTCCACTCCATAAATTGGTGCTACTAGCTTACTCCAAGTAACAAAAAGTGAAAGGAAAGTTTCACCTTAATAGCTCTAATGAAATTGTGTTACAGAAAGGGTCAGCTTATTAATTATGACAAAGAAATTTCTAAATTAAATGCCACACATGTTTACTAAATATATTGTCTACTCCCCAAGGCTATGTACTTCATTAAGCCCTGAATTTTAGTTCACAGTTTGAATCTCAGAGTGTATTGCATGTAGGAAAACAGAAACGAAAGGATCACCAATCTAAAAGTACTGGGACTCATACTCTCCTTCACATCTGCTCAACATCAGTTTACAGAGAGGCCTCACTTTGGTTTTTAAAACAGCTGGATTACCATCAACAGTTCTGTTTGTATTTACTTTATGAGTGCTTTCAACATTTATAAACATTATTTGATCTCTAAGAGGTCACATGTTCCAGAGGAGGATCAGCGTCTGTGGTAGGTGTCTAGAGTGTCTAGCCCAGAAGTTCCATTAATTTACAGTTTGCTACCTGGACTGTTAAGGAAAACCTATTAATAAGTGCAGTCCTACAAGACTAAGAGTTACCTGAAAAGGGGGGAAACTATGAGAAGGGGGAGGTCCCCTCTATGTGCACAAAGGGCTCTCTCCACAGCACAGCCCGAATGACGCCACCTGTCAAAAGCGGGCTCAGGATGCTCAGCTAACTGCTATACACCACGTAAGGGAATTCTCTCTGATAGCTTTCTTTTGAGCTCCATAGGGTATCTATGGTCTACATTTTTGTTAACTAAATTCCTAGACCACAGGAGACGCAGTGAGCGTTCAGACATTAAATGACTCCTGAACTAATCCAAGAATCAAAGCTATGACTACAGCAAAGGGCGTTCAAACCACCCGCCACGCGACTCGACATTGCGAGACTTTGGGCTGCAGCGCCCGAGAGAAAGCACAGCAGAGGATTTTTAACGTTACTTTTTTAATAACAATAATTTGCCCCTATTTTTGGCAGCGCGCACACCAGCTCAGAGCACACGTCAGCCAGCCGTGCCTGCCACCCACGCGGGGCCGCCGCCCGCCTGCACCTGACCCGCGGCCGGGGCACAACCGCGGGCCCCGGGGCGCCGCGGCGGGGACGAGAGGGACTCGTCCTTTCCCGTCCGCCCTGCGACGATGCTGGGCGGGGGCTGTGCGGCCACTGCGGGAGCGGGGGCGGCGTGCCGAACGGAGGGGAGGCGCCGTGGGGCAGGTGAGGGAGGACGAGGGCAAAATGCAGCGGATACGGCGATGGCCGATACGGCGGGGGGTTGGGGTCCCCGGCTGGCAGCCCCAGGCCCTCTCCCCGCCCCGGAGCTCCCTCTCCTCCGCCACGTGCAGTATGTTCCCGGCGGGGAGCAGCAATCCCTACGGGGACCGCCCGTCCCCTCCGCTGTCCGGAGTATTTCTGGCCCTCAGCCTTGCCCGCCGCCCGGGCTTCCCCCAGGCGTTTTCCTTCCCACCTGGACGCTCCTTATGTAAGGCAGGATATGATGGAGAGCGGGGATGGGGGATGTCAGCGCAGACACACAGACACAGACACACACATGCATACACACACAGCATCCCTCCGCGGCGGCTCCTGGGAAGATGCCGATACCTTTTATCCAGGCACGCGATCCACTCGCCGGAGGACGAGGAATGGGAGGCGTGAGCGGCGACCATGTTGGACCGGGATCAGGTTGCCGTGCACTCGCCTGGCGGCGGCTCCCCCCGCCCGGGCGCCGGTCGGTCCGTCCGTCCGTCCGTTCTCGCTCCCTCCCTCCCCGTGCGCACGGCGCGATGGGCTCGCCCAGGCCCCGCCGCAGCGGCCGAGCGGGTCCGCCCGCCGCCCTCACGGGGCCGCCCGCCGCCCTCACGGGTTCCGACCTGCGGCCGCCGAGATACCCGGCCCTGCTTCAGCGCAGCCGGCAGGGAGCGGCCCGGGGAGGGGGCGGAAAGAAGTCACTCCCCTTCTAAAAGGTGGTGTCCCCCTCCCGCTTCCCTGAGCTCCTCAGTGCCCATACCTGAACCCTTGCTTCACCTTGGCTTGGTTTCAATTGGAGGGGCAATACAAGCGTTGTAATCGCAATAAGCAGCTCAGGAGTATTTTATCGGCGCTCCAGAGCACTGTGTGTCTGTCCCGTTCCCCCGCCCCCAGCAATAAACGCACAGTGGGTGAGTGAAAAGAAGGTGCAGTCCGCATTTCAGGATTTTTCCTGGACCCTTCCTCCAGTCCGCTGTCATCTCCCATGAAAGTGTGTGCTAAAGTTTCTCATTTCTTGTGTGTGAAAAATGAACTGGGCAGTACAGCCTGTGAAGAGGATTTGGCACTTGGAAGGCACCCAACACATAGCATGAGAAGGGTGAGTCCAGTGTACAGTGAAACACGCCCACACCCTTCTGCTGTGTGTGTGTGTGTGTGGCCTGCAAGGTGAGGGGCTTTTAATGATACTTATGTGTATATGATTTTAAAACTGATGATGAAAGGAAGGAATGCAGACCAGCAGTTTTCCCTGCTTTGCAAATTCATCATTAAGTATTTTCTATGAAATATTTTCTATAAATTGTTTCAGGTTCTAGATAGTATCTTCCAAGTTATCAGTTTATGACCTTGAGCTTCCACTTACAGTCAACACAAATTGCCTTGAGTACCTTTTGAGAAGGGCAGGAGGCTATACAAATCTCAGCTGGATGTTTGGGGTTACAGGTAGGTGATAGCAGAGTAAAACTCAAACTGTGCCTTCCTTCAGGCTCATAACTCCTCTGTGTTCTACGGTGTGGGGACAAATGATTAATTCAAATGGTGATCATACGCCAGTGCCTTTCAGATTTCTCCATGGCCTATGTTCTCTACCCTCTGTTCTAATTTCTTTGGTTGTACTAAGTAGTTTTTTTAAATACATGTGCTACTTCATATTTCACATCTGCCTTTTAGTTGGTTTCCTTGCTGCCACAGCTTCTTTAGCACTTTAAAAGAAATAACTTTTAACATTGGTATACTGAGCAGTATGATGAAAAATCTAAGGAAATGTACCTAAAGACCCCTTTTGCTAAATGGATACAGCTAAGAAATTGGCATAGCAGAGGAGAATGCCACAAAAGGCAATTCTTTCATTTTGCCTCAAAAAAAAAAAAAAAAAAATTAAAGTGCATGCCAGAGGAATAGAAGAGGCTTCCAGTCAGTGAGATCAAAGCTGCGGCTCTTCCTTTGCTATCGTCCATGGGGAGAAAAAAAAGAATCTTTTGCATCTAAGTAATCAATCTACTTGAGGAAAATCAATGCTATTCATTTGCCAATATGCAAGTGTTTGAGACCCAGCAGAACCAGAGCTTGAGAGGTAAGGAGCTCTAAATTCTCAATGAAATTAATGATTTATAACACAGTGTGTACATGACAGATGAATCAATAAAACTCCCTAATTTTGTGCTTCCGTTATAAAACATTAACATTCACCAGCGCCGCGCCCCGGCCCGGCCGCCAGAGGGCAGCCGAGCGGCGCCGCCTTCCTCCGGGAGCGGGAGCGGCGGGAGCGGGGCCGGGGCCGGAGGCTGCTCGGAGCGATTCCCAGCAATGCCGCTTCTCAAAGCCCACCTCGGTGCCGTGACCCTGCCCTTGGCCCAGCAACGGTCCTGCCCTGGGACAGCGCTCTGTAGTTAGCAGTCCTTCGGTTTCCAAGGAACGCAGTGCGCGTCGGCAAAAAGGGGATGCTGCTCACGTGCTTGGCTGTGGGCAGACACCACTCAAAGATGGATATCTTTTGGTGGAGTAACCATTAAAAGAGACTTTAACACTTCGTGGATTGTGTAAGTTAGACATGCCCAGAATGAGCCAGGAACCTTGCCTGCATCCATACTTCATTCGGAAATGTCCCAGTTAGAAAACAATTAGAGCAAGACAGCCAAAATTAACTCTGGCATTTGTATTATGAGTAATCATGTAGCTTTCTAATTAAGACACCGGTGAAACTTCTCAGAGAAACTTAGACAGCAAGGAATAAATATTTGAGTAGTTCAGGTATCAGCCTGTGTCAACCAAAGAGTCTCCAAACTGCACAGAGATGTCACAAGCTCCTGACTATTGAAATCAGAAATCCCTGACCCCAGGACAGTCCATGTTCTCTTGAAATGAAAAGTACCAGATAAGCATCATATATCTCACCTGAAAAGTCAAATAGAATCCAGATTATCCTGTGACTCTTAAGAATTCAGACCATAACAAGCCTAGGAAACATAATTTCAGAGTACTGGCCTTATGTTAATGGGGTCAAGTGCCCACTCCCTTGTGAGAACATATACTAGAATGAAAATGCTAAAGCACACTTCATTAGTTTATGCCCTGTACCTCCTCCTGCTGCCTCACAGTGCTCATTCCTAAGCTATACACTTGTATGAAAAAAAATTATTAAAAAATATATTTGAGATTTAATTTCTCCTTATTGAACAGAAGGCTAATGGGACTTTTTAGAATCTGAGATGTGATTATGCAGCCAAAAAATTTAAATGGCAGCTGCTTTCAAAGGAGATTTTGCTGCTGAGAAATGGAGAATTGCCAGCTGAGGTAAATGAAAGATCAGCTGGCCTTTTAAGTTCCCACAGTTTAGGAAGGAGTTACAGGGCCGTGCTCTTAAAAACCCCTTAAACCATAGAAAACAAAAAATCAGCCAGCCTGCAAGTTATGCCATGCCTGTAAGAATAAGAGTTCAAATGTGTAGGATCCAAACTGCTGTTTGCATTATGGGACCTAAGGCAAATCATTCTGAATTTAGTACTTTGCCTATTTCTTTGCATTTTTTGGCCAAATACTCATTCCCTCACTTTTACTCAAATGCAGCCAACAAGATCTTGCTTAAGTTTTCCAGAAAAAAAAATAAATTCTCTTCAATTAGAAATTTGCTGTGAAAAATATGAACCAAAAGACTAAATAATACTTGTCAGAGTTTGAAAATAGTTACTTATTTGGTTTATTAAGATTACCCAGTAATAGATTACAAGGGAAAGCTACTGTGGAAAACTCTTTATACCACTAATTATACCAAAAACTTCAAGGAGTTTCAAGTAACTGCAGTAATAATTTCACTGAAGCTGATTTTAAGCATGGTATATGGAAGCCAATTTAAATAGTATAAGTCCAGAATGAGCACATGAATTCTACCTCAAGCAAAGAAGTCTTGGGAGAAAGATGGAGACTGACAGGACTGTGATCCATATTTAGAATAGAGCAGTGCCACATTCAGTGTGGTTAGGGTTGTGGGAACGAAAATGGTTCAGCTGTACACACACAGCACCTATGGGCTTCAGAGGAGTGATCAGACTGTAGTGGAATAAAGACACAGAAACCTGCATGTGAGTTCTTTTGGGATTTGTATGCTGTGAGGGCTGCAAAAGATGTGATGATGTATGCGTGTATTAATAAAACTGCTCTGTAGAGCAACATAATAATTCTCCTCTTCAGTGCTAAGCAAAAAAACCAGTATACAATATCCTAGCAAGAGAGTTTCACAAGAAGTAAGGACTTCCTTTCCTTCCTGCATCATTCTGTGTTCTGTCTTTTTCTTGTTCCTGTTCTCCTCACTTGATCAGGATAACTCCCCAGTTAGTTCACAGGAAAGTCTATTGAAATAAATAAACAAGTTTTAACTTAGTCACAGGAGTATTGTCAAGAGTAATTAAGAGTAGCTAATCAAGTATAGTTCTCTGAAGATGCAATCCTTTAACGCATTTAATAAATGTTATTTTATCATTGCTTTATTATGGACACATCAACATACTGTGTTAAAACAAAATTTTGTATGCAGAACCCAGGAAAACATAAGGAATTTCAAGGTGATAAATATCAGGGAAATACTTTGCAGTTGCCTAAGATACAAGGCAGGCTGGGACTCAGACTGCACTATGACCCTTTTCAGTACAATATTTGGGAGACAGTAGAACTGGGTGCCACACTAGAGCCACACAGCCTGCTCCTTATTCTGGGAGTACAGGGCAGACACATCAGTGCTTCTTAACAGACCCAAATCAGACTGATCAGCAGGGGCAGAATCACAGACGTGATGAAGAGGGTCTGGCTTTGTGCCCAGTCATAGGAATGGGATTCATGGAGTGCTAGGCTGGTTCTCCACACACCCACTAGAGCCTGACAGGTTATTTCTGCTCCTCACTGCCTGAAAGCAGCTGTGCTGCCTCTGGGCCTGACCCTACAAGTGTTCATTTAGAACACAAAGCATGTACTTGGGATCTCCAGTGTGCTTTGTCCACACTGCATTGTCAGCTCAAATGTCTCACTTTCTCTGGAACATACTTACCATGGCTAACGGAATTAATTGTTAGATTGTAATTGTGCAGTCATTCTTTCACCCAAAGTACAAAAGCAGATGAAAGTTCTTCTTGTCTATATGTCTACTTTCTTATTCTTTTATCCTTCCCTGACAGCTTTGCTATATTTCATAGATTTTCATCAAAGGCTGAAAAAAATGTGGTTTTGCTTGCCTGCAGAGCCAGATGAGCATATTTTAACTGTTCAGGACAAGTTTTATCTTCACAACTTGGTGTCAGTTCTCTCTGCTAAATACAGATAGATACATCTTCAAACCCAAATCTAATTTCAACATTGCTTGATCACTATGGGAAATTTACTCTTCCTGGTCTGTTCGTTTCTCCTAACTTCTCTTCAGTTCCAGAAGTCAAATGTATATTTTTTTTCTCAATTTGTTTTTTTATTGATGCATAGACACTTAAAAAACAAAGTTCTGATGCAATGTCAAGACTGATGCAATGCTGAGATTCTTCTATTTATTTCTGTATGTGTATTATTCATGAGATATAGGGCATAAAATCATTTGACTGCACTCCCTCAGAACTCCTTTGTGATAATTCACAAAACAACCTCTCAGTAGCAGACACTTTTATTTATGTGACTACCACACCTCCCCTTATAATTTGAGGTTTTCAAGGGCAAAAGGAACATGGTACTTCGATTCCAGGCAAATAAAATTCCTGTCATGTGGGTGAAAAGTGTTTTCCATAGCCTTCCTTCTCTAGCTCCCAATGCCTTAGCTGTCACACTGATTCCTTGTTTGCAAAATTGAGAGATGTAAAACATTATACAGATCACAAAATAAGCACTCTTAAAAAGCTCTGTGAATTAGTCCTATATAATTAAGACATGTAATTTAATTAGACTTTATATTAAATAATGACTTGTGATCTGCAGTGACTAAAGAAACAAGTCTTTTAATTATTTTCTGTAAATTCTTTCAGTAAAGTAGATACACTACTATGAGTGCAATTCAGATCAAATTCAAAAATTATTCTGGTGCAACTGATAATTTCAGAAATACATGCAAAGAAAGTCCAGGATGTTTAATAAATCTGAGATTTCCTTTTTGCATGGGTGTTCTTTACTACTCTAAGAACAGGACTATAGTTGGCATCCCAGAAGTGCTATAATGAAACCATTCAGAGCTTTATATTTACTTGTACAATGCAATACAGTCTGCTATAGGTAAAGATCATGCATGACACACTTTTGTACTTGGCAAGTCATTTATGTAGTAATTAATTGTGCAGCTTCATATAAATTCAATGCAGCTATTCCATTCATCACAATACAGTAAACAAGTTAATTCTTTCTGCAACATTTGGTGCACAGGATTCCAGATTTAATTTTTCTAAGAGCCTGCTGGGGGCACCAACACATGCCCATAAAAATCAAATTATGATATTTGGCAAATGAAAAAAGAAAGACAAATTTAATAATTTATTTATATGTTATAAATTACAAGGTACACCTCAGGTTATATGTAATGCTTATAGTCTTCACAGCTTGGAAAATACACCTACAATGAATTTGCTTGCAGGTGTATACTTGCAAATAACTCACACCAAGAATGACCTGAATAAAGCACAGGCATCTCTAATAATGCATTCTGGCTGAGAAAAAAAAAAGGGTGAACCAATTAGCAAGTGGGGAAAGAAGCTGCCTTGACTGTGGGCTGCATCCTGGTTGGTACAGACAGATTGCTTTTGTTGGTTTAAAACCAGAGTGTTGAGTTGTGTAACAGGAAACCCAGCTACAGCAGCCACATAGTTGAATAGCAGTTGTGAGGTTCTACTTCATGCATGTAAAAACAACAGGAGAAGACCTGTATGGATTAAAAATATGTTAATGACAGATACCACAGTGGCATAAACCAAATAATTCCCTAGTTTGAAGCAGGGGGGGGGCTTTTTTCACATATAAGTTATATTTGTTCTAGAGAAAAGTTACACAAATCTGAAAGTTTTAAGCAGAGACTGGACAACATATAGCAAACTTTTTACAGAAATGCTCTGTTTTCTTTGGTGTTCTCTTATTTTCCTGATGAAAGAAAGACTCCACATTTCAGATGCTCCCTTGCCCCCTGAGAGTTGCAATGTTCAGCTGCCTAACATCAGCACATTATCTTGAAGTGCCTATTTTTCAAATGCTTCATACGTAGTGGAAGGATGGAAAGAATAGATAAACAAAAGCAAAGAATAAAGCAAATAAGAGGCCAGCACAAAAAGGGTAAGAGTTGAGCAGCAGACTGGAGAGAGATTGCTGGTAAGGAGTGCATTGACTTCAAATTTTTACAGGATCTCAATTTCTTGAGATCTATGGAGAAGAATCTTACTATGACGAAGAATCTTACTGAGAAAATTTGATGCAGATAAAGAAATGAAATTAAGTTATTACCAGGAAAGTAACAGGAGAGAAAGACCTCTTAGACACTGAACAGAAGAAGCTGGGCTTCTAGGAGCAGCCAAGAAATGCAGCACGGAAGTGCCTCCTCATTGATGTAATGGCTCATCAACCACCTCATACTTGGAAGTGTTCCTGAAAAGAGAAAGAAAAGTGACAATTGCCAAAAGTTTTTATTATCCTCACATAGCCACAACTTGCTTCTGACAAGGCAGGGTTTCATTGTTGCATTTCATTATTCAAAAAGTTCATATTTACATTTTTTGACATTTTGATTTTTGTGCTCTTGTTCTACTTCTAGTCAATGTAACCTGTTACATTATTCAATCACTTTTATAGTTAGTTGTTGTTTTTTTTTCAAGTTCAAGCGGAATTCCCTGCACTTCAATTTGTGCCTGTTGTTTCTTGTTCTGTGTCTGGACATGCCTGAGAGGAGTCTGGCTTCATCTTTAGCTCTAGCCTCTAAGTCCATCCTGCTGGGTTTTACTAGATTTTAGACTTCTCACTTTTAATACTGTTCAGATACACATTGTATATGACAAAAATACTGGCCAGCTTTCCCTACTGCATATGACAGTTCTCTCTGCAATTATTATTGTTCTTTATGTTTTCCTCTAGCAGTCTAGTGGGTGCCTCAGAGGGCTGGGATGGAAGAGGATCTCTGGCGACAGTTCACTCCAGGATTCCCTGTGATCATTTTGCTTTCCTGCAGGATGGGGATGGGCTAGTTCTCAGTGCAGCCCAGCAATATTGCCCTCAGAAGACCTTCCTGGCATGCTTACAGCCCTCACTGGATATTCAGAATATCCAACAGCCTTTAGGCTGTCACAGTCCCCAGGGATGATTATATGATACAGCCCCATCATGAGGGCTAAAATTGGTCAACCTATGAGCCATGTACTCATAAAAAACTGTTGTCACTCTTAGTTTTTTTAGAAGCACATGCACCCATTCTTCTCCTTTTCCTCCTTAGCAGACCTCTGGAAAGAGGAGTTCATAGGAGTACCTATGTTTGCTCCCCTTAGTAGTTTAGTCCCTCAAAATAGCTACACTTGTAAGCACACCTTTACAAAAAAAAAGTTTTTAAACAATGTGTTTTAAAGGTTTGAAGTGTTTTGCTATGTTTATGCCTTTTACACAACAACCTAGTAAGTTTCCTGGGGTGAAATCAATGTGGATCTGGGATAAAGATACTACAGGTCTCTCTGGATGATTCCAGGAAAACTCAAAAAAGCAAAGCACTGATTCACTTATATTGTTGATCTTTTTCAGGTTTACTTACATAGAAAATTTTAGCTTTTGGGGTTTTGAGTGATGTAGACTCTATAAGCACACATTGTTACTAACCAATCTCATTTCACTTTGGCAGAGGGACTGATTTTTTCTAGGCTTTCTTCTCACTGGAAGAGATGATGTTGCAGAATACTTCTATTGAGAAGACAGTACACAAATCCCCCAGAAATGCTTCAGTTAATATTTGCTACCAGATAAACCAGGGAAATATGCAAATCATACACATTTACAAAATGTTAAGGCATTTTTTGTTTTGCCTTCACTAAACCAAGAACTATTATGTCATCTTATTATAAAGTTGTAAAACATTTAGATATTTGAAACTCACATAGTTCTGGGAAAGAAAACTATGAGGATAGCATGCCACTGTCCAATTACAGCAACATATGTATTGAAATAAAAATATTTAAACGGATGTTATAAAAGACTCCATTTCCATTGTACAGCATAGGCACATCTGCTGTACTTTAAATACTTCTTATCCATGCCAAAGAAATACTATGAAGAGAAAATGCCTTTTTTGTGCTTTTCCTTTGAGTTTACTCTATGTGAATACGGAAAGAGTCTTTTCAATAGGAAAAAAGGCATTGATTGTAATCGCAACATTTTGTGTTTGCCCTACAGCTGCCATTTGTGACTAGTATGGAAATCAAATCCTGGCTCTTGTTTTCTGGCCCCTTTTAAAAACCTTGAATATTTCTAAAATAGTATTGGGCAGGAAGGAAAGGAGGGACAGCATTGTGCAAGACCAGACTAATATAAAAATGCTGCAGTGCTACTCACTTCCGTCCAAATCATATTCAGGCATTAGCTTATTGGTATTGTTCTTTACAAAGGAAATATGTGGTGTCACAGTATTATCCCCAGTGGTGAAGTTCATCTATGCTGATGTTTATGATACACGTTTTCAGGATGTGCTTGAGTTTTGGTATTAAGGCCTCAAGCACATAAGCTCCAGACTTAGACAGCAGTGGAGTGGTGGCTTTAGAGTCATAACTTTAATTACTTATAAGGTAAGGCTCTTAGATTTGCTCACTGGTGAGTCTGGAAGACTTAATACAGCTATATTTAGCAACAATATTTAGTAAGAAGCATCCACTACTACTAAGTATGTGCTTTAGCAATACAGTAGTCTCAGAATTACAGAGCACTCCAACAGGCAGTCTTCCTTCCTTGAGCTGCATCTGTTAAATACCCATTACATATTCCCAGATGACAAAGATGCCCAGTCTCTTATTTTGACCTTGTAAGTTTATCCATAAGATACTATTTAAAGCTAACAGATGGATGGGGCACTGGAAGGAGAAAACCTTGAAAGCTTCTGTTTTATACAGATTCTTCTGGGAAGCAAGCATGCAGTAGCAGTCTGACAGGGGATCCGTAACAAGCAGCAGCTCTGTTTCCATATGGTTCAAAGAGCCCAAGAAAAACCCTAAGGGACACAGAAGTTTTGCCATTAACTCGAGTGAGAGTGGAGTAGGAGTGGAATACAGATGTTACACCCATGAAAGTTATGCAGAAATGGCCCTGTAGATCCTGTCAACCATAAACTTGGGTGGCAGAGACAACATTACTAATCTCTGTCCCACATGGGGTTTTGGAGAAAGTGAATAAAATCTTCAATCTGTCACCTTAAAGGCTTCTGGGTACAAGATATACAAACATTTGTAGGTAGGTACAAAACTTTGTGGGTACAAAACTTGCCAAAATTGTGTTACTGTTTACAAGCATTCCAAGAGTATTAATGCGCTTGGTATAAATGACACTGTTGCATGATGCTTTTGCACTTGCAACTGCTAGGACGTGAAATCAGAGGAACTAATATTATGCTCTAATATACTTTACATTTTCAATTATTTCAAAAACACAGTTTATGAAAATTATGCTCATTTTCTGGCAGAATATTGATGCCATAGCAGGCCCCTCAAATATAAGACACGATACAAAAGGAATTTAAAAGTAATAGGTTTGTACTTCACTTGTCAGCATCTGTAGTGCAAGAAGCTTATGAGATTTCTATCTCTTCTGATAATACTTTCCTTCTGCTTCCTTTAAATTGTTACTGCGCCTTAATTTAGACTAGTGCCTTATGGTCTTAGCATTTTTGTTTTCCTAATTCTAGTTTTAGCCAAAATCACTGATCTCCTCATGGTGCAAAAAGTAGGATTTGTATGTAATCTTAACAACAGATTTTTAGATTTCTCATAAATTAAATAAAAAAGGAGCTGGGTGTGAATTAATTTGGATGTGTGACCAAGTGACCATATCAACAACGTGACCCTTTGTAGAAAGATCATTATTATTGTTCTTTATGTTTTTGCCGTTAAATATTCCATGGCAAGAAACAGAGCTGTTCTCTGTTTCTATCAGTGCAAAGTGAATACCTGCTACCTTCTCCAACACTGCCATAAAAATAATTTGCAAAGTGAATTCTGTTCCTCAGTATGCATTATCCATGCTTTAATTCTTCTCTCTATGATCATAATTAAATTTAACTTTCCAGACAGTGTTCAGAGGAATGAATACTTATAAGAGAGCTGCACAGGTATGTATCAAACTAGAAATTAAAAGACCATCTGACTGAGAAATGTGTTGAAAAGCTTAGGCTGAAAGTTCCAGAAATCCTCTTCAAAACAAAGTATCTAAAAATAACTTTATTCATTTATGAAACTAGGCTTGTTCAATTCCTGATAAAACAGAAAATCTTCTTAGACTGGTGAAGTTAGATAAATCTAAATCAGACTGTTTGAAAGCAGATCCAGCTATCAGCTCACAGACTGCTGGACAAGAGCCTGGGGGGGGGGGGGTAACTGGGCCTTTGGCTGTCACCTGAAATGTTCCAACTAAATTGTCATAAAAAGAAAATTATTTTTTAAAAAACAACCTTCTTTCCTGCCTCCAAAAGCAGGATTTAAAAGTCTTTCAGTGAAAGATTTAACTTTTGCAAATAATATGGAAACAACAAAAAAAATCTGGAAACATATAGCTGGAGGAAATAAATGTGAGGAAATAAATGCCTGTGGTAATGTGTGGGGCAATGGAAGCATATTCCTAGATTATTCTAAGCCAAATGCTCTTACTTTACTTATCATTCCAGCTGTTGTCAAAGAGGATATACAAATTATTTTTAAACACAAGCAAAGAGTAATTAACATTTCACATTCTTTTCTGAAGATATTTACACATTTGCAGCATTAGAAAATTTGAGAATTCCTTCAATTTCAGTAGTATAGAGATGGTCAAATGCGTATATTCTGAAGTCTTTATGTAGTATGGGGTGTTATTTTTTCTTCATTTCCTCTCAAGTTTTTATTGTATCACTATAAAAGTGAGAGTTTAAAAAGTAACAACAAGAAGTCTCCGACATTATTGTCCACTTTATTAGGGCCAAATGTGAAAGGTACTACAGACAGTAAATCTACTTATCAGTGATTTGTAAGCATTGTAGGAATTGAAGTTATTTCATTTAATAAATAAATAATCTCTCACTGTAGAAAAGAACGGTCTCTAACAATAGCCAAAGGCACCCATCCTGTGAAGAGGGCACACAGTGATTAGAGTTTCCATGGTGTTAGATTAAAAGAAGTCAACAAGATGCACAAAGCTGACAACTATCACACTAAGAAATGACAAAATAATTGAACCAACCCTAAACTGCAGAATCATAATTAGTGGTTAGTAGTATTTCCTATGCAACTTACCTTTCTTTTCTAAACCAGTTTTTCAGATGTGAAAGAAGCATTATATTGATATTTTGGGGGGAAATGTCAGTGGGATTTCAGGCATACTCCAGTGTGGGTATAACACATGGCTTCAGGAGTACTGACACTTACTTGAATGAATTGGTTTGTTTAAGGAGGAATCAGTGGTATTTTCATTGATGTTTTTAATGTAACTGTTATAAGGATCCCTTGCAACAAATACCAGCACATGGACCATAACAAATTTTGCTGTGAAAGATTCTGTCAGGCAGTGATTAATACGCTCAATATGCTGTAAGCTATAGTACCTGTTCATTCTTCTCTGGTTTTGTGAGATTCTGTACTTGCAGTTTCTGAGCTTTCCCTGGATAAAGTCCTGTGTTAAAAAAAAATAAAAAAGGAAAAATCTTGAATTTATCATTACTAAAAGGAGCACAATTTAACCACAGAAAGCTTAATGAAAGATGATTCATGCTCTAAGAAAGTTAGAGAATGTTGTTATAATTTGTATATGTTTGTCTCAGACACAACTGTATCTATTTAAGTAGTTCTCACTGTTTCTGTTTGCAGATAAAAAATGTGATCATATGATCCTTTCAAGACAAGCTACCACTAATTTTAAACACTCTGGTTAGTCTGGTTTTAATTTTCAAAATAGTATCTCACAGGATTTCACTGTACTGGATGCTGTTCTTTGAGCTGTGAAATGCTTCCTGGGAACTTTTCAAATTCCAAAGATATTTTAGTCCTAATATGCATGTGTGATATGTCATTACACCACTCATATTTATACATTTTTGCCTGTATGTCGTAAATAGATCCATTTTCTCCTTTTACATTTTGTGTTCTTGCAGCTATCTGAACTGTAAAGTTGCATCAGCTCACAATACAACCAAGTCTTTTATTACTTTTTGACTCCTAACTGCATTTAAATCCAACACATCACTTAAGCTTCAACTCTGAGGTTTGTCTTTAACTCTTTAAGATTAACTTTTCCCAGAAAAGTTAAGAATTTTTTTTTTCCAAATTTTTGCATGAAAATTTTGCGGCTTAAAATGAGCACAACAGCAGTCATTGCCAGTCCTTACCTCCAAATATGTCCAGTAAGAAATGGAGGCGTTCTTACCATTTAAAGTTTCAGAGCAGATGCAGTTTGGCTATTCTGAGTCAGGGTCACAAGGTTGCATATTTCCCTCTGCTCGAGCCTTGTAACACTTGGTGAGCATTAGTCAGATACCAGGCTTCCGCATGTTGCCCTTAGCAGTGTGGCTGAAAGGAAAAGTAGCTTTTTTGGTAAACTGGGAGAGTGAGCAGAGATTTGAAATTGGCATGAACTCAGCATCAGTCTCCTGAGGCCATTCGTGCAGTCTGGCTTCTGCCAGCTAGTCTAACAAATTGTTCATGTTTGCTTTTGAACTTTGTTCTACATATGTCAGGCTAGTCTATTAACAGCTGAAGAAATGGACCAGCCAGTGAAAACTTTTTGTAAATTAGCTGAGCATGACTGTGCTGTTCAATATTGACTTTGTCACTTGGCAATGCTATCCACTGCTCAGATTTGAGGAGGTGTATTGGGCATCCACTTAACAGTGTATGAGTTTATAAGATTACATATGATCGTAGCACATTTGTAGCTGTCAGGAGCAGAAACTAAAGTATTTTCAGTGAACACCATTGCCAACTAAACAGAGACAGTAACTAGGCAATGCAGAAACACCACTTAGGTTGTTCATGACTCGGAAGCATGATTTACCAAACGTCTTCCTCCCCCCAGCCCCCAATTGAAACATCTGTATTAACTTGGAAGCTTTATTTCACTAATGTGCAAGATGTTATACATCAAAATTTAAAAAGCCAATTTGAAACTGAATCATCGTCACCACAAATATCAGTGGAACAGTTTAATAATGCTGAATCCAGGCACAACCTTTCCAAAACCACCAAATAGTTCCACATAATTATAAAGAGAAGATAAGGAATTAATTAAAGAAATGTTTATTAATTTATTTTTTTAACTGAAACTGGCTTTTTACTTAGAAGGACCCTATCACAGGCAATGGCAGTGTTACCATCTCAGTAATACAGACTTGGATATCTGTGCCTAACACCATAAACCATCACTTGAATCAGGTCAGGAAAACTTCTTCCCAATATAGTAGCACTGGCACTGTGAAGTCGTGTGGTCATGGTCTGCTACTTTAAGGCAGAATGTTATGCAAAATATTTGTCTTGCTGTTTCTCCATCCCTGATTGTCCTGTTCCTTCTCCCATTTCTCTGGGTTCCACTGGATGAAGGAAGGTAGCAGAGCTACTGTTCAAATCTGTGCTGAGCTAGAAATTTAAGTAGAATATTGAGTATTATACAGGACACAACTTTTCTCAAAGACAGCATGGTATTTGTCCTGGTTTATATCAATGAGCTGTAAAGGCATTTAATGAGAAGCTGAATTTTCTACACCTCTCAACTACGAAGAGATCTGGACAGTCAATAATACATGTTCCATGAGAATGCCATGCTAATTATCCCATGAGTCATTGCAGATTGAGTTTATAAATTTTTACAACCTGCACCAATATTTCAGCCTCTGTCTTCAGAAAACTAAGGAAAACAAAGCAGTGAAAAATACTTTACAAGCTACTAATCACCAGTGGCTTTAAGGACTAGTGTTAAGCTGACAAATTCACTGAAAAAGATAAGGGCTGCACCTCAAATGTACTTCTAAGGTCAGAATTTTAAGCAGAAATTAAGTCACCAACTTTATGAATTGCTGCCTTGGAATATGTGAAATGTTCAAGTTAAAAAACTTCATAATGCCAATATGATGGGAATTCTGCAAGGTTGTACCTGTTACATGCATTTCATCACAGCACTTTAAATCTAAAAAGACCAGGAGATCCTTAAAACTACAAAAGAAGTGTTTTTGCTTTCCACAGATGTTACATCAGATTAGCTTTAATGTGGAAAAATACATATATTCCCTTATGAAAATTTACAGTTACTGCTTAATTGTTGAGGGACTCTGGTAGATATTTTTCATCTTTTTTTTACATGGAAATAGATGAGATTTTCAATTGAAAAAAAATATACCTGCCCACATGGCTATATTACACCATCTTATTAAAATATGCTGGGCACTTTGGAAGCATAGACAATGTCTCTGCCTTCAGCACCTTAATATGTAACAAGAATACTGTATCTCTTTCCTCAGATTGTCAAGACAAAGAATGATAGATACATTCAAATAATACTTAAGTAAGTCCTTAATTTGCTGTTATAATTACTTCTTGGAGCAGTTGTGGAGTTTGGATTTCTATAACAATTTTACCACAGTTTCAGATAAAAAAAAAAAACAAAAAACAACTAATTTTAAAAAATATAAATTAAAAATATCTGGTTTAGCCATGTTTTCATATTTTGAAACAGACATTAAAAAGGCATCATCTTGATTTTCACAAAAAAAGAGAAATTTTTTGTTAAAAAAAAATTCATTTTAGTCAGCCATAATTGTTTTAAACGGTTCTTTAAGAGTCTGACCAACAGAATGAGATATCTGAGCTATCTGGGGTCCTGTGAGCCTGTGAGCCATCTCACGATTTCAGTGCTGACCTACATGGATTTTGATTAGTTTACTGAGATCCCAAATTGCATCTAGCTATTCTGTTTTCTGTTGTAGAATGCATGTTATTAGGCATAGTAATTAACCTTACACAGGCCCTGCCCTTGTTCTGTATTAACCATATTTGTATGCGCTACACACATTACATCCCATCACTGAGATTTCCCACTTACAGGGTTTCTTTTGTATTTGGGAGAGGGCAACTCCTTTCTATGCTCTTTTTATTCTTGTCATTGTACCTGTGTAAGACAGGTACTTAACATGAAGGTTTCTAAAGAGACAACATCTACCCTTATGAGTTAACTTCCCACTAAATGTTGTTATTATAGGCAAAAAGAGCTTCAACAATAGCAAGCTAATAAATAGGCTGCTTCTTGGCTGAGCCTGGTAAGAGACCTGCCAACAAGACAAGGAACTCTCTGAATTGTAAACAGAAATAAAAGAATTACAAGCCTAGTGTCCTTCTCAGCCTGTCGTCCTCCTCTTTGCTTGCAGTCCAGCAGCTTTTTGGAGACTTCTTTTCAGGCCAATAAAAGTTCTCTTTCTTCTACGTCAACCAAGAGCCACATTTAGGTTAGAAAAATCCCATGAGCCAAAATGTTCTTTGTGTGCATGCAACCAGTACGTGTGTCATTCAACAAAGTTGAGAAAAGTGGGTATCACTCTTACAAGGCTTGAAAGCAGAAAACACATGTTAGGCCTGGCAGGTTTCCTGCTACAGCCCAGAAAATAGATACATGATATCCCAAACTCTTATGAAAGAGAGTGAGGGAGTTGGAGGAAAATATTTTTCAAATTTTGTGTATCAGACCAATCAATAATGAGTTTCAGAAGTTCCTACTTCTTTTCAAAAATCTGATTTTTGAAGTGAAATATCTTCTAGATGTTAAGCCCTGAGCAGAATTTTTTTGTTTCATTCTGGCATTCTTACCATGTGAGATCTGAAAACACATTTACAGCTTGTGTATTTACCTGGCAAGTATAGACTGCAAAATTTCACATGATCTGAATCCCCATCATCTGGATTTGAGACCTGTTTGGACCACTTAATAATACTTTTTGACTCTCAAGCTAAGGGATTTCTGTTCATGGAGAGTGGAGCAAATCAGAATGGACAAAGGCAGCTCTTCGTAGGACTTATCCTATGTTCTTGAAGAATCTTTTAATATCAACAGCAAATAAAATAATGATTTTTGTTCTCAGAGGAAATGACAAAGTAAAAATGCCTCAATAGACTACATATATATTTCAAGATATTTATACTTCTTTGCAAATATATGATTGAAGTCCTCCTTGAGTTACAGCACCAGAACAAAGCCTGCTACATTTATAACAGCCCACTCAAAGCTGAAGAGAGCTCATTTGATCCCAGTTAGCTATAAAGAATTTATTTATCTCACATGTCATGAGTTTCCTTTATTTAGAGTATTCCCATTTCCCTGGCCCTATAGCCTATTCCATCATCCTACATGTCAAAGACTGTTGCTGCAAGACTTCCAGTTTGAACCAGTCACGTTGCCCATTTTCTCACTTTCAGGCTGTTGGGGCACCTATGTTCCTCTGAGCATGGCTGAACCATTACGTGTCTGGGACTTTGTGACCTTGTAGAGTGGGTGAGTATCCTGAAACTGCCCCTGCCCATCCATTTATCTTCCAGCACAACTCTGAAATCCTGTGCATTAGAATAGTTTGTTTATCAGAACAATATTCAGCCCTGAGTGCACTTTGAGTTTGTCATGTGAAAGATGCTGTTAAACAGTTTTAGAGGTTTTCTCATGCGTTACTGTTCCTGGAAATGCCTTCAGAGGAGGATAGTGTCTGTGTGTGTCATAAGGCTTCAGAAATCTTTTGCTTTTCATCTCAGTCCACTGGCCAAATAGAAATGAGTCACTTCATTGTGAATATCCTGTCTCCCATTGCTTTGTTTAGGTTTGCACCTACTTCTTCCTGAACAGAAAAAAAAAAAAAAGAAAAAAGAAAAAAGAATTAATCACACAAACAGGCTGGTACATGCTTGTTTGGTACACATGGTACACAGATGATAAAATGAGAAATTAAAACACTGTTCTCACTTTACTGTCTTTTACTACCTGAAGCACTGTGTGCCTGGATAGTTCTTGGAAGGACTCTTCCCTTTCTCGGAAAGTGGTCAGCCCAGGGAAGGGAGAAGAGGCTTCTGAGCAGCACAGGGCTTTCTAAATTGCACTGAGAGCATTTAAAATGCTAATTTGAACTTTCTGAAGAGTAAATTCACTTTGGGTACACAAAGGAAGTATAATAATTGGCATCAGATAAAAATCTAATAAAAGACAGTATCCGTAGAAGGACTCTCTAAGTCTTGTGTCCTTTCCTTATGTATTCAACAATTTAGGATAAGAGAATAATATTATTTGAGTGTGTTTCTGTATTGTTTTCCAAAGGAAAATTAGAACTGCAACAGGACCTTTTCATTTCTTTTGGGCAGGGTGTCAAGATGAAAAGCAAAAGGTAAGATTCCAGGAGCTTAGTGCCAACACCATGCTTTCATAAGTATTAATCAAAATTATGACAGGTACTCCATAATAAGCACCTTTCCATGCTTATGTTCATTAAACAAATATATATACCAGACACTGTTGAGAAAGGGCAGTCCTTGATGCACAGTTGTTCATCACTGTAAGTAGTACAATACATTACAGAATTTAATTGATTTTGTGGTTGAAAATAACCAGAAAAATTATAAAGCACATTAGTTTTTACTTTTTTTGCTGAGATAAACCAAACAGTGAAGCAGTTAAAAGGCTGTAATCAGAGCAGAATGACAATCAGTGATTCTTATTACTCAGATGGGTGTTTTGTGAATAACACTTCTAAAATCTAAGCTGAAGCTTTTAGTGAATGCTGTTCCTGCTCTGAAGCAGCACTGTTCTCTCCCACACTCTCTCAGGATTGCCTTGCCACCACTGTCTTACAGTGCTCCCCTCCTACAGAGTATCTGGTCAGCGGTAGCAGCAGCTGCAGGAACAGTGCGTTCAGCATGCCAGACTGAAATTCATGTTCCAGGAATGTCTCCTGGGGGGTTGAGCAATTCAGTCAGATTCATAGTTAAAAGCCTTTCACTGTAACACAATTACCCTGCAGTGGAGAAGAGGAATGGTTGGCATTTGTTTGCTACAAATGTGCCTTGCAAAACCTACTATTACGAAATCCTTCCTTGGGTGAAATTTCCACTGACAATGTGATGTACTTCTGCTAAAATGATAGGCTTCTGTGTTGGGAATATAAAGGGGAAAATAGAATGATTAAGAACATTTTATATGGGTTTCAACATCCATTTTCTCAAAAATATTAGGGTTTTTTCTGTCTGAAAAGTAGCAACTACAGCTGTCCAGCAGGACCCAAACAGTTCCAGAAAGTTGTGGTTTAGTGGCTGTTTAGAAAAGCATTTATTTTCTTTTTTTCATATTCTGGCTGATTATTGTTATCATAAAAAACGCAGAAAGTCATTGCAAAGAATATGTCATCTGCCTTAGGTAGGTGGGGCAGTCTTACTGCCGAAGTTACAGATTTAACTGGCCTCTAGCCATACAATTTGCAATTTCTATCACATATTCTGCACTTCTGGCTTAGACTGAGTCATGGCCTGAAAGAAGAGAGGAAACTCCACTGTCTGGCCAAACTGTCTCATCTTGCAGTAGGAATACTGCGTTCTCCTCTGCCTTGTGATCCCCACCATTGAGTCCTAGTCTTCCAGCCACTGGGGAATAAAAGCAAGGGTATCCAAACTTGGCCCTCCTTGTGGTGGTCTAACATCTTTCTGCCTCCTGGTAAGTGAAATCTTACACTTAGCACGTGGGGCAGAGAATTGAAGCACACATATGCTTCTGAGAATTGTGTGATAACAGGGTATGAGGAAAAGAGTGAGAGAGAACTGGGATGCTTTACAGATAACTTGTGATGGACTCAAAGATGATGACAGTGACCAAAGCTTAAGAGGGGGCTTAGGGAGGAGGTAGGGGCAGAAGGGAAAGGGGAAGGGGTGAGTTGTGGTGCAAGTGAAAAACTGGAGGGAAGAAACTGTGAGAGGTAATACAGAGAATAGGAGAAAGCTGTCTGGAGATTAGCTCTCACGAGGATCAAAGTACAGAAGGCAGTTTTGTATCTCAGGAAACCAAAAACTAAAATTTTACCACTTTGTGCATGTATTCTTCAGCCAGCTGTATAACAATGAAATAATTAGGCTTATTCACAGTTACCTGGATGATTCTGCCATATTAGACATAAAGAGAGAGCTTGATGGGTCAAATCTGCACAAACTCTTTTGGGTTTGCAGGGTTTCAATTCTAATTCTTGGCCTGATATGAACACCCTCATTGTGTAATTTGAGCAGTGTGAAATAGAGAGCTCATTAATTCAGTTGAAGCATTATATACTTCATATTGCCTAAAGAAGCAATCTAATAGCAGCATAATTTCCCTCCTTTCCATACTTACAATTTTTACAATTGGTCCAGAACCAATCTGCTTTCAAAAGTACACCCTGTAAGGATTATACAGACAAGGTGGTCAGTGCACAGAAAAGAGGCATAGATTTTCCAGACAAATCCATAACCTGGAAACAGAACAAAAAACCCCTGATATGATAGCAAGGTTGCTGGTCTGGACAAATGGAGAAGACAGAACATCTAAAATAGAAGGAAAAGAGACTAAATTTTTATAATATTTAATCTGAGCTGGTAGTCCAGGTAATAGTCATAAGACACCATGCCCTTTTCTTCCAAGCTGATACAGGATAGTATTTGCATGGTTTAAGTTTAGTTAGGTTATTAAAACAAATGCCTTCAATTCACAATGTAAACACCTCTACTCACTCCAAAGGTCCATGTGAGACTGCAATGATTTGAAATGCACTGGGCAGAGGTGATTTCAGAAAATACCTATCTACCTTTATATAAGGGAGAAACAAGAGAAACACATGAAGTAGGGGAAAAAAAAGTAAAAACATGAAATATAGCCTGGGATTGCTCTAGTAAAATAGTTGTTAGAAAAACATCCATTCATTTTGTGATAAAACCTGTTGATGGTACAGGCAAGAGAATTTGTTTGTTGTTTAGATCCTCCTATACGCACAAAATGAGACCTTGAAACATTCTTCAATGCAGCTCCATACAGAGATCCTCTGCTTTTATCATGAGCTTCTTTTCCAACAGAAACCGTTTGCAGGATCTCAAACTCAGGGCAACCACTTAGGCCAAGAAACAATAACAATAATGAATAGCTTTTTTTATCCTCATGATAAAATGAGTCATGTTGTTCAAAAGGTAAAAGGGATTTACTCATAATGGACAGGCAGTGATGATTCAGCAATTATATTTTCAACAGACTGTCAAACAAACTTCAATGAACTATAAGAATGAATCTGTACTGATCTCATGGAAATATACAAAAGAAGTTGTTTTTACATTTTTAGAAGCAAACACATTACTCCAACCCAAAAGTATAAAAGAGACTGATGGGCAGCCAAGTCTCTCAGCAGACAAGCCAAACACATTTCTAAGCCCTCTTGAAGCTGTCTTTGCATTCCTTCCTCAAAGAACATTTTTTAAAGCAGTTATCCAGATTTCTTTTAAGTAATACACTGCCATCATATAGATCCAGATCACTACTACTAAATGCCAAAACCACAGATACTCCATTCTGTGCTTCCAGAAATACTTGAAACTGCATCAAATGTTAAAAATGTTTGACATTGCAAAGTACCAGATGATTAGTTCATCTCAAGTGAGTTTTCATCAATCAGAAAGTTTGCATATAAAGATCATGGGGAAAATCTTTAAGATATTATATCTGCCTTTGAAGCACCTAGTGAATGCTAGCCTTTAATAAGAGAGGGAGAGAGAATTTTGTAACACCTATATATATAATAGAGGTAAATCCCTGCTATGACAATCTTTGCCTTCTGGAGTCCAGTTGATTTCAAAAGGCCCACATGGATACTAAAGTCTATGTATGTAGGCTGGAAATACAGAATTCTCTGTGTGGATACAGAGAACTTTTTCCATCTACTTGAGGAAGAGCTGTGTAAGAGAATTGCCTGTGATGCAATTCTCTTTGAGACTGAACCAACTTTGTGCCATCTCTAGCACATTTTAGTCAGATGAAATAATACATTTATATGCATTGACAACCTTACAAAATGTCACAGTTCAGTTTTGTATAACCATGAATTTATAATTTGAAATTCAGTAACAATTTAATATTTTTTAGGCTAAGGAATACTTTTCCTTCTGAAATACAGGTGAAGGAAAACTTTAAAGGGCATAGGATATAAAAATATTCTAAGAAACATGGATGGAACCACATCCAAATGACACTCAGTCAAGAATTTCTTAGATCCATCCAACTGTGGGGGTTAGATTTCAAAGAAATTAAAATTCAAATTTATTTCTGACTGAACAAAATATGTAGTGTTGACTTCCTGCTTAAAAGTAAAAGGCAGTGAGCAGTCTCCACCAAAACAAATGGAAAATGGAGCCCAGGCACAGCAGCATAAGATAGACCAGCTAAGCCCCAGCACTTTTGCCTTTACTCTGCTTTTCTTATCCCATAGTATGGAATACAACAAAATGTGTTTGTGTGTGCAGAAGCCTATATGAAAGCATGAAAATATATGTCTGCACATGTTTATTCTTTACAATAATTTAACTATGATACACTTTGTTCTACACTTTATCATTCTGGCTCTGTCTGCCAGATCAGAATATTCTGTGTGATTGCATTGCTTAGAAAATGACCAAAAAAAAAGCAGCTGGAATCTCTGGCAAGTCATGTAGTGTTGCTCACAATAAGCATGTAGAAGGTTAAAATTAGAGTCAGAATTTAGTTTTGACATATTTTAAAAATAACTGACATTTGTCCTGGGAATGTACAACATCTAGCATGCATTAGAAAGAAGATCTTTCTACATCTGAGCACATTGTAACAAAACAAAAAAGGAAAGCTTCCAACAAGCCAAAAAAGCAAACCAGCAACATGATCTTGAAATGCATAAATAGGATAATAACATGCAGGGCACAAGAAATACTCCCTTTGCTCTGCTATGTATTGCTTAGGCCACAGCTAAAGCACCATGTCCAATTTTGGGTATTTCAGAATGGTTTCTGTGTGAGTGGACTAGAGGCAACATGGTAACAGTCTTAAAGGATATAAAAGGACACTGTAAAGGAATAATAGTATATTCCCTGTCTCTATTTTGCACAGGGCAAGAAGTAATAAACTGGAAAAAAATTAAAATTAGATACTACTCTCAACACAAACTATCCCAATTTCCCCATTAAAACTAGGAATTCACAATAAGAATCAACACACCAGTAAATAAAAACAGTACTACTGCCTTCCAGTTATTTTCATATCTGGTTTGGTATGCATATAGGATATTGCACATTTAGCTTAATAGTCAACCATGAGAATAGGATTTCTGTCCCTCCAGAATTCTGGGGATCTAAAACTGCAAGCTGAGCTTACAGAATCACATTAGATTTTGCCCAGCCCTTAGAATGGGTAAGAACACTGCACAAGCATCATAGATAAAAAAAAAAAAGGTGCCATTATATATATGTAGTGTAATACCATCCAGAGTAGGCTTCCTACTGAAAGAGCAATAAAACCAGAGTATTAATCCACGCTTTGCAATTACTCTTAATGGACTAGAATAACTTAACTTCTTGAATACTTGAATAAGCATTAAGAATAGGAAGAATAGTAACAGGTCATATTAATTTTTTTTCTGGGTTTTTTTTTTTTTTTTTTTTTTTTGGTCTCTTGCCCTTGCTTAATATTATACAAATTTTGCACAGATTTTCCATAAAAATAAGACACTGGTTTATTTATTGTGTGCAAGCAACTAGCCATAAATGGATCTATTACAAGTGTCTGAGTGTCATAAAATAGTATTACATAGAGCTAAAAGTGAAAATCCAATTGAATTGCAAATCATATCATTATAGTGATTAAATCCATGGCTTACCTAAGCCTATATTTAAAATTAAATATCTCTGAATTTATGTAAAAGACTTTGAGCAGACTATTTAACAAGAGCAAGCAAAAGCTTAGCACAAAAAAAAAATACTGCTACAGCAGCCTGTCACCCTTCAGCCAGCATCTTAATCTTTCACTAAATTCTATAATGCTTTTTTCCTTCATTCTAGAAATGCAGTTGAAGCAGCATATTTCAGAGCAACACTGCATCTGTACTTTAAAGCATGAGTTCAAATTCAATTTTTCAGTAGCTGAGCCAAATTTAACCTTATTTCCATAATTGTATACCTACCACTGTAACTGAGATAAAGAAAATGAAACAATTTACTATCAGAAAAGTCTTGCTGTTTTTCTCAACCACAAAAAGCAGTGAGGTATTATGCATGAATGTCCCAGTTCAACTACCTGTGCTGTTTAGTCTAATTGACCTCTCCCCACTCCCATGGCAGCCACATGGACTGAACAGTCCCTCCAGAGCAGGACACGCTCCTTGGGAATTGCTAGAAGGGCATGCAACGCGCCACTGCTTCCATGGAGCCAGCTCTAGTCTGGGTAGGAACCACTTTCATCTGCAGTCTGACATGGCTCATGTGATGAAGAGAAATGCACTGATTGTGAATTTCCTTCTAAGTTATTGAATGCTAAGCAATAAGCAAAAAGAAATTTACCATAAAGAATAATCAGTGTCAATAGTCTCTAAGGAAAATGACCAAATAGTATACAAGAATTAGCCTAGTTCTTCTGGAACAGAAACATTACATTTTTCATTCTTAATCAAATGATTGCTTTGTCCAGCTTATCATTCAGCTGCTGACAGCAGCAAATACTAAGTATTTCAGAAAAAAATGCAAGTAAGCCCTATTGACAACTATAATAAAGTATCTGATTCTAGATATTTTCTCTTTCTGGTCTAGTCAGTTAATATTTACAATGACATTTATTTTTATCTTGTCCAAAATATTTGTGGCTGTTCTCAATATCCACTGCTTTGTCCTGATAATCTATTGGGTTGGCTCATATCAACATACCTCTTACTGATTCACAGTTCTACAACTTTTTACTTTTCTCACCTGTTACAACAAAGGCCTTAAATAATTTTTCCAAGCTATTTCTGTATATTGAAGATAAGTGCCTTGTAAATCTTTCACAAAACAGGCACTTGGTTTCATTGGAACACTTCCTCTATTGAACAAACGAATCATATTCATTATTTTGAGCTGCTGATAACAAGAGATCTTGCCAGAGCCAATTTTGCTATGACATTATTTGTATCCTTCAGTCTACACAATTCATAATTTCTTATTTTTACTATGATTTTGCCATGCAATCTTTGTATAAAAGCCAGATCTTTTCAAAACCAAGATCTATTAACAGCTTAATGCACTGAAGATACACAGGCTAAAAAGCAACACTATTGGACAAATGCATTACTCTAAGTAATGCAACAATAAATGTCCTTCACAGGGGATTGTAATACTCTTTATAATACTCTAACAGGCAAATACTACTCAACAAACAAGTTTCAGTCTTCCAGCATCAGATAACACATAATGTTTCCTGTTTCTTGGTTGTTATTCCTGAGGTTCCTTTCTCAGAGCTCAACACAGTGATGATGGGATACTTCCACTGCACCAGAATGGCAGAAGGGAACATAGTTTTCATCTGTTGTACAATGCAGATTGAATTTTTTGCAATCACATGGCAATCACCTTTCATTGTAGAGGAATTCCTTAACTGGGCAAGATTAAAGTGAACTGTCAATATAACAAAGAATACTGAAGCAGAAAGAGTGGGAGGAACAGCAGAAAAATAGGGAGCATAGAGGAGGAGCAGAAAAATATCAAAAAGGGTTGTGGAGCACATTGTAGAAGAGGGTGAGAGCTCATCAAATAGCCCTCTACAAATCTACTATATTAACCAATTTCTAGGACAGAGGGTTAAATGGTATTTCTAGTTCTGTTTTGTTACTCAAAGAAGCTTCCTATATCATTAGCTTCTTTTAACTACAGTATAAAAACATCATTGCAAAGGTTTGTTGTGTTTGTTTTCAGAGAAATAAAGAATGACTGTGAGACATCAATACACATGACTATTTCTTAAGCAATGCAAACAGCAATATTTCTCTAAATATATTAAAAACTTTAATGGAAGCATCTAAACCACTAGACTTTGTATCTACCTTCTTTGGAAAGAAGGATGAACTGGCTTGGCTTTGCTAGTCTGTTAGACATATTTAAAAGGAAGTCAAGAAAGGAAAGTGTCCGAATAAACGTCATGAAAACTAAGAAGATAAGAAAAGTTGAAGTTCTGAAAAGAGCCCTTTCACCGAGCCTGCTAATAAAGACGGTCCATCTCTTCATTACCATGCTACTCATCCACCTCTGTTACTCTGCACAAAAGGGAAAAAAGCAGTCTTTATAGTTGTACATGATTATATTTTCCTTTTGTATTGAGTTCAAAGTCTTTTCTAAAAAAGCAAGAGTAGATTGCTCACAATGTAATGGGCCATTCCCAGGAAACGAAAAAATGGCCTTAACGTTTTATATTAATACAATAGGTTATGTATAAAACAGGTTTTTAAAAGTTAATGCATATTAGCTTAGAACAGCCATATTTTAACACGGTGCGACTGAAAGTTCCAGTAGAGCAGATGAATGAAACTACAGAAGAAAAAAACCCGCTATGACAAAGAGATAAAGGTTTAACTAAAAGGACTCAAATCTATATTTCAGGTGCCTCTTTACCTTCCATCAGGAAAAGAGTTATTAAGACTAATGAAATCAGAGATAGAAAATACAAAAAGTTTTTAGATCCTTCTGTGCAAGGCGGCAACACCGGCCTTTACTTCTTCACTTTATAATGATTCCTTTGAGTTGTGGTTCTGAAAAAGCTGTGAAACGTCTTCCTGTTATTTCTTTTTTATCTTTCCAAACACTGGCCAGGAATAACCCCATCCTATTCTTTTCTTGGATTTTTGAAACACATATTGACTGCAATGACTATAAATTATCTGGTTAATGTGTTGGATTTATAAAAGTGTTAGAGCTCCTCTGCGCTGCTATGAGGTGCCTTTGAGAAGGTGCAAGGCACAAGAAGAATCTAACTTTTTCCATGCCTGCTTCTACTTTAGGCCACTGCAAATGTTAACTTTAGAAAATTTTTTAAGCTAACTGGATTTTAGGACAGTCTCACCACATCACTCCCCACCACAAGTAGCAGTAGACTGCTAGCCAACATCACCTCTACCAAATAACTCCCCCATAGTCACCGTCCTGATGGTCGGTTTCTGGGTGATAATCTCCTAATCGGGGCTTTTAAGATTCAGATACAGATTTCTACCCAGCTCTATTACAATGTGCACATATAAAAGAAGCAACTATTTCACAGCTTTGGTCACTCTTACTGTACTGTACTAACTTCTCTAAAGCCAACACAAGTACTGAACCAGCAGTTTCCAGACCACATCATTACATGCTGCAAAACACAGAAAGCCAAGTAATAAACCTTGCAGGATCTGCACCTTCAGCCCTGATCTGCATACCTAGGACTGTAATTGAATGTCTTAAGTGCTGCATGACAGAAATAAACAGGTACTGCAGAGTTATGTATCCTTTCCATCAACCTATTTAATCTCCTAAACAATTGGAACAAGATCAAGGTTTTGGGATTAAATGTCTTAAGAAACACTATAAACACCTCTTCTTACCTCAAAATTTTCTTCAGATCATTTTGATCAGTGCAGAGCCATGACTACCAGAATGTAAAAAGAAGCATTTCAGTGTCCAGAGAGAAGTTTCTGGTGGAAGATTACAGGCTCTGAATTTTCTTATCACAAAGATAACTAGTCATCATATTAGAAAAATTTTAAAAGACATTTTTGGTCAGCTCAACATCTACTACATAAAGGAAAATTTCAAAATTTAAATAAGTGTGCTCTTCCAACAATTCCTCCCATCCCACTTAAAATCCAAGTCAAAAAGTAAAAATCATTTTTAAAAGTGCTGCCAGTAGTCTGTTTCCAAGCATTGGCTGGCCTTATCTCTTATGATGACCATTTCTTTGCTGATCGCACCACTCAAATTATTTAGATACATAGTACTATTTAGGTTTTCTGACACACTTTGTGTTTGACTGGCAATTCCTGATAAAAAAGTGAGCCAAGTTAAGAAGCAAGTCTGCCTATGCTAGTGATGACCTCAAGTAAAATGTATCTAATAAAGATCTAAAAAATTTAAGAGTAAAAGACTTTCAGAGTTTCTGCTCCATATCAACAGTTCCGAGGAGAAATAGTATTTGACCTTCTTCATCTCTATAACAATAGTTTCATTTATGCTATGGTTCTTTCTTGTGGTCCCAGTTAGGATTGAGACTACTTTAGATCTACACTGTCTGGCTCTATGCACATCATGGAAAGCCAACAACAATCTCGTGCAATAGAAAATTTAAAAATCAATAGTACTTGAAAATTGAATTTGGGTTCTTCTCAGACATGTATTATCAAACTATAAACATCGTACCAAAGTGAAAATGGCAGGAGACCTGATCTCTCCCCTACTTTTCTGAGTGGTCTCATGAATCCGATTTTTCTTTGCACAAATGGTGCACATGGAGAGAATCTTTTTATTCCTATGAATGAAAGCATTTGTATGCAAATAGAACATTCAAATGCAAATGAATGTATTTGCACAAGAAGCACTTGCCCACCTGCCACACGCCTTGGCTTTTCGACTTTCAGGGCCTGGGTGCTCAGAAGCAGAGAGTGAATAGGAGAATAAGAATGCCAGCAATATTTCAAAAGGTGAATGGTCAGTCACTGTGAACAGCAAGTGGAAAGGTTTATTATTTATTGTTTTTCCGTATACAAAGGATTAACTCTTAAGAAATAAAAATCTTGTTGTTTTCTAGAATTCCCTGTGCTCTCAGCATCACTTCTACACTGACAGCATAGGGCATGAATCTATTTCACCAGGCCAGTTTGGACTTCTAGTAACAAAAGTTTGAAAGTCAGCATTGGAAAGATCTGAGAGTAGTGCATCATGCAGTTGAGGATCTGCATCCTTTAACTCCTTGTTACTAGAAGCAGCAAGACTATTCAGATAATTTCTCAACTGTTTCTCATTACATCTTGTATGAGCCAAGGAATTGCAGCATATATCCGAAAAGTCTATCCCAAAGACAAAACAACACCAAAACCCCATTGCCCTGCCATGGCTGTTCAGGAGCTGGTTGTTGACATACACATGCAGCAGGTGGACCTTCAGAGAAGCATATAAATCCTGTACAGAAGACTAAGGGAGTAGCTTTTTTGGGGGCAGAGCAGCCTCCCAGAGTATGCCTGCTAGGTAATTGAAGCATTGAATCTCACAGGAGCCCTCCTAGACCTAGCTAGAGATTTTGGGGCCATACAGCCCCTAGAGGTTTTTTTTTCCTTTTTAATTTAAAATGTGTGATTACCCCTTACTTTCTGCCACCTGTTCTGTTTATAAACTTCTGCAGGGCCCCTCTCTCTGCTCTAATTTCCAGCAAGCTGTCATGTTACCCTCACCCATTGGGCCACCTCCTCCCTGAGGCATTGAGATGACTCATGTGCATTCATGTATGCAGAGTGGCAGCTGGCCCTAAGGCCAACCAGGAGTGTGACCCATCTATCAGTTATTTGATTTTCTTGAAACTCTGAACCCTGCTAAAATAGACAACTCATGCAGAGCTTCACTGCTTAGTAGTATTTCTGTCATTTCCTTGATTTTTACGATGGTTTCTGGAAAGCTACCATTCAGAAAAAAAGTATGGAAAAACCTGGAAGTCCATTAAAATTTTCATCATTTCAGACTCAAGACACCCTTACTTCTAGGAGCCCCAGGTGCAAATTTAGGGAGTCCCCTCAGAAAAAATTAGATTTATTCTCTCTGAAATCACAGTCAGCTAGCTACTACAGAGTAGCCATCCTTACCCACACACTCCTCCTCCCCTTTTTTCACTTTCCATGAGTTTGCCAGTCAACAATGCCTGTCTGATGAGTATCACTTAATTTTGTGTTACCAAACCCTCACAAATATGATTTCAAGTAGTACAAAGCATGGTCTCAGTAAAGGTTGTTTCAGGGTGTTTTTGCAATTCAGGAAGGAGGCTCAGGTGATGAAAGCAGTCCAATTACATTGTATGAACTCATTTCCCACTGAAAATGTCAGTTTGAAGATTTTCTTTGTGACTGGAACAAATAAAAGCTTTTAGGGCTTTCTGAGAACCCAGACACCACAATATGAGCAGCAGGGTTAAACCACCTCTGTGATACATTTCTCTCCTCCACTTCTAGCTCTGAACGGGAAATGGAGGAAAGAACCTTGGCAGATTTACTGGGTGTTTTAGGACTTCTCTTTCTCTGAAAAGATCAGTGCAGGATTTCACTCACTGCCTCTAGAAGTATGTTCACACAGGCTTTCCACCTTCGCACACATTGTGAACTTGAACAGTGCCTTGATTAAACATTTGATTTCTTTCTTCCTTTCCCCGAAACTGATTTAGGTCTTCACGCCTACACGAAGTGCAGCCTGTATGAATTCACAAGAATCTACCATGTCAGTTTTTGTAAAAATCTGATTTTAAACATCTTACAACCTTAAGTCTTATAACCTCAGCATCTGTTAGAAGCATTGCCTGTTTACTGGCCTGCTGCCTTCTGCTCTAAGCAGGGCTGAGTTTACATGTCCTGTTTTTGTGGCCAGTGCTTATGCTGGCATAATCTGAACAGCTCCTGCTCAAATCCCAACTACAACATTTTATTAAACCATGCAGTTATCACCATAATCCCATATGAGGGCCTGAGGAACTTAGCTCTGATAGTAGGCTGTATTTTCAGTTCAAAGCCTGTAGCCAGAAGATTACTAAACCCCCCAGCTGTGAGAAAATTTTCCCATCCTAGAGTCAAATCAGTGAGAAAATACACAGGTCCCTCAGCCTTCTCTTTAGGATGCAGTCGAGTAACTTATTCCATATTTTCAGACTGGTAAAATTAATTTCCCTCAAACCTTTAAACCCACCACTTTGAGGTTTTGCATATTCTTCAGGTACTGGGTTAAAGATACATGACTTGGGCATTTTACACACTCTAGGCACTCTCTTAACACTACAGGAAAGAAAAAATTTTTCACCCCATTTCAGAGTTTCCAAATTTCTTATGCCTACCTCTCCATCCAGGTAGTAATGCTTTGCCTTTGTGTAAGAGCATTACACAGCACTTCTCACCAGAATTTATGACCCTCAATGAATAATTGAATTCATATACAACTAAGACACTCAAGACAGTTAAAAGAGTAGGCTCACAGGCAAATAATTATGTGTTTGCACCAAAACAGCACAAGTATTGCAATAGCATTATAGCAATAAACAAAGTTGCCATTCAACCCCACAAAAAAACATTTGCATGTATCAACAGCCTTGCTCAAAATGGGAACTAAACCCATGAGGGCATTTCCAAAAATACATGCTTGGAGAGATGCCATAAACAGCAGCATCACAACAGGGAACTAGATACACTTCCAGAGGTCCAATATCTCTTATCACACATACCACTGTGCCAACTTGTAAGTTAAGGGCTTGGAGAAAATGTCATTTCTCTTTGCAGGGGAGTAAATATATATATATGTATATATAGCACATACAAAGTAAAATGCTAAGACTGTTGAGAACAGAAGGTAATAAAGCAATACCTATCTTCTTTCCAATTCCACAACTAGTTAATATTAATGAGCCAAGAAAATTTCTTGCCACCCATTTTCAAATGTTCATTCATGTTCTGCACTTTGTACCAGATCCTTCAGCTACTTCCAGATTCGAACATTACAAGGGAGACAGGGTTACTTGTGTCTAAAAGCAAAGAAATAATATAGTGCTTTAATCACAGACCATCCCTAGCTGGAAGCCATAAATTAATGATCTATACCTAAACTACAGCCTTTCTTGAGAAATGTTATGTTTTTTTCCAAATTATAATTTCAGTTCTATGTAGACTATATGAGTATCTACAGAGTTTTAATCATCTATTTGTATATACTTATTGGTTGTTTGATGGAGCATGTTCTACAGCATTAATAAAAAATATCAATCTATAGCTCTTAAGTACCTTACCATTGAGTCATAAGTACCATTTCAATCGGACTTATTAATGGGATTTTTAAATTTTTGTGATTTAATGCACTATGGCTATTCTACACTATATTTTGCTTTCCCATGTGAAGCTCATAAACCAGAGACCAGAGAAAAGAATGGTGATAACCTATGCCACCAAATGTAAAAGAATATAAGTTGGAAATACATGCCAGTCAAATACTTCGATGCTTCTATTGAGTTTGTTTTGTGGCTGTGCTTCTAGAAATATTTGCTACAATTACATAGCTGGGGCAGCTGTATGCATCATCTTTTGCTGGTTTGGGAATTGTGTTCTATTTTGGACAAGCCAGACAGGCCATTTGAATAAGTGGCTTTAATGTCTTTCTTGGTAGACAGCAATAATGGCTAAATGATTAAATCCAGGAGATGGCAAAAATAACAAGTCAGTACTAATTATGAAATTTTTAGAGTATCATAGAATAATGATGGCATACAGCTTTTGCAAGAGGAAATTATCCAGTTTTGCTATTCAATTCAGATGCCAAGCTCCAAATTTGCTTGTTTGATTGGGCTGGCACTCTTTCCTCAGAGACTAGAAAAAGCTTCCATTAGCTTTCATTGGCCTAAATCAGAAACATCTGTTAAAAGCACAAAACACTCATTGGTTGAGATCAACAGTCAGAAACCTGCGCAAGGGCAGAATCTTTCCCCTAAGGTAGGTGACAAGTCAGTCATATGCCAGCATTACTCTGCACGTCAGTATTTCATTGAATTCCTAACTCAGCTCAAGCCTGTGTGTTTCTTTGAGCTCTCTTAATGATATTCTAAAATTAAAATTCAGCATCCTTTACATTTCTGTCTTCCTTCAAACTGGTGCTTTGTTAGTCTTCACAACAGCATACAAATGCATTAGAAGTCTCAGAAAGCTAAGGGAAAAAAACCAAACTCCTCCAGTCATTCAGAATAGCTGAAATACAGTGCAAACAAACTTAAACATTCATTTTTTCCATCTCATGCTCTTCTCTTTTAGATATAAAGATTTGATTTGGAGCATTCTGTGAAATCACTTCTGGCTACAACAGACTTACCAGGTCCACATTATTGCTGTTTTTGAGGAAAAGAACAAGGCCCCACTACAGGTTTTAGCTATACCCCACTGAAAATAAGCAGAAAATAGAGGATTATTCAGCATGTAGCTGTGAAGTGTCCGTGTTAGGGTATGTTTGTCCGGCTGTGCTAATTGCATCCAAACCCCCATGCCCACGCTCCTACTGGCACTGCTCCATCTCCACATTTACTATAGCTCTGCTTCCTTCCCTCTAATAGCTTCTGGCATGCTCTCCAATCCCCCTATTTCTAATCCTGACACCCCTTTGCCAAACTGTGGAAGCAGCTTGAGGAAAAGGAAAACCAAAACAAAGCAGCCATCATCTTCAGCTGAAACTCACCCGCGTGCGTGGCTGCCTTCCAACATGTCTGCCAATGCCTGGCTGCCACAGGAACTACTGCAGCAGTTGGAAAATTGAGGGGAAAGAGCAAAAATACACAACAGGCACAGAAATTAATGTTACTGGCTTTAAAAGCAACAGCCATCTGTTTTCCTTACTGCCTGGCAGCATCAGGAGCTCCCTGCGGTGAGGATGGAGATTTGGCAGGTTTCCGTAACCCTGTTGAGCTTTTACTGTCCCTACCAGCATCCCCTGCTGCTTCTCTCCACACCCTCAGACCAATTATACTTAGACTTTTTATTGCAGCAGCAGTTCCCACACAACCTTATACTTATGGGCACTTTAATCATCAACACCTATCCAAACCAGCAAAGTTCAACTACTGCTTAAGCATGTCATTTCTAAATTTGGAACAAATATGATTTTGCAGCCATGTTGCATCCAAATAATAGAAAAACTGGTTTTAAAATGTAGCTGATGCAGAGTTTACTCCTGAGAAAAAGAACCTTGATTTAGTTTTGTGTTAGCACGATCTTACCTATATTACCAAGATGTTAAGAAAAATTGTGTTATATTTTCCTTCTGTGGCTGCCATTTGAGTTTTTATTTGCATAATGATGCTTTCCCAGGCAGAATGTTGCCAGGAAAACAGAGCATGAAACCTGTCACAGAAATGCAACAAAGAGAATTTGGAGGCTTTGTTTGCAGTAGATCTAAACTGATTTCAGTGTATTTCATTGCCGCGAAAATTAATATAGACATTTTCTCAGTGTATAAGGTTATTATTAATATTTTTCTTCATTGTGTGCCAACTTTAGGCAAAACCACCAAGTACTAGAAAAAATACAGCAGGTAAAAGAATGTAGGAATATACATTAGTAAAAAACCCAGCTATCCATAACCACAATCTTCCCTTGAAATATCAGCTTTTTAGTGCAGTTCTTCAGGGCTGTTTCAGTTCTCAGTTATCACAGTTTTAATATAACTTACAATCACTTCCTAGAGACTTAGTTATCCGGATTTTACAAAGCGTTATCTCCTTTAGGAAAAACCAGAGTGCTGCATACAGTAATCTGTCATGCAAGAGCAAGAGCAGCTGGTGTAGCTTACATAAAGTGGCAAATAGCCCAATGCAATAAAATGTAAGCATGTTCATAGCATGAGCAACTATTGGCATAGAACAGATGCCAAAATGTATTTCTATTTGGATCACAAATAAAATTATCTGTTTATCTTCTGTCATAACGAAGATAAAACAACAGGATACAATTTCCTTAAATTTGGATGTGGCAGATTCTCTTCAAAATTTAGACTTTGGGTTTTTTTAAATTTCATTTCATATATATTTATTGCTCCCAGTTACATGATCTGAGTTATCACACAGACCTCAGCAAGACAAAATGCAATTGGTTAGTTTATCTATCACCTCGTCACTTGAATTGTGGTTTTGGGTGAAGAGTTGTTTGTTTTTTGGGGGGTGAGTTTCCCATTCTGCTCGGGGGGTTTTCTTACATAAAAGCAGAACATGGAATCAGTGAGGGTCTTTTCTGGTTTTGGTTAGGCTGTTTTGGGTTTTTTTAAAGGAAGGAGATTGTCCATTCAAGCATTTTAGTACCTGTTTCAGACAATTTATTCTTTTTCTGCTTGTTGTACTGCAATAGATTTAACCACCAGGTGTACTTGGATCACAGATTATTAAATGTTCCGCCCTTGTGTTACCAGAAGCACATTGGAGAAAGGCTGGAATTAGGCTGCATCCCAGCTGCAAACACACAGTAGTTGACAGTACATCCCCTGTGAGAGGGATGAGGGACAAGACCTGCTTAAGACATCTGAAGCTATTGAAATACAGACTAAAAATAGTAGCAGTGATCTCCACCACATTGGGACCCACTGTGTTCATGGACTTAGCAGCAATTTAATCAGTGACTGCAGAGGATACAGTTTGATGTGCTGTTTTCCATACACCTCCCTAAGAAATGTGATCTTACAGTGGTATACTCTAGATGCCATTATAGGAGTTCAGTAGTGCCTCCTGTTCTGAAGGCATTTACAAATCCCCTCTAAGGCTGTATTTTCTCTTTTTTCTCTTGTTAAAGGATTGTTTGCTCAGTTTGGTTCTGCAAGAGTATCAGGTTTCCATTTTCTACTCAAAGTACCTTGTCAGAAATGCTTAGTGTTTCAAACAATTAGTCCCTTATAAGCCTTTGTTTCCTTGTCATTGAAAGCAATGTGAGCTATGGGCCTACAAATACATTTTACAGTCAACTCTGTCTATAAGCCACTGATATTTGCTGAGGAGTGAAATCCCTCCATGGGTCAATATTAACAGGTATGATATAAAAGGAGGAGTTAGGGAAAGCAAAGTGGTTGCTTTGGTTAAATTTCTGCATCTTTTTGTGGACAAAATTGTGATGATACTAAAGCTTAACATCCTGCCTTTTGCACAGTGCTAACAGCAGCAGCATGGCCTAACTATATGTGACAGCCACAATGACTCGTTGTGCAGTATGTTTAACGATCTGTGTTTAATGAGAGCTGAGACACTTCCTGGACACTGTCCATGACAGTCCTTCTCTGAGGCTATAGTCAAACATTTAATGTGAGAAGAAATCCTAGAGCAAGTATTTTCTTGCTTCTTCTGCTGTAACTAGGAACTCCCCCAATGTGAATGAATGCTGGAATGACCCTGTGACAAACAGAAAATAAAAACACAGCAAATGGAGCCACCTTTTTCTTGTGAGTGGATTTACCCAGCTTCCTAGTTATGATAGTTTTAACATTGATAGTAATAAGGGCTTTCTTATTTCTTTTAAAGTCATATAACTTCCACGAATAAATTCCCATTTTAATGTCACAAGTGAGTAGGATTTGGGATGTAATGTCTACCTCTTCCCATCTTCTTTCTCCTAAACTTCCTAGTCAAAAACATTCTAATCGTAAGGAGTCTACAAGAACCTATGAGTAGATTGAAACCCACCAAAAAAGGAGCGCATCAGTCCTACTCTCAGTATCTCCAGAGTGCCACCAAGTCACTGGGAAGTGAATAGTACTTAGAGAAAGAAACTCACTCTGCAGAGAACACAGTTGGGGTTTTTTTTAATTATCCCACAGGTGTGAGTTCCAACACATTTGGGCCTCCTCCAGCTGTACATTGAACACCTGCGAAGCACATCAGAGTCCATCAGAGCCCATGGACAGAAAGTCAGACTTTGTGCTTTGTGAACAAAAAAAAGAGGGAACAATTTAGCATGAACACCGTGGTCTATATTGTGCTTTAGAGGCTCAGGCCTTTCTGAGTTGACAGAAAGAATGAGTTGTTCCACTGGTATTTTGGCATTTTAGCATAGATGCCTCCTGAGGCCTGAAAAGCATTTCCTGGAGCAGCAACTACCTGGTGGGTTCAGTGGGTGCATCTTGAACGTGGCATTTACTAGCAGAACCAACACATCATGCTGCAAAGGAATGGGTCTTGGGACTTCTTACCTGTCACCTTCAACAGGCCCAGAGCTTTTTTCATGTTTCCCTTTTCATGTCTCCTATGTCATAGATCCTGTGTAAATTTGGCCTTGCTTAGGAAGATTATCACTCCCAGCAGAGACTCTGGGGAGGAAACATTCCTTGAGCTCTCTCTCTATCTTAAAACATTACAATTACTAATAGAGTTCCCAGCTGCTATTATAGGTTTCATAATATAAACACCTGCCTGCAGCAATAACACAACCAAAGTAATAGACATTTGTCCACTATACAGCTAGAAATTACTTTTCAGCACTACAGAACCAGGCCAATTACAAACACGTAAGCTGAGAGAAAGGGTAATCCTATTCTGGTCTAGCAGCCATGCAGACCTCTGGATGCATATATGTTTTTTAAATGGTCACCTTAGCTCTGCATTAAAGTTGGTTTGAAGCCAATAGTTCATTGCCCTAAGAAATTGCATTCCTTATGGGTTAATATTTCACTTGACAGGAATCCTTTCTGGCCAGAGATCAACTATGCAAACAGGTTTGTATTTCATTGTTACCAGGAACAAGAGTTTTTCAAACCCTTTTCAAACACAGCTGAATCAAAATATATACTCCCCACTTCTCCTCCTTCTATTTAAATCTGTAAGTCCAGGTCTTCTATCCTGTCCTACAACAGGTTGGTCACTAACAAAGAGCTCGACCTTACTGTTAAAAGCTGGCACATCAATCGTTGCTCCTTATGTCTTACCTTACATATGGTGGGCAATGGAACAGTTTGGATTTTATGCTCCTACTTTCATGTGTTACTTTTGTCTCCCTGGAGTCTACTACAAGGAAGTGCACCAAAAATTTGGGAATTACACTGGAAACAAGCAAGACTCAGGGAAAAAAAACCACAATTGAGCCAGAAAAGCTAGTAGGTGATTTGGGTAAAGAATATGTATAAGAAAAATGAATCAACAACAGGGAAATTATAAACTGTATATTGCCAATGGAGTTTGCTTTTAATAATTTCATAAAATGCTTGCTTCTTTTTAGTGCTTTGAGTCTCCCAACATCAAATCTTTACTGGAAAATGTGTGTGCTAAAGATAAAGAAGTCTGCTTCAACATCCTTCTGGACAAAATATACTTCACTTACAAAAATCTCAGTCCGACTCTTTATGCAGTATTGAGATACTGCTGCTCTTCAAAAATGTGCATCAGCCATTACACAGCAGCAACTTCACTCAAAAGCTAGGAAGAACAGAATCACTTACAAACACATTGATCATAAATACTATTGATACACAATAATAGATCAGAAAACTTTTCCCATATTAACTATTCATAGGACTAATCTCAGAACACCTCTTCAAAGCACATCTAATTACCTGTCTGCTGCCATAAATCAGTGATGGAATTAAGAAAGGAGTCCTGAATCCTTATCCTCCTAACTACAGACAGGAGTTCCCCATGCACACTCTATCAGTGAAATCAATGCAAGTTGCACCTTCTACCCACCTCAAAGGCAAGCAGGTGATAACTCAGAGCATATTGCTTATGTCCTCCTGTACTCCAGTTTTCTGAGGAAGCCACTGCCTTACATAGTATGATATGCATCAATCACATTATAAAAACCAGTCCCTCAGCCCTATAGCAAAGGCATGTAGATTATGTTACAGGAATTTGAAAGTATTCTGGGTCACTCAACAAGACTGTTAGCATGTCCTGTTCTGTGCTTGGACTGACCACATGACAGAGAATGTCTGAAATTTAATCAAATTCCAGGTATATCTCATCTCATGATGAGAAGCTATGTCTCATGATCCCAGAATATCGGAAAAAAAAAAAGGGGGGTGAAATTGTCCAAACTCCCAGAACAATTCTGCACTTGCCAACTTCCACATTATCACACAGGACTACAATACAAGGAAGCTGAGATGAATCTCTAGATCAATGCCTGCACTGTTCCAACCAAGCTCTCTAGGTTAAGATCTTTTCTTACTGGGTATAGAGCAATCCTGGCTGAGTATTTCTATGGATAGCAGAGCTTCAGGGTGAAGGAAACCCACGGTATGTCTCACTTGCCAACCTGAAAGTGCTTTTGTAGTTGTGTGGCCTTCTTGTAGCATCAGGTGTTTATTAACTCTAGTGTTTTCAACCACATCTGCACAGAGTGCTCTAGATGAAAACAAATGCAAATGAGCAGAGAGAAAACGTGTCTAATGTGAGCACTGGAGTGTTTATGCTGTACCTCACACATACCAAACAAGCAAGTCTACCCACTTTTTGTTTTCTGTTTACCCTCATGCAGTATGTACGCTACAACTGTCCTAACATGTATTGGCAGGTCTGAGAAAGACAAAGAAGATTCTTTGCTTCAGTCCATGTGCACCATACATTAGACCCTTGCAAAGCAAAGCAATAAATGAGACTTCTGATTTGGCTGTACCCTCCTGACCCGATTGTGCTTCTGCTCTTTTTCTACTTGTTTTGCAACAGAAAAAAAAACCACAAAACCGAAACACACCCCCACAAAAAGAAAAAACCCAACCAAAAAAAAAAAAAAAAAACCAACAAAAAAACCAAAAAACCAAAACACAGAGACAGAGCTTCCCAGTTTTGTTTATCTTGAAACAAAGGAGGGGGTTTTTTTATCTTTCCGAATTAAGACATGAACAAGGACTATACAAATAAGATTGAAAGAACAGTATTCAGTTTTCCCCTGGCCTTACTTCCAGAGCTGAAAGTACCTTTCTTTTTTAAATTCTTGGTCATGTGGAAAAGGAAATTTTAGCTACAGTTGTTTAGTTTCATAGTGGCCAGTCTGAAACATCTGCCATACAGTTGACTGAAACATTCACACCTGGAATGAAATTAAATTAGTACCAAAAAATGTTCCAGGGTACTTTATCACTTGAGGACCAGGAGTCAGATCACAAAACTCGCTGTTTACACAGTAACTCAAAAGCAGTAATAATTCAGCTTTACAATCCTGTTATACTTCTATAATAGTCACTTATAAAATATATTTTCCCTTTGGACTGATTCATTTGACCATTCTACAAAGCTTGTTGATTTGGAACAGTGGGCGACTCCACATGGATACACCTGCACAGCCAATTAACCACACATGTCTGAGATAGGCTTGGCACATGGAGGTACCCCTAGGATGGAAACACACACTTAAAAGAACTCAGGCATTACTGAAAGGAGGTGAAAACAGAGGTGGAGCTGAAACAAGTTTTTAAAAAAATGTTTGAATGGATGAAAGGGCAAACCTTATAAAAGCAAGATTTTGTAGATTTTCAAGGTGGAGGAAAGCAAATGAAAGGGTTTAAAGTGGAAAATAAAATCGTTAATTTTACAAATAAAAGTTTATTAACTTTAATAAGTTGCAAAGGAGCTAGTTTTAAAGTTGTATAGATGTAAAAAACATTAGTGGAAAATGTTTACTGTTTGAGTTAGTTAAATTTTGCTCAGTGACAAAAGTATTAAGTCAGATTAACTTCAGAAAATATGCCATTTATTTATGAATCAAATTTAATTCGTTGTTTGTTTACTAAAGATTTTTATGCAAACAAACACAAATAAACTGTCCTGGTTTATTAACATAATTTGAAAAACTAAATGAAGTCATTAATGAATATTTTAGAAGGTTGAAAAGCCAACCCAAAACTTTAAATATAAATTAACTCAGGTTAGAGGGAGATATTGCTACAGAGCCAGGAATTCAGCATGAGGAAGAAAAATAATTTTTGTATAGCAATGAAGAGAATTTTAGCTGCATAAATGCTGTTGTTTGTTTCTTCCTTTGAAAAGGAGAGAGAAACCTCCTGAGGAGCAAAAAAAAAACCCCAAGCCTTGAAACCATAGTTTGTATTGTATACAGTCAAAAAAGCCAGGACAGCTCACCACAGCTGGGGTCTGTGCAGAAGAGTCTGTGCTGTCCGACCTGTTTTGTGCAGCTTCTAGTCCAGACTGATGAGGTGCAAATTATCTGTTCTTCAGAAGTGTGCACCAGTGCTCTGCCTCAGCTATTATGCACTGACTACAATATTTGGGGTGCAGGTGTTATTTTTTCATGTAAGTGTCATGTTAATCATGAGAGTGGTGCCAACTCACCAAACCTTCATCATTCAAAAAGATGCTATTTTAGGGAAGGGATGGTTTCATCTTTGTCCAGGAAGAGGCCTCTCCTGAGCCACAGGACCTCGTTGCAGGAGCAATGCTGATGGGCTCCCAATAAAGGCACTTCAATCCAGGCGCATTTCTGTTCAATGTCAATCAGTAAGTAACAATACCCTTCTACCACCTCTTTTGGTGGCAGAAAGGACCAAGAAACAATGAAAAATTCAAATCATCAGGCAGGACTCTGTAGGCAATGAGAAGGAGCAGGTGCAAATGCTGATCGCTTAGGAAACAGTACTGGGATAGGAGAGAACATTTTTGCTACAAAACTTAAATTGAACTAAGATCAGATCATCCTACTGGTATCTGGAAAGGAATACCTGCTACAGTAATTAAAAAGTATTAAACAAGAACTTTAAAAACAAGATCTTTCACATGAATAGGAGATGCTCTTCTAGCCCTAGCAAATGTCCATGAGTGGCATAGCAAGCATTTTGATTGGCAGTTCTTTATATCAGCGTAACTTGGCATTGTAAGAAATTTTATATGTATCTAATATGAAATTCTGACCCATAAGAAAAGTAGTAGTGTCATCCTAACTAAACTCATAATCTTAGAAGATTTTATTATGTCTAATCCAGGCTCTTCATAGAGATGGTATATTTGCTTCTTTTTTTGCCTTCTATCTAAAACCCTTCTCTGAAGTCCTTTCGGTAATGGACTGATTCACGTATTTTTGTTTCTTTCTGAAATATCTCAGATTTTGTTTCCAAAGTCAGGAAATATGTTTGAGTTGCATTTTCTTCACACTCTCCTTCTTGATTCTTTTGTTTCTTTCAGCTTAACATTAAAGTTCTCATTAGTTCAGATCAACGGTTCACATTAGCCTATTATCCCATCACTAATAGCAAAGGCCTGGGGAAGAATTAGGCAGGGCAAGACTTCAGCAATGCTTTCCAAGACTAACCTCTCATTAACCAAGAGTCTTTTGAACATTAAACAAATTTCAATTCACCTACAATTTACTTGGTTATTTTAATACTTGTGACAGGAAATACCAAAATTATTTGCAGGAGCAAAATTTAATTTTGTTTTCTTTCTTCTATTTCAGATGTTCTACTTGCATGAGGAAGGTGCCATTAAATTCAAACCAAGATACCATAAGGTTAAGAGGTAAGTGTTTGAGAACTAATGCTTTTATCTTATTAAACTGTGCCCTGAGATTAATGTTCTATGATTCATGTTTGATTATGACTCAATAATGACATTTGAACTATCCATACAGCTTGAAGCCCACTGTAAAAAAAGAAGTAAAATACAATGAAATTAGTGACAAACAAGCAAAAAGCAACTCAGAGTGTTTTAGAGGTTCCCTTTTCATATTGTAATGTGCAGAAATACAGAGAATGGCAGGGCAAGAAGACCAGTGGGTATTTTGGTTAGTTCCTGGTACAACTAAGGAAACCACAAAACCACATCAATCTCTAGCTTGCTCAACCAGTTACAACATAAAACATTTCTGATTTTGTTTCTAGAACTGCAAACCACAAGAATAAAGAAAATTTAGCTTATTTTCAGCAATCAACTTACATTACTTTCTGAACCTCATTGACATTTAAAGTAAATGTCTCAGTGCAATTCTAGGGTGTGACATGAAGCAAGCCATGCAAACACTGGTACTGTGTGTGCCTCAGGAACTGTGAAAATTTAATTCTGACTATTTTCTAAAATTACTTCTGATTCCTGCAAGAATCAACATATCTCCTTGCCATATTTTATGTCATGCTACAAAGGAAAAAGATGGTTATCAGTGCATTTAAATAATCAAGTTTTATTTTCCTGTATCAACTGCTTCACAAAGTAGACAGTGAGTAATACAAATTGGGGGAAAAGATTGTTCTCTGTTCTTGGCAGTTCTTAAGTGACTATGTATAGCAGGACTGATGACTACTGATCTGGAGATAATGTTGTTTTCTTTGCTTAAAAGGTGTACCATTACCTTATGCCTATGCTTCTTACCCAGTGGCATGCAGCAGATAGAGCCAAGCATCCATCAATCCCAGGGGTTTGGAGTGCTGCTGAGATAAGGAGCCAGTATCTCAGTCTATCACCTGAGAGGTCTCAAATTCAGTGGTTTTGTCCAGCCAAGCCTCTGAATGACAGTGCTGACCCAGAAGGCATCCTGAGAGTTTTCTTAGCAGTGTCCACGAAGCCATCTCAAAGCATCTATGCAAGATGTTTCAGGATTCTTTAGGATCCCTAGAGCAGGAGCAGTCACATGTCCCAGTCATAGGAGGACCATGGACAGAAAGCAAGGCTGACCCATTGAGAAAGTTTGCCCCTCCCCAGTACTGATGATATAGACAATCCCTCCATGTTCAGCTGTACTGGATATGCAAGCTGTCTAACAGCTGCAGCACAATCAGAAATCCAGGAACATAGAATTGTTTTCTGCATCTTAAAAAGTCTGAACCTTGAAGCATAACTAAATCTTTCTGTAAATGGAAAGCCAAACAATGGCATTTTTCTTTGAAGCAGATCATAGTCAAATAGCTTTTAGTTGTAAGTATAGCAGTACTTTAAATCAATCACTGCAGCCTTTAAACTGAAAATAACCTAGAAACACCTCTGTGTTTGATATCTGTAACAAAATGAATGCCTGGTTAGCATTCTTCCTGCCACAAATTCCATCAGTTCTTCTTTTTCCATCTGGCTATAAAAGCAAAAGTTATGTAGAAGTTAGCTCATTGCATTAAAACAGTAGTCTGTTGACCCAATACATGTCAGGAACTGATTTCTTTTCCATTTATGAAACTTTTAGTGAAATAATAAGCAGATTGAATGTATGTTCCAGACAGCTGTATTACAAACAGTATTTTGTGTGGATTCATGATATGGTAAAGAGGATTATGAGGAAAGTCGTCATTATTTAGGATAGCCAAACCCAGGAAGACATCAAAGAATATCAGAAAGATTTAATAATGGAAGATTACTAATTCTGAAATGTCTAGGGCCTTCAATTTCTCCTATGAATCAGTAGGAACATGATGCAGCACAAAGAATCAGTTCTTAGGTTTCTCTGTTTACTTATTAAGGGACTGTCTGAAATGGTGGCAATCTGAAGAATGTCTATGACCTCTTTAAAAAAGTAGTCTGGGCTAGTCCTCCATTTGGATGTGATTTCTAGGGAAACAGATAGACCTTATAAGACAGTCCTGCTACCCTATCACACTCACCTCTTAAACTGTTTTGTAAACTGTTTCATCTTTATTACTCATCTATGAGAAATATTTTTGAAATCTTCTATTAATCATCACTCAAGTAAGTAAGAGCTTATTTTCTTCATTGTTCAAGAAAGGAAACATTTAAATCATTATGTCATATAACAAATTATCAAAATGTGTTAATTCATCTTCTCATTCCTTACAGAAGCATTCAGATCATCTTCTATTGGCAAAACTACACCTTTCAAAGGACAAAGATCATTTTGGAAGACTAAAGCTTTCCTAGTTTAAGTGTCTAACTATAAAATATAATTGAGTACTATATGATAAGTCAAAAACTAAAAGAAAATCACTCTTCTATTTTCTGAGCAATTTCCTGGGAGCTCTCTTGATAATATGTTCTAATTGAGTATTAAAGTCTACCATATCGATTGTAATCTGTGGAATTGTTTTGGCCCAGTACCATTATACTTCTAACATTAATGGATAAGTCCTTAACTATTAACTTTACTATCAGTATGTTATTTAAAATTAAATACAAAAAACACGAAGGAGAAAACTTAAATGCCCCAAACATATTTAAAAATCTACTTCATAAAATATTGACCTTCACAAAACTGAAACTAGGTTTATTTCCAAGGACTTTATCTTTTGATTTCTAAGAGCTTATGCAGTATTTTATGAACTAAAATAAACCCATTTGATGTCATGAATGTTGTTTTCTGATTAGTTTTTTGTTTGCTTTGTTTTTGATTTTTTTAATCAAGCAGAATTGATGATTTAATAAGCATATGAATCTATTTCTGAGCTTTCTTGTTAGAAACAGTTCTGGAATTCTGTGATGAGGAGTGCTATTCAAGAAACACGTGATAGGCATTTAGCTTTCTAAAATGCAGCATGGGAGATGAACCAAGGCAAAGTAATTGCAATGCTTCCCAGGCCTTTTCATTTGAAGACTTCCAATGCCTGCTGCGACAAATCTCAGCTTGGCAATTTTCCATTTCTGGAATAACTGCCTCACCTTTCTTCATTGGACATGCTTCCTTCCCTTTATTTCTACTGTAAGCCTAGTTCTGAAGCTCCTCACATTTACTTTCTTTACCTTGTTGCTTAAACTATTAATATTTATAGGTCCATGCCACTTATGTTCTTAGGTCTCTGATGTATATTTCTCAAAGGGGAAAATATGCCATAGGAAATAAAGACTTTCATTTTAGCATGCCTTTGCTTTAATCTGCTTGATATTAGATCTCTAGATGGCTTTTCTATGATGGGAAAGTGCTCAATTGCAAATTTACCAGTGCCTTGTCCCTCACCATGGTGAAGCAGCTGCTGGCAGAGGCACCCTGGGCTGTCACACCTGGCTCTTGGCATGGCAGAAATCTGTGTGCTTCCATTGCTCTCAGAGGACTCTACTGCCCTGTCAAGCTTCCTGCAGCTCTGTCTGCTACTTCTTCCTAGAAAGGGAACCATTGTGGGTCACTGACCCCTGGTTACAGGCTGTACATACTCTCCTTTCCTCGGGATACCAGCAAGCATGGGTTTTTCAGATATCTGTCTCTTTACAAGCTATTCTTTCCACTTCCTTCCTCAAGGACATGATAGCAGCAATATTTGTGCAGATGCCAGAAAATTTAGCTGGTGCAGCCAGCGTGCAGACTTCTGTGATGAAATAACTGAAAGCATATTCTAAATTTCCACATTCCCATTTTGTTGCCACTCTTGAGCACATTTTTAGTTTGAGCTCCTCCTGTATGTGCCTTTCTTGCCTAACTAGAGCCTTTTTGACATCTACAATTATTGCTGTTCTTCTCTCTTATATAAATTACTGATGTCCCACCATTTACCTCCCATAATCTCTAATTGTGTTTGAAAGCTGACTCTCAACATCTTCACCAGGTGATCCTCTGTCTTCTGAGTCCACTTATTACAATCAGTTTCTTTGACACAGCTATTTATTTAGCATATCCATTTTAGTGCTCAGATAAATCTATTTACATGTTAATAAGTCTCATTCCTTCTACTACCCAGCTCAGACAGGCACTGTGTATTTTTCAGTGCCAATGTGTGTCTCAAAAGAATTAACCCATTGACTTAAGATAATATGAAATTAAAGTACTGACTTGGCTACCCTTCACATTCTATAAAAAGAATGCATAAATCTGTCCTTCCAGCTCAGTTTCCTTGCAGCCCATGAGCATTATTCAGCATCTCAGAGCTGTTTGGAAAACAGATTGTGCCTGTTCCCTTCTACCCAGATATTGAATTTAATTCAAAAAGAAAAAAACATATTTAATTGAATTCAATCTCCCTCATCAAATATCAGCTATACTAAAAATTTTTGTATGGCTGTGCATTGCCTAATGTTTAGCAAGCTTCTTGTGCAGCTCAGCAGAGTTGTCATATGGCCATGGAATGAGTTGGAATTATATTTCTCATCTCCTGGGCCAATTTCTTGCACAATCTGGGAGAGATTCTAATCTCAATTTATGCTAGAACCAATTATAACATTCTGGATATTTTCCAGGACAAGATCAGATTTTGACTCATTCTTTTATGTTTTGTGCTTTTTTTATTCCTCCTTTCCTTTTCATTACAAAATTTTGTGACATAGAAGTAAGTTATAAAATTTGATTTCCAGCTAATGTGTTTGGAAAATTTTATTCAAAGCAAAGTTAGTTCTTAATTAATTGGGTATGCATACTTTTATTCTATGTGCTTTGAATACCCACATTATTAACCACAAAAGCCTAGCTAAATATTTGTTAATTTGTAGACAAATTTTATTTTAGTTACTAACACAAATAAGTGATTTCCTCTATGCCATAAGCAGCATGCTATAAAAATTGGGGTGTGTAGATTTTATACAACCCCCCTCCTTTTCTGTATGCTGTGCATGACTTACCAGTGGAAAAAACCCACACAAATGATTGCTTTTCCAACAACACTTAGAAAATGTTTTCATATATAAATATATATATATATATAAGCTCATCTATTGTGCAACTTAATGCTTGATTAATAACATCAATTTTACTATAAAAAGAAGCAGGATAACTTGACTTAAGTCCCTAAGGGTGTAAGTCTTTGTGAGGACCATTTTGAACATTTTGGTCAACAAATCCAGCTTCCCGGATTCAGGAATTACGACTTCAAGCATTATGATGCTCTTCAAAACCCTTCCTTCCCAAGGTACTTCCTAGGCCTTCCTATCAAGAAGTGCATTCACCTTTTACTTTGAAAGCTTGCTTTTCATTTAATAAAGAAATAGACTTTTAAATTATATTTCTGAACAGGGTTCATTTTCCTTTGTCACTTAGGAACAAAAGTAGGAATTAGAATTGGCTTGGTTGGAAGATTTCATGTTGTTCTTTAACCAGCCTTCTCAAAGCAGAAGCTACTGCTGGCAATCTGATTAATGGAATATATGGAATACCTCCCGTTCACTCCCCAATTTCTGAGAATTGTTTGGATTTTGTTTTCCAAAATAAAAAAGAACTGCAGCAATTCACACTCTTGTTCATTTTCCACATACAGAGAAGCCAAAAAACAAGCTAAATAAAACCTTCCTTGACCAATATTATTCCCATTTACACCCTAAAAGTCAACACGAATGAAGCAGGAAGCAGAAAATAAACCACCAACAGTAATAATTCTAGGTGAGTAATCTGTTTGCTTTAGTTTTCTATATCCACCCATTTTCTTCAGTTTTCATTTGCTTCCACTTGGTAGCCAATTTATGGCATGAACACATACAAGTCTGCCTACTACATCCAGGCTTTACAGCATCAACTGATCTTCCCAGTACTTGTCATGCAAAACAGCACAAAACATCTAGAACAGACCATTAGTTGCACCTGCAATTCCCTTTTAACCCAAAATATGAGTTGCTAAGTCAATGAGCACTTGTGAAATGATATTTTTCCATGGGAGGGGGCACTTTGCAAAGATAGGGGAAGAAAAATGAGTGATATTTTTCAACAGATAAACACAGGTGTCCCAAACAATAAAAGAATTATGTTATCCTAGATGAAATAATCTTACAGTGCTCTGTTTAGTGAACTAGCTCTTTCTGGAGTATTTAGTGGAATGTATTATTTTACTGCTACAATAGTTAGGTTAGGGAGCAAAATCACAATTCTTCTTTCCTGAAAATGAAAAACCAAATAGCAACCATTTCAATGAAATTATTCAATGTTCAAAATGTTCAATCTAGCTACTCAAAGAGCCTCCATCTTGGGGAGTGGTACAGCCAGGCTCCCAGAATTGAGTGGGAATCTGATTCCTGTGTACACCACTGGGCAAAGTGGAAGGGAGTAGCAATATGTGTTGAAAATTGAAATAGTTTCACTAGAAAAGCAGGGTCCTTGTTCAGGCTGGTCAAATATTTGCTATCAAAGCTGTTCTTCGGTGACAATTTACTCTCATTAACTGGTTGGTTGGTTTGGTGTTTTTTTTTCTTAAATTTCTATCTTACCTTTGGAAAACTGAGTTTTCATTATTTACAAAAAAAGCCCAAACAAACTTATGAGCATAGGGGGTTTGAAGTAAAAACTGAAAACCGTCCAAAATTTTTGCTGTGAAAATAAAGACCTTTTTTGTTCATTGTCTATTCCTTACCTCTTTTACCAATCCATGCCCAGTTTTAGAGTTAATAACAAATAGAAATCTTTGTTTAAAAATTAGTTCTTGTTGAAAATTGGTCTGTTTACAAGCAGAGACTGTCTAATAAATATTTTCCTTCTACTTTTTTATTATTTTAACAATTTGCAGTGAAGTTCTCATTTACTGAGCAAACAGTGCAAATATGGAACAAACATTGAACAAATATGTTTTATTAATTGAAAACAGATAATAAGCTTCACCTCTTTAGCATGAGAGTGTATAAATGTGCTTCCTTGAAAATTAATCAATTATATTTTGGAGACCAGAATCCAGCCAATCACAGTCTTCAGTGAAAGACTATAATTCTAGGGGGGTCTAGGACCCCAGGCATGAGCATAGATAGCAAATATCTGAAAGCCACAGGTTGGGAGACTGACCATTGCTGCAGCTTTCTGAACATACAGAATGGGGAAACTCTATTTGTTGGAGCTGTGGACGAGGATCTAGCAGTGCTTAGAAAGTGAGATGATCAGACCTGATCAGTGAGTTTTAGCAAAAGTTTAGAGTATCTTAGACTTGTTTGTAAAAAGAGTGTACTGCAGCAGCACTGGCTTTGCTTCATGGCCTAGGTAAATCAGACACATGAATGTCTTGCATGACAGGAATGCAACAAAACAGCCAAAGCAGACCTTCTGTTCTTCATCTTGGGTATATATTTTACAGAAAAGAAATATTTATTCAACATTTGAGAAAAGAATAGAACAAAACTTTAAAGATAGATTAAGTACCTAGGGTTGTTTGGGTTGTTCCAGAACCAAAGAAGTAAAAAATATCTAGAAAGGGTGGATTTTGGAGTTTTGTTGGTTTTCATACCCCAGGTAAATGTCCAGTGCATGTCAGTGAGACTTTTGGTGTAAAAATATTTCAAGATTTAGCTCATATTACATTGTAAAACTGTAATTTACTCTCATAGCGATGAGGTCTGTTTAATGTAGCATAATTTGGGAAGGAAGGACTTCCCAAAGGAAAGGAAGGAGTTATCTCTACATATTTGTAAATATGAATCAAATTAAATTTGTATATAAATATTTATTTATTTGATTGATAGAAAGCAAGAGTATTTTTACATATTGCATCTATGTGAATGTTTTTAACATCTGACTGAAGAGAAAATGTTCTAATAGCTACTGCCCGTAGTAAAGCCACATTTAATGCTTTCAAACATTGCCAGTAACAAAATTCATTTTAAATTAAACATGTTTGTGTACAGGTATGCATATATGTAGCATATAAATTAGTTTTGAAACATTTATTTCAAGGCTTACAATAAAATATTTTAAGATACCACCTTATGAATTAGAACTTATTTTAAATGCAGATAATTCAATGTGATGCAACTAAACCTACCCCTGCTTTTTAAACTCACATTCTGAGTTTAAAAAATAAAAAGGTTTTCCTCTTCCTGGAAATCATTATACACTTTTGTTGTGAAGCATCAAAGTGTATTCTAGCTTGAAAAACTTTTATAAAGAGTAAGAAATATGATCAACAAAAATAAAGTATCAGACTAATATATATAGTGAAAATATTCTGTATTATGTGTGAAATAAGGAGCTATGCTAAAGCATACTAACATAATGTGAGTTTAGTCAGGCCTTCCTTTAACCAGTTTGAAAATACCTATCACTATATGTAAGTACACATAATGTCCATATGCAAATTCTTGTGTTATAAAGGTTCAATTCTCCATTCTGTAATTGGCTCTGGCTGCCAAGCAATATGCTAACAATGAATTTCATCTGCTTTTATAGCACATCTGTTAGTAGTGGATGACAGTCAATTGGCAGAACTGATATTCCAAGCACTGGCACAAAATCAACTTCTTTTCCCCCTTGATTTTATTAACTTCCTGCTGGTTGAACATCCCAGCCTCCCAAAAATGGTATCAGTTCATACTGGCCTTCACAACAGAGTGACATTACTGTAGTTTAAAAGGATGAATGTATTTGGAAATGAACTAACAGGATTTGTTCGAAAAGGAATGAACAGATTACTTACTACAGTCTGGAAATGTTCAGGTCTTGAAATGTGCAGCACTACTGAATTCAAATACAAAACCTGCTTAAAGGAAAAAAAAATTCAGGGACAGGGTGAAGAGGTCAATGTATATTTCCACTCCTGATAAAATACATGAAAAGCACATGGAAAATAAGGAAGCTTCACTAAAGGCAAGTCATGACAGAGTAATTTGGTGACCCTTCTATGATGGATTGACAGCAGTGGCGGATGAGGAAAGAAAGACTGACATCATCTACCTATCAAAAAGCACTTGACACTGTCCTGCGCATCATCCTTGTCTCTAAACTGCAGAGGTGTGGGTTGGATGGATGGAGTACTCAGTGGATAAGGAAATGGGTGGATGGTCACACTCAAACAGTTGTGGTCAGTGGCTTGATGTCCAAGTGGAGTCAGTGAGTACTGGCATTCATTAGGGTTTACAATTGGGACAAAATTATAATATTTAAGAAAATACTATAATTTTTTAAATCCTGAGGACCTAACTCATATCTATGCAAACATCTAGCAATATTTCGATTTCCTGTCCCTTCTGAAGACAAGTTGGAAGCAGCTTTTACAAGAGTCAGGTAAAAACTCACTATGTTGTGTTAGGTTTTTTTATTTAAGAGGATATGGTTCGTATGAGGGATGCCAAACTATATGCAGTTAAATAGCAAAAATATGGAAGTAAATAAAGCCTTGGATTTCTTGGGAATAAGCAGATCATATAAACAAAGATTGCAAAGTGTTCACTTCAAAAAACTTTATAAGAAATTGAACACATGCTGTGCTACTTGTTATTTCTCCCTGTTTTACTGATTTAAAAATATATCATACAAACAACAATGCAAAGAAACCCCAAACAATCAAAAAAACCCAAACAAACAAGAAACAAAAGCTAATGCTCTTTTTTATTTTAAAATTGTCCAAAAAATAAGGAGTTTTACTTCAAAAGGTTTTTTATTTCTCTGTGGAACAAGGTGTTAATGACCTTGTTACACTCCAAGCTGGGATAAAGAAACCCTCACTGGGCATATTTCTTCTTCGGCAACACATGCGTGTAAACAATTGCTTCTGGCATGGAAGTTCATTGGAGGGTAAATCAAAATAGAAGTTTGCTATCAACATTTGGTTTGTTTCTGTTAACATTAAACCAAACAAATTTGCAAGTTTTTCTCTTTTATGAATCTGTATGCCCTGAAACACTGGAGCCACAAAAGGAAGGTCACATTGGCTTCTTCACAAAACACTAAGTGATGCCTTTCCTTCCCCATCATCTGATAGAGATTGTGGCCTTATATGCAAGGCCTTAGACAATGTCAAACAAAATATTAAAATCTAATACTTTCTTTTGACATGTCTTTTCAGATTTCAGGCATTTTTCCCACATTTGTTCCAGTGCTATAAGTGAAATAATTTTATGCCACATAAATATGCTGACTTTAGTGTAAATTCAGATATTCATATGAAAATATTTTAAGATTAGCTTGAAATGGCTTCTAAGTACTTCTAAAATAAACCTATAACAGAATAATAGCTGTATTATCTGTAATAGTAAATCTACTACTAACAGATCATAGAACCTGTACTATGCTGGGGAAGTATGACTTGGCCTGACTTACCCTCATTTTTGAGCATATTCTAATAACATTTGAGCTGAAGTGAGTTGCAGACACCCTAGCCCAAACAGGTTTAACAGATGGTACAATGATGACCTCACACTGTGGTCTAGACGGGCTAATAAAATGACTGCAAAACAGAAAGAAGCCTCCAGAGCAAGATAAAATACAGTCTTTGGTGAAGATGAACAGTGGAACTCTGGGGTATATAAGAAATTTATACATTAAATTTAAGTATGTTTTATAGAATAACAGTTTTTCTTGAGATGTGATGAGACCACATTGATGGCCACCCCCGTTGGATAAAACAGAGGTTTGAACAGATTTTCAGTCTTACTACCTACACACATGCTGGATCTCCTCCACAATCCATAAGTCCAGAAAAGACAAGCCAGAGATAACGTCTGACTATAAATCTACTCTAAGTGCTTTCCTTTGCAAGGATATTTTCCAAAACTGGTTTTTCCCTAAGCAGCAAAATCATGGATAGAAATGACTGGCATGAAACATGGTGAATTTTTTCTTTCTATGATAATTTTTTCCTTTAAAACTTTTATTTTAACAGTTAATCATCTAAAAAATTGTCTATTTCTAAATTGAAAGTTTCTCATTTTGTACCTTTGATTCAATTAATTTTGAAGTAAGAAGAAAAGTATTTTTGATTGTTTCCTGGTGCCTAGCTCAGGGCCTGAGAGGCAACCCACAGAGAGGTGCAGTTAGTGGACAGATTACAGGGTGCAGAAAATGTAGAAAAGGCCATGGCTGTGACTGATTAGGTTTTTTCACATGAACTTCATCTTGACAAATGGATGAATATGTATTTTTGTACTAATTTGAAGGAGCTTCAAGTCACAGTCTTATTTTAAAGAGAAGATGGCTCAAAGAATTCCCCCTTTTATAATGTGTATGTATTTAAGCACAAAAGAAACTTTGTGAACAAGCAGAATAACAACTTTTTATGACTACAAGCTTTTGTTAGCTAGGAATAAGCTAAGGAGAGTGATGAACAAGCTATGTAGCTCTCACCTTGTGACATCTAATAAAATCTTCAAATATAACCACAATGGCACTCAAGTTTAAAGAGAACACTTTACTATTGCACTCCTATCCTGTACTTTTTCTAAATTTCCCTATACCCAGAAAGGGTCAAATTTCACAGTAGTAGTGTCTGTGAGTGTGGCAGAGCTGTGCTCATTTCCATCACCTGAAATGGTTGTGAAGGAAACTACTCCAAGCATAAACAACTCAACACTTCTGCCTCAGTTTGTGAAAGGGAACTAAGGCTTTGTGGCACATAGAGAAGCAGGACTACATAGTGAGGCCAAATATGCAGAGTCTCATTCCAGTAGAGTTAACTTGGTCATATTTTGAACATCTGTGAAGTCTAATGTGAATTGAATGTTAAGTAAATCAGCTTATTTTATTAGTAGAGCATGGCATATTGCCATTTATTTCAACTCAACTTCTTTTCCACATCACATGCCTTTTCATACATACCTGAAAGATGCTATTTCTGGAATAATTTCCAAGGGTTTTGCTATGTTTGTGGAACAGGTTCTAGTATTTTCTCAGAAAATCTGGGTAGTTACACCATGTGTGCAAAGCTTTCACAGCAGAGAAAAAACTATCAAATCAACAAGAGTGAAACAACACAAAGATTAGTCTGGTCAAGTTTAAAATTCCTGCTTTAGCCTGTACTAGGGAGTCTTTTGGGCTGGAAGGCAGATGCTGAAAAATAACACAAGTCAAACAATTAAAGTACAAATAGACAAGTTATTGAGCATTTGTTACTGCAGAGGCTAGTCTGCATCTCAGAAATAATTTTGGGAAGAAATGTAGGAGCTAGGGAGCAAGAAATATTTTCTGACTATTACTGATGTTAAAAAATGGTCAGCTACTTGAAAATGCTCAGTGGCTTCGAATGTCAGCCCAAGCATGGGCAAATGACTTCGTGGAAAGGTCATTGCAGCCAAAATCATCCAGTGCACATCCATGCTTCCAAAACAGATCTTCCAAAGCCAGACGAGGTTATTGTGTGACCTGCAAATAGGACACACATACAAGGACTTGGGTTTTTGCTGACAGTCTAAGTCTCCTCAGACCTACGTCTGCCGAAGTCTCATTAGGACACCAGTCTTTGGAAGGATTACAAACACAGCATAATTTACACTACCAGCACACTTTACCATAGGGCTACGATCTCCACTTAGAGCTGTAGGGACAATAAATGTATCTGAGATAAATTTTGCCTTAAGGCAAATACTCTCTTGATTCTACTGTCCTTCCTGTTACATCTTGTGATGTTTTTCTGTACTCATCTACTCATCCCATAAGACATCCATGTGAGCAGCTCTGTGGTTTTATTTTCATGTTTAAATCCCGTTGCTGTAATCAGCTTTTTTGTAACCTAAACTGCAGTTGTTGTGACCGTACTAAAGTACAGCTTTTCAGGCTCAGCCTGTAACTCTGCTGTTAGAGGTTTAAACCTCAATGTAGAGAAAGTCTATAATGAAAGTGAAGCTCTCTTTCATTTCCTATGATTCAGCATAGCTGTACTTAAGAATTATCCAGTTTTGCTTCCCATGCTGTGACATTTGAGACCTGCCCTCTAAGTGCTGGTAGAAGGCTATGGACTTGCCAGCTCAACATTTTAGATGGTATCACAGTCATGGAAAACCTCTACCTTAGTGCTGGCTTGGAGGAAAAGATACACCAAGTGAGTATGTGGAGTGGCTTTTAAGGACTCTGCTCATGAACTTCATCAAAATCACATTAATTTCAGAGGCAACATGATTGTATAATTATCTCAGTGCACTTCAGATTAATTGACAAAGGCATTCTTCTTGTTTAAAGTCTTACTGAAAATATTAAGACTCATGGTGTAAGGAGGTACTATAGGCAGACACAGAATCTTTTGAAATCAATAAGTTGACTTCTGACCACTAGTTGTACTGTGTTACTACTTAAATGAAGACACAGAAATAAGTGTTTTGCCCCTTAAATGAGTACATCCTCAGTAACTTTTGCTGTAAGAATAACACTAAGAATTATACAAGAATGATCTTTTTAACAGTTTGTTTCTAAAGGATGTTTAGTTGAAGGCCCCTCAGTTTAGTAGTTATCTCTCAATGTTATTTCCTGCATTAAAAGTCCCTGTGAATAGCCTTTCATCCTTCTGTTCCAAAAATCAGAAATACAAAACAAGCTTCGCAGGAAACCAAATTCTGTAATAGTTCTGGCTGTGACACCTAGGAAATCAGCCAATCTGGTTCCAATCCCTGTGAAAAAAGACACTTCAGCCTACCAATGAAAAGAACAAAGGCTTTGTTTATCTTCCCAGGGAGTACTGATATGCATCTTGAATATGTCTAATTGCATCAATATTCTGTCAAAGTGAATCCCTTAGTAGTAGCTGCCGAAACAGTGACAACCCACCAGTTGCTAATGATGTTTTAAAAACTGTTTAAGAAGTGACAAGTGTCTGATAGCAATTTTCAAATTAGATCAGATTTTTCAACCGGTGGCTGTCAGGTCTTTCTCCAGTGCAGATGCAGTTAAGGCCTTCTATTCATCAGGTTCTATTCTTTTAGTCATCTTAGAATAGCATTCTGATTGCTTCTGACAGATTACTTGTTTCCTTGGATTGGGGGAATTCAAGTTTCTTTTTCCCACTTGCTTTAGGCCTTACGGTAGGAAAGACTTCAGTCATAAATTTGCTATTTCTTGGTATATCTGGTCAATGCAATATTTGGACTGATGGAATTTCAAAACACTGCCTTATTTATTTGAAAGTATTAATAATTGAAGGAAAGAGCTCACCTATGTGTAAGATCATGCTTCTCCTTTTTGCTTTTACTAATATAACTAATACTTCAGTATGAAAGATACACAGTTCATACACAGAATGCTTCTGATTTGCTTTTAAACTGCATTGGTTTAGTTTTAGATGGCAGTCTAAAGTCTTGGCTCTGTATACTTCTCTCTTTGCTCATATATAGCTATGATTTAAGAAATACTAGGGAATCTGAATATTAAAAATAAGATACCTTATTTGGACTTAGTTTCAAAGTATTTAAGGTCATCTTTTATCTGAAAATACTTAAGTTATGTTATGCAAACATAGGGAGGTATAACAAACACTTGGGGTTTTGTATAGAAATGCTTGGTCAGACAGAAACTAGTGTTATCAAACTAAAAAATTGTGCTGTGAATGCTAGTATTAAAGTAGCCAGTGAACCTCCCAATGTGTGTCTCTTGGCTGACTGACTTTGGCTTTAAGAAAGATACAACTTCAAAATAAGGCTTTTCTTGTGACTAATATATTCATCAGGTTTCAGTCCTGTGTGGTTTATACAGGATTATCTGGAGGCTTATAAGGGGTGATCTCTTGCTGTAGCATTTCCTTTGACTGATCTTGCAAGATCTTTCTTTCTCCTCTCTCCCTCCGGCTCCCTATTTTTAAGAAGCTGGTAGGAACGTAACTATTGTTGAAAACTCTCAGCCTGTGTCAAATCTGGTTGAACCAGTTGGCCCATTTTCACAAGTCTTTGCAGAGTAGGAGACATTCAGATGCAAACAGAGACTGTACAACAGAATGTTTCTTGCACTGTTAAATCAACAATAACCATAAACTTTATTTCTTAAAATCCTGTAAATCCTGTAAAAACTATGCCAACAGTACTGCAGTTATGAAGCTGAAAAATGCACTTACAGAGTTTGTTTTCCACCAGCTTTCAGTGGGGTGCTGTTATTGAGACTCCTTCCTCCTTGTCAGGCTGACATCTGCTTTTTGTGCTTGAGAAACCCAGCATGGTCTTGAACCACCATTTCAGACAATTCTACAGTGTGCTCATTGCTTTCCTCCCTTGTTCTTTTTCACTTGTGAATTTGACAATGTAGCAAGTGAGCCTGATGGTTTGGACACTTCTGGAACGAGGCTTTAAAGGGGAGGAAACTCTCCTTCTGTTCAGCCTTCCTGGCAATAAATAACTGCCTTTCTTTTTTAAAATACAATTTTGAAATTCAACTGTCAATATTTTACTTTGAGGCTCAGAAGATTCTTGAGACTTAAGAAACTCTTCTATGTTTATCTTCAACATGTCTTGGAGCTGTAACATAGGGAGTTTTCCTCAGTTTGCAAAGACCATTAGTAACATGTGCTGGCAGGCCAGTTGTGTTCCACCAACCTTCATTTAACATTCGTGGTTCTGTGGCCAGAAGATGTGGTCAGGGTATTAACTCAGAGCATTTCTGGGGAACAGCATCTTGGGTGGGCTGTAGGAGGATGTAATAGAACTAATTATCAAATTCACCTTTCTGCAGAGAGGACCTATGAGAGAGTGAACAAGCAGCAAAGAAAATACTGATTTATTAAATTTAATCCAGCAAGGTAGACACTGATGTATAATTCACCAGAATGGCCCCTCCCTGGAGCTGTGCATGACAGGTATGTTGGGAATGAGAGAGGGCAGCCCTTCTTTGCTGGAGCTCTCTCTAAAATTCCATTTCATATCCTATGTTTAAAGTTTGCTGTGACTACTGCAATGAGAGAGAACCAGGCAAGCTGAAGACTTGAGTCCTGAGTATCAATATCTTGTTAATAACACTGCTCACTATGATAGTTACTCGCACTAAAAATAAATCTTACTAAGGTTTGCACTGATAGTGATTTTTTTTCTAGATCAGAGTGCTAGTTGTAGGATATGTATTAGATATTTGGTCTGTAAAATAAAGCATCCACCAGTAAGTACAGCTCTGTCCAAAGGGCTTTTTCTATATAACTTGGCTCAGCTGACCACAGAATTGGAGAATGGGAGAGTCTCAGGGGTCACAATAGCAGGAGAAAACAAAAATAAAGCTACAAGATTAGCTGTTAGTTATTTCAACTTGAACCACTGTATTTATTTTACCTGTTGCTGCTTGAATGTGCTTGGGAGCAGTCTGAGGAAAGAGAATCAAAACCTGGAGTAGGCATTAACTCACCCAAATCACTGTGCCTTCAATTCTAGAAATAAAAATAAATATTAAACATGTATGTCATTGTACACAATCGTGAAGAACAACACACGGATGTCTCAAGCTTTCTTCATGGCACTGCTGGCATGCAGCAATTGCCACATTAGGCAGCACAATTTGAATGAGACCGAGTCAAATTTAATTAGCTTATCTTTAGAGCATTTTTTCACCCACAACACTTGCAGTCTTTAGGATCCTGTGCACAATTGTAATGCTGTACACAAAATGCTGTTAGGAGAATCCCATTCTGAAATCTGCCCAAGTTTACCATCATATACTGTAACTCTTACCATAGCGGAGCTCTGGTTTTTGTTCGTCACTTTCTTCTAGGGTATCTTTGCATCCTTTTTTCACAGGGTAATGTATGACAGCCTGGCTGGTCCAGCTCTTAAGCCTGGGAAATGTCTTTCATGGATTTGACCATATTTAGACGTTGAGCTTTTCTCCTGCAGATTTTTGTTCCGTATCTGTCTGCAGTCATTGATGCATTGCCTTTACTTGTCTCTCTTCATCTGCTCTGAAACTTTTTGCTCCTCCTTCATTGATCAAATTCTATTGACCATTAAATACAGTTTTGGGTTTTAGTTCTACTTTATTTTAGTGAAGAAGTGCTACAAAGCAATGAATGTAAAATGCTATTTTATTATTTTAGTTTTGTATTTAACATAAGTAGTCTTCTACAATTACAGCTTGCTTTCTTAATTCTAATTATTGAAATCACAAAATTACCTGCCAGACTTACAGAAGGTGCTCTATTTCAAATTCAAAATTGCTGTTTGAATTATATTGAATATGACTGAAATACTTCCATTTTAATTGCTCTTTAATGATAGAAAAATATTTTCTTAAAATAATCTTCTAATCTTCATTAGTTTCACAGCTTCATATACAGCAACAGTTTTTTTCCCCCAAGAAGACTTGCTGCTGCCAAGCTTCCCATTGAAACACCTTTTTTTCCTAAGCTTAGGTAACAAAATGTAGATGCTTCTTTCTCAGTGCAAACCATGTGCTTACTCACCATTATTTCATCATCTTTCAAGGAAACTGCCACAGACTGAATGTGTAAGATACTCTTCCCAGGTTTTATTGCAGTTATTCACTATGATGAAATCATAAACTACGTCACCTTCCCAGACTTATTGCTCAAAATCCAGAGGTCTTTATCTTGGATCCTTCCCTTTTTAATAATTGTTTCATTAAAGAAATCTATTCTTTCTTTCACATTCATATTGCACTCATCTTGAATGCAATTCAGTTTTTCTCACTAGAAAACCCAGAAAACTGACCTAGATAAATATTGTCCTTCCAGCTAGGTAAAATAACCTGTATATTTTCCTAATTAGGATGGGAAATTGTAAAGAAATGGGCGTCCTTTGATGCAATTAAATCTGTTTTCAGGATTTCTAATTAGAATTCCTGCTTTCTCATTTATGGGAGAGTTCAAAACACAAGAGTATCTTCCTGCTCCAGCCTCTTTAAGCCAGCACCCAGTACAAAGGCCACAAGCTTTCCTGAGCGTGGTTCAGAGCTGCTTTGGGGTTTGCTTTTATGTTGTTCCTGAACTCTTGCCGTTTTTCCTTTGAACAGTCTCCTATACACTGCCAGGTTCCCTGATCAGAATGCAGAATGTACTCTGCCCACAATGCTTAAACTGCTGAGCAACCTTGCACATACCTTTGGTTTGTGAAAAGAACATTTGCTTGGTAGCTTCTTGTAGACTATTTATTGAAAGATGGTGGTTAAGCCTTACAATTTCAACCCAACCTACAAATGGTATATGAAGGACCACCTCCATAGCATGCAGGAGATCACCCCTACCTGTTCTTGATAAGGCCTACATATTCAAAATATGAAACATTTGTTGCTCTTACAGTGAAACTGCATTAAAATTTTATTCAAAATGGTGTTACCAAGTGTATGTACGACTGCTAATGGCAGACCTTGGTGAAATTCCACTGCCCCTGTAATGTTTGAAAAAAAAGAAGAAAGTTTGAACAATGTTGTCTGTTTTAGAAATACTGTTATATCAATAATAAGATTTTATTTTATTGTAAAATCACGATTAAGGCTAATTTGAAACTGTATCATAGATTTTAGATCAAGCTGTGAAATATCATAACATAAATGTTAGATCAAGCTTGTGAGCTTGTGACTCCAAGTTAAGCCAGAGCCAATTGGGATGTCTGGGAGAATGTATAAATTTCATCATATACTTGAGTAATAAACCAGTGAAGCTTTTTTTTTTTTTCCAAGGAGCTAAGTATTTAGACTTCTAAATAACTGTTACACAATTTGCTGCCAGGTGCCAACAACAGTTGTCAGGTAATTGGTAACTACCAGTACTCTTCTGTGCTCTTCTATTAATTTTGTGTGAGCTTTATTCATATGGAAGGAACTGCAATCGAAATTAAACAGTCGTCCAAATCCTGTCTTTGACTGATAAATAGGGTTGAAGCCAGTGCTTTTATTAGGACTAACAAACGAAAGAACTGAACGTATGGAATACTGCTTTCTAAACTGCGGTTATTACTGCCTGGGGCTATCAATGATGAGCAAGATTTTCCCGGTCTTGGGGAGCTGCAGTGACTTCCCGCCCGGGGAGCGTGCGAGGGAGCCCGGCGGGCTCAGCCCCGTTCCTGCGCGGCCGTGTCAGGGTGTCCAGGGGCGCGCACGGTGCCGCGGGTCCCCCCGGGGCGCGGGCAGCAGGTGGATCCTCCTTTGCTCTGACACCGACCTGCTCGGGAGCGGCTAACACCAACGCGATTTTTGAAAGGAAGAGGGGGGAAAAAATGTTTGGCACTGTTGTTACTTCAGCCGTCCGAGCCTCGGTCGCGGCAGCTGTCGCTCTCCGCGCCGCGCTGGCCGCCCGGGTTTGAAAGTAGCGCGCAGCATCACGGCAGCTCGGCGCTCGCGTTTCTCCAGCGTCCCTCGCCCCACCGTCTCCAGCTCCCCCGGCGGAGGCACCGGTGAGCGCTCCGCACCTACCGACGCTGCCCCGCGCCGGCTCATCGCCTCGCCGACATGGTATCACCCGAAACCCATATCCCACTATGGCGTGGTATATCCCGGCGCGGGAGGCGCTTCCCTTGGGCCGGTCGCGCCCGCCGCCCCCAGCCCGTTTCTTCCGTGGCGCTGAGAGCGGAGCAGGGGCGCGCCGGCCGCTCCCTCTCTTTGTGTGCGAGCGAGGCAGGGAGCGCGCGCGGGCGGGCCCGAGACACAGCGCGGAGGAGGGCGCGGAGCAGCGTGAGGCCGGGGAGCGGCGCGGGCGGGCAGGCGGCGGTTCTGAGCGCGCCGCGGGGGCGGGAGGAAGGTGGAGTGAGGAGCCCGGGGCGGCGGCGGCGGCGGCGGGGCGGGGGGGTGGGGGAGAGAGAGAGAGAGAGGAAAGGCGGGCGGCTGTGGCGGCGGATAATGATGGCGTGGTGTGTGCGGCCGCTGGGCGGCTGGGAACGCTGAGGGGAAGGAGGCAGCAGGACCCCCGCCCCCAGGTAGGCTGGCTCGGAAAGTTTGGGGCGAGGTACCGGGGCGGCTCCGCTGCGCGCCCCGCAGGCCCGGCGGCGCAGAAGCACCACCACGGGGAAGCCCCAACTTGGGGCCGAAACTTGTGGCTTTCCCCCGTTCCTGGCGGCGCGGGGAGCCCGGGCCCCTCCGTCCTGCCCCGCCGCGGTACGTGCGCGCGGTCCGGCCCGGGCCCGGCCTCCCCCGGGCGGCAGGAAGGGCTGGCGCTGCCCTCCCCCGCCGCCGCCCGAGCCGGCCTGGCCTGGCCCAGCCCGGGAGGGCCCTTAGCGGAGGGGCGGCAGCCGGAGGTTGCGGCGGGGGCTGCCCGCCGCCGCATCCCCGCCAGAGCCGTCAGGTCGGTGCCCAGCGAGCAGCTGGGTCCGCGCGTCCCGGCCGACACAATGGGCTGTATCCCGCGGAGAGGTCTTGGGCTGCGATTCCCAGCCCGAGTTTCGGATTCGTGTCACACGCCGGCGGGGCCCCGAGTTAATGGAAACTCTCTGTCTCTCTGCAGATGGTTTTCCGGATACCGCGATCCGCGCTGGGGATAACTCCCGATGTGGCCATTCACGCGCTTTGATTTCTTTCTCTCCACGTAGCGGTCCCTGCGTTCCATTTCAATGCGAGCAGGGAGGCTGACTGAGTGAAAGGCTGCTTTTGGGATCTTCTGTGGGATATACACTGCCTGGTGTTGGAGGGTGGAAGCTTTGTGCTAGGGAATCGTTCTTCCCATTCTTCTTAAGGAGTGGAGGGAGCTTTCTCTTCAACAATGATGAAAACCGAAGGCAAGGGGGAGAGGACTTTAAGAAGTGCTTCTCCACACCGAAATGCTTACAAATCTGATTTCCATGCTATCAAATGCTCTTTTGATGGTGTAAACAATCCTGACAACGCTTCCAACAAAACGGGCTTGCATCAGAAGCTGAGCACCTCTTCCAATGGAGGGGGAAGTGACCCACACAGTCGAGGCAGAGCTGCCACTTACGGTAACAGAGTACACAAGATCAAAAATATGTTTCTGCAAATGGGAAGCTCTTGTGAAAGCAATCCACCGGCTGATACTAAACTGATTAGCCGGGCCACAGCAGCAGAGTATGGATCTTCTCCAGGTAGTCCATCTTTTCTCATTGTCCAAAAAAATAATCTTCTTAATACAAGTACCAGCCCCGGTGGCAGTCCTGTGGATTCACTGTCCGTGTCTTCTGCTGCTGACAAAGTCATCCGTAGCAGCGATGAGGCAGACTTGGACAAAGTAGCCCTTGCAGAAAAATTTTCTGAGACCAGGAAGCTCTTCGAGAGAAATATAAAACAACGGAGCTCAGTGGACAGATATTCCCCCAACAAATGTGAAAGAAGTGAAGATAAGAGGAGACATGGTTCAGCTTCTGATTGCAGCAATGTGGTGGACCACTTCAGTTTTAATACAGAAGCAAGTCCTCCAGTTGTGATGGAGAAAGCTGAAAATCAAAGTAATGAGGAGTTGAAGCAGCAACATACTAATAGTGGTTCCAAATCTTCCTTCCTCAATGCAGGGCCCATTTCTAGGAGGCTGGAAAGCTTTCTGGGTGACAGTGATACTGAAGAATCCAAAGAAACTTCCAAAAATGATAGTTCTCCAAGTCAGGACCCTTTGAGAGGCCAGCAGACTTTGAATTCATCTGCTGTTGCTGAAGGATGTCTGGAGAAAGGTGCATTCCCCAAAGTGCCTGAGATCTGCAGAGATGAGCCGAGCAAGGCACTGGGAAAAGACAAAAGAGAGCAACTGGTACTTGAGAGAAGCCCGTGGAATATGGGCAGTATGCCTGCTCAGGAGGCCCAGCAGATACCAGATAATGTTTGCTCCTCGGTTTCTCCCACAGGGGTGACTTGCACAGAGCTGGTTGTACAAGATGAAACCTCAGGGCATGAAAAAAGAGGTTTGGAGAAAGATCACGATGAAGAGAATCAGAAGCTCATATGTGATGTACAGGAAGGGAAGAGAAGCGCCTATGCCTTGGAAGTGGTAGAAGAGTTTATGGATGGCAGCAAGACCAGTTGGGAAGAAGAAGGAGATGGGATGTCTGTAAGAGATGGTCCAGTTCCACAAGTACAGGATGTTCTAGAGCAGGAAGAGGGTGCTGAAGAAGAGGAGCAAGTGTTAGAAAAGCAAAGTGAGGACTTCAGTGATTTTGGAATAGAGAATGCAGCTTTTGACGATGACAGGGACACAGAGCCAGAAAACCAAGAGCCTGAAGGTAAAGAAATTTTGGAGGGAGAGGAGGACTATATGTATGACAGCGAATATGAGGAGTTTCCTGGACTTTCTGAAGAGGAAGATCCAATGCCAGACCGAAAAGTCAAGTTCTCAACAGCTCCTATCAAAGTAAGTATATTTGAGTTTTCTTTTTTCTTTTTAAATTGATTTGCCGTCAGAAATACTCAGGAAATAAATTTCGGGGTTTTTGTGGCTTTTTTAGGTTCTAAAAGCATTTAAGAAGTGTAAGTTTATAGCTTTTTTTCAACGCTGAGAGAAGTTACCACTTCAGAAAATTTATTAGTTAGTCAGAAGTGATTTCTTAATTACAGCTGCTTCATAAGATAGTGTAGTGAAGCACATGAGATTTTACTTGCTGGACTTTTTCAGGAGCAGATATCTTTTAGAAGCAGATACAAGCACCTTGACCGTTAATACTTTTAATTTTTTTATAATTGAGGCATTGCATTAGGAATTATTATTTTCAGTTTTCCTTTTGGCACAGTGGCACAAAAGTTTAAAAAAAATCCAAACAACCCCCTCCCCCAGAAAACTTGGATATTCAAATTCAGACTTGTTTATGGAATTAACTATAAGAAAATGCCAAATTACTGGTTCTTGTATTTTAAGATTCTAGAATTCTCTCCAAAAATAATCATATATATGTTGTTTGGCTCTAATACTGATTGGTGGATAAGCCGTAGGAGTGTTTAACATGATTATTTTGGAGTTATGAAGTTGCAGAAGTGAAAGGGGGCAGACTGGCTAATGAGGAGTAGTGTAAGTTCTAACTTTAACAAATTAAAAAGATTTACGTGTCTGATCTTCCCCCACCAAAAATACCCACAAAATAAGTTGCTCCTTCACTCAAACTATGTTTACCCATAGTCTCTTGCAGACTTGAATAATTCTAGACTTTGTTAAACTTTGGAAGGAGAATTGGGAGACATGGACAAGGGTGGAATGGGGGACTGTAAAGACTTTCCTCAGCATGCTTATCTTCTACTGTCACATGACTGAAAGAAATCACTTTTAATAAACAGCTTTTACACTTTGTTCTTAGAGTCAGGACTCAGTTTACTGATCAGAGGGATGTAAAAATTCTCTTGACTCGTGAACTTCCCACAGCAGAGAGCTGTAATTTCCCAGTTTGTTAACATACACTAATGCTGTACCCCAGAAGATGTTTTGATTGTGGCAAAAAACTTTGGCAAAACGTGAGTTTTGTTGTGTGTGGGTTTTTTTATAGTCTCTCCATAGACAAGCTGACTTTATATGGCTTTCTTCTAGTTGATGTTGCTTTAGTGGTGACCTGGAGCAGTGAAGGGGAGAGTGCTGCTATTGAAAACTGCATAATGAGTCTGGTTAGGGCTGGGAGAGAGCCAGAGGGGCATCAGTCCATTTCTACATGCATTTGTGCACTCAGTATCTGAGCAAAGTGCCATGTAGAGTCTACTGTAAATGTGTTAAGTGACTTCCTGCTGTGGGCAGGGTTTTACTGGTCATTGCCGATTTCCTACTGGAGCAGTGGCCGTTAACAGACTTTTGCCGCCTTTGCTGTGTCTATGCCAGACATAGTTGAAAGCCCTGGTAGAAATCTCAGTGCCAACTGTGATGGTAGCTCTTGTGTAGACAAAACTCAGGTTTTGGTAACAAGCACTGTTGAATTATAGCTGCTTCTCTGAAAGCTACAGGAAGCAACCTGTCTCAGATTATCATTTACACAATCAAGAGATGAATGGTTAGAAGCAAGTGGTAGCAGTTTCCTTTGAAAAATAATACAGTTCTTGCCATAATGCCCCACTTGGATTGACAGAATAAACTGTACTTAATAGCAATAGGGTTATTGAGATACTTTTTAAGGCCCTTAAATTGAAGCTTGTGATACTTGCCTTTATCCCCTTTCAGTGAAACTTGACTGTATCTTTACTACATTAGGTATAGAGATCTCTTTCTGTGTGCCATTTTCAACAGGTTTTCCCTCTTTGTTCCTTTTGCCTAAGCAATGATTTCTGTTCCCATGTCTTCCTTTTTGCTTCACATTTTCTATTATAATTAGTGGGAAATAAGTCCTGGTGATATGGTTCTGGGGATTTGTATTCTAAAAATAAAGAATTCCAACTTTTTTATGCTTACCCAGAACTTTCTTTAGTTCTGTATTTTTAATATCTCAATAACCTTTTAGAAAACCCCAGTTTTACCTCATAGAAAAAATCTCTCCATCTTTCTTCTTAGATGGTGCATCTTAAATTGGAAGAGAAAAAAAAATCTCAGTGGTAGCTAAAAGATTATTCCTGGTCCCTACCACAGCTTAGAGCAGTGCCATAGTGAGAAATGTATCCTAGTACCTTCCTTTTTCAGCTTTATTTAGACTAATAAGTTGACTAAAATGTGAGTGCCATTTTCAGACTTTCATGGCCACTAGAGAAGGTCTGTGATTCTTCTCCTCACAGATGTTCCTGAGAGAGGCCAGGCTGCCCTTACATTCTTGCTGCTTTCATTCTGAATCTCTAGTGATGACAAAGAAACCATCTGTGTCTCTTGCAGTTGCTGTTTAGCAGGTATCTAGTAGAGTTGAAGAATTCAAAATGTTCAGAATGTATTGGGCAAGAAAAAGCACATTCTCAGATCTGCAGCATTCTGCAGTGAGGGAGCTTTGACTGTTAAATTTGAAATATGCCAAAGGAGGTTGGATATGTCTGTCGGTAATGGATAGAACTTAAGGCACCTTAAAAATAGCATTTATACTGCTGCAACAAAGAGAACTTGATTAGTATTTCTGTTTCAAAGCTTCTAGTCAGTTGTAATATTGGCAAGGTCTTTGGGTAAAAGGAGACTGTGGAGCTCCTAGGGGTGGCTAACACTGTTAGCGCTGCATCTGACCTGTGGTGGAGCTCCGTGATTGTTGACATCTGTAGCAGGGTTTGAGAACGTAATTTGATCTGATAATTTCAGGAAAGATGGAACATAATTACACAAATACTCTGTTATTTTGTGTTGCCCTGTGCCTGTGAAAGCAAGCACAGATGAGACTTTTAAAAAGAAATGTTTAAATTCCATAGAAGCTGTTGACAAATGACATACGGGATTTTTTACTTGCTGTGGGTGACCAGACTCTCTAAGTCCTGCTGCTGTTTGATCTTTCCAGACCCTGGGGAACATTTTATCTCGGTTCTTGTTTTCCTGGAGTAGTTTAGAGAGTGATACAATACAGTTATTAGCAGAACTTTGCAACCTGGGTTTGTGTTATGGTACATAAGCAATTTTTAGTCTCTTGTTGCCACATATGAAGCCAGTAAGGAATGTAAAGCACACTTGCAGTCCAAGGTAATTGCAAGGGAACTGAATTTGCCTTTGTCTTGAAGTTTTCTGAGTAAACTATGTAAACAATCAGCATTACACACAAGGCAAATAACATCAGGTACTTCTTCTGTCATCCCTTTGTATTTCATTTTGCCTTTGTAATGTAGATGTTAACTTGCTGTCAGTTATGAGATTACCTTGAAAGGCTTTAATTAACATAAATGTAATGACTGAGTGCTGTTTGATGTTTGTAATTTTGAAACTTTCTGTTCGGAAAACAAATGCTTGTTTTCAAATTGATTTCTTGAGATGTTTTCACCTCTGACTGTGTCAAACTTTGTCCTCCAAGCCTTTAATAGCACAATGACTAACTTCTGCAATGATTTATGATCCTTAGAAATTATGTCGTTCAGGTAAGCTGAAAAGATAGTACAGCTGCTGCTGCTGTTTGCTTCTACTTTTACTTATCAGTGTTACCTAGTTTATGTTGCATGGGAGTGTCTGTTCACAGCTTTTTGTGAATAGCAATATATTTTGAGCTGATTTAGTCAAGAAAACAGTTTTAAAAAGTAAACAGAACAAACCCCAAACCTTTATAAAGGCATTACTTTTATATTTGTCACAGCTGAGCATAAATTTGTTTCACAAGGAAACTGAAAGCAGTTGTGTGTTGTACTAACCAGTCTAGTAGTTTCAGCTGCTTCTGGGAGAATATGGGAATCCTTCATGGTATTGCCATTTGTCTTGCACAGCACAGTAAAGCTGTTCTATGTATAGCTGGGTACAAATTGTGGTGATGTTCAGCTTTTCCTATTCTTCAACGTTTTTAGTGCAAAACTGCTTACTGTGGGAGTTAATGAAGAACTAAATGAAGATAACTCTCGGATTAGATTTTGACAGCATACCTACAAATGCTTTTAGTAGATGCACTTCTAGGAGATGCACAAATTTTCTAGGTCAATGTGTAGACTCTGGTGTTTTAACACAGTGTTGCAGCATAGTGCTTCAGTTTCATATAGCTTCTGAGTTTGGAACTGTTTGTTCGTGTACTTACGGTGTCATACACAACAAGGGGTACAAAATACACTGCCTGGTTGAAGGTACCTAAATCCTGGGTTCCTTCAGGAGTTATAGAATTTTTGGCTGGTCAGTTGTCAGCCATTGCTCAAGCACTTCAGTAAAATACTTCTGTGGCATTAAGAAACAAGTATGTGATGTGGGTGAGGGTTGATGAAGGAAAATAGAGATTTGATTTGAGAGTAGATTTAAACAGAATTTACTTACATATGGGAATTAATATTTTTTTTCTTGACAGAAATAATGTGTTTTTCCATACTACTTTGTTTGGGATCTTTTCCAATGACAATTTGCTTGTTTAAAGTCATAGATTTTGTTTTGAAGCTCTGTTTATCAACACTGACATTTGTAATGTAACATCAATACAACTTCTCTTCATATTTTCATCTCAGTCTCTCCACGGTGCTTTTTGGTGACTTTTCACAAAAAATAATTCTGTTTTGTTCTGTCTGCATCTGAGAGTGTGGCATTCCTGCAACTTAACAGTATGAGAGATTAAAAATTTGGATAATAACTGGAGGAAGAAGGTATATATTTTTCACTCCCATTTGAATTTTTTTTGTTGTTTTGGTTTTTTTTTTGAGAAAATATAATCTTTAAACCTTTATTGAAAGTTCAGTTTTCATATAAGTAAAATGCTTCTTAAGTTAAATGTTTATTAAGCCTAAATGCATTTAATTCTTCTTAGAGGTTTACCTGTGTTGCAAAGTTCTGTGTTGAGTCTTTCTGGTGCCTTTATGGTCATTATTTTTGATGCTGTGATGGTTGTTCAGCTGTCTGGAAAAAAGCTCTTTCAACTCAAGCTGTCTTTAGCTTTTTTCTTTTTTCCAATCATACATCCTCTGGTTTGATTTTTAGTAAATGTTTGATATGTTTGATATGTAAGTTTTACAATAGTAGATTGATATGGTATTTCGGGAGTCTTTGGATGAGAGTCCTGTGCCAGGACATGAGGCTGTAGATCAGAAATCTGAATTGGAACAGAAAAAGTAAAGAATTTCTTTTTATATCCTGGCTCACTGCTTGACTCTCTGCATTAGTATCTCAGTGTATTTCTAACTGAATTATTCTGCAAATGCAGTTAGACAACATACCAACTGACCTGCTTAATGTATTTGATTATGCTAGAAAACTATAGAAAAATAAGAGAATGTTGAGGTTATGGAGATCGGGTGAGGTTATCACCTGCCTGTCCTCACTCTCCTTTTCAGTCCCTCTAGCTTTGAACTTCTAGCAATTTCACCTGGATTTATTGGGAAGGACAGAGGGGTTTTAAAAGGTACTTTTAAAGTACTGATTGGTTTGTGGAAAACTAGCACTTGTATCAGAGGTGCATATTCATGGCCTCACTGAGACAGGGCTGCAGCTTTAGTTTAAGTTACTTGTTCATTTTGGCTTAATATTAGCCCATCAGTACATATTCCCAGCCTGCACTGTCTTTTACTTTGTCGGAACAGCTGTGGGGAACAGGAGGCAGAAAAGGAGGTGAGTATGAGGCACTTGAGGGTTTCATGGGAGATGATTAGAAGAAACACTGAGGAGGTGGTGGGGATCAGCAAAGATAAGCAGATTTATAGGAGACAAGTTCAGTAGATCAACAGTTGAAGTGCTGGAAGATTCAGTGTCTTTTGATGATGATTAGTGTTGTCACTATGTGAGAATACCTATCCTAGCCAGGTAAAAAATGAACAGAAGTAGCTGAAACTTTTTTGCAGTTTATCTCGGGAGAGATGGAAAAATAAATTATCTCCTTTCCATATAATTCTAACAAAAAGAAAGGTGAACACTAAGAAGGACATCAGTAAAAAGATGCTTGCCTGCATTATCTGGGTACATATTTTGTGATCTTGAGGTCATGAGGATTGTGCAGAGGTTATTATAGCGTGCTTACATTTTTATTTAGTAGGAAAGTATTATGTAATATGTCAAATATCTTACTTTTCAGACATTTTCTTTCATCACCCTCTAATGTGACTTGGCATAGTGAATTGACCCTTCTTTCTAGACCTTGTGTATTGAACATTGCTAATGACAGTATTAATGCAGATTAGTTAATTGAGTTGATCTGGTACTTCCTGATGACAGGGTTATTTTGTTGTTTCTTCTTAAGGATTTAGAATACAGGTGGACTATTTTTGTGTTCACTATTATTCTTTTGAAGTTCCCCATAGTGATTTGCTTGCTCTTTAGATTTGGTCAGGCCAAGACTTTTGTTTTGGTGAATACTAAATAGATACATGTGTATCTGTGTGGATCACCAGCGGTAAACTGTTGGTACCAAGATACCTGTGAAGTTTACAGAGGTTCGTAATTGAGTCACTCTGTTTATACACATATGTAGCTTTCAGAAGATAATTTTAATTTTTTTTGTGCCCCCTTTTATGTGCTATTTTGATTAGTTTTTCTTCTTCTGGTCATATGCTGCTTATTTTAGACCCTTTTCAGTCTTTGTCAGTCAGAGAGCATTGCCACCTCAACTTGAGCTGCTGGAGGAATTCAGCCAGGTCAGAGCGCAGCTCTTCTGCAAATGGAGATCGTAGTTTGTCTCTGAACTTCTCTGAATACCTGAAATGAAATAAAATCAGTGCTCTGAATCTGAATGGATGCTTTTCTTTGTCTTCAATATTTCTTCCACTGTGATTTAAAAATTAAATACTGGAAGTGAATGTTTCTCCTTCTTAAGAATCTGGCATAATCTGACTGAAATAGGTACCCTATTGTCTGTATCACTCTTTAGCAGGCCACAGTGTTTAAGCTCCTGCAGTGAAAAACAGAATGAAAGAATAAATTTTACTGGTTTTATTGAGAATTTAAGTAGAGAATGAGACTGGTAAAAAACTGGTTTATTTATGATTACATTGTCCATATGAAATTGTTTGTATTGTAGATGTGAAGCAAGATTGCACTTTTGTCTTTATGTAAACTGTCGGGGTTTTTGATTAAGTCATACCAAGTTGCAATACCAAGGACATTAGTGTGTAAAGCTTGCCTGTCTACCTGGTTAGTAGCAGAAATTGCTATCGTGAGTGTAATTGTTTATAATATCAACCTTTAACAATTGCCAGCCATTCTGAAAACTTTTTGAAGAGTAAAGGTGTGAGTATTTAAAAAGTCAAATTAAACACGGTATTTCTCTTTGCTGCTTCTATGATTATATAGCCTGAATTGAGTTAGATCAGATATAGGCAATTTTTACTTAAAATATACAAAGTTTTGCTAATGAAATACTAACCACGTAGCTTTTGCAAGTAGAGGGAAGAACAGGATAGCAGTAGCAAGATGTCTACTGGAACAGAAGAGGGATACAGTAAGAGTAAACTATAAGGTGTGCATTAGGCTTCAGTCCTACTTCAGTGCTGCTATTTCAGATGATTATTCATGGGCACTTCACATTTTGCCAGACATCACAAAGGCCTCAGTTTGGAAAGATGAAACTGTTTGCTATTGGATAATTTTCCCTGAGCTTTAACTTGTGTTTTGAATGTTGGCTTTATGGAGTGTCAGTAAACAGGCACATTCAAAGTGAGGGCAAGTGAACCAGGGCTGTGGCCCTGGCTGGGTGTGCTCCAGGGCCTTTTTCAGATGTTCAGTGTTGCTGTAACTGCCTGTGCAGGTGTTGTGAGGCTTCCCAGCAAATGCTGCAGGATTATATGAGAACTTTAAAGTGATGTGGATGTTGCTTCCATTCTAATAAGCTGGAAGCCCTTCCGGGCAGTTCCTGATTTCCTAATCTTACTGTTTAATTACTTTTGTAATGTTCTGCTTTGCATTAGGCACAAACAAATCTATATACTAGAAATGAATGTTGGAGTGGAGGTCTTCAGACTGTGGTTTTTCTGGTCTGCAGCACCTCCATGCAAGCTCATGGTGAATTAGTGTTTGCCCTCTAATTAATATTCTTCTAAAAGTAACATACATAAGTAGACATTCTTCTGTGTTGCGAAGAGTTTGAAGCATTTGAAGGTCATTGTTGTTTTTCTGTGATAATGCTGTTTTCTGTGTTAGCATTAAGATGATATAAGAAATTTTTAGTTCTGTAATAGTTACAGGAGCTGAACAATAGGATCTTTTAGGTTGTGGTGGTGACTTTTGAGTGCTGGTCTTGTCTTGAGGATGTCTAGATCTTCATAAAAGATGTGAAACCAAGTTTTGCATTAAAAAAGTGATTAATTTTTCTGATGTGAAGAATGTAGCTAGTTTTCTCTCCAGATAAATATATATACTGTTTGAGCAGTAAGTATATTTGAAAAATTGCCATTATGTGTCTTAACAGTTTAATTCAAATAATTCTTAAAAATTCAGCCTTCTTTCAGAACTTTTTTTGATTCAAATTAATTGTATTCATTCTGAAGAAAAAAGGTTTTAAGTGGAAAAAAAAATTGCTTTTCCAGATAGCGTTTTGCCATTCGTTAGCTTGAGAGGATCCAAAAATTATTAATGTTAGGGTAACCTCCTGGATATATAACAAGCTATGGGTAAAGGCTTGTGAAATTAACATGGTTTCCCCTGTGTTGAGCCAATAATTTGTGTTTGCTAAAGTATATCTTTTAAAAATACCACTTGCGGTAGTAATAATTTTTAAATCTCTAGCTAGCAGTGGTTTCTGAATAGTAAGATTAGAACTTCTTTTGTCTGTAATGCATTTGATTCAATGACTAAACCCTGCCAGACACAGTGTAGGGATGAACATGTTTAGCTTTCTCATCAGTCTTCTAAACTGTGAACTTACATTATTTATTATCCACGTTTAAATGTTACTTTTGCTACTTGGCAAGAACAGCTTGCTGACCAGTTCTGTATTTTCTGTATTAATATCAACATTTTTTTCTCTCTCATAAAAGATGAACAAAGTGTTATGATTCCACATGTACACAATAAAATTTCTGTATTCTACCCTTGACTCTTCAGTCATAGTTTTTGTAGTGTGCTTTTGCTTTTCTTTCTGTTTTTGCAGTGTTTGGCTTCTGGTTATAAGTTTTACTTTTCTTCTGTTCTTTATAAATTAATATTTTTCCTCAAAATTATTTTTCTGAAGCTTGGAGAGGGGTGTGTTGTTCTTACTATTTGGAAATAGATCTATCTTCTTTTAATTGTGAGGTTATGGTTTTTAGAATATTACCCAAATATTCTCATACAGTTGTCAGCTATCACTTTAAGACAAAAGTATGAATTCTTTCTCTTAGTGAATTACCAAGAATTTATTTCAAATAGGCTTTTCTTAGAAAGGTAGTATGCATAAATATTAGGATTCTTTATTTGCATAGATATGTTTATGCCATTATTTTATTAATAGCAATTATAAACATCACTGGAATTTAAGTGACCGCTAGTTTTAAATTCTCTTATCCGCTCCTGGTAGATGAAGAATTCCTATCATCAATTTTGTATAAAAATGAGCAAATTCCATGATATTCTAAAATATAATTCTCTTACTTTTAAGTTGGAAAAGTAATAAATCATTTTTACAAGTTCCAGAGATATTTTAATGCTGGTAGCCCAAGGCTTGCAGTGTACATAATGCTGTTGTTACAGTGCAGCTTTGCTTCCCCAAATTTCTAGCATTTTATAGTGTTGTGCAAGCAAGCAGTCATCCCTGGGGTAATGTCATTCTTCAGTAGATAGTAACTACTTCCATCATCTTCTGCTCTCTTAGACCACTGAGTTGTAAAGAGCTAAGAAAATACAGTTGTCACTGTCTCCAAAATGAACTGCTGCCATTCTCCACATTTTGCTCAACCATTTGATTGTTAAGGTATCTTTTTATATTGTAGTCATACTTGTTATATGTATATGAATTTATACTTTTTTTTTTCATGCCTTGGTATTTGATTTGCCCTCAAGAATTCCAATCTTCTCAATAACAAGCTATCATTTGTCCACTCATGAACTTCCTTTTTATTATTAGTTTAAAATTCATCTTATTATAATTTGACTATGTTTTTGGAGATGCTGCTTTTTCTGTTGGGATGAAAAATAAAGAAACTAGGCCAGTCTTGTTCCAAAGGGTGAATAATGATTCATTAAATGCTTCTGCTGCATATCCTATTTAGTGATTTGGGGGCTGAGGAGGGTGATTAATTTAAAGAACTTGGCCACCTTTTTTCAGATAGTGGTAGAATAAGACCATTTAGATGGTTTTCTTTGTTTTGCAGATTTTTTCTGTAAACTTCATGGAAGACATTCTGTAAGTGTGACCCTTGTTGTCTTTCTGTGTCCAGTTGTTGCCTACTGGTATCTGTATGAAAGTCACAAGGAGTTTATTTATTGACCTTTGTGCAAGGCTTAGGAATAACATCTTCTAAGGAAGGTTCTTTCATTGCGGAAGACATAAGATTTCTGAGAGTGGGTTTCTTCCTTCCCTTTCAGCCAAGTGCATCTAATCTTGCTTGCTTCTTGCTTGCTGGACTGACTATATGGCCATGCCACGTTTCTGGAGTAGGTGTTTTGCAGGGTTTGGGAAGGGTGTGTGAAACTGATCTCAAGCTGTAGTCTGAAGGTGATGCAGTAGGCTCCTTGCAGGAAATACTGAATTATATTGGTTGCATTTTGATAATCTGTTTCAATGACCATTTTCGGTGTCTGAAGCTACTGCTCTGCAGAGCTAAAGCTATATACTAGTGAATGTAAATTCACAGGGAAAATGTTGATTACAGTTAATGTTGTGGTAGTTCTATGATTGCAGTTACCTGTTTAGGTTGTCTCAGCAGAAAATACAACAGTTGCTAAAATATAGTAAACCAGTGTAAATGAACTTAGTGTCTGTGCTGCATGTTCTTGATTAGGGAGATGGCTGCTGCAGCAGCAATGAGTGCTTTTTGTCTTACAGTGGTGTTGGATAAAACACTCCGTGCCTGCAAAACATTTAGCAGATAAACCTAATTTTTTAAGATAAATGGGGGTGTGATATTTTTCCTTTTTTTCCTGAACTTCTTAATTTAAATGCAATTAATGAACATGCTGATATGTAAGATTAACCCTGTTACATATAGTTTATTCTTCCTTTCTAGATTTATGTCTTAATTTGTGTTGTTTGTTTATCTTTTATTTTTAACAATTCAGAAACTCAGCTGGAGTGAATACTAAAAATAGTAATGTATGTAGCAAGGCATTTCCTTTTCCTGGGAAACTGCGTGATTCCCTTGCAAAATCAGAAAACTACATCTGTTTGAAGCACTGCAATTGGCAGATGGTGTGGGGGGAGGGAAGAAGAGAGGAAGGATTTGGTGGAATGTAGTCCTAATAAAAAAAGTCACACGATATCAAAGAGGAGCTGACTGATTTCTTTTAACTCTTTGGTGCATTTGCAAGATAAAATTTGTTAAAGTAATTGTTTCAAAACTTAAAATGTTACTTCTGTGCAAGCTGGAAACTGTGACGCAGCAGTATTTATTAAATTCGTGGTTGTTTAGAAAATGAGTTCTCTGAAAATACCACTTTAATTTCCTTACGGATTGTCTTTCAATTATATGATGTTTGAAAGGAGGTGAGAAGACATTAAAAAAAGTTTTCTGTTACATTTCTTAGGTTTTCAGTACTTACTCAAATGAAGACTATGATAGACGTAATGAAGAAGTTGACCCTGTGGCAGCCTCAGCTGAGTATGAACTTGAGAAAAGGGTGGAAAAAATGGAAGTGTTTCCTGTGGAAATTGAAAAAGGTGCAAATCAAATCTTGAACATTTGCAGGAGATAGTATGGGAACAAAAGATAAAACCATAGCTGTATATTCCTGGAATTTAGGTCTTGAATTTTTGAATGTGTGTCTAGGGTTAGATTTGTGGCAAGTTCTGGTGAATTTAGCGAGTATTAAGTGCAGATTGTCATACTGAATTGAAGTTTGGAAGGCTGCAGGGCAAAAAGGCTTTAAGTAGTATCTACATATAAAATATGTTTTATTTTTTTCTCTTTTTTAAAGTGAATTTCTGTTATCTTTTGTGTAGAAAGACTTGGAATGCTTTGAAACAACTTCAGTACTGCTAACTGTTACATCATATGTCATGCAGCTAATATTAGATTTTTGAATCCCTTAGGTGACAGGGGTCTGGGCATCAGTATCATTGGAATGGGAGTTGGTGCTGATCAGGGACTGGAAAAACTAGGTATTTTTGTAAAAACAATAACAGATGGTGGAGCTGCTCAGAGGGATGGACGGTGAGTTTTTCGTTGAATTGATTATGCTTTTTACAAATTTCCAACTGAGCCCAGTTGATTTCTTTAGATATGCTGAATACTGTGAATAAAAGGACAGAAGTTGAAGGCAGCTGAGTGATTATTACATTCCTACTTTATGTTAAATTTTAAAGAATGAGTTTTTTATTATAAGACATTTTTGCTAAGTAACTTAGATCTACTTACAGCATATAAGAGAGATGTTCAAAATGAGCTCCTGTGTAGAAGTATCACAGAATCATGTTGACGTTCCAGAACACCACTCACCATGTAAATAATATAAAAAACATCGAGTCAAATACTGTGGAAATTTGAATTGGTGATTTGCGTAGTAACAGAGGATGAGGAGACTATTTTTAAGCAATGAATTTCAATGGAGTCAGAATTTATCATTGTAAATACCAGTGAGTTTTAAGTGATATTTGTCATGTCAAAAATGTTTCAAGCCAAAATACTGTTGTTTACCTGATAGCTAAGCATTTGTTTATTTTGCAGAATTCAAGTAAATGATCAGATTGTTGAGGTTGATGGCATAAGTCTAGTGGGAGTTACTCAGTTCTTTGCAGCCACTGTGCTAAAGAACACCAAAGGCACTGTGAGGTATGTATGTTTTCTCTGAAATAATAGTTTCTTTTTGTCATTTTTCATTCATGGAGAATACAAAACCACAGTATGAAAATTTTACAAAGATATTGTGGAAGGCAACAGTGTAGCAAACTCATTTCTTGAGCATGTCTTAAATTTTTTTGCTGCAAGATAATTTTTTTTTTTTTTTTTTCCTGTAGGTTCCTGATTGGGAGAGAGAAGCCAGGGGCTGAGAGTGAAGTAGCCCGTCTCATTAGTGAAACCTTAGAGCAAGAGAGGTGTCTGTACGAGCAGCACTATGCTCATGATGATACTGAGCAGGTAAAACATTGCTCATGCTCTGCTAATGGGGCAAATGGTGGGGGTTAATCCAACTAAGGCAAAAAAAGTACAACACAGGCAACTTGTTATAAACAGGGAAATAAGCACTTCATATGCTGCTGTTGTTAAGGCACATGGTTATTGCTTTATCACTAATCCAAAATACACTTTGAACTCTCAGCTGTATGTGATAATTTTGTGCGTGTCTTTCTTAGCTCTCTTTTGTGGAACTTTGATGAAGATGTTTGCAAGTCATCTTTAACACTTACCATAGGTATAAGAAATTAAAAAGGAATAGTAACTAGTCAAGAAAAGTTTTGCAGCTGATTGGATTCCTTGATTTTGTGCTTTGGTTATTGCTACTACCTTAGTGCAAAAGTGTGTATGTTACAGAATGTCATGATTTTCTCATTTTGTCAGGATGATGACTATGATGAGGAGGAGGAGGATACATATGAGTCACATTTACATGGAAAATCTGTAGAAGTTTTTGATCTTCCTGAAAATGAAGATATTGGTTTACTACTGGATATGGATTCAGCAGAGTCTCTTCTTAAATTTAAAGAGGTGTTGTAGCAGTTTCTTAGATATTCTTTGTGATGCACTGGGGAACACCTGAACCTTGTAGGATTTGGATATAATCTCCTTCATGTTCCCTCTCGTTGCTTTGGGTTTTTTTTCCCAGTGTCACCAATAAATATCTCTGGTTTCAATATTTCTCCATTGAAATATAGGTCTTCTGTAATTTTTTTATATCCAGTTTCCCTATGTATATTTACATTAAACAATCTTTTGATTTAAATTAAATTTAAAAAGCCCTTGGAAACAGGTCGTAGAACCCAGCCCCAGCTCTGTCCTTGTTGTCTGAGTATTGCATTAGGAGGCTTCTCTTAGTTCTCCTGTGGCCCATTGGCTTGTGCTTGTGTTTGCTGCCCAGTAGAATGGCTTTAGCTGCAGAGAACATGGGGGTTGTGCTAATATGCCTCTTCTGAATAGTCTCAAGTGTTGTTGTTAGATGTTTTTCAGGAAGACAGGAAGTACATATCTAATTTCTTGGTTTAGTCCCTGCAGTCTTCTGAGATATCTGTGTAGATAAAGGACTTGATTCTGTAGATAGGCATATTTTTGGCTTGGAGAGTATTTTTATGGTGTGTTTTTTGGAAGGAATGGATTTGTAAACCCAATAGGGCATTCCAGACTCTGAATCACAACTTAACATAATTGGAAATAGTACGGTTCTCTTTTCCCAGGGTTTTTATAAAGGAGCATATTTGCTTTATTAAGTGCTGTGGGATTTAGTCAGGGAGTTAAATGGTACAGACTGGCATTTAGGAGTCCAGGCTTCTCTGGTAGATTTAAGTGCCTGTCATTTTCACTCTGGGAGGAGAAAAATACACTGCAAAGAAAGTGTTTTATCAGATGCTATTTGCTGCTACATCAGCTTATTTTCGTGTTCATATTAGATTGGTATTTTGCAGATCTCCTAAGTTTGTTCTTGTTGCCATTGTCTCTGCCATTCCTCTTGTCATTGAGGAAGTAGAAATTGCAGGCTGCTGATCTCTAGAGAATATTCACAATTTTTCTAGGTTTGGAAGCATTGCAGCAAGCTGAAGCTTCTTAAGTGCTGTATTTACTTGGGATACAGTTATAATCTCATGTAGAATCATTACTGTGCTGTTACTGACATAATCTAAATGAAGAATAGTCATGAATTTACCAGTTTTAATTTGGGATTGGTGCAATGTGCCTTGACAAAAAGAAAATCCCTGCAGGGTTACAGATGGAAAGAGAGATACAAGGAACAATTAATACTTGTTAAAAAAATGTTTACATTTGGCTTAAGTGTAGTCTTTTTGATTTCTAATAATCCTATGAAGATTTGTGGTATAAAAATACATGGCTTAATTTTAAACTAAAGCCAACACATTTATTTTTAAGTGCTGATTGTAAAAATATTTAGTACTGTTAAGTTTTTCCTTTATTCTGTCTCCTGGTAGTAATTTTAAGTGCGTTGCTGCTTTTCATTACCCTGGCACGTTGAAACCTTATCGTAATCTTTTCAGCTTAATGCATAGACAACAATGGGAGATTTTTAGGGTGGTTATGTACTGGGGAACTTGTTTGAAGTTTGAGTAATTTTTAATTTTTTAAAAATAAAAGCTTATGATGACTTCTCCTTTAAATGACAAGTAATTATGTTGACTTTATGCCACTCTAATAGTGGTTTGGGGAAAAAGGGTATCATGGAGAAATACTTAAAGCTAACATTTTCAAATGTAATTTTGTGTGTGCTCATACAGTTTTTTTCATCTGTTCCAGCTACAATTAAAACATGCAGTAACAATAGCTGAAGTGAATCAGCTGAAGGAGAAAGTAAGTTTTCAAAGAATATAATTATTGGTAAGGTTTTTTTGTTGGGTGGTTTGTTTTGTGGGGGGTTTTTGTTTTGTTTTTGTGGTTACTGATTTTACCAGGAATGGGCTGAATGCAAAAGCCAACAATCAGTTTATGCCTCAGGCGCTCTCTACTTTATGCTGGACAGGCATTTCTAAGCTGAAGAGCTATGCTCAAATTAAAAATAAAATAAAATAAAGAAATCAGCCAAACAAATAAAGCCCCAAAAGTCACATAAAACAACTAGAAAAAAAACCCCAAGTCTCCACTTTAAAAGGAACATTTCAGTATTACTGCTTAGAGTAGCTAAATACTGTAGAGAGCTGTATGAAACAACTCATAAACAAAAATGAGAACCTTATCAGGTTTGAAGATTGAACTTGTCTTATTTGAGATTTGGTCAGACAATGGTTTGTGGCTGTCTTTCTGTTACCAGAAAGTTATTTCTGTTATCCTCTTTCCCTCCTCAGATTTCCGACCTGGTCTGGCAGTGTTTTTTCCTAGTAGTTTTGGTTTTTTGCTGAAGATTGGTTCAATGCCTCTGCTTATTCTGGGAAAGTGTTTCTTGTTCTTTTTTGCTGCTTTTTCCACTGATGCGGATTTATACATGGCCTTTTTCTGAAAATACTGTGTGTGAGCAAGCAACTTCTTTTATTCCATTGCCCTTCTGGGTTGCCTTGCTCAGAAATGCATATCCTAGGACAGCTTTCAGCACATTGCTAGGAACAGGTAGCAAGTGAAGAGGGCATAGTGCTTCAGTTTGCAATAATTCTCAGTAGAAGTATCTAATGGGATATTTCATGCCCTCTGCAGTTGTTGAGGCAAAGCAGACAAAGCTACTGATGGCAGTTCCCTTTTTGATTTCTGACAGTGCTCCTCCTCTTTCTAGTATTTTTGGTATGTGCCCCAACTGGATTGCACAAAAGCTGTTAAAAATGTTGGTGTTAGTACAACTTACGGCCCCATTTTTAAATTCAAGAAATTCTTGGTCCTTTCAACATCCTTGTTCCATTGGCAGGTGATCTTAACTGGCTTCAAAAGTAGTGATTTATTTCCTCAGTGGAAGTGGTGTCCCCAAAGAAGTAGGCATGGGTATAAACTAAGCTGTATCTTGCTTGTTCACTCCTCCAAGGCCTGGAGAGCTTCACATGTTAACATTCCAGTGTGTAGTGTGGCTGCTGTCAAGCTGAAGGGTTGGCATCCTTTCCTTTACTGAGGGAATATTTGGTGGTTTTGGACATAAGCTCAAGAAAAGGAACCCCTGCACGTGCCATCATTGATTTGGAAGACCAGTGTCATATAAAGTTACCAGGGAAGATCAGTTGGTCATGTTATCTTTATTCAAAAAGCTATAGGTAACAAAGTAGTCGCACAGGGAGCTTGTCTTATACACGTTAAAATTCTTTATCTGCAGTTGCCTTTGAAGGTATTCAAAGTAGGCCTCTCCAGAGCTACTAAATTCTGGTGAGATCTTGAACAATATAAGCTAATAATACAGGTCTTGGTCATTTAATCTGTCTAGAAAGATGGAATACCAATGAGGAAGCACTAAAAGACTCTTGGATTTCAGTTCTAAACTTGGTTAGATTAGCAAGGGTTGGAAGAGTTGATGTGATTACTTTAAAAGTTGTGTCCTGTTTTCGTATTACTGATAAGTATGTAATTATTATTAGCTATTTTCTACTTAAACTTGTATCAACAACTGGTTTTTATTTCATCTTTTAGTTTAGATTAATTATGTATTAATCTTTTCAGTTAAAAGTTGTTGAAGCAGAAAAAAACGAATGGAAATTTAATCGAGCCCAACTACAGCAAAACTTGGATGAAAGCAAAGAGAAAATTAAAAAGTTAGAGACCTACTGGTTAGAGGCACAAAATTTATGCAAAACAGTAAATGAGCGTCTTAAAGAGACTCAAGAACAATGTGATGCCCTTGAAAAGAAATACAACAAGGCCAAGAAATTGCTTAAAGACTACCAACAAAAGTAAGTACCTCAAAATGCCAAGTCTCTATTTATTGCTTGAATGTTTTGTGCAACTTGGGGAAAGCTGTCAGCAATACCTAGGGGAATAGGATTTGCTTAACGTACTTTCTTTTAATTTATTAGAGTGCAGGGAAGAAGTGGGGTACACATGCTGAATTATTCCATACCTTACATCACCAGCTTCTGCAAAGTTTCTCTGAAAATATTGTTGCTGATTTTGATTTAGAGCTAAGGAAAAATTCTTTAATATTTCAATGACAACTTTTAAAAAACAACTTAGTTTAAAAGCTGTAATGCATCTTTACTTTTTTGGAAGGACTACTTGAAATTTGATATAAGGTGTTAGGCAATACCTTTTGCTCTTTGTGAAAAACCCTCAGCTTGGCTGACTTCAATGTTCCAGATAGAGTAGGCATCAAAGGATATTTCACAATAGCCAGATACATGTGATTTAGTGTGAATTAGTTATATCTTGTAGGAGGAGTAAAAAGAATTTTGAGAGAAACTGAAAGTTTGGGGATATGTATCTAGCCCACTAAAATGGCAGCATGAAAACAGTATCTTCAATCTGTTAAAGGATTTGGGTTTTTAGTAGAAGTACTATTGTTTATTAGATACATCTGTGGGGGGGCTCCATCACTGTTATGTGGTAGTGTCTAATTGTTCTATGATCTTCCCTCTTAGCTAAAGAGGAGGTAATTGCAAAATATTTGTAGATGTGTCCTGATAATAGAGAACAGAGCTGTTGCTTTTGGTACTTGCTGTAAGTGTGTAATACTCTTGTTCACAATTTCTCCACTTGCTACTTACTTTTAAAGGCAATTTATTATGATCTTTTGCTCTGTAGTCCGCATCCAGAAATGTTACTTTTCACAGTACGTTTTTGTGCTGTTTGGTGAGCTTTTTAAAGGTCTCCTTTCCCCTCTCCTCCCAAGCTTATCCACATGGAAGTTCAAAAGTACGTGAAGATGACTGCTAACATGCTGCTTTCCATTCCCTTGCTGTTTAGCCAATTCCCATTACTCATTTGATTGTCCCTGAAGCTTTTGCATCTGTTGTAGATGTTTTATGCTTATTTTCTGGTTTTGTATGTCATTCCATATGATGCAGGCAAAAACAGCTTTTATTTTTGGTTCCTTCTTGTATCATTGTTTCTTCTTTGTAAAACGCAGCCATTGCAATTGCTGTAGGATGAACCAAGTAGAAACTTGAAATGCAATTTAATTTCCAGCAAAGAATTTTGCCATAACTTTTGGAAGAAAAATGTACTGTGTGTGCATGTATCTTTGTGGAGGAGAGTAAGATGTAATGATTGGAGTCATGCATGTATTTCAGGCTTAAATGCATACGCAACTTGCCGCTTTTAAAATGAGAGATGGTTGTAACTTTGCAGAAAAAGTGTTGCCACGCATCCTTTTTCTGTCCAGAATAAGTCACAGTCATCTGTATTTTCTTTGGAAGACAGTAGAAGCATACAAATAAATACGTCATTTTATGACATTATAAGATTAATGAATCACTTATACCTTGCAGACTGATTTTTGTCACCATTCACCAATGGAATGCTTTTTAGTAAATGCAGTTGTGCATATTTCTATTTAACATATTTTTCGACATTTCTGTATATTGTATATTTCTGTATATTGCTACTTCATAGACATGTATATATTTCTTTCACCAGAGAAATCGAATTTATGAAGAAAGAAGAAGATCATTCAAAGCTACTTGAAGAGAGAGACCAGAAATATGCAGAACAACTAAAAATCTATCAGGAAAAAGTAAAGCAGTATTATACTTTTAATAAACTTCTGCATTCTTGGAGACATGTATCTCACTTCTGAATTTTAATTCTTACAGATTTCAGAGCTTGAAAATAAATTGAAAGCATATGAGAAAATGCCTTATGTGTTTGAAGGTGGCAGTTTATTGGAAGATGGCTGTCAAAGTCCAGACCAATCTAACGAACAGTCAAAGATAAAAGAAGACAATGAAAAAGAAACCAAATCAATAGAGGAAAGAATAAATTCTTTAGATATGCTGGTTTCTGGTAAGTAGATTGTAGTATTTTTTATTTACACTTAAGGAAAATTAGGAGGCATTATATGTTTAGTGGTTTTTTTGTTGTTAAGAGAAGTGAAGTGTTTGCTGTTTCCTTCTGACTGGGTAAATGTTTTAGCTGAGTCAGTGTGGATACTTGAGTTTAGGTTCCCCCAGCATTTTCAGTATAGTTGTAATGTATTTCTTAAGTGTTGTGGGAAAGAGGAGGTGGATGGAGAGACACCTATTTTAACAGTTCTTCAGATTCTGTGTTAGTGAAACTACTAATGGTACTAAACCACTGAGATATGTCAGTTAAAATCCCGTTTATTTCAAGCTATAATTTACAGTAAACTTGCTATGATTTTTTTGTCTCATAATTTTATGCACAGAATGTTACGAAATACCAGATGGAGTTGAAATGAGAATGAATTTTTTAAAATATTTGGTAAATTCTTACTTTGTAAAGAGTTTCTGTCATAAAGAATGATGTTAGGAAAGCACATCAGGGGCAAAAATTTTCATCTATTTGAGAACTGAATTCAGTTTTCAATCCATAAGAATTATATTCTTATTATTTTTTAATTGAAGAAGTTGGGTAAAAGTATATTTCAAATTACATAGGAATTGCTATTGCAATGTATAAAATAGTGTAGTATAATATAAAAAGTATTTCCACACAGTAATGGTTAATAGGTAGAATAATTCTGACTTGGATTCTGAATATTTTCCTGGACAGTAGGTTGGTGAACTTGCCTACTAGTTTTTACTGGGGTTTTTGCTTGCTTTTCTGAAAAGTATGTTTTTGTTGCAGATTTTGATGCTTTTGTTGGGGATACTCCCAGATTAGACACCAGTGCCCACAAAGCAAAAGCTCAGCTTGCTTTGAAAGTGAAACGGCAGCCACCTTCTCGGTCAAAGCTGAAAGAATCTCTTGGGGGTGGACAACAGACTGCAAATCTGCAGGTACTGATACTGCTACTGACATTGATGATCATATGCTCTGAAAACTGACCATGGGTTGAGTTTTATCTGTATGTGCAATTGGAAGTGTTCTCCATGCTTCATTCATGCTGTGTCAAAGCATCCTTGTTTTATGCTGCATCAAATGAAAAAACCTTTTAGGGTTCATGACATACATGGGAACTTTGGCTTGTTTTTGTGGCACAGTTAATTTGATGCTAGCAAAGAACTTTGTGAGCTTGTTCTGTGCTGCTTCTGCTAGCTGAAAGATTTTGATACAGTGATATGTTGTGACATATACTAATTTATCTTGTTATGCCTTCATCTGGAACAAGTCAGTTACCAAATTTCTTCAAAAACTAAAGAGTTCTGAAATGCTTCATTATTCCATAAGTCATCCTTTGAGTTCACAAGAAGTCTGCCAGTAAAATGTTCTCATGTTTCTGGAAATCAACTGAAGAATTGAGGTATAAATAGGCAATATATGAGAGAGCCTGTAATAGAAGGACGACACTGAACTAATGCGGTGAGACTGAAAACTGGCTGCATTGAATTGGAATGGCTAACATGTACCAGAACATTTCTGATTTGGCTAGAAAAAGTTTACTTGGGACGTGCAGAAAGGTGTGTATAGAGGTGGGTAGCACATTCTAAAATCAGATTCATATGATACAGATGGTATCCACAAGTATGTAAGTTCAGAAAATTTCTTTAACTGAGGAAATTTGCTTAGCACATCCTTCCACCCTGGTAAAAGAACAGACAATAAATGAGTATATGTCATGTTTATCAAAACATAACTTTCAAATTTATTGAAGGATGAAGATTCAGAAGACCATGTTCTCAACAGAGAATCTTCCACTATGTACCTAACTAAGACCTTAGAAACAAGTGAAAAATTACCTCTCCCATGCCTGGTTGACCCAGATCAGAAGAGTGGAAAGCCTGAGAAAAGAGAAAGCACAGAAAGTCCTCTAGAGTCAAGTCCTTCTGCTTCCACACACTCTTCTCCAGTACACAAACCAAACAATGAAAATAGTACAACCACCACTCATTCACCTCCTCCTGAAGGGATGACTCCAAATTCTCCTCAAGGGTATCTCAAGAATGTTAAGCAAAGAGAAGCAAAAGGGAAAGGGAAAGAAGCCAAGGGTAAGACTTACGGGTTTATTATTATTTTAATTCTTCAGGACTGAAGTTTTACAAATTTTAGATGTAATCAGTAAAGGTCCTAATACATTTTTGCAAAACACTAACCTCATAAGTGGCAGTGTATTGGAGAGTAAGTCTGATAGATTTCCTGATTCCCAGAAAAATTCATTGTTGGCTTTATGCTTCCAGACATTATGCAGTGTTTAAACAGGATACAGATTCTGAGAATTGTGGAAATTACCACATTACTCATCATGCCCTCTTAGGATCTTTGTCACTAGAAGAAGGTTAAAGGTATTATAATCAGCCTAGTCACTACTAGCCATTATTTGATAGGACTAGTTGGCATTTTTCTTACGAATAATTGAAAAAGGGATCTAATATAATCTCTTAAATGTTTGGTATTTTCTGTAATCAGCTAGTACAAATGTATAAAGACAGATGACTTTCTGTCTTTGCCCTACAGCTCAGACAAAACCATTCTTTTAATACCCTGAAACAGGATTTGTTTTATACTGTCCTTATTTTGTATGTGTCTATAAAGACTCAAACAAAACTAGTCTAAGACAAACACCACTTATTAAGACATATACCTAATACATCTGTGATTTTGCTTTCTTTTCTACAGTTTTTTTTGTGATGGCAGAAGCATTGTAAACTTTTTTTTTGTAAATTGGCCATGGAATTGCTAATTAATGCAGTACATGAGGATTGATATTGAAAGCTTGCTCTTTGTGAACAAAATGACACTAAATATTGTTTCTGCTAGTTTGTTGCTTTCTAACTGTGTTTAAATGTTTGCCTATTATTTTATTGAATTAATCCTTTCTATTACCTTTTCATCCATTCATGTATCAGTCTGTATTTTAACCTACTGTGCCATGTTTAAGAAATTACCTCTTTCCTTAAAATACTGGCTCTGGAAAAAGAGGGGGAAACAAATGTCAGTATTAAAAGTAATTCTTCTGGTTTTATATTCAAGCTGATAGGAAAAAGAGCCAGTTTAACTGTAGTTAGAATTTGTTGGACGTTATATATTTAGAAAAAGTGCTTAACTAATTAGCTGAAGTTCTAATTTTCATCAGAAACTACTGATTAGATATGCAAAAAAAAGGGGAAAGCTCTTGACTAACCTGTCGGGTACGTAAGCTTTGAGGTAATCTTTTCTGAAATATATAATGGTTATTTGCTGATGGAGTGATGGGTAGTTGACCTCAGTTTTGTGTACACTGATTGTGTGGTTGTATGTTTTGAAGTTGATGTTTTGCAAAAGAGGTACTTCTTTCTAAACCTGTCATAAACTAGTTTTTAATTCATTAGAGCAAAATACTGCAGTAATTTTTACCTTTCTGTAGACTGTATAGAATTATTCTATCAAAAGGAGTACTTCTGAGTAGTTGTCAGCAACTGTTATGTTGCCATTTTTCAATGGCTGATACAGACAGAATGATGGGAAGATGCCACAGAAAATAACTTAGGCTGGCTGATATGGCTGTAGTATTTTCAGTTATTACCTGTGTGCAGGAATGGGAGTTTTAACACTGTCTCCCAGGTCTTAGTGTCTGACTTACAAACTTCATCATTAGTAGCTGAAAATTGCAGGTATGTTTACAACATTTTTATTTTTCACCTCTCTATGAAAACAGAAGAAAGGAAAAATGAAGACAGGACTGTAGAAACAAATGAAGGAATTCCAGCAGGGAAGTCCAAAAGGAGATTTCCAGATTTTGGGTGAGATTTTACATGTGTTCCTTTGGAAATAAGTGTTGTTCTGTGTTATTTTTGAGAATATTATGTTCTCTAAATAAGACAATGTTGAGGAGTCCAGTAATGCTACTTCATAACACCTTTGAGGATGGGGTAAAGCTTGTTGAAGCCAGCTTCAACAACATTAAAGACTTAGACTGGTACTGCAGTAAATGCATCATAGTGTATAACATAAAAATTAGCTGATTTCACACACTGATAATGTAGTTAGTGACTTTGCTCAAGTTGCTGTGCATTGCTTAGGAGCATTAATGTAGCAATAAAACTGTGGTTTTCCTCCTGGTTGTATCCACTATATGCTAGGCTTCTTTAGGCATTTTCTCTATTTATTTTGGTTATCTGTGGCTTTTGAAAGGGTACTGTCATGATTCTTAAATAGAATATAAGTGCCAGAACTTTTTAAATTGCATGCATAATCTGCAAAATTATGCTTTGTGTAACGATAGAAATGGGGCTTTTTGTAACTGTTGAAGTCAATGTGAAAACTAACTTGCTGATGTAAAGAAATGTAAATGTAAGTGCTTTATGAAATTTGTGTTTTTTCACTTCAGTGGATTGCGGAAATCTGGGGGCAAGGGTAAGAAGCAAGAAAAAGAAAATCTAAGAGGATCTCTGGATAGCAGGTAGGTCTTTTGTTAGTTTATACATAACATGCTGCATTCCTTAAATTTGTAACCTAAGGACTTCTTTAAAACTGTCATTAATGTTTGATCTTAAAGTACATTTTTGTGTAACAGTTAACAGTGGCAGAGGAAAAATTCAGTGAAGATTTAATGATACAGAGATGAGCTTCTAATCTCACAGAAGAGAGTAGAGGAGACAACCTTATTTTGCTTAGGAAAATGAATGTTGAGTAAATCAAGTTAGCAATTACTTGAAATTATTAAATTGTGCGAAATACTACAAAAATTTGTGTTGTTATAGAACTCATTATTTTGCATGGATATTTAAAGGCAAGTATCAATTTTCATTTCAAGTATCAGTTGTGCTGTGAAACTGGTAAAAATAAGTGGCGTGTTTTGAGTTCATTCTGGTTTTTAACAGGGTGGTTGTGTATTTGAGGGGTGGGTTGTGTTTTTTGCTGTTGTTATTTAAACTGAATTTCATCTGCTTATCTCAGAGGTTCCCGAGAACTTTTGGATGACTCTGGCAACAATCTATCAGCATCAGATTCAGATTCCCCTGCTCCTACTTGCATGCCTTTCTCTTGGTTTGGAGACAGCCACAAAGAGCCTCAGGTTTCAAGTAGCAGTCTGCATGTTACTCAGAGTGGGCAGGATGGTTGTGACCATGGTCAAGACAAGAACAGAAGCAAGGTAAAGATGACTAATTTGTGCTTTGAATGTTTAAATGTTGCATTTTGATGAAGTAAAAATATCAGTGGTTAGTGTGTGGAAGCCTAATAACTACCACATCACCTCTACAAACATTGCTGCAGAAGTTTGAGATAACTACAGCTCTTAGAAGCAGGAATTGTGTGAGTGTTCTGTTCCCTCCTTCAGTTGAAGCATCAGTAGAGGCTATTCAAACTGAAGTAGCATCTAAGGAAGAATCACAGGGCATGTTTTTTCACTGGTTGGTAATGCTAAAATAATGGTAGTTTCAGGAAAGCATAGTTTTAGAGGTCTAGTCTGTTTTCCAGACTAGTTCATGGAGGAATTGTGCATAAATGGAGGTCAGCTGTCCAAACAGTTAGCCAGCCAGCTCTTACTGTACTGGAATATGTAGTATTGGCATACCAGACAGGTGGAGGAAGATAGTATCCTGCTTTTCATTAACAAATATGGTATTAAATGCCAAGAAACACATTCATAGAACACTTTCTTCCAGGCTTCTGAGTAGCTAATAATTTAGAGCCTTTTAACCAGATCTTGAGAGTGAGGCTACACAGTTGTCTATAACCAGTTACCATCTTAACAGTGTAAACTTTTTGACAGAAACAGCTTAAGAAACTAAACCTTTTTCAATTTAACACTGTTCCCAGCAATTTTACTGACTGTGTTCTCGTTTCCTTTGGATTTTGTCAAATTGAAAATTACAGTTATTTGAGTAAGGTGGTTTATTCTTGAGTTTCACACTTTTTCTTCACTTTGGATGGCTAAAATACCCTTTCATGTATTGTTTTTTTTCTGTACTGTTAGAAAGAAAGGAGTTGTATATATGGAAGAGAAACTTGCCAAGTTGTAGTCCATGAAGTCACAGAGATTGCAGATAACAAGTTTGCTTTCCATGTTTCCAGATGTTGATTGCACTGAAATGCTGTTGTAATACCTTTTTTAAAATACTTTGTTTCACTAGTGTAAATCTACACTAGTGAAGTTCCTGTGGTAGTAATAAATTGTCTGCATACATAGTTTTTAAAAAGTACAGAAAGTGATTTCAGAACCATACAATAACACAGGAACTTAATAAGAGTAGGAATTTTTTAATCTCTGAAGTAGAACGGTACTTCACAAAATGCTGCCCAGTGTGCATCAGTCTTGTGTATTTACAGCTCTTGCATTGGTTGCTTCTCTTGGAGCCTGCAGTGGCCAAAAGATGTTTCTGTAAATAACCCAAGAATTTAGAAGGTATATGCATATTCTTGAATACAATTTTTGATTAAATAGGAATGCATGGCTGGTCTCTTAATAGGCTGGTCTCTTGATAGGCTGTAGTTGGTCTCCTAATAGGCTGTAGCAAAGCTGTGAAGAGTTGTTTCCTGTATAGATAAGGAATCAGTGTCTTTCAAAATCACTGATTCAGAGGAACACGTTGGGCCCCTCTTCATTGATCCTTTCTATCTGATTTGAATAAGTTTTGTAAGCATAGTAAAAGTCCCACTGCTGCATTTCTAATATAAGCACCCATAATGTGCTTAAGGAGCTCCTAAAGTTTTCATATACTTACCATATGCACCTACTTTTGGCAGTCAAAAAGTTAGAGATGTTACCAGACTGAGTGCTCTTTTCCTTTCCACATTGTTGTGAAGTAATAGTTTTTCTTCTTTTCTTCTTACTGGATTGTACTTCCCAAGATGATTACTGCATCAACCTTCCAGCTGGTTCCTTGCCTACTGGTTTGGGGTTTTTTGTTTCCTTCTCGTGCTCCAGTACGTAATTGTTTGCTGCTCACTTCCTTAGTTCCAGTTGCCAACCAGCAGCTGGAAGATTATGCAAGTCTCCACCTATATTCCTGCTTTGTAAAATGGTAGAAAGCTGATCTCACTGAAGAACAGATTCTCATGCATTCATTAATCATAGAATCATACTTTTCCTCTCCAAAGTCAGGCTGGTTTCAGTTTGCAATGTTTGGGGTCTTCTGTAAACGTGGTGATGTGACAGTGGTTGCTGCTTCAAATGAATGACTAATTGTTGTGGATCTGAAATTAGGGTTGATAATTACATATGTACAGTTACAAGGCTTTGGCTTTTTTTGCTGTGAAAAGACATTAAAACTAACAAAGAAATGTGCTTGACCACTCAGAAGTGAGTCTTGTTACTAAAACAATATAAAAGCGAGGGACAAAGTCATCTTCCCAGAATTCAAGGAAAGAATACTCCTTTTTGTTGATATTAACTCGAAATTTATAAATAAAGAAATATATCATAAATATAGCAATAGCATTTACTCCTTTTATGTTCGTAGTATCCCATGTGATCATGTGACCGCATTTCTTAAACAGGAGGTAAAAGTAGAAAGCCTAAAATAAGAACTTAGTAATTGAAAAAATCTCTGTGGAATCAAGTCCTTTGCATTGCGTATAATTTTTGTAGTTGTGTTTTAGCATTGATGATGCAAGGAATATAATTACATTCCTTATTACCTGGTTTCTGGTTTTGCAAAATTTGCCTCTGAAAGTTACTATACTTGAAATGTTTTTGCTTTCTTAAAATCGTTCTGAAGTTGGTTTTAAACTTACAGTTTGACAGAGTAGTGAGTCAGCTTCTTGATCCTTATGAAAACAAAAACACAGGAACTACAATCCTGTGTGCTTGCAGACAGTTCTTAAATTAGTCCCTTGGTGTAATTCTCTGATACAATACACACACATAGTGTTTATACCCATTGTTTTTCTAGAATACTACTTAGCTTCTGTAAGTGTCTATGCTGCAGTCTTCCATTTTCAGAGCAAGGAAGAACAGTGTGGTGGTATAAACTATATCCTAATACCTTAAATGATAGGAAGCATACCTATAAAATCTCTTCTGTCCAGATTCTGTGCTATTCAAGAGTCAAGACCCTTTGCAACTGGCTCTAAATGCTTAAAAGGCAATTACTCCTATAAACTGATTAGGAGCAGAGGGAGAGAAAATATTAAAACTGGTGCTCAGATGCTTTACTTTTGGCTATGTTTTTATTATTGTATCTTTTAGTTTTGTTTGTCTGAGTTGTTCTTGATTTTCTCTGTAAAAGTAGGAAGAGTGAACTGAGGGCAGCTAAAAGAAAAGCTCTTAAATAGATTTTCAGTTTGGGTTGAAGTTAATTTGAGAATAAGTTGATGGAAAAAGTATTCAGTTATTTCTGGTAATAATTTTTACATCTGAAAGACTGAAGAAGACCTAAAATTTAATGTTATTAATAAAATAATCTACATTTCTCAGTCAAGAAAAGTACTACACGGAGATAGCAGGAAAACTCAAGTTGTGGGGGTTTTATGTTTGTTGTATTGTGGTGGTGATGGCTTTTTTCTTGAGCTTTGGTGTGGTGTTTTTTAGGCTGAAAATGTGTATCAATAATTTAGAGTGTAAGGGAGTGCAGTTACAAAACAAAAATAGAATAATCCGGAAAACTGAGAGTTTGGGTGAAATTGAAATCAGAACACAAATACAGAAGTGATAAATGAAGGTAACTGCAAAAATGTAGTTCTTTTATACAAGCGTAACTAACTGAAGAAAAATATCTTTAAGATCAGCCTTATTTAGGATCTCAGGTTATTTATGCACATAGGGATGTGGTGTGGCATCCTTACAAAGTGTAATTAGTTGATTAGAGACTTAGAGAACATTAGAAGAAAATACTGTTAAATAATTACTTACTGTTTGTAGGCAGCAAAGAGTAGTGCTGAGACATAAATCCTTAGAAAGGCAAAAGTAGGAGGCAAGTTTTTGGCAGCATTATTTTTCACTCACTAATGCAAAATATTCTCAGGGTCACAATCTGAGTTGGAAATTAAGGGAATCAACAGAACGCTACCTTCTGAAACACATTCATAGTGTTCATGGAGGTTTCAGTTTAATGAAAGTTCATCATGAGTAAGTCCAGTAAATGCATTTTAAATTGCTTCTCCCACAGTGTGGTATGCCTGCTGAAAAAGTAACTGATGCACTTCCTTGTGTATTCTAACACCATTTCAGGTTATGACTGATTCTCTGCACAGTTTGCTCTTTTTGGGGATATTGCTTTAAATTTGTTACTGCGTTTCTGAATTCAGAAGTTTAATAAAAAACAAGTCAGATGCTTGATATAGTTAGTACATTTCATATGTGTTCTAAAGATAACTGAGTCATACTATTTTTTTAACCAAAAATCAGAATTACTAGAATGTCACCTAATGACCTGCTTTTCCAACAAGTGAGTTAATAAAACATTATTTCCACTTGTTTGCAGAGTAGAATTGTCATAGATGATACATACCATAGCAAGCCAAGTTGTGAACTTTCAGGGTTAGTGACAGAACCAAATCTGTCAGGTCGTTCACACACTTTAACCTTCTCTTCAAATGAGGTGAGTTTCAAAGTGTGTATATGTGTGTTGTTGATGTTGTTGTTCACACTACAGCATGTTTCATAGAAACAGATGTGTGTAATGTGAAATTAGATGGCTGTTCCATATTTGAATGTTGAAGAGCACTATAAAGAAGCTGTTAAATGAGCTAAGGACATGCAGTAGTGGTTGACAGATGAGCCTGTGTGCTCTGAGCCTAGTTATATCATAAAAATTGGAATGAACTAACTGAGCAAATACAAGTTTTTAGTTTTAAGTATAACGCTGTTCTGTTCCACTGATTTAAAGTAACTTCTTGGGTGAATGAAAACTGCAACATTTTTGACGTCGCCTTCACATCTTGTGCAGGTTTGTTTTATGATTAAATTTCATATCAATAAAAACAAAAGAAAAAAGAAAACATGGTGGTTCTGATATATAGGTAGAAATTAGACACCTGAAAGTGTGTTCATTCCCCTAGAGAACTAATTCTCTTGGCTACAGCTGAAACCCAAAGTCCACACTTTGGTAGCATTCTGAGATACTGTCTCTTTTGGTGTTTGACTGATGGACATCTTAATAAATTAAATCCTTGAGTTTAGGAAAACTCATTAAAAACAGAACATCGTTATCTTATGTAAAATGAATCAGAGGGCTTGCCAGACTGGTGGTTCATGAATGTAATGGGATTTTTATTAGCTGTCTTAAGTCAGTCATTGGTGAAAATCTTATCATATCCCAGTAATATGTAGAAAGCCACCGCAGTCTTACAAACAATGTTATAAATTCACTGACATCAAAATCTGAGGTGTCAAAAATCATATAAATAGTTTACAGGTTGTAGTAGTGGATTAAGTTTTGCAGAGGTTTTTTTTTTTTTGAGATAATAGTCTTAGATCTAATGAAAACCAGAGGAACTCCAGTTAATAATCTGTCTTTGCAAGTACTCCCTGAAGTTTTTGAATGCTTCGTGAATGGAATATGTGTTTCTAAAACTTTCAAATTATAAGGCTTTATTATAGATATCTTCTTGAATATTGTTCTTTGATCAGTATTACAAACTTTCAGTAAATCTTGGATTCTAAAACTAAAATGAAAGCAGTTTATGACTAATTGTCCATGTGTAAAGTGATGATTTAAGCCTCTTTTTATTATAGATGAGTTCCAGTGTTCTGTCTAGTTCATGCGTTGCTTATTGTCCTGGATTTGCATGACCAGTGAAAGCTGTTTGTATCTTTTCAGTAATTGAGTACATTGAGTATCAAGGGCCTACTCTGAGGAAAACAAGGAACAAACTCTGAACTGTTTCCTCATTTGGAAAGCAGTATGTGTGAACAAAATACATATTTATGTTCTTTGGGGTTTTTTAAAGTTTGTAGTCTAGATCTGGGAAAAGTAATCCATCTTACAGCAGTTTAGGGTATTTCAAATCACAGAATCAAAGGGGTTGGAAAAGACCTCAGAGATCATCAAGTGCAGCCTATGACTGGACTTGAACACCACCTTGTCAGCTAGACCACTGAGTGCCATGTTCAGTCTTTCCTTAAGCATCTCCAGGGACAGTGACTCCACCAGCTCCCTGGGCAGTCCATTCCAATGTTTAATCACCCTTGCTATGAAGAAAGTCTTCCTGATGTTCAACCTGATTCTTACTGGCTAGCTGAAGACTATGTCCTCCTGTCATTGGGTGCCTGGTAGAAGAGGCTGCCCCCCCACCTGGCTACACCCTCCTTCCAGCGAGTTGTAGAGAGGTCCCCTTGAGTATCCTCCAGGGTAAACACCCCCAGCTCCCTCAGCTGCTTCTCATGGGATTTGTGCTCCGCACCCTTCACCAGCTTTAGTGCCCTTCTCTGGACCTGTTCCAGCACCTCAGTGTCCTTTCTGAACAGAGAGGCCCAGAACTGGACACAGCACCCAAGGTGTGACCTCACCTGTGCCGAGTACATGACAATCACTGTCCTGGTCTGCTGGCCACACTATTCCTGATACAGGCCAGGATTGCCCCTGTCTTTCTTGGCCACCTGGGCACACGCTGCCTGATGTTCAGCTGCTGTCTACCAGCACCCCCAAGCCCTTTCCCTCTGGGCCACTTTCCAGCCACTCTGCCCCCAAGCCTGTAGCACTGTATGGGGCTGTTGTGGGCAGTTTGTAGGACACAGCAGTTGGTCATGTTGAACCTCATGCTCTTGGCCCTTGCATCCAGCCTGTCCAGGGCCCTCCGCAGGATTTTCCTACCCTCTAACATAGATATTCTCACTTAACTTGTCCACGAATTTACTGAAGGTACACTCAATCCCTTCATTCAGATCACCAATAAGGATACTGAACAGGATCCTTAACTTAAGCTCTTGCTAATTTCTGCCGGATGGTTGTTGTCCAGATGGGTTCATAAGTACGCAGCAGGAGTCATGCTACCCAGTACAACTCCAGCTTTCAGAGGAGTGGACTCTTGCACTTTGCCTTATAAATCCTGGAGTTGTTCAGAAACTAGAGATGGAAACACCTCTTAGAGACCTAGCTAGGGGCAGCGCTGAGGGGTCTGCCTCTGCTGGACAGGTGCTCACAGGCAGTTTGGGCACATGACTGCCTGCTGAGAGTTCAGTTGTCAGTAGCCAGCTAGTTACAGCAGGGGCACTTCACTCACAGATGGTTAGCAAGCTAGTGGGTAATCCTTCTAATGTTCCTAATATGCTAAATGGTGTGGTGGCAGTGGTGTTTTCTTGGGCTTTATATTTTTATCTCCAGAGCCTTTATTTGCTTTCTGAGTCACATGCATTTTTATGCAGGAGCACATGGTTTCTCACACTTCCATACCTTAGAAGTAGTTTTAGTTTTGCTTTCTGAATTTGCAGCTGATCTCTTTCTTGTATGTATAGTGACTCTTTTGGGGACTCTTAACTTCGCTGTACAAACACAACTTGGCATGTTCCTTCTGCCTCTGAATGGACATTTGAGAAAAAAAATTATGCAGAAGTATTATTTAATGACCAATAATCCTTACTCAAAAATTAGTGTTCTTCATCTTATCCTTCTACAGTTTGCACTTTCCTGTATTCTGAAAAATAGCCACAGGTGCTTTCCCTGGTGTAGTGGTGAAAAATTCAAATTTTGTAGTATTAAATATCTGTGAGGAGATGATGTCTGTGTTTTAACACAGATTCAGATGTTGCTACAACTTCCGGTTTTAAGGTTCTGTCTTCACCAATATGAAGTAAAAGGAGTTAGCAGTTGATGATGCTGAAGCTGCAATTCATAGCTAAGCCTGTAGAATCCTCCATAGTGCAGTCTGTTAGATGCTCTAATCTGTGCTGCTTGGACAAATTAGTTTAGAAAGCCCTCAAGATTCTGTCAGGGGACAGCAATTCTCTGACAAAATGAAAGAATCAGAGTCTCTTTCTTTTTTTGACAAGAATACATCTTCAGATACTTTCACTCTGAAATTACAGACGGGGAGTTCTTGCATGGCTTGCACAGATTCAACAAATCTAGAGTGAGTTCTAACTGGAATAAAACACTTCACACAGTTTTTCATGTAAAGGAGATACATAGATACATACACACCCCTGTCTCAAATGATAAAAGTACGTAGATATATTAAAAAATATGTATATGACAGCAATATATTTTAGTATTTCTTCAGTGCCCTTCTCTGGGCCTGTTCGAGCACCTCAATGTCCTTTCTGAACAGAGAGGCTCAGAACTGGACACAGCACTCGAGGTGGCTGATAGACCACACCTGAAATACAGGTCCAGCCTAAATTACAAAGTGTTTCCCCTTTTTTATGTACTATTCATGAACACTTTGTTAGTATGAGACAAAGTTGCCAATATTTTCTTTTTATTTGCAATATCAGGTTGGGGAGTACTGTTAGGTAAAATTATTTAAAATAAATGTGCATTTTTAAGTTCCCCTGCTAATTTATCCAACTAATCTTCTTTGTATGAAGCATCTCAAGCTTGATAGCTTGGATAGAAGACTCAATTGTCTTGATACAGATGCTGTATAGAGCACTTCAAGCCAATCCTCTTCTAGAGCCCTTTGCTGTTATTTTATGCAAATTGCTATTCTCCTTTCACACATCAGTAAGGCAGATGCGTTCATTATATCTACATAAGTATTTTGATTTGGATAAGGAGTTCATTTTTGAAATAAATATTCTGATTGTTCCCACTTGCCTTACTTTGATTTATCTCAGAAATCAAATCAGATGTGCTCCAACAGTGGTGCTGCTACGTTCCAGCTGCTAGTGGCCATTGAGTCTTTGTGATCTGACTTGGGCTATTTGGAAGTGAAAATCCTTTGAAATGCTTGTAGTGTGGATTTTCAGACTCAGCAGAAACTGTTCAGCTCTACAAACTCATTCCTATTTTTATGGATTGCCTCTTAATGTAGCCACTGTCCCTTGTTTCACAGACCAGGGAAAGCAAAACCATTTTGAATACGTGTAGTCCTTCACTACATTGGAAATTTGAAAATTCTGTGTTTCCCCTCATATGTGTCTTCCATCCTGCGTGCTCAGATCCATTGTGTTGTATGATCAGATCATGTGACAGACCTACATCTCACTGTCTTTGACTTGTAATCACCACAATAATTTTGTTACATCAATCAACTCTCCCAGATATTCCATCAAATAAGCTGGATTTTGTGAGATGCCTTTGGCTGGCAGCTGTAGTTGTTCACCTGCGATTTAACATGATCATCTCTGAAATCTGTAACTAGAAAACTCTTTTTTTCCATGTTTTTTGTTTACAAATGCATGTAAGACTTGCTGGAAAAGGGGAGCGTATTTTCTGCTGTTTGCAAATATCTTGGATGAGAAGTCTGCAAGGCTAATGTAGCCTCTACTCAGTCATGAGCTGGTGAGAGATGATTCTGGATAGTTAATAAAACTTCAGTTAACTGATGTTAATGATTCAAGTACCACACTGGATTTTCTTCTCTGTAGACACTGAGCTCTGTTGTGTAGCTTTTCTTTTGTGATGAAGTAACAGTGCTTCAGGACAAACAGCAGTACCTTTTCCCCTTGGAAGCAAAATGAAATTGAAGCAGGATGCCTCAAAAGCTCTGTGAGCTGGCAAAGTGTGTTTTCAGTGGAAGTCTGCAAGCTGCTATGTTTCTGAAATGGTCATCTTCTATTTGGGCAGTCCTTATAAAATGTCAACCTAATAGCATTAGTTCAAAGAACAACCAGTTTTCTCTTGACAAATGTACAAAGTGTAATAAAGTTGTACCTAGAACACTCACCAGATTTACTGGCTACTAGAATTGTTTTTATTCTGGATTTCCATCACTTAACAATAATAATAGAGTTGAAGTGCTTGATAATTCTTTATGCAGTGTAAGGTAGCATCTAACATTAAGATAGAGCTACCTTAACCAACTAACTGAGCAAGTGTGTTCATTGTTTGGATAGGTCCACTTTACCATTTATGTTCTATTTCTGACCTTGTGTTGTATGTCGAAGTGTCTTGTTTATAGTAAATTAGGCAAACTGATCTCAAGAACTTTACTTTTGGAGTAGAGCGTCTGTAAAAATGCACTTTGTTACCAAACTCACCTGACTACTGGAATTCAACATACAGTCAAGTAAAATATTGCTTATGGTAACTTTTCTCAATTGGTTAGGCATTGGATGATGAATTTACAACAACAGGAAAGCAAAATCAATGGCACAGTAGACCTATTTCTGAATGGACCACGCAGCAAGTATGCCACTGGTTAATGGGAATGAACATGGAGCAGTATATCACAGAGTTCACAGCTATGAATGTAGATGGACAGCAGTTGATGCAGCTCGACAGTGAGAAGCTGAAGGTGTGTGTACATCCCGGGATTGATTTGTAACTGTATAGGTTTCACTGCTTATTTAGACATATTTTTAACTTGCAAGGTCAAATTTCCTGGTTCTGTGGCTTTTTAAGGGATAGAGTTATTTGCTCTTGTTATTTTATTTTGAGTTGCTTTTGAAATACTTGGGAGACTGTATAGTTAGGTGGTAATTAGTAATTGATTGTAGAATTAAAGGCTGTTCACAGCCAGAAAAATAACAAATATTGCTTCTTGAGGAAATCAAAGGAAGCATATTTGTCGAAGGAGTCTTGATACATCTGTCACCAATCTCAACTAAGGTCATACCAAAACAAGTTCTGGCCAATTGAAATAGAATTGCAGGATCCAGTTTTAGAAATCCATTTCTTCAACATTTCCTCTTCAATTGGGAAGGCTGAAATCCTATCTGGTGACATTTTAAATGTTTCAAGTTTTTACTCCTCCTGGAAATATATATTCTGAATCTTTTGAAACTTGCCATTTTGCACCTGGAAGCTGTAGTATATATGTATCCCTTATAGTTCTGGTAAATTCCTGCAGTTTTTCTTTCTTGTTAGATTATGAGACTGCATTATGGACAGGCAAGATGTGCAGCTAGAAGAGGTTCATTGGTCTGCTCTGGCGTAAGGCAAATTATTATTAATGATCAATAGCAGAATTTGCGGGGTTTAGGGGGAAAAAAGGTGTTCTAACTTCAGTCTTCAAAATATGCCCGCATTTTAAATAGACATGCAGCACTAAATGTCCTGTATTTTATAAAACTCCGTGGGCACAGAGAAGATACCAGTGGCTGCCCTGTCAATGGCTGTGCCCAGAGCTCCGTGCGCGCCTGCTGCCGGTCGGGTGCCGGGATCGCTGCTGCCACCTGCCGCTCGCAAGCGGAACTGTGCCGTCCGCCTCCTGAGCCGCTTCCTAATAATGCACCTTAAAGTCCTTCAAATTAAAGAGTTGTTACCTAGTAAAAATTCCTCGTGTGTAAAAAGAGCTAGGAGAATATCTGGACACTAAAATCAATGATGCTATTTTATGGGAATTCCCAGGGGTCTACATGTTTGTAAAATGCAACACAAAATTATTATTTCACGACTGAAGAGCTAGCCTTGATTTTCTTACCTACCTTGTTACCCAGATGATTATTTGCAGTGTTTCTGCGGCCCTGAATCTTTATTTTTCAAATAAACAGACTATCTTGTCGAAAAGTGAATAACACTTTCTTATACTGTTAATGCACAAGCGCTGTTAGCAGTGCTGTTGAAAAAACTTACTGATGAGGTTTTGTTTTGTTTTCCTCCTCCAAAGGCTTTGGGAGTTACCAGTCAAAATGACCGATCAACAATAAAGAAAAAAATTAAGGATATTAGAAAAACACAGGAAAAACTGGAAAAGCAGAAGGAAAAGGTTCAAAAGAAGGAGAAGGAAGTTCGCAAGACTGGCAGAGTTGTGGCCACTCTTGAATCAAGCTGCTAAAATGACTATTTTATTTTAGTGCTGACTTGCCTAATCTTGAGGAAGTTGATCAGATTTGTATATAATTGTACAATTGAGGGAGGAGGGAAAGTGCAACAGTTCAACGTGGTAGGTGGTTTTTTACTTTTTAATTGTGGTCCCTCCCCATTACAGCCCAATAAAATGAAATAATGTTTTCAGTATTTTTATTTCTAGTTGACTCTGCCTGTACTAATGGACAATAATTTAACTTTCTGCCTTAAGTAATATTTCTGCTTCTAAGATGTCATATGCCCTTTTCATTAAATCGATGTTTGTGAAAAGTAGAATATTGTTTTAAAAATCATTCCAGTATTAGTCAACTAGCATTTGATAGAGTTGAAGGTGATAGAGGGACAATAGAAAAATCCTGCCAACAAATTCAGTCTGTGACAGTCTGTTTATCTGTTGCCACTAAAGATGTATAGTAAAAATTAAGTTTAAGAAATGGTAATGTCAAATTAATTTAAAAAGAAAGCCTGTGTTTCGAATTTAGGATTATTTTAATTCTTTTACTTCCAGAACTTCGTTCAAAGTTCACTTTAGTAGCACATCATTTTTGAATTCTATGTGTTGCAATTTACTGAGAAAATAACAAGAAGTACTAAGTAGTTTTCACAAACTACGTATCCTAAACATAATACTAAGTTTTCTGTACACTACCCATATGGTGTTGGGACAAGGTTTAAGCCTATAAATAAGATCCTTTTTAACCTATTTTTCCTAAATAATACATAGTTTTATAGATTTATGCTATGAATAAGATCAATTTGCAATACATGTATTTCTCTTTTTTACATGCGACAAGATTTTTTGCGGACCAAATTTATATATTTGCTAATTTTAAACAATGCTGTTTTTCAGACTTCAAATACTGAGGGAAGAATTGTAGGAAAAATTATCACTGACACCTTGGGTTTCTGCCTTGTATTTAAATGTTCAGTTGTAGACTACAGATTATTTCTCTTTAAAGGAGGATTTGATTCTTGACATAGCTTAGAACATGACTTGGTGTTTTGTATATTTACATACTATTTTCTAGACATAATACAAGAGCACTTCCTTAATGTAGATTATTCCAGAAACATAGTCTAGATTAAATATCAATTCCACCCTAGAAAGGACTAGAACAGAACTTACATAGTTCGTTTATGTGGACCAAGTTCTCCTTTAAATCTATGGACTGTTTTTCATTTTAATTAAATGAATGAACTTCACTGTTGGTGTTTCACATTTATTATTTTTTTGTATAAATGTCTTAAGAATTTCAGCAAAAGGACTGTGTGGAATGCTTCTGCGCACTAAGCATTTCCAAAATAAAATTTGAAAATCTTGGTAATAAATACTTTTTAAAAGAGATTATATTTCAGTTTTATGCATTATTTGGTCCAGATTTAACTTACTTACTTTGTTTACAGTAGATTTGAGTTGTATGCCAAACTTACAGACCTTGAACCAAAGAGGAATGCTGCCCTACTGATGAAAGAGAAAGGAGTTAGAAGTATGGAATCATCAAATGCTCAGGATCTCCCATGTAAAACCACCATTTAATTAATTCAGCCAAGAAAGTTGAGTGTTTTCACAGCTAGAACACAGAATACTGCTAGAACCCCATATTACCTTTTTTCTTTAAGTGTACTCTTGCACCCTGGGAAGAGTATTCTCCTGAAGGAGACTAGTGGAAATGATGGTTTCCGAGGTTTCCCTGTGTGCAGAGCTGTTACAGGTAAGGAGGGGCCACAGCAGGGATGATAAACTCCCCTGGCAGCCAAGCATGAGAACGCTGATTATCAGAGCCCACAGCGTTTAACATCTGGCGCATGTTGAACAAGAGGGCTGGATGCACTGAACAAGCTCAGTGCCAAGCTACACAGTCACCCAACAGAGTTTCATTTTCACAATAGTTTTAATGAATAAATGCAGCAGTTCTTTCAAAAAATTAACACAAACCAAGATTAACTTTACAGTGCAAGACTGAGCTAATTTGCATACAAAACTATTAATCTCAGCATTTTGATAGTATACTACTTTTCTGTAGTGATTCACTTCAGCTTAACCAGTGTGCTCGCAATGACTTCAGTAAAGTAATGAAAATACTAAACACAAAAATTGTCTTCTGCACTTCTATTTAAAGCAAAAGTTATCAAAGTTCAGATTTTAAACTATGATTAAATATTGTAAATCAAACCACAGTGCATTTGTGTTTTCACCACAATCGTTTGGGGTTGCAGGCAAAGAGATAACTACAAATATAATTATACAGCAAGTTGCTCTGGTAACCAGAATTCAGTTGGTAGTTAGCTGAGAACATGAAAGAGACTTTATTACAGTAATATTTAAAATACTTCATAGACTTTGTAGAAAACAAACTGTTAGCTTGTCTTCAGAAATACTGCTTGTAGTTGTCCGATGTTACTAAAATCAGTTGAGTTAGTTAAAAAGGTTTAAAGGCTAGAATGCTCAGCTTCAGACCTGATTTTTTAAAAGCCCTTGCTGTAACTTTCAGCTTTAGTTTAGCAAAAGCAATAGCTGCAAGTGTCCCTTCCAACATTTGTACAGGCCCCATTTTACACTGTGTGGCATTTCTCGTATCCTGTTGCAGGGCCAAAGAAGAGAACAGCTCTCAGTTCTCACTTGTAGCCCTGCAGATTGAAAGGTTACCAACTCACATCCTTGTAAGGAAGAATAGAGGCCTCAAGGTGCCCACAAGCTTGAGTGGAATAGGTAACTCTACTGATCTGGTGGCAATTAAGACACAATAATCCTCCCTCAGACTGTCAGTTTAACTGTATACAGCCCAGTCTGTAATGCACTTCTATTAAAGTGCTCTACATTAGCTTAACCAGGGTATGAAACCATTTTGTTGTTTTGCAGAACTTGGCTAGGGAGGTAGCAGGTGATGAATCTTGCTCAGCTGCAACTACAGTAGCATGACTTCAATTTCCAACATCCCACCTATCCCCTTCACTTGTGGTATCTCACCTTCTGCTCTGCACAGAGACAATAAACTAGCAAAAGCTAGGCTTCTTGTTTCTGAGATGGAGTATGCATGTCTGCTGCAGAACAAAACCCACAGAATTACATGCAGTTTAATTAACTGAGAAAAGGATCACTCCAAAAATGCTAAGGAATGACGGGGATTGAGGTGCAACACAGATGTGTATGATTTAACAAAGTTTGTATATAGGCATTAAGTTGAATTCTTAATTGGAAGGACTCTGTATCTGAAATGTAAGATTCATTCCCCTCTCTATCTTCCCCTGTATGTTCTGATATCTCTTTGACTGATTAACATATTCTGGTTATAATGTTTATGTTATAGTGTGAATTCCAGTTACTACAAAAATGAGGCCAGAAGCATATCACGAATGCAAAGGTATTTTCAAAAACTGTTAATTCCACTTACTCCTGAGAAGGCAGTTTATACTGTCAAAGTAATAGAGATGCCCTATTACAGACAAATTTTAAGAATCTGTTTATTAAAATAGTTTCATTTACAGCTGTATCTGACATACCCAAGTCTGAGATCTTACAAAGGCTAGAATGTTGATACTACATTTTGGTATGACCTATAGAAATACAGCAAATGCAAGACTAACATTTCTCTACTGTACACAAGCCAATGCTGTTTTTTAATTCACAATGATCAGGGCAAGGTAAGTTTTTCACATCTATTATATATTCACATTACAACCAAAGAAATAGAACTGATGCCACCACATACCTGAGATACGTTATACCAGTAGTAGCAGTTAAAAACGCTCTTAAAAAACTTTTATCCCTACAGAGGTGTGATTTCTACAGCTGAAAACGCCACCTTGATGTAGGCAACATATCTAACTTTGCAAAATTAAGCTTCAGCATGCTTAAGATAAAAGAAAGTGCCATACAGTTGCAAAGGTATAGCAATGAGCTTGATATTTCTTACACAAATTTTTCATTAATCTGTAGAATTGTATAATGGAAGAATGTTCCAGTGAGCTTTTTTAATCGTTTTTTTTCTAATAAAATTATTTTTTAAGAATACAAATTAATACCAGATGTGATAGCTGTGGCATTGATCCCTATAAAAACCAAAATACTGTTCCTTTGACTTAGCTTTGAAAGCAGTCATAAAAAGAAAGTGAAACAAATAAAGTATGACCTTTTTTTGTAAGTGCATGTTTGGAGGTTTTGGTGGCTGTTGGTTTTTTAATTTCAGAAAAGCCTCATTACACTCAAAATTACTTTCACATATCAGAAGTGGCTCAGAATCATAAATCAGGTCTTCTAAATTCCCTTTACAGACAAACCTACTTAGGAGCTGCTGAGAAAAAAGCTACATACTCCGAAACGTGGTCATGTCCTTTGGCTCACTGCTTGGCACACACCAGTCATCAGCTTCATGGTTTGCTTTATAATGTTTCCAGGCTGCTTTGTTGTATACAGGGAGTCTTTCAATTGATTCTGTTGATAAGGCCTGTAAGGAGAAAAGGCTCTAGCTGATGATTCTTTTTAATTGAAGTTACCATAACAGAACAAGGAGTTCCATTAGCAGTTCAGATTAGAGCTGCTGATAAATGTAAAATTAGAGTAGAGTGTTACATCATACCTTGATGTAAATAACTGCATCTGTACCATAGCCTTCTAAGGAATACAGTTTCAGGTCTCCTTGGAAGTACTGTGCATACAGACGGGATATGGGTAACCCATAACCAAATCCAGCCTGATCAGGAGAAAACATACTTCCATTAATTGCATTAATCAGTGGCATTTTCTGTTTAAACTTAATAGGTAAAATAGACAAACTAAGCATGATGTTTCACAGTTACAGGAGTTCAGGTGTTAACTATTACAGCCTCCCCCAAGCCAGAAGAATGCATGAATGACTGTGATTATGAGAAAACTGTTTGATTCCTTAGTCAGGCAGGGCTGGTAAGTAACACTTCCTGCATTATGGTAGCTTTTTGAAGAGATGCCATTGGAGAAAACTCTGCTGTGTGTCTGCATCACGCTTCATGGAGCTACTAATCAAGTGCTCAGAGTTCTTAAGTCAAATACATGTCATCATCAGTATATATAAAAAAGGTTCAAGACACAACATCTGTGACTTTGCAGCTCATACGAAATTCTACCAAGCCCTGGCTGCAGTAGCAGGACAGAGCCCTGAAGTGGTAAGTGTGATTTTTTTTGTTTAAATATTAAATATTTTGTTCAAATACTAATTTTTGTTTACATTTTAGCGGTAATCTCTCAGTGAGATTACACAACCCTCCTCTGTAACGATCTCATGTTTAGTAAGTTGCAGAGTCATCTACATGCAGAACTACATATATTTTTAAATGATGCAATGTGGGAGAATAAATACAGGAAAGCTGTTCAGAGATTCTAATTTCTGGGAGCTTAGGCTTTATTTTATGTGCATTTATTACATTCACATGAGACCAAGTAGATTCTTCATATGCCCTCTCACATCTATGTACCTTCATCCTTGCTGGGGGTTGGTACAATTGACTACACAATACAAATGAACTATAGCCTTGACCTAAAGTCACTACTATAATTATTCTTCCTTTCATTCAGTGGCTGCAAATATAATTCTGAATCCTGCTCTCTCTGCAGTATGTGCAGCATAGCTAAGTATTCTGCTTGAGGTGGCTGATTTTTAGATTTAGTAGAGAATAAGAGAATCTTGAACAAATTTAAATAATATTTGGTATTTTATGCCATTTTTCAGTTGTTGTTTGAAAAATACTTTAATTAAGCTTGAATTAAGTAAAATTCAAATATTACTCTATGTAATATCTATAAAAGCAGCACTTCATAGCTTTAGCTAAATGGTTTTTGTGACAATGAGACCTATCCAGGATACCATGGTATAAAAGTCTTGCATACCAAAGGTGTAGCTCGTGATGTCTCAACACGAGGACGTGGTGCTGTTGAATACATATAGTTGAACAGTCTGTCAATTTTCCTCATGGGAACACCACCACCACGGTCACTCATCTGGAACAAGAAGGAGCATTTAGCTTTATATCCCCAAATACATTTTTATAAAAGACAGCTTCTCTCAAACAATAAGCCAGAAAAAAATACAATAAAGTATCATTTGAAGGTATAAGTTACAGATTTTCCTACTAAGTTACAGATTTTCTTTTAATTCTCATCTCTTCAACAATGACCAGAGAGAGATGAATCCTTCCCTTTCAGCCTTTATCCAAACCATTAAATAAAATACTGCCATAAGAAGCATTCATAATCTCTTGGCGAAAAGGAAATTCTGCTTGAATTGTGCATGGCTTTTATCTTGTTCATCACGCACTTTTCTCTGAAGTTTCTATCTATACCTTTTAGCAAATGCTAGGTTCTCTGCCTATTTTATCTTTATTCCTCAAGAATACTGCCATTTAAATATAATTTACTAAAACCTATTACTTGAAGGAGTAAGTCAAAGGAGTTATTTTACTACAGTTTAGTTAGACCTATGAAAAACACAGTGCTTGCAGCTGTACTTCAGGAGATTTGTTTTGTGTGGAATATACAATATATTTTTCCTTTTCTTCAGTTGTTTCACACCTGTATAGCTCTGTCATTGTCACGTAGAAAATGTTGATGTTAAAATTGTATAAAGACACTACTTTAGTCATGGTTGCTTCTAAGCTAGGCAAGACACAAGCAAGTACCGGATGCTATTGCAGAGCCCTCAGTGTGAGTGCAGCCTCTTCATGAGGCAGTATGTGAAATCCCGTAAGGGCTTTTTACTTACGTACATCGTCACATACAATCTATTAATGGAACCAGATCACCAGCTCAAGTTACTAATATACTGCTCATGACAGGAAAAGAAAACCCTAATCAAAGTAACTTTCAGAATAGTAAAAAAAATCAGTACCTTCACAGTTAAATCCTCATTTCCCAACGTGATGTGTACATGAATTGCAGGATAAATGCCTCGATCAGCATGATGTTCCATGGTGGCTCTCATTGCATTCTGTAATTTCCAAGTGCAACTTAAATCCTATTCACTTTGTATATTAACTTAAAATATCATTTAGTAGTTATTTTTATCATGTATTTAAGAATCAGAACAAATGTATATTGGTTTAGAATGGGTTTTTTATATTCCTAGTTCATTCAGTATCAGTATATATTTAGTTAATTAGAATACTGAGACTTCAAATATTTAGTTTTTTTTAAGGGAAACGTCTTTAAAGGAAACGTGAATAGTTTAATGTACAGCATTTGTGTTCTAGAATTCTTTATAATGCACATAGTACATGCAATATGGCACAAAGTCCAAGAAAAGTCTAGGACTAAACTGCTGGAGAAAAGGTCTGTAGGACATGTTACGCATTTTACCAGATTTGAAAATACACAATTTATGGGATATCTTTATGGAATATGTGTATTTGAAAATATACAATTTATGGGATATCTTACTTGCTTCATTAACTAATGTCTTCATACATTTTAAGATTTAAGCTGTCTGTTCAGAAGGCATTCAATGGCTGGGTTAAAGAGATACATCTTCTTCCAAAGCTATTCATTTTCTATGCAATTATTGTTTCTCTAATAGTACAGGGCAGCTGTGTTGCTGCAATCAAATGGCAAGAAGTTTGCACTTGCAAAAACACGCTGTGATCTAGAATCAGTTTGAAGTCAAAGCAATACAGTCTCAGTAAACAAAGATGTATGAAAGAATTATGCAATTAATGGTAAGTGCACAAACCTTGAAAAGTTCAAAAACCATGTGATAGAGATGTGATGGCACGTACACCACTTGCATAGGCTGTCCTGGTGATTTAGCTGGAGAGAAGAGAGTCCAAATAACTAAATGGCAAATGAGATGTCTTTTATTCATTCCCACAGTAATTCAAAATGTGAATTTGTATTGTTAAATTTAAAGAAGGAAAATTTAAACAGAAATATTTTGAAAAATTGTATGTTAATCAAAAGTCATAATCAAGATTTTCAAATGTTGCTTGCTGCATTAGAAATTAATCTTAAAACCCACTATGAGATCACTGATTAGGGCATATCATAGTTGTTTTCAAATAACCTCCTCATAGGTATCACAAAGATGGAACAGCAAGTCTTGTATAAATCTTTAATGTGTCGCAAGAAATGCAGAGAGGGTGAGATGCAGTAATGTCAGGTGAAGAAACATGAAATCTTAGCGAGGGGAGGAGCCTGCTAAAATTTGTTATATCAACAGCTGTAGAATCAAAAACTTCTACTCATGTCAGTTTGCTGATTAAAGGAAGGAATGGGGAAAGCATTCTGCCAGATTTAAAAAAAACCCAGTAGATACAGAGAACACATGAACTATGTGAAAAGCAGAACATTTCACCACCAGCTCATTTAGAAGAACCCATCATGATGTTCAAGAGTGTGCCTTGTCCACATTCACTTACAATTCAGCTCTTCAAGGATAAGTTCTGGAGAGCTCATGTAATATAAATCACAAAGTCTCTTGGCATTTTCATAGCCATCTATAATAAAAAACACAGGAAGTTACATTTCCCCCTCCCACTTTTTTTTTCTCCTTTAGAATCTACAAAACCAAAAACTTTTTGGAAGTACTGTGCACTGTCAGGGAGATTTGTACTTTTCAGAAAAACTGCATTTATAGGAAAAAGAAACAAAATTGTATTTCATGTTGAATAAAACTTCTGCTCCTGATAGGCAAGAACAAAACAATATATGCATATCAGGATACTCTTAGTATGGACTCCCATGTAAGTTCTTGGGATTCTTATAATCTGAATTTACCTTTAACAACTTCAACAACATTGCAGTTAGGATCGATGCTTCCAATATGTTTTGGATGAGCTGGATTAATTTTCCCACCAAACAGTAAAGCTGCCAAAAAAGGAAACATCATTTAATATCCAGTGTAACTTTATAATTTTAGTTTGTGTCTTCCATTTTGCTAAATAAAAGATTTATAGGCAATCTATAATTTCAGTCCTCACCATACAAAAAAGCCTACTATTAATAAATATTTTAGGAATTGTATGAAGAATGAGTTATAAATGGCAAGGCAAACAGTATACTCCTAAGTGGCACCTTAGTACATATTAAGCACTTAAAGGAAAATACCGTTGACATGGTACAGACAACATTTGCCCTCCTTTTGACACTTACAGTGTTGATTAAGGAGCATTCTGATTGAAATGCGACTCATGTAGAAGCGATCTAAAAAATACTGCACGTTCTGGGAGGTCACTGGATCAATGCCAAAGCTTTCCTTGTATTCTATTACTCCTTGAGCCATCGTAGGAATTACATCATTGTGACGATTCCGGATTTTTATCACAGTGTCTGTAAAACTAAAATGAATTAATTGTTACTATTTCACTTTCAAGGATTTTAATCCTCCAGCAAACAGTGCCTGTCTACAAAAATGAAGACTTAAAAAAATATCACATCTGCCTGCTGCAGTAAGAAGGCAGGTCAGTCTTTACAACACATTTCAGGTGACTAGCATTGAAACAATCAGTAATCCGCTATTTTGAATGTTCATATAATTATTATTTATTTATTATCTTGATTCTGCCAAGAGAAAGAGAAAACTGTGCGAACTGTTTTCATGCAGAACAACCCATGCTGTCAAATGGCACTTCTGGTTAGCCAGCACACACCACAGCATTCTACAGAATGACATTAGGCTGAAGTGCTTAATTTCCTGTTTTCATGTTCACTCCTTTTAGGGACAGGGGATGACACTGCTGCAATTCTTCTGTCAAGATTTGAGATAGGAAATTTTTTTTAGCTATTGTTTTTTTGCCAATTCTCCAATACAATATTAACTATAGGTGACAGCAAAGCCTTACCTTTGAATAGCCCCTGAATCTTCTGAGCTTTTGTCCTTAAAGTCAAGAATCTCCTGAAGACTTTGGACATACCTTTCAATGAAACAAAGAGGATAAAGATCAATTCTAATATGCCTCCCCAGATCTCTCTGGTTAGCAATTTGTAGTCTTCCAGCGTTGAGTATTTCCAAATCATTCTACCTGTCTCCCTGTGAATTTTGTTAGATTCATTTAAATCCATTTATGTTTTCTTCCAAAATTTCCAGAGCAATGTGTTCCACAATTTAATTAGAATGCAAAAAATATTATCTTTGTGTTTAAACCCAGTAGGTGATCACTTATTTACAGCCCCTGAGTGTTCCTGCTAGTAGAAAAATCTTTCCATTTGTGCACGATTTAAGTATTTCTGCCATCCCTTTCCTTAGATACGTATTTTCCAAGCTGAAGAATTCTATTTGGTTTCTCCTCACGTAGAAATTGTTCCAACCCTTTGATTATCTCTCTTGGTCTTTTCTGTTCAGGATAGAGCTGCATGCAATTCAGGGGAATAATGGGCTAACACAGTGGTACAATTATATTCCTACCCATTGGTTATTTAGTTCCTAATACTATTTTCCTTCTTGCCATCAACTGACATATGCAGAAAAATATTCCCAGTAGCATCAACATTTCTTTTTCCATTGTAAGGAAGCAAGCACACAGGAGAGGAGATTCTTCCCTGTGTTCTACTTTGCATTTGCCCAAATGGAATTAATTTCCCATTTGATCAGTGTCCTCTAGTATCATGAGAATGTAAACATTTGTATTTCAGTAAGAATTCATTAAGCTATCTTCATTGATAGCTCTTTTCATATTCAGTCATCTAGTCAATCCCACTTATTGGCAGATTTTGGCAGATATCTTAACTTTGAAAGCCTTTACAGAAATCCTTGTGCCTTTAGCAGTTGCCAAGCAATCTCTTTGTTTTGCTTTCATCTTTAAAAAGTTTATGCCTAAGTTCATTACTTGGAAGCAAACTTTACTTTTCAAATAATGTCTTTAATACTTTCACGTTCTCTCTTTTGTTTTATGTTTTGGCTTTGGGAATTTCCTATTGCTTTTTCTTCATATTTTCTGAACCTTTACTCTCAGTCTGCAATAACCTGTCTTGTAAATGGTTTCTGTTATGTTTTGCAAACATTTTGTGCCTTAGTTTGCTTCTGTTGTTTTCTTCAACCAGCTTCTTCACTATTAGGTAAGTTTCCTATTAAACACTCTTCTGGTGGATCATTGTTAAAAAAAAAAATTCATTCCTCATACATGAGTGTGTGAAATACTTAATGATTTTTTAATTCCCTTGGGGTTCTCTAATTGCTCTTTAATGCCTTTTTTCCCACATCTGTAAATTTAGTTTCTCATCACACTGGTGTATTTAGCATCTCAGTATTAATACATGATGTTCATGTAACAAGCCTATGAATGTTCTTTCAGCAGAAGAGAGTGACTTCCTCCAACCTGTGTACCTGCAGGAGGTCACCCTTCAAGGAATGGAATGTCACTGTTCTTACCAGCTCTGCACCAGCTGAACTGAAGGTGTTCTTAGGAGGTTGTCTGGAAGCAAGCTTATTTCCTTCATTATGTTTGCCAATCTCACAGGCAGCTCTTGTCGCAGAAACATAAATGAAGTCTTTTCACAAGCATTTTCAGACCCTAAGACCAATATGACATCAGAATGAAGTCAATACTATGGCAGAGACCTGCACAAAATTAATTTCTTGCATAAGAAGTCTATACCTTGATTTCAAAGCAGACTCCACCAGGTTGGTAAGCTGGTATCTATGGCATACTGAAACCTTCCTGTTGCAGTAATGGGAATCTTCAAAATATGAACAGAAACTAATGCAGTAGTTACAGACCTATACTGTTCAGCTTTAAACAGGGCTTCTATCCATGTATATTGTTCATTTTACTTGCAGCAAACTCTAACCAGTACTGATCCAACAATGTCATTCTGAGCATGTCAGAGAAGCAAATGAAACCAGCACAGGAAACTATTTATGAGAAGGATGCTTGAGAAAGTATCATAGTCCCATACACCCTGCTTTTCATCACTGATCTTAGTGAATTATCATAATTCATCTTCAAACACTTTCAGAAAATAAATTCAGTAATAGAGATCTCATTTTCAACTAAATCTGTTATACTTTAAATTCAGTCTTACAGGAACAGATGTCAGGTGAACAAATTCACATGAATAGTGAAAAAGAAATTGAAGTAGGACAGCTACTCTGCTTAGCCATTAGGATACTAAAACACTTTCATTTTTACATTTTTAAAAGCTAGAAGTGAAAACACTGCCTCTTTTGATGACCGACCTGTCCTTTTGTAAGAACAAGTGTCATCTGTGTGGGTGGCTATTAAAATCAAGACCTGCTTGTACTCCCACAAAGCTTGTTTTCCTAGGTGAGAAAAGAGGGTGCAGCATGGGGAAGAGACTAAGAAATGCTATACTTCATTCTCAGCCAGACTCCTTTCTAGACTTAAAGACCGTCACATAAACAGCATCTGAACTTCCTAACCTGCCCATCTGCTGCAGTGGAGTGTATACTTCAGGTCTGGTGTTTCACAACATGTATCTCCTACAAATTAACTCCTGTGTTACTGCTCAGCTCAATCCTTCCATTTGGCAAGGGGAAGTTGGGGAAGAAGATTAAAGGAAGGGATGAGGAAAGAAAAAAGGAAGCTGGGACTGCCTTAAACATGAAAAGTCTTCATCACATTGATATAGAGTAACTTACTTTCAAACCATGCAGACTCAGACACAAACTACAGTGATGGAAGAATGTCAGTTAATTTAAAAAATTAATAATTTACAAGAAATTCCTCCACAGTAGCACTTCCAGCATTATGCACTGTCTACATATGACCTCTGCCTAGAAACCTTTCATTCTGCTCCCTAATCAGATTGCACAGGCCTAACTGTTAATGGCCTTTCATTTTTCTTGGGTAAAATTCCAAGAACAAATCAGATTGAAGGTATTAAACTGTAAATATAATCATTAAATGCCTCATACACTCAAAGAATTACATTTCACTAAATAGTTTTTGTATCTGAAGGCCTTATCTTTGCAATCTTGGGTCAAATATGGAAGGCAGTATAGAGCAGGCAAATTGAACAAGCAAATGACTCTCTTCCCATGTGCAGCTATAGTCTATATCTAGGCCAAGAATGGGTAAAACTCCTACAGAAAATACTGTGGTCTTATAACCCAAGACCAGACCTGAATTACAGAATATTTCATTTTTTAAAGTTATCTTTACCCAGATGTTATTATTTCCTCTTTGACTGTTCTCACTCCTGCAAAAGGAGCAAATCCTTAATGTAAACACCATCAGATTATAATGGCTACAGAATGTCTTAAAGAGAAATACTGTCTTGCAGTCTTTTTTTTTTTCTGTTATTAGTTTTTACTCTCTGTAAAGGATCTGTAAAGATTAAATCTGTAAGGATTAAATCCTTAAGCAAAAGAGGGGAAAAAAATATTGCATAAATTTTCAAGATTATTTTTACCTTATGTTCAGGTACTGAGAGCAAAAAAGTAGCCTATTTTTTGACACAAGAAAATAGTGTGCCTGGAAAATAAACACATTTTATGGCAAGCATTTTATCAGTAGTGGTAAAATAATACAGGTCAAAGCAAACTCTGAATTGCAAGCTTCTTTGCTTAAAAGTACAGTAGCAACAGAACATATGGTGAAATTCCTGTAGGAATCTGGAGTTTTAAATGTCAGATACATTCCATTGCCACAAGCAAAACACTGAATAGCTGGATGAAGTGATAGCAGATAATTGGGAGAAAATCTTCTTTTGTAAGTCTTCCTGCTTATACAAAGTTTTGGGTTCTAGGATTAGTTCTCACATAGGTTTTATTTGCAAAACTATTAAAAGCCATGAGACTATTAACTAGTTAAATATATAACACGTAAACACGTATGCACAACAAAGTGCCTTGGGTACAGAAACGGAACATACTTTAGAATGGCTCCAACCTCAGTCTTTGAAAAAGATGTCTCAGTGTGCCTCACACAACCTTTCTCTATTTGCTTTGAAGCAGAATAGAACAATTCTTGTGATCCCTTTTCTTTCCAAGCTGACAGTCAAACCTGGAAGCATTAGAAGTGGTTTTGGCACTGAATGTAAGATTGAGTATTCTATTACTGATTTACTCAGTTTCAAGACTAGTTTCCAAACCCTCCAGGATGGCTCCCGGTGTCTGCATCCTGTTCCTTTTCTCACACACCTTTTAAAACTGCAACATTTGGCTAGGGTGTTTCTGTAGGGCACAGGCCAAGTGACGGAGCAGTGATGACTGTTCCAGCCCCTCGGTGCCAGCTGAGGCTAAACGCTTCACGTGTTTGGAAGATGCCTTTAAAAGGCTGCATGCTGCTCAGCAGAAGGCTTAACCAGTCTCACCTGTCTGAGTCACTGCTCTAACGCTACCAGTTGTCACAGCTGTTCCCATCCTCTCCCCAGCACTGCAGGCTCTGCAGGAAAACACCCAACTAGCCTAGCGGTGCCAAAAACTGGAGTTTTCAGCTGCATTTCAACATTGCCACAGTCGCGGTCTCCGGGAATGAGCCAACTGGGCTCCCTTGCCCCAGAAGGAAGCAGAGCCCTTTTCTGCCAGAAACGCAGTATTAACAGATAAGCAACAGCCGGGCAGCGCTGACGGGGTGAGGGGTCGTGGCCGTCCCGCTCCTCACTGGCACCTGTGGGAGGAGGGGCAGCGGTCGAGGGCGGCTCGCCGAGGACTCACCGAAGTCCAGAAACTGCTTCATGGAGAGCGGCGAGGGGGAGAAGCGTGAGTAGAAGTCCACCTGCTGCGGGATGTTGCCCGCGGCAGCGCCGCGCAGAAGGGCGCGCAGCAGCCTCATGGTGCACCTCCGTCCCCTCAGCTCAGCCCGGCCCGGCCGCCATTTCCCGCCGCGCCGCTCCCCCGGCCCCTGCCCAGGCCGCGGCCGCCTCCGCCGCGCCGCCGGGAGGAGGTGCCCGAGGGGGGGTGGGTGTCTCCGCCCGGCCCGGCCCCGCAGCGGCGCGGCGCGGGGCGGGGGAGAGGGCGGCTCTGAGGGAGCGGGGCGGGGGTGCCCGGAGCTGCCTGGCGGCGCCTGAGGCGGACGCTCAGCTGTCCCCGGCGCCTCGAGGGCCCGACGGGAGGAGGCGACGCTCGCTTCGCGGCGGAGCCCGGCCGCGCACAGGTACGCGACGTTACGGGTGCCGGTGCCGCCGCCTGCCCGGCGAGGGGCTGCGGGTGCGCCCTGCCCACAGGCGGGGAGCCGTGAGGGCTGTGGGTGCAGGGGCCGGGACCGCAGGGGCCGCGGCGAGGCCGAGAGATGCCCGTGCACCAGCGGCTCTCGCTTGGTACTGCGGTGCCCGGGGCTCGGCCACGCGGGCTCAACGCGCCCGGGGCTCCCCCTCGGCCTGGGATGGAGCCGTGGCGGGCGGCGGGGACTCGGCTCCCGGCGTGGGTGAGCCGCGGGCCGGAACGGGAACTGTAGAAATTCACAGAAGGGCCGGCCGGAGGGCAGAGCCTCAGCGAGGGCATCGGCCGGGCTTAAGCAGCCGTGTGTCTTCTCACTGTGGCACCTGTGTCTGCCCGGCTGCTGGTGGGCTGCGGTTTCTTTCAGTTACCAGAAAAAAAGATAATCAAACAAAAATCACAGAGGAAGAATAGGGCTTCTGCTTTTACAGATGCACTCCTGGTCGGTCAGGAATGAGCACAATATGTCTGTGTTGGTAGGAAAGCAGGACTGTGTGTCACAGTGAATCACTTTACTGCCTGTTAAAATGCAACGCGTGAGGTACCAAACGGTGTATTGAATGGTTTATTGTCCTGCTGTGGTAGAAATACGTAGAATACTAAGAAAAAAGGCCATTAATAGTGATTATATGCATTTCTGATAAACTTGCTACAGTATAGATGTTAAAGACATCTTTGACACTAGGCTATTGTCTCCATCAGATAGATCTTATCAGCACAGATAAATTTTGATACCTCATAGCTTGAGCTAGGTGTCTCAAAAGAGGGACCCCCAGACAAAGAAATCCCTGGGCAATTATTATTACAGTCTAAACTCTGCACACAACAGTGTGGATCAATAGCCATAATAGAGTCTGGGCCTTTCTTGACCTTCATTGCTTTGCTGTTTTGCTACCCAGTGTTTGCCATGTGGTCATTTTCACATCCTCTTAGGTCTGTTTCTGTGGTGATTTCAGTCAGTTCGGTAGTCCATGTTATAATGTGGTTGCTCCAGCTATTAATTTTTGAGTAATATTTATATTACAGTTTTGTGTATTCTAACTATTAGTAATGTTTAGGCTGTTAGTTCCAGGTTTCACTATGATCCATCTTTGATTAATGCAATATAGCCATATAGCTCAGCTTGCTATAACAATTCTAGCTACTTATGCCAAGCAAGCACTTAGCTACTTTCAAGTAATATGAATTTTTCAGTAATTATACCTTTGTTTTGGTAAGCATACCTGCTTTAGTAATTTAGTATTTGATAGGAGTTTAAGCTCGTGCCCTAGCAGAGTTTGAAGGCAAGATTCACTCTGTTAGTTACTGCATAGGTCATAATTCACACGTGGGCACAGAGGTGTGTACCTGTGTTCAAAGTTACTCTGCAAACTTCCCCTTGAGTTCAGTGGAATGCATCAAATCCATTCACAATTGTCAGTGGGCAAGAGTTGCTCCTGGAGGGCTGTAGGGGGATGGTCTTTCCTGTATGGCAGGCTGGAGGGTTCATGAGCTCCAGGTGGGACACCACCTGCAGAGGTGCTGGTCACAGCCTGCTGGGGTGTGGGAGAGTTCAAAGGGCCTCTCTTGGTACTGCTCTTTATTGAGTCAGAAGATGCTTGGCTTTAGTCAAAAATATGTTTCCATCCTAGCAATAAACCAAAAAAGTTTAAAGTACTGGAAATTTTGGGGGAGAAAAGTCCAGTAACAATGGTGCAGTTTCATTAGCACTGCAGCTGAGGGAGGTAACTCCTGAAAGGTGTTCCCTGTGAGTAACACCTGAGGAGGTGTGGGAGGGAATGCACCATCACAATTCCTCTGTGTCTGAAGTGAGTTCAGGTGCTCCACAGAGTGACAGTGTGGTCCCCTCTTGCTTCTCTGCCTATAAATGTTCCAGTTGTAATTGGAGAGACATTTTTGGTTACCTAATTATTATGGTTTTGTTAAATGTTAATATGTGTCAGGAACGCCTCTTCAGCAGTGCCCATCCATCAAGTTATTGTCCACACTACATCATACTGAAATACTGTTCAATAAGAAGCATTATCCCAATTTACCTTTTGCATTTCAGTGGGCAAGGTGCCCTCATGACCTTCCCTTATAATTACTGTTAACAGTAGATTTTACCCACAGTGAAGAAACATATATCGTGTGGAATGTGCTATATATAGTTACCATATTGATTAAATAAAGAAAAGAAGTGAGGGTCTCCAGCCTGTGGGAACTTGCCAATGTGTGAATCAAATTCGGTTCATGCTGGCAGTGGTTGTTCCTGTGAGAAGGATAAGCAATCTTTTGATGGGTAACCTGATCTCCAGTGGAGATGTGCTGGTCATTATTCCCAGTGCCATTCCTGAAAAGAGAAAACAACAATATCAACAGTGGATGATGCCCTGCATTCATTTGCTTTTTCTATTGTGGATATTAGTATTTGCCCCATACATTTATTAAATCAACTTTTCAATATTGATTGGTTTCCTGTAAACAAACCTGGTACTGTGACTTGTCTATGACATGATAGAGGGGATGGATATCCTGTGGCATCCCCTAGAGCAGTTCTGATACAGCAATCACATTAATCCCTTCAGTGCTTTGTTGGATTCCTCCCATTTAAGGTTGTCTTATTTCTTGTTCATGTTGCATTGAAATACAGAAAACATTTTATTCAGTCAGCCTCCAGATGCAGTTTCCTGAACTGCACCAATAGTGTGGGAGAATGAAGCAGGATTAGACTGCTTTTTTCATCTGGTTTGTAATCCAGCCATACCTTAATCTTTATGCTGCAAACTGAATGGCTTGTCCTGCTCTGGCCAGGGAGTGCTGGCTAATGGGGAAACAGACAGCTTGTCTGTCTCTGCAAGACTTCTACAAATCCAGCTTGTTGGCAGGTTTTGCTTATTGCTGCTTGTAGGCCACTCCTGGAACACCATGCTGCTCAAGTTTGTAATAGTTTAGGACTTGTACTTGAGAATTTCTGTGCTCAAAGCCACTTTATGATGGCCTCTCAGCTGTGAGCTAGCACTAGTTTAAAGCAGTGCCTGCAAGCAGTACAAGGAGTCTCTGTAAACTGTTGCAATTTCTTATGATGGCTCTGGATTGGCTTCATCTTTTAGATGTATATATTACTGTGGTGTTGTTTGGTGTTTCAGCTTTACAGACATGGCTTAAAAACTGGCTTTCTGCCTAAACTCATCTTTGGACAGCAAGCCCCAGGCACAAGATGTGGCAAAGGCTGCCAGAGGTTAAATAAATCATTGTGCATTGTAAGTTAGGGACCGTACAGAGTCACGTAAACAGAGAGCACTTTTCTTAGAAAAAGTTGTGCAGGATGAGCAGTCACAGAAGTAACTGTGGATAAAAGAATGGTGGATATTTCTTTAATTGCTGTGTTCAGAGGAGAACCACTCTATTTACCTAATGGTGTTTCCTCATCTTGTTTAAACAATCGATCAGATTCTGATCCATGTAAACATGTTCTGTTAGAATACTGGAGAAAATTTTGAATGCTCTTTCTCTTCTAAAACCTGTTTCTCTCATTGGTGATTTTCTAGGGGCCTGCTCTGATGTGATCCAGTATGACACTGACCAGAGCTCTAATGTACTAATTTCTGTAAATTCTTATGAAAACCAAAAAGGAGAAATGTATTATTTTCATTATTTTGCATTTTTCCTTCTCATATTCATGCTTATTGGTGGTGTTGAAATTCTGATACATCTGGATCAATAATTTAAATGGGACAGAACAATTCAGACCTCAAAAGAACTGAAAACAAAATGTTTAGTTGAATTTCAATTTTATTTATTTTTTTAAGATCTAATATTGAAGAGTGTTACATAGAAAGAGTTTCTTGTTTGTTAAGGTGTTACTGGAAGTCATCAGTTTTGGAGTGCTGCATGTCCTAGTGCTTTTTTCCTTTTCCTTAAGGTCCTCCAAAGCAGGTGCAGCTCAGATTAAGAAAAAAAGCTTAAGTTGCTAGGTATGAGTATCCTAAGAATATTTCTTTGTTTTCTTTCAGTGATTCATATACTTGGCTGCAATGCCTGCACAGTCACCTGGCCCATCTAGCCAGTTTGTGCTCTTAACCTGCACAAATTGTTTGTTGTTCTTAGGTTTGTCTTCATCCTTAGGTTTTTGTTGGTAAGTTGAGCTTTTGCTATGCTTGACAAATTCTTAGGGTAACATTGGTTTGTGTGGCTTTGGTCTCTTTTTTGTGAGGAGATATGACCCTTATGGGGCTCTTGCAATTTGAGATACTCTTAGGATTCTATGGATGTCTTTTGGATACAGGAAAAATATGCTGCAAAGCTACTGAAGTTAAGCATTAACATTTTTGGGGACAGGAACAGCAAAGGATGTTGTGGATGACTCTCAGCAGCTGTCAGAGGTGGACTGCTGGTCCGGGTGGATCTGTGGTCAGGTCCAGGGTGGCTGTTTTCATGTTGTTCCTCCTTGCTGAGCTGGAATTGGTCAGAGTGCCTTGTAAGCAGGCTGGCAGTGATGCACTTCTCGGCTCTGTACTGGGGTACTCTGTTGAATCCCTTTAAGACACTTTAAGAAACCAAGCAGAATCCTGCTAACATTTCTTTTAATCAACTAATCAGTTGCATCATTTCGTATGTTCCTAGCAAAATATTTGACTCCTCTGTCCCTTCCTTCCCTATCCCCCCAAGACACTGGGATTGAGGGATAGAATACCTAGCTAGCATTGTGTATCAGTGATGAGAGGGATTTATCTTGGTCTGCACAAGCAAGGACACCTCCTCTTGCAAAAATCTGTTCTCTGTGTTTTCTGGGATATTTGAGGCAGGTAGGGCCTTGGAAAGGTGCTGCTTGCAAACAAACATTTTGCAGAGCTAGAAAAGGCGGAGTCTTTCTTGTAATATGAAAAATGTAAACTGCAGGTCCCCAGCCCCTTCATAGTGACGATGTCACACCTTGGCTGGGGTTTAAGTCCCGTTACAGCAGCAGTCTTTTGGGATAAGGAGTTTTGCGGTGGTTTTTTTACAAGGCTTACAAGCTTAGGACTCAGCAAGGCTTATGAGCCTGTAAAAGGTGTATAGTATAAATTATGACTCTGGGGCCTGGAAAGATAGACATTGAAAGGTATCTGAGGACTGGAATAAAAAACTAAAGCAACCAGTTCCACACTCCCTAGAGGGAAACACACTCATGCTCTTCCTGTGTCACACAGCCGTGCTGTCTGGTGAGGCAGCTGAGGCACGTCCAAGCGTGTCCACAGGCCGCTGCTGGCTCAGAGCACTGGCAGCAGGTGCCTGGTTGTTTGTCACAGCTGGGTCTCCTGGCCTCTGCAGACCAACTGCTGATGCACTGGCTTTGTGCTGGGAGAAGCTACTGCAGCTGTTGAATGTGAGCAGCTCCCTGGTTGTGTGCAGTCTGTGAAGACGCTGCAGCCATGATCATCAGCATTGCAACAAGGCTGCTTTATGGGGATTGGTGGTTCAGTGCCCCTTGCAGAAGTTTCATTTTACTTCAGTACTGATTCCTGATTTGTGTCCAACTGAGCACCCTGTTGCCTCTCTTTTTCCACGTGTAACTCTTAATGAAAGGTGGGTTCTGGAACTGAGCTGTGGTGGTCTCTTAAATTGAAAGGTATATTCTCTTACAAGGTGTCCGCTGTGCTGCAACAGTTTAACGTATGGGAAAGTATTGCAGTTTACCAGTATTCTATTTCTGTACCTTGGACAATATAGAGTGTGTATATTTTTGTATAGCTATAAAACACACACTATATATAGTGAACACTAAGTTTTATATATCACATATGCATACATTTTGTACCCAAACACTATTAGAGTGCTGTACCACTGTATATATTGTATAGACTACATCTAGTACTATTATGTGTATGGTATATATGAGCATACATATAAAGCCAAATATAATAGATTTGTTCAAAACTTACTCTGATCAGCTACTTAACTCTTCTGCCAGTTGATATTTTGTCTTCTTGTAGACAAATGTTTGTGGCCATCATGTAGAGTAATTGTTAATAAGAGCAGGTTGAGTTCTCTTATCTTTGAGATGCGCTGAAGGGTCTAGCAACATTTTCTGGGTCTAGTTCTGGAAGCTTCCTGACCTCAACAACGAGTGGCCTAGCATATATCCAGCTAATCTTTTTCTTCAGGCTTTGTTGCACCAAAAGGCCTTTCAGCAACAATGAGTAAAAGCACCCAGCGAGGGCTAACATCTTGGAGGTGGAGCCACATTTTGTCTGTTGGGTTTGGTGGGATTTTTTCCCTGCATAATTTTGGCTTTTCCATAGGGCTTTTTTGGTGGACTCTAAACTACCCTGCAATTGTGTTACATCAAATTTCCACTGCTAAATAAATACAAATAGGTATGCAAGATCCTTGACCAATTTTGGGGGATGTAGCCATCTCCACTACTTACTCAAATACTCACCTGTCACTATTTAAGAAGATTTTGAGGAGGTTGCTTGCATGGAAGGGCTCTGGGGTAGCATGAGTGTAAGCATGGAGTGAGGATAGGGGAGCTGGCACGTGGGGGCTCTGGCTCCTACACTGCTGGCAGCAGCAGCAAGCAGCAGAGAGCCTGTGAGCCTGAGACTGTGCCTTATCTCTGCTGCTCCTTATCTGCCCCTTGCATGGGAGCAGGGCAGCAAGAGCTACGGCAATGCTGAGAGAGAACTTGTTAAAGCCTGCCACTTTCAGCCTCTTCTTCTAGGGAACTTAGCTGTGGCCACCTCAGTTAAGTAGGATAAAATCACTATTACAAAGACCATCTTTAATTTAAAAAAATTTATTTCACACTTCTATACAAATATCCACAGGTAATTTCTAATAATGGAATGATGTAGCATTTTTAGCTGGTATAACAAAAGTCTGAGATAAAAATATACCAGTGATGCGACTTATTTTTTCAAGAACACTGCTAAGACATTCATGTTCTTAGATGAGGGCCACAATCTGATTTTATACTCAGGGGTATTTCTCAAGCTTCTTAGCCCCTGATTAGCCTGGCTTCTGATGCTTCTGAGCCTTTAAGCAAATAAGCTAGGATTCTAAAATATATTAATACCTAATTAATTATGTATTAATATCTAAAGATATTAATACATAATTATTATGTAAGTGTTCCTAAAGTCAGGGTCATAACATACTGAGATTATCTAGTTTAACAGACTCATCTTAGTTAACACTAAAGGTAACTTTTTAGGTGACCACACCTTCCAAGAAGGTAAAAAGTTAGCAGTAAAAATAAGACATTTGACAACTGCCCTCCTAGCAGGTTTTTACCCTATGAGGGGAAAAAGTACCAAGAGGTTTTTGCATAGTTCATAGTACAAGCAATTAACATGCATACTTTTTGAGCAGAATTTTGTTCCACATGGAATACACAACTGTGAACTAAATATTTGTTCTTAAACAGTACCAAGGCTTTAGAATATGGGTAAAAAAGTAAACTCTTTAAATCATTTTCTCAGTTATGTTACAATAACCAATCACTAATAACATGGTTCTACTTTTATCAACATTCAGGTATTCAAGATGATTCAGTAGTCTCAACATGGATCAGCTCAGATCCTGACAGTTAAGGTAAGTAAGGCATCTACAGCCTCCAAGTGCTATACAACAGCTGCAGTAGTCAAGGCCTTCTGCCAACCAGGAAGTCCTTATGAATCTAGAACGAGGTTTCCAAAGGACTTTTCACTTTCTTGCAGTGAGGATAAAATGGTATCTAAAACATTACTTCACTTTGGTGTCCAAATTGTTAAACAGTCCACAGTAATATACAAATCATGTTACAGGACCTGATGTTACAAGCATCAGGAAAAAGAAAGCACCCATACACATCATTTGCATAAATATTTACATTTTAGAAAGCATTGGCACCTTCAATGATTTATTAAAATGCAGTGAAAGCCTCAGGTCTCATAATTTGAAGTTCAAACACAGAAACACAAAAATGAGAACAATGGATTTAAAAATTCAGTAGTCTTCAGCCTACCAGTTAGTCAAAGACAATGATTTATAATAAAAATAAATACAAAAATGACTAAAATATATATATACAGAAAGTACATCTAATATTCAAGCCTTTCTTAAAAAAAAAAAAAAAACAAAACAAAAAACCTGTGTATATTTGTTGTGAGCAAGAATCACACAATCTGATCTTAAAAAAAACAGAGCCCAAAATCAAGCAACATGACCCATTGCACGTGTAATTTAAGATGATGCTTTTTTGTTAAGCCCTAACTACTGCAGCAGGCAAAGGTTATGACTAAAGCAGACTTGCAGGTCTTCAGTTATACTTGAACAAAGTGTGGTAAGGCCACTGTGTGTTTATAAAGCACTGTGCATTGAGGGAACAATGGAGAACTCATCTTGACCTTAATCATGCACGCCTTAAATAACTAGGAAGAGTCAGGAACACAGGAGGATCAAAAGGTCTGCTGTAGTGGTTTTGCTTATTTTGCAGAAAAGACCCCACATCAGCAAAATATTATCTGAAGTGTGGGTTAAATTTAAGGGGGATGAAGAGGCAGTGTGGAAATTAAATAAGGCAAATGAAGTCTGTTGAAGCCATTTTAACTGTGCAAATAAAAGCTTCAATATAAGTAGTAGTATCTACAATCAAATGGTGAATGTGTATAGTGTTCACAGGTCTAACTCCATCAGTATTCCATGAATGAAAACCTTAACCTCTATCTGAACTTTGTGGATAAACAACATTTTTGCCTAAGAATAACTTTCATTTTCATTCCATTTGGTTAACCACTGTTTTGTCTCAAGGTCTTGGCTCTTCCCATCTTTGATCTGTCGCTCCTCTTTTCGAATTCTTACAGCGTGATAGCGGGGGACACTGTCTTCGTACCTGGAACGCCGGAAGAACCCGCACTGCGCACACAAGGAAAACAACAGTTTAGTGTAAGTTGCTGCCAAAGTACTACAGCTCTAGCGTAAATTCTTCCTTCACACAAATATGCAGGTAAGAAAATTGAAAACAAAAGTACGTAGGCCAAAAATGTAGCATATTTAGCTGTAAAAATGTGAGTCAGGAGGTCTGCATTAACTGTTCAGCAGCAGGTAAAGACAAAGGGCATGCTCTGACTATCCATGCTAATCAAATACCTTAAAAAGATTCCCTCCAGTACAAAGCTGTTCATTCATCTAATGAGGACATTTACTGTTACACACAGGAAAGCTGCTTCTCCTGAATCAAAGGTAGGTATGTACTTCAGTGTCTTCCTGTATGATGACACAATTTACCCTTAAGAACCTACAGAAAGATTTCCAGAACATTGAACATTCAAAAAAAAGTTACCCTAAGGGCCTTGGCTTTCAAAGCACCATTTCCACTTCAGTCACCAGAACTAACTACATGTATGCTGTATTAGAAACATGAGTCTTGCTTGCCATGGGAAGGCATCCTGGATGAAACCTGTAACAGCTTATTTGCACTCTGCAGTTTTTTATTCAAAGCCGCTGTAAAAAGTGATTGTGAATATCGAGGCATATACTAAAATTCACTTCCAAAACAAAAGGGAGCTATGGCCTCAATATACAAAGATAATGATTGGTACACACTCAGCTTTACATCCTTATGGATCACAGATCATCCTTATGGATTAAGATTGAGGTTAAGAGACATTGTGCCATCCAGCTGTCATTAGATACTGCTGGGACTAAGAACTTGTTCAAGCAAGCAAGTTTTCTTTCATAGTATTTAGGGTGCTGGATTTCTGGTTCTGTTTGGTCAATGGTTTGGGGGGTTCAAAATTTTAGAACTTACATGGAACTGAATTTAAAAAAAAGTCAGCAAAGACCAAATCTTTAGCCATCTCATAGTTTCATTAAACACTGTTTTGAAATAATTCATTAAGAATTCCTCCCCCCTCCCTTATCCCAAGTGTATTTATGGATACAATGTACATGCATGTAAGTGGAATAAAGGTTGCTGGAAGCGTAAATCATCATGCATCTTGTAACTTCAGCAAAGTGTGTTCCTAGAGAAGTACCTTAGAACTCAAGTAAAACAGATGTTTCCACAGAAATAAATTCTCATGAAAACCCTTCTCCGATGTAAGCAACATGTACAGCATGCACTAAAGGTTAGTAAAGCAAATTTATGTATTTTTGCTGCAGTCTTTTCTTTGCATCTTAACTCTACAGTGTTGATTCCCATCTTGCAAGCTTAAAGACTTACTTGTAATGGTAAAGCATAAATTAAAAAAAAACCAACTGAAGCCCATTGCAACAGATCACCATGTTTTTTAAAAAATAAATAAGAAGCATTTTAGACCAGGGTAAACCTCTGCGTGTTCACATGCACCAAAGCTGAAAATCTATAACAGAAGGAGCAAGCAAGTATGATAGCTTGAAATCCAAAAGTTAATAAAACTTGTGCAGAAAAAGCTTCACAGTTAGCCACTGCAACCACAGCATGTGCCACAGCTAGAAATTAAAAAATATCATCAGTTACCAATTACAGAAGTAGATCAGTACTATGCATCAGAAGTAAGTCTCTCTTTATCAGATGGCTGAGCATGGATCTCAGCCTTGTGATATGTGGCATCATAATGATCTTTCTTATTTCTCTTGAAGAAACCACACTACAAGGAAGCAAGGTATTTAGTCATTTTTTGTGGACTGGAAGAAGTCAAACCTATTAAAACTGACTTAAGTCTGTCAACTGTCTTCCCATTATCCCTTCACAAGCCAAAGAAACAAAAATTAAAAAGTCATCACAAGAACTCAACTGTTTCTAGATGTGAGAACTTCTTGGGCTAACTTGATCTGTACAATAACAGAATAAAATAATCTGATTTATTAACAGAGTAACTTAATATTATATCAGAGACATTTTGATAAATTTGTAGACAATCTGTTTGGGGTTTCTTTAAGAAGAGCTACAATAAAGTATGTCCATAGCGAGTGAAGGTGGCTGTGAAGAGCAGAAAGAACCCTGTTACAGAAACCTGTTTGTGGACTAGTGCACGGGACAGACAAAACCACAGTTACTGCTTTGGCCCCTTCGATACAAGCTTTTGTCTGAAACCAGTGATGTATCTGTCTTTCCAGTACGATGTTTGTCCTTCCTAGAACAGCACAGTCTGTGTCATCAAAACAGCATTTTTCACTGTGTGTGCATGTGAAAAATGTTTGTATTTTCCTGCACAGTAAAACACTAGAACCTAACAGCCCACCCAGTATTCATTCATCAGGAGTATTTACAGGAGCGCTGGCATTTTTACAAAGGTCATTAGAAAAAAGATACTTGGTTTTTTTCTTTTGCAAATACTTAACCATTGGTTTTACATCTTTATTTATTTCTTTAAGGTTTCTAATATAAAAAAGCAATAATAAGAAATTCACTAGCACACATGGCTATGTATTAATACTGTGCTTTTGGTTATTTTCATCTACTATCAGTTTAATGGTATTTCTGATGTTATGAGAACTAAAACATTCTAAATAGCTCACATGAAGTTTTACACCTAACTGCAGAGGCTCCCAATGTCTCTATCCATCTGTATCAAACTATGGCCTCTGAACATTTGTATCAAGTTTCATCTGGAGCTCAAAATACTTATTTTTGAGGATGTGAAAATAGAAAAAAATTATGTAACAAGTCTGCCCGTACAACCATTTTAATTCCAAGTGTTGCAAAACTGAGAAACTGATAATGTGTGATTTGTGCAGTTTTGCCCTATTTTGAGTCCCAAATACTTAATTAGTTTGCTATCTTGTCAGTTATAGACCAGAAAATAAAAAATAACGAGATTTATAAAAGCTTACCTTCCATAGTAAGAATACCAACAGTGCAAGCATGAGTATTCCAGCAAGGATAGCCACTGCAATGATCCACCACGGAACTCCTGTATAAAGGGCTACTGGTTTTGCAGGAAATACAGTAACACGCACCTACGGGACAGAAAATGTGCAGGTGGAAGGAGTATTTTAGAAGGTACATGTTTAATTAGAAAGCTGCAATTTATGTAGTCTTACCTCTCCTCTAACAAGATGTCTTCTATAAAATGCTTTTAAAGAAAAAGTTCCCACTGGTATAATTTCAACATAGTAATGAATTTTTTCAACCCCATTAAAAGGTAAAATTATCAATAATTCAAAACTTAGTTAGAAAGTTAAACTTTTAGCTAGTTTTGTTTTAAATTTGTTTCATTCTTGGTCTTTGGAGATAAGGTAGAACAACCACAACCATAACATGGGGTTGGCATTGAGCACTGAACCTACCTGAGCAACTTCATTTGTGAGTTTAACATTCTTAGCTGCAGCAGGAACACTGATAGAAGCTCTAACCAGAATGTCAAGGTAATTCATTTTTGAGTATTCCTGTTCCAAAATAAAACACGAATATTAGACACAGAACAGGAAAGAACTCTGACCTTTCAAGAAGGGCAGGTAAGAGGACTTACCTCTAAGAAGGTGCTGTTCCACAGCCTGGAACGCAGCACAATAGATGCCTTGCTGTCAAAACCCTTCAGGGGACACTTTATATCCACACAGCGTGCATTCACATTGCAGCTCTGCAAATACAGATTTCTACATGTGAGTAAGATCACATCTTCACAGATTGTTTAAACCTCACCCCAAGATTAAAAATTGGATTATATGCATCATACCTACGTGCAAGAACCACTATCTGTACTGACAGCAATGGGAAAATACAATGAAGATGTTATTACTTGCTTATTTTAAGGTAAGTAACTATGCAGATATTCTTTCCTAGTTCTTCCTCACAGCACATGATCTAAATGTTTGAATTTTAAAAGCATTGATATTTGGATATAAGATAAAAAGAAGGGAAAGAAAGAATTTCTTTCACTCTGCCAAACTCAGAAAAGCCCTCTTTCGAGTGCTGAGGGAGGTATCTGACAAGAATACAGCTATAGCAATATCCTTACCAAGGTCTTGTATTTTCTTTCTGAGAATAAGGAAAATGCCTGGCTGTCCGTAATCTGCTTCTCTGCAACTTCACGCTTTCTTCTTGAGTTATGGGATTCCTACAAGGAAAAAAAGTAAAAAAATTAAAAAGCAGTTTATCATAAGAATCTTTTAATTCATACAAGCAGAGAAGCTAGAGCTCAGGGTTTTCTTCCTCTAAAATCAGCAGATGACTGACAGCATTACATATCCCTACTTACCTACATTTACTGCTAAGAATAAAATTTGAGATTACCAAAAGAAAGGCCAACAGACTGTTTTCTTTAATAGGGCATGGGGAGGTTTAGATTTATAAAGCTTTCAATGCTATTTCCATTTTTACTTGTAGATGAAGGGTATTAATGGTACTCTGTTAAAAGAGTAAGAATGTGCTACGGTCAGTAGATGCAGGTTTTTTAACTGTATACTAATAACACTCACTTCAAGTTATATTAACTAATACAATGATCTGACAAAAACAGGTTTATGTGCATGCAGTTTTAATGGTGGAAAATGAAAACTCCTCCCATATAATATTAAGATTATATGAAGAAGAAAAAAAATTGCAGCTTAAGTTCTCAGAAAAAGATTTTCTAGATAGGCACAATCCAGTCCAGACCTATGAAAATTGCTTTTTATTATATTTGTTGTAAATAAATAAATTTAAGTTCAAGCCCCATGTCTTCAGAAAAAGAACATGGAATGCCCCTAGCCTGGGAAGACGTTTAGTTATTTGTTGTTTTTTGAGCAAAAACTCAGATATTTTTATTACTGAGCAGTTTTCAATAATACTGATGAAATTTGTCAGAAGAGTGAGCAGTTTCATCCTGTATAAGAGCCTATGACAGCAGTGCCCATTGCAAAAACAGTCATCGTGTCATAGCATCTATCCTTTAGCATATCAGCCTCATTAGCTGTTAAGAATTCTCCTGATAGGCTTATTCACAGATAACTGGTCCGGTATGGTGCTTGTGAGTTGCTTAAGATAAAAAGTAACTCCTTCTGGAGGCAAGCTCTCATGCCCTACTCCCCACTTGCTACGGGGTGCTTCCCTGTTGCACCAATTCACCAACAGAAGACAGAGTAACGTACCGCAAGACGCAAACTGTTGATTTCACTCTCGGGCTGACAGGAGATTTTTTCCAAGCCTTTGGAGTCTATTTTCATCAAATAAAGGAGCCATTTGCCATTACTAATTTCTTTTGGCCACTGGATGTCCAGGGAAGCAGTGCCAAATGTTTTCAATGGTCTGCCCAAGTTAGTTACCTGTTAAAATAAACCTTATTTAAACTGCGAAATATTTTTCAGAGGGATTTTCTTCCTGAAAACATTATTGATTTGGACAAGCTTTAAGCGTGCAGCTAACAGGAAAGTTAGATCAGATGAAAGGCAGTCAAAATAGTATGAAGACAAAGCATATACTAAAACTAGCATACTTGGGGAGCAGGGAAATACATAGAAGGATTAGAAACGTGAACTTTTAATGGTTGATTTTTAGAAATTAATCTTCATGTGAAACCACAGTTCAAATTTAGAGTTAACAAATCAGTCAGTTGCGTAACTGAGGCAAACTGCAAGTTTCTGATGAACTCTGACACAGAGAACAAGCTCTTGCTCTTGTAAGTCTGAAAGTTTTTTCCCAACCTCTTTTTTATAAAATTGATAGAATATCAATGCCTGAAGAAGCTTTAGCCCACAGTCAAACTGCATGTTCTGAACAGGAAGTTAGGATTTTTGGGCCAAAGAAAGCAAATTCCATTATAGCAACTTTTTGAAGTATTCATATGCATAAAGCAAGAAGCTGTGCATTTGATTAAAAGTAGCTGTTGGCATCAATTTAAATTACTCACTCTGAATTCATACTCTATGAGGTTTCCAATATCATCTTCAGATTTCATTGCACTCTCACCAATGATGTTACCTCCAAAATATACCTGAGACGGCTTAGCAACTCTGTTCAGGTGGGGGTGGGAAAGGAGAATAATCAGATTTTAATGAGTCTGAAGCACAACTGTCCCCAAACCCCCCAATCTGTCATGCTATCAGCACTTACCCAGTGAGTGATAAAAGCAATTCAAGAACCACTTTAGCACTGGCTGTAATTGGAGTCAAATTAACTTGAGTGCTTGTTCTACAATGAAAAGGAAACAATGGTGTTTATTTTACAAATTTAGTGGGTTTCTCTCTACTATTAAATTACTTCCGTGAATCAAACAAATAAATTCAAAATGTTTACAACTGTATATCAAAGCAAAGTGCAGGTGCACGCACATGAAGAAAACTTACGTTTCCAGCTTCAGGTTAATGTCTAAGTCTGTTGTATCAACATTAACCTTAGTGGTACTTAAGATCAGATAAAAGGTTACCTAAACAAGAAAAACGATAGTGAAATACATGAGCTCTTTGTAAGATGAAATTTTATAGAACATTTCAGTATTAAGTTCTAGAGCTAAAAAGACAGATGCAAATCAAATTTCCGGTTGTGACACATAGGACCTTTGGATGACTGCAGTCAGAACGAGATCTTACAACTAGAGTAAAGTAAGTGCAACTTACATTAGAATTTCTTTTGAAAGGATTTCCAAGTTCACACTCTGCTTGAGAACCATTTTGGTTAGCACCACATGTTAGCTGTTTTTCCTGATTAAACAGAACACATTTACAAGTAAAAATATGCTGGAAATATTTTAAATTTTTCAGTAGTTTTTCTCTTAAAAATACTTACAGGATAACCCCTCATCTCTCTGAATGCAGAGTATGTCAGACTGTCTGGAAAAGTTGCAATTAGTTTAGCTTCATATGCATCTTCACCATCTTTTTGTGGATTTTTTACATCAGATGGATTGTTTGTCACAGTTATTTCCAGGGCAATATCTTTCTGGTCTTTCAGAACAAGCACTGGCATGCCCTTTTCACTACAGAAACAGAATATACAGGGTTCTGTGCATTAGGAAAACAAATGTGTATGCAAGTTTGCTTCTTATGATTGTTTATCCAAATACAATTTCCTCATATTGGGGGAAAATTATAGTAAAACTGTGAACATGCATAGTCATAGGTATTTCCCCCCACACCAGTCTATTTCAATTGACAGTGACAGCAGTGAAGAGGAAGAACAGGATGATAAATTCCCTCAAGTAATCAGGAGTTTATAGTATTTCTGAACCAGCACTTGCATCTGACTCATGTAATGATGAATTTTCTCCAAATCAATCTACTGACTTGCTTTATACTTCTAAAGTATACATGGGTTTGGCTTCTGAGTGTGACACTCACTGCTAAAAATGTCTGACTGCTGGCAGTAAATAAGCATTTGTTTGTTTGTTTGTTTTATCCCTGCTCTAATTTCACTGGCCCTCCAGGAGGCAGGGCTGCAGCAGGGTGCTGGAGCGTGTGTTAAAATTAAATCATCACTGTATTTCTCTGTAACTTCTCTTGGGCTACGAGACCATACTCTCAAATTGTCATACAGTCAAGTTTCATCTACAAAATAATTAACAGTGTCACACAATAAACTACTGCAAGGCTGGTTTAGAATATAATTTCTCCAGGTATTAAATTGGCTTTTTTTTTTTCTTTTAGCTCGCCCCTGCACTCTTGTGGCCACTTAGTATCCATTCAACTCTGAACCACTTTTCTTCTCAAGCTCTTCTCCTCTGCCCTCATTCCTCACCCTGACAAATCAATGCTACTACCAAGGGCTGTGTTTGCCAGACACAGAAAAAAGCTGCCCTCTTTCCCAAAATCCTCTCCTAAAAGTTCTTTTAAGGACTTGGTAATAATTTGAACTTTAGAAGTGCATGAATCGAGACTTACAGTGGTAAATAAGTAAACCTGTCTTCATTTCCCTCTCTCGTACAAAACCGGTACTGAAGTTTAAGGTTGCTGTGACATTCATTGTCTTCTCCACATCCTTCTTTTAAGAACTCCACCTAAATAAAACCAAACCAATTTTACCACCTGACACACAATAGTAGCTTAAAATCAGATTCCTGAAACACACTGAATAAAGCATCTACATGGAACTCACAAGGCACTTTCCTGGACAGAGTTCAGATTTTAATCTGACTTAATTCTTGCCTGTTGAGTTTTGCTTTTTTGAAATGCAGCCCTTGATGCTGGTAGTTTAGAACTTTAAATGTGACTAAAAAGCAGAGTTGGATAATTCTAAATGAGAGGTACCCTTATTATGACAAAATACATCTTTAAGTCTGATTCTCCAATAAGCATTGAGGAAATGAGAATTTTTAATGGAGATATTCCCTCTCTTCTATGTCACTGCTGCAGTCATTGCTCAAATGCCATTTCAGCATCCTAACAGTGGAAGAATTAAGAGTGCACATTATCTTGTTATGTTGGACAAATGTTCCCAAGAGGAGACAATGAATTTCTATTTGTAATCAAAAGTACATTACCTCCTAAACTTATTGGGGAGAGGGAGGAAACTAAGGAGCTGTACCATCTTCACTTTTGTCGCAGAAGAACACCACCGCACATAGTTTGTAACATGTTGTAACAAGTTCAGAACAAAATATAAAATAATAATCCAATAGTTACATGTCCAGTGCCACCCCAGTTATTTCCTTTAGACATAATTTCATTTTCTACAGTCTTTAAAACTAAGTTACTTGTAGAAGTACAGATTTTTTGAGTATGTGATATCAAAGGCTTACTTTTGTGGTCTGTGTTTCAGATTCATTTGAATTTAGAATTGGTATAAGATCTGGAAGTGCACTCTCTTTTCTCTTGGATGGTGACTCCAGGCCAGTAATTTTAACACTGACTGATATTGGAATGGGACGTAGCTTATCTTTAATTTTTTCCTGTTAAAATATTTTAAATTCCATCATTAGTGTACAGTGCAGATAAGAAAAAACAACACAAAGAGCTTTTGTACTGTATATAAATTCAGCATTTTCTAAACATACAGGAACACAAAGAGCCCAGTGCTATTGTCCTTTTTTTCCTCTGGTTTCCCAATCTGACAGTTCATCTCACCATTAAGAAATCCTTTCAACCACGGACAGTAATTCAGGCAGGTGCAATCACACAGCTATAGTAAAATAACACACTGGAACAGGTTTGCGTAACACGGTCTAATAAAAGGTGTCCCAGCCCCTGGCATGGGAGTTGGAATTAGATGATCCTTAAGGTCCCTTTCAACCCAAACCATTCTTTGATTCTATTCTATTCATAAATTAAAGTTCTTTAATCTGCTGTGGTGAAAAGCAACCTTGGAGGCTGACTCATTCCTGCTGAGACATGGAGAGGGAATCTGTTTAGCCTCTGGAGCAATACCACCTCTAGGAGCCACTACAGCAGCCAAGTCAAGAGAGCACATACCAAGCTTTCTTGCCCTGCCCATTTGTCCACTCCAAAAACCCATGGGTTAAAATTCTTTTCCTGAACAGTCACACTATAAAAATCTGTAACAATTATTTCTGTTGGAAGCAGCTCTCCGTTTTTGGCACTTAGTTGCTATCTATTGTTCTAAATTAGTTCAGCTCTACTGACCTCCAGAGTGTGCTGCAGTGGCTACAGTTTTCATCCATATTTTGCAAGAAAGGCAACAGGAGGAAGCAGCATGTGTGCAGAGAACAGTAAACTATGGTGGGTTTCTATTTTTGAAGTTTTATATTGCATATGACTTTGAAATTAAGTACAAAATTATATACAAGTTCCTTCCATGAGGCTGCCAAAAAAGAGTGGATCTAAATGAAGTGGACCTAAATGAAAGACAAATAAAATACTCTCCCTTACCTGCAGTATAAGCTTTGTAGTGACACACTCCCATGAGTTCTGTCCCCTGAGGGTTGTACTTGCAGTGAACTGATCAGAGGAGTGGTCATTGAAGCGCACCCTGGAGGGCAGGCCCAGCTGCCGCCTCTCATTTTCCACTTCAAATGTGTAATTGATCTCTATGTGAAAAAATAAAGTAGGTCACTATAAAAAAAAAATTATTGCCATTTTAAAAAGAACTTTAATTTCACAAGATATGATCTTAAGCATTATACTAGAAGACTGTTCCAGACTTCCAGACAGTGCTGGGCTCACAAACTGTTTTCAGTCATTAAAAAAATTTTCTCCATGTCAGTTTTGTCCTGTCACAGTTGAGGGCCAGGTACCCCGTGTGTGAATCTAAAGAAAATTTCTAAACCAAATCCTATTATTCCCTAAAGAAACCTTTCCCTTGGGCATGGGGGCTGGCTGGGGGAGCTGCAATTGCTGTATGGAGCCAGCAGAGGGCTGAGCTACCCACTGTAAATACCCCGACCAGAGCCAGCAGGATTCTGAGGTCAAGATACACTGGAAATTAACACTGAAAGCAGAAGTATGACTAGAGCTGTCCACTTGTGTGCTGAGGTATGCTTTCCTAGATCTGAACTTCGTGCATCTTTCAATGATTGCTTCATTGAGCTAATTCAGGGCTGCACAGATGGAAACAGCACTGAGCATGCCAAAGCACTGAGAGCTGCTTCAAACACTTCACCTGCTACAGGACAAGCACTCCTTCAGACACAGCCTTTGGATTTTACAAGTAACTGAGAAATTCAAGACAACCCAGGAGAAAAAGGGTCATTGGCCTGAAGTTCTTCTCATTTTCTCTCAAAATCCCACACAGTTCTTCAAGAGGTAGTAACAGCAGCATTGTAACAAGTGCTTTACATCTTTATGGCATAGTCTTCCAGTCTTCTCCTATTAATGCAGACTTTTTTATTTCAGTTAATGATTTCCACAAAACCATTTTCATGAATACAGGGCAGGTTCATAGGGTAGGCCTCCAATAAGAAATAATGCTCACTAAGGATGTATAAAATTGACCTTAAAAAAGGTTTAGGATTCTCTAAAGCAGCAAGAACCTAGAAAGGCAAAATGGTTTGGGTCTCTATAGAAGCCATTTGCTTACTGGCAGTTGTTTTACTTAGAAAGCTTTAGTCTGTCATCCACAGAACAGCTTAACACACCAGCATGGCTCTAAATACAGACTGTGCAACAGCTGAGCTTAGCACTGAGTCACATTTTAAATTTGTCAGTCACTGTCTGAGATGACTCACTATAATTTGAGTAATATGCTTCCATGATGAACTCTAGAGAGAAAAAAAAATAAAAAAAAAACCATGTGACAAACAGATCAAAAATACTTATCTTCAGAACTTACTTATTCTTGGATTTAAATCTCTGGGGTTTGCAGAATATTTAAAACATGCTTTCACATCCATCCTGCAAAAGTGCCAAGAAATTAGTATTAACTTTTATTAAGGCATGGTCCAACAGAATGAAAAGTTTCAACTGATCAGTCATATGACCGTGGTATTTACTGCTTACTAGACTAAATTATAAAACAAGAAAAAATGGTTAATAAACAGCTAAGTATTTGCTCTTATTTGTCTACTCAAGACAAAGCTGTTCAAGCCAAGATACTTGTGTTATAAGTCTGAAGAGGCAAGGTGACATTAATTTTCAAAAATGAACGTTATGAGAAGGACATATTCCATACCTTGTCTTTAGCACAGTAGCCTGAAGAAATTCAGGAAAACAAAATGAACATATGCAGATACATTTGCTAACCTGCATGACTCTCATATCCCTTCACTTAAACATGATCACTGAATGAATTTTGACAGTAGAAAGCTCAATACACCAAGGCCGCTGATAGAGTAATTTCTCTTTTCATTTACCTGATTTCACCATGGTCCTCAGGGTTCTTTTTCTTTAGATCAATTCTATCAGGCTGTACTGTAATGTTTCTTCTAATGCTTATCACAGGCCGAGATCTCCATTTGGTGGAAAAACAGGGAATAAAAAGAAGATGTAAAAAGATAACTCACTTCTGTTAAGATTAATGATATAATTAATGTCAATAACAGATTCCCTCCACCCCTGCATTGATTTGCAACAAAGACATTCCAAGAAACACAGAGTTTGGCTTTGACACTGGTTAGAAAAAACCTGAAAACTATTAAAAGCTAAGCAAAGGTCACTGAGAACAACTACAGATCCTGAGTGGGAAGCAGGCTACACTAATGTGATGCTGTTGCTGTCTTTCTGTACATTTACGAAAAACAGAAAATTCAGTGGGAGTTTCTACCATCAGTAGTAATACAGCCCCTGGGAACAACTATAGGTACTACAGTTCATTCAGGTTCATGTTCACAAGAGCTTTAATTTGGAGCCTGGTGGCTGTGGGAAATGGTATTTCCTGCTTCCTCTGCATGTAGGCTGTAACCATACTTCTGCCTGACAACTTGTCTTTTTTCTGGAAGGGAGAAGACATTTCACATGAACAAACGAATGAGGTGATCCTGTTCTCACTAAAGCATCGAGACATTGTTTAAAATAGCTGGTAAGCCACCTGCTCCACTTAACTGGGCCACTCCTTTCACTCACTCTTTGTCACCATAAGAGGTTTTTGTTCTCACCTTGGTAAAAGTTTTTGTTCTGCCTTTATCAGCAAAAGATTAGAGCTCCTTCTGAGAAAGCAGAATGTTAATCTGACCAAGTCCTCTACCACTTACTCTGTTCTCTTCCACAAGCCACGTGAGTTGCTTTTCTCAGGCGCTGTTCCAGTGTACTTAAGAACATTACTATTATGTGCACAGCTACTATACACCTTAGAGATGGGAGCATACATTGTAGGAAGGGCTGTTCTGCCTGAAAAGTAAAGTTGTTTGTCCCAAAGCCCTGGTGTAATTAAGATTCCATATATAATACCTGTACACATTTACAGAATCTGACAGGGAACCAACAGCAACATCAGGGTAGGAATTTTTATCCAGGTCCATATTTCCAGCAATAGAGTAACCAAAGAAATTGGTGTTTGTTTTTTCACCATCAAGAATCTAAAAAGCAAACAGATTGAAGAAATTCAGACATTTAAAAGCAATAATGGTAAAATAAGTAACAACTGAACATAATTGTCTTACAGTCAGAGACAAAAGAGGAAAAGAGATACAATGAAGTAGGACCTGTGAAATAGGACCTCTGTGTTCAGTTCAGCTAAAGGATACTGAAGTGCCAGGATGATTTGCTCTTCTTCCAAGAAGTTACTCGGCAATAGCAGTGAGTACCAGAAATTACCGATCTGCGGAGAGCTTAGTTCATGTTTATTTACAGTATTTATGGACCACAAACACTTGAAACGGAAGTATTCTATCAAGTATTCAAGCAGTATTCTAGGGAGTATAATGATGTTCCATTCCCACTCTGCAAACAGGACACAGTGACCCTCAAAGCAAAACAAAAAAAACCCAACAACAACCAACCAACCATTTTTAAGAAGGAAGTGAAACAGCAGTAATGAAAGAGAAAACAAAGAAACAAATTGTTTTCAAAGCACCAGATTTGTTTTTTAAAAACCCACAATTTATTTATCTATACATATTTTTCTTTCTGCACATATTATTGGTGCCAATGGATGGCCCAAGAAATAAAAAAATATATTAATATCAAGAATTCCTAATCTTTCCTGTCAGAAGTGCAATCTTTAAAGGGCCCTGCGACTTTCCTGCATACCCAGTACCCCAGTAACAGCAATGGGTAATGGAAGATGTGTAATAGCCCTGACATTCCTTTAATTTTGTTCAAGAATAATTATATAGTAAAGGTCATTTCATTACCTGTGCTGGTTTCATATTTATTCCATTCTTGGATCCATGATAAATGTATACTTTGCCAAAACCATCATACGGAGCCCCTACTGCAATATCTGGTGAAAATAAGTTACAACATCTAAAATCATTCTTGCTCTCTCTGCAGCATGCAATCAAAGGGTAAGATGTTACAAGTCTGGAGTTGGCCAAACAATCTCACACATTTTTATTGTCATTGTTTTCATTTACCTGGGTATCCGTCCTGGTTAATGTCCCCAACATTTTCTACTGCAAGTCCAAACATGGAGTCAGTGGTTCCGTTTAAGCGAAGAGGTTTCACCCCTGCCCATTTGCCTTGGCGGTTCATGTAGATGTACACGGCACCCCCGATGTCCCCACTTCTGTCAAAGTACTGCGGGGCCCCAACAACGATGTCCTGCCAGCTTAGGATGAAAAGGGAAAAAAAAAGGCAATGCTTTTGTAGGAGAACTCTGAAGAATAATTGCTAAGACTGTGAGCTCAAGATCAGCTGCCCAGAGAGTGGCTGAACAAAGACTAAAATGTGCATTAAACTGGTTTGGCATCAACAGCCCCACTGACACTGCAAGCTGGTTTATTCCCTTGATGGCATACAAGGACCTTCTATGGTCTTCTTGGGGTATGAGACTGGTTTCTTTTTTCTCTGTTTACAATAATTGTTTAAATAAAACTCTTTATTAGAAAGGTAGACTCCATCCTGATTGATTCTCAAGATGCTCACCATTTCCTCCAGGAAAACATGGAAGGTGGGCTTTGTCATTCCTTATATTTCTAATGTGAAAAATCAAAGCAGAAATAAACAAGATTGCTATACCAGCAGCAGGAGTTAATCACAGCCATACCCATCACTGTTGAGGTCCACAACAGCAACATCGTAGCCAAAAGAGGAGGCCAGCCCTTCTCCTTCAAACATGTGCTCCAAGGAAAGTGCCCTCTGATTTTTTTCTTTTTTTAGTAAAACTACTGCTCCGCTGTGGTTTGCTCTTGGGGCACCAGACACAAAAGTCATCTCATCTTGGGAGACAATTCCTTTACCAGAGTCCAAAGAGAAACCTTTAGCAGAGAAAGAAATAAAGTATAAATTAACTAAGTAACAGCTTGCATCTTAATATGAAAAAATAAACATTTCCCCAGCTATATTAAAGTGGTATATGGAATACAAGTTTTGTCTACAACACAGTGTGCTATGGCTGGGAATTCTCCGTTTTTGTTTGCACTGGTGGATGTGTATTTGCAACTCAGCACTTTTTTACATTCCTACAAACGCTCCTCCATACATTACAGTGAGCGTTTCCCCACAAAACACAGTACTTCATTGCTCATTTGGACCTGCTTTTCACAGACCCCAAACACAGGATACATACAGCTTAGACACAATCACAGCTTCACCACTTGAATATAGCTTGAGTACTTCACCTCTGACAAAATTATCAGAAAACCTCCTAAGTCAAGTCAGTATCGTCCCATTACAAACATGCAAATTGTTCTGCACAAGCATTCTCATATGAATGACGTATGCAGTATTTGAGAATCAGCTTACACAGTAATGGTGAAATGGGCAATTTTAAGTTCATGCAGCCCTAAAAATTACATGTTCAAATTAAATTTTTCTTACATTTTAAAATATGAAAAATCAAGTTAAAAGACTATACTGCATGTACCAATATAGCCAGTGAAGGCTGAAGTAGAAAAATGCCCACTTTGCAAGGAAGGAAGACACCAGCCAGATGGAAGTCTCCCTCTGAAACACTTCACCACTACTATGGAAATTCTCAATTACAGCAATTCACAATGAGACAGTTCCAGAAAAAACTGAGGGAGTCCCAGCTGTGGGAAAGATGAGAAGGTTCAGAGAAATGCATGACAAATCAGCGTTTCTCTCAAGCCTTGTTACTTTGCTGTCTCCCCTTTATCTGAATCCTGTTTTTTTCATGCTTTACTTATATTTGATATGAGAGAGGATAGAGGGGAGAGGATCATGACAAAGGTCTGGAGATTATGTCTGACCAGATGCTGCCACCTCAAGTGGTCACAAACCTAAGTAGCTATTCATCATTACATCCACTGACTTGTCCACCTGTATGCTGGGAGGCAATGTTTTGTACACAAACTGATCTGGATGAGTATCAGATACAGCTGTCAAAAATAGAAGACCTATAAATATGAGTGAAAGATTGAAGAGAAAAAAAATAGTAGTTAAGCAAAGCACCTATAACCACATTTGCTTAAGGTGTAAACAGACAGAACAGTAATGGCTGGGATGAGCTGGCTTGCTTGGAAGTGGTTCTGATTATTACAAATCAAGGCAGCACCTACATTTAGGAGATAAATGCATTGGTTATGCAACTGGAAAAAGATTATATGACTGTTCACAGCAAAAGGCATCGGCCTCCACAGCACTCCTCAATTCTTATTCCATCAGAAGATGCTATCAGTTTGTCTAATCTAAGCTCTTAGGATGATTTTTCTAGTTTCCTTTACACCCAGTAATTACTGCTGATATTTAATAGAAGTTTGTTCTCTTTCTCCTAACATATATGCAGCTCTAAGTTTGCTCTCTTCTTGACTTGCTTTTTTACTTTTTACATTAGCAATGCCCTTCCCATCTATTCAGCTTTCCATCACTCACACAGAAATTCAGGTCTCAGGTTACCAAAACTCTGTTTGTTGCATATGCCAAAAGCAGTGGATCAACACACCACAGAAATCTGCACTGGAACAGAAGGATTCTTTACACTTAATGCCTTTCCAAAAATGCAGCATAGCCTTTTCAGTGTATCTCACTGGTGTACAGAAAGGTCACTGGCCTAAGGACATATTCCTGCTTTCCTGACTGCACAAAGAGCAAGAGATTCACCTCCTGCAACACACACAGTAAAATATAAACACTACTTATATTATGGCATTTTAAAGGTCTGTTAAAAGCCACTGGAGTTTTAAAAGCATAAAGGATTGAAGAATTGCACATACCTACCAGGAGAGAAAATCTGCAGCCTTAACAGTTACATCCAGAAACTCAAATTCTGATAAACTTTCGGATACTACACAGCAGAGACTGTACAACTAAGGACTACAGACCTATTCATTGTACTGACCCATCACAGTGATTATAATCATTCCTGGAGATTCCATAGGCCCTTGGCACAGCTCTTGAATCTCACATTACAACAGCAGCTCTTCTAGGTACCTCAGCAGTATCATCTTACACTTCAAACTGGCCCATAAATGTGGAGGGAGGCTGTGAATTATCCCAAAGAGTTAACTTGTTTTACAGGGGCCACAATGGAACATCTGCTCCCACTTCAGATCATCACACCAGGCTGGGATCACAAATGTTTTAAGAGACCTAAAAAGATTTACCATATGTGCTTAATCCTACCTAAGTAACTGTTAGCTGGAACAGGAACTAGATTCTTATCCTGGCGGCTCTCATCACCAACTTCGTAAGGCCCATCATCAAAGATACCCAGATCATAAAATGTCTGATTCTTTTGCTCTGCACGAACCACCCCTGAAAAAATGAAATGATAAAATAAAAACAAACAAATGGTGAGAAAAATAACAAATAAATGTTCCCAACTTATATTAATTATGATGAATGACACAGTGACTGCTGTTAAAATGGGACAAACACAGAATAGTGCACTGGGTTAGTGTTTTGTCTCTGTGTGCCAGAAGCTCACACTGCTCTACAAAGAAGTCATACAATGATCTGGAAAACATGGGATACTAAGGAAATTCTCAAAAAAAACCCCATTGAACTGGTTTGGTCATAAACCTCCTTCATCCTGTATTTCTTAGCCTTATAAAGCTTCACTTAAAAAGGAGGTAAAAGTACACAGGAATTTAAAAAAATACATTTCATTATGACAAACACCATCATTATACTTAGAAACAGTATTTAAGAAGAAAAAAGCTATTGTTAAATAAAAAGTGTGCTTCCCTTTTATCAATTGGCATAATTAAGGCTTTGGCAAGCACAAACATGCTTTTCCATTACACAGGAAAACAAACATGTTTTTCCATTACACTTAGGACTGTACTAGCATTTCTCTGCAATTAAAGTAAAATGGTGTCTGCACTCAGTATGCTGTTTCAGGTCAGTCAGATTTTGTTGACAGATACATGGAAGATTAAGTTTTCACTAAAGTACACCTTGTGCCAGAGCTTAACACACCGATTTTGCACGGTTCATACACCAGGCACAGGTGTACGAGGTGGAAAAATGCAGTGCTTGGAGGATCAGATGTTCTCAAGAGGAAAGTATTTACAGCTGTTGGTGTAATGAAGTGTGATGGGAAAAATCACTTCTAGAGACTGAACTGGGCATTTAGATGCTTCTGAATATAAACTAACAAAGAATATCAAGGGTTTTTTTCCCTTATGTTTTGAAGAATCTCCTAGATGACACAGAGTACTTGGCTCTTAGATTATCCATGAAATTTTACACGGACATGCATGGATTTAGATATGAATATATGTAGTATTGCTGTTACCTTCCTGCAACCCTTCAGTATTTATTTTGGAATGTACTGGTCTCCACAAACTTCACAAAGAATAAAGGAGAGAATATTGCAGAATAAACAAAGAGTTCAGCAGCTATCTAACATTTGCTCAAATGCAGAAAAAGAGCTGGTCGAGTAACTCATTCAAATTTAGTAGTTTGTTCCTGTTTGGAAGTATCCAAGTAAGCCCTCAATCCCACCGTAAGATTAAGACTAATAAGGGGAAAATCTGCTGCACATATGTGCAAAGTTCCATTATTCATAAATACACACAAAGATATTTAAAGAAATTTCAGTAAATGTTGATACAGAAGCATAGCATTTTGTAAAAACAGAGTAAAATCATTACATCCCTATTATCTCCTCTCCCCTTAAAAACAATTAAAATTCTGGATGCAACCTTTGAGACCAATCTCAGAGGAAATGGGAAGGGTAGGCAGGAAGGAAACCAAATCATACCTTTCCAGTTGTAAGTGCCTGGGGCACCAAACACAATATAATGATAGTCTCTAGTAAAAGTAGCAGCAACACCTTGCTGACAGGAACCAAACTTCTCATGGCCTCTTAAACGACCATCACAAAAACTCCACACTCCATTATCCATATCATCCTTAATAGTGAGGTCCTGGCTCAGCACATAGCACCTTCCAATGATATCCCGGGTTTCCTGCACTGTGTTTACATACTGCCTTTTCTCATAGCGATGTGCACACGTCTGCAAGACAGAAGAAACAACGTGTGATGTGTCTGTGTGTCACACACGGGTCAGCACAGAAGGCAGCACTCATCGAGCAGTGCAGTCCCTCCTGCTACCAACGCTGCAGGCACCCTGCAGACACACCTAAGTGCAGAATGCAATGTTTCCTACAGGCAACACGTGGGAAAGGTTGGGCACCTACAGATACAGGGCAAAGCAGTCTGCCTCATGGTCAAGGAAGGCCACAGGGTTAAATCCCTAAAGCCCTTCCTGATACTAAATGCCTCTCTTTCAAGAAGTAAGGAGAAAACCAACCTCTCTCTCAAAGAAAGAAGTGGCTGTTTCCCAACAGCTCTCACAGGACTGACACACTTGTGCAGGACACAAGAAGCTGGTTCAACGACCATCGACCCAAGACTATTCAGAACTTGCCCATTACAGAAAAGTGCCCCTAAGCAGAGGCTGAAAGCTTCTCCAGTGGAGGGAAGTTGCTCCTACTTCCCCTGTTGGATGTTCCACTTACAGGGTAAATGTCACTGTGGCAGAGCACTAAACACATCCTGTTCCTTATTCTTTCAGACTATCCCCTGGGATAAGAATTTTCATCAAATATTTAACACAAAGGATGAACAGCCACTGGCTAAGCAGTGTGACCACCAAACCATTGTAAAAAATGTGAACAATCAAATGCCTTTGCCAGCAGTGTTTCTGGAAGACGCGGATGTAGCAGGTTGTGTGAAGAGCACAGCAAAGTTTGTCTCAGCTGACAATCCTGTTCTATGGTTCCTATCAAGGCCTAAATGTTATGCAAACACCCAGCTGCTCCACATTAGAGCACTGTAGTACTGTCCTGCTGCAGTGACCTCCAGGCTGCTCACACCTCATCTGAGAAGTGCATTCCCCATTTACCACGAAAAGACAAGATAGCATTAGTTGGTGGCCGATTATTCAGTGAACAGGACTGCTTCCATGTGTTCCTTCCCATGTTGGGCTCTGAGGCAGACCAAAGCTAGTTATTACTGCCTCCAAATGCTTAAATAACCAGGTTCACATCCTGAATCCCTGCCCCCACGTTTGGAAGCAGTGACATTAACCTCCAATTAGATGAGGAAGCTTCACTGCACACCTGTTTTATCTGGTATCCTGCAGCACCACTAGAGGTTTTTATTTAACTGAGAATGTTACTTTTTAAACTCTTTCTCTCATAACTCCCAAAAACCTTTTCTGTTTAATATAAAATAAAAAGTATCAATGCATTGTATAAAATAAAGAATAGCACGTAGTCTTACTGCAGTGCAATCTAGTGCAGTGCAATGACCACATTAATTCACAGGAGCTACTCGGTGGAAGTCCCTGATAAAAGCTGAAGTGAGGCTCATCATCTTGGAAAACAGGCTGGTGATAACCTGCTACTTCAACAGCCTTATCCACTATTCTTCCCTATTTCTGCAGCTAGTAGTATTTAAAAGAAAAAATGTGGATATGACCAAAAAAAAAAGTGTACCCCTTGAAAATAAACTGTCCGTCCTAGATTGTTAAAAAGGTTATAAAGAGAAGCTAACTCATACAAAAATAATGTAAAGCTCTTACAACCTCAAATGCCTTACTTTCCTATGGAGACATTTAAGTCCTTACCTACAAGAAATCAAAGGAGTAAACTTAGGCAAGTTCCCTTTCAGAAAGCTGCACAGAAACACAGACCATTCAGAACATGTACTGGAGACCCCAGACGTTTTTGCAAGTCAGTCCTTTAGCACTTACCACTACATTTCCTCCTGGCCCCTGACTCTGAACAGTTACACCCATCCATTGGTCTTCTTTACTCTCCATCTTTGGGTCAGCTGCAAAGTACCATAAAACAGCTTGAAATATTAACAGTTCACTACTTTTTTTTTCTGGGTTTTTTTTGGGTTTTTTTGGTTTTGGTTTTTTGTTTGTTTTTTCTTGAAGCCCATGTCAGGAGAGACTCTTCATACAGAACTTCATACAGACAGTCTGCAGGTGGCAGTGTCTGTACATGTTATCACTAACAGCATCCATTTTATTAAACTTCTAGCCTATTACTTCATGTTACACCAATTTACAAAACAGTAAGAATCTACCAAGATTTAAGCATCTTGTAGTAACTTAGCAATTAAGCTACAACTTACTGTGATGCAAAAAGTAGTTATGTATAAATCTCTAGAAGAAACTGCCTGATACACTGACTCAGGAAAGGACATCAAACAAGAACAATCAGTCAACTGTTTCAATTCAAAACAAAAGCACTGAAAAACTTACTCTCCTCATCAAATTTGACACGCAGGCAATTTGTATTTGGAGATGCAATGTCACAGCTGTACAGCCCTCCTGTTCTGTTGGCTTGTTGGGCTGGAAAGGCCTTTTCCCGAGGAGCTCCAACCAGCAATCTGCAGGGAAAACAAAATAATTTAAAGGAATATGTAGAAGGAATATTAGAAAAGAGAAAGGCAACAGAATCAGGAGGTGTTTTCACCATGTTGCTAGAGGTTTGACACGTCAACATTTGAAGGTGGATGAAAAACTACACCACAGCACTGCTCTTTTAAGAAGAGAAAAGCAGGAGAGGGGAAGGAGAGAAGCTGTATAGCAGTAATGCAGATTACAATTATTAGACCTGCAAGCCAGTACCTGTATTGCTATTCCTGTTATCATTGTTGCAATATTCACTGAGAGTAGTTGATAAAAATTAAGTGTCTGGCAGTTTTGGGAAAGTCATCTTTTTATCAGGGCATCAAGTGGGGTATTTTTTGCCTTACCAGAAAAATGTACCATTTAAAAGGTACACTTGAAAACTGAAAATTCTATTATAAAAGCCAGGTTACTTAATTTAAAAATAAAAAGTGGACACAGAACTCCAGAAGTATGACATGAACCATGCATCAGTGTGAATTTCAGCATGACTGCAGTAATACAAACGAATCAGCTCATATACTGAGCTGTGCTACGTGCCCAGCAGAGTCCTTCCAGATAGAGGACACATTCCAGTCATTACTCTGTGGCTACTTACTCAGCTGTGATTTAATAACAGAATTTTAATCAAGTTTGAGCTCATTATGCCAAAACCAGGTTAGCTTTTTCTGCAGCTATGCATGTTCCATTTTAGCTTTCTCATTGGCAAGCAAAGTCTCTTTCTGCAGGTCAGAGGTAGGGGTAGAGTGAGGGGATGCTCTTCCAGCTATCACCATCTCCTTATATTGGCAGATGAAACACAGACACTTAAAACCTAGGAACTTTTCCTCTGCAAATGAAGAGTGACAAAAGCAAATTCTTAATATCTCTTCACCCATGCTCACAGTATGATTCATTTTATTCACTGGGACTTCTCCCTGAAGGTTTGTGGACATGGTCTACTGTAACTACTTTCAATTAGGTTTGACTGTCCAAAATCATGTTCCAGAATGCATATTCAGAAAACAAAACAACATCCCAATGTCAAGAATTTAGAGTGGGAGACGACAACCCAAGATACTTCAACACACAGACAATTTTACTCATTTTTCTATCCCCATGCTAAATTTGCCTTGTTACTCTACAAAAAACAGAAGCTCAGCCATACAGTATACTGAACATAAACATCTCTGAGCATCAGTTCCTGTCAGAGACTTAGCTTTTTATTACTTGAGTTATGACTTAGTATCTAATGTGTTCCATGAGTCCAGTGTCACAGAAAAGGAGGCAATTGATATTCGTCATGTAAATTACAGAAACAGATTATTCTAACTGTTAACTTGAATCCTGATTTTCCCCAGACATCTTGTTCAATACATACTATAACCTAACTGGGTTTTTCCTGGGCCAGTCAGACTACACAGGTGTTAATCTACAGAAATGTAACATAATAACCATTAATATAATTTAATTTAAAATGAACATCTATCAAGTGACAGTGTTGGGGGGGGTAAATCTGAATTCTCTCATACTCTGGCATAAAACTACAGTGTTTGGTTTTTAGCTCTAGTTATAATTCAAAAGTGAAATTCTGATTTTTAACCAAATGAATCAGTCCAGTTGCTCTATCGATTAGAATTATTTTAATTATTGATTTCTCTTAATTACTTCTTGAAGATACGCAATAGTAACTGAAGTCCCACTGCCAATTATGAGCATCTGCTGACTTACAGGAACAGATTTACTCCCTTACAGCCCCAGATTCATAGCCAAATGAAAGATAATCCCCTAAGATTAGAGCTCCAGGACTGTTGTACAATGTTTTAACTTAGCATCCTTACTGAGAGGCAGGCTCAGGGGGTCTGCCTGCCCTGCAGACACACCAGTGACCCTGGCTGTACCTGTGTGTGAGAGCAGCTGTAACACACCAGGGAGAGCCAGCCCCTGCTCTCCAGACAGGGACCAGCAGAGCAGCAAATCCCTCCATGGGACCCTAGGGCACAGCTACACCCACCCTACCGCACTGCAGTGTTACATTACACCCGAACACAACAGCTGAGGAAAGAAAAGCTCCATTTCAACACTTATGCCAAGTACTACTCAACTCTCAGAAAAGGTATCAAGACATCTTACTGACTTTATCTACATCTGGAGCAGACCTTTAGATAAGTGTTTGTAGAAAACGTGCTTCATAAACCCACACATCTCCAAGAAGCAGAAGAAGGCGAGAACTCACTGCCCACACTCAGGTAGGCACCATGTAACTACAGGTCTGACTCCAGATGCACAAACAGTCTGTGAACTGTAGGTGTGGCTGCATTTAGAAGAACCAGTCAGATTCTGGAACAGCAGGATTTATTGAATGCAACATACCACGTTCCTCTGGACTGAGGGTGAGCATGCATTAACTGCAGAGGAGCTACATACAGCACTAGCAGTGCCATTGCAATGACAAGCTTAATATCAACACTCAGCACAGCTGAGGACACAAGGCTTACCACACGGTGCCCCTACTGGGGGGGGCTCGGAGAACAAACCTGTCCCTCTGTCCCTGCAATTTCGCTCGAATTCTCCTCCCCCACTGGATTCAGAAGCGAGGTACTTTTGTATCTTGTTCACTGTTACCATGCTAAGTGCTGTGGGTGGGACTGCAGCCAAATCTTCCGTTCTTTGTGGGCATATTTGCAGAATATGTCTTGGTAGGAAGTGTACTTGGTTAGCAGAAAACGTTTCTGGGTATCAGGCAGAAGAAGGAGACCATGTGGCCTGTGCCTCACCTGACATTCCCACCCCCAATGCCACAGCAACACAAACCACAAGCCCTCCAGCTGACTTCCACAGCTGCACCTAGAGGCACCATGGCATATTGAGCTTTGCATTTTCTTCACTACTTTATGCTTTTAACAACCAGTATTCAGCAAGAACAGTTAGGCGAACACTGAGAAGAAAGGGTGTAACTTTATTTAATCAGATATGGCCCAAAAGAGTCATTAAAGTCCAAAGTAAAATGCACGAGCTTTCCATTTCAACACATACTACAGAATATTAAGCAGTAGGGTGCAGATTTTAAAAACCTCCCTGCTTTAATTGGGAATTCTTTAAATGTTTAGTAGGTAGCTGTGGCTCCTTCTCAGCTAATGAAAACAACAGTGAGAACTGGGAGTGGTTTCTGCTCACAGCTATTTGAACTCCCTCCAATACTGCTCATGAAACTATCTTGGTTGCTTCCAAAAGGAAAGTCAAAGTTAAGATGCGAAAACCGTATCAAAAGAAATTCAGATATCGTCCCACCTCCTGGAAGTATTCCCTCACTCCACAGCGAAATTCTTTTCTTCACTTACAGCCTAGAACTATCCAAGGGTAACATATGATTTTCGCAACATACTTCAGAGAAGAAAAATTATCACCAATTCATTACAGTTCTATTCTGGAAAAAACTCTCAAGAGAAATTAAATAAAAGGAGGGAGAAGATCTTCAATGTTTTTTAGAGTAAATATCCTGTTCATCAAAGTAAGAGGCTTCCACTGAGTAAATTACATTTTGATTTAAACAAATACAAAAAATAGCACAGTCTGCACCGAACTCAGATACTCTGCTATCTCCCAAAGTTTTCTTCATTCCTTAAATTCTTTCCTTTTCCATGGTATCCTACCCAAACAAGGCACCACATCTTTGCCAGCCTTTCTTTAAAAGTAAAAGCAAACACATCTGTAGTGCCTGCTCTGAGCCTTAACAGACTGGAGTAGAAATCATGAAAGTGTCTCCTGGGTAAGAAACCACTAACCACTTCCACATAGAGGTGAAATAAAGTAGTCACTGGTCTAAGTAATTTCCAATTTTGCAGGCTCCACTGAGCGCAAGTTTCAAATGGAATATTGCTGTTCTCAGGCAACAATGCTGCCACTGCAGACTTTGCACTTCATTATGTTTTCAGAAAGACTCCACAAGGGGGGCAAATTTGGAAACTGACAAAGCTAAATGCCATAAAATGGCTCACCCTCGACTGGACAGTTAAGACTCCTACATCCATTCTCTCTCCCACTTCCAGTGCCCTCTTGGGAAAGAGTTTCACTAGATTAAGCAAAATGAAGAAAATAGAGCCACTAGCTATAACTCAATTTAAATTTTACTACAAAATCACCAGTCACAAGTCATCTATCAAACGTTTAAAACCTCCAGGCAGAGACCCCTGATCACAATGTCGGCATCTACAGCCCTCGACCTGAGCTGTATTTTCACTCCTCTGCAATGACGTGGTCTCACCTGTTCTTAAAATTAACAAACACAGAAGATGGATGCATTTAACCACCACAATATTTCAATGTAACTGAAGTTGGTCAGTGGGACAGGCACTGTGGGTGAATATTGATGGCCCCACCCCTGCTTCATGCCTGGATTTGCCATTCCACAACAAAAACAAGTCACAGGACAAGAGCACCACAGACTAATTAGCACAGAGAGACTGTCCCTTTACACACTGGGCTGCTAATGGGAACTGGAGCTGAACCATGGGCTCCTCCAAAAAAAAAAAAAAAAAGCCTCCCCAGCAAAATACAACCAGTAACTGTGTCAGCAGGGAGCTTACCTGTGATGCTTTTCACAGAGACACCCATCATGGTCAGCGTGTTATTAACAGCTATTTTAAGTGACTGAATATTCTCCTGATCTGCTACTCCACAGCTACACTTTGGAACTAACAGTGCAAAGCTGTGGCCAAGTACATCATTAATGTACTCTGTTGCCTGGAGGCTTGGCACTTGAAGGATTGCAATTTTCATTTTATTTCTTCAGCCTTTTTTAGGAAATGGATTAGGACAGAAGCTAGAAAAAGAAGCCAAAAGCCGCACAAGGACTAGGGCAAGCTAATACAAAGCAAAACTGGAACTACAAAGATACCTGTTGTTCTGGAAAGGCTACTTATTATTGACTTTCTGAAAGTCACATGGAAAAATAAACACTTTCCCATCACAGTCCAGAGCCCAGCCTGTCTGGATTTGAAACAGGTTTTGCAGATCTCATTTCCATTGGTACAAAGCATTTTTCTTAGAAGAAATGGTACAGTCTGCCCCACGTTTGTGTTTCAAAATCCAGTTTTCCGTTTCAGACACCACTCTCTGGCTTTAATCAACAGATACCTCATAGATTTCATACTGTCAAATAACAAGTGCAACCTGAATACTGCTTACAGGTTTAATTTCTCCCTTACAATCTATACATTTTTCAGATTTAAAAGGAAGAGCACCCGTGCCAGGAACAGACCTCACTATGAACTGGTACTGTAAAATATGTATCAGACAGTTTTATAATTAATTTATGATAAACCTACAGGAGAAATAATGTTACAGGGATTTTCACTCAGGTTTTCTAACATGAGAGAGCCTGGTACTGCAGGAAATCTTCTTAAAACAACATGTGGTTTAACTCAAAAGCGACAAGTGCACCACTTCAAGAAACTAACTTGGGAGCCGAAGTCCTGGCACTTCCAGCTCAAGTCACCTTGTCTGCACTGGAAGGACGGAACTACGGGGGTCCCACCACAGCCAGCGGGCACCACCCAGCCCCTCTCCTCTGCAGATGCACTGAGCTGCAGGTCCCAACAGCAGCAGGACAGGCACAGCTGCAGCAAAGCAGCCGGGGTGAGCCAGCAGTCCTCAGCTACCCACAAGCACAGAGAGGGCAGCGTCCGTCCCGCTGTCCCACCAGCGCAGCCCTGCTGCCCACAGCCCCCCCGGCAGGGCAGGGCCCTCCCCGCCATGGCCTCGCCCGGCGCCGCCCCCGCTCCGCGCACAGCGGGCCCTGCGGAGGCAGCTGCTGCTGTACCGAGGCTGTGCTGCCATCAGTGTCTTGGGGACTCGGCTCACTCCACAGGCTTCAGTAAACAAGTGCATCACGGAAATTAGGAATTACTGTCTCCTGCACTTGGGCTGCTGGCAATTCATGCCATAGAAAACCCCAGAATTCATTTAAACTTCTTCACATTTGCAGGACTTGTCTTTGTATCCCCACGAAACGTGGCATCTATATAAAAAGTTCGTGAAAAATTAAAGAAGTATCACATCATATATTAGGTACATGTTTTACAAGACGAACAAGAAAGCAATAAAAATACAGAAACAGTTGCTCACTTACTTTTTTGGGGCGGGGGGGGGGGGGGGGTGGACGGACCTGAAAGCAGTGCCCCCAGTCAGTATTTGAAGGCACTACTTGTTTGAGAGCTAACAACCTTAACAGACATATACTGTCCACTCAATGTGCCAAAAGCCATTAAAAAAAAATTACAGTAGTTCTAATTCAGCACAAAACAAATATTTGGGTTTGAAATGTCATTCCTCTATTTCCTTCACAGAGTGAAGTACATCAGTTTCATTTATCACCATAATTAAACTATTAAAAGGCATGAAAGAAATACAGCAAGAGGGATGGACATTTTACTGTAGAATCAATGGGCAATACAGCACATTACAGCAACTAATACAGCCCTGCAGAATTGGAAGAGCAACTGCTCCTCATGCTAACCCAAGCCATAGTTCCTTCACTCATATATGTAATTTATGAGATTCCCCCCGGCTTCTCCTTTTCCAGACTTACCACCATCTCCCTCTGAATTGTAGGGAGAATACCAAGACAGGTAGAAACGTCCTACACTAGATACACAACCACATAAATTCTGCCTGATCCAAGGTCTGAGCAGAAGTTCATCACATTTAGTTATAGCACACCAAGCAGCACCCCGGGGGAAAGGAAGCTCACCCACACCAGACCAACACTGGCACCCCTGAGCTGAACTGTGCCCTGCCCAGCTGCCAACCTAAGCCTGTGCACTACAGAGCAGTACCCTGTGGGAGCAGGCTAAAGAACTCTCCAGGAAGCAGCGTGGACCGACCTTCCTGATAGGTAACCCCTAATAAGAGCTTCAGAGAATGAGTACATGAACAGCCATCACACACACACTTCAACAGCCCAAAGGCACTTGCATGCTAGAGCACAGTTCTAAGTATGCCTTCAGTCTTAAAGCCATCATAGCCCTGGGCTAAATGCCTGTAATCGTATCCACAGTCTGAGTAACACTTTTCTTGAAGCCATGAGCTTAATGACAAAAGCAGATGTGTCACTGGGTACATGACGCATTATGCCCCCACGCCTTCAAATTAACTGAAAACACAGGCACTCAAGTCACTTGAAAGAACATCACTCCAATAAGGTATTTTCCTAGGAGAAACAGGTCATAGCCTGTGCAGCTGGGATGCTCAAAGAGCCCTTTTTTATATTTCATGCAGATACTCAACCACTGATCAAACAGATCAACAGAACTAAATGATACATCCACAAGAAACTACTCTTTATACACATCTGTGGAAGAAGAAACCATTATATTTTACTATTAATAGAAATGTTCAAACTGAGAATTTCATCCAGCTTTAAAAACATAAGAACAAGATTTTTTGCAGAAAAACTTATGTTTGAGACTATGCCATGAAACCCACTGCAATCTCTTACTCTATATATTGCTACTCCTCCATATACACACATACCTAATTTTACACGCATCCCCTCATACATGGTTTTTTTTTTTTTTGGCCACTCCCTACATTCTCACTTGAGCAGAATCTAGAATTAGGGTATTAAAAATACCTGAAAAAAAACCTATGTTCCTGTAAATTGTACAAATACTATTGCAGCTATTTCTAGGACTACATCTGATCTGACAACAGAAGTTTTCTTCTACTATATGCAGGAACACAGCTTGGCTGGGAAGAGAAGAAATATCTTCAGCAATATTCACAGACCACACCACATAATTATCAAGCATTTCTCTAGCAGAAAAATAAAATGAGTGGATAAAAAGATTACAGGGACTTGCAAAATTACAACATATTTGTTGTAGCAGCTACAGGAGTTGGCTGTATAAGAAAAAAAATATACAAAATTTATTTTTGCATCTTTGGCCAAGAAAACACGGTTTTCACTTGAGGATTCTTCACACTGCATAAACATGGATAATTAAAATGGCTTTTCACACACTCTGCTAGACATCACTAACATCTAAGAGCCAGCAGACTAAACCATTATGCAGCTTCAGCTGCACTGATGACAAAGTGCAAGGCTAACAAATCTTTATAATTCTCTTAGCAGAATACTGTGAAAGGAGCAGTAAGTAAAGGACACAAAAAAATTCAACCTCCCATGATGATCGTGTCCTTGCTATCTGCAACAGCTGCTTGCCACTTTTGACCACTTCCAGGATAAACATGCATTTCCTTCAGACCTTTGACCCACGCATGTGCTGCTGAACAAACAACCCCAGGCAATATAGGAGTGAGTTGTCTCCAGCAAACTTGCAATTCTTTGTTTTTTTAAGATATATTTTATAGACCTACTTTTAAGGAAGGTGACAATGACAGATGAATCATGCAGAGACTAAGCACATACAGCTCCATTTTCAAAAAAATGTCATTTTCACTAAAAAGGAAGTAACATTCAGTCTAAGACAATTCTGCCATTCCTATGGACACTAGCGATCAGCAAACTCAACAACGCTGATCTCTATTTCTTAGATGATCTCCAAACACCTTGAAAATAGAAAACAAATGCAAGGAATACAGTTTAAAAGTAGCCTAGAAACTTGCGAGCTGGCACTGAAATCCACTGCAGGATCTCTCCATGTTATCCTGGAGGGACTAGAGTATATTTTTATGCTGCAGATGGCATCTTGACAGGGCCCATCCCATAAACCTCTCATTTTTTTCTCCTTGATTCAGCAGACCTTCTACCTTCCTAACACAGTCTAATCTAATCATCCTCACACACATTAGCTCAACTCCTTGAAGGAAATCTACATTAGGAAATTACGTATTTTAGATGCAGTTCTGTAAGAGGAAACAAGAAAACAGCCACTGCTCCAGCAAAAACTATCAATGCATACTAGTAAATGCTCCAAAAATCATAGTGCAAGAAGGAGCACCTTTCGCCTTTCACTGTTATTTTGGTACAAAAATCTGTCTCAGGTACTTCACAGCAGAATACACAAAGTCTGTTGTTTAAGCTAAACCAATGTAACTGCACTTTTCCAAAGTAACTGCTATGGAATTCTCAAAATAATCTTAGAAAATGTGATACAATACATTAAACCCAAGGGAAGTGCATTTTAACAAGAATACCTTAGATGCAAGAGCTGCAAAAGAAGCCTTATTAACCTATGGTATAGTTCACTTATTTTTAACATACAGAATGATTCCCTTAAAATGGATGCAAAACCTTTTTTTCCATGCTCATGTGTCACAGTACAGACCACCATCTGCTCATTCAATAATATGGATTTTTACTTACTTGCTCTTAAACTGACATTTGCCCAATAGCTTTATCTCAGTCTTGTCCTTTCCACATAATATGCCCTCAAAATGTGGCATTTTTACAGTTATGGCCAGAATGACACCTCTAGACCCAGGCTGGTTCTGAAACATTTAAACAATGATTTTAAATGCAGTTCTTTCAAAATGAATGTGCTATCTCCAATGAGAATTTACCAGAATGCATTCCTTGCAAAACTTACACTTGCTCTGGCACATGCAGGTGGAATTTACCAGAGGAAAAAGGAATGGCCCATGCTGACTGATAAACAATTTACTGCTCCTAACATGCCAGGCAACCCAATATGCTAATTTCATTTATTTGGTGGAGAAATCATACAGCAACAAATTAGATCAGTAATCATTCTTCTTTGCTTGTTAGGCCTTATGAAAAAGCACTCATGAGAAGCCAACCTACCTGTCTGGCTTCTGCCACCGATAACCAAGAACATAACTCAAAATCAGTACTGGGAAAAAAAGCCAGCCTTCTGCAGTTGCTCCTCCTGTAACAACTACACACCCCTTAGGCAACATAAATTTGCCTCACTTCTTTCACCCATGATATTAGCACAATGGATCTTTCTTGAAAATCTGTCCCTTACCACAAGAAGTAAACTCTTCAACTACTCCTCCTTCCCAACCTCATTTGATCCTGACCTTTGCCACAGGACATCTATCTTGAACACAAACTCCTCTGCTATCACTAAGAAAGCAAATAAGCATACTAAGCAGGTTATCCAAGAATAGTTTGCATAGACAAAATCAGAGAGCCACTCAAGAGAAGAAAATACAAGGAGCAGTGACACAGTAAAATCATAGCCTAATAAAAAAGGAAATTTATTGTAAATTCTTTTTTGACAGAAGCACTAACCAAGGACCATCATTATTACAGGTTTTAAACCTGAAGGTGCAAACATGCATTGTTTTTAATTCAGTTCACCCAAAGTCTGAATTACACTACACCACCTCTGCACACAGAAATTGTAATTTTTCACTGCAGACCAGCATCATCCAGCTCTTTGTTGCTGGAGCAAAGTGTCTCTGAGGCAAAGCCCCAGAGAACACAAAAGTACTGGCTAAATGCCACAGAGGACGCACTGCAGCAGCACAGCAATGCCAGCAGACCTGCTGACCTAAGGCAACTCTGTTATGTATTGATATAAAAGCTCACAGTAGAGCCGTGCAGTGCCAGCAAAACCTGTGACAAGTAAAAGTTTCAGTAAGACACTGCAATTTTTAGGATTTTATGGCCAGTAATGGTCAGTGTAGTCTTGACATAAAGTGCCTATCCACAGCTTTCAATACAGCTTTTCAGCTGATGGGAGAATCCTGAATGTTAGTAACTACAGTATCTTCCCTTTTACCCTTACACAATAACAACAAGCCTACCTGAATTCAGCTCCATACTTCTACTGAAAATATTATCAGAATTACTTGCAGGTAGATCTTTGTGGGTCCCTTGCAAGGCAGGATAATTTATGATTCTACCATTCTAACCCACAAATAAAAACTGGCTAACGGGTGTTAGGTATACATTTGGACTGACCTCAAGGGTCTTTTCCAACCCAAGTGATTCTAGCATTCTATGATTCTATGAAAGTAATATACAAATTTAGATATTCTTGATGTTTGTGTTTTAATTCAAGATGCTTAAATCATTGTGAATTACAACCAAACTGGAATGGACTTGCTGGACATCTTACATGGAGTATGCATACATACAGACCATATCTCTATATATTCTATAAAATTACATATATGTGACTACATGCACTATATATATAGTGAATACCTAGTAATTACATTTTTATTCTAATAGTAATATATTTATAACATATAGTAGCTAATAAATGCATAATCAGTGTGGTTTCCATCTAGAGATGCTGGATACACTCACATTGTCATGACAGGACCACTTAGATTTTACACAACATTTTAACCATGTTTCTCCTATAGCTATGCCCCCAGTCTCAGACCCTTCTAAGTTACAAACCTTCTACCACTCTGCAGATGAAATGTGCTGCTGTTGTGCCACCACTCCCCTGCAGAACCAGAACTCCCTTTCATCATATTGATAGATTAAAAACAGAACAAACTTACACAGGGCAGTAAGCCCAGCTCCTTTAAAGTTCCATCAGCCTTTTCTGCTGCCTGATTCACTGTGCTTGACAATGAACCAGAACCAAACACAAAAATCCAGGGAGACTGCCTTGGTACCTCCAACAATAATGTTCCTCAATGCACATAAAGTTTGTATTCAGCTGTCTTTCACACCCACATACCATTAGCAGTCTACTTTCAGTCACCATATACTAAAGCTTTTCTCCTCTCTATCTGACAAACTTTCCAACTCTTCTAACCTGAAGAGACTCAAAACCAGAATCTTGTTACTAGTCCATAGCTTTATACTCAGTACTATTTACAATTTATGTCAAAGCAATTGAACAGTCATCTGTTCATAATGCTGAAAGTAATTCATTAGCAAACATGGCATTTGTAGCTAACACTAATAAATTAATTTGTCATTCAAAGCTAATACAAAATCCACAGTAGTCTGTGACTAAGAAAAAAAGATGGCCAAAAGCAAATACCATGTTGAATCAAACGGTATTTCAGCTGTACCTTTATTTGTCACACTTCTAGACATTCTCCACCCTCATCTTTACAGAGGGTTATTGTAATGATTAACACTGAACAATCCTGTGTGAGGAAGAGAGAATCATTTCACTTAACAAAGGCTTAAGTGAGGTAAGAGAAAAATTACACAGAATTTCATTTGTTTTACCAAGCCTTGCTCCAAGCCATTAGCCCTTGAATACACTCCATGTATTTTACCTTCTCTCATTTTCTTGTTTTTCCAAAGATGGACTGATCTTGCACATGTCTATGACAACCTGTTTCTAATTTGTAAAACTGGAGGGGTAGAAGTGTGCTGAAACTGACAGGTTTCTTTGAAATAAGGGTCCCTGCCAGATGAAATTGCAAGTACCGCTTTTAATTACTCTTCAGTATGAATCGGGAGTTTTTGTATTCTTGGCAACTACTTAACAGTGTTCACATTTTAAATGTAACTGAGTTTTGAAATTAGCATCCATTCAAGAAGAAAGGGTAAATTAAATACTTTTATCTAACTAAGAGATATCTGTACATAAATCCACTTTTGCAGCAGAGGTAAGACAGACCAAAATGCATCTGGGAATGCAGAGGTATTGCACCCCTGAGTCCTGCTGTTACAGGTAACAGGCAGCATGAAAGCATTAGACATAATTGTTTCTCAGCAGAAGACCTCAGTATGACCTCTGTTCCCATCATTTTCTACTTTCCCCAAGTATCTAGACAGCAAATACCATTTGTTCCATCTATGAAGAATCATCAATTTAGAAACTGTATGAGGTTTTCATGGAAAAGACCACACAAATCCTTTGGTATTAGCTCAACCTAGCTCATTTTTATCTGATATAAAAATGCAGCCTAACATGGAACGCTTCTCTTCAAGACTCCCCGACAAACCTCCTGCTTCAGAAGACAGAGCTCGCACAAAATGAGCTAAACACAGCTCAGCCCCTGAGAGTTCAGCATTGTCTTGTTCTCTTAAAGCCACACAATGCTACTCTTACAGACACAAAAATGATGTTCAAAGTGACTATAACATGCCCATTTGACATAAAAGGTTTCATTCCAAGCATACTACCCAGCAGCTACCCAGGGTAGCATTCCTATTCCTTATGCTAAAACTCGTGGAGTTGAAAAATGGCCAAGATACCTCATACTCAGAAGTGCATGTCACCATAAAACGCAGTTTGTCTAGTCTGGTTTTGTCTCTAATAGAGACCCTTGCTTCTCATGAAAGCCTGGATTCAGAAAGCCATGTCAAGGCAGATAGCATCTGGCTCTCCTCTTTCCCCACATTGGATTGCCTGAGGAAGCACTTACTAGACATACAATACAGAACTTTCATGCCAATAATCTCTGAGGCATTTCAGCCAAATAGTACATACCAGCTTGAATACTGTGACTGTCCTTGTGTTTCTGCTGTTTCTTTCTTCTCAGTAATTGGCTGTCTGCATATTCCTACACACTCATTCTGCCAGGACTGACAATACAACAGGAGACTGACAAGCTTCAGGCACTGCTTTCTTGGTAGTACTAAAATGAAACCTATGCAACCGTAATCCTGTCAAGAATTAAAACAAAGGCCTCTAGAAAGGAGCTCACAGGTTTGCATTTCATTCCTCAGGATGCTATGGGTCATTTTATCTGCTAGACGGAAAATGAAACATGGGTGTATGTGATTTAAACTTCTCCACACACTGTAATTTTTATGAAATCACACAAGAATGCAAGTGTGAGCAAAATGAGCCCACAGGATTTTTCAATTTACCACCTAACTTCACGAATAATATTATTTCTTTTCAGCTTCCTCCTCCCGCTAACTCTATATGGATAATGAGCATATCTTGCCTTGAGTTAAAACTAAGTATTTGAGGAGGGGGCATTTATTTAACAATACTTTATGCTCACACTCCATCCAGCACTATTGGATAGGGTGGGGTCCAGCACTGCTCCGCTTTGGACACAAAGCAGCAAGGATGCTGAAGACGTAACAGAAGCCTTATTTTGCCTTCGCAATTTCCCAAAAGAAGTTCCACGCATACACCACTAGACCCGACTTATTTCTCCTAACTTCTTAGTATCACCTCTCATCTGCACTCCCGGGCAGGGTTCTGTCTTGAACAGCAGACCCTGAGTTACCGAGGCCGGGTATGCCCAGGGAGCCGAAACCCGACATGCTGGGCAGGCTCCGGCGGCGCAGATCCCCGCTGCCCCGGGCTGCAGCCCGCCGGTGCGGCCGGCGCAGGACAGCGCTGCGGCGGGAAGGGCTCCCAGCGGCGGCTGTCGCTCGCTTCTCCTTTCCAGCCCCGGCTCCCCGCAGGTTCCCGGGCGCGGGGCCGGCCCCTCGCTCCGCCGCACGTCCCCGCCGCACGTCCCCGCCCCGGCTCCGCAGCGCCCCGCGGCAGGTGCTGCCCCATCCCTCCGAGGGCCCCCGGCGGCCCGGCCTCGCTCCCGCCGCCGGCCGGACACCCCGCGAGGGCTAGCGACCCCGGCCCGCCGCCAGGGGAAGTTTCCCGGCGGCGGAAGGTAGGAGGGTCCCGGCGGGCGGCCCGGGACGGGGCTGGGCGGGGCGCGGTGCACTTACAGCCGTTTCTCCTGCGGCTGCAGCTGCCGGTGCATGGCCAGGGAGAAGCCGAAGAGGCTGCCCGTCTCCCCGCTCCAGCTGATCACGTTGTCCGTGTCCAGGTTGAAGGCGCCGGCCAGCCCCGGCAGGAGGGGCAGGTAGAGGACGAGCAGGGCCGCCATCCGCTCTCGCCCGGCACGGGAATCTGCTGCCAGCGCCATCGCCGCTCCCCGCGCTGAGCCCGCCCGTCGTGCCCCGCCGGCTCCGCGCGGGGCCCGCCCCGCCCCGCCCTCCGTGGGTGCCCGGCCCCCGGCACAGAACAAAATGTCCCCGGGCTGGGCCCCTTCCCCTGGGAGGGGCAGCCGAGGGCGTCGCCCCGCCCGTGAGTCGCCCATCACCTCCCGGGGCCCCCAGGGGGCTCCCCGCCTGCCGCGCCCCTGGTCTCGGATGTCTTTGCCCTTCGCGACACAAAATGAAGCCGCAGCGAGGGGCGGGTCACGGCCGCAGGTGAGGACCGGGTCGTGGGGGAAAAGGGCAGAGAGCTCCCGTGGCGGGGGGCGGGATGTGTTTGAGGCATCAGAGCGTGTGCCCCTGCGGGGCTGATACCGGTCTGGCTGCTGCTCAGCGACATCAGGTTGGTCTGGGTACCGACCACGGGCATAACACATTGCCCAAGTGTGCTGAGGTTGATACAGAACTATGGACAGCATGACCCCAGTATTTAGTCTGTATTCCCCAAAAAAACATATGAAAGAGAAGAAGGAAAAAAAAAAAAAAGGAGGGAAGAAATAAAAGTATCTCTCTTTTCTAGACTATTCACAGACCACATGAGAACGGAGACTGAAGACTACCTGAATCTCCTCCTCCAGCATTTCTTATCTCTGAACACATCTGAAAATTTCTTACTCCTACCTTTTAATTGTTCAAAAACAGTATGTGGGTTTGGATCCCAGGTCATTTTCTCTTATGCTTTCACCCATAACTCCAAAAGGTTATTTGCCAGCATACCTTATCAACTTAACCCACTCCAGAGAAAGAGATTTTGGTTTTTGAACAGAATCTTGGTTTAGTGCTCTGGATTAGGGAAGCAGATGCAAATGTTTAAAACCTCACAAATTCCAAGCAGCATAACAATACTCAGTTGTTCTTTTCTACTGATATCCAGGGTACAAAGAGAGAAGCTAAGATTCCAGAGAAACTGAGAAAAGACCAATTGAGACGGAGCACTCAAATATGTTGATACTCCAAATAATTCCTTCTGAAACAATACTCTGCTCCCATGGAGTTAATCCAAGCTACTTTTTCCAGAGTAATTATTCTAGGATAGCTCCATGTATAGACACATCTTTGGCTCAAGTCCAAAACACCCTTGATCAAAAGAGGGGAAGAAAACGCACCAGAAATGTCTTTCTAATGTGGAAACAAAACATTTTGTTAAATTAGGCTCCAGATATTTATTGCTAATAGAGTCCTTCCCTGATTGTTCCTCCATGCCCAACTCCTTCAAAGTCTTAATCCAGTGTTCAATCACTGCCACAGCAGAAAATTGTACTGGCATAAATACTGCCCTAGTTTCACTAAGGACCTGTAAGAGGGAAGGGTCCCAGACTAATTACAAGCTGTTTTATTACAATCCACGTATTTCACAGTAATTAGTAAAGATTTGAAAACAAGTTCTTTAAAACACTGTTGACATCTGTACCAAAGTCTTAGCAGTTTGCCTTTTGGGACAATCAAAACTTGCATGCTTCTAATACTCTTATAGTAACTATAGTTACTTTTTAAGTAATGCTTGTATTCAACAACTTGCAAGAAGTCACAGAAGTACTTTCATCTAGAGCTTTCTGAATGATACTGGCACATTAGGTTGATCTGACTTCTCCCCCTCCCTCTAACCAGCACTGCCTGAGCATGTTGTACCTGTTTGTTCATATCCACAGAGATTGCTGAGGGGAGACAGAATTTTCTCATCTCCAGATGCAGTAACAAGCATTCCAAGACACAGTAACATTAATAATTGTCTCAAGGGGCCACAGCAAGAACAACAAAAATAGAGTGTGTACAGGGTGGAGCAAAACTGCACACCAACAGCTTAGAATTACCTTGGATGGTCTCTCATCATTTCGTACTATTTTCATTTGCTCTAGATGAGGAGAGAGGAAAAAAAAAGGTTTTATAAAAATGTCAGTTTCCTTCCTTTGCTCTTCCTCCAAAACAAACATGCTGTGAGTTATCTGTAGCTAACACATACTTCAGGAATTCCTCTTTTGTACAATTCTGGTATAAAGGGGGACCATATGAAGATTAGGTATGATGGCCAGTTAAACATGAGCACTCTGTTATGCATATTAACAGCGATTCTAAGAAATGCAATGGCCAGATCAAAGCAGTTTCTCCTTTTTGTAACAGATGCTCTGCTCTTGCTGAATTTTCAAGCTGTCTGCTTATTAATGGTGTGTTGATACTCAGCTGAAGGCTGAGATGTCTACATGTTGTGTCTACACAATGAGCAAGCCTCAATGTGCAGATACACTTATTACTGCCCGCAATACATTCCTCCTCTATACAACCGTGTAGCTAATTACAAAGTAAAAAAAATTCATTTCTGGAAAATAAAAGAGGTGGAATGCAGAAGCTACAGCTTGGCAAGACATTTTAAGGGTTTCCCTAGAAGAAAGGCAAGGCACAATGTTTTACATTTCTGAAATTCTATCCTTTGTACCAACAATATACTACACAAAGAAATACACAATTTGTGGATGTTCAGCTGTGCAGCTTTAATGCAGCACATCAAATGGTCCTGAAAAGACAAAATATGTAAACATCCCCATCTCACTTCCTTTAAAAAAATTGCTTGATTTCATAATTTCTTAATTTATGTAATTCCAGATGAAAAAAAAATGATACCACCAAAAAGGTTTGGTTTGGTTCACTATACAAGTTCCAAAGATACAGCATTGTTTCAATTCAGAAATACAAACTCGGTTTAAGTGTTAGTAGCCTGAGTGGTTGGATGGTTTCTACTGAGAACAATATGCATACCATTCCTAGATCTGCATGTTCTAGAAAAATTATTTACATTTATTGAACAGATACATCTTAAGAGCTACAAGAAACACATGCATTTTTATGCAGCCAGGTTATCAGACTATCTTTGCCAGTATGTCCTCATAGCTGTTTGTGGCTCCCTAACAATCATTAGAAATAGCAAACAGTGGCACAGGACATAAAGGGGCTTAGAATGGTGAAATAAACTGCTCAACACTATGTAAGCAAAATGTTTTGCTTTAAACAATCTAAATCCAGAGCATTAAAATAGTTATATTTACACACTTGGTATTCTGACTTACACAAACATAACACTGATTGTATTTATGTCATTTATAACTGGATAAGGAATGTCTCAGTCTCTTTACTATGCAGCTTTTTTACTAGTTGCTCTATTTAAACTACAGTTATTTATTTAAACTACAGTTCCAAATGAAGATGTTACTACGTTCCTATGATGTCTAAAACAACAAGATGACATTCTGCCATCCTTTATTTGCTTGTAATGTCAAAATATTTTACCTTGGTAGACATAGTATTACACAAATAAAAATATGAGCCAAAGGAAATATTTCAGTCCAGACCTGGAATTTTGGTGAACACTGAGACCAGTGTATACAGCAGTTCTTTCAGTCTTTTACATCTAGAGAATGTTTTTCCACCCAAGTTGTCAGGTACATTCCTTAAGTAGTTTTAGAATGACGAGAACTGTTTGGAGAGTAAACATCTATGTAAACATACACGGAGGCACTTTATGAGTGTAGCTGGGCAGAGATCAGAGAAACACTGGGGACAAATGGGAATCAAGCAGCCATAGTTTGGATTTCTATGGAAGGAATTAAAGATACACCTTCAAAATTACTTATAACCAAGGCATAAAATTGCAGTGATTTTGAATGTATGCCTGTGTTTTAATTCACTAGTAACATTTACCACTATGGAAGATTTGCCCCACCATAAGGTAAGATGAAGCTGAAACATCACTATACACGTCACAGGCACCTGTGCAGCCCCATTCTGTGGTTCTCTCTGAAAGACATTTAAATCCCCAAAGCTCTTACCTTACCACAGCTGAAACTTGTATCACTGACTGCATCCCAGACCCATCTATACCATTCATGCTTTCCTTGATCTGCCACATGTCCTGCACATGAAACCTTGCCTCTCTTGGAGAGCTTTTCACGAGTGTAGAGAGACATAACCTGGTATCAGATGCAAACTTTTGTGTAGTTCTAGCCAGCTCTCCCTCAATGTGCATCTTCCAACGAATTTGCACCAAAGCAGCCAACAATGGCTTATAAGGAAGCAGAGATCTAAAAGATAAAGGTATTTCTTGGGCAGGTGTTGGCAGGAAGGGAAGAGAAAAGGCTTACAAGCAAGTTATTCACAGGATCTCCCTGGAGATTTTCCCCAGGAATTTTGTAAGCAAGACAAACCTTCACAGGACATATTTTAACCCCATCAAGAGCCTGAAAGGATTATTGTTCAGGACACTTTCACTCTGCTAGCTCACAGAGACCTGACTAAAGAGTCTTTGGCCATCACCCAGAACACAATTCCACACAGCCTTGATAGCACTTACCTCCAAGAACTGCTCTGGGTGCTGGTGCTGGACAGGGCCTGGCCCCGGGACAGAACCTGCAAGGCACAAATTCAGGAACTCCAGTCACTCAAGGCCTCTGGTGTCTAGGTCACAAATCTGGCTTATTGTAACAGCACAGCTGAGACCCCGAGCGCCTCTGGCAGCAAACTAGTGGAAACAGCTGCTTGGTCATTTGCACACTTGTTACACCTGTTCTCCCATCAGGTCCTGGATCACACCCAGCTGTGAGGCCAGCCTGCTGGCTGTTTGGCTTCCATGAGGGGGGGTAAAGCTCCCTCAGATTGCACAGAAGCTTCCAGTGATTCACAAGAACCATGCAAAGAAATCCAACTTCTTTTTTTTTTCTAATAGATTTAATTTTTTCTATAGCCACTGTCTTTAAAAATTCTACCATTTTGGTACTACAGCCAGCTCATTTGCATGTGCTAACCAAACTCTGTCTGCCACTGATTCAACAGGACCTGTGGTCAAGACATGTTTAAACGGGGTTTCAGACAGCTGCACACAAAGCCAGCAAGGGCTGCTGGTCTAAAGCTAGCAGTCTCAGAAAGATACTTCCGCTACTTCCTTTACTTTTTCTTTGCTAATAGAAAACATGTCTTCCTTTTTTCTTTTTTCCTTTTTTCCTTTTACTTAACAAAAATAAATCTAACAAAAATATTCACTTTTCTCTTAGTGAATACTTAATTCACTAATAGCGAATCAGATTAACATCCTGATTTCTGAAAAACTAACTGGCAAGACAGACTAGAGCACCACAGGAATCTTTTTCTAGTTCTTTCAGATCACCACCAGTTAAAACTATTTCTTTTCTGGAGAATTTATTGTTTTAATTAATCATAGTCTTTTAAATCAATCCATAATTAGTAAATTCAATCTTTTGTTATATTAAGTCTCACTTGCTAACATACTCACTTACAATGATGAAAATGTTAATTATGCAAAGGCTGTTAAAAAAAATTGTAAATGAAGTCTTTAAAGGCCCAATCTACTCAGGATCTGAGCTACTGACTGAAGGAAAAGCAGGTTGTTCTCTCTCTCTGCTTTACCTGTATATGAACAGCAGTTATGTGGAGGCTGATACACACTGCAGTTCTCATAAGCTCCCTGCTGAGCAATGCAACCTTTAATTTCTGGAGTTTCCTAAGTTTTCTATAGAAACAAAAGATTCTTCTACCCTCATGCCCATGTACCTGTACCATTTTATATGAAAAAACTATCAGATACTTTAACTTTCTCATTCAGTCAAACAAATTAAGAAATTAAAATCAACAAAATAAGACAATCTGTTATCCAAGGAAGAATTTTTTTAAATACTCCTTTTTTATCCAACTTTGAACCATTTATAGCTATCAAAGGAAAAAGACTGAGGATTGTCTGCATATGCAGTATTTTCCAATTACCTGCTTCTGTTTAATTATTAAACAACTACATTAGGCTCAACAGGAAGAAATTTTTTTTCAGAATAAGACTGCTCATACATGAGTTAATCAGAAACAATTTCATGTTTAATGAAGGACTACAGAAGTATTCAGACCAAAAAAATTTAGTTCCTCTGCAATTCCAGTTTTATTCAATGAAAATATTCATTGCATGATGCTACCATGACCAGTCAGGCTTAGTGAGTGAACTGCAAATCTAATCAGTTTGGCAAAGGGTTTTATGGAAGCTGCTGTGCTGGCTTCGCTGACCTTAAGTGATTTTTTTTCCTTTTTTCATTTGTTGCAAACAACTAAAATCTAGGTCAAGGAAGGAAAGGTCATTCATTAATTATGAAAGTGCAAATTTTTATACAGTATTGGAACGGTTTCAAAAGCAGTTTTGAATTCTGTATTCATTGTGTATTCTCACTATTTTCCCCCATCTTCCTAGATATCTAAATTTCAAGCACCTTCATATGAAAAGGTAAAATAATTGTGCCTTGTAGGCAATCAAAATTTAATGCATTGAGTTTTAAACAATTATTTCAGTAACATTATGAATTGGTAAAATATTTATGGCACAAATACATTTCCACATTTCTGTACACTGTAACTGCTCTAGTGTTTATTTTCAGATCATCACTTCATTGGTCATACTCTCTAACTTAATTCTGTCAGGGGTCATTTTTTTCTGGGAGTTCTAAAAGGTTTTGAACTTTCATATAGTAATATTTAAATAAGCCCACATTTAAATAAGCCCAGTCTTATTTTATGTGTAAAAGGAATTATTCTAAAATATGCATTATAACAACTATATCTATATTTTTTCAACTGCAATCATCAGTCCCTGTGTGGGTGTGCTAGGAGTGCTCTGCCTTGTTTGTTTACATGTCTTTCACAGCAGAAATCTCAAAGACAACACCCCAAACCTATCCAAGCTCATTCCACACATCTGGGAACACAAGCAAGGAAGGTAAAATTACACAGTCCAAGAGAGATGCTCTCAGTTTTCACTAGGGCTGTACCTTTCCTGTCATTTCGTGCATGACACATATGTATTGCTTTCTTTACTTATGGGTGTGTATTTTTAGGACACACCAGACAAATACTATGTTTTCTAGCATACAAGCAAGTAAACTGATGTGAATTTCTGACCACACAGAACAAAGTACATGCATCAATCAGTTCCTGTTACTCAGCTTCTTATAAAGTCAGCATCTCCAAGGATCAAGGTCCACTTTTAAGCAATTGAGCAACTTAATTGCAGGTAGATCAAGGCATAATTTGCTTATTGACTGCAAATAAAGGTACACTAACCCATTTTACCGTGGAACTGTTCTTAACAGTAATAAAATTGCTCTTGCTGTTTACTGCTGGTGCTCTGCAGATTACAGAACTTGTTTGGACATGGGTTCATCCAGACCACTGTATTTTTGGACAGTTTCTAGTTTATATAACCCAATTTGTATTTATATTATTGACCTCTACAGCACAGTGGAAACAAGATATGCAAATAAATTGTACACTGTGTGAAAAGGGACTTTCTACTTCAAACTCCCCTGCTCTGCTATTTTTATATAATCAGATGTGAATTAACATTTTATAGTCATTCATGATTTTATAAACTTCTGTCATATCCCACTTCAATAATCTCGTTTTACACAGAAGCCTTATTGTCCAATTCATATATCAAATAAATATCATTTTAAACACTTTTTAACAGTTTTTAAACACTTTGGGCATTCTTTGTACTTTTACATTATGCCTCTTGAGACAGAACTGTCAGAATAGCACAAAACATTCAAGATAAAGCAAGTACATGGATTTAGAGCAGTAGCATAAATATACACCCTGCTTCATATGGTATTCCATTTGTGATTCCTTATTTTTGAATTTTCTAATTCTCTTTCCGATTGCTACTAACCATTGAGATGATGGTGGATTTACCATAGGGAGACCAAGATCCTCAGTGGAACAAGTTAGTAAAAAGTCAATTTTTTAACTGAAGCAAGTATCTTTGTACAATATGACCTTAGTCTTGCTATTTTATTTCTCAGTCATTTATATAGAAACTTTTCTTTTGAATCAGCTTTAATTTTGACCCACAAAAAATGTATAGAGGCAGTAAAGACTAAGTCCCTAATGCTCACATCCCTTCTTAGCTTTTCAAACATGGCAAATGGCATAAATTCCCCTGGGATTTCTCACTGGGAGAAATATTAATTCCTCCTATTTTCTTCAGTCATCTCTTAATCTACAAAAGGATCTTCTATTCATTGCATACCAGTTTAAGTTCTTGAGGGCTCAAAGCAACTTGAAAAATCCAAGGTGATTGTGACAACTGACTCATCTTTTTATCTAGAGGGTCATTGCCTGCTTGAAAGAATTCCAAGAGGCATGATGTCCCTTTGCAAATTCTGTATTTTCCATGTTTCCACTAATACTGCACTCATTACAAATCCTATTACGTTCCTGGATTGAAAATCAGCTTAGTTTCTGTAGTTTCTCCCAAATACCCTATTTCAAACTTTCTCAAATGTACTCCCCTTTACTCCTCTGGTACTCGGTAATAGTTAAAACTCCATTTGGGGGAGTTCAGAAATTTCATAAATGCTCTCATTCAAATCTCAAGGACAGTAGTAAATCCATATAAAACTCACAATCAAGAAAATACTGTATTAACTGATGTACTGAGGAAATAGGATGAACACACACAGATCCTTTATTTCCACGCTCATAATTATGCCAATATATCTGTTAGAACACGTGTAATTGCCAAAGCAGAGCCTAAAAAAAAAGGCAGGCTGCTATCTGTTGCTTATCCCCAGTCTTATCAAGCTGTGATCTCAGGAACTGAAGGAGCAGCATGAACCCAGAAGTCATGTCTGCCCTTCTGAAGGTTATGAGTATTTCCTCCTCCCTTTGCCCCTCAAGTTACCAGCAGGCTGTAAATCTCCTCAGTATAAATGCTGCCAAATCCATCTTCTCTTTCCAAGCAGGCTGCTAGTAGCAACTGACTCATTGTTACAATTCAACTGGCAGCATGAAAATCCCTTCAGAGAGCAAGAATCCTTTAAAATCTCCAGTTTTCTTGGGCTCTTGCTCATCTTCCAACAATGGCATTAGTAAAAGGGAGCCATTTTTCAAGCAACGCTAATTTTCTGAATTCTCCATGGTTTCCTATGCTGTATTCTACTGTCATCTTGATTCTTATTTCATGACAACAATCTGGACTGTCCCCTGCACGCTTACTTGTTTTTTTCCTGTTCACATAGCGACTCAGAACAAAAGCACTTCTCAAATATTTTACAAGACCTGTCTCTTTCATGTTAAAGAAGCTGCATGACTACAATAAGCCAACACCTAAATATTTGTGTGCCCTGTCTCCACATGCCTTCATTAGAGAGACATAACCTTAGGCGTTATTCATATGAATGCACATTCATGGACATAAAATTCTTGGCAGTTCCTTATAAACTGTGTAGATGATTGCTGTCTCCTGGCTGAGCAATAACCTTCCAATGGATCAACCTCTGTCACCACAAGGGAAAGGGATTCTCAGCACACGTTGTTCATCTCTACATTAGCAGGTAGCACTCTATGTTATTTCTAAGACTAGGCAGGTATTTTCCTTGCACCAAAAGGGATGGCATTTAACCCCTGAAGTTCCAATGTGTTGTTATCTAGTAGTCAACATACTTCTCATTCTAATCCATACTGTGCAACATAGCATTTAATCTAATCCATAACATTCAGAAACCACATCCAACAAAGGAATTTGTATTTTAAGCAGCACAGCTCCACTTATTTGCAACTGGTACTCTTCCATACCCTGCATATTTAACCCTTTTAAACTTCATAGCATTCAAAAATACATTATGCAGAATGAAAATTCATTATTTAAAGTTATAAAAATATATAAAGACTTTATTTTAAAATCTATAGCTCAGAAAGTTGTCTTTAACTGTAGAAAACCTGAAGATTTTCCCACAAATTACTAGTGGAAATAAGAGTGGATCTAAACAGAGAGGATGCTTGTATGTTCCTAAAGAATAACAAGAAAGATTAGTTAGGACAGAGACAACAGAAAGTACTACTTTTAAAAGTTTAGCGGTTTTTACTAGTTGCTTCAAAGTTTTTATTTTCCTGAAAGCTGCAGTTCTAGAACTTCTGAAAAAGAACTTCTTGAAAGGGAACATAAAACCTAAAATAAGTTTCTAAAACCTTTTCCTGTATTTCGTTTGTCAAAATCAAAAAGGGCACATTTGGCAAGAATGAAATTCTGGCAGTGACAGGACTATAGTCACAGGGGTTTGAATCATTAGCTAAGTTTCCCTCTTACTCCTATTCCCTCCCTTCTTTCCTTTTTCTCTTAATAAAGCAGTAACTGATGTGATTCTTGTTATAAAACTTAGTATCTTGAGTATTTTACTTTTTTCTAGTAATTCTGTTATTTAGCTTGAAAAATGAGGGGACAGTTGGAAAGAGACATAAACAATTTAGTGATATTTAAGCCCTACTCGGAGATACATATATGCTGACTTTATTACAGAAGTACTTCTAATAATTGTAAAGGAAGCAATCACTGAAATTATAATTAGACATATGAATAAATACATTGAAAACTGAGGGCCTAGTAATCTTCTAAATATAAGAATTTAGTCATTTTCTTATTTAAAACAAACATGTTCAAAATGAAACCTTCAGACCTCTCAGACAAGGCCTATGGATGCCTGACAATGCCTGACTTCTGGACCACATGGTCCAAAAGACCCCTTTCAGACAAACAGATTGATGTGCTGAATGATATATTCACAATTTCAACTCCTGCACAGTGTCCATCATATCATTTGAGTGGTACTCATACTAACACAGAAAATACTCAGTTGTGTCTCCCTATCCTCTCCCTGCTCTTTCCCAGAACATCAGAGTCTGGTGGGAAAATATGCAAAGCAGGTGCTCAGTGTCACTACATGTGGCTACCTCAGCTAGCACAACACCACCACTCTGTTGGCACCTTTTCTGGCTCTTGTGTAACTGCCATGTCTGTAACTGTGGGACACAGCCTGTGGGGATGAGCAGGTAACCAGAAATTAGAATTTTAAAGCATTTCAGTTGGGATTTTGATTTATATTACTATCTTTCTTTTGCTCAGCCACATACAGAGCAAAATATTTATTTATCTTCATTTCCTTAATACCCATTGTTACTCTTCAGATATGAGTGAGGTTCAGAATGACCTCCTCTGAACAGAGCAGAGTGCTGGCCCTTTGATATTTGAACTATGCAGGCTCCTTTTCAGAGCAGGAGAGTGCAGGAACCATATATGCTTATCACCTGAAGATGAAAGAGGCCCTGCTTCTCCACTGCTCAGCTGCTACTGCAAATACTTATGCCTCAGAAACTGCAGAATAAAATTATATCATGACAATTATTATTCCAAATAGGCATTACAATGAAACCCCCTCTAATGTTAACCTGTTAGTGATGGTCCATTATTTTAGGATTACAACAGCTGCATACTCTTATCAATTATAGAACAATTCTTTGATCAGAACCAAGTTTATCCTTCTGCCTCTGATTTAACCTTACTGAATTCTGTTATCTGACTGAGTTGGGATTTACAGTAGTACAATATTTTTGCTTTTTTGTCATCTGATATCTAGAATAGAGTCTGAATGATTGTCCTTTGATTTCCACAACTTCATTTGAAAGTCACATTAGTGCATTTGAAGACCTTTAAAAGGAACTGTATTGCCATTATACAAAAAAACACACAAAACTTCTATTGTGAAAAGTAGGTTACCTTGGGTTATTGTTTCCTTACTTTTCTGTCCTGCTAACACAGAAATACTGAGCATCTCAAATGCCACTGTAAAATAAGAACTGAATTTTTCAGAAATTCCATCTCATCCTTCATTTTAGTTTAAGAGATATCATTTTATCTGCAGCTAGAATCAGAGTTGTAATAATAAAACCTTTTTATAATTCTGAAAGGCACAAATTAGAACTAAAGTTTTCACTTGACATAAAACTGAATTGTAAAGTATAAAGCAGCACATTATTTTGACTGCTGTAAATTAGGGCTACATAGGGCTTCAATTTTTTATATAAGCAACAAAAATAAGAAATGCACTGAAGCTAATTGCCATTTGTTTATTCGTAGACTCTTAATATTTAAACTAAAAGTCACAAATGCAGGTTAAAGAAAACATACCAGGCCATGAACAAGCACAGACCACTTCAAATCTTCTCTGCATAACTATGCTTGAAAAAGAAACACTCTCTTGGCTTGGATAACAAAACTCATTAAATAAATTAAGCAAAATGACTGAAAAATAAATTTAATATACCAGTTGGCACTCAGTGGAGAAAGGAGAGGGGAGATGACATTCAGCTATTTCTCCTCTTCATGCTTCTTAGTCAGCATTCATTTACAGGCATCACCCCTAATCACAGGCAGTGGTGAGGTTCCCACACTGTCATTTTCTCCTAGCAAACTGAGAAAACAAGGTCTTTTCACCCTTCCTATTTAGAGTGTAGACCAGACCCTTTATCATATGAGAAACCTCTTCCTTGCAGCTGTTCTGCATCCTCCCACACAAACACTCCTTCCCAAAGGGGATCACCAGCTCTTGCTTTTCCTCTCTTTTACCACCATATTTACTGGGAATTTTCACCTCTTTCACTAGTGTAATTGAAGATTTCTTTCTTGTCTGTGCCTCTCCAGGCTGGCAGACAGGCTGGGGTCTCTCCTGAAGACACCTCTTGCCCCTGAATGACCTGAATCCAGGAGAACAGTAGGGACTGGCTCTGCAGGTACAGAAGTCCCCTGAATAACTGCGCATCACAAAATTTCTCTCAGCACTCACCCCACCATCAGCACATACCAACAGCATGTTGTTGACCTTTTCTACCCTGTGCCTTTGGGTCAGGGCGCCCAACACTTGTCTTCCATCCCATACAAAAGCAGTGCACATGTAAAAACACCTGATGCTTTGTTCCAGTGCCAGCACAAGACTTTGGGGCTGTTGGCACCATGGCTGTTCACCACATACCCCAAGTACTGGAAGGCAAGAGGAGTGCAGTGGGACAGAAACCAGTTCAAATGCTGACTTCATGGTCTGCAAAGGGGTGGGGACAGGGGATAAAGGGAAAGGAGAGCAGTACAGACAAGACTGAGCAGTCTTGATGTCTGGAAAGCCAAGTAAGAGCTCTCATTTCTCAAATCCCATCCTCATTGCTAAGTGCCGTGTTTGTGGCTAAGAGGTGACAGCAGTCTATTCTGAGCAGGGGAACTGCTCCCAGCTACACCATCTAGGGAGGGGGAACTCTCAGGAACTGGGTGCTCCACCCGGGACCCCACAGTTGCTGTACTGACAGCTGATAAAAGCACCCAGGCAATCCCTACCGACCCTGGGCTGCAAGGTCAAACTGCACTGCACTGTTAGACAGCTATTTATAAATACAAGAGTGAAACCAAATGCCTCTGCTCTGACTTCTTTAAAAGGCCAAACTCAGACTTCAAATTGGTCTATTTCTAGCCATCCATTCAATCCCTGATTTCAGCATAGGTGTTACCCCATTCAGGCCTACAATTCCTGCTGACTTAGCAAGGTCCATGTTACAGCTGCAGCAAGATGGGAATAGGCAGTATGAGGATTTGACAAAATGAATTTTCTTGCTGTTCAGGTCTTCCTACATATAAAGGAAATTTCACTTGCACAGCAGTGCCTCACCCTCTAACCCCTTAGGTTTTTGCATCTTTGTCCTCCAGTCCCACTCAATATATACCATTTCATATTTGATATTCTGATCCCCCTTTCTGCATTAGAGAAGTCCTAAGCAGTTGACTTACAAAAAGCCTCCTTCCTAAGTTTGCACAGACCATCTCTGAGGCCAGGAAGGGTTTGCATGAATACAGCTGTGTGGCTGTGAGAACATGCACATAACCACAATCATCATACTACATATGCACTAAACATGCATCTAAGCCAAGGGTCCTTGTAAACCAACAAACAAACCCCTCAACTTAGTAATGATTTAGAGGAATTTTTTTTTCTAAAATAGAACAACATTCTAAAAGTATTCCCTGTTTTCTGAAGCATAAGTGGAGTTTCAAGTCTCCTCATAAAACTGCAATAAATATTCTTCACTATTTTGCCACTTTATTAGCTATTTTGAGGACTGAATTACACAGAATATTCCACATATAATGTTATTGGTAGCATATATTAATTTTATAAAGCTCCAATACTATCCATTTTTACATGGAGGTGATCTGTTGCAAATGAAACACAGTAATATTACTGGGATGTAGAAGAATCATCATTCTGTCTGACGCAAGAGAAACTTGTAAAAAGCTTCAGAGGGCAAATAATCAGTCTCTGTAATATCTTTCCTCTTTAGAGTTTTGGAGTTGGCTTGTTTCCTTTCAAGTGCCAAAAAACTCTAGAGGGGAAGCAGTTGTTTCCTGCATACCAAAATGCTTTGCCATTTACCCAAAAAAGCTGCCTGAAATAGTTGCTGATATTTTCCCCCCACCTCTCCAAATAAATGTGTAAATATATTTTTAAAAAATTGGTCTGTCTTCTCCATCCTCTCATTCACCTTTCACATGGATCAATCCCCTTTCAGCTGCCAGTGCTCCGTGCTCCCCTGGGTAGCAGAAGAGGACATGTTCTGAATTTCCAATTCCCATTCCAGCTGCAAAGTCTCTCCTTCCTCCCACTACTGCATTTAGCAGAGTATGTTGATGGCTGATTCTGGGAGAGGTGAACAGCCTTTTTAAGGAGTGGCATGGACCACAAGGACAAAAATGCCCCTGGCAGGAAACTGGTGGTGTAGGAATTGTGTGGATTGGATCTCCAACATAGTATTGAGGAGCAATGCAATAAGGACATTCAAGAAATTTCTCAGCAAAGTCACTCAGGTTATCTCTTCTCAGAAATCACTGATTTCCCAGAGTAGTGCATTAGCAAGTATGACTGGGTTTTGCAGAGATCCAAAACACAATAAACATCAGTAAAAGTTTTTCTGAACTCCCAAGAGTACCTTCTAGACAACCTGTCCTCACAGAGGTGGGAGCAGCTGCCAGTCCCCATGTCAGCCCCACATTTTACCACATCCTCTTTGTCTTCACTACTGGTTTTCACGGTTGATACTAGGTGTGTTCACCCACTTAGACACCTTTGCTAGCACCATGGGACAAAGCAGATACAGCTCTTGGAGTTTCATGGAAAACCCTGAAGAAAATGCAGCAGAAATGGAATACCCAAGTACCTCCTGATGCCAGGATACAATATGAAGCCCCTAGATGCCCTTCTTCCACAGACCTCAGATAACACACGATGTATTATGATTTTTATTCCTCTGCTCTTTCTCTATGGTCTCATTCTATGCAATGCTTAACCAGCTGCACCCAGCCCTCACCCTAAATAAAATGGAATTAGAGCCACAGCATCCAACCAGCCGGCAGCTGCCAGATCACGCAAGCATGCAAGTTCTTGGCAGATTTTGGAGTCTAGCTGGCAGCTTTAGGAGCACAAAAAGGAATTATAATAATTCTATAAATTGAGATTTTCCAACAGCTACTGGAAACTGCTGGCTGGCATCTTGGGACAAGGACAAAGACAGCAGAATTTCTTGCGGTGGCCACATACAGCACCATTAGGGAACCTCGGGTGACTTCAGCACATTAATGCTGATAATGAGCTTGCGGCAGCGCAGCCGATCACACATGGATGAGCATTCAATTACTCACCCTGTGGTTAACACACAGGGAAAGCAAAGACTACAGCCATGCGGGCCTCCACAACTTTCATTTCATAAAGCACCATTAAATCTCCATCAAATAATGACAGCTTTGTCCCAAAGGGCTAGGGCTGAGCAGGGGGTGGCCCATCTTGTTCTGCAGAGCCCTCGGAAAACCAGTTCAGGCCCTCACCCACTGATACAGGGGCACTACCTACTACCCCCTGAAGTGCTGACTTCAAGATGAAATATTCCAACTTCATTCCCTGCCTCAAATACCCTCCCAGCATTACAGACCAGATGCAGTTTTGTAGTTCAGCAGTCTCAGAAATACAAATCTCCCTTTAAGTCCTTGATATCTTTCCTAAAGACTTAGTTTGAGGAATTTATCTTTTTTATCACACAGATGTGGAACATTAAGTATAGTCGATGTGGAAAATTTTGTAATGGAACAAAATTATTTCTAGTACTCTTGCCACAACCTGTGAAGCTGTATTCAAAAATCAATTCAATGAGACTCGTGATGGCAAACATACCATCAGCAACAGCTTTGCTTCCTTGTGAAGATGTGTCCTCAGAAAAAAATGGTATTTTCAAGGATCTTTATGTGCCTAAATAGGCAGATAAGTTTGTTGGAGATTTTCTTTGGGACTGAAACAGAGAAAGAGTTTGATTACCACTGAAAACAACGTAACCTTAAAATCAAAGTTAGATCCTCAAACAATCAGGCATGTTGTAAAGTGTACTTTTTTATCTGTCTGCATATTTAAGCACCTGTATATACTGAAGACATACCATTCCTGCAGTGTTACTATACTATATGTGTTAGCTCTATTCTTAAGTAAATAAATTCTTACTCTAACAAAACCATCTATCTGATGATTGTGCCCTCACCAAAATGATGATTAATACTAGGAGTAAAATGCTACTAACTAGGAAATCAGATTATTATTTTTAAAAAACAGCATTAAATAGAATCTTTTCACTGCTTTTGGAGTACATTATTTATTAATCTTAAGGAAGCATTTTCTAAAATAATATTTTTAAAACCCCAAAACCACAACAAATCAATCAAACTAACAAAAACAAAAGTGGTCCACGGATATTTCTCCTGGGGTTATTCTTTTACAGTTGGTGCAAGCCATCTTTAAAATTCTCTAAGCTTTGCCATAAAAAGTATTTGGGGAGCTAGCAGAACTGACACTCCCGATTCACTTTAACTTCTGGGCACAGCTTCTGCTCTTAAACTGTACAGTAAATACAAAGCGAAAACCATTCCCATTTGGTAAATGTAGGTATGCTGCCCTTGTCCTGCTGTAGAAGTGAACCCAGCCACAACACTGAACAGTGATATTTGGAACAAAATTCTGTCATTCAAGGCTGTTGTTATTTCATGACTCACAAAAATGCAGATACTCAGACCAGCCTCTGTGTAACTATTTCAGTGCAGTATTTGAAAGGGGTGAAATGGTAGATGACAGAACAAAATTAACATTTCCAGCTTCTTGTCCCAGTCAGTTCTGTAACCAAATCAATTTAAGATGAAAGCTTTCAGGTGTTAAGTTTTTCATAAAAAGCTTACTGCCAAACCTGCCCAATTCAGCTGCTGGAGCTACATGGGAACAAGTGTGGATGGAGACTTACACTTGAACTCCCTAGGGCACCATCTGCATTCAAGATTTTCTAGCAATATACACCCAATACAGTGACACAAAAATCTGCTTTATTCTCCTTTCACTAAAGTCTCTCTCCAGATGACATAAATTGGTCCTTCTAAAGATGAATTGTAAGTGCTCGCCTGCATGCTCCTGTTGTGACAAGAAGAAAGCTTGGACATACTGTAGAAAGGATGTGGACCATCTGACTTGGGTGCTACCAAGCAGAATCTGCCCATAAGTTTCTAAATTTTTTAAACTTTAAAAAAAAGAGAAAAATAAGCACTGCAACATCAGTTATCATTGGAAAGCAAGATAGTTCCTATGTCCAGTTTTAGAAATCAGTAATGTAGACCATAAACAGAGAACATAACGACATTTCTAGAGAGCAACTACATTGAACTCCAGTTCTCTGACTGAACCTGGGTGCTGTTTTTGAAGACAGAAATGCGCCTGTTCCCCAGCTTGAAGCAGGATCCTATTCTTTTAATGATGGAAACAGTGTTGTGGCTACTATCATCAATAAAAAAATGGAAAAAATTAAAAGAAAAATGAGAAGAAAACAAAAAAAAAGTCTTCAGCTATGCAGTTAAAATTTAAGTTCCTCAAGTTTTGCTGATTTTCTGATTGGCACCATCCCCACATTTGCAATGTAATATAGAATACCAAAAACAAATGTAAATGGGGCAGAGGAGTCATGCATGACAATCTAAACTAGAATCAGCAGATTCCACCACACACCCCTGCTGCCTGCCCCAATTCAGAGTGAAAAGAAAAAAAAATAATTATGCATTTGCATAAACATATTTTGTACTTGCTGATTAATTTTTCACAGCTTTGCAAATATTTTAAAGTAACGATATTGTCACAACTGCAGTACAACAAATTTGTGCCTAAAGAGATAAAAAGCCCTACGTGCCTGTGAAGGACCCAGCAGCAACCATTCAAGGAATGGATTCCTTGGAACTGAGCATTCATAATCCAGTGCCTACTGTGCATTCACTCCCTTCAATGACTATGGTAATTAGGTTGTCTCATGTTATTGTGACTTACAATCTATCTATGGGGACACTCCAGGGGAGCTCTGAGTCTTAAATCTACTAATTTCACATTTAGAAAGACTCGGGCATTACAACAATGCTGAATTGATATGCAGAACATTCAGATAATTTTAAACACTTGAATCATTGTCCTCACATGTAAAAAGATCAGGGCTTCCCTCAAGCACACATTGTGCAAATTCACTGGGTGTGTCACAGCACACTGAAACGATGTTTACTGAAATGCAACTGGGCCATGGAAGTGGGAGTCGATTAAGGGGAAAATAAGGAGCCTTGGGCACAATGACCTTTATAAACAACACACAAAATTTAAGCTGAGATTTACAGCAAACTTTTCTGGTCAGTTTTTTCTATGCTGATAATAAACCATCATATATGGTTAGTTCCTTGCATAAATTACAACCTTCTCAGGAAATGTTGCTCAATCATCTAGCTTCTGGCTTTAGCAATACATATCACTTGATCCAATCCTAACAACAGGTGAGACAAAGCTACAGTCTAACAGTACCATCATGTTAAATAGTTCCTCAGTGCCTAAGTATTGGCAGTCCTAGATGATTAATAGCATGATCTCACTCTACCCATTCATTACAGACAAATGGGTAATCATATAGAAATTTTGCAAACAAGTTTCCATTTTAGACCAGAGCATCAACCCATATCAGGCAAACAACCTAGAATCTAAATCTGTATGAGAGTTTGGGAATCTTCCTATCACCCCCTGGACTCAAATCTAACCCAACTGCCAGACAAGTCATGACAAGCAAATATTCTCTACAAATTTCTGGACATTGACAGATGACCTGTGAGTGTCTTGCAGCAGCTGCTCTTTCAGAACATTGCTAACCCCACCTTCCCAGCCCTTGACCAGCAGCTTAAGTGCAGGAATCTGGGAAGGAGAGAAGGAACGCAGAAATACACATTTCCCTTCAGCCCTGACAGAGAATGCAAAGAAAGAGAAGGGCAGACACCTTGGAGTGAAAAATGTAAAACTGCCTTGTAAGATTTGACAGGTCTTCCACAACTTTTATTAATGCAATAAATTCATTTTTGGGAGGGTCAAAAAAATTCAAATCACTGCCACGGTGAATGCTTAAAATTACACCCTATGAGTTAGATAGAATACAAAGTATGTACAGTGGTCCACTGAGAAAACTGAATGTATTTATCTTTTTTAATTGAATCTAGCCATATAAAATTATCCCAGTAAGTAGATTAGAAATCTTACGTACTGGGGCCCCATGTGGTTTGCCTTTAATATTTGTGCATTCAATTACTGTTTTTAAAAAGCAGGGATTATTCATTGCAATCCTAATGCTATATTTATTCAGGATTTAGGCCTATTTTAAGATTAGGCTTGACTTAATTGTACCAAACTATCAGCAATGCTGGAGTCAGACTACTGTAACTCATTATCACATATCTGCCTGATACCTGCATTTTACAAATCTGTGAAGAAGAATAAGAGAATACTTCCTCTTGCTACAGCTGGAATAAAATTAGAGGATGTCTGGGAAGTCTGAAAAGCAGTTTTATCTAGATGCTTGAGTAAAATACTTGGTTTTGGATGAAAAAAAAATGAAACATAAAAGCTGTTCTAATAAAAATATGTATGACAGAGGTAATTTACATCTCCCTACATAACTCACAGGAAAACATTAACTGTAGTAGCAAGAGGGCATTGCAAGAATCCACACTGTGGACTAGGAGTCCACATCAATTGCTTCATGCAACACTGATGCAAAATTAGGAAGAGATGAATAGTCAGTCATTCCCATCTTTTTCTTACAAGACATTCACTGGCATCTCTACTAGACCTGCAGAAGGATAGTGCTTAAGGCACCTCAGCAGACATGAACCAGACACTGCCCAAGGGCAGGGAAAGGCCCTCTCCTCACCACATAACACCACTTCACTACATCAGCAGTTCCTTCACAACAGCAGCTGTGTTTGATCTCCTCCTCTCAGCTTTTGCAAAACAACTTTGAAAGACTAAAGGAAATAGTTCAGAGTTCCATTAGACTGTCACTATTTCTACATTTATACCCTAAATATCACAGCAAATTGCAACTATACGCTTTCTTTCTAAGTCACTTGTTACCAACTTCTGTGTTTGACTATTAGCTATGCAAGCATATGTATGGACATCTATTTACCTTATTTCTAGCCTCTCTCTTCCTCACTCACATTGCAATTCCTAGGGAGATTCCCACCACGGTTTTGAGAAAAGCCTTCTTAAGCATCATCATGTTACAGATCTTGCAGAAATCCTAGCCTTGACTTTGTTTTAGGTGTAAAGTACTGCAGAAGTTCAGTACAGCCACATGTGGTTCCAACTCTGGAGATACACAGATTGTATTATTTATCTAATGAAGATGAAATGTTACCTTAATTTGTAAGAAGAGATTAAAAAACAAGGGCAGTAGCTGCCAGGATAGGAAAAAATGCAATTCCTAGGAAAATATTTGCTTTCATCAGTCAGTAAAACAGCACTGTAAATCTGCACTATATTTGTCACTGGGGGAAAAAAAAGTAATAAGATAGTTACCAAGAGTCTGGTTGTTTTTCCGACATTGCAAAAGGATTATTGCATGCAAAATCAATGTTTGGTATAGATAAGAGCAGGAAATTAACAACAGTCACCACAGTTTTCAATGCAAGACAATATAAGCTTTCATAACATAGAATAAAAGCCTTAGTCATTTAAAAAAGGTATCCATAAATATATAGGTATAGGCATTCTGGACTTCTCTATCAGTGGTGAGTAACGAAGCAAGATATCCAGGATCAGACCTTACTTCTGACAACTATACTACTATTATGCATCAATTTACATCAATTTCAGAAAACACCATACTCCAAGCTTCCAATTTAGACTGACTTTTTCTTTATATTTTTTTCCTGAGTAAATGCATGCTGTACTTGCAATTAAGTTCTATGACAGAACACAAGCAAGCAGGCATTCTTTAATTTACAGCATACAGACAGCACTATGCAGAGTACCTTCAAAATCAGAAGGCATATAATATATCCTTTTGTCTCCTAATATACAATGCTAAGGAATTCCTCTGTTTAATTACATAAACATGGCATTTTCAGCAAATTTTTGTAATATAGAAGATGCAAATGTTTCTATTATTATTTGGTTAGAAAAAATAAATAAAATTATTTGGAGGTGGTAATTTCTACTTTACAGAGAAAATATGATGCCAAAGAGTCCAGAAACTCCATTATAAAGTGGCCGTTATCAAAAAAGAGGTATTGTAAAAACATAAAGAACTCAAATGGTTTCTGATTTTGAAACAGACAATCTGTCTGAAATTCTAGTCTTATAGAATTTATCTTATACACAAAATAAATGTTTACTGTGGAATAGCTCTGTAAGGTATACATGAGTCATTTTTAACCACAGTATTTCCCAGATAAACACAACTGCTGTATTCATAATGAAAATTAATTCAGCTATGTAGATAGTGCAGTTCATAAAACATCTGACAGAATGGAAAAGGTATTTGACAAGTCATAACTGCTATTTTTTCTTTAATCTTTCAGGTGCTTTTGGGTTGTGAAAGAAAAAGCAATGAAAAGTATATGCAGAAAGAAAAATCTGGTTGGAAACAAAATCTATTCCCCAAAACGCTGGGTGCAGTTGCAGGGAACAATGAGAAAAATTAGGTGGAAAAAGCCTGGTTACTCTGATCAAACCCCCATATAGACTGGGTGCAGTGGTGCTTACTTTCCTACAAATTACCAATTAATCTCTCTCTCTTGTTTAACATAACAGAAGATCAAATCACACAGGTGTTCATTTCCAGGTGTTTCTCATATATTGTCCTTACCTAATTACTCATTCACCTAATTTGGTGATGCTTTAGGAGTTGGAGCCAATCACTCCTGATCTCCTGAGCTTTTTTAAGAATCTACCCCGTATTTCTCTCTTTACATACCTTTGTATGTAAACAATATCACAGGTGTTAGAGAGGACAGTATCTTGCTTAAAACAGTCACCACCTGAGTCTCTCTGGATTCAAATGCAGCACCAAGGAATGCAGAAACAAGGAAGAAAAACACAAATTTGAATGTGCTTTTATATTATAATTTTAAAAGAACTGGATTTTCAAGGATAATTTTGAAGGGAAAGCAGGCAGCTAACATGTCAAGACAAATAATGGAGTTGCTGCTAATGACCCTATCTTCTACTGCTTAGTAAGCTAATTATATTAAAGAAAACCAGAGCAGAGGAAATTAGAGGGCATGTTGATGTTTCTATTCCTTCCAAATCAAAACACTAGCCAGCATGATGTAGGAGAGCCCCTTCAGGTTACATACTCTGAGAAAGCTCTTGTATGTAGCTTTGGCAAAGCCAAACAAACACGCTAAGTATACTTGGGTTTTCATAGCCAAAGGCAATCCCTACTGTGGCTGTGCCCTTATGCTCTTTACATGTGCTCAATAAAGCAGAAATCCACCTTTCATGTCAGACCCCAAAAGAATATTACAGCTTAAAGTGGAATTGAAGAACAGAAATTATCTCCTGGAGCCAAACATGTTTGATAATCTTGGAATGGGTAATAAAACTCTTCTGCAATCTTTTGCATGAGCTTCCAAGAATTCTTTTGCAAGGAGGTATTTTCTAAATTTGTATCACAAAGCTACTGGTTAGTAGCAAAGGTTTCCAGTAAAAAGCTATTTCCAAGTTCCTATTCCCAAAGCATGACTACTGGAGCTCTGTAAGAATGTTGTCAACTCTGCTGAAATAGCCAGGGGCTCACAGGCATGCCCAGCAGCTCCAAGCAGCTGACACAGCTACTGCTAAACACCCACCCTCCCGCAGAGGGATAGCCAGGCTCCTCAAAAGCTGGATAGTGTAACATGTGCAGACAGTGCACACCTGCCCGTCCCTACTTGTATCCCATTCTTGAGGTGTGAGCATGAAACCACCCTTTTAACAGAAGAAAAACCCCATTATATTATTTTGCTAAACTCTGATATAAAGGATGGAAAATAATCCAGAAAAGCCATTAATTTTAATTTAGAAAATATTTAAATTAGAAAAGCATAACCCATTTGGGATGGAGGAAAAATAAGCGGCCCTTTTCAGCACCAGCTTAGTGGCATGATCCAACCTATGCCTACCAACCTATTAATCCCATTTTTTTACTGTGCTCCAGAAAAACCTACATCCTGATGGTTTAATTATCCTGAAGACCCACATTCTACAGTATGCAGTGACCTGACAAGAGATCCTTATGCATTCAAGTCTGCCTGCCTGCCATAGCTAATACAATATCACAGAAAATAATTTAATTACACAAAGATGAAAAAATTCAGAGAGTGACAGCTCCCAGTCTCATGCATAATGCTTATCTCGGGCATAAAATCAGCATCAAGAACTATATGTGCAACAAGGAGATTTGTTGCTGCAGACCTGGATATCCAAACATAGCACTAGCACAGCAGCACTCTGCTGACCTCTATACTGTCAGGTATAGAACACGCAACAGAAAAATCTCATTTTCTTGACACAAGCAGAAAAGCAGAGAACAGCATTTCAGCTGCTGTAAATTGCCTTCAGTAGCAGCAGGCCAGCTGGAACACCATCCACACTTGCCTCAGGTTTGCCACACCTCCTGCCCCTCCTCAGATCTGCTGGGGCTATCCAACTCCTCCATGCACTCAAGTGAACTCAGTGCAGCCTGGTGAGCAAGCTGTGCAGAATTTTTAAATTACAAAACCCACGTCCAAGTTTGCCAAAATCAGTGACCTACATTTAAGAGTAAATAAAGTATCACCAAAAAAAAAAGAAAAAAAAAAAGGGCAGGGGGACAGGTTTGATTATTGTCGGTTGATCCTTACAGGTGTTTTGCTTGAAGCTGCTAGTAAAACAGCACTTCATCAAACAGCTACTCCCCAAAATCATCTGCTGCTGAAACACTTCTGCCCTAGCTGCTTACTGAATTGCTGCTTCCCTTCCCCCAGTCCCACAATCCTTTCTCAGCTCATGAGGGCTCTATTTGCAATACTACACAAAAGGATTAGTTGTTTCAACTTTTCTATTTTCCTCTTTCCAAACAGCTTCAGTCATGTCTCTTTTGAGTGACCTCAACAGCATTTTACTCAACACTCTAGCCACCTTTTTTTTTGGATGGGGGGGAGGGTTGGGGGGGCCTAGGAGGGGGAAGGAAACAACCAAGCAATTTGGTTTGACATAAGTACAAAATTAAATCAGAATAGTAAAAACACGTATTCATTTTAAATGCTGCTTTTGTAGTCCTACATCTCTGAACCAAACAAGCATTTTCTGCACTTTAACCTCTAGATAAGCACCACAGGAAAGCATGCATTAAGTAAGCTAGAAAACAACAGGTTTTAACACCATTACTCTTCTCCTAGGTTATAGGTTTAGTGCTATATTCTGTGATCTCAGACAAACCATTCAGCTTGTACTTCAGCCTTCTGAACTGTAGAACAGGTAAAATGCATGCTAAAGCATCCAAGAATATTTTAAAAGTTTTAAATTGAAAGCAACTTTGAAAAGATTGGCTCTAATGCCAACTATTATTTTCATAGAATACAGACTGCACTGCTAAGGGAAAAAGTATCCTGACTGCATAATCACTTTTAGAACACTGGCTTCTGTACATGTGCTAGATGACTTTCAAAGGAAATGTCATATTTTTAAAATACATGTGCCACTACCATATTTAATAGAAAGTCATCCCATGTCTTTTGGTGCCGTGAGTCTTTGGAGCCTTGGCATAAAAGCATTTGATTTTGTATTAGGCTATAATCACTCTGCAGGAGCTGTCAGGATTTATCACATCAAAAATACATGCACTAAAAAAAAAAAAAAAAAAAAAAAAAAGGAGTGGTTGCCTAAAGAGAGTTTGGTACTTTAGAGACATTAGACTCTATTAGACTGTATTTCATTAATAACACCTATTTGTGCACTTGGTCTTTGTAGCTCAGTGTGATCATATTGAAGTATTGCCCACTCTCTCCAAGAGGCCTTTGTTGTGGCACTTCAAGGGCAGATCCTCAAACAACAGTAATTGTTCACGAGCAGCCAAATTAGAGAGGCTCAGGTGCTAGGATCCACATCAAACCCCAAAGCCACTGTGAGGATTTACTCACAGCCCATCAATGTCTAGTTGGATATTTTGTGCACAACCTGATTCAGTACCAAGTTGAAAGCATCAAATCATGTAGTGTCCCAGGCTTGGAAGAACTGTTAACTGACTACAGAGTTTTTCAATGTGAGGTTGTCAGAGATACCAGCAAAAGACATCTGAGAAGTGTTCACTGATCCATACAGTTCACAGGGATGAGGCCACATGCAAAGGTGTTTGCATGTGAGGAACCCACATAGCTTAGTAACTCATCTTTCTGAGCATTTATCAGAACAAGACCTTTCTATATGACTTTCCAGTATATGTTTTGAAATCTATACAGCCCTATTTTTAAAAAAGAATAAAGGTATAATTTCTTTTAGATGCCAAGAAACATAGGCTCTTGAGTGATAAATTATTTTCTTGAGGAATAATTAAACCATCCATTAAAGAAAGACTTGTGTGATTGTTTCTTTAAAATAGAAGGCTTCTGTTTTACAAAAGGCTTTAGGCTCAGCAGTCTTTCAGTAGGAATTTATACATATAGAAGGAAAACTCCAAACAAAACAACCCACTAACAGTCATAGAGAAGAGCATGATGGTTTCTGCCCTCTGAAACTACAAGAACTACTAAATACAACACAATTATGCAAGTTGTATGTAGAACTGCAATCCTACTAAGTGCATCAATAGCAAAGACTGTCAACACACTACTGAAAATATTTCAAAACAAATTACGGTATCAGTAAATCACATTCAGCCTCCATTGCCATGTATACAATTGCCTTGAAGTTAGAGACCCAGAAAGAAGGAGCTTAACAAGAAAAGGTATTCAACTAAGAAGGTTAAGTGAAGAACATATAAATAAAGGCAATGTCCTGCAACAGCTGAAGCATAAAAAGCAAAAAACCAAACAAGTCTGCTCTGGTTTTAAGTACAGTTCAAAAGCATTGAAGTCCGTCTAAAGCAGCAAAAGATGGATGGATTTCTGGGGGAGGAAAGGAACAGAAATCACACATTTCCATTGAACTGTTTCAAACTAAGGGCATTGTACATTTTTCTAAGCTGTAGTCTTAGACTACAGGATTGTGTCATTGAACCCATGGAAAATCCATGCTGTCATGTTACAATATTGGTTTTCTATCCTGTTGTGTAAGTTGGCATTTACCAAGAATTCACAGTGACATCAAACCAAGACCACAGCTTTGTTACAAAGAAGATACATTGCTGTGAGAAACAAAAGATGGTGAGTGCAGATCTTCCATGACACACATGGCAGATCATAATATTAGAAGCTAGCAAGAGAGAGAGAACGACATAGTCAAGCACTGGTCTTTCCTTGGGGCAGTCTCAAACAAGAGCTGAAATATTAATTCCCCTGAAAGTCAAGTGAGATTTTTACCACTTATTTCAAGGAAATAGGACCTTGGTTTCATAGAACTAATAGTATCTTCTCTGTCCAGTAAAAAAAATTTAAAATTTTTTAAAAGAAAATGAAAAATCTATATAACCAATTGCTATTATATAAAAAGCTGGTTTATAGCACTCTAGCAACGTACACTTCATAGTCTTTTACAATGTTACAATTCTGAAACAGTGCCAAACCTGAAGAGCAAGACTCAAGAGAATGTATTTTTCCAAAGGAATTAATTTTGATGAAAATAATATCTACCAGTCTCCTGCATTAAAAGATTTCAGCTGTGCAGCTTTCAGAGTCAACTTTCATTTCTTTTTAGGTTAGCGTGCTTTTCCTTTTGAGCTAGCTGTATATTTTCCTTTCTTTGAGCTATCAATGCACTAGCCCAAGGTTAACTGACAGCCTTGGACCATCAGCCCATTGAAATGAAGGAGCTCCTTGCAGAACACAAATGAAATCCATAGATGGTAAACATACACCAATCACATTAAGCCAAATCTGGGCATACTACACATATCAATACCTTGGCAGCACTGCTGCCATATAGTTATGCTTTTGTTTAAAACATTTTTGTCAAGTTTGTTTCAAAGCTAATAGCCTTTATGGTACAACATCTGCTTCTCTAGAGCCCTAAGGTCAGAAAAACCTTGCAAGGTGGCTTGAAGAAGAGTGAAGTAGGACACAACAATCTACTATCTTACGAGCCAAAATGTATGGGAGGGTTTGCATCCAAGCTTTGTGACAATTTACAGTTTTCTGCATTCTCAGATAACAACAGCAAGAACAGCAAAAACAGTCCTCCAAAGTCCAACTGGCTTAAGAAAACCTTTTTCAAAGTTGTTCTGCTTTCTCCTTGCCCCACTAGTCCCTGGAGAAAAAAAAAAAAAAGAAAGAAAAAAAAGAGGGTGTGGCTGTGTAAGAGTTTTAAAAGAACCTTAATTCAAATTTCAGTTCAAAGATTCAAAGATTTGGATCACTGCTTATTACTCTCTCAACTATTCTTTAAAGTTTAAAATCCTTAAATATTTTAAAATAAGTCCACTTAGCCACTTATCTCTACTGAAAAGATGCGAGTAACTTGTTCCGCAGTTCATGAAAGAGACTGTGCTGTAAGCAAAGTGCTGCACATCCTGTTGTTTATCTCAAGGTTATGCTGAGCGTCACCATCAAGTGATTTGGCCCATGTTCAGTTGAATATTATTTCCCAGCGTGGTACTGAGAGTTTACTAACAGCAATAGAGGAGCAGAGCAAAGAAGCCTTAACAGAAGCACTGTATTATCCTAGTCTACCAGTTAAGGAAATCTGAACATTCCCCTACAATAACAATTAATAACTCTACATTTTCAATAAAATTGACAAAGCATCTCCACTCCCTAGAGGACCAGATCCAGAATGATAATTTCTGGGGTTTGTTTGCCTCTTCCCACCCATGCCTTTATTCCTGCATTTGAATGGGAGACTACATGGGTTGGTGAGAAAAAATATTACTAACTTGCCCCTTGGTTTGGTTTCCAGCTTCAGCAATGAAAAATCACCAACTTTTTGATGTTCATGCAAACATTAACATAGACCTGTAACATGATTAAGATTTCAAGCAACAAAACACGTGTAAAATGCAACTTCAGGGAAAGAAATTGAAAATTTGTATCTAAAACAAGTCCTGGCCCTGCTAAACCAAAAAGCAGCTGGTGGCGTGATTTATGGTTCTGTGCGAGTTGTAGCTTGGTAATGAGCTGTGCTGGAGGATGACTCAGCTGAACAGTGAGTTATCTGAGCTGGAAAAGAGAAAGCTGAACTATTAAGTTCTTTCTCAGAAAAGGCTGGCTGGTTGGCATTTTTGTCCTTGATTGTCTTTGATTGATTGTCCCTGGCAATCTGCTGATCATGACTTTTAAAGTACTCTCAAGATAAAATACTTCAGCAAACAATACTAGATTTTGAAGGCAGTTTTCACCTCATTAAAAAAAAAAAAAAAAACCAAAAAAAAAAAAAAACCCAAACAAAAACCCCAAGAACAAATCCAGGGACTTTACCAAATTCTAAGAAAGAAATGTGAATTACACAAAAGAAAGCAGAGTCTTTAGGAAGGTCATTAAAATTGCTCCTAAGGCCTTTTATTTCCCATGGGTTTATTTTTAAGCTCATTTTGAAGTGTGCTTTTGAAACTAATAACATATACTGATATAGCAATACTTAAGAGAATTTTCTCTAGTTGGTATCAGACAGCACTAGGAATGCAGCTTTACTGTTACGTGATTTTGTTCTCCCCAGTTATTCTCAATGTGCCTGCTAATATGCTTAATAGTGTACACTGAATATGCACAGTCCCTCCTCCCCGGGCTCAGCTGGCAGCCCATCATCTTCTCAAACTACTTTCCCTGTTGCCTTTGTACCAAGCAAATGATTGTGCACTTCCAGTGAGAAGTCAGAAAACTGAACTCAGAATGCAATACCTCACACAGTAGTTTCAATTCATTATTTCCTTACCTGTCTTGTCTAACTCAGAGCATGCAGGAGTTGCAGGTGTGTACAGAGGTACAAGACAAAATGCATGATACAGGCTTGAGCCCAACTGAAGCTATTTCCACAAATGTACTCCAAGACTTGCCAGTCACTTGAAATAGATCGTGTGTTAGTAAATCCACTGACATCCAGGACTAGTCAAGTTTTTGGGTGAGAATTTCAGGTGAGTGATTGTAAGCAGTGTCCTGATGAAGTATCTCAGCTATTCAACAAGCATGCTGGACACATGGCTATCACATGAAGTTTAGTCTAGTAGTCTCATAGGTTAATTTTAAGGAAGTTCAGATCAGAAAATAGGTAAAGTCCAAAGCCTTGCTTCATGACTCAGATTGCAACCACAGGAAAAAAAACAAGAAGCAAGTCATAACAGCAGACTGACCTTAGCCCTGAGAAAGCTCAAGGGTGCTGAGGATACTGTATTAGAGGATTGCATGAGAATACTCCTATCTATCATGGTTTCTTGTAATAACTGCAGACAAAAGATTTTGCAAATGTTTCAGGGTCCATGCTATCTGACTCCAAAGAGCTGCAGGGTAAAGCACAACTTGTGAGAGGTGAAGGGCACAAGGAGGCAAGAACCTAGGGTAAAGGTGTTCAGCAGCCATGAAAGACGAAGATCCATCCTTTTAAGCAGAGATGAAACAACACAGGATTCAAAAAGCTCTTTTGAAAGGTCACTCATCAAACAAGTGATAGGAAAACAAGCAAGAGCAGTCTTGGGAAGTCTACGACTTTAAGACAGACCCAGCAATGCTCCAGTCTAGCACACATCTCTCAAAAGTGCTTTATGAGGGCTGTGATCAAAAAAAAAGCCTCTTAAATGTACAGGTTTTTACGCTAACCTTGTGATTTGAAATCCTGAGTCACCCACTCCAAATGCCAGGAATTCACAGTGCTTTATGCATAAGCAACTAAAGAGACACAAAAATCTTGCACGACTTCTATATTTTCTGGATATGAATGGCATAAACTTCTAAAATAATTACAAAGGACTTGAGCTACAGTCTAATTTTCACAAGCATGTTAAAAAAACCCAACTAAATACAGTTTGCTTAACATTACTTACCACCACATAATTTCATTTATGGTGGTAAGCAACAGTGATTCATCGAGTTCTTAATTTTTTTATGAAGATCAAAGGAAAAAAGAGACTGCAGTCTTATTACCAAAAGAACTATGCTTCTGCCTGAAAAGATCTATCATTTAGCACCATCCTACAGAATAACCGATTTTTATCTTTTTGTTTTCATTGCTCCTTGCATGCAGGGTACAGACTTTACAAGATTACTCCTTGTTTGCAATGAACTAAAGCAGAACATACAACACATTTAAAAATGGAAACGTGTCCTTTTCCTCCCGTGGACCTACATACACAACACTCTGAAAACCTGCTCCCTATTGTTACCTGTAGAAAGAACTGTAAAAAATTATTGTTAACAAGGATAAAATTGCAAAGGCAAGACCTGCTCAAAAAGATACCATTCAGGAGACTTACTGCTTCAGAAATCTATGATGGAAGTAAGTTAAGATAGATAATGGCTAGTCATGGGATGTATGAAAAAGTGACTGATTATACATTGCTCCAAACCACTGGTTTTCATTACTGACATAAATCAAGGTTAGGCAGTAGCTTAGCAAGTCTTAAAAGACAATAAAAAACACCAGTAAAATACTGGCAGTCAGATTTAGCAGAGAATGTTGTGTCCAGAAATACCAGATGCCTTTATAAAAATAAAGTATGTTTTGCTAAGCAATGTCTGAAAAGTTTTTGCAGCTAAATGGAGCTTGATCTTTAATAGCTGAGCAACAGAGGTCCTTATTATTTAATTAAACACTCATTTTAGCTGACATTTATTTAAAAACCTAAAGTGAAGTGATTTTGCTGCAAGACAAGTAGGTGAAATGGAAAAGGGTTTATTCATATAAGGCTAGGAGTCATGAATGAAACAATGATTTTAGCATAAAAAGAATCTGCTGCTAAACAAGAAGTTACTATGAAACATTACATCCAGACTAGCTGATTTAACAAAATGGCCCTTTGATTTGAAAAATACTTTCTGCACCACACTTATGGAAGAACATTTTGCTCTGTTTCCATTTGTGGTCACTACTACTCACATCCATGAGGACAGTGTCTCTCCATCAGGCATTAGCACATCTATCAATACTTCTTAGATAATGGCTGAAAAAAATCTGATTTGATTTGGCAGGTATGCCGTGGACTTTTCAATTATTCATTTTATTTATACACTGTCCTGCTCTCTGTTAAAAATACTGCAACATTCCAATAAGTCACGTGCTCTTCATACAAACACAGAAATAATTTTGCAGATAATGGGACTAAGTAGATGCTTTTGAAGCCACCAAGCCTATTTCCTCAAGCACAAATGCCATTATTTTTAATGCCCAAGGAAAACCTCAAACTAAGTGCTGATTTTCCTGAAATCTCTCAAGCTGCAGCTGAACCCATCCTCCATTTTTGTCTCTGAGCACCAGCCATCTGGCTGGTGCATGAGGAAGAAATCAGCCAAGGTAAGCTTGTGGAGGGCAAGTAGGTGCCTGAAGTCTGCAAAGCACCACTGGACCCCTGACTGGAGAAAAGGTGTCCCCTGGTGAAAGACCTGCATGAGCACATGCCAGTGGCCATGCACAGCCTCTTCTGGGAGTGTTCCTCCAACTTCCCACCACACAAACAGGGAAGAGGAACCCTCAGACATTTGCCAGGCAACAAAGCTCCCCAATCCATCAGGTCTCCACGTTGCCATTTTCCCACAGTGCCCCTGTTGCAGAGGGGAGACACACCAGTTTTTTGGGTGCTCCATGGGGCAGCCGGGTCTGCACAACTGCAGACATGCAAAATTGGCACAATTTCATTTGGAAACAAACCAAAGAGAAACTCTGTGGATTATCCAAAACAATACCAGATAGAAACCGGTATGCATTTTGGAGTCTTTAAAGAGCATAATTTCATTAAGCATGCAAGACCTAATAAGCACAAAAAGGAAATAAGCAGGCGCTGTCATAACAGGAAACATACCAAAGTCCTGCCTAAACTGGAGCTGGCTGGGAAGTGAGCTATTGTCAGGAACCCAGTTCAGACACTGATATTGCTGATTACCTTGAGCAAGCATGGCATAATGGCCAAAAAAACCCCAAACCAAGGAGACTGGTTTGTTTATTTTGTGGGAAGTAGATCAGAAACAATCTAAATCTTAAACATGCATATCCTAAAATATGCCACTGTTTCACTAAAGTGGACAGAAATATTTCAAGTTAAAGGATGGTTAGAAATAAGTATAAACACACAAATGCTCATCTCTCTTAGTGCACCTGAGTGGGGATACACATACCTTGCTGAGAGCATTGTAGTGTAATTCATGCAGGGTACATAATTTTCACTTTTTATCAAAGACGTTTTCTGTCAAACTACTACATTGCAAATTTACTACTAAAATTGCTTTGAAATTTGGGAACTTTTTTTTTACTACTTTTTTTTTTTTTTTTTTGTCTGGAGGATGGAACAAAGGATCATTTTACTGCCAGTTAGTATGCTCCTCGACAATTTATGAATAGTACTGGACTTGGGTTGGTCCTATCCACGGGTTTGTTCTTCATAATTTTCTAAGTGGCACTAGCATTATTCATCTGCACCGAACATGCTCTGTTCCAGAAAAGCACTTTCCAAAGGCTTCTAATCCTGCTAATGTAGTTTCAGTTCCCCGATCCCAGCCATCCTGGAAATTCCTGTGTATTACAGCACACAGCTCCATCCGGCTTTGAGATGAAATTGGGATATCTGCCCACACCAATTTGGAACTGACTTATTTCCCTTCAATGGCGTGACATGGCTGAGGGGCTAAAAAAAACTCCCAACTGCAGCAAATCTGAGGCATCCCCTAAAGCAAAGGTAGTTAAAGGCACAGCACTAACTGATACTTGCTAAACCTCCTCTCTCATTTACCGTATAATAGCCTGTCTCATGGCCCTTTTTTCATATTGTGACCATATGCCTTCATGCTAGAGAAATCCATTCATATTTTGTCTACAATCTAAGTTTAAAAATTGAACAAACCTATCTGAGCAAATAAAAGCATAAAACTACGGATATTTCCCAGTATGAATCAGTGTGGATGTGGGAATTTCTAAGTAGAGACAAAGCAGCAAAAAAACAACATGCCACCGAGAGTTGGTGTTGCTCCCTGGTAGTCAGCAGTAAGGATGTCTCTTACCATTTAGAAATCATGCCGGTTCCATTATTTGGATCTGAAAGCTTGCTGTGCAGACTACAGGGCAAGCAGGAAAATCTAGAGGTAGATACTTTCTTCTTTCATGTTCCCTGTGTGAAACAGCAAGGTTTGGTGTATCAAAGCTCCATACAGAAGGCTCATTATGTAAGTGACAACTATAATATTAAACTGAATAGAATGATAATATAATTCAAGAAATCTAATTGCTACTGTGCAGGAAATTCATTTTCTAACAATACAAAGCAAAAGCTGTCTCAATCACTAAAAAAATCCACCCCTTATAATTTTCTTTCATTTTCAATTTTATAAAAATGGCCTTAACTCCTCCTAGAGACATCAGCACTTAACTAGTCAATCACTCACCAGAATCAATCACCACACCTGCTGTCTCCATTGTTATTCCTTAAAGGAAAGCATAAGTACAGGAAAACATGTACTGACTAGAATCCACCAGAGGCAAATTAAAAAAAGAAAACAAAACCAAAAGAGTATTCTAATTACTAAAATGAAATACCTTTTGAAAACTGTAAATGAAAATTATTCCATCAGAAGAGAGAAAAGTTGCAAAATTTACAAATGTAATGTATTAATTTGGCGGAAAATTAAAATAATTTGAATGTAGTATTCATCTGAAAAGAAAAACACAGCTCTCAATAACTTTATGTTCATTATTATTGTCAAAATTCCTTGCCAAGGTAACCACTATCATTAGTCTTACCTTACAGATGGCAAAACTGCAAAGACCTTAGCAGTATCAAAAATCTTGAAATCAGTAGAAAAGCTGGGAAAGTAAGTAATATCTCTCATCTCTAGTGCAGAGTTTTGATTTTAAACTTGACCATTGAAACAGTAAAGAACAAAGACCAATTTCTCAATATTCTGTAATAACATCAAGCATTGAATATAGACCCATACACCAAGTTAAATATTCTACTATTCTCACCTCTTAACAGAGAAAAATCATCTAAGACAAGGAAGGGAAGTATAAGAGTATTACTTAAATTTTCTACCAGTGTGACCTTTCCAGATCTCAACTACAAATGAAAAGAATCATTACAATCATTAATTAACTGTGCTCCTTTCTTCATCTGTAGGTTTAATACTTCTTATAGATATGTCACTATGAACCAGATTAATCTGAGAAATGTGATTATTAACACATAAATACCTGGCAATATGTGGTGTGTTTCTATTTATTTATGGTAATAAGGCAGAAATTTTCTACGCACATGCACCAGGAATTCTCCCAGTGCCTCTGACAAGAGTCAAGAGTCTGCATCCCATAGCAGCATATCTCCAAATTATTTAAACACAACTTACAAGTGGAGATGGCCTTCTATACAGGTGGAATAAAAGCTAGCACAGCAAAGAAGGCAGCACCTCATCTTAGCTTTGCAGAATGTGCTTGTGAAACAATACCCAAAACAATCATTGTTTTAGAGCTCACTATGGGACATAACTGCGTAACTTGAGTTTTGATCTGCAGTCCTTTACTGGCAGGATCTATCCAGCTCTGTGAGACAGCTCACACAAGGGCCTGGGGCTCAGTGTCCCAGCAGCAGCATCCAGGGATGGAGTGTCCCATTCTGCAGTGAGCTGAGCCTTGCAGGCTCCCACAGGGACTGCTGTGCAGGTCTCCCCACAACCTCCCCAATGGTGGGGATAGATGCAGCCATTATCCAGTATCATGAGCAACTGAGAACAGCAGTGGACTTTTCAACCTCAATGGGCTGCATGGCACCCCATCTTTATTTCATTATCACAGCAGATGACTGTGAAGAAACAACATGCACAGCACTTTTAAAGTCAATGGCACTTCAATTTATGAGTCAACTCAGATATACCCTTTTACAATCTCCTAAACCGGCTTCTTGAAGGAAATAGTTTGTATAACCACATACAAAATAATCTTTTTTAAAGTGTACCATGGTTTTTTTCCATATCCTCACAAAAAAATTACATTTCCCATTAAAAATCCCAAACTGCATAATACAATATCATGCGCGTTTACTGCAAAGTCAACGCAATGGTACAAGAAAGGAACAACTCTGCTGCATGAAAAAAGCAGTATCTAAATAACCCAGAAAACATTTCTTTCACCAACACCAGTTTTCTAAGAGCAAGACATACTTAATTTTTTTTTCATTTCAGCATTTTAATACAGTGCAGTATTTTGAGATAAATTTAACACTTCAGAATATCTAAATTTTCATTACATTTACCTCTTTGGGATTTTCAGTAGGACAGAAAAAATTACACTGGCCTGGTGACATGACATCTTATGTGGCAAATCTTTTTAAAGCAGAATTTTGGTGACTTTACTCAACTACTTTCTACTTTGCCATAAACACCAGAGCAACAACAATGTAGGTGCTATCTGCAAATGGGTAATGTGAAGGTGTTTAATACAATTCTTCAGAAAAAAGAAACTAGATAGGTACATCCAACACCAGACTCCATTTCCCCATGGCTCCTCCATCTCTTACTAGAAGTGAGACTGAAGGGCTGCACATACCATTCACTAAAAAATGAACAGGTTATGGGAATGTGTCAGTTCCGCTGGAGGATGCACAAAGTTAGTTGAATTTAGACAAGATTTCTTTTCATGCCAGTGAATGCTCTTTTTCAAAAAACAAAGCCATGTCTCACTTCCGGATCCTGCTGCTGGGCAGGGTATCCTGCTACAGGGTGGAGCATTAAATTGTTCAAGAAAAACGCTGGCTGGCAGCCAGTGGAAATTTCATGTGCTATGGATCACGCTTTTATTCTACTATGAATCATCTGCTTCAGCAGCTACTGGTGATGGGTATATGTGGCATGTGCCACAGAATATATTTTCTACTACAGTAAAATTTGCCTACAGAATATTTTGTTCTTTCTAATGTATTTAGTCTACGCTTATCTAGAAACAATAGGATGTTCTAGCAGCCTACAGCTATTTCAAGGCCAGTTATGGAGTTAATCTCTTTAATTAGTAACCAATAGTGTAACTGCAACTGGAAATTGAGGCTTGGGAGATTCAGGCTGGATATTTGGGGGGAAATATCTCCAGCAAGAAGCCATTCTGGAGAACCTAGAATAGGTTAAATTGTCATCCTTGGAGGTTTTCAGAATACACTTAGACGAAACTACATCACACCCAGTGATTATCCTGCCTTGAGAGGGATATTGGACTAAATGTTCTTTCTAGCCAATACCCTATGACTCCACAATTTTATGTATCCTCAGTGTTTCTGATTAGTCGGAGTCTCCAACGTGAATAAGAGTCATTTCTGTCTTGAATTGTGTCAAAAATCCACATTTTTAAACACCTGCAAGTGGCTACAAGTCATTGCATTGTGCATCGAACATAATGTAAATACAAAATCAATAAATATATTTAAATATTTGTGTAAATATTTACATAAGAATATATAAACAAATACATATCAAATCACAGCTTCAGGTGGTAATTTGCAAGGTTTCCAAAACTTTTAACCAGATAAAATAAATGAGGTGTTGAAATAAAAATTATAGGCAACCCTTTGTTCATCTGGCATAATGGAAAAAGACGAGCTTCTACAAGCATCAGACTGAATCTGTGGAATTAATTTTTCTTCAACCAACCTTTGAGTCAACCTTGTCACCTTTTGCTTCAGATTACAAGCTGGATTCTTCTCAGCTTCCCTAACACATTAATGTATTTAAAGAGGAAAAATAGCCTTCAAACCAAAGCCGTCCCTTACATATTTTTCACATTGATGAGAAAGCACAAGAACAGAAAGAGTGTCACTAGTACACAGAAGAAGGTACTGTGATATTATAATAATGAACATAATGTTAGCATAGGTTTTCCATAGATATAACACTGGTTTTTATTTTTCTTTTTTATTAAAAATTCCCCTTTTATTACACATTTACTCACTCTCCAAGGCTAAGTGAGAAGATGGGGTAAGAAGCCCAACTACTGTACATCTTGTTTTAGATGTATATGCTTATGCAACTTCATATTCTTTTAAACCCAGTAATCTTATAACTATATGTCATTGAATGTGCTTTCTATTGCTGAATGAACTTTCTTTAAATGCATGAAGACAGACAGGCACACTGCTGTTCTGACTGAAGTCAACAGGAGTTACCAATGGATTTAATTTGAAGTCGGATTAGGACTTCTGTGAAAAGCTTATATATAGAGAACCATGTACTGTAAAAATGTAATCCTTTAGGGAAAAAAGTCATTTATAAAAGCCTTCCTGTGAAGGAAAAAAAAAGCACACTATAGACTTAGGTAATCATTTAACAAGCTCGACAGCTGAAAGTAAATAATTCTTGGGCAAAGTTTCTAGGATGAAAGGTTTGACCTGCACTTGAATCTAAAAGCAGCAAGCTGATTGACCTTATGATACTGTGGTTTTATTTCAGGAGCTGCCTTCCCCCCCACACCCCCCTCCCCCAAGCTTTCTTCTGAATTGCATGAATATTTCATGACTAACTGTGCATACCATGGCAGACAAAGAGCTAATAGATTAGTAATTTGACCTGCTATTTATTTGAGGTGCCCCAAACATGTAAGAAGGGAGACTCTGATTTTTCTTTAGAACAATCATGAAACAATATGGTTGATTCTAGAAACTTTACTTTAGCTGAGATAATTGGAGTGGGTGGAAGAGTTCACATCTGGGAATGAAAGGAAATCAGTGCACGATACAGTCAGACATGATAGAACACTCTTAATCACTGCAGTAAAACACTGAACTTCACTGCATTACCTAGAAACCTTGTTTATACTGCTCCTGCTTTACTTTAGCAAAGGATTAAAAAGACCCAAGCCAAACAAAAAACCCACACCATAAACACAGAAAGAATGAGTTATGTCACATTTATACTGTAAAAGTGTAAAAGAGCTCTTCAACTGTCAATTTTTCTTTTCCTGCTTATGAATATCAGTTAAAATTGATGGAGAAATCTCTTAAATTACATTCAAGAGTTGCCTGTAAAGCAATTCTTGGAAACCATGTCTTAAGATCAATTATGATTGAGGGAACTTGCTAGTGAGAAGCATGAAGCTTTTAGACAAAGCAAAGGCTTTTGGATAACTAGCTAAACATAAAATGGAGATTTCATTACTCCCTTTTTCTCCTGCCCTCTGAACAGCAATCACTAAAAAAGACAAGTAAAGTACTTGATTTACATGGAAGGAAAACATTTAACTATTAAGCCATTTTTATGCATTAAAAAGGTACACTAATTCATACACACAGAGTCTGAAGTAGAAGACAGCATTTAACTGAGTCAAAAATTAGTTTTAAAAAATCCAAATCCAAACAGCATTAGTCCACTATATAGCCAACATCCAAATATAAAAATTCTTTCGCAAGTTCAGATGATTAGAAATTACCAAAAAAGTGGCTAGAAAATGCTGCACCACAACATTTAGAGACACACGTGTGCATCAGCACAGATGCTAGGCTGATCAGACAATTTCTAGCCTTAGGTGCCTATTTTCTGTTCAAAGTGACAGACTCTGAGGTTATGATAGCTGCACTTCAGCCTGTTAGTTTCTTGACTGCTGCATGCTCTGATTGTTAGTTGTAGCATTTCATTTGACTTAGGGATGTCAGGCACTCACATTCAAAATATACATAACTGTGGAACAAGTGTGCATAAAGACCAAAGTTCTGAATTTGGTGAATCTAATTTGCTCCTACTTTCAGGAAATTTATACAGTTTATTTTCTAGACATTGTGGAGGAGGGAAAAAAAGAAAAAGTACTATTGCCACCTTCAAGTAATTCTTCCACAAAATCATTGACCAATCCCTGGTCAGGAAGCCATCTACAGATGGAAGGCTCCTTCTCCCCCATCACTTCTGTCAATTTTGAGCTTCTTTTGCAAAGGGATATTTGCTGAAAACATTTTTGGAAACCTGTGCAATGAAAGCTTTTTATTATCATTCAGTGTAATAGAAGTAATCTCTGAAGTCTTTAATCTTAAACTGGAAACATGGCTTCACAAATACAGCTATTGAAGAGGTGAACAGGTTAAGAGCAGGAATGAAATCTACCCTGAAAAGGAAACTGCGTTACTAGACTTTGCTCTCAGCACTTCTATTAGCCTGCAAGATAGCAGCTGAAGGTAGTCAGAAGCAGTCATGGTAAATAACAATTCTGACACAGTTTGGCTGGTATTTAAATTGTAGCTAAACAAAGAAAAAAAGGCAGCTAAAACTCAAAGGATCTAGGTATCTCAAACCACTCTGGTTACTACAGGAAAACACTGAGGTCAAACAGTGCAGAAGGAATCACAAAGTCCTGAAACTTTTCACAAATGTCTACGGGAAAGAAATGGTAGAAGTCTGAGAAAGGAGATGTCAGAGTGGGGATTGTGCTGACTCTTATGTGGAAATTAATGAATTTGTTTTCTGTCTCTTGCTCTACTTATTCATCCTGAAGATGGTCAAGTCATTTCACCTCTTCACTTTTTGTTCTGTAAAACTGGTATTATACCCTCTCTGGTGCATTTTTAAGGCATAGCAGAGTGAAAGCTGGAAGGAAGGAAGCCAAGGAAAGAAAGAATTCAGACTGACCCACTCAGCAGATATGTAAGATAGGGGAAAGTAAACCTATTTATTCCTGTGCAAGACTGGTGTGATCCTGTGGCTGGCTGGAGAACAAGCAGGCAGCTCACAGGCACTAACATGCTGGATGCCTCACCAAACCCATCTGAAATTACAATGCTGCTATGATTCATTAACACCCCCAAACACCGTACAAAATAGCTAGGCAGAGTAATAATGAAAACCAACATTTAAAAAAATTAAAAAATTCAAACTGTCATGAAACCAATCTACTGCATCTCAGATTAAAAGAGGGGTGATTTTTCTCTCTCTGGGCATTAGAGTATTTATTCAAAACAATCCTGAAGCAAACTGTCTCCCTGGACAGAGCAAAATGACAGTATGGTGGATCATTAAAAAAAACTAGATGTCTGGCTCAAAAACAGACTAGCCACCCTTTTCCATGGCTAATGCCAGAAGCATGATACCTCAGCAGCCCTTAGTGCTCAGTGTGCTCTGGGTGGCTACCATATATCAAGCAGCAGTTCACCTTTTCCCAGTGTCATTTCATCTTTGGTCATAAATCCTTTCCTTCTTGCAAAAACTACTGGCTTCCACAGTTTCTGTAAGGAAAGATCTGAGTAAACAACAAGTTCCTTTTTAGCCCCAAGGTCTGTCTTGAGCCTCTCTTTCGAGTTGTAATATTTATCATTTCATCCCTCAAGTGGTTTACCAATGTCTCTTCCATATCTGCTGAATGGTCTATGGTCTTGACTATAGGTATACATCATTAAGTAGACTCAATTTATAGCTGTTAAAAAAATATTGAAACCTGTGTACATCCAAGTTTTCAGTGCTTCTCAAAAAACCCAAACAGATCAGCTATTCAAATTTAGAGTGCATCACTTCACTAAGCAATTCTCACAAAAACCCAGGACAGCAACAGGTTTGTGCTACAGCAAGTCACAAGTTTCTACATTGTCCCAACAGATTTAAGCTGCAACTCAAATCTCTACTGACAAGAGAATTATTTCATTATATAAATGAATCTACATCAGATTATAGCAGTGGTAGCCATAATAGTGGCACCATGATAAATAATAATTAATCCAAGTATTACCACAGTCCCCTTCAGCTGTCAGCCCTAAAGCATTCTATAGATTAAAGTAGTAACCCCATCTTCCCTTGGCAGGGAAGAAAACTGAGGTTCTGCAGTGTAAGAGCTTTTGCTCAAGAAGGAGCAGTTGTAGATCCCAGACATTTCCCTGTTACTCCCTAACTTTCTTATTTTCTCTAATGGGTCATTATACACACCCTACAATTTGGAAGTTTGATGGTGCTTTTGGCTTCAGTAGCTTCAAAGGCTTCAAAAGATCTGTCATGTACCAGAAAGGCATTTAATATCTCAGACCTCAGGACTAGCTGAAGTCTAACTCCTGCTGATGAGAGGACGTTATAGAAGTGTGTGGTAAGTCAGCCACATATTAAAGTACAAGGTCTGCTCTTTGGTTCTTAGCTGTCGAGTAGTAAATAAAAATTAATGTGTAATGGCACAATACCTTCCTTGGGCATGCTTCCAATTCCTGCTACAAAGAGCCTGGAAAACTGCTAAGAGCAGCTCAAGTGAAGAGAGTGACAAGAGTACTCCAGCAAAGCGACCCAGCCATGTTATTGCCTTTGATCACTCTCACTTCTCTTGTCCTGAAAATGTGATTGCATCAACTTGCCTTTTATCTTCTTCTATTTAATCTGCACTAATGTGTCTGCAACATAGCTGAAGCAAAATCAGTCTACATGTGGATTCTAGATCACCTTGAAATACCACACTAACATTGATTTCTAAAAGCAGATCTTGATAATAAAGGCAGGCAGCAACAAAAAGACACAGGAGACATTTTCCAAGCAACTAACAAATTCTGTAGCTCAGATTCAGTTCAGAGATTTACCAGAAGGCTGAAGGCCCCCTAGTCTCCATCCCTTATCTCCTACTTGTCCTATATCCAAGCAGTAGTATTACTCATGTTAATAACACTGGATTTAATGGACACCACTCATAACTGACTCCACTTGGACATCGAGCTGTTGACCACAATTCATTGAACACAATCATCCAGCCAATTTCTTATCCACAGACTGATGCCTCTGCAGTTTAGAGACAAGGATGTCTTGCAGGACAGTGTCAAATGTTTTGCACAAGTTCAGATTACTGACATCAGTCTCATCTCTCTTATCCAAGGACGCTGTTACCTCACTGTAGAAGGCTACCAAATTTGTCAGGCATGACTTGCCCTTAGTGAAGGCATGTCACCCGTCACAAATCACCCCCTTATTTTCCATGTGCCTTAGCACATGAGAATCTCCTCCATGATCTTAGTGGGCAATGAGGAAAGGCTATCTATCCTGCAGTCTCCATTGTCTTCCTTTTTTCCCCCCCTTTTTAAAAATGAAGGTTATGTATCCCTATTTCCATTACTTTTTAAAAAATGTGTAGCAAAAGAAGAAAAGGACAAGACTGAAATTTTATTTCCTGCACATTTGCTGTATCATTACATTCATGATATAGAAATGCAGCCTTAGCATTCAGCAGAGGTACTTAGTGTCAAGGAAAGGATAATAAAGACATGTCTGAGCATGTATCATACCCTTGTTCCTTCTAACAAGTCACAGCATCTTTATGACCCTGTTTCAGAAGGGCATCCTCAATCTTCTTTGGTAATTCCCTACCCTACATTCAAAACATCTATTTCCCCTGAGGACAGCCTGATTCTGAGTTTGGAGAACATAATGAAATCATTACAGTCAGTGCAGTACCTACACTTGTGTCAGAAATTCACTTCCTTTTAAATGCATACAATGTCAGTTAAAACTCCTGTACCTGAAAGGTGTAGATAAAATATATACTGATGCTCAAGAACAAAGCACCTCATTAGCTCTCTGAGCACAGTGCACTGCAGCTTGTCATTATCCAATGCATTCCTTGCAAACCACTGGGTGGGGGATATGACAATCCCTGAGGCTGCATTGCAGAGAAATATTATCAACATTTAAGCAGTACCAGAAACCGAATATTGCGCAAAACTATTTGTCATTGGCATCTCCTTTAGGATGAAATATGGAGGGCAAATGGAACAAACAACAAAAACAACAGCAACAACACAAACAAAAAAACCAACCCACTGGTGAAGTGTAGGAATATTGCCCTTGAGTTAATTTAATTTATTGATAAAAGCCATTTATAAGATACCTCTCTGTCTCATCTAGGGCCACAACCCAACAGAGGATATATCCTAAGATGAGTCATGCATCAACATATTGCAATGGGAATTTCTTGGTGCTAATGGGGAGTTAAAAAAAAACATAAAGAGAAAAGGTAAGTTATTAATCCAGTTTCTGAAACATTTTAATATTAATTTTTTCAACTATAACTGTTCTAAAAATGGTTACATTTTACCTGCTGTACAAGAGAGATTTCTGAAACAAGACCCACAGACTTTTTCTATAGATGCAAAGTGATAATGATAACTACAGCATCGAACAGGACAATCCCTCATGCTGCAGTGGTAACAAGAGTTACCACTTGCAGATGAGCTGAGAGTAGATTCAGGAAATAGACATTCAGGGACTGAAGCTATTAACTTGACTCCAGAGAGTCCTAAGGCTGTGTATTGCAGACTGACTCCTCCTCTTGACCTATCTGCTGCTATGAACATAAACAGACACCCTCTGCAGGAGTCCTTCTAAATGTACCATTTCACTCTCCAAAAATCTGGAAACCTACAGAGCTATTTTGCTGTTTTGCCCCAGAGTTGGCAATTAGAGGAATCTACCAGCACTGCAACAAAACGTTAAGTCAAGTACTTTTGTCACAGGAATTGAGGACTTCCTGAGTATCCTTGAATAAACTACATTCTCCTGTCCCTCAGCTGTCATGCAGGATAGCACATCATCCACTTACAAGGTTGCTGAGAGGCACTAGTGCTCCCAATACCAAGATACTGACAGCCTCACATGGCCAAGCATAAATATAATGGGAGCAGCACAGAAAAGCCTAGTTCTATGTGCTCAACACAGTTCATAAGTGGTGTAGTAGGTTGACCCCAGATGGATGCCAGGCACCCACCAATGCCATTGTATCACTCCCCTCTGCAACTGGATAGGGGAGAGAAAACATAATGAAGTGGCTGAGATGAGGTCGGGAGAGAGCTCACTCACCAAATGTCATCATGGAAAAACAGACTCAAACTGGGGAATTTATTACTAACAAAGTCAGAGCAGGGTAGTGAGCAGTAAAATAAACTTTAAAACCACTGTCCCTCATCCCTTTCTCCTTCCCAAGCTCTACCTCCTCCCTTCCAGCAGCATAGGTAGGCAGGGAATGTGCATTATAGTCAGTTCATCACATATTGTTTCTACCACTGCTCAGGGAGAGGAGTCCTTCCCCTGCTCCAGCATGGGGTCCCTATCATGGAAGACAGTTCTCTATGAACTTCTTCGGCGTGAGTTAATCTCACAGGCAACAGTCCTCCAAAAACTGCTGCAATGTAGGTCCCTATTCCATGGGCTGCAGGCCTTCAAGAACAGCCTGCTCCAGCATTGGTCCTTCCAAAGGTCACAAATCTTACCAAGAAACCAGCTCCATTGCAGGCTCCTCTCTCCATGGGTCTGCAAGTCCTTGTGAGAAGCCTGCTCCAGCATGGAGGACAGGTTCACAGCTCTTTCTTGGGCATCCACCTGCTCTGGCATGGGGCTCTTCTATGGGCTGCAGGTGTATCTCTGCATCTCTGTGGATCTCCATAGGCTGCAGGGGCACAGCTTTTACCACAGTGTGCATCACTGCCTGCAGGGGAATCTCGTCTCTGGAACCTGGACCACCTCCTGCCCCTCCTTTTCCACTGACCCTGGTGTCTGCAGAGCTGTTCCTCTCACATAATCTCACTCTGCTCTTCTCTGGCCTCAATTACATCTGTGCAATAACTTATTTTTCCTTCTTAAAAATGTTATCACAGAGGCATTACTGTCATTCCTGATTGCTGCGGCCGTGGCCAGCAGGTCCATCCTGAAGCCAGCTGGCATTGGCTCTGTCGGATATGGAGGAAGCTTCTAGCAGCTTCTCATAGAAGCCACCCCAGCTATCAAAACCTGGCCACACAAACCAAATACAATTGTAAACTACCATTCTTTCAAATACTGCTATTTATCAATCCAGTCTCACTCTTGTCTATTTATTCTGTCACTTTCTGCTGTGCTCCAGAGGCTTCTGTATATAATAAAGTCATAAACATGTTTTACTTTGGTTTAAATTTTGTTTAATAATAATTTCCTGAGTAGCTTTAAACAAAACTAATTACACACACAGGACAGGTACACAAAAAGAAACAACTGCTAACTCTACTTTTTCTTTTTTTTTTTTTTTTTTTTTTAAGGACTCTTCAGTTACTAAATGTAAGTAAAATTTCAAAAGAAGCCCAAGCATGACAAGGTACAGAAACTGTGCCTCTCTGGCACAGAGAACACTCACCTTTGACATAGATCTTCTATCCACAGAAGAGTAATTTTCCCTCATGCAATGTATTTGTGAAATCCTCAGGCATCTTAAAGTTCTGGAAGCTGAGGGAAAAGAACAAGCTAAAGTGAAAGAAGTGACCCACACATCCATTATACGTTTCATGGCAAGTCAAGCAGATACAAATAACAACCATGTCCTGCTTCCTGAGAGCCTTGCCCACACATTGAGCCCCCAGGCTAGCAAGGAGGGCCTGCAGCCCAGCATGGCAAGTACACAAGGCTGAGGATGACGTGCCTTAGGGCTGGATGTTACTGGCATTACAGACTTACAGGCAAGCTTGTCAGGAGGCAATTCGTTCTCCTAAAGCTTGAACCATTCCCAGCGCAAAAGACGAAGGATGGTTACAGGACAGTTTTTTCAAACAGCCATAAAAGTTCTTTCTTCTCTCTGCTTTTTAGGTCTAAAAGGTCAGTCTCTCTCCTGAGCATTGTAAATCACTTGCTCATTGCTGGTTGAAGTTAATACCATTTCAATAGTTATCTGTGACCTCAAGATTTCTCCCCTTGCTCTTTCATGACATTAGGGGCACAGGAAGAGGATTTCCTAACACTGAGCCAGAAAAATAGAAACTGAAGCCAAACAGAAAATCAAACTGTGATCTCCCTTCCTCTGCCCATATTTTGCATTTTCATTCTTTAATTAGTAAGGAAAAGCCAAAATGACCTTTTCCTTCTTTTAGTTTGCTTATGTGTTTGTTTCCGACAGAAGAAATTTGTCCTTCCCGCAGGAGAACCAACTCCACTCTTCTATAAATAAAATCCACTTTGTAAATGGAAGCTGGTTGGAGAAGTTTCAGCACAACTAATTTTAAAAATGAAAGACTAGGAGAGCCAGAAGCAAAATTTGATTTGGTCTTACAAAAGTATTGAGGAGCAAAGACATTTATTTGGTTATGTTTTCAAAAACATTAATGAAATGTGCAGCTACTACTTCTCTTACATGAAGCACATGAGTTGACCAGCATAGGGTTAAACCTATCAGAAATCTAGCAAAGCAAAGATAAATTTCCTGAAGTGCACAGTAAGACACTGTTAACCAAACATTGTTCTTTCTTAAATAAATGCTCACATACAAAAATGTATCACCTATTGCGGTGCTATGTAAGCAGGTTTCAACACTGAACAGCCTGGTGACTTAGAGATGCCTGGGTTAGAAAAGAGAAAGAGCACAGACGGCTCTTGTCAGCACTATAGAAGAGTTTGGCAGAAGACCTGAGAAGACAGAGAAGCTACTAAGGATGAACTGAACATACTGACAACCCTTTCGTACAATTTCTGAATAGAATAACTCACAATGCAGTTTACAAGTCCATAAAAGTTCTTGAATTTCATAGGAATGTTTAGTATCTTACTATTTAAACTGTGTAGTCCTGATTTTAAAATTGGACTTCACATTTCACAGGAAAAAAAGAGAGAATTAATAATTTCTAATAGCAACTGTGCACACAAAAAATGTATATACATGTCTGTCTCTTTCTGCTTTGTATGAAGGACTTGACGTGTGAAATGCGACTACCCCACACTCTGCTAAAAAACGGCCCAAATTAGACAATGCCAATCGTACATTAAGGAAAGTGGGGAAAAATCAGTGTCAGAACACTCAAAATACGTTTTCACAGTGAAAAAAAAAAAGAAAATGAATGTCCCTCAGTCTGTAGACTGATTATAGGTTTGCCATGATTGTTTTTTTCCCCCTCGGAGATTATACCTCTCAGGAGGTGACATCCACTTAAGGGACAATGAACCACTATTTATACAAATGTCCATCACTGAGACTCTCTAAATAATTGTAAATATTGACCAGCATGCAGCAGATTAATTTTGGCCTCACTGTCACTGGCATATATCGTGGATAGCTATTGCAGAATAGCAGATCTCTTACATTCATACTTGACACATCAGTGTTGAATGTGAAATTTCCATCAACAACAAAAGAAGCATTTAAGAGTAACTTTGTTTCCCTAACAGAAACATATGCCTTCCCAATAATATAAAGACAAAATACAAGCAAGATGTTTTGCTAACAAAACTAATATATTTTTTGTCATTATACTAGGCACTACCTATATAAATAGTACAATCCCATGGTAACAAAAGGTTCCTCTCCATAAGGAATATCTCCAATAGATTCCAAAACACAAAGCTTTGCTCTACTATAACCATTTAAATGTGGCCTGTAATGCACAGAAGCATTTTCCTCAGTTGCAAGAGCTACTTCGATGTGGGGCTTGTTTTTATTAATACAAGTCCTTATATTCAACTGCAAAGCAACTACAATATTTTCAAATTTAACTTAAGAAACTGTCTGATGTCAACTCTTGAAGCAGGGCAAAACAGCACTGAGTTAGGACCATCCTGCTGCTGCTTCTGAGGTAAAGACCACAAACTTTGCAATCTCCTCACGTTCACAGCTCTCCTTTTGAAACCGTAACTTTACAAGCCTGGAACAAACAAATATTTGTAAGGCTCACTACAAGACATGCATTGTCATAAGACAGGCAGGACAGCAGTATTTGGAACAGAACCCAGCAGAATAACTAATAGCCAATTTTCAGAAACATCAAGTAGGTATTGTTTCTTTTCCATACAGTTTGGATGCTCTATACCTGAAAACCAGACTACGAAAGGAACTCAAAAAACAAAAGCAGGCAATGACTCTCTCTTGCTCCCTCGTAGCCAGACCCTTTTTGGGTCTAGTAGTTCTAGCATTATACTCTTAATTGGCATAGTATTCAAATTCCTGCCTGACATCTAAAGGAAATGAAGAAGTGTGTGTGTGTGTGTGTGTGTGTGTGTGTATGCATGAACTAGTGTAAAACAGGAAAATGTAGCAGCAGGAAGCTGATAATCAAAACTTTTTTCTTCAATAATACATTTTAGTTTGTTCAAAATAAAAGACCTTATTTTGAACACATTTCAGAGATGTAAATCTCTGCTTTATTCATTACTTTGCTACACCCTTTTAAGTGCTCCAGGAGGGGAGGAGGAAAGTTGTTGTCAAGCAGAATAATTAGGGACAACTACTATAATTGTTAGGAGCACTGAGCACAAAGGCAATACTAAGACAAGCTGCCTGAAGCTTTCTTGGCTGCAGGAAGTGGCGTTACCAAGGTAATCACTTTCAAACTGTCCAGCAAGACTGCTGAGGAACTTTGTACTGAGAGGGATGTGTTGGCCAAAGAGTACTTCCTGTAAAAGAGAACACAGGCATTCACTGATAATTTGTAGGACTTCCATGTTTTGTCTTGCATATGTGCTTCTAGCTTGCTGGAAGTTGAAAAGCTGAGCTCATTGTGAACATTTAAGATCTTCCCTATCACATCCTGAATCCTGCAGTTGATTTGAAAATCAGATGGGGGTAAAGGAAAGCAATTTGACAATCACTGAGATGCAAATCAAATTAGATACAGAGAGGTTGGGTATAGCTTATATATACATTTTCAGGGATTAAAGTGCAAGGATCCACTCTTCTCCCCCACTGCAGATAGATATATTTGCAGTACTTGTGCTTTCCTTCACAAGCCCCTGGTAGCACCTCATTTGGTGCCGCTGCTGTTTGCTGCAGGAATGCAGCCCTTCACTCAGCTGTGATGTGACATGAATTTGAGCCTGACAGCTACTGCACTTGAGATCCGTACAGAGGCTGTGCTTTCAGTTCTGGAGATCCACAGTGAAGCATCTGCTCTTCACCAAGATAGCAGCTGTTACGTTAATCTGAGGCCTCTGTGCTAACTGTGGCATGAACCAGTCACAGGAGAGCTAACTCCTATCCCACACTATCTAGATGTTAGATTATCCTGCTACAGAAAGTGGACAAAATCACACAGAGATGGAAGGAGGTGGCAGGAAGGGAAGGGTGACAGCAACAACAAGAGGGCAGATGTAGATTTCCGATCAGTGGCAGAAGAAAAGAGGCCCAGTGTTGCAGCAGTGGCCCTGTCCTTTTCACATGGCGGCATAGCACAAACCCTGTCTGCTGGAGCACAGGCAACTGAACGTGGCAAGAGGGACACCAGAGCCTAAAAATTACTCAGCTGCTCCAGCATCTTGATCATGCACCTTCCTTGGAAGGAGCAGGAAGAGTTTTCAGCATACAGTGTTAAAGTGTCTCCTCTCTTTGCTGTGTTTTCCACTTTTACATAACTATCACGCTCATCCCAAGGTATAAAAACAAATAAAAAAACAGAGAGAAAAGATATGGTCTCATTTTAGACAATATTTAGATTTGTCCATTTTATGTGAGTCAAGCCATGGCACAAAATTGTCTCAGAGCCACTTAAAAGTTTTTCAGTTCATTAACAAAAGTTTCAAAGATCCTATTTGCACTGGGCCTGTGGATACAGTTTTACATAAAGGTGGAAGGACCTCTGACGTTTCTCCTTCCTAATGCCCCGTATTCAAAGCTGGAAGTAACTCCCTATGCACATGTTTTTAACTGTATTTCTATGCTCAAGCTGCACAGCACATTGGTCAGCTCCTCAGAATTTTCTCATCGTAACCAAATGTGAACCCACCATGAAAGGAAGGAAGCATATTTTTGAGCAATAAAACCTTTGTTAAAGACATAAAAGCTGCCACAACCTCTCTCTTCACAAATTTATAGAGCTGTCAATTTAGCATCTCCAATAATCTTAGCTGCCACTATATCAAGGAATACTACGGTACTTCCAGTATTTTTCCCTATCAGTTCTTTAGATGTTTACATTTTTAAAAAATTTAAAATAATTAAAATGTGATCAAGCAGTAAAGACTTTTTAAAGCCACTTGAATGTCTTCACTTCCCACCTCCAGAATTCTTTGTGATTTTGGGGGCTTGAAGGTGGTGGTGGTGGGCTTTTTGTAGGAATGAGTATTGAGCACAGGGGTTTTTTTTTCATATTAAATGGTCTAAGTCTTTCTTCAAGCACAGCAGAGAGAAGCCTGTAAACTGTAAGCAGTCTTCATTCCTTATTGACATCTTTCTTGAAAAACTGTAACCTTTAACCTTGCAACATTATTTCTCAGAGGACTGATTAAATGAAAAGTCTGTTTTGGTCAATGGCAATTATAGCTGCAGACCTCATGGTAACCTTTAGTGTGTATATTCTGCCTTGCAAACAATGCCAATTAAATGGCTGACCATCGTTCCTTAAGTTCCTTTAGTTCAAACTACTACCCCAACAAAGATTTATTTCTTTCAGGTCAAAAAGGGTTAAAATAAGCAAAACAATCTAAAACTTAATTTGTAAAATACCTTTAAAATTGAGGAAATGCAGGTTTATGCCATAGGGTGATTTGGGGTCTTTTCCTTCCTTACATAGCAGGATTGTTTGGATTACAGTATTGGGGGGGGTTCTGTTCTTGTGGGGGCTTGGTGGGTATAGTTTGTGTGGTTTTAGCTCCCTGCTACTTGTATCTTCTTCTGCGAATCTCTTCTGTACTTCTCTCTTTCCCTGTTGCTCATGTTAAGCTAAATCTCTCTAAGGTTCAGAAAAGAACTGATCTTTCAAATACACAGGATAAACAGTGTCTCATGCCATTTAATGTGTCTCTATTTTATCATTGGTGTTGTTAAATATATTAAAAACATTTTAGCAAAAACTTATTTGCATATTTGTGCCAGAGACAAATTTAAGAACTTGTTCATGCAAAGACATTACTAAAGAGTGACCCAAGGCATCACCTCAAAAGCCCCAGTTTACTGACCTCTGCCTCTGCATGTAGGAAAGCCTAGAAAGTTTGCATCTGCTTTGGTCTTCCCTATTAGCTTTACATCAGTGAAGTAGTGGAGGGGGATAACATATTTATTCCAACCATTTCTAATAGCATTTTTTCCTTTTGTTTCTAACAGGTGATCAAAGAGAAGACTAGAGGGGTTTTTACAGCTTCACTTTACACTCATTTGAATACCAATTTCAAATTTCTCACTGGAAGTATTTATTCTTTACTGTTTAATAGCATCATTCTTTAAAGATTTTTAGCAGATTTTAAAACAGATTTTAAATAGTTTGTGGTTAATTTTGTTAGACCCTGCTCAACTGTTAGAGAGACTTTAAAACCATTATATTTCTACTCTATTCCCCACTATGCACAAAGAGATATAATCTCTTACAAAAAAAAAAAAACAACTTGTAAATCAAAACAGAAGTCAGAGCAAAGTGAGAAACATTGCAGTGCACAACCCCTTTTCAGTACCTCATCACAAATATCAAACATATTTGCCAGTCTCATATGGATTTTCTGTTGCTTTCAGTTAAACTTTTCTGGTGGCCTTATTAAAAAAAAAACAAAAAAACAACAACAAAAAAAAAAAACAACACTTTCCACATCTCTGTCCAGCAATGCCCTTTGCTTAATTGTTTTTCTGTTACTGTTTCAAATTAGGATAATTATACAGCATGACTTTTGTCAGCCTAGAGCAGCTTTCATCCAGAATACCTTTATTGATATTTTTTTACCTCCACTCAATACTGTAATTTTATGTTTTAAGAATTTTAAAGCCTATTCAGTAGCACAGTATCACATAATTAAATTTATTATAACATTCAAACCCGGTGTGAAACATCAAAAATATTTTAAAAGCAAATACAGACAATCTAACCAATGAGACTAACAGGTATTTGGCCATACGATGCTGTCAGCCAAATGTGAACATGATTACGAGCATGAAGACATCTTTTCTATTGTTGGAAAAAAGTGCCTAATTGTTTACCTGGTTAAAATAAATAAAGAATAAGAAAGTGCTTTGGTGCCACAAAGAGCAGCTAATAGGAGAAGCTACAGCAGCATAACTAAAATGGAAAGCATATTTTCTCAAAAATATGCTGGCCAAAATTTTTACTCCTTCATTCAAGTAAAAATATAGCATACTTAAAAATAAAAAAACAGAAGAATCCACTAAAAACACTTGAAGAAAATACACTCTCAATCAAAAAACAAAACAAAACAAAAAAACAAGTGTTGATGATGATATTTACTCTATTATTTTCTCCATCTTTCCTTTGGCAGTATCTCAATAAAGAGTTGGAGAAAATTTGGAAATATTTCATATCACTTCATGTCCAGATAAATATTTTCTTCTATGAAAAGTGAAATGCACATGCATCAATTGGCTGAAATCACTGCAGCTACAACAGTGATTACTCCTCATTAAAACCAGAACAGGAGCTCCAGAGGTACTTGAGAGGCTCTCCCATCATATGGGACCATCTGACCATAAGGTTCTCAAGCTGAAAAGTCTGGAAGCTTTTTGAGTGCACGTTAGTTGACAAGGAACAAAACATCACATCTTGGTTACTACTAAAATAAAATTGTTCCATGAGCTACTGGAAACGTGATGCCTGATTTCCTATAGACTGTCCTAGATTTTTTAACCCGCTTATCCCAAAGCATTCTGATCAGCCAGACAATTGACATATGGGTCATGATGCTTCCACAGCTCCATGTGTGCCGGCTGTCCAGCCAGTTCAGGATGTGCACACTCATTGACCAGCTGGCTGCTGCCCAGCAGAGGTGACTGGGAGCCAGAATGTAGCTGCCTTTTCTCAGCAGGGAGCACTAATCAGGCTGTTCCCTTTTACCCAGCTACTGTTTTTGTGAAATTTGTAGGTATATAACTATATTTAAGACATCTCATTCCCTTGTTAAATTTTGCAGCCAACAGTTCAGACTAGTCCCATTATTTAATCAAGTGAAAAGTTCAGAGAAGACAATAAGGAAGAACAGAGAAATGGGTCACCTGGGCAGGTTATGATTCATCAGCCTAGGAAAGTGATGGCCTCAGAAGCAAGTTGCAAAAAAAGAGAAAATAGTAAGAAGAAGATAGAAAATGCTCTTCATGGTCTCTTCTGATATTAGAGATCGGGTCTAGAAAATGAAGCCATCAGGAGCCAGCTCAGAAGCAACATGCACAGCACTTCCTCACAGAGCTGGTCAAACTGTGCCAACCTGAACAAGCCATGCCACCATGACACCATTCAGCCCCACTCCCCTCTGGTCCAGCTTTATCATTCACTATGAACAAAGGCTGATGTGGAGTGGATTATCAAGTCAATTATTTACAATATGACTCAGAATCATAGAATCATGGAATAACTCAAATTCATCAAAATTATTTTACTTGTTTACACAAGAAGTTTTACAAACTCCATGACCTGTTGCAGAAATAGAGTGCAGCTGCTTCATTCTTCCAGCTGTAGATTGTTTATTTTCTATTATAAAATTGCATGGAGGTTTCTTTTAGGCAAAATCATTAAGCCATACTCAGCTTGTCACTATCCTAAATTAAGTGCCATACCTATATGCCATAACCCATTCTATATATATTTGATACACAATCCTCATTCTCATGAGGCAAAAATATTACCAGACACAGCAGGAAGACCCAGAGAAAACACATGACAAGAAACCTGTGCCTTAAACTCATAAATTGAAATGACTTAAGCCTTGACAACCTATAGAGAACCTTTTGAGAAATGCAGAGTGTGGCAGCTGCAGTCAGCATTTGTATGGGAGGAGTTCCAGTTTTCTGTGCCACCATCTGGGCAAGGCTGCACTTCTGCTACACCGTACTCATTACTCACTGTGATGACTATCATAGCAGCTGTGATGTCTGCACAATATCCAGGCCCAAAAAAAAAAAAAAAAAAGGCTATTATTTCAGTAAGTCATTAGAATTTTATCAGCTTTAAGGGATGTATATGACTGAAAAATTTATCAGCTGTTAAACTCAGAACTCCTCTGTCAAGTTACAATGTCAGCTATGCAACTGACATCTTTGGAACGTAAAATAAAATTTCATGCTGGAGCATTTAATATTCAGTGGAAGCAGACTACTGCTGTGTCTTCCAATAACAATTTCAGCAGATGCAGCATGATAGTCTTCATAGGAAATAAGATCTTGGCTTTGAAATTAGACGTCAGTTGTGAACATTGCTTTTTGAATGCAGGTTATTTGACTTTTATCAAGACTGATAAGAAAGCTGTTTGTCTATAGAGAAATGCAATACAGTAGGATGTTGGATTTCAGACTTCACTGCAGGTGAAGTGCAAGTTCACATTGGCTGAGAGAAAAAGAAAGCTTTTTGTCCTCAAGTTCTGCTAAACCCACCAAAAGCATTTCTACCCCCTAAAGCATTTCTAACACTATCAGTACTAATCACTAGCTATAAGAAAAGCACCTGCCCTTGCCAATACGATACTACCTCCTAAGCACACACACAGGATGCTACAGAACAATTTGTCCACTTGGTCTTGCAATATTAGGAAGAAATGGTCCAGGTCTGAAAAATCTATTTCTGGCAACAGGCTATGTGTTAGGGAAATCAATCCTACCCTCCTCAGCTACTGGAACCAAATACTGCTGCTTTTTATTAAGTAAGTACTTCTTTTCCTTGTTTCTCCTCAAGCAATTACCATGTGAGGTTGAGAAGCCTCAAATGCTAGTCTAAGGACAAAGATACAGCTTGTGTCCAGAACAGCTGCAAGAAGATACAGAAACGAAGTGTGCTTGTGCTACCATGGTGCAAGTGGACATTCAGCAACATATACTGTACTCAAAGCTTCCAAGAAAAGATATTTTCATGAGGCTGTTTCAAGGGGTTCAACTCACACACACTAGCAATGATCAGAATAGGATTGATAACGGTTCAGCAATGCTGTAACCACCAACAGCCCATACTGTCACAGACCTGTAAGCCATCTGTTCAGATCCAGGGGTGTCCTGCACAGATGTCCTGGCTGCTTGCAAGTGCTGTACTGTCTCCACCACCTGTCACTATGGGAAGTTCTCCTGACCAAGCTGCAAGATTTGAAGAGAGAATTTCATGCCTTGTGGATGATATTAACAGTACGTATACATCACTCCTATCCCTTCTGTTCCCAGTAGGGCAGTAAGTTCCCTATGAACAAGGTGAACCACCTCATGTGGATCCCCCCCCTGCATTTCATTGTATCAGGAGGTACTAAAGGAAAATCATAAAAGTAGCTTAAAACAATTATTCCAGCCCACTCCAATATTCTCCTCAGTTAAGTTCTTACATCAATAGAAGTCACATACTACAGAGACATTTTAGCTATTGAAAAGTGTGGATCTGATCTCCCACACCCACTCACAGAACACAAACTTTAAATCTGCATCCAACTCTGGGGTCCCAGCAGCAAGGAGGATGTGGACCTTCCATGATTCTGCTGGAGCAAGTCCAGACAAGGCCAAAAAGATTATGAGAGGGCTGGAGCACCCCTTCCATGAAGACTGGCTGAGAGAGCCTAGAGAAGTGTCTGATGATACATTCTAGCAGCCTTCCAGTACCTACAACAAAGGTACGAGAGATCTACAACAAAGCTGGAGAGGGACTTTGGACAAGGGGATGTAGTGACAAAAAGGGAAAAAGGGCAGCGGCTTTAAAGTTGAAAGTAGGTATATATTAACATTAGAAATAAATTCTTCACTGTAGTGAGGCACTGAAACAAGTTGCCCAGAGAAGTTGTGGCTGCCCCACCCTAGAGAGCATTTACAGCCATGTTGGATAGTGCTTTCAACAACCTGGTCTAGTAAAAGGTGTCCCTGCCCATGGCAAGTGGGGTTGCAATCTCAGGTGACTCCCTTTGCATACTTATTAGGCTATAAAGCTCTAATTACATTATTGGAGCACTTCTCCATAACACTCCCTTATTTAGTATTTGATATTCAGAATTTATTTTTATCCTCTGTACTAAGCATATAGGTGATGCCTCCATAACTCATTCCATGTAAACCACTGACTCCAATTTATAAAAGAGAATTTAAATCTGATATTTTGTAAACATGCTTCAATTTGCACTTCACATATGTGCTTTTAACATAAATTCTTCAGATGCAAATTCCCAACTCTTAAAAAAAAAAATTACATTATATGGAATAAATGCAAGACAGATTCAGAAAAACAATGCCACTAAAATTTATGGCCATAAATTTTGACCCACAGACACAGATCAAACATCAGTCCAAAAGCTTAAAATTTGGTCAAGCTAAAAGTATCTGAAAAGTGATCATTTACACACATAGGCCAGACAACCTTAGTATCAAGGAACACCATCATCTCTATTAACTATACCTATACGCAGTACAGAGTACTCCGATATTTTGCACACTCTGAAGACTAGTACTGCAGTTCTCATGCTTGATGACCAAAAACAGACACAAAATCCAAGCACATGATCTAATGAATATTAGTTAACATATCTTGTGCAATACTTGCTTTAAAATAAAAAGTACCGACAAAATTCTTTTGAGAGCTAAAAAGTTGATTGTTCTTGACCAGAAATGTAGGTACGTTTGACTTTACCTTCAAAAAAAAAGTAATTTTAATGTTTAAAATAATTAAATTTTAATTTAAGGTACTTAATTGTTAAGAAGTCATTTCCTATAATAATCTGTTTCAAGAAGTATATTTGTAAACAGAAAATTGTGCCTAGTCCACATTTCATAAAAGGTAATCTGCATTTTTCCTAAGTCACTTGTCACATATTTCATTCTTATAATAATGGCATTATGGCAATGTCTAACATAAAGCTGAAGGCAAACACAAATTCTCCTTAGGCCAATGGGGAGAGAGGATAAATCATTCTTAATCCTCTGAACACACTGAGGTTAATAAAGTGTTAGCTAAGATATTTTAAGAGTCAAGTCAGTTTTATTTTAAAGAAGCCCTCCAAAATATGTTTGTTTTTCCTAAGCTGAACTTTCCTGTTTCATTTCCACTTCATCCTACTATATTCAAGCCAAATGTGAAGCTTTAAAAACTCTTATTGATATTGGAACACTTTCCCGCTTACAAATCTGTTCTTTGCAGAGTCATTGTGATAAGGGGACAAAGCTACCACTGAAGCAGCCAGAAGTAACAGTGTCACAAGGGAAAGAAAAGAAAAGAACACCCCAAGGGTCTGTAAAAGCAGCCCAAGAGTTTCTATTCATACAAGAAGTCAAACCAATGGCAAAATACTGTTTTTCTGAAATGTTCATTCACATAAATAGTAATACAATTTAGATATAGGTCTACAGTCTGAGTAATTGGTGGGATAAGCACAGAAAGACACACTAGGAATGTGTGCTTACACAGTGTACCAGGTCCAAAGAACATTTCTTTCCCAGAACAGCATCCAGCATCCACCATGCCTAGGAAGCTGATTCATCATGACTTATGTGAGTCAGGTTCCCATTACAAAGACATCATGAATCACTCCTGGGCTCTAGGTCATACTCAAAATGCACACACAGCACAGGAAAAACGTTCTTATGCCATGAGCAAAGGAAGTACTTTCAGCATGCAGTCACTATTACAGTTCTATTTTTTAAAAAGGCTAAAAATAAAAAAGAGAATGAAGAAAAAATTTCAAACACGCTCAGCAATTCTGACTGTTGCATCAAAAAAAGCTAATAATGTAATATCTCACTAAAAAACAAAAGGAGTCCTCTGCAAAGTGGGTAGTTAGCCAGTGAACTTAACTGTAGCAGCTCAGTGACTCCAGCATTTGCTCAAATGAAACTACAGTCCCAGCCAAGCAGTGCCATGGACACTTTTCATTAGTTTCCAAAAGGCATACTGGAACACTTTCTGTTTCTACTGGACTCATTTATATATGACAGCACAACTTCCTGGCTACATTAAGGTAAAAGAAACAAGTATTAATAGGCTATCAATATACCAATACCTTAATAGAGCAAATCTCAAAGCCTTATATCAAGTAGTACCAAATTTTATAATGCTCACATCCATCAAAAGAACTCAATAATTTTGTATGTTATATCCCATTATAAGGTCCATACTGTCATTTGGTTGTCCCATTAAGATATTTTGGCCATGCTAACCAGCAAGAAGGACCAATGTTCTGAAGGATATACTTCCAATTCTCCAAGATCAGAAGAAACAAATTGCAACAACACACTATCTTTAGTAAAAAAAAAAGCTCTCATTTCATTTCAGGACACACTCCTGCTCTCCTAAATTTTTACTGCATTCCCCCAGCATAGCAGATTCTCACCTTGCACTGGTCTCCTAGCCTAAGTGCCTGACTATAGGATGAGATTAATCCTGCCACAGAGGCAAAAGCAAAGTGCAGTGGTTGGCCTGTAGACTTCCTGAACATACTACAAGTAGAAACAGAAAGAAAACCATAGCTCTTGCTCACAGTGTTGCAGAGCAGCAAATGATATTTTCATCCCTCTAGACTATCTTCCCTTCTGAAACAAGGAAGTCAGCTCAGTGTGGAGTATTCCAAACAGTCTCCTCAGCAACTACCCCAAGGTGATCCAGGACTTGGAGGTGTTACCACAGCAGGCTGGAATCAGATCTATTTAGACAGGTGACAGCAGACTATTGCTTCCCAGGCTGTAGATGCATCTGGAACCTCACTGCAGAGCAGCAGCACAATGCAATTAGAAGAGGAGAACTGGCAGGTTCAGTAGTACTGCTATTCTCAAAACTAGGAAGGCTGTTATTTAAGAAGAGAAAGAAGAACTATGACTCAGAAATGAAATAAAAACCACAGAGAAGTTTGACTGTGGATGAAGTGTAAAACAGAAAAAAATTTAAAGAAAATATTTCTCAAACATATTTTGCTGCTGAAAAGCTAGGTTTGGCAGAAAAGCTGCAACAACTTTTTGATAGTATTATTCTCCTCCTTTTAGAATTATTTTTGAAACTACCTACTAATGCCATATAATGTTACACCAAGAGCATTATGTTTCCTTACAGTGTGCCTGCTCCTCCTTCAGACTATACTAAATACTTGGCTAACTCAGCTGCAAAATGGAAAACCATGGCCTTAGCCAGAAAAATCATACTTACATAATGCAGGTTTCCCAGTATTCACTGTTGTTCAGTAGGATGAATCCTGTTCTATCACTACTAAATGTAGCTGTGTTAAATATTATTTACATTTTAATTGTTAAAAGAAAAAAAAAACAAAAGCAAAACCCACAAAATGTGAAGAGGTGCTTTACATTATCATAAATCAAAGGTCTTTCAGTTATGATTCAGAGAGTGGGTACTGGGAAATTGAATTAATGTTAACACTGAAGGTCAGAACAATGTGCTTGTGCCATAAACACTTCTATATTTAAGCAAGTACAGGTAAACAAGAATGTCTAACATTATCTATCATATATTATATTAATATGTAACATTAAATGTTACATATCACAGTAAAGGGGTTGGATTGAGTTTACATCATGTGGAGAGTTAAGAAGTACTTTCCTCTTTCCAAACTACTCTCTCCCTTCACTTCCAAGAGTAAACAGACATAAAATCCAACTCTTAACCAGCTGGTGGTCAATTGCTATTATTCGTGTATTAGTTTCCACCTTAGGTTGTGCAGCAGCTTCATTTCAATCTCAAACTCTGCTTTGTTACTGGTCAACAACATGTTCTTTTAATAATTAACTGAATAAATTAGCTCCAGAGTCACAGCTGAACACTGTAGAACAAGATCCTATCACAATGGCTATATTTTAAAGTATTAAAGTAATCAGTTACAGCTGTGGTGAACAATGGTTAAGAGATAAAAGTGCATGTAGTGTTTTCCTCTTAAATTGACAAAGAACAAAACTCAAAACTTAAGAAGCTTTAAACAGCTTTGCTACTTAAAAAGCAATCTTCCAGGGAAGAGGCAGTAAGAGATTAAAGCATACCTAAAAATCCATATAACAACTCTAAGGATAATAATCTGCTAATATACACTCCAGTTTCTTAAGGGTACCTTGATGCACACATTCATTGACATAAGAGTCCAAATAAGACGAGCCTGCACCAAAACAAGATCCACCAAGCAGCTTTTGCAAACAGAATAAATATACCTGGCTATCTAACATGAAACCCTTGATATACTATTGAAAAAAAAAAACAAAAAAAAAAACCACAAACAAACAAAAAAACAACAACAAAAAAAAAAAAAAACCTAGGCAATGCAGCTTTGCAAATATGCTAAAGTAAATGTATTCATCAATAAGCTATTTACTGATGACCTACACTTCCTTGTGTCTGTCCTGTACAATGCAACCATAGTCCCTGATTCCTAGGTGTCAGGATAATGCAGTTTATAAAAAACTTAATGATTCCAAAGAAAGCAGACTTTTCTTGGGCATCTTGTCTTTAATCATGGTACAAAGCTGAAAGCTGAAGATTCAACTAGAATTCTGTCAGTCAATTTAGCTCCATATACATCCCAAGCAGCTTTCCAGCAAAGGGCTGGATGCTCAAACTATCCAGCAGAAGTTACCATTTGGCAGCCAAATCCTGCCTTCACACTCTGCCACATAGTGGGTGCTTCCCAGCTCCTCCCCAGCCTCTTGCAATCCAAAACACGCTGCTGAGAGTACGCAGCCTGGCAGTGATATTCAGCCTAAGTGAGACAGCTTGGCAGCTAGAGACACTAAATGCTAATTCAATGCCTTTTTCTCTCCCCTTCATGAATAGCTCCAAGATGCTGCACCTTCTGTCCTTGCCAATTGTTGTATCACTGGAGCAAAAAGGTGGCAGCCTCTCTGAACTGGTATCATTGCTGCATACTCGACTCTATCATTTGGTATGCTCCACACACTGTTCTGTGATCTGGCAACAATCCTGAGTGCAAGCTAATTTACACCTTCAGTATAATGGCTTTTGTATCTGTGGCAATGCTGCAATATATTACATGCAGCTGAAACAGAAGTTCAGCAAGTCACTGTCTGCCATCACCTTGTAAAAAGAACAAAAAACAGCAAAGACAACATTCGCATTTTTACATAGCTGGTTTTGTTTCTAGTCCTTCCTGAGCCCATGGCAGTGTCCACTGCTGTTAACTGCTCCTCTCCTGCATACCCCTGGAAACAACCCAGAAGAAGGTACATATACCAGAGACACAAGAGATGCAGCATTTCAGTTACAGAAAAATGTTTCTGAGTATTTAAAGATCTTCCCTGTTTAGAAACAGTTTGCGCTTGCCCTACTAAAAGAAAAAATCCGTCTTAAGTTCTGACACTCCAGAGACACAAAGTGCATAGAGAGGGATTTAGGAGCATAGTGTTGAAATCTTCAAATCAACCCTAACAGCTCAAATCCATGTTTCCAAGTCAGAGGGACCACGGTGGGGGGGAAGGCCAATTCTCCCTTTTCCTCCACTTCAAAAAACATTGCAACACATTTCTCAAACCTAAGTCCTATGCCTCAAGCCACACAACTGTCTCACTCTGCTTCCTGAACACACCTTAAGATTTACGTAACTCTGTGCATGCCAGCTGCACACAGAAATGCACTACTTAAGGGCACCCAGACTGTCATTTCACTGTTAAGCCACTCTGCTGTATGCACAGTTTACCACAAGTACACTTATGCCAGCACATGAAGGGGTCAGTACAGCAGACAGAAAGAGCAACCAGGACAGCTGGACCACCTCACTCAGACAGAGTGCTAGCCTCTGCCAGGTCAATGTGACCATGAATCTGAGGTGTTGTGTGCAAGGATGAACTTCATCTCATATAATTTGACTTCCTTTAGAGATTTATTAAAACTTTCTCAATATGCCCAACCACGGGTTCTGGGGAAAGTTTAAAGGTGAAAATGTGACTGCAGCCAACCTGTGAGAGACTTAAGTGCCCCTGGGTCTGGTACTCAGGTATACAAGATGCATGACATGAAGTGGAAATAAGCCACACAAGGCCAGAGAAGTAGATGGGCTATTTAAGGGTGAGCAGCAGTGTGAGAGTGATGCTGGAAGGGTTAGTGGTCACTAGAGACAGCTCAAGCTGAGCACGTGGGCTATGTTCTGGGCTCACTTGCCTTTCCCTCCCTCACCCCACCTTGCACAGGAATGCTCAGCACTAGTTCATTAGTGATTCAATGGACAGGGATGACTTTACAGTTGCTTAGGCAGATTTGCCCTTTGCAGCACAAACACAGGACTAAGACATCTGGGGGATCACAGCCAGCTTCAGGATATGAGGGAGTGTCTTTGCACCACAAAGCAGTGGAAAACTAAAAAGGAAGAGAAACACTACCTCTAGTGTCTCCATGAGTCCAAATTCTCACCCACACAGCAGAATAGCTGGACTCAGTAACTCAAGTTACTGGGTTTTAAGAGCAACAGGCATACTTCTTCCTGCAAAGGGAACATCCTGCCTGCTCTTGATTTCCAGGGTCCCAACTTGCTTTACTTGTTCTGAATGGCACAGGCAAGGCACGCTGACTGCAGTTTTTACATACTGAGTTCTACTGAGGCTGTCTATACCATGACAAACTTTTAAAAATGTACACATATAAAACCATTCCCAAACACTGAACATATCAGTTCTTTACCATATTCAGCTCCATCTGTCTTCTCTGTTCCTGAAAAAAAATGGCAGTCCCTGCAACAGAGCAGCAGTTTCCACAAGAAATTTGACCCCACTGGCCCAGCTATTCATTTCTGCAAACTCACATTGCTCAAACCTAGTGTAGCCAAGGATAAGCACATACAGTTGCACAGCAACACTGCAGAAAGATGAGCCAAATTCACAGGGCTGTAGGTCCCTAACTTTGTTAAAGAACGTTAATTTTTTAATGCCACGTTGTCAGGCACTGATGTACTGCTTAAGTGATAGTGCTCAAATAACAACATGAAACAAATAGTTTCATTCTTAAGTATGAACACAGCAAGAAACAGTATGTAAATTAAGTTCTCCAACTGACAGTGGTAAGTCACTAATCCAGCTCTTTGAACCCAAAAAGAGAGCTGCAGCTAATTAAAATAATCTCCAATTAATGGATTCTATTAGAGGTCTACATTTACCAGGAATCTCGGTGATAGCTGGCTCTGGACAGGTCATCTGTCATATGCCAAGAAGATTTTCAGTCATTTCCTGGTAAATACACTCTGCCTATTGACTGTGCAGGGAGATATCACATTTTAACAGGAAGCCTCGCTATGCTGTCATGCTCTTTTTTTAATACTGGAAAAGCATATAATTGCCAAATATAAAAATATTTGGTAATGAGTGATCTCAAAGAAAGCAACCTTTTTCTATTTTTTTCTTTTTGTTTTTAAATAATAATATTTTTATACCATCCCCCAATTACAATGTGACTCTCTAACTTTCCTCTTGTTATAAATGCTTACTCTAGTCCTAAGACTCCTTCTAATTAGTGTTCTTTACACCTTTTGTCAGTTTTGTTTGCTAAGTAGGTTGGTAGCTAGACTAAGTGTCAGATAGTGGCCAAGAAAGATAATACAGTAGTCCCTTTTGGGTTTTATGCTTTAAAAATGAAAAATAAAAATATTAAAAGTCACTGGACTGAACTGGCTGAAATTTCATTACACAACTCTTCCAGCCTACAAGATTTCAGCACTTGGCTCCACAGTTAAATCTTTGTTTACGGCACAGACATCCTGGGATTCTCCTCCATAACCCCATGTGAGTCCACGGGCTGGTATGTGGGACAAGACAGAGCCTGCCAGTGGTTAAGCCTGAAAGGCAAGACTGAGCTTGAATGAGTCTGCCTTAGAGTCAGCCCCAACATGCTCCAAGACCCTGTGAGTGTGGAATATACAGCTCCTGTTTCCATGACTCCGTGCTTCACCCACTATTCTGGGATAGGCTCTCTGAGTAACACAAGGGCAGTAGGACGGACAGATGGACAGCACATCCAAACTAGATACAGATGAGGAGGAAGCTGAAGAGATGCTGCAACACCAACGAGATGTCTGCACTTCAGTCAGAGCTGGCAAGTTCAAAAACTGTGCTCTGGGAACAATTAGCTTACTAGACCTGTGGTTCAGATTGTCAGTGGTGGTGGAGCAGAATAAAAGCAAAGCTAGGAAAAAATCAGGCATTTCCATACAAGTAGAAAAGGGCAACATGTTAGCAAATATGTAAAAGGGTGGCTTTGGGTAATCAGGCAATACAGGTATTTCCAAGTTCTTTTCTTCCACAGCCTCAGGAAAGGGGCTAGAGTTCCCACGTTGACCCTACTCCACTAATCAGAACAATTGCAAAGACACTGGGGAAGCCATGGTGTTTATAATCTCTATATTGTATCCCAAATCTACAGTCATGCTCCTGAATGGTCAATGATACCCTGAAATGGCCAAGAATCTGGCCCATAAAAACCAACAGGGAAAGCTGTCATGCATGGCAATCCAAAAAAAACATAAAGAAACTACTATGTAACTCACCCAAATATCAAGGGAAAATGTTTCCTAAAAATAAAACAGGGGAACACTTAAGAAATACATACATCCGGCGTTTCCTGCTCTGCCCCAGAGGAAATACTTCTCCCTGAGATATGCATAATTTCAAATTAGCCAAGTCTCTAATTAATCTGCTGTGCACAATTTATCAACTCTGGTGTTTTTTGAGGCATAATTATTGGGAGTTAACAGCAAGGGTGTCTGAGTTTCATTGCACTTATACTTCAGCATTGCTGATGCCAAGTTTTGGTAGTCTCATGTTGCTGCTCCTCACTGTCTTCCAAGAGCTTTGCTCCCCAATAGTCCTGGCTTGACAAACAGCCCCTTCCTCCACCTGATGTGTCACAGTGGAGCTTAGATTATCAATCCTTTATCTTGTTCTGAGGTATAACTTCCCTCCTCAAAAAAAAGCTCCACTTAAACAAAAACAATTACACCTTAATAATATAAAAAAGGCTGTTTGAGATTAATATACATTTTACAATGTAGATTGTTGCATTCTTGCAACATAAGCCACTTCTCAGAGTCTTCTGTGCTGCATCTATATGTGGGATGTTCAGTACAACAGCCTCATTGTAATCACACAACTTTGGCCTTGTGTTGGAAAAAAATGAAGAGAGCTTCCAGAATTGCAGAAAGATCAAAGGTTGAAGCCAGGCATTAATGACCTAATAGGGAGAGGTCTAAAAGTCAGCAAACCCCCTAACCCTTGAGCACAGCTCTTAGTTCACTTGCTGTTGTTTTCAGATTACTGCAGCTTCTTTGTTTCTTCTCAGTTCTCATTCCACATTTTTGTAGCAGATCACAGATTCCCTTGTTTTCTTTAAGTGTAAAAGTTAGGATCCTAGAATTTTATTTCTTCTCACTTGTTGCTCTTTGTAGTCATGCAGTGACTTCATCTGAGGTTTCCAAAATAAAATCTGAAACCGGTGTTACAGACAACAGCTGTGGTTGACAGACACTACTACCAGCACCTCAGTCAGCCTTGAAAGCAAGCTTATTGATTGCTGAGTACTGCTTATCAGCTTCAATAGTTACTGACTGACTGGTAGTAACAAAATAAATAAAAAACAAATCAACAAAGTCTTAGCATCCAAACAAAGAAACAAATGTCTTCAAAAGTCTCCTGTGCAGTTAAACTGAAGTGTTCATAGAACACATAAATATACAAATAGTAAATATAGTAAATATACATACTCCTGTTATCTAAATTGTAGAGGAAATAGAAAGCTATTATTTTCTGCTGCAGAGGTTTCTCTGTAATACTAATATGTTAGCATTCTTTGCCTAAGACAAAAGCTATTAATTCTCACTGAGAATAAGAACTGTAGAATAAGAACTGTTTTTACCTGAAAATAAAGTTGTCACGGTCTCTAGTTTTTCTCAGGATAGCATTGGAGTGTTTGAATGACTTGTAAGTTTCCTTAACGCTCCAGATTATTTTGTAAAACAGACTCCTGATTTTCCAGACAAAATAAAGTGGTTTGGAGAAATTACTGCTTTTAAGTTTTTCTAGCTGAAGTCATTAATTATTTTCTTGCCGGCTTTAAGTCAAGACACTGGTTTTCCTATGCAGACACGTACCGCAATCTCTTTGATTCCATTGCAATAACAAAGGTGTATTTGAAGTAAACCTATCATTGAAAGGCACAAGAAAAAGGGGGAAACTGCTAGACACCTATATAACAGAGAAGAAGCTACTTAATTTTAAATAAGATACTTCTTTTGAATTAAAATACTTGTTAAAACTGTCACACTCCAATCTTGATCAAGCACATTTCAGAGGTACAAATCCAAGTAACATGGAAACTGCTTGAATATACCAAGTAAGAAGGATAAACTACTTTATTAGCTCTCAGCTAAGTAAAAACCAGTTTAGAAAATTTCTACTCATTGTGGCTTGTGCTCAGTCAAAACTGGCAGTAGTTAAATAGAGCAAGTATTAGTGAAAGTACTCAGGCTCAACAACTAAAACAATATTACACCAAGGAACACAAGGAAGAAGTTAAACACACAGCCATCCACTCACACACACCATCCCTTTGATGACTTAGCCAATGCTTAGCATGTCATTTATGATAAACAGCGAATAATCTTGATGCATAATGGCATAGCCTGTTATTTCTCTAAGTCTTCTCCTCTCACACATTTTACACAATCATGAAGCAGTATTGTGGAAAGCATGCTGGCAGCAATACAAAGATCTCACTGATGTGAAAGGCAAAGCCTTTGTTATAATCTGGGTGGTCAGACTGCCAAGTAATGCTGTTTGCTAATGCTATGCATTACTAAACTGTTCCTCTGTGTGTGATCTTTAATGTTAATATGTTGTTTGATGATGCAATATGTAATAACAATAGAATATTTTAATGAATTAATCCATAAATTGATAGGTATACTCTATCCTAAGAAAGATATGTAATGTGTAATTTCTACAGAAACACAGTTCCCAGTTTATGATATTCAATGGTAGAGATATGAAACAAGTAGAACTGCTAGAACCTATCAAATCAAAATGATTTTCAAATCAGGTGGAGTCCAGATCTTTGCTTGGCAACACACTGGTAGACATCATACCAGAGATCTGTGACAGTGCATTGCTCTTGCTTTAATTTTACTGTACCTCAGAAGAGTTCACAGCATTATGAAGCTACTGGAGATCAGCCACAAATCATAGAAGGGTTTGGGTTGGAAGGAATCTCAAGGACCATCTAGTTGCAACCCCTCTGCCACAGGCAGGGACACATTCCACTAGACCAGTTTTCTTCACCTCCTTTCACCCACCCCTTAATGTTCCCACAGTGCATAAGTCCCACTGGCTTTGCCACGCTTGTCCCCACAGGTTCAGTGCCCTGCCAGGGTGGACACTGGAGCAGTGGCCCCATTGAGTAGCAGGGATCATAGTGCTGAGCTGTCCTTGGCAACTGTTTTGGATGGGAGTTTCCTCCCTGGCTCCTGCCCCATCTAGGCATTCACCCAGGCCAGAGGCAACATGACAAGGAGATGAGCCCTAGTGGCATGGGACACCAGCACCTGTGGCTGCACCCAGCCCACAAATTCCCTTCCCTAACTCCAGAGCTGATTTAGCACCAAAAAATGCTTTTTGCCCAAAACTATGCTGCAAATGACAAGAGACAACAACAAAACCTTCCCAAATTCTGTATTCAACATATTGTATAAAAGAAAAAGCTGTAGACCTTTATGCTTTGTTGAAGAGGATTTTCTAAAGTCTTGTTCTCACAGATGTGATACCAGAACTTTGGAAACATCCCAAGAAATTAAAAGTTTTTCAAGTCAGGTGAAGTACTAATTCAGGAAACAAGCCATGAGAGGGAGGTATTTAAGGCAATGTTTATGAATCTACAGCGCAGCCAACTGGGCACATCTATTAACCATCTTGCTTCAATAGTAACAAATTTGTTCAAGAGATACTGCCATGCTCCAGTGAAACACACCAGACACATTCGGTAATGGCATGGTTTTGAAATTTCAATTTCATGCAAAAGAAAGTTCAGGCACTGTTTTCCTCCTTCAGGCAAGAGTGGAAATTCCTGATGCAAGGAGGGGATTGCCCAGGGATACTTCTCTTCATGAACACAATATGTATATTAAGTCCAAACACGACCTTCAGAAAACCTCCTGAAGGAACTGCATTAAGTCTACAAGATGGCTGCTATTCCCTCTGCAGGTTCTGTAAAAGATTGCCACATATTTCCTGATATTATCCTAAAGTACAGCCTAAAGCTACTTGAAAAAATTGTTAAAAGTATTTTTCACATTTTTCATGAAGACTGTTGTGGTTTATACTGACTCCAATTTCAATTATCCATTTTCAATAATGCATATTAGAAGGGAGTAAGGATGCAAGAGGATAACCATTGTTACTGTAAAAGAGAGTTTTCTGCCAGCTTTCATAAGTATATAGGCATGTTTTTCACTTTCAGATACCATCACCATGGAAAAAGATTAAGTTTCCTGAATCTCCTGTTAAAATTGCCAATGCAAGCCCCACATTTGTGTATGTGGATGAACTGAGTATTGTTATATATCACTGTGCAATTAAGTACCACATATGATGCACATTTGTTCTTCAATGTGGTTTTAAATATAACTGCATCCTTGACAACTTCCGTTATAATGTGGCCCACCCTTACAGTGCAAACAAAAACAAAACAAAACAAAACAAAAAAAACCACCACATTACCACAAAAAATGGTATAAGAAAGAACAAGAGATATAAGAGATTTTAAGATTAACTAAAATTCAAGAGATTATGCATGACTGACTTCCTGGTTTAACAATAGGCATTAGACTTGTGTCCAAAACACCACATGAACTCCATCAAGTGAACTGCTGTCAAAAGAGAAAAAAAAAAAAAAAAAAAAAAAAAAAAAAAAAAAAAAAAAAAGCATGAGAGGCAACAAGAAAACAGCTGGCTGTCAGACATATCACCTGAAAAAATAAATGTCCAATTTACTTACCTACCTACAATACACTTAAACAACTGCTGGGCAGCATATGAAGCAAGCAAGGCAAAAAGGGAAGAAGCTGGCACAGCAGCCTTACTTACCTTTGCTGTCAGTTCACTAAATCATCAATGTTGCAGCTTGGTATTTCTTTGAAGAACTGCTAGTTACAACACAAAGTTATTATTAAATATCTGCAGAACTCTAAGAACCTTAACTAACTAGGTCATGTAAACCAGGGATCAACAAAAACACATTTTCTTTTAAAAGAGATATACTCTCACAAACTCTTTACTTATCTCTATCCAGTTCTCCCCATAACAGTGAGGACACTTTTAGAATTCAAAAGTATTCAATGCCTTCTTCACACATAACAAAAAAGTTCAATAACAGTAAAGTAAGTTCTGGTTCAGCTTAACAGCAGCTCTCTGGACTTTAAAACACATTGTTCCCCCACCTCGTTTGAGAAATGTCAGTGCTCTCTCCTTCCCATTCCCCTCCCCAGCTTCCCAAGCACTGATATAATAACACAATTTAACATGTACAGGAATGTTAGGTAAGTACCAACTGGCAGCCACAACTAGTTAACAGTTAGAGAAATGCTTCCTTTCATACCAATTTTACCATCCCAGAGTTTGCCAGGAGAGGTCTGGTTTCATCGATGGATGAATGAAAGGTGAAAGACAGCATTTCCTTCTCAGACCCCCTAGGGGGCTGGAGTCTGCCTCCCAACACAGCTGTGTTGTCACAAACCTAGTGGAAATGTGCCATCTCCTGGGAGAAATTTTTTTCTCCTGACAACATGGCTATGAACACACCTTCCTATCTGTCTCTGCTCCTGGATTTTTATCATGACTGGACCAGCTAACTTGAAGGCAAATCACCTGGACATGCAATGTTCCTCACTCATTCTTTCTTTCCCAAAGTCAGGCTGGACATGTGAGGACATGGCACACATTTCCTCAGGTCAGAGACAGCAATATCCAAATCCCCATTATCACAGCAAGCTGAGAGTTGCTATACTCCAACCACAGCACTACTGCATTCCTCTGCCACAAAGACACACACAAAGCTGAAAGAGTCATGCCATTGTGGCCATACTGTACATACAGGGCCTGAGATAACACTTCTTATTGCTGCCTACTCCTAACCATTTACAGGGACAAATGTATCGAATGAGATGGGGAAACATAGCCTGAACCCACCTAGGGAGGTATTCCATCTCCTGCCTCATTCCTGCCAGGGAATGAGGAAATGAGAAAATTCATAACCTCTGGGCAGCTAGCTCTCTCTCTGAAAAGCTGTACTAATTATTCCCCCTTCCAGGAAGGTATGTGTATGCAGGACAAAAAAAAAAAAAAAAAAAAAAAGAAGACGACGGCAACCAAGGGGACACAAAGAGTATTATGAAGCAAGCATGCAACACTTATACTGCATAGTTTATGTCTAAAGGGCAATTATTCCTACAATATGTGTTGTCTCACATTGGCCAGGAACAACTGCTCACAACTCTTCAATCAGAGCATTAAAAAATCCCCTGTTTGTAAGGTAGCCTTTTGCTTTGCCGCAGTGCACTTAGCAATGCAGCTCATTCTTCCAAGCACTAAGATCCATACAAGAATCTTAACTGTTAACACTGCAGGCTCCTTACAAAACCTGACCACTCAAAGCTTAAACAGCTCAGTTGCCCATGCATCAATTCCCAGCTCACAGGTACCTTGCACACACTGTATTGCAACTGCAGCCTTTTGGTTCCAAGAGCACTGTGAAAGTTTTATCTACTTAGTAATCAGCTTTCATTTTCAGGCACAACAGGCTACCCAAAACATAATTGTTTCTCATCTCAAATACTATCTGACTTAAAAACACATTTGTGATTTTCAGAGGTGCTGAAAATCTAAGGCAGGTGGATATCGTTAATGTAGCTAAAAAGAATTCCTCAAGAAAGCATCAGCTTCCATGTAACAGCATGGTCTTAGTAAAATATGAAGTCCAAGCCCTAACACAGAGCTCCTTATGCTTTATATTTTTAGAGAATTATACAATGGTTTGGGTTGGAAGGGACCTTAAAGATGATCTAGTCCCAACACCTCTGCTGTGGACAGGGACACTTTCCACCATCCAGGCTGTGCTAAATCCTGTCCAACCTGGCCTTGAACACTTGCAGGAGTGGGGCACATATCCTTGTGCAGTATCAGCTACAGTCTGATCCATCACATACTGTACATTCAGAGTTTTGGGACACATATACTATTCAGAAGTCAGGGTGTAAGTTTTACGACTGTAGCTGTTCTCTGCACCAGCTTCCCACTTGGATGCATTTATTGTGCAGAATGCCTCCCTTCTGCTTAAATTCAACCATATCTAAAGTAATCTACCCTAAGAGCCCAAAAACATTACTTCTACTGTCATCCCTTAATCTGATGCCACCAATGTTGTTCAGACAAGTCCTTAGGTAAGTATATCACTTCACTTTCCTGGTCAACATGAAAACCTCCTGTAGCAGGCTCTTAAAAGTGGACAGCAAACTATCTTTCTGAATAAATTCTCATTCTAATTTCATTAACCAAACTACACTCAAATGTAATGAATAACTGTTACTTCAGAAAAATCAAGTCTTGTCCACACCCAATCTTTGGAAGTTAAAAGATAACTCAGATCTAAAGCAAACAAACCAAGCAAAGCAATTTCTTTTTTCCCGTTCTCCCTCCATCAGACTAGATGTTAATTGGTTGCCCTGACAAATAAGCACTGGAAATATAAAAACAAATGCTAAAACGTACAACATATAAAATAGCATCTTTAAGACGCGTTTCATGCTTTGTACTACAGGATAAATGGCCTATCAGGATGCATCAGCATGGAACAGTGGGGACACCCTGTGGCCACTTAGATTCTTTACACGTTGATGTTCACATTATTCTTAATCAATTTTTCAACTACTTTTGCAAATTACATGCAAAGTCGCATAAGATCGAGTCACGAGAGGACCTGAAGGCAACAGAATGTATTTGGTTAATTTACCACCTACCACTTTATGTCTGCAGTTGCTCTGCTCTCTCAGATTTCAAAATCTTTTCTTCTTAGATATTTTCTTAGCTTCCAAGCTGAAAAGAAAAAAAAAAATTAATAAGCTTGAACTCATTAGGTGACAACACTAACCCCTGACAGACATGCATACAGGTAAAAAGCGACATTCTAATTTAATTTATTTAGATGTACAGCAGTATTCGTAAAAGGCATGTACTTCTCAGATCTAGGCATTCTGCCAACAGGAAAAATACTATGAGATTAATACATGTGCAAATCACCTGCCAATATTGTAAGCAAAGCAAACACAAGAAAACAAAAGGCAGTGAAAAACAAAACTCTTGTGAACCTGAACACAGTTCCTTTCACCCCTTTCCTTCCAAGTAGGAGCAGTTTCAAGATAGATATGTGTGCAGATTATGAAATTAAGCACTCCTCACAGACAATTCACTGCCCAAAACTCCCACTCTTTCCATATTTACACAACAGACTTTGGCTACACATCCTGAAGAAAACGTCCCCCAGCCAGTTGATGGGACATCTGTGGCTTCACCAGTTAAAGTCACAGCAGTATACTCACTTCTGATCACATCACTTCACCACTTAAAAAAAAAAAAAAAGCAAATTAACTTCAAAGCCAATTAATTTTTAAGGTTTGTATGTGCATATTTTCTCACTACTGGAAAGAAGAAGATTTTCTTTTAAATTTCCAAGTTTGAGCAATTAATAATTTCTACTTAAGATGCCTACAAAGGCTGGGAATAGCCAGTGCCAAATCCCAGAGCATATGTCCAAGTATTCGCGTGAAGAGGCTCTGCAGTTTGCATGGTCCACAATTTGAGTCAATTTAGTGCAGCATTCCAGATGGGAATGTAGCAATCTAGAATTTGACCTAAGTACTTTGCAGCTGTATAATCCGTTTACAAGATTTGTTCTTGTACATATCTTCTTTAAAGCAAAACACACATCTCATCCTTCCAAGCAAGACATTCATGTTTTCCATCAGGAACAGACTTATTTTTTGCAGTCATAGGAGGTGTCAGCTCAAACAAGATCCTGCAGAAGAAAGCACACTTCACACCTCAGACAGCTCACTGGCACTACAAATCAAAATTCATCCAGTACACTGAGGTGATGCAGCATTTCTGGGCTTCAAACACCATTGTCCACTAAACTGATCCCTTAAAATAATCACATTTAAGCTAACACCAAAGCAGACTGGGTTATTCTCAGTATTGAAATTTGCTTAAACTGTAGACTGCACAGGTAAAGGTTGTACAGACATTACAGTCAAGGAAAAATAAAATGTTCTCTACTACCTGTGCAAAACAAGAGCTCAAAATGATACAACTGATCAACTCAGCTTAAATCTGCTCCCACAAAATACGCCTCTCAGCTTCTTTCACACTTGCCATATACAGCAATATTAGAAATTAGCTAATGATTCATCTTGAAAGCATTTTTCATGCGTGCTCTTACTAAAGACTTTTTTTTCATCTAAATACTCACACACAAAACACTTTTGACAAAGATTTTCCTATTGGCTGAACCTGAGTGCGCTCAAATCCAGTATGAAGTGGGCTCACAAGGACTTGCCCTGTACCACTTGCCTAGCCTCTGGCCAGTTAACATTCCCATAAAACACCACTGAAACTATTCGTTTCTAGCTATTCTAGCAATCTCATTCTATTAAGGGAAAAAAAAAAAAAAACCACTCCACAAAACCACCCTGAAAAAGCACACAGTTTTTGGGTTTTGTCAGTAGTATTACTTACAATACATCTGGTAAAGAAAAAAAAAATCTGGAAGCCCCAGAGATGATCAGAACACATCCAAGGGCCCTACTGCAGAACAAGGTAGAATTTCAGTCTTAAAGGAGGCAAGAGGGACTGTTAGGGCATGCTCTGCTTTATTCCCAGAACCCACAAGGACTGCTGCTCTACTGCCTTCACATTCTGCACAAAGACCTTCCTTTCCACACCAAGCATCTGTAGCAGTTATTAGAACCAAGATGTGCTGATATTAGACATTCGCCCCAATGCATCAGGCTGTGCACTTCCTCAACATTGTGCAAGGAAACAACTGAGAAACACCTGTGCTAAATAACACCAGACTAATCCACTATTAAAAGTCACAGTTTGTGCTCCAGTCTGCTAAGATTTCTGCTGAAGAAAGGTGCTGAGGTGCCAGTGAATCATCACTGAGAAAGATAATCTGAGACCAAGACAGCTTAATAAACAACTCTGAAAGGATTTTACAGAACCCATGTCTCATGTCACGCTTGTATAAGCTGTTTACAACAAGGGGCTAAGAAAGGAATCCTCAGGGAGCCACACAAGGGGGCATATTCTTCTCAGAAGAGTTATGTGATTTTTGGAATGAAGTAATCTGATGTACAGATGAATGAGACAATAAACAGTTTTTAGAGAGGAAAATGATAATGCCGGATTCTGAAACTAAGCACAGCAGGTAGCAAGCTTACGGAAGGGTGTTGAAAAGATTCATAGAATTTCCCAAAAGCTGATACACTTAATCCCTCAGAAAAGGAAGACTGAACTGTTACCATCATTCTCGAGTGTAATACCAGATTTCATAGGTACAGTGCAAGCATAAACCCTCCTCATGGCTTCATCTGGCCAATGATTATACTACTCTTCAATTATTAAGGCAAATACTCAGAACTACACCATGCATTATATCACCATAAATCCACTGAAAAGCATTTCCCTTTGCCATGGAAAGAAATCCATACTTGTTAACATGCCACTGCAGTAGAGACTACAGTCCAACTACTTTTGTGCAATATTATCAGAAATAATACACCCATCTCTTAGGATTCACCACATTCTTGCTGAAGTAAGTGAAATGGTTTGGCCAAATATGGATCCTAATGGGTAAAATAATATTTAAAAATTAACTTCATTCTTAATGTTAAGTGCCATTCTCTTCAAATAAAACTTGAGATGAAACACTGAGTAACAACTTGTTCCGTTGATCCTTAGTTAAATCCATACCACATATATTGAGTCAGGACACCAGCCCTAAAGTGTTTTCACATTTTTCTCAGACAAAATCTATTTCAGGAAGAGAATCATAGGAATAATAGTTAATAAAAAAATTAAACAAAATATACCAGCCTGGAGTTACCATAGCCATTTCTATGAATCATATAAAACTGCCTTTTTTAAAAATAATAAGAAATTAATACAAGCTGATCAGCTGGAGATGATGACTTTGAAGACTGATGGTCCTCTCTTGTGTTTATACACACTGTGTTTACCATACTTCATAAACTAAATATGCCCACAGTCAGCATGAGAATGCTTCTAAAACAAACAAGTCAACAACAACAAAGCCAGCTCAATTGTTTTGTTGCCTCTAGCAGTAAGTGCTGTATATTCATATAAACTTCATGACCAAAACTTTTCACCACTGAACTGCTCTGCAGCAAGGCAAGCATCCTCCCACGTGCAACTGAATGACCAATGTGTGTAAGATGTGTATTTTGTATCATACAAGCATTCCTTCTCATGGGATATAAACAATAACGCATGATCTGTTACACCAAAACAAAGCAGGACTGCCGAGTATGAACAGCAGGTACACAAAACACTCCTACTCTCCTCCGATTTTTCCCTCACTCCCCAGTCTTTCTGTGTCTCTTCTAATTACCAGCCATGTAACATTCACAATTCCAAAGGAAGGACAAAAAAGCAGAATTAAAAGTATTAGCTCAACACGAGAGCATGAAAACACATAAACACCAGACCAGCCTAATGCCATTATTTTTTTTAACTCCTCATAAAACTATGACTGATTCAGAGAAGTGTGTTGTAAAACATCCATGGTAGTGAAGTTGTCTCTCACCTAAAACAAATCTTTCTCCTTCCTTCCTGCTGCTTGATGTCATCTCTCCATTAATCATGCCTTTATTTATACAAGTTGGTGTTTAAAACAACCACCTCACAAGAAAAGTTCAAGTAAATTAGAAATAACAAAATCAGATCTACAACATCAGCCATGTGATGCAAAGTAAATAAATGCAAAATAAATGCCAGTGGTCAGGAAGTCTGCCTCCACGTAGGCAAAACAAACTGCAGAAACAAAGCTGTAAGACTTTGGAGCAGCTATCATTTCACAATTGATTTAAATTTGTGAGCCCTGCATCAACTTATGAGGAGCAACTTGCACAAGAAAGACTATTCATATAAGCTGAGGCAAACAAAACAAAATCATACCCTTTGCTTTTTGTACAGATCACCGTGTACATGCTATATAGCACTATTTAATTTCATTAAAAAATAAAAATTGCCACATAGCAAGACAAATTCCCAAGTAAGTCCTTTGCTTTACTAAATTCTCACTATGAGATTGTGTCCTTTCACCTCTGTATTTTTTAAACTATTTCACACACTTCAAAACGTGACTAATGAAGGGTAGCTGACTGTCCTGCTGCTTGCTGACAGCCACCAAACGCTGTCTGCCCCTCTCCCGTGCCAGCCAGTGGCTTTTTCAGACTGCCGGCCTTCACCCAGCGATGGACAGAAATAGTCTTACAAAGATGCCTTGGGATGACAGTGCCGGCTGCAGAAAGCGCTTTACTTTTGCACTAAGCAGCAGCTAAACTTGGGAAAGTCAGCAGCACGAGAGCCACTGCAGCGGGCACCGAGCTCTCTCCGTGACCGCCGCTGCACCGGCCCCTCCGGGCCCCGCTGGCCAGCAGGGCCGGCCGCCAGGTCCCGGCGTTATCACGGGATAACGGGATAACGTTATCACGCCGGGTTCTGGGCACGTCGGTTCCCGCGGAGGCCGCACCTGGGGCTCACCGCCGCCTCAGCCGAGCGCCCCATCTCCCGCAGCCCCGCTCACGGGCCCACCTGCCGCTGGCGGACGACCAGCGCCAGCCCCACGCACCTGCGCTGGCCGCAGCGCCGCCACCTCGCAGGCACGGACTCCACGATCAGGCTCCAGCCACAGTCCTCCTCAAAGCGGCCGAGGCCGGGGCGAGGCCGGCCCATGGCGGGAGCGGGATGCCCGGCACCGGCACCGGCGCCGTGAGGGAGCGGCGGGACGAGCGCGAGGAGGGGGCCTGAGGGGGCACGCGCGGGGCAGGGCGGGCTCGGGGCACGCGCGGGGCAGGGCGGGCTCAGGGCACGCGGGGATCGCCAGGTACGCCACGTACCCCGGCCCTTGCAAACAACACGACGGCGGCCGGACACTAATTTTTTTAATTATTATGAATACCTTTTTACCAGCTTTTTGTGGTAACATTTGCAGCCACCCTCGCACCAGTGCCGCCTCCATCCCTGCCCGCGCTGAACACACGTGAGACTCCCGCAAGGACGCGGCCGCACCGCGCGTGGCCGCCGCCGGCAGCGCGGGGTCCTTCTCCCAGCGAAAGGAACGCGCTCCCGGCAGGCGGTCCGGTTCCGCGGCGGGACAGTCGAGCGAGGAAAATAACATACAAGAGCAAAAATCAGTTCCGAAGCGCTACTCAGCGCACCTGAGACACCATTCCGGCTGCTGCCCCGCGGCGCTGCCCCCGGCAGAGGGCGGCCAAGGGCAGCGCCGGCGTGCCCGACTGGCAACCGGCCCGACGGCCTTGGTGCGACCGCCAGCGGACAGGGCAGGGAGACAGGCGGCTGCTCGCGGGTGCCTGGCTCCTCCGGCTGCAACAGGCGCCCTTAGCGGCTGCCGCATGGAAGGACGTCCCGTGGGCGCCGTCAGCAACTGCTGTACAAAACACGCGTGCTGGGCGGAATGTTGTCCCTCCGCGTGTCATGTTACGGAGATTTCACTGGAAAGCTCTGCCACTCTGGCACAGAGAGCGGGTTACTGATCTCCCGCGATGTGCACGCTCTTCCGGGGGCACAATAACTGAGAGGGATCTCAAACGCGGCCGCCCAGCTCCACCCGCGTGGGGATGCCGCTTAGGGGGGACCGATGCGCGGATCTTTCCCTGGGGTTGCCTGCCAGACGGGGGCACACACAGCCCGGCAGAAGCGGCTGAGCCGCGGCCCCGAGCCCTCGCTGGTGCGGATCAGACCGCCCCGTCCAACCAAAGGTGCGGCAGCCTGAGGCATACGACGGGGAAGGCCTCGATTCCCGGAGACCCCGCGGCCGCTCGTCCCCACGCCCGGCGCCGCTCCCGTCCCGCACTCCGCGGGTCCGCGGGGCGCCGGCCGGGCGGGCTCCGCATTGGCTGTTGCTAGGTGACGTACGCCACGCCACGTGACCGGTGTTAAATGCCGTCCCGGCGGCGCGCGGCGGGCACAGTCCGTCCCGCTGGCGGCGGCGGGAGCGCGGCTGCACCGCCCCGGCGGAGCGCGGCGAGGCTCGCCATGGTGGCGCGGCTCTGACCGCCTGCCCCCGGTGGGGACGGCCGCGGGGCGGCGACCCGTGCCCCGGCGGGCGGGGGCGCGGGATGACGGGCGTGCTGGAGAGTCTGATGCCGGACATGCACACCAGCCAGATCTCCGCCGGCAGCTATCACCAGCACGGCGGCCTGCACAAGCCGCAGGAGTCCCCCACGCTGCCCGTCTCCACGGCCACCGACAGCAGCTACTACACCAACCAGCAGCACGGGGCAGCGGGCGGGCCTCCCTACGGCCCCGTGAGCTCCTACCCCTACGCGGGCGGCGGCACCGCCCCCTATTCTGCCAAGGCCGCCTACGACGTGGGTTACGGGGGCGCCTACGGCTCCTACGGGCCCTACGGCAGCAGGGCCTCCCCAGCCAACAATGACTCTGGTACGTCCGAGCCCCGCGTGGGGGACGGCTCGGTGAGCCGGGCGAGGAGGCGATCGGGGCCCTGGACTCGGGGTGGGCCGGGAGAGCGCTCGTTCCCCGACGGGGAGGGCGGTGATGCCGAGCTGCGAGCAGGGCCCGAGGTGGCGGGGGCGCCTCGCCTCACTGGGGTTGCCATTTCTGCCGCAGCAGAGAAGGAAGACTGCGAGCCGGAGATCAGGATCGTGAACGGGAAACCGAAGAAAGTGCGGAAGCCCCGGACCATCTACTCCAGCTTCCAGCTGGCGGCTCTGCAGCGGCGCTTCCAGAAAACCCAGTACCTCGCCCTGCCCGAGAGAGCGGAGCTGGCGGCCTCCCTCGGCCTCACCCAGACGCAGGTAAGGCTCTTCCGCCCCGGGGTCCCGGGCACGTCCCGCCCCGCCGGGGCCTGTCCCCCTCCGCGGAGTCGGGTGCGAGCGTGGGAGGAAGGCCGGCCCATGGCGCCTCGACGGCCCGGGGTGAGAGTGCAGGCGCCCCGGCAGCGCCGCTGAGGCAGCGCCGGGAATGCTCGGGGCTGCGAAAGCTGCGCGTCCCTGCCCCGTCGCGGGCGGTCTGGGCGCCGGGAAGACGCCGCAGAGGCAGCGGCCGCCTGACGCCCCTTTCCCCGCAGGTAAAGATCTGGTTTCAGAACCGCCGCTCCAAGTTCAAGAAGATGTGGAAAAGCGGAGAGATCCCAGCGGAGCCGCCTCCCCGCCGCAGTTCTTCTCCACCGTCTCCCTCCTCGCCCCCCGCCTGGGACTTCGCTCCGCACCCACGTACCGCGGGCGGCGCCGGCACCGCCAGCCCCAGCCCCGCCGCCGCCTTCCTCGGTAGTTACTCGTGGTACCCGCCGGCCCCCGGCGGCCCGGCGCACCTGCCGGCGGCCGCTCCCCTCCCGCAGCCGGCGCAGCCCCCGCATCACCACGGCAGCGGCAACATCTTCTAGGCGCTGTGGTAGAGACTTGAGCCCGCGGGCCGCACCCGGCAGCCGCGGGGCACCGACGTGCAGCACTGGTGTTTTGGTGATCCTGGCTCCGGCCTCGGCCATCCCGGCGGAGAGGAACTGCTCCGCGCCCCGTCCTGCCCCGTTGCCGCCGCCGGCGGGGCCCGTGTGCATTCGGCCCCGTGGGGTCCTCCCTCCCTCCAGCCGTGAAAACAACCACGCTGCGAAACAAGTACTCACCTCCCTCCCTCCCTCCTCTCCGTCTATCTTCCTCCTCTTCCCCGGCATTTTCATCAAACCATCGGTGCAGAACTCTGGTTAACTTTACTTTTTATTTTTTTAAAGTTGACAGGTGCCTTTGCGGATAACCTCACTTTGATGCTGGGGATTAAAAAAATAAAACGATTAAAAAAAAAGATAAATAATTTTTTATATGTAGATTTAAAACAGAAGCCTCCCGTGTTTAAGGTATCCATTTTAGCCGTGAACGAAACGGGAGCGGGGGCCGGTCGCAGGCGGCGGTGCCGGTACGGCTCCCGCCCGTGCGCTGCCTCCGGGCTGGTTTCGTGCCCCGACGGGGCTTCTGCGCGTCGGGCGCCAGCCGCAGCGAGCTCTCCTCTCCACCCCCCTCTCCGCTCTTACCCCGCCGGCAACCTAGCCACTGACATGCCCCTGGTCTCTTTGATGTCTAGCGTCGTGGAAAAAAAAAAAAAGTATTTTTGGTTATTTATTATGGAAAACTTATACACTCATTAATGTTTCTTTTACAATAAGCAGAGAGTATTTAAATAAATTATTGCTTCCATGGTGCCCACGCTGAGTTTTTTGGGGGTTGGGGAAATTCGAGGGTGTTGATTCGGACCCGGGGGTTCGCTGGGAGGGAGAGCCGCATCCCCTCCACCCCCCTCCCCATTGTAACAATTGCCGCAAGCCCGCAAATTCCCTCCTCCTTCCCCTCTTTCCCGTCTACAATAAAATCTCACCCCTGATAGTCTTCTTGGCGAGGCCATGAATCACTCAGCGCTGCCTGCAGCAGCCCAGAGCCGCCCCCCTTCCCCTTCTCCCGCCTGCTGGCGCCAGCGACATTTCACCCGGGCCAGTCTGCTGCCGTCTCACAGCTTCCCGTGGCTGTCCGGAGGGGTTTGGGGCAGGGCCGTGCCCGGGATTCGTCGTAGTCCTGGAGCTGCTCCTCGGGCGCAGCCCTGACCCAGCGGCATTTCGCCTCGCCCCTCCGGCAATGGCAACCAGGCCGGTAACCTGCATGGGATCTTTGCTTGGGCCAGAGCTGGTGGCTGCCCCAAGCCCCTCTGGGGGGCTTCGAGGGCTGGAGGCACCGACTGGATGCCCCTTGAGGACTGGACCCCTCAAGATGTTCCCCTTTGGGATGCAGCCCTTCAGCTTCATCCCGCCTAGCTGAAATCCTCTGGGATGTACCTCGTAAGGGCAGTAGGGGCATCCCTCCAGGCTGAACCCCTTTCCAGGCAGCACCCCATCCAACTTGGAGCTTAATGGGATGCATCCTTCGAGGGCTGGACCCCCCCAGGATGTAACCTTCTGGAACGCTCCCTTGCGTCCCTCTGAGCTGAACCTCACTTTGATGAGCTTTGCTGCACCCTTTGGGGCTGCCCCACTCGGGATGCCCCCTCCCGGCTGTGCCCCCCCAAGCTGTAACCCTGAGGGCATAGCCCTGCGGGCTGCACCCCTGGAGGCACTGCTGCCGGAGACGCAAAAGCGGGGAAAGAAGGGATGTCTGGCCTTCATCACCACGAGGACCCCGCCATTCTTGGAGAGGGCACGGAGAGAGAGAGCCGTGATGAAGATCCCATTGCAGACAAGAAGGCTCAGGCCAGCTTGCCCGGGGTCGGGAATGGCCAGCCTGGCCGAGGCTCTTCCGAGAGGCCTTGGCATGAGGAGCTCGGGCGGGGCCGGGGAAGGCGGAGGGGGGCGGCCTCACAAGGAGACACGTCGGGAGGAGGGGGGAAAGAAGGGGGAAAAGAGGGAGGGGGGAAGAAGGGGGGAGAGCGGGAGGGCAGATTGTTTCTGAGAGCTTGGGGAAAGCTTGGGGGCAAGGGGAGGCGGGGGTCGAAGGAGGAGTGAAGAAAAGTGAAGAATGACGGGGGGATGTTGGAAGACGAGAGTCGGGTGCAAAGAAAACGAGATGAGGGAGTGGGAGAGACAAAGGGGAAACAGGCAGCTCCCCTCCAGTGCCGGCGCTGACCCGGCGGCGAGGACGGAGACGAGAGTCCAGAGCCGTCCCAAGGAACAGCGGGGCCGACTCATCCCGTATCTCTCCCCTCCTTCACCCTCCTGCCGGCCTCGGGCCACTGGTGGCAGTGGCCTCGGTCGCCCGCTCGGACCGGGGAGAAGAAACTTCCCCGCTGGCGGACGGCGAAGCGCTGGGGCGGCGGGCGCGGAGCGGGGCGGCAGCGTGGCGAGCAGCGCCGCGGAGCCTCACGCCCCCGTAGTCCAGCAGGAGCTGTGTTCCCCGCAGCGCGGTGTTCCCGCGGGCTACGACGTGCGGGCGGAAGGGGGGGAAAAGTGGGATACACCCCTTTGGCAGGTGACAAGTTTTGCTAAATCAGTCGTCCGGGATACACGAGGAAGCCGTGGGCGCGGGCCACGGTCGGGACAGAGACGATTCCCGTTCCCTCCCTGTCCGTCCGCCCCACCGCTTTCACAGGCGCTTTTCGCAGTTAAATAAAGTTCCCCCAAAACATCTGCGCCCCGGTCTCTCCTGGCCCAGTGTCTCCAGTCCCATGTAGCATTGCGGTGCGGGGTGTTGCTCGGTTCCGTGGGGTCTGGCAGGATGCCGACAGCTACGTGGGGTCGCTGGGACAGGGACCTGCCCAACGGGGGAACGCTATCAGCGGTCGGGGAGCAGAGCACACCCCCAGTACGGGAGCCTCCGCGCTTTCTTTCTGTTATTTAGTAATTTTTTATTTATTTATTACTATTTATTTGCGGTCTGCTGGTACAGTCCTCTCTGGGCTGCCCGCACCTGGTGTATGCGATGGGGTTTTTCGTCCTTCAGCATCTCCGTATCTCCCAGAGCCCTCCCAGTGTCCGTATCTCCCCCGCTGTTCGCATCCCAGATGCGGCTCCCACCGTGCGGAGGTCGGCGACGGCAGCGGATGCAGAGGCGCGGTGCGGCCGCTCCCGCGCGCCCCTCAGATGCATACGCACAGGGATATGCGTGTGTTTGTAACCTGTTCTCTCCTGCTCTTTTCCTGTCCGATGGGACGGGGCAGGCACCGCTGAGAACCGCGATCCCTCTCGCAAGTTGCACGGGGATCGGCCTCCCGGAGCCGGCCAGAGCCGCGGGGAGCAGCATAACCGGGGGGCGAGAGATGCCCCGGCCCCCGCAGCCCTCCGGGAAGGGCCGCTGAGCGGAGAGGGAGCCTGGTGGGGGGGCTGGGACGATTCCACCCCACGTCCCGGCGCCGAGGTTCCCCCTTCCGCCCCCCGTCGGGCCTGGTCCCGGCTCCGGGCCGGGGCAGCGGCAGAGCGGGGCCTGTCCCGGGGGGGCGACCGGGGTAAGTGACGGTTCCGCGACCAGCCTGGTCCGGGAGGGCGGCACGGCAGCCGCCCGGCCGAGAGGGCACCCTCTGCCCCCCCCAGAGCACGGGCGGGGCGGCCGGGCTTGTACCGTGGGGAGGCAATTTACTCATTTGCCCGGTGAAAAGAGAAAGCACGAGAAATTCAATTAAAGCGGCTCTGGCAAAAGGAGTTATTTGAGGCATGAATGTCTCCCCTAAAGCTGCGGCAATCATGTGGCATTAGACACTTCCGGAATCCTATAGCCAACTTGAAAAATCCCAGACCCCTTTTTTCCCTAATTTTTGCTCTGATCTGTAATTTTATCCACATTTGCACTAGTTTGAGCATTCTGGCTCTCCCATCTGAAAGCCTGCAATTACTATATAATTCTTCGCAATTTCACATGTCCTAATATGGACTGTAATTTTTGCGCAAGACAATTTCCTGCTATTTCAAGCATCAACATTGTCAAAGTTGTATGTACATAATAAATGGGAATATCAATGCATAGTTTTTAGCATAACATCTTGACTCCTCGATAATTATATCCGTTCGGAGCCTACGCAGAATTAGCCTGAATTGCATGGTAACTGCTGCTGCTTTAAAATTTTTAAAAATTACTCATAATTTTCCCAAAGATTACCAAGATCTCGAGTGCACAATGTCATCAGCGTAATGAAGAGTAAACATTTATGCTAATAATCTGCAATTTTTTTTCATCAGCTATAAAGACAGAGGCTATATAGCAGAAAATTTCAGTCATATTCTGCAAGAGCAGAGCTGCAAAAAGGCTGCTGAGCTCAGAGGCATGTACATCTCTGGGGGATCTCAATCCACATTTTCACTCTCAGGATATTATTATTGTGCTCGGCTTCTTTTTTTTTTTTTTTTTTTCGCTTTCTTTCTCCCTCCCCGATCCTCTCCCTCTCTCTCACACTCTCTCGTTCTTCTAACTTTCGTAGCAAAAAGCCGCGTTCGGTCCTTTGGTTTGTTGTAAAGCAAAGACTTGTGCCCAGAGCCTCAGGGACTGAGGCGGAAGGTAAGGGTGGCGACACAGGCTCCTTTCTCGCGGGGGTAGGTGAGTGTACGGGGCGCGGGCCGGGAGAGGGGGGGAAATACCGGCGGCGGCTCCGCCGACCCGGTCTCCCCGCAAACTGCCCGCCGGCGGCACCGGGGCGAGGAAAGGAGCGGGGCGGCGGGCCGGGCGACGGGGATGCCGCGCACAGCCGAGCCGAGCCGCATCGCGCCGGGGCATCCCGCGGGCCGAGCCGCGCCGCAGCGCGGAGCCCAGCGCGGGCAGAGGGCGCGGGGCACTCGCCGCCCGGGACTGCCGCGCTGCCGGGGCTGCCGGCGCCGGCGGGAGCTCGTTCTCGGCCGTGGTTTCGTGGTGTGCGTTTGTCGGTTCCTTGCGAAGGGGAGCGTTACTGCCCGGTCCCGAGCCGGGAGGCGGGGGTGGGGGAAAGGCGCCGATGCGGAGGGGGACACGGCGCTTTTTCACTGGCATGAGAACGGCGGTGGGCGCAGGAGCGGGGTTAGGAGGGCGGCAGCGGGGAGAGCGGAGCGGGCGGCGGCGGGGATTTCTTTATCCCCCTCTGTCAAACGAAGGGGAGCAAATTCCGAATGCAAACGGGCTTGGGCTCTGATATTTGATGTTTTTTTTTTCTAGTTTCAGGGGCCGCTCTGTGCTCTGCAATTAGATTGACACATGTACAACATCCCCAGCTATTCAAGGGGGTTCGCAGGGACACTCCAAGGGGATTTTTTTTCCCCTTTTTCTTTTTGGGTGGAAGATATTAAAGAGGTATCTGTTGTTTGGCAATTTTGCTAAGTCTGTCTTCATTACTTCAACATTGTGCATTTGCTAATTTGGAAGCCCCTTCCTATTGACAGCTCTGCTCCATACACCTGCAAGCAATTTGCAGAGCTCCAATATAGGAGAATTGCAGAGATGGCAGCTCGCACCTATTTTATTTTTTTTTTCTTCGCTTTTCTCAATGCACAGCAAATTTGGCTTTCAGTGCGTTATCTCTTTTGTTAATGCAAAAAGATTCCCTGGGCGAAAAAATTGCTCATAATTACCAGAGAGATGGGGAAACTGCATTAGAATAAATAAACCTGAAATTACTGTAATTATGTTGTGTTTGATGGGCTCGGCTTGTAATCAAGAAGAGAATACAGTGAAATGATGCTGACCCTCTTGGGTTTGCAGCTGTACGCGCACTTTGGGGTCTTTTTTTGCAGAAAAGAGTCATTTTGATCATCATTAAGCTGTGTGTAACCTATTTCAGAAGTGTTTGAAAATGAGGGGCACTTTTTTTTTTTTTTTCCCCAACAAGGAAAAATATATCCCAAAATTACATTTTGCCATTTACGGGCACATCCATAAGGTTGTATTTGCCGGGTGACAATTGGTAAAGGTATAATATTCGAAATCAGAGCTTAATCATTGTAATGAGGTATTGTTTCAATATAAGCACCTTTGGATTATTCATAGTTTAATTAATATCCTCATTATGAAAATCTTCGAATCAGATATTTGATGAACTACTTGTCAGCAACAAGGCAGAATTAATTAGGCCTGTATTGAGATTAACATTTTCAAATGTACAATTATAATAGCCTCTAACTCAAGACCGCCTCGCTGAGAGAAAACTGATAATTTCTCTATTTGAACTGTTAGCAAGACATTATTGAATTAGGAGAAGCTAATATATCTTTAAAGCCCTCCGAGCTGCTTGACCACCCCTCTTTGGCCCGGTCAGAGGCGTTTGGTCCCCGGCAGAGCCGCCGCGGGAGCTGTGTGGGTCCTGGGGCGCTGCGGGACCGCGGAGCCCTCCGGCTCGCTCGGCACTTGGGGCCGCTCGGGACCAGACTCGGGCCGTGGCACTGCGGGAAACGCGGAGCTGCGGAGCGTTTGCCGTGCGGGATCCCGCGCCCCGCGGGCCGCCGCGCCGGGTGTGCGCTAGGGCGGATGCTGCACCGCCGCGCACCGGCCCCGCGCACCGGGGAGTGGGCGCGTACCTCGGGGCGGGTGAGCGTGGCCCCCGCGGGGCTGCACAGCCGATCCCCCGCGCAAGGACGCGCACGGGCAGCCGGCCGAGCCCAGCCGCTGCCGGCTCCCCCGCTCTGCAGCGCTTTACCTACCCCAGCAATAGCCACGGGTTGTGCCGGCGCTGCGCCAGCCCGGGGAGCGGGCCCGGCTCAGTCCGGGGCTGGATGACCGCAGCGGTACCGGCACAGCTTCGCCTCCCGTGGGATACGTGGGTAGGCAGCCGGCTCGGCTGTTGGGACGGGGGCCGGGGCTCTCCCGGCTTGACCATATCCCCTTCCCGTCCCAGCAGCTGTGCCCGGCTCCCCCCCGGCTCCGAGCGGCCCCTCCGCCGAGGGTGCCCCGATCCATGGCGAGGGCTGCCGCCGCCTAAGTGGGCCCGGCTGGGCGCACCGGGACAGGCCGCCCTGTCCGGGGAGCGTCGCTCCTCCGTCTCGCCTCCCGGTCACGGTCACCGCCGTCCCGCCGCGGAGCGCGTAGCCCGGCCCGGACCCCGCTGTCGGCTGCGCTACGGGACAGGGAGCATGCGTGTCTCTTTTTCCAAACCATAATTTTACTGTCTCAAAGAAACTTTATAACTTATGTACAAAGATTTGTGTGGGTTTTTTCCATTTTCTCCCCCAGATACAAAGCAATAAGTTAACATTCTCAATATAAAACTAAACTTTGACATATAGAACACTAAACACAGCCGAGCTCAGATTATCACATTTTCCGAATTTCACAAGTAAAATGTCAAGATCTCAGTACACAAAGCATCATGTTTTACAGCCACACGAAACAGAACAGAAATAATAATTATAATTATAATAATAATTAAAAAAGGCTAAATTTGTGCAACATGTTTACAGAACAATAATAATAATAATTAAGAATAAAATATGTACAGCGAGTAGCTCCTGCACGTCGATTTGTGCATTTCAACTTCGGGCCGGCTTTGCGCGGGGAGGCCGCGCCGGGACTGCGCGGGTGTGCCCGCCCGCCCGCCCTCCCGGTGGGTCCCCCCCGCCGCCCTCCGGGCTGTCGTTCCGTCCTCTGCGCCTTGCTTCACCTCAGCAAAGCGCCGGCAGCTGCTGCAATTCCACTTCAGAGTACCAAACAATGTGCATTTATTTCCTTTGTTAAATACTCGAGAAATGCAAATCATTCGGACCAAAACTTTCCACAGCAGCGAAGTAGAAAAGTTACTGTAAAAGTTAAAATCGCATCCTTCCCTCGTGGTGATTTATTCGGGGAGAAGGGGGGGGGAACGGGACGACGGACCGTCTGTGGTTTTGTTTAAACTGTGCGTCCAAGCAGTACACTCAGCAAGCTGAGTTTGTTTCTAGCACTCTCATAGTGGTAATTTAAATCAATAAATAAACCCCCTGTCTTCCCCTTTTAACAACAACAAAAATATACAGATGGATAGTGAAAGGTACAGAAAATGTCGCGGGAAAGAAGCTCTGGTAAATTGTACAGCTTCCTTCCTCCTTGCAATTTAAGAAACGGTCAGATCGGAGTAGTAAATAAATGACCTACATTTCAACAGACACAGACAGACAGACAGGACAGAGGAGAGGGCTTCCCCGCCCCCCAGACATCTTTTTCTGATTGTCCCACAAAGCCGCGGCCGGCGCTCGCTCTGCTCCCAGGCTGTTGTGCGGTGCTCGGGGCCGCTCCGTCAGCTGTCAGCGGTGGGAACCGGCCCGCATCACATCTGTGCTCTCCTGCACCGAGCTACCGTGCAGCGTCCTAATGGCTGGATGGGCAAGAGACCTCCTGTTTGTTTGTTTGCTTCGGTTTCTCTTTTTTTTTTTTTTTTTTAATTCTCTCTCTCTTTCCCCCTCTTTTTTTTTTTCTTTCCTTTTATTTGACTTAGTTTCTTTTTTTGGGTTTTTTTTTGTTGTTGTTGTTGTTTTGTTTGGTTTGGTTTTGGATTTTTGTTTGGTTTTTTTTTTTTTTTTCTGTAATAATTTTAATTATTTTCGGGGCCGATAGTGCTTGCATTAGGGGAAAACGTATATATAATCACATCAGTTGCGGCTGCTGCATAGCTTCTTGGTGGGCCGAAGGGTACCACGACGTGTAGCTGGGGATGTAGGTGCCCGGGGTCCCCGACGAGGCCTTACCGGAGGCGGAGGTGGTATTCCACACTGGAGGCACGGGTGGCGAGCTGCCCGAGAGAGCCCTGCCGTTGGTCAAGGCGCTGCTCTCCAGGGCGGCCCCTCCTTGCTTCATCAGCTTCTTGAATTTGGAGCGCTTGTTCTGAAACCAAATCTTCACCTGCAAAGGGGAACGTAGCAGGGTTCAGCATCCGTCGTTACGGCCCAGCATCCCTCCATCCCTCCCAGGGCACGACGGATCCCCGCACCCGGCGGCCCCCCAGCTTCTCTCCCTCATTGCCCCAGCGACTGCTGTGTTATTTTGTGACGCCAGGGCACCCAGCAGGAGCCCCTGGGCCCACTCCAGCGGCTCTGCGGGGGCTTCCACAGCACCGGGAGCGCCCCGCGGCTGGACGGGTGTCACCCCGGGCCCCGCTGCCCACGGCTGTGATCCGTGCACCTTGCGCGTGTGGTCTCCCACACAGACGGTGGGGACACGGAGGGGACACGGGAGAGGGGCCGATCAGTCGGAGCTGTACCTGGGTCTGGGTGAGTCCCAGAGATGCTGCGAGCTCGGCTCTTTCGGGGAGAGCCAGGTACTGAGTTTGCTGGAACCTCCTGTTCAAAGCCTGTAGCTGCAAACTGGAGTAAATAGTCCTGGGTTTGCGGATTTTTTTTCCTTTCCCATTAAAGCGAACTTCCCCTCCTTCTACCACAGTGCTTTTCTCCGATTCGGCCCCTACAAACAACAAACGACGCAAAATAAATAATAATAATAGCAGCAATAGCAATAATAGCAGTAACAGTAATAGCAGCAGCAGCAGCAGCAGTAACAATAACAACAGCAACATCGACAATAACAATAATGAGAAGGAAGAAAAGTGAAGCTCGAGTAACGCTAACAAAGGCTCCGGGCGATTATGGCAGCCCAGGCTTCTTCCCAGCGAAAGTTTGCTATTTTTACAGGCTGCAGTTTAGGTTTAATTACCCTTAATTGCATACATTGTTTATAGCGCTACGCAATAAATAATTACGAAGACTAATACGTGCACATCTGGGTTGGTTTCTTTTCCAGCCAAGCATTGTGTGCTCTGTGTATTGGTCCCCTGTGATTCTCAGCCTCTCTTGACTAATATTTTGTAATTTAATTTAATTTTTTCCCCCGATAGATTTTTTTTAATACAACACCCTCCCTCCCGCCTTGCCTTCCCTCCTCCCCTCCCCCCCTCCCCAAAGCCGAGTGCACCTACCTGTCTCCTCTAACCGGGTCTGAGTCAGGCTGGAGCTGTTGGGGTAGGACTGCACTGAACTGATGTAAGGGTTGGTCGAGTGGCTGCTGACCGAGTTCACATAGGGGTAGCCCAGCGGTCGGGAGAAGGACGAAGCTGTGCTGTACGAGCTGTCAGGCTGAGAGTGGCCCGCGGAGTGTAAACAGTGCATGGAATAGTGTCCGTGGGACATGGGAGAAGGAGACATTTGCTGGCTGGGCGGCCCAAACTCCATAAAGACAGCCTTCCCTGAGACGGGGCTATTTAGACTCTCTGGCATGGTAGTCATGGTCATTTCTTGTCGCTTGGTCTGTGTGTGTGTTCTCTCTTCAGCTTGCCTTTTTGGGGTCTGTTGTGTTTCTCAGGACAGGAAAGAACCCAATTTAAGCGAAACAGGGTTTTTCACTTTCCATTCATAAGAAAATGGAGTTTGTCTCTTTGAAAAGTCTAAGCATGATGCTGTAGATCTACACAAACTCGCCTAAAAGCTTTGACTCAGCCAAGTCTATGAATATTCATGAGACGGCGGAGCTGATTGGTCCGCCGTCTTGCATAATCGCTTTGGATTGGTCCGAGGCGCTCGGGGCTCGCCCGGACCCCGGTGAGCGCGGAGAGCCGGGCTGGCAGCGCCGCGCTTGCCCGAGCGCCGGCGGCGGCCGCACGCCCGCCCCGCTCGCGGCCGGCCCCGGCACGGAGCCGCCCAGGAGCCCTCTCCCATCGCAGGCCGCCCGCTCCCGCCGCCGGCCACCGACCCGGACTTTGGCGGAAGGCGCCGCAACCTCCTCCGCCCTTGTCCGCCCCTCGCCGGGAAGGCGGCGCGGAGGGGACAGCAGCCGTGCTCCGCCGGGCTCGGCGGGCCGCGGGGGTTCTTGCAGCTGCCCGCCCCGCTCCGGCAGACGGCGGCGGGACCCGCGGACAAAGCGAGCGGCCCCCGCCCGCCAGGCCCCGCGGGCGCGCAGGGGCTCTCCGCCCCGGCCCGCGGGTCCCAGCGCCGTCCGCACCTCCGGATCGCGCCGCCCGGCTCTTGCCGCTACTGCTGTAAAGGGAAAAAAGCGATCCAACCAACCAAAGTCCCCATGAAAGAGCCCAACGGCGCATTTGAGCTTAAAATGAAAACTTCCGCGTGCGTGAGCGGTAAATGAGGTGGGACTTAGGAGATCCTCCCCAGAAAGCCCACGATGAATCCCAAATTACTTTGCTAGATAATTAGAAAGTGTTGATAATTATTTCTTTCATAATTCTGCGGTGTGACTGTAACAGGAAAATGATCTTGTGAAAGTTCACACGTGCAGATGTATTAGTTACTGATTCATTTGATTAAATGCTAGTCTCAAGTGCTCTGATCCACAGCTGAAGGCGGCCCCATTAGCATAACACTGATGTTTAATTTTCATACGCATAATTAGCCATATATTTAACACTAATAGCAACATGCAGCCTTCCAGCATTAAACAGCCTAGGATTTGATCTGGCCTGGGCTGAACTTTCCCGGTTACACCTAGGCTGTCTAGGGTGCGCAGTTATCACTGCACTACATCTATGTAATCAAGCACATTTTGGCAAAGGGAGAACACCAATAAAAATGAACATTCAAAACAAATCGCAGCGTTGATGTCGTTAGAGGTACTAGCGCCGGCAGCGGGGCTTGGACACCCCCGGCAGAGCCCGCGCAGCGTTCAGGATCATTCGGGCAGCGACGGCCCTAGAAGCAGCCGGCCCCTGACTGTGCAAAGCTGGCACAACCGAGCCCCTCTACTCCCTTTTTTTTTTTTTTTCCTCCTTTCATTAGTGACTCTGTCGGTTTTAATTGCCCGTTTCCTAACGACGCTTTTACCTCCTCCCCCCCCCCCCCCCGCCCCCCCTTTTTTTTTTTTCTCAGTGTTTTGGGTTTTGTTTTTTTTTTTTCTTTGCTCGCAATGCGCGAAGTTCATTCTCACTAACTCTCCGAGGCTTGGCGCAGAAGGGGCAGTGACGGTGTTTCCGCACGCACACGGTGCCCCCGCCAGCCCCGTGCCCCCCTGGCCATGGGAGTGACCACCCGAGGTGGGTCAGCGAGCTTGATCGGGCAGGGATCAGGGCGCCCGGGCAGCTACGGCACCTTCGCCGGCCTCAGCCTGACAACTGCAGAGAGGGGAGGCCGCTCCGCGTTCGCCGGGACGGCCGCCTTCTGCTCCGATGGGCCGGACACGGGCAGTCCCGGGGCGAACCACAGCCCCTCCAACCCCGCCAAAGCCCCGCGGAGCGGTCGGTGAGGCTCTGCTCGCCCCCGTCCTGCAGAGCAGGGCCGCCGCCCCTCCGCCGTCCCGGTCAGCGCGGCTTCGGCGGGCGCGGAGGGGCCACGGCCACGGGACGTCCCGACCCCGCGGGAGCGACTGCCACGCCGGGACTCTCATCGTGCTGGGCCGGCAACACCTTCTGCATGATGGGCTTGTGCGAGGCGCTGGCTGTCCCCGAACAGCCGAGACATCTCTCCAGTCTCGTTCGTAATTAGGATTACAAAGGTGTGCTATCAATGCCTCCGCCTGGCCGCCAGCGCTCCTCAGCGGGGTAAAAACTCGCAGTCCCACCAGAGTTACCGGCGGGACTTCAGGGCGCGGTGACTACCAGGAGCTGCCGGCAGTCTCCCCACGACAGGCTGCGGGGGGTTCCCTGCTCCCCGTTGCCCGTTCCCGCCTCATCCCCACACTGCGGTAAGAGCAGGACAGGAAGCAAAGGGCAGACGATGGTGAGAAACACGGCACTTGCCGTGCTATCTAGGGATTCCCGGCGTGGCCAAAATCCACGGGAGGCACCTCTGGTGCGCCTCCGGGACGCGCCAGACACCCTGCTGCCCCCAGTGCCCCTCAGAAGGGGCAGCGCGGCTGGGCGATGGAACGTAAGGGAACAAAATACATGCCCCCTCCAGGCAATGCCGACTGTCCTTTGCACTGTTTAATCTCTGTGTATTTGTAAACTTGGCTGCATCGTTTGTTTTGCAGGTTTTATGGCCTTCCAAGCTCCTCTCGGGAGGATGAAGCTGAGTGGCTGCCCCGCGGTGCTAGCCGTATTCAGGGAGGGGGGTCCCTGCTTTTTGAAAAGCTGCTGTTAGAAACTATTAGAGCTGAGAGCTCACTGTACTTGAATGAAAGCAAACAGCAGAGTAAAGCTGTAAGAAAGCAGCTTACTTCTGCCCAGGACCACTGAGGGAGCCAGTGCTGAGCCACTCTGGTTGCCTGAATGTGCAACTGGCCAGACTTCAGCATGCAACCCCATCTGCCTGCAATGAGGGCCAAGTTATTTGTATCAAACAGCACCACTTTGCCGTGGGCCTGGGGAACTTCTGGAAGTCCTTTAATTATCTCCAAGGCTACTCCATGTTTCACAGGCCCAGGTCCTGCTCTGGTAGCCTCCAAATATCAATGCCAGACTTGTTTGGTCCCACAGGATGGTCAGCAACTGGCTAAATTGCAAATCAAGCCCTGTACGCCTGGCAGGCCCAGGACAGGACTGCAGAGAGCACAGGGCTGTGAGACCGCAGCTCATGAGGTCCACTGGTTCCAAACTCTGGGCAGGAGTCAGGACTCATCTTCCAGACTGCAAACTCTGCCTCCATAAAATGCTTAAACTGTAGAGTGCCTCTCCCTTAACTAACATGGGCACCACAGAGCAGTGATTACCCCAAACTGGCTAATTTTTCAAGCAGGGGCAATTATTGATCCCCAGAGAGGCGTGCTTTGCATCTCATTTTTAATCACTTTTTCTGCTGTGTAAAAAGAGGCAAGAAGTGGGGGGATTGCTGCTGGGAATGATGCTGGGAAGAGTCTGCTCCCTCTGCCTGACACTCTCAGGAAACTTTTTTCCATCCTAGTAGAAGTTACAGCCTGGAAAACAGCACTGTGTTAATCACAATGAAGACAAATTGACTCCATACCTCAGCTATAAAGGGAAAATGCTATGTTTCTCTCCTCTCAACGGCCTAAAGACTGTATCATCTGATATCTATTTGCCCCACATAGGATTTGGAAGAGAGGGGCACCACTTTCTGCACCTAATCCCAAATAACCCAAACCCTTTGCCACTTGCAGACTGTGCTTGGCTGCTCCAAGGGTCACAAAAACCCTAAAGACTTTTATTAAATACTCACCAGGTAATACATAGAAATGTCCAGAGCCAACCCCTCAAACTGCTTTTTCTGTCCCCTGGAGTGACTTATGCAACAGCCATTCCCCTCAGAAATTACAGAAACCTCTCTCTGTCCCGAGTGAAACTTGAAATCCCAGAAGTACAGCAAGTCTCTCCACTCCTTGCTCCATCTTTAGGTTTCTTCCACCAGTTTAGTGAGGATTTCTGCTCCCTCTGAGGTAATCACCAGGGTATGTTCAAATTGTGCCGATCTGAAATTCACATTTAGCAGTTATGAGGGGGAAAACACATTCACCATGCCTGGAAACTCATCTGTTTGGGTTTTTTGGGCTGTCAGTGATGAGTTCCATGTCTTAGGAAATACTAAAAAATAAAATCAGGCACCTTTTATTGTCTACAGAAATCGCAGTCCATTTGTCCTCCAGAATCTTAAATTCAGGGGATCCTTCCATTATTATTGGCTCTGCATCAAGAAAAACAAAATGTATTCTAAAGTTAGTTGCACTCCTGTGTGGACTGTGAAACAATCAAGAACAGGGGGGTATCTCAGCAGGTAGCTCCCCGTCCACACAGGTCCCATCTCCCTGGGCTGGCATTCTCTTGACACACTAAAATGTGAACTAAAAAGGAAGACAAAATAGCAAGGTAGGAAGTTGCCCATTCCTCTTTTGTAAAAGCATGGAGTTTTAATCAAGCTTTAATTAAGACCGTGTGGATAATAACCAAAGCACCAACCACATTTATAAACAACAGATAGTTTTAAATATTTGAATTTTTTAAACAGGCTTAAAATGTTCATTAAATCAGCAAAACAACAATTTTCTTATTTCCTTCTAATTGCCGTGCCATTTAGCCACACAGTGAGAACGAAAGCTTTTCCCCCAGCAGTTCTCCACGACTGGTAGTGAGCGCGATCAGTCTGCGGGGCGAGGCTCCGGCTGGTTACCGCCGCCGCAGTCCCCAAACCCAACAGCAGCTCTGGAAGGCAGCGAATGACTAAGTGCCACCAGGCTGCTCGGCTTCGGGGACACGATCGCATCCTTCTCACCCTCCTCAAATCAAGTGTGCTGGCAGAGTCTCTGCCTCGCCAAAAATAGGAGTCAAATATTAGCAAAATTTATAATTAACATTTCGTTCTTTAAATCTTGTAATTTGAAAATGATTTAATCAAAATAGTTTCTAATGCATTTTAAAAAATGATATTTTAATCTATTTCCTAAGAGGTCAATCTCACCTATGTCCCCTTGTCTGGACCATTATTTCTATATCCCAATAAAGAAATGTTAAAGATCTGGGCTGCTACGTGTGTGCTTTTTAACAGAAAACCATAGCAGAGAGTTACTAACCTATTGTGAACGCCATTCCCTCTTCCATTAACAAATCACTGTCATTGGCTACAAAAGAAAAAAAAAAAAACGCGTTTATGCATCTTGGGTCTTTTTTTTTTTTTTTTTTTTTTTTTTTTTTTTTTTTTTTAAGAGAACGCAACCAAGCCCTTTGTTTAAACCCCTTTTTAGCTCGCAGGTACTGTGCACCCGAGCCCCGTTATGAGCCGGAGCACCCGCCGAAAGCGATCCGACCCCGGCCGCAGCGAGACCACCCCGACGGCGGCTCCGTCCAGGCCGGGAGCTTTAACGTTTTAGCGGAGATTCTTCCTTGCCCCGTGATAAACTTTGCCGGCGTGGCTCGGGCGGGATGCCGGAGGCGCGGGACAGGGCGGCTGCCGCCCGGAGCGGGCGGGGCAGGCGGTGCGCGGCGCTCAGCTGCCCCAGCAACTCCGCTAACCAGCGACTCGTCCTCATAAATACCCACGCGACCTCAGAAAACGAGGCCGGGTATGCCCTCCAGCTTCCCAGCGGTTTAATCTCCCCACCGGCAATCCCTCGCCCCGCCGGACTGGCAGTGTGCGTGGGTGTGTGTGTATGTGGGGGTGTGTGTGTGTGGGTGTGTGGGTGTGGGGCTCCGCTCGCCTTACCGCCCTCCCTCTCCCCTTCCCCGGAGCCCTCTCATCGCCCGGGGGAAGACGGGCCCGGCGGGCGGGGGCCGCTTACCGTGGTGCCACACCTCGGGGTGCCCGTGAAAGTACGACCCGATGCCGTGGCCGACGAAGAAGGGGCAGACCTGAAAGCCACCTTGCCATGCCAGGGAGCTGCGGGGGCAAAGAGGACCTGTCAGGGAGCATGGCTCCACCACCAGCCCCGCTAGACGGCCCCAGCCCCTGCTACCCGCGTTGCTACCGACACTGGGTCACCACTTTGCCACCGTTCCGAAAGACAGTCATTGAAGGGAGCATGGCTGAGCCATTGTTAGGTTTCAGAGTGAACATGAACAACAGTGCCTGCCAACAGAGGCTGGTAGTTCCTGTGCCAGCCCTGCTAAGTAAAATGGCAGTGTGTTGTCTCCCTGCTCGATGGAGGGTAACCTTTTCCACAAGCACACTAAGAGCTCATTTTAAGATGGCACAGCTGAAGTGGGCAAATTGGGCAGCCGAGGCCTCAGCACAGTACCAGAACTCTGCCGAGTTCTCTGGAAGTGCAGAGTCTGTGCTGGGCTGCATACCCAGGGCCTGCACTGGGTTTCCTGCAGAACAGGCTCCTGCTGCCAACAGGGAGAGTTAGAAGCCCTACTATTTTGCTTCCACAATACTTAAAACATTTAGTATAAAAACCTATTGAAAGTTCAGCAAATAGATGTATGCTAAATAACAATGTATTTCTAATGAATCTATTGCCACAGAGGCAAAACCAAATCATAACAATTGCAGCATTTCAGTTCTGCCTGAGAGATCTGGCCTGCCTTTCATGGCCTGCCTCAGGGAGAAGAATCTCTGAGAACTGCCTGCAGGACCACGGCTGAGCACTGATCCCTACCCATGGTAGGAAAGCAAATTCCTATCCCAGTTCCCCAAAACTGGAGGACTTGGAGGTACATGGGGTATCCTCTGGCTGCTGACCCACCCCATGTCTGCAGGCAAGCAGTGGTGGAGGCAGTGGTGGACACACCACTGTACTCAAGCAGTGGTGGAGGCAGTGGTGGACACAGTGATTTGAGGCAGCTCAGCCAACAGGCCTGCCTGTTTCCAAACCAGAAAAATGCAGAGATTCACAAAGATCTGGAGACGGATTAGAAGTGACAAGAAAGTTACCCTTGTCCCTGCATGTCTCCCCCATCCTATTTCTAAAATCAAACGGGTGCAAGACAGGAATACACTTAGCCTGAAGAGATTTTGCCTATAACATTAAAAGCTTCATTTGCTTCTTTGAATGAAGGTAGGCACTGAAGAACTTCAGGTTTGTCTGTATTTCTGTCTTAAGAAATGCTCTCTCACAGTTTCACTACAGATGGAAAGCTGGAAAAGTTAGAAAACTCAACTAAAGGTAAAGCTGTTGCAGAAATTAAAGCCTGTTAATCCCCATGGGGTAGCTTTAATTCAGGTGCAAAGTGGCCTCAGCTTGCTGTACAAAGTAATCACCTTTGCACACCAGGCTCCACAGACTCTGCAGTGCTGGCTCCAGTGCCCACGGGTCATTGTCCCAGAATTTAATGCCACTCAATTGAGGGACATGCTGCTCTACCACAGTTAAATGGCAATGAGAGACTAGAGTTGGTTAATGCTGCAGTGTTCAGACCTTAGAACATGTTTTAACAGGATTCGTATATTACCTTCTACCTTTTTAATGCTCTGATAAAAAGACTCATCACATTTCTTCATTAACTCTGGAGAAGAATAGAAATTTCAGGTTTAGGTACCCCCCAAACTCCTAAGTACTGGCAAAGAGGATTACTGATAAAGCTAGAAATGGGGGCTTAATTTGTTTGCACTCAAAGTCCAGGCTTTATAAATAATTTATATATACATAAACTTTATACATCAATTATTTTGAAAAAAATCATGAAGGATTATGCAATGGGAAGTCCTACTAGAGATGGAAAATACTTTCTCCCCTGCCTTTCTATCATGTTCCCCATTTCTGGGTCAGAGAATTGGCCTGCTGGCTATGACGCTGCTGAAGGTCAAGCAAGAAGTACAGAGAATGGTGATGTGTTAGAAAGCCAGATTCCTCAGAAACATACACAAAATCCAAGATCTCCAGTGACCAAGCCCAGGGCAATCAGATGATGATTCCCATATGAGTGAAGGGATTCTCCAAGGAAAGATGGGAAAAGCCATTCATGCAACATGTGGTAAGGTTTTCTTTCATCTTCTTCTGCCAGTCTTTTAGCAAAATCATAAACAATCACACTAACTGTTCAGCTTTGCTGATGTCCTTACATAGCATCCCTGACCACTGTCAGAGCATGGTCATTTTTTGTATTACTACTGGATTTTTTCTTCCAGAAAACTCCATGCTCTGTAGCAAAACAGAAATAGTTTCTCTCTGTGCATGTATTCTTCTGAGCACCATGGCTAGATACTTTCCAGTGAGCAGGGGAAGCTCCAGCCTCAGCATTCAGCTGCTGCCAAGGAGGGTGGCAGTAGCAGCAGGAGCTGTGTGTTGGGCACCAAGCACACAAGTGCTGGGGCACACAGAAGGCAGTGTTACAACAGTATCCTGTTCTCATGCAGTCAAAGAAATGGTTCATATGCCTCTCAAAGGTGAATTCTACCACTTTCTTGTCAAACACCTTGAAAACAACTTTGTCAGCATCAGTACTTCAGTGGTTACTGTCTGTGATCAAAGAGGGGATCCCAGAGCTCACAGGGCTTTGACATCTACACTGACAGACACTGTGCCCCTCCTTCTTCCCTCTTGTTTACATACAGAGCCTTGGTATTCTCTACATAAAATGTAACACGGTCAACAGACCTGCAGTATCACACAGAAAATAAACTGCAGGTATGAAATTCAGCCATTTTTAATCTGGTTTTAGTATTTGCATGCACTTCAGGCATTTCTCTCCACAACTACTAGCTTTACTTTGGAGTATTTAATAAATCCTAGTGAACTCTTCCATCCTTGTGGAGTTACAGTAAAATACCCAGCTTTCATAACAAAACAAAGCTGCTAATCCTAGCTACAACTTGCAAAGGTAATCCAGTAAATGTACATGTTGGCTTTAACTTTGAGACAGCTCTGGGAAGCTTCAATTGAACTATTGGTCTTGGTTAGCCTCTCCAGTCTCCAGGATTCCCAGGCTGTGGAACCTGATTAAAAAATCAAGATGCCAGAGAGCGGAGCATTTTTGCACACATTTACCATTTGCTGACAACAGCTCAACATTTTTGTCTCACTGTCTCACTGCCCAGCTCAGGACCTGTCAGTGGTGGCCTTTCTTTGCAGCTTTTCCATAAGATAATCTTACAAGATTGCAGCCCCAGCTTCATCAGATGCTTCTCACAGACAGGCAGTGTAAACTTAGACAGCTGGAGGAGTCCTGACTGCAAGTGGGAAAGCAGTGAAGGCAGGAGGCAGAGGCTGGCATGGCTGAGCTGGGCTGCCTAGCATCTGCTGTGGGAAAGGATGTGCCAGTTCCCCTTGGAGGGGTACATCCCAACAAATCATCTCCAGAGCAAATGCTGGGGCAGCAGAGGTACACCTCACAAGACAGCATCAAGAGAAAAAAAAAAAGCTTCTTCAGAATAATCACTGTTAAAAATACCCATTGACAACATTTATTATCACACATATTGATCTTTGTTGCATATTGCGGCAGAGGTGAACTGGGCAGGATTAAAAGCACAATTATTTAGTGAGCCCAGTACTTGATTTTATGTTTTGCTGCTATGTGTTCTAGCCCAGTGGCTGAGGAGTCAAGAGAGCTGCAGGGCTGCTTTCCTTTTGCTGATGGCAAAGGCAGGCCAAGTGTCTGGCACTGGCATGGATCAGCAGCGACCCAGCTGGTAAAGGAACATCACTGAGGGCTAAGCTATCCTCCTGAAGCCATTGTCGGAGCCTGTCATGGGGTGGTGTCGTGCTTCAGAGAGTGGAGACAGGAGAGATAGGTGTCAGTTGCCATCTGAGCATCCTCTTCCTATGTTGCCAGACAACAGCTAATTCTCTGAAAGGAGGGATAAGTGTGGAGACATGCATTGCTGTCCTGACAGCAGCCTAACAGGGAAATTGCCACAAAGGAGGAACAGGGAGGACTGACTCTCTAGAAAGCTTTCCCCTATACTCAAGCTTCCCCTCAAAGGAGCTCTTGGGTGATAAATCCCTCCTGTAAAGCTGAAAAGCAGGTTGAAAGAATTTTCTTAGGGAGCTGTCCTGTGCAGATACCCTCTCGGTGCACCTAGAGGAGCATTTTCCTTTTATTACCAAATTTTGTCAAATTTTCCTCAGGGTAGGTCTGGTCTAGTATTCTTAGCACTCACTGAAGAAAAAAAAAACGTGAAACAATTAATTTTCAGCATTGATAGCTACTGCTTCTCTGGCCTCTGTGGTGGCACAAGGGAAGAAAGAATTTGACTGATTGGACAAGATGGCACAGACTGCTTTGCTGCCAAGGATAAGCATCCTGGTGAACTGATCCTCAGCCGGGGATGCTTCTCCCACAGTGCCAGCTTCTCTTACCAGGGATGAAACCTTATCCAAAACAGTCCTGCAGAGCAGCATGACATGAATGGCTGAAGTTGTTAAACAAATTTGTCTTACACTTCTTGGCAGTGAATATACCTGAGAAACACTGAAACTGGTAGCAGCCCCATGATAATTGTGTTCATATGTAGGGAATCTGATTTTTTTTAATTAGAATTAATCATGTTTGTCTTAGCTATATAAGTAGCAAAATGGCCACTGAATGGCATACTTGTTATTTTTTTAAAAAGTATTGAAACCAGACTCATCCTAAACTATATTTATTTGTGATAAAAAACCTATTTTGAATAGTACCATAGTATTTAATTTGAGAAATTACAAAATTCTACAGGGAAAATATTTAATTTTTTTTTTCTGAAATAGTAATCCTAGACTGAGGGAATGCACAAGTTCAGGGATTCCCTATAATGACAATAAATGTTGAGGTATAATTAGTAATATTTTTGAAAGCCAACAATTGTTTTTTGAAAGAAAGGTACATTTTAGTTTCAAACTGGAACACAAATTACTGTATTTTTCTTACAATAGTGCTGAACTTTTATTTGAGGTTCTCTGTTTCTGAAAGCAGACATGATGGATTGAAATAAAAGATAATTTATTGCAATGCTTACTTTCAAGTGCAGAGAGAAGCAGTGTAATTGTAATTTACAGTAGCTGTCAAGGAAAATCTATCACAGATGACATTAAAATGACTTATTTTGCCTGAGCCACTTATTGTTTAAATGTGCATAATCTGATAGAAACAGATTTTTTAAAAATCTGCTTTGTATTGTTCTAAATTAATATCAAAACATATACTTACTAGTTAAACATTTTAAACCATTTATTAATACTTTCATCACTACTATTTTTTGTAGGAGTTGAAATTTGGTTTATTTAACGACATCACTTTTAAGTTCTTTAGCTCTCTACACTCAAAACACTTTCATGCACTTAGACTCACTGTAAAAAGCAGATTTCAAACTAGATACATTTTTGTCTGAAAATGTCAGAAATGGTAGAAGAAAATTGACCATAGGGACCAACTCCATTTACACTGGAACTGACCAATAGTTTTGATACACCTTCCAGTAGAAAGAGGTTAGCAAAGACCCAGATTTTTCTAAGCAAAGTAAGTCACGAATCCATGCAATCTTTTATTTGCAACTTGTAGCCGATGGAAGAAAGAACTGCTATCAAGGAAATACTCAGTGTCAGCTATTGAGCTTCCATGACAAAGACTATGTTGGAATATTGACTGCAAACTTACTCGTAGATATAATTATTCTGAAACCTACTGGAGAAAGGAAATATTCTCATTATTTGTACATAAGATGCATTCTAAATATGACTGGAGCACATTTACAGAAAAACTGATGAAAGAAACCTAGACACATTTCCATTCTGATGGACCGAAATGTTTTCAGCTTCTAGGTGCCTGTTCTCAGGCATTTATAATATCTAATTCTTGCAAAACTTGAGATTTTGATATTTATATATATGTATTACATGTCTGTCTGTAAGCAAATGTCAAATGACAACCTGAAACACACAGCTTCACCAAGCCAAGGTGAGCTTTCAGCAGAGGGAGTGTTAAAGTAGTTCTAAACAAATCAGCACATTTAAATCATCAACACGATAAAATTTTGAGAAATAAAGTTAATGGCCTGCTATTTCATATGCAGTCTTGAATAGCTACTAGCTTCAATTAATCTGCTTTGCAAAGGGGACACTGACTACATATTTACATTTTGCAAGGAAACTGACCTCTGCAACAACACAGCAAAAATCCAATGTCACATTCAACTCTGTTATTTTTCTTCTTCTTCCTTTTTTTTTTTTTTTTTTTTTTTTAAAACAGCTAGAATTAATGTAGTGAATCTGTAATGAAATGCATTATCCTGCATGGAGATTTATCAGATTTTCCAACTGAATGCCATGCTTTGCTAGCACTAGCTGGAGTTCACCTGCGTGTTGGTGTGGCGTGTGGCTCTTTTTTGTAAAGAGTTAAGTTGAACACAAAAAAAGGGAACAAAGGTCAGCACCCAGCCGCCACTTGAATGTGAGATTTTTCTTTTTATTCCCCTTGATGTATACTAGGCTCTGTGTTATTAGTCTTAATGATGGAAAATTGTAGTGTTGATACAAATCTTTTTTTCAAAGTAGTAGGCGGGAGCTCCATTTGTTAGTAAGTTTTTTTGTGACTAAAAGCCATGGACAGTACATTTATGTAGCAGTAAAAGGCCTAGATGCTCTTTCCATAGCAGAGCTAATTATTCCTACTGTGACCTTACTGATCTACCCTGTTCCTAGTACATCTCATCTGCACGCCTGTTCCTCTGTGTAGATGGTGTCAGAGAATATGAAAAACCCTATAATGAAACCATTTTCATGATGGAGAAAGGCTACTGGAGTTGCACTTGCTACAAAGAGGCTCAATTATATGAGTAATTGTGATAATTTTCTACATTCATAGCCTTCAATGGGGAAAAAAGAATGAGAGCCACAAAAGAAAATTACTTTAACAAGAAAGTACAGAGAGTAAAAATGGAAGAAGAGACAAAAAAGGGGGAAAAAATAACCAGAAAAAAAAGTTTAAAAAATAGATCTGGAGGGAGGAATAGCAAGACAGGGAGAACAACAGAAATGCTCAAAAAGCCTATGTGCAGCTGTGTTGCACAATTAAATTGAATTTTTTTTCTGCAGTTGATGAATGTGACTACTGCAAATGTGCCTCTGTAGTTAGCTATCATTTGTTGTTCCGTGACAGGAAAAGGATAATTACCTCTCAGAGAGAATCAAAGGCTGACATGCCCTTTAGACACAGCCATGAATGCAGAGCTCGATAGAATGCTTGAATAAGAATCCAGTGTTCTGTGCCCCCTTCTACTCAAGAATAAATTTTGTTAAAATGCAAGAGCACCACCAGTAAATTTGTTGAACCCTAGGTGTTCAAAAATATGAGGTGCATCTATCGACTCATCCCATTTGCAAAAATAAAACTACATTTTGAATTCACTTCTATTATATTCATGGACAGTAAGATAGTGAGATATGCATTAAATTTCTTTTCCCAGTAGGGGTCTGATTCAACATTTCCTATGAAAGAACAGAAAGACACTATCCTTTTTCTCCAGGCTAGTTAGCCTATAATTTAAAACTGTCAAAAACACAATTTTATACAAAGTCTTCAATAAAAGCTTCTCAGATATAACCCAAAGAGGCTTTACTAAAGTTTGATTCAGACTCTGTTACAATATTTTTAAAGCTATAAATACATCTAACTGATATTTTGCCGTTCTCTTTTTTTCTTAAAGTATTTGAAGATTTACAAAGGAAAAAAAAGGCAGCATCCTTTCAAGGTGACTAAGCCTTGCAGCTTTTAAGTAATCAGAATGAATTCAATAGCTTGTTGGGACCATTAGCAGTCCGAAGAAGTATTGCTTAATGAAATGTATATGATATATGTCTATTTCTTTCTTTTGGCAAACATTTTAAAATAATCCATAGGTACCTTCAAGAAATGAAGACACATTTTTATTTAAAGCCATCAGCAGAAGAGTCATGACTGCATTTATGCGAAGGCTAGAAGAGATGCAAAATAGGGAAAAATCTCTGAATGTCAGCCCTTTTTTCCCTATGATGTTAGCAGGCACTGCTCTTTGTAAGATCAGAAGCTCTCGAGTAAAATATTTTTGTAGTTTTTAAACAAAGAGCTTATTTATGTTGACTAATTCCTTTGTAACAGTCAATGAAAACAATGGTTTCTAACTGTCTTACACCGTTAGACAGATGTGGTGTAGTGTCACACACTAATAAAAAATAAACAAAAGCCCACTGCAAATTACATCTGTTAATTTAAATTTACTTTATGAATATCTTTGTCTCTTTCTACAGTTATCTTTGCTGACCCTAGTGTAATTCACTTAAAAAAAATACCTCTTATCCAAGGAACAACATTATAGCTTGGCAGTTCACATACTGATATCAGACTGAAATGATGGTTTTGAATCATAAAACATGTCATCAGCTTTATACCAAACCACCAATAACCTTTGTCCCATTTGCCAGCCCTCCTTTTACTTGTCAATATAAGGCTTACCTGATTGTGTTTCCAATTACAGAGAAGGGAGCCCCTGGTCTGCAAGCTGCAATTGCTTCATCTCTACATTTCCTGGCAACCTCCACTAACTTTTCACCAGATTTATCCACATTGCCCACCAAAAAGGTTTCAGAAGTGTCACCATGGTAGCCATTGTAATACACCTAAACATATATAGAAATGCAAAGACATTTTCTCATTTTGCATCCAGAAACAAATCATTGTCTTAATTAAATCCATTCTTTCTAGGAAGAAGCTATATATTGCAACAGATAGACAGGTAAGTTGTATTTGCAAGACTGGAAAAGCAAAACATTGCAGAGGGGAAAAAAAAAAGCTTGAAAGACTGCAAGGTGCCTAAGGGTTGCCATTGCTGCCAATTAAAAATTCAAGAAAAGCAGAAGCTGTGCATCAGCGGCCAGCAGTGCACCAGGCAGTGACACTGCTCAGCCACAGGACATGAGGATAACTGGGAGAAGATGGGTGGGGGCCGTGAATGGGCTGAGGTGGGCCTGGGGGCTGTTGGGTCCCACCCATGCTGGCCCCTGCCCCTGCAGCCAGGGACCTGCTTGCACCCCGAGGGGCAGGGCCTGAGCCCCAGCGCTGGGGGAACCTGCTGGTGGCTGGCAGGGAGGTGAGTGTCTGCAGGCAGCAGCCCCCCTTGGAGCTCTGAGTGAGAGCCATGCCCTGCTACCAACAGCCAGAGTGACCCTCAGGACGAAATCCACTGTCAGCTGTTGCAGGTTTTCTTTAATCTCATTTTTAAGCTACAATGTGGCATTAAAATTGGATTTTACTTCTGATTTCCAGAGGTGAATTTTGAGAGAATAAACGTACTGCTGTAGCACTGAAAAATTTCATGTTCTGAAAATGGAACATGCTGTTGAATTAATTACAAATTGTTTTTTTTTTAATTTTCTTTTTGAAATTTCATAGGTTTTAAATGTTAGCCCTCCTGAAATTCTCTGTTGAGCACAAGAAATCCAGGCTATGCACTACAGAGCTCTGCAACACACCATTAAAATGGGATTTGAAGCTCTGCACATGGCAGGCAGGCCCATAACTGTAAGACCAAGCCATATTTCCCTACAAAAAGACAAATTATAATGGTGCACAGTTTTGATCTTCTAAAACATTTTTTCTCCCCCAAACAGTGGGCAACTATCCTTCTACAACTAATTACTCACCGAGCTCGAACCACTGAACTTTTGCCACTGGCAAAAGCTATTTGTGAAAGACAGACTCACATTCTTTTTGGTTGATTCCAAACTAAAAAAAACCCCATAACCCCAAAAACCCCACGATGCAGACAGTTTATCTCAAGGCCAGGTTTGTCTTCAAGCTGAGATATAAAGAAAATGCAGGCCATTAGGAGTAAGGGGTATTTTAAAGAAAGGTGAGTGCCAGCAAGGGCCCAACTGTGTTGCCACTGCTCTGGCAAAAAGCAGCTGCAATCCTCTTCTCTACACCTTTCTCTGCCAGTTCAGACTACCACAAAATAATTTTTATTTTTTATTTAATGTCTATTGGGCAGGTTTTAAAGTAGATCGTTCATATTTAGACTGAACTAGTTTGTTTTTAGCTCTAGCAAGGAAAACACACAAACCCCCAACATTAAGCATCATCATCCTGGAAAAGCAAACACAGATTTAAAACACAGGAGAGTTAAAAAAAAACAAACCCACAAAAAACAACAAAAAAAACCCCAACAACAAACCAAACAGTAATATTTACTGCAGCCCATCAGCTGCAATTACATATTTCTGATGTTAATAAACTACAACCACAGCAAATGTAATATACTATTTCCCTAAATTCAGTGAAAGAACCAAGTTGTAAGAAACATTAATCTGGTAACAATAGGCTGAAATTTGCACTATGCTGAGGATCCAGTAATGGATAACACTATTGTCTCTATACTAAAACACATTTTCAAGTCCACATGTTTCAAGCCTATAAAATTTGTATTTCATCTATGAAATGCTACCATCTTAATTGTGCTAAAATGGATTTTTTTGTTCAGATAATCTGTACACAGTGCTAGGTATTTAAACTTAACAACCTGAGTATTATTTAATTACTTTATAGAACCTGTACACAATTATAAACAATTTGTTGTGCAATATTTACTTTGATTTTTATTCTGTCCAGCAGTGAAATGTCCCAGTTTTGCTCATTAAAAATAAGCTAAAAGATCAGTTAATAATGCTGAAAAGTAGTACTTTTACCTCAGCTTTTTTGGACTAAGCAATTATCACACAGAGCACAGTTTAGTCTTAAATGATTACAAAAAATTCTTACAAAGATAGTCAGCAATTCCCATCCTTGCAGGAATCTTTATATTCACAGAAATGTCAAGATTTATCTTCTGAGATTAAATTAAAAACAAATAAATATATGTCTGCAAAAAGGCCAGTAACATTTAGTTAGACATTTGTAAAGCAGAGTGGACAAGATATACACACTATTTTAATAAAAAAAATATTTCATTTAGTTTATCATGGAAAGTATCTGTGATATGAGTCTATGCTTCTTTTAAATCTAAGGTATCATTATTACCCCAACAGACTGAACAAAAAGTAAAATGAACCTTAAGGAGGTACAAAGAAATATGATTTAAATCCTTAGTTGTTGCAGACTGATTTAGTATAATAAACTGAGCAAAATGACACCAGTTCATCAAAGTTAAAATGAAGGCCAAAAATAAAGTTTAAAAATGCTAGATTGCACTGTGTAAACCTGATAGTGCAAATTCTACAACTAAAAAGTATGGAGATGGGAAAGAATTTAAAAAGATCAAAACCCCAAGCCAAACCAAATCCAGTTCTGGATCACATGTGAGTATAGAATGGGAAAAAGGTCGTTGACCCTAATTTTAATAGAAAAAATATTTTAGAAAGCTTGAATCTCATGCTCAGAGGTAGGTCTGCTGAAGATTTCTTCACTCTGCCAGTATGAACATAGTATCAAGTTACAAATAGGTTCTTTAATGATTTAAAAACCTTGTTTTTACGAGATTCTACTCCCTTGTTTGTGACATATTATCGCAAAATAATGGAGGGATTAAAAAAACCCTGTTTTCATACTAGAAATAAACAGCACTTCAGAAAAATAAAAACATGCACAGCAAAAAGAAAAAAAACTTCTGCAAGACACAAAGATTTTTTTTCATAAATGAAATGAGAATTAGGTTTCCAGGTCCTGTGCTTTCTTGCTCCTAGGAAAACCCAGCCTGTGTTTATTTAAATAGCTATAATTGATGATTCCCTGGAAATATTAAGTCACAGTTATATCGCACTATTTCTGTTTCTGCTCAAAAGGTTCAAGGCTTCTATACAGAAATGGAACACAACACTACCTTCGGGGATTTTAATAAATGTAGGGAACACTGCTAGCAAAAGAGTTGCTGTCCAAATAGACTGACATACCCAGGCCAATGCAGCCTCTAATGACAGAGTAAGATAATGTCAGGCCCCACTCAAAATCAGCAGGAAGAGGAAGATCAATCTTGGCAGAGTGAAGGAAAAATGCTGGCTTTCTTCATGTTAGCTCATCTCATACATATCTATCTTCAGCTGCTGCCCAGTACTGTGGTGCTCTGCATTAACTACACAGTGGATCAATAACAATTACACCTTCTCAAAAACATGACACATAGCAGGATTGGGTTGACATTTCACTTAGGCCAACATTGATCTCAGTGCGTCTGATTCCAGTCCTAAATTCAAGTCAGGCCTGAGTCTAGCTGGAATAAACACACAGTTAAAAACAAAAAAGGAAACCAGCTGCTTGTGCCTTGGCTCAGAAGTAAACAGCACATCCATCTGTGCATCCCCCATCTCCAATCCACTATTCTTCCTGTTGCTACTAGTGATTCTAAAGTTGATCAAAGACTATTTTTTATATGAATTACTCACCGTGACATCAATGTTGATAATATCTCCATCCTGAAGAGGTCGACTGCAACATAAACAGAAAAAAAATAATGGTGACAGACAGTTCCCAACAAAGGGAATATAAGAATAAACACCTAATGACACATACATAAAAAATCAAGGGGTAGATATTTTGTGATGGTGGAAGGCAGAAGCAAACAGAATAACCATTTTTAATGTTCAGCTCTGACTATTTAGAGAACGAGTGTAGCTGAATATAAAATAATGAGAAAGAACTACCAGAAAAACATATCAACACCTGAAAAATCTACCATTATATTTATTCTTTTTCTCTCACTAGGGTTCATATTTTACTTTGTGAGTAGCTGAATGTATTGAGAATATAAAAAAAAAACAACCACACAAATTCAAATATATTTATTCCTTAGCCTATACTTATTTTGCTGTATGAACAAAAAATCAGACCATACTGGCTTTTTTTCCCTCACACACACAAAACTCAAAATGCAATATGCTATTTTTCTTTAAGCGTCTGGAAAACCAGGATTATATATTTTTTTCCTATTTCACATATAGTTCTGTAACAGCTATAAGCATCACAGGCTAACATGTTCTGCATCTACAACGCATTTAAGTACGATATTTAGTTAAGCTGAAGTATATTCAATATTAAATACAATTTATTAATTCCAGTTTAACATTTTAATTTCCTGTTGTAAAATGTACATTATTGAGGAAATACCTGTCAGGAATACCATGACATACCACGTTGTTTACAGAAGTACAAACAGATTTTGGAAAACCTCCATAGCCCAGAGGTGATGGATAGGCATTCTGTCTGATTATTTCATGATGAACAATGGAATCTATTTCTTCAGTTGTCATGCCAACCTAAAATATCAAACATAACATCCTGTTAAAAAAGCAAAGAGAGTTTCTCATATTTACTGAATGTGATTGCAGCCAAGCTTCAATGAAATATTGGGTGTTTCAAATACGCTGCTTTGATACAAGACTATATTGTCTGATACACTTTATGGATATACGGACTTTTTTTTTTCTGAAAAAGAGATTTTAAATAAAGCAAGAAGTAAGCACTCAAAGGTTCCTAGAAAACCTAAAATCCTGTCTACTTCCTTTCTGTTGTTTTTTCCATATCTAGTTTCTCAAAGACACCAATTTCCCATGTCATCGTTTCAGTAGCTGCTATAGAAATGTCTTATTTCAGTGCTTTCAGTCCCTTAAAACACAACATTACTTTCCTCTTTTATTTGTAAAGGAAAGGATATTAAGTCTTGTAATTGCCCAGTACATTCATCATAATGCATTTAAGCATTTTTAGGAAATTGTTTTCCAGGTATTCCTAAATTTTATAAAACATTGAAATATTTAGATGCAAATTTTAAGGATATTTTACTTAAAGTTGCCATAGCCTGGAGGATCAAAATGAACCTGCAAGTACTGACCCATCATTTTTAGAAATCTTCATTTTTCTGCTTGATGTTTTCTAGATTCATCTTTTCCGCAAGATTTTACATATTAAAAAAACCTCTCTCATAAATCAGTCAGCCATTTTCTGGGTATCCATGGAGTGCAAAGTGCACATGCTTAAAATAATATTATTCTTGCTTTTCTTTTGGATCAGCTCTGTCTCTGGAATGGCTAGAGCTGAAATTTGATAGGGAACCCTCTCTAATTGAGAAGTACTTTTGAGGGTTCCTCTGTAAATTGATTTTGCTTTGAATGAGTTCTGAGCCTTTGAAAATCATACTTTGTACATATACAAGTCTCACTCTTAGCACACTGAAGGAAATGTCACAGTGGCTGTGATTTTGAAGGAACATGTGGAATACAGGTAGGCTGTGGTACAGGAGACAGTTACATATTGAAATTCGGCGTGGCCATGCACAGCCAATACAGAAGAGTGCACTTGTGCACTGTGCTGAGGCTAAAAGCAGGTCTGTTTACTCAGCTGAATTTTGCTCAGCACAGAAACGTTGCTGGGCAGGTGAGGAGCAATGAACATGGGTTCAAGACCAGGATTTGGGATTAGTGCACATGCCCCCTGTTTTGTAGCCACAGCCTTGGCAGGCTGTCTGGATTGGATAGGGCAGCCATTGGCTCTGGATAAATACAAGTTTGTTGCTCCTGCCTCTGCTCAAACATCTTCATCTTTAGCCCACAGAAAAACTGAACTCCTATGTACCTGACTGGCTGCTGTCTACTGATTCTCTGCTCAAGCAATTTCATGTGGTTTTTGGATACTCAGCAGATAGATCTCTGGTCCCTGCATGACTTAGACTCTGTGCAAAGTTCTGCTTTTAACAGTATGTGCTTTACTTTTAAAGATACTTTTGCTGGCTGGGCAAGTCAGGGGTGGCACCTGCTGTGCCCCTAATCCCTTACTTGGAACAGGGCAATTCAATGGTATAAAATAAAATATTTTCATATCATAGAATCTGTGGTTTTATTCCCAAATCTGTAACTCAAACTCAGGAGAGTTATCATATATAACACTGTATGATAATTTAAAATCCAACAGGTGGTAATGGCAACATCAAAACCACATTCAAACTCTATCTCTCTGTATCCATGGATTATAATGCACCTTTGTTATACTGGGGGATCTTAACTGCCACCAGCTAAAGCACAGGCAAGAGCCAGTTTGGAGGACTGTGAGCAAGGTGGGTTCAGCAAGATAACGGGAACAGGTGGAGGGATGGGACTCTTCAAGTTAAATAGGAATGTAGAGTTTAGCTTATGAGACTAGGCTGAAAGAGCTTGGTTTGTTCAGTCTGGTGCACAGCTCTGTTCTTGCATGAAGGGGAAGATTCACAGAAAGGCAGGAAGCTGTTTAAACTAAAGAGTAGCGTTGGCACAAGAACAGATGGGCATAAACTGACCACAGGCAGCAACAGGCTGGAAAGCAGAAGATGCTTACTGTCAATAAGGAAGGGTTTTGGAGCATCCTCGCAGTCAGTGGAGTCTTTAACAAACATTTAATTGTGTAAAACAGAGCTTACCAGCAGTCTGTGACTGACCTGGGCTGTGGTTTTAACACTGCAACTCCAAATACCAGCTCTCCCCTAGTACACAGGTCCTGGTTATGTAATTATTACCTTATACACTTTTTGGCTCCAAAGCATTCATTATGCATGGGTATTATTTTGCTATTATGTCTGATTTTGCACATACTATGAACTGCATCATAAACTACACCACACTGCATACATGTGTATTTACACATGATAACAACCAAAGAGTATTTGTGGAAAAACTGCTCTCATTCAAAACCCACATTGCACCCTGATCCTTTGGAAACATGTATATGCCTTTAACTTTAAATGAGTAAGCTTTATTGTGCTGAAAAACAATTGAACATTAAAAAGTTAAACATGCACAAAGCTAGGTAAGATTAAAGCTTCAGGCAATTTTGTTATTTGCTATTCCAGCTCCAGAACTATACCTTTGTGAAAGAGAGAGGATAGCTGAAAGAAAAATTCCCTTTTAAGTCAATGGCATTGACCTACAGTCCCCCATCTATCTCTGCATCTCATAGCTACTCAACCCATTTCACCTTATCCAATATGCTATTACATGAAATACCAAGGCAAGGCTAAAAAAGCATTTCTTCATCTGCAAAACCTGGTAGTAGGCTCCTCCCTCTACATTTTTTCTTGGGAGGTATCCTAAAAAGCATAGTGTAGGAACATTTCTGGAAATCATGAGGCTTTACTGTCAATGCACTCTGAAAAATTGTGTAGAATTTGGCAGCTGTTTTTCCCCGTGGCAGCTCTATGAGTGGCACTGGATCCCACAGGACAGAGAAGGCTGAAGGATGGATGGGAATGGAGAAGGCAGACCAAGTGTGGGCTTGTACACATGCAGAGATGGAAAACATGACATATGAGGTAGATGGGCCATGAAATGAAAGGAAAAAATGTAGCATGTGCCTTAGGAGAAACTCACATGATTTAACACAATCTGAAGAGAGGGCGATGACAAACACAGAGATTTTAGACCTGAACCAGTAGCTATGCACTACATAGGTCCAAAGTACAGAAATAATTAAAAGGCATATCATGAACTGAATCAAAAGTTAATAAATCCTAATTTTTTCAGGATCAAACTTAAAGCTGGATGCACATAATAGGAAAGTTAAAAGAACAAAAAGGTAGGAACAAAACCCAAAGAAGTGAAAGTATAAAAAACACCCAAGCTGTTATGGGACTTCTGTAATTGTTACCTTTAAGCCCTTTCCAGCCAGAAGTAGGACATGACGGGCCAACTGACAAGCTTGACGAAGCCCTTGAATCTGATCTTCATTCTTAATTTCTATGTCGTCTCCCCAGTCTGGTACAACGCCTGTCGTCACATAGTCTGGCTTCTTTATGTGCTTGGAGAAAAAGGATTGAAAATGAAGATCAGAAAACTGAGCATGACAATGGGATCATTTTCTCAGATATTGCCTCCTGCTTCATGGCAGCTTGCCCTTTCTGTCGTGGTATCGACCTTCCTAAGCCATCAGGGCAAACCCTCAAGGCTGCCTCAGTATTTCTTCCACTGCCCTTTTGAACTTAACATTGCCTGTTACTACTGACTTACACAGTCTGTTAGCCTTCCAGTGCTGAAACCCCAGATACTGCAGCTGACTTCCAGCACAGACAGTCTCAAGTTAAGAAACTGGGAAAAAGACTTTAAAACTCTTCATTTTCTTTTGCAAAGAGGGGCATTTTCTACAGAAGGCATCTAAACACTGGAAGTGATGGGACAAACATACAGAATTACTCTCAAAATTAAACCTGATCAAATCCTGTGTTTCTCATTCAAACAAAACTCCTATAGAAAAATCCATGAGATTGCTTTTTGACTAAGAACCTTAGGATTTAACTGATTTTAATTTAGAGGCTTTTACACATTAATCTAGTTCATATGCTGTGCCTAAATTTGTCCACCTACAACATTACACAAAGGTATCCCAATTTGCTATGTCAAGGGAAGTGTAATAAACCTCATTTTTTTCCACACAAGAACTTCTCAACCCTTTTAAGAGGTGAAATTTAATATCTATTTTTTTTTAAATCCGCATCAATTTAACAACATTTATAAACACGAAAGCTAATAGGAACAGTAATGTCTTGCACAGAGTTGGAAATGCACTTTCTGTCAGAGTGTCCTGGATTCCTTCACTAGCTGTGGAAGAATCCCTTTGCCCATGACAGCCAGGCTGATTTTCTGCCATGCTGACCACAGGGTGAGTTTTGCACTGACTTCACAAAGTAGACAGTCAAGCAGGCAGGCAGAAAACAAAGGCATTTTGGCTGTACACAAAACAACCTTACAACAACAGGGTGTAGGAGTAACAAAGAGTGGGGCAACTGATGAACTCTACTGGGACTTTAAATAGGAAGGCTACTGTTACTGTTACAGGTATTTTACGTCTAGTCTGATAAAAACTATGAAATTATCTTCAGCAAACTTATGTCAACAGAATTTCAGATCCCATTTCTTTAAAATTAATGCCATAACAACTGTAACAACATCCCATTGCAGTAGTTTGGGCCTTAGTCCAAAAAAAGCCCACCAAAACAATGTCATTTGTTAGATTAACAACTCCATACACACAGCATCACCCTCGCTTTCCCCTTGGAGGGCACTCATCTGTTAACTGAGACATGATCCTACTGACCTCTAAGAACTGTGAAGAGAGAAGCCCAAAGCAGAGTACATACAAATGTCCATGTGGACAGTTTCACACCAACATCTTAAAAAACACTGTTATTTCAATGTGATTTCTGCCATACTCTGAATAAAAGTAAAAACTTTGCCCTCAGCTTTTCAGAGTTCATAGATGTGGATTGATTTTTAGATGTCTAAGAACTCTGATCTGGGAAGACAACTTTTCATTATGACAATATATTTCTTCCTCTTTATCCTAAAAGAAGCATCTAAACACATAAAGTTTTAAAATTCTATGATTTTAAGCTTTTGAAAATATATAGAGTATGTAACCCTATATTCTCCCTGCACACAGAGCTTCCACAGGCTCTTAGGGCTAAGAGCCGTACTTCCATCACTCTTATCTGTTATCCTATCTAACAACTTTTTAGTATATCTGGCTCATGGAAATGTCCTATATTTGGCATAAGAAATCTATATTAAAATACAAAACAAAATTGTATAAAGTACTAATGCACATCCTGTGAAGCACTGTTTAGAAAGGGTATTTTGGTTTCTTTTGGCAAAGGGAAAGATACTAAACAGTTAATCTGTATGCTGTAATTAAACAGGGAAAAAAAAGAAACAGAAAAAAGGAAACAAGAAGTGGAGCACATGTTAAATTTGCATTTGCATCAAAAAGTCTCTTTTGGCTTTAAAGTAAATAAAACCAAAAATATATGTTGCAAGGAATAAGAACACCAAGGCACAAAAAAGACAAGTTTAAAACATGCAGCAGGTTGTGGGACAGCTACCAGCAGGTATTGTATGTTCTTTTTTTGACATAACCAAATAATAAAACCAGCAACAAAATATAAGCATTTTAGAATTAAGCTTGCTAGAGATTTATACAGAAGGAGACTCAGATGATCCTGAATGATTCCTACTGACTTCTGGGAAAACAGTCTACCATTGCTTCAAACAAGAATCTGGACCCAGAATTGCTGACAGATGATTATAATACTCACATTTATTCTACTATACCTAAACAAGCCCCAGATTTGAACTCCCTCATAACTAAATACATCACTGTGTTTAACATGGAAGACAGCTGGACATCAGCTCTCCTATTTCAAATACCAGACCAAGCAACAGGACAGTGATCCAGCTGTTGGACAACAAATACACTTGATCATGACTGCAATCAAACTCCACACTGGCTGAAGAACAGATTAGGTAACAGAAATTGCAGTACCTTAGGAACTTGGTGAGCTGGAGAAACCACGGCTGGCCAAACTACACTATAAGCAGCATTTCTTTGTCCCTGAAAGAAGAAGCATCTTTGCTGATGATTGCTTGAGTGCCTGTGCAGGTAGTTATGATTGCACAAAGAAAAGATTATGTGGCAGCCAGTCACAGAACCTGTTAAGAGATAAATTAAAAAAAAAAATTAACATTTTTACAAAATGGAAAGTATGCAAAAAGAAGGGCATAATGTAAAACAAAGCACAGAAGTCATGTAGTTGCTGAGGGTAATTCAAATCTTGTACTGTTTAAGAAAGAGCAGAAAGAACGAGAAGAAATGAAAAGAAGAACCTTCCCAAACAATACTTTGAAGTTTTATAAAATATCAAATCTGTTTTGGCTTGATGCATTAAAAAGTGATTTGGGTAAGCTCCCCACAGTTTAAAGATAAGAGCGATGCTCTAACTGGCCTCTGCTTGGAGCAATTTGCATGGCTGCAAATGTCCAAGGCTTGGCAATGCAGTTAATAAGACACAATAGCAGGAAGAGACAAGACAAAAAAAAACCAAACAAGACAAAAAAAAAAACCAAACAAGACAAAAAAAGAAGAAGATTTAATGCCACTTCATACAATATTTTCAGCTGTATTTTGCAGAATTGGTCACAGATTTGAGCATAACAAAGATAACGTTGCTCTTTATCTTGTTGCTCAAGACACGAAGAATAGTTAATTTTGGTCAGGGGGCAACAGAAGAAACTTTGGGAGATATTTTTAATCTTGGCCAGAAGTAATTGAAGAGATTAAAAGTGCAATTTATTTGGAGTATTTGAATCAGATTTCCATTTAATTCACATGGGAATTTGGAAAGTTTCATAGCTCAAACTTAGTTGTTGGGCAATGACAAATTTTGCCCCTGCAAAAAAAGGAAAAATGGGAAAAGGCCCAAAGGCTCTCAGAGACATCAAAATCAAAACAATGCACCACAAAAGACAATGCTAGCATCAAAACCAGGAAATTCAAAAGGATTATTGACACTGCCCAATTACATTACAATTACACACAGTGTGTATTTCCACTACTCAAATGTTCTACAATATAAACAGGTTTTTTTTTCTGAAACGTAAGTTTAACATAACAGTTGATCTGCTTCTGAAAAATGTCATTATGTATACAAATACAAGAGCAATCTTGTGGCAAGTAATCCAGATGAATAATTATTATTCAGTAAAAAGCTTTTGTTTAAACAGAAGTAACTAAACATTTTTATATCACAGAAATTAAGAAATTAATCCACTGTATATTCTGTAACTATGTAAAAATGTTTATTTCCAGAAGATTTTCTTTCACATCTTGCATGTTTTTTATTCTATTGTACCTTCCTTCCTTTCCTTTGGATGCATTTATCATGCTCAGATGCAGAAATTATCCTTCCACATGGGCAATCTTTCAAAGACAGCCCTTTTACTCCATGACATACAGAAGATTTGAGTTATGCCCTGTTTTGGAGCCCCAAACCCAGACTGAAAGAGTTTCATCGGGTTTGCATTAGAAATGTTTCTGATTGTCTCTTTGCACTGGTCAGGGTTACATTTAGGTACCAATACCTGAAAAGTTAAAACCTACGTGTAGAAACTTTTACTCATGCCAATTTTTACTGGGTTGTTTTTGTTTGTTTGTTTTGTTTTGTTTTGTTGTTGGAGGTTTTTTGGTGGTGGTGGTAGGTTTTGTGTTTGTATTGTTTGGGTTTTTAGCTTGGTGGGTTGGTTGGTTTGTTTGTTTGATTTGTTGACAAATAACAAAGTGAAGCTGAAGGGTGAGGTTCACCTCAAGCTCCCAGTATAGCTTAAATACCCAATGGAAGCTGCCTGCTTCAAAAGAGAAGAAAGTGTTTCCAAGGAAGTGGAGCTGCCCAGTTAACAGAGGGCTGGATTGATGTGGCCACCTATTAACTAAAATTTAAACAGCAGACTCATAATCTGCTTTCCTAGAGTCTCCTTCACAAGAAAAAAAAATCACTGTCCAATTAACAAAAACCATCCAAATATACAAAAAAACCCCCAAAAGGGTCACCTAAACTGCAACTGTAAGCACGTTCAAAGAACCCAAAGCGTCCTACAAACTCGCTCTCTGGTTTGTACTCATATCTGGAATTTGGAAGTACAGAATTTGCTGAGGCAGCAACTTTTGGGCCATCAGAAATAGCAATCACTCTGACAGTGTAAGCTAAGGTGCCTCTTTTACAAAGTGGAAGTACCTTGCTTTTAGCACAGCTAAAGGTACTACAAATATATTGAAACCCCACACTCACTGATGTGGTTAGCTAAAGTCCACATGGACATCAATATGTGAACATGTATTTTAAATGCTCTCCTTGATGCCCAGAATGCTCCCTGGGCACTTTGTTGATTGTATCACAATTTAACTGGGGAAGAAAAGGTGCAAGTGTGCTTGTCAATTATTCCCAAATACACACTCTTAAATACATTAAACCATATTTATGGGTGCATGTCTATTGACTAGCTCACATTCAGAAGGGATACCTTTTTATTCAGAATAAAATTTTTACCTCTATTCTCCCAAAGATACACTGCAAGTGTTGTCACAAAATAACAGGATAATAAGGTACTGTAGCCTGTTGTTATTCTACTAACTACTCATTATAAACCAGATGCATACAAAACTATCTACTACTTGAACAGATGAAATGAGACAAGCAAGTAAGTATCACCATTCCAAAATACAATTCCTAAATTATATTACAAGAATTATAAACACAGGACAACTAAACCTTTATTTGAAATATAAAAAATTATAAGAGAAAACATTCTACTACAAAGTAAAAATAAAATTAAATAAAATGGCATTAAAATACAATGAAGTTACTGGTCTATAATGAAAATCTGGACTCCATCCACACACTTCCTTCCTTAAGAAGGCCTTCTAATGCCTCCACAGTGTCTTTTATTTTTCAAGCTCCATATTCCCAGCTAATTTGATATAGCAACATCATCAATCACCTGAGACAGGAACAACTGTCTGTATTCTCCAAGTCTGGCTCAGAGATTCCCTCCTCCCCACCCCTTACACCCATCAAAGCTTTTCTCAGTGCCTTTATTTACTTTTGCAACACTGGTGCTCAAGCACATCCTTTTGTTAAGCTTTCTGCGTATACTAATTACTGTAAGACAGTTCATACACATGGCATTTATGCATCTTCCAGCAGAAACTGCAGCCACAGGAGAGCATGGTGTGTGAAGCTGGGTAGGCTGGTAACAGACCAGCACAACCAGGACACAAAGTTGACCCTTTAGGTGTTTATTTTGTACCCCAACAGCAAGGCTACCTCACCTGCCAGGAGCAATAGAATATTGACTATCAGCTGCACTAAGAGAATGATCAGCAGTGTTAATGAATCCCATGGGCAGCTCGGATGCATGGAGCACAGAAAATCCCTGCCAACCACTCTGTGAGTGAATCCCACTGTGCAATCCCAGCCGCCGGAGCCGCTGGATTCCTCAGCACACCTTCCAGACCTGCCTCTGCATTAACAGTGTAAATATGCACTGTGAGCTCTTCTGAATTACCAGATGAATTTATCTTGTGTGGAAATTACATTTCTTTTCCTTTTAAATGAGTCAGTCAGAGCGGCTGAATATGGCATTCAAGAATTATGATGGGTGGGAGCATTTTTAAGTGACTGATTTTGCAGCACAGTGTGCCCTATATTTATTAGCCTTTTACTCTAGGGCTATTTTAATTGTTATCTGTTCATGCATGTTACACTATATAATGAAATGCTCTCATTTCACTCCTAGAGTGGAGAGTTTTTTATGTGTATCTCTATTAATGACCCTTAATTAAGTTGATTTTAGTAATTTAAATGTGATTTTCCTCTGGTCAAGAAGTATTTTTAACGGGAGATGTTGAAAATGAACTCTCACATAAGCCCTTTTCTAATGTTTCCTGTTTAACAGTTACAGCAATTTATCAAGATATGTTTCCAATGAATGAAGCGTGGGGTAGCTGGGCAAAAACCTGCTCATTTACATGATTCATCAAATGTGATTGTTAGCAACATTTTTTTGGGTATTTATTCATGAAAGATTTCAATTTTCCAAGCAATTAACAAAAATATTACCAATGGATAAACTTCATGACAGTTCTGAGCTACAATAAATACAAGGGTGTATCTAAAAAGAGACAAGAAATAAATTACCATATTTTAAAATAATTTAGTCATAATATCAACAGAAGCAGAGTACCAAAATTATTTAAGATTACAAGAATTAACATTCAAAACTATTTAGGAAATAAAATCAACTTGCTCTTGATAAAGTTAAAAACATCAAAAGCATTATTCTGACATCTCAAATTATGTGATTTAATCTTTCTTTTTAAACTGAAACAAAGAATGAGTATGGAGATTTTCTTAATATATATTCATTTGGAGGTAAAACACTAGAGATCTTTAATTTGGCTTGTCAGGTAATTTTAATACTCTAGCATAATTTAGGTTCTTCTGCAAATACTCATTTTGCTGAAACTTCTGAGGATTAAAGCTTAAAATGAGGTATTAAAAATCACCAAGGAGAACAATATGTGGAATCCAGCCAAGGCAACTAGCTAAGAATACATAGCTTCTTACTGCTAATTACCAAATGTTCCCATTTTTCAATCCAAAATAATGGCTGTGGTTTGAAAGACCTTTACTTGTAATTGTAACTCTGTCTAATAAAACACTGACTTTGTAACCCCCCTGTTGCAAAGGTATGTCCAGGCTTCAAAAATAGGATGGGAAAGATTAAAGGTTCTTTCCCGCTCTGTGTAACCTGTGTAGCAGAAGACCAGCTCACATTTCACATGCAATAACCTGCGCATTTGCTAAAAAAAAGAAAAAGAAAGAAGAAAATGAAAAAAACCTCCAAGAACAACATAGGGAAATGCCTGAGGCAGAAGTTGAAACTGATTGGGCAAAGTAGAAGGACAAGAGACCTTGAAATTAAACAAAAGCAAATTCATTCTGTTGACAGATGTTGATTACATCAAAGCCATGAAAGAACTTTTTTTTTGTTTCTCTTTTTTTTCCTTTTTTGCAACTAATACCTCCACATTTCTGTACATTACGGATATAACGTATCTTAATCAACATAATCCAACACATGATAATTCTCAAATTTGGTAAAATTATATTATAAGAAGGTCTTAATGACAGGCTTCTCCAAACAAGAGTGTATTCACATGGTCATGTCTGCATACCCGTGCTGGTCACGCCATCATCAGCCCCTTACTTCCAGGGGTTAACTGCTCTGGCAGCCAAATAAAATACAGAGAGCGCTGTGTAATTATGGAGACAGTCAAAGGGCAGACTCTATTTTGAAATCTATTTGCACAGACAAGGTCTTCCAATTTCGCTTACAGGAAACAAGCTGGTAAAGGGGGTCTCCTCCTCTCCAGATGCTTTCCACACGTTTTTCCCACATCAGGAAATCGTGGACATGGACACCATGCAGGACTGTTTCCTGGATTGCAGAACTATGTCATTACAAGGAGAAGAGCAAGTCCCTGCTTGTGAGAAATATTTCCTCCTAATTGGATGTATTAGGGGAAAGCAAAACCCATAAGGACTACTGAAAATGTGACTAGCAGCAATTTGTAAACAGGACGCAGCCACAGCTGTCACGATGGTACTGGAAAAGAGAAAGCAGAAATGAAAGGGTAAAAACACTCTGTTTTTAACAGCATGATTGGGGAAATGAAATATTCATCAGGATAGATGTGACTTCAGTTACAACAGCAACACACTGGTGAAAACTTCAACAACAGCATGCTTATGACCCTACCCTGATAAACCGAAACACAGGCCAGTATCTTGCAAACATTATATTCTAATTGGTATTGTTTTATTTAATTTTTCTGGAAATTAACGACAGAATTTGTTTAGTTAATAGAGGCGTTAACAGAACTGTTCTTGTGACTCTCCTAAGAGGCAACGAAGCATAGCAATGGTCGAACAGCGACTGACTCCGGGGGAGGAGAGTCAGCCACACTGCCAGCATCACTGAGACTCCCCCATGTCACTGAAAAAAGTCTGGTTTGGCCCATAGTTATGCTTCTTGCTAATTACAATTCTGCCCTTCATGCAGAGTGGAACTGGGCAATTTGTTGGCTACATGCCAATATAAATGAGTTTGTAAGTTTATAAACTGTATGGAAACAGATTTTGTTTTGCTTTACTTACTATGATTTAGTCTAGACTAACAGACTAAAATGATGAATCAGTGCCTTCTGGAATAGTGCTGTGCTTCTAATTCATTATTCAGTCAAACTTAGGACCAACAAAATAGATGTTCTGCAAGTTGGTAAACTGGGAAACCACAGAGACTCAGAACCCCTTCTATTTACAGGAAGGATGACAGCCTAAGGGTACTTCATCCCAATAATAACAACATTCAAGTACCGGTGCCCAGGTCATGACAAGCCATGACCCTCCCCATAGCTCCTTCAGGAAGCTGGCTTGATGCCACCTTTTATCAGCAGCAACTGACAGTGCAACTTCAACAAACAAGAAGAAAAAATAAGTATTATATCCTTAAAATCTCCTTTGACCAGTTGAGCAGTTACAGAACTGCTCAACTGCATATATAGACACACACACAGAGTTACACCAAGGCAGTGTAAGAAATGAATTAACTGACTGAGTAAAATTCTGGTATCATTAAACAGTACTCCCTCCTTTTATTATAGGACCTAAAAAATACAGAGTAAAATCTAACTATAGCTTAGTGATATTCATTACTATAGCAAAGGAAATGAATTGTCTATTACAGAACAGGAGATCAAGCTGTACAGACACTGAGAACAGAGCATCGTAGTCCTTCAGCACAGCCTTCCATCCCACTGTTATTTCTACTATATTTCCCCTCTCTGACAGAAAAATGTAAGAAGAAAATAAAAAGACAGTGTTGTCTAAAGCAATATCACTGCAAAATCAGATAAGTCCAGTACAAAAGCTGCACAAAGCAATATTGAGGGTTTCAATCACAGTTACTATCAAGGGAATTTAGGCTCCAGATCACAGCATCTGGCAAGTTTCAACTTCTCTGACTAGCAGGAGAAACATTCCTCTTATGTTACTGCATTCCTTTATTGAGTAAATTAATTTATCATAAAATGAATAAATTAGGATGAGAAACATATCTGTTCAGGCTTCGGTATTTAAATACATTTTCCAAGCACTTTCTATCCATCTTTAGATTTTTAAAATTATCAGAGAAATTACTTTTGCTTGAAAGACTGGTTATTGTATTCATGATTTTGATTTTGTAGGGAAGAAACAACTATTGGAATGAGTTAGTTTAAAAAATAGCACTTGTTTCAGATTAAAAAAATAAGCTATTCAAATAGTCCTTATATACATCACAATACCAAATCTAATTGTTTATATGCACCCACCCACAGCTCTAACATTCACTGAATCCTACTGGGTTAAAATCTTTTCAGGTGCTCTGTGAAACAACTGTTTTCCAACTGGCATGTTTCTGTCCTATACACATGCCTGACACAATATTAAATGTGAAAAATAAATCCTACTTTAACCTCTAAAATTTCCACCTGAAATGGAAAAAATATGTCTGGATCACCATAAAATCCGTTTTCCACCCTTTCAGTAGGAAAGCAACATTGCTGAAATAAGAGTAATCTTTGCATAGGAAATTTAGGAATGCTCCTGAACATTGTATCAGGATGTTCTGTGTAGCTTGACACATGGGAAGAGAACAGGCAGTCAGTCTTTTTTTCTGCAGTAAGTATTTTCCATGCATCTACAGCCAAATCTCTAAGGACACTAGATGATTTCTGAATCACAGGTCAGTCTTACCTCAAAATTAAGGAAAAAAGTGCACATGGCCAACAACTTTGGGATGAATACCTTAATAAAATAAGATTACATTACTACTCATTTGGTAAAATTGACAGCTAGTAGTATTTCTTGCCTTGTGTTAAAAGTTGTGAATTACTGGTCCTGTTTTCACCTGAAAACACAAGTTCTGTTAGGACAGTAAGTGTTTACTGAGAAAACAGGTATGTGTCCTTTGCTAGAGTGATAAGTCTAAGGCTGGGGAATTACATCCTATAATCCAGATTTCAAAATACAGGAGCAGAGAGGTCTAAGAGTTTACAGCTTTTTCTGCTAAACTGCTGTGGCGGTGGTAGAAATAAGCTCTTATTTTTATTTCAAGAAAATGCTCTGCACAAGAAGATGTCTAATCAAGAGCTTGCTGTAGATAACTTGTAGCATCCTGATTAAAACATTTATTTTTAAACCCGTCAGTCATTACCATGTGCTATTTATGCGTAACTTGGAAGCTTATTCATAAATATGTGACATTTGGGTCACTGAGTGAATTATAATGATAGAATTATGGATCAAATTTGGAAGAGTAGAGTATAATGTTTGGGAGATGTTTTAAATGTTTTTTAAACACCTTTCACTTATCTCCTTGCTTAACATTTACAAAGACCTCTTTTTAGCATAAAAATCTCTGTTTCTCAAACAGTGATACAGGAAGAAGTTGTTTACATTTTCAGAAGTACCAACATACATCACTTATGACAAAAAAACCAAGCACTCCATAAGAAATGCTCAATCACTGTCAATCATACACACTAAAATATACATAAACCAAAGCATGTGGTATGAACTGTATTAGATTCAAACTGAACACAGAATTACAACTATAACAAACAAAACCCAAATAATTACTAGTGACTCACAGGCCTATTTACACATCTCACCAAACTATTGGAAAGGTAGGTAACCATAGAAACCTGTCAGCCTAAATTCAGCACTTCAAAATTTGTATTTAGTTTAAAATGCTGACAATTCTGTTTCTATTTAACAAAATTCATATTTTTAAAGCCTTTAGTTTTTGCTTTGGTACTTAAATAAATGCCTAAAATTATTTCATCTGTTGGTTACTAATAATTTGCCTCTTATATTTGATTTTACCCGAGCAAAAATTGCAGTTTACTCTCAGTAATATAAAATGTTAATATATTTTAATATCGCAAATTAATTTCTAACATTTCTTTAATGACTGAAATTAAATAACAATATAAAACAAACACTTCTGCACTTACTACGAAATGTTTTGCGTATAGACTTTTTTAAGCTGCACACCAGCAGAAAAAAGAAATTACTGAAATTAACTGTTAAAGCTGAAATGCTAATAGCCTTTTCAACTTATACTTCTTTTTCACTGACAATTGCAATTTGCATGGCTTAAAATTTAATACTATCATTAGTACTAATGTCCTATATTTTACTTCATAATCTAAATGAGTAAAATATTATTTTTGTAGTTCACTGGCTCTTATACTCGGGCTGTAATGTTCAGTGTGTATTTCATTATGTAGATGAGCAATGGAAGTTGTCTAACATGATTTAAATGGGTCAACAGTATTTTCCTATTCACATTAATCATCCAGACAGCCACACACACAAAAAAATAGCCCTGAAAACTAACCTAGGAAATCCCTTTTTATCAGTGACTCTTCCCACCGGTCCAGCACAGCCAGCACATGCTCCGGGAGCCCCGGGAAGGGGGAGGCCAAGGCCGGGCCCTGCTCCCCGCGGCACGCTCGGCTCCCGCCGCTGCCGGCCCCGCTCCCCGCGGCCCCGTGCCAAGAATGATTCCCGTCCTGCCACGTTCAATGGGAGCTGTGTGTTGACAAACTGAGCAAATCTGAATCGGCAAAATTCCTTCTTGGCACGGGGACACACAACTGTGCTGAAAGCAAAGGCGCGCTGCCCGCTCCGCTGCACTGGCAGCCGGCTTCTCCTGGCGTAAACACACTTGTCAGGGCTCCCGCTGAAGTCAAAGGACACAGGATGAGGCCGTTCATTGCCAATTGTTTATAAAACACATCAAAATTAAGGGTTCTGTTCTCAAGCCATGTAACTACCATCTACGGCCCACTTCATATATGGCATATGGCAAATAAAATGGCAATGGTTATTTATAAATAACATAGCCCTTCTGTAGAAAGGGAAGCTGTTCTAACAGACAATAAAGGGGAAGAACATAAGTATATAATAGGCAGAAAGTAACTGAATTATTGTGTACCAAACATTCAGACTAATGTATTCAAAAAACCAAATGCCAAACCCAAAACAAACAAACAAAACCCCAAAACAAACAAAAACAAAAACAAACCGCTCATTTCTGAGCTATCTTCACCAGGTTATTCACTCACTTTGTATGGTTTATTGTACTATTCTACTGTCGGATTTTCTAAGCCAGACAGAGTAAGCAAGGAGTCTTTGCAAGAATTTAGGTCTCAAACTCCTTTTTCTAGACTGAAAAGGGTTTACACAGTCTTTTCTGCACAGACAGTAAATCCATAATAAGAAATAAGTGTTTTGCTCTCCACAAGATGAAGATAATCTAACTTGCCAGCAAAATATGACAGGCAATTCTCCTGAGCATGTTTAGCTACCTTGTGTGCAAAACTGGGCAGTAATCTATGAAATTCTCTATAGGGACATCCATTTAATCAATTACTAATCTGTAAACTCAACTCAGAACTTCTGGATTCAGTCAATTACATGCTAAGAATCCTGCTGCATACCTTTTTTCACACAGATAATGTGAAGTCTATCTCAGTCTATACTCACAGCCTATTGAAAAGTGATGTGACTGTGAATTTGAGACTTGCAGCCCTGGCCACAATTTCATAAATGTCAAGGCTCCTGATCTGTATTCAGTAGGCAAAGAGCTACAATGAAGTTGATTCAGCTGTGGCTGTTCCCCTGGCAATGGCACAGTCATTGGAAGCATTGTGCCCATGCCTGGGCCATGCTTGCTCATCCTGCAGTAGCTGGTAGTCCATTGTCACCACTTGTCACTCCGGAGGAGACATGAGAGAACTGCTGCCTTTCCCCAGACACCCCAGCAGATTATTTTCATCTGGTTGAATTTTCAGCTGCCAACACCCCACCAACCTGTTTGCAACACCCATCTGGTTTCCACAGCTGGGGATACTGTTGCAGCAAGCTCTGCCAAAGTCTTTCCATCAGCTACCTCACTCTATACCTGATTTTGTGAATCAGCTTTTAGAGAAGAGTTATTTGGACAAAACAACCTCCAAATGAACAAAAACAAGACTGCCTTTATCAAGGAGATTTTAGAAACAGCCACTCCAGAGCAATCTTTGGTCTGCTCTGCAATTACATTCTTGCCAGAAAACACGTATTAGTTAAGGAGAGTACTCTACAACTCAAAACTCTTAGACAACATAATGGTACCACTCAGAAAGCTGCTGGGACAGTTATACCAGCAAAATAATTCTTGCTGGTACAACTTGATCTTTTGGAGAAAGCTTTGATTTAAGCTTTCCCAGAAGAGAACTATTCTCATGAGCTTCTGCTGATTTAGCAGGGTGTGTTAGAGCCTGAATAAATTTTTATAAACCCTGACAAGACCCGCTACTGTATTTACTTCTTTAAAGAACACCCATTTCTACCATGACTCACAGAATTATGTTAATAATAATAATCAGTGCAGAACAACCAGAAATGGCTTGGAGAGGTCAGACCTGCCTAGCCACCTCAGGGAAGTTAGTTCAAAAAGGACATGGCAATGACATTAAGCCTTGTCATCACCTACCATTTAATGCACAAGGCACAAGTGTGATTTGATGCTCAGATCTGCACAAATGACTGTGGGCAACACCTCCTCTCAGTTTCAACCCAGCGTGTCTTTGTGAGATGCCTATCCACTTTGTCCAGTGGAAAAGGACCTCAACTCAACAGCACTAGATGAGTTTACAAGCACACTCAGGAGCTGAGAAGTCAAGCAGAATACAAGCAGATCTGCAGTTACTGCACCATTTCTAACATAAAGCATCTCCATTTTACATGGAGAGAAGCTAGGAGTTTACTGTTGCTTCTGCCCAACTCCACTTGTGTCTATCAGCAAATCTGAGACTGAACAGCTGGAATTTATATGAGAAACAAACTTGCCATTTTCTTTCAATGTTATGCCACATCTGTTGACTTTCTTTTTTAAAAAATGCATAAGGCAGGATGCAATGTAAATTTATGTACAAGAAAGCATGAAACAGATAATCTGAGAAGTGTACAAATTTCTACACAGAACATCTGATATGCTGTAAGTATTAATGTATAAATACAGACTGTGTTATTATTGCAATAGTTCTTTATGGTTCAAAATAAGCTTGATCTAAAATGAAACATAACTTTAAACATGTTTTAACAATGAATACCTGAACATAAACATATTTAAAATGTGAAAGCTGGAGACTTTATAGAGCTGGTTAGAGTGGCTGGTTATTTATAATATAAACTCAAAAGAACAGTGTGACTTTCAAAAACACCCATGGAAGTTTTCTCAGGCTGCACACTGGAGAGTATGTCTGCCAAAAGACCTCCAAGGAGCTCTGTAGAGCCCTTTATTCTCCATTTTAAGGCTTCCATGCAGCAGAGCAGACTGTTGAACACTTGGTTTTTAACATTCTCCTTTTTCTTCAGTAATTATGAAGGGAAAGACATTACTGATTTGGAAAGGACATAATCTCTAAAAGAACAATGAACAAGCTTTCCATACCTTGTTTCAAGTCATACAAAGAGGGTAAAAAATGACCAACTGAGTAGAAAGCCTTATTATACAACAACACAATTTTAATGTTTTGAAACAGTTCCTCTTAAAAAATCTTGTAGAGTCTGTTTTCACCCTAGATAACACCAAAGGCCAGTGGTGTGATCTGAACTGGTGAACACAAAATATTACTTTTCTTAAATGGAAACTAGAACTTGACTTCGTACAGCGCCTTCATACTTAGTGTGTTATAAATTGCTTTAAATACTGGCAGGCAAACAGCCATTATGCACTCAGGAGCTCAAACATAATAATACTCAGCATTTTGATAGAGCTTTTCATCTTCAAAGTGCTTTACAAACAACTCATTAATCTCAACCAATGCACCTGCAAGGTAGATAAATATCTGCATTGTAGGTGGAGAAAGACACAGAAAGTTCAATGATCATCCAAAGCCATGCTCACTACCAGCCCCAAATATCCCTAGCTCCTGGCTCCTAGTGCCATGAAGGACCTGAGCCCCACTGTGTGTTGAGCTTATACTTCTCTTGAGCCACAGAGCTGCAGGAGAACTTATTTTACTGCAAGGCAGTGGCAAAGTGCCAGCCTAGCTGGAGACCCTCCCGTTCCCAAAGCTGGTAAGTTCCCAAGGACTGCTAGCTCCCACCAGGATCACCAACCCCAGGAAGTGGGAAGTTAATGAGACACCAAAGGTGAGACTGACAACATAGGTTCTCAAACTGATTCACCAGCAAGCAGTGAGCTGGAAAAGCCTCTGCACTGGCAGAAGCCTTTGCCTCTCTCCCTATTTATTTCTAGCTGCTGCACAGACTCCAGAGCAGCAGATTCCTACAAGTCAGACAAGAGAACCCTGAAGCCTCTGGCCTCTGAGTACTGCCACACTTCCAGAAAACAGCTTCACTTCTCTGGTGTTCTCTAACTATAAAAAACTTGTAAAGAAATTTTGCCTTCAGGAGTGGTAATTCTCTTCCCTGTTGGTGACTGGAAAAAAAAATTCTTAATGTGATTACACTGCATGATTGTACTTTTAACTCTCTGAGTTTTAAAAGTATCAGATATGAGTTTTCTTAAACCTCAGAAATACCAGGAATGTCAAACCTGGATCAGATGAGGAACATGGAAGGTGTGAACAAGACAATACACATACTGCGCTACAGCACACTTTATATGCCCTTACACAGAGAAAATGAATAATGAACTTTTAGTAAAAACTATTAAAAAATATTAATTTCAGATGTTTCTTGGTCACTAGATTTAAATATATAAATCTGACAATCCTTATCTGTTCATTCTTCACATTTGTGAGCCCAGGGCATAGCAAGTTCTCCAGCCACTGTAGTTCCTCCCTGGGTAAACCACTCATTTTTAAAAATATAGGTTAGTCAGACAAACTGCTACAATAACAGAAAAGCAAATCCCACTTTTTCTTAACATAGTGAAGGAAAAAGTCTCTCTACAAGTAATGGCATAAGCAAACACAAGCAGCAAAAGACAAATGAATGGCAAAAATGTATGTAGCTAAAAGAGCTGTGCCAACCTGCCCAGCTGACCTGGGTATAAAAGGCAAATAAGAAGTAGCAGCCTTTAATTACTCTTCCCCACCTTAGTGTTTTAAACTTATAAAGAAAAAAAATAAGAAGCCCACATAATCCAAAAAACATGAAGAAACAACTCCTGATCATTAAACAGAAACTACAAGTTCCCCACATTTAGAAGACTTTTAAGCTTATTATTTCATTGATTTAAAGTGAGCTTGTGTCTGACTGCCAACACCATGCCTTTAAAAAAAAGAAGTCAAATCTACAACCCCCAATGAAAATAAGGGCATATAAGACCAAACTAAAAATATAACATGCAGGAAATAAAATTAGATTTAATTACATTGAACATTAACATTCATTCTGCAATCACAAAGAAATTCTAAAACATTTTCTAAACTAAAAACTCCACCATAATATTCTACAGCTAAAATAATATGCAATCTTTATATAATGCAGTTTTTCCAAAAGAAGGAAACAGATTAAAGAGCAGCATGCAAAAACAAAATTTAAATCTGCAATTGTATCCACTAAACTCTGGAAGCCTAACAATGATGATGCAGTAAAAAACCACCCAACATCACAACAGTAATGCCACAACATTTTTTGCTATTTTGTTTAATAACTCATCACTTTCTTTGTACGCAGTACTGAAGAGATGTCACAGCAACTCGTGTCTGTCTCTCTGTGCTCTATTCTTTCCTGCTTCTGTTTTCAGGGTAGGTTAAAAAGAATCTTTTCTCCTAATCATCAGTAAACCAGTACCAGATTTCACTGGTGGTAAAGTATGCTACCCATGAGTACAAGGCAATGCTCCATAAAAACAACAAAGAAAATAAAAAAAAAGCAAGAGGCAAGGTCTGAACACATTTTTCTTTCAATTCCCTTGGGAATCGTGGTTCTATAGGTCTTGAATTCCCAGGCAGAGGGGATCATGTTCATCAGTTATGGCAGCTCCTCTGGGCCTAAGTCCAGGTAGACTGCTTGTCTAAACTTGATGAAATATAGGCGCCATCAGGTAACAGCAGTGCTTGGGGAGACTCCAGAAATGTGTAACTGAAAACTAAAAAATGAAATTAAAACAAGGCTGTAGCCAAACAGCCTCTTTCTACAGGATGCAATAACTGTAAGGCAAAGAGTTTACAACATACAGACCGCTCCTTATATATGTTCTTTTGCCTCTTCACATAGATAATATGAAAGCTGGATTGGGCAGACAAGCATATTTTAACGAACACTGCTTTTGAATAGAAATGCTTAGGAAACAAACCACTGTGACAAATACAAATAGCTTGAATAGACAAAACATTAAAAGGAAGTCATTGCCCTGTAACCCACTCTCCCTCCCACTACATTACTTCAAAATATTTTCAAATTAAATTTTCATGCTAATAAGTATTGCTAGATCAACAGCACTGGGATGTGGTGTCTAGAAGCACTGCAAGCTACCCATCATGGCACATCATCATGTCAAACTGTCAAAAGAGAAGAAGAGACAGCAAGACTCTCACTAGATGTGCATTTTGAAGTGCTATAGGAATATGCTTGTTTGGGAGTGGGGAAGGAATGAGGAACCAAAAAAAGGAAAATTACCAATCCCCAGTTGATAAGATCATTGTAACTGGGTGTCCTAAAGGTAGTCTTAGCACAGAAAAGGCCTTTTCAGACTGCATACACGATCAAGTACTCCATAAAGCTTTGAAATCACAAACTGCAGTGGACCAGCAGGACTGTCACTGAAGAATATAAAAGCTCCTAAGCTTTTGTTTAAATTTCCTCTTGATTCACAACTGTCACAATCAGAACATCATGTCTATTCCAAGTATCACGGAAACGAAAACCTGCTTAGATTTCATGACACAGACCTCCACTGCAGCATTAGCATCAGAACAGGTTCAACACCAGAAGTAGATTGTCTTCAACGTGACTTCAGCCAAAATCCACATCTCTTCAGAATAAAAAAAAGAAAATACCATAATACCACAGAAATATTTTTTTATATCCTCAACCTTACACTCCATCTATAGCTATACACGGAAAGCCACACAAGAAATGAGGTTAAGTGCGCCACACCGGCTCAGCAGGGTTTCTCCTGCACAGCCAGAGAACACCCACAACACACAAATCCCAAATTTACAGACCATGTGGTATGTTGTTTTTATGTGCACCTTAAATTCACCTTCTGGTCTAGGTAGGGTAATTCAGTGCAAAAACTTGAATAAAAGAAATTCTGTATCTAAATCTAGAAAGCACTTTACCTATGCCCACTGCTAAACTGCATGTTTGCCTGGTAACTTAGGAGCAGCAGGCACCAGGGTAGGCTCAGGCCCTGTTTCATCCTGCTGATGCTGTGCTGCCACAAAACCCTCCAGAAATTACTCCCTCAGTGCTAGAGTTTCTCCATCCATCAGCTAGTACTCATGATTTCAGCCCCTTTTGTTTGCTTAGCTATCTGCACTGTGAGCTCTCAGAGGCAAAATAAAATGTTTTATTATATGTTCACAGGACATTTGATCCTGTGATTTTAGAGAGTGAAGCTATCTGCTCTAAAATAAAAGGCAATTCACTATTTGAGGTCCAGAATTTCTTTAGGAATGAATTATTCAATCCTTCATTCTTTCTCCTCAAACACTACATATTTCTTTAAACAAGCTTAGAGACCTGTCATACACTCTACCACTATTCTTGATGTTTTAAGTAAAAGAACATGCAAGGACCAAGTAGCCAGACCCTTCACAATTTGATCCTGCATGTAGCCTCAGCAAGGTCATCTTCCAGTACAGACTTTAGCAGTCTGTATTTTTGTTCCCTTTAATTTAATCTCTAAAGATTGTGAAGCGGTATTCTTTATTTTACTGATTTGCTGTATGAGTATAGAGGAGATTAAATCAGTTATTTGGTTCTTTGCAGAGCAGCACTGGAATTTGTGTGTGTTGGTTAACACTGCATTTGTGAGCCTGAAGAATAGAAGACTGAAGCAACACCTAAAGGAGAAACAAAGACTGCCTTCTTTGCTGCCCAGAGGCAGCACTGAACGGAGTATCTTGAATTAAAATCACAGACATGACTTTCCATTTCAGACTTTCTACCCTGGTACATGGTATTATGTTGAGCCTTTGCTTCTACATCTGCAGGCAGGTGAGGAAATGCCAGATGACAGCAGGCTCTGGCAGGCAGTGTAGAAGTTGTGCATGCCAACAGTCCTCACTCCAGATATCCCCATGTCCGACTGTGAATACAGACACAGCACTGTAAAATCCACTTTGGAAGCACAGCAGCAACACAACTCCCTATGATGGGACATCCAACTTTCTTGCTAGAGTCATTCCCAGAGCTCCATGGTATTTTCCATCAGGGCCAGTAGCCTATGCACAAGGTGGACAATGGCCCTTCAGCAAATCACCACACCAGGGCAGCGAGCTTCTGCAGATGGTGGAAAAGCCTCAGAGCTCTGCCATAGGAATGGAAAGAGGAAGTAGCTCTTTTCTGCTTAGAGAAAGCCCCAGGTGAGCTTTAAGGAGAATTCTGCAAAATAAAAGCGATACATACAAAATACATTTCCAAACAAGGTCAATTTTGTCTGAAGGATTATGGCTGGGCTTACTTTCCCTAACTCCTGGCATATGAAAATGTACCTGTGTAATACATTTATCACAGACTAAACACTGGCAGATACAGGACACTACCTGGGCCCTGGGCTCCCAAGACATAAGGCATGCAGAGCAGAGAAAGCATTCACAAAAAGCTGAACCTAAGTACTCCTCAGGAACTCATCATTAACTTTGTCTCCATGTGGGTTTTAGCTGCGACCACAATGGTGACGCTCTGGTGCCAGGGCAATGGGCACCTTCCTGCAAAGGAGAAAAGATTTCTTAGTCTGAAATGAATGGCTACAAGAGTAGGTGTAGGTCACTAAAGCTGTTGATGCGGCAGAAAATGTTGGTTTTCAGCAGCTGTCCAGGACATCTGCTAATGACTTTCCTTCATTTAAAGGCAACCTTAGCTAATGCTGAGAAACCCAAGCTCACAGAGAAACCACACCCTACACATCCACCCACAGCCAGAAGTGATAGATCTCGTCAGAAAAAAAGACACAGTGTGCTGCCAACAATACATTACCTCTCAACTGAGAGAAGAGAACGATTAAACACTTTATTGAAAGGGGAATATTTTTCTCTCATGCCTCAAACCATGAAAGTGCATGTCTTCCCCAGAGCTGCTGCACAGTTGAAATGGGAATAATTCCTCGCCTGCCTGATTAGTTTCGAGACAGGGATGAAACTACCTTAGGATCATTTAAAAAATGTTGAAAGTGTACTACAATCAAATGGTTTGAACTTCCACCATGCATCACTTGCAGCTCATAATGCTAATGTTAAATTCTGGAGACATGAGTCTGTCTACAAATTAATGGAAAATGTGAATTAATATTTTCTTCCAGCTAATTGCCCAACTCATATATTGCACAGTGCAGCCAAGCACATCAGATCTTGAAAAGTCCCTTGCACAAGTTTTAAACCACTTTTTCTCATTTGCCAAAAAAAAATTAGAATTACAGGACATATTTAATTGTAACTCTGGAATACCAGGAAACAGTCAAGTCTCCCCAAAACTGTTATCTATATATTCTATGGTTAATTTTTAAAAAGAGATTAGGTTAAAAGTACTAGAAGTTACTATAGGTGAGTATTAATTGCTTGATTTGTACATTTCTGAACTTCTTTTTAACAGTGAGAAAATTACAAAGTGATATTTCTACCATTTGAATATTAATAGTGCTAAGAAGATTTTTATGATTCATTCTTAACATGAAAATGGTATCTAATATGCTGAAATTTGTGATTAATATGCCTATCAAAGAGCAAGCTATAACAATTTAAAAAAAAGAAATATAACTCCTGTTTCAAAATGCACCATCAGAAAGATGGAAACAGATTGATTCAGTAGCATATGGCAGCAAAAAAAAATGAAAGGAATACTCTGATTTCAGGAAAAAAAAAGGAAATTATCTAATTTTGAGTCCTTTTACTTCCTCTTAGAAATACTGAACAGTTTGAATTTTGTAAAACTGTGAGCATTACCAAGGTTTGCAGATTTAAAAAATGTGAGAAATTAACTGTATCAGAAACACTGCTTAGTAAAAGAGTCAGTAAAGCAGGTACTTTATTTAATCACTTCCCAGATGGAGACCCCATAGCCCACTTCTGTCCAGTAACATGCAGAGTCCAACATGGCAATTTAAAAGTTCATTATGTGTTTTACCACCCTAAATATCAAAGCCATGTCTGACCAGAAGAAAAACTACGTAAAATTACTTGTCTGCACTCTGTCTAGAGCATATAAACCAGATCACATTGCCTCAGTTACTTGCTACACCTTCTTTATTAGTCCAACTAATGTTTGTAACTTGTGTAGTGCTTCAGAATAGTTTGATGATTTTCATATAAATACCCTTCTGGAGAAGAGTTTAGTATTCCTTTAATATTCACAGTTTTGGCTAACCTAACTATGAAATATAGAAAACACTCAACCATGCATTACTGACAAGGCCTGTAAACCAAACTTGTGACCTATACAGCCCAAAAAAGAAAAAAAAAAAAAGAAAACAAAAAACCCAAAGCAAAGCAAATCCCAACTAATTTCTAATGAGACTTGGCACTTCTGGGCAAACCTGAAAGTGTGAGGCTTTGAAACTGTACTGCAACAGAATCAAGTTATGTCCTTCTATTTCCATAAAAAATAAAAAAAGGTTTAAGGCATTTCCTCCTCATTTTACTAACAGAGGGGAAAGAGTAACATTCTCAGAAAAAATTTGAAAACAAACATCTCCAAAAGGCTCTGTAGTCACGGAAGAAGAAGGATCTCATATTCTGTGGTGCTGGAGACAGCTATAGTTCCAGTCAGGAGCAGTTTCCAGGTTCTCCACTGAGGAGCCTGTGGACAAATTCCCAGTTCCACAAGGGGCTGAACAAGGCAGCTCAGCCCCTTACCAAGCAAACAGCCAGCCCGGGAACACAAACTACACGTGCAAGGGATGTATCACACCCCGCCAGTCTACACTGAATTGACTTTAAAAACCTGGCCCACAGGAAGTCACACAGCTTAGCACAGAATTCTTATTCATCTTTAGGGAAGCAAGATTGGGAATCCGTTATATCATATAGAACACAAAAGTAACTCAATTTACATGGGATGTCTTTTCATCAAGTATTTCCCTGTGGCTCTAAACCCTGAAATTTCATTAAAAGAAATTAGGAGCTTCTACTCTACAATAATTCACCTGTATAAAATAAATAGATCTGTAAGAGATTACTATGCTTTAAACCATGTAAGATACAATCGTAGATATAAATACAGTTCTTTCATGTGTCCTACTTTACTACCAATAAAGTAGCACAGATTTAATTACGATAATACCTGAAACTGTGATAGTATCTAATCAGACTATTTACAAGCCAGTGAATCAGCACACAATCCATATTTCTAACTACAAACTGTGACTGTGACTGGATGTGTCTGTGCTCTGGGTGTTTTCTAGTTTTCTTTTACAAAATAATAAATTCAATTCTCACTCCTATGCATCACCTGTAATTTTTTGTTTTTGAATACCCTTCAAGAAAAGGTGCCAGCTAAAATGCAGTTCAACCCACTGCTAGTCCACTCTGAAACGCAGCATTTGAGCATACAGAATTTCACAAAGGTCAGCGGAAACCACTCACACCTGAAAGAGTTGTGTGACTTCTCCTTGGATTGAAAGTGTTTGAATTCTGACATTAGCAAGGCAGAGACTATTCAAATAACTTCCCTGTATGATTACTGAAAAGTACTTTTTAATTTCCTAGTATTTTTCAGTCAATTTTCTTTTTTAATAATAATTTTCTTTTTAGGCCAGCTTAAGTCCTTCTGATATGTGGATAAAGCATTTAATCAGTATACAACTTCCAAGATCTCTGCTGCTCAAATGCATTTATGCAGAAACAATTCCATGATAAAGAAAAATTTCATAATTTATAAAAATCTAACATCAGATATATTAAAAAGCATAAGAGGCTATAAAAAAGTAATTTTTGTTCAATTAAGGTAGAACAGATACCCTTAGGTGAACAGAAACCTGTTTTAAATTACTTTTGTCTTTCAGTATTCGCAAATTAAATTATACTGAACTGTCCGATTCGGGGAAAATTGGATTTTGTTTAATCAGTCTTGTCTTAACTATGACAGTTTCACTTTCTAAATCTCTGTAAAAGCACATCCTTAGGGAAGCTGAACAAGGTTTGATGCCTGAACGGAAGGTAGGAAGGCTTAGCAAATGTAATTCGCTAGGTTCTTTTAACTGGATGACGGACATCGGGCTTTTAAGGGCGCATGGGGCTGAAGTCGGGTGTAGGACATGGGCACGGGACTTTAGCTTGTGAAGGGTTATGTGGCAGAATAGTGCCCAGAGAACCTCAGGCACGGGGAACAAGGGGCCCTGGCAAGCCCTTACACGGACGGGCGTGCCAGGAGGTAAGGAATCTGCACTTGAGCGGCTTGGTAGAAGAAACACGTATACTCATGCCACATTACTTCAGCAGCAAAAGTCACCACAGCAGAAGCAGAGCAGAACATTCCCGCCGCCTTCCCGCACCGCGGGGTCCCCGGGAGGTGCCGTGTGCGGACCCCAGGCCGAGCACAGCGCCGGGGGAGCACAGCGCCTGAACAGGAGCCGAGCCTTGACAGCTGCGGCCGCTGCTGCGAGGCCCCGCCGCCACGCGCCGCCCCCCGGCCGCCCGGCGGAGCGCTCCCTCGCAGCCCCCGGCAGGCGTGGCGGCGGCGGGACCTTTCGCTCCTCGATTTCAGAGCGAGCCCCGACTGAGCGGCGCGGCGGCGGCCGGCGGGGAGGGCAAAGCGGCGGCCGGGCCCCGTTTCGGCGGCGGCGGCGCGCACTCACCTCCGCTGCGCAGCGCGCGGGCGGCTCTGGGCGCCGCCATGCTGCCCATGTGAGGCGGTCACGTGGCCGCGTGCGGCTGCGGCAGGGAGCGCCCCCCGCCCGCCCTCGGCCGGCGCGAGCGCGGTGTTGAGGGCGGCGGGCGGGATCCGGCCTGCGGGGCAGCGCTGCGCTCCACTGCGCTCCGCTCCGGCCGGCCGCGGCTCCCTGTGCCCCGGGGGGTGCTGGCTGCCCTTCCACCGGCCCATCCTGCTCTGCTCACCAGCCCTAGCGGCAGTGGTGACTACTCCTTCCGCAGCGAGACAGAACTGCCGAAAGCGGGACTCGGTCCCGCATGAGTGCAGCCATACTATTCCATGAGGGCTGGAGCTGCCTCATAATTTCTTGCCATTAAAAAATAAAAAAAACCCAACCAAGTAAGCAAGAAAACGCCACCACCCTCCACTCAACTTGTGCCTTTGAGAATAAAATAGGAACTACGTTTTATGAACTAATTAATGCAAAGGAATATCTGAAGGCAGTGCCAAGAGGATGGTGCCAGACCTTTTCCTGTGGTGCCAAGTGACAGGATGAGGAGCAGTGACCGTAACTAAAACACAAGTTTCATCTCAACAGGAGGAAGAGCTTTATGTTGAGGGTGGCAGAGCACTGCAGCAGGCTGCCCAGGGAAGGGCTGCAGTATTCTCCTCTGGAGACATTCAGAACTCACCTGGATGCATTACAAAATATAGAAGTAATTAATCCAAGTAATCCTTTCTTACATCCTCACACACATTTAATGATCTTTGTGTCCTTACATACATTCATGTGTACACACACAGTGGTAAACTGTGGGATGAGTAAGTGAATTGTCAAATGAGAACTCAGGCTGTTGATCTCCAGATTTATTTACCTCCTGGTATAGCCATTAGTAGTTTTTAACTTCCCATGTACAAGTTTTATGATTTAGTTAAGAATAGACTCAAAGCCTAAATACCTTACACTGCCTCCAAAAAATAAAATATTCCACTTCTTATAGCCAAATTCTGCATGAACTGACATGTATCATCATCATTATTCAGTGAGAGGAGAATGATAAGATTTTCACAGAAATAAAGATAGAGAAATAAATATAGAGAAAGCATTGCTAAGCTGATCAGTTACACTTTGTGAGCACCATTACCCACTTCTCACTGGTGAGAGCCATGCACGCTATATTTCATTTGCAGGGCCCAAATGTGCACGTCTTCACTTTGCTCCTAATTCTACAATGTAGTATGGTCTTTCAGGAGCATCATTTTATCCTCTTTTGTATCTTGGCAAGGCTTTAGGAATCCAGACACTCAACCACTAGTTCTGTAATATCAATGTGCAGTGTAAAGCAATCACATATTCTGCTGCTTGGCCTAAGCAACTATATATAATTGCTTCCTTATTATTACTATATCTAATTATAGTATATATATTGTGTGTGCTTAAAGAGAACAGCACACTTCAGCACACATGAAAGTATCCATGTATGATGAGTAATTAGCCACCTTTTCCTCAACTGTCACTAAAGGAAAAAAACAGAGCTCTAAGGTAGCCTAGTCTCACCTTTCTTATTTGAGTCAGCAAGTATTTCCTACTCAGTGGAATGAGGCCACTGTTAGAGAAAATGAAGTGAATGCTTGGCTTTTTTTCTGCATCTGTAAGCCCTAAATTCCTTATTGTAACAGCCTGAAAATTGGTTGATGGCATAAGAAAATGGAGGCAATTCTAGTTATGCTGCTACCACCTTTGTAATTACCTTGTCCTTAAGTGTCAGGCTATTTCACAAATACTTGTAGGTACTGACTAGTGGTTAGATTGGACCAATTATTTTTGCATGCCAGAAAATAAGAGGGGATCAATCAAATTACGATCAATTACATTTCAAGCAAACTGTGTAATTTTTGCAGTTTCTGGATGCATCTTCAGCCTAACAACAGTCAGTAGTCTCTAATTTATGCTTAGAAGCAGGTTTTCTCCTTTTGCTAGGAAATACAAACAACAGATACCGTTTTTAGGACCTTTATAGTAAAATGGGGGTGAATGTCTCTGAAAAGAGAGACATACCAGATCCTACCATAGCAAATCTGGAAAAAATCCCACTCCACTGCATTCAAGTTGTCACCAAAAGCAAATATATCACTTTCTTCTTTATGTGTATAATTCGTCTTTTGGGGACAAATCCCCTTAAAATATTTAAGATGGACAGTGATGTCTCAAGACAGCATGTCAGGTTGAGAGGCAGTTTTGGAGAAATTACTTTTCAGCTCAGGGTTTATTCAACACATATGTGTGAAAGACTCTTCTTGAAGAATGTTTCGCATCCCATCTCATTGGTTCTGTGCTGTGAAAGCCACCAACCAATAAATGTAGAATCTCAACTATATTTCCTCCCAAAATTGGGCAGGCTGATATTAAAATAAGCAAAAGTGTGATAAAGAAGACATAAAGCTAGATTTTCACATGCAAGTTTCAAAGCAGGCTGTAACAGCCTGTAAGACAACAGTTGTATTTTATGCACACACGAATTCTTTTATAGAGCAATATAGAAACATGCCTCTCATTTAAGTATAGAAGCTGGGGTTAGGCTTAGACTTTCCTATCTAAGATTGTCTTAAAAGATGCAGTTCCACAGCAGCTTTTGCTGATGAGACTGGTGCTGTTTAGGTCCTGCTCTAATCACAAATAGGTGTTCTTTTTTTCCGCACTGATGTTCATCTGATTCGGGGTGAGAGAGTTTGGAGCCCTGAACTTGCAAAAACCCAGAAATCTCCTACATTAGTGATACAAAATATATATAACCAGGTAAAGCTACACTAAATAAAATTTACATTGCACCTTCAGGGAAAGAAAAATAACCTATTTACAGATCTCCATCATATTAAATTCATTCTAGGCAAAGATTTACTCTTCTATGAAACCATGAAGTTTTAAAACATGAACACCCCATATAGCTCAGAGAAAAGCCTAACTAGAAAAAAGGAAAGCATCTAAAAATAGCAGCTATTGAACATGGAATATCTCCCTTATTGCCCCACCATTTAGAAACAAAAAAGGAATGTCAAGCTCTTCCCATTGATCTAGATTTTCTTTACGTTTTATCTCTTCAGCTCAAACTGTGCAACAACCACAAATGGAGCACACACCTCCTGTGTGAGGAATGTTTACAGCATTACATGTTCTTTATTTACTGAAGAAAGAAGCTAGTGCTACTCTCAGAAAAAAAACAGTGCACAGTACTGCTCCTGCTATATAGATTTTTTGTACAGGCAAAGAGGGAATTCTGAATCCTCTTCTCAAGGCTTTGTCTTCATGGTGTCATTACCTGAGATTCCTCCCGTTTGGGTGGGAGCTTTATATCTGAAACAAGCTTTGAATAGTCAATGTAGGACATTTTTCCCAACCTCTTCTCTCTGCCTCTGGTCTGAAGAATTAAACATACTTTGAACATGGAACTATGAAAACTGTTAGATTAATGATCCTTTGTACCTAGCTTGTATCATTCTAGATGTAAAAGAAGCTCAGCTATAGTGTGTAATCTTGCAATGTGTATCACTGAAGGCTTTAGTGCAAGGAACAAAGAACCTGCTAAGCATGTATTTGAATGAGTAGCAACTGGTAGTTGTATTATTTTTCTTTTTACATTGTAAAAACGATCAGTGTTAGGGAGGCAAGCTCATTCCAACAATTTTCCCACCAGTTGTAAGCCAGTATGATGGCAGAGAGCATGCCCTGCCTGAGCCAAACTTGCATCTATTTGTACTGCTTTGTGTAATCGCCTTCCAATTTTACTGGCTGCACTAAATTTACAGCCTCACAATTTCAAATATTGTCACAGGTGTGGTTAACTGCCTTTTGGAAATGGAATGTTTTAATAGAAAGAACCCAGGGTTAGAGTGAAATCTTTCTGATCACTGGAGAAAAGAGCTAGCAGTGTAAACCAGCTGAAATTATTGAAAATCATGAATGACAGCTTGGGGAAAAATATTTTGATGACTTTAGGCTGTTTTTTTTTTCCAGAAAATGGAAATATCTGCAACACAAACTTGCTTATGAGATACAGATGTTAATATTTATTATGCTGTCTTTTTTTCAACTTCAAGTCCAAATTATCCTAGCAAGCAATGTTTCACAAAGCAGTAGCATTACAGAATAATTTTAAATTTGAAAACTGAAACTCCAAGGTTTTATATGATAGGCTTACCAATGTAACAGGTATTTCTAGTTCCAACAGTTTGATACTGAAGAAAGCAGGTCAGAACTGACACCGTGAGAAAAGGTAAAATGGCAAAATATGCAACATAAGATTTTCAAGCTTTCTAGTGTCTGACAGCCATAAAATATGATAAAGGAGAAGCATAAAGAACAACAAAGTCTCAGTGAGAAACAAAAAAAGGAATTGAAAAAAAATCTATATAAGCACACACAAATCCTTCATACAGACATTATGGGCTGCTTACCCTCCTGCTGCTATTGCAGAGAGAGACAATAGGTCAGTCTTGAATTGCCTAAACTGCCACATAGCAGCTTTGTGTGCTGGTTCATAGGAGGCAAAGACATTTGCTGCCCAAGACACTTCTTCAGCAACACACAGACCTTTATTCCTCCAACTACAGCAGTTAGTGTCCTTCAAATCCTGCAGATCCTGGTAGTTTGCTTTCTCAGTTCTGAAGCTATAGGTATTCTGTCGTATTTCTTGAGATTATTAGTTGTTGAACAACAAGTTGTTTCCTAGTATCTGCAGTAGGTAACTTTTATGTTTCAAAATACCTGAAAGGGAACAGTTTGACCCAGGTTTCTGAACATAAAACACTTTTCAGAGCTTTATTTACCTCTTAGGACAATATCTAGTATTAGCACCATTGACAATACCTTTACTTTGGAAGAAAACTTGTGTGTGTCAATTGAACTTAATTCACTATTTTACTGAATTTTTTGAAGTAGATTCACTGTTGCCATGGCTGGATTTGTAAGTGATGGAAGGGCATACCAGTATCCTGATGCCAGAAGCATCTACAAAGAAAAACTTTATAAATATACTCAGAGATCTTATGAACATTCTGAATATTCAAATGTAAAAAAACTCTCTAAAATGCTTTATCAGTATGTTGTGCAAAGCTTAACTTGAAATTTGAGAGAAGTGACTAAAGAATCTGGATTTTATCAAAATGCAGAAAAAAAGTCACATAAACCTATTATTAATAACACTATTATTAGTGTTTGCTTTAAGTTTCTGTTAGCTAGTAATAACTGAAAAGAACAATAGTTCTTAAAAACCTAGAATAATAGATTAAGTATTTGAACAAAAATATTTTTTATCCAGGATTGCTTTAGCATCATATTGTGCCCAGAATAGGAGAGGGCTCCAATAGCATTCAGCTATCCAATTCTCATGCCCCCAGCGTAGAGTGAAAGAGCTGCTACTAAGCCTCAGTGTTAATTTGTCAGCTCACAAATCCACAGCTGAGCCCCTCCAGTACCTATTTGCGATTCCATACAGACAGCTGTTAGTAGCTCACCGGTCTTCTCAGCACAAACCACACTAGTTGTGTCCTACACCTCAAAGTATTTGTTTAAATACAGTAGGAGGTCTTTGTTCTTAGTTATGTTAATACAGAAATACAAAGATTACACAAAATTTACTAAACTTTATAAATAGTATTAACTTTTTAATTTCACTATGTGACTCACTGAACAGCTGGAGTTGCTGCTGTGTATACTTCTGAGACAAGCATCCTGCAGTTCACTTGTAGGTAGTTATCCTGTTGAAAATCATGAACAAAATATCCAGACTGGCAAGCTAGGACTTTGTCCAGCAACATCCTGAAATGTGAGTATTTAGTCAATTATACCACAAATGCATAGTATCTGAAATGTTAGCTCAAACAAATGCACCTCACAAGCCTACTGGCATTGCCCCCCAGCAGTGTCAGAAGAGCTGTTGTAGTTTTCTAGCTGTCCAACAAGATTATTGCCTCCTTCTTTTTGCCAAGGGAAAGGATAGTCCAGACAGTTAAGACCACTTCAGGCAAAGTCAGCAGGGCTAGTTTAATTTGCTGATGAAGATTACTTCAGATAATTGGCCTAATTTACTGTAATGGATTAGGGTGTACTGACAAGGCCTTTCGTGGCAGCAGAGCTGCAGAAGCTGTAATCTGCTGCAGGATGGAAGGATTCAGTTTCTAGGCTTCTAGGAAGCAGTTGATTCCTATTTTTCATGCCAAGAAGTTTTGCAGTTCACAGGCACATCCCAACATCTTAGAATGTTCCCAAGACCATACTGGAATGAGAAACCACTAAAGGAACTGGAAGCACTAATTAAAACTCTTTCAACTGTGTCAACACAAAAGGAAAAAAAATCTGTTATGAAAAAGTGAATCTGCCCATGTCACTGTGTGAGAGAAGTTTCAGTATTTGTGAATAGCAAAATGAAACTGTGATTAAGGAAAGCAATTTTGTGCTTTTTGGTTCAGTATTTCTAAGTGGGCAAACAGCCCATGAGGCAGTGCTTCTTCTTGTCAGTCCCACAGTTTCTTCAATGGCTTAAGCTCAGGGAGGTGTTAAGTGCAGGCTGCTCCAGAAGTATCCTGGACCTCTACACAGGAACCACAATTAAGCACAATTCTTCAGTTCAGCTCTCCCACTTCTGACTTATCCCCAAGTTCTGAACATGTTCAATAAAAAAACCCCAAAACCATCTACAACAAAAACATCCAAGTTCTCCAACTTAAACCTCAGCCTTACTACCAGGAAAGGTCTTTTAACAATTGTTATTACTGATTAATGGATTTGGATACTACAGTAGATGAAAGACTTATCATACAGCCAATCTGGAATGAAAATTTCTGAAAATCATTTCATAGAAAATACAAAAATCCCCACAGATTCTAAACAATTAAAAATTATTTCATTCCCTCCACATCACATCAGGTAGTGGAGAACTGTCAACCTGCAAGCTCCAGTTTTGAAATCTAGACCTGAATCCCATTAGGACCATCAAACATGGTTCATAAATTTCAATGATCCTTATTCAGATTAAATCCTCTAAAGCCTGAACTACCGGAAAAGATAATTTATTCCTTTGAGGGAGGACAGACAGGATATTTTTGAACTAACCTCAGGTCTAAGAAGTAATGGATAGCAGAACTGAATCAAGGAACTGTATAAAGGCAGTTGCTTCCTACAAATTTATGTTTCTTTCACTAGTAAAAGTGTTTTTGGAGTGCTCACAAAGTCTTGGCTGGTTCTCTAGCTGTGAGGTTTCTTCCGGAAAATCAAAAACCTGAAAACTCGGGGGTTTGAAGAAGGATGTGCTTGAGGCACTTTAGAGGCTTAAACAGAATGGCTCTGTTTACTTTCAGCAGCAGGATCCACTTTTAGCAAATGGTAAAGAGCCTGTACATAGGAAACACCCGAGAGCCCACAGAACCAACCCTGTCATCCGTTCATGGCATTAAACCTGCACAGGCCCTACCTTGTACAACAGGATCCATGGAAAACAGCCCCAGGAGAAACAAGTTAAGAAAAATGGGAGATTGCTTAGATTTAATATATTAACTTGCTATTCAAGTATCTATTAAGTCTTGATCAAAACAAAAGGGTAAAAGAAAATTCATACAATTGAAGTAACACTGTATCTGAGAATCTACATTTTTTATTTCATCAAGAAGTGCCCCAAAACCTAAAGTACAACATTTTTAAATCTACAACACAAAAATAGAAAATATTCAAATGCACAGGAACACAAGTCACCTTTAATGTGATTAAAACGTCACATGAGATTTTTTTGCAGTTAAGTGGCAATTAAGGATGTGTTTTACAACACTGTATAGATATCTGCAAGTTTCCTGTACAAGTAGGATCCTCATGCTTGTGCAAGTCGTTCTAGGACTCTTCGGTAATCTGAAACAAGTTGTTGGAAGCTCTCTTCTAACTGCTCACGTTGCAAGTTTAGGTCTATTTGGTTCAACTGATTAGTCATCTCCTCTGGTCTTAGACACCTTCTCATCTTGGCAAGTTCTCTCTGTTTTTTCTAAGCAATCAAACAAACAGTAGTTTGAACACAGCCAGTAATTATTAAGAATATGGTATTTCATTATGGTGTTTCATCAAAATTTATTCTATTTCAGTATCTAGTTCTTTAAGATGTCCCTAATCCCAAGAGAAGCAGTAACCATGTTTCATTAGTACTACATTTGTTCTGTTAAAGGCTCATAGTTTCTGTATTGCCAATGAACTAGTGAAGGGAGAAATGGTTTCAGATTTTGTTCCTTAACCAAACAGATTAGGCCTGACAGTACACCTAGTACTGAAGATGTATGGCACAAAAAACTTGACTGTAGAAATCTGACCAGGATATTTAGTCCTACATTAACATTAATTGCGCTGGTGTCCCATTAAGTGTCCCATTCAGGCAAAAAATTTCCCTGTAACTGACTATCAGAAGTCAATTTTAAGCCTCCAGTACACAGAAAGTTTCACAAACACTTAGAAATTATTCAAGTTACCAGGGACTAGCAGTAACAGCACTGAAAAGCGGTAAGATTATTTATAAGCATAAACATATTTGTACAAGAAGATAAGTTGTCCTTGCTCTGTCACATGTGATTTTTACCTGTTTCTTAAAAATATCTCCAAATACTTTTGAATTTCTTTACCCAGATATACTTTTATATAGGTGGTACCTATTTCTGAACTATTCAGTTCTTCATACTTCAGTCTTCTCTAGCTTTCTAAAAGCAGAATATCATTCAACATTTCATTAAAAAAAGTTATGTATGCCTGCTGTCTTACCAATAAATCTTTGCAATACCTATAGAATCAATGTATTAAAACAACAAAATTTCACCAAATGATTCTATTTCTAACTGTCTCAAAATCAAAGCCCTTTTGTGCTCTAATTTTAAGCTTATCTCTCAAAGGAGTATTTGTTTTCATTCTGTGATTGATGCCGAGTGTCAGGAGGGAGTAGTGGAGACTACAGTGATCTGTAAATGAGTAAGACCTTAAAAACTTTTACAGTAACCCAAAGTTTGCACAGATAGGCAAAGTTCAGTTCAGAAAAGAAGGTTCTGTACTTAAGTTCTGATGAGTCCAAGCACATTTCTGGCCAATAATCAAGAAACCTTTCCTTGTTGAAAGGATGAGAAAAGCAACATAGATGTTTAAATTTTTCATCCACATTAGCTCTGTGTGGTCAAAATGAGTAAGATACTCAAAACATATGATGAGCTGCCCAAATGAAAATAGAGATGAGTACCTTTTGGCCAAGCTTCTGTTAGTAGAACAACTAAAACTGTGTTCTAGAATTAATTAAAAGTCTGCCTAATAACAGGAGTGTCTGTGTATATTATAAGCATTAGCTTTGAAAAAAAGGGTGCCAGCTTTTAAATGCCCACTACATCTGATACTGTACCATTAGGCCATCTTTAAGTTCCAGATTCCTGCTAAAAAGCAAACTCTCTTTGCATGTTTCAGATAACCAGTTGTTTCAATATCCACTTCCTCCCTCCAAATATACTACAAGCATATCCAAGTACACAAGATTTTGAAAACTGCCATCAGTAACATTTTACCTGGGCAGCTTCAAGAGGATTCTTTGGGATAAAGTTGTTGGGCTGGGCAGAAAAGCATATTCAAGTAGCAAACAAAGTATCACAATTAAAAACCCAGTGGTATTTACTTCCAAGAGGGATGAAGAACAAAGACATGATCAAGGAGGTATGTCTACCAGCACAATCTACTAATAAAATGCAGTTTGTCAGACATGGAGAAGCCACAGTGAAACTGAAATTTCACAAACTGCTCACCCTTTAAAGTACCTTGGAGTGATGCCCTGTTAATATACCAAATATTTTCTTTCCTGTATTTGTGCTACTTATACAAAGAGCAACACACCCTGCTGCATCAGTCATCCCAAGCTACTCAAGCCACATGCAGAAAGGTCTTAGTATCTTTAGCAACCACCTCCTTGCTAATGTAATGACTTCAAGGGGAATAGATGTATTTCATGTTTTTCCCCTGAGCTTTCTGCATATAGTTTTTTTCACTGCTACTGTTAGGCAGAAAATAATTCTAAGATGGAATACCATTTTTATTAAAGTAAGGTAGTATCAACTTAGAATTATTCTATATCTGTACAGCACTGTTCAAAGGAAGCTATCAAACAGTTTATGTAATAAAATCACACCAGTATTAGAGTATGCAGTAATATTCCTGATTATATGTTTATGAAGTTTGGTTCCCCCCTCAAAATAACCCTCTCTTTACTAAAAGTTAGTTTCATTACATCTCTGAAAACTTTTTGAAAATGGCAGTGTGACTAAAATTTATTGAAAACTGTTTAAAATGAATGTATGAGTAAGGTGTTTACTAGGTAGAACTACCATAAACAAGATGACTATTTCAGAGCATGAAATTTAAAATCTGGGAAAAAAAGGAGTTGGTTGCTTTAAGGATTCTTTTGAATCCCCACTGAAATAACAAAAAACTAAAAATGCAATGTTCCAAAATAGCAATATTGCATACTTAGCAATACAAAATCCATTCATTATCCACGCACTTATTGTGTGCAAAGACTGAAGTGGAAACACCTGCTAGAAGCACTAGAATTGAAGCTGCTTATGAAATTTTGGATTTTGCCTACAGGACCTCAGTGATGAGTGAGTGAATCGAAACCATGTAATAGTGATGAAAAATCACCTTATTTGTAATGGACACTGAGTGAAATTTAGCAAATGAGACAAGACACTTGTTAAAGAGAGTGTGTTTTGTTAAGGTTCTGGCACTTAGCAAGACACGAAGTTATCACTAGATCAGATAAATATTTAATAATTCAATGCTGGCCTCTCATTTCTACTAACAGTCCCAGTAAGCCCAATGTGACTACAAGCAAAGTTTTGCTATTTGGTATAACAGGGTAAATGCTGCTTTAGAAAGGTTTTCAAGCTAATCAAGGTACTCCTTGTGCTCTATGTACCTTTATATGCAGGATTTTGGTTTGCTTGGCAAGTACTTAATTGACAACAGTAGCTAACATGCTAGTTGCAGCAATGAACCTAGATTTATTTGTGGCCTTTTCGACTCTTGATTTAAACACTGATGCCTTTCACAACTAAGATATAATTTTTTAAATCCATATCTCAAAGGTTCAGTTCATGCAACACAGACCAACCACGTTGAAAATCCAGGATGCATAAATAATAGGAACTAAGAAAATTACTCAGTACTATATTTAATACTTGCTTGAATTCTACTGCTTTACTACTGTTTTCTTAAGACCTAGCAAACAATTAGAACAGGAATCTAAACTATACCTAGTTGGCAGTGTAAACTTTACCTCTCTTCAAATTTCTGGCTTGTCTATTTAAGGTATGTTTTTAACCTCTTCAAGAAATTGACCATTTTCCCCCTTTAAACCTACCTGGGCATAATGCCACTTGCAGCTAGATAGCATAGGCTTAACAGTAACCTCCTGCTGGAACTGGGCAGGAAACGTCAGGAGCCAAACACAGGATCTTCAGTGCTGCTACGTACAAAAGTCCTCTGCATCTGTATATGTGTCAGCTGAACACTGCACAGCTAATAGTAGTTGATTGGCAACATAATTGACATCAACTACATTTATGGAAATTAAAGTAAAATCAAGTATAATTAGCCTTGAAATAAATATTAAATGATACTTAAGTCATATACACCTTATAGGGCCCAATCAGTCTTCTTTTAACATCCAACCGATAGCTTCTGGACTGTTCTGCATCACCCATGTTTGTTGCACGCAACCGGAGAATTTCATAAACTCGTCTTGTGTGTTGCTAATGAACAGAAAGGAGAATAAAAACCACATCTGAATAAAGAGATCACTCAACAGAACTCCAAGTGCAGAAATACTGAAATAGTAGAGTAATTCCTTATGTTATTACAAGACAGGGGCAAGAATAAATCTGTCTTATCTAGCGAATAAACATTTTTGTTTTCACTTGAAAGCAATTTTCTTCCATGCACCCAGTGTCTGATCTCTTAAGTGTTGCACCAGCCATAGAGGTGCTTCAAGGACTTGCTGTAAGTGAACAGCAGAAAGCCCAGAAGCCAGAGTCCAAACACACTTCTAAGAACAAGGACTGGAACTAGAGTGATGTGAAGCAATACCAAGCAGTATGCACTTTGCTAATTTTAACAATCCACATATATCTACTGCCCTTCACAAGGCCCCCTGAAAGCTATAAATATGAAAATGAAACAACAATATTTAAACTTTTCTGTTTACTGAGGAAGAAAATTAATTAGTAAATGGAAAAACTGAATGCTTTTGCTATCAGGATCAGAAAGTATGACATCTGTGGAGAAAATTATGCTGCTACTATATTAGTCTTAACTTGCATTTAAGACCAAGTATTTGTTTCTGAACAACACAAAAATAAAGTGATTTGTTTGCTACACTACCACATATTTATATACTGTTAAAAAACCAAATGAAATGTATTTATTCTTGCAGCTTTAAAATACAGAAGGCTGCAGATGTAGTTTCCTTATATAAGCTATACCATTTTCATGAACACATTTGAATATAGCTTCACACTGCCCATCCCTCAATGTTTAAAGCAGCTTTGCTATTTCACTACCATACTCAAAAATGAGTTTAATAACTCAAGATTACCATGAAATTTATTTCTTCAATTTAACTGTTTAGTTCTCCAAGTGTTTAGAGTTGCATTAGTAAGTTGTTTGCCACTTTAGCATTCTGCATTCCCAAAGCAATACTTACTTGCACATTCTTGAAAGAAATCAAAACCATGTAAAATTCTATTACAATAAAATTTGTAGGCAAAAAAGGCATTTCTCTAAAACCATGAGCCATGTATCTCCTGATACACCCTTAACAAGTGTCAAAATAAGCAAGATGAATTGCGTTGTACTAGTGCGATAAGAATATGTCCAACTACAACTGTACTGATTTAATACCTTATTTATTTTCAATTTTTGTTGAGCTTCCGTCACCATTTCTTGACTGAAACCTTGCATTAATTTTACTGGGGAAAAGCAAACCAGATCTTGACAGAGTTTTACAAGAACAAAGTCTCTAAGCTTCACATAGTTCTCAGAAGGATCTTCAGCTAGAAAGAATAAAAAAAGTTTAATCAGCATTATTTGTTTTCTCATCTCTGATATGTTATTACAAAGAACTATGGAAAACAAAAGCAGATGCAGTATCCATCAGTATATAAACAACTGTGCTTAATTGTAAGCACTGTTATCAAAGGTTTCTATGTTTGACCTCAAACAGGTCACATTAAGAGAAACTTCTAATATTTTGTGTATGCAGTGCTGTACATATTGTACGTATGTATTGTGAAACGGACTTGCTTAACTCCATTCAACTCCTTGGGAAAAGACTACCCTATAAACCTTTTTTCTTGTATCTTTCACCTATTCTATATTTGACAGTGGGAGAACTACTAAAAGACAAACAAAATGGAAAATGTGGGAAAAGATTATTGAAAATATCCTATTGTATACAAGTAAACTAGAATAATTTGAGTGCCATGTAGAATATTGCAAACCTTCTCCGGCTTCATTCCACAAAAAAAATGGACCAACGTTTTAGTGCACTTTTACTGTTTTCTACAACCCTACACTTAAGGCATTGAGCCATGAACATGCCATGGGATTTATGCAGTATCAAGTTAAGTCTGCTCATCCTCAATTATAAAAGCTACATAAAGGTTTGTACTATAAAAAGGAAAAATGCATGATGCACATGAGTTCATGTTGCAGGAACTAAGTTATACTTTCTTAGGTTCCCACAAACTGGATTGAAATTATGAGGTGGATTATTTTGTTACGATGATCCAGCGACAACGCATTATGAAAGCAAGTGCTCTATTGGGTTTTAATTACAATGGAGAGTTATTTATAACCAAGATGAGACTACACCTAGAATTGAATGGTAAACATCTGTTTGAACTGCATTTCTTCCTATACTAGACTTGAAACCACAGGACTGATGTCATGCCTGTGGCAATTTTAATGTTAGTTTTGTTATGCACATGGATCCTTTATCTTCCATTTTCACAATCTGTTTTTAGGTATTTGTGCACACACATCTAATATATACACATCATAGATACTTTCAGCCAGCAATATGTGCTCCTAGACTGCAAGTTCTCTATAAACTCTTACTGTCTGTGAAATTTCAGCATGCACAATAATATAAAATATGCTATTTTAGTTAGGTATGTTGTGTCTCCCCTCAAGTTTGAGTTTTGGCTAATAGGGTAAGTTGAACAAGGAATTTGACAAAGCTTGATCTCTTGGCAAACTCAGCTGTGTTTCTCACAATAAAATAGTTAATTAGCTGGTAATCCGTTCACGCTAGGGATTGAATTTTCCTGGTGTGCTGTTCTCTGAGTTAAGAAGCTACACCACATACACTTCTGTAAACCAGGGTACTATTAATCCTGAACTGAGCAGAAACTAAGTTTTCAAAAGGCTTTAAATTCACACAAATGAACATAGCAACCTGTAAAGTTCCTTATTAAAAATGTAACACAAACCTGTTATATCAAGTACTGTAGGAGAAGACATATAGTATCTATGAACTGTTTCAAGCAGCTGAGCACCATGGCCTTCTCCTTGGAATGGCGGCAAGATCAGCATCTGGCTACAGACAAAGGAATGCATTTCCAGTTCAAATGCAAGCATTTGGAAACATAATGCAAAGTCTTAAAAAAAAAAGGTATTTCATTTCAGATTAAGGTATGTGCAATCTTCACGTTAAAATGTGATTTTTAACAGAATCTTAAAACTGTTAAATATTCACAACTTGTTTGAGATTCCCTCCGCTTCAAGAAGGGAACAATGAAAAAAATCAGTGCATAGGTAGCTAATAATGGGGATTTTTTTAAACAAATCAACACTATTATAAACAAGTATTGGGAACTTCAGCAGTTCCCTCTTCTGAAATAAAAGGCAAGGCACGAGTTACACCGCCAATTACCTTACACGTGGCCGGGTTTTGTCTGGGTACACATAGTAATTATAGACTGTCATGTAGCCTACGGTCGCAAAGAGCGTAGCTCCATCCTTATTATACTTCTCAAATCTGCAGATAAAACAGAAAGCCAAGCAGGTCAATTACAGTTGCGCTCCCATGCAGTGTCCATTTTCTTTTCCATTCTCCAACTGAATTTTCAGTGTCAGCAAGCTACTCTGTGAGGGCCCAATGGGTACACCTGCTATGTTCTGAATGTGCAATTCACTTAATTGGTGCGCAGCAACTTGGATAAATCAGACCTCTTTACAGCACTTCAGTGCACTTGCCTATTATAAAGATGAATAGGTGGCAAGTAAAAGAAAACACAGGCAAAGCTCATTTTACTGTTTAAGCCTACATTCAGGGCTCTAACGGACAACAGCATTTAATTCAGCTCTATTCTCAAGCTTTCCCAAAGCATAATGGAGGAAAACTCAAGCCTCATAAACAATGTTTTTTCTTTCCTGGGAAAAATATCATTATACTGCTCCAATAATTGGCCAGCCACAATTAAAATGCAGGCTTTGTGGAGGTAATAAGGTCCACGGTTGCTTTAGAACTGTACTTACACTAGAAAGTAGTTCCATCTTTCATCATCTACATCAATAAAGCTAGCAGTTTCAATAAACCACATCAAGAACGTCTGAAGCCTTTCATGATATTCTCGAAAGCCTGGACATGTCATGTCAGCCTAGGGAAAAAGCCAGGAGAAGTCAGGTGAAACCTATCACAGATGCACGAGGAAAATCTATGCAAAACCTAATTAAATTCTCTAATATAAAAAAAGCATGTTAATGATTAACAAACAGATAAAATTATAGTATTTATAAACTAGAGTCACTACAGAAGGTGCATCTCTGCAAAATAAAATTGAATTTGTTAGCTCAAAAGCAGAAGTTTAACTTAATTTTTCATACCTTGTATATCTGATACGTTATATCTTCACCAGCTTCCTCATTATGGATAGAATATGTGTGTAACAGCATTCCAAAGGGCTTGAAGTTGACCTCCTTCTCCAGCAGAGACACAAAGTCATCTGTGTTTGTGCAAAAACCAGGCGGAATGATTTCTCTAATTTTACTTTCCACATCATCTGCCTAGAGATTACAAAAAGGGGAAGGATCAGTGGAAAATTAGAAGAAGACAGCATTGATGTCACTGTGTTTAAGAATGTCTTGTGTTTAAGAAATGAATATATGAGACACACTATATCTACCAGTAATTAAAAAAACAAAAAGGAAAGAGAAAAAAGAAAAAGCAGGCGTTCTTGTTCATTAGTGATCTTCCAGCAAGTAAAGGAGCTACACTCATGAGATCAAAAATGTCACAATCCAGCCTTTTTAAGCATCAAAAAGCTCTTAGTTACAGCCTAAGTTCATGAACATTTTTATGCTTAGAGATTGTCATATTTGTTTGAGCTTGACTGAGAGTGTTGGTAGCTATGCTGTAAGCGCAGCATGTTCAAAAGTCAAGTCTTTCTAGACAGCAATTCCCCAAGACTATGCTATGCCACACAGACTTGCAGAACTCAGGTTCCCAAACAAGCAGCTTACAAGAGGTATTAGGTGATGCAGAACTAAGCAGAGAAAAAGGGACAAAGACCTAAAACGGTAGCTCCCAAATAGGGAAGTGACAGCAAGCACACTCTGGCACTCTTATGGCCCCCTGCTTGAAATGCCTGTCTATAGAATCAGCTGCAAAACAGTACAAACTCAGACAACCACATCCTGCATTCTAATAAAAGAAAGTTTTGAAAACAAAGTTTGACATAAAATAGTACAACTTATGAATACTGTCAGCAAATCTGACCTGTGGTCTAACATACTGTGGAAGACAAAATATTCTGACACCAAAATTTAATTCAGAGATTACTCTTTTCAGATAGCCAAAGTTAGAGACTATCAGCTGAGCAGACTTCATAATCCTTTTCAGACCCCCAAAAGACCACTTGATTGAATACATTTACTACTTCTTTTTAACCATGAATATTTGATGAAGCTTCACAATAACGTATTACTGCTTCTCACCAGGCAATAAAACTTAATGAATTGGTCTCAACTTAACAAAACCATACTCCTCAATACAACCCCTAAAAGCCTGACATTACATTCAACAAAATGAGCTTACATTCAATTCAAACTTTCCTCTGGACAATGAATCCAGGTTTTTACTTAATGGAGTTTGCCGTGAGTTCAGCTGTAATGTTTGTATTGTATCTATTTCCACAAGGGCGGACACAAGAACACTTTGTGTTAACTTACTAAGCAGCTCTTTCACACCGTTTACATGCATGATGGGTATTAGTTCAAAACCAAGACTCTTGCTACTTAGCATTCAAAACAGGGAAATTAAGATGCTTAGAACAAAATACACTACAAAAGGCTAATACAACATGCTACTAATTCCTGTCCTTTCAACCATGGGCCCTTAAGCAGAAGCAATGCACCTGCAAATGAATAGCACTTTATCATTCAGTTACATTTTTAGTGTAGAGAAAGATAGACTTAGTTCAGCACAAACAAGTTTTATTCTTAATGGTTTGGTACTACCAACATTTATATTTATATTAGGAGAGAGAGCTATTAAGCAGTTAAAATAGAACTCTACAGTACCTGGTGTAAGAACTCAGTAAAAATGTGTACAATCTTTACATTCATTTCATTCTCAAAACAAAGATAATTTGTTGGTGCCTTCAGTAGTCTTCAAAAACCAATATTAGCTAAAATACATTTTCTTTACATTTGCTGATTTAAGGGGGATTGCACAAAACCAGCCACTTCTGAATCAATGAATTACATTAAAAAACATTTATATGGAACACAATTTAGAAACACCTTTTTTAAACATTGTGCAAATGCATTGTTTACACCAGTCTTACGTCTGCACTACTGACAGAGCTGTAAGAAATCACAACTATGAATCTGTAGCAATTTGCATTTTCTCTCGCTGAATAAGCATGCAAAAATAATCTAGAATTAAAACAGTATTTCCAAGCAACAGTACAATAACTCAGATGACATATGGACAACATCTAAAAAGGGTGAATATACAGTAAGAAGTGTTATGTATATAATGTTTAAGTACTCTTGCTTTCCCTCACACTTTTAAGTTTCTTCACTAGAGGTAAGAAGGAAGCCAAAGTGTGCCTTGCACAAGTGTAAGGTAGCATATCCATCACTGGCTGCCACCAGGGAAGTCTTGTTTTCAATACAGCAGAAAGCTGTTAAAATACAGCATATTAAAATATGCCAGAGGCTTAGCAAATAAAGCACTAGATGATACTTCTTGATTCCATACGACTACAACATATTTTCACCTATTGCCTCCTAAAAATTCTCTCCCCTTGGAATGGGGTCTGACACAAGAAAATAGAGTCTTCAATTACTTTTAGGGTTAACAGGATCTCTCCTTTTTACAGAGCAAATCCCAGAATCCTCAGTTTGAGCAGTGGCAGAAGTTTAAGCCATGCAATTTTCAGTTAATAAGACATGAAATACTGGAATCTCAATAGATCAACCACATAAAAATAATTTATTTCATTAAAACCTGTATTTTTAAATGGAAACATTAGTTACTTAGTAGGCCCTTTTCAAACACTTCTCTCTGAGGAGCCCATAATCCAAGGAGCTACCAATATGTGCTTACTGCCTTTCCTTGTGCATTTCTTTGATATTGGTGAAAAATTAAGGTTTTTTTTTTATCAGAGCAAAACACTCATATCTTAGAAACTGGAATGGATGCACACAAATTTCTCTTCAGAAACACAATCCTTGTGACTACTACAGCAATGTTTAACATAGACATAGCAACTTACAATGAAGCATGCAAAAACCTGAATTAAGCCAGCCAAGAGTTGTTAAGCTTATGATTTATGGAAATACTGCCTGTAATAAAAGAAAGTTTTGAAAACAAAGTATTACCTTCACAATCAGAATCGTGTAAGGTGGTGACAGGAAATTTGGAATGGGCTTGTAACTACACTTGTTTTGTAGTAGGACTGTTTAAGTTGGTAATGTCTCTTTGTACATCACATTTGACTCTGGGCAATTTAAATTTAGAAATTATAATTGTACTAATAGGCAGCTATGACATTTGCATACCATGTAGATGCTGTTTCAAAGTGACTTAATTTAAAATAACAACAGAAGCATATTTGAGAATTGAATTTCTCTAAAAATTGTATGCACGTACTTCAGAGGGGAGAAATGGTGTGATCTGCAGTATTACGTTACAAAAGCACCAAATATTGAAACAATGCTTTTTAATTAACTTTTGTATAAAGCAAATGCATACACTAGACACAAAGCGAGATACAGAGTTTAGTGAAGAACTTTACCCATATCCCATCATAAAATGCAGAAAAAAGGAAGATACTGGAACAGCTGCAAATCTCAAAGCAGCAAGCAATTCAGAGGTCATTGCTATTAATATTTACACTAGAAGAAAGCAGTTTCTCTTCCGTTATTTGGAAGAATTAATGCCATTCAAGGGATAAATTTTGTCTACTTTCACTAAATGAAGTGCCAGCTTCTGTTCAAAACATGATCATACTTTGCTGAGGCTTCCCCAATAATTTAATTTCCTTAAAGATGAATCTAAACCATTTTAAGATGCATAAATATGACTAGACTTCTGCCTTTTGACATACCCAGATTGTATCTTGAATGTTGAAAAAGATCTTGGAGAAAAAAATATTGTGGTATTGGGATGAATATTTCTGTCAGTCCCTATAGCAATAATGAAATCAAACTCAGTATTACAGAATAAAACCACCTGCTGCTGAATGAGCTTGTATGGGTATTTGGGTACAAAATCCTCAGCTGTGAATAACTTTGTGGAGCATTAATACCAACTTGCTTGGAACCAGTTATGGTAAAGGCAGAAACTGTTGTCCTTTCCTAAACACCATTTATTCACAGCACAGGATTATCTGTCATGTGTGGCATATAGTCTGCATCTCAGTATAATTATCAACAGGAGGAGAGATCAGCAAATAGTTAACTTAGAAACATAAATGTTAATATGCATTCAAATCAACATTCTGCTCTAATGACAGTTTATGTTTTAACCTCTGCAACTGTGTTATCTTAGGGTGGATAAACTGATGGCAAATACAAATGCAGAAGATTGACTACAGCCATGTATTTTTTCCTACATATGTTTAGATATAGCAATATAAGGAGCTTATTTGACTGTACAGTACTAGTAACACTAAGGGAAGCACAGGGTAAGCAACCACATTCTTCCCCTTCAGTCAAGGCATGTAAATGCTCTGGAAAGCAAACACAAGTGCTGCTCAAAAAGACCTTTTTTGTCCCCATCTCAATCCTTAAAGGAACTGGAGGAATAATTCAGTACAGGAAACAAACCTTGAAAAAAGCAACCAATTTGATCCATCAAAAATTGCAGTGAGCATAGGGCAAGACAGACCTTGTTTAGACCTCTAGAGAAGTAAACTGGGTTTGCCATTTGTAGAAAATAGATGAAGTAAAAAGGTGCTATGGTGCAGATTCCTGTTTTATCTTGAAATTCTATCACTGAAAGATTGGACAATTTGATTTGAATATGTTTACTATATGGCCAACAGCCTTTCCTTTTTTTCCTTATTTCCAAAAAATCTTTAAGATGGAAGAGCATGAGCTTTCACTCCTAAGACATGTTGTTCTAGCCACCGAAGTATTTCAGACATGTCCAGGAACTTAGCCTGTTGAATTGAGTATATTCTAATACACTTTCAAAACAAGGAAGGGCAAATCTTTAAAATCATTTTAATGAAGTCATTCCAACGTATTTCTCCTTTTACAGTAAGTCTTTCCTTGCAATTATTTAAATAAACTCCAAAGAATTTGAAAGTAGTAACTTAAATGCAGTCTGAAGTCATATTTGGAGAACATATAGACAGTAGGAGAGGGGAAAAAAAAAGCTATTCTACAAGTATTTTATAAGCTCAGAAAATTTGCATGAAAAAGAAGAAACAACCAAACAAAAACCCTGCAGGTAATTGTATTATCACATTCCTTTAAGAAAGATGTAAAGCATTGTGGTGGTTTCACCCGGAAACAGGATTTCTGGGATGCTGTGGGATGCTGTGGCTAGGGCCAATGAGTTTTTAGATTTTAATATTGTCACCTGGCCCAGCCACTGGGCATTCGATTCACCTCTGAGAACACAGCCTAAAAGCAGGGCTGTCCTCCTGGCACTTCCTCTTGGGACATCGGAGGGACAGAGAACAGAGCTCTCCCCTGTCCGGCATTGCTGCTGGACGAGGGAGGGAGGGGCAGCCACGCGGTAGGCCTGCCCCCCTCCCACCCCCCAAGGGCCGCCTGGAGGAGCTTTTAACCCTTTTTGGACAGTGAAAACTTTACAGAACATTAACCCTTCCTAGACGAGAGATAAGAGTGAAGGTGAAGAAGGAAATGGCTGAGTGAATAAACGTTCTGGACCAGAGAGAGAGAGAGAGAGAGAGAGAGATGTTGGAAGAATGGAGACGATGGAGTGGAATTTTATGCTGGACTCTTTTGTGTAGCCATTGACAGAGTCATGTTTCTGTGTGACAGAGAGACTGCATCCAGGGGGGCGCAATGCCCCGGAACCAAGAGGGTTCAGTGGTGGTGCCCCTCGGACCCAGGGGGTGAAATATGGGGGGGACAGGTGTCCCAAAGTTGAGACTGCACTCTCTTTGGAATGGGACAAAGCATCCTTAAAAAAGACAACCCTGGAAGCAGCCCTGATGCATTCAGGTGGTGAGAGCACCTGGAAAAATGGAAAAGGCCACCATGACACATGGAAGGACTCCCTCTCCTCTTGAGGAACTGAGAATTGATTATTCTAAAGGGTGGTGCTGGACCCAGAATTGGTGATTTTGGAAGATTTACTGTAGTGGGAATTTAGAGGGGAGGAGGAGGAGAGTGTTTTTGTAAGGTTTTCATTTTCCTTGTTTTTCTTTTCTTTTGTGTGTAGTTTAGTTATTGTTTTGTAGTTTAGTTAATAAACTTTTTTTTCTTTTTTAAGCAAGAGCCTGCTTTTTTCTTATTCCTGGTCAAAAATCTCACAGCAGACGCAGTGTATTTTCATGGGGCATTGGCATGGTGCCAGTGTCAAACCATGACAAGCATACATGATACCCATACAGAAGTTTATAATCTCTTTACTGCCCTACCTGTTCTCCATGTTTAGAGACACAGTCAAACACACTATCTCATGAAGTCCTTACAAAACCTCCTTTTCCTTCTCACTGATTCCCTCCATCATTAGCCCCCCACCAATACTAGTCCTCCTCCTGGTCACAGTTGATTGTGTCAGGGAATGGGAAATGAAGTTCAAAGCTTTTTATTAGCTTAGCAAACAGAAGCTTTGTTTCCTTCCTTTTAATTTAATCCATGACTAGGTGGCCAATTACTAAACCTAGAACTGAAGTAAACCTTCTCAGTGTTATGTTAAAGATAGAAGCAGACCTGCACTTACCTCCACGCAGTCAAACTTTTCATTTACTCTCGATGCGTATTCAATGCGGAAGAGTGTAGACAGGTTTCCAGCAATGTAATACAAGAGGATCTTGAGGCCCTTGTAGCCAAAAGCAACTTCACTGAGAAAGGAGAAAATACCAACCAGAACTCGATACAAAACAAAACATTCACATCACAGTGGCTTCATTTCATGACATTCACATGAACCTTCCCAGTAAGGTAACCTTCCTAACAGGAAAAGGGAATCGAACTGGATGTGTGCTACAGGACAGAGATAATGCCTTACACTTCTGTTATTTCCCTCCTCTAGTGGAAATATTCTGAGCTCAGTAAGGCAGTGCCTGTGTCCTTACTGTGACAGCTCAGGAGAAAATAACTGAAACAGCTCACACTGTATTTATGCTTTTTCAACAGCTTTAACTCATTAACAGTTATTTACATGAATTGATTGCTAACATTTATTAAAGATTACTTTGCAGTGTAGTATAATGTGTTGGAGTAAACTACTTCAACCTATAATGTACAAAGCACAGATAACCAGGTGTAGCAATTTGTGCAGTTTTTAATTGATGGTTTCTGTTTAGTTGTCCAATCTAACCAGAACTTAGTATATGCAAAAAGAAGTATAGAATAAAAGCCTTTTTTACAGCTTGAAAATATGAGCTGCCTGAACACAAACTCTGTACTCTTAAGAAGGATAGAGAATTTATTTTCTGAAAAAAATGTGCAGAAAATGGTAATGTTCACAAAGAAACAGGCCATTTTTTAAAATTAAAGCATAGCTAAAACTTTTTTGTACTGGGATTTTTCTTTTATGGTAGTACATTCATAATTTAAAATTTGAAATGTATGTGCCAGAAGAAGAATTTGCTTGTTAGCTAAACTAACTGATTGGAGAGTTCTCTGATTAATAAAATTATATTATTGTCAATGATAGCTGCAGTAGACATCTATTAGTGTAACTAATTTACTACATTTAATATAGGTCGTTCATTCTAACTGGAGTACTTAGAATGCTTTCAAAAGGAAATTGAAATTAAGAAACACAACTACTTAAAGAAGTCCACAGAAACATGTAGGTGGATTCTCCTTAAGTTTGTTTGGGCTTTTTGTTGGTTTGGTTTTTGGTGGTGTTTGTTTTTCTTCTAGTCTATGGCCAGACTGTGGAATAAAAATACTCTACTGAAAATAATAAATGACACTTCAGCACTAATTAATCCAGCATACTCAAAATAAAAGAAATAATACTTTTCTACCTACACTTCAGAAAATACTTTGATACCAGCATTCTTCTGGAGAAAGCAGCTGCTCATGGCCTGAACAGGTGTACCCCTCACTGTCTGCATGGCCAGGCCCAGGGAGTGGTGGGGAATGGAGTGAAATGCATCAGACAGCTGTTCCCCTGTGGTGCTCCCAGGGCTCAGTGTTGGGACAGCCCATTTAATGCCTTTATCAGTGATCTGAATGCTCCCTAAGTCAGACTGCAGTCAGCACTAGGCTGGACAGGAGTGCCGATCTGCTGGACTTGGGTCACAACAAGTGACAGACTTGGGGAAGAGCAGCTGGAAAAGGTGCTGGCTGACAATGGACTGGACATGAGTGAGTCAGTGTGTGTGCCCAGATGGCCACGAAGGCCAGTGGCACCCTGGCCTGTATCAGCAAAGGCAGCAGCAGCACCAGGCCAGCACTTCTTATCTTGCAATCAGTATAAGCAAAAAATTTTTGGCTTTTAATGATTTGGAAACAAATTTGCCCTTTGGGACCTATTAGTTTAAATCTAGACACTTTAACTTACTCATCTCCAAACACTTGGTGGCTGTACTCTGGATTAAACGTTGTGTTCTCATCCTCCAAATCCTCAGGAAAGCGAACTGAGAAAATAAAAAGAACAGAGCATGACCAAGTCAGCACCTTTCATTTGTTTATCCACAGAAGCCCTTTCTGTGCATCTTTCCACTAGAGTCAGACAACTCTAGTTAAGAAACTGTGAGAATGGCATACAAATGAAATCAAGGCATCCCGTACAATTTAGGTGCATGTTACTTGATCTACAAGTATCAAATCAGTAACCAGACTAGAACTGAGAAACTGACACAGATGTATACATGTATATAATTCATAGGAAGACACTGGAATACTTCAGTATCACGTGTAAAATATTAAAAAGTGGCATTACCTAGCTTCAGCTGAATTGCCTCATTTGTATTACACTTGTATTCAGCCAGCTTCTTCTCTGTAGCAGTAAGTCCTGAAAAAAAAAAGTTAAAGAGGATAAAGAGATCTATCTCTTCTGGAACTAGAAAACACACAAGCATCTCTTTTTAGTTTCTGCGAATTAAAGTCATTACTATAAAAACATTAGGTATTCTAAGTTACTACAAATTTTCACATGTGTTATTACAACATGTTATACTGAATAAGAATTCAGTATAACATAAGTAACACGTGTCAGGACATTTCATGTGTTTGCATTAAGTCATTTTCATAAACTGCTGTTAATGAAGTACAGTGGCACGTACACCACTAGCAATTAGCCAGTACTACTCATCCAGAACGGATGTAGAAGAAAAATGCAAATAAACTGTATTTCATCCGATTTCCAAAGCCTAATCTAGGCCAGAAGACACGTTTCACCTCAAGTATGCTCCAAGGCTCCACAAACATAGCCCCCTTTCATTTCAGAATTACCATAAGAAAGTTCTTCTACACCTTACTTCCGGCAGCAAACTTTAAGTAAGAACGCTTTCGGGTTTTTAACTCGCTGCCCACCGCCAGCTGCCCACCGTGCGCGGCCACTGGTTTAACACTACGGACCGTGGGGCCATAAGCCGGAGACACGCAGGAGCGGGGCCACGGGAGCCGGGCGGCAGAGGCAACCGGGCTTCCCTCCCTCACAGCCTACTGCCCGTCCCCCCGCGCTCCGTCTTCACCCGCATCCGCCGGCCTCGAGCTCGCGCTCCCCTGCCCCGCGCCCCGGTCACGGCGCTGCCCCCGGGCCCCGCTGCCCTCCCGGCGAGGCTGCCACAGCTCCCGAGAGCCGGGCCGGGACTCACCCGCCATGTCCGAGCCCCGCGCGCAGCGAATCAACCCGCGCGCCCGCCCGGCGGAAATGAGCGCGCTCGCACACGCTTCCGCTTCCGCCCGCCCAAACCCCGCGGGGAGCCAATGGCTGCCCCGTGCGGCGCGCGCAGCCTGCGCGCATGCCCGGCGCTGCCTCGAGCCTCGCGCTGGCTCGCGTGACCGGCCCCGCCCCGTCCCCCCAGAGAACGCGGGGCGGCCGGCGCGCGTGCGCAGTGGTGCTCGCGCCTCTCACATGCGGAGGCTTCGCGCGGGCCGCTGTCGTCGGCCGTGTCCGCAGGGAGCGCTCCCCGGGCGCGGCAGCCGCCTTGCGAGGGGCCGCCTCCGCTCCTTCTTCACGCACAGACCTCCTTGCTCATTGCTGCAGTTCCGCTTTGGCCGAGCAAACAACCGGAGCTTTGTCATTAGTAAAAAAATAAAACGCTCAAAGCTGAACCGCTTGTTGCAGCTACTGCGGGAAGGAGCGTGGGGATTTCTACTGCTTTCTTTTAAAGGCCTGGCTTTTGATGCATTTTGATACTTAATGTGCTGGTTTGGCCTGGGGTAGAATTACTTTTCACAGTGGCTTGTGTGGGGATAGTGAGTTCGATCTTAGAGGGTCCCTTCCAACTCAGTTTATTCTGTGATTTGTGCTGAACACAGCGTGGATAACACAAACATATTTTTGTTATTGTTGAGCAGGGCTTTCATAGAGCCAAGGCATTTACTGCTTTTTGTACTGCCATGCTGGTAAGGATATTGGGGCTGAATGAAAGTTGGGAAGAGATAGAGCTGGGACAGGTGTCCCCAAGTGACAGAGGGGTATTTTTAACCAGACGGAATCATTCACAGTATATAAGGTGAGGAGAAGAAGGAGGAAAGGAGGGGATGTTTGGGGTGATGATGTTTGTCTTCTCAGGTAACTACTACATCTGCTCTCCTGCAGATGGCTGATCACCTTCCAGCCCATGGGAAGCAGTGAATTAATTCCTTTTTTTGCTTTGCTTCTATGCGTAGCTTTTGCTTCTCCTATTAAACTGTGTCTCAACCCACGAGTCTTCTACTTTTTACCCTTCCAATTCTCTCACCAGTCCTGCTGGTGGGGGAACAGAGTGACTGTGTGGGTCTTGGCTGCCGGCTAGGGTTAATCCATGACACTGCAGCTAGCATGTATATATATGGATTTATTGAACAAGATGCTTGGGTGGTCAGATACTTATCAGATAGGCAGATTTCTAGCAAAACTGTTCCTGCTGTCAGCTGGGACATAGGTATATATGTTGTATATGAACACTCAGTTCTATGCAGGAAGTTTTTGTTGACACGTAACTAAAAAAAAGTTGTTTACCAGAGAAAAGTTGTTTTAAACTTAAGTGAGTCGTTTCATGACCACCATTATAAGCTACCAGTTCAGTATTGTATTTTAATATCTCACTGTATTATTTGAGGACTACCAGAATCTGCCCTTTTTGTGTTTTCCAGTGGCATCTAATAAAAGACACTTTGTTGGGCCCTTGAAATAGCACAGCAAGACAAAATACGCAGTATTATTTAAGTCAGGTTTTATAAGCACTGTGATTCAACTGCTGGAATAAAGTATAAACTTTCCCCTTCTTAAGGCTTTGGCCTGCATGCCTTTCATTTTGAAGTAGAAAGCATATATGTGCTCTGCTGACAAAGGATTATAACACCTTGTCAAAAGTTACTGAATTCCAGCCACATTTTGGGTCTCTGGTTCTATGTTTGAAATACGGAGCTACAACCGATTTGCAGTCAAGCTGCCAGAACCTCAGTCTATGAACAGTTTCGGCACTTGAAACAACAGGTACACTCACCTCGGCTGAGCCTCGGGGGCACGGCTGCATCTGTTACGCCACAAATGAGCCCGAGCAGCATTTAAAGCGGCTCGGTTTTGCACTGCGGAGGTGCCACCAGCAGCCCCCGCCAAGGACCCACACGGGCTGCCGCTGCCCGGGCACCCGGCGGGGCGGGGCAGGGCGGGGCAGGGCAGGGCGCTCGCCCACAGCGCTGCGCTGAGGCGGCGGCGGCTGCTGCGGCGGCGCGGCGGGCGGCGGGCTGGCTCCTCCTCCTCGGCGGGCGCAGCATGGCGGTCAAGGTGACTCTCCCGCTCCGCCGCTGGTGGCAGGAGGAGCCGGGCGGATCCCGCGCGGGGCCGGGGGCTGGCGGGCGGCGGGGGGAGGTGGCCGCTGCTGAGGGATTCCCGCGGGGCCGGGGAACCGCGCCGCGGGGGGTGGCGATGGCGGGGCGGCCCCCGGGACAGCGGCAGCGCAGCCCGCGCTGCCCCCGCCCGCCGAAGTGTCCCGGGGGGCGCAGGCCGGGGTGCCCGGGGCGGCGGTGGCGCTCGTCCTGTGGGGCCGGGGAGCCGCGCCGCTCGCAGCCAGCCCGGCGCTGGGAGCTGTCACCGGCGCGGAGCCCTGTGCCGTCCCGCGGCAGCGCGGTCATGGCTGAGCCTGGGCCTGTGGGTCTGACAGGGACCCCGGGTTGCCGCCTGTGGCCGGTGCGGCGGCTTTATCTGCGCTCTGACAGCAGCCCGGCTAAGCGAAGCATTAATTTGCTTGTGTTTACAGGTGCATTCAACTAAAAGAGCGGATCCTGCTGAGCTACGAAATATTTTTTTGCAGGTAAAAAGATCTAATGTTTAAGTGTCAGACTTCTGTATTTTGCCCTTTCAGCAGTTTGCTGCGGCATCAAACTCGTGTCGTGCTGGTGGGACATTTAGAAGTTCACTTTGCGGGCTTAGTGTATTGACGGGGGTGCCAGGCATTGAGGAGAAACTGCTGCTGGGACAAAGTGTGATACCATTTCCAAATTATAATGTTAAATAAGTTCCTGAACTATTTTCTATTTTTCTAAAAAGCAAATAATTATAACGAAGTACTGGGGTTTTTTTTAAGTACACCTTTGCAGAATCCAAAAACTTCGTCTTCCATGACTGTATGCTTTGTCCTTGGGGTTTATATGTGTTTGTACAGATGGTTGGACCACTGGTAATGTTTTAAGAACTTAGAATTGATTTCTCAAGATTTATATATTTTGTAATATTATCCCTTACCTTAGAATTAGCGTATAAAAATAATAGTATGAAGGTTTATCCACTCCCTTAGTTTCAGTAAAGCATGATCAGAAAGGAATATCCAGTCAATCCTAAAACTTTACTGATAAGGTTTGAATCAGTCATATAGTATAATAAAAAGAACAAGAACTGTATTTTAGGTCCATATTATGCCCACCAATATTTAAAAAGTACTAAAATATGTTTTCCCCCTTACACAGTATATTCATGTAGCTTTTCTCTATTTAAAAATTAGGAGTATAAAATAGAGCTAATACTGTAAATAATAAAGTCTATTATTTAACTGTTTATATGTATCTTCTGGTTCTACTATACCATCTAGCAATTTCCATATATGATAAGTAGAGAGAGCTTTTTGCCTGAGAGAGAGGAGTTATATCCCAGCCATAATTTTGGTGGCCTTTTCTTTTGCATACTGGATTACACTGTGACATTGCTGGAGTGCAAACACTTAGAATGCTGGCATCAAACTGTGGAAGCTCAACATTTAGTTTCTAGTAAAAGATACTCCAACACAGGTTCATTTTTGACTGACATGGCATTCAGCTTTTGTAGATAAAGATTACTCTAGAGTATGTTAATAAAAATTAGCAATATAAAAAAATATATATATCTTTTAAAATATATACTAATACAGTATAAAAATGTGATTCAGAACATCTTTTTCCAATGTTTTGCAAAATACTTTTGCACATTTGAATGAAGAAAAGTGAAATGAGGTGTTAAAACATTATTCAGTTCTAAATGTGAACTCTTTATGATTCTTGACATCCAGTCAGTAGAAGTTCTTGCTCCTGGAAATAAGCATTTGAAGTTCTGGATAGTGGTCATACAGACAACAGGAGAGAGGAAGAACGTTGTACCACTGGCTGTTGAAATTTTCTTCCTGGCAGTACATGTTTTACTGACCCAAAAAGCAGACAGTATGTTTAAAAAAATAGCTTTTTGCTCTTCCCCATGTCTGTCTTGTTTTCTTCAAAGAAACATGCAAATGAAGTTGTGGATTGGTTGATACTCTGAGGAATGAAAAATACGAAGCACTCCTCTCTCTATTTGAGTATCTGAGACTTTGCAGTAAAAAAAAAGCTTAGAAAAAAGAGTTTGTATCTCTTCTGCATTCTGTTGAGTTTGAAATTGTGGGATTCTTTGATGCTTAGAAATCAAACTTAGTTGCAGGCTTTAAAGTAAAAGAGAATAATTCTTTTCAAGACTAAGTTGTGGAAAGTCTTGTTGTGAAATATTGCAAGTGTTTAGGGGTCAGATATGTTGTACTCCTTGCTGAGAGTGCTGGGCTCTTCCGTGAACTTCAGCTAAAGGTCGTGCATTCCTTCCTAAATTTGGCTTCCCTTGGAAATGGTTAGAAGGGAGGATGTGAGCTCTCAGCCTCGTCATCATCCACCTTAATCATGGAGAGTCTGCTTAAATTTCCTTCTGTTCATGCACGTCTTCTAATGTGGTACGTGCCCTCTGCCATGCAGTTTACCTTGTACCTTTCTCTTCAGAATTTCTGAAGTGTGCTATCTGCTTCTTCTAACTGTTTTAAGCTATTAAAAGATAAAGGTTGATTTGCATTTAAAAGATTTGTTACTTCTCTTAACCTGTAACTATGAAATGCAGGCATTGAAATTTCATGTCTGTGCACCATCAAATAAGTAACCTCTTAGGTGTTTGCTAGCCACAGACTTCAGTAACAACCATAAAAGAAGAAATTTGCTAACAAATTATCACAGAAGGATAAAAGAGTTGGGTGAAAAAACAGCTACCAGATTTCTTAGCGAACCTTCTTTATTTTTCTTAGACAAGACACAGTCAGCCTTTGGAAAATACTGTTGAATTTTTTCCTGCCTGTTGAATTCAAGTGTAACCTGTTCAAGCAAGGTGGAGAAGGGAACAAAAAGAGTTTTCCAAAGCATTGTTTCTGAAAGTGTGGTGATACATAGCACCAGCTTGTAAACTAGAGTAGGGGGTTTGTATGTTTGTCTTATGTGAGGATGTTTTAAAAAAAAGTCTCAAGGAAATCTATCAAATGCTTACCTGAGGCAATCTACAAATGTATACTAAGAAGTTTGTGTTACAAAGTAACAGAGTTCAAGACTGAGAAGAACAAAGATTTAATTGATGTGTTATGTTTTATCCTCAAATTAAGCTATAATTTAAAATTGCCTATTTTGGGCTAAAAATTCTTGATTTAAGTTACATGGTGCAAACATAGGACTAATGTATTTCCATGCTTAGTTACTTTGTCAGGCCTTAATTTATTGACTTTCTGCCAAACTCTTCCAAAATGCCATGACCTTCTCATATGGAGTTCAATGTATCTGTTAGTTAATTATTTTTGTCTCAATATTTTTTAACAAAATTTCCCTCAAACAGTTTTTATTGTGGAAGGTATTATTATAAATTATTATTTATGATAAACTCAGAGAAATTGGTGTCTGGAGAAAAAAAGATGGTGTTTAGATTGTGACTGACTGTGATATGCTCTCTGCTGTCAGCTGACTTTGGTGATTCTTGAAGATATGCTCCATACTCTGCATGTCTGATGGGCCTTCAAACATAACTTTTTCTTTGGATTTCATGTCTTGCAGCAGAATTGTGCTTCATAAGGTGTTTTTCAGTCACTTGTGTGTATGGCTGAGAAGAGAACCTTTCAGAGTTGATTCAGCTTGATTCAGAGTTTCCTTGTGCTGTCATATTGGCAGCAGTGCTCAATTAGGGGATTCCTGTCCACTGCTTTGTGTTCCTGTTTTAGTGGAAATACTCTATTTTAATTCTCCATAGATTCAGTAATGTGGTTTACAGTGCTGTCTTGCAAACAGCTATCATCACAGCTGTAGGGTGGAAGAGTAAAAGGTGATGAGGTGATGTGAGGGGATGATATTGTGGAAGAGATGCACAAAATGCTGAAGCAATCACTGACTGTGTGTGTGAATATTTCCTTAAAAACATTACTTTCAGGATAAAAATTAATCTGAACATTTATTTCTCACAAAAAGAGAAAATGAATAATTTATGTTTTCCAAAATAATTATAGTAAAGATGAGGGACAATTATTCAGAAGATATCTGCTACTAGCAATTGAAAGAAAATTTATGTGCTGTGTTTTCATTGTAGCTGCAAATGGAATGATATACCGTGGTTGTAATTTTTATAGGTTTTCGCAATTACTTGACGGTTTCTGAAATATGTATTTTTCTTTTAATTAGAAAATACTGGTTCACCCATAATAAGCATCTAAATGGATTAATTTTTGTTTGTGTGGCTTTGGTTTTTTATTTTTACTCTAGTATGCAAGCGTTGAGAAGGATGGGGAGCATTACATGACCCCAGAGGATTTTGTGCAGAAATACCTAGGACTTCATACAGATCCACATCACAATCCCAAAACAGTGCAGCTGTTGGCTGGAGTGGCAGATCAAACTAAAGATGGGTGAGAATTTGCTTTCCATTTGAAACTTGCATTGTTAAATGTGTGAGTGCATGAGTTTGATCACTTCATCTTCTAAAATACATTATTGATTTTATTACACTTTATACTTATTTAAATGAGAAGTTTTTTTTCCCAAGTATAATAGACTACAAAATTGTGAAAACTGAGAAGAAATTACAGTGTTTAACATGGATTTTTTAAAGCTGAGATTTATTTTGATATTTTGTTAAATTCTACAAAAGCTGAGGAAGTTGAACAACAGGTAAGGCAAGTGTAGTACGGTTGCGTTAGAAAAGTTATTTTCTGTATGTCCATGTCCATCATCAGGTACTGTGTAGAGTCTTCAGTACCTGTAATTAAACACAAAAATATGGAAGAGCTTTCTTATTTCTGTAGTGTGCAATTCAAATCCAACCACTGAAGTCTTTTTTAAAAGGCTGACTATTAGAAAAGAGACACTAATGACTTGAGGAAGGAAGAAGTTGTTTGCCAAATGAAGATCACGTCACACCACATTTTCCAACTCTGCCTACAGATGCTCCTGCTTGCTTTTAGACAGTTCCCAGAAACCACTGTAGAAAATAACCTGCTCTGCTGAGGTAGTGCCCTCTAACTCATTTGTCTTCCAAGGAGCCTTTTCTTTTGCTGTATATAACTGAGCTTCTGGTTTTGGCCTTGGATTGTAGTAGGAGGCCCAGACATTGTTAACTTAAAGTGGGAAGGTTCAGATGGATCAGAGAAGAGGTCAGGAATTCAGAAGTGAATGGTTATTTTGTTGAGAAGAAAATGCTATTAAAATAATAGACAATGCATTTGTAAATATGTAAATATAGCTTATTTTAAATTGAAAGCTCCTTCACTTCCTTGGTTACTTAAATTTTGTTTTCAGGCATTCTGCTATAGGACATTTTATTAGTTTGCTTAGTATCCTGAGCAGCTTGCACAGTATCTGTGCAATGGAAATGAAATTGTATGTGCTGAATACTTCTTACCATAAATGACAAATATAGGATTTCCTGTTTGATGTAATGCTCTACAATTTTTCTTTTCATAAGGCTGCAGCACATTGATAATATATTTGATTATATATATATTTGATAAATGTTAGTAACCTGTTTCTGTTTCCAGCACATGGCTTCAGTTTGTTGCTTTGTTATGGATTGAAAAGGTAATTTTGTATGGATCTGTTCAAAATAGTTTAATTTATAAAGTAAACCAACATGCTTAGCATATTGTTTCTCTGAAAGCTGTTGGTTATCTTTTGTGGTGTGCAGTTCTTCAGAAAATGTCTTTTAGGATCTTTCTTACCGTAGGAAATTAGTTTGTTTTAATGCTAGAACAGAACATTTAGATATTGCTTTTTGTTACTTTCCCTCTGAATAAGATTTTTTGTTGTTTATTGCTTTAAAAAAAAAAATCTGTGTAGTATTTGAAGTGGGATAATCAAGTATGGGTAAGTGTGCTTTACCACCTTCTTTATGGGAAGAGTGGGACTTTTAATTCGCACTGCTATATAGTTCAAAGTGTAAAATGTTTATCTGTTTGAATACTTGTCTGAAACTTTTTTCTAAAGGTTTTAATCTATATTCAATCTATACTTAATGTGAAGAATTTGTTACAGCCCCATTATCAACATCAGTTTTTTTACATTCACATTCTTTCATTTGTAATGAGCTGTAATAGATCGAAATCCAGACTCTAATAGCATGAATAGCTACTGTAGTCTTAAACTGAATTCTGGGATGCATTGCATCTTTCTAAGGACTGACTATGAAGTCCAAGGACATAGCTGTAGTCCTGGTCTGTATATACACTTTTACATTAAATGACAGCCCAATGTCATGCAGCAAGTCATTGAGAAGCTTTGGGTTCTGTTACAAAATTTCATTCCTGTATCTGCTATCATATTCTCTTAGCCTTGCTTGCCCTTGAAATAAGTACTCAAGAGTGTTGATGGTTGCTTCCATTATTAATATTTTTTTATTTCTTTTAGGTTTAAGTTTGGCACTCTACAGAAACAGCACATTTTGGAGCTGGCTCTCTGTAGGCATGTGTTTGAAAAAAGTTGTTTTACTTTTTTTCTCATGGTAACTTGATCCTTACTTAACTGTTCCAGAGCACTATTGCTTTCTCCCATTACTGCTGTACAAGACTGGTTTGCTTTAGTGGAGCTCATTAAGGTAGTTCTTAAAACAGCTGACTGTTCATTTCCAAAATGTTTATTCCTCATTGTTACAAGCGCATGTTCTTAGAAATTTATGTGACATCCTCTAAATTAGAATTTGCTTTAAACTTGCCTGGTTTTAGTACAATAGGATTTCACTGATGCTGAAAGCACTCCTGTGTCTCCAGACTGCAGGCACTGGTTTTAGGATAGGATAAATACCCTCTCTGAAGAATATACTTACACACATATGTGTGCCAAAACCAGCTAAAATATTTTGACCCCTCGTCAGTCCTACAGAATTTCACTGTAGTAATTCAAAATTCTTCATTTTAACTGCTTGTTTCTGGGTACTGTTTTTATCAGTATATCATTCTTAAATCTGGAAATGTGTTCTTAAATGAAGTCCCCAAGAAAGAGTTGATATTTCACCTAATGGAGAGTCACAACAGAGCTATACATAATGTCTAAAAAGCTTGTTGTATGGGGAAAAATTAGGAAAGACTTGCAGTAGGAAAAAAGGAAAGAGACGAGTTGCAAACACATGGGTTACTTTGTGTGCTTTTGAAGGGTAGCAGTACAGAAGAAATCAGAGGAAAAGAAATTTTTTTTAAATGTTACAGATAAAACGAAAGGTGAGTGATTTGATATTGTTATGGACTCTGTAATGCAGTGGGTTCACTGGATAATACTTGAGTAGTGATTGGGCAGGAAGCTTCATCATTCTGTTTAATCCAGCTCCTGTTATCTCTGCCCTGGTGGCTAATGGAGGATCACAGAGGCTATCCCTGCTCCTAGGCATTGCAAGTTGAATATGTGGGAAGGAAATTGAAGGTGCTATCTCCTCTTGCTGTAGGCACTGTTATAGTGAGACTGCTAAAGATGTCTTCTTTCAGGTTCAGGCTTCTGCAAGTGCATTCTACAGAGATCAGCACTTGATTTTGTCAGTTATAAAGCTTCCTGGTTAAGAGTTAATTTGTGTGTCAGCTTTATGCATGTATGTGAGATATATTTTGAAATTATATTATTTACAATTATTTTAAAGGAACATTTGTTTCTTTGATACTAACCCTTTATTTATCAAGATCATCCTTTGGATGAAATTGACTTTGCATGTGAAGAGCCATTCTCATATCTCTGATTTTTCTGGCTAAAATGTGGTAAATATGATAATTTTGTATTCTTCCTGTCTTTTGTGTGCAGTGCATATATACAAGAATGTTAACATATTTAACCTTTTTTAAAGTATCTCAATTATGCTTCATGTGTACTTAGACAGAGAAAGACTAGATATAGTAATGAATAGTGTGAATATTCTGATTTTTTTTCTTTTTTTTTCCTGTGGGGAACAGACTTTATACTCGTCTCTTTAGCAATAAGCAGTAATGTTTGAAGTAATCACTGTGAGCTAGTGATCTCCTATGATGAGTACCAAGTTGTGATCAATTATATACATTTTCTAGGAAAATTTCTAGGAAACAGTGATGTTCTTTGCTTTAACAGCATTTACTGATATAATTTTTTTGTTAAAAGATGTAATTGAAATTCCTCCTTCCATTGATTATTTAATGCTAAAATATATATCCTGTCATTTATCCCATATTTTCTTGTGCCAACATTATCCTTTATTTGTGTTTAGTTTCCGGTTTATCCTTCTGCAGCAGTTCATACATACAGCATTAGGATGCCTTCTGAAGGGTTTTTTTTGTGTTAGTCAGAATAAACAGAGTTCCTCTAGAGAAGTTACTTATCCTAGTAAGAAATCTGTGCATACATTCAAGTCTGAGTTTGTCTGTGGTGACCACAAGGACCTGGATTTATGTGTGCAGCCTGAGTTGTGCACAGTGACTGTCTTGCACACACAGCTCAGAATCCTGTGATCTGCTGTGACACTCAGATCCTTCCCTGCCTTGTCCTGTCTGTCCTTGAGCCCAGATGTTTTGGCTCTGAGTTCATGACTTGGTGGTTCATGTTATTTTTGGAGTGTAGTATTCTTTCCATATGCATAGTAAAGTTTAACTTTTTCAGAACCTGTTTGTTTTTTATGAATGTTATGTTTTGTTTTAAGAAAATGTATGTTTTATAGTGTATTCCTGTACTTGCATTACAGTATCTTTTCTCAGTGGAAATACCTCTGTAGTAATAGAATGACAGACCTGTAAGTTTCATGTTGTTACGATTTTTCTGGTGGTTTTATGTCTTAATTTTCAGGTGCTGGTTGCATTTATAATTAAAAAGTAATAACCTGTAGGTGTTCAATGAGAATTCAGTTGCTTCAGAGAGGAAGAAACTAAGTTGCATAAATGTTAACTACTTAAATATAGCATACTTTTCAGTCTCTAGAGTGTTAGTTATCTTAAGTTAGAATTTTATTTAATATTTGGATCACACTGTTTTCTAGAGTATCAAATGTAAATTATCATTGGTATTATGAACAATTAAAATTTTTTTATAACTTTTCTGTTTTCCTTTCTAGGTTAATTTCCTTCCAAGAATTTTTGGCATTTGAATCTGTTTTGTGTACTCCAGATGCAATATTCATTGTTGCTTTTCAGTTATTTGACAGGAATGGCAATGGAGAAGTAACATTTGGTAAGAATACCTAAAAGAAAAACAGTTTTAATAAACTGATATAATAATGTCTGTCATAGTAGTGGCTCATGACCACAGGTGCATAGAAATGCATTTTGTGCAGTACTGTACTGTTTCTCTAAGACTCTGCGTGAGTAGAACTTTTTTTTCCTCTCTCAGTTCAAGCCTAAGAAGTACACAGAGACAAAATATGTTTTTCTCTGTCTTCTTGAATCAAGATTTTTCATTTTCCTGAAGTAGTAAATAAATACAGTGATGTTCAGTGTCATCCTAAGTAAAATTCTGTATCCTGGACTTCAAACTCCTTCAACCATGAGGGAGTTTTAAGATACATTCTGGATCTTCACTTGTTTCTGAATAATTGTCATTTCATACAGTAAGAGCTCAGTATAGAAATTAAGGAGGTCTAATCATTTGATTTCCTGTTCCTTTTCTTGAGGAGCAAATCTTACTTTAAAGTTATGAGCGTAACTTACAACTTGATTATATATTTGCAAAATTAGGAAGAAAATCTGGCTTTTGGTTTTGTTACCTAATCAGTAAGTTAGTAATTAGACCAAAGTCTTGAGGCTAACTATACTGCTTTGTGATTTGCTAAACAGCTGTTTATTAACATTGCAGTTTAAGGAGGACTAGGCTTTATTTTTAAAACTTCGTGTTTATGAAAATTAGATAAATCAATGGTAAGAATTTTAATAAAATGGAATGAGAATTAAATGTTATTTCTATCCAAAAGAATAAAGCACTCAATAAAGAAAATGCAAACTATGCTTGGATTTGTAACCACTTGCTGTTTGTACTATTTCATTTTTATGAAAATTGCTGTACCTTGTTGGGAAAAAAAAGCAAAGGTCTTTTTATGGAAACAAATTGTTTGACTTATGGTGCCTGTTAAATTACATTATTAACTGAATAGTCAGATACCAAGCAGTTCGGATGCACAACATCTTGAAAAGAAAATGTTTTAGAATTTAAATAAAGGTGAAGTCTGTAAATGCAGTCATTAGGAATTGGACAAACTACTACAATCAGTGTGACCATGTTAACAATGGTTTATTTAATAATCCTACAAAATGGGGGTTTGAACTTGGTAGTTCTCATGATAACACTTGAAATATCTGATTCCATAATTGAGCATAAGCTATTTCAGATTGTATACAAATTCCTCAGTTAGACTGAGAATTGATATTTTTATATAATTAAAATCTAAAAGAAAACACAAACGAGAAATCATAAAACAGGAAAAACCACCAATTTACTTTATCTTCCTTGCTGATTTTTTGGTAAGGCTGATAAATCTTGAAAGGAAAATTCTTGAGGGAATTTTAAGTTTACTATTGGTTTCTTGGATGTTTTTTACAAAATTAATTATATTGCAATTATTACTATATTTAACATTATGTTAGTAAGATGACATATGGTAAGATGACATATTTTTTGTGCTGCAGTTCCCATATTTACTGCTGCTTTTTTGTCTTTGTTTGCTTGTAACATGGGCTACTTACTTTTACTTCATACATGTATCATACATATTAATACAGCTGTGAAAATGTGAATGATGATCTGTGACATCTTCAGAATATGGTAACTCTGCAGTCAATTTCCAAGTCAGTCTTATGGCCGTTTTATAGATGAGACCTGCACTCTTACATTTTCATACCACTTAAACAGAAAGGCACAGAGTTTAGTTTCATGTATAAACAGGACACTATAGAAACTTAAGTTTTAAAGTTGAAGGTTTTAGTAAATTATTGGAAATATACTTTAATGGAGTAAGTTCAGCCTTTTGGTTTGAGACTCACTCTCAGACAAGTCAGGTCTTTTATAGACTGTATAATGTACCCGGTCTGCAGGTAAACCGAGTTGGTTGTGACAGCAAACACAAGTCAAGATTTTCTAGCTCAGATGAAGTGCTCTGTGGATGTGATTGCGTTGATGCCAAAGCTGTCTCAAACCACTAAGTCTTGCCAGAAGCAACATGGATTTGCTGAGGTTTTTCTGCACTGGGCATCCAAAGCAAGGGACAGAATCAACTTGGGGTCTGTTAGACCAGTTACTAGAACCAACACTGACCTTGTGTGAGATAACATGTTCTCAAAAAATACTCTCATCTACTCAAATTTTCAGTGATCTGAGAGAAGTTAAGTATGCTTGTTGGATTGTAGAGCTGTCTCTGTTTTCAGAAGCAAGCTGCTCTAGTTGGGTTTGCTTCTGTGTAGGATTTATTTACTGACATGATTTTGAACCATTCTCAAGCACTTCAGCATTTTACAGTCCTCTTGAGCCTCAGTCTGCTACTTGTCCCTTAAAATATTTAGCTTCCAACTCTCCAGTGATTAAATTATTAATTGTGTCACAGAAGAACTGTCTTAGAAGAAGACTTTAGAAGCTATTTTGTAGAAATACTTGTGCGCTAAGTTAATCAATGTCTTTGTCTACCATATCATATGTTGAAACATGAAGCCTTCTATCACTTTAATGTCATCTACTATTTTCTTACTGCTTTGGGACACTTTTCCAGGAGCTTTGGACGTCCAGAAATCCTGTATGAATGACTGCCATAAATGTGTAGTTGGCATTCTGCAGCATTTGTTAACTAGGTCCATTGCAAGGACATGAAACTGGACCTACTTTACCCGAGCAAACTGCACAGCATGCTCAGTACTCTCTACATGTTTCAGCTGCACTGGACTTGCTGTCAGCTTGGTGAATAAAAAGCAGTGAAATGACTGTTTTAGTAACCCATTGATACAAGTGACAGTGTAGTTTAAACAACTTTTTAATGGTGGAGAAATAGAGAAAAAGCATGTATTTCTAACCAAGTGCTCCTACATCTTCCTGAATGCTTCCTAGGTGAATATTTTATGCAAAATGTGTTGCTGCTCAGCCCTTGCAATACTGCGTTATCCATAAAATAATTAAATGCTAACAGCTAAAGCTGATGAAGACAACTGATTTTTTTTCAGGTTGCTGTCTGTAGCCATAGAAGACTGACAAGCACTTTGCTCCTTTGATTGATTATGGCATATATTGACTGTGCTACTTAACATGAGTGAAATATTCAAAAACATTCCATAAAATTAATACTGTTGTACTAAGGAATATTATTTTTATTTCTATTCTGTTCAGATCTTCTGACCTGAATTCAGGTTAAAGCAAACCTGAATATTAAATCTGCTCAAGCTATTTGTTTTTTTCTGATGTTGAAGCAGATAATCTTTACTGTGTTTGAAAGGTGAAGTCTGTGATTATCTGCCAAACTTCTCTGAAAAATAGGTTGTCTAACTGAAAGTAAAAAGATTCTTTGTAGTTTATCTCTCTGGCACACCATACAATGATCTGGACTGCATCATTTTTAATTGGAATATACAGTTTCAGGGCATTTTCCAGCTCTTCTTCCTTGTAGAGTCACCACAAAGAAGGCTATTCTCTGATAAACTAGAGAGTTTCAGAGATGCTTTTTCAGTTAAATACACATGCTGGTATGGATAGAAGGATAGAGCTAAAATGTATGAGTCTTCTGTATTCAGAATTATTTTGGAGATAATTGGAAAATATTTATGGAACTGAATTTAAGGCTTTTAAAAACATCCTGCACTCAAAATCTAATTACAAATATTTTGCCAAGAATAACAGCATCTTCTTCAAAGGCATTGGGGGGAGGAAGGCAACCAGATGCCTTCTAATGCAACTATGTGAAAATAGTACAGTATTGGTGAACTGAAATAATAAACAGCAATTTAATAGTTTCAGAATTTGAGTATACAGGGATAGTGAAGTTTTGCCCAGTCTGTTACCTAGACAAGTTTTAATCTGAGAAAGTTCAGGTTTCCCTTAATCAGGACATAGAGTTTGAGAACACTGCAAGAAGATGAGCAGGAGAAAGGAGTTGAATACATGTTCATGCTTTGCATATGACTATTATTTCTCAGGGACCAGGGATCACTTCTAGTACTCACTCCTTCATTTCTAAAAGGGCAGCTGGATTGAAAATGCTAGTATTTGGATTTAAACTTAAAAGTTTTGCATTCAAAAATATTAAAATATGGCAACCATAAAGACTGGGAATATATTTTTAAATAAACAGAAAAATACTCATGATCACATGACTACAGACATGAGGAAATTAGGGAAAAATCCATGTTTTCATCAAGTGCTATAAACTAGAGCTGCTATTTTTTTTGGCTTCCTGTTCTACTAGTTAGTTGCCTCTAACTAACTACTAGTTCTAAGTGTCTTTTTCAAAGTGTCTTTTGCTTAACACATGCAAATAATGTTGGGAACATCATGGTTAGGACTTTGTTTTTCCTTTTGTTTCATGTTGTATGATTTTTTTTCAGGCTTAAACTACAGTTTTGAATGCTTGTGAGCAATGCAGAATGGGAACCCCTCTTACTGCTACTACTACCAAATTTTTGTCAAAACCATGGTTGACAAGAGGGAACAGAAAAGGAGAACTTCATTTTAAGATTATGTGTATTGACAGCTTTTTATTATGGCTGTCATTCATCTTTCAATGGAATCAGTAATCCTTTTAAAATAAGAGTAGAAATGTAACTATTTCTAGTTAAGCTTTCTCACATTAAAGTAATTATTGTATTACATTTGGATTACTTTAATAAGCTTCTCCTGCATCAGGTGCTACAAAAATGTCTTTCTGCCCTGAACTGTGGCTCCTTGTTTTATTCCTGAAAGTGAAGATAGCAGAAATAGTGAACAACAGCAACATATGAACATTAAAATTTATTGTGTACATTAGGCATGAAATATGCACAGATTGGATGATAGATTACTGAGTAGACAGATCTAAGGAAACCCAAAACAACCCTGTTAAACAACAAATCTTGACCGTATTTATGATGCTGCTTAAAACTTAACACTTTTATATTTTTTTGTCCCTAAGAAGTGTGATTGCTTTTTACCACTGGTATGAGGGAATGGCGAACTCTGTTAACAGGTTGATGGCACTAGAATTGTATGAGCTTTCCACTCTGCTTCTTGGGGAGCTGATAAGTCAAAATAAATAATAGGTACTGCTGCAAGGTTTACTGGGAGTATGGAGCTCATCCCCACAATGGGCCACCAATGAGACCGCATAGTGTTTATAATTTAAAGTATTCTTCCTCCTTATATGAAATTGATTATTGCCTAGGATCTTTGGGGTTCTGTACTGTTTTTCTGAGCCTGATAGGTAACAGTGTTTGATGGAAGTTGAGCCAGTCATGTGTGTGCTGCCTGCAGATAGCTGCTCGAAGCATCTGTAATTTGTTTAAAATGATTGGGTGGGGAAATTCTGAAGCAATCTTGTGAGAATGTGTGTTGCCTTGGAGGTAATGTACTAGTACACTAGAGTAGTAGGTTTATTTTTCCTGGGGCTGATGGTAAGTTGAGTATGTCATCAGGCTGCTGACTTGTATGCCTATCTGAGAGGAAAATGCATTACTGTAAGCCTGGAAAGAAAGTTATCAGCTCAGTAGGAAAGAATTCCACTACAGAAAGGTGAGCAAAGAGTAGAAGACATTAGTAAATGAGCAACATGTATTGACAGGGACAATGAATGCGTTCTGTAAAATGTCCTACTAAAATGAAAGGCTTGAAAAATAATTTGCTGTTTGCCCCCTGCAGAATACCTCTGTTGGAAATTTGAAACACTTGTAGTTTATCTTAATTTAGAGGCATTACTAGGTTTTGACTGAGGAAGATGAAAAAAAAAAAAAAAACAGCAAAGCCAGCATCTGTACATTAATGTTGCCTGTTTTCTTTGTTGTCAGTGCTTTGCTTCTACCATGAAAAAAAAATCAAAAATTGGGCATTTGTTGATAATTCAGAGTGGTGAAAGTGTAGGTGATGATCACGTGTATAATTTCTGCAATGTAATTGGCTGTTTGCTGCTTCTCATCACACAAGTTGTTAGCTGTGGTGTTGGCTATTTCCATTAATGTAAAAGAAGACTCAACAGAATTTGATTATAAAGGTATTGTTGATAAGCTGTGAAGAAAGCAGCCCTGCTCTTGGGTAGACATAGTAAGTTTTAACAGGAGGTGTTTGAGAATCTCAGGTGGCTTTGGTAAATGGTATTTAATGTTTCCATGAGTTTAACTGGGTCAGTTATTTTGCTGTGGGGGTGGTGAGGCACTGGCATGGGTTTCTCAGAGAAGTTGTGGATGCCCCATCCCTGGAGGTGCTCAAGGTCAGGTTGGATGGAGTTCTCAGCAACGTGGTCCAGTGGAAGGTGTCCCTGCCAGTGTCAAGGGGGCTGCAACGACCTGATCTTTAAGGGTCATTCCATCTTAAACCATTCTGTGGCTTTTCAGAACAGTGCACAGTTTTGCCTCTGTACCCCAAGTGTTTCATAAACCAAGCCAACATGGAAGTAGTTAAGCATTATATACCAGAACATATCCTCAGACCTGTAATACAAGCAGAATATACTGAGTGTGAGAGATTGCCTGGAAAAGAGAAATGGGTAAGGCACCTCAGTTTTCAGAGAGGCAGCAAGCTAGTTTGGATACTGTTTATTAAAGCTAGTTAGCCATTTCTGGAATTCATCAAGTATCAATACACTCAAGTATTGAATATAAATTTATTAATTAATTCAACTGTAATTTTTATATGCTGACGAGTCTTGACTTCAGATACTTTGATGAGTAGTTGCAAATGTTTTTATTAAGAAAAAAATTGAGTGTAGGAAATTGATTCTTGTTTTTTTAAGTACTATACAGTTAAATGCTTGAGAGTTATGAAAACACCAGGGGCTTAAGTCTCACTAAAAACAAGTGCAAAATCCATCTCAGAGAACATGGATGAGTAAGAAAATAAAATGTTTAAAGGAAAAAATTAGGCTTTTTTTACCTTTCTTTAAGGTTAAGAGAAGCAATTATTGGAAACAAGTGAAAATAAGATTTAAATTTTCTGGCTGCTTCAGCACGTTTTCTGAGTTTCCATTGGGGGAGCTCAGTGTGAGTTAGTCAGGTTTACATCCACGTAAGTAGCAGCCAGTTAACACCCTGTTTGTGCATTGGTAGCCGAGCCAATAGAGCCAGTGAAGCCTGCCTGTCTGCTGCTCTGTTCACGGTTCATTGCCATTTTTCAGGCTCCATAATGAGCTGCACTGACCTGTTTGTTTGTAGTGCATGGAGACTCTAGCTTGGCCAGAAGCTGCAGTGAATTAGTGGTAAGTGGGGAATTTAAATGTGCATACCTTGATTCCTTGATCTGCAACTATGATGAATAGATCTACTGCAAACAGAACTTTCGGAGGAAGTATGGCAAAATAAAATAATTTAGCACTATGTATTTAGTGCTTTTTTTTTTCCCCCTTAACCCTCACCTTGCAGATTGATACTGGTGAGTAGGTATGAGTAGACAGTTAGAAATGGTCTGAATATTTTTTTAGGTTTCTTGTTGACCCTAACAAGTCCTTTAGCCTACCTTGCAGTGGAAGCTGGTTTAAACTGTAGGGTTTTGACTCTTGTGTTTCACCTATATGTAAGGGTTAATCACTAGCCATAATCTACCCTGAGAATATGTAATCTCAGTCTAACTGTGAAGGAGGTGATCTAGCCGAGGAATCTGACTTTGTACCTCTTTTGAGATATGTATTCTGGACCTTTCCTTTCCTATTCTCACTGAAAAGATAAAAAAATGTAGTGGATTTCCTAGATTTGCTCTAGAACTAATAGACTACAGAACTGAAACTATGAATGAATCAATAGTCCTTTAGCATAGAGGAAGCAATAAATTTACTTCAAGTAAATAGGTCTTGATAGAGTTCTCAAATGGTAATTAAGATTCTTACTGCATTCTGCCTCGCAGAACAGTTTAAACTTATAAAAGGTGCGTTATTGGCTAGAATATTTTGTATTTTGTTTTAAAGTTTAACTGTGTGCCACATTTTATTTTGCTGTTAACAGATTCTAGGCTGATAAACCATTTCAGGTACTGTGAGGGAAATTTTGAAAAGTGTTCGTGTGTTATGAGTAGATGTCCTGTTATACAGTTCATGTGTTTGATAATCTGCACAAAAAGCAGGCTTGTTTTGCAGCATGGCAATGCTGTGTATGAATAATGCATGCTGTTTTTCAGATGAGTTTTTTGCCTGAATTCAGATAATATGTTTAGCATTGAGATTTCAGTTGTACGGTATACATGTGGAGAATTCCATCTGAAATGGCAGGTTTTTTCTTTACTTCATTTAAAGGAGGACATCTCTATCTTCACTTATCTTAAAACATTTTAATAACTGAGACTACCAATTATGTTTTATAGGATTTGATTTTTGTGCTAAGGCCTTATCAAAAGCATCTAATAACGTGCTTTCTGCTGAGTTAATGATATGTTTTAGATGTCATTTCTTATACCTATCTTCAATAGCCATATTCAGACAGTGTGATTGTAATAATCAAGTTTCAATCAAACCATACTTAGTATGACAAATATTGCCTGAGATTGTAGTGCAGGTATTTGTGCTCTTGATAAAGGGCTTAATTTGACTCCTGGCAGAGACAGAGAACCACTATTGATTTTAATATCAGAATGCAAAATCGCTTTTATTTGTCGTGTATGAGGGAAATTGCTTCTTAATTAAAACTAAATAAAACATGCACTCCATGGTTTTATGCAATAATACAAAAAGTATCATTTGTGTCTCAAATGTGTTCTTTTACAGGTCTATAAAGGTTTGGTTAGCAATTATTTTTAACAAGCTAAAACACTTCTTAAACAGCTGCTGAAATAATAATTTTTTTGTATTCCTTCTGGAATGTTTGTAGAATTACTGTACCCCAAGGCTCACCTGTTGTTTTTCCCTCCCCAAAGCAAATGTCAAAGAAATATTTGAACAAACTCTTATTCATCTTCAAATCCCGTTCAACTGGGACTGTGAGTTTATTCGACTGCATTTTGGACATAACAGAAAGAAGCATCTTAACTATTCAGAGTTCACTCAGTTTCTTCAGGTCAGTTATTAACCTGGTTCCAAATCTGGAACTGAAATTCATTTAACTTTTAATAATACGCTAATACCATTATAAATTTTGAGTTTATTCTGGTAGTGATAATCCTTATCTGATACTAATCCTGACAGCTAATGATGAACTGTTATTTCTCCATACTGGTTTTGTAAGCAGTGTGTACTCACTGTGCTGTAACTTGAATACCATCCTTTAAAAGAATGGGACAAAACATACTGTTTATGAAAATAACTGTTTTACTGATTGTTGTTAAACTGGTTTGAGGGTCTGCCTTTTCTGTCATAGGAATTCAATAGCAAAACTAAACTCTACCAGACAAAGTTAGCATTCGTAATATAACCAGATTATTGACCATTAAAACTACCCTATAGAGGTTTTAGGTTCTGTACCATTTCTTTATTTTTATAAACATTCTAATACTTATCACTTTTTTCTCTCACTGGCATGCATACTGCCACACACATACTGGGAGTTTGGTCCTAAACGCAGCCAGCTTGCAGGAGGTAAAATCTGATTTCCTGTGATGTTACTGAACTACCCTTTAGGGATTGGGCTTTAAAGAATTTCACTTGTTGAACTGCACTTTGTGCTAAACCAAAAAGTTACACTTAAAACATATTATGAACTGAACATTATTCTAGAAGGAAGGAAAGGAAAATGTCATCTATAAAGCATGGAGAAAGAGCAAATTAGGAGAGATTGACACTGTAATTCATGGAAAGGAAGTTCACAGAGTTGCTGGTAGTTGCACTGAATTCCATAAATTAACATACAATGACCACCTTGTGATATAACTTAAAATTGCCTGTCTAGTAGATGGGAGTAAAAACAGATAATGCACTTCTAGAGCTGCCTTTGATGCAAGAAAAGTTTTGTGTGTATTGTCTTAAAAGTAAGGAGTGATAGATGTGCTTTGACATAATCTGTAATTATTGCCGAAGATAAAAATATCTCATAGGATCACAGAATATTTTGGGTTGTAAGGGATGTTTAAAAGTCATCTAGTCCAATCCCCCTGGAATCTGCAGGGATGTCTTCAACTAGTTGAGGTTGCTCAGAGCTTTGTTCAGCGTGAGCTTGAGTGTTTTTTGGAATGAAACATCTACCACCTCCCTGGGCAACCTGTTCCAGTGCTTTACCACCCTTGTTTAGTTAGGAATCATTACCCCTTGTCCTGTCACAGCAGGTCCTACTAAAAAGTCCATCACCATCTTTCTGATAAGCCCCCCATAAGTATTGAAAGGCTGCAGTAAGGTCTCCCAGGAGCCTTCTGTTTTCTTTTCCTTTCCAGGCCAAACAGCCCCATCTCTGAGCTTTTTCTCATACTGGAAGTGCTCCAGTCCTCTCTCATTTTTATGGCCCTCCTCTGTACCTGCTTCCAAGAGCAGAGTGATAAATGTCTGTTCTGGTTTTATGTTTGTGTTTCCAAGATACTGCCATGTAAGATACAGTAGCTTCTTACTGTCATTGTATGATTAAAAAAAAAAAAAGGATTGCAGTAATTTCAGTATAAACACAATTTGGGTATTTTTATCCCTTTTTTTTTATATAAGATTGTTTTTCTCTTTTGGTATAACACCATCTTCTGAGGTTTGGGACTTGAATTGGAGTGGGTTTGTTGTACCCTTATCTAGAAAACATTGTTCATGAGGTTATGAGAGTTGAGAAATTACTGTAAAGGTGATATAAGCTAGATGATTTGCCCTCTTCTTACTGTCTGTCAGAACGTGGTTATTTTTTTAGTGGCTTCTAGAGGTGTGAATGACAGCTGAATGGGCTTTATTGTTTGCTTGAATAGGAGGAAACAACTTTTTCTGGACATAGAATTTACAACTATCGTTATTATCTTGAGGTTAGGTTACCACAGTGATCTTTGTATGAAGGTTTTTGCAGTTTGTATGGGAGTTTTAAATTGTCTGAAATGAGTGACCATTTGTGACATTATGGGAGATAGCTGTTTGGGGCAATCTAAATCCATATTATATAATTTTCACTGTCCTCCTGTTTATTTTCAAGTACTTTCCAGTGAGTTAGTATATAATAGCCCAGTCATATTTCATCTTGGATGTGTGAGAGATCACCTCACTTTGTGTCTTCAAGATCAATATCAGAAGTTTTTCTAGCACTTAAGTATTTAATTAGGAATAGATAGCAGGCAGGACATGGGTATGTGAAGTTCATTTCTTAAATCATTTAGTGAAAGTGCATATTTCTTTACAGTTGAATTGAGGCTTTTCTTTGACAAAGGAATTAATCTGTGGATTAAATCAGTATGCAGACTTCTTATTTTGGTTGAGCTGGCCTTGAAGTTTAAACTGTAGTTACACTATCGTCTATATGCACAGACCCATTGGAGCATAAGAATATGAAATTAGTGAAAGTTTTGTGAACAGTGGGTTACAGAATTTGCTTCTAATCTGCTATCTCTGAATATTCATTCTAGGAGCTGCAGTCAGAGCATGCAAGACAAGCCTTTGCATTGAAGGACAAAAATAAAAGTGGTCTGATAACTGGGCTGGACTTCAATGAGATCATGGTTACCATTCGCTCCCATATGCTAACTCCATTTGTGGAAGAAAATTTAGTTTCAGTAAGTGTTAACAAAAAGTGCCTTGAATTCAGTGTTTAATAGCTGTGATGTTTGGAGATGGCAACAGTGGGAGCTTCTCTCCCACTTTTGTCTTCTACCTGTTTATCACTCACTGCCTCGGTGCTACAGATTATCAACTTCATAATAGAGTGGGCAGAGTGAAACATGGCAGCATTCCTTGGCTGCAGTAGTGAAAAGGTTGGCAGTCTGGTTTGCATGTTTAAAGTGCTGTTGGAAGCAGTTTGAGTTAGTCTACTATGCTTTCCACCAGAGCAGGGTAAAGTACTTGGTACAGAAATAATCATAGAATTGTAGAACCATATAGGAAAAGACTTAAAATCATCAAATCCAATGGAAGTTATTTAGGACAAAAGCATCCAGTTTTTATATTTGAATATATGACGCCTCAGGAGCTGGAGGCTACTTACAATTTTGTCCTTTTATATACTCTTGCATTCTTTTCTTTTTCAGATCAGAGCTTGGAAAATCAGTGTGTAGATTCTAGAGGTAGAATGGTTACAGCCCTGATAGTTTGGCAAGATCTGTAGGTAAAGTAATAACATACAAGTTATAACCTGAAAGTATGTAGTATGAAAATTACATAAGAATGAAATTGATACAGATGATAAAATAATAACTTTATCTTACTATCTTACCTATAAATCTTGCCTTGCCTTACTCATAAGGCATACTGTCTTCTATAAAATTTAGAGTATCTACTAACTTTAGACTTTGAAGTAAATGGTCATTGATATATGTGATGCAAGAAATCACTTAGTGCCTTTATCTAAAGGCATTTGCATTTGCATGCATTTCTCTTTCAGAAGATTACTTGGTGGCACTTTCAATGTGTCTATCAGATAACTTCAACAATACCCTACTTACATGATTATTTCCTAATCGTTTCCTAGCGTTCAATCTTTACCACAAAAATAGTATCCTGTTTAATAATTCTCCTCTCATGTTTCTGTTAAAAATATCTTAAAATTACAGGAATAGAAAGATATCTTTAATTCTTTCATAATTTGCTCAAATGAGTGTTTCTGTGATTGTAATAAGATGTAAGAGTGCTTAAGGCACTTAACTGTTTTTATTTAATTTTTAAAGGTAGCTGGTGGAACTGTATCACATCAGGTCAGCTTCTCCTTTTTCAATGCATTTAATGCCCTTTTGAATAACATGGATCTTGTTAGGAAGATATACAGTAATATAGCAGGTACAAGAAGAGATGTTGAAGTCACAAAAGGTAAGATACATTTCCTACAGTTTATTAATTTTTTAATTCTGTCCATTTTGTAATTGGTGATGCATATGGGTGAGTCAGAAGTCAGTTTATGGCCACTTGGAAAGTGTTTTTTTTAGCTGTGGGTGATTCTCATCCTCACAGGTTAGTAAGTATTTTCAGTTAGCTCATTAAAGAGAAGATTCTGGCAGGAGTTATTGTTTGAATGAATAACTGCAAGTCAGTATAATACTGAGGATTTTACAGCTCCTTGAAAGAGATGCATTGTTGCCTAGAGATAGAAGTTACTGGGGAATGTGGTGGAGTGGGTAAAGTTTGAAAATCTGAGTGATTTTACATATAGATGATGCCAGTTAGTACGTAACAAATCCCTGTGCATGTGAAAGGTTGCTGTTATTTCACTCTTGTCACAGACATAAGCAGAGTGCTTTTGAAGCCATTTTATGACAGATTTTATCACCAGTTTTATTACCTGTATGGATGGGACCAGCCAAACCATTGTGTGGTAAAAAGCATGCCAAGTTTTCTTCTTTGTTTAGCATATATTCATATGCTCTGCATATTTTTCCCTAAAGAAAAGCATAAAAGGCCTGTTCTCATCCTCCAAATTGTCCTAACAAATTGCCGAGCAATGTGTTTTGGTACAGATGCATAAATACATCTTGCTTGGATTTATACAGAGGAAAAAAGGCTGCTGTGTTTTCACTGCTCAGACTTGTTAACTGCAACTCGGCAATTATGTCATAAACACATTGTGTAATTTGGCCAGATGAATATCTAAGCTTGGAGTCCCTCAGAGCTATGAGAGGAAGAACTCTGGACACGATGGGAATAGATGAGTCAGTTGCCCTTAAAGCTGTGAATAATGGACCATTTTTCTGTTATATTCTGTTTTGCAGAAGTTCAGAAGCAAGAATCACAAATTGTAGGTGTTGTTTTATTAAGCTTGCTAATTTGAGGATTTTTGTTATCTTTGGTGAATATTTACTATAAGTCATAGTTGTGGAGTCAGATGTAGTCTGTGTTGGGAAGGCCTGTATTAGGATAGGTGTTCTTCTATAGATACCCTTTCCCTTTGCATTATGGATTTTGCTTCTTGGTGATAGACTTCATTTTTTTTTTAAAGTTATTTGAAAGGATTCAAAGAGGAGATTTGACAAATAACACAAATGTTGTATTTCTCTTTCCCTTTTAAATCCAGAGGAATTTACACACTCTGCAATCCACTTTGGACAAATTACACCGCTGGAAATAGATATTCTCTACCAACTTACAGACTTATACAGTGTTACTGGGTAACATAATAATGAATTTTATCATTTTGCAATCATAATTTTTGTATTTTCTACGTGACCTCTTACTTTTGTCCTAATTTTAAAGGGTTTTCTGTTTGTTACAGTAATTTGTTCAATGTAAACTGATTTTGTTGTGTCCATGGGTTTTGTAAGTGAATTGTGCATGTCAAGCACAATTATTAATTGTTGTATTGTAGGTATACATATGAAGCAGAAAAATACAATATTCCCAAAAGGCTGTAAATGTACTGGTTGATGTTTTGCATGGGTCTTTAATGCATGCAAAATCTTACGTAGAAATAGCTAGAAATGGTTTCATTTGTGTATTATATTCCTTATTACTAGTACTGAAGAACTTGCTTCTGAATAATCCATATTCCCTTCATCTCCAAGCATTCTTTAATGCAGTGTAGCAGACTTCTAAGGTCTGCATTCAGATATGACAAGTGTCCTTTTTTAAACTCAGATGTAGTTTGTGGGGTGTGGCCAGGAATACTGTACTTAATAAGTTTGATGCTTTATCTAACCGTAATTTGCTTTTCTTTGCCTTGTGTAAAGGCGCTTAACTTTGGCAGATATTGAGAGAATAGCACCACTGGCTGAAGGTGCATTGCCTTATAACCTGGCAGAGCTCCAGAGGCAGGTGGGTAGAAGAAAAAAAAATTGAAATTGAGTGAATGTTAGCATGTACTTGCAAATGAAAAATAAGAATAATACACTTTAAGCAGATTCCTGACATGTGGAGCATGCTGTGTGTATTGTTGTAAGGGATAGAAGTGGGGCAGGCTGTTAGAGAGACTGTATGTGACTAGACAAGGTATGAGATGTCAGCATGGCCTGTTTAGATAGGAGCATGTATGGATACTTGGATTCCTTACCATGAATACATTTGTTCACTCCTGAAAAGACTTTTCACAGGGCACAGCCCTCCATGAAGTTCTCCAGTGTGAGTCCTTCCTGTGGAGCCCAGTTGTTTACAAACTGCTGCAGTGTGTGTCCCTCCCACGTGGTGCAGTCTTTCAGGAATTTTACCATTCCCATGGGTCTTCCATGCAGTTGCAGCCTCCTTGGGATGCATCCCCCTGTTCCTGTGTGGGGTCCTACAAGCTCTGCAGGGGAATCTCTACTGCAGTGCCAGGAGCACTTCCTCCTGCTCATTCACTGACCTTTGTACCAACAGGATTGTTTCTCTCATATGTTCTCTCTCATCTTACCAGCTGCACAGGGTTTATTCCCCCTTCTTAAATACATTAATTCATAAATACATTGTACCAGAGGTGCTGCCATTGCCACTGATGGACTTGGCCTTGGCCAGCAGTGCGTGTTGGCTCTGTCAGACATGAGGGAAGCTTCTGGCAGCTTCTCACAAAGCCACCCTTGTATCCCCCACCCCCAGCTGTGCCACACAATCTCAATACAGGTAGTAAAAAATATGAATATTAAACGTAAAGCTTATAAATGTGTTCTTCGTACTCACCTCTCTGAGTTGACAAAATACTGACTTACTTCACTTCCCAGAACTGCCTTTGTAGCTTGGCACTCTTTCAAAATGAGCTCACTGATAAGTTTCCCTCATCACTAAAACAGAATATACTCTTTTTGTACTCTTGAAGTAGTACATTATATTTTCATCTTATTCTACATTGTGTGTTAAAATCAGACACCAGAAAGCAAAATAATTTTATGTTACTTAGTTTATAAGGAACAGTTTTATTAGACCTTATCTTAAGTGAACAGTAAATTAAGTGTATTGACAGAATGAAAGATATCAGTTCATGAAGAGCAAATATCATCTCAGTGCGGTCCAGCTGTCCCTGGGAAATGAAACCAATTGTGTAATCAGTTTTATATGATTTAAAAATCCCTTTGTAAAGAAAAATCTAAATTTTTACATAAAATCACTCTGTATAGATTTGGTAGAAATGAAAATTAGCCTGCTTTCAACCATGTTTACTTTATTGTCAATTTTTTTCATTGTGTAAGATTTTTTTAAAGCTTAGCAGCTGAATATCCTATGGGGATGACAGCTACAGTAATTTTCTCTTTATAAATATTCATGATTTGAAAGCTATAGCATTAATTACATTCATTTACATATCCATCTGAACACACAAGTAAACTGAAAACTTTGTGAACACTTATTTAATAATATAAAAGTGACATTTCCTTCAGAAAGAATTTGATTTTTAACATTCAGTGATGCATTCACTAAGATTAATGTCTAAATGGAATGATTGGATTTTGATGAGAACCGTGTGAAGCTTTGAGCAAAAAGAATAATCTTAAACCAGCTGAAAGGCAGCAGGTGTGCTAAGCTAGGAGAAAATTTCAGTGGAATGAAGAACTAGTTCTGCTTCTAAGGCTTTTTGGGGTATAGCATGTGTCTTTTATTGCATAAATCAAAAGAAATGTATCTGAATTTTATAATTTATTTTCGTGGTTATTTTGGTTTTATTATCCTTTGAGGGTTTTTTGGGTTTTTTTTAAATAGGAAAGCATAGTGGTTTTACAATAATAAGGGTATTCTTTGGATTTATTGCTTCTATTGCTTGTAAAGGCAGTACATTTGACTTGTGCTTTTTTATGCTGGTCTGCATGTGCAGTGTGTAATTTTAGTGCTACCTAGAATTTCTCTATTCTTCTCTGTTAAGCTATATTGTGGGGGAGGAGAGTATCTTGTGAAGGGAAGTGGTTTTAGCTGTACCTTTTTATTCTGTAGAAAAAGGGTATCAAATATAAAATCCATGTTTTTTTAATGATCTCATCCTGACCTCAGGGCTGCTGTCCTGTGTTGTGTGTATACCGTGTAACACCTTGTGCAGGGTGGGCAGGGTTTTGCACATCAGTGTAACAGCAGCCCTGAGTGGTCTGTGCTGAGGCAGGTGCTGCCCTGCTGTGGTGCTCCATAGAGCTGAGCTACCTTGGCTGGGGAGCCTTGGACAGGGAGCTGAGAAGTGTGTGTGTGGTAATCTTTCTGAAAATTCCTAATATCCATCTGAGTTCTGGACATTCCGGCTGTCCTGGCAGAAGCACATCTGCTAACAATACAGGGTGCTTTTAGGAAAAAGAGATTTGTGTTTGGAAAGTGGACTTTAGTATCTGCTTTACTATGGAATTTAACACTTAATATCTTGGCCCCTTAGCCCAGACAAGTTATACTGTATAATATCAATTTCTCTTTAATTGCCTTATTTATGTTTGGATGAAACCTTGGCCCATCTTACGTATTTTATAGTGCAAGATTGTGAACATGTCTTGTTAATCAGTTCAGTTTACCTTGTTTCTAATAGCCATTTAATAACATAATTATGACTCTCTGCAGATATTTTCTGTGCAGACTGTATTATTTAGAATACTTAACACATTTATCATAGTGTATGTAATTGGAAAGATTGAGGTCAGCATTGCTCTGTAAATTAGTAACTGCATGGAAAACTCTTGTCTTCTCTTTTGAAGACATGAAATCTCATGTTTGTGCTATGCATTAATGGATATGTGGTCTTAAACTATGTCCTGTGCTGATAGAGCCTGTGAGATATTCTGTGAATTCCTTTTGAAATACTGAATTTTATTTGAGTCAAAAGGGAGTTCCATGCCTTACAAATTCAAAGGCAACAGAATAGAAAATGGCAAAGTTGTTTAGAGTTTCTGTCTTCTTTTTCTTGAGCATCGTTGTTCTGGTTATACTGGAGTACTAGTTTGGCACAACTAGGAATATGTAAGGAATATTTTCTAAAAGAAGTATTTGGAAAATGTGCTTCATCCGTTGGGCACAATAGACATTATCTAGTAATTGCTTTTTCTTCTTCCTCCTGAACATAAAGCTATTAATTTTTATCAGATTCTTTCTGTACCATTGTAAAAGTAATTCACTGCGCAGATTTTCAAGCTTTTTTTCATTTCTTTTTCCCTCACACAGCAATCTTTTGGAGAATTAGGCAGACCTATTTGGCTCCAGATAGCTGAGTCAGCTTACAGGTTCACTTTAGGCTCAGTTGCTGGAGGTGAGTAATATTCTGCTTTCTGTTTCCAAGCTTAGGGTTCTTTAGCACTGTTTTGCCAGACTACTTCATCTCATTTAAGGTGGATGTCTTGGTTATACATGTGTAAAATTGGATGTTGGAACCATTTTGGTTGTGTTATTCCCTTTCTTTCCTTTTCACTTGGACTCTAGAACCCCTCCACAGTCCTTTGAAACTATGCCAGTAACAAGTTTCCTTAGTGGTAATTCAGATAGGTGTTCTTCATTTCTGCACACCTTGTTTTATGTAACAGTGTAATCCATTCTCCTTGGGACTATTTTCCTAGACCTTTATTATTGTTCTTTCTTACCTCCAACATACCACGGGTCTTACCAGCTTATATATTCTTTGTGTTTAAATAAATGCTGTAGAAAATCATCACAATAATTATATACTACACCAACAATGATGTTGCAGAAATAATGCCCTGGATGCTTTCTTGCAGCTGTTGGTGCTACTGCAGTGTATCCTATAGACCTGGTGAAAACTCGTATGCAGAATCAGCGCTCCACAGGTTCAGTCGTAGGAGAGTTGATGTATAAAAACAGTTTTGACTGCTTTAAAAAGGTTTTGCGTTTTGAAGGCTTTTTTGGTCTTTACAGAGGTAAGTGAATTTTAAATATATATATATATATATAAAGTCAGTAATTTTCTGTCACTCTTTTTTATTTTGATACCTCAACAGCTAGTTTCCTAAGGGAAAATCAGAATACTTGATATAATGTTTAATTTTGCTTTTATTTCTGAGCTCAGTATTTTTCTTCCATTGCACACCCTTCATCATAAACAATTGCTGGGGAAAACCAGGCTTTTTCTTGTTGTTGCTAGTGATTTGCTCCTTGCTGCTTAAGCAACTTAAAGACCTAATTTTTGGGGTGTAAGTGTTGAGGATATAATTGTAATCTCACAAATTGAGGGTTGCAACTTTTGGCTGGGGTCAGACATAAGGAGCAAATTAGAACCTGAGGAATAAAGATTGGATTTGCAGCAAATATATTGGTTTTTAAGAGACAAAAGACAGTAACTTGGAAATGTATCTGTAAACTGGATGCAAGACCTTGTGTCTCATACTTTTGCTGGTAGTTGGACTTGTTTTATAATTTTATCTTGTGAACAGAAGTTGCATTCTGCTGTTGAATTATGTTGCTCTTTTTACTTTAAAATATCATCAGTGAAACTCAGAAAATTGTAATTTTGAAAAAGAATAAAACTCTAAGATACAGGTTAAGAATTCATCTTTTTATCAATTAGGCTGAGTTTTAATCACTTTGGTAAGGTGACTTACATACAGGGTACATGCTTGCCAGCCTTCTGAATAGATACTTAGTTGAATTCTCTATTTTTAATTCTAATTTCCCATAACTTTATGGAGTTCACCGTTTTCATAAGGATCAGCAAGGTATTTATTAATTGGCACACCTGCTTCTTTAGCTGCAGCAAACTCTATGAGATGGCTACAGCATTTTGTTATGCTTTGTGGTGTGTTCTGGCAGTAAAGACACTGGGCAGTGTCCTTTATGGACAGTATCTAAGAAGTTTTTACATGTGAAAGTCTGTGTGTTCTGGCTAAAGAGTGTTTTGTGGTCTCTCAGGATTTTGCTCTGCAAGTAAGGGAAGAAATATGTTGGTGCAAAGTTAATGAAATAGCTGTAGTCTGTGTAAATTATGCCTTACTGGTAAATTGTTTTCTGTTTTTGATGTTAAAACTTTCCTAAAAGCAAATACTTGAGTTCCATCTATGAGACTGATTCTTCAGTGCTGTTCTACAGTACTGTTTTCTTTCTCTTGCCCCTCCACTCTATTTTTGCACAGCAGCATTTAAAATAACTTGTTATTTTATTTTTGTTTCTGACCTTACTCAAGCACTTGGAAATCAAGGATGATTCCATTGATGAGTTAAAAACAGGGTTTTACACTTGAAAAAAATATTTTTCTTTGAAAGAATGTCAGTTTGCTAAAGTTTTTAATGGCCTGTTTAATAATTGCTTTAAAGATTGTTTAGAATAAGAAGTTCATATAGTTGTTTTGACACTGTTACAGTTAATGGTCAGTGTGATGCTAAGATTTGGACTCAGAGATTTAGGTGATCTGTTGGAAGTATGTTAAACTAAACAGCAGAAACACTTACGGAGTTTACTGTGGGTCTGTTGCTGGGTTCTTGTATTCCTGAGCTGGATTATCCTAATTGCATTGTAATGTAACAATACATCTATACCATTATATAATGGTACAGTGTAGTTGTTTCCTCCAGTTCAAAAATAGAACTGAACACAAACTGGAAATGTTATAATTCTAAATAAAAACTTACAATTTTTGGTCAAGAAAATAAAGACACTTTTGAGTCTTGGCATCCAACTTTAGAATTAATAAAGTTTCTTCTCAGGTCCCTACTAGCCCGTGCTGTGTCCCTGGTTCTCTGGCACACCAAATGTGTGTGCCCAGTGAGTTCAGCTACATAAGAAAAGGAAGTGGGGGGATTGCCTTGCAGTGTTTTGTCTGGTGGTTTTGGTTTTTTTAAGAACAGGCATTGCAGAACTGGATTGTCTTTTCACGGTAGATTGGAAATTTAGGCTGGGAGGGCATAATTTCTTTTTGTTACTGTCAACCTTTCTTTGTGTTTAATAGCTACCTTTCCTCAGCCTAGTAAGTCTGTAAATGGCACAGAAAGTACTGTGTTGGAAGAACACACTACACTGTGTATATTAACTGCTGCACTTTCTATTAAGGCACCCTTGTTCTGAGCTTCCTATTAAGGAAGTAGTAAAAAACTTCTGCAGAATGAAAACTTCTAGGAATTTTGAATTTTTAGCTATGATTTCTCTGTACTTAACAAATAGTGGAAAGTGGCATTGGTGCAGTTTTGTTGCTGTGAGCTTTTTTTGTTAGTTAACTGGCAAACACTTTTGGCAAAGTGATATTCCATAACCATACAATAACATTAGGAAGTGACCATATCCAATAAAAATAACTTTCTTTTAAGTTTTATGATCTACACCTATGCCAAAACGACCATGAAGAAGATGGGTTTAAAAATAACAGATGCTGTTATGATGTGTTATGTTTGGAAGTTAAGACTGCCATCTACTGATTTTTTTCTTAAACCCATTAGTTCCTAGAAAAGTGCATGTGCGTTTTTCAAATGACAGTTCATTTTCATAGCAGCTATTTTCCAGGAGCAAGGGCCTTGCCAAAATCAGTTTCTGTCCACTAATCCCTCCTCTTAGTAAGATTAAAAAATGCTCATTAGGTATAGGGTTTAAAGAAGTTCATGCTACCATGTTGAACTGAACAAGAGAAAATCTTCTTACTCTTAGTTGACTCGAGTCTTCAGAAAGCTCAGGTTAGTGAGTCAAGTAGAAGTGAGTTGATAATTTGTCATAGTCATGTGTCCATCTCACAATTACTATCCCATTTTAAAAAGTGATTGGAAGCTTTATAGGAAAATGATGCTAAGGGGCTAAAAAAGTCAAACAAACTCTTCTGTAGTAGACATATCCAAGGTTTATGTTTGGTCCTTAAACTTTTTTCCTGCTGTACAGCAACAGCATCAGGCTTGACTTATTTGAGGAAGGCAGATCTGGTCACACATTTCATTATAATTTTCAACATAAATTGTTATATAAAGTTACACTGGTATGAATAGGCAGTGCTCTAGCAGCATCCCATACTTAAATGCCATCCACCTCAAAGGATAGTCCCTGTGCAGAAAGGCATTTCTGTACAGCTCTGATAAAATACTATTTTCTCTATTAGGAAGATAATGTTGCCTTATGATGTCTTTGTTTCTATAGGCTTGTTACCACAGCTGATAGGTGTTGCTCCAGAAAAGGCTATTAAGCTAACTGTACGTATCTTTTTTTTTTTTTTCTTTCCTCCCTGGCATCCTTTTGTTTGATAACATGCACAGGATTTATTTCCTAAAATGTGTGAGAGATGACCACTTACAAGCATTCTAACATATATGGCTACAGATTTACTTGATATATGTTAATAAGGAAGAAGAATAACTTAAAATAGTGTGTAATATATTGTATCTTTATTAGGTTAATGACTTTGTCAGAGACAAATTTACCAAGAAAGATGGTTCCATTCCATTGCCTGCAGAGATCCTTGCTGGAGGCTGTGTAAGTATCTGTCCTGTATTCCTAGGAAAAATTGATTCTCAGTCATGTCCAGAATAGTTGGAATGACAGTTAATGGATGTGCTTTGTCGATTTGAGCAGGAGTGCTCTTTTTTTCTCCCAGTCACAAGAACTAAAAAAAGCACTGTTTCTGTTTGGAAAGCTTAGCATACTTCTGAATTAAGTTCTCTTGGAACAATGTGCTTAAGCAACATGTTTTGGCCCAGTTTATAACTTTCAGTTTCAGCAGAGGTTTCATTCACCAAAGGTCCGAAGAAGAGGGTGCCTGGTTCTCCCTTTCCATATGTTCTACTGGGTTGCCATTCATCATTAGTTTGGGAAGATACAGGTGCTCCTTGAGAATGGATTATAGGCATGATTAAATTTCCTTCAGGGGAGGGATGGAGATGTCTTGAATGGTTTAAGGAAATCTAATTTTGCTGAAGATTTTAAGAAGGAAAAGAAATGCACTCTTCAAATTGCTGTATGTGAAATTTTTACTGTTGCAAAAAGATGGAAAAAAAGGAACAATATAGGCTTAGCTTTCATGTAACATGTATAAGTGAATTGTCTGTTTAAATAACTTTGTATAAAATGCAGCTATGTTACTCCAGATGCTAATTACATCCCTCATCCAAATACAGTTAAAAAACAAACCATGATTTTGTTGAAATTGAGGGCTGTAATTCAGTGGATGTTTTAGCAATCTGTAAGTGGTTTGAGTTGATATTGATGCTGGATTTCTTTTGGTTTTGCACGTTGGCTAATTTCATTTGTGGGATTCCCCGACAGTTGTTAACCCTATAATATGTTTAGGGCTTGAGTTGGGTTTCTTTTGTAGCAGAGAACACTAATGACTTCCAGTTGAGTAGGCTGACAGGCTGGTATAAAACCTCCTTGGCTTACAACAAAACCTGGGGCAGAAAGGTTGTTGACCTCTGCAAACTTTTAATTCAAAGAAACAGCCCTGAAGGGAGGCTGCTTATAGTTCTGCCTGATTGAATTTGGCAGCCTGGTACATGCTTGAGTCTTCACCTGTCAGTGTACAAAGTTTATTTTCTGAGAAATGTGAGAAAGCAGCTCTAATGCGTAGCTAGCAGAAGAGTAACCTTTTTCTGGAAAGCTCAGTAACACAGAAAGCAAATACAGGTCATCTGTTGAGGCAGAGAATAGAATTCATTTGTGGTTGTGTTGTGCTTAAATTCATAATTAAAGTAAAACATCTGCTAATGAATTTTATCATTTTACATTATTTTGTACTGAAATATGTAATACTAAATTCAGTCTATATTAGAGCCTTTTTCACTTGCTAGGTACTCCTCTTTCAAAATAACTTCATTGTCCTACTGTAGTGAACATGCAAAAACTGGGGAGAAATTGAGTTTCAGATAAGCTTTCAGAGGTTTGGGTGTTTTTTTGAAGATGACCAGATTTGTAGGCTGTCCAGACACAACACCTTTTAGCTGACTGCCTGAGCTGGTATTTTCATCTCCTTTTTCAAGATAATACTAATCTCACTCAATCTGGGAGAATTTTAAAGAAAATTATAGAAGTGTTGGTCACAGTTTAGCAACCTGAGGGTTGTTTCTTTCTAGCTTCCTCTGGATCATCTGATATCTTACCAGCTGAAGAATGTTTTGTCTTTGCTGCTGCTTAGTTCAATTTTAGCAATTCCTCTTCTTCCTAGATAGCAGAATCTTTGTTAGGAAGCCTATAAGGTTAAGAATCTGAAGTATCAGTTGGCTAAAGCAGGGGCAATTAGACATTAGTTTCTCTTTTTTCATCCTCAGACCTTTTCATTCTCATTTTGACCGCTCTTTTCTGTGTTGACTTGCTTGGAAATAATGTTGGTTGTCACACTTCTGTTGTTACTGTGTTCTGTTTTTCTAGAAAATATTATAGGGCGCAACCAACAATTCCATCCAAGGAAGGGCCACAAGTAGGGGCACAAAAGGCTTTGTGTTTGCGGGATGCTACCTTTCATTTTTCCTTTATTCTCTTCCTTCTCTCTCTGTTAGTACAAAATGATGGGTTAATGTGGGAATGTTTGGATTTTATATATGCCAAAATTATTTTCAGCATTTAGATTTGGGTAAGTCACGTTTTTGTGGTTTTTTGTTACTGTTTGTTACTTAAAACACTTAAGTATTGTGCTAATTGTATACTATTAATATAAGCTAAAATGAAACCATACTTATTTACCTTGTCATAATACCAGAAGAAATAGCATTATTCCCACATGTACTTCTCAGAGATGGACGTACTACTGACTCTGACCCTCCCTTACCTGTGTTTAGTGTTGAACTATTTCCTCATTAACAGGAGTAATGCAGTTTTGGATCATGTTTGGTATGGAACTGCTGGTGGATGAGCAAGATAAGCAAGGCATATTTTCAGCCGTTTTACAGAGCTTACAGCAGAGACCTTTCATACTTTTAAAGGCCTTCCCTCTTGCAAGATACACAAAAGCACATTGTGCATGCCACAGTCCTCAAACAGCAATCAAAAGAGTTCTTGTGAGGAAGTGGAGGCAGCTTGGGAAAGGTTCCAGCAGACAGGGCAAATTCTCCTCTCTGGATAGCAGTGCTGTATCAAAGCTTATGTATAATATTACAGTCTTCTAAGACCCACACACAAGGACAGGTGAAACCTTTAACGTTAAGACAGTGGTGGTTCAGAGACCCTGTGTAGGCTGGTCAGTATCCTCAGCTCTGCAGTATCAGGAAGCAGTGCTTTACTATCCAGCAAAGGGATGTCCTTCCTCCAGAAAGGCTGATGCTGAGAGACTGAATCACTTTGGCCAAAATCTTACTTCTCAGGCTCCAGTCATTCTCAGCTTCTGTCAGCTTGTGGAGTAAAGCAGTGCTGGCAGTAAGGAGAAACATTGTCATTCTCACAGCAGCTACCAAAGACTTCCTCCCAGGCAGTGCCTGTTCGTGTGGTCAGCTGCCTGTCTGTTGTCTTTCCTTCCTCCCTGCAGGGCAGGGACCTCCCGCAGGCAGCCCGTGCCCTGTGCTCCTTTAAACCTTCCTGCTGCTGCTGGGCAATGTAAATGTCACTGGGAAGTGCAGGGTCTGCTCTGTCAGAGCCCAAATATTCCCAGCTGCTCTCAAGCTGTAGCTGTATTTGAAAACTGCAGAGCAGCTACATTGGGCAGCTCCGTTACAGCAGTCAGGTCGTACCTGTCAGTGAAAGGGCTCTTGTCCCTGATGGATGAAACTGATATCTCATCTTCCTACCTGCTTGAAGTATGCTGGTTTGTTAATCATTAACAGCACTATCCATATTTACACATGTTCAGGGCAAACAATTTCTTTCCCTACTGTTACTGTAATTAATTGAATTACATTCCATTGTAATTCAGTGATTAACCTGCATTTTCCTGAAGTTTTCAGCTCCCATTAGCTTTGAGTTGCAGGGAGGCTGAGTGAGGCTTTGGCAATGCTTTCCTCTATCCTAACAGAGGCCTGATATGGACAGTGCTTCCCAGAGGAGCTTCCTAGAGGAGCACTTGCGAGTACATGGTGAAGGGCAAGGTGCTCTAGGGAGCTGCTCTTCCTCACTTAGGAAGCAGTGCTGAAGCAGACACCTAATGCTGTGTAAAGGATTCATGGTTACTGTTACACTAGACAGAGATACTGTGATTTTAGGCTGTAATTCCTATGAGTTACATGGGAATAAATAGATTCTTCCCATGCTATGTGTGGTGCTTAGCATTTTGGATGGATGAATTGTGTTTCATCAGAGAGATGTTTTTGCTTTATGCTGTAAGAAGAAAGATGATTTGGAGTGCCAGGCAGAAAGGGTCTTGAGAACCTTTGGAGATGTGGGCAATGCATCTGTTCATAATTAGAGGTTGGGATGTGTGTATGTGTGTTTGTATTTGCACATACATACACAGAGAGATTCAAATTTACCACTGATTTTGAAGTTTTGATAAACATTAAATCCAAGATTCAGTCTAAATATTTTTGGTATACTTGTAAGAAATAATTTTCATACATATTTATGCATATATATATATACATACACACAAAAATGCATATAGGTGTATCAGGCAAATAGGAATGTGTCAAATATTTAGTTTGGAAAAAATAATGTTAAATATTAATGGTTTTGTTTAACAAGAACAAAAATACGGAGTTACAGACTGCTTTTTCTTCAAAACCCTGAAGATATGTTACTTCTTCTGTTATACTTAAAAAAAATAAGTTAGAAGCAGAATTAAACTTTACTACTTTATCTTGATTTCTGTTGTGGACATTTAAAATTGGGGAGAAAATGATTGTTTAATAAAAGAGACAGTAAGCTCACTCTAGGTTCATGAACCATGTCAGCTTTGCCTAGAGAAAGAAATGCAAGTTCTTTTGATGTTTTTAAACAAGACTGTTTTGGGTAACATCTTATTTTAGCTGCTTCTTTGGGACATTGTTGTGGTCCAGGATGTGGTGGTTTCTAAAAGGAAGGAAGGAAGGGCTTGAAGTAGGCCTCTCCCCTTTGGAGCCTATGCCTCTCGGGTGGAATTGGAAAGGGCAAGAGGTCTCATGTTGCAGGGTCATTTGTGTATTTCCTTCAGCCTTTGGCATGTCATGGGGCATTTGCTGTGGGATCTCAAACTACATCTTTTCTCTCATAACCTTTGCTGTCAGATTTAGTTCCTTTATTTGCTCCTTGTAGAGTTATTTTACATGACATTAAGGTTAAGTAGAAGCTTTTATTACTGGTATTTTTGATGTGTATGAATAACCTCCATTCAGAAACAAATTTGTCAACCTTTTTTAAAGTGTCTGTTGCAATTTATGTGTGAAGCGAGGATTTATGAGAGAGCAATCTAGATTTACTGCACCATCTCCAAAAGCAATTCAGAGAGTGCAATGTATACCTCTGTGTGCATATACACTTGCACATGTATTTAACATACAGAGCTGACAGCTGAAGTAAGAGACTTTGAAAAAGAATGATGCTGATTGCTAATGATTTGTACAGGAGCGTGGAGGTTTGTACTGCAAACCTACATGCTTCGAGTTCATTTTTATTTGGAGATCCTTTGTGTCATTCTCCTCTGCATCCGTTTCTGCAGAGTGCTCTTCTCCTCCCCAAGGCAGCACTCTCCTCTGCCTCACACGTCCTTTGTCACATAGATAGCCACCTTTTACTTAAATAGAAAACACAAACTAAAAAACCACCCTTGCGTTCATTCTTTAAAAAATACACAGTGAAAATGGGAGTTTTCTTGTGTTACATGTTCTGTATTAAAGTCAAAGCTTGTCCTGCCTGTGCTTGTGATGTGTTGAGAAACCTAACTCATATGTGCCACTCCACTGAATGCAGTGCTCCTCTTCCTGTGAATCAAATCACTGCTGGGCAGAAAAGTTTGCCAAGCTCCAAGTAAAGCAGCCGAAGTCAAGGCTTGGATAGAAGGACATACTGCTAATAGGGACTATTTAACTGGGTATCTAGGTAGGGACAGCTCTTTTGGAGAAAGCTGCCTGTTGAGAAGTCTGTCAGCACTGCAGATACTCAGTGTTCAAAGCTGTAATTAAACAGCTTTTCAATGCGTTTTCTACTGATAAAAATGTCGGGTTTTCCTTGTATTTTATTTTGCTTAATAACCTGACCACCAGATCATCTAATACTGATGGAGTACATAATTCCATTTTTACTATATAGAATTTGTAACACTATTTCTAATTAGTGTTGCTACTAAATTATTAAAATGTGTTGTGTTCAGTGTATTTTGCTTTCTGTATCAGAAGAGGGCTATGGCTGATTTTAACAGAAAGGTAGGCACCTGTGCACCTAGGAGAATAAATGTTAATTACAGGAATATTGAATTCAGGTTAGAAAATAGAAATGTTTACAAATTGGCCTATTTGTGTTTCTGTGGTGGGTGTTGGGCAAATAGGAAGAGTTATTTTGGCTGCTCTGCAGGTTGTGCTTATTTTTAACATTAAAAATAAAAAATGGAATTTCACACATACATGTAAACAAATAATATATATTTACTAGGTGGGTAGTTGGTATTTGTCTAGAAGGAGTGAATTTCTAGCTTAGTGTTGCAATCTAAAGTTACTTGAATTTTTTGGTGTGGTCCATTGTATTATGTAGCCAGAACACACTGCTTAACATTTTATCCACCAAAATTATTTTTTAAAAGATACAGGAAAATGGTAAACATTTGAAGTTGGTTTTATGCTTAATGCAATACAAACAAAAAAAAAAGGTTAACAGAATTTGCCACATGCAAATTTTGTAAATTTTATTTAGATTGGGACTTTGCTTAGTGAGACAGCCATTTCATCTTGCATGCATAGGTGTGTATGAGCTGGAAAAGGGGAGATGAAAAGTAAAGAGAGTCTAAAGAATGCCTTTGGACATAGGAATGGTGTCAGATAACTGAGCAAACACAGTGCAGTTAGTCCAAGGAACATAGAAGATGAGAATCACTTTGGCTTGTCTGGAAGTTCTTGTGGTCTTCCTGGTGATTGCAACAAATGTCCACAAAAACATAAGCTTTGATTTGCTTTCAGAGAGGTGAAGAAGTGAGGGAATAAAATTAAGCTTAACTGCATATAGACTCATTATTTGAGTGGGAAGTGTTAAAGACAGTAATTACTACAATGGAAATAATTAATCAAAAGCAGCGGTTGGTTTCCCACTGTTTCGGTCAAGGTGCTGCAGCAGAGCTGTTGCAGTGATGATTTTCAGTGTCAATATTGAGTGAAGTAATAAACAGGGCTTGCAGTAAAAGGATGTCAGTCCTCAGGAAAGGCTCAGTGAAGTATGGGCTGCTTGGTCAGTGAAGGTGTTGATGCTTCTTGCCCCCAGCCCATAGATACTGCTGAAGTGCTGGGTCACTCTCAGTAAGAGCTGATGAGGGTTGCAATGCTCTGTTATCTCTAGGCTAGAATAACTCAGATTGCCAGCTTCTAAACTGTGGATCAGGGCTAATCTCAAATTTATTCTGCCTGCTGCTGCAGAGAGGAAGATTGTGCTATATGCAGACAGGATTAGTGTTCATCAGTTGTCAGTTAGCAGAGAACATGATGCAGGTTCTTCAGGAGATGCTGTATCAGACTATTGACTTCACCACACCCCTGTACTCACAGCCCCCTCCCAGCCCCCCAGCATCACAAAAAGAGTTTATTGCTTGGGCAATTTAGAAATGGTAAAAAGTTTTAACTGCAAATGTTCTGCATCTGTTTACTTCACTAAGATTTGATGGGTTGGAGGAATCAATCAGAATTAAGAGGAGCTTTTATATTGTGCAAGAAATGCTTTTTAGAGTTTGCTGTATTCAAGCAGTTATATGCCACAATTTTTAAGGAACTGGGTTTAATTTTTAAATTAAAAAAGATGGCTTAGGAAGAGGGGAGCATAACAAGTAAAATATAGCTGGATTGTGATGAACCACAAACTTCTTCAGAAGTGAATGGTAGTACCTACAGCAAACCAGGGAGAAATCTAAGCATGTCATTCTAAAGAGGTTTAAAAACTCTGAAACCAAACTGTCAGATTGAATCTCTCTCAAACCTGGGACACAGTTCTTTGAAAGTCTTTGGCTAAAGTGCAGAGTCAGAAGCAGCTTTACAACGCTACTGCTAGCAAGTTTGCAAGATAGTTCTTCAACACTGCCAACAGAGTATTTCCTTCAAGTAAAAACTGTCATGCCCAGCTCAAACATATGACTCCTGTTTCTATCTAGTATCATATTTTGAAATTATAGTCTTCCTATTTAAATTTTATATTTTGTTTCCACTTAGGACTATTACAGGCTGCTAAACAAAACTCCAAACACCTTTTCTAATAATTTAAAATTACACTGTTAAATGCAAATTTACCTTTTAAACAGCATCACTTCTAAATGCAAATAGCATGTCTACACATTGGTGATGGATTATTATTGAATAAACATAAGGTCTTTAAGTGTATTTGATGCTCTAGTAGCACAAGTGTAATGATTATTTTAGTTTAGTATTTCCTGTAATATCTGATAGACTTTTAAACACAAAAATGACTTCTAGAAAGTGATGTAGAGGAGAAAAGCAGAGACGAACTGAATTAATTCACCTCAGGGGGCTATAAAAATATATATGTAAAAATCTATTTTTACAAACCCATGACTTCTGATCCAGGTCTTTTGACTTCCAGACAGGTGCTTTATTAAATCTCTCTCATATTTTTACATGAGAATATCAGCCAATGCAGTGAGAAGTGGAGACACTCATCACCTTGCAAAAGTCAATGTGTATTACATGCTCTAGCAATGCAATTTACTTTCTTTTTCTTTGGGTTTGCAGGCAGGAGGTTCCCAGGTCATCTTCACTAATCCTCTGGAGATTGTAAAGATTCGGTTGCAGGTAGCAGGAGAAATTACTACAGGACCCAGAGTCAGTGCCCTCTCTGTTATAAAAGATTTAGGCTTTCTTGGTCTTTATAAGGTATGTACTTCTGCTTTGAGTGCCTTCATCATTTTATGCTAAACTTCTATACTGTCGAAACAAAAACTATTAAAAACAAAGACATCTTTTGAATTTAAAACCAATCTCTTCCTGCAGGGCAGCCCCACAGTGGAAAACTGAAGAAAACTCACTTCTATATTAATGGCAGTGGGATACAAAAAATACTCCCCCATTCTATCCTTTGGGCTTTTATGCCAAGCTACAGGGAGCCCTGTATTGCAGACCTGCTGGCTTCTGGCACTGCTCATTTCATTTGGTGGGGTTTTGTGAAAAGTTTCTTTAGCTTTCCCTGTGCGTTTTTCTTATATTTATTTTGAATCTCTGTATCTCTATTGTTATCTTTGCAGCAGGATATTCTCTTTGTCTTAATAATTTGATGGCAGTGAAACAGTAGTGAAGTTTAGTAGGATTCAGATTTTTAAGAAGTTAAGTGGTGGGATTTGTCAATAAATTCCACTGAAAAAAAGCCTGTTCTGTATGGTACTTCAGCAAAATGCCAGTCAACAGATTCCTTCCCTGCAGGTATACTTTCTGCCATCATTACATATCAGGTGTAATGGAGCAGAAGCTATTAGTTTCCTTAAACAAGGAAGAGTGTTTCTTCCTGTATCTTCTGCCAGTGCAAGGGGTAATACGTAAATTCAGCAGTTATATTAGCTGTGCACTTACAAAACATTGCTTTATGTGATTTGCCCATAGACCTGCAATAATACTATAAAAATGTGCACATTTACTTTGAGGGCTGAAGATTTTGTTTTGAATTTGGTAGATGAGATTCTTGACCATTGTGTTTCCTTATTAAACTGTACCCAATTTGCAGTGTTTTTTCTCTTTTTGCTAATCTTCCAGTGCAGCTTCTTTGGTCAAACAGATGATGATCAGTGTGAGGTCTTACAGTGCTCACTGGTATTTTAGTAGTGTTTTTATGTTTGGTGGAATAAAGGCTGGGAGGGACTGGTTTTGCTGTTTCCCTAGTTGTCAGAAAGACACCAGGACTGATCTCTGTCACTTCTTTCATTGCCTTTGGACGCACAGTGTGTAGAAGGTATTTATCCTATGTACTGATGGCAGGATTGATGTCATGTATAACTTAACAAAATTATACATGAACCTTGAATCTTCCTCTTTCCAGACACTTAGTTTAGATACACTTTATTCTTATGTTCAAGTTCTCTGTATCATCTGTTTCCTGAGACATTTTATTTTCTGTGTTGTTTATGTGGTAGATCAAATGAGTTTGTACTTTCAGGGCTCAGGCTGCTTGCTGGGTATCAATTTTAGCCTTATTTATTACAGAATTTATTTGCATTATGTCTCTTTTCTCTGTGTCAGGGTGCCAAAGCATGTTTCCTCAGAGACATTCCCTTTTCTGCAATCTACTTTCCGGTTTATGCTCATAGTAAACTGATGTTTGCTGATGAAAGTGGCCATGTGGGAGGGCTTAATCTCCTTGCAGCTGGAGCCATTGCAGGTAATTTTGCAGAATGTTTCCTAAAAGTAATTTTCTTTTCTTTTAGTGAGTAATATTTAATATTCATTCAGTAGCCCCATATAAAGGAAGGGTACTGTACCATTGTATCTGATTTAATCTAAATTTGATCACTGTTATCCTTAGTGGGAGGCGATGTAATTTTGATGAGAGCTAATTACATTTGCATAATGTGGATAAACAGCGTAATGCAGCTCAGCAACTTGTAGTCAAATTTGATCTGTCTGTCTCAATGGGGTTTTACTTGTTACTGAGCTCTCAGAGTTGAAGGCTAATTTGAATCTTTGATGAACATAAAATGAGAGATTGTAAGAGCTAAGAAGAAAATGACTTACCCAGGTTTGGATTGTGGAGTAACTGAAAAGAAACTTTGTTCTAATGTAATTGCTGAAAATAGGGCATTAGTTTGTCAAGAAGCTGAAGTACCATACTCTGAAATTTAAAATATTTTCCAGCATCTCAAACAAGTTTAGTATAGAGACAATATAGCTGTGATAAAAAGCTTTTACTAAAGGCAATGGGTATAAAAATAGTAAATGTAGGAACTATAGTGGTGGATATTTAAACATACAGATAGAGAAGGCCAGATTCTGCACTGCCAAGAACGAGCTCAGCCGATGAAAACCAGGTATCTGCACACAGCCTTGCAGAAAGTGAATGATTCAGTGTCAGAATCTGCAGTTCAGAAACACCACTGGGCTGAGCAAGACACTTTGCTACTTGTTACAGTTGTAAGGAATCACTGTTACACCAATTGTGAGCGCCTGTGTGTGAATAGCAGTTTCCCACATTGGACTTGACACATAAGCTTGGCTGCACCTTCTCTGTGCCAGTTGGTTGTTCCTAGTGCCAGAGGGAAGGGACACCACCTAGGAAATATCTAAGAGATTTGTAGCCCTGTTCATTCTTTAGTATTGCAGAGCTGCCAGAAATGGAAAATTATTTAGCTTATATACATACAATACTCGTATATATTATTAATTTGTATCTCCTATAAGACTTTTTAGACTGTAAGCTTCAGTTTCTCTTTGTCTCATTAGTGTTTCTGTGTTGCTCATAGGAAGGAAAGAACCCTATTAAAAATGTATGTAAATTTCATAGGCCTAGTTTTATAGCATGTATAGGAATTTGCCTCTCTGAATTGCAAATTTCACATTCTCAATTGCTCACTCAGTCCCGGTTACACATGCACAGCAGGCAAGAATACAGTCTGAAGGGATCTGCCTGTCAGGAAAATCTGCATATGATTGCTGTCTGTGTATGCTTGCAGGCTTAACTGCAGTGCTTCTGTTTTTGTATAAAACCTCCTGGATTGGTCAGTGACACTTCACAGTTTATCATCACCTATGCAATCAGTTACTTGTTAACATTTTTAATTCAGTGTTAACCAGCGGTTAAAGTTTAACAGGAGTCAAAATTAATTTCATTATTTTAAGTCAGAAGATGGTTCCTCTTTTTAGGGGGATTAAGTTTTTATAGTATTTAGAAGTATTCAGAAATATCTCAAATAACACAGTTATATACTGTGGAGTACATTTCTGAAAACTTTCTCCTTTCCTTTGACTAGAAAGCCGAGAGTGGTGCCTTGGAAGTGGAGATTTGTTCTTCCATCACTGTTGGCTAATATCACGCTGTTGGTACTAAGCAGACTTGTAAAACACCTTCATTGTCCTCAGTCTTTTTATGGCTTGCCTACTGAAGTAAGCAGCATCTATTCTCCTACAGAACAGTCCAACCAGCAGTTTAGACATATTTCTATAGAATGGAGGCTTTAAGCAGTCGTTTTACTCATCAACACCTTTAACAAATGGAGGTATAGGATTCAATTTCCAAATCAATCACCTATGTAATTTGCAAAATATGTTGTAGAGTATAAACAAATACAGTAAATTTGCACAACTAATTTTTATACATTACATATGTATAGCCAATTTTATCTTGTTTCAAACTACTGCTACAGCCAGACCACTAGAAGATGCTGAGAATGGGTTTTGATAGTTTATTTCCTTTACTACCAATTTCAGCCTTTAAATTTAGAAGAAAGAATGATTATCTCAGGCACAACAGTTGATATAAGCATCAAGAGTAAGAACCTGCATTTTTTTTTGCAATGTCTAGCCCTTGTAAAAAATATGAAAGTTGCACTTGTATTTTTCACTTGGAAGTGTTTCATCTTTTACAAGATCCTTTGTGCAAATTAAATGTGGTTTTCTCCTAAAAGGTGTGCCTGCTGCTTCTTTGGTAACCCCTGCTGATGTCATCAAGACAAGACTGCAAGTGGCAGCCCGCGCTGGTCAGACAACATACAGTGGAGTTATTGACTGCTTCAGAAAGATTCTAAGGGAAGAAGGCCCTTCAGCTTTGTGGAAGGGAGCTGGAGGTGAGAAAAAAAATTATTAGGGCTGACCCCTCATCTGCAAATTAGCACTTGCTTTGTTAAGGACTCAAATCTGAGCAGTATTTACAAGGTCTGATTGTGAAAAACATAATACCTTGTTAAAAAATGTTTAGCTTCTCTCCTGAGGAATTGTTCTATTTGTTTAACACTATGATTTGTAATATTTAACAGCTCGGGTGTTCAGATCTTCACCCCAGTTTGGTGTTACTTTGGTCACTTATGAGCTTCTGCAGAGATGGTTGTATGTTGACTTTGGAGGCCAGTAAGTCAAATATTTGCTATTTAGCTTGCACAAAATAACTGCCAAATGTAAAGAAGATAACCCAAACTTTTCATGCATAGGGCCCATTAAAACTTGTTGACTTTGAGCACCTGTACCTAAAATTGCAGCATGTAAAAAATTGCCCCATCTTTATATAATTGAGGGAAACTTGCATGCCACTTCTAAACAGATGAGGAGATAAAGAGCCATTTAATATTTATTTCAGTACATTGATTTGTACTTCCATTCTAGCAAGACAGTTTTGTCCATTTTCCTTGTGACACTGGAAGCTAAAAGAATTTACAAAAGTATCTATAAAAATGTAACTTCAATTCTGGGTTTGATTTAAAATTATGTAGTGGTCTGACCACATCCACCTCACCATAGGAGTAATTAATCAAGGTCAGCTTTAAGAGTCTTCCATATTCAGACAAAAGACTTAAGTATTCAAGCCTGAATAGATCTATTTAAAGTCCTTTCTTATGAAATCTAGACTAACAAAATGATCTTTTTTCTTTGTTCAAACAGCAAACCCGCTGGATCAGAATCTACCCCAAAAACACGAATTTCAGATCTTCCTCCTGTTAACCCTGCACATATAGGAGGATACAGACTTGCTACAGCTACATTTGCTGGTATAGAAAATAAATTTGGTTTGTATCTTCCAAAGTTTCGAGCTCCTGCCACCACCTCAGCTCAAGCACACGGTAGCAGCTGAGTCCTGAAAAGATGTTTCAAATGAACAAAGTGATGCAGTGGGAAGAGTTCACAAGAGTACTGCTGTATTATTTTCCAGTCAGCTGCATGTGTTCTAGCTGAACTGAGCTTGCAAATCTAATTGCTCCTTTCAAATATTCATACATACCTGCATTTATTTATTTACACACAAGGAACTGATTGAAGCTGTGGTTCTCTGCCTTGTTTTAACCAGTGGCATGAAGCTGTAGCCTAGACTTTGCCTTGCACAGCTTGCATTTAATGTTACTGTACATATTGTACATCTTTGTACAGAGACATCAGGGCATCTATACACGTACATTTATATAATGGGTATTGCAGTTCAAAATAGTTTGAAATGTACAGATGTTTTGAAGGTGTTTTGTTAACAATCGTGACAATAAAATGTTTTAAAACGCTTGCGTCAGTTCGCTTCTTTGCATTTACAGGAAGTTGTCTGGTATGATTGTTTTTCCCTCCACAGAGGAAATGTGAAGATCAGATGCAGCCATTTAATGAATGGACAGGACAGGACAGGACAGAGCTCTGCAGGAATGCCCTTCACTGCTAGTTACAGCAAAGGAATTGAAATGCAGTGTGCTGGCTTGTAAGTGTTAGAGAACACGGTAATTAGATGAGCACATGCAATGTTTTATTTTGCAGCACTACTTTGTGACAAGGAATTCTCTCAAAATACATGGCAATACTAAATGTGTAATAGATACTACTTCTATGGTAGCATATTCAAAACACAATGAGAGATTTGCCAATTACTGGCACACTCAAGAATTTTTACAGGGTTTATTACTCAGAGTGCCTTTTTTTCCTCAGTAGAAAACTTGTTACAAAAAATTGAAAGTATTCTCTTTATTTCTAGATTGTTTTACCGTAAGATTAGGTTGTTCTGTAAACCTACTTACTTTTGTGTTATTTTATATGCAAAACTCATTGTTTATATTTACAGGTAAGTGGAAGTAAAAAGAGAAGAGAAAGTGAAAGGCTGATTTATTTCTGGCTTAGTGTCCACCAAAAGTTCCCCTGGTATAATACTGAAATGCAAAAATATCAGAGGAAATAGGGGAGTTGAGATTTCTGCTGTTGTGGAGGAAAATTAATCACACTGTCCATGCGGCCAGAGATAAGATGGGTGGTTTCCAGCCTTGCTTACTGAAGTTTGACATGTTTCTTACAGGGTTAAACATCCTGGAATAGAGCATATCCAAAGGCTATAAACTGATTTCAGGTTCTGTTTTTTTTTTTTACTTAGGTGACAGCAGGCCTATCAGGGGATTAAGTCAGTTTATGAAGAAATGGTTCATTAAGAACTGAACAATACACAGACCAGCCTTTCTCCAGCTCTAGCCTCTAAGGAAGCTAAAAATTATTTTGGTGCTGAATAATATTTAGTGAGCCAGAGGTGACAATACACTGACCTTAGACGTTTGATCACTTTTCTGCAATACGAATATAGATAACCCCAGTGGAAGGCTTCCTTCTTTATTTGTTGTATTGTGTTTAAGGAATTTCTTGTTCTGTACTGTTTTCTGGATAGAGACAGGCTTCTGGGAACTCTGTCCTGTAGCTGTGAATTCTGTCTTGGGCTTTTCTAAATAGAGACAAAAATGGTGGGGACCCACTGTATTTAATCGTAGTCACAGCTTTGTTGAATGCCTTGATAAAGGCCTTAGGAGACCTGACAATGCACAACAGCATTTGTATTTCTTGCAGCTCCAAAACCGGGCAGTTTGACTCCCAGAATCCTCATTTACAGCATCTAACATCACTTTTGGTCTTAACGTTGCAGGTATGGCTTTTGCATTTTTAATCTGTACTCAGCTATTCTGTGAGGGAGGACCACAAGCAGGAATAAAGATAAAGTAGTATTAAATTTAATAATTGAGAATTATTAGGAGGTTGAAACTACACAAAACTAATGCCATATGATCTGCATGTATGTGAAAGAAAGCCTTACCTACTGGACTTCTGAAAATAAAAGTGGGAGGGAAATGTATTATTCAATGAAAAGTAATCCTGAAAAACCCCACAAAAACAACCAACCAAAACCCAAGCAACCCCTCCCTTCAAAACCATCAAACCAAGAGAACTCCTGCTGTTAAGAATTCTTCAGCCCAAAGGTACAAACCATCTCATGATGTACCTGTTCTTACACAGTTCACATGCTTCTCAGCTGAACAGAGCTGCTCTTGCAGGGTTGAGGAGAACACACAGGATAAATGTCAGCAAACTGAGCAGCATGGCTGTGTTGGAAGGGGAGGGACACACACTCTTGAAATGCTAACACCAATGGAAGCCTAAACACATTTCACTTCCAGACCCGCCAAAAAAGAAAACTTTCTGAAGAAAGAATTGCTGTTACTGCTGTGTCTCCACAAGCTGCTCATAATAACAGAATTAAGAGAAGGAAAAAGAGAAAAAAAACCCCAAAACTAAACAGAAAAGTTAAACAACGAAGAAACAATGACAATATTCCTGGACATGAAACTGATGGAGAAATATAAACCTATTTCCTATTTTTAAGCATATAAAACCAGCTCTTCTGGCAAAACAATAAGCTTGTAACAGATTAAGAACGAATGTAGAGTCCTAAATTAAAAAAATACAAAACCTATTTAGTGCCTAAATTAGTAAAACTCACAGTATTTATTAAAAAAAACCCAAAAGAAACAGCCCTCCTGAACCCATCATGATAGAAAACTTCATAATGTGCTAAGAAAGAAAAAAAAAGTAACCTTTAGCAGAAATGACAACCATTCTGTTTCAAGCCACTAAGAAGTCTTGTTTCAATAAAAATGTTCAAAATTAATAATAAGAAGAATCTTGAACTTAGTACAGAAAACTAGTAGCAAGTCTGTAGTTAACAGAATGAAAATCATCATGCTATAGAAATTAAGTTAGAAGTCTAGTTCCTTATCCTTTGGAAAAGAAAAATTTGATAACAGAAACCTTTTTACTATTGGCCAATTGCCATGGCAGTAAGGGGTGGCTGAGGGTAGAAAACAAGCCTGTGATGTGTGAGTAAAACAAAAGGATCAGCTCCCAGAAGCTTTGAACTACTGCGGGGACACAGATTAGAGGTCAGGGCAGCTGACAAGTGCTCATATAGTATTTATTTATGAATCAGTCTCACCTTTTAATGCACCAATCCAAACAAAAGGAAATTGGTATTAAATATGTATTTCATTAATTCAGGTCTGATTATCACATAAGTTTTTAACTACAGACAAATTTTTATTCACATATATTACCCACTACCAGAGTCTGAGGCTTATCTATATATAAACAATGAAACTTGGAACATATGCATGCATATCATGGGTAATTTGAAGAGTTCAAAGTAAAGAATGCTTCAGAGATTTACTACCTAATGAAGGTTAGTCTGTAATACAGAAAGTTTTAGGAGCAAAACTTTTCAGAAAGATACTGTTTCAGATTGGACTTTACAGAAGCCAAGTAGCAAATTTATACCAGGTTAGTGTTTCAGCAAAAGAAGATCCCTGCAAAGTCAAGTTAACTGTATTAAAAGTTACACAGATCCAAGAATGTGCTTGTAATTCATATATAAAACAAAACAATGCAAGATCTGATTTTCAGTGATCTTAATACATTTCAAAGTCCATTGTGGAATCCATCTATTCCTCCCTGTGCCGTGGTTAGAGCTGACCCGCTGGGATTTACATCCCCAGCAGGCAGGTGGGCGGCTCTAGGCCGGGATGCGGGTCGCAGCCTCCTCCTCAGCGTCAGCCCTGTTGGCGTTGATCTCTGCCAGCGTCCGCCCAAAGCGCGTCCACTCGTCCCCGCGGGGAACGGCGATTTGCTGTGACACAGACAGTGTTACTGAAACCTCCGGAGAAACAAAGCTCAGCTCCTGCTGAACGGCACAGCACTTCCATCATGTTCACAAGAGGTTCCCGTTCCAGAGAAGCTTACCTTTATTTTAGTGTAAGCATCAAAAGCTCTAACTAATAAAGAAGCAGAATTTGAGACTCCTGCACTGAAGTATAAAATCACATTATTATAAGCTTGTGCTGTGTATCTCCACCTGAGAGACTGCCTTCAAAGGGAATGCTAATGCCATATCCTCATCCCATCCATTAGCCATGTACTGCTGCAGTACACGTACATGCAGGACCAACCCCCTTCCCTGTAAGAACAAAATCAAGGCCGCTTCTCTGTAAAATTTTTTGTTTGTTACTTCTCAAGCTAGGATCAGAATTCATATGTGCCACAGTTATATAGAAGATAAAATTTCTATTAAGAAATGACTGATTTTTATTTCACCAGCCTTACAGTAAAGCTTTTTCTTTTTGACTGGATGACAGCATGCTAAAAAGTTATGCTACAACACCTTAAATAAAACACTACTAGGAAATATTAATTCAAAAATACAAATTAAGCTTAATTATTCTTCCTCTAATGACAGGAGAAAAAAAAATGAAAGGCAAGCTGCTAAATAAAGAAACCCAAGTGTTTGCAATATACTTTGCACAATGCACGACATACATACCTCTCCCACGTCATATATAACTATTTGTCCCTCTGAATCTCCTACAGCAATCTCTCTCCCAGAATGTGTCCATCTCACTCGGTTCAGAGCAGGATTGCCCTCCACAGTGATGCTAGCAGTGGGCACCTGCACCAATTTAAAACACATTGTTAAAAATGCATCAGGTATCCATAAGCTAAAGATAAGAGAACACACCTGGGGCATCTGTGCTGCAGCAAAAAACTGCCCAAACGTCAACCAGTGCATGGAATGCAGATCAAAGACAATCACAATACAAACACCTCCGTGGCCTTAAGTCATCACCAGTGCCACAACCAAAACATCTGTCCCTTGGCCAAAGTACAAACATCTGCTACCAAAAGACACATCTGCACTCGTCTTGTGGGACAGGAGGCCCAGACACGCTTTCAGGCAGTGACGAGGCACCCTGGGATCTCAGGAAGATGATGACACAGGACAGGGATGAAAGCAGCTCTTTTGGCAGATCAAGCTCTGATCAAAGGCTAGAATTGGTACTTCCAATTTAAAGCCACAGGCTGGCATATGGTCCTACAACTTTTCTTCTATATGTAGTTTTCAGATGGTGAAATTTAAGTACTAAGTATCTGTCAGGTTTCTCCTCTGATCTTCCTCCAGCAAACCTTGGAAAAGGTTTCCACTATAATGAAGTTTATTAGCCACACCAGAAAAGCAAACATTCAATTCACTAAGTGAGGAACAAATGGCCCTTTCACTGCAGAATTACTGTGGCAATAGGAGCAGCAGTGGTGTGTGGTAACAGGTTTGTTCACACTGATATGCTGTAGGCTGACAAGGCCTCAGGGTGGGAGGTCTATAATCACTTTCACAACATGGATCAGTGTTACACCAACAGATGTATACTTTGCTCTCTTGTTATAGGTAAAACAATTTAATTACTCCTGTTATTCGTTAAGAGGAGTCATTTGTAACCCTGTAATCAAAGAATGCTATCTACTACACAGAAACTACTAGAACTACAGAATATTTAAAAACAACAACAAAAAAACAAGCTATGGTAAAAAAACTCCACAAACTATGGTAAACACCCAACTTTTTTTTTAAGAGTACAAACAATTCTCCAGCTGCGTTTGAAAGTTAACCTGACTTCTCACCTCAGTATCATTGTTGAGATTCCACAGGTCAAGCCTGCCCATCCCATCCACACAGGCAAACAAGGCAGGGTGAGTTGGAGACCACATTACATCATAAACATAATCAGAATTGTCTTCAAAGGAGTAGAGAGGTTTGTTATTCTGAAAAGAAGCAAAGATAACAATGTGATAACCCAAACCCTACATTTCAAAATTATAAAACTAACAGGTAAAGCAAAATACAGAACTTCAACAGTATTACCAGCAATAAGTAAAAAGTGATTTGCATTTTGACTTGCTTTAAAAAAATGCCACTGCAAAAATCAGGCAAAACCTAATGCTTATTATTATTATTATTAAAAGTATGCTTCCCAAACCATGCAGCCATTTTTCTGGCTGCTACTATAAAACAATAAATAGCAAGGCAATTATAAATTGTAAATTTAATGCTTTAAGAATCTTGCAAATCAAGCCAATGAAAATTCAGTGACTATTACTCAGAGATTTTTAACTCTGCTTCCTCTGCTTTGCATTCCTCAGGGCATGAGACAAACAGAGAAAGAATTCTGGCAATGGAAATGACAGACATTTAAATTGTGATCCTCATCAAGTTTAATTGACATTAGTTTTGGTGCTGTCCCTTATTCCTCCACAAAATTGTAGCAAAACATTTGCCTTATGAATATATGCGATAATTGACTTTATAACATGATTTACATTTGATTACATTGTAATCATTTTTGAAAACAAAGGGCAAAAGTTGAATGGATCAGAAATACACAAATGATGTACAAGCTGAAAGCGAAGTTTTATGCTGGTAATCTTAGTTCTGCTCATCAGCTGTCTCTTCTTTGCAGGACTGCAGCTAAGAACCTCAGAACTTCAGGTTTGTGAACTTCCTTAAGTAGCTTACATTATAGCACCACCTTGTGTCAAGGGCTATGAAGAAAACCACTGAACTATCTAAGTTACCTTCGTTGTCCAAAGCTTTACTGTCCAGTCAAAAGAAGAGGTGACAAAAAGGTGTGAGAAGTCTACAGGTCCAACTGCTGCATGGCAGTTGATACCTGTGATTGGTCCCTGGTGTCCTTCAAACATCTCACTGATTCCAGCTTTGCTGTTTCAGAATATATAACCAAGGTTAATTGATTTGGAAACCAAACATCTGCAGACAGAGATAGCACTGAAATGCAATTTAAATACAGCCACAAGAAGATTTTGCTGCCTTACATGGATGTTTCCTCACTGCAAAAGCCTTCACCACAACAGGATCACAGAAGACCAGACTTGAAAACAGACCTTACGTTCAACATGTATTTTCTACCAACTGTAAGTGCCAAAATACATCCTAGGGACAGGAGACCCATTCAGGTACCAGTCCACACATTTAACTACGTTGTCCTCCAAGCAGTAGCTACAACTTCAATTCATCCAAAGAATAAAATCCAGACTCAGGAATAAGCATATATCTCCCATTAAATTAAGAGAAGTTGCATATACTTTAAGGGCTTGAGGTTCAGACATAAACCAGTAACAATATATCCCTAATAGCCTCCTATCAGGGGTGATGAAAAAGGAGGGAAACAGATGGGAAGGACGTTACACAAAAGTGATACAATTTTGGGTATTTTCGAACCAAAAAAGCTGTGCAGCAAGGTGATGTGTATTTGAGATGAAACCTGGACACTCGATTGTATTTAAGAAAGCAATTGATAAGATATAGTCAGACAATTTCAAAATAGATTGAACAGCAGGAGAACAGCCAGCCAATTTAAGATCCGTGCGTGATGTTACTGTACAATTATCTACAAAACTGATAGGAAGTTTGGAATGTTCTGCTACAATTGAAATGAATAAAACCACAGTGACCTATGCTGTCCTGATCAACAGAGACAACTCATAACACCAATTCAATATTCCAACCATTTCTGTTTTTAATGAAGCTCTTACTCAGGAAAAAGCACACTGGAATTCAGACAGAGATACTCTGAACTCCTTCAGTGCAAGGGAGAAAGTATGAACTTAAAAATGTTGATTGTAAAGCATGCAGGAACTCATCCTTTCACTATTTTTATTTCCTTTGAAGAATTAAAGTTAGTATTCACCTGCCATGACGGCATGCAGTGTACACTGAGCCTTCTTCACTGCCAACAACGAAGTTGTTGACATCTCCAATAGGGAAAGACATGCAGGTAACAGCCACAGCCTTGGACTGTTTGTGAACCAGCTCCATACTATCCTGTAGTGAAAATATCAGCAACTTACTTCATGAAAAGAAATATTAACACCTACAAAATCTTTTAGATGTCACAATAGACAGCTTTTCTTTTTATTTTACTTGGATAGATTGGGCAGGAATAAGGAAGTTTGCTTAATACATTTGTGTTCACCACTAACACAAGCACACAAAAACTATACAAAAGAAACAACAGAAAATATTTGATTCCACAGGTGGGAAAATAGTTTATCAAATACCAAGCTACCTGTGTTGGGAAAGTGTTGATTAATGTTTTTTAGATCAGCTGAATTTTTAATAAAATATTAATCTATAACAGACACTATTCTATATATATATTAAAGTTATCTTACCTGGGGTTGGGAAAGCATATCCAAACTCCAAGAGCATATTTTCCCATCAGTTGAGATACTAATCAAATTATGAGCATTCTGGGTCCCAACAACATTTACACAGTACACTGGGTGCTAAGAAACAAAATATTATCAGAAAAGAATTTAGAAGTAAAAACTAGTTCTGGTATAATTATTGTACAGTATAATTAACATACAACTTCACCATTTAAAAAAGCACAAGAGATTGATCTCAATCAAAAGCACAAATGACAGTCCCCTATAAAACTGATACTTGTTTTTTCTGACACTCTGATTTTTATGAATACCTGGTTCCTAAGTGTCAAAATATGGACACAAACATTTAAGCATTGCCAATCAAGTGCACTGGACAGAATTTCCTAGGCATTAAACACATCTCAAGAGGGCACAGTCCTTGAAGACATTTCACCTCCTACCGTGTGAGCAGCAGCTGACAGTGGCGTTCTCTGCACTGGGGTTCTCTTATTGCTGCGATTATCCCACAGCACTATCTGGCCTGAGTATGTGCCACCAACCACCAGATTGGGGTGGAATTTTGCAAATGTAGCTGACATCACTGCAGACTGAAAGGAAGAAAAACAACAAAATACATGAATGATCATTCAGTGACACTGTCTAAAACTAAAGGAAATTAGGTCAAGTATCAGAACTTCTTGGTCTAAATTTATTCAGTACATTATTTCACTGCCCAATTACTTAAGGATTCACCCACCCTTTTTAACCCCTCAACAGTGTTTCAATTTATAATTATAAAATGAAGTTTTCCTCCTCTTTTCTTTCACATGCATACATCTGTATTCCTCCTAGCATAGTTTATTAGCAAAGGAAGGCCTGGGAACACACAAGATTTTAATAATGTTTTGCCACATTCTGTAGTCATTACTTCTTAGAGAATGTAGAAATACATTTTGATATAACAGAGTTACTTTTGCAATCTGGGCTTTGACAGTAATATGACAATGAGGTTAAATTTTGATTCAACTGTGATTTTCCAAAACGATAGGAAAAACGTGGATATCCTGGGCTTGGCATAATGGAAGAGATTTGCATGTTTTTATCTTTCAGAAAACTACTAGAAAACATCCATGTGCCTTTTTCTTGATGTATATGTTTCTAGTTTTCATCCTTGTTCCATTTCCTCAGGCTGTCTTCATTTTATTCAGTAAACTAAGCTGTAGTATACAATCCCACTCAAGCCCCTTACATACAAGCCTTTGTGGTTCAACCATTAGACAAGGAAGTTTTCCTGTTTTTTTAAACAAAAAAAGAAAAGGAGTTCTCAAACGAGACTGAATTCTGAATTATGTCAGAAATTCTGGAACAGAATAGTATTTCTCAGCTGGTGTCTAACTATTAACATCTGTTGGCAAATAAATGTGGTTAAAGTGAATGCCAGCCCAATGAAATTATTATATTGACAAACATAAGGAAGGTACTTGTCCAAATCCATCAACATAAAATCCCTCCCAAGACAGAATCATACCTGGCAGTGAAAGACATACTCTGGGGTAGTTTTCTTGTACTTCATATTCCATACAAGGGCCACCCCATCAGGCTCGTGAGGCGCATCCTCATTATTGTTGTAAGAGGCTACAAGTAATTCTGGATACTGCATGGTAAGTGAAAAAGACTCAAAGTAAGCAAGATGACTGGCTGATGGTCCAGATAATCCTAGAATCTTTGTTTCATTTTGCCAGAATAGGGTTAAAAACCACCTTGCATTACAAAGGCGTGAAAAATTGTCAGTGAAAATGCAACTGTTGCTAATTTAGCTCTGACATCAGCATTAACATAGACATTAGTCTTGTTCTCTCATCATAACTTTCTTTTAACTCTAGAACGCATTACTTTTAAGTGAGAGCTTTCTTTTTAGTGAAGCTGAGTTCCCTCTACTAAGCAGTCCATAAACCAAAACCAACCTTCTTCACAATCTGAACATTTTGCTACCTCTCACAAAAGATTAACAGCTCTGTCTACTTTTTGCAAGCCATGAAGCACATCAGGAACACGTTTAGAAATACAGTCTGCATCAACTGTGCTTTTATGGGAATCAAATGCACAGAACTACAACAATTTACAAAGTCAACTGTTTACTTTAAGCATTGTTTTTTACCTGAGATGACCAGTCCAGACAACTGACAACACGATGCTTTGACCAACGTTCATCAAAAAACTGCCTATTTAAGGACAGTTTTGCTCCTGCTTGAATCTCTCTATAAAGACAATTAGGAGACATTAATCTTAGATCCCTTTTTCAATTAAATGTATTGAAAATTCACAGAAAAGTATTTAACATTCACTTTACCCTTCTTTGTCCTCTAAGTCTCTTCCACTGTAGTCAAAGAAAATGTTGATTTGCTCAGAAAGGGCTCTTTCAACAATCCTTGTGGAGTGGTCAAAAAAACTTAAAAATTCTTCAGAATGCAAAATTTGTTGCTTTTCCTCCTCTGTGAGTTCATGAGGGGCAGCTGAAAAAATTTATACAGACATTTTCTGGACTGCATGCTTTGATCAATTATTTTCAAGAAAGAAAAACAGTCTTTATCATGATATTTTAGTAATTTTTGCATTTTATGTTTTGCTGGCTAATTAGTATTTAACAACAAAATTAATTTTAAATTATTAGAACAAAAAGTTTAAAAATATATTGATGACTTTCTTTACAGCATTCAGAATGTCTTGAGATGAACTGTACCTTCTTCCTCCTCCTCTTTTTTCAATGTTTTTTCTTCTTCAGGTTCAACTAATGGTTTTGGTGCGACCACATCATCTTCCTCCTCCTCATCTAAGGAGAAACATTATGGTAAGACCATCAGTGTTTCTAAAGGGGAACAGTAACATTCTATATGAATCTCAAATAAGCTGATGTAAAATGGTATCATGTAGCTTCAAATGGTTGCATTTGTAAAATGTAATGCCAAGGATAATATTATCACAAACCAAAATATCACTGGAACACTGTCTCCACCTGGGTATCAGTTGCACTGAGTTATGTAGTTGCATAAACTGAAATAAGAAACGCAGGAAATTGTAAAGAATCCAAAGTGGCAATCTGTCTTACAGGCAGTTATGATTCCACACAGAACCATGCAGTGGATTTGTGTTCTGTGTAACACACTGACACATTAATGCTGCGGAATAAAGAAAAATCAAATGTCTAAAATAGTCTACAGAGCAGCTGCTTACTTATGATCTGAAAGCATCAGTCTAATGGGTCTGCACATGGCATGAAGATGGCTTACATTAGCTTTCAGGCTGCTATTCTGAGAGGGAAATTTTGCTAAAGATAATAGCAGAGAGATTACATTTTTTCTGTCATTCTAGATGCAAGTCTCATTATCTGTATCATGTTTGGCAATGAAAACTTTACAGGAAAATGTGTTTTCCCTAATTGCAATGAATAACATAAAATGTTAATGTTCAGGAATACTGACAAGGCTTACATCACTTTCTGCATTTCTACATTTTATCCTTTGAATACTGTAAGCCAGAAAATACCTTTAAATTACTTAGAATTGTGGGATATGCTGGCTTTTCTTCATCCACTTTCTAGAATAAGCTTCTGAAAGGACTTGTTTTTATTGGTTAAACAGCTATGTCATCTGCTTATAAGGGAATGGCAGCAGGAAACTGCTGCATGCCTCATCACAAGTAATGAGACAGTATTCAACAGGGACTAGACTTTGTTGCAGCCATCTTCCTGACCCATGTTCAAAGTTATCTAACACAAAAAGCAAAAAGAAAAACCAAAATCCACATGCATGCACACAAAAAAGAGTTAAAAGAAAGGGGTGGTCAAGGGATGGGAACCAGCTGCCAAGCCATGGTCCCAGCAGCCACGCCAGCTGACTAGATAGCAACAACCAGATGGTACTGCAAGGATTGTCTCTCTGCTATGAGGTGGCAATGGGATGGCACAACATTTTTCTGCCTGACTGCTTCCAATCATGTCTTTCCCCAATGGCAAGCCTGTGCAATTACCAGCACTCCAGGAGGTCTACAGACAAGCCTTTACCCTGCAAACAAAATACAGCTTGTAGGCCATACCAGCTGCCAAACCACACACATAGTGATAGGTTTAAAGAGGGCTGAAAATCTTTCTAACTCCATAGTATAGGCAATAAAAATATAACTGTACCTGCAGGAAAGAAAGCTTTAAATGACACTGTATAATGCACACAATAATACAAACTCCAACTTAATCAAAATGATAATGACGTATGCCAATCCTACATTACTTGAAATTGAGCGATTTTTACGTTCTGACAAGTTTACAGAACTAGGATAAATGGCATGAATGATTTCAATATATGCTCATACTTTTGAACCAAATGGTGAAGGTTAAAATCTTTCCTTTCAAGGGCCTCAATCAGCCACAAAGGAAAACAGTAATCACTGTCTTTTCAGCCAGCCCAACCGCATTTGTCAGCCCTTTCTCCGTCAATGCAGCCAGAGCAATCAACCTGCCAAACATTCAGAATGGAAAAACAATCTGAAAATACAGGGTATAATGCACCTGCCAGTGAAAATGGCCATTTCAAGAAAAGCTAGTGATCTCAGTGACCCTGCTGAGGAGGCGGTGGTGCAAAGGGGAAAGAACCCGTAAAAGAATTCTTAGTGATCTCCACTCTCTTGCACATTGACACTTCCTTACAAAGCATGCCAATTACAGCTTTTGTGCTACTTAAAAAAAATGAAAGCTTTTTTGGGCAAAATAATCACGCAAAGAAACAGAAAGACACTGCTCCTTTTTCGATGGATTCGCATGCACAGTGGACTAGGAACCTGAAAACTGTATAACTTGTGGCCATTTTAAAGAAGGGAACTCTTCATGTCAAATAACTACAGGTGTGAACAATGATTGAATAAAAAATGCAGTATGAGTTAGCACACATGACTTTGAGAACAACACATACAGGATCATGTATTCAAATTATGGCCACCTGGAATAAAAATCCCCCTCTTTTTTGCCCTGCCAATCAATCTTGCAGAATTAAATGATGCCATCAAGTTTAGAAATTTGGTTTTGGGTCACCCTGTATACATTATTCTAGCTTTGAAAGTCCCAAATTAGAAATTTCAGCCCAACCCCCCATTAGTCATACTACACTGATTCTAAGTACCACTTTCAGTGACAGGAGTCAAATTCTTGTCAAATGTAGATGGTCAACCCCTTAGTAGTGCTACATGACCTTCTAATCTACATATTTTATTCAAAAGATCATATAGTTGATTGCTCCTGCCTTTTAATGTTTGAAACATAAATGGCATATATTATACAGAGCTCTAAATTCCTTCATAGTACTTTCACTGCATACAGCTAGCTGATACTAGTGCATTTAAATGCAGGATACAGCATTTATTTTAATATTCTCAAAGTATCAGTCTTGAAACTGAACATGTCATCTCACTGATTTATCTGTAACTGCATAAATCTAAAACCTTCTCTCTAAAGAAGAATCACATGCAAACTTTCTTAATAAGAGATCTGGAGGAAAAAACCCTCAAAATTAAAAAAAATAATCCCCCACATATACAAGTTCTTGACCTCATTATCCAAAACTAGAATGCTTTCTATTCCAAACCCAGGAAGCTTTCTCACAGTTCACAAAAAAAGGCACCATTAAGGTTATGGACTAAAAAAATGAGATAAGGAATGTTTGTTTTAATTACTTTTCCTGTCTCTCCTTCATCTTGAATTTATTTAATAGTAGGCCAGATAGCAGAATTTGCAAGGAATTAGCATAACAATAATACACTACACAGAAAACACTGAAACATTGGGCACACTATTTTTGAAAAAGTTCCAGTCTACTAAGTCAAGAATCCATGAAACCATCATGCACTGCATTTATCTCAAGTCAGCTACCTAAATTTGAAACCTCAAGGGCACTCCATAACTGCATGCACCTTATTCATTACTCACTGTATCTACTGGCATTTTAAGCCACTTCAACTGTCAGTGTACCAAATATAGTTTCAAATTAAAAAAAGGCTGCAAAGACTTGGAAAAGTCACAGGGCCTCGAAGACAGGAAATGGGACTCTATGTCACATCAACATATCAATGAATATTCATTATAATATGCTAAGGGATTAACTCCATGTTGTTTCTGACAGGCAATCAGAGGATCTAAGGTTACAAACTGAGCAGTAAAGTAGCTGCTATTTTTATGCAATCTTTAATAGAAACAAATGTCTTGCCAATGAATGTTAAAAACAGATTTAATGAACCACTGAATTTTTACTTTGAGTTAACATCAAAATTGTGATGTATTTTGGCAAGACAGAAAGAAAAGCAGTGCTGTAAATTAGGCTGCACGTAGCAATGACACTGTAGAGTGTAGTTGCAGTTGTCTGAGCAATCTGTTGCTGCAGACTAGGTTAATCAAAGTTAAATCACCTGTGAAATAGGGGGCTTTTGTTAAGTTGAATGTCTTCACATCAAGTTTTCCTATCTGTATTTCTGTACATTCAAGGCATGCACTAGAAAATACAGAACCACAGAATATTCTGAGTTGGAAGGGACCCACAAGGATCATACATGAATATACAACAGTCCATTATTTCTTTGAAAAACATGAAAATGCATAATTGTACCAGCATCCAAGAAGCAAATCCTATAGATCATATTTTTATTACTCTGCTTAATATTATAATTCTGTGTCCTGGAGATGTTAGCAGACAATTATTCCTTAAAGAGTGGAGTTAATGCACTAATACTGTCTGCAGCCAGCTGTGATTGCACATGCACAGTACTGTACAGCAGCACTAAGCAGCAATGTACCCAGTTAGTCCTAGAAAGCCTTAATTGTGACAGCTGAAAAAATCATATTGCCTATACACCCATCTTTCTTTGGATTAACTGATTTCTAGGAGACATACCAATTTTATTGTTTTATAATATATAAGAATTAATTTTCCTAAGGCAGTTTCTCAAATACTTTAAGGCCATAATAAATCAACATCTTAGTACTGCAATAAAATAATGGAAGCTGTGAGAACTGTTAGAACACAAATGCCTTCATCTCCTAAGGAAGCTGCCACATTTCAAAATTAATTTCACTGTTATGTGAATCCAAACCAGGCATTTCCAAATGCCTAGTTTTATTTGAGGACATGAAGTTTCTCCTATTTAACTCACCTGGTATGTGTTGCCACAAATATTTCCAGAACAACTAGGAATGGTTTTAATCTAAAACTAGTTTACTTCTATTTCCTATCTGTCCCACCAGGCATATTTCCTATCTGTCCCGTAACTACATAACCACTGCAGCACACAGAACTGGAACAACGAGAACTATTTAGTTTGGTGTTTTGCTGTGGGTTTGTTGGTTTTATTTTATGTCCTCCCCCACCAAATCAGGTCTTTGCACAAGTGAACCTAAACAAGCAGAATGACAGCAGAGCATATCTAATAAAAATTTGCTTCTGCTCTCCTTTTTCAAAAGCACAGCTCCTGCGGCATTTTCAAACCTCAACATATATCATGAAGGGTCCAGTTCACTTCACTTCACTTTATAAGAAACTGTAAACACTGGGCTAACCCAGCTCAGATGGAAATTGCTGCTGGATTGCTGCTACACTACTGCAGGTGTAAGTTCAGTTGCAAGCTCCACTTTCAAGGGTACTTCATAAGGTTATTTTTGTTCACAGTATGTGCACCCAGATAAGCACAACTCAAACTGTGAGAAGAAATAAGAATCAGTAAGATATATTTTACAGAATTTAAATTTATCTAATTGCACCCTGTAAATTCAGCATATTGCTTTTGTCAATTGTTTTAATTTAAAATTTTCTTTTACCAAGAAAATTTTAATTTAAAATTCTTTTACCAAGAAAAATATCCTACCTAGTGACTCCTTTTTCATATGTAGCATAAATAATTCTTCTTTTTAAACCTATGTCAATGATATCTTTCAGATATTGTAAAATGGGAACATAGAGCTTTGTTATTAATGTATTCAGGTGGTCTTAAGATAAACCTTGAAAAGATCTTCAACACTTAAATGATGAAAAGACACCTGTGAATTTTGTGAAGCATTTGAAATAAATATATTGTAAAAAATTATGATGGCCCTCAAGAAACCAGTATTTGTAAGGTGGAATGGATCAGGAGACAATGCATGCATTGAGACCACTTTCTGGTAAATGCAGAAATAGAGATGACCACTGTTCCACTCCACTACAGCAAACCTCAACTACAGCCCATCTACTGTGAAACTCAGCATACAATCCCAAGCAATTTCTACTGTCAGTAGGCAGCAGAAGTAGAACTCTTCAAGTACCTAAACTGTGACCTAAGTCTTCAGATTCTATAAACCTGACAGAGGGGAGGAAAAAAGACCCGAGGGATTACAGAAAGGAAATGCTGAGGGCATGGGAGAAATGAAAGCAGGAAAACCCAAACACCTACCTGTGCAGGGACAGATAAAATGAAGAATAGAAAAGAAACACAGTTAAGAGAAAAATCATATCCTCTGGCTCACTGAATAATGAAATTTGAAAGATATATCCTTGCATAAACACCCAAAAGTTCACATACCAAAGAGCAGGAAAATGCAAAATTATGAATGTAGAAGTAGGTCCTAAAATTGCTAACATAGACACATACTCAAAGTCAGTCATATTAAACAACCGAGATTTTGTTGCAGAACTACACACAAACTACTCAAGGTCAAGACTAATACTTTCATTTGCAGACAAATTCAAGTGTTTCAGCACTGAAAGTCAAATCTGCTAGCCAACCATATTTTCTTCAGAAATATTTATTTTTTGAAAAGCAAACAAGTCATGACTGAAAGAAAGCCTGTGTTCAATTGCTGAAAACAGACACTGCCTAAGTTATAAATAAATTAGTTCCTTCTTTTAAAACTCAAAGTACAAGCTTCAGGTGCAAAAATTTAAATTCTTAAAAAGTAGGGGCGTTAATTCCTAGGTTTGTTGTATGATACTCAGCCTTCAATAAGTTCATAGAATGTTAGGAGTTGGAAGATGATCTTTAAAGATGATCTAGTTCCAACCCCCAGCCCATGGGCAGGGATACCTTCCACTACATCAGACTGCTCAAAGCCCCATCCAACCTGGCCTTGAACACATGCAGGGATGGGGCAACAGCTTTTCTGGGCAACCTGTTCCAGTGCCTCACCACCCACAAAGCAAAGAATTTCCTCCTGATATCTAATCTAATCTCTTCCAGTTGAAAGCCATTGCCCCTTGTCCAGTCACCAGATGCCCTTGGATGCAGCACTCCAGGAGCAGAGGAGAGGGGCAGGATCACCTCCCTTGACCTGCTGGCCATGCTGCTGAGGATGCAGCCCAGGATATGTTTGGCTTTCTTTTGGGCCACTTCTTGAGCTTGTCCAGGTCCCTCTGGGGGGCATCCCATCCTTCAGGCATGTCAACCACTCCAGAAAGCTTGGGGTCACCTGCAGGTATGCTGAGGGTGCACTCAATCCCTCTGTATGTAAGTGAGAATAACACCCAATCCCTCTGTATGTCAGTGATGAAGATAATAAATAACACTGGTCCCAGTATGGACCCTCAGGGGCACCACTTGTCCCTGATGTACACCAGGACTCTGAGCTGTTGACCTCTGGATGCAACCATTCAACCAATTCCTTATCTTAACAGTCAAATCCATCAAATCCATCTGTGTCCAATTTAGAGAGAAGGATGTTGGGGGGATCACATCAAAGGCCTTAGAGAAATCCAAACAGATCCTGTACACTTCCCTTGCCCACTGATGTAGTCACTCCATGGTAGAAGGCCACTAGGTTGGTCAGGCAGGGGTTGCCCTCGTTAAAGCCATGCCAGTTGCCTCAAATCACCTTCCTGTCCTCCATGTGCCAAGTTACATGTGAATTCTTAAATGTCATAAATGCAAAATATATCCCATTTATTTATCTGCTGTCACTTAATTAAGCAACTTGGTATTTAATCTGAACGTATACTAGGAGTGTGAAAGTACCACATATTAGTAGCAAGAGTGATGTTAAAAGAGATGCAGAACAACAGTAACAGTTAAGCAAAACCTACAAAAATTTAGTAATAGTATTCATGTAAATTATCTCACAATAATTTATATGAATACTATAAATTAACATTCATTTATCTTACTAAGTTTCCAGATCACAAGTGCTACTTCTAATTCAGACAGTCATCATTATTATATTAAAAGACACCAAAAATAACTTAATAGTAATAAATTAACCATTCACCTTCCTTGGGCTGAGTCATGACAGGTGTTTGTGTCTCCTTTGTGTAGGTAACAATTTCTCGAGGAGGAAAGTCAACCTGTGTAATTTTGGCCATTCCAAGTTTAACAGGTCCACGTCTAAAAATCAGAAAAAACCAATTTCATTTTATTATTTCACATTTTGCTTAGAATAATACCCAAGTCATAGCACTGCTTAATCAAACTCAAATCCAGTGGAAACTTTGAACAAGTCATACAATTATGACTACTATTTTATCATTATTATTTAAAATCAGCAGCTATTTATACATTTGTGACAGAAAGGAAGATGTGCACATATAAATATCTGGACATTAGAATATAATTTAAAATTTTTGCTCTTTGTGCTTGACCAGAATACTGACACATATATGATACATCTCTGTTATCAGAGGTACACATCTACTCACAAGTCATGCTTATACAGCAACAGTTCTAAGATTATAAAGCTTGAAAACCAACATAGTTATACTGAAGGAAAAAGCATTTCCTAGTCTTTTAACTTTGCTGCCCTTTTTTGTCCACCTCTAAGATACTATCTAGAATGCAGAACTGCCAAGCTGACCTGGAACTCACGCTGATAAATAATTTAACCATAATACATTGTTTTAGAGCACAATAGTGAAAACCTCTCAGCTTTCTCAACACATAATATATTCCAAAACCTGCACAATATTAATTCAGGCATTGTAGCCTTCTGTAAAACCTAATTGCAGTATGTACTGTAATAATACTGCCATGATCCAACAATTTACCTATATCGGATTTAGTTTCTTGTATCCACTCCTCTTCCAAAATAAAAGCAGAAGAGTAACTCCTTTTGAAAGGTTTTGGTGGGCAGAATCATAATTCTGAGCACACAATACAGGTTTTAGTTAGTGCTTATTATGAGCTGCAGCTTTTACAAACATATTTGTAAGAAAAGATGGGAGTTGCTCTGTTTTTAAATACAGTCATGCTAACCTTTTTATTTTAAATAAATGACTTCTTAAAGTTTATATTTTCTCAAAGAAAGACTCAAAGAAATCACAACTTGTGTTTATTGGAAATAAGCATCTAATGTATATTAAATTATATTGCAAGCAAAATGTGCTAAGTCTAGGGACAGCGAATTTCTATTAATTACAATACAGCTTCTTAACAACAACAACAACTACACGTCTTAAAGGAAAAAATGCTTATACTTATTATCCATAAGCACATGAAAGAGGGAATATAAGAAATCTATGCAATACCCCAGATCGGAATCAGAGTGGAGCTGAAGAACTGATGGATCAGTATCCCAATGCAGCGTCCTGGTACCCCAGGTTGAACAATCATGCAGCATTAGCAAAAAAGGCCAGAGATTAGTGAAGCAAATATACACTATGAAATTCTAGAGTTACAGCAAGCTTATAGTTATTTTATTGTACACAAGAAACAAGGCAATGCAACATCAGTTAAGGGAAATTCAGCAAACATTCAGTGCAATAACACATGCAGTAAATACAAAAGTTAAGAAGCAAACAGAATTCAGAGCTATTAGCAAAGAATTAAATTATTTTAACGGTTGAAAATTAAAGGTCTGCAAACAAATGTTGCCTTAATGAAAGGCAAATAAAAGTATTTAAAATACTGATAAGAACCACTAAAAACTCGAAATTCCTTTTAAAATATGTTCAGATTTGTTCAAGTAATATGAAGACAGATTTGTTAACATAACATAGACTTGCCCAGAGCAGTAAATATGTGGAGGAAACTGTCATATTGGTAAAGGAAATGAGTCAACACATAAGCCTTTTGGTAGTGGGGCAAAAAAAAGCATTTCCACTGGGATAAAGAACTGCTAGAGTTTCCAAGATGTGACATTGCAGTAATTATGGGTTAAGCACTGCCTTGGGCTTGTAAGTGTCATCTGAGTTAGAACCAACTCCATCTAAGACACTTAAAATCTCTTATAAATTGTGGGCTTTATATTAATAATATGTTTCAAAGTCACGTGGAATAACAAACAGAATAGATCCATTTCAAGTTGTCCTAGAAGAAAAAGCAAGGGGGAAATCAATATTCCCTCTACCTTCATTTCTAGCCTTCATCCCTTCTTCAGAAATTTTAACGTAGTCTACTGGCTATCAGGCTTAGGCAGAATTTTAGAAATACACTTGTAAGAGATTAGCAGATAACCCTACATGTTTTTTTTCTGACATTCTCATATGTTACCTGCATTTTTTTAAATAATGTTTCTAAGTAATAAAATAAAGAATATGCAATATTTTACTATGATAAGTCAATAAAAGACAATTTCACATTTTCATCCCATACATGGTAATTTTCTATTTAACTTGGTGCAGAATTCCTAAAGTTAAAGTTGGTCTGAGAAATATACATGCAGTGCCATAAGAGCTCATAAATATGGGTGTGCCATGCACGACTTTGTTCTAGTGGAAAGTGTGCATTAGGACTACTAATCATAACTTAATTAGGAATTACAAATCCACCATCTTCATATATAGCCAGTCAACTGCATCCACAGCAACAGCTGAATACCCAAATCCCCAAAACCTTTTCTTATCTTTTGAGCATTAGAGAACACATCATTTTAGCCTAAAGTTAATTACTTTGAGCATACTTATTCATTAGATCTCTGCTGTCTTTCTTGACCAAAGAGATTTAAGCTTAAGGGTTTAATTTGGTCCCTTAGACTTGAAGCTGGGTATTGCTTTTATGTTGTACAACCATAAACAAAACCAAACCACCATCCCAATGTTCATGTTGCAAAGAATACCTTAGCTTGAGATACAGATGCTGCATCACCACAAAACCTGTCCAATATTTTCTCAACTTTTTCAATCATGTTTGAGAGGAACTTGGGGGAAAGGCTATAAACATAAAATGTTCCAACTTCTGCACCTGTTTAAGATCTAACCCTTAATGAGGTAGCTTTCCTGCTTTCAAAGCATTACTTTAATTTTCCTGCTTCAGTGGGACCAGGGACAGTCCTTTAAAATAGCTGAAGCTAACAAGTAGTACAGGAGATACAGTTAACTACTTCTCAGAGATACTCTTTTAAAATAAAGGTAACATTCTAAGATAAAATTTACCTATTATACATGTACCAAAATAATGCAAAATACTGTTAATTTTCCAGTTTGTTTTGCCTTCAGTCAAATGAATTTATCTGCAAACTTCAGTGAACAAATTTCCCATTCTTCCACATATGTCCAGATTTCTCTGCATTCAGGCACTTTCCTAACAATTCCTATATATCAAAAAATATTTTCTGTTTTTAAACTAATTCTATGAAGCATCCACCAACCTAAAAGTAAACCAGCTGTATTTTTTTCGAGTGCAGGACTTGCACTCTTGACTGAGGAAAAAAAGAGAAAGAACCAGAATCAAACTAGGAAACAAGACTCTTTACTAATTAAAATAAAGCAAGACAGATGGAAGTAACAGCAGGAGCACAGTCTGAACACTGTTGTACTACTTACTGAAAGAGTTACTGACAAGATTCAGCATCACTGAGGAGGTGATGAGATATATTTATAATATATCTCATATTGGTAGGAGTCACCTATGAAATGCCATGTGTAACACCAAGGGATATCATCCAGTCCAACTTTCATGTTCAAAATGTATGAACTTGTACTAATAAACCAGGATGTAGACACCCATTTCCTGGGGGAAGGGAAGAATCCACTGGTGGGAGAACAAGCAAGTGGACTCCAACAGGGACTCCATAATGCCTTCAATTTAGTTGTATATTCATACCTCTATGCTTTAAAGATCACAATCCTGAGACAGATTTAAAGTTTGAAAATGCATGAAGCTTTTGAGATCCAGGATATGGGTTTTCTCAAGGCTTCATAAGAAAATGCCTGCATACAACATTGCATTACTATGTTTGAGAACACACAATCAGAGTGCAGTGCATGGATGAGGTGGAAATAAATGCACAACGTGGCATTCCATTCCAGGCACGTGGCCTATGCCTATGGTTCCATACTGAATTTAAATTAGGTGTGAATGGAAAGAAAATATTTTCTTTTAAAAAGTCATCATCAAATACTTCTTGGTTTTTTTTCTTCTAGTGAACATAAATACATATATAAATATGTTTTAAAAGACAATTTAATAAGCAATAAACAATTTAAAATAATTAGAATTTGCTTGCCACTCAATTAAGGAACAATTATATTGGTTAATTAGCACGACAGGCAAAGAAGATCATACCTGAGCACTCTTAACAAAAAGTCTGGGTTCACATCTGCTGTCTGATATATTCTCTGTTTTAACTGAACAATTTCTACTTAGAAATAGGCACCATGTAACATGTGTTCAGGTCATTAGTCTCTTGAATATTTTCAGATTAAGATGTATATAGTTATTCATGCATAATCCACATACATACAAGATGTTACTGCAGTCTTCTTATAAGATGTTTCAAAGCAGTCTAACCTTTGACTCCTTTTCCAAAATGACAACAGTAACTGATAACTGCTGCAGTTACTGTGCTTTAACTAAACTTCCTCCACAGGGTATACTTACTAAATTTCAAGTACATGAACTTCACTTGCTGAGAATATTTTAGCAGTATTAATAGGCAGCTACTGCTCTTATTTTCAGACTGTGCATGGGAAACAGTAGAAATATCCTTTGGAAGTGTTTTCCTGCCTTATCACCCATATATCACCACTTGAAATGTTTAACAGAAATATTTATCTGACTCTTCTTTAGAGCAGCATGTCTCAAATCATCATCCTCAAAGAAATGGTCAAACAAATGTGACAAGTACTGGCACTGAAAAAAGATCAAAACACCAGTGGCTGTACTAAGATGGAGTTATGTTTTGACAAAATAAAAGATTCCAAGTGCTGTAGTTGTGCTACACCGATGATGAAGTAAAATAATGAGAAATATGGTTTTGAGTAAGGGAAAAATAAAATCAGAAGTAATGCAAAGTTTGTAGACAGCACCTTTTATTAGATCAGCTAGGTACAGGAAAAAGCAAATAGCCTATCATCCATACTCATCCTCCTTTAGAAGAAGCTGGGAAGAGTGCAGAAGTTAAGAGGTTTTAGAGTTCGCTGTTGTCCTAGGACACTCATTTTACTTCAAACTTGCAAGTTTAAACAACTCCACATTAATGCTGGCAACTTCAAATCAGGAAATATAGTTGCATTTCAAATTTTAAAGTAAAATATTTCTGCAAAACAGTCACTTTTGACAGATTCAACACTGTAACCTCATTTTATTATAATAAAATAATTAATCTTGGTTTCTTCTAAAGCATAATTACTCAGAACCCAGGTATTGAGCAAAGGAACACAGCAAGGAAAGTGACATACCTGGATCCAACAGCACCATCCCCCGAGTCCTGGCTGCCAGCCTCGCTGGGTGTACTCACGGATTTGGAGGACGGAGAGGTAGGAGGAGGGACTAAATAGTGAAACAGACAGGTATCCGCTGTTACTACTCGCAGAGGATGCACAGCTTAGGATGTTTGCAAATTAATTAAAAATGAAGGATTAAAAAAAAGTGATGGCAAACGAAAAAAAAAACATGGATGAAAATGAACAGTAGAAAGAGAGGGGAAAAGACAATGTTAACAATTCATGCTGGATTTTCATGCAGTTGTTTGGTATTTATGCATCTGGAGCATATAAAAAGACATGGAGGGGAAGACATTTAACAGAAAATGAATTGAAAAAAATATTTTTAAAGTGAACTTTTGACAAATGATGACACGGATTTTCAAAGGGTAATTTCCACTGACTCATGTTGCTTAAATATAGAAAAAATAGTTGTTAATTCAGCTCTGACATTCGTCTTTCTTAAAGATTAGACAATTAATGTGTTTAACTGGCAATGTTATTTCAAAACATATAATCACCAAACTGTGGACCAAAAAAGTGGCTGTGTCATACAGCATTCTGTTATTTTTGTTCTAGGTTGAATCAAATCAACATAAATCTTGTGTATTACAAAGTTTCTAGTATTAGGTCTTGAGAACGACTTTTTTTGCTTTTGCTGGTCAGTAAATGTCTAGTACCACTGTATTTAAACTTCCTAAGTGTCAGTCCATTTCCTGCTAGTAGATGAAGACTGCATTTACCTTCTCTGTCAGCGGTTAAGCATGGGAAAATTCCGAATGCAGGTCTGCAAGGTTACTACAGAATTTTTGGAAATCACAAGTATATAGTGAATTCTAACGAAGTTTTCTACCCCATCTCAAAACAGAGACACGGTTCTGATCGACAAAAATTCTCCCTTAATTTTACCAAAGTAACAGTGAATTCTTCAATTTATTAAATATTTCATTCCTCCTAGGGGAGAGACCTTTTTTATAGGTCTTGAGTTGTTTTTCATAAATTCATACACACACATTTAGACTTTATACTTATACAACCAGGGGCATGTAAGAATATATAAATTCTTCAACTCATCCTTGCCAGGTACTGGTTAATCCGCAGCAAAGAGCTGCCCGCAGGCCTTGGCTTTGCCATCTGAGTGCATTATCAGGACGTGGAGAGGTCGGGGCCCCAGCGCCACTCGCAGGGCCAGCGCTGGTGCTGCAGCGCTCTCTTGCGGGGAAAGCGGTTCTCGGGAACCCCTGCCCAAGACTGAGCTGAGTCCCACTGAAAGACCAACAGTCTTTCAAAAAGACCTGATGGAATTTCACCTACCCCAGAGGATTAAACTGTAAAATCTTTTTGAAAATAATTTTGTATCACTAACTTAAGGCTTCTTCTTCTAAGGTATGGTAGATATCAAAACGTGGTAACACTGATACAGTCCCTTCTCCTGTAACAGAGCACTCTCTCTCTAGCAGTTAACAGCACAGGAATTGCCACAGGAATTAACACAATTTTCTAGGAAAGAATCTAATGTCAAGCAACTCCCCTCCACTGACAGTGTGAGCACAAGCTACCTCAGCTGCACACCAATGAGCTCAGCCACGAGTTACCATCACTTCAGGCACACAATCACTGCACTTGCTGGCACCCAGTCAGAAGAAAAGCAGCTTGAGCCTTTGGCATGCTAACTCGAGGCAAGTAGGACATTTTAACTTGATTAAGGATCAATATCAGACCTGGTTATCTCAAAAGGAGACAGACTGAATTCCCTGTGTACACTGAAGGGTGTGATTAAGTAGCAGCTCAGTGGAATTAAACACAACATGCAGGGGGTGTGGCCCACTCTTGCAATGTCAGCACCTCTGAGTTTTTCATGAACAACTACTCTAAGCATACACATTAACCTGCTTTGAGGACTGGCTATTCTGTGGCTTTCAGATTCTCTGCCAGATGTGAAAAAACCAACAACCCCATACATTCCTACAAAAATTTAATCAACTGCCTTAGCACACTATATGCAAGGGAACTGTTCGACTATTAGTCTAGCAAAGAAAATCTGTAGCTGGTCAGAACTGATTTCTTAAACAGCTGCACACTGGTGCTAACACAGCCAAATGGAGTCCCTCTACTATTAAAACAGTTTGAATTACCAAAAATGACTGCTGGTGCTGTTGGAATCTGAGCAGCTATAACGCTGTTCACTTCTGAACACTTGAGGATTACACAAAAGCAATTACGAAAACAGAATCGCAGATATATGTGTAAGAAACTATTACTATTTTATTTATAAACCCAGTTGAATAGAGCCCCAAGAAGCCCAACTGATAAGCTTTAAACCCTCTTTGATTTCAGAGCTGGAGACAAAAAGCAGAGTTGCATTATCATGTTCCTTGCTTTCATCTTCCATAGGGATGTGCCTAAGTAAAGGCAAAAAGCAAGAGCCAATATGCTACCACATCCAAGAGCTGCACAGATACCAATCATCACCCCTGGAAGCTAATTTTTATACTTAGTGTTGTTATTGCTCCATCAAAGTCAGTCAGGTATTTGAGATAAGAAAAACCAGGGTGTGAAAGATGTGGAAAAGAAACAATCCAACTCCATAAAAATATCAGCATTAAAATCTGGCATTGTGGAAAAGAATAAGGAAAAAAAATACAGGAGAATAATGAGCATGAAAAATAGGAGAAAGAAAATAGGAAAAGAAAATGCATACATGATATTTTAACTAGTATACTTCAAATAATCCACTAAGTGTAAATGGTGTTATTTTATAAAATATTGTTATGTAATGTGTACTGAAGCACATCATTTGACACTTATAACAAATCATGAAGGACAAAAGAGTATAAAACCCAGACATGTATAACCCCTGAAAAAGTGGCCAGAGAATTATTATGTTAGTTATATAAATACCTCAATCCTAACAACAACAACAAAAAAAAAAAACACCAAAAAAACCAACCAACCAACCAACCAAACAAACAAAAACCCCAAAAAACAAAAACCACCCACTACCACAAAAAAAGAAAACCAACACAAAGCCCCAAAAAACACTTCACCCAAAAAAAAAAAGACTAAACAAAAATCTCCCAAACCTTTATTTCAAAAAACAGTAACATTCCTACCAACAGGAGACTCAGGTGTCAACCCCATGCTCTGAAGCAATGCTTCCGCTTCTCTTCTCTTCTTTTCAAGATCAGATTCTTCTTGTACTGGAAGAACATCTTTCTTCTGGTCAGTCTAAAAATTATTTAATAAGTAAGTTACAGCCTTTAGCCTTTCATTTAGTTTGAGGCCCCACAGGGTTTTTGTAATACTGAAACCTATCAAGTATATTAAATATTCAATTTCAGTAATTATGATGGTTCTTCTTTGCAGGTAAAGTACACAGACAGGAATAACAATTTTTCAAAGCTTTGGTACTATCTTTAAAGGACATATATAAACATGCAAGAAGTGTCTGTGTATTTGCCAAAATGACTAACACTTCATAAGATTAAGAGTACCTTTTTTCACACTAACCCTAAGCACAGTAAAATGCAAATAATGACAAAAACATCCTGTACCTGGGTGTAAAAGTATTTTAGAGATATTCATGTGGTTCCTATTTTAAAAAATAACTTTAATAATTTAAAAATTACAATAACTGTGTCAAAGAAAAGTAGTTTTCTTTGTGTTATCTGTTAGATTTAAAAAAAATACACCCCTACCCTCTTTGATTTAGAAATAGTGCAAGCTCTATTGCAGAAGATGCCGAACACTCTGCATCTTTCTACTCTTAGCTGCTTTTTAAAAAAGCAATTCTGTCAATACACTGGACCAAGGTCATTAGGACATAATTTGAGCTATTTCTCTCTCCTTTTTTGTCTGAATCATGTGGTTGGCAGCTGCCCAGTCTTCAGTCATATGCTGATTTAGAGCACCAACTAGATCATAACCAAAACACAGACAGGTAATGAAAAAGTACCCAAAACACACCAGTAGAAGTTTCGTTTATGAGATACAATTTGCATTCAGAGAAACAGTAATCTATTACTGATTATCACATACTGAGTGGCGAGAAATCCAGAAGACTGTTAACAAACTAAATGTAACACACAAGCACCATATACATCCTGAGTGTTGTTCATTTTAAAATTCGGCCTACAGATAGGCCAAAGAGCAGAAGAACATAGCACATAGTTTGTACAATGACAATACTGACAGTCAGATAATTCCTACAGACAACCTCAGAACTGTATTTCAGAAATGAGTTCTTTAGATAACACCTACCACAACTCATTAAGCAGAGCTTTCATGCAGTGGATCAGAGTGATTTGATTAATGACGTCACATGCACAGAGATAGTTCTAGAAATCTGAACTTTATGCTAGTGTAAGTTTTTTTTTAAATCCAGCTTATCAGACAGACAGTTGAAAAGAAAACAGAAGGTGTTTACATTATTAGAAAATGAAAGTGCTACCAACCATTAAATAGACACTCCCTGAAGAGGACACAGAAAATGACTGACAGATTATGAGAACCTACTCTTAAGTTTTGGGCAAGTAACATATGCAAGTCAAAGTGGAAATTATTTCTTACTTCTTTCTTCTTTCTTTCTTCCTCCTTTCTCTTCTTCTCCTCTCTGATTTGAGCTAATCGTTGTTTCTTGCGCTCCAACTCCGCCTTCAGCTCACTTTTGTCAGACATGGCTGAAACACTGAGCAACAGAAATCATGAAATCATGTCACTGTTTGGCTTTTGTTTGGGTGGGTTTTTCTGGGGTGGTTTTTTGTTTTGTTTACATTTTTTTTCAAGATAGCAGCTTTTCTTTCCAGAAGCTATCCTCAAAGAAATTATCCTAGCTTATCAAAACCAGCTTACCAGAAGCCTGACTCAATAATAATTGAAAAAACTCACATCCCTATTTCTATTTTTCTTTCACTTAACACATTCTCAATACCTAAGTGATTGATTTAAAACAAACAGATAGAACCATGATATGATGACAGCACCCATTTCTAAGGTAGGTCTGATGCTCTTTGAAGGAACTACTTTGAAAGAAACCTTAGGCACTGATGTATTTGATCTTGCCATAAGATTTTTGCTGCTACAAAACCACCTGCAAGACTGAAAACAGCAAAAAAAGCAGCAAGACAATATTTCTCTGTCATTTTTCACTTCAGCAGCTAAATATTGGCATGCTATAACTTAACAGGATGTAAGCTATATGTCCTTCTACAGACCATGATATGATTCAAAGTAAAGATTTATTAAAACATTTAGTAGGATTACTATAAATGATAAGGCAATGTAAGTACAAGTGTGTGGTCAAAGAAAACTGTAAAACACATGCATTATAGCTTTTTTTTTTCAAAACTGTTATCGTGCTAATCAATTGGTGGATTGTTTAAAGCCAAAAATGCTACAAAAAGTTTGCTATGTAACTAACTCAAATACTAACAAGGTCAACAATGAAAGGTGAAAACCCTGTAAGTTTAGAACTTCATAAAGACTTAGAACACAGCTAAGAAAAACTGGGTGAAAGTGCTAGGTGAAGAAGAACTTTACTGTTTTTAAGCAAAGTCAAGTCAGCAAAGAAAATGCACAAGTGGTCCTACAACAAATGAGGTGACTAAAATGCTTTTACAGTAAGATTAACAATAAGGATACAAGATTAGTTCAAAATAAAGAATACCTGCAAGTGTTTGAATAGCACAGCTAAGCACAGAAAGGGATGCAAAATATTGCAAGCCTCATACGTCTAACCCCACATCTAGTAATACGTACACCAGATGTATATATTCCTTCCCGTCGTCTGTTAGCACTAAGGTGCTAATAAATAAATAACCCACAGTCAGCATTTTCCAATGGCATTCCCGTGTCCCTTTAAAACAGCCCTAGGAAAGCGCGTTGTCACACCATGGTTGGCCGCCCGTCCAGTGCCGGCAGCACACACCGAGCGGACCGAGGGGAGGGGAGCTCAGCCCATCCCGCCTGCAGATGACCGCGGGGCGCACCCGGTGCCGCCGGAACCAAAACCCCCACCCGAACCCCAAAGGGGCCATCCCGGGGCAGCGTCCGGCAGCGGGACAGGGTCGCCCCACGCCCCGCGGCCCGGGAGAAGGCGGCACTCCCGGCCTCTGCCACTCAGCGAGCCGGGCCGCCCCCGGCCCCACCCGGCTGCCACAGCCCTCGCTGCACAGGGCGAGGCCGAAGGAAGGCGCGTTCCCACCGGGCGGCGGCAGCGCTGCCCGCGGCTCGGCCCCCCGCGCACCTGTCCGCGGCTCGGCCCCCCGCGCACCTGCCCGCGGCTCGATCCCCCGCGCACCTGCCCGCGGCTCCTCCCGCGGCTCCTGCCCTGCGCCCGCCGCCCTCGGCCCCGCGCCCCTTCCGCCGCCGCACAAAGGCGCCGACAGCTGGCAGGCGGCTGCCGACGGCAGACGCCGAGGGTCAAACCAGCTCCGAAGGCGTTGCGGAATGCGCGGAAATCTCCGGAAACTGCGGAAGGGCACTGCAGTAAAACACCCAATGCCCCACTCGTCCGCTCCGTCAGGGCCGGCAATCGGAAAGGAATTAACACGGGGAACGAGAGCGAAACGACGCAGGAACAGGACGGTTCCCGAAGTCCGGCGCCACACCCCTCCCGCAGGGCGCTGGCTGGCGAAGCCGCTTGGAGAACAACGACACCCAGCATGCAGCGCGCACCGCTGGATTGGTCTCGTCGCCGATGCTCCCCGGGCGGGGCCGCGGCGTTGCCGCGCGTTGCATGATGGGAGTCGTAGTCTTCCGGAGTGGGGACACGCTAGCAGCCGGCGCTCGGCGCCCGCAGGGCGCGGGGAGCGAGCGCCACTGCCTGCCGTGGAGTGCGTGCGCGCATGCGCGCCGTGCCCCGGTTCGCTGGGGGCGGCGGAGAGCTCCCCTCACGGACGCCCGGCAGCGGCCCCCGCAGGGCAGGGAGGCCGGGGCGGGATTCCTGTGCAGTATTCCTGTGCGGGACAGCGCCGTCGCCTCTGCTCTGGCTTCCGGGTAGTGAGGGACCATCCACGTTAGGCCCCTTCCGCAGCCGAGCGTGAAAACCAGTCATGTCGGTGGAACCATACGGTTTTAACCGCGGGGCCCACTTGCGGCCGGTAGCCATGATCCCTGCAGTGACCTGGCGATAATGAGTGTAAGAGCCTGGTGCGGTGTGGGCGTCAGGCCATGACAAAATGGCCACCGCAGATGGTGCTCGGTAGCCGGTGGCGTCGGGCTGCCCCGGCGACATGGCGGATCCCACCGGGAGCGTCCTGCAGGAGTGAACTTACACAGCTCATTTTGATACAGCTCCAAACTGGTAGCAAGTGACTTTGCTGTTTCCCACTCGTCCTAAATAAATAAGTATATTGTCATTTGTATCCAGTGGAAACCTCTATCAGAATCCTGTACCTACTTTTGGTCACTGCTGGCCTAGTGCTGCTGACTTCTGTCTCAGTGAAGTGCAGGGTCCCCCAGCCTGCTGATCCGCCAGAACCGTGCTTACCAAAGCAGAGTTGTAGGGGAGATTGGTTCAAGTGGAGCGTGTGTTCACAACACCCTGTGAGACAAAGCGTTTGGAGGCAATAACCCCAGAGCAGGTTAATTTTTCTGCTATTACAGAATTGGAATAATTTATTTGCAATGACTGGATCTACAAATAGTTATGCCTGGCAAGTGTATTTTTGAAACATGTCCTGACAAGCCCTGGAAAAAGGCTTCATTTGCAGTCTGGCTTTGTAGTAGTCCTGTTAGGTACAATAAACTGAACAGGTTGGTTGGTACTTTGCTGCAATAGCTGCTAGGAAAACTTCAATTGCTGCTCCACTGTAGCATTCCATGTGAGTCAGGGTTTATACTGTACCTCAAAAAGTTTAGAAAACCCTCTGTTGTTTAGATGGCTTCTGATAATTTAATAACCTTCATACATTTTGTAAGAGTTACTCCCCTCTTTCCCGTTCCTGCTAGATAGACATATTTATTTCCTGTCTTGTCAAAATAAGGTGATGATGAATGATGGGTCCTTTCTGACATGAGAACCCTTTTGCAGTCTGGTAACCTTTAGCACAAAATATACACTAGTGAATGGTCCAGCACTTGAGGGTGATTCCCTGCCAAGCACTATAGAAAATTGCTTTACCAGCTGAAAAATTCCAAGTTCTTCTTCCTCAGTGCGGTCTGATATGGTACTCTCATTTTTTTTCTATTATGAGGTTAAGACAGGAGATAATGAGAGCTTCTTAGTGAATACTGTAATTCACCAAAACCTGCACTAGTTCAAGTGGTTGTATGAGAAAGGATGAGAAGTGCCAAGAGATGAGCCCAAAGGAACTATTTGCAGATGTATTGTATGCTAGGCTATATTCTGCCCTCAGTTTGTGCACCTGTCTCCCACTGACCTTTATGGAAGTTTGTGTACTCATCAAAAGAGGAGAATACTTTTGAATATTTGTTAGGATGATAACAGATTCCTTTTGTATGGATTGTGTCAGCATTACTAGCCAAAAAGATCATAGAGTAAATAAGGAAACAGAAAGTGTGCACTTTTTTATCTATTGTAACTGTTAGCTCTAACAGTTAAATTTCAGTATTTTCACATTGTTATGAGTTTAGTTTTTGAGCCACTGACTCACAGCATCAGTCAAGTCTATTCAATAAAGACTGGGGCCAACAAGTCATTTTACTGAAAACAGAAACAGAACTTGTTCCTTTTCTGGTTCTTTCAGAAGAATCTTGCCAGTGTGTTGTAAGAAGCCATGAAAAATTACATGCATTCAGAGTGCAGCTAAACTATGAAGCAAACACATAAGCATCAATTTTTCACATAATTTTTTTCTCAGTATATCTCCTACTTCTTAGCTTAAATCTTTACTTTTAACATAAGTTGCAAGGCAGTAGATGGTTGAAAATGCATTTATTACTAGCAGAAGCCAAGCTCCATATTTACAAAGCACTTGAGCAGAAAGAAGATGGCAAGATTTGACTCAATGGAAAGATGAACACTAACATCTGTCAAGACCTGTGAAGATGACACCTATGGTTAAAAGCATTTATTGATGAAAAATTTGGATTTCTTGTTTCTCAAAACCATGTGTCATGGGAAACATGGACACTTACTTAGGTCTATACAAGTTCACACACACATATATATGTATATATACACATATATTCCTCTGGAACAAATCTACACATATAATTTGGTAGTTTTTGTTCTGTGTTACATATACAAGGCATGGTCTAATCTGTTTAATTTTTTTTTAGCAATATGGCAAGAAATGAACAGCATTATTTTTGTTCCTATTGCGTATGCCTCTAATGCTAACAAGCTCCAACACATTTCCAGACATGTTTGTAGGAGCAAAATGTATTTATGGCTGGTTTTGAAGTCAGTGGAAGTGTGTGATATTCAAGCAATACAGTCATTAATCACAAAAATTATTTTAAATTTCACTACAGTTATAGAGAATTCTCACTATTAGTTATGCTAAAGATGGCTGCAATTCAGGAGTGATGTAAAACATCTGTTCTATATGCTTAATTCTTCATTTATGTCCAGAGGTACTGATCAGCTGTTATGATACATTTATGACAACAATTAAGAGTCCGAGAGGACGTAAAAAATTCAGATCCATGAGATTTTGTAATTTTCTGGGTTTAATTTTTATGTTTAGCAATAAATCTAGCACTTTGTAGCATTTCTTTCTCTGAGCCAAAAAAGCTTGTTGCTAGTACGTGAAAAAATTAATCTTAAAAGGATCATTTCTCCAGCTCTTGCCTTTGCTCTGGAATTGTGGGATCAAGTGACTTAAGTCTTGTCTTTTTCACCTTGATATCACAGGAGGAAAAGCAGTGTTTTGCCCTGGGTAACAGAGTTTGTGGCACTGGTTACCAGGTTACAAACACATCTTTATTTTCTCTTAGCCTTAGTTGCTTAGTGTGTTAAATTAAGTGTCCTGATTTCAATAGCAATATTCCTTACTGCTAAAGCTGTGTGATTTGATATTTGAAGGGAAGCCTTTTGAGTGGAAGGCGCCATACATAATTTGGAGTGTTATTAATATCATATCTGCATGGAATAGTTCATAACTTCCTCCTAACAAGAAAATCAACAACTGAATCATACCTGTGTGGTTTCTGAGCTTTTCTTCCTGCCACATTTCAGAAGCTGACAGAGTTATCCTTGTGACACAAGTGTGAAGTAAAGGTGACAAATACTGTACAGAATTTTACAGGAGTTAACTCAAGATCAGTCTCAGATATTCAGTTGATAGTTAAAAATTGCCCTTCCCTTAGTGCCATGACCAGTTCAGAAGAAACAAGTTTTCTTAAATATCAAAAAGTATTTAGAAGTAAGCATTTTAAGTGATGGCAGGCTCTAAATTTATGAAGTTAACACATGACCTCGATAGGGTGGAAATTTTTATGGGCCGTTGTTGGAACTCCTGATATGCACTAAAGCAAATTTCATATTTATTTCCACGGGGAAGGCAAACTACTTTTCATAGAAAAGGATCAAAAGCATCAGAGTGGATGTGCTATATTAATGATAGGAGGTGGGACAATGAGGGTAGAAGAACTGATGGGACACTCACGGTTCAAAGAATTCAGCACTTTTCATTTATGCTGAAAGAAATGTAAATTATGTCACCCTCGCCTCCTAGTGCAAAGTTATCACACAGACAATCACTAAGTGATACCGCTGACATTAAAATGGCTGGAATGTTATTTACTTCTATTTATTTCTCTTGGAAATCTTACAATATCTTATTGCAAATGAAACAAGAATCCGCATGTAACGGTGTAAGAAACAAAGGTTTGTCTGTAGTTTCAATGCTGGATTATTGTTCTGTCTCAAAGCTAATTGAAATCCAAGATGTTTGTATCAAAGCTGTAATGAGACACTGACAAATACCTTTCTGCCCCAGTGGAAATGTAATCTTTCTATTGAACATTTTGTCCTGGTAAATTCCATCTGCAGTAGGCACAGGCATTTTGCATTTGAATCAAGAAGGTCACTCCTTTGGATCATATACTATAGTATACACTCCACTTGCCTTTAGATGAAATTGATCCTTTACTGCATTGAACATGAGACTGCACATTTTTTACACCTAAATCTTATTGTTTCATCTAAATGAATTTGGAATGCTAACACTACCACCCCTTTTTGATCTTTGCACATATCAGTGAAACAATTCCCTGAAAAGCCTTATTTCTTAGACAGAAATACTTCAAAAATATTCTGTTGCATTTTTTTGCTAAATAAACCAGAATAAAATCAGTGTTTCATTTATTGATGGAATTGAATATTTCATAACATTTCCCTCACTTTTGCAGCAGTAACACAATAGTTCTGTGTATAATTACTCAAACTTATTTGCGTAATCTTCTTAGTACCTAGTAACTACATATTCAAAATTTGGTTGTTTTACTCATAAATAATGCCATTGAAGAGAGGCATCCTAAAACTGAATGGCAGTTACACTATGTTCACTCTTCAGTGTTAAAATTTTATTACCTTTGGAAATGTGATGTTTTAATTTTTTTTAATATAAATTGTACTGAGTGTATGTACAAAAGTGTGTAGATTATTTTTACAAAAACAAAGGGAAGAAATCTCTAGCTATGGAGGGGCTACTGTAAAATGCATAAATAGCAGCTAGGTCTCTGCAGGTATGAACCTGTTCTTATTTAAATCAATGGAAATTTCACTGCTGACTGCAGTAAATGCTGCATCAAGGCCGCAGCTCTTTCCAAAAATCAATTAAATGGGTTCTTAATAGGCTTTCATGCCTTTGAAAATCTTTCTCTCAATTACAGATGGAAACCAATCAATTAGGCCTTAGAGTTCATTTTGTTAAAATAAATCCCACAATATTGTGCAAAATTAAATAAGATGGTTAAATTTGCTGGCTTTTATTTACCCAGAAAGATTAAGCAGTATCTGTGATTGTCAAACCACCTTGTTTTATTTGCTAGAACATGTAGGACTGTACAGAATGTTGATGTGACTGTGTGTGTTTTGGATTGTTTCTGCACTGCAAAGAACAGTGCTGGTACTAGGAAGTCGAGCAATGAGAAATTGCTCTGTCGTGACATGAACTAAAATTAATTTTAAATAGACTTTTTATGTGATACTGTAGCAAAAGGAAATTCTGATTTAATGTCTGCTAAGAAAATATTGAAAATGCTTTAGAACTTTCTTAACCAACTAAAGTTCAATAATAGTGGATACAAAAATTATAATTATTAAGGAAGATTAAACATTACTTAGTGTAAAAAGACTGGCTTGTTCTGATTTGTATTAATTTTGAATCTTTGTACACAGGAGATCCGGTGATGGCTGAAGACTGCACGACACAAGCTGGCAGGTGGTACAGGTAAGATTTGCATAAAGCTAATTTCTCCATTTCTGCCATCTTCATCTGCTGTCATAACTTGTTTCCTTAAACTGCATTATTGTGAAGTGTATATTTAGCTGTATCACCATGAGGTCATAACGTGTGCTTCACTGTGCTCTATTTACCTAGAACATATTCTTTTGAAATCTTAGGTAGTGATACTGCTTTTATAGATGTAAAAATTACAGCATTAACATCTATTTTGTGTTTTGTAATTTGTGATTAAGCTGTATTTTACCTAGATATGAGACAGCATATTTATTATTACAATTTTTATATAAACTAAAATTATGCAATGTAGGTAACATAGCAATACTTCATATAGTATGCATGTTACCTTATGCATAGTTCCTATAGTAAGGATGTTTAAGTTTTTATTCATTTTATTTAATAAATTCAGATATTGAGTCAAGACAAAAGATGGTCTAAATACCTTAAAGTTGTTACAAAACCAGAGAAAAGATAAACTTCAGGAGGAATTTCAAAACAGGAAAAAATTAAAAGTGGTGTTTGAGGGGATATGATAATTAGGAGGGAAAAGTTTTAAAAAATAAAAATAAGGAACTACTGAATTTGATAAGTATTTAATGAAGTATTTAATGAAACCAGCTGTATCTTTATATACTTGAAAGTCTGATCCTCACAAACTACTGAGTGGTTCTCTTCAAACTAAAAACAGAAAAAATGTGACAGCCTGACAACAAGCATCATAAGTATTGGTCTAGAGATAATTGCTTTGAAAAGTTATTTTAAGCTAATGAGAAGTTCATAAAAGAAAAGTGCCATTTCAACCAAATAAGTGTAATAATATCAGCTAATGTGGAAACACATTCTGGGAAGAAAAAATAAGCATTGCAAAGCCAGGAGTGACCAGTATGGAATAGAGAAATGTGTCCAAGTGAGTAAGCATCAAATGAAGGATTATCCCTACTTGTGGAGAATCCATTCCAGCAAGTAATTGAACCATGGACTGCTGCATCTCAAATTCGTAGGACTCCCCAGAGAGCTAAAAGGAACTCTGCAGATTCTGTCATCAATATGCCAAAGATCTCTGCTCTGTACCATAGTGCTCAAAAGTAAGTGTTCCCCAGCTTTCCATTTTTAAAGGACTTCTTTCAGAATACTGATCAAACCTTGGTGTTCTGAGTTTTTAAAGATACAGTGAGGCTTTGCTGTTCTTTTGCATGTGAATGCAAGAAATAAGTTCTCATTAAGGTTCTAAAATTAGAGCAAAAATGTTGTTATGTTCTGAAATAGATTGAAAGGTAAACAGAAGGCTACAGAAGGTAAACAGAAGTGTGTAGGCTAACCACAGAAAAAGAGAGAGGATAAGCATTTAAAGAGAAATATTTTATTCCATACTTAGCTTGAAGTGAAAAGAGACTGTGCCAAGCAAATAACAGAAAGACAGCTAGGTGTGCAAAACCAGGTGGCAGCACACTGGGGAAGTGTGCAGGGTGAAGCTTCTGAGACTGCTGAATAAAGGTGTGGGGTATAAATTAGAACTGATTTTGTATTGATGGGTGGGCAAAACCATTGATGCAGGAACATCCTACATATACTGCATATTTCTCAAACAACTTCTAGAACATTGTGCTAGACCACACAGGATGCCTGTTTTGTTTGGAAAAGGATTGCATATGAGATTCTGTCTCTGAACTCGAGAGGTAATGTGATCTGTAGAATCAATACTACAAAAGACTTCACTATTTTATTGGCTTTTTTTAACTTTGTCTTTTGTATTTCTCCTGCCACACATTCAGATGGAAGGCTTACTACAGTATGTTAGTGTCATGGTTTGACACTGGCATTTTGCCAATGCCCCATGAAGATGCACTTTCCCTGGTGTCTGCTGTGAGATTTCGACCAGGAATAAGAAAAAACAGGCTCTTACTTCAAAAGGGGAAAAAAACCATTTATTAACTACACTACAAAAACAATAACTAAACTACACACAAAAGAAAAAAAAAACCACACAAGGAAAATGAAAACCTTACAAAACATTTCCCTCCTCCTCCCCTCAAATTCCAATACATCTATACACTTCCCAATCATCTCTTCCCAACTCTCAGTCCATCAACACTCTGTAGATAATCAATTCTCAATTCATCAAGAGGAGAGGAGTCCTTCTTGTGCCAGGATGACCTTTTCCTTTTTCCAGGCGCAGCGCTCTCACCACTGGCATGGAACAGAGCTGCTTCTAGGGTTGTCTTTTAAGGATATTTTGTCCCATTCCAAAAAGAGCACAGCCACAACTTTGGGACACCTGTCCCCCCCATATTTCACCCCCTGGGGCCGAAGGGCTAAACACCACCACTGAATCTTCTTGGGTCTGGGGCATTTCTCCCTCTGGACTCAGTCTCTGTATCATAAGGAAACACGGCTCTGTCCATGGCTATACAAAAAGAGTCCAGCAAAAGCCACTCCATCATCTCTCTTCCCACCAAGATTCTTCTCTATCCATCCACAATCTCTCTCACTTACTGCACTTCCTTCTCCCAATCACTCTAACTCCTTTCTGGGAAAGGTTAATGTTCTGTGAGTTTCCATTGTCCAAAAAAGGGTTAAAAGGTGCAGTCTCTCTCTCTCTCGAACTCCCACATCTGCCCTGCCGCTGCTCTGCGGCCCTTTCGCCCACAGCCCCCCCTTCTCCCTCTCAGCCGGCCGCTATCAAAATTCCGACGCCGGCTCTCTCTCTCTCTCTGCCGGGGGGGGGGGGGGGGGGGGGGGGGCCTGCCCGATGGCTCTTGGGGTCTTTTTGGGGTTCTTCACCTCTCCACCCTTCCATGCTCAGGGCATCCTCATTCCCAACCTCGGTCTGGGCCCCGCCTACCGCGTGGCTGCCCCTCCCCCCCCCCAGCAAAAGCACTGGGCAAGGGAGGGCATCTTCTCTCTCTGCCGCTGAGTCCCAAGAGGAAGTGCTTGGACAGATAACCTTGCTTTTAAGGTGATCTCAGAAGTGACCCAAATTCCCAGAAATCCCATTTCCGGGTCAAACCATCACAGTTAGACGTCTCATACCATCAGGAAACCTGTGGCACATTTTAAAATTTCCTTTAGAAACTCAGTTCTGTCTTAAACACCATTCACTGATTCATTCTGCAAGCTTTCTTAATTTGATTTTGATTTGATCCTGTGTACAGCTGCATAAAAATAGTGGATTAGGGTTTATCATAGACAAAACTATTCTGAAGAGTCAAGAGAATTTAGCAGATTCTGCCAGCAGCCAGAACTGTGCAGCCAAGTCCAGTTAAGATGTAGTTAAATGCTTTTTGCCAATCTTGAATAAAAAATACTGTTGTAAAACTGACAACAGCTAAGAAACATAAGCATATATTTAAGTCAATGAAAACTAATTGGATGAGCTCTCTGTCAGCAAATTCAACGTGATTTGGTTGTATATCCAGAAAGGATGCTTCATGTTCATGAAAGCTAGATTTCAAGTGACACTGCAATGAATTGAAGGAAGTCTCTACCAGTGCTTCTTGACCTAGTAAAACATAAAAGATTTTTCGTTTTGTTTATTCTACAATAAATGGCTGCATGCTGTATGATAGCACTGCATAAACCGTATTGACTTTCTAGATAAGATTTTTCCTTATTTCAAGCAACAAAGAAATAGTCATAATTTTATCTTTGGGTGGATTTACAGTGAGAATTTATTTTCTTTGCAAATTATGGCAAATTGAGACTTAGTTTGGGGTTTTACATCTTGTTCCCCTGCTTTTAGAGTGGAGTCTTGCCTTGCTTGGGAAATTCCCTGCGTTTTGATGCAAACTTTTCCAGTTATCTCAAAAAATTGCATTTTCTGTGGACACTGTGGGTTAACAGAAGACAACTGTCTGCCAACTGGCTGTAAATAATTTCAAGTTGCACAAGTCTGCCTTATAAGCAAGAATCTTTACATGTTTAAATGTCTAGAGAAGGTAATTAAAAACTGTAGAATGTGCAAAAGACTATACAGACAATGAATTGCTAAAATAATTGTAATGATGCACAGTTCTACACTCACCCTTTTCTCTCTACTGAAGGACACTGTGTAGAAGGCAAATCTCTGCCTGACAGATTCTGATGAGAGTTATTGTTAATTACACTTACATTACAAGGGGCACTGTGTCACTTCTATATAAAAACAGTACATTGCTTCCATTATAGTTGGACATTTGCATGAAACCACAAATAGTTTCCTTGCTTATCTGTGTTCCTGGCTTGAGACCAGTAGCTTTCTTGCTTTTATGAGTTGGAGCATAATCTAAAATAAAGGATGAATAAAATAATTGACCAAGAATATGGCTTCAGATATTATTGTCTATGTGCCCCACTCTGTCTCTCCCTTTTCTGCCTCTCCCTAGGGGAAAAGCAGTTATCTTCCTTATGCTAAATCCAGTTCCTATCCACAGCAATCGTAAATCTTGGCATCAGTCTCACAGCAGAATAAAAAGTCAGATCAGCAGGAAGCTTCCACATAAGAGCAACAGGCAGCTCCAGAAGGAGGAAAAGAAAACTACAAAAAAAATCTTTTCAAACTCTTCCATTTATTTTCTTTCAAAAATAAAGGATTCTACTCATTAGAAACCCTCAGGTTTTCTTGTATTTTTAAAGATAATATGCCTTCAAAGAATGACAACTCATTATTCAGGCAGCCTTTCAAAGCCTTTTATTTCAAAGCTTCTTTCTGAATAAACAAATCTATAAAGAGAACAAATTGAAGTTTCTGCTTTTCCTAGTGTTTTACATAGAGGCTACACAAGCTGTCTTCTCTCAAAATGAGTCAGACCTGAAATTACAAAATTACAAAAACCAAAAATTGTTGGATGTAGCTGGTAGAATTAATTTTATGACTGGCTCTATTAATTTTACAGACTGGCTCTAAAGCCTCAAAAATATTTTTAATTGAAAATTCAAAATTTTAGATCAAAACCCCAAGTTATTTTTTATTACTATTTGCTTAGGGATGTTTAAATGTTTAGAGATAGGCAAAAGAACACTAAGTATAATAAAAATAACTATCATAAACATGGTGACAATGTAATAAAACTGATAGTAGGGTTTGTGATATAATCTGAATTTGTACTTACTGGGCTGATGTAAAAATGTCTTTGTAACCATTTATTACATTCCACAAGAGTTTACCTCAGAGTGAATTAGTCCTTTAAGGCATTAGGAGGAACTGTCCTACTCAGACTAAAGTGAGCTACCCTCCCCAGGGTGAGAGATTGATGAGGTTTTAAACCAGAGAAAATATATTGAGAAATAAAAAGATTTTGTTGCTAGAGCAGAGATTCAGGGAATACAAAGATAGAAGTTAAAGGTCCTCAGAAGAACTGGAGAAAGGAGTTTGGAATAAGAAGGAAATGTTAATTAATGAATGGAGCATGTACCTCAGTGGCTTGGAAAGCATCATGTTAGAAAGTGCAAAATAATACAGTTTGTAGGAAAATGTGCAGAAATGTCTGAACTCTCACAGGATTGTAGTCACCTCTTCACTTAGGAAGACCAAGGCATTGCTGTGATGAGCTCAAACCATGTGTAGATTCCTTGATAGAGTTTCCTATAGTTAGTACCTGAATTACAGTTGAAAATAAAAAAAGAGGTTCAAGCATAATGCACAAGGCTCCATGATGGCTGACACAGGCTTACAAAGGAAAAAAAATCAAAAGAAGCACTCTGTGTGATTCTGTGCCAGAATATTTGACTTCATTCTAAAAGCAGGTACAAATGGAGTACAAGTGCAGTCAGAGACTGGAGTAACAGGGAACTCTCCTGTTCCTGAAGACAGCTAAAAACTCTGGAAGCAATTCTTAAAAATACCTTTTTTTCCAAAGTGAAGTAACTCTGTGGAGTCTAGCATCTGCCAAAGGCCGTTTTGGTAGTGTTTGCCACCTAGTGGATTACTGCTTGTATGCACATATGGGCAGGATCTTCTGCCACAAAACCAGACCGTCACACTATTAATCACACTAATATTTGATTATATCCTGCACAATTTGAGTACTACTCAAATTTTTTTTATTTTGTTGAATGAAAAGCTTGTGAAAATTGAACTACAAATTGCAAACATTTTCAAAAGTTTTATCTGACAGCTGTATTTGCAACTATGACATGACTTGGTGACTAGCAAAATAATGGAATTTGAGAGCCAATGAGTAGTCAGTGTAAGTGGCCATGGACTCAGCTGTAAACTCAAGCTCCATGCTAACATACGTTGGCTGAGAGATGAGTACATTTGGTGAACATAACTGAGCTTGTTGAAATTTATACCCATTGTTTCTGCTTCTTTTGTAAAAGTTCACTGGGGCCTGTTATTTTTTAGATTTATTGTTTTTATATAGTAGTAACTGGATTTTATCAACATTACTTCTTCTCTTCTCTTAGCTGAATTGCCTGGAATAGTTGTCATCTGTTTTGTTGACCTGGACTTGAATTTCTACTTGATTAATAGTTTACCCCTCATTACTGCCCACTAGTCTCACAGAGATCACAAGTGTTGCTCATACCATAACACAATGCAAATGTCTGTATTGTAAATTACAAAGGTTCCCTCCACTACTTAAAAAAAACATTCCTCCACACAAATGTAGTCTTCCTACCAAAATTTGAGTTCCCTCTTTCAGTTTTAAATACAATTGAGCTTTTACTGAATTTTTTAATAATCACCATATTTTAAAAACATGGACTATTTTACCAGAATTTTCCCCAAAACATCCAGCCTACAGGCAACAGTTAAGGGAAGTTCTCAGAACAGGGAATTGTCAGGTTTGAATACAACAGGCTTTCTGCTACGTTGGTGTTTGTAATAATATGGGTTTTTTTAATCCATGATGCTGAAAATGTTGGAAAATTTTAGCCAACAGCTTATGGTATTCACAACTAATTTATGCTGTATGCTTTCAGGAGAATTTCCAATTAAACTTATTAAACTCAAGAATACTTAATTTTTATTTGTTACCAATATTTTCATACAGACAATTTTACTTTTATAGCATTTTATGATCATTAACTATTTATGAGTAACTTGATATGCAGATGTTGAATTGGGTAGGATTCCATGGAGTCTGTGCTTAGTCTGGCTGTTACTTACCTGAGGGTACTTCAGTCTTACAGTGCATTATGTTACCATTATATATCAGAATTCTTGATCTTTCCATATTTGTGATCGCATTCTCCTGACCAGGATAGTTTTGGTTTGTTTTTTTACCTCCCTCTAACAACTGCTGTGAGGAACTTCTGTTTATGATCAGAATGTGAAATACGAAGTGTTTATACAGTGAATTCTTTCACTTTGTTAAATACTATGTTCCTAAGACTACAGAGTAGTGATCATAAAGATCACCATAAATAGTTTGAAATTAAGACACATGTAAGAAACTTTGTACAACCGTTCTCCTGTTTTCAAAAAGTAATTTATGAATAATTTGATCTTTATCCAAATTTAGAAAGTTATATTTTAGTACCATAATAAAAATCTGTACTCAGTAGTATCTTAAGCTCAAAAAAATCACTTTTATTAATATATAAAAAAAGAATAAGGAAAACAGACATTATAATTAAATATTTGCTCTCATCTACAAATAAGTACTTTGGATAATAAAACATTTTTTTAGGTTCTTGTTGACAGTTAAAAACAGGAAAGAATGTTCTGAAATAAAAGCAAAAGACTTCTGAAATAGAAAATATTTGGCAATATCTCTTAGTCACTCAATAAAATATCCACGTAAACAAATAATCCATATTTACATTACATAGGCAATATTCTTGGCTACATGTAGTAAGATGTATACATGTAATTTACATTCAATTTTAGAATTTAATTTGCACCATCATTTCTCAGTTCCTTAATGTTGGAAAAAACACTCTTCTGCTTCTGTGCATAGTACTGTATGACAGCATGTAAATATAGTATTTTTTTCCCAGGCAACTTAAAAAGATAGCACTTTCAATGTTAGGTTTTGTAACTTCCTGTTTTTAATAGGAATCCAAACCTGGAATGTAAGCTCTACAATCACGTTCCTGTAAAAACAACCATGTAGATGATTTCCAAAAAAAAATACCCATGAAAAAGCTAGAGTTCTACCTTCCATTTGTATCTCTCAAAATACATTTTTAATTTCCTATGTTGCTACTGTATTTATATAACTTATAAAATACAGGTAGGAAAGTTTACATGAAAGGAAAGTTAATGGAAGGCCACTTTGAGGAGCAGGTTTAGGACTATTACTCTCCAAAGAGTAATACCTAAGCATAGTACTTATGCATTTTTATTTAGCATTGAACTAACCTCATTTTTTTGCAAGGATACTTAGAGGCCTTTTAAATCAGTTTTTAGAACTAAGCCAGAAGTCTATAGTGTGTTTTGTCAGTTTTAAATTGCACACACCAAGGTTGATAAAGGTTTAGGAGCTCACAGCTACTGCATCTCATGGGGACCTTCCAAAGATCAGCAGCCAGAATCCCACAGTTCATGCACATGAGATATCACTGATTATCAATTCCCCAAATTGAATCTTCCAGCTTGTGCTGAGTTTCTACTATCATGTTTTAACCTCTAAGTTGAAAACCAAAATTATGTTCTGGGAGGCTTCCCCCAAAAGGTTGCTAATCCTTGCTTTTTCAGTTAGTTTTATATCAGAATCACAGAATGGTTGCAATTAGAAGAGACCCAGAAGGATCATTGAGTCCAGCCCTTAAGCAAATGGCCCATCTGGGGTTTGACCCCACAACCTTGGTGTTACTTGCACCTTGCACTTCATGAGAATAGAGGAGTAAAAGAAATGCCCACCATTCTTTTTCAAGTAGTATTCCCCTGAAACAGTACATGGAATACACCTGGAAACCAGAAGGCATGCTGCTCATTTAACAGCATATAGAACCAACCACCTAAAAAGCTGTTTCATTTCAATACATTCTGTATTGTAAGTGCCTGTAACAAAAGAAGTCATGGATTCTGTGGTTTTTTCCAGTACATTGTACAGTTACTTTCTTCCAGAACAATCCCTAGGCAACTGATTACCTTCCATACAAATGTATGCTTTTATTATGTGACCTAGTACTATGCAAGGATTGAGTGAGCTCATTTTCACAGGTGGATGGGACACAGTAACAGGCCAATACATAACAATTTTAAATGCTGTTGCCTGTGTGAGTGCAGTATAGAAAGCTGCATAATAAAATACTGCAAGTTTATTCACTTTCTCTGTCATGCTTCACTGTTTGATCCATTGCAAATAGTGGGACTGGAGGAGTCCTACACATTAGTTTAGCAGTTTAGGTTAGTGTTCCTTCTGTCATACCTGAATTGTACATTAAAAGCAGGTACTTTCTACAGTGGAAAAAATACACCAATGTGAGGTTGGTCCCAGTCACCCACAAACCTATAAGTGAAAACATAGAACTCTGGGATGTGGTCCTTGAGGACCAAATGGTACAGCAGAAAAGTTTTTAAAATATTTTATTATGCTAGCTTTTCTGTACTGCATTCACCAAATAATAAATATTATTACAAATCAAATAATAGGAACTGAGGTACTTCTTGTCAGAGAAGACCCAAAATAACTCAAATGTCTGAAATAGTTTTGTACTAACACACAGTGAACTACAAAAATGGCATATTTGTTGAAGGGTAATCTATTAAAATGTTTTTTAAAAGCTGGAATAGATAAAAATTTTATGTAGTATTTTAAAAAATACGAAATTATTTGCTGTCTGCAACTATCTATATGCCAACATGAACAGTGGTAAATTTGTATTTGTAGTGGGCTCTGCAGCTTTTACAAGAGATAACAGAAATGGCTCATTATTTTGGACATATGCAGTCCAAATAATTTACTATAATTATTCTTCCATAATAGTAAAAGTATAAATATTGTTTGTATTTGTGAAATTACTGAATGTGCATAATACATTAATACTTCAATTATTAGAAAGAGCTATAAAAGTAAAGTGCCAGTAGGGACTCTTCATTATTTAGAGAAAATTGCATTATTTAAAACTGTAATGTCAAACTAAAAAGTCATAGTTTGTATAGATTGCTTACAGACTAAAGCATGTCTTCATGCCTGTGATAATAATGCTTTTTGATGTCAGTGTAGAGATACCCAAACTGGCTTTCAGTTAACAGGTAGCATTTTATTAAAAGAGCAAAGCTCACCTGTGTCTCAGAGAAAGTATTTCTCACTTGAAGCTAATTTTTTTTTTCTGTGAGACTTATAGCAGATTTTTCTGATTTCTAACCTCCTAATTTCTAGTCTAGTACCATAAATCAACAGAACTGTTGCAATCAAATAAAGACATTAAATGCTGCCTTTTGGGATAAAAGGAAGATTTAGTTTAAGTGATACATTTTTCTAAGTGTGTTTCTATAGCTTTTCAAATAAGATAAGTTCTGCATTTGGATGTCTTTAACATTTCTTAGATTACACTAATAATTGCACATAATTCAAAGCCAAATATTGTCTGCATAGAGTATATTTGGTAGAATTTTGTTGAAAGGTCAACAGATACATTCTGATTAAAAAAAAAAAAAAAAAAAACCAAGACCAAAACCCCAGAAGTTTCTAAAGGAAATATAACATTTTATGACGATATCTAGCAAATTCTTTTTAATTAAAAATTTTAGAATAAACATTCTTATGAAGCAACTCTGTAAAGTGCAGAATGACCTCAAATCCCATAGAACATAGCAGCCAGTGAGGGAGTTAATCAGCTAGAGAAATAAGAGCTTTTAAAAAAGTGAACATTACCAGGAAATTTATGTGTGACAAACTAAATTATTCTGTATGGTATACTTCATGACTGATTCATAACTTGCAAAAGCACTTAAGAGCAAAATTTAGTTGGAATCTTGCTAAATTTTTCACGACTATAAGAAATATAAGCATTAAATTAAGAAGTGATATGTAAGACAGTTTCCAATTATATGATTTTCCCATTATGTGATGTCATTCATACTCTTGTTTTTTTAAACAAGGCATGGACTAGTCATGGAGCAATAAAATATGTTTGGGACTTACAAGAATTTCAATACAAATGGAGAAAACTTGAGTATCTTTCAGCAAGCCATACTAAAAATGAACCCCCAACCTACTTACATATCAATATAAGGACATTAGAAGGACCCTCACCAGGGGGAATTTGGAGGTATAATAGTACTTTTATTCTGTGTATTTTCTTTACATAGTTGATCTTTGTCCTGCTTCATCAAATTTGATGTTTTGTTTTCTGGCTGCTTCAGTATTGCTCCTCAGATCAGATTTATCTGCATTACTACTGTTTGTCATTGTGGATTCTACTTCTGTGCCTTCAGGAGTTGCTCCAATGGGCCTCAGAATTTTAGCATTCTCTGCTGGGGGGCCGCTTCCAATGGGGCCTGCTTGCCATCCACAAAATAAGTGAACCAAATATGACAAGCAAAAGACCAAGACAGTTGACCAAAGTCGCTTCTGGTGGGGATGCACTGTATGCAGGATTTTTCCTTTGAAAGGGGAAAAAGAAAGAAGAGGTCAGAAAAGATTGTTTTAAAGACAATCCTGGTCTAAAAACAGCAGTCTCCTGCTAGGTAGGTCTTTTAATACAAACAAAACAGTGTCCCAGTACTGGATGCTTATTATTCTGGGCAAATGGAAGAATATTTGCAATGAATAACCTTAATAATATAAGCTTTTCTGTGATTCCCATGAGAGCTGTTGCAATTACTGTTGCAAAGATGGTGAGACCCGAATAAACGTGTATTGGCATGAGAGCTACACGGAGACGAACTGGAGCAAACGGGAGCAGAAAGACAGCAAAACCGAAGAACAGCTACAACCAAAACAGATTCATAGTTAGGGCTAGATGGAAAACAAGCTGCACTTCTCAAGCAGAACAAAAGTAATCATAAAATTCCATTCTGTTATGTCTTCAGGTAAAAATTTGAAAATAATTGGCATTTCTATTTTTGAATGTGCTTCCTATCAAAACCAAAGCAAAATTCTAGATTAGCACTTGGGAAGCAGACATTAAATATTTTATAAAGTATCCTATGTAATATCAGTGTCCAAACTTACTGATAGTGCTAAAACTCCAACCAAACTAAGTACTGGAAACACAACTTTTCAGTGTCACTAATTCACTAATATAGTAAAGGTGTGAGGAGCAACACTTTTACAGTCTCGTTGAGTCCTGTTCTCTCTGTTGCAGATTTGCACATAAACGAGCATCAGAAGACAGTCTAACCTTCTGACTTGAGTGGATTAAATAATTTTATCTTGTTAGAATTTCAGTTAAATTTAAGTGCCTATCTTTAGAAGGGGAATGGTCTCTCAATATATTGATCACATGGCATTTACAGAGTGAAGACATGTCTGAGTGGAATCAAGTTATTCAGGGGACATTAGTCCTCCTATTAGCACTAATTTTGTGATGGAAAATAACCCATCATGTCCCATGGTTGCATCCACAGGCTTGCTCAGGAGGTTGCAGCCCTTCTTTAGTTTGTTTTACTGTTACTCACCCCTGTTGCTAAATTAGGCACAGTGCATGAATTTGTATTTCATCCTGCTTTAACTCAGTCCTTGTTTTATCTTTCCATAATGGATTAGACAGCCTGATATTTTCTCCCTGGGAAGCTTTTTAGTACACCATAATCAAATCATCTCTTAATCTTAGATCTGCTAAACAGCTGGAGTTTTTAAAATCTTGCAATGGAAAATAGCTTTTCCAGCCCTCAGATTACTTTTCCAGAATTTCTTTGGGTTTGTTGCTTTTTATTTTTCTACATTTTTGCCCTATTCTTAAATTTATGTCAGTGTGCTATACTCTATTAACCTACATTTGGCTTAATTACGATATAGTTACAATATTGCAGGCACAGAATCGTGAGCATACTGACATTCCCCTTCTAGTAAGCGTCAAGTGTCTTCTCTGTTAACAAAGATACTGCTTTATGACTATTCTTTATAGTGCTCAGTTGCTTAACAAACATCAGTCTCTGGAGACTTACATCCCAGATTGGAGGAACGAACACCAAGGATCTTTTGACGTGACAGGCAAGGCATTAAGTGCCATTGATCATGTTTGTAGTAGCAAAATGAAAAGTAGAACTAAGATTTTAGTCACAATTCTTCATTTAACCATTAGAAAAAATACTGATACTCAGTGAAGTGGCAGCACAGACTTCCTTGAAATAGCTGCATTGTTAGGACAAACTTAACATTGTTTTTTCTTATTCATTCGTATTCATTCTTATTTATTTATTCAGCTGTAGAGAATATACTCAACAACACTGCAACATGCTTTCTTTTTTTATAAATGTTAAAAACACTATTTCAACACTGTTTCCTGTACCTCTTGGCCTGAGCAGTGAAGAATAAAGTCCAGAACACAAATTCCTTAGCTGAGGCTTTTCTGTGCTTGATCATAGATAATTAAGTCTTTTTTTCTTTTTATTTTTTGGGAAAAAGAATATTTGAAGGAACAAAATAAATTTCCATAGTGTAATAACAGTATAGGGAGTTCAGAATGTATTTGCAGAAGCATCTGTATGTGTTCTGTAAATTTCAGGGCATAGTTGCTCTTTGTTTCCAAATGCAAAACACATTAAGTTAGCTCATTTTACATTACAATAATGCTAATTCTCTGCCAAGAGGAGTAGTTAAAAGCATGCCCACAAACATCTATCAAAGTTCTGCTGATTCAGCAGAACTGGTTAGCCAGTAGTAGCTCATTCAGGTGTCAGATCCTTTACATCTCTACTGCTCCCTGATACACTTGTTTTGCTGATTAGAAAAGTCTTGAGGTCAAGAAGTGACTACTTAAATTTATGATAGCTGAAAAACAAAAAAAAAAAAAAAGAAAAAAAGAAAAGCTATTACTTCATTTGAGACTTCCTTAATAAATGCTCTAACTGTATTTAAATATGCTGCCAACAAACCAAGTAACTTGCTGTAAGTTCAGGAGTTAATAGGGCCTAGAAACACACTACACTGTAACTGTATTGTAGGTTCATGGCCATTATGCCAGCAAATAAAAAAATAGGCTTAAAAATGCATTTTTCTGCAAGGTCAATGATCCAGTATTTGTACATTTACATAATAATTTGCCAAATCAGAGTGTAAAATGGCTTTCCCAGTAGTTACAATGTACTAGCAAGAGCCTGTGCCTGAATTACTAAAAACAGTCTTCAAATTTACAACCTGTTTATAAATACAGTTAGATTCTGACCTGGAGAGAATAAAGTATAACAGCAGTCAGCCCAATCCAGCTGTGCAGACTGTACATGTTAGGAATGTTCTTGGCATTGTGGAAATCAAACACAGCTACCATAGAAATGATTGCAAGAATCATAGCTGTAGTATTTAATCCAGCATGGATGAACTTCATTAGGAGTTTGCTGCACTTCCAGGTCCAGGGCAATCTGTACACAATAATAGCTGAAGAAAGAAGAGAAACAAGATTTTAGGTCTTACAGAATCATTTCTTTCAGATGTTAATAATTATGTGTAATTCACATAGGTACATTGTGAATTACAGCAAAATCCAACCTTAAGTCTTCTAAAAAGTCTAGTAAAAGTTTTTTTCTCATACACTTAGCATAGCATACTCTGAAAGTACAACTGAGGCTTAAATACAGCTTCTTAGGGATTTCTTCTCAATTATAAAAAATTCCACAAACTTAAGTGTGTTTCAAAAAAAACCAGTAAATAACTTCGTGTCATTTTTCCTCAGTCATTAACTTGATGTAACAGGGATTTGGCATAGGATTTTGATTTTTCTGCTACTAGTCAGATTGGAGCAATATAGCCTGATTTTTATATTGAGAAGATCACTTGTTGAGAAAGCATGTAGGATTATTTTATAATATTTATTCTCTTTGCAACTTTGGATAATGCTATTCTCTAATTGCATACATACTGATATGCCTGTCTATTACACTGATATCAATAACACTACTTTGAATGGGAAAATGCTCTTCAGCATAAGGGAATCATAATCTGACTTTAGAGACAAAAGTATTTAACAAATACAAGTTGGCCTTCTTGGCCACCTGGGCACACACTGGCTTATGTTCAGCCAGCTGGCAATAATATCCTGCATTAGACTATTATTAACCAACTTAGTACTAATGATAATGACTTCTAATTTTGTAAAGCAGATGTGTCAAAAGGCCCCAAAACAAGTTTCAACATCCCATGAGGATATTCCTAATAAATTCTTCTTACCATATGTCCCACAGTATTGTTAATAATTTATTCATGGTGCAGCAGAGTACTGGACTCTGTATGAAGAAAACTTAATGAGCATAGGTCCTCATCTCAGTTTTTAGTCTTTGATCTCAGAAGGCCAAGTCAGCCAAAATTTTTATGTAAGATTTTTTTGTTGTCATCTGATTTAACTTCCAAAAGCACTATCAAACTCCCTAGTCACTTGTTCACATAGTCTCAGATCTCTGTTTGCCTTGAATTTTCAAAGTTGTTTCCCATAAACATTACAATAGAAAATGAAGGAATAACTGACTAATGGTTTGGCCAGTTGTTAACATTCATTATCATGTTACATGCCACAGCCCAGGCCGTAGACATGGTGTTATACTTTGGTTTAATCATCTTTCTGTGAGGGCTTTGTGTGAACTTACACATTGCAATTTCAGCAGATTTGTTAATCACTGTTAAAAGACGCAGTTTTATTTTCCCATCACCCCTTCTGTGTGCTTCTCCCTGCCTTTCTCATAACAGGTGCTTTTCTAATCTGCAGGAGGAAAGAAGACAGTCTGAGGAGAGAAGGAAGATTCACCTTTCAGTGAGTACAAGCTCTTTAAAACTTACTCAGATGTGATGTGTAATAATTAAACAGCCAGGTTAAAACATTCAATTAGAATGTTTGGTGGTGACATGGTAAAGCAGCCTCATGAAGAGCCTTCTCAAGGCAGAACATTTCTAGTACTGTTAAGAAATTTGACAGTCTAGGCACCCTGGACTGAGCTTTTTGACTTAGACCTTACTCCTGTTTTGAACTATGATATTAAAACACATCACACAGAGCAGAATTACCTTGCAATATTTTTATATGGCATGGGACATCTGTCCTTTTACAAATGTACAGGGCAAAATTCTAGAGTTATTGACCAACAATACAACATTTCCATCCTTTGTATAGACTAATAAACTCAAGAAACAATTGGTTTAATTATTATTTTAAATCCTCTACTCAAATGTGTCCAAAGAGGTATCTGATTTCTCACTCTCATCCAAATTGCTTTGAATTCAGTGGCAGACTTCCATCAGCCAAGTTTGAATCAGATTCACAGTGGTATCTTATCTGTTGATATTTCATCTGATTTACTACAATACCCCTTCAGTCTCCAACTTTGCTTTTCCTATTATGTAATAGGGGTTCCTCCCTAAATTATGCTGTCTTCTTAGTGAATTCCTTGTATGTGTGTGGTTTCTTAGCTATGGTAAACTTCCATTTACTTTATGTATATCCTTACCAAAACAGGACTTGGGGCAACACCCTTTCTCTGTGACACAGGGAAAGAACTGAGTTTCAGAGGAAAAAAAAAATAGAAAATACATAGGAAAAAGCTGCAGAAAGCCTCTCCCTATTTTCTTCAAAAGTTCTATGTTTATTTATTAAAAAAATAGGTTGAGCACATTAAGTAGTATAGATCTTAGTGAAGTCAACAGGTGGTTTTCATTGCTTATTTATAGCCTGAAATTACATTTCCTGTTGAGCAATATTATGTAAAACAACTTCAAAATATGGTTTATTGCTCAATACTAGTTTGCAGCTTGAAGCTACAAGAAGGCTGAGAACAGTCCCATTCCCACTCAAAACCAAAAATTTACAGTGTATGTTCAAATCACAACATTCTCTTCATAACCAGAACAAGTCAGCCTTCGGCATTTTCCAGCCTTTTGACCGGCTGGAAGTGTAATGGCCTGTATCTTAAAGATTTTATGTTACTTAAGCAACAGATAAATGATTCATTAAAGAGATACGCTTTACAAAACAATTAATCCTAAGTCTAGCCTGAAGAAAACTGCATTTTAATAATGCTTGTGGTGCTACATTTTCTCTGGCAAAAACCCTGTTCCTGGATCAAGCTTCTGTGGTACTGAAATTTCCTTTCTTTTCTTGGGACATGGAAGAGAGCCAAAAGAGAAACTTTCCTAGGGCAACATTTCTGGCATTTCAATTTTCAACTTACATAAATTCCAGCTGCCAAGGAAAAACACACCTCGCAGGCATTACTCAAAGTACACGGCAATCCCCGGGCCAGGATAAACAAGTGCTTGCAGAAAAAAAAACCCCAAACAACCCAAACCCCATATGTAGCAATTTTGGCTTATTACAAGGGACTCTTTGTCCCTTCCCGGGCGTGCTGGCTTCCCTGAACTGCGGAGCGACTGCTGCGCTCCCGCCGTGCCCGCTCCCGGCCGCGGGCTGCCCCGGCGGCTCCGCCCGGAGCCTCCCGCGCCGCGCAGCCCCGGCCGCGCCAGTCCGGCCCCAGGCGGGCCCGGCTCCCCCGCAGCTCCGCGCCGACCGCTCCGCGCCGACCCGGGCCCCCGACGCACCGATGCCCTGGATGAAGACGAAGCCCGTGATGATGAGGACGGGGTGCCAGTTAAATTCCGCCGGGCTGCCGTCCCAGCTCAGCCCCTCGCGGTAGTGGAAGACCCAGACGAGAGAGAGGATGACCGACACGAAGCCGACCAGCAGCGAAGAGGCCAGGAGCGCCAAGAATCGCCCGTAGTCCTCCATCTTTCGAGCCCCGTGCGCGGCAGCGAGCGCCGCGAAGGAGGGGCGAGCCGGCGGCCGGGTGGGGTCCGGCTTGTGCGCGGGCTCGGGCTCGGCGGGCACGGGAGGGGACGGGACGGGACGGGACGGGATGGACGCAGCAGGGGCGGGAGCAGGGCGGCACTCCGCGATCCTTCGCGCCCCTCCGCCCTGCCCTTTGCGAGCGTCCCGTCGCATTCAGAACTCCGCCTTAGAAAATAATGTTCTGTGTCAGCCTGTTCCCTGCCATGGTGGCGGCCCGACTGCGCTCCCCCCGGCAGCCAAGGAAGGGAGCGGGTGGTCACGGGTTTTGTGCCGAGAGGCTGTTGTGGAGGTTGGGGAGTTCACAGACCCGCCAGAAAGATAAGCAACCACAGACATAAGCGCTTACAGATAAAGTAGGAGTGCTCTTAGGAAGAAAAGACAGCGCGCACAGAAAATGCTGAGGTGGAGAAGCGCACTTAAAAGACACTGAGGTACTTACCTGGAGCACAGTCTTGCCGTCATGATCGCCCCCTTCCCAATGGATTCATTGAGTGCTTCAAATATAGTACAGATACTAACCAATTTTATATGTGGACTCTGGCCTAAGTATGCAGGAGGATGTCGGCATTGTTCCGTTGAACAGCACAAATATATCAAATGTCCACTAGCAAAGAAAGGGAATGCATAAAACTTAGACAATTCCAATAGGTATGGAAAGGCTCATTGTAGGGAAGTTAGAGAGGAAAAAAGAAGGAAAAAAAACCCAACAGAATTGCTAAAGAGACAATAGACCTGCCAAAAATATAACATGATATATTAGACCAGCTTGGTCAAATCACATAGTCAGCAGTTACTTTTTGTTTTGGTGTAGAACATTCAGCTGACTCTGAAGCCTGTCAAATGTGGTAGGAGGATACGCCCAAACATATATTCAACACTAATTTTCTGGTATTTGATTAGCTTACTTTAAATATATATACAGTGTTAAACTCCATATGAATTAGATGTTTGTTAATTGATTGAGAGAAAAAAATACTATGTACTCTGGCTAGCATTTGATCTCTCTGGTATCTCACACTTAAACCTAGGCCTAGAAAATGAAAGGAAATGGTTTTATGAAACTTAAAATAGTTTCGGTAGAATACTGCCAATTCAAACACCATACTTACTAAAGTGTTGGAAATATCTACATAGAGACATGAATACCAAGCCAGATTGGAGTGGGATGCAAATATATTTCTTCATTATTGTCTTTAATCCCCTAAAAATACACCCTGACATTTTAAAGAAAAGTTTTACTTGAGCAGCACTTGTATAAAGATATTTAGCTTTAGTTTGCATGGAGTTGGTGTGACCTGCCCTCGGGATTTAATTGGTTACTCATTCTACTCACAATGGCAAGTAGAACACTTGTATTGTTAAATTTCACAAGTCACAGCATCTAAGAGAAGATCCAAGCCCTAAATCTTCTCATGAATGCACTCATGCATAATCTTGCCAGGGTGGCGGCTTGTCATCAGTTTATGAGGCACACAGGTCATCTTAATATTATGGTCAGAAAAATTTTACTTTTGTCTCTTTAAAGCATAAAAACTGACATAAAAATTTATTTTAATTTGCCTCCTATTAACCTAAATTTCCCAATTTCAAAATGCTTCCAGCTCCCACTGATTTCAACAAGCTTTGATTACATCCAGTATCCCAACAGTCTCATTTAGGAATCTTCTACGCAAGTGTATTTTATTTAAGCTAAAACTATATCTCTCAGAAGACTTTCATGAATTCCTATAGATCAAACTGGTTTACCCTGTTAAAGCAGCAAATAACAAGATCAGGTACAAAATTCCATTGAGCTGAATATGAAGCCTAGTTTTAACAAGTAATGATGAACAATTAAAAAAAAATTATAATTGAAGAAATCCTAAAGCTTAGAGATTGTTAAATAAACCAAGCCAGAAAAAAAGTGCAAAATTATTTGTTAGACAAAGTGAAATGTTCTTTATAGAACATCTGTAATGCAGAAGAGATTTCAGGCAGCACCATTAGTATCTCTGGCCTGTATTTCTCTGCATTTCCTGTTCTTCCACCTCTTCTTGCCTGCCTGGTGCAAATATCAGATTGGTGCAGAATCAGAAGCAATCCTTAGCACAGATACGATGTCTGAGTGGATTTCATGTTTACTTGGGGTGGGCACTCAACATGATACAGTTGACTGCTGAGGGCTGAATGACGCACTTGATAATCTGTTTGGAAAATAACCCCCACATAAAAAGGAAAGTACCCTGTATGGGGCTTTCAGGTCTCCTTGCAAGGATGCAATAAACATCTGGTTTTGTTAATCATTACTGTGGATAGGTTCTACAGCAGTTCATAATCTCTACTCTTTTCCAGAGCTTCCTAGGGACAATGATATCTTTCCAGTACATTACCAACTCTGTCAGTGTATATTCCCTCTTAGCAGTTCTGCTGGGACATGCATTTCTTTCTTTTGGGTTGCTCCATTGTCAGATGTAGGATAACTGTCACTTCAGACCTGGAAGAACTTCAAAGTAGACAACAAAAGACCTATGAAACAGACAAAGATTCACAGATTATTTTGAAGAGGTAGCAATGGATTCTTGCCAGTATTACACGTATGGTACTTGGCAACTGCGGGCATCATTGCTGTACCATTCATACATTTTGAGAGCAGCAGCCTAAAAAAAAAAATGTACATAAGCATTATGCAACACACCATGTCACCATAGGCCATTATTTTGTGCTTCTGATGTGAATTTTTAATACAGGAAGTGTTTCTAATTTCAAGTGACCAATAACTGACTTGTCAGAGCTGTACTTAGAATAAGAGTAGAGTCTCTTTTACCAGCTACAACTTTATCTTTTTTTTCCATGCTGGACAAATCATTTAAGATCTAAGCCTTAGACCTGGATATTCCAGATAAGTTACAGTATCCCTTAAAGCACTTGGATGAGTTTTTCAGAAACCTGGTGGCTGTTCATTTTATAAACAAACGAAAGTGCTGAGATTGTCCAGTCAGTTTTGTTCTGGCAGCTAATTTAACTGACTGTTGTGGAAGCTTTAGAAATACCTCTGTAGAAGTTATCTTACCAGCAGTAATACAGACAAAAGAGTTCAAGTAATTAGTGTTTGAACGGCACAAACAAACCAGGTTGATCCTTTTACCCTTTTTTGGTACTGAGTTCCATGCCTAAGCAAAAGAACCATTTGACCTTTGCTATTGAGATCATCAATAGCAAAGGTCAAATTAATTTAAATTTGTCTTTGCAAATTGCAAATTGTGACTATGGAGCAAGACTCTTCCAATAAATGATTTTTTATTTATTCTGCACCCTAGAAGGAGCTTTTGCTGAGATAAAATAAGACACATAGTGCACCTTTTGTCCAGAATGTTATCCTGGTCATAGGCCAGTCATTGTTACCTGTGCAATTAAACTCTTTTTTTTGGTCTTCAATCTATACACATTTTGCTTCTATGAGTTGTAGGACATTTTTCTAGTAATTATTTTGTATAAGCTTTTTGAAGTTGTGGAACTGTGGGACAATAGTTGGAATTGTCAAGGCAAGATTGTAAAGTTTTACTGCTTTCAGTTTTTATTTGGCTTGTGCTTTCTTATTTTCTTCCCTACCACTCACCAGCCTTGACAGGGAGTATGTGCTCAAATAACAAGAGAAAGGCAGGATGTGCACTCTTTTTACCCTCAAAGCAAATCTTACCAAGATTAGTCACTCCTTCATATCTTTTAAATTTCTAGGCTGGAAAATTCCACCTGGGTCTCTAAACAGCTATATTTATCAAATACAAATAAAGGGCTAGCATTTTTGGGATCCCATTTCTGCTTCTCTGTCCTCTCTCCAGTCATTGAGATGTCATGGTGAAGTAGAAAATCAAAAGTGATTCTGTTGAAGTAGAAATGCTGTAAGTATGATGCTTTGGTCCACAAAACAAAATGTTCCTAAGACAGCCATAAAATCAAAACAGCTTTCAGGCAGTACAAAGGATTGGCAGCGGCATTTTTAGAAATACCTGTGGAAGTTGTAGTTGTTGAAGTTGTAGCTGTGGAAGCTGTAATGGCCCCATTACAAAGGGCTAAAATAGGAGGAGCGTGGTGTCAACATTCAGGAGTTTCATAGATTTCCATTGCCCCAGAACATGGAAATGTGTGCAACCATGCTGCAAATTGCATGTTAGAGGCAGGCAACATCCAAAGCTGAGACTAACTGCAGATACAGAAGATAATAGGGAAAATTGCCAATGTATGAGTCTGAATTTGGAACATCCAAGTAAACACGTTAAGAGAATAATTTTTGTCTTCTGGCAAGCAGCTGTTACTGGGGACTGTCTGGAGAGCCTGCAAGCCTATCATGTGGAATACATTGCTTCTCTTGCAGCATCTCAAATAAGCCAGAGTTCTTGAGTCACTTTGTGGAATAATTCCAGTGAATTTTAGCTTTCCTTCCCATGTTTCCTTTTTTCTTCCTAAGAAGAATGTGCCCTTACTCTTCCCTAAAAATACCATGTTCTCAACAACACTATTCCTTCTCCACTCGGGCAGGAATAAGGCATTTGTACTCCCAGTTTACTAAATGAGTTACTAAGCTATACCAAGTGGTTCTTAGCATTCACCTTATTGTAACTCTTCACTCTGTTAGGATGCCTAGTTCCTTTAAGAAAATCAATCCCAAAAAAAAGCCATCTATTTTTGCAGTTGTTAATCTTTTATTAGCCAAATCAACCACTTTGACTACTTTATTAAATCTATAAATGTTTGAATGCACTAACATAAAATTATTTTCTATATTATTTCTAATTCTTTCTATATTCTATAAGAATATAATAACCTGAAGATTTTGGTCATCGTTTTGTAATTTCAATAAAGCAGAAATAAATACCAAAGTTGTAGAAATGCCAAGTCTAGCAACCAGAGAACTTCAAGTGATCCTCTCTGAATTGTTGATACAATTCAATTATTGGTGAGTCATTGCTACAGACATGTCAGATCAAGTCCAGAAAAAATAAGCTCTTTAAAGGTTTTGCAGTGTAGTAATACTTGTCAGAAAAGAACTCAGTTGCTGTTCTATATATTCTTTTGTGGTTCAGTCTTATAAAACAAGTTTTACTACTTACCCTTTTTTTGCACTTACCATTTAGGGTTTGTTCATTCTGGCAACAGCAGAAAGTTTGTTTCAAACAACCTTTGGTGAAATCCAACATGAATTCACTAGTCCATGACCTTTTTAATTACTAGACCAACATTTTTCTTTTTGTAGGCAGAGACTCAGAGACCCTGCTTTAAGCAGCAAACAGCAGTTCCTCACAACCATTCTTTCAGAAAGCACTCAGCTTACATGCCACCCTACACAGGTGTCCTTTCTAGCAAGTATTCCTTTAAACAATCTTTATTATAACTGGGAACCAAATTAATTTATTAGCTGTTCCATCTTGTGGGATAGCTGTTACAGTTCCATAAGGAAAAAAAATCTTGCTGTTGAGTTTTTGGCAATCTTCAGTTACTGTTAAGTAATATGAAGTCTTTTTCTCAATAACAAAAGGAAAAAACAGACAAAATGAGAATAAAATGAGCAAGAAACTGTGCTGTTAAAGTAATTGGACATAAGAAAGAAACATTTTTCCACATTAAATGCAGAAAGTTTGGGTGAAGTTACTTCATTGTGAATGCTGGCAAAAGTGGCTGAGATCCCTTCAACTCCATGTGTGAAATACACATTTGTGAGTCTTTCCTCACATTAAGAGTTCACTTGTATATTTACATCTTCCTACATATGTATATATATATATATATATATATATATATGTATATACTCTTTTTCCCTTGGGCATCTAGTGCTAGTGAAAATAATGGAAGCATAGGCCATAAGCCTTTCAGGTTTTATCTTTTAAAGGGTGCACTTGAAAGTGCATTTGATATTTGATGTAAATTGAGGTTTTATCTGCGTACTCTGGAAACCATGGCACGAGTGCTAAGCAGCCCCTAAAAATCACAGGAAACAAGAGTACTCAAAATTTCACATTAGCAGTTCCTTAGTCTGACTTTTTGTAAAATAAAAAGCCTATCAGTAAATGGGTTTCCTGATCAAAAAGGAGTTAGGTACTGCCTTTAAGAAGTAAAGAAATTTTTTGTCTTCTCTTACTCTAATTAATCTAATGCATTAATTCACATTTAATATCAATTTGACACTACAACGGCGCACCCCTACCAGCAACAGTGACTAAAAAATGTTTGCATATAGAATCTCCTGGCAAAGTATAAAGTATTAGCTTTTTTTCTGGTGGCTGAGTTTTGTTTAGAAAATAACTTGAAGTAAAAGCAGTAAATTCAGATAGGCTGCCACCAAGCATGCAGGTATTTGTATTTGGTTTAGTTATTTTAAACAGTTTTAAAACTACTAGTTTGTGGTCAGCATTTTCCTCCCATTTAAACACAAGTTTATTTTTAGAGTTTTTTGGGCCCCTGCATAAGTACAGAAAGCAACTCACAGCTTGAAAAGCACAATCCATAAGCATTTAATGATTCGGCTTCTTTAGCGTGTTCCAGACTGTAAGGAGGGTGCCAAGACACTCAGAAGTGTTCAGGGCTAGTTGTTTGGGATTCTCTGCTCTTAGATAGCTTTCAAGGTGTTTTGAAGGAAATAGAAACCTCTTCTGTTTCTGAATGAAAATGTCAATGTGGGACCTGCCAGGATGGAAATCTGCCATTATCTGTAGCACAGCAACACAGGGTGCATTTAGAGTGATAGAATTTCTTACACAAGACCCAACCTTCATCAAAGTCTGGGCGACTTTTGGTCATTACAAATTGCTGCCTTAAAAAAAAAAAAAACAACCCCAAACAACAAAAACAAAAAAACCAGATGTACATTTACAGTTGTAGCCAACTCTCACTTTGTAAGTCTGCCATAGCTTAAAAATGAGCCACTAGGATACACAGCGAACTCCTGAAAGCTACGGCTTGTCTTCATGACTGTTCACGTGAACAGTACCTGCACTATTTCATAAATGATGAAGTTTCAATGTCTTTCTCTGGCAGGAACTGCTTCAAAAAGCCAAACAGCAATGAGCATAAAATTTACATATCTGCTTAAAAGTTGGGTCTTCTGTCTTAAGAGTACAGCTTCATATATTACTTATATAGTTACTATAAAATAGCAGATAATGGACAGGTGTTCTTTCATGGACTCAGAGTGAAAACTTATGGAAGATAGGGTAGAAGTTGGGTGTTGCTGCTGGCCTTTATTTCTACTGTTGTTTCATGATCTTTTTAAATGTACTTTTTGTGTTGTTTTTTCTTTCCACAATTATAATTCACTTTTTCTTCTGCATTACATTTTCCTTAAAAACTCACAATAGAAAATTTTAATCATTTTTCTAGAGCTCTTCTCTATTGCATCATCTAGAATGATCCAACTTAATTAGCAAAACCCAGAGCAAAAATAAATATTTGCATTTAGAGTTACCATGCTTATGAGGACAGTGAGGGTAGTGAGTTCTGCTTTGATGAGCTGTGCTCCTGAGCCCATCTTTTATCACCGTGAAGTCTACAGCCTGTGTTTTGTTCTTGTGGGCGTTTTTTAATTTAAAATGAAAGCTTTCATCCTGAATTCTGAATTACCACACGGATTCTGAATATACCACACAGAACTCCCATGTATCAGATAGGCTGCACACAGTAATAAGGGTGAACAGCTGGAAGCTTTGTCTCAGACTGAACTCCTGAACCATAACAAGGTCAGGCAGAGAATTGCTTGGATATACATATATATGTAAAAACATATAAAAATGTATTAAAAATACAGTAAAATACATAATTTATTAATATTTCTCTTTAAACCAAAACATACACAACCAGAAAACCTGAGTGATTTTATTTCTCACACAAAACCAAGAGAAGGATTTTGTCTAAGTGGTTTAATGGTAACACTACAATTTTCATACTACATACAAAATTTATCCTAGATAGTTTTACATACTTTGATTAATTAACAGTTTGTATTAGAGATGCCTTAAGCTTTACCTTTCATATTTTCCAGATTTTGTACTGCATTAGTATATAACTCTGAACTTCATATAAATTGTTAGCAAGTTCTCTTCACAGTTTCATTAGACAAAACAATCCTTTTCCAGCCCGAGAACCAAGGACACCACTGCAGCTTCAGGCCCAAAAAGTATAAACAACAGTGAACTGAGGAGAGCAATCTGAGAGGATGGGACTTCATACCTGAAGCTGTAATTGGACAATTAACCCCAGTATGTAAATGGACCAAAACTTAGAGAAGTGTGAAAACATGTGACCTGTCATCCATCTTGGGTGGAGCCACAGCCAGGCTCTTGTACTGCCCAAGGTGTATCCTTTGAAGGCCTTTTTATAAATACCTACTTTATTCCTTTAACACTGTCTAGCCTCTGTTTTAGGTAGCCTCTTAAGGCATCATCAGAGTTGCATAGGTAAAACTATGTAAGACAGATCATAGCAGATGGTAGGTAATAGGTAAGTCCACATCTTTCTCCTTGATGTCCAGTATTTCAATCCTATCGCTGAAGAGAAGCAATAAATGCTGCATCTAGCATTAATAATGAGCTGGTGAATACATGACAAGCAATGATAAACTACAGGCAAGTGTACAGTGTCACAAAGAAAAAAAGAAACAAGACCTTATCTAGTAGTACAAAATGTTAAGATTAAATTCAGCCAGAAAACCAGTAGTTGACTACTATGTACGGAGTCCTTAAATAGCATCCAAAATCCTCTGTAGCTGGTGTTTATGGCTTAAATATATACAAAAGATCTCCCTCCTTTTTTTACAAAACACTTTCTGATTTATTTTATAGCATTAAGAATCATGATCTCTTGCAGTATCCTTAAATAGCATCCAAAATTCTTTGTAGCTGGTGTTTATGGCTTAAATATATACAAAAGTTCTCCCTCCTTTTCTTATTAAACACTTCCTGTTTCTTAGTATAGCATTAAGGATCATCATCTCTTGCAGTATCACATACCATTTGGTAAACATAACAACTGAATCTCCTATTAGGCTTCTGTTCTATATGTAATACGAGGTCTTTGTCAAAGTAAACTTCATGACTGTAAGTCTGAAATAAGAAAAAAAAAGTTCAGGTTGCAGTCTCTATTTCCACAACTTGCTAAAATCTGTATCGTTTTCCACAAGGAACAAAAAATATTAAACATTGGTGAACTCTATGATCAGGCAGAAATATTGTGTGGATACACAGAGATTACTCCTCCAGATAAAGGACAGAATTTTATAACTTTTGAGAGGTTTCTCACATCCCTATTTTAGGAATCTAAGTTCAGAGCATTCCATCTAAGATCAGAAGTTGCCTATGCAGTCAATGATAAAAGAGGTGTAACAGTGCTGAAAATTTCAGATCATCTAAGCTGGATGTCCACCTAAACTTGGGCTGTATGAACAGCCCATTCCATCTTCCCAAATATATATATGAGTGAGGTCTATGCTTCATTTTATGCATGAGTACTTCAAGTTGAACAAGGGAGAGTCTTTACAAGTTGAAAAGTTAATCTGACATAACTAGCCATGGAGTATTTAAGTTGATAAATACTTCAGAAATACATTAAAGACAACCCTTTCCCCAGTCAAAAAAACCCCAAACAAAACAACCAAAAAAGCCCCCACAATCATGATTTCAAATAATGGAAATTTTCAGGTAAATTAACTACTGTCTGATGGAGGACTTGAAATTTTAGAGTTGTAATTGTTATTTTATGCAAATCTCATCCCTTTGCTACTTATATACCTGCTTAAAATCTGAACAGAAGTGATAAGTGAAGGGGGAAGAGACAGTGGGAAAAAAACCAAGAATTTTCCTCACCACATCCCAGGACTCCTTTAATGGAATACTCTTAAGCAGAATCCCATGTTCATTGCAATGAAAGTCAAGGTGAGCTCTTCCATCTGCTCCTATCTGAGTAACTGCCACAGTGGATAGTAAATCCAATTCATCTTCATAGTCCACAATTTTGAATGTCTTAGGAAAAATAAACCTCAAGTTTACAAATCAAACACAAATTCACATTCCCTTCTACCTAAAATTGTATAGCTATTTTTTCTTCATGTGAAAGTAGTATTGGACGAATTCTAGTTCTTAAGTTTATTTTCTTTCTCATCCGAAAGAAAACTTTGGGAGCCCGATACCCAACAGGCATTTTTCCCAACATAAGTTGTCAGGGTATTTCAGCAAAATTCTTTAAGCAGGAGAAAAGGAAGTTGATGTTCTGAAAAATCCTTATGTGCAAGCACATGTATTTTATATGTAGCATATAAGAAATATAAAACAAGTACTAATAAAGTGGCCAAGGAGTATATTTAGGCTCTTGAAGCAGAGATGTTAATAGACACTGTAGCTTTAAAGCATCATTGGTTTTGAGGGAATGGATACATTAGAGTAATTCCATGAATATCTGTATGTTCTGTTCAGATCTCTCTTGCTCCACAGATTATAGGTCAGTGAAGAACTGGCACCAAAATATGAAGATTGTGAATGACCTTAATTGCCTTTATCTCACTGTGACATACTCTAAATTCAAGCCAGTCCTTTTCTTCCATAATGTAAAAACGTTTACTGGAATCACAAGTGTAACAACAGGAAAAAAAATGTGTGCAATTACTTTTATCATGGTTAAAAGAATAAGTGAACAGAAATAAACTGCAGACCCTTAAAAGTTATACTGGACTGTGCTGTATTTTTACCATAATAAAAATCTGTTTCCTCAGAATAAGGAATAGGAGTGACTGCCAGAAACTGATGAATTTTACCTGTTGTACTTATGTCAATTACAGATCTAGATAGAGAGCTAAAAAATATTTTTCATAACCTTTTAAGACTATAGTGGTGTTTTCAATCTCAAGAAGCAGTTACTTAAAGTAAAAGTGCTAAATACCTTATCCTACAATCCAATCAAAGTAACTGGGAGAGAAAAATAAAGTTGAGAGATACTATAAAAAAGACAAGAGGATCCTAAAGCAGAGGAAAAGAAAAAGTTTCTTTCATTTCATAAAATGCTTTATAAGAAATGTTCAAAGTAGATATTTAAATGGAGAAAAGAGTAATGGTTTGTCACGTTAACATATCTTTTCTGTGCTACTGAAGACACATGGAATTATGGTAACGTGAGGCATAAGATCAGTTCTTGAAAGAAAGAAAAAATACAAAACTCAAATGTATTTTTGAAAGAAGAAAATATGATAAACAGTATGTGAAGCAATTGTAAGAAGACCAAGAGAAGAGGAATAAAGAATTCAAGGATATAGAGAGATAATGGTTACACCCACTGCCCCTGAAACAAGAAGGGCTTCTGGCTAGCTAAAAACTGAAACAATCCATGAAGTGCTCTCACTTCAGTTACCTCTTGTTCTGGGTCATCATCCAGCAGGGTAAAACGCTTCTTCACCACCCGACCAGAAGCTGTTACAGTAACATTGTTGTTCACCTTTGGAGAAACATAAAAAAGTGTCTCTAGACTTCGGAGCAATGTCATTTCTATCCGTCTGACAATGTATCTGTTCCACACATTTTGCCTTCTGACCTTGTTTTATTCATCAACTACGCACAGCCCTGGTGCTGCCGTTTTCTTTATGAGTTTATGAACTTGGTGACTTTACCTGAGATATTATTGCTGTTTACTTATATTCAGAGGCATCCCACAGAGGTGGCAAAGTTTCTCAGCTACCATAATTTTTTGAACAGAAGTGACTAGAACCAAGATGCTGGAATGAGAATTAAGAGTGCTAAATCACCATGGATTTTTCTTAAACTTTTACTTCCAGAAGATGGGAGAAGTAGCATCTTAAACCACCATGGCTGCTTCCACTGGGCTTCATTAACACCAGAAATATTAAAAAATAGGTTATCAATGTCTTAATAGAAGTCAAAAGGAATAAACACAGCATAGGCAGGATTAGAACTCTCATTTCTTTCTTCTTACTGTAACAGAAGTTACCTACACAAAACTCAAAACGCAGTATGGCAAGTTATAAGATGACAACTGGCATTTAGTTTCTGAATTCAATACAAGTTCTGTTCTTGAGTCAAAATTTTTAATACACAAACCTTTTTTCCCACAAAAGTTTAAAAATTAGCATCACAGATTTGCACATTTTACAGTATTCAAACTACAAAAACTTGTTTTTAGGTAAGACATAACCTCGTCTGCTGAATCAAAATGACAGTTCAGGCACTACCTAGAATTTTTTTTCATGTGTGCTCTTTAATCTTTTTGACATTAGATTGTCTTTGTGATTCTATATCACAAAAGACTTCATGAAACAACTGAGATGATTAAAGAGCTCAGTTCTACCACTAGTTTTAAATCATCCTCACACTTGGTTCCACCCTTCTGATCTACTGATGACTCAGTTCTGTTCTGCTCCAGTTCAGCAAAACAAGTAAGCAGAAAGTACTCACCTTTTCTGCCAGGTTATTCTGTTATTTTAGAGCACTGATTTGGCTCACCAAGGGTTAGATGAATGCCAGACTTGGCACAAGAGAATGACAGGTGTGCATGGCCAGGAAAAGGAATGGACTTTTGGAAGCAATGTAGTGTCTTTGTTGTCTTATGAAGACTTACCCCTACATTAGGAGAGACTTGAAACTTTTCTAGCATTTGTATGATCAACTTACCTGAGCACCAGAGATGCACACAATTATCACTTGGTGGCACCTTCATTTGAAGGAAATCTGTCACCATCTTTTAAAGTATGTTTTATATCCATGATACATGGTTACACTGCACACCTTAAAGAACACTGAAAACTAAAGAAAAGACTGATGGTTTCAGAAATCTATCCTGAAAATGTTATTGTTTTCAAAATTCTTATCATACCGCTTGAAGTCCAATGAAGACAGAACATGTCTTTCAATAAACTTTGGATAAAGCCCATAAAACACATATTTGAGTGATTAATCAAATATGCAAACCCCCTGTTTATAGCTCAAAGTCACACATTGTGATCTCAGACACTAAACTCACACAGTTTTCTCTGTTGGCTACAATCGTAAAATCTTCTGCAATCTCCATTTGATCTGCATGATTTTTAACTTCCTTAAGCTTTAAGACTCTACAAAAGAAACAAATTACGAAGTAAGTCATGTATTCTAATCTGCTTACTACAACATTTCTATATAATTTTATTAATCTAGTACATTAAGACATTCTAAATAAATAAAATGGAAATTAGTTATTTTGGTAATTTATGTTTATCTGTGGAATTTTGATATAGTGGTCCTTGATTATTTTTCATACTAAAATCTAAACTGTGGCCTCTAGTGCTCACATTCATCACACCAAAATCTACAGATGTTTCTAGAAGAATGTTTGATTCTGAAAAATTAATAGATTTTATAGTTTCTATAGTCTGATGAGTGTTTGGGCCTGCAAATCATCAGACTACTAAATTTATGCAGTTATGCAACTTCTCTAATGAATAAAAGATTTGAGTAAAAAAGGCTCATACTTTATCAAATTTGGTCCCACGTGGATTATTCTGCCTGACATATCTGGATGGAAATATATCCAGTCAGGTTCAAGTGAACAGCATTTCATATCCTGTATGCCATTTTTTGCCTGAAGAAAAAGAAAACTTAGAATATTAGTATTGTGAAAGCCTCAAAGATCTAATTAAAAGAGTAAATACTGAGCTCCTCACTATATACCTCTGAAGGTTTATAAGTATTGCTCCTAAACATGACCAGAAAGGATGGCAGTGGAACTATAATAAAACCAACAACAATAATAATAAAACAACTCAGTTCCAATTCTCAAGATATTCAGTGAAGTAGTTTTGAGATTTTTAATATGCAATAAGCAATAACCTTATAGCTTAGCTATATATTGTCTTATCTCTCCTGAAACTAAGCAGAATGAAGATTTAACCTACACTGTGCAAACACTTCAACAATTCCAGCTATTTGAGTATCCAAGTAATGGCATGTGGAAAGACATGCAACAAACATTAGCACAGAGTTTGACTTGAGCTTCAAACCTCAGGCTTAGCCTCTTTTGTGCAAATTATTTGTGGAGCATGTTAGCCTAGAATACCTTGTGATTTCAGCAATCACACGCAAGCCAGTCAAAATCTCAGGATTTTGGCAGTGGCTTTCTGTTATTAAATTTAGCTGACATCCATCATTCAATTGCCAAATACATGAACCCACATAGAAAAAAACAGATGAGAAAGGATTCTGCAAGTCCATTGGAATCAAAATTGATCTTCATCTACAATTGCGGAACATCAGTTTTGAAAATAAGGAGGGAAAATAATTGATCAGGCAAGCAAAAGAGATAAGGACATTTACAGATGAGACTTATTTAGTCAAGAAACTCTTAACAGGCCCAGAAGTTGCTTGAAATACAGAATGATCTTCAGGTCAATTACACATTCAAAATAAAAGCTGAGATGGAGAGCTCACAAAAAATAGTATTCATATGATGAATAGTAGATAAACAAAAATAATTAGGAACAGATTAACTAATAAAACCTTTATAGGGACAGAAGGGGATTAAACCAAGCAATCAAATCTTTTTTAGGGAGAGAAAGAAGATACAAGTCAAAGGCAAACTACAAACATTAAGGACATTTATTCTGCAATATCATAAAATTTAAAATAATTCTGTAGTCAGCATTTAGTAGGCTGACTAGTCAGAAGTGCATTAGGATGTTACCATGCAAGGAAACAGGTAATGAGACTTTCAAGTCATGAATACAGTGCTGTGTAGCTCTGACTGCACCACTATTGTATTGGAATGAAGGAAATATGAGAAGCAGTACTGATTCAGAAGAAAGTATTTTACACAGGACTCCATGGGGTAGCTAATTTGATAATGGAGCGAGCCTGTGAAAGCACTGCACTGGTAAACAAAGGTATTATAACCTACTCAGAATAAGAGATGAAGACAAACATAATACACATTAATTTCAGAGAAGCTGCTTTCTGAATGTATTACCAAAGCATTGTCTTTCAGAGAACAAATATGGAAGACTCCTTTATGTTTTTTCTTGTTTGGTGTGATGATATAATGCCAAGGGTAACCTCCAATTTGAAATGCATTCTCCAGAGAAGATGCTTCAAATAGCAAAGGTGGGGTATCTGCAAATATTCCGTAATGTTAACATCATTAGTAGCAGAACAGTCATCATTCCACTGATGCTTACAATTCTAAATTCCAATAAAGCTACTAATTTTTCAGAACTTTTGAGGATTGGTGCAAACACATTGGCTATTAACTTTTTTCCAGTGCCAGCTATGCTAGCTCACCCACCATCCAGGTGCACATCTGCAGTTCCCTCTTCTTCCCTCCCTCCGTCCTCCCTCCCTTCTCAGATCTTGATGCTAAATACTCTTCTAGTACCTTTGACTTACAAGCAAAGACACAGCAAATAATTAAAATTATTCCAGCTCATCTGATTGAGAAAAGATGCACACACGAACAGACCAAAGACCATATCAAGATGGTCACTATTCTCTTGAGAAAACCAGTGATAAATAGTTGGAAAGGGCAAGCAGCAACCTCAAATAACAGAATTAAATGCAAGAAGATAGAATATTCAGATTCTGCTTTCTTCTTTTGTGTAATACAACAAAATAGTGTGGACCACAATGGATGCAATCTGTAGCTGAGTTCATAAAAATCAATCAAAATATAGAATTTTTAGCAATTAATGGCAAAAGGTATCTAGTTTTCCTTTCAGTTCAGTTGGGATGAATGACTGAGATGTACTAGGCCATTAGTACAAGTCCTCTTTTTACTAAATGAGTGGCATTTTTAATGAAATTAACTTTACAACTTCTGCCAACTAGCTAAATTAAAGCAATTTCTACAGCTGCTATAACTGAATCAATTTTAGACTGAAGACCAGGTCTTTCTAACAGTACAGAGAAAAGCTGGGTAAAAAATGGACAAAACGTGGAGAAAATCTGCAATTATGAGGGGAATTTAAACAGGCAGAATATAAAAACCCAAACTAAATTAGTGCAAGGAAAACACGGTTCTTATCTGGACCCAAAGGTCTTATCCAAATTTTGACTTGTTCTTTTCCTGCTGTGTCTAGATAATTATCCTAATGCCAATGGTGCTGTCACATGACATCACATATTATGTTTATGGAGTGCTTCCTTCCTCTTCCTTTGTTCATGTTTCCATCAATTTAGCCATTTAGATTTAATGGAATAAGTTCACTGCCAATGGAAATGAAGTCCTTCCTAAGCTGGAAAGTGGCCGTGTCCCATTTGTTTTTTGGAGTGACACATAAGAAATGTGAGATTCTGTGCAAAAGATAAACTATATGTCATAGAAAACTTATGCATCTGCTGGAAATGTAGAGAATGTTGAAGATGGAAGCATAAGCAAAAGACCTACTGACACTAAAATCCGTCAGAAAATAAACAATGAGTTAAGAAAGTTTGTGATATTTTACCTGAACAACTTTTAAAATAAAGCTTATATATCAAGGTCCCTCAAAAATTCTGGCAGATGGACTAAATTATATATTATAATTATACAATTAAATGTATCTCAACAGTATATCAATACTGAGTAGTAGAGGCTGCTTTAAAATATGCCTTTCCTATTATGGTTTCCACCTAAACCACTGTAATAATGTGATTCTGCTACCTCAACTCCATCATTCCCACTTGTATGTCACTTGCTCTGGTTGCTAAACACCTCCTGTTTTATTGTTTGCAAGTCTTTTCCCAAGTCTTGCCAGTTTTCAATCTCTAGTTGAGCTTCTTTGTTTACTTACTTTAAACTCTGCAGACTTCTCTAAAAGCTGTTCCTGGCAGCACTAACAAGTGTTCTACATGCAAATAAAAACCAAAGAAATAACAACAAGAAAAAGTTTCTACAAAGTATCCTTCTCCTTGCTTTTTTTTCTGAAATTACTGGATCAGGTAACACTAAACCAAACTACAGTTTTAAGTTCATGAGCTGTTCAGAAAATGACACACTGAGACCAAAATGAATTGCTCCTCAGCAGTTAAGAACTGTAGCATAGTACATCTTAGCTTGTAAGGTTTGAGCTCTATGCACTTTTGGGTAGCTCACACCATAAAATCAGTATTGTAATAATGCCCATCCCTTCAGGGAATTTCTGTAGGGAGGCTAGGACTTAACTAAGAAAGAAGACTACACACAGTTAAATTATAGTAAATACAAGCCTGCACTCTGAAACTGCTAAGATCTTGCTCACTGAAGCATTTGCCCATCTCATTCTTGAAAGAAAACAACTCAAAAGCCACAGGAATGAAACTATTGGCAAAAGGCAAGCATGAAAATGTACGTCATGGGTTCAAAACTTCCTAACCACAAATTCCTGAATATGATTAAAGATCAAAAAGGTTTTCTCCAGTACACTGGTTTTAAATCTCAAAACTAAAAACTATAATGGTCTATAAGCCATGAGATCAAATCTTCCTATTAAAGTTCCCACAGCAGGTTTTCCACAGGTCCCTGACATTAAATGGTGGTTTCACAGATTGAGATGGAGACAAAAAATGGGGGAAGATTTCCCTTTGAAAAACTGAGACATCAAATATAGCAGGCTATTGCTTTGTTTTGATAAAACATTGCATTATAACCTCACTATATAAGTCTGTACTTTATCTTTGTGTATTTTATCTTTTATCTTTTTCCCTCATTTTTATATAAATCTGGATTGATTTGTCTCTTATTATCTGACACTCTGAAAAAAAGAGACATTTTTATGTGGAGAATCACCTGAAAAAAACATTTAATACAGAAACATTCAAAATTAAATAAATAAATGCATGCATTCTTTAATGTTTGTGAAACCAATCTTTTAAATTTTTTTGGATGCCTCAAGTGTAGGCTTGTGAGAATGTATTTTTTAAGTAAGAAAAGAAATTTCAAAAGAATTCTCAGGCTTTGGTCATTCATTAAGATTCTTAGCATCAAATTCTAATCTCAAGGGCACCAACAGAAGCCACTGTTTGCTTTTAGAGAAAGAAGTTATTACATAATGCAGAACATTTATAAGTTAATGATTTGAGGCATTAGAATTGTTTTTAATAATTTGTTCTCTTCTTCAGAATTCATTTTACTGAAATCAACACATTTCTGACAACTTAGAATATCAAAATGCAAGTCAGACAAACTGTATTCAGTCTCATTGAATTTCTTCTGCAAGTTAGTGTTCTCACATCTTTTGCTTACATACCATATTCTGTTTCTGGGTGCTACTGACAGATATCCTAGTCCTTCCTCTTTCTCAAGAGCAATTACATCTCAGAAATAAAGAAAGGGGTTTCCATTTCATGCATTGCTAATAAAGCTTTTCAGATAGCTTAGTTGCTCTAACAGTTTTCCTGGTGTGTCCTATATAATTACTGTAATTAGAAGTAAAGCAAAGCACATTTTACTATAATGTAAGCCCAGAAATACAGCTACAGCACAATATGAGCACAGTAATTTTAATATTTTTTCTTAGTGTGAAATAAGCCACAATCAATCCATAAAAGCCACAGCCAAGCCAATACAAAGATCGTAATTACCTGTTATTTTAATGTTACATGGAAGACCAAATGGATACTTTCCTACAACTCCCACTTGACCATTCCAGTTGAATTCTTGTCCCAAATCAAATGGTTGTTCCATGAACTAAAATAATACAGAACAATTTAGCTTCACAGATGCATATTTACTTGCTGTTTAGTTTTGTTCTCTATTACTACTGCATTCTTTATCTTGTTAGATACTGCTTGAGGTCTTATTTTTGAATTAATGTTTGAATTTTGATTGGAAGGATATAAACTCACATGTCCAACTGCAGTTCTGTTTGAGATCAGACTTCCCCATGCCCACCAGTTTCTGGCCTTAACAATCATCTGTAACTACAGGCTAGGTGTGTAGAGAGAAGCACATCTGGCATAACATTGACATAACTCCCCAGAAGTGCCCCTCTGGCCCTGTATCTCTTGTGTTCTGCCACCTGTAACTGTTGCAAGTAACTTTTCTGATAGTGTGTCCATTTTTATTTTCTGAGTGTAAATAGATCTAGGCAGGAACCTACATAGCCCATGTACTTATGTAGAGTACATGAATATTTATGTCTTGTTACCGAAAAATAGCATGGATTGTATGAAAACTCTTTACTTCATTACCTGTTCCAAAATGGCCTTGAAGTTATAGAGTCTGACCAGACCCATGCTATACATTACAATCAAGATTCCATTAGAAACAGCAACATCTGTCACATTATTACCAAAAATCTGGAATAAAATGAAGCAAAAAATATTCCATTAGAGAAGAAATAATTGAGAGAAAATATAAATAACTGACATTATGTCCTTGATTTTGAAATCACTTTTTTTTTTATTCTGACCAAACTCTATGATCAGTGTTTAAGTTCAGGTTTTCTGTAACTCATCTGTTCTGCTGAATTTCTTTAATCCATTGCACTGCAGTAACACCTGAGGTTACAGTAGTCATATTTTGCAAGCAGATTCATGCTCTAATCAATTCTCAGTGTATCTTCATATCATGCTACCCAGTTATTATCATACATGAATAGATTATATTATTCAGCATCCCACGTTAGCAGAACTAGCAACTCGATCTAAAAGTCCTGATTTCAGATCTTCTCTTCTTTCTTCATCCCCAGTGTAAAATACTAGTCTAATCACAACTCTATGACTGCATACAGCTGTACTAAAACTACATTATCCAGCTGTCACAGACTACAGGGTTCTCTCTGAATCCAAATTAGACATATGCATGAGAAGTTGACTCATCTTTTTTAAAAATTATGCACTATTCATTTGTGCCACTGCTTAACACATCACTAACTCCACAAACTAATTCTTAATATTTAATTAATACCAACATGTGAAGTTGATAGGGTTTTTTTATATAGATATGCTTGAAAATGTAGTTTTCTTTAATCTGACTCACTATGTGAAAAAGCAGTTTTCTTTTAAACCAGTTAAAACAGGCTTAAAACCAATAAAAAACTAAAAAACCCAGAAACTGTAAGATGCCTACATCTTAACACTACCAGTGATTTTGTGATCTGTTTGGTTCTGAAAGTTACATTCACTCCTGAGACTTTGCCTTTTTGGTTTCATGGCTCTTTCTCAACACTTTTGCTAGCTTAGGTCTCAGTGTGTTTCAGACACAAACTCTAATAATCTTCCCACCCTAAAGTCTCCTTTCTATCCTTGAGACCTCAGCCACACTGAATTCACAGTGTATTGTGGTATCCCACCTCAGTAAAGCTGAGGTGCATTCTGCAGCCTTAGGCAGTAACACTAAGCCCAACTCCAATCCAACAGTTACATTCCACTGATCTGTGTCAGGTCTGGCAGTGGCTTCACTGCTCGCATCTCCTGCTGGGTGCATTCTCACACCCCAAATGCTGCCCTGTCCAGTACAATTTTAACCATTTCTCTGATGAGTACTCAGCACAGACCCAGCTGAAGAAATGATCCTTCACATGTTCTGCCTACTATGACCATGATGAATCTGGCATGCCATTCCTAACCAGACTGAGAACCCCTTTGATACTGGTAATGTTTTTTTCAGTCTTAAATACTAATTCTGAACAGAACAATACACAGTACCCCCAAGCTTTCATGGGCCCAAATGATAAAGTTTAAACCCCTGCCTTCACTTGCCAGGCTCAATTTGAATTACAGCCTCAACCCAGCCTAGCACCAGCTAAAATTCCAGTTTATAACACAGGATTGTAAAAGACACAGTACCTACACAGACATAGTTTTCATGTTTGTACTGTTTCATCTGTAAGTTGTATCCAGAGCCTTCTTGACTTAAAACAGAACAGTAAAAATTACAATCTGGCTCAAAGTTTCTTCCTAAGTATATATACTTACTTACACGTCAGAAACTGAACTCAGGTTGTTTGTTCTTGACCAATAAAACAAGATATATTTACTTTTGTCATTCAGTAACAGTGATAATAAAACTGTAAAACATTTGTAACTGCATATAGAATTCATAGACTATTACTAGGACTGGGTCAGAGGCACATCTGTCTTTAAGGAGGTGAAAAGAAGTGTACAAACACTTTAGGGTTCCCTAATTCTTATGATTACTCTAAAAGGCTTAAGTCCTGCTGCATGTCAAAGAGTAACCCGGTAAGAGAATCCATTTGTATCTTCTCTTCTGGTCCTTAGAAATAAGAATACTTTGCTCCAACGCCCCTATCAGACACAAGAAGACACTGCTAATTAATGCTTCAATTGCTCTTACAAGCTTGTAATTATGACTTCTGAAATAAGTGTCTAAACAAGAGCTGTCATAGAACTACATTACAGATTACATATTATTAGAGAAATTAATTTACCTTTTTGTTTATTTCCAGCATTCCAATGAATGAAAGAGGCAAAACTTGGAATACAGCAAGATAAAACAACACAGTCTGTTGGATTCCTGCCTGGGAAGGAACAATACTGAACACAGTTATTAAAGGTAGGACATCTTTATCTTCTCCCATAATAACCAAGTATAATGTCCCCATCTTTATGCTTGTAATTTTTTTTTTTGATCAATGTTGTAAAAATTACAACACTTACCTGCCGTGCTGCTGCAGGGAGCTTATTCTGAGCTGACTTTACAATCATTACCTCTTGAGGAGTATCCCAGCTCAGATACCTGTTTGTGACAAGAAAGGCCTGCCTTAACCACTTAAAAACCATTTATTAATGTATTATTTCACATAAAATATAATCAACTATAACGAAGCAGATGTCTGTGCCCAGTATTTGATTTGGAAGAGGTGCTCAAGATGTTTGCTATTTGCAATAATGCAAAAATCCATGGAACTAGGAATGACTTATTTTATACAGGATTGTGAGAAAAATTTGGAAAGTGTGAATATCCACTACCTTAATTTTTCTCCATCCCTTCATAATCACCACTTTCTTATCCTTCAGCCTAACAAAAATATATTCTGAAAACCAAAAAAAAGAAGCAGTTTACCAGAAGCAGTAACTGCCCTGCTTTAAAAGAGAAATATGGCTACCCTATGGAGAAGAACTTTTGCAAATTAAAAACAGCTCAGACTTCAAACATATTGTTTGTATGTTTGATCAGGTTTGTTTTTCAGCTCTTAAAGTCCTCTCCTGGTATGTTGCCATTGCAATAGTAAAGGCTGTAAAGCTGTCAGAGAAAAGCAAACAGTAGGCTAGGTCTTGTGGAACTTGATTCCAAATTTGACAGCATAATACTAAAGTAGATGAAATTCTTCTACAAGTAAGAGCATGCAGGAACAGTACTCCAGGTAATGGTTGAGATTAACAAGCCTCTTGTCAGCCATAGGGTAGTACTAAAATAACACGATTCCCCTTCCCCTCTGTAGTACTAACCACTGTTAATTTTATTAAGCTCTCCTTCTCCACTATATTACTACTGACTGTTAATGATATAAAGCCTACTTGTTGTTTAATACCTGAAGAATTTGCAACAGGAACCAGCAAGATACACTTTTTCCAGTACTTCTCCACTATCAGCAGAGAGACGTAGAAGCCAGTTCTGCACTGTCAGGACTATCAGGGAAGCTTTATAATCTGATGGACTCGGTAGCATTTCCCCCTGCATAAAAAAAAGGCTATTAGAAAAAAGTTTGTATCAGGAGAATACAAAACATTTTGACACAGAAGAACATGAAAGTAAATACACATTCCTCAAAAACTGAAGGAGGAAAGCTGCCTGCTAATGAGAGCAGTATCTCTAAGCTCATGTCCATATCAAGTAATTACCTATGACAAAAATAATCTGCTGTCACACTTTTTGCAAGCCAGTTACCTTTTCTAGAAGAGGCACCCTTTAAAAAATCTTTTCCTTGCAAATATTAACTGCTTATTGATCTAATTGATACCAATCTTGAAGAGAAAATTGTTTAAGTATTTCAAAAGAAGATATTCAGTGATAACTCAACAGCAACTGCTACAAATGGTACCTACACTGCTTTAGTTTTAGGCACCTCAAGGATAGGGCTAATATTTTTAAGCTCTGTGCACACTGGGTGAAGGAGAGAAACGATGCAACTATCAGGTAGAAACAGTAGAAGAAATTTTTGGGCAGGGTCACTTCAATAGGCCTCCAGTGTATCTGCTTTTTGGGTTTTTTAATGTCAATGGATCTGAAGAAAACTAAACCTCCCAGCTACTGTCCTTGCCATTTAAAAATAAATAAAAATATAATTTATTTTGTAAGGAATTAAGAATTAGTTGCATAAGAATAAAAGCACTGGTTTTAAAATCTTGAAAGCTTATGAAAAAAGCATTTGAAAGCACTACTGAGAAATTCAAAGAAGTATACCTCTAAATGTTCAGTTAATATAAGTAAGGCACATGTTGCAAACCTTTAATGACTGAACTCCTTAAAAACATTGAGAAAATAGTTTGGAAAGAAAAAGCACTCCATTCTAAATGTTTCATCAAAATATATTAATTCAGTATTTTGCACAAAAATGTTCTAGTAAAAAGCAATCTTACCAGAGGGCATTCCAATAATAAAGCATCTTCTATTTTTTCAGACTTGGCACACTTTGACTTTTGATAAATTAGTCTTGGCTGTTGTGCAATGCTAGAGGAAAATGATTGCTAATCATTAGTCTGTTTTATAGACCACTTTCTATCAACAAGTCATTTCACACAGTTTTATAAATCCTGCCTTTTCCTTAGGCAGGTCAGAAACCTTAACATCTTATTTTTACTTCAACATAAACATACCTGAAATTGCTCTCAAAATAAGGCCTAATAAAATAGTTAATATAATGTAATATTTTAAAGCTAACTTTCTCTAAATCTTTTGGTCTGGTTGCTTTTTTCTTTAATTTCGGGTTAACTTGCATATTTCAGAAACTAATGATCATCCTGGAACCTTCCCCTCAGGTTCTTCCAATGCTGCCTTTTACAACAAAGGTGTGGCATCATGTCTAGATATTTTAAAAATATCCTCTACTAATTAAAATTGATGCTGTTTGGGTTTTGCCTTTTTTCCTTTTATATATTCTCTGTATTCTTCACACAGATCTTTGTAACTCTGTCACCTATTGTATTAGTAACTAGTTTTCCCAGTACTTTTCCATGGCCTTTCCCTAGGCAGAAAGACAAAACAAATCCCAGAGCTCCAAGCTCTGGGAGGTGCAAGGCCTCAGTGCTGTCTTGGTTCTCCCTGGGAACCAAGGCTGAGAACAACCCTTTGAGATCCATTCTCATGGACAAAGTATAACTAGTGCTGAAGGGAGGGCTCCAGAGAAGGGGCGTGACCTGGGAGATGGAATTACATCACCCTTGTCCTCCTAACTGGGGCTTTTTATCAATTATGCTGATTTCCTAAATCCTACAAATGCGTACTCATCCCTGTAAGGGCTTTTGTGGACATCTTTCCATAACGGCCTTGAGGGTCTTCTTATTTCCTCCTTACTAAGGAGGTATTACCTCCTTACTAAAATTATCTTGAGTTTCATTTCCAGGTTGGGAAAAAGGCAAACAAAATAAAAGCTTTGTACTGTGCACAGTTTTGCCCTCTGGGAGAGGATGAGACAAAGGAAAACCTGAAAAATGTTAGGTTAACCCAGTACTGAAAACATTGAGACAATGCAGGAATGAAAGCAGATTTAGATCTCAGCTGTGGATGATAGATTAACTTAATTGACTCTTAGTGGTTTACCCTGACAGACTAGTTTGCATTTTATGTATCATATGACACTATCTCAAAACTGCTCTGTCCCCAACTTCCTCAGCATTGTAGTTCTCCAAGTCCATGCTACTTCCCTCACAGTAGGGACAGGCAAGGACAAGAGCTGGTGTACATAGATTTCCTGTCCTCTACCCTACCATGTGCTGCCTCCTAACCTGTCTGTGCAACTGATCATGGAACAGAAGAATATATTAGATCAGAGAATTGACCTACAAAATACATTTGCAAAAATTAGCACATGCTGCAGGCTGTACTTTTACATGAAGAATAATTTACTTATTTTATACAGAATTCATATAGTACCGAGTTTGTTACACAGGCTGATTCTGTGACACACTCTTTAGCACGCTGCTAGTTGCCAGACTACAAAGAACTACTGTTCATTTGGCTTTTTAGTGCAAGACTAGAAAATTGTGTTAATCTTCCATTCTTGTTCTGAAAGCTGAGGTTATACCGCACCTGAAAGATCAGGCTTTCTTTTACCACAGTAGGGGTCACATTAAGACACAACAGCATCTAAATGCAATGCAATGATTCTAAACCAAAGATTTATCACCTGCTTATTTTTTGTTGCCAAGTAAACTCCATTTAATTCACAGCAGCTATGAGTAAAGTTAGCAATATAACACAGAATCAGTCTCAAATCTGTAAGTCAGTACCTCATAATTGCAAATTTATTACCTGGTAATACAGCATTGGTAATTGTCCATGTAAATTCTTCCTCTTTCATATGCAATAGGAGATGCAGAATGAGTTGTCCAAACATTCTTGAATTTAGTACTTTCCTGAAACACAATAGTTTTAACAGTGATGGCTGTTTGTAACAAACTTTGCTTCTGAAATTATTTTCTTTGGCTCCTACAACTTAATAACTTACTTTAATTAAAACTTTACTGCTGAATACACAAGAAAGAATCTTACTTGGTTTTTAAAAATAAAATTAACAGACCTTTTATGAGAAAATTCTGTCTTTTTTAAAGATGAAATTAAAAAATTGTTAATTTGCTATTATGGACAGCAGGGGTAAGGAATATTTTGTCATTAACTTGCCTGTATTAAAAGTAGCAACTAAACTTGCATAGTGGCTTTTGAAATCAAGGACTAAACTCTCCAGAGTATAAACACGCACAGAATTCTTTTATATGTAATTAATTTGATTTATTGAACACTTAATTCCATTCTGCTGGTGGTGTTTGGTGTGAAAGACAGAAAAATGTATTTATCATTATTTGCAATAAGCACCTGAAACATTAAAGAAATAAACTGCTCACAATAAAGTTTCTTGCATGCATTTGAGATATCAGGAGCTCTATACCATTAACAAAGGTTCCAGTCTTAGAAAAAAGAAGTGTAAGTCAGATGTAATTATTTTTATTTCAGTAAACATTGCATGCCTATTGATCTAGTTACATAAGCAGACACTTCAGCTGACTTCCAATAAATGTATTTTCAATATAATTGCTAATTCAGTTCCACATTCTTTTCTAATATATTTCTATCAACTACTGCATGGAAGCAGAAATTGTTTTGACTAAAAAAAGTTCAATTTCTAATTGGTTTAATTCCTATTTTTTCTGTAACATCAGTTTCACTGAGAATTGGGGTTACGTTTACCTGAAAACCTCTGCCAATTATCTTATTATGGGAACTCCTTTCAAATTCAACGTGAAGCACTAAGAATTTAAGATTAATATTAAATATGAAGCCATCTTAGGGAAATAGGTGATTGAAACAAGCTTTTATGAGATCTTCTAACACAATTATTAGACACACAAGTGCCTTCGCATTTTTTGCCTAGCACAATCCTTTCTACGTTTCTAGGTCTGAGCCTTGTGAAATATTTTTAACCATTATTCTCTTCATCAAAACTGCACCTTTTTTCTCCCCAGACCTGTTCTCCAGCGTGACCGGGGCCTCTCGAACCCCTGGGCTGGGGACAGACGCTCAGCCCCTGGGCTGCAAGCCGAGCCCGCGGGCAGCAGCAGCGCCGAGCGGCAGCCCATTACCTGACACATGATCCTTCTCAGGAGTCCCAGGTTCTTCCTGTGGGCCACACCAGCATCTCTGGCGTAGAAGCCGTGGGCCCTGCGGCTCAGGAGGCGGCACACGTTGTGCACCCCGCACGCCCGGAGGGCGGCCCTGCCCCCGCCGGCGGCCGCCTGCGGGCATTTTCTCGGCCCGCGGGGCGGGATCGCCTTTCTCCCCCGCTCCAGGCTCGCTCTCGGCAGGGCGTGCAGCCTTGCAGGCCCAGGCCCGCGCCGGGTTTATCTCACACCCCCGCCCTTGCCCGGCGAGAGGTGAAGCGAAGCGGGGAAAACGCCCGAACGGCCCCTCGCTCCTCGATTCCCGAGCGAGGCGAACCGAGGCCTTCCTACGGCGCCGCTCGCCCCGCGCTTCCCCGGCCGCCGCAGCTCCGGTTTCCGCAGACGCCGGGCGGGGACAGCCCTGCGCCGCCTCCCCCGCGGCCCGCCGGGTACTGTAGTTTTTCCGGGAGCGGAATCGTGCGGCCCGCCCGCGCTTCACCTCCCGCCGCCGCTCCTGGGCGGGCCGCGTGGTGCCCGCGGGTGGCGGCCAAGCGGGGTCACCGTCCCGTATGGGAGCGCTGCGGCGTGGGCGCTGATAAGGCACCGCTCCGAGGAGCGGGCAGGAGCAGGCGCTGCGCAGGGCCCGGTGAGAATCGGCGGCAGCGGCCACCGGCCGGGACGGCACAGCCGCCCGCGCACCAAGAGCTCTGCCCCGGCCGCGCTCCCCGGCCGTTCTGCGCTGAAGGATGCGGGCGCTCCGCGTGCGGGGCGTGCAGATGGAAATATTTTACCCGTTGCTTTTTCAATTAAATCAAGAAAGTTTTGTTAGTGGTAGTTAGTTAAGGAGAAGTGGGAACTGGTATCTCTCTTTTAAAATGTTCCTGTTGTAGAACTCAGCCTTCGGGGTTGGGCTCCGGGCATTCCAGGGAATGAACGCCCGGCCTGGCACCTGCGAGCCTTTGGGCGCCTGCCTCGAGCCTTTTTGGCTGCGGCAGTGCGGGATTGAGTGTACCCGGACCTGGGGGGAAGGTTAAGGGATTGGTTGAAACCCGTTTAAAACTCCAAGGTCAACAGAAACTTCTTAAGATGTATGACGCTTCATTTCTGTATTTTTAGAGCTACGTCCCAAAAGTTGTCACGGTCATCAATCTCTACTTGCCAGCAGAGCAACTGAAGTCTGTGGACAGACTCGTTTCTCTTCCTTGCCAGAGGCCAAGCACCCAAATGGGGTAATCAAAAGTTGCTGATGTTTTTGTGTGTCTATATCTATTCTTCAGAATCTGAGTGGAACGTTGAATCTTCACTGATAGTGAAGGAAGGAGAGAGCCCTTTAAATTTCTAGTGCTTTGCAGTTATTGCTTGAAGGGAGCTAAACACAAACACAATGGTTGCAGTTGCTCCTTCAAAGAGCTGATTAGGACAGTAAGTGGAGCATACAACAACAACAATGGATTTGCAGCATTGCTAGTGACTTTAGAGCTGGCAAGGCAGTTTGTAGCTCACCAAAGCACACATGGACATCCAGAGTCCTGCAGGAATGTAAATGAATGAGGTTTTTGAATATAAATTGTAGACAGTAGTAAAATCCATGCTGCTCTATCCCAATTCTCATCACCTTTAATAAAAAAAACCCATAGTTTGTGTTGAGACAAACTATCTTTTGTTAGGCAATACATTTAAATATTTAATATTTTGTAGATAAAATATTTAAAATAGTTTAAGTGATTGCATTTGGAGGTTTAGATGTATCCTCACTGTGCAAGTATGTGCATACATACATACAAAGTCTCAATAGCTCTTTTTTTTCTTTTTCCTCCTTCCTGTGTAAGTAGCAGCCAGCAGAGGGTGTGCAGGGTAACGAGGAACCCTTTGATTATTCAAGTAAAGGTTTCCAGTAAACCCGCAGGATTTATCTCCCCTTCTCTCTCATTGCATAAACTGTTTCCTCTTTGCTCGACTGTTTATAACAGGCTGCCTCACTAGTGGAAGCTTGTGGAAGAGCAGGCACTTCTCAGCACATGTATATGTGATTAAAGTAATATCTGGTGGGGCAGGCTTGTTTATTTTTATCTGCTTTGCTTTTTAACTAATTTTAACTTTGTTGTCTCTATAGGAATCAAAATAAATAAAAATAATTTTTCTTTTGTTTTTCTTTTCCCTTGGGAGGTACTGCTGTGCAGCAGTTTTACTGAAGTTGGTATATGCTCACAGGGAGGTCTGCATCATTCCTGGTGCATGAGAAAGAAAAACAGTTGAAATTTTTAGATCTGCTGAGTTTGAGAAGTTGTGAAATATCCTGTTGTATCGAATGTGCATATTTTTTGGAAGTATGTAATTGAAAAACTAATTATGAAGCCCCAAGAAGGCATGATTAGTCATTTGGTCAAATAGAATAGGATTAAGCACTCAGTTAATGAATGAGTCTGGCTGACAGTAAAGTCACCCTCACCCCCACCCAGATTGGAAATATTAAGAAATATTAATATGCATGTATTTTAAAAATAACCACTGGTAATTAATAGTTATACCTTCAGCGTTACCATTATCTTGAATTTTCTTCTTCCTTTCTGTCCCCGATTGCCGCTTGCATCTGTTTTGTGTGAGGTGTTTTGGATTTTGGTAGTGTTTGATGGTGATAATACAGATTAGCAAGGCTTTACAGAAGAACATTGGGGATTAATGGTCAAATGTTGTCTAGATAAGCTTCTAGGTACCAAGCAGAAGTAATTGTATGAAGTGAGTTGTTTCCAGGATACTTTTCTGTCTAGGAATGCAACAAAAGCTTCACATACTGTTCCTAGTATAGGCTATTTTTGTCTTTATAGCAAAGACTCTACAAGTAGGCTTAGTGATTGGAGATGGAAGAAGTTGTTAGATTTGTTGTTGGAGATTCACCAAATGTCAAAATATTTTCATCCAGTATGTTCATTAAATTAGGTTCTTGGACAAAAGTAACAGGTTATTTCTGTTCTTTTTGTTTGTTTGTTTGTTTTTTTCCTCTGACATCTCTCTTAGAATTGATACTTTTAAAGAATTTTACTCATCAGTTAAGTGGTTTACAAATGTTTTGGGGTGTAATTTGCTGTTAAAAAAATCTTAGAGCAGTGCTTTTCTCCTATATCTAATTTTTCTTCTATGGCTGTGACTGCTCAGGGTTTTAATGGCAACATCAATTAATTTAATGCCAACTTCAGGTCTGGCTAGCAGTTGATGTGTGTGCATTCTTCTGCATGTTCACCTGCAAAAAGCTGTATTAAAGATGCTGTGTTTGCTTGTTTCTGAACATTTCTCAGTTAGACTGAGGACCCGATCTGCAGTCGTAACAATGACAAAGCTGTAAAGTTTAAAAGGCAGTGCTCCATGGGGAAACAAAGTTGCTCTTCAACATTGTTATAAAGTGCATTGTTTCTTTAAGGGTTTTTTTTCTGAGAAATAGTTATGCTGCTCCAAAATTTAGTAATTTTTATTGTAATTCAGTTTTATGTTAATTTTCTTAAAGATGAAAGTTGAGTTCTTTGCTGACTGTGACTGTGAACAGGGAAAGAACTCCTAATTCTTTCAGGCAACATTTCTTGCTGTCATAACTTCAGGGTATGATCATCTTACCTGATAAAAAGAGGAGTGTTTACCTGTTTTATTAACAAACTTCCGTTAAACAATCGAGCAATGACTCCCTTCAGAAAATGGAATTTTGGCTTAAAAGTGATTTAGTGCATTTTGAGCTTTTAGTAGCCATGTTGCCAACTAATCTCATGATCTGTGGATGACTTATAACTCTGAGGGATGTCCATGCATGTCTCAAGAGAGTTCATTCACATTAAACACAGATTACAACAGGAAACTTCCTCACTTACTGCACTTGCCTTACATTTTCAGAATTTATCTGCTAAAATTGTTCAACTGTCACTCAAAGGCTCATTTTTTCATAGAAAGGCTTGCATATCTGGATTTTACTGATATAAGACCATCTTAGTCATCTGACTGTAGTTCCCATCTGTGCATCTTTTCATGTTCTTATTGAGATTTTTAGAAAGCCAAGAAAAATTATGTGACTAGCCTAGCAGCTGAGTCATTGTATTTTATGGTGAATATCAATGCTGGCACAGGAAATGCAAGATACTAACTCAGGTTTTTTCAAATGATTGAGGGAGGAAGAGGATTTGTAAACAGTTTGCAGTGTAATAATGGAATCTATATCCAAGCATTTCTATAGTTTAATAATAATAATTTTGGATTGTGGTTTGGGGTTTTGGAGGACTTTCTCTTTGTTTTTATTTTCAATAATTTTATTTTTAATTGCCTTTATGTAAATTACACATTTTGCAGAAATTGTCATGATGCCTTAATTTTCATGTATAATAATTACTATTTTGTTATATCCCATATATGTTAATAAATATGGATTATGTTATGAAAAATGCATGCATATTTTCAAATAAAAACCATCAAAAAGTTGTAGTAACTGAAGTATAAATTGGAAGAGTTTTGGTTGCTGAGCCTCATTTCAAAAAAAAACCCAACCACAATAAACTCATTAACATTAGAAGAAGTTTTGATTTTTTAAATAGGCCTAAATGTTACATTTTCACTGTATGGCAATGCTTCCATGTCTTGGTAACATTACAGTCTCAGCAGCCAAAATTAATAGTGGTTTTATTTGGCATTGTAAACCATAAGACAAACTCCATTTTACTTAAACTTTGATGAATAAAAAGAAATTTTAATTTTTTTTTCTGTAAGCTTAAAATGAATAAACAATGCCCTTTTTAAAGCATGACTCATTCAAAAGTACATGATAAATGAAGAATTGTTAATTTAATTGAAGTGATTCCTTTGCCAGTCATTGTATTGATGTGTACAGATTAATAATTTTCACTGTACAAAACTTGTGATCAAATACTACTATTTTCCTCGAGATAGAAATCTTTGTTTTGCAATCAGTTTGCACAGAATGTTTTCTAGTAGTGTCTTGTGCCTGTTCTTTTGTAACTATGTTTTGGATTTCCAGTGCATTAAATATGTATGTGTGTTTTTTATGGAAGCACACTGCAAAAAAACAAGAGAAAAAAGGCAGGATAAAATAGGACTTAAAATAATTTTAAGGAAAAAAGTACAAAAGCCCATCAGGGTAAAAGTATTGGGGGGATGTTTCATTTTACTCGTCTCATAGAAAGGCTTGCATTTGTAAAGGTACAATATCAGTCTTGGGTTATTGTTTTACTGTGTATTTCTTTTTCTTCTCCTCCCTGACAGGACTTTGAAATGATACCAGGTAATTTATCTTTTGACTGGTTTCATTCCAGTAGCCTACTTTGGGATTACTTGGGCTTTCAGCACACTGAGGGGATGTTGCCATTTTCTAAAAAAGCATTTGAATTGATTTCTAGTAAATGATCTTTAGTAAATCTCATACTTGTTCTTGGCTATTTGATGACCAGTCTTTCATGTAAGTGACATAAACAGTTGCATTACTGCAAAACTGTAATTTGAGTTAAATGTGTTTTCAGGTCTCTCAACACAACAAACTTCATTACAAGGCTTTCTGCTTTATGTCTGAGGAAAACCAAGATGCAACACAGGCACCAAAGTAATAGACGACCAACGGTTCCACTCGGATCACGGATTTTATCTGATCCTTCTAAGGTCTTTGAGCATAACATGTGGTGAGATGTTCCTTCAAGAATGATTTTCATATAATTTTGTATACTGTTTACTCTGGTGAATAATGGTGTGGGTGTATAAAACAAGGTGCTGCCAGAGTAGACACATGAAGGTAGGACTAGAGGAAACCTGAGACTGTCGCAAGTAATCTCTCAGTGACTTGCATTAAAAGCTGCCAAGCTGATAGTTAGTCAGGGAGTGAAAGGCAAATATTATTAGGGATCAGCAATCAATTAGGAGACAGAGGATCTAGAGATAAGATAGTCCATGTTATTTAAAATGGCAGAAAGTTTCTAGGTGCAATAACCTTGCATACTGGATTAGCTCCCTAATGCTTATCACTTTCAGGCTAAATTTGGAGATGGCTACACTTCCTTGGTCAAGGAAGCTGGAAGCTGATTATTGTGTTAAGACTGAAAAGTTTGTGTTTCATAAATCTATATGCAATGTAGTTCTTAAGCATCTTCCAGGCTTAGTGCTTCCTGCTAGGTGGATAAAATGTAAAATATACATTTACATTTACATAAAGTGTAAAGTCAATGTAAATGCTGATTGAAATGTAGGCTATATAATCAAGGGAGGAAAAGATTTTAAGAAAAGGGCCACCCTTTTTCTGTAACATGGTTTTTTGATGAAACTCTGTTTGTTTTATAATTTCCTTCCAAAAAATGGTTATGTGTAGCTTCAGTTTTACCTGCTACTGTTTAGTGATAGTCTAACACAGAGTTATCAAACTTTGATGCAGGTGGTTGGGGTGGATTGTGAAGATGGAAGGGAAGAAAGAGGATTGTTTAGAAAGTGAATCTGCAGATGAATCTGTGTAGGTCAGATGGGAAAACAGGTGAAATTGAATTGAAGCCGAGGTGCATGGAAGTTGTGAAGGTCTTGATAAATCAAGAACCTGGCTATGCTGGGGGTTAGGTCATTGTTTCTGAAGCTCATTGCATTGGCAGGGTTCTCACTAGGGAGATAAGGAGAATTAGGATGTGGTGGTAGTGCTAAATAGATTATACAGGGTAAGCATAAGATGTCTGTCTTCTCTAACATTGATGTATGATGTCCTTTTGTTTTCCACTCATCATCTTTGTTAGTTCATAAAGTGGCATTCTTTTTGTGTGAATTGGCAGAGAGACAAGAGCTGCTACCATTGCTGCTAGAAATACAAAATAAATTAAATTTGGGAACTAATGCTTTAGATGTCTATTGTGATGCTTTTGTGTCATTTTGAGAGAGAAGTAATGAATGATGCTAAACATTGGAGCAAAAAAAATGCCTGCTTCTGTTCAGGTCAGTAATTGAACCAGTTTTTACATTTTCACAGAGATAATTAAGCTCTAAGTTAGCAAACAAGGTAGCAGAAAAAGACTAAGTTGAATAGGCTGAAGTGAAAGCAGCATTGTTTGATCTCATATCAGGCCTATTCATATTAACCATGATGTGGTTAAAATGGATAGCTTGCTTTGCTGCCTCAGTGTTCAGCTTAAACCACTTCTATATTTAAACACTTCAGTGCTTAGAATTCTTATGTGTCCTGTGTTCCTACCAGCTTGTATTGCTGAAGGAGCTGCCTCATATGAAGCATCCATACTATGTAAATAATTGCTGTAAGAGCTATGCAGTGACCCCTCTTTTGTAGATTTTGATCAAGAAGTGCTGCAGCAGGACTGTTTGGGATCTACCATATAGAAATATCAACAAAAGCACCAAAATGGGCTTTATGAATTTCCAAAGAGGGAAAAAAAGAAAAAAAAAAGGCTGTTAATGAAGATTGAGGGCTTCAGGCACCTTTAGTATTGTGTGTAGAGCCCCTGAGGGCTCTGACAGACACGCAATGATGGATTAAAATTGATCAGCTAAAGATTACAGCGCAGCAAGTCATCTGTCAGAAGGGCTGACTGTGTATTATTGCCATCTGAATAGTCCTTGGTTTCAGCTTGCTGGAATAGGCAAGGTCAACACTGGTGATAGCAGTGAGGGAAGCAAGTCTTTCCAAGAGGATGCCTGCCTGTTAATGCTTCGGTCACTCAGTTTTATTCTACTGCAGCGTGTCTGTCAGAGCCATGACACTGCGCAGGAACATTTGGTATATGAACAAATACAGGAAGGGGAGAGGCAACCTGCTGGGGACAATAATGAGAAATATTTCAGTAGAGAGGCGGAAATCAAGTCTGAGGCAGACAAATACATACCAATTAGTCTCCCACAATTAACAAAAGAGGAACAGTGAAGGTCTAAGAATTAAATTACCTATATGTCACCAACTACGGAAAAGGAAGATGCTCATTAGCTTTTAGAGACAATCAACTCTTTTCAAGTTGGCACCTTCTTCCTTTTCCCATAGTAACCAATGGAATTTTAGTCATGGGCTTTCAGTTAGCTCCTTTCAGTACTATTAGGATCTAATAGATTACTTGAATTATGTTATCTAATTTAATCTGTTCAGACTGGACAATTTGGAGGGACAGCTGATTGGCTTTTGAAAACGTCCTGCAGCACATTTTTGGGTACTCCCCACTGTGGTCTGATCCAAACCAGAATCTGCAGGGAAGGCAGTTTAGTCATCAGGGTCAGATCTGGGCTTGGTTCTGTGATCGTGGATTAACAACATTTAGGTAACCACTTTACACAAGTATGGATGGCATAGACTTTGGAAACATTGCAGGACTGCTTGACTTGTCTTACAAATGTCTCATTCTGTTTTGTTTTTGTTTTTTTTTAATATTACTTATCTCTGTTCCTCAGAGAAGTAAAATCCTGTTAATCAATCCTGTTCCAACTGAATAGGTGGATTATGCTCCCTGTTTCAGAACAGCTGATTTCTTTGCTAGTCCTTAGTTCCTCATCATAAACACTATTAATGTGACCTGTTTCTTGCATTAGGGTGTTTGTTGGTAGGTCTCTTATTGTACTCAGCTAAATACAGTTCTAATGGGATACTCAAAATACACTCCTGTAAACACACTCAATTTGTAAGATAGATATAATCCTGTTATTAATAAAAGAAATACCTGCTACTTCAGTGTCTTGGCAGCTGGGACATGTTTCTTAATCACTTGACTTTTACCTAATTAGTAATTAAATTTTATCTGTCCTACACTGAAACTTAGGTTTTAACTGTCAGTCTCCTTGGGGTCATTTGCTTGCACTCAAAAAATAAAAAAAAGGTATTTGAGACAGTGTAGCTAATTCATGACTGTTTTTCCTGGGAAAAATATTATGAAAAACCCTATTGAAAAGTTGTTGCTTCAATTGCCTTCTGCAGGGACCACATGCAATGGTCACAAGAAGAAGAGGAGGATGCCAAGAAAAAAGCAACAGAGAATTCTCTTGTGAAAGTTCAATCGGAAGACCAAGGTAACAATTTCAAATGGTATAAAATCTTTTTAATGGTCTTTATTAAAACAGTTGAAGATTTGTAGAATTCAGGACACTCTTTTTATTTCTACATTCTTTTGTCTAAATTTTTTAATTTGTTTTTTGGTTTTTTCCCTTTGTTACCTCAAAAGATCTCACAGTGTGTTTTTCCTAACAGTACAGTCTCTTATTTGAACAGTTTTACAATTAGGGTGGCAGTAAACTCTATGTAAAACACATGCATCAGTATGATGCAATTGTTCTGACCCATTTTGCAGTCCTCCAGAATATGACTTCTACTATACAAGGCTTTTACAGAATCAGAGGGAATGAATTTGCAATCAACTAGAGTGCTGGGGATGAACATTCACATGTACAATATTCAAATGCTTTTCAGTGATTTGGGAAGTATTTAGAGAGCTTGTGTTTGTTCATTGCACCGTATTTCTGTTAAGTGCCATGAAGGTTGCAGTGGTCCCAGCTGGTCCCAGCTTGCTGCCCTTGCCAGGCTGAGCTGGGAGTGCTTCAGGAATCCATGTGTTCACTTTGTGTGGAAGGTGTTCCAATACATCCTGCATGGTCTGCTCTCTAAGGGATTAAGGAGTTATGTGCCTGTCTTCCGAAGGAAATTTAATGTATTCTGGGTTTCTGAAGAGTGATAGCTCTAGTTTCAAATGGCAAACTAAACCATAGACTAAACTCTAGGGTAGTTATGAATGCTAAAGCTGGAATATCAACTTGATAGTAGTATAGAAGACTAGATTCTTCATTTGTTGTTCTGTTAGAATGATATTCTGAAAGTGGTCACTTGGATATATCTGTGCCTCAGTTTACTTAGCATGTTGTGAATCTGCCAGATAGTGTCATTATGATCCTATGCCTTGGTGTAACTAAGGCACGTGTTGGAGTTTATTTGAATTACCTGAGAATGTGCCTTGCATTGTGTGCCCTTCATCACCTTGAATACTCTGAGATTGTCAGCCTGCCTTTCTGTGTTACCTCTCATATTCTTTATCTACATACAGGAGTACAATGTTCCTTTTTCAAAATTTACATCTAATATCTTAACTTGATTTGTACAAAAAGGTGAAAAAGAGCTTGTAATTGAAAAGTTAGCTGTGTGGCTGTGGGCTCATGGAACCTTGCATTCTTCATCTACAATCAATTAGAAGTTAGTTTGTGCTGGTGAGAAATGGAATAATCAGGCATTTGGCTATTGCCATGAAACACAAGAATCCAAGGACATTTCTTATGAATGCCCCTCTGTTTAGAGTTTGAATAGGTGAGCATTGCTGATAGTGTTCCTTCAGAAAGCTTCAGCTTCATTCTGCAAATGAAAGTACATTTTGGCCTATTTGTGTAAACAATGAACTAGACCAAGGCTAATGAGCAGGTTATTTTAGGGCCTTGAAAACTACAGTGAGGGGAAAAAAGACAGATTTCAACAATGCTATTATATTACTAAAGTAGAAGAGCTCTGGTGAGCCTTTTTAAAGCAAGAGCAGTGAAACTGAATGAACTCATGGTAGTACATTTAGGAATTTGATTTCCATATTAGCATATGCGGTTTCTTCTCAGGCATGCTTGCTAGCAGTTGAAGATCCTGTTATGGAGAAAAATTGATGGACAAAGTAAAGGTTTTTTGTTTTGGGGTGGTTTTTTTTGGTTTTTTGGGGTTTTTTGGGGGGGTTTGGTTATTGTTGTTGCTTGGTTGGTTGGTGGGTGTTTTCTTGTTTTTTTCCTTTGGTTCTTTTTGGGGTTTTTTGGTGGTTTGTTTGGTTTGGTTTTGGTTATTTTTGTTTGGTTGGGTTTTTTTTTTTTTGTTTTTTGTTTTTTGTTTTTTTTCTTGGAAGTTTATATGTTTTTTAGTTATGAAATTTTACATGCTTTGGAATTTTTTGTGAGTCGGCTAATTAAGTGCACAGAATGAAATAAAAATTTGATAATCCTGCATGCATGTTATTACACAGAGATGCAGGAATGACCAGTGCAACAATGCAAAGTAAAGTGTTCCTTCACTTAAACCCAACTCTTTCCATACTAATACAGTTTGAATGGCTGACTTTAGCTATTTCTTTCCTTCAGTTCTGAAATCTGAAAAACTTGATGTGAATTTAATTTTAAGGGTTCTGAGCAGACTTGTAAGAAAATTGTGACTATAGCAAGGGGTAATAATAATTAAAGAGTCTTTTGACTAGAAGGGTTTTGGTTTTTGTTCTGAAGCTGAGCAATGTGCAACTTAAACTGTTGAAATCTGATATATATATGACCTCAGTCAACTCTAAACTTTTAATATAAAACAGGCCTGTACAATTACAATTACAGGGCTGGGTCCTGCCCTTTAATAATACAATTGGATGTATTAAATGTTAATTTTAAAACATTATGCAGATTTCTAGGACAAGGCATTCTGCCACCTCCTTACCACTTCCCACTGCCTGTCTGTGCCTCTAATGATAATTCTCAGCCTTGTTTATCTCTGAAAAGCTGTAGCAATTTAGGAAATAATATGTTAAGATTTAAAGAGAGTAGTAGAAGTGCACTGTACATTTACTCTGTACATTTATATTAAAAGAATTAATGTGTTGGTGTGAGTGAGAACAAAATAGGAAGGGTAGCACATTTTATGAAGTACACTTTTGCAGCAAGATATGTCAGGGGTAGCAAGATAGTTCTGCAAATGCTTTGGAAATAAGGGGGGGAAAAAACAAGAAAAAATATTTGTTTGGTACTTAGGAGGGATAAGGAAGGGAAAACCATCAACAAAAGAGACATTGAAAAGCTGTAATTCTTATCTTTTTATCAGCCTTCCTTTGAAAGAGTTAGCTAGCTCCAGTCCAGTGGCTAGCACAATTAGTGCTAGTGAGAAGGAGGAAAGATTTTGTTCTTGAAGTGAGAAAGAGCAGGTTACAAAGTACATCCATAGAGTACATGGATGAGTGGAAAAGCAGAAAAGAGAATATTTGCTTTTTTAAAAAGGAGGTGGGAATAAAAGAAGAATCAGATAATTGGTTTTAGTTCCTGGAAAAATACTGGAAGAGTACATCCAGAGCTTGCAGATGGGTTCAGAAGAACAAAGGAGAGGAATACTGGCCAACAAATATTTTTTCAAGGATAAATCATGTAAAATCAAGCTAATTTTCTTCTTGGAGAAGGTTACAAGCCCTGGGGATAAGGGAAAAGCAGCAGATGTCCTGAAGTTTATCCTTAGTCAGGCTTCTGATTTGCTTTACTTGACATTTTCATAAGCAAGTTAGGAAAGTGAGAGCTAATGAAACTGCTTTTCGGTGAATGAATGCCTAGAGAGATCCTTTCAGAATGGAAGGCTGTGCTGGGCAGAGGAGTGTTTCATTCTGTGTCCAGTTCTGCTTGGTATTTTCATTAGTGGCCTCAGGAAATCAGAGACTTGAAGATGATGTTAAGTGAAAACATGTTTTAAGTATGGTGAAGAACAGGATTAAGATTCAGAAAGATCTGGACAAACGTTGGAAAAAAATAATCTGAAATATATAAATTTGCTAAAAATGAGTGCAGATTTCTTTGCTTCAGAATATTTCCTTGAGAAAAAAAACAAACTAGGTTTTGGAACAATTGGCTTGGTAGTCATTTCACAGAAGAAGATCTGGGAGTTGTGGTGAATCACTAGCTGAATCAGCAGTGTCATGCTGTTGCAAAATGGCAAGCTGGGAGTTATAAACAGGATTACAACCTAGAAGCCTTATAAAATACTCCTTTTTCTCTGCAATTATAATGTCTTTGCCAGAATACACGCCCAAAAGTAGTAAACCAATTGGAGAAAATCTAGAGAAGAAAAATTGAAATTATCAGAAGTCTAAAAATCAAAAAGAAGAGAGTTAGTTTTAGACAATCTAGAAAAGAGATTGTTTATGGAGGCATAGTAAAATACTTCGAATATGTAAATAGGTGTTGCAAAGAGAAAAGAGAGTAATCTTTGCTTTGTCTGCTTGATCCCTATCTGGGACAAGAATTGCTTGACCTAATTGCAAGATGGAAGTTCTTAGGTAGATAGTGGAAAAGGATTCTAACTGTGTAGAAAATTAAAGACTGTAATATATTACTGAAGAAAGTTGTATATGAAAGGTGGTATTTTAAGAATAAGTTGGACAGATGTTTGTAGAGAAGGGATATGAATTCCCTGATTGTGTGAAATCCCTTCCAGTCCGACATTCTGACATTCTGACACTCAGTTAGAATGTTTTGTGAATTAAAAGTGAACACAAAAGTCTGTTGTAAGACTCTGAAGTGTTTTGAAAATAAGAAAACAAGAATGTTCCTTCTGTATTGTTGAATGCTTAGGTGTGAATTACTGTCTATTTGCTATGCAGTAGCATTTATCAGTCCAGTTCACAGAACTGGAATTAATTTTTTAATAGGTGATGAGGTACCAACAAATTTGCGATTGATTACAGAATTTCATAAAGCATGAAAGAATTTCAATTCTTACATTTGAAAACTATTTCTTAAATAATTGAAATGATGCATTGTTTTTATTATTTGAGACATGAAGGCTTGTCTAAGGATCTTCAGATTGTGTATTTTGGTTGTGCTGTTCTATGATGTCACTAGACTTTTAAAAATATGCTGTAAGCCTGTCAACCCCTTCCTAAGTGTCATAAAATCTAATTAAACCTTCATAGGAGTTATTTTGAGCACAAGTTAAGGTGAGACACAAAATCCATGTGTTTTAATTTAAATGTACAATGTGTGGAACTATGGATTTTTAAACTGTATGTTTGAGGTTAAAATTATATGTTGCTGTAGAGGGTTTTCTAGCTAAGTTCATATTCACCAAGGTTTTGTTCTGTTTTAATTTCAGATAAATATGAAAGAGAAGCCAGTAAATATTGGAATGAATTTTACAAGACACATAAAAATAACTTTTTCAAGGATCGCAATTGGCTGTTTCTAGAGTTTCCAGAAATTCTTCCAGAAAAAAGGAGACAGGAGTTCAAAACAGAAAAAATATCTTTGGAACACACAAAAATAAATAATGACAACAGTTTTTCACTCAAAAATGGAATGTTTGAAGAAGGAGAAAAATACTGGGAGAAAAATTATGGATCTGGTTCTACTGCTGTACAAGGATATGTATATAATAAAAATCAAGTAAAAGCTCTTACTGCCAATCCGCAAGGTAAAAAGTGTGGAGAAGAACTTGGCAAGGTAGAATCCTTCCCTGGCTGTGATGCCACTTACAGAATATTAGAGGTAATGCACTGCAAATGTTCTGCCCATCTACAGAACTCCACGTCATTACTCAAAAATCTCATCAAGACCCTTACTAAGTATCAAGAAAGCAAGCCTTTAGAATTTTACATACTACATTCATTTATGGCAGAAACTTTCAGAGAAACTTTAATCTGGACTTGGTTTTCCCTTTAAAGTTTTTCCCAAATCAGAATAGGGCTAGATTGTCAGATTCCATTTTCATTCAAAGTCAGGATTCTTACTTCCTAAGGACAGGTGTGAGTTTTAGTGCTCTGTCTCAAAGTGCAAGTACTTGCTGCATTCTTGCCAAATGGTGAAATTGGGCAAGAGTATTGCATTTTCTTGTGCAGTTTGAGAAACTGATTCTCTTTTACTTCAGAAAGACATTGGGGAGAAATGTGATCATGTAAATGATTTGAGAACTGTGGTATTTGCTGATTATACCTTTTCTGTCCAACATAACTTCAAGTCTAATGGGGCCTACTGGCCAACTAATTTAAGACAAAAATAACAAAAATATGTTTTGTTTGCTCATTTATTTTAGCTTTATCTTTCTCTTCTGATTTTAGGTTGGCTGTGGAGCTGGAAACAGTGTCTTTCCTATTCTGAAAGTTCTATGGTAAATAGTGTTGGATTTCCAAATATGAATGTTGTATTCATATCTTCATTTTCAGCAAATGTTGGTGCTAGATCAGTGCTGCAGGAAGTGTTCAGTGAGCCATTTTACAGTGAACCATTTTAATCTTAAGCCCTAAGATTCTTAGTGTGTCAAAGCACAAATAATATTGGTGGCATCAGTATAGAATTCTCCTCATATTGCTCCACCCTGGTCTTAGGGCATCATATTTGCTGACAAAGTTTGTCTTTGGGTGCATTCAGGCTGAGTTCTTGCAGTTAATCTCAGGCAGATGAAATATTCTCTTGTCTTCTAAATCACTGTAAAGCTGCCAGGTATCTCTTCAAAAGGCCAAAATTATAGAGGCCATAGGTAATGGCATGTGAGCTACTGGCATGAAGTTCTATTTTTTCTGAATTGGCTGGTATATTTGTCACATTACTTGTGGTTTTAGTGTCAAGGCACAAGTCCTGTATCACATTACTTAATTCATTGAAACATCTTAATCCACTTAGCTTCCAGTTTTAGCAAAATCTGTTTTGACAGCTTGTCCTCCCATCCATGTAGGCAGGAAGGTTTTATTGGAAAGGATATGTATATTTCAAGGGTTGAAATAGATTTCTTTTTATTCATGGCTTTAAGAGCTTGAAAACAACAAAATCCGTTATTCAATCAATGAATTCTGGTTGCTAGTATATCACCATTATACAAAGGTTCTCCATTTTGCAGGTATGGAAATGCAGCAGGAGGAATTAAGTGGTGCACCAGGGTCATACATGAAACCCTTAATAGCAATGCATCTTCCTCCCACAGCAAATGCTTTGCTTTAGACAGCATGTAGTGAAAGGAGAGCCTGGTTTCATATGAAAACTTTGAAAGGAACCCTGTATAGGAAAAGATATCATGTGGCTGTGTTGAAAAAGATGAGACAAACTTTTGTGTTTTCTTCACAGGAGGTATTAGTCATAGATTGGCATTTCTGATAAATAAGAAGCTACTCCTTAGGCATTTTTCCTGGAGATCTCTATTCATGTGTAAATCCTTCAGTCAATCACATTGGTTGATAGATTGAACAACTTGCTTGTTTGTCTTGTATATGACCTAATGGAAAGATCTTTTATCTCTTAGCAGGCTTGGCATTAGAGAACAGTTGGTTTTACTCTGAATTTAATAATCTAAAAATTGCCATTCTGGCAATTATATGCATATAAAAACAAGCCAGTGTCAAGCAAGTGTACCCTGTCTACAAAAGAAAATTTTACTAAAGTTAGTCATGTAACTCTTAAACCTCTTCCCCCTGCCTCCCTTAAAATTTAAGTTAGTGCTTTTTAATACAGTGTGTCATGAAAACACCACCCAGATCAAGCCATGTCTTTGTCTTAAGTGGACTTTTTACATAGTTCCTATTCTGCTCTAAAAAAAATAAATAAGAGAAACCCCCAACATTCTAACAAGTCTATTAGGTAATCAGCTTAACCTTTCCAAAGGGACTGACTGGGTCCAAAGCCTGGCTGCTTGTCCTCATTCATAATAAATATGTAAATTCATCAATTCTCATGGTGGTCACAGAGCTGATAAAGGTTTTGCTCGGCAAACCAAACAAGCATGGAGTATATTTTGTTCCAGAAGCATTCTCAACAGAAGTCACTAGCTTGGCTGTGTATACTATGAGATCTTACAGGCACTGGCAGAGTTTATTGATTCCTTTCTAAAGAAGCCATCTATTCAAAATCTTAAATATATTTTTAATTAATTAAATTGATCATGATTTGATAATGAGGTCATCTCTTAGTTGGTTTTGAGTAGTTTTCTGTTTATCCTTCAAAGGTGAAAAAACTTCTCCCTAGAATTACTTGCTAGTATCTGATGAATGGTACAAGGAAATTTGCAGCTGGCTGAGTCTTGGATGGGAAGAGGAGAGAAGAGAAAATAGTGCTACAGGAAATTCTTATTCATCCTAGCTGGAAAACAAAGGAGATAATAGAGTACAATAACCAATAATGCTTAATCAAATAAGGAGAACAGCAAGGTGATACATGGAACCCCAAACTTCTACAGAACTGGATGACTTATGCAACTCTCCATCCCTGCCCAAATCATATTGTTAACTAAGCTGCATGCATGGGCTAATAATGCAGTGTTCCTGTAAGAAAATGTGACCTATTAATGTGCATTTATGCATTACAGCACCAAGACATTGTCATCAGTTCTGATAGCCCCCTGTGACCTTTTTTCTTTTCCTTTTTGCTTCCTCACAGACAAGGCTATAATTCTTTTTGTACTAGCTGTCTGTTGGTATTCTTACGAATTTGTCTGCCCTATTGGTTCATTACAACCTATGTGGCTTTCCATGTGCTAGACATCAATAAAGCATGCTTAATCAAACCTGTGGAGAACCCCAGAGGACCCTCTGAAATTTAATGAACACTGATGTAGACTTTCATCTTATACATTAATAATTTTCTAACTGATATTGGTTTTGTTTTCCTAGCAATACACCTGGAACCTTTCTGTACTGTTGTGATTTTGCTTCAGGAGCAGTGGAGCTGGTAAAGGTAATTCATGCATTCTCTTTGGAGTACCTTACAAGTCTGTAATTCAGGAGGCTGCCAGGAAGCCATCTTCATGAAAAAGAATGTGATGGCTTTGACAACTTTTAACTGAAGTTTTCAATATTCCAAAGAACAAAGTCATACTGTATGCAGAGAGGAATGAATACCATCAGTGGGCTTGCTTCTCAGCTTGAGTAAGATACCGGACAGAATAGGCTTTTATATGAGATGTTTTACAATGCAGAATAATTGAAGAAAAAATGTTTCTTGAGTCACAGTAAACGTATTAACTACTACTGTTCTCTCTGTGCCTCTTTTCATCTTTTTCCTGACAGTCACATTCGTCCTACGATTCAGCCTGGTGTTCTGCCTTTGTTCATGATGTGTGTGATGATGCTTTACCCTATCCTTTTCCAGATGAGATCCTGGATGTCATTCTCCTTGTCTTTGTGCTCTCTACTATTCATCCTGACAGGTAAATGAAGACTAAAGGGCAAAGCAAATGGGTTAAATCTCTTTTTTAACTGAAGGTTTTCAATAATAGCAAAAGATGATGAATCTTTAATGTTATTTAATAAGCTACAGCATATATAAAGTATTTAAAATGCTGTTTACCATTTTCAGGCTTCAAGAGAAAAGGCGGTCAGGCTAATTATAATTAGTGAGTCTCCAGTCTCCATCAAAATACAAGGGATATATTGTAACTAAGAATATCTCTACTAGAAGGGACAGATTCAAAAAAAGACAAATTAAAAGAGATTGAGAATCTTCTAGAAGGTAGTTATTTTTAGTGATCAAAATCAAACATTCGTGATTTAACACCTTACAATGTGTTGATGTAGACTCAAGATTGCTGATTTAGCCACATTCAAATGCTTACATGCAGTCCTTTTAAACTAAAATGGATCTATAATTTTGTAACTTGTTTGGATTACAAACATTTGATCTAATTTTCATGTCTGGTGTTGAGTACTGTTAGCCTTTGCTAATGCCTCTCGATGTCTAATGAACCAAATTTTGTGACTGTTAAGGTTGGCTGATTGTGAACATGACCTTTTTTAATACCAAAAAATTAAAAGAGGGCATGTAAGTTAAACTTCTTGACTCTAACTAGGTTATATGAAGGGAAATACATGCTGTTTGTGTGATAATACATTTATTACTTCAAGAATGTCATTAAAATGGACTTGGTGTACAGAACAGTATTTACCTAGGTCTGAGAACTGTTTCCCTGCTACTAGTGATTAGCTTTATACAGGAAAACCTTCCTTGTATAGGATATTTCTTTTTTCGGTTTATTCAGACATGAGCATGAGTCACATAAAGCCAGGGTCTAGGTTTCAAAAACAGTTCAATCAGGAGACTTTAGATCTCTGTAATTCCAGCCATGTTGCCAGAAAGAAAATGGACAACAATGATTCATTCAGTCACTGTACCTGTAGAAGAAGTAATCAGATGTTCTGTCAGAATTTCTGTGGATCTTTTCCTATTTGTCTCTTAAGAATACATTTGAGGTTTTTGTGGTTGATTTTCTGTTTTGTTTGTTTTCATTTTTTGTTTTGTTTGTTTGTTTGGTTTTTTGTTGCTGTTGTTGGTTTTTTTTTTGGTTGTTGTTGTTTTTTGGGGGGTTTTTTTTGGAGGGGGGGGTGGGTTGTCATTTTTGGTTTGGGTTGGCTTTTTTTTCCCCAGGGCTGACATGGATGCTTTTCTGTACATGTGTGTATATATACACACAAAGATTTTCATGTAATTATCTTGTGTTACAAGATAACACTTTGGAAAGTGTTTTGAGACCCACTTTCCAAAGATACCTTAGTCATTACTTCCATCTCATAGAATTAAAATGACTGCATAAAGGAAAAGGTAATCCAGATTCATCTTGCTCAGTATCCATTTTTTTTCTGGAAACTTTGAAAGTGGGAAATGAAAAAGAAGACCAAGGGAATCATGGTGCAGAACTTACGTACTTTGAAATAACGGAAAATACATGTGAGAGGGACACATTTATATTCAGAATATTGTTACTTAGTAATTTCTCTCTAGGCTGTTCTGTTTAGTTTTTGATAATTTCTACTCTTGTAGTCAATTTTTAACACACTTCAATTATGCTAGAAGGCACCTCTAAAATTTGGTTGCAGATTTGGAAGTATTAAACTTTCTTCAAGCTGTGTAATTAATGTCTTTTAGTTCTGCTGGATGAAATTTCTCAAAGCACTTTCACTTTTTGTGCACATACTCTTTTTTCTGTATGTGCAAAACTTCTGTTTCTGCAGGCAAGGCTGTAATTCTGTGCACAACTACTGTCCTGAACAGTCTCTTATTCTTAGGTGATGCTGCCTTTTTGGTCTGTGGCAGCAAACTTGGTTGCTTATGTTTGCAAACTTCACTAGCATCTCATCTATTCTCTAAGGATGCAAGGGGTTGTGAATAGGTTGGCTAAACTACTGAAGCCTGGAGGAATGTTGTTATTTCGGGACTATGGAAGATATGATACAGCTCAGCTTCGTTTTAAAGAAGGTAATTCCTTAATGGTTTTGCATTTTACTGTTCATTTTAGCTCTTTCTGGGGGAAAAAAAAAGTGACATGTCCTTTTTCATTACTGCTCTAATTTCTTAGGTCATTGCTTGTCAGAAAATTTTTATGTAAGAGGAGATGGAACCAGAGTATATTTCTTTACCAAAGGTATGGAATGTTATAGTTTCATAGAATGGGTTGGGTGTTTCTCAAGGTGATTTGGATTATGAAAGCTCATCTTTAAACATAAATTTAAAGAAGGTTTTATTGGCTTTTTAAAAAATTCTCTGCTTTTAAAAAGACTAAAGCTACCTGTTGTAAGAAAATAGTTTCCTTTGTTTGCACACATTTGGGATCCTGCAATGTTGCTTACAGACATTACTGGAAATTTCTCTTTAAGTATCCTGTGTGTAATTGTATGCTCAAATTTTATTATTTACCCATGCACATGATTTCTCTGTTAAAATTGAGGTAAACATGCTTGGAAGGAGAGTCTGTAGCTATATATGGCATAAAAGTCTGTATAGTCATTTGTCAGGGGAAGTAGCTTTATCTTGATGATATGTGAACAGTGACCAAATGGCATGCATTTGTTTACTCAACTGTGGCATCTTGAACCTTGTGAAGAAAGGGTATCTATGGATGCTGTGAGTGATAACTAATGTGGTTTGGGCCTCAACATGACAATTGTTGCTGCAATATAAATCAAGAGCTGTGAAAACTTAATTTCTAACAAATCCTTATTACAGGCAGTGTCCTTTAGCTTTCAAATTGCAAAACAGATTTAATTCCATCTTTGATTGAACTACAGGTTGGTAATTACTACGTTCTACAAATTACTTTTTTTTAATTGCAATAATTTTTCATATGAAAAAATAGATGAGGTATGGAACATGTTCACCTTGGCTGGATTAACTGAAGTACAGAATTTAGTTGATCGGCGATTACAAGTAAACAGAAAGAAAAAAGTGAAAATGCAGCGAGTTTGGATACAAAGCAAGTTCCAGAAGCCATTGAAATCTCTGCATAATCTTGAAGAAAGCACCGAAAGGCACCCTTGTAAATAATTTTACTCCAGAAATGCCGTACAGAATTGAACTTCAGAAACTGAAGGAAATTTAAGTATGTGTATTTTCATTTAATTATGCGTAAAAGTTGTGTTAGCCACTGAAAAATATAAAAAAGTTCAATAAATGTATTGAACTGAAAACCTTTCTCTGACTTTCTTTTCTTTGTAAATTCATATGTGTAAGAAAAATCTGGGGCGAAATAAAGGCCATTTCTGACTTCTCCTTTATATGCAATAATCTTTTCATAACTGTGACCAGGCATTATTTTACTCCCTTGAATATGAATAGTCAATAAGTATAAGTATATACCTCATTCCTGTTGAAATTCATGGTATGTAAAAAGGTTAGTCTGAAGCATAATTGCTTCAGAGATTTAGAGAAACAGAGTATCTGTTCTCACTATTACTACAGACTGTGTTAATTTCTGAGTCATATTCTTTTCAAACACTGTGTCTTACGGCTCCATTTCCTCTTTGGAGGGAAATTTCTTGGTGCATAAATAATGACAACAAAAATTTTTTTCTGATTTGCATGAAGCTATGATTTCACACTAACTGCATGTGATATGTATACATATCAGATTACTCAGTGATTTTTGTCCTCCTGACTGATTTATTATGCTGTCTACATGCTCGTAAGGAACATGCCAAATTCAAATACAATGCATTGCATTTAAAGTGCTCTAGATTGTAAACTGAATATGTTTCATGTAGAAAACCATTATCAAAATGCCAAAACAGTTCTGACACCAAATAATTAGTATTGGATAGTTGTCTGCATAAATACAAATATTATTTTTATGATAAGTTAGATACATTAGTGGGAGGAGCAAAAACAGTAGTCCTAAATACATTTTATTAATAGTGTTATGGAGTAATGTAATCACACTAGAATTGCAATCTATGTGGCAGCTGAGATATTTTTGTTCTTAACAAAAAGAAGTTGCTTTCTTAGAGATTCTGCATTAGAAAGAAAAAACACAGTATTTTTTATTGACTGGGTGGGGATATAGTAAAGGACAGGACTAGTCCTGTCCTTCAGTACTTCAAATTCTTGTAAGAAGAAAAGAGAACTGCAAGCTCTGTTTTCAAGTGTAGAACATGATCCTGAGGCTGTTGAGTTTGTATTTAAAGATTCCACTATGCCACTTTGCTATTTAAATGTAATTTTAGATCACTTTGCCACAAGGAGGAGAGAAGAAGAAAAAGTTGAATGAATAAAATAAATCTCTTTATTTAAACAAGGGTGTGGGATGCATGTAATCTGTAACATGTAGTTTTGAGTGTCATTAATACAGTGACACTCAAAGTCTCTTTTGTTGCTTTTGTTTTAGTCTAAAGGGTAAACACATCACAGCTGACAGCTCAGCTCGTTGATCTTCCTGCAAGTTATTAGTTGCTAAGCTAAGGAGAACTGATGGTCTCCTAGGAAGAAAACCCTAAATTGTCTAAGCAGGGATTCCAAATATCTTCATCCCCTTTCACCCAGATGTATTTCAAGAATGAGGTACAACAAGGGGTCTGATCCTGCATTATTGATATATTTGAAACTCCTATTAGAGGAAGATACAATTTTATGAATTAAGAGGCTTAGGAAGCTTTGGTTAGCAATAGAATTTCTGTAACCTGCAATAAAACTCTTGTGGCATAAATCAAAGGTTAAAACACAACTATGTTTCTTAAAGCCCTAAGATATTGTAGCATCCTCATGGAAAATATAAGTGTCTCCTTATATTTTAAATATGTTGCTACTCTCTTTTATTAATTGTGAATATACATAGCTCTTATAGCTATGTAGCTAGCACAAATCATTTTCACTTGTAGAATTTTCCAGGGAAGTGATGATGATAATTTCTTGAGCATCGTGCAGTCTTATTCATGTGTGTGACGTAAATTTTCCATTTGTAGAGGCGAACGTAATGTTTGCTTTGGCACTCACAAGGATATATTGATTCTGGCAAGATTTCAATATGCTATGTTGTTAGTTAAACAAAAGTGTAAATTCACAAAAAACAAACCCTGAATTTTGAATGGCCTTAAGCAAAATCAGCTGTTTCTCTTTCACAATTTACAGTGCAAGTATTGGCTGCCTCTTTTGGAACAATAGTGCCTGATTTGGAAGTAATAAGATCAGCTACTATTTTAAGTGTAGAATATCCTCTGTCTGAACAGTTGTAGGATTCACAGAAGGGGGTATGGAAAAAGTCATAATTCCCAATAAGAACTTTTGAATCTGAGTAGCACTTTCTGTATTTTGGCTTTATGACTTTTCAGTTTTCGAAAAGCTTAATCAAAGATATGTTTTTAAAATGCCTCCAAATTATCTGTATTAAGCAAGAAGGACTACCGAAATAAAAGAAGAAGAAGAGATGCAAACATCTGTATAGGAAAGGCAGTTTAAAATGGCTTATTTTTAATTTCTGGAGGAAAGAAAAACTAGTTTAATAATAGAGAAAACTGCACTTAAGTTTCACTATTAAGTTGATTCTTTAATCAGATGTGTACCTAAAATTAATTAATACATATTCTATAAATATAAAACATTTTAATTTGTAATTGCAAATTTTCTTTAATTTTTTGTGGAGTTCTTTTTGGTTGTTTCAAGCATGGCTTCCTAATGGGAATTAGAGAAAGGTGGTCTTGCTAGATCTGAGCTTCAGCTTCATTGGCTTTGGCTTGCTTTATGAATACTATGTATTTTTTGCCCAGATGTACATGGTACTTACTGGTTTAGACCTCGCTTAGTTTTTAAGCGAGTATGAGGCAGTCAAAAAGTAAAGAAAGTGACCAACTTTTTTTCTTACACTAATTTTGAAGTATCTTGTCAATAACAATTGGCTCATATAAAAAAAAATGTTGCCTTTTTCTTAGCAAAACAAAGGCAGGTGCTTATGGCACATTCACAAATCCACCAAATCTGAAGAGGACAGCCAAATGCAGCCATGATGAGTAGAGCTCTAGGAACACTAGGGAAAAGTTTATTGTCTTGGAAACTGCACAGCTAATATCCTGATTCTACTAGTTAATAATGGCTAAAAGGTTATAGCAAACAGCCCCAGAATTTGTATTAAACAATGGTGGAGATCACCTTACATAATTTCTGCTACTTTGTTTTCATTTGTGGTGTGAACTTTACTCACTGTTCCAGTTTGCTCTTTGATCTGTTGACATATGGTTTGCTTCCTCTTTTTCCTATGTGTAGTGGACAACTGAGCAGTTTCCCAATGAGCTATATACACAAACATTTGCAGTAAAGTTGGTTGTCTGAGTTACTGTTAAAATTGAAAAAAGGGAGATTTATTTCCTTCTGTACAGATTGCTTTTTCTTTTTGTGTGAATGCAATGAATTGTATAGATGCTAAATTATATCTAGTGGTAGAGGCTGTATTTTTTAATCATTTTAAGTGAAGTTTCAGGGAATCATAGAATGGTTTGGATTGAAAGGAACCTTAAAGATCATCTAATTCCAACCCCTCTGCTGCAGGCAGGGACATCTTCCACTGTTCCAGGTTGCTCAAAGCCCCACCCGACCTGTCCTTCAATACAGGGATATTGTCTGTGATAATAGTTCATATATAAACCATTTCTTCTCCATAGAGCACCTTCATAGTGGGTGGTTGAAGAACCTTGGAAATAAAACATGTATGCATGTTGCAAAAATATTACACAGTGCTATTGTTAATAATACAGTTCACTTTGCATTTCAGTATATGTAAACTTCTGTCCACGTTTGGAACAAGGATGGACATGAGGGTTTTTTACATCAGTTATGTGCCAGTTCCCCTTCTCTTAAGAATCATCCAGGATTTGGACAAGGTAAGTCTCCTGTATGTGGTTGCACTTTGTATGTAGTCAGTAAGAACTACATGGGTTGCCATGGGTGTCTTAGCAAGTTCTTAGCAAGTTCTTTTTACCTGTGCCTCCTGGCATGCAGGTCAAGCCTGGGCTGGGCTTTGAGCTGAAAAGGAAACTTCTCTGTTGAGAGACCATCCTTCACCTCTTGCTAGTAGCTCTCTCTAAAAGGAGAACTTGCCTGATTTGAAAGCAAAAGCCATGCAAGAGGGGAGAAAGATGAAGGTATGCTCAAAGGCAGGCAAGAGAGGGAGTGACTATTTCCTCTGGGAGCTAGGGTGAGAAGCAATCTTGGATAGACTGACCAAGAAAAATGAGATACAGAACAGGGAACTGAGGATCAGGACACTGTGGACACAGTTTACAGAGTAGATTTGTAACAGGATACAGTGGGACAGGGTGAGGACCTTGGGCCTAGAAATGAATGAAATGAAATTAATTAATTAAATTATTTAAATTACAAAATAGAGGAGGCGAGAAGAGAAAGGGGCCTATTCATCACAAAAATAGGGTGAGATCTGGGTAAGCAAAGCAATCAGTACAGGACTGAAGGTAGAAAGACATATCTTCAAAGTTTTTATTCTCCCAAATGGTAATGTATTTTCACATCTTAGTGGAATATTACAGGTTTTCTCTTTCATCCATATGTGCAAAATGCATTTCAATACATTAAAAAGATTGAATGTTTAATTTGTTGTAGTTTGTATGTGCTATGCACATGTTTTCAACAGTGCAAGCAAGTGTGTGATACACCTGCTTTTGCTTTCTCCTCAGGGAAAAATGTTTTTACCTTCTTTCAAGTAGAATCCTATAGTGACAGAAGCTACATTCCTAACCTCCTGGGAAGCAAATACCAGAGAATAACAGAAGTGTCTGTATCCTGATTGTGTGCAATCAAGGTAGAACAATTAAATTTACTCCATGTGTTCTGATGATGTCCCATTTAAATCAAGACAATATCTGCAGATTATCACTGTGAAGAGCCTCCCAATATCAGTTTCTGTTATACTTGCATCTGTTCAACAGAACTTATAATGAATTTGTATAAACTAGAAATAAAACTTTAAAAAAATAGCAGAATAGGCTTCATCTGGGATCACAGCAATTTAGAGATGGAATATGTTTTGTTATTTTAAAACACGGTTGCAGAGGAGCACTTATCCAAGAGGCTGAAAATTTTCCTTATTCGAGGTATAATGTATGTCAAGAATATTAAAGGTAATATCCATGTTTTGAAGCTTTGTATACTTAATGTTAGCTAAAGCTATCTTGTCAATTGTTGCTGTGAGAAAGGAGTTAGCAACAAGATGGTCTCATTTTCAGAGGGTATTTTATTGATCAGGTTGCTACAATTTTGAAGGGAACTCAAAAGATTAAGGAAGCAAGTGAATTAGCTTAATAAGGCTAAAACCCAGAGATGACATATACAATTTGATAAATAATTAGATTAAGAATAATCCAGCCATTCCTGTGTTTTGATACTAAATGAAATTTTAAATTAATTTAAAAACCAGAGTTGGTGTATACTCCTAGTTATAAAAACAAGCCAAATGTTAAAATTTTAAAGTATGATGTAAAAATAGAATGCTCTAGCTACTGCATAAATCCAATGTATAGTCTTCTCTGTAGTGTGTCATGTTCAGTGAGAAGAAAAAGATGCAGCAAAAATAGATAGTGAAGTTTTTCATGTCTCTAGGAATTTTCATATGAAAACAGCTTTGGGAATGGAATGATAGACAGTGTGAGAATGGCATATAAGGTTATGTTTTAGTATTTAGAAGATCTAATTGATACCTTTACACGATACAAAAAGCAAGATGAATTAGTCAAGTTGGCAGGCAACAAACTTTCATTGTATATATTTATCACCACGCCCTATTAAAACAAGGAATCACAATGTTCACAAGGCTAAAAGATTGGTGAGTTACCAAAAACTGGTTGTATTAGATTTTTCCATTTTCATTTTTATATGTGTGAATGGGAAATTTTGCCTATTTACTGTTCAAGATTTTTAAATGCTTTAATTAAAAAACTGAAGAAACAAAGAAATAACAATCCTAAAACATTTCTCACTACCTTTTTTGAGATCCTAACATTGCTCAACATTCAGCTCAACAGTAGAGCTGAAGAATAGGCCTGAATACAAAATGGGTCTAGTAGACACAGTTACCAAATTAAGAAAAGATAGAGGGGGAAACGGAGAAAAATAGAGAACATAATAATTGGCATGACAACATGTAGTCCGGTAGCAATCACACAGCACTTAGTATTTAATATGGAATGACAAATTCAGTACAGTTCCTGAGAGAGCAGGAGCGGGACAACAGTATTGCCACACTTCTCTGTCACTCCTGACTGTAAACTGGCACGTGGACAAACCAAAGGCCAAAGAATGAAAGTAGTTGGTTTGCTATAAGAGTTACAATTAATTAATTATGCTCGGTTGAGAGTGGCTGCTTTGGAGGGTTTCATTACAAAGCCAGCACTAATTTTTTCTTTCCTTAGTGTCAGGCACACTCTAGCCTCCATTTCCTTCTGATATAACAAGTGCTCTTTAAATGGAGGAGTGCATCTTTCAACTTGAATAAAAGGGTTGTTTTGCAGTGTAGCATTTAGCAGATGGGCTTAGAGAATCCAAACCCACCAGCAGTCTTTTATTTTACACTAGGAAAGGCTTTGCCATTTTTAATGGCTCTGTTTGCTGCATTCCCTACTAAGCACAGTAGTCAGATGTTGTTCTGAGGAATAGGGCAGCTTAGCTTCCAATGACATTGATTACACTCAACTGAGAGCATGAGAAACAGTAGTGGGTGGAGAAGTGAAAAGGCAGTGTGAGGCATTTCAAGGAGGAGATTTGCACTCCAGCACTTGCATGTGGGTGACAATCCCTCAGAGAAACAATTTTTACTCTGAAGTGGAGCAGAGTTGAGTCTTCTGTGCTCACTTCAGGTTTAATCTCCATCCCTGCACACTACCAGTGCAGCCTGTAGTTAAATGTGCATTTACTTAAAATGAAAAGAAAATAACAGTAGCGAGAAGCTGAATTTTTAGCATGGAGCTCTGATTTCACAGAGAGAGATGCTGGCATGTTAATCCCTGGCATAAATGGGTGAAATTCTCAATGACAGTGCTAAGCCTGTTTACACATGGGCTGAGCTAAAGTCAAAGATGACACACAATGCTGTTCAAAATCATTCATTTAATCCCTTTTGAATTTTTGCGATCTAACCAGCAGAGATGTTTGTGCTAAGAAAAGGTGATATGAAAAAGCTGTCATTGTTGTGGACCATGACTTTCTCTGACATAAATTATGACAAAGTCATTATCTTATTTTAGATAAAAATGTCATCTTTTTATTCAAGAGTGAATATTAGTGAATTGAATAAATCATGAGTGATAGTTACCAAACTCTGAAATAAGATCTGCTTTTTAAATTAGAAACAGTCTGAGCTAGCTTATACAAAGAAAGAAAACCAAAACCATCCTGGCAGTAATTCTACATTTTATTTTACCAAAGTTTATGAGGAATCAATGCAATCAACAAGAACCTTGTATTTAGTTTCTTTTTCTTTTATGTGTACTTATTATAATAGCAAAAGAAAGCAGATGGAAAAGGAAGCTGCATGATACACAGTCTACAAAAAAATGCAAGTATTATTATATCACTTAAGATGTTTAACAAGCTACTAAATCACACTCTTCTTCTTGCATCAATTGCCTGGAGGCAGAATATCAAAACCAGTAAATATTTATTTTACTTAGAAACAATGTTAGTAAAAGGCTTCAGGGTTTAATCTGAAAGAAAAAAAATCTTTGAATCTTTGACCCATATTTTCAATGTCATTTATGTCAGTTTAAGTCCAGAAGACTCTCAAAGTCTATAGAGCTTCTTCAAGATACTGACTAGTTGCTCACAATTGGAATCCAAAGTAATGGCATGTGCTTTGGTTTTGGTTGGAGTAGAGTTAATTTTCTTCACAGTAGCTGGTATGGTGCTATGTTTTAGATTTGTTCTAAAAACAGTTTGGTTATATAGAGATGTTTTTGCTATTGCTGAGCTGCATTGCACAATATTAAGGCCATTTCTGCTTCTTGTGCTGCTTCACCAGTGAGAAGGCTGGGGTTGCACAGGGATATGGGAGGGGACACGGCAGAGCTGACACCAACTGACCAAAGGATGTTACAAATCATGGAGTGTCATGCTCAGCATGTGAATCTGGGGAAAACAGAAGGGAGGGAGTGGCATTTGGAGTGACAGAGTTTGTCTTCCCAAGTCACCATTGTGTGTGGTGGAGCCCTGGCTGTCCTGGAGATGGCTGAGCAGCTGCTGGCCCGTGGGAGGTGCTGAATGAATTCACTCTTTAGCTTTGCTTGCGTGCACAGCCTTTGCTTTACCTATGGAACTGTCCTTATTTCAACCTATGACTTCTCTTGCTCTTACCCTCATGACTCTCCCCCACTCCACCAGAGTGGAGTGAGTGAGTAGCTTGGTGGTGCTGGGGTTAATCCCTGACAGGGCCTAATACTACCTGTAAAGATGAAATTAGAAGCAGACATTAAAGTACAAAAATCCTTTATTTGCTGCTTTTACTTTGTTTTAGGGCTGAAATTTGGTTGCTCACATATGTGTTTATGTTTTTGTGTAGGATATTCAGAATTTTTTATCCTAATAAATTCTGTGGTGGATAATAAGTTTTATGAAACTTAATAACCAACCAGATAAGCATGACTGATTAAGGTAAGTGATTCTTAATAAAATCCTTAAGAGATAATCATATTTGTTGTTTTTCTCTCAAATACTTGAGAAAATTACTGTGAGAAAGTATGCCTATTCTTAAAAGACCTTTGAAGTCTAAAATAACATTTGTGAAGATAGGGGAAAAAAAACCCAATAAGGGAAAAAATGGCTTTTTAAAATGCATTTTCAGAAAATAAAAATGCATATTTATGTTTTCCTATGTTTTTACACTTCACAGATGTGTTATTTCATTACCAAAAGACTTTGCACAACGTATGTGATTCTAAGGAAACCCAGTAAAGCAGTATCATCTAAACTTATATTATGCTCTGGGCTTACATTTTTTTCCAATTGCTCATTCTCCTTTTTCTAAATTAGTAAATCAGATTAAAAAAGAAAGCAAACATGACACTCTGTGGAAGTCACAGATAGCTGAAGGTAATGCAGGCAAATACTAGCTAAGTGTTTTTTCCAGTGGACTTTCCATTCCTTTATGAGATCAAGAATACAGCAGTCTTATCTGGTGTGTTACCAGCAATTTTTTTTAGTAGAGGTATGCTATATGTATGCTTGTGATATTTATATCATTTTTATATTCCTGTTTTCAGCTACACTACCTTCTGATCTATCTTAATAATGCTTTTGGAGACTCTCAAGTGGAGGGTAAGTAATTGTTAGATATTTTAAGTATACATTACATAAGTATTACTGGTTGTAATCTTAAAGTGAATAAATAAAAAGTTTAACATAAACATGCACGTGTACCCATGTGTAACTACCTAAACAATTACAATTTCAGGCCTCCTGGTTTTCATGCCCAGCTTGTTTGGTCAGATCAGCAGTGAACATGCAAACTTTTCCCAGGGTAGCCTAGAGCAACCATTTCTATCTCTCCAAGAGTGTCAGTACTCCCTCTTTTAAAAACAAAACAAAGCAAAACCACAACAAAACAGTTATTGCCAAAGATAAGCCTAACAGGCTTAAATTATAGATATACATACATGTACATATGTATATGTGTATGTTTAAAAATAAAATGAGAGCATAGAGAACATCAGCAGGCTGAGAGGTAGAGAAATGGAAATTGGCTGGCATCCAAGTAAAGAAAGGTCCAGCCATGAGAAAAAAAAAATTCTTTAAACAGGCATTTAACACAAAGTGAGAGAGAACGGTTGTTCACTTAGAAGTTTTTCCTTAAACAAATGGTTGTATGGGATGAGTAGTAAAAGAGAAGTTAATAAAGGTCTTTCTATTATTAATCTGGAAAAGTATACAAGCCATAACTTTCATGTTTGGACTTTTGAAGCACTTTTATGCAAGGGGCCTACTGGGGATCTGCATTCTTCTGCAGTCAGTATGGATGCTGAGTCATCAGGAAAGCTGGCCATTTGGTTTTTGGTTTCTAAATATAGAGGTGAGCATTTAAAGCCCTAATCTGCTAACAATGGGCATTCGTATGCAGTGTTGGTGACATGAATGATTTCATACTTAATAGGGTTGTATCAAAACCAAGCTGTGCTTGTGTGACACATAGTCCTGAAGAGCTATGGTTTCTATGACAAAAATTAATTAAAATTTAAAAATTATTAAAAGAAATATAGAACAGCAACAAGTTTCAGTCTTTGATAAGCATCAGAACCCTCTCATGATAGCTTGTGTGTATATATATGCAGAGGAGGTGAAACAAGTAGACTTTGCAAGAGGGAACATAAGAGCAACCTAAATTAAGGAAGGAAGCTTAGATTAAGCCTTAGAAGGGATGAATTATGATTCTTTGATTGGGTTTTAGCTATTGTATTCAGGGAATAAGGAGTTTGTGGGAGTCTGCCTGAAAATTTTCAGCTTGATAATAATATTATTGAATAATATTATCAGAGATTTATACTAACATCACTTTTGCAACTGGTGGACTATACTAACATTCAGTACATAGACTGGTGTGGGTTTTTTAAATTTCTGATGAAGTTCTGAACACTTGGTTTGTTTAGAAACTTTGTGAAAGTAGGACCTATGACATTCAAAATGCTGTGACAGAATCAGAATTAACACAGGCATTTTCACTTTCACTTTAGATATATTTGTATAATTCACTATTAAGCAGTAGGAACTCATTCTTAATAAAGCAAGCTTTTACATTGGTGGTTGGGTGTTTTATTCTGACAGCATTCTGTGCCTTCTGCATAGATCCTAGCTGAAGAGATGCTGGCTGAGTGCTTTGCCACCTGAAGATGTGGGACAAGGAGGGAGCAATCCTGCCTGCTCAGCAGTACTATCAGTTTGGCTAAGCACGTCCCAGACCTCAGCCAGTGACTCACCCCTGGCTCTCTCTGCTCAAATCTGCTGCTGCAGAGTGTGTGCAGCACAGGTGCCATTTCCCCATCCAGCTCTTCTAGGAAAGTGAGTCCTTGAACAAGCTGGGAGCTTCCATGTGTATTGTTCTGGCAGGCAAGTGTGGCCCGGGGGTGCTCCAGTGCCTGGCTCTGCTCTGACTGAAGCACATGCTTCAATATTTAGATTGCTTACAGTCCAAATGGGCAAAACTCCTTGTAACTGAATTAAGGAAAGACTAGTAAGTGGATGGCAGCAGAGGAAAGACTGTTTTGAGGAAAAATATTTTTTTTTAATTTAAACTTGGAGCCTAACTTTCATCCTGAGAATACACAGTATGTTTCAAGAGCTGTTTTTTGTAGGTGAAATAGCTGGGAATGGAACTCTTTATCAGGATGTAAAAAACCTGTAGCTATGTTAAGTGACAAAGCTCTGGCCATTGCATCCAGCATGCAGTGCTTTTGTACAGTGGCAGCTCATGTGCAGCTGATTCATCTGTCAAAAACCAGCCGTTACCGTACTGTAGGATGTGAGCTTCAAAATGAGGCTGTGCCCTCATTTTCTGTGAGAACTTAAAGCAGGCAAAATTTGAGGGTTTAAAAGTTAGTCAGCCATGTGCGAGTTATAAGGCCATGACAAATTAAGGGCTCATTAAATCTTGAAAATACTTGAATTTTATAAATTTCCTTCCAGCTCGTGTAAGACTAACTTGATTTTACAACAAAAGGGGATGTCTTGACAATGTTATAGCAGCATGATGAGAAGAATCTTTTTTTGATTGAACAAGGGCAAAGAACTCTCCTGGCACTTGTGCTAAAAGGTCTGGCCCTAGCATAATCATCTTGTCTGTTCCTCTCACAGAGTTTCTTGGCAGCATGTAGGTGGAGTTAAGGTCTCTGGACTCCAGAAGATAAATGCCTAATATGTGACCTACAAGTGTATTTTTGCTGTCTGTGGTAGTTATAAAGAAAACAAGAAAGTCCTGGTTTATTCCACTAGTAGAAAAATCAGTAAATGTTTATTATCCAGCCCATTTCCTAATGTTCTTTGGAGAAGACTAAATCCTTATTTCAATTATGCATGGTGTGCTAAAGATATTAATCTGGGAATTTATTACTAGTTTCTATTATAATTATCTTTACTTTGGGTGCTGTCTTTGCACAGACTGAAAACCATGATACATGTCTTTTTCTTAATTTGACTTTCTTTTTCTATATTGTTCTTTTTCTATATTGTACCTACAACCTTCCAAATACTAGTTATTTCATGTGTTCTACCATAAATATATAATGGTGAGGCCTTGAAACAATTGAAAAAATACAGAATACAGCTGAGGTGGGACAGAGATATGGAATGAGTTATTGGTTGTCTAAAATACAGTCACAATTCCAGCTTAAATTCTTAACATTGTGTGACCAGTTATTATGTCTTGTTTGAACCGTATGTGAAAAAAACCCCATGAAAATGCAAGATATTTACTGTGCTCACAAAACTGCTAGTGCTTCTTTTTTCAGTTTCACTCATCCCTGTTAGTTCTGAAAATGCTACCACATGACTTGTGGTGAAATTAAATTCCCATAAAAAACCACAAGTTTGGGGTATAAAATACGCTTGTGAATTTCTCTAATGAATGTGCCTTGCCATAAGGAGCCTACAGCAGCTTACTGGTCAGTGACTATTATTATGCACAAATAAAGTCCCCCTTGTGAGAACACCTCTATTATTACCCTTATAGTATAATATGATATGTTTTCTTTCATGTGATTCCTAGGATGACCCTGTCTCAAATTTGATGTAACAAATATTATGGAATCAAGTAAAAGTTTTGCCACAGACTTCACTTAAGACAAGATCTCATCATAAAGAAATGTCATAGTCAGATCTAGAACTGCTGTGCATACCTTTTCAGGGATCTGTTGACACTTCGATGAGTGTAATATCAAGAGTTGTTGGGCTCTTTTGGCAAAATGAAAAAGAAAGAAAAAGAAAAAAATGCTGCAGTTTGAGTATATCTGTACATTGCTGTGTTGTCAGACCTGCTTTTTAAATTAGTTTTTAATTTTTTATAAGAAATGTTTTAATAAAATACTAATATGGAATGTTCTGTTCAGCAGTCACAGAAAAGAAGCAGTCCAGAGTCTGTATCTGCTCAATACAGAAAAGGCCCATAATAGAAGCAGCAGAATGACTTAATATGAAGAATTTTGAAAAAGGAAGCTAAGCTATTCTGTATTCTCATTTATTAGACAGGGAGAGGGAACTGAAGAGTAACCTTTAAGGAACTCAAATTGCACCTGAATAATTTGCATTTAGAAAGGATGTTCCTTTCATGTTCAATCGGTTTATTGAATCCATGCTAGATTCCCATAAATGCTACACAGGTTTTGCATCTCCAGTATTTTGCCTAAATGAAAGACTAACCTTTGGAATCTGGCTTGGCTACATTACATTTATGTTTAGTCTAATAGAGGTGAAGAAAGTCATTGAACTGGATGGCACAAATTCTCTTGGTCCTTTGGAAGCAGCTTTAACAACAATCTCACTTGGATGTTCAGTGACGGGAATTAACATCATTCCTGTACATAGGAACATCCCTCTACTTGAAACAGCCTTCACAAATTCATGTTTCAGTAATCTACAAGGGCAGAATGTGGTGCTGAAGGAGGAAAAAGCTGAATATACTTTTCATTCCTGTGAGAAATTAAAAAGAAGGCAAGTGCTTTGAGTGGTAAGCAAGTCTGCCTTCATTTTGATTCTACTAGTCTGCCATAAAGAAACTTCAAACAATGCCTATTTTACTGAACAAAGATATTTTGAAAATCATTGTCTTAAGGAGCTGTGGGGTTGGTGTGAATGTGAATAGAGGTAATTTTGTTCCTTTAGTGTACAGTATATGTTGACAGTAAATTCTTCCTGCAGACAGTAGTTATAAGAAGTTTTGCCTTGGGGGTTACACAAAATGCTGTATTAGAAGTATAAGAGAAATCTTGCTTTTTATGTGGGACTTCTTAATAATACACCTATTTCAATCTCCGTCTGTTTCAGCCTTTGTGTGTAGATCTCTCAGGTATCTTGTACAGTCTTTGTGGACAAGATAATATTTAACAAGGTGCTTGAGACTCGTAATATTTTGGAATTTGTGATTTTTATGCAAAAGCAAAATCATATCAAAATCAGACAGGAATAGAATTTGTGAATTATACTCAGGAAGTGCTTTGTGGAAAAATACCCAAATCAGTAATAGAGAATAGATATTTCATATTCTATTTAATATACTTAGCATTAGACACATTAGATTGTAAGTTGCATTTTTGAATTTAATCCTAGCACTAAGTACTTGTTTGTATTAAGGCAGGGGGATAGTTCGGTTCTTATCCTGAAAAGGAAGAAAGAGCTAATGTCTTTGTGGACTCTGCACTCACACTGTCTTTAGGGGAACTTAGCAATAACAGTGCAATTGCTCTTTCAGCTGGAGTCTGGAATGTCCTGAGTTATTCTGAATGTGTGTTAGGCTCAGTTATTGGCACCCTGGTCCCCAGATGGAATTTTTTCTTCCCCTCCTCTGCAGCATTCCTTGTCAAAAGGGCTACTCTTACCCTTTCCCACATGATGGTAGAAGGGTTAGAATTTGGCAATGACAGTACTGAAAAGTGAAAGCTTCTATAAAAGAGGAATCTTAACTTTATCCAAAAAAACTCCTATGTCATCTTTGCTTTCATTTTGTTGAATCCCATGACAAGAAACTATCCAGTAAACAGTTTACTATTGCTAAATGTCAGGACTAAATAACAAGAGCCATGGATAAGATAACCACCATAATAAAGGTTGACTAAAGCCATATATAAACAAAGGCTTCTCAGACAACCTGCATATTTTTGTATGTGTCCCATCAGCAAAAAAAGGCATGGCATGGCTGCAATCTTCAAGTCCAGTACAGCTGCTAAACTAATTGGTTATGAACCCGTGTAAGAAGTTGTCCCACTCTGGTGAATAATCATCTCATCTCACTCATTGGTAACTCAGCTGAGTTAGAGTGAAGGGGATGTGGTAACATGCACAGCAGTAAGTTTGGCACTGAAGACTTGCAGCTAAGACAGGAGAATGGTGTGTATTCTCAGAGATAAAGGATACAGCTCACCTGTTCTTCTGCATCTTCTGTTCTTTGCTCTACCTATTCAAAGAATAATAAATTGGTATCAGTATTCTGCTCTATTTTCTCTAGGCACTCCAAGAATGAGATTTGAAGTACTTAAGAGATCTACTAAAGCTCAGAAATAAAACATCAGTCATCTAAACCAATGGACCTTTCTGCAGTAAGAGCAAAGCTTGACCATGACAGTATTTTCTTTGGAAACAGTTCAGCCCTGTCTCAGAAACTACAGATAAGGAACATAAGTATCCATATTTGTGTGCATGTGTGTGTAAACCAAAATAAAAATTCCAAAACAAAGCAAGTTGACTTGCTTCTTCCCAGCTTAATGTAGAATCGTAGAACCACATAGATAGCAGTTGATTTGCTTTCTGCATGCCTGAGGTGTGGTCAGGAATCAATCTAGAAATGCATTAAAAATAGAATGGAAAAAAGAAACTAATGTGCAGAAATGCCTTACTGCTATTTTGTTTGCCTCTAAGTGTTGTTGTAAATAAATGAATTTATGCAATTGGCCATGGATTACCCTTTATACTAAAATTAAATTTGGAACAAGTTTTACAGCATACTTCATAACTTCTTTGGATTTTTAAAACTTTTTAATAACTTGCCATATGAATTTATGAGTGTACTGTCGTACTGTCATCAAAAAGAAGATCAAAATAGTGACTAGAATAAGTGAAAAGGAGATAGAACTGGCACAAAATCTGTACGGAACAAAGTTACCTTTATTATTCAAAGTACAACTCCCGTTGGGAACTTGCCTAGGTATCATATAAATCATGATGGAATAGGTCCTCTAATGAAGGACCATTATGATGGGAAGCAGGTAGTCTCCATTTGAAATAAAAAGCTAGGCACAATTATACTGGTTGTTAGCGTGCAAGCAGCTAAAAGAGCCCTGTGTGTCATTAGGCACTTACCCTTACTACCTGAAGTGGAATTGTCTGATAGGAAAATTGGGTGGGACTTTCTGTGGAAAAAGAATGCAAATTTTGTACAAAAAGTTGTCTGTATGAGTCTTATTGCTGATTTTAGTGGTTTAAGGTTAAGTTTTCTTGGTAATGAAAGAAGTATTTTGGCTCTTCCTGAGGACTGTAAACTTATTAAGCACATGCATGACAAGTAATCTGATAGCAAAATATATCTTCTTTGCCTCCCTAGTCCCTTGAATGTATGCTGAATCCCTTCATCTGAGACAGGCATTGCTTTCACTGTTGTTGCTATGACAGATGAATATGAATGGTGAATATATCTTTGGAAGGCACAAGATGAGATGCATTGTCTTTTAGTGGTCAAGTCTGATAGACATCCTTTATTTATGTGTCAGTATTGAGTCTTATAAAAGATTTTTCAAAGTGAAAATAAGTTTTCCTGAGAGAGAAAGATAAGAAACAAAGGATTAGTAACTCCTACTGTGAAAGTCTAGCCCTATTTCTAATGCTAGGTTAATAGTTTGTATTTGTGATCCTAAAGGCCTATGATTCTAATGAGACATTTGCTCCTGACTTCAGGATGACCACAGTTTTACTCCTATGGAGCAGTTGGCCTTTCCTAGGAAAGCTAATATATAAAATACAGCCTCTGCCAGCACATCATGAATGCAACATGATGGGAAGAAGATAACATTGAATGACATCCATAACCTGTAATAGCTGCTGTGAGCATCCTGTCAATGGGTGTACTAATGTTAGTCACCAGCTTGATTAATGACATGGAAACACTCACTCTTTTCACTGAATAGTGCCTGAGTGCCTCCTGCCAGAGTAGTGGAGATCACCTTCTGCTGAGCTTATACATATATGCAGGAATAGAGCCATTATGGGTGCTTCAGTGCATTGTGTAATAGCCTCTTCCAAATGAAGGGGGCTCTGAGGCACCATTCAGTTACTCAGTTTGTACCTGCCTGTATTTGTTTGCACAGGTACAATCAGCTGACTCTCAGACCAAGGGGTGCCTTGTAGCTTTAAGCTCAGCAGTGGCTGTAGTCTGTGTTAGGGATTTTTTCTGTCACTATAAAAGAGAAAACAAAACTCATACTAAAGATGGCCCCAGAATTTCTTTGCAATGATCCTCCCTGAGAAACTTGAAGTTTCTTGATCAAAAATGGGAGAACACTTGAAGAAATGTGTGTTTGTGGTAGGGAGAACGTGAGAAGGCAAGAAAAGGATTTCATTGAATAATTTCCAAAAAGTAAAAAAGAATTATTTATATCAAACCAGAGGGAAACAGAACTGTAGTGTGAGGGGACGGAGTCCTTTTACTGTCTGAAAATACTGGAAATTTTACTCAAGACTGGGCAGAGTTCCGCATTGTGGTATTAGATGTCAACATCCTGAGATACTCGGCTTGGCACAGTGAGACTACTTCATTGCCTCATTTCATGCTAGTGTGTTTCAGGCTGTGTGCTAAATATGTCCAGAACTTGGCTTTTTATTCTATGTGCAATAGATTAAATTCTCCTATTTTGACAGGGAATATCTTTAGCAGTATTCCCTGAAATGCCTTAGGGATTCAAGCTGTCCCTTAATCAATGCTGCAGACGATGCAGTTTTGATTTTTTTTCCCTCTAATATATGAACTATGACACTAGATTCATCCTGGCATACATCTGTCAGACCAGACTGAAAGCATTCAGTTAGAGCCACTTCATTACCAGCACAGAGCCAACAAATAGGGGACAATCTAAAAAAGGAGGATTGAAATATAGCATAGATGAGAAATATATCTCAAAATAAGGTCATAATGGAGGATATAAATTGCACAGCAATCCAGACAGCAACAGGACATCCTCAAAATATGCTACAGCATCTGCATACTGATACTGACTTTTACAAATGTGCAACAAATACGGATTGTTTGTGAAATGAACAGCTATAGGTCAAGATGTAACATAACAGAAAAAACAACTTTGCAAATATAAATATTTATTATTAGTGGACAGTAATTGCTTCCTACTAAAATTGGCAAGAATTATGAACCCAACCCCCTTTAGTACTTATTGGAGAATTAGAAAGCTAATGAGAGAGTGTAGCAAAAAAACCTCTCCTGCCTTCTAGAAAAATCAGCAAAGCTAGTCCATAATGAAGAATACTCTAGTGTATTGAGAGCTACTGGGCTACAGATCCACCACTAAAAATCTCCAGTGCTTCATACTGAACCAAGAAAAGAAAAATAAAAAACGGAAAATCCTGCATTGGCTGAAGGACGTGCAGAATTCTTTCCCATCTCTATTTGTTGTGATTGTTAATGCTTGTTGAAACACTGCTGGACTGCCATACAGCAAATTACCAGCAAGAGATTAATGTGTCTGGTTTGATCTTCGAGCTCCTTTGATAAGATGCAGGTAAGAGTTAATGTCATCTCTACATATTGTGGCATGTTTAATATCTGCTATTCCTTCCTGGGTTTGCTTGCTGTTTCAGTCCTTAACTTATGACCTTTTCTTTTTTTAATTTAGCCATTGATTACACCCCAGGATATGTGATTCATTTGAACTGCAAAATCCCTATTTCTTGTGGTATTAATAAGCATTGTGCCTAGTGAAAGCTGTAGCAGAAGAGAAAGGGAGGAGGCCTTACAGGCTTGACACTGTCTTTTGTCTGTGTTGCAGCAAGGGGAGAAGGAAAGATGTATAGGAATTGTCTTATCATTGTGCACATATATACATGTACATAAGCATTCTTAGTTGTTTATCTAATCCCTTGGATGCTTTTTCAATGCCTGTCTTAACCCTTTGTTCTTGAAGTAAGCAAGGAAAAACTATATGACAGGCATTTAATTTTTTTCTCTCTCGAGAAACAGCTAGTGTCCCTTGTGCTGAGAAGAAAATGGGACTATGTGGAAAGCTAAATTTCAATTAACACATCAAAGGGCAGTTTGTGGTGTTTTGCCTATAACTAGGATTTAACTGAGTTGCAGGACTCTGGGAATTTTGTGTTTTCCTGTAGGCTCACTTACTGCATTCTTACCTCTCCTACTTTTCTGCTCTTCCTCTGCTTCTCTGAAGGGGACAGATGAAAGCAGTATAATCTTGTTGAATATGGTTCTTGCTGATGAATTAGATGAACAGCTGCTGGGAACAGTCTAGGAATACAATTTGGTGAAAAAAAGAGATGAGATAAAAAAAAAATCCCTTATGATACCATTCATTCTATGTGCAGTATTATACCATATTGGTGGAAAAATGGGAAGGCCTAAAACTCAATTTCACTTTGAGCTGGTTTAAAAAGAAGCAATTCTACATACATTGCAGCCACAAAAACATATATTTATAAGCACAGACTTTTACTTTGTAGGTAGCAACTGCACAGCTGTATACATTTGATTTTTTGCATGCATAAGAACTTACTTTTACAGACAAACTATTGTGCTTTCTTCTCAGTATTACCCAAACAGTTATGCTAATTCTTACATTATGTAGTTCATCTCTTTTCTTTCTGCTTTAAACCAGCTTGGGAAGGGGGAGAAAATCCTACATTTTGGCATGCAGGACAATCAAAAATCCAATCCAGAAAATGGAAAAGTCATTGGTGTGTCAGTGTTCCTGCAATATCCTCCAGCTCACATTTTTGCATTGTAAAAACCCAGCATGCAATTGTGTGTTAAGATTGGAAATTAAAGCTAATCTCCTCAGTTGCCTTATGAATGTTATACACCAACTGAAGCAATAGCATTTTGCTTTTTTGTCTTGCTAGTTTAGTGAATTCTTTCAAAGTTCTTTTTCACCTAGCAGAGTCTGGGAAACACACAAAGAATTAAACACACCTGTCTACAGAGATGGGAAAGAATTACATTGATCTTGGATCAATTACCATTTAGTGTAGTTCTAATAATTTGCATATTTTGGAAAGGTTGATGGGGATCTTGGTAATATAGAACCTGCTAAAGCCTTTGGCCATGCATCCCATATTTTGGACCAGATGTCTGTGGTTTACTGACTTGTTCTCTTTCATCCCACTACAGGCCAGTAGTGGGAGTTGGATTCTTTTCTTGATTGGTGAGTTTAAAACAACTGAAAAAGTTCTTATGCCATGTACATTTTGTAAACTACAAGCTTGGTCTGAAAACATAACCATTTTAGAGTTTTAGGCAAATAATTTTAAATAAATAATTTAAAATGTTACTCTGGAACAGATTTTTTTCATGCTTAGAAAAATAGAAGAGGTCTTTTTGATATTTATGAAAAATGGAAAAAGAAACATGCATTTTTAAAAAATGAACTCTTATAAATAATCTAAAAGTTTAATAGTTGTTATGAAGATTTCAAGGTAAGTGATGTTTTGGTTTCTTTAACAGGGACTGCATGAGTTCTTGGGATGAAAGTGTCACCACATCAACTGTGACTATAGCTTGGCACTCTGTGTGTCTGTGCATGTGCATAGCTTGATTTGATCTGAGGAGCAGTAACAGTGATACCTAAAGCTGCTGTGGATAAACACAGGGTTCTGGTGACAGCATTGTAAGTACAGGAGAAAAGCTCTTGTGCAGGTTATGTTTATAATGCCACCATATCCCTGAGGTGCTGACAGAGCTTCATTCACAGTTTTTCTGTGAGTTGTTTTTCTGTATTTCATGTTTCACTTCTCCTTCTTGATGAAAATCATTGATATTACTTCTCTTTAAATAATGACATTAAGAATTAACGTTATAATAACTTTTAGTACCCTGGTTATTTTTAAAGAATTCAAAATCTCAATTAGACTTCTTAATGGTTGTAAAAGGTATGTTTTGGACAATAGAATTGTATTTTAAGAAATAATGTAATTAATACAGAATAATTAATTTTGACACATATATGTATAAAAAGCACTAAAACTGGTTTTCTTAATTTTTCTTTATTTTCTGAATTTTTATTTTATGTTGAGGTTGGTTTTATTTTACTTGGCTCCCCAGTTGTAACAGTTGTACTGCTTGATCTGTAGCAAGCAAGTTAAATGAAACAGGTTCTCCAGTCATGAAATCATTATAGTGGGGAAAAAAAAGAAGAAAAAAAAAAAAGGCAAAAAAGGAGGTCCAGTCTATCCCTGTTGTGGCAGGAAATGGGTAACTAGGTCATCCTTGACAGATGTTTGTATAGGCTGCTGTTAAAAACCACAAATGAAGGGGATTCCACAACCTCATAAATCTATTCCATCTAATCTAGACTTTAGGTTAAAAGGATTTTTTTGTTGCTGTTGTTTCATTTTTCTTATCTAGATTATTTGATTCTTTGATTCAAATTAAGCAGTTACTTGTTATAATTCAGGTGTGTATGAAGATCTGTTGATCGTGACTTTCTGTGTGCAACCTTCTATGCATTTTACACCAAGTCTTCCTTTTACTGAGGAATCAAAGCCTCATTTCTTCAACCTTTCCTTGTAAGTCCCATACTCAAAATATCATTCTTGTTGATTTCATTTCAACTCCATCCAATTTGTTGAAATTCTTCTTGGAGTGCATTGCCCAAAATTGCACAGAATGCTCCAGCTGAGACCTCAGCAGCACTGAAGATTGCAAAATAATTAGGTCCTGCATCTCACATACTGCACACTTCCTAATACATCTTGGAACATGAAATGCCTTTTTGCAACATCATCATGTGGACTCTCATTTAGTTTGAAATCCACTTGAACCTTCCTATCCTTCTTTGCAATCCTTTTGCCTTGTTAATGCATCATCAGGTTATATTAATATACTCTGTCTTATTTTTCTCAATTTCAGTCTGTCTAGTATGAGCTTATTGCAGTTGTAGTTTCTCATATTATCTAAATATTTTGGATTCTGATCTGCTTACCTGTGTTTGCAACCCCCTTCGAGACTTTTTGCAAAGTTTACAAGTTTACTCCTTTTTCTATTTTCCAAACTGTTCAATGAAAATTTGAGTAGAATAGGATGGATGAGAAGTTCCTGAAGGATGTTACTGCAGTGCCATCCTACTTTGCCAGAAAACCATTAAATAAATACTTTTTGGAAGAAATACTTAGCTACTTGTGTGTCAACTGTTAATTGACTTTGTCTACACCATGTTTTGTATTGCAGGCAAAATTAGAGGACCCAACAAAAGACTTTTTTAAAGTACAGATACCACATTTACTGCTTCCTTCTTATTCAATAGGCCTGCTGCCCTTTCTAGGAAAGAAATAGGAGAGGTTTGACCCAATAATGATCCTAAAATTACATTTTAAACCTTACTACCTAATTGTTTTCTATCATATTGTTCTCTTAATGTCTATATACTAACTGCCTAATAACCTCTGACAATATGTCTGAGAGATGCATGGGTATTTATGAGAGGCCAATGGCATTTTGTTTCCTGAGGCAGTATTTTCATCATTTCTAGTCTTCTTGGACCTCTCTTGCACTTCATGAATTCTCAAAAAACCCAAACAAAAACAAAAACCCCCACCAGAACACCCTCCCCCTGCTCCCAGAATCATCACAGAATCGTGATTCAGAGGTTATTTTATCTTTTAAGTGCTCCAGGGTAATTTTTAGCACATTTTCCTATGGAAACACAGTTTATACAATCCTACATATGATCAGTCAGGCCACACCATGCCTTTTGAACTTGTTGCTTACTCTCCAACTGAAGTGGACCAAGTAGTTGTGGTCTCAGAGATGCCACATTTCTAAAGATTTTGTGAAAATAAGCAGGTAAATAGAGAGCCTACCATGGCAACAAGGAATTCAGTGTAAATGAAACCCTGATATCAGGTACTGGAAAACTCACAGAAGAATGTTATGAATATTCCAGCCATAAATTTCAGTAATACTTTTTGCTCTGGGCTAATGCAGTCAGGAGACACGAGGATACAGGGAGTCTGGCTTTATCCTCTGCTTTCTGAACTACATGTTTAAGTCAGCAGGATTGGAAACTGGCATTTCTTAATATTGCTTAACACATTCCTTCCCTTTTCTGGTCTCTGTGTCTTAGACCTTCATTGAAATTAATTGCTTTGTATGTCTGACACTAAGATATTTTGTAGACACATTAGGCAAATAAGCTTTGAATATTTCAGAATTCTTTGTGTCATATTATTTGCTGTCTTTTACTTAGTCTTTTACTTAGATCCTTTCCTAGATTAACTCATATAGCCTCTTAGCCTTCATCCTTTGTTCCTTGTGTGAATTTCTAGTTCCCAGTGTGTTACCGTTCTTTTAAACTCCTTTTCATTAATCAGTTCGTTTTCACCATTTTGTGTGATTCCTTCCTGTTTTTCAGTTAACCAAATAGCTCCTGATGAAGCCTTGCTGCTCTCTTTCAGTGCTTACTTTAGATCAGGGTAGTCTGCAGTTGTGCCTTTAATACACTTCTTTCAGTAACTGTTGGCTCTCCTATGCTCCTATTTCCTTATGAATTTCTTCCAAAAGATCTACCCACCCGTTCATTCCGTAAGCCAAGAAAAATCCACTTTTGGAAAGCCATACTCTTTCTGTCACTCTATGCTTTCTTTGGCATCATTAATTTTATTGTTTTGTGATCAGTTTCGTATTTATATCTTCCACCTTTGTCTCATTAGGAAGCTTTAACTGATGAGCTAAATATGCAAAGCAGCCTTTCCTCTCTTATCTCTTCAACTGTCTCAGTACCCTGAAGGAAAGGTTGTTCCAAATCTGCTGGCTATGGGGCTGTTATCTTTGTTTTTGGAGGTGTGCTTGGACAGAACAAGGGGTAGGACACTGAATTGAGTGGGTGTCAGAACAGTTGGAGCAAAGCAGCTCCCCTATTCCCAGCACAGGGGGCATTGCAGAATGATGCAGCAATGCTCATCTGGAGCTGGAAGGGAGCAGAGGCAGAGAATCTTTAATTAGAATACTGTTATTTTAGCATCTAATATTTAATTACCTGTCAGGCTTATTGTTGGTGTTTTGTGGCCAAAATTTGAAGGCCTTATTCAACAATTACAAAAAAACCCCAAACCAACAACCCTAAACTGGTAATCCTGTTGCCTGAAAAAAGCATCAAGACATGCCCCATTGCTATTGGAAACCATATACAGACATGGCTTTCTGCAAACACTGTCTGTCTCTAATGGCTTAAAATCAAAGGCAACAAAATAAGCTCCAGGCAAGACAGATACTTCAGGAAAGAAGATATAAGGTGTAAAGAGTGAGACAGAACTATGAAAGACATGTGGGAAAGCATGAGCTTAAAAAAACACGGAGAGGAAGCCTGACAGATAAGAGGGGCCTGTTTACCTGAGAGCAGCATTGTAAAAGGAATAGCCTGAGTGTAGAAAAAAAATTGCAGGGAAGAGCAGACAAGTAGATTGCAAGGAACATGGGAAGGAAAGTAATATAATAAAATGAAAACAGACAGATGGGGAGAAAGAAAATGAATATAGCATCCATCCAGACTTTTTTTTACTTCTTCACCAGGGAACATTTAAAACCAAATTATTTTTTATTAAAATGACATAAACAAGATTGTAAAACTGTCTTTGATTCTGACTGGCATGTAGCTAATAATCAAAGTAGCTAGAGCTGGAGTAGAAAGGAACATTTTCATGGCAAAAAAAAAGAATCCCCCAAATTCCGTTTAATTTTTGTGTTTGGTTTGACAGGAAGTTGTTTGCAGGCTTCTTGGAGATTTGGAACAAAAAACATTATAGCAGAGGTGGATCACTGGATCTGACTAATGGTGATGATATTAAAGGTGTAATAATTGCAGTTTATGACAATTACATAAATTATAAAAATATAACTGTATTTACACAGTGTTTGTTTCTAGTTCTTAAATGTAGGCCTAATGTGATAACATTGTTTTCATTTTAGCTTCTCTGCATCTTGATAAGCTGGTAGGGATGATATTTTTGCTAATGTAGTATTTATGCATGTTTTTGTTACCTTGCAACTCAGAGTTGCCAGTAAGTGCCATATTAAAAAAATTGTAAAGCATGTAGTGCAGTATATGGCTTAAGAATACCGATCTAATTCAGTGAGTCTCAGAATTGATTTGAGTTCAAAATAAGTTTTTCCTATAAAAGTGTTATTGCACTAAACCAGTTTTAGAAAACTTTAACTAAACTTTAAAATCAATGTTAGAACAATTGCAACATTCCTATTTGCTCATAAATAGAAATGCTTTATGAGAAAACAGGTGCAGAAGCTGTTCCAATCTGAGATAGTGTTCTATCATAGCAATGCACTTGCTGCCATAGTCACATGGCATTCTACATTGTAATTGTGCCAAAACTGCATTCTGAATCTTCTGACCTACAGAACACAGACTGGAAGATTCTAATCATTATCCCAACCCAGACAGGCCAGGTGCATCTTGGTCTGATCCAGGGAGTGTCCATACATGTGCTCAGCTGTCTTAGGAGAAGGAAGGACAGAGTGTTTGAGTTACAAACTTCCAGCATTCACCAAGACAGAAGACAGTATTTTTTTCTGTTATATTTTTGCAGCATATTGCATTACATCTAACCTAGAAATGTCATAAATACATCATTTTGATGATGAAATAATGCCATAAACATTACTAACTTTCATTTGACACATTCTTATGAGAAAAACAGCACACAGGGTTCTTACTCCTCTCTGTTCTGAGTTTTGAGGTCCTCTTCCTTAGGAATTAGCAAAACTAAATGAGTTTTCTGGGACTTCCCCTGGAATCAGGTTTTCCCATGTAGGTAGGTGTGTGGCACCTTATTCATTGTTATCCAGAGCAATCCCTCTAAAAGTTGATTCCCTCTATCTACTACCTCAAGTTATGCCTGATGTTAATGCAGTGTTCATACAAACCTTGATAGCAAACTATTCTGTTCCTAAGAACTAGAGGGAAAAGAAAAAGATTTATATTTATTATATTTTTAAAAATAATTAGTAATACTTAATACCATTTGAGTTGGATTTTATATTCATTATTTTGGGCAGGTGATGCTGACTGACTGCTCACCACTGTGAGAGGAAGGCCATTTCTCTGTCCACTGGATCATAAAGTTTTATTGCAAAATAAAGACAGGGCATTCAAGGAAAAGCATTATGTACATTTACAATGCTATTTGATAAGGGAAGTCTTTTGAAATTTCTGAAAAGTACTAAGGAAGATGTTCTCTCCTGCCACGATACTATTAAATTCATAACACTGAAGCAATGTGGCTTACAAATAAAGGGGTACATTAAAATCAGTGTCAGCTCTAACTCAGTAAGAAAGTAGGTTTTCTGTAAACTAAAGAGAGGAATATACCCAGCTCCATGTATTCTTGAAATTATATATGTTGTCTCATCTGGAGATGATTTACATAATTCACACTCTGCTTTCAATCTCTACATCAACAAGCCATGAAACCAAGAGATACAGCTCTACTATATTACAAAATGCAGACTCAACCCATATTTTGCAGCAGATACTGTGCTCTGCAGGGAAGTCCTGCAGTATATGCCCACTTACTCCTGGTCCCTTGAGGAGGAGTTGTCTAACACATCATGAGATGGCAAAGATCTGATTATTTTTCATAGTGTTAATGAAAATATAAAAGACACTTCAGCGTTTTTATATTTAATCTGCATGTCTGATAGAGGAAGTAATGAATGGGATCTTCTTCATGATAACCTCTTCCCCTAATCAAAGCAAATAATGCTTTATCTGAACAAGTCTCAACTGTGTCAGTGGAATGATTTGTAGGCAACAGTTTGTAAGCAAAACTGGAAGAAAGAATGCTTGCTTATGTATGGTTTTGTAAGGATAGCAGGGGTTTGTATTAAGTGGATGCAAAGGGCTATAAATGAAGGGAAAATTTCTTTCAGTTACTGCTTTTTACTTGGCAGATTTTAGAAGCAGCATGCTGCAGCATGATATATTTATCAGGAAACCAGGTGCATGTTCACTTATGCTATCATATGGATTGTGGGATTATGAGTATGTTTTAGTTTTTACCTAGCAAGAATATTCTATACCAGCTGCTAAGTATTAATGCAATCAGAGTGAACTAGCACTGTTTTACTTCACTCCCAAGTATTGGAAATTTCCTGATGTAATTTGCTTACATAAAGTCTTTAGGATCAAATCCTTAAAAGCAAGTCCTTTTTGAAATATCAGATCACCTCTCTGCAAAAAAAAAAAAACAAAAACCAAAAAAACCACCAAAAAACCCCAAACAAACAAAAAAACCCCAACTATCTATATATTAGCTGTTACTAGATATATGCCCTCGAACTGACTTGTTTATTCAGTAAACATACTAATTTTTACTTTAAGTTAATACCAAACTGCAAGGAAACTTCTAGCTATGCTGTATACTTGTGGGAGGTGAAGATCTTAGATAATTTCACAGATGTCACTTTAAAAGGAAGAGACAGAATTAGTAATATGTGTGTTGTACAGAGAGCTGCAATCCAACATTAGTAATCTATTCCTGTCATTCTCAAATAGAGGGGAAAGTAGGTTAGTAGATGGACACGATGTCTCCACACAGCAACCACAAAATAAGCGCCATGCCTGAATGATGAAGATATTCTTCATATACACAAAGTACAATATATCTGCAACCCGTGATTTTTTGTAAGTAATCAAAGTCATTTTTATCCCTGTTATATATATAAATATATTAAAAATATATTTACCAGTTGCACTAGTAAGTTAAAAGGCTTTGTTTCAGAAGTGACTTTCCATGTATCTCACATTCTCAGTCATGATTATGTTAATTTTAAGGAAGGAATAACTGAAAAATTCGGCTAAGTTTGCACTTTACTCTCTAAACTCAAGGCAGAGAGGGACGTTTTGAAATTTGCCAGGTCGGCGTTGGTGCCCACCTGGGAGCCCGAACCTGGTGGTTGAAGCGGGTGAGGCAGTGGGCCTGGTAAAAGGCTCCTGCCCGACTTCCAGTTCACCCGGTGGGAGCTCCCGCTCCTCAGCGAAGCGGCTTGCGGCCAAAGCCTTCTCTCTCCCTCGGGATATCAGCTTCTCCCGAGTGCCCCCGAGTCTCTGCTGCCACACCGTCCTGTCCGGGAGAAGAACGCTGAGACGCGGCAGGCGCCCGAGAGAGCCGGGAGATGCTGCCTGAACAACGTTCACCTGGACCGCGCCGGGAAGAGCCCGCTCAGCCCCGCCGCTGCCGCCCGCACTCCCGCAGCGCGGGCTGGGCTCGCTCCGCGCGGCCGCACGCCGGGGAGGTGCCGGGCGGCGCGGCCCCGGCCCCGGCAGCCGCGCGTACCGTCTCCGCCGCCGCTCCCGCCCCCCGCCGCCCCGCCCCGACACCACCATGGCCGTGGCGGCGGGGCGCGGGGGAAGGCGAGGCGGCGCGGGCGGACCGCACCGCCGAGGGAACCGAGACGGAGGGGAGCGCCGCGGCCTCAGGGGAGCTAGCTCCGGCCGGGCCGGGGCGGCCAACGCGGTGCCGCCCGCGGCGCGGAAGGTGCGGGCTTGGGCAAGGCGGGGAGGTATCGCCGCGGGACGGGCGTGCACGGGGAGAGGGGTCAGCCGGCGGGCGGCCGCGAGCCGGCCCGGGGTCGGAGCCCGGAGGCGGGAGCAGTCGGGGCGCTCGGGCCGCGCGGCGCAGCGAGGCCGGGGGCAGGTGCGTGCGCGGCTGGCGCCGCTCCCGCCGGCCGCCCCTGGGCGGCTCCGGCTCGGCGGGGCTCGGCTGGGCGCCGGCGGAGCGCGGCGCTCGCTCGGCTCGCGATCGTGTTTGCGCATGACCCCTCCCCGCCTGCGCCCTCCCCTCCCCTCCCCGGCGGCAGCGGCGGCGGCGGCGGGGAAGGTTGGCCTCAGACACAGGCGGCTGCTCGGCGGCGGCGACGCAGTGCAGAGGTGCGGGCAGGTTGCGCTGGCCCCGCGCCCCGTCTCTCCCGCGCCCCGCCTGCCTCCGGAGCTCGCTCCCAGCCGGCGGCCTCCCCGCGCCGGTGTCGGGCCGGCCCCCCCGGCCATGAGCGCGGCGCTGGGTGTCCCCCCGCCGCGCCGCCTTCCCCGCCGCCCCCGGCGGCTGCCGGGCTCCAGGAAAGTAGCTTGATGAGTGTCCAAAGTAGCAGTGGAAGTTTGGAGGGGCCGCCATCTTGGTCCCGGCTCTCCACGTCCCCACCGAGCCTGCAGGGCTGCTCCGCGGCGGCGGCGGCCTCCCAGCTGCACGGCGCGCCGCCCGGCAAGCCGCCCAAGGAAGGTAACCAGCGCGCCGCGGGGCTGCGCGGGGGGCCCGGCCCTTGGGGAGGGGCCCAGCCACCGCCGCCGGAGGCCGGTCCCGGGCCGCTGGGAAGCGGCGGCGGGAGAGGCCGGTGCCCCCGGCGGCGGCGCGGGGTCAGCGCTGGGCCCGGTGGTGGTGAGCGGAACCTCGGTCTCTGGCTGAGCGGGGCCCCGCCGCCCCCGCCCGCTCGTCAGCGCGGCGGCGCCTCGTTGTTACCCCCCCGCGCCGGGCCGCGGAGGGGGACCCGCCGTGCTCCCTCCGTCCACGGGCCGTTCGCCTGCCGCAGCCGCTCGCGTCTCCTCGGGCGGCCGCTCGCCGCGTCCTCCCCGAAATAGGCTCCCCTCCGCCAGCGGCTAAGTAGAAGTGCTGCGCCGGAGGATGTAGCCGCTGTTGCTGGAGGGAGTTGGGCACTTTTGGCATCATGGAGGTGGGAAGAGAGGGGCCGGAGGTTCGTCCCCGTGGGGAAAGCGCCCTGGGGGGGCGGCCGGTTTTGCGGCCAGAAGTGACAGGGCGCCTTGCGGCCGCCACGAAATGACGGCAACTTTCTCCTGTCCTCCATCACGCCTTCGATGATAATATTTTTCTCCTCCCTCCCCTGCTCCTCCCCTCTTGTGTTACACCGACAGCGACAGCAGGGTGTTGTGGGTGTTTGCAGGGAATATCTGTATGAAGGTTATGAGCAAACAAGTCCCTTCGCTGTTCCCTTTCGGGTATTGTCTGCTTTTCCTCCGTGTGTTGTGTTGCCACAAGATGTAGCAGTTATACAGCTAGTGAGTTGCTCGGCGCTTTTAGCTAAAATAACTACTTGCTGAACGCCAGTTAGTGGCGGAGGAGAACTTTTATACACAGATACTTGCATACCGAGCAGTTGTATAATTTTAATTGATTTGCCCCAGATTAATGAATACCATGTAGCATATCTTGTAGCATCTGCAAAACGTCATCGCCCAAGCAGGAAACTTGCTAACTTAAAATAGAAATAGTTGCGAAGATGGAGAGTCTTTGTTTTTTGGGTCTTCCTGTGGTTGCTTGCTTGCTTGTTTTTTGGGTTTTCTTGGTTTGGTTTTTTTTATTTGCTTGATAAGTAATGTAGGGACTTGGTAACAGGGATTCGACATCCTGAAAATGTATAATGCAGTCTGGTTTCTCCATTTTCCACACCGGTAGTTGTCAGACTTGTATCACTCTGTGTCACTTTTGCACACGCTCCTGCAGGTAGATTGACATGAAATGCTCTAGAAAATACCTGGGAAGGAATTATGGTATATGTTAAAGATGCTGAGTAAAGTGGCAGGCATTTTGTGCTCGTCTTCTCTGGGAAGCCAAAGCTGTTAGAAAAGCCACCACCAGCAGCCAAATTCATAGTTTTAAGTTTATTGAGAGCAGGTTTCTTCACTGTTGCAACTCTTTATGAATATGCATGCAGGTAATATATATATGTAGGATATGATATTTTTGGATGTATTTCAAAGACCTGCCATACAAATTAGAAATTATTATTGCAGTATAAATTATATATCTATTTATTTTGACAAAAAATGGTGGTCCTTGAGTAGCTCTGTTGAGACAAGAGAAATATGTTTTGTGAAGCTCATTTTTAATATGATGATTATGCTCTTGACATTTTTCTTTCTTACAACTCACGCTGTTGGATTTTTCTGGCTGCTGTAATTTTCATCCTCTAATACAGATTATGGGTTAAAAGTAATCAAAACCTTGGTGTTTGCTTGGTACTGTAGTGTGTTGTATTTGCATGGTGTTCCTGGGTTGTGTTTAAATTGTGTGTCCTCGCCAGGTAGCTCTCTTTGAAAATGAGCCATAAGCTGCCATGCTTGGGTTCGTGTTTTGCATTCATGCATGTGAAATGTTATCAAGGCATCTTACTTTATGTATATATGTTTTACAAAGAAATATCTTGCCAGAAATCAATAGGCCCTGAAATAAAAATACATTAGTATGTTCATAGACATTGGCTTATATATGTGAAAGATTGATGCCAGCTCAAACTAATAAACAAGGAATATTTGCAGTGCGGTGTGTTTATGGGAGCCTGGGCCATTATCAATTCTAAATTTGTGATACCTGGTGATGTTAATGGAGCCTGTGAGTTTTGGAGCAGTGCACAAGGCTGCTGGCCCATGCTGGATCACAGCTGCATTGCTGCTGGTGCCAGTTTTGAGTGGGTAATATTTACTGATACAGCGCGTTTGGCACTTGTGCAGAGCTTCTTTCCCAGCCTGGCCTTCTTGTTTGTGGATTAAAATCCCTTTGGTTGGCTTTGGTGAGAGTCATATCCCTGTTGCCTTTGGAAGTGCAGGCCTTCACAGAGTGTACCATGTGTGCTGTGTTGATCTGACCTCACCTATGAAGGTCTGGTATCAGCTCACATGTCTCACATGGGCATTTGAAGATTCTGGTTTATTAAGAGCAGGAACCCTCAGTATCTTGATTTAGGAAGTTCTAAAAATATTTTTGGAATCTCTAATAAGAAAAAAGCAGAAAAGGAAAGCTCTGGCCTATATAACAATTGCACAAATATGTTTAAAAACTGGCAATATCTTGTCAGTATCAAGAAACTACTTGGAAAAGATGGTTGAAATTAGAGGAAATAACACTTTAAAAATATTTTAATCTTTTAAAATGCACTGGAACATTGCAGCAGCATTTTCCATTGGATGCTATCTTCCATATTTTGGTCTAGAGTGGCCTCATGGCTTCACTGTATTGATTTGAATTTATGTTTCGAGGTTTTGAAATAAAAAGATGGGGATGGACTTGAATACAGTTGCAGCTGTACACTTTTACTGTATAAGAACTATCTCTTGTTTGCATTTTAGTGTAGCTTGTAAATGTCTGTCATTCTGTGAGTTGTTTTATATTCCCATAACTTATGTGTGGTATATGTGGTCACTTAAGAGCTCTGCAGTAGATGTTATCAGGAATTTAGGAGGACTGTTATTCGGTATTATTTTACATACTGTATGTGTAGTTGTGTGACTAAATCTTGTGACATAGCTCACATAATTGTAGTCACACAATTTCCTGTTTGAAGTTTCTTTACTTTTGTCTGCTTTATGTGGGTAACTAAACATATTAAAGCACATACCTGCAAAGTGCTGTTTTGTAAATGGAGAATGTTCAGGTCAATGCTGACAAGGCAGAGTCAGAAGAGATTCCACAGATTGCCTTGTGTTGGAAGGGACTGTAATGATCATCTAGTTCCAACCCCCTGCTGTGGGCAAGGACACCTCCTACTAGACCAGGTAGCCCCATTCAGCTTGGCCTAGAACACTTCCAGGCATGTGGCAGGTGCAACTCCACAGCTACTGGAGGGCCACCTGTTCCAGAGTCTAACGGCCCCCAAGTAAATAAATTATTCCTAATATCTAATCTAAATCTACTCTATATCCATTTAAAGCTGTTGTCCCTTGTCCTGTCCCGTCATGCTTTTGTAAAAAGTCTCTGTCCAACTTGCTTGTAGGCCCCCTTTAGGTACTGGAAGGTGCTGTATGGTCTCCCCAGAGCCTTCTCTTCTCCAGGCTGAACAACACCAACTCTCTTAGCCTGTCTCCATAGCAGAGATGCTCCAGCCCTCTGATCGTCTTTGTGGCCTTTGTCTGGGTTCTTCCAGCAGGTCCATGTCCCTCATTGCTCTCCAGGTGGGGTCTCAGCAGACTGGGGTAGAGGGGCAGAATCCCCTCCCTTCACGTTAGAGACATGCTGCTTTTGGTGCAGCCCAGGACGTGCCTGGCTCACTGGGTGGTGCTGCAGTGTCTGGTAATTAAGCATAATGCTTTGTAAGTTATTTTTTGTGTGTGCTGTTGGCTTTCAATACTCTGCTAAAAGCAAAATAGAATGCCCGCTAGAACTTTGAATTAACAAAACAGAAATGCAAATTTCAGTCCAAATTTATATATGATGGCAAAATGGTAAATAAACTTATGCCATGTATTTGACAGTCTTTGAAGAAGTTATGTTGTATGGGTAGCAGATTTTGTTGGTGACTTTTTTACTAAAATTTGATAAATGTGTATTGTTTGTATTTATTGTTACCTAAAATGTGATGGTGGTTGTGGACCTGAGTGCAAAGGTACAGTTTATTTCCTCCTTAAGTTTCCAGTCTAGAGAATGCTTCTAGATGGCAGGTTGTATCTGTATGCTACGTACAATAGATTAGTCCATGAGCATGAAAGCAACCTGAATCTCATTAAAACTTCCAGGGTTGTTGTTTTCTGTTGTTTGCATGTAGTGTAAAACCTCAGCTACTTTATTTGCTTTAACAGGAAGTTCTCAGTAAGTTTGTTGGCTTTTATCATTCAACTGTAGATTTAATTTTTTTTTTATTTGGCCAGTTTATATGGGGGCAGAGAAGAACAGGAACACTTTTTGTATTTAAAAATGATGGTTTATTTTTACTCAGAATGAGTGCAGCAATCACAAAAGGGTGTTTAGGCTGGCTGTAGCAGGAGAAGGTGTTGTCTGAGATTAATGTTGTGCCAGTGATACACACAAATTCTAGCTTGTGATATTATTGCTGGTTTTGTTGAAGATGGGCTTCTCATAGTAAGCTGATGCTTATGCCAAATTCTTTGGAGATCTTGTAGCATGTCCAAATGAGAAATGGGAAAGGAAACCTTTTTAATACAAATCCTTTTTTGAATCTGGTTTTCTAAAATGCAAGTGCTGTAGCAAATAGTGTAAATTAGTTCTTGGCCACCTGTTTCATTTTAATTCTGTTTTATTTTGCCTGGAATGGAATTTCCCATTAACCTATTCCATTTTAAATCAAGAGAGGGAATTGACATAGGGACAGGATGTTTATATTTATTATCTCCATTCAGGTAAAAAATTTGTTATTTCTCTCATTCTTTTTTTTTTTTTGTCTATGTTTTTTCTTGTTTGCTTTTTCTTTCAGCAAGTAATTTTTTTCTCCACCAAGCTAAAGTAAACTTGTTTGTTAGTAATAACTGTAGTCTGCAGTTAGTATTGACATTTCTTTGGATTTTCTTAGAGCCCGATAATCCTAAATGATTGCAAAATATTGTTGTGACTGCTGGGAAACACTACCTTATATATATGCATCATGAGCAAAGTTAGTTCTATAGAATTTTGCTACCTTAAGAACTGATATTATGGAAATATGACAGGCTTAAATAGTCCTTTATGCTTTTTGTGTTCTTGGTATAAGGTTGTGTTTTGAAGTTGTACTTGCTCCCAATCCATTTACTCCCATACTAAATTTTTTGCTTCCATGCTGAGCTTTTTTTTCACAAGAAAAAATGTTGAAGTTAGTAAATTGTTTTTATGCAGTAGAGTAGTTCTTGAATTGTAGCTAAAAAGCATAAAAGCACACAAGTGGGAGGAAGAAAAGCTTTATGAACTTCTTTCTGTTTGGCTTGGTGTGTTTCAGTTATAAAAGAGGAAAAGGCAAATTTGGGTTGCCAGATTGCTCTTAGTGGATAAGAAGGTGGGTAGAGGAAGAAGAGTGGTCAGGGTTTCTGTTGAGAATGCCAGTACTTCAGTTATGATCGTTGGAGAGCAGTTAAACAGAAGCTGGCCACCATAATATAACCCAGTTTTTCAGGTGTTGCAAGTGGAAAACTTCTAATAGTTGCTGAAAATAACAAGTACTGCACTTTATGTTCAGTACTTAAGGACAAAGTTCTCTAGGAATAGGGAAGCATTAGTGAGCATCAGAAGGTATTTTGGATCCTCCATCTCCCATCATCCTGACTCCATCCTTATGGAGATGCTTTGTTTGGGGTAGGAAGTAAGGGTCTGCTGCCTTCCCAGGCACCTTCTCTCTGGAGGTCTTACTCCTTTCTTTCATTCCTGAGCAGAGCAATGGGATATACTAGCAGAAAAATCTTGGCACCTAGGCTTTTCCTTGGGAGGATGTGGTAGGTGGCAGGAACATGACTGCTTGTGAGCTTTAATTCCCCTCAAATTTAGTCCTGGAAGAAGGGAGCAGAAGGTCTTAAGTGAAGTTGGACATGCTGAAGATGCTGGGGGAAGACTGGGACTGTGCGACCCTTTGGGATGGGTCCGTGCTGGAGGGATTGACTGAAATCAGTGACTGTATTATTAATCATGACTTAAATCAGTGAGCAGGAAACCCTGATTAAATAATTGTTTTTAATTTTATTTTGCATTTGTGCTTAATTATTTTTCCTAAAGAAAAGTTGATTCTAATTGGTCTAATTTGATCATACCTCTTGCTAGGCAGGAGGGGACACATCTATATGCATTTATTTAAAGAGTTACACTGCTTAGATTCTTAATGTTTAAGAAATGTAATTCCCCATGCTTTAGACAGCTTTTAGTTAACTTTGTTAGTTAAATAAAGTGCATTCTAATTGTGCTACATACATAATAAGAAACAAATATATCCAAATGTGCTTTGCATTTAAACCAGAAAAAGGAGAATTGTCTGTAGTTTGTGAAGTGAGTAAATTACTTCTGGTCACCGTGCCTTGCAAAATTTGGAGTTAATAGATCAAATCCAGTCACCAGTCCTTTGTGTTCATCATTTGGAAGAGAAAGCCAGGCTTTCCTGCTTTCTGAAAAAGTTGTCAGTTGCTCTTCAGCAGTTCTGAGTAAACCAACTGCTGAAGTGGTTGAGCAAACAGAAATGACTGAAGCAGTTGCTGGTGAAAGCTGATCAAGTGCTTCAGAACTCCAATTCAGGCAGCTCACCCGCAGTTTCCAGTGATGTGATGGTCTGTCTGCCAACAGAGCATTCAAGTTTATAATGTTTGAATATTTTTGTCTTTTATGAATTTAATAGATCATAAACTTTAAACCTCACCATAGATTCTTATTGCTACAAGCTTTGATTAAACATTTGGTGTTGAAGCATATTTTTAAAATACACAAATAAGAGAAATTGCCTGCCTTGTGCTCAATAGCTTTAGCTGGAAAGGCTCTGAAGCTGACAACTGTCCTCCAAGGATTTAGAGGAACAGCTAGTGATTGTTGAATGACTACACAACTGCAACAGGAATCTGGTCACTTTGGAGTGGGAAAGTTCATTTACTGGAGCTTTTATGTGTCATTGGACGTCACAGAAAAGGTTGGTATTCCCTAGGACCACCTCTGCTTGCTGAGAGGTGGCAGCAGGAGCATTAAGCAATGTATCTCACCTCATCATATCTGCAGTTTTAAGTAGGTGGAAACTTAAGGCTGCAATGCTTTCTTTATAATGTCCTTAAGAACAAAACAGTCTGAACATTGTATTTTAAGAGATAGGAATGGTGGTAAGAAACTCCAGAGTGCCTTTTACAGGAAATGAATCCTGACCATAGTTATTTGGGGGATTGAGGAGTACTAGATTCCATTTCTATGGACTTCTAATAGAGCTATACCTATAAGAGAAAAATAGCTTTTTTTTGGAGAAATAAAGGAAATCCTGATGCTTTTAGAAAAATCTATTGTATGATGTCACACACCCCCAGACTTTTAGCTATTTAATTTTGTAACTATCTTGAACTGAAAGATATGTAGATATTTCAAATACTGTGTCTTGCAGCTGTAACTTTTGGTGGATTGCTTTTATTTTTTTTTTTTAATAAGTAAACAAACTTCTGAACTATATGCTGAAGGACAAGAAATTAGAAAGAAATCTTAGAAATAAATGTGTGAGTTTCATAAGTCCTGCAAATCTGAAACAGTATCATTTAGATCCTGGTCTTCCCACAGTGGGACTGTGATGATCTTGGGACTGTGTAGATTGACCAGCAGGGGTGTTTCCCATTTCCATTCTCCACCATGGAACCCTTTGGCCTCTTGGTTCTATGGAGACAAACTCAGATGATGCTACAAGTAGGATTTGTAATACTTCTTCTTTTCACTCCTGTGGCTTAGACTAATCCAACCTGTACACCACTTAGCTGTATTTGGTAAATACTGTTTTTTCTTCTCATTAAAGTTATGTTCTTATAGGTTCCACAGTTTTGTCCTTAATTTTGCAACAGTACTTTAGCCAATTTCAGTATGTATCCTAATCCCCTCTTGCTAACTGCTTTGCTTCTCAAGGATGTTAAAGCCCTTTCTATTTCTTAGAGTATTCTTAGTAAAAGTAATGAGAAAAGTAGTGTCCTTTAGGAAGTTGATATTTTCATTATAAAGCAATTGAAAATAAAACCCACACATTATCAATACTAATCACTTTAACGTTATTGTCAGGAGTGGTGGTGGTCTAGGGAGTGTGATTATTTCTATAAAGTAAGTTTTTTTTTTTTTTTTTAACTGTGGTAGCAGCGATTATAAAGAGTGGTTGGTATTTCTAGGGGTTTTCTTTGGTTTTTTTCAGGGTTTTTTTTTTTGGCAATTCAGTGATTTCTTGAGATGATGGCTGTTTGGGAGTGGTTGCTGTGTCTTTAAGATATGTTTTAGAAGTTTCTTGACTATTAAATTAGTGTCATGGTTTAGTTTCAGTAGTTTCAGTCACAGTTTGGTAAGAGGGTCTTTTGTAAGCTCTCCACAAGCTCTAACTTTGAATAAAGTGGAGTAATTCTTCTTATAATACTTGTGTTCTTAGACTTATGAAGGGTCATTATGAGGAATGGGATTTTAATATTTTAAAGTTACAAGTAGGATTGAAATAGAAGTAATTCCTGAAGATACAGGTTTAGAATTTTTAAATGAGAGTTAAAAAGTTCTTTCTGCTGTGCATGTTATGGCCTCAGTTTGCTTTTCTGAAGTTCATTGCTTACTGAATTTACTTACACAATCATATTCCATATTGCCTCTTTGTAATCAAATTGTATTATTACATGATTGTGATACAAATAATGCTTAAGAGGAGTTACACCAGTATTCAAACTCAAAAGCAAATGTCATGTTGGTCTTCCTTGTTAGGTGGTATTTTGTATTCTGTGTCCATACATGATTTTTCCTCAGTTGCTTGCTTGATACATGCTACCATATCCAGAACATGCAAGTGGTTACTATTAAGGAAGCAGCATTTTTATATGTCCTGAATGTACACATTTTTATATATACACGAACCATTTTCTCAGTGAACTGTTTTATCATTAGGAATACTAATGTTGCTGTTAGGACCCTGCATTTCACAACAAAGCAGTGTCACAAAAAAGCTAAACTTACATAAAGATTTCAGCTGATTTTTAGTAAAAATGTTCTAAATTCCTATTGTTTATTATTACATACCTCTTAAAAACTTGTTTCATTTCTTCAAATACGTAATTTTGTTAAATCTGATGATGATTGCAGATGGTACAAAGATTGGCATCTGGATTAGTCATGCTAGTTTTGCCATATCATGAGTTTCAGTTTTTGGTACTGTTTGTTTTTAAGCAGAACAGAAATGTGTAAAGTTCACAACAGCCCGGTTGTGTATTAGATGATACATTAATACTGTGTTTCTTGTATTTTCTCCCTGTTTCTAATACTTGCAACATCTATCATAATTTGGGTATGAAATAGTGAAGCCATGACAATGAAATCTCCAGTGAGTTACCCTAATAGTGGCGAGGTTTGGCTTTTCTTCTCCCCATGTTGTGTGATTGCTAGTTGACCTGATTTGTTCTCTTGGCTAAATCACAACGTGCTGTTCTCTGAGCCTTTCACTTGTTTTTTTTCTTCCAGAGAAGTGCAAACAACAGGCACCAGTCTCTGCCAGTGTCTGACACCACCTTCCTGCTGTTTCCCTTAAATCTTTCTCTTCAAGTTTGTTCAAACCAAAAAAAAAAAAAAAAAAGGAAAATTTTCACTCTTTTTACTGTTTTTTGTGTGTTATTCTTGTGGCTTTGAAGTACCATCTTTCTAAGGGAAACAAGCAATGAGGCAGCAATACCAGTGACTGTCAGAAGTTGCAGAATTTGGTAGCATGCCACCATCCCTCCTGTCCCTGGATGGGATGTGTGCTCTCTCCTACACCACCAGGACACTCAGCCTGCCTTCTCCCACTGCCAGTTCCCTTCCTGACTGGTGCTGGACTGCACTGGTGACCTCCAGTACCATCCTGCTTCTCTGCTTCCCCTGTGCTTCTCTAAGCAGTGCTCCTCCTGCTCAGTTTTCATTCGTGCATGCTGTTGATATTGCTGGCAGGAGGGCAGTCTTTCGGTGCAGGGAGTGGGTGGGTGCAGTAGGAGCAGGATCCTTCTGGATGTTTGACCTCCCACACTCAGCTGGGGATGTGCTCAGTGAGACTGTGATCCAAGGATGTGCCCAGGAGTCTCCTCCCATGTCCTGCAGCACATCCCCATGCAGGAGCTCTGCTGCTTAGTGCTAGTAGCAAGGGCAAGTGCTTTGTGCACTTAGGATTTCCCAGTCACAGGCGCCTGTGGATAGGAAGGCTGGAGAGGAATGCTTGTTTATCTGAGGTGTCAAAGTTCTCACTGACCACAGTTACCACTTGAGAAAAGGTGAAATCAGTTTTAAGGTTTTTGTGGGTAATAGTTCAAATGAGAATTTTTTTGGAAATAACAGGTGTTTTTAGTGTTTTTTCAGTCTTCAATGAAATTGCTTATGATTTTTCAGGTTTAAGTTAAGACAGGTTGTTACAAATGCTTTTTATTACATCCATTGAGTCATGGAATTTATTTGGTTCGTTATATCAACATTCCAAAGACAGTGAGTGGAAGAGCTTATTTCTGAAAAAGAAGCCATTTTTAGTGGAGTTTTCTCATTTGGTAAATTTAGTATGTAGTACTCACAGAACAACATTTTGTTGTGTGAAATCAGTAGATGAAAGCAGTGACTCAACGTTTCAGGTAACTACTAAAATAGGTAGCATGACTATCTATTAGGGATGGAAAGCGTTTCATTAGATACTAGACTGATTTTATTTTAACAGTTAGACCCAAGCCTGCCCTGTGCACTCAGTTACTTGTTTTGCTATTTGCTACCTTGTATTTAGGAGTTTTCCCATGGTTAAACTTCATCACGTTCATATTTACTGTGGCAATACAGGAGCTGAAGGGGACCTGGCTGCCAGCTCTGGGGGCATGTGGTGTGTGTTGGTCCTGCCTGTTGTGGTAACTCCTGCTGGGCACAGGCAGGGCAAGGAGGGCAGCTTCCAGCTCAGCATGTTTGTTCTTCAGAGAGCTGCTGCTGGTGAAACTCCTTACTGATGTGTTTTTATTCAGTTGCTTTGAATAGTGCTGAAGTTGTTGTCCCTGAGACAGCTCACTAAAGCAGCAGTCTGGGTGGGGAGTGTGGTGCATGTGGTGGGTACCCCCATGCACCTGCAGCCTTGTCAGGGCCTTGGCAGTGTCCAACTAGGGCAGTTGTCTCATTTGGGCTGTTTGTGTTTTTTACTGATGGAAGTAAGCCTGGTCTGGTTCTGGGGCCTCTCTTAAGTCCATCATCTGTTTGGTGATAGATGTATTTGGTTTTAGAGCGTTTTCCATGTGGTTAGCTGGTGCTTAGTTACCCCAAAGTGGATCAGTTGTGTTAAATGTGTGCCAGATAAAATGCACCCCAGTTTGTCAGATGTTGGTAAGGTGTGCTGCTGCCTCCCAGTAGCATGGTCTGTTCTGTCTCTGTTAAGTTGGCTGCCGAAGTAGGCTCCATAAAGCCTGCTTTAACCATCCAAGGGATTCGTGGTGCTCCCCTGCCTCTGGTGTGAGCTATTTGAAGGAGAAATCCTGCTTTATCTCCTGTCAGATGGAGAGGAGAGTTTGGATCACTCTTTCCTTTACTAAAGTTATGCCTGCAGTGGTCCACAGAAGGCAGTGTAACATCCTTATCCCTTGAGAATGAAAGGGCAGTAGTACTGTGAGTGTTCAGGTGCTCCTGCATGGTGGATGATGTTAGTTACAGATGAGTATTTTTACTGGTGTCTTGAAGTATGTTTTGAACATATACCTGAAAATATTATTTTGATTCTCAATTTGTGATATCAAAGACTTATAACTCTGCTCTTTCCTAATTTCTGGCTGCCCCTAGGGCTTTAACTGCATTTTTGAAGTTTTATTCGTGTGATTGTGGACTATGTTCCATGAGGTTCTCTTAGCCAGCAAAATGGGCACTTTTTAGGAAGGGACTGTGTTGAAAGGAATGAAAATCCCTTCTGTTTTTTTTCTTCTAAAACTTGAATGAAAGTGATAGTATAGCAAAAAAGAAAGCTGGTTTAAAATTAGGCAATGAGCTTTGGATAGGAGAAATGGCTGTAATGCAAATTTCTTTAGTGATAATGCTGAGCAAAACTAAAACTGAATTTTTGACAGATGATTACATAGGATGTTTCTTTGTGTATGAACTGAGTGGGTTTTAAATTTTTAAAAATGTTCAGTGCTCAAAGTTGCAACTGAATTCAGTGTATACTGTTGGTATCAACAGGCTTTGTAGCTGTGCTGTAAGGAGTAAAAAGCTTGAAATATTCTCTCCCCCCCTCATAGTCTTAAACATAATTTTTTACAGATTCACGTGTCATTGCACGTAAGTATTTTTTTCCTCTATCTGTAGAATGGAACCAATGCTACCAGGTCCCACAAAAATGTAGGTATAGTCATTAACATGTCAGCTCTGTGTATGTGTAATTTCTCTAGCCATGTTCTGAGAGTCTCCTCCCTCCCTACAAGGGACTTTGAGGAAATGAGTTTCCTCCTATGTTCAGTGAAACTTGGATTGTTTAAGATGTAAATTAAAAAAAAAACCAAACCAAGGTTTGGTTCCAACCTGAAGGAGCAGGAGCTGGTTGCTGGCTCCTCTGAGCACCACCTAGACAGGATGCCTCCAAGAGAAAGAACACAGTGAGCCATCTCACAGGTAGCATGGCCTGCTCAGCATCCTGCACAGGATCCCTGTTGCACAGGCCCGCTGGTAGTTTGTGCTGAATCTTGTGATTCTGCAGTCTAAATATCTTAATATATGTTATTTTTGTTTCAGTTTTTTGTGGTTTCTATGCTGTGTGGGCCATACAGGTATTTTGAAAAAGGAGGAAATGAATGGTGTTACTGGAGGTTAATACCTTTTTCTTAAAATGCTGTAGTGTAAAAGCCAAAATATTTCATGTATCTTGTAATTACAACTAGTGGTGAATTTACTGTCCTCGTTTAATCTTAGAGGTGTAATGAGCTTTTTTTTTCATGTTGAATGTTAGAATTGTATGGAGGCTGATGTTCTAGGCGATCACAATGTAATAAGTGAAATAGATGAATATATTTAGAAATACTTATGATTTGCTTTTTTTAGTTTCTTATTTAGAACATGTTCCTTGCCATGTAACAGCAAAACCAATAGAGATTAAGAGTTAGATACTGCAGTCAGCAGTTTGTCCTGTGTGCTCCAGGGAGCAGAGCACTTGCCTCAAGGGTCAGCGGGCTGTCTGTACTTGGGAGATTTTGAAGATCATGAGTGTAGAAATGGCAATAGGAGCTGCAGAAGTAAGGAGATTAGGAAGTTCAGGGAATTAACAACTGAAATACCCTTCTCTTGACACAAATGCAGCTTTCAGATACTAAATGACTGGTATTGTAACTCAGAAAAATAAATTTATTTTATTAATTTGTTGAGGGGTTTTGGCCTGCCTCTCTTGGGTAACTTCAAAAAATTTATTTGGGGAAAAGCTGCAGCATCTTGTATTTCTTCCTTCTTAGTTTACTTTTCCTGAGGAGGGTGAGAACCAAAAGCCCCATGGGAAGAGACATTGCTTGCTCTGTTCCTGCTCAATAGGTGACCTCTGCTTTTGGCTTCCTTTCCACTCCTTCTTCAGATAGCAGAAGCTACTGTTTGTTTTTGATATGTGCAAAAGGCCTGTGCCATTTTACATTCTTGCAGAACAGCCATTTCGTGGACACAAGTGTTTAGAGCTCTCGGTTTGCCTCCTTATCACTGAGTACTGTAAATAAAATTTGCTGTACTTTCTGGTATTTCTCTAGGTAGATATTTCTTCTTCAGGACTGCTCCTGGCTTTTAGTCCTTTTCAACATAGAAATAAACGGAGGAGTGGAATGTAGTGAGCCTTTTGTTCAGAGTGGCATGATTTGAGAGTATCACAGAACTGGTGTTATCTCGTGACCTGTTAGTCTGCATCACCAACAAGTGACCCATGAACTTGCAGTGTGCTTCTCCCTGCTTGCTGCCTCTTCCCCAAGGGGACAGGGAGCGTCTGGTTTTGGCAGCAAATGAAGCTGAAATGGGCAAATTCTGCTGCTCTCTTTCTGTTTGGATACTTTTTACAGAGTTGTCTGGAAGCAAGAATAATTGCTGCACATTTCTCTACGTAGATGAAGAGGGAGATTTAGAGATAGGCAGGCAGCATGTCACCTGCAGATGTGCAGCCCAGGCTGTTAGGTTTTATCTCTCTTGACATAATGTTGTGTTCCAGGCAGATGTTTGCTACGTAGACAGGCAGTCTTTTAGTGTTGTGCCACAGATGTCTTGTTAACTTTGGCCAAGACAAAAGGTGCTTGCTGAAAAATGTAAACAGGTTTTTCTTACCTTATAGAGGGATTGTAAGCATAACCTTGCCTGTGCATTACATATCTGTTTATTGTAGTGGGAGTAGTACAATGTAATACATCAACATTTATACTGCTCTATAGGACACTAGCAAGGACTTGTTTTACTTTTGATTGACAAAGGCAACCAGAAGGAGTGCCATCATCTTTTTTTTTAACTTTTCTTCTAACTTCATAGCACACAGTCATAAAGCAATGTATTTAGTGGCATTTTTTCTTAACCAGACCATTGATTTTAACTCTGAAAAAAGAAAAGTTACTGCTTTTGACCTTATAACTGTGTAGTAAATATTCCCTTTCCAGGAAAAAGCTGCATGAAACCTAGATAAGATTGTTTAAGGCCTTTTGGAAGATTTTAGAGAGTTTAGGATCACATTCATGCATGCACAGACTATAGTGATTGGAGATGACAAGAAATATGAGGTAGATGTGTTAGCTGGCCATCCAGTTGCTGCCAAAACTGACAGTTGTCTGGAACAAAACTTTATTAAAAGCACTTTAAAAGAGAGCTTTGTATCTCTGATTATTCCGTCACTGTAGCAGATGTTCAAATCAGATGTTGTCATTAAAAATTAGTTTTCCTGAAGATGCATTTGTTTTTCAGTATCTGTATATTTGTTCTAAATGAGCTAAATGGTTAGAGCAGTATTTTGGACAGGGAGAGTTAACTAAACCTGGTCTCTGTTATCACTTTCTTTAGCAACGATGAAGAGTGCAAAATGGTCAGTGAGGACTGCCTTAACAAACTTATTTTTTTTCTGTTTCTTTGTAACATTCAGGCTCTGGCAGCTTGCTATTAAGTGGTGGAAGTTGGCTTTGTTGAAAAAACACCATAATCCTTCTGCCAAATCAGAACTTGCTCTTGGTTGTTCAGAATAATATAGAGAACAGCTGCAAGTGAGGAATCCAGACCTTTTAAAAAAGCAAGTAAATGTGACACTTGGGATGATATAGCAACGGATTTCAAAGAAATGGATGCCATTCTTTGTCATGAGCATGTTCAGGATATCTCCTGTGTGGTTTCTATGTGTTCAGAGTGTTGACTTGTCAGGCTTGTTCTGGATGTGGTGTTGTAGCCAACAATGTGAAATACCTGATTTTAGCAAATATTTTATTATTTAACTGTTAATTGTGTGAATTCATAATAAGCTTTGTAAATGAGGCCATTTCCAGAAGGAATATTATTCACTGTTGATACTTTCTCAAGTGGTGTTTTTTTTTGTAGCAGCTCTTCTGTTTTATTGATATATGAGGGCTTTCATGATGGGGAAAGATATTGCAGACTGAGATTTTGACACAGGAAGTACACTCTGATCTTGCCTAACTCAATACTGTTTATAAGACCCTAAAAGGCATTACTGGACATGGAAAGTGATTTTGAGTGTGAGGAATTATTCTTCCAAGTGGACTGTTCTGCAGTGGGGCACGGCATTTGTTTCTGTTACAGTGCCCATGAACTGATCTATTGAATTCAGTAAAGGTGTGCAAAGGAGAGGAGAGAATACAGTGATACCAGTCTTCAAAGTGTAGCCTCCTGAGTGCCATTGAAGGGTGGCAATTCCAGACAAACAGCTTTTGATCTGTTATTAATAAAGAAATGTAAAATCATCAAGGTTGGAAGAGATCATCCAGTCTGACCATTAGCCTAGCCATATTGTTGAAACCATTATTTATCACTCAGATCTAGACACCTCTTAAACATCTCCAGGCCTGGTGAATCCACTACCTCCCTGGGCAAGTTATTCCAGTGCCTGACCACTCTAAAAGTGAAAAAGAGATTTCTCATATTCAATCTGACTATCCCCTGTCTCACCTTAAGGCCATTTCTTTGGGTATTTTTGCTGAATCCACCATGGAAGAGCCTGGCCCCCACCTCACTACAGCCTTCCTTGAGGGAGTTCTAGAGAGCAATGGGGTCCCTCCTGAGCCTTCTCAAGACTGAACAAGTCACTCAGCCATTCCCCGCAGCACAGGTTTTCTAGACCTTTCATAAGCCCTTTATTTGACACGCTCCAGCACCTCAATGTCCTTTTTAAAGTGAGAAGCCTAGAACTGAACACAGTATTCAAGGTGTGGCCTCACCAATGCTGAGTACAAGGAGAAATACACTGGGTGTTCTTTCAATCGTTTGTCCCTTCATTCATCACACGAAGCATTATTCAACAGACTCAGGAAGGACCTTGCCGTGGTTCTGTTGCTCATAGCAGTATTTGCTATGCTAACGCTTCCTGTACACAATGCACCTGGAGTTTTATTAAAAGTCTGGGAAATGGATAGATAGATAACATGTTGACTGTTCTGTGCTATATCTTATTTTCTTTTTATTAATTAGTTCATACTTGCCAATTCCTATCCCTAATATTAAAAAAAAATCCTGCAAAAATAATGGCATCGTGATTTCTGGGGCAAGATGGGAAAAGTTTGATTGATGAAGAATTCCTTCAAGAAGAGCTGACAGAAAGAAAAATATGGCTCAAAACTGACCTATTGTATGGTTTTACATGACAGATAAAACTAAATGTTGATTCATTTTCTGAATAATTAATAAAATTGAAATGAGACACAGCATACCATTGTTTCAATGAGTATTGTGAAAAAAGTAGCTTTCAGACCATCAGCATCATTAATTTAGATTTCAGTCTTGAAAGCTGTCATAGACATACAGGTTTTACCATTTTTATGCTTAGATATAATTTTTAGAGGTACTCAGTTGTGGCTCTTTTTTTTCACTTTTCAGGTCTTTCTCTTACATTACTGTTTGTCTTTCTTGGGTAGGGCACTGCACCTCAAACAGGTTGCATTTACACCTGTGCAGTTGTTGTCTGTGGAATTGAAGGAAAGTGTTATTTCTTGTATGCTTACATAGGGGAAATACTGTCACTCAGAAATTCCTGACAATTCTTTATTGATTCAAGCATTACTCTTGAGCCAGGCGTGTCTTTCAGGCAATTCAGTTGTACTTCCAGGGGGTAGGATTGGTAGAGGGACTAGTCAGAAATGAGGTGTTGCCTAGGACAGGGTTGCATGCCAGGTTTCGCCCCAGTTACAATAGAGTAGACCCCGGGGATCTGTTGTCCTCTCTGTTGTTTGAATGACTTGCTCCCTGTGCTCTCAATGAGCCATCCTGAGCTACCATCCTTGTGGCATACACCCACTCACACAAGTATGTGTTGTTGGCCTTTGGCCAAATTAAAGCATTGGTGGGCAACTTGTAAATTCATCTCTGCCTCTGCTGCCTACAGCCATCTGATGAGACACATAATCCTCAGGAGATCCCTAGAATACAGCGCCTAGCTGAAGGCAGGGAGAATTAAACATTCTTAAATTGTTACCCACAAATGTCTCCTAGCTGGTCTGGAGTTGGCCCAAGTGCTTTATTCATTAGTCATTCTTCAAGGTGTTGGCAGGGGTTCCCTCAGGAACATACTTCTCCATAACTCTCTTCTCTTTTCCAGGTTGTTGGCCACAAAATTGAAATCAAAAATTGGCAGCACAGACATGAAGTCTTAAAATCATTACAATTTTTTTTTAATGTTAAAGAATTGATTTCTGCTGTAGAATGATTAGCAGAAAATTACTTATCTATCTAGCAGCCAAAGTTTTCTTTATTTTAGATCAAGTTTCTGGACTGTTGAACTGTTGGGAAAAGCAAAATAAACAACGTTCGAGAGCTACTGTAAATTTAAAAAGGTTTCCAAAAGGAAATAGACTGCTGCATCTTGGGGACAGAAGGGACATGGAATATTTTCCTGTTCTTTGTGCACTAGAAGAATGAATTTTTATTAACCTAGCAATCTATCCAAAATACATTTCCTTGTCAACTTTTTAGTCCATGGGAAATTGGTTAGAAATTACTGTGTTTGGGGATATTTTTTTTCCACATCAGAAAAACCTTTAATTCTCTGCTTAGTATTTTAATATGTATAATATTTGTCAAAAACTGCAGTCTTTTTATGTTCTTGGGAAAGCGTTTTTTTCTTAAACTTTTAGATTTTCCACAGTTGTGCTTTTTTAGGCTAAAATTTGGCAGTTAGATTATTTCCCTCCCACAGGTTTTATCCAGCCCAAAGCCTGATCTGTCTGCTAATTATCTGTCTTTTACCCCTCAGGCTCCTTTAGATTAATAAGAAAAGTCTGTTACGTTCACCTAGGCACCTTAGCAGTGCTAGGGGGGTGTCTGCTATGTTATGTGCCTCAGTGTTCTCAGATGCTGAGGAATACTGCGTTTTCACTGTGCTTTAAAATGACTCTTGATTAATTAAATGGATTATGTTTTTTCTTTACCCTGGGCTTCGATATGTCTCTCTGTCATTAGGATTTTCTTACCTTTTATGATCTTTTTAAAAGGGCTAGTTTCACTTGAACATCAGGATATATTTTTATACTTTCCTGTTTCATCTACTGCCACTGTTAGTTCCAGATACCGCTAGGGTTTTCAACTTGAATGCAGTACCTTGAACTTTTTCAGGTTACCTGTTGTTTGGAGGTTATAGTAGCTACATAGTCTTCTGTAAAAGAAGTTAATCCTGTTCCTTGGGAAGTCAATGCTTTTAAGCATTTCTTAACTCCCAGGTTAAACTTTGTCATGAGTAATCTGTAGTTGTTTGTTAAGTATTTTGGAAGAGCTGTAACTCTGGGGCATTGGTAAGTAGTGTCCTCTAGGCTTTGGATTGTCTGGACATAAATATATTTCTGGGATTTTGTTTTATTTGCTTTGCTTTAAATCTCAGAGATTCTCTTTTTCTCTGCCGTACTGACTGCTCATTTCAATTCAGTGGGATCTTCTTGACGTCAGGATTGTGATTACCGTTGGATAGTGATGTACTTCAAAGGCTTCTGCTAAGAATGGGCTGTATTTTTGCTGTTACCTTGAAATTGAACTCTTCTCAAATTTAAACTGCTTGGCTTTATGCCATTATACTAGCACTCAACTTGATTTCTTAGCACATTACTCATTTTCAAGGCTGTTTCCAGTTCTGTTCTCTGTGATTCCCAAACCACACAGTGGAAGAGAGAGTATTCAAGACATGGTTTCGCAACACAGGTCAATTTTGTGACTTTGGTTTTTTGTTTTATCAGTTTCTCAACCCCACTGCTCAAATGTTCTATTTTAAATTGAACAGGTGTTATTTTCCAACTTAGAAATCAAGATTTCCATTCATTCCATACAGTTTGATGTTAGCTGGTTTGTCTTGCTTTTTCACTTGGCCAAACTCATATTTTAGTGCTCCCTCTATACCTTGACAACTTGTCCTGGGTCACTATCCTCCATTGGCTTTTATAAGGCACTGAAAGTATAATCTGGAAGAGACCTGGATCAAAGTTTAGCTAAGTACATAATAGTTTATTACCAGATAGTTTGTTTTATTTGAGGCAGAAATATTAGCTTCATTAGCCTATTTTCCTGGAAATTATGAAGTCCTTTCTGGTTCGTTCTGCAGTAAGGAAAACCCAGACTTTCAGAAGGATAGGGAAGAAGAAGAAGAAGAAGGAAGTTGAGTGCATAGTTTGATTGGTTTGGTTTTGGGTTTGGTCTGGGTTAGTTTTTTTCCCTAAAGGAAGCAAGAGAAAAGCTCAATTAAAAGGAAATACATGTGGATGCAGATATGTATCTTCATGTGGGTGAATGGAGAAAAGTAGTTATGTGGCCTCACTTTTAAGAGACTGCTTAAGGGTTTAAAAATCTGGGTTTAGTAATTTTCTGTAGTCTGTTCTGCATTTGATATTTTAAAGCTTTTCTTTTACCTGCTTGCTGGTAAATGTGTATTCTAGAATGACAAGAACTATCATACTCAATTGTTATGAAGTTAAATTATTGGAGCTTCAACATGTGGGTGGGACTTAAGGACTTCAAGGATTGCATTGCAGTGCTGTTAAACAGTGGTTTCTATACTTGGAGTGGTTACTATGCTTCAAATCTGGTTTGATACCTTTAAAGGAATCTTGATGAAAAAACAGGGAGTGAGGGCAAAACCCCCCCCTGCTTTCCAGGCTGCTTTTCCTGCTATTGAAAATGTGTACGCTGCCTCTCTGCCTCCTTTTTTGCCCCTTGCCCTTTAGCTGGCTATTAGTTAGAATTACTGTTCTAAAGGATGCTCCTGCCATTGAGGAAGACTACATGGCACCAATATTATCAACGTTAATGTGAAGTTTTCCTAAAAATACACTGCGCAGAACTCTCATACTGTGTGCGTTACCATAAAATCTGAGTGCCTACTAGGAGCACATCAGGAAATTCAATTTACATTTGGGCTATTGTTAAACTGTCTTTTTCTATTCAACAGATAGGTCTCTGTGTTGAAGTATTTTGCTTTGGCATTAAAAGCTATATGCATATAAATGCATTAAAGAAACCAGACCAAACCAGTTTGGCTTTCACTTAAGTGAAAGATGGTTTGTGCTGGCCTTGAATTTAGGAGAAGGGGGCCTCAATCTAAACTGGAGAGTTGTTCCAAGAAGAATTTGGCTTCTGCATAATAAACTTTATCTTCATTGTAGAAAGCTGACAATGTGTGAAGCTGTTGGTCTTTCTTCATTTCAAAGCTGTAATTGATGGCCAGATAATAAGAGTCAATTCGGGGTAATAAGAGAGTCAAAGATAAATACTGAGTTGTGGAGCTTGATTCCATATTTAGTGGAAAAGAAAAGTAGTCTGATCTGTCAACCCTTTGTGTTTGGATCTGAAGTGCTGTGTAGTCTACCAGTGTTCAAGATAGAGGTTGTAGTAATACAAGAGTATCACAAAAGATCCAGTTTTAGAAGGTGAATAATTGCAGCTGCAACTCTCTGCTCAACTTTTTCTCCTAAAATATCAATTTTATTGAGGCCTGAGCAAGTACTTGGTTTAATAAGTGGATCATTTGCAAGTGTTCATGTATTTGATGGTGTATAGTCTTGGGATGCAAGTGTAGTTGCACTTCACTGTTTTTTGGTCACTGGTTCTGAAGTGTTCTAACTACCATGGAGAATCCCTTGAGGCTTTACATCTGTTTTGCTAAGGTAGAGTACCATATACTAGATTATCCCAGATGCTGTGAAAAAGCTTGCAGATTGCTTCTCCAACTTAGAACTTTGACTTTTGACATACCCCATTGCTTAAGAAATTCTCAGAGGAATTTGGAGTTATTTTCAAAAAAAATCCTGCTAAAAATGTCCTTTTCAGGACAAACTATCTGTATATATTATATTAGTTTTTAGAGAAGAAGCTGTCTATCAGTCTGATAAAATAATGTGGAGGACACCACCATTCCCCAAAAATACAAAAGAGAGAAAATGTTGGTTATTAAAAAACCCAAAGAAAGTATCAGAAGAAGCATTCGGACTCTGTAGTGGTTACAAGAAATAAAGAAATGTAGCTTTTTAGGACTCTTCCATGAATTTCAGATGCAGGTGTTCTTTGGAAGATAGTACAAGTTTGAATGGCAGTGGGTGGTAGCAGTGCCAGGGTAAATACGCTGCAAGCACTTGTGTAATGTGATTGGATGTTCCTTGAGTTAGTGAGTTGGCCTTCAGGTGTAGGAAGGTGTAGGACATTAGTTCAAATAAGAAGTCTGGGTATATTTTCAGGACTGTAAGTTATGCCTTGTTGGTAGCAAGGCATTCTGTGAGCAGGAGAGTTTATGAAGTCTAATGCTTAAAAAAAGTTATATGTCCCTTAAATTTAATACATAATTTTCATAATTAAAAAAAAATTGTCCCTCATATGAAATGCTTTAAAACTGCCTGTATCTTTTAAAAGTAGATAACTTGTGCTGAAAACTGAAGGTACAGAGCTGCTTGTTCTTGATAAAACAGCTGTGTGTTTGGATGTGCATGGTGTATTTAAATTACAACATGAATGAGGAAGGCAGTTTTTGGGATCCTTCCTGGGATTTCTCTCTGTGGAAATAAGATTTGAGTCCAGCTTTTCTGTCTTGTCCTTTAAATCACAAAGATAGCAGAGTGCGTGTTGCTTTTCGGTTTTGAATATTTAACAATAACAAAACCCAAACCAAAATAAACCCCCTAACATAATAGCAAAAACCACTTCAGCAGAAGTAATGAAGCAAATGCAGTGCATTCATTAGTGTGTGTAGGCTCCAAATTTTGAGCAGAAAAAGAAAGGGTTGTATTTTGTCTGTGCTGTGGGTTCCCCCTTTGCATGCTCCATCACCATTCTGACTGGTGAGTTAACCCAGGGGTACTGATCTCTTTAGTGCATTAGTATCTAAACACAGTACATGAGACCTGTATAACTTCAGATGAGCCTTAGCTATCCACAGTGATTATTGCTTTCCCACATTTCATAAAATAAACAATGTAGGGTATAGTAAGTATCTATTTCTGTAATGTACATCAGTAATTTTAAGTGATCACTGAACTTTTGTGGGCAGTGGCTATCAAATAAGCTAATAAATCAAAATATTGCTAGACCTGCTGCATTAAATGGTTTACTTTGCTGAAGTAAAATGCTTTTTGTCCAGAGTGACATACACTTAGAAACTTCTATTGTTATAAAGCAAAATAGTAATAATTTAAACTTTTCTGACAAATCTGTTGTGATTAATTCCTTATGCTTTTTCAGAGCAATACTTTCCCATTAAGGTATGGATTATATCCATACATACTGGGAAAGATATGCTGAACATATCTGCTAAAAAAGTATATCCTTACTGCACAGTCCATTAATGTAAGAAATATTTTTTATGTGTATAAGAAGTGTTCCGTTTGTTGTAGAAATGCTTGAAAGCAGTACACAAGCACAATTTAGGGAGCAAGAGTTTAAAGAGGATTCCTGATTGTTCTGTGCTCAGCATACATGTATATACACAAACAGTTTTAAACCCAGGGAGTTTACAATGTAAAGGATGTAGAAATTGAGAAATTTTTACTAGGAAAGTTCAGGAGCAGCGTTACAGCTGCAGAGAAGCCAGCTGCAGTTTCAAACTGTGTCATTCCCCTGCCTTGTTGGAGAAGAGTCCTCCAGCTCTATATATGGCTGCATTTGGGTGTAGTAACAAAATATGGTATCTCCAACCTGCCACTCACGGTTTGATTTTTCAAAAGAAGACTCTGCCACAAACACATTTCCTCAATGTTTCCTTCCCAGCTGTTTATGTTTTGGTGTGATTTTCTTCCACTGGAGGAGGTCTTTTAGCAATTCCTGTAGTAAAGGAGCACTAACTCCTCACTTCTATCATCTGCCTTCCTACAGGAGCAAGAGCAACTGGAATTAGCCAAATAGCAGAAGCAGTGTTTTCCCTGCCAGAGGGGTTAACTCTATGGCCAGGAGTGGCCAAAATGTTAGAAAGATCTGTCTAGGGCTTGAATGCTGAAGATTTTGAGATACCCAAGAGTCCCATAAGAAAATGTCTTTTGACTTATTAATTGCAAGGGAAAAGCTACATTGATGCTTTGGTTAGAATGTTAAGCTGATGGGTAGAGGTTTATAGCAGCAGTTAAACTTTGAAAACTAGTTTTCACAAAAACAGAATTTCAAAAGCTTTTTTTCATGGCACCGTTCTTTGCTGAACTGCTGTGTTGTCCTGTGGGACTGAAAAGCACCAACTTGTTGTGTCTTAGTTGGAAAAAATTGAGGCTATTTTACTATGTGGTACTTGAAGGATGTGCTATTACAGTAGTGCATTAAGACTTCAACATGAAATATCTTATTTAAAATAAAGCAACTGAAATGTTTCCAATTGAACATAAACTGAATGTTCAAGTAGTTAAAAAGGTAAAAACACAGAATGTAGTTTGTGTAAATACAAAAGACTTATTTGTCTACATCATCTTTCAGACTCATTAAACAGCCATAAGTGATTTAAATACAAATTAGGAAGCTGCACATCATGTTGCAGCCTACTCATGTAGGCTGAGCTCATCAGAAACTCCTTTTGTTCCTCCATTTCCTTCCACCTTACTTTCCCTGCAGATGCCAGCAGCACTACTTTACTCCATTTACAGGGCTCTGTTGAAGCCATCACCTCTGCAAGCGTCTCTGTTATTCCTGGTTCCTTTTTCGTTGCTGATCCTGCTCCTTTTTTCTCTGACCTTTGGACCTCCATGTAACACCGCATTCCTGTGCATCTGTTGAGGACTGCAATCTACCTTCTGATTTTCCTTTTTTCCCCTGTAATTCCCTTGAAAATCCTTTGACACTGATAGTCTAACATTTAAATAATACAGAAAACAAGAGCACTGCAGAATGTATTGCAGAATTGAGAGGTTTCATGCTGGAAAAGACTTTGTTCCTGTCAGCTAGTTTTTAATCTATAAATAATTGCCGGGTTGGCGTATTGCATACTGCAGGCTCTATGTCTCTTCCATGCCTCTAACAGGTTCTCGTTTTCAACCAGAATTGACAAGGCTATTCTGATATGCAGAACTTGCCACAACATTTTTGTAATTCCTTGAGTGCTTTGGTTATTAGGTAACAGGTGGTGTGTCATTGTCAAGTTGAGGGTACAAATCCTTTGTTTGCATAGGCCAGTGATATGTTTGGCTTGTTTGTGAAATGTTCCACTGCAAATGTTAGGAAATGTAATGAATTTATGTATGTATTTTTTTAGGAGCAATGGATGAACTTCATAGCCTGGACCCAAGAAGACAAGAATTGTTAGAGGCGAGATTCACAGGAGTAGTAAGTGGCAGCACTGGAAGTACTGGAAGTTGCAGTGTTGGAGCTAAAGTAAGTCCTAAGAGCAGTCATTCAGAACTGCCATCTTTGAAGTACTAATTTATCTCACTTCATCTCATTTTCATATTGTTGATGTGATTTACTTGTAAAAGCACTGGGTTGGAAGAGGCTCTCAGAAAAATCCCTGTTTGCCTATTATTTTGCTTTGAGATAGGATTGTTTCTCTTGAACCTTTCTGTGACATGGATGTTGAATTGTTCTTAAAAAGACCAAAGAATGAGCTTATACAGGCTCTTTTGTGGCTTTGCTGTAGTGCACATGTGATCAGAGATGAAAGATTTTCCCATTATTTAGGTGGAGTTGTCCCTGCTGCAGATGACCATCTACTTACAGCATAGTAGTGTGTGACATCTGTTTTAATATTAAACTTTTTTGAAGATTAGTATATATACATAAAAATATTTCGACATTTCTATCAGTTTCTCTTACTTTCATTTTAGAATTCCTGTCTTTTAGTATCTAAGCCAGGATGCAACACTTCAGGAAGAATCTTATGAACACTGAGTAATTACTTTCCATATGTTGTATATTTCCTTTCAGTTAATACATCTGCAAAATAATTTTGTCTTTGTTGCATATTCTGTTCAAGTTACTAACTTCAGCTTCCAAGACTGATTTCTGCAATACTGTTGCCTAGCCAGAGGTACTCCATTTTGTATTTCTGCATTGGAATGTTCTCCATCAAGTATAGTACTTAATAGACAGATATTAAAAAGGTCTCATACTAATATTTTAGGTGTGTTTCCCTCATGACTAAATTACTTCTGAATTCTGTTTCCAAACTGTTTGCAGTGCCCTCATGTTTTAAGTGCTTTACACAAACTTGTAGCATTTTTAGCTTCCTATGCTGTATTTTAGTTACCAGCATAGATTACAGAACCAAATACTTCCTGATAGAAGACATTGTTGGAATTTCTGAAGACATGTCATGTATTAATGGCTATGAACAAACTACACAGAATTGAAATTATTATATAGTGATCTTGCATCATAATTTGCTTTGGAGAGTGACATGAAGGTAAATGTCACAAAACTGTAAAAAAATCACAAACTTGTTACTATCATTTAAACCAAGAAGTGAGTTAAATAGGGGAAGAAATGAGGTTGGATTGACACAGTGACATTGGTGCACTAATTTTCTTCTCATTATAATTGCAAAGTTGTATATTTGCCATATCTTATAGTTAAAATTAGAAAGAGACAAACACAATGATTCTGGCCCGTTTTGTTTATTTATTCCTTGGGTTCTCTGGTACTGCTTACTCCCCTAATTAATTAACTAATTTTAATAGCTCAGGTAGTTGCTCATAGTTCCCATTACTATTAATCCTTTTTTATTACTAAGTCTGTACTTGTAACTTCGTTGAACTTTTACTTTTTGATACAGCTGTTTCGGTCCATTGCTTTGTTGCAAATTTTCCCTCATCTGTCTGCTGCTGTATGTGTAATACATTTTTTTTTAAGGCATTATCGGGTTTCTTGGGGTTCCTCTTTAAAATTTGATTCCCTGTGAGTCACTGCTTACCATTTCCATAAATCTGTTTTTTCTTGTTGTTTGTTGTTCAGCTGATTTCAGCTGTTAGCCAAATTACATTCCACTTTCACATTCTCAATTTGTTCATCTAAGTTAGCCAGAAAAAGAAATTTAAAACAACTAATTTCCTTTTTCACTGTGCCATGGAAAAATACATTTTTTGTCCCTGGTGTGTTCCAAGATTTGTATCTCATCCAGTTGGTTTCCAAATGGATATCTAGATGAAGTGGTGTATTTTTAATACTATCGAATGCTTTGATAAATGTTTGCAGAAGATGCTGTTATCACTGCTTCTTACAGATGCAGATCCTCATCTAAGACACTGTTGTTCTTACCTTCTAGTCCTGTGATTTGTTACACCATCAGTAAAACCACAATTCCATCAGTTTTGTTTGTATTTCTTTTGTTTGTGACCATTCAGTGTATCCATGCAGATAACGTGAAGTGTAGTAGCTGATCTGGGCTGTGTTTGGAAAAAAATGCTTTTTTAAAAATATAGTCTGTAGTGTTGGTGGGGGATGTTTGGACAGGCTTATCTGATTCTTATTAAAAAAACTGATAAAACATTTTTGATCTAATGTGCAGAGGTAATTGGGAAAATATGAGGTATAAATGTAATATCCATTGGTCTGCCTTCACTTTTAAGGTCAAAATGAGAAAGCTTCTTTGTGTACAATCCCAAATCCCCATGTTCCAGATTCTAATTTTCCTAATCTAGCAAGACAATACAGAGCTTGCAACTTTAATAGTTATTTTTTAAATACTCTGGGTCATTATATACTTGTAGTAATTAAATTGAAATGGACTCTTATTTATTGGGAATACTCCTTTGAAAGGCTATCCTTACCATATATGTTGCTGAAGAGTTTTGGAATTTATGGGGGTAAAAAAGCCCATCATGTTCAAGCTTTTTCAGTAAGCAAGGTTGGAAATACAAATGTAGGTTACTGATACTATTGTTGTATCAGACTTTGATGGCCAGATACTGACACAGGGCAAGGAAGAACAAGATACAGACATTTGTGTATACTGAAGACTGCCCTGGGGGTGAAAACATACATGGAAACTTTGTGTGTTTAGCTAACATTTCTCTGGACATTGTAATCCAGAGATGATCTAGTTATTCAGATGTCACAGATGAGTACTGTCCTGCAAACTGATACCAGGCTGGAATTTAATGCTCAGGAACAAACTGCCTTGGAACTACTTCACTTCAAAGTGTTTGTTCTGCCTTCTTATATAGAAGAGACAGGTCCATCAGTATGAGTGTTTTGGTGGGTTTTTTTAATAAAAAGACACTCAGCTGATGATGACTCATTAAAATGTCCTCGTGACATGCTGTGTTCAAAAGATCTTTGAATAAATCAGCCTTAGTAAATTTCTAAAAAAAATATTGTAATTTGGAACTGTATCACTACTTGGGGTTGTTGCTGTTTTTTCTTCCCTCACTAATGTAAATTTATTGTGTTGGGGAAATTTGTTTTAAGAATGTGGAATAGTGCTGTCAATAGGTTCTAATTTTCTCCAAGACAAACTAGACTATTGCAAAGATTATTTTTTAAATCTATTTCATGGCAGAAAATTAAAACCTGTTTTAATTACCACCTCTTTTTCTTCAAAAATTGAAAAATTCTAGTAGTCTCTAGAACTTTCTTCAGTGGTTTTGAATAATCTAGGGTGGGTTTTACTTGTCTCAAAAGCAATGGAAATTCAAAATTTACTGTGCCCTGTTAAAATATTCACCTGTCAAATTTCTTATCCCTCTTTCCAGTCACAAGTGCTCTACAGTTAATTTTTCCATGAGAGCATGAAATGATTGTTACTGGTTGTAACTGTGAGTGGTAACAGTGGATTATGTTTTATAATTCTGTGTATAATGTTGAGTATTATATTTGTCTCGGTAGGCCTCAACAAATAACGAGAGTTCAAATCACAGCTTTGGAAGCTTGGGATCTTTAAGTGATAAAGAATCAGAGGTAAGTGAATGGGGCAGATTCATTATTACCTCAGAATTTTAATGCTAACAAGTAATTTATTTTTATTCTACGTTGATGCCTTATTTTGTGTAGAAGCTTTTAAAGTAAAATGCAGACTACTCAGGTAGGAAAGAGCATAAATTACTGGAAGACATTATCTCTTGGAAGAGGAACCATGACTGGAAGAAGTGAGTTTCTTTGGATTTTTGGTCATGAAAGTAGCTGCTTCTGCTTCTCTGTTATCTATGTAGTCATGGTCTGAGGATGCACACAGCTTTTGGAGCTGAAAATGTTTATGTAGTTTGCTGTCTTTTGTTTCATAAGTAAAAAGTGTTTCATCAGCACAGATAGCTTTGACTGATCTTTGGATGAATCCTTGAAAATACTCTAGAAACTAGTTTACTGTGTTTTCTTTCCAAATGGGGATTTATGCCAAGGACAGACATCCTTATAGACGTCATCTTTATTTGTAAAAGCTGCAGTTGTCACTGCATATTTTCTTACCTAAATCCAGTTTGTAATCCAAGAAAAGGATTCATGCTTTTATTAGGTTTAAATGTGTAGAGCTCAGACTTCCCTTGAGTAGAATATTTTCCTCTTAGTGATGAGCATTGCTATAGTTGCACTAATACTACAGCTCTTGAATGTACCTATTTCAGGGTCAGTGAGTGTCTCTGACAGTTTTGCCTCTGTGTGTCACAGATTGCGTGGATAAGATGATATCCTTTGTAACCAAGAGTGGATTTCTGGCCTAGGCTAGGCCCTGTGTGACAGTGTGTCATGCTGGAGAGATGGTTATTTGGAATGTGCTCTTGGTGTTATTTTCATGTCAGAGCTTTACTTTGGGGCCTAATTGTTCATTTGCTCAGTTACTACAATATGCTTTTTTACTGGGCTCTCAGCAAGTGAATTTAATTGGTTCCCAAAGCTGATACCTTATAAATAAAAGTTCTGTATGTGTGATTTGTTTTTCTTGTTGAAAAAAGCTCTGCTATGTTTTTTTTTTCCTCCTCACCTTTCCCAGCTGGATTATGCATCCAGCTGCATACACTGTTTTCTTAACCAGAAGATTCTGTCTGCCTGTTGTTTTTATTCATGGCTTTTCCTAGAAGTATTCTGGGCAGTGATGCAGTTCTGATGAAGGTGTGGGAATGGAAATGTGCTGCAGTAGCCTGAAGGTTATGATGCATTATTGCCATTCCTTGACAGAAAACCATGTCTATGAGTGGTTGAGTGATCTCAGAACACTCAGAACTTATTATATGTGTAATAAGTTTTTGGTGTAGGAAAATGTTATTTTACAGTTCTATACATGAGATGCAGAGGCAAAGCTTTTCCAAGGCATGTGATTTGACAGTCTCTGCACAGTGTTGTAACCTCAAGTCTTGCTTCTGAGTAAGGATAGTATTTTGTCCTTTAAATGTTCTAAGACTTGTATTCTAAAATAGAAACAGACCTTTTTCGAAAATGCCCCAGCACAGAAGTCCACTGTGCTCCATTGCACAGTGAAAGATGAGTCTTACTGACATTGAGTAGCAAAATGCATTTTCTTGACTCTTTTTCAGAAGTTGTTAGTTGAATTCACTCTATTATAATTGTAATAGCAGGTATGTTAATAAATTTTTACAGTTCTTAAAGTTACATCTGATTACTTATATGCTAAAGTACCATAAAAAGTAAGCTGTAGATCTTAGTTAACTGCAAACAGGTTGTGAGATTGCTTTGTTGTGCAGATTTTTGTTAGTTTTAATAGCATGACCTTTAAGGTTTCATAGTAACAATGATGGTAGTATGGAAATCAGACTTGCTCACTGGGGAGGCAGTGCCATCATTTGATGTTGGAAGAGCACTGTTGTAATTCAGTAGGTCTTGAGAGGAAAAAAAAAAAGTAGATATGCAAATCTCAGAATCATTGAAATTAATTTCTAGCAGGAGTGTCAATTTCTGATCAAACCCTGATGATGCATTCATGTCATTACTCTGTGCTTTCATCATGAAGTGGCACATTAAATCTGTGAATATGAAGGGAAGACTCAGGGGAAGCACGAAATTGAGGGGAAAACTAGAATCAAGACCAAGATGTATGAGGCTCTGCTAGTATGCCAAGCTATGGGTGACTTTAATATAACTTTACAATCTAGCATTGGGTAACCTTAAAATTATTTAATCTTGTTTATGAAATAGTAAGATTTTAATTTAAATCTTGGCTATATGTAAATACTTTGGCAGCTACAGAAAGTAGCTTCAGTCTTTATTTATCAGGGAGATACTCCCCAGCCCCATTAGTCTTCAGTTTCTTGTAATTCAGAGGACTCCATTCATTAGGAAGGATTTTGGAGTACATTTTCTAGTGATTGATGTGTGCTGTACATTATCATGCGAATTTTGTGCTTAGAAAAGGGGAACATGACCTTGTTGAGTAACCTCATTAATAACCTCATTAGTGTGCTAGTACTTTCTGGTTTGGAAGGTTAAATTAAACACTGAAAGAAATCAGAAGAGCTTAAGGAAATAGATATTTATGAATTACTTGAGTTTTGAAACTATAAACCTCTTTAAATGGCTGGATTTACAAGCCACAGCAGCTGGAAACTAGTTTTGGTGGGGGAAATCTTATGCGGTTTTCATTAATTAGATTTTAAACTTTTTTTTTTCCCTGATATGGTAGGTAAAAATTACTACATTAGAATGTAACTGCAGAATTGAAAGTTGGAAAACAAGAATAACATGAAAATGCTTGGTTAAGTAGTTTCAATTTAGTTCGTGGAAAGGTAGCTTAATGTTACCTATTTACCTGGCAATAATTCCAAATTAATAAAGTTAAATTTCTAAGCTATGCTTTCTGCTTTTAGAATCAATAGTCTTGAGTTAACTCCATTTCCAGGAGTCTGTGTTATATACTTTGCTAATGTATGATAGCACTGTAGAAGATGCAGATGTCAGTTGGATGAGTTTATTTAAAATAAACTATATTTAATTTAAACTTAATTTACAGCCTGATAATACAACATTTACAGTTGTAAAACTTCCAAAGATATCTTTATGAAGCTACACACAAGAGTCAAAACAGATAAAAATACATGGTATAGGTAGGGAAGACCTTTCTTGTCCTGCTTGTTCTTTTATTAGTCTAATAATTTTCTAGGGATCACAGGTAGCTTAAAGTGGCTCCTGCCAACAAATACTGTTGGGTATTTGTAGTAAATTCATGTTTGAGCATATCCACCCAAAGATTTTGGAATTGAAAGGTCCTTGAAATGATCTACTGATGGTTGAAATTTGAATGTTGATATAATTTGCTGTGTTAAGAAAGCCTTCTTGGAGCACCAAATGACAGATACAGTAAAATTAGAAAATGATGGTATCATGAGAGAATGAAGCATCTTGTCACTGATCTCAAATTTAGTCTGAGCTATTAAGGAACTTTGGTTTACTGGTAAAATAGATCATGTAATGTCTCCTGTGCTTCCTCCAGTTATTTATTAGGCACCATGAAGAATACACACACACAGAGCTGCAATATGCTGAACTAGAGCAGCTTTTATTATTTAAATTGGGGAGACTAACTGGTTTGAATCCTCAGATCAAAGAGGAGCAAATGTAATTTAGAGATGCTTATGATCACAGCCCTTTCTTGTTATCTGTGTTGTACATGGTGATTGTAATTTCCAGGCAACTGTATAGAAAAATTTATTCCAGAAACATTAACCGATCTCTATTTTTTCACTTACCATTGATATTTTTCTTTCTTTTCCTTGAGATAAAAGTATATGGGGAGGATGACACTTTCTAAGTGGATAGACATTAACATTTTGAGGAATTTTTGCTCTCTACTTTTTCCTCTTCTTCTTTCTTTTTAATTCTCAGCAGATTCTAGAAATCTATAGAGTTTTTTATTAGTTTGGAAATATCTTTTACACTTATGAAAAAGTGTAACATTATTGGCTTCCTATAGAAGTACTGGAACTTTGTGTTTATGCTACAGCAGTGTGTAGAAAACCATCAAGAATCAGATTATTTCACTTAAGTATTAAGCTTTAAAACACCCGCACTAAAATTCAGAGATCTTGGTAAAATATAAACATAAATGAAACAAAAATGGGTGTTCAGAAACCCTGGAATGAATGAAAAGGAGTAATTGCTTCAAAATTAATATGTGGAATTGCCTTTTGGGAAATAATTTAAGAATTACTTCTCACTTTCTTAAATACCTCTTCTAGCTGGTACCTGATTGACCAAAGATCATATTATCTAGTTTAACTACAGTCTGAAATTGCATCCCTGCTGAATTGCGAAATCATGTTTTATGGATGAGGATTTAAATTTATTTCATAATAATACAGCAATAATACAAATAAATAGAGCCTATGTTGCATCATGTTCTTTTTGTTGTTTGTAGACTCCAGAGAAGAAACAGTCAGAGCCTTCCAGAGGAAGAAAAAGAAAAGCAGACACTCAGAGTGAAAGCAGCCAAGGTAAATTAAAATGTAAATTGACTAGGTAGTGATTGCATGTAATACAGTTTTGACTGTTAGCCTTAAAAATTCTGTATTTTCGCTTACATAAGATGGCTGTTATGTTTTGGATGATAAGTTATGTATTCTTGTCACCCTCCCTTCCCACTGGAAGGAATGGGCAAGTAAAACATGAATGGGACTGGTAATTACCCAAAAGAGTCATGAGCTATTGCATGTGCAACTCACAGTATGATACAACTCTGTAATCTTTTTAAGAATTACAGCAACTCTTCTCATGCAAAATACCTTGTGGTTTGAATTTCTTTTCAGTAGATACGGGGGAAAAAGGATTACTGATAACAATATCTGATGCTTGTTTTACAGGTATATAAAAGAACTTGATTTTATTCTTCCTTTTTTGTGGAAGATTGTAGTAGTTTAGAGGGGTGGGGAAATCATGACGAGACTGATTTCGAATTTAATATTACAAATTTTAGGTTTTGTCATTCCTCTCTTTTGTGTGACTTCTGGGTGAGAACTGGTGGAACTTTAACCTCAAGACAAAAATTCATCAGAAGGGGAGTGGAAATAGTTCTGATAACATCTGTATCAGCTTTATTTTTCATTCTAACAGAGCTAGAAAATGTCACTTCAGATATAAAGCAATGGCCTCCATATCTGGAGGTCTTCGTGATGCAGCATGCTATTAGTAGAATAATCCTGTTGTTTCATTGAAATTAATTTCTTCCTAAGTGTTACTTTGTAGACACCTGCTTTGTTCAGAGAACCTGAATGAATTTTCCTATTTTCATTGTTCTAGTAACTTATCCTTCCTCTTACTAATGAGTGTTGAAATTAGAGATGATGGAAATTTTTTGGCCTTTTTAATATAGAAAACATGATAATAATATCTTATCACTGTTTTACTGTCAGCAGCAGTAAAACTGAGTAGTCTGCAGTGCAGTATTCTCAAGGAGCTGGCCTAAGAAACTGCAGCTTCTTGGAGTGGTACAGTACAGTTGAAGCATGGCAAAAAATCTCCCATTGTATTGGAAAAAAGAAACGAGATATCAATCTCTTGTATATTGCATACCCAGGATATTGACTTTTTAATATGTAAATTAATCCATAAATGTTGAAGGAAAGGATTGTTTAGAACATAGAACTAATAGGAAGGTGGTATAAATCAGTGTAAATCTATTCATAATTGGCTGTGCCAAAATAATTTTACTTATTTCTTCAGTGTAGAGCTCTGTAACGTGACATCAAATAGATTTTTCTATACTGAAGAGGAATGCAGTCTGTACCTGCATGAAGGCAAATTTGATAAAGTGATATGAGAATTAAGCATGAGGACAGAAATCACTAGCAGATTTACAGAGTACGTAAAGAATTGGCTGGAGGGAAGTAGTAGCTATACATACACTGACTGGTTAACTACTGGAGAAGTTGGCTGTGTGCTGTTCTAGGTCTTGGAATTATTTTATCTAAATTTTTCTGTTAGAGGTCTTGACACAAAAAGGGCTGCCAAATGGTTCTGGTTTTTTATGTTACTCCTTAGTGACACAGCATTATGTAGCAGTGTCAGTACAGAGGCATATTGAACTAGAGAGAATTCATCAGGGCTGAAACAGTAGAAAAGCTTGAAAATCTTTGCTAAAAAGTGGAAATCAAATTTATGGATCTATGGCTAATGACCTCCTAATATATTGCAAAAATTTCTTTCTATAAATAAAAAGCTCTGAACAATAGTCCATTTCCAAGATGTTTCCTAACCGGTTGTCTGACTTCTACAGGAGAAAAGCCCAGTCTTAAAATTTATGGGTCATCTTAGGGCCAAACAGAAGAAAAACATTTGTGCATTGGATAAGGTATAGGTGCAATCTCCAGAATGCCAGGTGTGGGTCAGGTCTTCCTGTTGAAGAAATACAATTCACGTTAGTTCTCCTGAAGTCTCAATCCATTTAAAATAAATTCTAATCTCAATCTCTGGTGTTTTATTTCCCTAATTAACACTGTGAGTTACCCAGTTCATTATCAGGTTAAGAGGACTGGAAATACTTGTCATTCTCTATGCCCTCACTGTTACTGGCACCTAGGAAAATCCTTGGGCAGAATATGTGGGCATAATAACTCACCTGGAGTACATAATGTTAGTAGATGTGGTCAATTTGATACTCTGAGATAGTCCTTGAAAAGGGGAGGGACTTAGAGCTGAAGATTTGATCTGTAGGATGAGAGATGAATTTCATGCTGTCTTTAAGAGGTCTAGGGTTTCTGTAAAGTCTACTCTAAACTGATTTAGGAATTGAGGGTGACTTAATATCTGATTTCTCAATGAATGGAATATGCAAATCCCTTTGTTTTGGGAATCCCTTAATTACCTATATAGGGACATCAAGTATTACCACACAAAGAAAACCAATTAACAAGTGATAAGATTTTACTATAATTATTTTATATGTAAAAATGTAAGACACCTCCACAAGTAATTTATTTAACCAATTCTAATGTACTGCTGTATTTATTGCAGGAAAGAATATTGGGGGACGTGGTCACAAGATTAGTGACTATTTTGAGGTAAGAATTTTGTAAATTTTACTTTGGTTTTAAAATTTTCTTTTAAAATATCCTTTTAGCTTTTTTTGGATGCTACAACATTTTTGGTTACAATGGACAGGCCTCTTGAGAGGTTACTTCTGTTTTCTTTCTGTATGCTTATGAATATTATACCTTGAAGTAGAGATGCAGTCATCTCTTGATGGAGACAAACTGAACTAAAGTACAAAAAACATTATCTTTCACACCGTTCTTTAACAGCTAAAGGTTGCACTAATAAAAGTAATAGAGTCTGATTTAAAATTCTGTGTACAGACAAGCTGTAGAATGTAGTGTGTACTTTCAGTAGATGTATAATGTATTTTGAGAAGATTGACTCATTGGGGGTGCATGTGTGCTCTGCAGTACCAAGGTGGGAACGGCTCGAGCCCAGTGCGAGGTGTGCCTCCTGCGATCCGCTCTCCTCAGAACTCACATTCCGCTCCTTCTTCTGTAAGTCTGCAGCTTCATAACTGCACCACATAGTTTTATAGCCTAAAGTTGCAACATTAAAAATAATCTGTTTTCAAGGGGGGAATTTACAAAGGAATGAGTCCTGGGAAAGAGTTCATTCTTCCTCCGGGAAAAAAAGAAATGAAATTAAGTGTTAAAACTAAATTTTTCTATTAATACTGGGTCATTTTTTCTTAAATGTCTTTTTAAATACATTTAAGGTAGTTACGTAAAATGTTGAATAAATGTTAAAATGTTGTGATGATGTCTACTCATAGGCCTCACACAAAAAAGGGGAGTTTTTTTGTTACTTATAAGGAAACTTGGACCCCTAGCTTGGGACTTTAAAAGCTGAGGTTTTCATAAATTGTAATTTTTTTTCAATAATTGATACCTAATCTGCCTCTAAATATCTCTTTGGTTGCGCTAATTCATTTTTTCCTTCTCATAAGCGCAATTTCAGTGCTCAGCATACCAATGTGCTAAATGGCTAAACAAATTTTGCCAGTTACAGAAAAGATTTGTTTTCTCTGAAGGTGGACCTCAGCTTTTATTCCATGTGCTTTCAACTTCAAGCATACTCTTGGTCTTGCCAAGAATATGGAGTGTAATACAGATTTTGGAATTCAGCTTGGAAAAGGTCTCATTCACACAAACTAGGTTCATTACCAGGGTTTGCTTTCTGATTTGCACTAGCTTCCCCTCTCACATTCTCCCATGAGAACTAAACATTCCAAAAATAACTCACATTATTCTTGAGTTGTGAAAACTCAGAATCAGAAAAATAAGTCTTTGTAAGACTAACATCACCTTATGTCAGTCTTGTATTGTCTTAAATCTTTCAGTCTGTTTCCCAAAAGTGACAATCTTAGTTTTCTCAGAGAATATATTGCATCCTTCCTGAGCTGCAAGTGGTATGTAATGCCATACTGATAGTTCTCAATGCAGTGCTCCAAGTAGAGGCTTATGTACAAAAATACCTTATTTCTGTGTTTGTTTGAAATGTTCCTGCCAAGAGTTCTACCAAGGCTGTGCTCATAATTAAATACTACAGCTGTATCTAAAATTCTTTGCTTTCATGCCTTTCAGGTTCGACAGAATAGTCCTTCTCCTACTTCATTAGCTTTCGGGGACCACCCTCTCACACAACCAAAGCAGTTATCTATTAAAATTACTCAGGTAACTTTTTGAGTAGATCACTTTACATTGCAGAAAAAAAAAAGTAGTTATGTTTATTTCTTTGTCTTTTAACTTCTTATAAACTCTTAAAGACTTTGAAAAGTTTTGGTTTTTAAAATTACCAAAGCATTTTTCAGTTAAGTTCAGCTGCTTGTAATTTGAATATCTCTGGTGAATTTTGTATTCTGCACTTGCTCAGCTCCCAGCATGGCACTTCATGATTACATAGATGACCACGGCATTGGTAGGTTTTTGCTCAAGATTTTAGCTGTTGTGTGATTTTAGAAGTAGAAGCTGCTTTTTCAGGCAGTATGTGAATTGACAGCTGCCATTCTCATACTGCATTTAAAATCCGACATTGAAGAAGAAAAATGAGATGGATGAGATGGCAATCAAAATGATCAACACAATTCTGACATGACTTTTAAAAGCTGAAATCAACTGTTTCATTCTCTGTGCCATTTCCGATGTGATCTTTTCTTTCACATTAGTCAGAAAACGTTGTTTCACCTGTTGGCCGATGCAGAGAAATTAATTAGTTGATGTTTACATTCTTGCCCTGTTTTTTATGGTTTTTTATGGACAGTAACTTCTCAGTTGGTGATGAAATCTTTTAATACTGTTAATGGTTTGTCCCAACTGTTCACATTTGTCCTCATGAAGAGGGAAAGGGATTTTGAATAAGAACCTTTAATGACACTTCCAAACATGTGAAAATAAGATTTTTCTGGTCTTGTTGAATGTTTTAAAGTAGTTTATTTCTCTGCCTAACAAGCATAAAAAGAATAATGCTGTAGTTGTAAAAGGAAAGGATAAATATTTCAAAATGTTCCTTCTAGACTGATCTCACAATGCTGAAATTAGCTGCACTAGAAAGTAATAAAAATCAAGACTTGGAAAAGAAAGAAGGTCGTATAGATGACTTACTCAGGGTAAGTGTTGGACACGGGTAAAGGTATTTATTCAGAACAGCAGACTGAATATGAGGACAATTTTTTTAGATTCTTAAGTAATTATTTAAATCAAAAGGTATAACAAGTTTTTAAATTCTGTAATTTTTTTCTTAAATCTAAGAAGTCTATATAATGAAATGTAGAAGTTTTTTTCAACTTTGGTGCTACAACTTGTTAATGATTAAATATGTTTATAGACTTCTGAAGGTGAAAAGAAAGCCGATGCCATTTGCAGGCAGTTGATTAATTCCTTAAATTCATATTATAATTCACCTAATGGGTGGTTTTGGTGTTTTTTTTTTTTATTGGTTCTAATTATGAATAGCCATTATCTGTTGAACAACTGTTAGCATGTTCGGAATGGAGGTGATTGTGACAGAAATAAATACAGGCAATGAATAACTACTTTCAGTAAGAAAACTGTACTATACTCTAAGACTTGTTTCCAGAAAAAAATCTTTTGCATATGCTCTTGAAGGAAACACTGGAGAGGGGATATACAGAAATAAGAAATATGAAACAAACCTGTATTTCACAATTTGTAGTCTGTTTAGTGTTTGTATGTATACATCCATATGTACAATACATAAAAATATTAATCCATGCAATGATATACTATGAAATTGTATATGTAGATTGTTTTAACACATATTCAACAGTATGGAGTAGACAAGCCTAAACTATTTTAAATTTTTTTTAATCAAAATAATATTGTTGCGGGACTTTTAAGGTAATAAGTTAAATATAATTGGAACACAGGTAATTTGTTAAACTTCCTACTCAGATAATTCAAACTTCTATAATTGTGAAATTTTGCTTTCTTTTAAATTGAAGATGTTAGGATTCACATGACTGGAGAATCATATGTAAAGATCTGGTGCTAAAATTTTCCAGTTTGAATGTAAGTGGAGCCCTCAGTGGAGAGCTGAACATGAGATTGGTACAGAGTTTTTATATATTCTCATTATGCTGAATGCTCTGTAATACAGAATGCAGGACAATGTAAAGGAAATAAAAAAGAATCAAGGCATCCTTCTATAGATAGGGATATATCAGTGAAATGAAATTTTTATTTAGATAAATATATGTGTTTATGCATGTATGTTCCTTACTTTAGTCATGTGAAATTAGATATATCTATTTTCTGTGACAGCTGAATTAGAAACAGTATTTCAATATATCTCTTCATATTTTGTATATATTTATTAGGCTAATTGTGATCTTAGAAGACAAATAGATGAACAACAAAAACTACTTGAAAAATACAAAGAAAGGTTAAACAAATGTATTTCCATGAGCAAGAAGCTTCTAATTGAAAAGGTAAGTTTACTGCTCTTAAAATCTTCGTGATAAAAGCTGGGAGATTGCTGTAAAACTCCAATATGATTCCTTCATTTTATCTTCAACTTTTACACATTTGTCACTTGATTGAAACTTTGTATCCATGGTCACTATAAGGTAATATTTTTATAAAGCTGAATAAGCTAAATAAAACATTTAACCTTTTTCAGATTGTGGAAGGGGTATACCTTTTTTAATTTAAGGATTTACCCATCGTATGTAATTCAAAATTGCAAATCATGAAAGTTATGAATTTAATATATGGCATATTTTCTGGAAAAATTGTAAGATCACAGTGGATAAAAGAATTTTTGAACATAATCTGTTGTGAAGTGGAGATGGATAATATCTCTTTGTGAGACACTTAAGTGGCTCCGGTCATTTTTGATGTAAAATGATAAAATGCTGTGTTAGCTCAGAATTCATGGAAAAAAGGAAATGAAGATGACTGCCTTCATACTACCATTAATGAAAGAATCACTTTTTAAAAATTTCGCACCAATTATATTTAAATTAGTAGCAATTTCTTAGGTGACAAGGATACCTTGTTTCTCTCCCTCTTCTTTGAAATAGCCAATTTTTAAAAAATCTTAAAAAGTTAATAGGAAATCGTGTTATTAGAAATTAAGGTACAAAAAGGTTTAAGATGAGCAGCCCCAGTGCCTTCCCTAGTGCTAGCTTCTGGATCCTACTGTCATACAGAATGGCACAAAGTAAGCCATTGGAGGATTCAGGATTTTTCTTACTAGCATGTCATAAATAAATTATTGCAGATCTTTTTAAGTTCCAGCATGAGGGAATGCAGGGAAAAGATGCATCAGATCTGTTTAGCATGATAGTAAGTGTGCACCTTCAGACTGAGAATCCCACAAGGGATGTTTCCTGTGAAAAGCCCTTCTTTAGTCTAGAAGTCTGTAAAAACAGCCTTAATTCTGACAACTTCTCACTTTTTGTGTGTGTGATTTTGGGCCATAGACATTTGTTATGAAGCAAGCATTTGTAGCAATCAAAGAGGTTTCCTTGCATTAGGTGTTCACAGAGCTCTTTCTTTGAGGGAGAGCAGGCAGACTCAGTTGGTTGTCACATCCCAAGGGTGCTTGTGGTGGCAGTGGTGGTTCTGAGAAGGGAAGCATCTGCTTCTGCTACTGCAGGTCAATATCTGAGTGCAGTTAAACCTGCCCACAGTGCATTGCCACACAGAGGTCCCTGCCCCAGGTCACTTAGTACCAGTACTAACGTAGATCCTCTTGCAAGGAAGTTTCCAGGCCAAGTATAGGAAGTGCTTTCTTTATCATATCTGAGTCAATTATTTGTTGTAGTAGACATGTACAGATAGAATCTTAATTATATCCTCAATAATGCTGATACTCTAAATAAAGTGCTTTTTTAATGATGAAGAGCAGTAAACTTTATAGGGAGATAGAGCCAAACTCGGGGGGGAGGGGGGGTTTGATGCATAAATTGTCCTCTAGTACTGGTTCTGGCAACTGCAGATGTTGAGTTCTGTAGAAATTAGAATAAATGGGGTAAATACTACAACATATTTTTGTTGACACTCCTCTTATCCTTGCCTTAAAAGGCTGTTGGAGGAGAAAAAAACCTTGAGTGTTTTATTGACTTTTTGAACATTTTAGTGTTACTAAATATGAAAATTTTTTTGTTGTTTTCTTAGAGCACACAGGAGAAGCTGGCAAGCAGAGAGAAGAGCATGCAAGACAGATTACGCCTGGGGCATTTTACAACAGTTCGTCATGGTGCTTCATTTACTGAACAGTGGACAGATGGCTTTGCTTTTCAAAATCTTGTGAAGTTAGTCAATGCTATGTTCTTAAAGTTCTCACTAATTGTTACTTCCCTCTAGTGGACTTTTTTATTAGTAATGTTGTAGGATTGAAGCAGCTTTTCATATGTTGTATTTTGCTTTGCCTTTTGAAGACTGAGAATAGAGAATAGAACTCCATTTATCAGGTGAGGGAATGCTAAGGTTATGTGTCTTTAAGAAACAGTTTGGTTCCACTTTGTTTTAACTATCTTTACAAAAGCATGAATGTTGTAAATAAGCAGCACATGGTTATTCAACTCAGCTGATAGAATTATAAAGGTAAATCAGTGATTTTTCAGGAAGCTAACCAAGTAAGCCTGGTGGTCATGGGGACAGATGAGGTCTGTGAAGTTCTCACCGGTCACATAGGTGCTACTTGCACATCCTTGTGGCAGTAGCTTTCTCTGGCATCCAGCTCCTTAGTGCTGTGAAGGAGCAGTGACAAATCTGGCAGCCTCAAATAGGATCTAGTGCAAGTGGATGGGAGAGAGCAGCCACCTGGAAAAGAGCTGCCACAGCAGGTATTTCAGCAGAGATGGGGCCAAGGAAAAGGGCTCTGCAAGACTCTCAGAGATGGTGGTAAAATAATTATGCAGTGCTTCCAAAGGAGTAATGAGTCTGATTCATTGGAAGTACAGATAGATTTATAGATAGAAGAATACATATATTTTAAGAAGTAATTCACCAAGAATTTTGTTTTTGAAGGACAGTATTTAGTCTTAGCAGTATGGGATTGCCTGGGACACTGTTTTTCTAAACAGTCTAAAAAACAGTCTGTAGATGTGTTTGGCATAAAAGCTGTAATCGTTTGCCATACAACCAAACTGATGGTTTATTTGGGAATGACCACATCAAATTCAGTATTTGGCCTATAAAATTCAGATGCTCTCTATTGATGCTGTCAGGGAGTGGTTTTGATAGTATAAAATAAGGATAAAATATCCACCAGCTCAGATAGATTTTTTTTCTTTTTCTAATGTAGAAGTCATGCATAGCACTTTCAAAAAAAAACCGCAAAACAACCAAAACAAAAAATCCCACAAAACCCCAAAACAACAACAAAAACCAAACAATCCCTCTGAAACCACCATATATTTAAAAAGTAAATTGTGCCATAACTTTAGCAGAATTTTTCCACTTCATGAAGAACACTGGTGTTCGTTCTCCTAGGAAACATTTTCACACGTTCAGTAAGTTTTTTTAAAATTTCTAAATGCCTTATCAGTTAAAAAGATAGTTCTGGAAAAAATGCTAATTGATGAAACTTTAATAAAGCTTTTTTTGGGGTTTACAGGCAGCAAGAGTGGGTGAATCAACAAAGGGAAGACATTGAAAGGCAGAGAAAGCTCCTGGCCAAGCGAAAGCCTCCAACTACAAATAATTCTCAGGCACCATCTGCCAATTCTGAACCCAAGCAGAGGAAAAATAAAGCTGTGAATGGGGCTGAAAACGATCCCTTTGTTAGACCCAATTTACCACAGCTGTAAGTTTAACATTTCAATCAGTCTTTTACATAAATTCTGAGATATTGTCTGTGTGTGTTCTATTCAAATAACAGCATAAAAAGACACTCGGTATATTCAGCAGCTATATTCTCACTAAGGACTTGCTGATGATAGGGAAATTTGCACCACTGTCTATGAAGTTGTTGTACAATTTATTTTTGGTAAAGTCACCAGAGCAGGGCCCATTCTGGGGATAGGCAATGTTCCTTATGTTATCCTGATCTAGAAGTCTCCTTATTCTGTCTTCTTAGTCTTTTAATGTCACTGATACTGATTGAACTTTTCTGTATCCGTCCTGGTTTAAGAGCTTCACTTTTAGTTGGAGATTATTCTTTTCCATAGAACAGTATCTGGTTGACAAAAAAAAATCTTTTTTCAGCCTTTAGTATGTGAAGACATGTCTTAAAACAGAAATATCTTTTCTCTCCTGAATGCTACATCCTGAGACCAACTGTCAGAAGTTACTGATCCCATTTCACATATTGACAGTGTTGTCATTTTTTGTCATTGAAACATAAAAATTGAAAGTTCTTAAAGAACTCTCTTTTTTCTTGGGACATCTTTTTCCTGCAGACAGAAAGGGTATAATTCAAGGCACACGAAGATGCGTTCTTGAAATTTCATTTGAATATTTTATGAAATTGTTACTTCAAGATATTAGTTGCTGCCCTTTAAGCTAAGATGCTGCAGCTGATAGTATATCTGTTCCTAGTTTATTTTTAAGTAAAGAGTAAATAGTTAGGCTTAAAAAGAGTAGTAAATTAATCTGTGTTACTTTGCAGGAGTAAGCTACCTGTATTGAGCATAGTCACTTGCTACCTCGCACATGTGGAGGCAATAATTTATACCTGCAGGGATGGAGGGTACATAAATTGCTCTGGTTAGATCTGCTAAGTAAATACATTTGGACCATCCCTTTGAAGACAGCTGCATGTGTTTTGCATAATGCATCATTCTTAAAATTCACATTGTGAAGTTGTTTAACCGTGATAAAAACACCATGAAAATACAGTAGTAAGGCTGGCAATGTAAGCGAATCTTGGTTAACATTACTCCTGTTTTGGTAAAGAGCTGAAGTCATTGTTCATTGTGACTTTTCAGTAATGCTTAGTGCCCGTGTTTCTTCTTAGACCATAATTAATACTTCAGAATAGTACAGTAAATATTGCTGTTATGTTAAAAATATATTGCTGTGTGTTTGAATGTAATCCCTCCTGTTATTAAAAGTAACTTTTAAGTAATGGAAAATACCTGAAAATTTACAAAAAATTTTATTTGCTAACTTTTGGCCGGTTATACTCCCATAATCTTATTGCTCCTTTGAGAGATGATGAAATATAAATTGGGGGGAAAATACAGACAACCTGTTCTTATTTTTAAGTAGGGCAAGATGAATTCCTGGTAATAAACTTCAGAATATTTTCTGGTGTTACGTGGTGTTAAATAATTTCCAATTTACTAAAGACTGCAAATTTTCATTTCATCTGGCTTAACCAGTTACATGTTAAATGACACATGAAAATGCTTGCTTGTTATGGAATTGTCAGGAGAACAATCAAAATTGTCCTTTTGCATCTAATGCTAGCAAAAATGTAAACAGGTATTGAATCAAAACTGTTTTGCATTTAAGTATCATAGCTTGATTATATATTCTAGATACGAGATTACTTGCCTGTATTATAAGCTTATAAATTTTGTTTCAGATCTTTGAGAAGATCTGTAATGCATCCTGAGATCACAGGGTCATTTAGCCACATTACACTCTTAGGCCTTTACTTGAAAAGGGTTTTTTTGTATTTAGGATTTGTTATAACTTTGTATTGTAGTATTATGTGTTGAGTCCTTTCTGCTTCTCAGTACAGAATTGTTTTGTGTATCTTGGTAAGACATTAATTATGCACTTCCATTTTAGAGTAAATTTGTCATGTGCTCTATGTGATTCTCTCCTATTACATTGCTTATCACTGTTTCTGCATTACTTTGACAGTAATGATCTTAATTAGTATAGTCAAATGGAAAAGGTTCTGGTTTTATGAGGCATGAGGAAATGCAGAGCTGCTTGAGATTGATGAACTAAACCAGTAGAGAATTAATACAACATACATACAAGTGATCAAGCAGATTTATTTAAAACATACAAATGACTTGCTAGGGTTTGTTACCAACAGGTGTCTTTACCACTGCATTGTTTGCTTTAAAAATTATCTCCAGCTTCTGGTATTGATGAGACAAAATGATCTACAGCTTTGTAACAGGAGTATTGAAGCTTTTTCTGCAAACAGGTGTCAACTATTTTGAAACAGACTGAAGGTGTTGCCTGAGGTGTTCTTAATAAGGACATTGTTTGAATTTAGCTGAATTTACTGTGGTCTCTGATAGGAATGTAGAAGCAGACTTTTTGCTCTGAAGTCATTGTTATAAAAGTGGCCAGTTTGCCAGTGTCTTGTGAGTGAATGGTGGATTGGTGCTTCAAGTAACGTGGAGCATGTGAGTCTAAACACTGTCCTGGTTTTCCATCAGTCTTTCCCTTTTTGTGGCCTAAACCAAAACTAAAAAGTAGTTTCAATTTTGAGAGCTCTGTTTTCTACTGAGCAAAGTAATTTTATTAGTCTTATGTGAAAGGAATAAATTTAAATATATTAAAAAAATATTTGAAGTAGAGGTTGCCTTTTTAGCCCTGGAAAAAAATCTGTTTGAAAACTCTCTTCTAAGTTCTTAGGAGACATGAGAGAGGATTCTGTAAGAATATAATCCAAGTCCCCACCTTTTGGAAGCAGCTCTTATTTCACGAGACAGCTGTTTCTAGGAGCAATGTTTTACTTGGTTTAGATGGTGGAATCCTTCTTCTGCAGCTTCAGCCATTTCAGTTGTATTCACTTCCCTGTCACCTCTTCAAGTGCTCCCCAGTTCCTCCATGGTAGCCTGTATTGCATCCTTGTCCCTGCATGCAGTTTGGACTAGGAGAGCAGAGAGAGCTGGCAGGGTTTGTGACTGTGGCTGAACAAATGCATCATAGTAGGAGCATTCTGTTCTGTATGGAACAAATAAAAATATTTTCAGGAACTTTTTCAGGCTGAAGTGCCAACAATGTGTCTGGGCTTTACTGGACAAGTAAAGACAGCTTCTTTCCTGAGGCAGTCTATTTCTAAGGCAGACATGGAAACAATGGGTGAAAAGACGTCATGAAAGGTTTTGACTTGGTTGAAGTTTATTCATCCTTGTAGAAATTTGGGGAACTGGAGTGAAAATAAGCTTGGACCAAAAGGGGAGAGCTTCAGAAATTGTAGCCAGAAAACTTGTATTGGATGTGTATATGGCTGTTTGGGAGCATGGCTGCATTCTGCTGTGCCTGTGTATCCAGGATGATTTTCCAACAGGGCAGAGGTGGGAAGAGAGATGCTTATAAATGTACCAGGCTTGATCATGGTGACATCCAAGGAACACATGGCTAGTTTGGGTTTTTTGTCTTGTCTGTACCCACTAGTACAGTAGAATTTTGATTGTAGAAGGTTTTATCTGCACTTGTGAGGAAGAAGTGAAAAGAAGACTGATTATGTCAACACATGTGTATTGCGTCAAAACCTTTGAAATTCGGTGGTGAAAACATAAGCCTCTGAAAGGCCTTTTCTTTCTAATTAAAAAAAAAAGAAAGTTGTAATTGGTAGTAGTCAAGTCTTTCAGGCCAGTAAAGCGATCTACTTTCTTACAGCAGCAAGTAAGAGAGGCCCACCGTGGCCCTTTATGTCACAGGAGAATTATGCTACATACACAGAATATGTCCAGTGCATTTTGGAGAATTTCTGGAATTTATTGCATGTGTTTCAGAGTTTATTTGGCTGCAGAGTGCAGCCAAATTACAATTATTACAATACAGCATTTATTGTATAGTAATTTTGTGCAGAAAAGATCATGGTCAGGACCAGACTGTTGCCATATTAATTAATGCAACCTGTTCCCAGCTGCCCTTCTTCCCCAGTGATCCTCAGATTAGCCCTAGGCCTGACTATCCAGCTTTAGATGGCAGCAGCCTTGTTTCTGGTTGATGTCCCTACCCTGTGCTCCTCAACCTTTCTCCCTCTACAGCTGATGAGACCTGTCTCAGGTGATAAAGGAGCAACCCCTTCTACAGGAAACTGGTGTCTTGTAGGTGCCTTGGATGGTGCTCTGAGCAACCAGATCTAGTAGGTGGCATCCCTGCCCATGACAGGAGGGTTGGAACCAGATGATCTTAAAGGTCTCTTCCAACCCAGACATGGTGAGATTCTCTAATTCTGTTTTCAGAAGGTGCCTCCAGCGTGCCACTGCCCTTCAGAAGATGTGGTGAGTGGATGCAGGTAGAAAGTGGTGGGCTGATGGGGAGCAGTCTCTAGGCAGGTAGAATGTTTTCAGACTATGCAGTGGCCTACAGCCAGAAAACAGACACTGCTTTTGGCTTACTGCTGTTACTTGTGTGCTATTTTAATACAAAGTACACTGTATTTTTAGATAAAAACTAATAAACTCCTATAAACTCCTAAAAAAAAAAGTATTTCCAAGTATGAGAGAATAAAGGTTTGTTTTTCAGAAGTAAATGAACAAAATCCAAAGTGACTATATCTGTGTGCAGCTCTGTGTTCTATGTGCCTTTCTCCAAAATGTGGTGGTCAGTAATGACAGTTTTAGATTGCTGTGAAACATGCTGTGCTTTTAATAGAGTTAGATTTGTAAGGAAATAGAAAAATGGAAAACAATCATTTATTGAGTTGTGGCATAGAAACGTGGAAAGAGTGACTTTGAATCTTAATGTTTTCAATATGATGTCCAAGTTGCGCTCTGTGCTCAAGAGGGCTGTCTCAGGACTCTCTGAAATGCGATACTTATTAGAGTGGTCTAGGCACTTTAACTCTGTGGGGACACCTCAGGTTTTATAAAAAGGACCAAATTTTCCATATTATGCTAGTTTTTAAGGGGATCTGTGGTTTTAGGGCTCTCACTGTTCACTGAAAGTTCTGATAGGTCATGGCATAAACTTCGTATTTTGAATGTGTTTTACTGGTGGTTCAGTGTTGCAAAGTCACCTAAAATACTCACTCTTTCTTGAGAAAGGCAAATTTTACTATCTGTATTTATGGAAACCTGTAATTCATAGTGTAGACAAGAATCTGGAAATGACAATATTCAACCTTGGCATTGGTCTTTTTTAACTGAGAAATGAATCCACATTAGAGTAGTTTTGCTGTTTTAATAGAAGTATTGAAAAAGTGTCAGGGATATTGTTTTAAGTTATCTAGCATGGTCTGCATTTCTTTGATAGTGCTGGTAGATGTATTACAGCAGGAATTGGAGCATTTGTTTCTTATGTTTCTTGCTGTTGCTTGGACTGTACAAAGTCCAAGTACATTGCCAGCTTTCCTAGCTATGGAGACAGCCCATTTTACATTTGCTTTAATGCCTCTTCTTTTAACATATAGCATACATCTAAATCCAGAGGAGATTCTGCTAGCAAAAGAGTATAAATGTTAGGTCCCAAAATCTAGTAGTAAGAGACCTTTTGCCTTTCTCAGAGAAACAAATTTCCTCCCTCCATTGCCTTCAGAGTGCTTGGGGATGTCGATTGACTGTAATACAAGACTGCTCTGAATTCCAGTAAGAAGAAAAAAGATGCAGGGTAACTTTGTATGACATGTCTTAAAAGAAACGATTGCTTGCTTCTCAGATTCTGACAGGATGTGATGATGGGTGCTTTTGTCACCTGATCTGTGTTTTCTATATGCTTTAGACCCAGAAGGCTGATGAAATAATTACAGTCTTGAAAGGCTCTTTCCAATTTCTTGAAAATTTAGATGGTGTGGTCAAAAAAACCCTCAATAATTTCACTGAGATGTTGTTGAATCAGTTTTCTGTTCTGGTCAAATCAGAAAATGGGCAGCAAAATTCTGTATTTATAATAACAGGAATGGAAAGGGTTCTATGAAAGCTTCAGATCCACCAGATTTTATCTGAAAAAGATGCACTCCTTTATCAACAGCTTTTGAGATGCGATAAAAATACAGGTGTTGGAATTCTGAAAACTGTGGTAAACTTGAAGTTTAAATGGGAGGAAGAAGTCTCATAGTCTACTAGATTTCTGCAAATTTTGTTGAAGTTGGTTGGCATTTTCTGTAAGACAAATCTGAATTAGAGTCCCTCATCTCTGGGAAAACTTGGTGATTCTCAAGACATTCTAGTCCTCTGACTTGGAATATAAACAGCGTGTATAGCCTTCTAACCACCTTGCATAATAATCCTGCCAGCTGATAGCTGAACCCACAGAAATATGGACTTTGTGAGAGCATATTATACTGTGAGTTTTAGCTTTATATCATGCAAGAAGTGGTCTAGGCAAAACAATGAAAAGTGTAATTTTAATTTCTCTTGTAGGATTTGTGTGAACCCTTTCAAGGAGGCCATACCTGTTACTCCTTCCTCATCCCCTGTTTCTCTTCCTCATATGTGCATGGTTTCTTATCTGGTACCTAAGTCTCTTGGGTTTTTCTTTTTTTGGGTGGTTTGTCTTTTCTGTTCATCAGATGGATACTGCATGCAATCAGTTCTCAGGTTTCTTAGTTACTAATCTCTGCAAACAGTTCAGATTCTCTGCATGATAACTGACTTTATGTCTGAGCAAGTCTATAGACAGGGAGGGACCACTGAATTATTTGTAGCCAGAAATTTCCGAGAAAAGGAAGATGCAAAGAGAACAAGCAGGAGAGTCACGTGTGAATTCAAAGCTGAATTTGTGGTTTCATGCAAAATGTAGTGCTAATGAACTTGAAATGTATGGTTTTGCACTACTGTCTGTAAATCACAGCTCAGAAATCCAGTGTTATCATTCTTGTCTAATTTCTGAATGCGTTAGGGTTGAGAACCAAGCAGTGGAGTAGCATCAGCTAAAATCTGGGATGGTGATATGATTCAAGATGCACCTGAGTAGTTAACAGGCTATCTGGAAGAAGCAAAATGGTTCAATGGGAGAGGCAGTTAATATTGCAGAATACCAAATATAGGCATTCTGTAGGTGTGTTTTTAACGTGAAATGACAAATCCAAGATGTTCAGATGGGGCGGAAATGTATTTCTAAGACTTCTAATGACTTCTAAATAACAAAATACTGGATGTATTGTAGTTTTTAAGTAAAAATGCTGTTGTTTTGTTTGCCACCATGTAACAGTTATAACTACATGATTGTTTCATTTTTCAGTTTGACTCTAGCAGAGTACCATGAACAGGAGGAAATTTTCAAGCTTCGATTAGGACATCTCAAAAAGGTATGTTTCTTTAATCATGGCCAAACCCATAAAAATTAGTACTGTCAAAATGAAGAGATAGGTTGTTGAGAACTGTCTGATAAAAAACCCAATACTAAAAGTGCTGTACTACTTTATGCCTAATAGTGACTTTCCTTTTGTTTCTGTTTGTGCAACTTTTCATAAACACTGGGATTACAGGGGAGCAGTAATGAGTCCATCCAGTTTAACACTGTCCTGGTTCCTTAAATCCCTCTAAGAGTGCTAACATTGATGATGCCACTGATCCTGCTCTTCCCCTTCCACTTTCTGAGCTCTTGTTTCACAGCTCAGTGAGCCAGCCAAGTTTGATGTGTGGGCTCTTTATTTTTGTTTTTTGGCCTTTAAAAAGGTCAAATTCACAGCATTGTACTTCTGAATTAATATAACATTTTCATCCTCTGCAGTATTCACTTCAGTTGTTATCAGTTAGCATATTATCACCTATCACAAGAAAATATAATTTTCCTACTTTTATGGAAAGTCTATTCTCTATGTCCTAAATTCTTGCTGCAGTCAGATATTTTACTCCTGTTTTTGACTTTTGAAAAAAACTTTTTTCTTGAACTCCATCATTCTGATAATTCTGTGTAGTGAGATAATTATTATATGAAGAAACTATTGCTCATTCAAGCAAAGATTTTGAGGAATAACCTGTAAAATGGAATGGCAGTTGGTGCAGACAGAAATACCTCAAGAAGAGTGAAAAGAAAAGGACTTGTATGTTCTGAGTAGTACCTGAGTTGTTGAGTCAAAACAGGTCATAGTGTTTTCCCCTCGAAATGTTGCAAGTTGTTTCAGGCCTGTTCTCTTCAAATGTACAAGCCACCTGTTATAAATCCTACTCTAGTAAACTGAACTGGGCCCCTTGAGAAAGCTGCAGCTGTTTCTAAAGAATATGTCAGGAAAGTACTTGAATCTGTAGTAGGAAATCTGCATATAATTTGCTGGCACTGGTGAAGTAGACTGCCCACATTGTTCTTCATTGTTAATGGTTTAGAAGCTCCAGCTTCACATGAAATCCTGTAAGGTTTTTTTCCACGCTTTAACTTTATGGAAATCTAATGGGAATTTCAAATGATAGATGAAATAAACTGTTACAGGATCATTTAATGCCAGAATTTTGGTTTCACCTTGAACATCAATGCCTGGAGTACTTTGCAAAAGATGGAAATTCCTGGACTAAATGCCAGGGGCAAAACAAATGTCATATTTAGCAAATCATGCTTGACTCTTATCTGAAGAAAGTATTAAAAATACATTCTTACATTATAATTCTTATGTGTGGTACAGATTTTGTCATTAACTAAGACCACCAATTTTGTTACCTTCATTTTACATGGCTGTATTTCTTCTCTGAGCTTCTTTGCTATTTACATTTCTTTTCTTCATTCCTTCAGCTTATGCTGTTTTGCTGACTGCTCCTCTTCTTTTTTACTCTTGAGATGCTTTCCTGGTGCTCTTATTTTTGGTGCCCTGTACATGCTGCCACCACCAGTTTTCTTTTCCTACTGCTACCCAGGAAATTCTTTTCCAGCTAGTTGCTTTGGTCCTGGAGAGAGGCTCTTGTTTTTTCACTTCCTTTTATATGGCAGTGACCTGAGGCAGCTAAGCTGGTTTATTCTTGCTTAAAGGTATTCACAGCCTGAGTGTCCTAAATAACAGCTGGAAACAATGCAACCAGCCAGTTCTCTTTGGACTAACATTGGCCTATGAACCACATTTTGAGAACCACTGAATTGCATAATATATGAACAAAAAGGTCCAAAAGAGGCATAACTGATGGATTTTTTTTTTGTTAGCCTTTGGGAAGAACATAGACAATTGTGTGTATAAGTGTGTGGCCTTTTGTAAGGGAAGAAGGACTGAAATTCTTTATAAAGGACTACTGGGTTATGAGGAACTGCCTGTCATTTCAGGGTGTTTAGCAGAGAACTGCAGGGATGTGTGTAAATATAGAAAAAAAGAGTTTAACATTATATAAACAGGAAAAACTTCAACTCTTGACATTGTATCTTAGGAAAAATAAATTGTCCACCCAGATCTGCTGGCAGATCAGTGCTACTTAGTCCAGCTTTTAAATTATTAGGAATTTGATTTTCATTTCCTCCATGGAGGTTCATCTCATGTCTTGTTTTGGGATGAGAAGTTTTTTTCATCGCTTATGGCGGTGGTTTCAGGGTATTCACTGAAATCATCTAGTCCAGACTCTTCAATTCATTGGATATATGGTCATTTAATATGTGTTTTAGATCATAAAAATACAGTTGTTGCTTCAGGATATGGGTTTATGAAAATGCTGTATCATTATGGCATTTACTCTCTACCTTGCTGACTTATGCCTCCATCCCCTTGTGCCCTGGCTTGTTGCCCTGTTGCTTTTACCAGCACTACTGGGTTGTACAGAGAATAAATTGGATTGGAGAACTGATCTAGCTTGTTTCAGGAAAAAAAAAAACCACGTAATTTTGTTTTTTTTATGCTTGTTTCTTTTTTTCTTCTGATTTTTTTTTCTTAAAGAAAAGATTGATTAGTATTCCAGTTTGGTATACCATGCGGCTGTGCAAAAGGCTGTGCCAAAATAACAAGAGGTGGTGACGGGTGCTGCTACTAAAAAAAATGTATCAGATGCCAGGCCTTTTTCCTTCTCAGCTGAAATAATTCCATAATTATGAGCTTTCTGATATGGACTGGTTTTGTCTCCCCTTTTCTTAGAGGCACTAACTCTGAAATCAATATAACCCTGTTTATACTATCTTTCAATGAGTATGTTTCTCAGTTTGAGTATAGTTACATAGGTTTCCACAAATTAGGCATCATGAAATCTTTATGATTTTAGAGGACCTAAATAAATAATTATTTCATTGTTTCCTAATGCATAGAATAAAGATGAGATAAAATAAGGTGCTGAAATTAGTTAAGGAATGTGCTCCTACCTGACATACATCTTTTGAAGTTGCACTTACAATCTTATGCAATACACATTCTTTATTTGTAATTTTAATAAGATACAAATGGAAGAAACTTTTCTGTTTAGATTGGTATTGGTGTCTTGTATCAGCACCTTAGGAATGTTTCTGCTGTAATGATGTGCTTTTTTATTCTTTTATTTGATTTGCACTTCAGCCTTAAAATATTTTACGTGTCTTTTCTTAATCTGTTGGTTTGCACAGAATCTATAATTGCCAAAATCTCAGGTTTTTTTCTTTTTTTTTGTACATCAATTTCAGACCGCTTCCCAGATAATTTATCTCCTTGGCTGAGGTACAAAACCCAGCTGCCTCTCATTTGAAATAGCATCCCTACAGTGCAGAACAAAACCATGAACATCCCATTACCTGTGGGTTCATGAACAGAAAAATTTCTTGAAACAGGCTTTTGCCTTATCTTTCTGAATTTTTCTGCCTTTAAGAGAAAAGCAGTGCTTTCTTCTAGTTCAGCAGGGTTTTGTAATGTAATGTTCCTCCATCACCACTAGTATTGATGCAGGGGTAAAAATACCCTTTTCAAATGGGAAGTAAATGAGCTTTTATATTTCCTTCTTTTCATTTGCAGGAGGAAGCTGAAATACAAGCAGAACTTGAACGTTTGGAAAGAGTTAGGAATCTTCACATTAGAGAACTGAAAAGAATAAATAATGAAGATAATTCACAGTAAGAGTCTTTACTGTCTTAATTTTGCACGTCTGTTTTTAAAGTGATTCTCTAGTATCACATTTTTACCTATAGAAGAGAGACTTGTTCATAATTTTTTTGCTTTTCTATGTTTATAAATGTATTTTAAACACCAATTTCTTTAACCTTAACTACAATGTCTTACAATTTAGTAAATTTATTGTTTTTGTTGAATATGCAAGAAAAAACATACCTACACAGCTCATAGTGAAGAGCTGAAAGTTGCTAGACCATATTACTAAGCTAAAAAAAACCCACTTGTGAGATAACTTAATGCAGTTCACTCAGTCGATAATAATGCAAGAGGTTTGATGCACCAGCAGCAATTTTGTGCTGCACTTAAAATTAGTTTGTGTTTATGGCTCTGTGATTGAATTCCTATTAGGTATAGGTACCTAGCAGGAAAAAGCCGTATTATGTTGTCACTTTGTATTTCACCTTGAATGGCAGTGTATCGCAATGTTAAATTGCTACATAATATGAACTGTTACTGTGTAGTTTTGAAAGTAATAATTGCATCACTTCATTAAGTCTGTTTTCCATCATGACAATTTCAGACCCTACAGTTTCACCAACACTTTAAGCTAGCACTGTTGCTTGAAGGGAACTGGTTCTGCCTCTCCCTGGCTACTTAGCCCTGTTTTCTTTCACATGCTTGCAGTGGCATTTCTGTTCTGAACCAATGCTGGAAATCAGTCCAAATTAAAACCAGCTCCTGTGGTTTATTTTTCTGGATTAATTTTAATCCAGGATCAATTTCCTGGTCTAGATCTTTGCCTGGTTGCAAAAATACTTATGCTGCCATGAGAGGAGAGAGGGCTGTGCCAGGGGGAAGGACATGATGGGACTGGACTTCTCGCTGTCTGCACTAGGAAACGTTTGTGAAACAGTAGCCGTAAACCTTCAGTATTTATTTTTTACTTTTTAGACACAATAGAATTGTGCATACACTCAGGCTTTTAAATATTAAAGGAAAAAGGTGTGAAATTGTGCCTTAGTGTTCTGATGGCACCTACCATGCAGTAATACAGAAATTATTTGTTACCATGTGGCTTTAGTGCTAATTGATAGCTAAGTTGTTCTGTGTTTTGGGTATGAAGAATAATGGGTGTTGATACTTACATCTTGATGGCAACCTTTATAAATCTTCAGTGTTTGCATTAGAACAGATTTAGTTTTTTTAAAAAAAAGGATCCTTCAGCAATAAGGAATAAATGGCACAGAAAAATGACAGGTTTGACTATGAAAATACTGCATATGTGTGGCAAAGAATGTCCAAATTACAGTCACAATTGAAAACAGTTACAGGACATGGACAAGCTTCAGTCCATGGTGCCACTTCACTGCTCAACATCTGCAGTCAGTGCTAACCCATGTTATGGTACAGAATGAAAAGCTTTAAACTGTGTGTTCATGTTTTTGTGGGAGTTTGGACAAGTATTTACCAAGTGGCCAAGCCACAGCTTATAGTCCTCATGTAGAAGAGAGAAGCAATGGAGAAATAATTGAGGTCTGTAGCCCCTGCTGTCTTTCCTAACATGTCTTGGTGATGCGGCTGTGTGGTAAGGGAGAGAGTTCTCAGCAAAGCAGCTGCTGGATTCTGACTCAAATACTGTTGGGATTTCCACTTCCCGCTGTGCTGTAAATCTAAGCCCATTTTCTTCTTGTTCTAGCAACAAGTCCATCTACCCTTGGGTAAAGTTGTATGTCTGCAACTGTCCTGGAATAATGGGACAAGTTGGGAGTGCAGGTTAGGGCTGCCCTGTCTGGCTCGGGAGCCCACATGATGTTGGGGTGCAGGTTCTGAGCCATGGAGAGCCACACAGAGTAGCACAAGCAGTGGAGAGGGAAGGGAGTAAGATTCACAAATTGGCCTACTGGAGGTACACATATAATAGATGGTAAAAAAAGAATTGGGCTACTGGTTACAAGACATCAAGTGCCTAATGATACTGCTTCTAAATTTGGTTTTCTTCTACACTGAATATGTATTTACTGTTTATGGTTTCTTTAAAAATATTTAGCATTGAAGTATCTATCTTCATAGTGAATAAAAAGGAAAGTTTTATTTCTGAAAGGGGCATAGTAGGCAAGAACATCTTCTCTCAAATACTTGACTACTGCCTATGACCATACTTCTAAAACTGTAGAGAATATGGAAGGATAGAATGAGCTATTGGCAGACTGGCCCTAAATTCTTCTTTAAAGTTTTCTATGGAATATAACTGGCACCTTGCCTTAGATTCTTGCCTTGTCCCATTACTGTACTAAGAATGTGATGAATATTCAGATCCCTTCCCTCTGATTGGATGGAAGAATGTATTTTTCTTCTATATATTTAGGAGAAAGAGTATGGTCCTTTTTCTTGGTCTGGTGATATCATTTTATATTTGGAAGAAGTGTTTTCATTTTGCTTTTGCTTAAGTGTGAGCAGATAGTCAATTTTTTCATGTGTTTTCCCCATATTGCTGTTTCTGATTTGTTTTAACTTCTTAGTGTTATATAAAGCAATTTTTTTTTAAAGAAGCAGTAATATACATATCTAGTCATGTTTTGTGTGAAATTGGAAGAATGTCCTTGTTGTCTGTTCCAGAAAGTTGAAATGTGAGTATTTTGTAAAATTTGGCACAACAAAGAGAAAAAAAGCCTGATTTTCTTACCTTCAAAAAAAAAATAGAGAAAAATAACAAAATGTTTACCAGGATTGATTGTTTTGATGATAGTGTTGTGATAGTATGTGTAAACTAAATAGTCAAATGGTATTGGTCATGTTGTACAGTTGTGTCATTTCTGGTGGTGTAATATTGCTCAGCATATTATATGTTGTTTCTAAAAAGAAAACTTTAATTTGATGAGTAATACTAAGAAATTTGCATTTTAGATGCTACTTGTTTACCTTAAACAAAATAAAACAATTTTTTTTTCTTTCAAGATTTAAAGATCACCCCACATTGAATGAACGGTATTTGTTACTCCATTTACTTGGCCGAGGTGGCTTCAGTGAAGTATACAAGGTAGGGTTTGTTGAGTTTGATAAATATAATTTTTGAGCCATGTACATTTAATTTGGAGAGGGGGAGACAAAATGGATCTAATTAAATAGGAAGACTGTAATGAGTTGACCAGACTTTGATTAACTTGTGGAGGAGAAGTAGCATGACAGTAGCCTTGTCAATAGATTTATGAATTACATGCCATCTTTTTTCCTCACTTTACTGGGTATTATTTTTATCACCTTTGGTTTATAACTTTGCCATATTAATGCATTTCTTTTTTTAGGCTTTTGATCTTTATGAACAAAGATACGCTGCTGTGAAGATTCACCAGCTTAACAAAAGCTGGAGGGATGAAAAGAAAGAAAACTACCACAAGTAAATACTAATTACTTATGCTTCATATGCTAAACTTAATAGCATTTTGTTGAATGTAGAAGGCTAATGTATCCATCTTCTTTTAGACATGCCTGCAGAGAGTATAGAATACACAAAGAACTGGATCACCCCCGAATAGTTAAACTGTATGACTACTTCTCCTTGGATACAGATACGTAAGTAGAACTTGGCAGGGATTTTAGTGCTGTATATTAGATAAACAGAAATGAAGAGTATTTGAACAAAAATAACATATGTTCTTGCTTTCAGCCAAAACATTTTTAAAAACCCCATACTAGTTGCAGAATTTTGTCTTCTAAAATTGCAGGCTTTCTATAAGGTGATGAGAAGAGAGTGTTTTGCAACACCTGACTGGCATCAAAAGGCTGCCATACCTTAGACAATTTTCCAAGATTAATGGCATCAGGAGCATTACTAGCCTAGGCATAGCTCCTGGTGACTGGTCTATACCTCTTTGCATGAAATTGTGACATCTTAAGGGATAGTTAAGGCATATTGATTTTGAGAAATGTGTCTACTATAAATAAAGAGGCTTTTCTTAATTTCTCGTCCATATGGATGCATTTTCTCTTTTAGTATGAGTGTTCTGATTTACATTAGTTTTCATAAGCTAATAGTTACACCATGTGTTCCATGAACAATTTCATTCATGTATTTTAATATTCAGGCAGCCATTCTTAAACTTGTCAGAATGAAACTAGGTTGTCATGTCTGTTTCTGATTGTGCAGTATGATGCATTCTTTCATTTTGTGTCTCTGAATTCTACCCTAGGTTTTGCACGGTTTTAGAATACTGTGAAGGCAATGACTTGGATTTCTATCTCAAGCAACATAAATTGATGTCAGAGAAAGAAGCTAGGTCCATTGTAATGCAAATAGTAAATGCACTACGCTATCTCAATGAGATCAAGCCCCCTATTATACACTATGATCTTAAACCAGGTAAGTGAGAAATGTTATGATTGAAAATGTAATTTAATTTTTATCCTTTATTTTGTTTGTAATTCATGCCTGAAAATGCCAGCGTTATCTTCTGTGTGCCAGGGTTATTGCAAACAACTGGAAAAAGTATGTACTTTTCTTCAGAATTTCATTGCCAGAATCATCTGCCTTTTCTGTGGAAAATGTTTGTTACAACTTTTCCACTTTGCATTATTTTGATTTGAATTTGTAGGAAAAAAATCATACAGCTAATAGATACATACATTGGTAGTTAGCAGTATAGACAGATAAGATCATTAGTAGGCTCAGTCCTGTCTGGTAATTGTGGAATGCTGATGTGTAATTAATTTTTCCCATATGTTTTTTTTAAACCTGTAAATATATAATCAGTCACTCTCAGTATCCCAGTATAAGCATTCCAAAACAAGACTTTACAGAGAGTTTTCTTTACGATGAATAATAAATATATTTATAAACTGTATTTGTCTTGATTCTCTTGTCTTTGTTCACGATCTTGCACAAATGATGCTTATATTCTTCATGTGCTTTAATCTGCTACACTTCCAAGTATGGGGTTTGTAAAGTAATTCTTAGTGCCAGGCTGTTTGCTTTCTGTTTTGTAATAAACTGCTCACACAGGTTTATTTTGTCTTATGAAATTGTACAGAATGTATTCTTAGTCTCATTATTTTTTGTTCTCAGAGGAACTTCATCAAAAAATTTTTATATCAAGAAATTATTTTTCAACTTTAACACATTGAGGAAGATATGTAGGATTGCAGCAATTTCTTGGCACAATTTTGTGGCACATGCAAACCCTGAAAACTGTAGTGTAGGGTTCTTCTGGCAGAAAAATCATGAAACTTATTTGTAACTAGTATGTGGCTGCATTCTGGTATTTCCTCACTCCATTCTGGTATTTCTTTGCTGACCAACCAGCTCCTAGATAAGAGAGCCATTTCAGATCATCATAGTAACCTAGAGAGATGCTGAAACTGCACAAAAACTTGTCATAGTCAAGTTACTCCAGACTTGAGGATATACAGATTATGTAAATGTGTCTCACTTGGTTCAAGCATGGTGCTAATTTGGTCATGGCTCCCTTTTAACCCAGGCTGTTTTATGATTCTGAGTCCTTGATTCTGTAAAATTGTCACTTACCCTCATGGAGTTGGATGCTCTTGAAAATTGAATCTGGTTTTGAAAATAAAACATTCTGTTAGCTTTTTTTGAAGTAATTTTTCTTTTCTTTTCCCCCTGAATAGGTAATATCCTTCTTGTAGATGGAACAGCATGTGGAGAAATAAAAATTACTGATTTTGGTCTGTCCAAAATAATGGATGATGATAGCTACGGGGTGGATGGAATGGATTTAACTTCACAGGGAGCAGGAACTTACTGGTAAGCCCTGGTTTGATTTTGCTGTTTAGACTTTGGATCCCTGTTCAGATTTTATAGATGTAGTCTTATAAAGCCAATTTGGAGAGACAACTGGAACTAAAAATATTAACATGGATGGCAGACAAAGGTGTTTGTGCAGTACTGTGATGCTATTATTCCCAAATGTTAGAAGAATCTAACTTAACAAGTAAAATACAAGAGAGTGTGTGTGTTATTTATTTATAAGTATGTATGTATAAATAAATGTGGAGATGATCACTGTGATTTAGAAACACAATAACCTCTGAAGAGGCAGGTATTATTTCTTTGGCTGGTGGTGGTTGAAGACATTTGACAGAGACATTTGATGATGAGGTGTGGGTGCATAGTACTTGGAAATTGTAGAACAGGTATTGCCAACAGGTGATGTCCTTAGGACAAAAGAGTATTTACTCTTCCTTCCTAAACATTAATGACAGCCCAGCAGCCATGATTTATTTTTTGTGTACTTGCATGCTCATCCAAAACACTGGAGTTTTACAGCTGCCAAAGCTTAGGTATGACAATAAGCATGTCATTGCTTACAGAAAATCTGGTTTTAGAATCTCTAAAGATGCAGATTCTTCATGGCAGAGTAGCTCTTTCAGCCTGGGTATGTGCTGGCTGTGTCAGTGGGTGGATTAGAAATCCTGTACTGGGCAGGTTGTTACAAGTCATTTGCTCTACAGAGAAGCCAGTGTCATTCCCATTTGCTTTGCACCCCTTCCCATATTCAGGAGTAGGATGTAATAAAGTTTTTGTCTTTTCCTTCGGAGTTTTTAGAAAAGGAAACACATACTCTTCTACAAATGCCACTGTGCACATGCTGTGAGAAAATGATTGCTCAAGTTGAAGCATTTTAGAAGTGTTAGGCTTTTGCTACTCTTTTTAATGGGTTACCTATTTAAACACCAGTTTAAATGTTTTATTTTAGGAATATATATCAGAAAAATCTTGGCTTTTGGATTTCATCTAGAATGCCTCGGGCACTAGTGGTGCTGGAAACTTAAAAGTCAAAAAAGATCTGTAATCATTACAAATTCATGATGACTCTCTGCATTTCTAATTCATGCTTTCTCTGAGCCCAAAATCTTCATTAGGGAGAGAAAAACTTAGAGTGAGTTTGAGGTTGGGAATGAGTCTGTTCAGAGTACATTGCACAAACTGTCTGCAGTATAGCCCTGGAAGGGATTTCCTCAGTCACTGGGTTCAGTTACCTGCCTTCCCAGGCAGTTAGGTTATATAATCTCTCTGATAAACTTCTAGATGTTTATATTAAATTTAGCTAGTGTTTTGGCCCCAGTAATCTGATTTGAAATGTCTTCTGTAACCTCAGTTCTCTGATCATTAGAAATCTAATCCTCTAATTTGCAGACTGTGTATATTTGTGGCCAGTTTATACTTGTTTGCTCCTGTGCTAACATTGTCCTCTCTCAAGTAGGTTGTGGCCCCTTCCTAGTACTTGCACCTTGGTGTTTTTGTAGCCTTCACTTTTTTTTTCCCTCTGAACTGTAGGCTATCCATTCTTCAGATCATTTTAGTAACCTTCTTTGCATTTGTATTGCTTTAAGATCACTTGTCTTGGTTGTTGTAATCAGAATTGTAAACAAGTATTCCAGAAGAAAGTTTGTGATACTGTTTAAAATTGTTGCATTTTTATCTCCTTTTCTGCCTATTTCTATTTCTACAAATATTTCTTCAAAGTCTGTCTTTAAGTCTTATATGTTGTTGACAACAGAGTGCCTGTTCTGTAGTTGCCCTAATAGTTGTTTTGCATTTTTCAATTTTAAATATTATAGTCAGTAATACTTGACTGCCCTTAAATTAATACATATGGAACGTTTTGTTTGTTTTTTAAAGGAAGTTCCATTTTATCAGTTATTCTCTAATTCAGGAATGGCATGGGAACTTCCTCAACTTTCATTAAGTAAAGTTCTCTTTCTGCAAAATACAGGGACAGAAATAACAATCACCTTTGTCTACCATATACGCGTCTGGGTAATGTTACCATTTTTACTAAAAACTTAGTTAAAGGATCTTTAAGTCATATCTGCATTTTCTTTGATTCCTAAGCAGGTCTTGCTGTAAAACACCCTATTTGGCTTTCATCTTTTCTTGCTGTGATAGATGGCTTCATATTTAACTTGGGGTCCCAATTTTAAAAGAAATTATAATTGCAGTTTAGGCAAAAAATGTTTGTGCTCGTGTTAAATAGACCCCTTTATTTGACTAACTGTGTAGAAACTGTGGTATCAGTTTTGGTAGGTTGCAAGGTGTTGGAATGCAGATTGTAGGGCAGCTGTACAATTGTCAGAAGCTCAGGGATGTGTAGGTGAGGTGTTTGTACAGTTGGATAATTGAGCACGTTCTAGTCATGCCGTACTTACAGACTGAAATGCTGTTTTGTTTTCCAGGTACTTGCCTCCAGAGTGCTTTGTAGTTGGCAAAGAGCCACCAAAGATTTCTAATAAGGTTGATGTGTGGTCAGTTGGAGTAATCTTTTTCCAATGCCTTTATGGTAGAAAGGTAAGGAAAGCTTTAGAAAATCCAAAGAGTCTTCTATTCTCACTAGACTGCAAAGACATGAATCTCCATGGAAAATTACTTGTGTTACTTTTTGGCAGTGTACATTGATTTTGCAAAAAAAACAGAAAATCTTGACTGTAACTTTTTTATTTGCAGAATACTTGGCAGTTTGTATACTGCAACAACTTACTATAGGATAAATATTTATGAAATCAAAGTAATTGGATAAATCTTCTGAAAAAAATCATGTGCTTGTTTTGCAGCCATTTGGCCACAATCAATCACAGCAAGATATCCTACAAGAAAATACAATATTAAAAGCCACAGAAGTTCAATTCCCTGTCAAACCTGTTGTAAGCAATGAAGCCAAGGTAACTTTTACTATAATCTCTGAGTAAAACATTCATCTTTAAGGATTCGGCTGTAAAATTGTTATTAACCCAAGAATGCTGTAGGACATAATAACTATGTAGAAAAACTTACTTGAGAAGCTAGTATGTGGATGTTTTTATTTAAGCAATCTTATTCTGGGACTTCTCAAAATCATGTACTTCAAAGCAAAACTATATATATATATATTCCAGAAATTTGCAAGTGGTTTTTAAGTAGGCCACTTCAAAAATGGTCCGCTTTACTTTTTCTCAGAGGACCTTATGTGTCTCATTCAGGCTGTCTTACTAGAAGTTCTTGTGAAATGCTGCTGCTAACAGTAGCAAGCTGTTTCTGGAAATAGTGGATGTTATTCTCTGCAGCCTTATTGCCTAGAAGAACTACTTGACTACCAGGTACCTGAAGGATATGACCTCTAATACTCTTCACTTTGAAAGGTCATAGTGTGTGTGTATTAACTTATATCTGAGTTTAGAAACATGAGTTTTTGAGATAAGAATCTTGAAGATATTTTGATGCTGATTCAGGAAATAAGACTGCCAAAATAGTTGCTCTGCCTGTGTAGAGGAACTGACAAAGTTCCTCTACACAGACTGGCTATTAAGAAACAGATTCAGGTGGTTACCCAAATGATTACTACTGTGAGCATCTGTAACACAAATCCAATTCTGTAAAAGTGGAAGAAAATATTATATGTTACTTGCTTGTAAAAACTCTCCCATTTTTTGAAAGATACATTCATGACAAGATGCAATAGATGTGCTCTTTGAGGAAAAAAAAAATGCCAAGATAGTATAATGCTTATTCAAGTTTCAGCAACTAGTTAAACATACTTAGGTTTGGGACACAGCAAAATTTTAGGAATGTTAGGATTCGGCTCCTAAAGATTAAAAGGAAAAGAAACATTTCTAGAGGCAGTAGCTTCCTAACAAAATAAGTCTTTTGGGTACATAAACTTGCTGTTACAAGTGGTGGTATATTTCTGTTAATTGTATTTTCTAAAAGTAGTGTTAGTGAGAGAGTTGCAGTTTAAGTTATGAAAAACTGGTTGAAGAATTGTAGTTATAGTTGGGGTTTTTTTAAATTGAGGTTTTTGTTTGCTGTTGTTTTTTCACTGGTATTTGAAAAAACTATCCCTTGAGTGCAGTTGACAAACACATATCATATTACTGATATCTTTACGTAGTAAGAGTTTATATCTGTGTCTTTTAACTTTGCCTTTCTTTGTCATTAATAGTTTTTATACAGAGGATGTTAGGAAGGAGTAGACAGTTCAGCATGGAGAATTGGCAACTTTTTGCATTCTCTCTGTATTTGCATGTTCTGTTTGTTTGAAAGACTAAAGTAAACTTCCAGTGTTCTCCACTCATATTAACCATTGTCATGATAGCTGTGAGGGAGAGGGAGAAATTATTCTCTGGTGGAAATGCTGTAAAAACAATTTCAGACTAACTTTTTAATGTAGACCATTTACAATGACTGTGTAGAATCAAAATTGTTTTTCAGATTTATAGGCCTGGCATTTGGAAAAGAACAGCTTGTAAACTGAAATTCTGATTTGGAAAACACAGAGATTAAATAAATACGGAACCTCAAATGACATTGTTAGTTTGTTTTCAGACTGTAACTGTCCTTTGATCCTCCTCACTGTTTCTGTTTTGTGCAGTGGTCTCCTTTGCTTCACACTACTGTGGCTGCAGTGCCACAAAACTGTGAAGTATTTTAAAAACATTTCAGACACAAACTGTTACTCTGAGGATCTTGAGAATAACTGTTTGCAGTTCATTTGTTTTGAAGGATTTATTGTGAAGAATTTGATTAAAATCTGTAATATCCAAGAACATGTGAATATCTACTAGCTGATGTGCATGATTTTTATATTGTACCTTGTCCATGCTGGATATGCAGATGTTAGAAGTAAATTCTAACATGATTCTTTGGAACTTGTATCACTGATTTTCTCCTTTAATCTCCAAATTTTAATTGGAGCAAAGAACAAACAGCTGAACAGATTTATCAAAGAAGACATATGTAATTCTTTTAAATTAAGTTCTAAATTAAGTAATGATGTGCTAATCAGTTCTGTAGCAATAATAAGGATTTTCTATCATTAAATGTTGAAGCCCAGGCTCTCAGGAGACCAAATGTTCTGTGTGTGCTAGACATAAAACTTGACAGAAACTTTCAGCATAAAATGATTGGCGTAGGTCATATGGACCTAGATGTAGGGATGACATAGTGAATTTAGCTACAGAGTTTTTCAATTGATTAGTTAATTTTAAGCAGGTGTGATTGAATTTTTCATGGGAAGAGATTTTCTGCAAGGTAGTGGTTTCCTAAATATTCTTTACATAATGCCTATTGAGCGTGGCAACCATCAATGTCAATTTCATGTTTTGCTCTACCCTGTCATGGCACATGTGGAAATGCTTGTTTTCAAAAGTCAGCTAAAGCATTGAAATTCTGTCTCTGCATCATCCACCTATTCTTCCCCACTTGATGGTTTTAGAAGCTCATTGGAGAAAGCAGAAAGGTCTCCTTTTTCAATCCTCTGACACTTGCTTCTGGTTTTTATACATCTGTTCAAGCATAAAACATGCAAAAATCTAATTGGGTGAAGTGTTAATGTTTTACTTGTAAATATAGTTCCTAAACATGGAAATAAATATTTGAAGCCAATTAACTTGCTGATTTTTTCCTTTCAGCCATGATGTTACATTTCTTCAGTGGGCTCAGCAGCAGAATGTTACATGGTCATTTGAATTGAATTATTTAAGAAAAAGAATTTGCTTAGAAGCTAGTTTATCCAGGAGGACTTGCCTATTTGCCTGAAAGCAAATAGAAGTATTTGGAATGTTACTGTAACTTTCTACATTTCTTTTCTAGGCCTTTATCAGACGCTGTTTAGCATACCGAAAAGAGGACAGATTTGATGTCCACCAGCTGGCTAATGATCCTTATCTTCTCCCTCATATGAGGAGATCAAATTCTTCAGGAAACTTGCATATGACTGGCCTAGCAGCATCCCCTACACCACCTACTTCAAGCATTATTTCGTACTGAAATTTCTCCAGCTGAGGAATGGGATGATACCTTTGTTTAGTTTTCAGATGCAGACTTGAGCTTGAAAGCATTTGAGTGTTTTTACACAGGACAAGTTTGATAACTGTGTTTTCAGACTGAAGTCCTCCTACATAGTGTCATTTGTATGCTTGGACTGGATCATGGACTGTGAATAAATGTGCCCTTCTGAGAAACACCGTTAAACATTGAAGGATGAAGGATGACACTTCCTGTTACAAACTAACAGGTATACTGTGTTTAGAAAAGAAAAGGTTTTTAGTTTTTTTCTGGGGAACATTGTAAATAATCTTTTTAATACTTTAAAGTACATTTGGTGGATACTGGAAAGTTCTAACATGAAGGGTAGTTTTTCATTATTTAAATAAAAAAGGGTAGTGAGCAAATTTGAAAACACAGGAAAAATTTTGTGCCTGGTTATGAAGTAAATGAACTGCCATCTCTCCAAGACATTGATCTTTCAAAACCAAAGTAAGGAATGTGAGGTGGTGAAAGATAATGTTCAGCATCAGATTTTTCAAATAAAATTGGAGTATTTTATTTGGCTACTCAGGCTTGTACCTCCAAAAACATTGTGGTGTTCCACTGAATTTAGATTGGAAGGGTGATATAGAATTCCTGGTACTTACTTCTCAAATAGATTGCTAATTTTGAAATCCATTCGTTTTTTTTTTTAAATACTATACTTGCTGTGGTATTGAAACTTGTGAAACCTTCCAGGCTTCTAATAAAAACAAGCAACAGTATGAAACCAAATGCAAACAGGTCATGTATAATGTTCTATGCAGGAATAATGATAAATTCCCTTCTAGCTCTACTGTAAATTGTTGTACAGATGTCACATTTTCAGTTAAATTTCAGCAACTTATTCCTGTACAAATGTTTAAAGTATGGCTTTTTCTAATTGGATATTGTATTTTTTTTAAGTCTCCCTCAAGGCGCTTTTAATTGCTGCTAAATGACGTTGCTTTTACTTTTACAAGAGTCAAATGACCTCCTTCAGGTGCGAGTCAACTGTACGAGAGATGGAGCAGAGGCAATCGTTATCAATCAAGGCATGTACAGCAGATCTGTGTTGGCAATTTACAGTACAGTTCCTTCAGTCCGTTCACTGCGTTCTCCTCCTGCAGAGCGCATCGATTATAGATGTAGAAGTTGCTCATGGTTATTCTCTATTTCTGGAAGTTCCTATCAACAAGGAAATGTTTCTTGTGGCTTGTACAGATATTTTAAAATGTGAAACATTTTCTAACTGCCTTGTATGGTAGAAACTTATTTTTCAGGACAGTGTATCTCTCTCCTGTTCACTATTCTTTTTACTATCCCATTCTTGATGCTGAATACCTATATGTAATTTTGTCCATGTTGCAGAAAGAGGAGGCTGTATTACCACAGGTTTTCATTTAGTATTGTACAGTTAAACTGTTGCTCTTGTTTCTGATGTTGCAAGCCATTTTGTTTTCATTGTATATAAAGAAATGTTAACTGTCTCTTTAAAATGCTGCTGAAATTGTAGAGAATGTAGCCAAAACAGTAATAAACAACAGGCAGTTGAAATTTCAAGGTTTTCATTGTGTGCTTTTATATTGCAGCATAGGGCAAATCACATAACCCTATCAGTGAGCAACACAAAAATACTTAAAGCAAACTCTTCTTAATTACAAACAAAAGGCCAATAATACAATAATTAATTTAAGTAACATTGGAGGTGAAAGGGGAAGATTCATGAAACTTAAAACTGTCATGATGAGGTAACCAAAACTTCATTTGATTGAATGGACAGCACAGTAACAACTTGTAAGTATTTCAGTGGTTCTTTTTAAAATATTGAGCTGATGGATAACATTAGCTCATAGAGTTATTAGAAAATTAGACTCAAACAGAATACTGGGACTCCATCCTTTCCACTCTCTACAGCACAAGTGTGAGTGCAGAGTTCAAGGAAAATGTGCTATAGCTGTAGGTTCACATTAAATTTCATTCCTTCTTATTCTGCATGTTGGTAACTGAAATAGAATTGATGGGTTTACCACGTGAAAATACGTTGGATAGTAGAAGCTGTGTTTTTATTTTGTGAAGGCTGGTCAACATTTTGACTTTCTGAGAAGCGCTTTTGAGGCTCGCGGGAAGTCGGGAGATGCATGGTGGCCGTGCAGGCACCGAACAGCGCGGCCCGGGGAGCTCCGCGCTGCTGCCACCCGCGTGGCGGCCTGAGCAGGTGACTGCGTGTTTTAAAATCGCCAACCCCCGACAGGAAAGCGCGTTTTGGAATTTAAAGCATCCTGCGTGTTCCCGCTCCAGCTTTGATGTCTTCCGGATTGTAAGAAATCCCAGGTCTGAGGCGGGGCCACCAGCCCGGCCAGGCAGGACACCAGGACACGGCACACGCAGCCTGGAGAGGGGATGCAGGTCCCCAGCAGCGCTGCGGCTTCAGCCGTGCCCTGCATTCCGGCCCGGCTGGGGCTGGCGCTGCTGCTGTGGGGCAGAGGAGCTGCGGCCCGCGGGGCCAGGGCTGGGCGAGTGCAGCTCCGCCCCCGCAGCCGTGTTGTGTGGGAGGAGCGGTTCGGCAACGGAGTGAAGTTACCAGCAAGGTGAGAAGTGTTTTTTGGTCTTTTGTTATTCTTCAAAGAGCCCTCAGGACTTGGTGCTCTTCTCCAGAAGTGGGATATTGCATTGGGAAGGGAGACTGGAGAGCCTGGCCTGGCGGGGTAGGGCCCTGGGCCATGTATCAGGACAGGGGAGACTCAAAATTTGCAGCCACTATGATTGGAGAGTGTCCTTATATTAGTGCCTTAAATACTTGAGTCTCGCTATTGCATTTTTTAAAACTCTTTTTTCTGAGTATCAGCTACAGCCAGAGTGAGGACTCTGGTTTGGTAGCTGAGGGGTGCCGGGCAGCAGGGCCTGCGCAGCTCCACACTCGGTGTCCATCTGCCACCAGGACACAGGGACCAGGGCACTGCCGGGGCCCAGCAGGAGCCTGCCCTGGGCTCCAGGGGGTAAATACCCTTCCTGAGGCCAGGACCATTCCTCCAGGCAGCCATGGACTGTAGAGCTGAGGACTGTGTTGCCTTTGTAGGAAAGGTAAGACTGCATATTTTTCAGAGAAATAATGAATGATCCAAAAATCTCACGTCTTTGTGATCACAGATTGGCAAAAGGAGTCCAGTGGGATACACAGAGCTCCCCACGTCACCACCCTGGGGGTCTGTCTGGCATTACATACCTGCCACCTGAGGCCAGTGTGTTTCTAAGCACCCCTTCCACAAACAAAGCAGGTTTTACTCAGTCCTTAAAGCTTCCTAGGCAAAGATCCCTGAAAAACTCTTTAAACTCTTCCAATACCTGAGTTTGGGTCAAGTTTACTCATATCCTGACAAATTTGTCCACCTTATTCTTAAAGATGCCTCTAAGTGATGGCTGCATTACTTATCCAAGTGATCTATTCTAGTTTTTCCTAGCATCTTGTCTTTTTTTACTGCTCTTTAAGCCTATTATATCCAGCACTGTGGCACAAAAAACAGTTTCCTGCCATGTATAGTACATGAGCTTTGCTTTCTATACAGTTACCATGTATAGAAAGTTTAATTTTGAACTTCATGTATATCTTTTGAAATTAAGATTATTGTCCTCTGAATAAGCGAGGTTCTTGCAGAATAATTTCAGATATTCAGCTCCTAACAGAATGTTTGAGGAACTTGCTGTTGGAGAAATTTGATTTTTCTTTTTTTTCTGGAAGAAATCACGTCACCTTGCAATCTTTTGACTGTGCTACATTTCCCAAGCAAGTAAAATTCCGTGTGTAAATCAAGGAAAAATGCTTTCCCTAGAAATCTCATTTTGTATCTAGTGTCTTGAGAGCTAATTGGGTATCATTAAGAAATTACAGGATGTTTAAATTTCAGAATCCCCTTCTACAAATCTATGGGTATCTTTTTCTGTGCACCATTCAAACACACCCAGGGACTTTCTCTCTAAACAGTGGAGGAGATCAAAGCCACATTTGCTGTGTCCTCAGAAGATGTACAGACTTGCAGGTCAGCCAGCAAAGTGAAATGTTTTCTTGCTCTTGTATGTCATGGTATTGAGCAGAGCACAGCTCTGCAGACCAGTGGAACAAGAGTTTCCTGGGAAGAGAATGCTATGGCTTCAGCCCCAGGCCCCTGGCCCATTCCTGTTTCTGTAGTTCTGCAGTTGTACTTACAGTGTAAAAACCAAGCAGTCCCTGGACATCACCCTCCTGTCTGCTGTTACTCTTGGGAAACCTCTTTATTCATATGCAAAGTTTGAATCATTTTGCAGGTGGCCTGGGGTTGTGGCTTCCTGTTATTTGTAGTATTGATGTCCAGGGGGGTTGTGCAATTGCTGCCTTCTCCAAAACTGGAAGGACAATCCTTAGCAGAGTTATTGTCTTCGGTAAGGTCTCGGAGCAGCCATAGCTCAGAGGCATAAGCACCATCCAGCATTTCAGTGCCTAGAAGGGCCTGACAGCACCTTACTGAATCAATAGAATATTTTTGATGTTGGAATACTGAAATATTTATAGTTCAGGGCAGAAGACATGTTCAGACCAGCTTCTTCTAAATGTTGTTCACTACTAGAGAACTATGACAGTTCATAGTTGATGTTAAGAGGTCCGAGAGTTGTTAAAATGCAAGACAAAGACAGGAGAGATGGTTACTTGTGTCTAAACTTGTTGGGACACTCATGGGTTTAGCAGGCCTGGAATGAAAGCTGGAAAAGGGAGCTGGCTGTCTGTTAGTATTGTCAAAAGCTTTGAGGGAAAGAGCATCAAGAACTGCTTTCCTCTGTACATTTGTGAGCAGATTCAGTAGATCTTCACTTGTCTTCATTAGTAGAACAGCATTTTCCACTAAAACTGAGAGAACTAGCAAAGATTTAGAGGACTCAGAGAAGCAGAACATGCCCCATGCTTCCAGAATTCTGCCATCTACCTCCTCTGCCCTTGTGCTGAGCACGGCAGAGGAGCAGGACTTGCCAAACAGTCACATACACAGGGCTGACCTAGGAAATGATGCAGCTTCTTTCATTCCCCTAGATTTGTCCCTATAAAAAGCCACATAAAGAGCTGTTGCACAGCTTTGTATATTTGCATAATGTACAACTTCCTCCACCCTAACTACCACACAAATTGTTTGTTTCAGGCTTGCAGCTGTGGCTCATTGGCTGCTGGCTGAGCTCTCCTCGCTGATTGAGCACTGCAGTACCTTCCCTGCATGCCCTTCTATTGCAGAGACAAGTAAGTAACCCATTGGTTGGCAAACTGCGCTTGCCCATAGTGGTTATTTGGAGCATCTGTTCCATTGGTTAAATGTCAATTCATGTACATTTATATGATAGCACAAAATCCTCATGCTGCTTGTAGGGTTACATAAGAATGTATCAGGAGCTGAGCTGATCTCTTAAATTGTCTTCTTAGAGCTGTCAGGTTGGTTTTATTACTGAGCCCAAACGAATTCCAATCTAAAAAATTACCATATCCTAAAGGTTACTGTCCCATCACCCAATTGACAAAACCTTTACACATAAAATAGAAGAATTACTCCTGTGTCATCCATTATCATCTGTCAGGATTCCTGTGTTTTTAATGACCCTCATCCTTTTCCACTTAAATTAATATTTTCATATATTACTAAAATGAAAATAATAATATGTAGGTAGTACATTCAACAAGACATGGTTCTAATGGTGAAAACTGTAAAGATTGGTGGTTTTTCTCCTTATCTCAGGGCAAAGGCAGCTCTCTCTTTTGGCTGGGTTACCCCTCAGCTGGGCCCAGAGCCGGTCCAGGCTGCAGGCAGCCCATGGTGCAGGCACTGGGAAGTGGGAGTGAGCACTGAGGCTGTGGGGAGCAGCGGGGGACAGTTCTGGAAATGACAGCATCTTAGCTTGGTGCAGGACAGGCCTTCCCTTTCACATCAGGCTTTGCTCCCCAGGCTCTGCAGGAGGAAGGGCTTCCCCAGAGGCAGGCCTGCCCCCACAGCTGGGCTCTTGCTCGCTGGCTGTCCCTCGTGAGGAGCACCTCTCCTAATGGGGACACTTGGTTGGCTGTCCTACCAGTAGTCTCAAATTTTCAGTGTGTGGACATCTTGCTGGAGATGCACAGATGATTTCCTTCTCCAGGCATCAGAGTCCAAGCAAAATTTCCAAGAAACAGCAACAATCACAGCAGCCACCACAGAGATTTAGGTGCTTACCAGCATATAAGCCCTCAGTGCCATTTCTGCCTGATTGTCTCCAGGGGGTAGGAGTTATGAAAACCCACCATCATTTTTAAGCATTCCTTGACTAAACTAATGCGGGAAGAACCTGGTGTTCTAATATTCCACATCCCAAGGTTACTAAAGTGTAGTTTCTCTACATGCTGCATGAATTCAAGCATCTGAAGCTCAAATCTAATACTGCATCTATGTTCATTATCCTTTGGACACACAAATCTGAGGTGACACTGAGCATCAAATACCTTTGCACTCTGTGACTAAGCAGTGACATCTGTTCTTGGCAGATACATACCAATCGAGGGTGCAAGTGTAAAATGCTTTCATAAGTGCAATAAACTTTAGTTTTGAGGGCAGTAAAATTCTCCCTCAATAGTTTTTATATGTGGTTTGATTAATTAATAGTATTTCTGAGTCAAACAAAACCACTGATAAAGGATTAGCAAATACTAAGGTCATGGTAGAGAGCATGTTTGCACTCTGTGCTTTTAGAAATGCTGATGATGTTTTCAAATCTTTGTCTTTTTAGATGCACCTTCTTAACTGAATTTTTAACCAGACCTAGAAGGAAAACAGGTGTTTGCATCTTTCCTCCCTGCCCCATTCCTTCCTTTCAGAATAGCTGGTGCAGAAGTGCTTGTTTAAACCCCATCTTTCTCAAATGGAGGACATCCTCATTGGCATTTTTGGACCATTACTCTGCACGTGGACTAAGAATAGGCTCCTTCTCAGTGAGCAGAGATTTGTCTCTGGGGGCATTTTCTTCAGGGAGTAGGGGAGTGGGTCTCCATCTTTCCCAGCTGAACCCATGGGTAGAAGTCACAGATTACTGTAGTTTATTGTGGGAGTGGGAAGCTTCTGGAGCTGTGTTGTGGCTTGTGTGACAGCACCTTTGATGAGTTTGCTGTGGGAGTTGAGAACTTACTGAAGTGTACAAAATGAAGGGTTTGTGTAGCCAATACCTTTGTGGAAGCCTATTGCAAGAATTTAAGGGTTTGTTAGCCAATACCTTTTTAGTCTGAACAGTGGTCTGGTTGCAACAGTTACAGCAACTGTACAATGAAAGTATAAATGTTCCTTACACCTGGTCTGGTGCCTTTGTTCAGCCCGATGAGAGTTTATAATGAACATCATGATAGGTCACAACAGCAGGCATATGGAAAATATGCTGCCTCTGCTTTGATAAGAGTATAGAAACCCGTAGCAGGCACTCTCTCCACGTGCACACACAGACCCAGCACAGGAAGCTGAGAAGTCACTTGAGACCTCTGGGCTCTCACGGCAGTGCAAATATAAAACATAAGCCATTGCTTAACCAACATTTCTCACTTGTAAGGGATGAAGTGTCAGCATCTTTTCTATTTATGACTCAAGCGGACAGGTCCTTAAAACTGTTGATCTCATAGGAGAGAGGAGTATTAGATGTGAAGAGGATTACAACAGGGGAAGCAAACACTTGCCCTTGTGAATTTGTATGAACTATATTTAGAATTTAAATCCAAGCATAATTAAACAGTGCTAATGAGACAGAGGGACTTATCTTCATTTGGTGTATAATTGGTATCACTGATTTCCTCATTCATTTTTTCCTAGTTTTAAAGCCTTCTTGTTCCAGTGAGATTAGATAGTAAAAGCTACCCTGCAGAGAGAAAGTATGTGGCCTGGAGCTAAAATTCAGTTGGAAGCCTTTTAAGGGATGCTGCTTTCTTGATAGCATCAATAACTGACAGCAAAGACACCTGTGAACATGTAGCCAACAGTCAAGCAAGGCAATCTTTGTGCAGTGTACCCTTGAAAAAAAATGCACACAATTTTACAAAGACCATAATGGGGAAGAAAAGTTTACCCTTTCCAGTGAGGGAAACAAAATACAGTAAGAGTTTTAATAGTTGTAGGTATATAATGCACCTCTATTAACTGAAGTTTGAATTCCTTCTCAAGAATATGCTCCAACTCACCCAGGAATGTGAAGCTTGCATAGGAACTTTTGGTGACAATTTGTGGTGGGCACAGTGCAACAGGTCTGGGTGGAATAAGGAAATAGTCTTGCCCAACTTAAGTAGCTCTGAGCCCATAACTAGAACAGCTGCCTCTGTTTCAGCTCTGTGCCAATAGCTGATTATATTTCTGAGCAAAGGACAACAGCTACCTGCAGCTGCAGGGGCTCAACTTCTAATTTATTTTTTTTTAGCTAGTTCAAGCCAGTAGAGAAGTGTGCAATAGGCAAAGTGAGGTTACCAACGTTCCATTTTTGCTTTTCAGTTTTGTCTTTGGTTGGATTCAGGCTCCTTTTAATTATGCCTCAAATGGATACCAGTTTTTTTGAGGGTTTAAGTTGTTTCAAACTGCAGCAAAATCAGCTGTTTCCTGAGGGGTAGCACAACAATGACTCCGCCTTTATTTTCAGTGCTGCCATGCATGCCAGGGTGTTTGTGTTTACTGGCTGATGGAAGTGCTCAGGAGCGTGAGACTTTGCTGTGCATCACATCCTAGTGGGAGTGCTTGCAGCCAGCTGGAATCTGTTCTCAGATTCTTCAAACCCTCCTCCCTCCAAAGTGACCACCACTAACCAAATGCCTGTCCACCCACTGAGCCAAATGAGTTCAAAGAGGAGCACTACAGTGTCTGTGAGTAAGCTCTGCTGGATAGGAAGAGGATAGAGTGACATGAATCCCACAAAAACAACAAATGTTTTTCATCATAGTCCAGTAATTCAGCACAGACTTATCCTTTGGGTTGCTGAACCCAAGACTTTGTTTTGTCCTTTTCTGGAAGGGGATTTGAACACTTCCCTGCTAAGACTGCTATGCAAATTAATCTAAGACATAGGAATTGTTACAAACATTTGGTCTCAATTTCCCTTTGCTCAGTTTCACTGGACCACTCTGACTATGTCACCCTCTTAAATACCCCTCTCTCTTTTGGAGACTGTCTTTTGACTACTTAGTGCCCTGTTTGCTGTTCCATAAGGTGAGATTTGCAGCTGTACTTCCTGTTCATCGTTGCCTAGCTAGGCTATTTAGTCAGCCCTCTGGCTACTAACTGATAATCAGTAATACTGGGTTTAACTTTCCAGGGGAACACATCATTTTAGAAGTTGTTCTGCACCCCAAAAATACCTTCATCTGCTTATATTTTTCACAGAATGGCATGTCTGCTCTTGCTGGTTTTTCACACTAACAGTCCAAGTGTTCAAGCTCTTCACGGTGCCTTGTGGTTGAACAGCATTGAGAAAACACCATTGGTAACCAGAACTGAGAGCAGCAGCTGCTCCACTTCTGAGCAGTCCAGAGCCACAGCCACTTGTCCATTGACTCCTGCTGAAAAGATGCCCTTTTTCAAAAGCAGGATTTCTTTCTCACTGAGCTGTGAAACAGAGGTCCTGACTGTCTACAGCCATGAGAAATCCCATGACTCTCAAAGTGTCAGAGAAAGGAGACTTAAAATACCTGATGTCTTATCACTGCTTTCTGCTGCCTTAACAATTATATTCCTTCTGAACCATCTTAGCCTAACCACTGGGGAGTCCCACTGTCAGGATTAAACAGATGTTCTATTTCCTGCTAAAGGTGAGTGAAATAATGATCACCAGCTCTGCTTCATTGGCCACAATGTGTTCTGGAAAGGCATCATATGCCCAACTCTCAGACTGCTGCAGACAGGAGGCTGGGGGCATTATTTAAGATTTGCCTAATAAATTTAAATACTCTATTTCTTTCAGAAAGCACATTTCCAGTCTTTATAAGGAGATATGTATAGGACTCATCAAGCAGCCTTCCCTAGTGAAGTGCATCTTCTGTTTAAACAGCCAATATTCTGCTTGCACAGCATATGGGGCTAGAAGCAAAGACTTTGCACTTGGAGCTGCACTGTGCTCATGAGCTTTGCTCATCACAATCAGTTGTAAAGGTTGTTGAAGTTCAACCCCAATAACAACAATTTTCATTTAATACTTTTGAAGAGCTCTCCTTGAAGGGAGTGTGGTGCCTCTCCTCCGGCACGCATAACGTGGGGGCGGAGCAAGCTGCTTCCAGAGGCTAACCTGCCTCTGGAAAAGTGTGGCTGCGCCTTCACAGTGACACCATGTGGTGTCTCAGGTGGCAGGGGTGGGCACTGCCTCTCTCCCACCGACTGACTTCAGATCCTCTGGCAGGCCAGCCCACATCTTCCACAGAAGCTGCAGGGCTCTGAGGTGAGGACAGGCGGGGCGGATGGGCGGTGGGTGACCAGAGTGTGCAAAGCATGCCAGGCACTGGATGTGGGTGGCAGCTTCTCTCTTGGGAGTTCCAAGGAGAAGCAGTTGAAAATGCTTGGGCACTCCTTATACAAGGATGGTAAATGAGGAATCCCCTGCATGAGATGACAGTAGGACCCCTCTGCTCCATGCAGTAGCCAAGCAGAGTGCCAAATGCAGTGATTAGTGAGAAGACAGCCATCTGGCTTCTGTCCTTTAACAGCTCTCTTTCACCATCTCTCTTCCTATACACCACAAGAAATTTCTCTGTGTTTTTGGCAACCCATTGTAGCCTGTCCAAATCATACTACAAGATCCAATCTACAAATGACAGGTAGAGTAAGGCGAAGAGAGAAAAAAGGGAGGAAGATGATAAAGTGGACAAGAATCTGAGTTATTCAGGCCTTATCTTGAAGTATTACCTTAGTAGTGCAGCTTATGGCAACCACCAAGGCAGCTAGTCTTTAGAGCAGGAGCTAGCAATGTACTTACTGAGGGAGGGTGTTGAAATGTCAGAGGCTTGTAGGCTGAGATGTCAGAAGTTTGTAGGCTGACAAGTAGGCATTGCCAAGACAGGAGTAAAGGCTGACACAAGTCCTTCTGCAAATTGGTGAGGCACTGGGGAGCAGCCTATACTGAGCTCCAGCAGTGCATATCTGTAGGTAAGGATGCATGAGTACACTTGCATGTGAGTGACATATGGCAGCTTCCAAGGAATGTTTGAAAAATATTTGGTTCACAGTCCTTAATCTTTTACCCTGAATTCCTCCAAGTCTTTATATTCCTTTTTGATGCATACTTTTAGGCTAAAAATATTCTGAAGCACAATGCAATCCATAAGTACTTTATTTTTGTTACTCTTAGTAGTCAGGAATGAAAACAGTCAGGAAGTGGGTTAGAAACAGTAAATTCCTTTTCATTATTAAACAGTTAGTGCCCAGACAAGTGTGATTTTGGGTTGTGGGGCTTTTTTGTTTTCTCTCTGAAGAGGTATTAGTAGTAAGACAGGTAAGAAACCTGTTTCAAATAAAAATGCAGCTTTGAAACAAAGGTAGCTGTTTCACAAATTCAGTAATTTCTAGTACATGGCATATTATTTCGCAATACAAATACTTCCAGTTGCTTTCTTTTTTTTAGAAGTTGTAGTTGCTCTCTTAAAGGATTTACCCAAGTACTATTTATATTTACAAAAACATCTCCTATTATCAGACTTCTAAGCCTTAGTAAAGCAGTGTCACTGCCTGAAACCACACTTTTCCTGTTTCCTGTTTCATGTGAACACATTTATTTACCTGAGGCCGTAAGCAGTATTGTGAAATAACTATTAATAGATTTTCTCACAGTAGCTTTTAGTGTCATAGTTAATAATAATTGACTGATGACTCAGTTAATACTGAGCTGCTGTTTGCAAAAAATGCAACTTTTGTTTACAAGTTCTAATGTTTCTTAAAGAAGTTGCACTTCTGTTCCCTGATTCTTTCTTTCATGTGTGTAAGCACTGTTTATGGTATGTGCACAGCTCCAAGCCCATGCCATGGATAGGTACTTTGAAATGCCTGGATGGGAGGTTTAAAATCTTCGGTTTGATTTTAAAGACCATTTTGAAAACTCACTAAACAGAATTTCAGGGGAAATCAGCTTGAAAGGTAAGAGTGAGATGGCAGCAAAATGGTCACTGAGAAGTCTTAGCTATTGAAGTGTCTGTCTGCTCTCTGTGTACAGTACCAAGAATTGGAAGCTCTTTCTATTCTGGCAACTGAGAATGTAGTGGGCTTTCCTGAAGATTGGCTAATTGTCTCCATCATTCATTTAGGAGCAAGATCACTGAAATGAGCTGTTTGTTCCTGCAAGCTGCCAGCAGAGAATGTTTGCAGGTGAACTCTGGAGTGGTGGGAGAAGATGTGTTCAGGAAGCAGGACCTGGCAGTGCTATAATGGCCTTTCTGCACATCAGAAGGTCCAGATGAGTCAACCCTCAGTGAGTCCCATTACCTCCAATGTCCCTCATCAAACACAAAGCTGTGTTGCAACTCTGTGTTGCTTTTGCTAATACTGTAATCATCCACTGCAGGCTTTTCTTATATAACTAGCAAGCCTATGTTGACTATGGGTTTTGCAGCTTGAGTTCACTCATGTTTCCTATGTTTTCATCTTCTGTTGGGGTTTCATAGCTCACCTAACCTGCAAGGGCCATGAACAAAGTATGTGAATATGCAACCACTTGCTGGCAGAGCAAACAGCTCTCAGACAAGAGGATTGTTATTAAAATGTTGTTTTGTTGGCAGAATAGGCTTTCCTGGTTGCCCAAGATGAGCCTGACCTCTGTGGTTGTTGAAGTTCTCTTGTGGGCAAGCTGAGCAATGCTGGAGTGCAGCTTTTAAGATGGATTAACTGTGAACCTAACAAAGGAAACAGTTCAGAGAGAGTAAAACATTTACATTGCACTACTAAGGATGAAACATAACTTTTGATCCTGTAGGACAAAAGTTCCAAGGCTGAGAATAATTATTTGATAGGGTCACAGTCATCTTGTCAGTGCAGAGTAATGTTTGCAGCCTCCTCCTAGGAGAGAATTCTTCCTTTCCAGGTGCAAGAAGGGCAGCAGAGAGGCAGGCATGTGGCCAGAGGACAGAGACTGCACTCTCCTGCTGTGAGTAAAGTAACAAAATCGCGTACACCACCTCACCCCTCCACCCAGAGCAGGTCCCCACATGCCATATTCTAGCCTTTGAACTCATTAGTCTTGATGCAGTTTCACATGCACAAACACAGAACTTTTTGTTACTAAACTGAAATCATGTGCACAGGCTGTTCCTAAGAAATACCAGTCATCTACCCAAGTAAAATTCTGAATTGCTATCTGCACACTGGCCTAAGGATAAACATGAATTGAGGTTTCAGGAAAAGGAGTTGTTCCTGACTCAGCTCAGTAGCCTCTAGCCACCATCTGCAAATCTCTTAGATATTCCATAAAATGGCAGATTACTATCCTTTAACTCTTTCACCAAGGCTGCAGGGCAGAAGTGCTGGAGATTCACATGAGCTAAATGAAGTTTTCTGTTTGATTGAGGCTGTGAATTTGGTTTTGGTTTATTTTAAGATTAGTTCTTGCACTTTAGGTGTTTAACTTTAAAACTGTGCTGTGGCAGGTGTTGGCTCTGACTGCAGCTAAAAAAACCCAGTTTCTCCACAGATATTACAGGGAAATCAGTTTGACAATTTTAATTTTCTGACCTATGTAGGTTTTTACTAGGAAGTGCAGCACAGTGCAAGACACTGTGCTGGACTACACAAATATATATTAAGAATAAATATATATATATATATGTATATATATTCTTGGTACATTAAGAATGTACAGAGTAGGATTACAAGAATTAGTTACGAATCACAGACGCTTAAAAATGAAGAAACACTTCTGCAGTCTAATTCTTGTTTAACATTACAGGATTCAAATCTAAAATGAAAGAGATTCTAGGTGTCTAAGTCCAAGTGAAGAACCAAAAAATCTGAGCTTGGTGCCAGCTAGACCCCTGTGCTACAGAGTGATTGTGAACACTTGTTTGACTGGTACAGACAAAGCCTGTGTACAATCAGGGAAGACACAGTGCACAATCAGACTTCCCTGATCTTTATCTTGCCCCTTCAACTTAATTCCATAATCAGCACTTAGATCACAGAGAGGCTGGAACTATTATCTAGGCATCTCCTTCAGCATTACAGTATCTCAAACAAGTCCCTGCCTGTAAGGATTTGCTTTCTTCAAAACTTTCACCCAGTCCCATGGTTAACTGAAGTCAGCAAGCTGCCAACAAAACTCTGAAATTTAGAAATAGCTTAAGCTCAGCCCATTTCTGCCTTCCGATCAGTTGGTTTTACAGTTCCCAAGCACCATCATTCTGCATCCAGCTGGCATCCATTTGACTACAGTTGCTGCTGCTGGGGGGGCGGGAACCAACCACCCTCGTTGCTGAGTCTTATCCTGTAAATTCAGCCGAAAGAAACTGCTGCACGCCATCTCGTGGCCCTGCACAGCTATTTCCCGGCAACGAAGGGAGCTCCAATTGCGACGAGGTTTGATGTGGACAGGATTTAAAAGGTGGCTTTCAGAGGCTCAGACACAGCCCCACCTTCTGACCCCCCCAGCTAAGAAACGTTCACCATTAGTGCTTTGTCCACACTCCTGCCTTGACCTTGCAGCCTGAGCAGCTGTTTCCTGGCGCAGCAGCAGAGCATCAAACTGCAAAAGGCACTTCTTCAGCACATGCTCACATGGCTGTTGAGGCAACCTTGTCCTCACAACAAATCCAGGGTGCCAGTGAACACAGCCCCCAGACCAGCTTTTGGTAGAGCAGGATATTACTGTATTCATTTTAGAGTAGGTCATACACATGTAAATAATTTTTAATTACATGCAAGGTTGGGGATGTTCATGGTACATCTATTTTCATCTGCTGTCAGGACTTGTTAAAGAACTCCATGTGTCAGTGCTTTAAATAAAGCTAATGTGCCTGTTCCTAACTGTTCATTAACAGCTGAATATATGAACTCATGAAAATAAGGTTACATCAGCTGTCAGTCCTTTGGTGTATCTTAAGAAGTTCCTATTCCTCCTTACTCTTTTTGGTGGGAAAATCAAGGCATTAAGAGACAGAAGTGATTAAGGTACGATTTCATCACATCAAGTTGAGGGAATTAGATAAAAAAGGACAAAGTACAGCAGTATGACTTCAAGGCCTGTGTTTTCATTTAAGTAGTAAGTGTTCAACTTCGCAATGTTTATGACTTTTTAGCTAAGAGATTACAGTTTAAATCTGCGCCACTGAATCATCTCCAAATCTGAAGTCACATTTTTTTCAGCAGAATTGCTGATGGTAACACTGCCTTAATTCCACTGCTCTTGTAGCTGTCAAAAGGCTGGATATATAGTCAGCAACAAAGGACTTAAAATAGCTAACAGAAGTGTTAAACTTCAGACTAAGCATCTTCTTTTGTCTGCTACTAGAGACAAGTGCACAAGACCTATGAAAGTTTGCAGCTTGCTGTTGCAAAGCATAGAATCATGCCAGAGAACACTGTGCCATACTGCAAGAACCAAAACATCTACCCAAGGACTCTAGTTAAAAACATCTGATTACAATCAGCAACTGCTCTAAATTTGGTTTGCGATAAACATATTTTTACTCTTCTTGCGTTGGAAGTGTGTTGGAACAAAGTTGCAGGAAAGGCTGTCAGACCTGTGAGGCTCAATGAAGCTTGATACCAACATACTTTCTCTGGTAGAGGAAAGAAAAGAGGGAACATCCTTATTCTCATGTCAAGGTTTAATTCTGAGGTATACGACACTGCATTTACAAAGGTAAATAAAAATACATTCTGAAAAACAGCAAGTGCCCTACTTAGCAAGGCAGAGGGATTTCACACTCCAAGCAGCTGAGAAAAGAAACTGCTTACAGTATGAAAAAGTATTTGGGGTCTGTCTTTGACATGGGCTTTTGCCATAACAGATGATGAGAAATGTGCAGCAGTGGGGCAGAGGAAAGAAAAATACTTAAGTGATATAGATAAGACAGGAAAACAGGTACTATAGATAAGGCTTCAACTTGAACAAATTATTTGAGACATTATCATTATGATCAGAAGTGAGATGCAACTACTGTTCCAAGCACTGCTCAGGCAAGCTACATTGCTAAAATTAATTACACAGCTGTAGAGACAGACTTCAGCTCAAGCCTGCTGATGATATGGGTAAGTTTGCATATGCTTGTAGCAACCACATATAAATGAAATCCCAGGAATACAGAAGGACTGGAGTGGTACAGAAGAGTTTTCCTCATCAACTGTACCCGATAACAAAAGCAAATGCTATCACCTGGAGTACACAGTGCACGTAACAGTTTCTACAAGTGTATAATCTACAGTTAATCTGCAATTTTTGTCCTAAATATGAATTTAAAAAGCCAAGTATGAATCATATGGAGGCAGATTTAATGACTCATTGCTGCAATGGATTTAACCACAAGTGCTGATCCTGCCTGCCATTAAGATGTCTGGCATTCCCTCTTGGATCCATTCCTCTGGAAGGGGACCTTTTCACAGATCGTGCTCAAGAGAGCTAAGCTAAGAAAAATGAGATTTAAAGAATTAAAAAAAAAAAAGCTATTTTGTCACACAAAGAATAAAATTCCAGGAATTTATTGCTATATGTATGCTTAATCCATTAATTCACCTTACAGTAGTCATGAAGTGCCAAATTGTGTGCTACATTTAACATTCCATGTATTCCCTTCCAGATGCCGTTTTACAGTGGGCTTATGAAACAACGCAGCAGTGGTCACGAAACAGGGCTGGAGCATCTCTCAAGAGCTTAAAGACAAAGGTTTGTGTACAAGCTGAATAACAACATGTCCGTTAACAGGCCACTCAGCAATTTTAACAGAAATATCTTCAGGTGGAAGTTTTGCAGCGTTAAAATTCACAACTCAGACTAAACAATCTCATCCCCACTGTAGAAACAAGATACTTGCAAAGAACAAGAACTATGGTACGTAAATGTCACACGCAGGACCCGCTTCATTTCTGTCAGAAGCAAAAATTGCTAATTATAAGCAAGGACAAGCCTAGCAGGGTAAGGCTGTCAGCCTATATTAAAAACATATACCTCAGAGTTTGGCAGTGGAACTCTATTTACCACCTTGACTTTTTTTGGTAACATACAAGTTCTTCCTCCCCCCCCCCACTTTATAAATCCCCTTTTATTTTTATTATACCTCCATATTATTTACAGGACTTCTAAAGATTAAGTACAAACTAGTATGAAATTAATGATAGCTTGCTTTTCAAATATGTATCCCATGGCTAAATAAATATCAAGCCAATCCAACAGAGTGATCTGGAGTTATGATTCAGAAGCTTGTGTATCTGTGATTCCAGCTGTTTTTTCATTAGCTGCAGAGGATTCATTTGATCTGTCAACAATGGTTGCCCTGGAAGTTGGAGTAGCACTATCCAAGGTGAGTGCAGAGCTCTCCTCTACATTTTCTGGAGTGCCAGGGTTGACGGAGAAGCTTCCAGCTTGAGGAATAGAGGGAAGCAAATCTGTAGGCACAGTGGATGCCTCTGTGACCAAAGGAAGCACAGGAACACACTTGGGTGGCATTGACAGAGGTGTTATTCCCATCAGATGCAGAGGTGGCAAGGGGGGAAGGGGTTGCAAACCTAAAGAGAAAAAAGGAGAAAAAAACCACAGTGAGCTGCTGCACAGCACAGACAGCTCAAATGGTGTTTGTGCAGCACTGGCTCAGCAGGCTCATTTCAAGTCTGACAATTTTCAGATTTCAGAATTGAAGAATCAGAGTAAATTCAAGGTTTCTTGTACCTCCCTAGAAGACTAGGTATTTAATGCATTAACACTGATGACTAGGTTTTTCTGGCCTTCACTGAAACTGTCAGAAACAAGAAGTTAACAAAAACCATATTACACACAAGCCTCCAATATCTTTTTGCTTGCTCCATGAGCACCTTCAGCAGTTTTGCTGAATTCAAAACTGTAAATCTAGTATTAGTTCATAATTCTGGCACTCAGTTGAGGGAGCTCCAATCTCCTCACCTATCACACAAGGAAACACTTCACATTTTCTTTTACTCAAAAATAATATACTTTCACTTTTGGCACAATCTCTTCTGAGATATAAATCAGGTAATAAAAAAATGAAACACCTAAACACAGACACAGGTTTAGAATTAGTTTATCTAAAGACATATTCCTCATCTGATCTGGGCACTAACATCCACTGTCATCTCAGGCAAACATTTAATTTATCTCCTTCAGGACTCCCCCAAATGGGTCTAAATTAAGACTGTGAAGGATAACTCTAATTACTGAGTTTCAGTTTGCAGAAGCACATACCAGGCTGTATCATTTCCGGAACAATCTGTGGTGCAGGTAAATTAAGTTTGGACAGATCAGTCAGGTTAGGAAGCCCTGCTGGTAATGGCATCAGACCTAAGAGAAGAGTGGAACAGTTACAGCTGAAAACTTAAAATTGTCTTTTTCTAACTGTTTCTTAGATCTTGTTGAGAATACAAATTCACCTGAATTTCAGCTATTAAGTTGCACAGTGAGAACAGATACCTACTGCAGGAAATCTGGACTAGCAAATACATAATCCCAAACCTTTCAGATTTTTCTAAGGAAAGTAGAATCTTATTTCAGAATTAGAAGGTTTGCATTCCAAGTTCAGGTTTCAAAGGCAGTTGTTTCACCACAGCACTATACCAGAAGTTCTCCATTCCCAATTTGAGTGGCAAACAATAATAGTATGATTAAATACACAGTATTCCCTGATCCCTAATCTTGATCACTCTATTATCAGTCTTTTCTACTTAGTTCATGACTAGAGTTAATCACAAAAATGTATATCAAAAGGCAAAACAAAGAAACTTTCAAAGTCAGAAAGGACTGAAAGTAGAAGAGAAACATACAATGAATGCAACACATGCCCTTCCATCACTGTGTTTGCTATGGAACATCCTTCTGCTCCTGAATTTTCTACTTTAGAACAGCTTCATTTCTGGGACCAGGGCTCTATTTGTACTTTGTGTTTATTTCAGAAAAGGCTAATTCAGAAATAAAATGTTGACACTACAGTATGAAGACAGAGAGGAGAAAAGTCTTAAAGCAAGGCCACTGTATAGAGATTTTGATTAAAACCCAGCCATCTTTACCTACCCATAAATTCATTTGCCATAATGAATTGACAGAATCTGATTCAAAGAGCTTTCAGGTCAGCTATATGCAAATTTGTTTTGGTTTTTTTTTTTAATCTGAAAAAAGCTGAACTTCATACAATTTCACTAAAATTTTAAGCCTCCAGTATATTTAGTATGCCCATGCAAATTGCAAGAAATATTCTAATTTTCTTTTAAAAAAGCAATGATACTATTCAGAGAAAAAGGTGAACAAAAACCTTGTATTTGCAGAGTTTAGGAAAGGGGTGGATTAGGCAGCTGGGGAAGAAAAGGACAATAATCTTTTTCGTCCTAGATAAATTAGAAAACTACTAACAAGTTCAGCTTCTGTGAGAGTTCTCTGCCCTTGTTTGCATGCACTGAGCTCTACTGCATGTCTTTTCTGTGTTAGAGGCTGTACCTCCAAGCACTGTGTAATGGATACATCTTTATCTACTTGTTTCATAACAAGCAAAACATAAAATACAACTCCTTCAGTGTCCTGGATGGCACAATTGAGTCCTGTACCAGCACATCAATGCCACAGCAACATCCTATGCAATCCTTATTTTACCCCTCGTGAATACTTCTGGAATAGCAGTGTTTGAAATGTTCACTGTTTACCAGGAAACAACCAGGCTGTAGAAAGACTCTTACTTCTATTATACCAGTTTAAATTCCTATATAATTCAGAAACAGTAACTGAAATATAAATTCTATACTGTTAGCCCTGTATTTATACTAGAATAGTGATCAAGCTGAGTACTTAAAAATGGGTTTCCTAAAATGTTGCAAATAGCAAAGCAAAACCTTCCTGAGAAATCCTGAATACTGGATCCACTGTGCAGGGAACCCTAAAAGGTAAACTGGTAACTCTTGTTGCCAGGTCACCCTCTGTGCTACACACATGCTGTGAACATACTCCAAGAAAAATAGTTCTTCACACAAAAGAGAGATCTTACATGAAATGCATGTATGAAGTTATTAAAAACATTGTATGAAGTTATACCTTCCCCCAAAAGCAGTGGAAAAGGCAGCTCTCTTCCCTTACTCCTGTAAGATTTTTGTTTCAGAAATGTTAAGAATTTTTACGTACTCACCTGGTAATGTAGTTGCTGGGTTAACTGGTGGCACAGAGGTAAGGGACTGACTGACTTGTGGTGGTAATAATGGAACTGTTGGAACACCTGGTGGGTACACAGGGAAACAACATTGATTTTAAGCACACAACACTTCAGCTTCTTTCCCTAAGGAGTACAAATAAATAATTGCTTACACGAGAATTACTATTTGCCTTAACATTAAAATGCTGATAAGCCAAATAGTATTCTAAGTAATACACATGGCATTTTTAATAGAAGTTGTTTGCAACTATTTTGTGAGCAAGTAAGGCACAAATCCAGTACATTAGCCTTTTTTGTTGAGAAAAATGTAGGAAAAAGTTTTATTCTCTCTTCTGCCGTCTATTCGATTAATTAGAAACATCTGTGAGAACAAAAAGTCAAAAAAGTCATGACTGACTTCAGGCCAGTTCCTTACAATACCAACCTGTGCTGAGAACATTACTGACAGTAGTTGAAGGTGAGCTAATAGAAAGTCCTGAGAGACTCTGCTCAAGGCCTGCTGACCCAGGAGGGAGGGTGCTTGAGGGATTAACTGATGATAGCTGAACCTTATTGAAAGAGAAAAGGAAGTTGCATCATTAGGGTTTGTTTCTACATGAAGCAAGAGAGGCAAAAAAGCAATAAAATCATCATCCATTTTTACCATGCTGAAGGAGAGGCATCACAACTTACCTCTGTGAAACCATCTTTGAGGGGACTGAGAGATGCACTGGGCAACTGCCCTGGGAGAGAAATCTTCTTTCCCTCTTCAAATGGGCGAGTAGGTATCCTATGCAAATATCCATAACCAATGCCACATCCTAGGCTTTTAAAATAGGAAGATTTTTAAGTCAGGTAAGTGACTTTACAGCTACAGACTACAGCAAGCAATGCATGAACAACTCAAGACACCAACAAATTTCAAGGTAAATGCTGTACAACCTTCCCCTCCTGCCCCCACATTGGGAGAAATAATCAATACAAAACAATTGAAAATCTGTAGCTTTAGCAATAAATACTCAATACAAAATAAAACTCATTATTATTTAAATCAAGCAGCTATATCAGGTATACAGCTTGGAATTCAACTCTCAGTTGTTACTTGCAGTGCTGTGTTCTGGCTTCAAGGATATACCACAAGCTAATGACTATTTGGAATTTACTGCAGAAAGAACCATTGTACTTTATGCACTTCTGCACTAGCTAATTTACTGATTTACACTCCTCTCATTAGTAAGTGTGTCTGAATTTCAAGTAAATATATAAATTTGAGGAGAAACACTTTTGATATAACAACACTCTTTCCCTGTCTTTGTGGAAAAGTTAAATCTAGCAGTTTTCAGGCTGGTGCTATAAGGAAGTTGCCCCATCCCCCTGTAACACATTGTCACCTTACCTGCCTTCTCCACCCCAGGCAGAATTTGGAGTAATCACCACTTCCCGACAATTATCTGTGTCTGTGTTGTACACATAAAGTTTTAATGGCTTTGCTTCATGTGTTTCAATAAGGGAAAAGAGATCTTCAGACTGCAAAAAGAGAAAAATGAGTAAAAGGGCTTTCTTGTCCTTATTTTATCATTTGGCATTAGATCATCCTGGTCCTGACGTTCTGTAATGGCCTCTGGTAACAGCCACGCTGCAGTTTTTGCAGTGCTGCTGTTTTATCAAAAGGCCAACTTTAAAATGTGTTTTGCTAGCACAGCTCAGAAGATGTGGCACAACCCAGGTTTCAAATCTGCTATTCAAAATATTAATTTTTGAGTACAAAAGTTTGTATCTGACTTCATGAAGACATTTAAGAGCAGTTCTTATTTCCAAGATTGCCTTTAAGAAGAGGCACCATGTCAGAGCTCCTTCCTCTTTGCATCTGATTTTCATTCACACTGAACAGCAACAGAGCCAGGGATGTTTCAAACTGCCCTGGTACAATCGGGTTTTTAGTTTTTAAAAAATAAAGACCTTATTTTTATACTTACCTCATTCATGACAGTATCTGCTCCAATAATATAGTCACTATGAGGTCTAAGTCCAGCTAATGCAGCAGGAGAATTTGGCTCCACTTCCTAGTTTTAAGATGGAAAGTTACAAAACACTGTGTAAGTGTCAGAGTATAGCAGGACAGACAGATATGCATTTCACACAAGCTCTGTATCAGACAAACTGGTCAAGTTTTCAACACAGTAACAAACTAATGAAACACTGGCTTATGGCAGTCCCTTTCCATATGGTTCTGGTGTTGTACCAAATACAGTATCTCTGAGTATTGTACAACCCATTCATTTAAATACAAGACTTGACAATACAATCACAAATATACATTTGTGTGGGAAATGAATTTATAGAGAGCTCTCAAAGCCTGACAGAAGGTTCAAAGAAGGTTCAAAAGTCTTCCCAAACCCAAAATCAATCAAAGCCAGTTTGATCAATGAAACCAGTTTGAACTCGTTAACTTGCACATCCCATGCAAGTTACTTTTCAACAGAAAGACAAACACCAATACTGAGAACATTTCCAAGTCCGTACTTACCAAGACATGCCAGACGTTTTCATTGGCCCCATCAAAGCTGCAGAAGCGAATGCTCACTCCCAGCAGGCCCTGCCCACCCCACATGTTGCTAGGGGTTACAGATGTTTCTCTCAGTTCCAGTGTTTTGCTACTATACACAAGCATTTTTACAGGTTTTTCAACGTTTGCTTTCAGCAGGTCCTTGAGAGTGTCATTGTCTTTATTCTGCAAATGTTTAAAAAAGAGCTTGGGTCAGTGTTTGACAGAACAAGCATTCAGTTCTACAGCACCACTTGGATTCTAGAGGTGCTACACTGCACATTACCAGAACATGTATCAACAGCTGCTTTGTAACAGGTTTCCAGTCCCTTCACAATTTTAGAATACAACTCCAGAAAACCCCTGGGACTTCACAGTAACAGGTCCTACTTTCCAAAAGGAAAACACTCCAACTGGTTCAGAGGCTTTCTTGAATGCAGGCATACTGGCACACAGCTTCCCACAGCAGTTTTTTTCCCACTGCTGCGATGGTCTGTTGTTTGATGATAGCTCTGCTTGGAAGCTCCCTCCCTGCCTCCTGCCCAGCCAACAGCTCTGACAGCAGCTTTTCACTCAGCCTGTTTGGACTGTGGGAAGTTTGTGAGTTCTCATGGAAGCAAACAGAACTAGGAGGGCACTAGCATGAGCCACGAGGGATGGATCAGCAGGCATCTGTCTTGGTGCAGATGTCTGCAGAGAGCATGGTCTGTCTTATCTTCCAGCTAAACCTGATAGAACTGTTCCTACAGGGTGAAGGATATCAATTCCTGATTCAGTTTGCCTTCCTCATTTTAAAGTAAGAAGAAATATTTTATATACATTTAAATAGAACAAACCCATTGGTTTACCTGTAAATATCAGATTCTCAACACATTGTTTGTATTAAAAGTTATAAAATAGCAACACACTTACCAATCTTGAACCATTAATGGACACGATAAAATCAAAGAATGGCTCCAATCCAGCTCTATGCCCCGGTGAGTTTTCTTGTACCTAACAAAGTTAAACAAGAATTTAGTAAAAGGGTTCCAATGCTGATTCACAGATTAGAATTATATTTCTACTTTTGCCAACTGTAGTTCTAGACCTGGTCTAGAAGCTACTAATGTTTGTATATATAATTTTAAAATATTCAGATATAATAACCTATAGAACAAAAAACTCCCTCCCTTAAAAAAAAAAACCAAAATACAAATATTTCAAAAGAATTAGTAATTTATAAATTGAGGAGTGACACAGCAGCAGCCACTCCCTGTGAAAAGCAGTGCTTAACATTTGCATCAGATAAGTTGTAAGCATTTGTTTCAAGAAAGGAGATTATAGGGAAAGGACAAGGTTAATGAATTCTGAAAGGGCTGGTTAAAAAGTACTATCTTTCCACAGCAGTACCAACATTGGACCTCGCTTTTTATCTTATGCTTACTAGAGGGATAGGAGAGTCACATCTGTAAGCACAGGCTGTTATCTCATGATTAAACACCTGGTGACATTCTTGAGACACAGAGGGCATCTGTACAACCAGAGATTTCATTAACAGACCTTCAAGTTGCAGGAAAAGGGACATGCAATTTTGCAGCCATGGCAGCTCAAATAATTCAACCACTTCACTAAGACAAGGCCTAAGTTTTGGATACACATTACTTCCAGAAGCTAAAAGCATGCTTTTAATTCCAAATGAAATAACTGAGAGACATTGCTTGCATTGCTGACAATGAAAAGTAACTCTAACATGGCTGTCAGATTTTTCCAACAGTTTTTTTTTGGTAAGAACACTCTTTTTCTGACTGGAACCTGATTCATTTTACCCACTGGCTTTTTCTTTTACGTACTACAATCACCTTCCAAAAAGATCTAAAAAACATTACCCTTTACAATGCAGTTCCTTACATTACATATTATTCTACCTGACAGAAGTGGTAAAGATGTATTTGATTGTTCAATACTGGCCTGATTCTGCAGGAACTGAATTTTCTTAACATGACTTATCGAGAACAAAATATCCTAATATGGAATTTTAAAAGTGCTTGATTACTAATAAAACTGTTCTTCTAGAATTTTATTTATCTCTGCCCAACATGTTCATAAAATCAGAGCTTGGAAAAAACTCAGACTACTTGTGAGTAACAGATGCCCAAAGCTTAGAATATTAGTCACATAACCTAAGTCTGGAATTAGTAATTCCAGAGTCACATCACACAAACATTGATTGCTGTCCAAGATTTGTAAAGCAGCAAAAGAGTATGAAATCAACAACATCCCAAAGTAGTAAGAATCACTGAGGCATCAATAACATCCCCAAAGGCCACATTTATAGTTTCTAACTAGGACTTGAAGTGTGTCTGTAAAAGTGTCTCTTCAAGATGTCTGTATGCTCCTTGGAAATAATGTCCCACAGCTGGGGTACAGGCATTCTCCTTCTCCAAGAATTAAATATATGGAACCACCTCTGCCAGTGGTGCAATCCCTCTAACTAGATCCAAACTATTGCCTCCATGTTACTTACTCACCCTTTCTGTTCCACATGCCTCTCACCAAGAACAGCCAGAGATCAGACACCAAACTGTGCACCAGCTAATAAGGTAAAAGTATAAGCTAAACTGCATGGGGCAGACACTCCCAGCACATTGTGGATGTGGCTTTGGCATTTGTGGACTGTTTCTTCAAACCTGCAATAATGTATGGCTACCTGAGGACAGCCTCCACAAACAGAAATTTTAGCTTAGGAGAAAAGCCACAGAGAGGCTAAAATTCACTATATGAATTATTCTTCCCAAATGTAGAAAGCATTTACTTACTATGTTGAATACTTGAGACCTCCTGGTCAAAGAGAGGTTAAACAGTTTTGTAAAAGGAGAATTAAAAAAACTCTGCTTTCCTATAGACATGATCCATAATGGTATTCTCAGACATGCAGTTTCTCTTGTAATCAAGTAATTCAAAACATCCTCTCCTTTCCTGGGTTTGAGCAGTGATTGTAGGATGAGTTTATGCTGCTTGTTGTTCTTCCCTCAGTTTAGACAAGTGACGTGAAAATACTCTAATAGCCTCTCTCTCTCTTATTCCACCATCTATTGCATGGGTCATACAGGAATTTACAGTTTGTGTTTTTAATGAACCTGACATCCAGGCTTTATACCAAAATTAAATCAGCAGATGGTTTCAGAACTTTCTGGGAAAACAGTTTCTGGGAAAAAAGATGTAACACGTTAGTTAAACCTCAGCATTAAAAATCAGTACATCCAGCATAACACATCAGATTTCTGGGACTGGATATATGTCATGGCCTTGAAAATATGAAAGGCCAGACTTCATCTCATTCAGAGATTTTCCTCCATTTCTAAATAAAACTTCTTTGAAATAAAAAACAAACCATACCAAAATCACAACAAACCCCCTGCATGCTGACAGTATCCCTCCCTAATGACCTCCAAGAGATTATATCCTGAACACTGTGAGCCAAGAGTGGCCAGTATTCAGTAGAGCAACTTTTTGAAAAAAAATGGAGTACATACAATAAATGAGAACTACAAATGTTCAGCATCCATCAATATCAAGCTGACTGACACCTGGATAGATAAATAATTTACTTAGAATACCAAATCTGTGTTCTGCCCAAATTCATGAAGGAACTGAGAGATTTTCCAAGTTCCAAATGATTCATTTGCAGAAAGTATCTTCAGATGTTGAACTCCTTGCCCCAAACCCATCACAATTCTGAACACCTCTGCATGGTTTGTTTCTAAGTGGGCATGTAAAAACTACCAGGAAGCTGTAGCTGAAATCAAACCCTTAGAGTTGTGTCAATCACACCTCAGAAGCAGGGACATGCATCCCTTCTGTCATCCTGCCGTGCACAGGTTGTCACAGTTTCTATTTCCCTGGCCTACCTTCAGGGATGGAAAAGCCTGTTTACACCTGGCAGTCCCAGAAATGGCACCCAGAAATTCTGAGTTCATTCCACATGAAGTCTCCTCCTTAAGGAAGTGATATGCTCAGCCCTGCACAACAGCACTGACCCCATGCAGGTTTTGTCACAGCATCTTACTTTGAGTCACTGCCTGCCCAGTTCATCACCACCACACAGTGCCAAAGGCACAGCACAGCTCTCTGCTCCAAGCTCTGTGGCCAGGATTCTCTTCCAGGAGCTACAGCAACAAAGGATAACCAGGGACCTTAGAAAATACAAGGACACAAATTATTCCACCTCTATTAAGAATGGAGATAATAAAGATTCCGTGGATATGTACATAAACTCTGTGCCTCCTGAGCAATTTGGCTTTATGCAGCTTTGCTGGGTGCCCCAAGTAGGTATTTAGTAACTTGCCTTTGTAATTGAATAATTGCTGAGAAATAACCAAGTAATATAATTTACAACAGATGCTACTGCAGGCAAGATACCATCCCCAGCAGCTTGGGAAGCCTGATTCTCTCAAAGCCAGCTGTTATTTCAGAAATACAAGTCACAGACCTGTATGGGTAAATGCCACGATTTTCTAACAATAGAGACAAACAGTGGCACAGAAAATACAAAGAAGCTGTGGCAATGGAATGCCAGACCTTTTTAAGAGCAAATTAAGAAAATCTCCATCAAATGCTGAATATCAGAGGGCAGAAAAGGGCCTCACACCATGCTGCAGCGTTCAGGTTCTCACCAAGATGACAGCAGGGCTGCTGAGTACATAGATCACACACTGATTTCACTTTTAATTCACTGTCAAGAATTAAACAAGAAAAAGGTTTCAAGGTCAATACACCAATTTTAATTTGCAGTCCTGAAAAGACTTTCCTGGTAAATAAATGAAGATTTTCTTTGCTGAACACTGTTCCCAACACTAGCATTCTATGCCTACACAGTATACATTTCACATTACATATTTTAAGAAGTCTGCTCAGCAGCACAGTGGTCACAATTCGAAGCCCCAAGAGAGCAGTGCAACTGCAAATGAAATTAGGCACTGAAATGTGCATTTTTCAGAGGCAGATGAAGGCTCTGACCACTTCTGAAAGTCAGCTACCTTATACTAGTTTTTAAACTTTTAGAAACTTAGCTTCAAGCATTAAATACACAACTTCAAGGCTCTCTTTTCCCAGTATTCTACTTTATTAGCAAAGAAATACTGAAAGGCCTTTTTGTAGTTCTTCCACCCACTCCATAACTGGCAGTAAAATTTCATTATGTATCATATATAAGCAATTCCTGCTAGATCTGTAGAATCTCTTTGATTTCTGACAGTTATTTTAATACATTACATTGTATAACTGAATTTAATTTCTTGATGAAACACAGTTTTTAAAAGAAAAAAATCTCTGTAAGTTTTTGGTAAGAAAACATATTCTATCTATGTAGATAACCTTTTATTTTAGCACAGAGAATTTAACTCAAGCTTTTAAAATGTGAACCTCCCTTAAAAGATCACTTCATACAACATGTTTGTATCACTATTACAACAAACTGAAGCACACAAACAGGAGTGGGAAATCTAAACTTTGGGCACTGCTGCCCAGTATCTTTTAGGGAGAACACCACACAACATGGCAGCATACAAATTTCTCACACATACGAATTCTTACATAGAATCTTAGAACAATTTCATTTGGAAACAACCTGTATGATCATTCAGTCCAACCACTCACCGAGCACTGTCCAGTCCACCATTAAATCCAACCCAAAGGCCACATCTGCATGTATTCTGAATGCTTTCAGGGATGAGGACTAAACCACTTCTCTGGGCAGCCTATTCCAACACCTGGCCATCCTTTCCTAAATTCCAGTCTCTAAATCTCTCCTGGTGTAACCTGAGGCTCTTTCCTCTTGTTTCATCACTTGTTACCTAAGAGAAGAGGTGACCCCCACTTCACTGCACCCTCCTCTCAGGGAGTTGTGGAGGCCTCCCCAGAGCTCCTCTTCTCCAGGCTGAACCCCCAGCTCCCTCAGCTGCTCCTCACAGCTCTGGGGTTGTGCTCCAGAGTTCTCTGGACCTGTTCCAGAGTCTTCAACATCTGTCCTGTACTGAGGGGCCCAGAACTGGACACAGCACTCGAGGTGTGACCTCACCAGTGCCCAGTACAGGAGGACAGTCACTGTCCTGGCCCTCTTGGTCACACTATTCCTGATACAGGCCAGGGTTGCCCCTGCCTTTCTTGGCCACCTGGGCACACACAGGCTCATGCTCAGCTGCTGTCAACCAGCACCCCTGGACCTTTTCCCCTGGGCCACTTTCCAGCCACTCTGCCCCCAGCCATTGGGATGCTGTGACATCATCTACGGTCAGGGCATTACAGCAGCCTGGGCAAACTACAGCAGTTTCACACTGCTGAGCAAGAAAATTACTCAAAATTTTCCTTCATTCTGGTTTGAAGAGCAGAAACAAACATATACTGAGCAATATACAGTCAGCCAGTTGGTCTAATCAGCCACACACCTGATGTTAAAGGAAACTCGAGGAGAATTGCTTCAAACAAATGACTCATTACTAGGTCTACTAATGAAGACACCTGGGCAACAGAACACTTGGCAACTTTTTCTCCCTCTCACAAAAAAAACCCCAAAACCAAACACCCATAAAACCCCACAAAAACGAAACAAGCAAAAAAACCAACCCTACATTTTAATGTCTAGAACACCAACAATGCAACCCAGAGCAACTTCTGCTGTCAAGAATGCATATGATGAAATTCTTTTCTTTTGACAGCACCTCAGCCCTGGAGAGTTCCTAATTCCTGTTCCAACTGCATTGTTGATAAAGCTCACAGTGAAAGCAATATTGCACTGAATATCAGCAGAAGTAGCCAAAAGAATCAAATAATCTGCAAATCTTACATTGAAAATTAATGATGGTAGTGTTCACTTGCTGCATATATTTCTGTTCCTTTTTGATGTGAGCAGAGAAAGAGACTTTTTATTAGTTTTGTGGGGAGACAGCATGTACAGTCTAAAAGTCTCACTGTAAAAATCCTGTAACTTGCAACAGTCTCGGTGTGCTCATCCCTCTGGCAACTTGTGCTTGGCTCCTACAGTCACACTGAACAATGTAATCTCTTTGTTTCATGGCCATTTAACACACATTTTCATTTATCTGCCTTACCCAAACAATTTCTTCCAGTAATTGAAAATTTTTTCTGACATTTCTCTAATTTTCCCACATGTAATGGAATCTTTTAAACAATCACTTTACATTATTTACAGAAGTTTGGTGTTATCAAAGAAATCTGATCTTACTCAAATTAGATCTGTAACACTGGAAGACTACTGCTGTTTTCCTTCTACCATTCTCATTTACTTCATTAAAGTACTGAGCTCAGAAAGAAAATGCACTTGAGAGTAAATTAGAACAAAGCAGCAGTTTTGCTTGATCCCAAGTTCTACTGAAGGTCAATCCATGCAGACAAAGCACTTGCAGAGCTCCTCTAACAGTGCGAGCCCAAGACTGTCTGTAACAAACTTACTACAGAATGGCAACTGGAAAATTAAACTTGGAAAAACTACAGAGAGAAATCCTAGTCACGTTCATGCATTTAAATAAAAACATCCCAAATTATAACTGCTAGGCTGGGATCATGATGCAGTTTAAGATGCTTGTCCACAGAAAAATAGTAATCACTCATTATTGTGGCATCTCAGGATATCAGTAAGAAGACAAGGCAGTGAAAAATAGAGATATCAGTCTTTTTACAACAGCAGGCAGGTCCTTTCCTGCATTTAATATAAATAAGGATGTTCTCTTGGAAATCACCTCCTTTAATGTGCATCTCTCAATTACATTTACAAAGACTGGCAATCAAACACTGCAATTTTGGGTCATAGCAAAAACATTACAACAAAAAAAAAAAGCCTAAATGAAAACAAAAGGTGCCAGATCCAAGCAAGGTTACAAGAAAAAATGAGTAGATTCTACTTCATAAAAGAGATTAATCTCAATTAATTAACGTGTTTTAATCAATGAGTATGAACTCATAAATCTGATGTAACTGATACTCTAACTGCAAAGTACATACTGGTTTTACAAGTCTCCAAAGTAAAAAGTTAATGAAATTTACACTGACCTATACTAAAAAAGAAAAAAAGTCTGCCAGTTTTACCAACCAGCAGGAAAGTTTTTGTGGGGGAAAAGGAGAAGACAAAGTGGACTAACATAAATTAGTAACACTGGACTTTTATATACCATAAATATTAAAAGGAAGGAAAACACCCACTGTGACTTTAGTCCATACATAAATTTTAACAGAGAATTTGGATTCGATCAGAACATCAGTATGTGCTTCTCAAAAGCAGAGAACTTATCCCAAAGGCTCCAATTCCAGCAAACCCACCAGCCCAGCACGGCACCCAGAGCGAGCACTCACTGCGGCCACAGAGGCGAAGGCGCCGCGCTGCGGGCAGGGACTGACCCCGGCAAACCCCGGCACCCCAGAGCCCCACGTTCCCCAGCCCCACCTGGTGCCATTCTGCTGCTCACTGGAAGCAAAAGGAAGGGCTTTCTAAAGGCTGCTCACAGAACCTCAAGAACGCAGCCTAATAAGGTATTTTGTATTTCGCATACAAAACCAATGTACCTATGAAAAACAGTACTTTCACTGGAGGTGCAGCCCTCAGGTGTGCTGTCATGCGAACACCTTGATCCCACACCCCTGAGCGGCAGCAGCTCCGCTCCGGTCCGCTCCGCGAAGCGGCGCCCAGGCCCAGGCTGAGGCGCTATCCCGGGGGCCCTGAGCGCAGCCCAGACTCGGGGGCCGGGCTGTGAGCAGCGTCTGCTGAACCAGAGGCGGCCTCGCCCCAAAGGCTGCCCGAACCCAGCATCGCCGCCCATGCGCCAGCCCTGGCCTGGGCACACGGAGGCACAACCTGGCGGCACGACCCGGCCCGGGATTTGCTCGCTCCGGACCAATTCTTCCTCCAGACCGCCCCAGTCCGGGAGCGGCAGCGCGGGCCCGGCGCACCTCACCGCTCCACGAGCCGCGGCGCAGCCCCGGCGGCCCCGCTGCCCCAGCGCGTCCCCGGGGCCGAGCGGGGAGCGCGGCGGGGCCGCCCCGGGAGCCCCCGGGCGGCTCCAGCGCGGCCCCACGGCGGGACAGGCCCCGCGCCCACGGGCCGCCGCCGGGCTGAGCGTCCGGGGCGCCCGGCCGGGCGGCGCCGCCCTTACCCGCAGGACGTGGTAGCCCTCGGTGCCGCCGCCGGGGATGTCGATGCTCTGCGAGGCGCCCATGGCCGCAAACGCGCCGCGACGGGGACGTGGCACCGCGCGCTGCCCCCGCCCGGCGCCGGGCGGACCCTACGGCGGCCGCGAAGGGCCACGGCCGCGCGCTCCCGTCTGCAGCCGTGCCGCCCCCTGGCGGCCGAGTGCGGCGGCGCCGTGTGCGGGCGGGGGCGCCCGGCGGTGCCAGACAGAAGAGTTAATTAATTTATTACCGCTAGCTGCATGAACAAGGTACGGTGGGTGTGTGCACAGAACGTAAAGGGGGCAGGTCATAAGCTACGCTGCCTTCTCTACTCCCACAGCTTTCTGGAGCTCCGAGCGCCGCTGCGCCTGCGAGGCCGAGCCGCTCGGGGCTGCGGGGCGGCGCCGGCAGCGCAGGGACCCGGCTGGAGATGGAGATGGAGCTGGAGCTGAGCGGAGGAGCGGCGCGCCGGTGTGCTCGCTGCCGGCAGAGAGCCGCTGGAGCGGGGAGAGCGCCCCCCGGCAGCAGTGACAGCCGGCCCTGAACCCACGGGGCGCCTCCGGGCCGCCGGAGAAGGCGGACGGTGCGGGATCAGGGAGCACGACGAATCTCAGACTCAGATCTGCCCTCTCCGAGAGTTCTTTGTTCCCGGAAGGCTTTTTCACAGCTTGCCCATGCAGACCTGCGCGTCCTGGTTCCGATCCCGCAGACCCCCAGAGAGGTGATCTCTTTAGGGAATGCTGCTGTCACCGGTCTTTAGTGATGCAGAAACACTATTTATTAGTGAACTGCAGCACAGTGTTAAAGATTCTTAATGAAGTATGGAAAGGATATTCAGATTAGCGTACTTCACTTCTTTTGGACTCATTTCCCTCTGTATTATCACAGTGCTTCACTGCTTAGTATTAAATCCTCTGCTCACTGTGCTTGGAATTGACCCCAGTGCTGCCTGCAGAGATGACCAACCCTCTGACTCCCTCTTCCACCCTTAACCACCTCACTGTGCTCAGCTGTTTCCACTGGAGCAGACAGACAGTGTTTCTCCAGGCACTCTTGTCAGGCATGGCCAGTTCTGGACTCCACAAAATAGTCACTGCAAAATAGACACTGCAAAATACCTATTAGAAGCCCTTTCCCACGTCAATGAAAACTGTAAAGAAAATATCTAAAATTTTACTTCTTTGGGGAAATAGAAAATCCTTTATAGTTCTGCCCAGCAACACCAGGACCAAAAAGAGTATCAGTGTTTTGCCATTAAAAAGTTGCCAATTTGATGAAAATGCATTTGAAAATCTGTGATGTGAATACTAGCCTTTCACACACTTCCATTAAACTCTAAACATGTAAACAGCCTTAAAACTGGGATTGGCCAAGTTACACAGTGCTGACTTTATGAACCTAACTTCTAATTACACAGTTCCCAGTAAACAGCAAAGCCAAACCCACCACTTTACAAACTTTAAAGGTGAAAAGCACCTCTGTCTTTGGCAGTAACACTTCTATGGCTGAATTCTGCTCCTGTGACCATTGAGAGGTGTCTGAGGGGCTGAGAAAGAGCACTCTGGCAATTTGCAGCAGCTATTGCATCCAACTGTTTGTGGAAGGAAATACAAATTATATCTACTCTGACTGCAATTGCAAGAGTGAAGTGTTATCCAAGGAGCAATGTCCTTCACATTTCCTAAAGGTGCTGGTGGTGAAACGAGGCAACAGATTTTGCAGCTCCTTGAGTTTGCTCACACATTACAGCTCTGAGACCCAGTCAGTACCATTGCACCAGCAGTCAGTTTGTCTTATTTTCACAGCAACAAAGAGATTCCATTTCCCTCTTCCTCAGGAGGTCTGTAGACATTTCATGCCTGCACGTGATGAGCTCAAAAATAGGCAACTATGTTTTGTTCTAACCATCCACTAAGAAAAACATTAACTCTATCCCAGCAAACCAGGACAATTGCTCAACCCTTCAGAGAAATCTGAACCTGGCCCCTCCCTGGAGACATAAACTACACACATCACTGCAAGACTTGGAATTCTTTTCCTTCAGAACTTTTCCCTTACCACAGCATCTCAGCTCTCCATCAAAGTGCTGTCACCCTTTCTGGGATTGTTCCACTTCAGCAAAGAAAGATGCCACCTAGTTGTCCATCAATTCCCATTAAGGGCTCAACTGAAACACACAGGTTTATTTGAAGAAATATCTTTGAATTTGATCCAATGTTCTATGACAAAAGACTAGTCTGTAAAAAAACCAAACTAATTTTAGAACCCTCTTAGATAAAAAAGACAAATCTTACCTTAGAAAGAGGTATCACTTAAGACCTAATGACAACAAACCCCATTTGCAGAAATTAACTAGCAAATATAACCTACCTGTTCTTTTACATTTGTATCTCAGCAGCTGCATTTCAAAAGTAATTAAAGTTAATGAGCTGTGCTTTATGGTAGAATCATGAAAACTTAATTGGAATAATTAGTTGTGAGATAGCAAGTGCATCTTCCTGGCTAACAACATGTCATCATTGGATAAGAATAATAATTAATTTAATAAATAAAGTAGGGCCCTTCTTATATATTAATAAAATAACAAAGTAGAAGGCACACGTGCAAATGATGAATTATTAGTTTGGAGACTGTTCACAATTGTCTGAGGAAGATGGATGGGGAAGATGTCTTCTTGAAACTGTCAGCTACAGCTGCTGGCTAAAATCCAGTTTGCAATAGATGGAGCAGCCACGCTGACCTTTGAAGAGGATGTGCTGCAAATGCTTCCAGCAGGGCCAGCATCCTTCTGCAAAGCAGAATATGCAGTGCACAAAGAAAAGAACTGTGCTTTCTTTTCTTCTCCTTTAACCCTTCTGTATTATTGGTGCTGGGCAAGCAGGAATGAAAATGGACAGAAACACAGGCATGTGTGGCAGGAAGGGAGCTACAGTGAACAAATCAGTCCATTTGACCCAAATCACTTAGAGGCTAAGACAGGCAGAAAATTATGATTTATTGCAGAAACGGTTTTAAGCTCAAACACAGACATGCACACCACAACAAAAGCTTCTGAGGCATTATTAAGAATCAGTAAATAGAATAATTTTAATTAATGGGTGCCTTTAAAATTAAATTAAGGGAATACTGCCAGAGTCATGGGAAGGCCTACAGTAATAAAAGAGATTGTCCCAGTAAGCAAACACTAAAGGAAGGCTATAGTTTCAGGTGAAAATAGAGCAGCAGTGTGCAGTGACTAAGAAGCAGATGGGTCATAATATAACTCTTAGTTTTATCCCCTAATCAATATATGACCTCATTAATTTCAGCTCTTAATGTAATGCCAGATATGAGGAATTGCAGTTAAGAATATCTGCTTGTTGACTTCAGTCCCAGCAGAGCAGGACTGGGCTTGGTAGGAGCCATAAAGAGTCTGATGTATGTCTAAGATCAAGTCATATGTTAGCAGCGCCCGAGGAGATTTTATCTCCTTTGCAAGCTCATAGGGAACAACCCACTGCTACTTGGAAGGCATCCACCTGGCTGTGTACCCACAATGCTTAGAACTTCACAGTAACAGAAGACCTAAAGCACAGGCACCTCAGCTCTACAAAAACAAAAATGTAGCTCTAGATCACAGAAATGCCTGGTAAAAGCCTGCTGACACAGAGAAGCCACACACCCATCCACTGGCTGCAGGAGTACTCGCAAACACCCCCCACAGTTTTGGGCAATGGAGACCAGGAGCAGTAGATGCTTTGGAACTGAGGCAATCTGAGAAGAAATAAGATAGCAATGGTCAGCTTACCTGCAAATGCCAGGGGTGTGAGACTGAGCCTGTTCTTGACCTGCTGCTGGGAAAGCTGTGGAAAGATCAGACCATGTGTGAATGTAAAGAGAAATTAACAGTGGAGCACTTTGAATGGAAGCCAAGCATAAGTGAGTGTCTGACCAAACAAGAAACCCTGAAACTTGGCAGGTTATGGTTAAATACTATGGTCTGATGCTCTAAAAGTTAATTAAGTACAGAAGTAATGTGGGGCTTTTGTAAAGCTGGTTTCATGGTCATTAGTTGCTACACAGCTAAAGAGGGACTGAAATGCAAGGGAAGAAGGCGCTAGCTGGATAAATTGCTCTTAGGCAGCTTTCCCAGGGAGAATGCTGCAGGGCTGGTCCTCCCCTGGTGCTCCACGAGGCACAAAAAAATCATGCCAAAGTCAAAGAGCCTAGTCTTGACCACTTGACCTTTTTTACCACTCTATCTGTCAAATTCCATTGCATTATGGCTGATTTACAGTAATGCAGAAGAGAGGGGAAGCAGTTTCACCGAGACAATTAAGAGTGACTTGTATCCAGCAAGGAAGGAGCTGGAGCTCATAAGCCCTCAGCTGAAAACTCTAAATTGGTGCTATTGCAACGTGCAGCAATCTTCTTTGGGAGGGAAGGGCCACAATGCCTCAGGATCAGCTCAAGCACACTGCAGCTCTGTGAGGGGAGTGCTCTGTGGCAGATAGCTGCCAGAATTGCTCTCTGCTTTTTCCCCAGAGCTCCCAGCATGGGCACATGTTAGAGCTCTAGTCAGTGTTGTCATGCTCTGGTTATTATCAGGAACAGTTCCTCTGGCTGCTGTAATTTGCACCAAGGACTGCAGATGCCATCAACGGATCAGAGAATTGTGAAGGTAATCTACAGCTCTCTTCCTCAAGTCAGTTGAGACCAGAATCAAGGCTTTTGTTTCAGAAACCAGAAACTCAGCAAAACTAATTTGTGGAGGTCCTATTAATAGGACACAGGAAATTACCTAAAGCCTTCATTACTTTAACTGGTAAAAGCAATTGACTTGGCTGTAATACAGTTAAACTCTGTCTTCCCAAAGCTGCTGAAGACTCAGTAGCTCTGAGCTAGACACCGGTAAGTAGTTTTCACACAGATCTGAGAGACACAGCTTTGACAATCAAAGATATTATAGCCATAGGTTTCTGACAGAATGGCTTGTTATACAATTTTTACTTGCTACAGGGGTTTCATCTGAGACTTTAAGACTGATTAAGCTCAAAAATAGACATCTTCTGCTCCTAAAAAGCTTTGAAAATGTGCGCCTGAATGTTGGAATGGGCTTAGTAAAATCAACGTCCTCTCTTTGTTGCCTCTATAATTACTTTAAACTTGCAATCCTTACTCTAGCTTGTTGTCCCGTTTCATACAGACATCAGCCCCCAAATTCTGGCCTGAAGCATAGTTTTAAGAATTTTTACAGTGTATTATGAAGAGGAGACATAATAGAGGAGAATAACCTTTAAAAAGATGTATTCACAGTAAAAGATGCACTGGTGAATGGTTGAGAGAGGGCACAGAGTTTATGACAAATGTCAGAATGTTTCCAAGATTCACTTCATTATTAACCAGGAAATAACACAATGTATGTGAAATCACTGCTAAAAAAGAAAAGCAGTCTCTTTGAAATGTATTGAGCTGAAAACAGGGTTCATTATAGAAACACAGATAGAATCTTAATTACAGAAGCAATTGCATAGACTAAGGTTCTGGCCACCCAATTTAGGAATCACAATGCAAGTATTTAAGAGGCTTAATGTGCCTGCTACTATTCAGCTGTAGATAGCAGCTGGCTTTGGGAGTACTGCAGCTAGGGATGTTGTGAAGAAGGGTTCATAATGAAGGATCAATTAAGTAATTTCCAAGCAATTCATTACATGATACTTACATGAGTTGTCAGTCATTTTTGACCCAAGTGGTTACCCTAAAATCTGGAGATTTGGAAACTGCTTATACTAAGAGACTTTGTTGATAGTCAAAGATTTGCTGCTGCACTCCTTTTTGTTTACCAAGGATGTTTAAAATCCTGTTTTCTTAAAAACAACAAATCAAATGAGAAATTTTTTGCTCACAGAATCCATTTGGAAGTGCCTTGGGTGCTCAGTACTTTGTATAGTGATGTGTACTACTTCAGCTTTAGTTCTATAAAGCATTTTAAATTCTTTTATCATTAATTAAGAAGTCAGCTCTACATTTTGCTTTATCTACAGTTTCTCTAGAGCCCTTTATCTAAAGTACAGACTGAAACATTAATGACAGATGTCGGTCCACATAAAAAAAAATCCCCCAAAACAAAAAATTTACTTTGGAGTTTCCCAACTCAAATTTTACATTTTAAGATAAAAGAGCAGGAAGACAGGAAAGCAAATTTACAGCTTGACAGCACTACCAAACTGCCAGAGTCCACTGAGGGATGTTCTGAACAGCTGTTGATGAAGACTCTTCTAGAAGAAATCAGTACTGGAGAAAGTCTTACACTACAAACTCCCTATATTTAAAAATGAGTAATATATTAAATCCTTTAGTGTCCTGTCCTGAGCAGGGTCCCATTTATTGAGCCTGACACAAAGGTCCTTCCTGGAAAAAAAGTCCAGACCTTTTCTGTAGGCTTTACAGAGTTATTTCAAACACATTGAACATTAAAAAGAGAAATTACACCTGCCCTGACAGATTTGAAGCAGCAGAAATGCCAAATATACTTCTTGAATATCAGGGATAAAAGAAATCCCTGTGATGGTTTCATCCACAGTATTTGATTTTATAGCTTTGGCCTTCAAAGGCTTGGTTGTCAGAGTGCAGAGCAGTTCTAAGAGCTGTGAGAAACAGAAATCATCTTTGTACCAAGGCAGAGTTACCGGAGAGCTGCCTCTCCCAGAAGCTCTGTCATTTTCTTCTGCATCCCTAAGTCCAGAACAGGGCCCCTCTGAAACCAGACAGTCTATAAACACTGTCTTGTGTTGCACATGTGCTCTGACTGGGCTACTACTCTTTGGCTAACCTGTGACATGTGAATAGGGTGAAAGAGAGGAAAATACAAAGGTCCTAGAAGGTCCTTCTTCACAGAAAGAAGGAATAAAACAAATAGTATCACATAGAATTTGAGATAAACAGGACAAATGCTGCACTCAGACTCTGACACAAGGATGATGTGGCCCCATGGGCTATACACATTCACAATACTCCTCTTTCCTGCCCACAGAGCTCCAGCTCTCTGACAGCCCTCCTAAGTGCATTCATTAGTCACAGAAGGGCACATTCCTCCATCTTCTGGACAGCTACAAACTAAGCACCATTAGCCTCTTTCCAGCCAATACATTGCTCTCAGAGAAAGCTCAATCTGCTTTAGCCTTTAGGAAAAGACCCTTTTAGTCTTTGTTATATTTTTGACTTGTTTCATCCTGACATATAATAAGAAAGGTTCCATAACTATGCATTTCTTAAGATATTTTTAATCCCCCCTTCAGAAAAAAAAAAAACCAACAAAACCAGCATTCAACTCCCTGTCCTTTATCTTTTCTTGCCCTGAGAAGTCTTTTGCGATTAATTTTCTTCTGCCTAAATAGCTGATAACTTCTTTTCTGCAAGTCTTAAGGAGAAGGATTCGATCTTCCACAACAAGGAAATGTATTTTTTGAGCTTCTGCTGGTATTTATCACATCCCTGAGAAAGCAGGAGGCCTCTCCTTGTGAACATTATTTATTTTTAGATTAGGTTTGGGAGTTTGAATACAATTTTAAAAACTGGTAATGTAATACATGCCATGGGAGTGGCAATCCTCAAATAATGGCCTTAAAATCCTAGGAAGAATACTGCTGGGTAGAATTATTCTGCAGGTGGAGTTTGTTAAAGCCAGATGACTGTTCTCTTAATGAGTTCTTGCTGGAGGGAGCAAATAAAATTGATTAAGAAGAGAGGAAAATCCTAGGATATAATCAGATCCTATAAGCCTAGCCAGAAAGCAGTGGCAACCCAATGCAGCACCCAACCTTTCTCCAAAAAAAGATTGGAATTTCTGTTCTCTCACATGTACTAATGAGAGCAGCTAAAAGCTGAAGCTTAGGTTAATCCTTCCTTTGCTGGCTATATGAGTGCTCTTGGCACCACTTCCATAGAGGAAATGCTAAAGGACTTCCTGGGTGAATTAGCAAAACCAATGAGTTATAGCACAAGAAGAAGTGCCAGAAGTCATTTTCACAGCTGTTGTTGCATGCTACCTAGATATGTTAAACTAAGTTAAAGAGTAGTTTATGACAAGAATCACTGTCCCTGGACAAGCATCTGTGACATGGTTTCCATTTCACTGCAGGCAGATGGAGCTCTCCCTGCTTTCTGCAGTGTCCCAAAGGCAGCAATTGAGGATGTCACCCATGTGTTGAGCTTAAAAATCAAATGAGCAGTTTGTCATCTGAAATCACTGCACTGAAAGCCAAATGACACAGAACAACAATGCTTTCCCATACTGCTGACAAGAATGATTCAATGGCCCTTGCTAATGCCACCTGATCAGATTCATTTCTCAGCAAGCACAAAGTCTGGGAAACAAGAGCTGGTGGGCCCAGCAGGATGTGCTGGAATAGCTTTTATTTATTTTGAGATGGGATTTGCAGGTATCAGTGCAATTGACAGGACTGGTGATATAGCACCACTTGGAAAGACCCAGACAGTTTCTGAAGCTGCCCCTTTATTCCTGTTGGCACTGACTCCTCCTCTAGCTGTTCTGGTAGATCACCACTAGAGCCAAGGGGTTTGAGTCCTGCAATACTTCCTTGAATATACGGACCAGCTTTTATTCTATTACACACTGTGAAGAGTGTGGTGTTACTCACATAAATGACTGAACCTTAACCATGAGGGCTTCTTCCTTCTGACTTATGGATAATGTTTGAGTGTGACTTTGGAGAGAAGTGATGTGCAAGGCATTATCTAGGACTTTCAAAGACGTTTCTGGAAGATGCTTTGTTTTCAGGGACAGACATCACCTACCAAGCGTATTTCTTTGAGCATCTTTTCTAGATATGGTGTCAGATTCAGTGACCTGTGTGGTGTTACATAGGGCTTTTAACCTCCAGCACAAACTTGGATGTTGTCCTAGGCCCAGACACTCCTAGAACAGGGATTTGGGCCAATAATCTGCTAAGCAAAACAACATCAAGGATAGAAAGAGTTAAACAGCTGAAGAAAATTGAGAACAGATGATAATTTGAATTTTTTTCCTACTTAAGTCAGCACAAAGGGGAAAAATTGCGGTCACCATAAAGAGACTAACAAACAGAAGCACAGAGGAAATTGCTGCAGCCAAAAACGAGCAGAGGAAAGGCAGTTTACCCACTGGCTTTGATGGAAGCCACAGAACTGCTTAGAAAAGGAACATAAGAGTGCTGCAAGAAGCAGAAATTGCAGGCTAAGGCCCTGATGCAGCAGGAGCTGGAAGAAGTACAGGCTTACAGCCACAGGCCTACCTACAGGCAATTCTCAGATCCAGGTCTTGAGGTGAGACCTGTCCTCACCTATACACCTGTGTGCTCAGTTTTGCTCCCCTGGCCTTCTCTCCAACTGCTTCTTCTTACTGCTTCTCTTCAATGACTGCTGAAAGCCCAGTGGGAGACAGAAAATCTGCTGACTGGGGGCTACTGACACAAGCTTTAGAGTTGTACTTTTTCATATCAGAGTATCAAAGACAGAGGGTCTATTTCTAATATGTCTTCATTTTGTACAAGCCCATTTTGTCTTTTAAAATATACAATGTGAGATTTGTAGGGGGTTTCTAGCTCATGTCAGTTTAACCTTGTTTTATCTCCTTGTACCTTCCCTGGTAAAACTGACTACTCCCTTTTGCTCAATCTTTAAAATGTGCCTTATGCAGGGACTAAGCTGGGAAAATGTGAACTGGAAAGTAGCAATTTTAAAGTCTGATCAGTGCAAAATGCAGTCAAAATGCAAAATTACAGACATCTTGGAACTGTGACTCTTATTTGTTACAGTTGTTTCTTTCTTTTTTTTTTTTAATACACAATTCATGACCTAACTCTGTCATAATGAGAAACAGATATTAGAGAGCTTTTCAGTTAACTACTGTAATAAAAAACAGCTTAGGTAATCCTGCTCAGTTAAAAACCAAACAGAAGAAAAACACAGGTTACTTTCTAGTTGCTGTAAAAAGCTGTGATTGAAAATTGCTTAGTGCAAAGTGTTAGCAAAGCTGTTGAAACAGATCAAAATACAACTACTTTAAGAATACAAACACAATTTTGGAAGACTGTCTCAGTCAATACCAGTCATTCATGAAGAAGTCCAAGCACAACAGGCACAGAGGATCCCATCTCCTTCCTCTTCAATATGTTCTCTGTTCTTAGTGAAACTCCTGACTCTGTATAAGAGGGTTCCAATGGTTAACCCTTATCAAAAATATTCAGATGATTGAGGGGAATGATTTTATTTCTCCATTGTAAAAACACAATACAATTCTTTATCACCTGTGAGATATTTCCAGCATGTTTAGTATTATATTTGTTCAGGCCACATAAATATAAAAGATTATTTGATTCCTATGATACCTGGAAAGGAGATTAAAATATTTAGTCTCCTCTTACACTGGATCTCTTCTTGTTGGTTAGGGTTGGGGGCTGTTTGTTTGTTTGAGGGAGGGTTGTTTTATTTTTTGCAGGTGTCTAGATTTTAAGGTAGTTTCGATTTTATTCATTTACTAGTCAGGTCTCCCTCCTAACTGCAAATGGAATAATCTACTCTCACTTCCAGGTATGTGCTCAGGCTTCACCATCACATACAGAAGGAAAATAGGAGACACCAGATATCAGATTCATACTCATTCTTCATCCTTAGATATATTAAAGAAGAAATCTGGACATGATCCTGAATAGGGGTCTTGGACAATATAACCTGAGAACTCCCAGAGGAATTACAGTGCCCACCATTCTTATACCATTATGTGCAGCTGTACCACAGCAGCAAAGTTTGGCAGGTTAGAGTTGTTTGATGTTCAGCCATGAAATATGACCCTGAAATTGTAGCTGGAAACCAAGGTGCAGGCTGACAAAAGGGATGCAGAGCATCTCTTGTGATCACCCTGACCTTATTTTTTCCTAAACTACTTTTTCTTCTACTATAGTCACATCCCTTTTAGAAGCAGGGCAGTACACCTGATTCTGGTTCATTCAGTTTCACTTTAATTTTCCTTAGTGTAACTGCACTAAAATTCAATAGCATTACACCAGGGTGAAGTCATTTTTTTTTACTGTTGGGTTCTAAACTACCTCTTTATTTATGCTGTTAAGTCTTGATCTGTTAGAGAGACATCAACAGATTACAACATAACTGCATAAATTAGGAATGTAATTTATCAACGGTTTCCTGTTTTGTTGTTGTTGTTTTTAAATAACAAACTAACTAAATCCCAGGAATTACAGTCAACTGCGAAACAATTGCAACCATTACTGAACCAGCTAAAAGCAGTTCGACAGCTGCATCTTATAAAATGTTACCAAGTTCAGAGACCTACAAATGATACAGGCTCATAAAGCTAGCTACAATTATAATGTGGCTTATAGAGCATGGATAAATACAAAAGAAATTATAAAGCTCCTCAGTTTGTAAGGTAGTTTAGAAGCTATTTGTAGGATGTAGTATATAAAAAAACAATGTAAAATCAAAATACTCTGGGTAAAATATTTCTAACGTTTGATGTATTTTTATATGCATGCTTTAAATCGATTATTTTTATATTGTTTTCTTAATTTCTTATATAATAACTGATTAAGATATTTGGTCTGATTTAGAAATGTATCCAGTTCTCCATGAGAAGATTTAGCATAACTTACTATGTAAAAGATTTTCAAACAGTAATTGATTTATTTTTAAAAATTGTCAAAGTCTGAATATGGCTTGGTTTTAGTGGACAAGAACATACCAAATCACAACTCTCATTCACAACTAGAGATAAAAGCCTGATTTTACAGTGTAATAGGGAAATAGGCCTCAATTTTTCTAAATCCTTGGTATTCTTTGTTGTAACAGCTGCTCAGATTGCTGAATCTGCATTTCAGAGAGCACATCAGACTCAAATCACATAGAGACAATAATCTGTTAGCTCCGATTACTTTTTCTACATGTCTGTTTCTATGCAGTTTATTTTTCACTGTTTAACTTTGCCCATTGCCATTTCAAATTATTTTAGTAATGAAACTTGTATTATTTAGCCTAGGAAACCAACATCCAATTTTACAGACATCAACACTATTAGAAAATTAAACTGACTTAACATAGAAAAACATAAGTTAAAAAAGTAGGTGGAAGAAAGCTTTACCTCTCTACACAATTCCTCTTAGTACCCTTTGCTGAGTGATGTAGATGGCAAAAAAGGTTCCTAGTGCCTGTGGATGTAATGAAAAAATATTACTGCCGGAGAAACCTTACGCATCTAAAACTACGTAAGTAAGCAGTTAGGACTGGTAGATATTTATCTACATTTCTATTTATTCCTACAAAATTACATACTCTATGCTGATGTCTATTTCAAACTATATGCAATGAACATTACTTAAGTGATATCAAATTATTTCTTGGCTTCTTCTGATGTTTTACCACTTTGTAAAAGTGGTAAAACACCACAACCAAAACACCACAGCCAAAAGTGTACTGTACATTTCTTTTCTGCCTGCTGGACAACTTTACTCTTTTGAAATTAGCCCTGTGTGACTGTTCTTTGGTGTATCCGTTCTCTTTCCCTTTGAATTTCTACCCAAGAAACCCTGGTGGGTTTTTTTCTCATGTTAGAACAACCTCACAATCTGGTCTTCCATTCAAAGATGGGCATAAGGGACTGGTTTGGCAGCCTGGCACAGAAGCTTTCGTTGTACACTCTCTCTCCTCTGTACACACATTTGAAAGGATCTATTGATCCATTCACTGGAAGGATGAGAAATATGGAATGCTGGGAAGACAGATAATATTATTTACTTCTAAAATTTTGTGGATGTCCTGTACTTGCAGAATAATTTGTTGTTACAAGCCTAGAGACAGCCCTGGTTTAAGGCAAATTTGGGAGAAAACCTCCAAAGGGGCTCCTTAAGAAAGCAGATTCAAGTGGCCCCTCCCACAACTGGGTCGGGAAAAGATTTCCTTGGAGAAAAGCGGAAAAAACCCTGTTTATTTAACAGGCAAAGCACTCACCAGCACAAAAAAATGAACAATATTACACAATAAAACCTCTTGCTGCTCTGAGAGATGACCAACTCAGCAAGGCCCCTTGGTGGGCTGTAACTGGGCTCACTCAGTCTGTGTTCAGTCCCTCCGGTGCTGGAATGCAGTGTCCCAGGCCCTGGTGGCCACAGGTGTGAGCTCCTGGTGCTCTTCTGCATTTTCAGTCCAGTGCAGGTTCAAACAGTTCCAAGAAGAAGAAAAACCACAGTCCAGGGAGATTCACTGCCTCAGCTGCCAAAACTAACTAAAAGCACAGGAGAGCTCTGTCCCGCTGTCTGTGCTGCAGACAGCGCAGTACAGGAGAAGGATGCAGGGGAGCACGTGCAGCTCCTGATAACACATTCTGGGATTCTTCTCCCCTCTTTGCTCTCAGAACCAGCCTTAGAGGTGCAAAACTTATTTCTGGGCTAAACAGACAGATGGGGATACAAACATCATAAAAGTCACCCCAGGACAAGATGTACATTTATATTGTGCCTTTTTAGAAATGACCTAGGTAGATAGATGAATTAGTAGCTCATTACATAAACCCTAAACTGAGGGCATGGTCCCAAGTAAGGGCCCTGTGTTTGTTTAAGCTCTTTTAACTAAATGTATTTGCTAAAAGATTAGAGGGGAACAGGCATTCCTGTTGGAAATTCAAGCCATGTACATTTTTCTGAGAATCCAAGCAATTCTCTATAGTATAATCTAGTGATTTCAGTGACTTTTTTGGCCACTTTGCCGGCTTAATGGAGACAGCTCTGATCTGAGCTAGAGAATAAATGAGAGAGCCTTCCAGCTCCCCTGAGAACCTCTATTCCACCTCTGGCCTGCTTCCAGTATAGCAGTAATTGTACAATTATAGCAGCATTATATATAGAAAATTAACATGAGTTCTTAAGTCGTTCAACAATAGCTAGGCATAATTATTTACACTGTAGTCACAGAAATTCTGAGAGGAAAAAAACGCTAGGCTTTTAGGGAAGGAAAATTGTAGCAATTACTGGCCTAGTAGTTCTTTTTAAAGTAATGTTGATGTATTTGAAAGGAATTTTTTTTTTAACTTCTTTAACCTACAACACAAGCTCTAATGCTGGAATCAGTCTGCATGCACTCACTTCAGGAAGCAGAGGGAGCTGTCTGATGGCAATTACAGTTCTTACTGCCAGGGAGCCAGGTCACAATTAGCAATCTGAGACACCATAGCTTGCAAAAAGACAGGCCTCATATGCTTGGGAAGACACATCACATTGTACTGTAAGATAAAGCTGGTATTTAATTTATACCTACAGAATAATTACATTTACATTTGCTATGACTGAGTAAAAACTAACAACTACTCACTGATATGGGGTATTTATAGCACAGAAACTAAACTTGATTCTTTTGCAGTGGGAAAATCCCCCACACCTATTCTTGAAAAATTGTAGACTAAAATAGAAGAGCCATGATGTCCAAAACAGTATGAAGAAATATAGTACCCCTGAAACATACTTGAGTCAGGTACAAGTAATAGACTTTTAAAGTGCAACCAAGATAAGTGAACACAGTGAATTATTGTAGCAGAACACTTACTGGCAAATTAAGAGTAGTGATTATAACGAATTAGTAAAAGTCTTTTTTTCTCCACAAATAGGAAGTCCTGCTGTAATCAAAACAACTGTGGTTCTTTAGTTCAGCACTGGTAAACCCAGCATGTGGAGGTCTGCTGCCTGCTGCCCAGTGAAGCTGTACCCCTTGAGATACCCAAGAGTTGTGCCAGTGTGTTAGTGATGGCCAGTGCTGTGAGTGTGGCAGGAGAGTGATCGCCTGAAAGAGACACTCAATAACAGCCTTGTCTTCAGAGGGTGCTCACAGCCAGAAATGCAACAAGGAATCACAAAAAGCCTCAAACTAATGAAAAGAAAGAATTTATCTGGTGGTAAGACTAGATGTATACCCACAAGAGCAAATGCCAGTCTTACCCTGTGGGCAACCTTCCCAAAAGTAAAGGAAAAGCTTAATTGAGATTAATGACCTTTTTTTTTTAATGACCAGGGGAAGTCCTAATAAGGCAATGTGTTAAACAGTGAATGTAATTTATAATACATGCAAACTTTGGAAGATATAAATAGCACATGACATTGAATGAGAAATGTCTTATGCCTTTCTCACATTGCTTTTTAGAGATACTTTCACCTGCTGGATTTAAAGTAGCATTCAAGTTTCTATTTTTTGGAAGGCCAACATGCCTGCTTTATGCACCAGCATAATTGAAACACTTGATGATATCACACTGAGTAGACACTGCTTCAAACCAGCTTACACTGTGGTCACAGATTATAGACTTCTATAATCTAAGCTAAAGTAATTGTACTTACATGTGTTGATTTTGCTTGCAGTGACTTTTTTTTTAGGTTTTCTTGACTGTTAAACACAGTTTTTCTCCATTTCCTATCATCTGCATTGATCTTACATATTTGTGCTCACACAGGCGTGACACACCACCTTTCCACAAAAAACAAGGCCATAAATTTTTATACAGTAATTCCTGCATCAAACCAACCATTTGTAGATGAACCAGACTGTAACAGGTATCTTGTTAAAAGGTATGTAATTTGAGAATTTCATACGATAGAGATTTAAAGTTTATATAAACATCCAACACACACATACTTTTAAGGGTAAGGGAAAATAATTTACTGCTTCCTTTACTATATACTTGTTCAATATTATACTTCAAATGTCCTGAAAAATCCTACACAAAACAGTCATCATCATGCAAAACTTATTGTTTTCTGATACCCACTGAGTATGTAAGGCATGCACCCATTCTTCTCATTTATACCAATACATATAAATACATTCACAAATACACATCTCAAGTATACTTATCCTGAAATAATTACATTCAGATGCTGAACAGAGTTCTTATACATAGCAGATATAACTCAAGGTCTTCAGCTTTTTCTGTTATCATCATTACTAAACAATGTTCCATTTTTCCCCAGTAGATAGATCTATTAAAGCAGAGAACCAGAACTTTTCTGTCTTTACCAGGTCTACTTAAAATCCTCTTCTTGCATCTTACCTTTTCTTCTAACCAAAATTTTAATTTTGTTTTGTCCAAAAGTCTGATTCTTTCAAATACTCAAAGGAAACAGAAATCCTTCTGTGTTTTGCAACCATCCTTCCTTTCATCCTTTGCTTTCAGACAGTGCTTGCATCTTCTCATCTCTTCCTCACTTAGTTGCTGTTCTTGAGTGAGCAGTACTCCCAATTAATGTATCAGCACCCTCGGCATAACTGTCATAACTTGTAAATTATAAAACAATACAGGAGAAATCCAGGCAGGATTTTGTTGACCACAGAGAGCTGTGCTCACTACACACAGCCTTGTTGTGGTCCTAACATTTTACTGAACAGTCTATGAGTAAGCTGAGCATTCCTTAATACTCACACCATACAATCACCTTCCATAATTTTTTAGTGCTTTACAGGATAGCATTTGCATGCTACACTAATTGACTTAATAATTTTCTTAGTATGTATTTTTCTCATTACTAATTTGCTTCATAAAATATTTAACTTGGAAATAAAACTGCTCTTAAGAAAACTCATCCTAATTGAAGGGTGTTCATCCTACCTGAAAGCAATCAAAATAAAATTTCCTATATACTGTTAAAATCAATGACAGTTCTATAGATAATGCATAGAGCGGCAATTAATCTGAATTTGTCTATACCATAAAAAATATATATACTTTAATAAATTCAAAATGTACTCTTATTTTTCAATCTATTTGGTGTAAAAAACCTAAAATTATTTTATCTCCTACAAGAGAATAGTGGGTTACCCCAAAGCATGATCTAGAATCCAAGATTTTAAAGCACATTTTTCATATTACATGCAGTATTAATGTCTCAACAATCCTGTCCAAACTGACCAAGGTTCTGTGCTTGTGGTTCTTCCTCAGTCACTGTTGGTACAAACTCACATTCAATCCACAAATTTAAATAGTTGCCTTAACATTTGCCTTACTATTTTTAAAGTGAGGGATATTGTTGCATGGCTTTTGTCTCATATTCTTAAGGAAACAAAAGATCTCACAAAAATTATATGAGACAAATTAGTAATTTTTAAGATAAACTTTTATTGAAAAATTAAAACTGCATTGCATAACTTCTTTATAACTTCAACATTTCTTAAACCACAAAACAGAGATTCTGTTTTAAAAAATCCCTTCATATTTGTCACCATTCAAAAAACAGGTTATGAGCTAACTTCATGATGATTTTAAAATTCTGGATTATTCCCAAGGCCCCTGCTTCTGGCTGTCTGCCATGAATGGCATAATCTATCTTTTCTAAAAATTACCTTTAATAACACAGTCCAAATATTTCTCATTCAAAATCACCAGCTGCTCTTGATTTTTATCCAGTGGTCAGTCTTTTCCAAATAAATCAGTTCATAAGCACTGCAGCTACCTGTTCAGCTAATATCTTGCCTATTGTTTAATTGATCTGAATTCACCCATGCAAAGTTACAGTGATTGTCCCTGTGATTTTAAAGGCAAAATTGCTAGCTCAGAGTGTATTTTAAACCTCAGATAAACAAAGTTGCTCACCTGGAATTAAAATGCTTTACATTAGTCAATACTCCTGTATATCCATACATCCTAATCTCTCACAGTCAATAGCATATGGATTTAAAAGAAGGAAAGTTCCAGGTCAGCATTAGTCTGAGAAGCTGTGGCATATTACTCAGATGGAAATGACCTAATAAGAAAAAAGATGAGTTTTCTCACTAATGACAGTAACTACTCTGTTAAAATCAGTTAACCAAGTCAGAAATTGATACAACCAACAGTGCCTGTTGAACACAGTATATCTAATAGGAAAACACCCCAGAATCTGATATTAGAATCAAAAGCTTTGCAAAAATCCAATGGTGGTCATCTGTGTCGAGACACAACACTGCAGAAAAGCACGATAAATGCAGAGGGTAGGAAGATAAATCTAAGCCCTCTGTCTTTAGAGACAACACCTATGCATTAACTGTCCCACTTCCAAAACAAGCAGGAAGAGCTCCATTATTGCCACTTGCCTGCAAACCATCAATGGCAAAAGAAAGAACCTCTGATGCTTTTAACCTTCAAAACACAAGATACTTCATAAAAGGAAGAAGAAGAAATGTTAATGAGCAAAACATTATACATGCACTGAGGAGGTCTAGATCTGTTTCTGACTGCATTTCAGAACAGGGGTGAATGCCATCAGCTGTATTATGGTCCTTCCTACAGCTTCATGATCAGGATGAAGATCATTCTCTTTACCTCATTTATTTGCTTCAAGGAGAATTAACATCTCAGATGCATTAAACTACTATTAGAATGTTGAGATGGTGATCTGGTTACAGGGTTCTTGGGGTTAAAATATTAAGGTTAGAGGACTGAGGGGAAGATGGAGCTTTAGTAATACCATTATTGACAAGGGAGGTGGAGGAAATCAGGAATTCCCACCTAAAACTGGGGAAATCATAAGAACCATGGTGTTTGTGTGGAAAACCTAAAATCCTCTAGTGACGCTAAGTCACCAGTTATGTGTCTTTGGATTAATTATATTAGCTCATATTGTTTCTCATAAACAAGAAGGACTGAAAGAATTTTTTCCATCTTCTGTAGCTGCCCTTTGAATAAAGTAAAACTGAGACCAGATTTCAGACAGAAGTCTGAAATAAAAATGTGACATGTGCTTCTTCAAAACAAACTTCTTCCTGTACTCTAAGAACAGCTCTCAATGAGATGAGAATAGCTGGTATCTATGAAGAATGGCATTCAATATTATGGAAGTTAGCACTAAAGTCAATGTTTATGCCAACTACATCTGTACTGCAGGCCTCAGGTCATACAGCATGGATGTTTCCATCAGGAAATGTCAAGTACTGAATACACAGTAATACAGTAGGCTTATAATTGAGCAAGATTGAGGTTTGAGATCAAGAAGGCAAGAAACGAACTACACTGTCTTGAAAATATCTAATGAAAGGAATACTGTATTGGTAAGATTACTGGGGGGTTTAGTGATATGAAGTAACAATGCAGATCAATTTAGAAAGTCATACTCATAAATCTAAAAGTCAGTGACAAATTTACAATCATTTTTACAGTCAACTCAATTTGAAGAAAAGATTCTACAGAAGATTATGAAAGAGGAATAAGCAAGAGTCCTATGAAAAGCTGGGAAGTCTGTGCTGTAGGATACAGCATTTACTGTAACAGCTTCTTCCTTCTCCCTGTGCTAACACAGCCACAAACCTGAGACACCATCCTCAAAGGACAGCCAGTGGGACCTGCAGGATGGACGTCTCTCTTGCCTGTAGGCGTCCTTCCACAGGACTGACAGGGGCCTGAGACACTGCAAAAACTGCATGGCATGACTGTATTTCACTGAAAGTTTCTAAAATAACTCATTTTTATTACTGAGGTGGAGGATAGGGAGAAAAAGCATTTAATTACTGCTTTGCAAAGAAACACATATGAAAACACTTGAAATTAGCATATTCCATTTATCACCATGACACCAACTCAGTGAACAGAGGATTATTGAATCTCCATTTTGTTCCACTACTCTGTTTCTAGTATGGACTTTTCCACTCAGTAATATTGATTAACTAATGATTAAAATTGATCAAGCTGCAGATGAATCTGGTGTCTATACTTTGAAAAGACTAACCAGTTGAAATTATTGGGACAAGCTGGCTGCATTAAAAGATACTGATTACTTTGGGTTTTATTTATTTCATAAGCTCCAAATTTCATTTTAGTGAAATTCTATTTCACTAAAAGAATGATGTGGTTAAAACTCCCACAGAATTTATTTAAATTGGTCACAGAGGTCAATTTTGAAATAAAACTCAAAAACAGGGGCCTTGGTTAGCAATCAACATTCACTAGAAAAGCATTCAGAACACTGAACAGTCTGACATTACAATAAATAAAACTGAAATTTCTAATAATTCTAATAGATTAAAGGGATCCCATAATTTGATAGTCTATACACAATGTCAGAATTCCTTATCTTCAGTAAAATTATCTGTAAGTTATACTTTAAGGGCACTAGGATTTAAACAAAAGTGTCAACTAATATTTTCATATTTTTTCTTTGGCTCACAAAGACACTAAAATACCATAAACATTATTTAGAACTTCAATAATATATAAATAGGTTACATTACAAACGGAAGAAAATACAAGACAACTCTTCAGCATGGTAAATCTCTGCATATAAATAAGCAAATGTTTCAGATACCTACAATTAAACAGTTATCTTGCTGTAAAACTATTACATTTAAATCCTTTTACACAAAGTAATTTAACAATAATATACACAATCTACACAAATTAACCTCTAGAAATACAGCAATAATATATCTGTTACAATGACTCTGCTACTGTCGTCCCCTGATTTGACACTAAAGGGCAAGTACAACTATTTTACTCAAAGGTGCTCTTAGAGATTGCTGTTTTGTATGTGAGAAAAGCACCAACAATAAGATCTAATACTGTTATACATTTTCTTTAGCTCCTAAGAATCTACATTTTAGAAATGTTTCTATATGTCTATTTCTGTCTGGCAGAAAAACTTTTAGCACATTATCCACATCAAAGTTGTTGAAGGAAAACTTAATTTTCTTAAAGTGGAAAACATGCTGTGGCTTCGATCTAAGTTTATAACCACTTTATATATATATATATGTATGTATATATATAATTATATATATTTATTTATACTGTACATATATACTGTGCAGAGTTCTTAATTTGCTATTTTAATATCTATTAATTTTCTGCTGTCTACAATAAACAAGACCAATGTAAAAGTCAATAGTACTTCAACTTCAAGATAATACATTTTCCCTCAATAATATGATCTACCAATACATATATATTTCAGTAGCCTATAGCTGTTTTGTTTAACGATGTCTTAGGAGATTGCAACTTACAGAATTTCCTTTAAACATGTTCTGCAGAACTGGGTTTAAAAAATAGCCAGTGCTGGAAAACAGTGAATTCAAGAAATAAATCATTCAACCACTACAGCTCCTGCCCCAGCCTCTCAATTTCCTCAATGAGGAAGTCAATGTCAGACTTAGTTGCTGCTGGGTTTGAGATGACCATTCGGAAGAAGTTGACTTTATCGCCCTGAGGCTGATATCCAACCATGGTGGTGCCTGACTCCATCATCAATGCCTTAATTTTCGGTGCCACCTTTATCATTAAAAAAAAAAAGAGAGAGAGAGAGAGAAATAGAGAAGAAAAAAATTATTCTTTCCTTGTGTATCACAACATTTCTTAATTCAGAAAAATAAATTGACAGGCATTTGTTTTAATAAAAAAATAACAAGAAAAAGCTTGAAAAACTAAATATGTAAGATTGGCTACTTATAGAAATACTGACAACAATAATATCCATCTTTTTGATTTACAAATTAAATAGAGTATTCGCTATGTAATAATTTAAAAAAAAATTTTATATGTTAAATGTATATCTCATTTCTTTGTGCTGAAGATTTTGTCATGATGAAACATTTGCTGCCTCTGTATGAATGTCCACTCCAGACCCCTTCTTGAGGGTAGTGGATGTTTTCCATGAGAATATTACGTATTCTCAAAGCATTTTGTATGGGGAGACAACAATGGAAATCTTTCAACAAGATCTATGTCATAAAGAATATTTTTTGTTAGGATAAGCCATGGAAACCTTCCAGTAGTTTTGCCATACTGTGCATTTACCACAATTTCTCTTCCTTGGTTTAATTTACAAGGAATAATGTTCTGACAGTCTTAGTATTTGTTATTGACTAAGCCCAGTTTTTCCATCCAGACCTTCATTCTCCTGCTCTACTCTCTGTCAGGCAAGGTCAGATGTCTGACTCTTTCATTGTTTTGTAGAATGCTTTATGATGTCCTCTAACATTTAACACTGTTAAATCAAATATTTCATCCCTCTTGCTGTTTCTTACTTCTTACCTCTATCTTCCTCTATTCTCTCTTTTTTTGGCAATTTCTTTATCTAACATGGGACTGGCTTGACCCAGGAATTTCTATTGTCTTCTATTCTCTTCCCCCATTGTGATGCAGCCATTAAATCCTCTACAAAATCTCCCAAGTTTGCTCATTCTTCTCCCTTCCTTAACAAACACTCACATCCACAGACACAAAGAGCAATTATTTTTGACACCGTGATGTCATTCTTTTGTCTCCTGAATATATTTCATTCCACTTCTGTCTAAAACACTACCATAAAATTACTGTATTTTGCTTCCCTCGAGTCTTGAATAACATTACATCTTCTCTGGTGGTGCTTCTGTGATGCCTTCACTTTCCTCTATTATTTCAAATAAATGTATCCCAAAGTCTTCCAAAGGGTATTCATTTTCACTGAAATGCATTAATGCATTGACATTTAAAATCAGAATAAATACCTGAGAAGGAACGCACAGGTTTTCATGTCCTTTACCTGTCCAAGCATTTTCAAACAATTACCCTCTCTTTCTCTTGTAGATAAGCTGTCCTATCCAAAGAAGACTGTGATGTCTGTAGGCCTAGCTACTTTTTGAAGGCTTGTAACACTTTGAGCACAGGATCATTGGATATGTTCTGAATCTGGTTCTATAGGGAAAACATTACTTGAGTATCAATATAAATAAAAGACAAAAATGAACAAATATCAAGGTCATTACAAGCAATGGAGAACTGACATCTCAGAATTTAGAATGATCTTTTTACATTTAACCAAAAATACTTACCCTGTGTAACTTTTCTCTTCTCTCATCAGAGTCTGGCATGCCCCTGAGACTTGGAGGAATATACCAAAAACATACATTTGTATGCTCAGGCTGCAAAAAGAACCAAACATATGCATCAATTAAAAAAATTATACGGATCATTCCCACACTAAAGGCTAGTCAGTAGCATATTTTATCACAGACATGAAAGACAAAATATAGTGTTAACTTTCCTAGTCCTGCATGTTAAACAGACAGAAATGGATTACAGTACTGCTGCTTGCCTCTGCTGCCTTAGATTCCCTATACATTGTCCCATTTGCAATATTTAGGTCGCTAATGAAGTGCAAATCCTTTTCACCCTTGTGCAGTTCCATGAGTAACTGTTTTTCAGGATCACAGCAAGGGCAATCCAATTTTCCTTTCCTTAGCAAAGGGGGAAATGAAGTTTATACTGTGATCCAAAGGTTTATGTACTGGCACTGGCAAGAGAATATACAGTAAAAATGGCAGAGTCTCAGTTATGTAGGAATAATCTCAGTATGAGTAGGTTGTATTAAAGCAATCTTCATGCCCTAAACTGAGAAGGCCTCTGCAGAAGAAGAGGAGATAAACCTGACATTTATGGTACAAAACCACATTTGAGAAAACTCTGCTCAGATGCCAATAGTCATGTAGTTCTTTAGAAAATCAGAGCAGTTTTGCATAGCTGTCTTGAAGAACAGTGGGAAGCATGAAGACAGATTTGGCTCATACATATGTGAAAGCAAACTTACCTGCCCTTCAAAAACCATCTCAAATTCTTCTCTGTTTTTGATTTTAGTGTAGAGATATTCTGCCAGCTCCAGGCATTTATTGATCTGATTTTCAAATCCTACTGTACCCTATTTTAATAAGAAAGTAGGTATTAATTATATGGTCCTTTTTTTTTTCTGCTCTGATGCAATCACCTTTTCAGATAGGTTTCACTCTTAAATATTTTCAGGCAGAAAACATTTAGCAGTATTATTTCTTGTAGCTTAAAAGTAGTGTTAATCAATGGTAAAAAAGTGGCTAAAGGTGGCCCAATTGTAAGTCACTATTCGGTTTGGTTTATTTTAAGAGAATTTATTATGAAAATAACAAAGACTTCCACTATTTTTAGCAGATTATTTTAGGTCTTTTGTATTTTTTGGGTTTCCAAAAATATTATGGATATTATGTCCTGGCTTCACAGGAAGCTGAAAGACCAGAAACTTGGAATGGGAATTCAGTTGAAAGCGTAAGAATCGGGAAGTAAAATATTTCATCTGAACAGTTTGCTAGAAATGTGCATTTAACCAGCAAGCAAAAGTCTGCAATATGTTTACTAGAAGTCACTTGCCTACCCACGGATGTCCTGTCAAGGTCATAATCCCAGAAAAAGTATATGAATATTGATAATAAATAGTTGGGGTTTTTGCATGTGAAAATAAGTGAAAAAAGTGAAAATTGGTTTATGATTTTAGAGTTTATCATTAGATTTAACATCAATTTTATTTTAAAAATTAGACTCTGGACAGGTTACCCAACTGAATTCCCATTTTGCCAGCAGAAGATCAAGAATAACAGTAATGAGATGACTGCAGATAATTAATAAAAATGGAATGTGTTTTCTTGACTACATGAATCTTCATCTTGTGAACATGTAAGCCTGAACAAAAGCCCATGCTTAAATTCAGCCATCCAGGCATACCACAGTAGTACCAGGAATAACTGTGGAATGGTCACTTGGGCAATGCTTGCTCAGAAAAAGGCTTTCTTTTAACTTAAAAAGTCACTTATAAATCTATGCATTGAAATGTCATGTTCAAAGGACCCTTGTAAGTCATCAAGGCTGCTCTGCTGTTACAAGTAGTCTCTCAAAAAATACTATCCAAGTGTAGAGTATCACAACAAGAGATCATTTTGGTGTCCTGCACTCAATGGTTTTTCTGCAGGACTCACCTAGTGACCTAAATCTTTCTTCTAATTGCTATCTGAATTTACTGACAGCTAGCATTGTTCTACAATTCACATAGTTCCTTTCTGAGTTAAGACTTGGATATTTGTGTGTTTAGAGATTGTAATGACACAAGCATTTATGTTAAAATGAAGTATTCCATTACATGACACTTAGAAATTAAATAAATACATTTCTGGTTTTTGAGCTAAACTTTTGTTATTTACCTTTGCTTTCCACATCAACCAGAATTTGAAAATGTCTACATGTCGACCACACTGTATTGCCTTATCTCCAGTGTCATAGGAGACATCATACTGTTTGTCTGGCTGGAAGAGATAGCCTGCACACATTTGATTGCAGCCTTGAAGGATACCCTACAACAAAAAACATGTACACTTACATGACTTACCTGGCATTTGTGCATGAGAGAATGTACACATTAATAATGTATAAAAATGTATTTCAAACATGTACAGGAGGACTGTTTTTTGATGGAATATTATAAAATACTGACCTTGTTTTGCAAACCTGAGCTACAAAATTAATTTCATTAACCTAAGGTGGTTCTCTTAGAAGTCTCTGAGTAGCCATATGGTTTTACACACACAAACACCCTCCTGAGAAAAAATTCACAGATTAATTTGGATACTTAGTTTGTGATATTAGCTTTACCCACTTCGATTCATAATTCTTTAAACGTAAATTTATGTTTTGTTAAATTACACACTAGAATAAAGCTGTGGTCTCTCAATGCAACAGATTGCGACACAAACTGGAGTGAAAAAATGTAATTGCAGGTTTAAACTTTGTATGTTGTTCAGCTTTATGACACAACGTTAGTGATAAGTATAAGAGCAAATGACATAAACTGGACATTTTTTGCAAATAAATAAATATGGTTCACAGATCAATAGAAATCTAGGGACTACTGGTAAAAATGCCTGGTGGAAACATTGACCAGCAAATTCCTGTACGTTACACAGTCTTATATGTGACATTTCTAAAATGGTTTGCATTTCCTTTAGAGTTTAAAACTGCTTTTTGCAAAAAACTTGAAGACACCAGTGTGTCTCAAAAATACAAAAACATCCATCAAAGTTCTCATACAGAGAACAAAAACTCTTGCCAAAATCCTGCAATAGCTGGCGCAAAAAGCATGCATGCCACTAAACAAAGGCTTGTGCTTCCCTTCCATAGATGAGTTTTACAAAGGGAAATAAATGCTGCAGTCCTCAGTTTAGAGATGGATTGGTTGGAAGAGCAATGGCAGACCTAGGGCTGCAACTTCCAATTCTTCCATCCCAGTTCTATAGACAGGGATTACTGCTTCAACTAAGTGCTTCTAGTAGCAATTGGCATACAAGAGGTTAATAGACAACATCATTAGTCCCACCCAAATATGATACCACATATTATATGATTTTTTAAAAATCACTTAATAAAAATATGTATTGCTTAAAAGAAACAAGACACAAGGTTTTCCTTTAATTGATGACAACTAAGAATCTAGATGCTAGCCCTAGAAGAGTCGTAATAAGACCAGTGTGTTTTCTTTTCAACAGAACTGGGAAACTTCTAAACCACTATGTAAGGAAAAAACTTGATTCTTCCTTAAGCAGTTTAGACTGTGACCAAGTACTAAGACCGAGGCTCTATGTTCAATATATCACAGAAACAATGGAGCAGGTGCTCAGATGAAGTACATTAGCATGGTGCTGTTGTTGCTATCAGAATATGTAAAGATCCAGCAGGTGAGGATCTGACCCATGTTGTCTACCACTTTAATTAAAAAAAGCCAAAACCCCCAGGACAGATAAAACAGCTTCCAAAACAATGTAAATCCACACAATTATTCCTTCCAAAAGAAGTTTTGAAATTAAACAGATTTTGCAGTACCCTCTTAAAAAGTAGGGCTTAATATTTACTTTTTTAAAAAATGTTTAATTATTAAATATAAGGCAGACCTTCTCCCGGACAAGAATGGCAGAACATTGTAACAACACTCCCATCATCTTGTGTGGATTCCAAGTGACTGAGTTGGCTCTGCAAAAAAATTACACATTCAGATAGGTCTGGACAACAGAAACTTAATCTGAAGCAGTCACCTTTGTTTTCTGCTTTCAGCTGGAAATACATGGAGTTTTGACCTCGATGATATCACTATGGGTATTATTGCTGTCCTAAGTATCTGCTTTCCCAGCTATGCTGTCCAGGAAAGGAATTTTTTTCATCTTACCATTGCAATGTCAGATTTGTGATTATTTTATACTATTACTAATACCAGCTAATCAGTATCAGACTGATTAGCTGATACAGTAACATCATTCCCAGAAGAGTTCTCTTCTAGAAATAGCGCTAATAAAAATAACAAAACCTCTTTGGTATGTTCTATCGATTCAAGGTACTGATGGGGAAAGTGAGGGTGTCAGACAATTAAGGGACTAATATGAATTGTGGGAGAATACAGGTCTTTACTGAACAGCTGCTGGAAAAATAGAAAGGAAATAAAAAGATGTTCTGCATGCTTACCTGCTTTCCCAGTTACAGCCACAGCCCTTGCTTGTCAAGCCTGTGGACTTTTAAAGGCTCTAAAACTTTACATCTTATCCTACCATTGTAAAACTTGTAAAACTTTACATCTTATCCTACCATGTAAAGCTTAATATTTCTTACATGTAAACACAAGTCAATGCACAAGATCACCTAATTTACAACTCAAACAGATGTTCTGTATTTTAACACACTATCCTAGACAGTTTAATGGTGACACTGAAATAAATGTGCCAACGTTGCACATCCATTGACCTTTTCACCCCAAGCAATTAATTACCAAGCATCCCCTTGATTCACTGCATGTTCCAGAGAAACAAAGTGCATAATTGTATTTCACAGACTATGCATGTGTTTTTACAATGTGGTTGAAAGAAAATGAAAAGGTATTTCCTCCTATTCTACACCCTGCTCTCGGAGGACACAGACACAACCACAGTTTCTCTGTTTTGAGCAACACAGTGATGTCTTCACCCCAGGCTGAGGATCACTGATTTCTAGATACAATTCCAATCCCTGTATGTGCTGGGTTAGACTGTAGCACCCCTCAGCTGAAAGAATAGTGCAGCCTGCACTGTACCTGGGGAGCTCACCATCCATCTAACATTGGCTGCTTTTGCAGTGCAAACCAGCAGATAAGTAGCTCAGACTTATCTTTTAGAACAACTTCACTAATAGTTTAGATGAAGCAGTCAGGAAAGAAGAACTCATATAACAACTTATTTTCTTTTGAAAACACCATGCCTTCAGTTTAGCACATTCATTTAACTTTCAGGGTTTCAAACAAAGACAATTTCAAGTTATTCCTCACAAGGAGCATTAGGTTTATGTTAACATGAAGCTGTCACTCTCTCCTCAGCGCAGCCCCCGGCAAGAGGCTGTTCCACTACAGGCAGTCCCAGCTCTGTGCCATGGCAGCATGCCAGTCTTCCATGCCAGTGTGTCCAAGCAGGCCAAGTACAACCTGTGTTATCAACAGAGCCCAGCTGGGGCCCGTGACAGGCAATTACCCTGTACACGTGGGCCCCATCCCATGTTTGAAACCTGTATAGCTGACTGGGAAAGAAATAATTTCGCGCTTCATAGCCTGCTGCTTTCTGTATTTGCTTGAAATTATGGCCTTAATTAGCACCTCAGGGTTGACCTCAGGTCAAAAGGGGTGTGCCAAACTCCTGTGACCCAACCTCTGTATCTTAAGAAAATTATTTTGCAATGCTGACTTAATATTAGTCTTGTTGTCATGAGTCACAAGTAAATTGGACGGGGGAAAGGTTGATAGGATTCTGCTGCTTCAGGGTACTCCACACCACATGCTGCTGCCCTTGCAACAGAAAGGTCCCCATGGTTTTGCTGCCAGTCCCTCCATACACTATCCTTGATGTTGTATTTATTCTTCACTTACTGCATGAGATGCCCAAACCTAGGATAGTTTGTTTGCCCTAAGGAAGAGCATTGCTCACTGTACTCATTTTACAATTTTACACGGTGCCCATATTCAGAACGGCCAACTCAAGGGACCAATTTGGTGCTAATGTAAAAGTACCTGGATAGAGCTTGCTTCAAATATTTTTTGCTTCCCTGAAGGCTGATACCTGCAATGATGGAAAATATCTAAAATTTGTGATTCTTCATTGCTTTTCTGATTTTTTTTCAGATGAGCACCATTTTATGGTAGAGTGCTTTCAGAGGAAATCTAAAGATCAACACATCCATGGGTTTATAAATATAGCATCTTCTACAGACTTGTCATCATTGGATATGGGCACAACTGAGCCAAAGATTATGCCTGGAATGACTCCCGAGTCAAAATTGTAAGAACTAGAGGGAGGGTCACATTCTCACTCTGCTGTCACTACCAACACAAATGCTTGGCCTCTTTAAATTTGATTCAAAGGCTGGCTTCTGGTCTCAGTGGGCATCTTGGTAAGCTGGGTTACCTACCTGGGGGTACCCACATGCTCTTTTCTGCAGACTTCACTCTGACCTCACAAGAGCTTCCTGCTTGTTTCATATAACCCCCACATGGCACCAACACACAGGCAGGCCCCTGTGCCCTCAGACAGGTGACATCTGTGACCTTTTCTAGCCTCTCTGTAAATGACCTCAGTCTTCTCCCTGGTACAGCAGAAGTGTAGCAGCTCTGTCTACCACAGTCCTTTGAAGCCTTAAAGGTACTGAAACTTGCCCCTGAAAATTGCTGCTAATTCAGTCTCTACCTCCTCTCATTGTTGTACACACCTATCTATTTATGTGTGTGTGTGTGTGTGTGTGTGTGTATGTATAAATAAAAGTGATATAAGACTAAGCATATGTGTGTGTTCCATTTACAGACCACTCATGAACATACACTCTTTATTTTCCAGAAAACCTGCAAAAATCTTTCAGAAGAAAACCTCTACAAGTTCCCACTGTGGGTATTGATGCTCAAACACCTTCCCTGGATCCCTCATTTATCGCTGGCATTCTCAAAGCCCTACATTTCAGAGACTGTCTAGCTCTCACACTTCATTTTTTTCTTCAAATACTTCTCCATCCATTCCCAGACTTATGATCCCTACAAAGCGATGCATAGAATAATCTCCCTTCCTTTTTGCCAAGTAATATCTTTGTCTTCCTTCAAATTTGCTGAAAACTTACCTCTCACTCAATGGTACATCACAGATTTCTCCTGTAGTATTGTTTCCATCTCCCTAGTCTGAACCTTTCCCTTTTGCCTCCCTAGTGTTTAATTTAGTATTTAAACTCCTCACCATAGCAAAGGAACATTTTCATGAATTGCTGAAGTGTCATGTACCTTGTGAAAGCACTTTAAGAACAAAATTACAAAGAAGGCCTGTGTAGTACCTTTCTATTCCACTCAATTTATGACGGTGCTTTCGGGACATTAAGAGTCCACCCCCCCAGGCAGCCTGGAAGAGACAGAAGAGAAGACTCATTTTTTGGAAAAGCTCAGCAGATTTTAGTTTACTCAGGGTCTAGTAATAAATATTTTAATTCAAGAAAAAAAGCATGTAAACTGAGATCCTCTTTTGCCCGACTAGCAGCACTTTTGTTTTTTACTTACATCAACATGGAGCCAGAGGTTGTATTTTTCACATATATCTGCAATCTCCTGTATTGGATCAAAGGCTCCATAGACTGTTGTGCCTGCAGTTGCATTTACAAAAAGAGGAACGTATCCCTACACAAAAAAAAAGGCAAATATAAATTGAAAACACTTTCAGAGAAAAAAAAAAGGAAAAAAAACCCCAAAACAATTCCAGAAATATTTTCTCATTTTGTAAACTAAAAATGTTTTATAAAGAATATTATTTTGTCCAATCTCTTTCAGCGAAGAAATTCAAACAACATAGTGGAAGATGAGCAATATTCAAGTAAATCTGGGACTTCTACAGTAGTAAAAACAAAAATTAATTAAATATGATTTGTAAGTCATGATTTGAAAGCTTGAAATTGTTCCTTTAGTCCTTATCTACTAATAAACAGAACAAAGCAGAACAAAGCAATCTAAAACAAAAGCAATAAATGAGAAACTATCAGATCAGAGACAATTTTGAATTAGATGAAATAAATATGAACTGCTATTTCATAGAGTTCCCAAATGTAAAGAGGTTAAGAAATTTTTAAAAAACTTGTTTTCTCTTTGGTTACTTTATTAAAAATTCATGGGTTTTTCCACTGCATTGATTCAAAAAATAGCAATTAATGCCTAAAATTTAATCTTATTGTCTATAGTTAACAAATATACGCGCTACCTGCATGAAATCTATTGGATTTTTAAGGGCTCTGTAGAATCTTTTATGGGTTTGGCTAAGCTTAAAAGTTTAGATAAAAGATTTTATGTTTCCATGCTTGTTTCCATATATTTCCAAACAGGAAGTTATTTTTAAAAATCATGAGCTGCAGTTGCAGCTGAAGAGTTAAAAGTCTCTTGGTTTTAAACAGAAAATGGAAACCTTACCAAGACATACAGATAATTCTGTAAACAATACATGAATGTATAATTAAACATATAAAAATACTATTATTGTATTTATATCATTATAATGTTCTCTTTAATGTCAACACTCTGGCTTCAAAGGAAGAAGCAATTTTACTAAGCCAAGCATTTAAGCACCAATTTTTAGAAACACAAACCTTTTCTTTTGCTTCCAGAATTTTTGCCTCCAAATCAGCTGGTATTATTTTGCCTCTGTAATTATCACACAAACAGAAAGGCAAAGTTAAAGAATGTACACGTAAATAATAGCTGCAGTTCAAATAATTTAATAGGGTTTTCTCAACAGGCCATTAGCAACCTGACACACTGTACTAAATCAGTCCTTAAATACAATAAAACAAATTTAACAGATGAACACATTTAATCTATCAAAACTTTAGTATTCATCCTACCTTTCATTGCATTTTATCAAAACAACATTGTCTGTTCCAAATCCAAGTGTAGCTCCAGCTTTCTTTATTGAGTAGTGACTCTGCAGCAAACAAACGAACATGAAATACAGTGATTATTTAATGGTGAAGCATTTTCACAACATATGTCACGTTATGAAATTTTCACATGTTGTGAAAATGCAAGCTTATGTAAATTAAGAATTAGCCGTGTATTAAGCTCACATGCTCTGAGGTAAAGAGAACCAGTTTAGGGACTGCAGCCATGCCTTTGGTTTTAACTTCAGGGAAATACTTGTAGCGTGCAGCCATTATGCTGTACATGTTGGAGATTGCTCCTCCTGTGAATGAACAAATAAATGAGTAATACAATAGTGATAACGAAAACAAAAAGTATATTATACCACAGACATTTGTGTCTCATTTGCATAATGCAGTGAAAGTGGCAGTGAGCTATGAAAAAACATTTCTCTGAAATGCACTGGCATCTGTCTAAATAGCACAGGACAGACTCTCGAGAAAGCCAGAGTAATAATCAGAATTTCTTAAGTGCCATCTCTTTCAATTACTATCATTTTGTAACGCATTCCTAAAAAGTTCAGCTTCCATTGTGCTGCTTTTGCATAAACTTCTTGTTAGCAAGAACAACAGGAACTTATTAACTTGTCTGAAATTGAAGAAGTGTCACATATTGGATGGATTTATCCTATCTTACAATAGATGTGGAAGTAGATGCTTAAAGGTAGATTTCTACAGCTGAGCTACTTCTTCTAAACTCCCTCACAGTCATTTATGGGAAAGAGGCATGCCACAGGCTATGATTCACCTAATTTATTTTCACACTTAATTTTGAAGAATTTGAATACAGGGAAAGCACTTATTTATCTTGGTTTGCAGCTAAAAAGAGGCCTGATAAATTAGCTCAGTTCTTTGGTGCAGACCTTGAGCTTCAATAAGATCAATCTCACCCCTAAGCCTAGGATGACTTCTTCCTCTGAAATTTTGTCATTGATGAGAACAAAGATCTGTATTTTTCTAGCAGACAGGACTGGAGTGTGCACTTTATGTGGGCTGTTCCAAAAGGAGGTGGTTTTGTCCTTTATGCTCTGTGACAGGATGGTTCCCTCATGGATGGTGTTCCCTCGTGCCAAACCCAGAAATGTCCTGCTGGGCACCCACATTGTCCACACATTGGCCCAGGACCTTCACATGTTTCATCACCAGTCATTCTGTCACTGCTCACTGCCTTTATGTTCCTTGCATGGGAAGACACATTGTCCTGGTTTTTATACCAGTCATACTTGTGAATCAATCCGTTTATATCCCAGATAATAAGTCCCAGAAAGTGACAGACAATCACAACCTTTTCCTGACTGTCAGCCCAAATCCTCACTGACCCCCAGAGAAACCAATACATGATTTTTGAGAACTTCTAGTCAAAAAGAGCTGTGGTTGCTCAGTGCCTGCAGAAATGAAGCTCATAAAAGGGGTGTTTAAATGCCTAACTGTGTACTGTGGTCAAGTTTTAAATGTCATAGTACATAGCCATACACAGAGATAATTTTTTGCCCCATCTATTCTGTGGGATGTTTAAACAAAGCATTCCTACTTCTAAATTGCACATAGTGTGACTATTCAGACACAGCCTATGTTTGTTTTAACTTTTGAAGTTTTAGTCAAACCACCAAAACAGAGAAGAAAAACTCACCAGGTGAGAATATTCCATCACCATCTTTGTTAGACCATCCAATAATCTCCCTCATCTTTCGAAGTGTTATTTGTTCCATGAGGACAAAGACAGGAGCAATTTCATAGGTAAACCTGCATGGATAAAGCAAAAATACCAAATAAGCACAATATACATACAGATTCTAAAAACACATGACAAATTCCCAGACTCTGGTTCTTTGTTAAAATGCTCGAGATTTCTAAAAGTTTTCCTGTAACTTGAGGTCCTGATCCTGAAACTTTACTCAAGCAAAAATCCTCAGGAAGACAATATTGGAAGTACTGATGAATAAAAACTGCAGTATTAGATATTTTGCAGCTTTCTAAATGGTGAATATAAGACCTAATATTCAACATCATAGCACTGCTGACTTCTGTACAAGGCTGTCCTTTAAAACAACTGTTTCCCAAAGTGCCAATTCCACACTTGTGGAATAACATGCTGCTAAGTCCTTATGAAAACAGTGAACTTCATTGAGCTAAACAAAACCATAATTAGAAGTATTGAGCTAGGGTTTCAAAGTTTAAATATAATTAATTATGTGGATTTATTCTGTTGATGATCTCCAAGGACAACTTACTTCTACAATACAACGTGATCAATAACTGTCAAGAGTAATTACAAATGATGATTTTCTAATTACCAATTACCAAAACCAAGTCAGCAGTCAACTATTGTATCCACTTAATGAGGGCAAAAAACATTACATATCCTGGCATGCCCTAATGTCAGAGTCAGATATGTGGAGGGAAATTGACAACCATACAACTATTTTGGTGATCCAGGTAGATGGACAAATTACTACTGCTGTAAACAAATTCTACTTGCTGTGTGTAGGGAAAAAATAAGTAAGGGGGAAAAGGAAGCAGAGAGAAATGAAGAAATCAACCCTGATTTCCAAAGGAATCTGTCAGAGTATGACATCCTGACACTTCGGATTTGACTGATATTCTCCGCTTGAATAATTTTGCCAAAATGTCTGTGTTGTCTCTCTAATACTAAAATGATGTTTTGAGAATAGGCACAGCAAACTTGAATGAGACACGATATTAAGAAGGGAACAAGTGTCTGAAAAAGCTTGTCCTTTATTTACAGCTACACTGGTTGTTTCCACTGTTAATATTTTCTTCAATTTTTGTGTCCTTAGTCCATCAGAGAAACACCGCCATTATTTTTAAAATATTCCCTTAATATTAAGTTTTCTAATTTGTTTCATTATTGTGATTGCTATTTTCAGAAGCCAAAATACTACTTATTCTGTTTTTATTATCATTGGAACTGGCAGAGACAGTTCAATACTGATCTGAAGTTTGGGTGTTGCCACTATTTACAAATGGACAAAATTAATAAAGCAGTGTCTGCTAATAGTGGTTTGGGATTGTTTCTTTTTAAGCACTGCAAGTTTAGAATATATCCCAACTTTTATTTAGGCAGAATGATCAACTGATGTCCACAGGAACTCAGCAGTCTATAGATCACTGTAGCTCAATACGAGGTACTCAAGTCAATGTGATTATCTTTTTCCCCACCAGTTTAAACACATTTTGGGTTTTGTCCTGAGACCTTGCACACTGAATTTTGAATATATTTAAACATAAAGAAAATACTACTTATTTATTCTATTCTGAGTTATTTTCTGAGTCTCCAAGAACTGACAAGAAACAAATGATAGTAGATGTTTATAAATTGCAAGGCCTATGAAGAAATATTAGATGATGGCTATGAATTTACAAATCACATCTTGTTAAAGTTCATTCCACCTTACTTGTTTTAAACTTAGAGTATTTTGAAAAATTCCGTAAAACACAAAAAATGTGTTTAGCTTACAAGGAAACATCAAACTTTAAAATCAATCTCCAAAAACATGCTGATTAGATTTTCCTGTAGTTACAACATTTACAGGTATTTCTGTGAATTACTATCACAGTCATGAGTATCAGCTCTTTACTAACAGAATGTACTAACTGGTTTTTTGGTAGAAGCCAGTGCTGGCTTAATTCTGCCCTCGCATAAAGGACAAATCACTTTAACAAACCAAATCATTCTAGCTACTGTTCTCTTGTTGGCCAGCATGTAAAAAGCACTCTGAGAATAAACACAGAACATTTTACATCAATTTTCTATGCATAAGCATATCTGTACAATACTGAAAACACCGATGTATTCCCTTGTCTCAGCTAACAGCGAGCATAAACAGAACTTCCAGACAATATTTATTTTTAACCTCAGTTGGCTGCTGCATGGTGACAGAATGCCCTGTGTTACAGAACTGGATGAATAATGAAATTCTGAAATTCTCATGCTGAAGGTCTCATGATTAGAGATTGAGCTATGAATAGCACATTGATACATTATTTCCAAGTCAATGAGGAAAGCTTATTATGTTTATTTTTATATATTATCTTCACAGTGACACTTAAGTAATATTTCCTAATGATAATTTAAAATTTTAAGGGAGTACAGATGTTTTGATTACTCAAAACTCATCTGCAAAAGAAAACACATACTTTTAATTGTTCATAAATATTTTAACTATTGTTTAATCTGTAGAAAAGAAAAAAACGGCATATGAAAAACATCCCTACTATAATTCAATGTTATAGTTGCTTTTGTGTTATGTGCTCATGTAGCTGTAATAGGTTGGAACAGTTTCTAGGTAAAGGTCAAAACCTGTTCTGGTGTGCTGGAACACTACTCAAAACAAATGCCATGTTCCCCAGAGCTCACAGAGGTGATTTGGTTATTTTTAATAACCTTCTCTGTCAGTTCTTTGAATCATATTTTACAAACATCTTCCTTTAACCTTATTTGCAATTACTGTGTTACTTGAAAGCACACCATGTTGACTTTGGTTTTCTGAAAAAAAAGGCACATGTTAATAAATAGATACTAAATTTTCCTGTTCACAGATAAGTATTTTCAAGATACATTCTTTTTTAAAGCACAAATGGTTGAGAAACTAGCTATTTAACAGCTTACCTTCAAAAAAAAAAAAAAAAGGAAAACATCAATTAAAAAGAGTTACTCTTAAAGAACTGACTAAATGAGTGCAATATTATTATTAATGATGTGAATACTTCTTTATCCTGTCACAGTTTGCCACAGAGGTAAATTTTTTTATGTCTTATCAGATTTGTGTAATTTCACTGATTACAAAAGGATAACTAAACTGGGATAAGTTAGTCAAATGGGCTTGGAAAAAGTGACACTGAGATATTGGTCACAGAGAAACAACCTTTAGGCAAAGTTTTGTTTAGAAATGTGATCAGAGCTGTTTTCACTTTCAATTGCGCTGCTAAAAAGGCACCTCAAAGCACTTTAAAGCATTTACAATACTTGTTTAATAATTAAAACATATATTGCTTTTGTGGATGTTTTTGTTTAGTGGGTTTTTTGCAGTTTTTTTTTTGTTAATTGCACTCTGCTGAAAAAATTCATCATAATACCTTACACTGACATTTACCTTTCATTAACTCTGAGGTCAAGAAAAATTAGGAAAAGTTTTTTATTTGATGCATTCAGATGTCAAATTTTACTTTTTTTATACTTCCCTTTATTAATTTACAAATGACTTTATGAATCTTAGACTAATTCCTTCATTAGCATAAAATTATTTTTCAGTGTTGCATTTTTAATCATTTTGAAGCCACCCAGAAGCCAATTCTTTACTAGCACAAGAACAAAAGGTATTGCCTCAAGCCTGCTATCTCTGAAGTCAACAGTAGAGAAGAAAATATATTTTTCCATATCTTGTGTTCTAGTGTTAACATGTAGATAGCTGCAGACCTGTTCAGTCTAGAGACAAAGCTTTTTTTTAAAAAAAAGAAAAATATAGAGACGATTGGTCAAAAAAAAGTGATTTCATGTCATTATATTAGAATAATAATGTTTTACTTACCATGTGCTCTCAGATATTTGCATTTCTATTTATAAGAAACATAAAACTGTTTAGTTTAATGTAATTATTTTCATTGTCTTACTGACACATTTAGAAAAACATGAGACATTTTTCTGGAAGATGTAACGTTCATCATTTAAAAATGAAAATTATTCATATCTGTGACAATACCTATCTGCCATGATACATGGCAGCCTGTGTAAGCACCAGTCCCAGATGCTGGTGACAAAGACCCTGCTTACATGTTTGTGTTAGCAGTAGATGTCAGCCACTCTCCAGCCAAGCCAATAATGTCCAGTCCTGTGGACAGCTGATTGAAAAAGCGAGGGTGACCTGAAAAGAGAATCGAGAGCAACTTAAAACAAACTCTACTGGTATCTCTCAGGTTTCAAATTTAAACCAGCCACCTTTTCTGACAAAAACCACAGGTTTGTGCTCAGAATACTTGCAGCAAAATTCTCAAAGCAAGTCCTGCTTATGGGGAGACTGATAGCCAACATTCATGGATGCCTTATTACAAACTTCAAAAAATGCTTCGGATGGGAGCTCCTGTATGGAATCATCTGCTTTTAAAAGAGAACCTCAGAATCGACTGAGCCTGTAAACACCTCCGGGACCTGCCTAAGGGCTTGGGCTAGCCCATTTCCAGAGCCCTCTTACCACTTCTGCCGTGCTGTGAGCTCGGGAGAGGAGTACACAGTGGGGGACACCCCCTTGGCAGTAACAACCCCCAGGTACTGGGGCTATTTGCATTTGAATGGAGCGAGAGAGGAAGGCTCAGGCGCTTGAACTGGGGCTGCAGGAGTGAGACAGGGCTGCGGAGGAGCCCGTCTCTTCCCGAGCTACAAGGACACAAGCTACAAGAGAGAGACGTTTTGCGGGGTCTCGGCAGCAATGTCCCAGCGCTGCAGAGGGGGGACAGGGCCCCGCAAGAGGCCCTCGACTCGGGCCCTTTCACCACATGGTTTATAAGCTAGAATTCACCTCCTTAAACAGAGTTTGCTATTGAACTGAAGTAAATCACATCCCTGTGTTTCAGCCGAAGTTGCTTTAACGACTTTCATAAACAATAATCCCGAGTCTCGGGGACCTACTTTTCTAGCATGAAGAGAGGAAATTCCTAACAACTGGTACCGGGCATGAGGGGAGGTGGGAGGTGCCATGATTTAGACCTGTCTGCTCTCTGGAGAAGGACACGCAGATAGCACACGGGGGACAGCCCGGCCCTAGAAGAGAGGTCAGCTCTCGACGCCTGGAGGAGACCCTGTCACGTCGGATTCGGTTCAACACTAGGAGCATCAGCATCTTTTGACATGAAGAAACAAATGCGATTCTGCCCCGAGCGATGTCAGCAGAAATGTTTTGGAGTCGTGAGCCTGCCGGCGCTGCCACATAGGACACGCCACAGCCGGGCTGCTCCCGCCCGGGGAACCCACGGCTCGGGGCTGGAGCCCAGAAATACCACCGCGGCTTTGCTGTTTGCTTCACAAATCAGCACTTCTCTCCCTTTCCAGGACACACTGGCCGGCAAGTTATCTTCAGCGACATTTCGCTGACCTCGCATAGCTGTTAACGAGCCGCCGATCTCCTAAGGCCGGGCTGCAGATTCAGACCCGGGGACTTTGAAGGGAGCTTGAGAGAGAATGCGAGCCCCAGGAGCCCACAGCAGAATGCATGTCCTGGGCACTTAGGCGATCCGAGCAGGATTTTAAAGCTGCACCGGACACCGCTTTGTGTCCGGTCGGATACCTGCCTCTCAGGTCCTGCCGACCCACAGAAGCTCCAGGGGAGGTCGGGGTGAGGGGAGGAGGCTGCACGACTTGCGGCACGATGAACAGCAAAATAATGGTGCAAGCACACAGAGCGCAGCCACTCTGACTTAACCTCAGGCCACCTGTCCAACAACCCACGCGTTTGGGAGTGAAACACTCTCCCCTTTGATTAAGAGTACAAAAATCAAAGTATGCTCCTGACTCCACTGAATCGATCAAACCATCATGTAAATAGGAAAAAGGACAGAACGCTACCCGCCACATCTGTTGCCAAGATTTTGCTCCTTGAATGCACTGCATTGGGTCTTCACGGCTCCAAAACCACGCACAGCAGAAAGCTGCGGCCCGTCCTTCAGGAGCCATGGCTCGCAGCTGCCCAGCCGGAGAGCGCCGGGAAACAGCCCCGGCCCGAGCTCCCGCCCTCCGGCTCCGCGGGGAGATCGCCGCCCGCTGCGGTCGAGCCGAGCCGAGCCGAGCCGTGCCGTGCCGAAGAGGGCAGCCGGCCAGGCAGAGCTCAGCAGCCCTGAAACGCTGGAGCAAGGCTGGGGACAGGAAACTCGGCGCGCTCCATTACCGCTCCAGTTCCTGACCCGCTTGGGTACGTACGGCTGTCAGGGCTAGTTGCCAGCCAAGATTCCTGTGGATTCGGTGTAAAACATCTCAGGCCAAACAGCCTGAGAGAGCATTGACTTTGCTCTAGAGCCTGGCTCCTGCTCACCCAGTCAAATAAGTGATTACAACCCGGGATTTCTGTTTGATTCAGAAGGATCTGGACGGGCAGGGCTCCTGGGTAATGGGCTGAAATCCACAGGGTTCCTTTATTGATGATTCCTAGGATTTCAGTCTCTTTTTCATTAAACGTTTGATGAACATAAAGAAGAAAAATTGCAAATTCTGTGTCATTTATGCCCTCATTTACCTAATGATATTGCTCCCCGGAGATACAGACAGCTCGCGTTTCATCAAGTGAAAGAGATTACGTCTTTAAAATTTGTTTCTGTGGTCTAAAAACAGCACTGAGCCCTACCCGGCAGGGACGGATGGTCATCAATAAATGAAGTTTCTGAGCAGAAGTATTTCCGGCACCTGCAGCCAAGCCTGTACAGAGGCACAGTCACGAGTGAAGAGAAGGTGTGGGCTTACCTCCGTGAGCCTGAGAAAAGTCCCGGGAGGGACTCGCCACAGAGTAGTGTGCAAAAACCTACCTGTCCTCACTCCGTATTTCAGTGTGTCCCGACAATCCACCAGAATCTGCTCCAGGGACTCAGGGTTGTCCGAAAGCTCCAGGTTGAAGCCCTCCATGCCCTCCAGGAGCTGGTGCGGGTGGTGGAAGTCCAGCACTTTGGTGGATCTGTCAAAAGTCTTCCTCACGTAATTGAGGAGGATGTCCACAACCTCCAGCAGAAACTGCATGGTCTGCTCCTCACCATTCTTGGAGGGCAACAAATCTGTGGGGCAAACCAGCTGTCAGCACTTGCTTTGGGAGAGAGAAGCAGAGATGAACCAGCCTCGGCTGCCTGCAGCATTCCAAGGACCTGGAAGCCACGGTCGCAGCACTGCCTGGTTGCAGCCAGGCAGACTCCCGGTCCCTCTCACTCCGTGGAGAAGGGCAAGCCTAGGTCACCCACGGCAGCAGCAGAGGGACCTCCAAGGCGCCCGGCCTAAGAGCACACCCTGCCACGCAAAGGTTGTGCAGCACGAGGCACTCGCTTCCTGTGGGCCAAAAGTACCCCAAATCCACACCTGCCCTTACCTTGCAATGTCCCCACCTCCACCCCGCAAAGGGATTGCTTTCCCTTTCCCACTCTTCTTGCAATGGCCCCCTACCAGTAATCACAGGCTGCTTCATTACTATTTTACTAAGGAGGACAAAAAACATGGAATTACTCTCCTCCCGGATGCTGGATCTGGAGAAATCCCTGGAACCACTGAAGCTGAGCTGTAGGTGATCAGCCCAAAGTACGTAAAACTGCTTTTCAGGCACTTTGCATACCTCACCAAAAACACAGACACACACCCTTCAAAAAAAAACCAAGGAAAAGCACAGTCTGAACATGGCTGCACTTCCAGGGGAGATGAGGGCAAAACTACTAAGGGACATGCCTGAGCTGGAGCAAGGAGAAACTGTAAAGTGTTTACCTCGGGCATACAGATTGGAAAAGTCTGTCTCGGTGCGCCGGAACCTGGATTCCTTCTCACTGTTCTCGCATGCCAGCAGGCTCTTGGAGGACTGCTTTTCCTTCAGAGAGCTGACGATCCGGCCCTTGTCTTCCAGGCTGTTGGTCCTTTGCAGGAACCCTACATTGTTATTGCAAGGTGCACAGGTCAGAGTTTTCTCACTTCCCAACATGTTTAGAAATATCTAAAGCAGCTCTCTAGACAACAGTTAAAAGCAGTGCTGGCTCTAGATCTGACTAATGAGGTCAGGAATAAGGGTATTTATGGGGATTATTTGCCTCCAGGAGGGAGAGTTCAAAATGCCATCAACTGCAAAAACGCAGCCATGCAAAAAACAAAATTTCGTCATTTAGTGCACTGGTAAATTCTTATTAAGTCGATCAGACAGATTCCACTTCAGTAATCAGCCACTGGAAGAGAGTTCAGGATGAGTCAATGCTATTTCAGCCTGCAGGCAAAGTTTATGGACCTAGCAGACAGGGGCAATGATGTATGATTAAAATCAGGGCCATTTTCAGTTCTCCTCGTGGTGCTCTCACGCACAAAAGGCATGAGAACAAGCAGCCATTCTGGAGCATCGTCCTGAGAGTGCTAGAGCTCTGAGGATACCAGTAGCATTCATATAACCCCACTTTCCTATTATCAGTAAGTACTGATGCGGATTTTCCACCTGAAAAGATGCTTTGATGCTAACAATAATCATCCCCGGAGGTTTTAAGAGCTCTGCTCTCACCGGGAACGCATCTTTGGCGCCCAGAACCCGAACACAACTGCTGCTGTTATATGTCATGGCAATAATTAACCCCCTCACCCCAAGAATTGTTGGGGCGGGAGCCGCGCAGAGTCCGCAGCGAGCAATGAGATCTGTCTACTTTAACAAAGCAGGGAGAACAATTAATTTTCTGGATTTGATATATTAAATCTATGATGCCCACTAAAACACGCACAGTGTCGGGCTCTTTGTCATTAAGGACAGCGTCGGATTTTGTCCTTCCGAGTTGCACCGAGTGTGCCTGTTATTTGGAAGACGCACTACGGTGACGCCGGTCTCCTTTATTCTTTCTTTTCTTTTAAAACAAGCAACAACCGAAAACAAAGCTCGTCGCGGCTGGGGATATCCGCCAGAGAGGAGTGCTTAGCAGGGAGGAAAAACAACGTCCTGAGTTCGCTCACTCACGTTCCCCGACGCCGCTTCTCTTCAGCGCCCTCCGCTTTCGGGCCATGTGTCCCTGCTCTCCGGAGCCGTGACGGGACTGTGGGCACCTCCCGTCAGGCCCCCACCGCCTGCCCGTACTGGACCCCTGCATCTTGGGCAGGCATAGGGGCTGAACGTCGGGGGAGAAAAGCGAGGGACAGTGAACTGCTGGGCCAATTGCTCCCGGCGCGGTACCTGTGCCTCGGACCCTGCTGCCAGCCAGGCAGTCACGAAAGAGCTATCGAAAAAGGAGCACTCGGCTGGCAGGCCCTTCTGCATCAGTCGGGTACCCAGACGAGTCTCCAGGTAAGTTTGTAGGAGCCATACTTCCAGTGAACATCTCACGTTTTGCCTTTTAATTCTGATTTTCTACTGATTAGTCTTTTTCCGTGATGCTTTTACGAATGAGACAAAAACTATATAAGGGAAACTCAAAGGAAACTCTCTTCGTGCATAAGTTCAGAGTATCCGTCCATATATATATATATATATATGTAATATTTAGTTATGTTGTTACTGCTTCTAATGGCTCTAGCAGCGATCATTAGCTTCTGCAACAGCTAGTGCTACTTTCCTGCTCATTAGGAGGAGCAGCTGATATCAAAGCAGGTGCAGCCTAATCTGAATTATGGATCCTCTTTTACCAGGTCCTGGAGCTTGATTTTGCTTTGTTTTTCCCCCACCGGTCTTTTTTTCAGGCTCTCAGTAGCGAAGCATAGGTGGGACGGGTTCCGTGAGAAGAGACGCCTGCCGGAGCAGTCGCGTTCCTCTCGCCCCGAGAGCCGAGCTCCTCGCGCAACTGGCGCTCCCCTCGGCGTGCAGACGAGGGCTGGGCAAGGAGGGAGCACTTCTTCAGTAACAAAGGCTGCAGTTGCCTCCAGCGCAACTCTCATCGGCCCAGCGAGGCCGTGGCATCGCTGAAGGGTCTGACCTGACCAGACGCTGCGGGCAGGGAGCTCAGTCCTTGCCCGAACGACTCTGCGGCCGTTCCTCCCCGCAGAGGCTCCCCGGGCCCGCTGTGTCCCGAGGCCCGCTGGGGCTCAGCTGGGCTCGCAGCGGCCGCGCACGGGGCCTGTCAGCTCGCGCCGCGTGGGGACCCGGGGCTGCGCGGCCGCGCTCGGGAGGCTCGAGGGCGGGGATGAGAGGACGGAAAAAGCCTGAAGGAAGGATGGGCGCTGTCGGCCGACATCAGCCCAGCCGGCCGTAGGTAATGTGCGTTCGCTCAAGTCCCTCGGCCACGGCAGTGTCTCGTGGACCTGGAGACTCGGTGTAAGGGGGAGCCCGTGGGACACGGACAGCCCCCGCTCTGGAGCCGCCGGACCATCTCGTTTGCCGAGCCCCTCCCTGGAAGGGTGTGGGACGTTCCCCAGCGCCGTCGCGTTCTGCAGGGAAGCGTAACAGCCGGCCCTCGAAGGCTCCTTCCGCTCCCGGGGAGAAGAGCATGACTGTAGCCGACCTTTCATCTGTATCCTGCCTGAAAAGCGAGGCCGGGGTGGGAGACTTCAAGCAAGTAGCAGAGTACGAAATAGTGTCCGCGCTGCTTCTCCTGGAGCAGCGGAGAGCGCAGCCTTTTTCAGCAGTAGGTCCGCTCCGCAGGTGCATTTTCATCCATGCGCTTTAAGAGACGGAGTTTTCAAGAGCCGAGTCACACCAAATTGGCGAGGGAGTACCTCGATGTGCAACGCGACCAAAAATTCAGCGTGATTTCACATCAGACCTCGCACAAGGCGGGTGTGTGAGCACCCCTCGGCACCGCAGCCCTGGGTGGACACATCTTGCGAGGCGGGGACAGAGCTGCCGGGTCCCGGCGGCACCGCATCCATCGGGGTTGCACGTCGGGGGCGGCTTCGGGAGCTCCTGAACCCCGCCGCGGTCGGGGTGTTTAGCACCACCTACCTAAAGTATGCTTGGCAGCATAAATCCCACGGACTCCGGAGACGAGCCCAGATTCTAACATGCATGGCTGCTTTGGAAGCTCCACTCTCCCGCGTTGCTCACTGGGTTTGGAATCATCAGCTGGCCGAGGCCAAACAGGAGACGCACCGGAGCAATTTTACGACGTTGAACGTTCCGCTGGTGCCAAATGTTAACAGGATCAGTCTCAGCAATAACAATTGCCATGGTGGGAGTGTAGCATACAAATCCAGATACAGGGGGAAATCTGCCCATATTTTGGCCGCCGTGACAGTTCATTAAACCGCTTAAAATAAGGGTTAGGGGTTTGGTGATTTTTTGTTTGTTTTGGGGTGTTTTTTTGGTTTGATTCTTTTAGGTGCATATGTGCAGATACGAAGAGTGGGGGGGAAGGGGTCGGGAGGGGTGGGAGTGGTGGTAGCAGCAGCGCTCTTTTCAGGCGGTGGCTTTCAACCAGAAAAGGAAAAAAAGCTAATCCTTAAATCGCTCTGTTATTTAAGAAGAAATTACATACATCTTGGATACGTAATTATTGAAAATGGCAAACCGATAATATACAACTCAGATGGAAGAAACAACTCATTGTTCAAGACCTGACTTTTCTCTGAGGTCAACCCTTATTTAAAGTTTGCATTCAAAATTAATCGATTTCAGTGTGATACACACAATAGGAACAATTCCAAGGCGCCTTTGGGACTATACAATTTTTAGGGTCTGGAATGATATCTTGTGAAAGGTAAGGACAAGGAGGTATCACCTGTAACAGTCAAATGTCAACTCGTTTCGCATATTTAATTAGGATTCTTGGCAACCTTAATACCTCACTCTGTTTACCATAGGCAGTCTTCCCTGTATGTCTTTGTGAAGGTGTTCGATTCAAATGGGAGGGCTCATACAAGCAAAAACAGTGGTCGTGATCAAATCTGTGTATTCGAAAACGGCATCACTCACTATTCAGAGTGCTCACTATTCAGAGGGTATTTTTCATGTAAAACAGAAAAGAGCCAGCAAAGGAAAACTGAGCAACAAACCACAACCAGAAATACAGCTTGTCTTGAACTCCCTTCACAAAGCCTTCACTACGCTCTCTTATGCCCTTCTCAAATCCAAAATGGTGGGATATTTCATTTCATACTTCATTTTCAAGTGTATTTGATCTCATTGAGAGAAGCTGTGCTGTCCTTCTCTAACCCCCATAGTCTAGCAACACGGAGCAAGCCTAAATGCGCGTTACTTTATCAGTTCTGCTTGCCGGGCTAAATTAAAATGATGGTGAAAATGCCCATCGCTCCAGCCGCTGAGGGGACTGGTAGGGAAATGGTCCATTAAACCCAGATCAGGAGCTATTTATAGAACTAAGCGACTACTCGTTAATGTCGCCAGCGGCTACCAGTGAAATCTCTCACAGACACAGGGCTAAACATTCTCACCCCGATTCTTCTCCCGTTCAAACTTCCTGGTGACAAAACGCTTAATGAATGAACTTCGACTTGAGCAAGCAGGGAAAGAGGTTTAAATGCTCCTTTGCATCGAAAAAAAGGTTAGTTTCTCCCACGACATATTTCCCACCCCCCCCAAAAGAGACAGAGGGGAAAAGGGGAAATAATTTCTATGCGTAAGGGGATTGGCAAAACGGAATGATTCTCCCATCAGAATATGAAGATTTGACTGTTAGCCTCTGAAAGCGAAGGCGCTACTGAGATATCTAGAGAAGGAAGACAGCTTGTTATCTGCAAATGAATCTCTTGCTATAACGTTGCGATCTGATTGTGCATTTGTTTCCCTTCTGCATTTCATGTGCCTGCGCGCTGACTGGCTGCCAGCGCTATCTTACCAGCACAGCAAGCTGACGAATTGCTCTTTAATAAGGCTCTCGTTAATCTTTTTTTCCCCAGGAGATCCGTATTTTCTAGTCAGATAAGGTTGAAAAATTTCAGACAGTGAGAGGCGGCGAACCGGTCCCCCGCCCCCCGCTTTTCCTCCCACCGGCCTCCCCGGCGCTTTCTTCGCCCGGTGCTCCCGGCGCCTGCACCCCCGAGTGTGGCAGGAGGGGCAGCGGGGCCGCCGCCGTCCCTCCCACGGGGGACAGAGCCTGGGCCCCGGCCAGCCCGCGGGAGGGCACGGCGGGGCCGGGGCCGCGGAGCCGCCCTGCGGCCGGCAGGGGGCGGCCGAGGCGGGGCCACGGGGGGCGCTCGGGCCGCGCTGCCCCCGCCGGGGCGGCCGCGGCGTCACGCGTGGCTGTGTGGGGTGTCCTGCGGGGAGGCACGGCCGCACTTACCGCATATCTTCAGCCCGATCTTCCTGGTGCACCCGTGAGCCACGCCGCACCACGAGTCGTAAGCTGGAAGAGAGAGCAGAGTTGTTCCCCTGGGGCGGCGGGGTTGTCCGGCCGCCGCGCCCCACCCCGGTGCCCCGCACGGCTGCATCGCCGCGAGAAAGGGCTGGGGCTGAGTCCGAGCCCGGCGGCGCTGGGCGCGGGGCAGCTGAGGCTCGGATGACAGCGAGGTGACATGCTGGCCTGCCCAGAGGAGAGGAGAAGGCACCCGGGACCCGACATCTCATCATTTACTGGCGGGGCTCCAGGGAAGTAGCAGCTTAAAATAAAGTGGCGTGAAATGGGGTCACAAAAGAGTTCAGGAATTAATTGGGTGAAAAATAGTATTTGACTAGATGATCCGACTCGCATCATTGAGCGTCGGACGGACTGACGGGCAGCCGACGGCCCTACTGGGACCGCACCCCCCGAGGGAACAGGCTGCTTCCCAGCCCCTCGAGCCACGGCTCCGACACGCACCGGTCAGCCCCAGCCGAGCCCACGGGAAGCGGGGAACGAAGCCCAGGACCGAGGTGGATGGTGCATCAGCCGCGGCCACGAACACTACCTAGCCTCTCCCGTCCATCGCTCGCGGCACGGGGCAGCCGCAAGTCCGGTAGTGATGGACCCCAGAGGACGACCGGGGGCTGGGGGGTGGCTGTCCTGGCGTTGGGGGGCGAGGGGAGAAGGTTTCAGAGGAACCGGGACGAGGACGGCTCCCCCAAGCACGGAGGGCAGCGGCCTGACTCTCTGGAGGGGAAGCGGGGGAAGAGCCAAGGCGCTCCCGACCGGGCGGAGGAGCCCGCTCGGCAGGGGCGCTGCCAGTGCCCGGGGGCGGGGAGCCCGTGTGGGCAGGGCAGGATGCTGCTGCCAGCGGTTATCTTTGTTTTAGCCGTGTTGCCAATTAATTCGATTTCTGCGTGTGACACCTCAGTCGAAGGCAGCAGCGCCCGCTACGCGCGCCTGAAACAAGACCCAGCGCTGCCGTTCGCCCCCTTCCCCGTTTTTTCCAGTTTCGGAATAATGACAGTAATGACTCCGATGCTCGTGTCTCGTAGCTCTTTCAGGGTAAAAGCTATTACCCGCTCTGCTGTCCCTGACAACCGTTCATTTCTTACTGTTGCCCGCTCTTTGTCTCTGATGCTTCCTAGCATCGAGCCTCTTATTGTTTTGTTTTAATTTTTTTTTTCCTGAAGGCGATGGTCTGAACTGCCTGGCAGGGCTATAAACTGATTCTCTATCCACCTGCAGCAGCCTTTGCTTCCCACTCACACCTCAATAACTCAAGGCGAATTCAGAGCAATTAGGAATATAACGCTTTGAAAAACTGCAATTAGCATCCAAATTTCGCTTGATTACAGGCTTCAGCGTAGGCTGAAAAGAAGCTGCAGAATTAGCATTTATAAAATGTAGCTGGGAGACACCTGCTTTAATACCCTGGTGGAACTTCGCCCTTTAACTGATTCGTTTTCTCTGCACCCCTTCCAACATCCTGATTTTTTTTTTGTCCATCTGGGAGGTCAGTTTATTGTCTGTATCTCTCAAACGTGGCTGTAAGATAAAGACAAAGTTGGCCGGTAAGGTGGGCTTTTCCTCACAGCGTTTTACTCGCCACGGACCGACCTCTCCTGTTCCCAGCAGGAAGATGGTTTCTTTGTGTAGAGCACTTTCCGCACCTTGCTTAATGGCGCGGAACAGGGCTTCACAGATGTATCATTTCGTTTCAAAACTGATCTTTCTCAGCCTAAATGGAGAAAGCCTCCAAAACACTTAAAACGAGGAAAATATTAAAACCTACTTGTAGGTCGCAGATTAGGTGGGGTGGGGTCTGGAGCATCGTTGGAGGACGAGGGAGCGGAGGAAGCCATCCTTTCAGAAAAGCCCCAGTCCTTGGAGCTCGTATTTCCTCGATATTCCTCTGAGGGGTGGGCAGCAAGGAATTTGCTGGAAGGAAGAACAGCGGGTTTAGTAGTCTAGTCTCCTGGAGCACCGCACCAGAGTCCCCTCCAGACGCCAGCGGGCGGCAGCCGCGCAGGTCCCGAGGCGGCAGCAGGACCGGCCGAACCGGGAAAATGCCTCGACAGACCGAAGAGCAAAATCTTCCCTTCGTTAGATTCCAGGGCACTACCCCCCGCGCCGGAATGACGGATTTAGCAGAGCATGAAGCCTATAGCAATTATATCGGTGGCCACTGAGCAGGGCAGTTATATGGCTAGCATCAAATGGAGACCAACGTGCAAAGCGGGCTTCGAAATCACCAGCCCAAACGACCTACAATCCCAAACACAGCCCGCTTCTGGGCTTTACCAAACACACGTCAGGCTAAGCATTCAGGAAAGACTGACAGATAAAACCCCGCTACCACAAAGGTACGTTTTGCCCAGGTCCAATGACAGGCGCCACATACATGTGTATTTGCACACACATGCTTCAGCAAACCATGGCCACTCTGTGCTCCAGCACTAACCAGCGATCTCCCGTGCCTGTGCTCGCTTTAGCGGCGCAAATGGCAGGAGAGGCACGTCTGTCTGGGGAAAGGAAGGTGCAGGACCAGCCCTCGCTCCTCGCCAGATGTTCAACTCTTTCCTGGCGGACACGGCGTTCCGATAACCAATACAGGGTCGCTGATCGAGAATTGCCGGGTCATTGCCCAGCTCGTCTCTTTGTCCCCGCGTCTACCTGCGATTTATTTTCTTCCCCTTGCAAAGAAAATGAAGGTCGCGGTAACGAAAGAATGCTTTCTTTGTTAGAAGCTTTTTTCAAACCGGTAGCTACCGATTCATTTCCACTGCTGGGTGGATTTACACCCGCGTGTAAACGCAACGGATCAATGATTTCAATGGAAAACAGGCATTTAAATTTTTTAAGACGAGAAAGAAAACAGCGATAAGCAGAAGATATTTTCTAGACAATGCCTAGAAGTGAAGTAACAGGTTAACACTATGTCTAGGGCGGTAGCTGTATCAAAAAACCCCGTTATTCCTCTTTTCATACGACAGCGACCAAAACCGATTTTTGGGAGAAAAAAGGCTCCAGAGGTTCCCAAAGGCTTGAAAAAAATAGGATGCTGTTTAGAGGACACTTACCGAGGGGGCGAGCGGACACTCTATTGCCGTAGTCCAGGTTGGCAAGGCGACTCTAGCCTGGGAGCGACCCGCCGCTTATAAACTCTGCCAGAAACGACGTCGGAATACCAATCGCGCCGCGGAATTTAATGCGAGATGACCTTTTTTTCCAGAAGTGCTCGGATTTGCTTTTTTAAAAGCGTGAATCGCCGGCTGATCTGCTTCGACGCAGGCATGAGTCACAGGACTGCCGCCACCGCCTCCGCGCCGCTCCGCACGGGGGCTGGGGACCGCTGGGGCGGCGGGCTGGGGCGGGGAAGGGCGGCCCACCGGCCCCGGCTGCTGCCGCTGCTCTGCTTCGCCCCGGGGCGGCGGGTGGGGCTGTCCAGCCGCGGCAGGGGCGGCACCCCAGGCAGGCGGTTCGGCCGTGCGAGCCCCTCGTTGAGCCCCTCGTGCGGACGGAGCTAGAGGCTTTCTCTAGACAGCACCGGCTTGACCCGAGGTCGCCAGCTGTGCCAATAGGCACCGCACACATGGGCGCACCGCTGAGGCGACGGGGCCGAACTCCCGCCCCGGCCGTCCCTGCGGCCCCGGCCCTCCCCTGAGCATGGTGCGGGACTCGAATGAGCCAGGCGGGGTTCGTGTGAATTGTAGCTTAGCAACACCCCCTGTCCCCCCCCTCCGCCGTGCCGAGGGTCTGATGTGACCCGCTGGCTCAGCCCGCGGTTCCCGCGGCTCGCCCCGCTCCTCCCCGCCAGAGGGTGGCAGAGGCACGGGTACCGCTGCAGCGGAACACCTGGATGCCTGTGACTTGCCCTCAGCGTTGCCATTAGATTAGGATTTTATACCAGACATCCCTTTGCTAAAACCAGAAGCATTAAGACAACAAGCTTTTTGCACCCCTGACAACCCCGTCTGCGTTACTCTATCCCACTTCCCGAATATGCTTGGCCAACATTTGTGGTTGTGACCGCGGTGCTGTATTTCAGCATGCCACGGTAGCTACGCAGATGCCTAAACCAGACGCTTCTCAAAAAGATGTCACGTAAGGGGCTGGGAGGAATCCGCAATGAGAAGAGAGGAGGGAAAACAGCCCAATGAAGCCAGAGAATTTAATCCTGTGCAAGAGATGCTGGGCAGCACAACGAGCAGCAGAGCTGTGTCCTTTCTGAAGGACTTGAGGGAAAAGCAAAAACTTACAAGCCCGTTTGGGAAAGGAAACCGTCCGGCTGACAGCATTAAGTAGCCAAGACGACTGCTTTGTCGAGTACACTTACTCTCTAGGAACTAGACGTGTAACAAAAACACCGACAGCACAAAGGCCAGTTTTTAAACATAGCTTTACAGATATTAATGGCCCTAGCTAACACGACCTTTTCTCATATCTAGACTATTATTTTAAAGCTGGTTTCAACCAATCGAGCGAGACATTTGCTCAGTGAAGAGTGTGAGAAATAATAATATATCTATAACTAATCATCTTTATAAACGTAAACAAACGTTCAAAGGAAGTCATGGCAGAACTGCAGTACAAAGAGTCAACGAAAGACCACACAAAGAACCCCTAAGCCATCAGTCACTATGAAGTGCAACCTGGCCAGGTGGATGCCTGACACCCTTATTCCTTCCCTTCTGGCTTTCCAGAAGTGCGTGTGTCTGGAGTAAACAGACACGGTTTAACAGAAATATTTACAACCTTGTAGAATCTGAGGCCCGCGAGGGGAAGGAGCCAGATAATGAAGCCAGCGAGCCTTCCGCGGCACGCTGGAGATACGACTCTTTCCAGCACCTCGATGAGCCCGGCGGCGCGGCACTGCCAGCGCTCCGCTCAGCACCGCGGACAGCAGCCGCTCCGGCCCGGCCCCGCAGGCCCGGCAGGGCGAGCAGCACGGTCCGGGGGCGCGGGCAGCAGCCTCGCACGGCCCGGGCGGGTGTGCGGAGCGCTCGCTCCCTCCCGGCCGTGCAGAGCGAACCCCAGCGAGCCTGGCCCCGCTGCCCGCCCCGCGGCCCCTCTGGGTGGCGCTGCACCTCAAGGCCAGGCGCTCCGTACAGCGCTGCGCAGAGCCCGCCCGGCCGCGGCTGCGGCGGCTCCGAGCCCGCGCTCACCACGAGCTGTTCGTCCTGGCCCCGGAGGCGGCAAGGGGAAAGCAGCAAACCCTGCGGCTCCTCGGGTCCCTCGCTCACTCATCTACAGCGCGGCTGTACAGCATACCTAGAAACGCTTGCTAACTTTTATTGCTACGGATCCGCTTGAAAATCCGACCTAAACCCGAACCACTCGAGCTGAGTGGCTTCATTCAGAACTCGCCACACCAACTGAAATCTTTGAAACACCATTGCAGGGTGTACACGCCCGGGCTAGGGCACTCAGAGAGGTGCCGCTTTCACCGAGAGAGTTCAACGTCTTCCCCTCCAGCTGTGCGGCTCAAGCAATCTGCTATTTTCTCCTTGCATGTGACTGTCCCTTCCCTGAGGCTACTGCTCGAGTGCACTCTAGGCACAGGTTACAGAGAATATCTTCGCAGCTGGGGATCCAGAAGACTTGGGCTTTGCTTTGAATCCAGATGTTTACTGAGGATGTGAAACACAGGAAAAACCATTGATGCACAGTATCAAGGCAGTAGGATGTAATTCCCCTAGCTGAAGCTTGTAAGCAGCACATCAGTTAGAACTCACTTTCAAAAGCCAGACCACGAGGTATTTCTCGAATTCACCTCCATCGACAAACTGCACATGCTAAAATACGAATCTTGAATACCCTGAGTGGGCAAAGGAATGAATGTGATGCAATACATATCTTTAGCAACAAGGACTACTCAATAATTATATCGTTTTTATAGATGTGGACATATAAACAATGCAGAAAAAACCCACTATTTGTATTGCAACCTGTAGATTTGAATAGTCACTGTGTTTGGAGCTGCATACAATATTTTAAGAGAGATGAGCGCCTCCTGCCTACACTGTAAGGTCACAATGTAGCTCCATGAAATGGAGAGGCAAATAGAGAGAAGTCCCTGTGCCATAACACTTCTTATTTCTTCATATTCTGAACTATAGCCATGTTATTTATGCATTTATCTGCAGGCAGGAGAGCAAGTTTGACTTCTTGTGATTATTATTATTATTGTGGAGTGCTCCCTCCATGAATGCTCTGTGTTGCCTTTTAGTTGCCATTTTGTGTGGATTACAAATATTTTCGCAGGCTGGGATTAGGCAAACTCTTCCCTTGAAACTGTATACAACAACAAGTACAGAGAACACCTATGATGTTTCTGGACTTCTGGGTTTGTATTTTTGTCTTTGCAGCCTGTGATTTTTTAATTTTTTTTTTCTTTTCTTTAGTAATACAGCTATAATTTGTAACCCAGTACATCATTACAAAATATATTTCTTGCATCCAGTATCTCTTTCTTTTCCCATGATTTCTGGTATACAAAAATGTCTACTTTACCTGTATCTTAGATAAAATGGAATAACTTAAATAATAAATTTCATTAACTCTTGGCATAGAAAAATTGGAGAATTGTTCAAAACTGTTTCAGACCTTTTCTAACTATCATCTTCAGTACTTAAAAATACAGATAATAAATTCCTGTATATCTGTAATGAAAAAAAAAAAGAACACACCAAGAGAAAAAATAACAAATTAGTGCTTTGATTATTTGGATTACTTGGCCCTGTCCAGAAAATTCTACAAATGGAAATTTGGTGAAGTCTGTGGATTTATTCTTCTACTCTACAGGTAACTTGCTGTTTTCTGTAACTTGACAAAAACTAACAGAAGATGAATGATATGTTTGCTTTGGGTTTTTTTGAACAGTCAGTACTGATGTACCAAACTGGCCCATATTTAAGGAGCATGTACATCACTCGAATTTCAAAGGCAGCTCAATATGAACTGCCAGAGAGAACATTCAGCACTGCTGTGATGAAGGGCATTTAGAAAAGTCTAATCTGAAGCACATTGTTTTACATACTTTGTGGCTTCTTGATTCAGGATGTCCCCTTCCTGATCCATGCTGGCATGTCTTGTTGTCCATTTTGATCTGTTTCATCTGAAAAACATCCCAAAGAACAACCCACATCCTGAAACAATAGCAGCAGATAATCCCAACTCCCAATACCCCCAAGCAAACATGGAAAGAAACAAGGAATCCCGTTACTTCCAAGCTGTAAGAAAATAAAACCTTTTTTATCTAGATGGATCAAACAAAATTACTTCAGTTGGGTTAATGTGATTGCAACTTGAAAGAATAACACAAGTGACAGTACACCAGTAAGTCCACTCTCTACCAGTTATAGGAGATTGCAATTTTATCCTGTGTCTGAAAGGAAATTTATTTCCCACCTCCCCAGTAACCCTGTAGAGCTAAGACAACTAATGCCTGGATATATTTCCCGTTATGATATTATAATTGATACATATCACTGAATTATATCTTTTTATCCCATAGGAGGGCATCAAATTACAATGAGAATGTTCAGCAGTTTCAGGAATGCTGCTGTAGGAGATTGTGCAGTTTGACTCTCCAATCTCAGAACAAATTTGGAGAGCTGGATTCTGGGATTTTTTAACACATGATTATTTAAATTAAGCATATGTAATAAATAATCCTCAGGAAACAAGAAGCATGGGCTTTTCTGTTACTTAAAAAAAAACCCACTTCTCAAATCATAACTGAATTTCAGGTATGGGCTTTTCAAGTCTCAAAAGTTTTTGGGATCATTAGAGTTGTGATCTTAGCTGGGATTTTTTGTTTTGTTTTGGTTGGTTGCTTTTGGTTTTTGTTTGTTTTGGTTTTTTGTTTGTTTAGTTTTTGTTCCCCCCCCCCCCCCCCCCCCACCTTTCTTCCTCTCGGGTAGATAAGTCAGGTTTTGCCCTGACAAATTGGTTAGTTTGCCCTGGATAGCCATCAGTACTATGGTTATAGCAGACTTCCCACAGCACTGCATTTGAAACCCTTCCTTCCTCTGGTTTCTTTATAGCTACAATATTACAGTAATAGAAAAAAAAATTGTTTCCAAAATGGAAGGTTGAGTGCACCCGATTGAAATACAGAGTTTAAACAAAGCACCAATACTTACATTTTTTAACATGGTGAAATCAAAGCACCAAAACACAAACAGCATGTAGGAACAGCTACAAAGATGGACAACTGGCACACTGTACTCTGAAAGGTACAGTGATACGCGCTTGTCTACCAAGACCTGTTTGTCCACCAGAAAAAACAGATGGACAGGTAAGAAAAAAAAATCCCTTCTCTCTGTTAGACTGAGCAGTTCATCTTCCCTATTCTGAGTGGACTTTATTAGCATTTTTACAACTATCAGACTCCTATTTGGAGGTAATAGAAGTGTGCATGAACTTTAGGCAAAGCAATCAGTAGTTACATGGGCTTCTCTACTCAGTACAAGTACGGAAGACTATGAAAATATTGAGGGGCATTTTTAAGGACAAAACAACTCCTCCCAGATTAAGAGAGAGGTAATTCAAATTGAAGACATCTCCCAGACAGAAAAATCAGATTAGAGTTGACTTTTTACAGACACATATTCCAATCTATTTATGTAATAAAATCTTGTCTACTTTGGCCTTTCAGAACTTCTCTGCAAGCACACGCTTACCTAACACTGTTGACTTCTGTTGATGGTATTCTGATAGTTGCACTTGAAGAAGACAACCACAGGAAAAAACAGAGCTGCTGTCATCTGGGACAGCATTAGCAATTCAGCACTAGAACCAGAGACAGAACTTAGCCATGCTATCTTTAACAGTGTAGCCACAACAAAGTTCTTTACAGCAAATGCACAGGAGACAAAGAGCAGCACTGCTCTGAGCAGTGAATCAAGCATATTTCTAATCTTAAGGGATACTTAATGTTTGCTAGGCTTTAAAGGAACTGTCTGGGAAGGGAGTCAAGAGAGCACAATGGATCATGCTCTGGTTTCAAACTGCTCTGTTCTCCCCAGGACAGGTAACAAGGCTGCTTGCATTCCTCTCCAGTTACAGAGAGAACACCAACAACAGAACACCACCCTGGGACTCACTCCTCAGCATTCTCCTAACAGTCATCTTTTTTCTTCAGAGATTATTAATCTGTGTAAACAAAGGTCTCAACTCCACTAAAAGTAACATGAGCTAGCAAAAATTCTAAAAGATTTGTCAGATATCCACACTCAAGCTAGTCATGCTGTACAGAAAAGTTTACAGATGTTCCACTGGCTTCCTCCTTCAGAGAAAATTCTGTTACAGAGGCTTTAGGGATCTGAAGAACTGCAAGAATGAACAACATGCAGCTTTTCTAGAATGTTAAAGAGTCCAGAATTTCCTTCTCCAGCATCTCAAATGTTAGACATGTAATCTGGCTTGTGTATTGGTGTAAATTAGCCCTAAATGTCATCAGATATGAACACTGCCACTGCTTGCTAGAGACAGGCTGTATAAAATGCTGCAACAGACTTCAGCTGCAAAAGACTTCAGCATTCTGCTTACTGGGTTTTAACATGTTGAAAAAAATCACTGTCTAAGTGAGTGAATAGACTCTTCCTAAGATACAGCATGGGATCCAGGTGGGTGAAGGATTACTCCTGAGAAATTTAATAAATTCTTCTTCAAGTAAAGGCATTACAGATTGATCTGCTATTTTAAAGTGTTTTTTGGTCAACAGTCAGTTTAAAAATGCATATTTTAAACAACCAACCAGCCAGCCAGCTAACTAACTGAGCACAAAAGATGCAAAATCCTTTCAAAAACCATACAACACCCAACAATCATCCTTAACTTTCACTTTGCATTAATTCTCTACAGAAGAACAAGAATACACCGGTAAAGACAGTGACTCCAGGAATGACCTGAGATGCCACTGAGATACCGAGATATTGTACCTTGGACCAAGATAAAGTACTGGAGACCTGTGAAGGCACTTCTGCAACACAGGAAGATCTCTTTGAGTAATTAATCTCCAAACCTGAGATTTCATGCTCTTTATGATGCTGGGGTTAAACAAAGAAACAGACCCTACAAAGCTAAGCCCTGTTAAGAGGCACAAGTTTTTGATCAGCATTCTCTGCCATGTTTATCCTATTATTCCTGCATCAGGAGTTACTGAAAGGAAAATAGCACAACACAGAGATATCACTTTGGCTAAAGGCAGAAAGAAACCCATGGAAGTTCTTTTTATGGGCACACCTATCTAACCAGTTATTTCTCCAAGACTTATAAACTTCATTAAATATCATTTAGATACATCACTGATAAACAGAGATTTTTCTTATGCTAAGGTAAAAGAAATATACACAATCTTATAGCATGAAATGGTTACTATATAGTCCTAAATACTAATACCAGGCCCTAGAATTTCTGCAGTGAAAAGCAATACTAAATTTTAATGTACTCATGTGTTAAATAAAATATGTTCATTGTATCTTTTCTTCTGCCTACCCCAGAACAGCATGTTAGCTGTGTTTGGCTTTCATTAGTTAACTTTACTGACTGTGATTACACTCAGTCCAATTCTCCACACCCATATAACTGCAGGTTTTGTACAGTAAAATTATTAATATCCAAAAAAACCCCTGTAAATAAAGTAGGAGTTGGGTACAAGCCTTACCTGCAGTAGCATGGCTCAATCAAAGCACTTTTCCACCACCTTAAAACCAGAAAGTAGCACTATCTGTCAAGTTAGATGCATACCTTTTTAAAGGAATCCCAGCCAAAGTATATCCAAACTTCTAAAAATATTTTAACTTATCTATTTCCTTCTGCATTGTTACATGGTTCACTTAGTCCTCACCATGTGGACACCAACTGATTTGAGGTAATACATATGGCAGACATCCCACATAGATGTCTGCATTAAAAATGGCAAAGATATTAGTATAAAATGGAAACCATCTTGAGTTTATATATATGATCTATTTTTGAGCTACTCTACTAAAGGGGAATTTCACTCTTAAGAGCATATCTGAATCATTTTCAAGTTTTAATGGCAGTCCAGAAAAATAAGCATATTTATAAAGTAAGAAGAATGACTCCCAGCCCACATTTTTTTCCTGTCATGAGTAAAAGTATTCATATGAATTCACTTAGTTTTTCAGCAAATTGTTTTCTCTTAGGAAAAAATGCAAATTCAAAAACAAGCAATAGGAGAAAAACAGACATAGCAAATTCAGACACCAGGTTAAACCTTTGCTATTGCTCCACAATAGCAAATCATTAAAATCTCATATTATTTTGCATACCACTTGCACATATGCACTAAAAAGTGAGCAAAACCAAATTCAAAAACCTCACAGTGAAGAATAATTTTGAAGATGAAAACTGTTCTAATTACATCCTTCAAGATTCTGTTAGACAATGGCTGTGCAATTCTAATTTTTCAAAAGCTAACACAAATTTTGTTAGTTTTGTTATAGCAAAGTGCCAGTATTTTGGGGTTTGCCATCCTATCTCCTGTTATCCGTCTTCCTTCTCTACTGCATTTTCTACAAAACCAGCTGCAGTAGTTGAAATGAAGGTTCCCTTCCCCATCCTAAAACACAATGCATGCAGAAGCTTGTGACCAGATAATGAACAGGGAGCCAGGAGAAATCAGCTGAAGTCACACGGAGGCAACAACAGCAACAGACATCAAAGAATAAAATACCAAAGCCAACTATTAAATTAAGTGACAGCAGTCAGGCAGGCAAAAGAGAAACTGATATAGCCCTGATAATCATGTATTTAGGGCCTCCAAAGTTGTGCTGCTTCACAAACACAGCAAAACATAGAAATATATTTCTCATCAGGAGTTGTCACTGGGAAATCATAGGAATAACTGACACAATGTGGCATGGAAATTTCTCACTATAAACCAAAATCATGAGTAAATCCAGGTCTGTGAATGAAAAGCCGTCTAAACAACCTGGTCTAGTGAAAGGTGTCCCTACCCATGGCATGGGGGTTCAAATTAGAGGATCTTTAAGGTCCCTCCAAACTAAGACGATCCTATGACTCTATTGTATTATTCCACAATTCATACACCTCTTTTCAAAGTTACCAAAATCTGAATCAGCATTTGCTGTGCATACAAGTGCAGAAATTCTGGAAATTAGGTCTCAGTACATTGCCTATATTGAAATTTCCCCTACACTGTGACTCCCCAGGAGGAGCAGAACTTTGTAATGAAGCTGCATTCTGATGCACTGAAATAACAGGACATATACACACAGGACTTCAAGATCATAAGAATAAAAAGCCACAGAGTACCTGGTTTATATTTGACATGCCCATAGGTTTCTTATAAGCCTTATAAGAATTTTAGCTCCAGTGCTTAAGTTTTCCAAGTTGTAAAGAAAATACAATTCAGAAGTCCACACACATTAATGCTCCTGATACACTTTCTGTTGTTGCTGGGGCACAGAAGGGTCCCTGGAGAAACACTTTCACAAATGTTTTTTCAACTACTGGTTCTAGTTGTAATGAATTTAAACATTCTACACAAAACAAAGGCATGCAATATTTGTTTATCTATACATTCACCTATAGTTAAAATAGAAATGTAAAAACAGATTACAGGACAAGTCACAGAACATGAAGATGTTGAGTTCCCATAATGTAGCTTACCCAATACTATGTTTTATTTGATCTAAACTACAATGGTGCCAAGTGAACCACAGGTTAAACAGTTCATCCATGCATTTCCAGTCTTTCAAAATTAATTGGGTGACAAATTGTTGTATTATTGAGCTCTAATTGCTTAAAAAAGCATGTAATAGATCAGCTTCAAAACTGAAGACATATTACCATGGTACTGCTGGAACTGCCACTTCTGAAAAGCAAATTCAAAATGGTTATTTCACATTTTGGTTGGAATTTTGTTCCTCAAATCAAATATTCCTTTGACTTGAAGTTTATGGTGAAAGTGATTGAGGGATGAGTATTTTAAAGCAAACAGTATTATAAAACAATTTGTCATTTGGCCCCATAACACATAATTTTTCATTTTGTTTGCTTCCAACATAGAGACAGTAACTTTAAAAAGTTTAATTTTATATTCATGGTATTACTTAAGTCCTGAGGCAGTGAAAATTTTCACCAGTTTCAACACAAATCCATGTAAGGATAACATGAAATTTTGGAATGACTTAATTAACTGCATGAATATGTGAAGCAATGGAATATAAAATATTCAATAATCTATTTCACCAAAGGAGGTGTCTATTAGATTCTGGACTAAGCTGATGCTTACCTTGTTGATCTCTGCCCTTTTTAAACAACTGTCACTAGCAGAAAATGAAATGATGAAACAAAAGACCAACTACGTCTTTTTCTTTACAGCAGACCATCAGAATTTGTCTGAACAGACACTGAACACCAGAACAAACAGAACATCCTTTTCCTTTTCTTTTAAAGAAGTCTTGGGACAGCACATTTTTACTTCACTTCAATTACTGAAACAATTCATTCATATTGACTTAAACAAAGAAAAAAATCCACCAAACAAAAAGAAAGGAAACCAGTGAGGACTTGAACAGGGTTTCCTTTCCTACAAGTTCTTGAAGTGGGCTCCTTTGCTGGGGTCTCCATCACTATTATAAGTCATCTATCCAGCAAAACACTGATATACAGCTCATGATCTACCTGATTGTGTACACATCCACTGCTTGTCCTTATATCCTACTGAGATCACTAAAACTTACATGTGTGCTTAAATGAATTTCTCTGGGGATTCTTCAGTAAGTAAACCACATGAAGGCAACAATTATGCTCTTTAGCATTTTAGATTTTCTAGAATTTGTGGTTATAATTTCTGATGGCCTTGCTTTTCCACTGTTATTAAACCCTCACACTCTACAGATTTTTGTAGTAGATTTTTGTAGTCCTAGCAGATCACCACAACACAGCAACCTGGAACAAAAATGCAGAGATTTTTAAAATGTGTCTAATGTCTACTCTTTGTCATTAGAGAAGCAAAAAATTAAGCTTCTATTTTTAATAGCTAGAAATCGTACTCTAGAGTAATTTTAAACTCTGATTTGGTATGTCTAATTAAAATAATGTTTAAGATTTACCAGTTATTTCATCACTTGCATACAACAGGCACCTTGGCCCATGCCTTGGATAACAGGAGTTAAAAACTTACCTGGGAGAGAACAGCCAGGACAGAGCCCCTCCTGATTCACTGAGATACTGCTGGCATTCAAGGAGAGCAAGCTGGAACAAGATAGCTCTAGAAGCAGAGTGCAGCTGTAAGGCATGCAGCCCCTTTTCCTCCGTCTAGCAGATGTCAAACCATGATGAGGAAGAGTTATTTGACATTATATGGCTGTACAATGGTGAATTTCTCCAGCATGAGGAGCAACAACAGTATCTAGAATTGCTCATCCAGAAAGGACTGTGAATTCCAAGAGGTGTATTGTACTTTCACAAGTACCTAACCTAAAAATGCTCTACAGCAGCTACAAAACCCTACATTTTTCCTCAACTGTAGCTACAGCACGACCTCTATAACTGCATAAAATCAAAGTACAAAATTTGAATGTAGAAAGTGGAATAAAAAAAGCTTAAATTTTGACATATCACAAAAATGATGCCCGGTGAAGTAAGTACCATACTTAATCTACTTTGCCCTTCAGAATGTGCACTATTTATTATAATTCTAGCTTAGTCCACTGGGTGGTTTCCTCCTTTTTTTATCCATTAGGCGCGATCAAATCAGTGCAATAGAAGAACTGCTGATGCATGAAATGATAGGTCAATGTAACCTTGTCATGGAGTAATATCCCTGCAAATCACAGTAAACAAATAAAACAATTCTTTTTTTTTTTTCTGTAGGTATTAGGCAAGGCATAAATTATCAAAATCTAAAGCAGGAACATTTTAACTGCAAATATAATATATTGCTCCATATTGCTATACAAGCCCCTCATTTAAATAACACCTTAACACACAATAGGGGGGAAAAGCTTTTACAAATAAATGGTGGTTTTAGTCAGACTACCATCTACCACTGGACTTGCCCAAATCAGTATAACCCATGGCCTTCATACAATGAAAGCTTTCGTCATCATGTGTCTTTCTTTTCTTGCCTTGTCAGTTATAGATGTCTCTGGAATAAGTTCATCTAAACAACTGGCACCGTATACTTAACATAATTTTTACATATATATGTTCTCTTATTTGCTATTTCTATTTCTCATTTTAACTAGTTTACAAAAATAAAGTTAGGATTGCATTCTTGGAGTTTCCATGTACTTCAAAAGATATTTGTCTATGAGATGATTCATGATCATATAAGAAAATACTTTGGAAAGTAAGCATAAAGGTGGTAAAAATCAAACTACCACCCCAGTGGTCACATGCTACGATATCATCCTACAAAACATACTGGAAACATTAATGCATGATATTATTAATGGCATAAGATGTTCTATATGGACCTCTGTTGTGCAATCCTATTAATAAAAAATCTTAAAAATAACTTTTAGAATAAACTACATATATGTTTGTGTCAGCATATACACACATTTATAGAGATCATGGTTGGTAAATACAACTTACAGGAGCTTACAAGGCTGGTGTTGTGTAATTCTCAGAGTACATGCTCATTATGGTTTTATGTAGCAACAGTAAAATGTGATGTAAACAAAATTAAAATGTTATTTAAACTGGAGAGCCCAATCTTGAATGGTTTGTTATATGTGATAACTGAACAGAGAACAAATCACATACACTACTGAGAATGTAATGTGTACTGAACTTTAAGGTGGGTGGGGGTAATTTTCTTTCCTAAAACATCCTCAGGAAAAAGTGTTCAGCTCTACAAACAAACACAGAGAAACAATTTTAAATGTAAGGGATTAGTGAATGGGGGAAAAAATCATTATTATCTTATGCAAAACAATAAAAGTTTAAAAGGCATGGTTTAGCATAAATAAATAAATACTGCAAAGTCATTCAAAAGTCTGAAATATAGTATTTGCAGTTATACATTTAACACGAGAAGGAGGTGTTGGAATGAGGTCTTGAAAAAATTTCATTTTTTATTTGGGACATGAGTGGGAACATGTGTGTTATCATGATAGATATCTCAAGTAGAATACCCTTGTCAGAGCAATTTCCCAGCAAGTGGATATGTCAGCTCGTTATAAACCCCACATACTACACTGCAATGCCATTATAAATTTTAAGCAGGGTCTGCCTCAACACACAAAAGACAAGATACAAATATCAATAATATTTCTTAAAAAAACTGATTAAAAAGTGAAAATAAAATCATTAGGTAGTAAAATGTGATATTGATGCTATCATAGCAAAAACATTTTCCAACATTTTAATAATAGACTTGGAAATTAGAAACTCTTACTAAAAATACTGCCATATTATTTGTAGTCACAGATACTTCATAAGAAAATACAACGGGAATGATCTCTTCTGGCATTCCAAACCCCTGAAAAATAAAATTAAACATAAAGAAATAATTTTAAAACAAGTTTCACAACCTTATCCACATAAAATCTAGTGGAGATCTGAAGGCTCCTATAAACAGAATCAGCTGTTTTTCCTTTAATCTTAGGCTGAAAGGGTCTGTGACACAGTAGTCATGTACCAAATAACCCCTGGGAACATTAAACAAAAAGACGTTACTGGTCAGTCTTAAGGATGCATTCATTTTTTCTATAGCAAACAAATTAGAAGTTCAGAAGCTCAATAACAAAAAGCAGAATTCCTGAACACACAGTAGTTGCTGATCCTTGAAAGCAACAGACCAACATCTCCCTGCTCTCCTTGCCAGTACTGGCATTTATAAATGTTTTCCCCTTGCTGCTCTCTCACTTTGAAGCAGCTAAAGCAAGCTGGATTTTGTTGCTGGGTTTTGGGCTCCCCTCACAGAAGGCACACAGCTGTCAGGAAGGCACAATGTTTTATGTTTGAATTCCACTGCAGGGCCAGACCCTGCTCCCTTAAAAGTCAGAGAAAGTTATTCCTTTAAGTTAATGAGGAGCAGAAAGAGATCTTGAGCAGCAAGTTTCTTCAGTATTGTGTGTATTTATAGAAACATATAAAGGTTTGGATTGAAAGGGACATTAAATATTATCTAGTTCCAAAGCCTCTGCCACTCGCAGGGGCATTTTCCCCTAGACCAGGTAGTTCAAAGCTCCCTCCAGCCTGGCCTTGAACACTTCCAGGGGTGGGGCAGCCACAACTTCTCTGGGCAAACAGATCCACTGCCTCACCACCCTCACAGCAAAGAATTTATTCCTAATATCTGATTGAAACCTACTCTCTTTTAGTTTGAGCCTATTATCTCTTGTCCTGTCCCTGCTTGGCCTTGCAAGAAGATCCTCTCCAACTCTCTGTAGGCCCCTTTGGGTACTGGAAGGTGCTCTAAGGTCTCCCTTGGAGCCTTCTCCTCTCCAGGCAGAACATCTCCAACTCTCTCAGCCCTTCTTCATTGGAGAGGTGCCACAGCCCTCTGATCATCTTTGTGGCCTCCTCTGAATCTGCTCCAGAGGTTCACTTCATCCCTACGTTGGAGGCCCACAGCTGGACACAGTGCTCCAGGTGGGGAGTAGAGGGGATTTCAACAGGGTGAAATAACAGGCAGAAAAAAATGCCTGAGGAGATGGCTGAACTTCAGATAGCTCATCAACACCTCAGGTGTGCTCCTACTCACTCCTCTGACAGCAGAGAGAAGCGGCCACTGAAATAACCATGGCAGCACTGCACAGGGGATTAATTGACTTCTTAGTGCAACTCTGCCTATACCTAAGGGCTGCCCCAAGAGCTGGCAGCACCACCACACAGCTGCTGCTTCTACCCTTAACTGATTCTCACCTGTTTTTACTTTTTGTAACTTGGGCACTGATGAGACTCAGTGTTCCGTCCTGCTCCTCCAGGTAGGTTATTTTACAGTCAGCTCATACTAGCTAGATCTGGTTAAAAGACACTCTGTGTGGGCTAATTCAAGAGTAGGAACAAAACAGTCAGACAAAGGGAAGAAAAAAAGAAAACCAGTAATTATTTAACCTCACCTAAGTAGCACAGAGTCCAAACATTTGACCATGCCTCTTGCAATAAATATCCATCACCTGAAGCATTCAGGAAACTTGACAGGTCTTGTACATTGCATTGAGAATATATATGTCAGACAATAATAACGTGTTACAAAACTTATCCTGGGAAAAGGAAAGTATCAGAAGGGCTATCACCTTTCAGATGTTACCATCTTAAATACATTCATCTTTCTGTATAATGTAATAAAGGGAAAAAATAGAAGTCAAGACTGCTTGTCTAATCATGTCTTATATTTTAAATTAAATCGGCTTTCATGCTATACAGGTATATAACAAAAAAAAACCCCAGTGACAAAAAACCTTACATTTCAACTTTAACGCCCAAGTTTTCTGCTAATGAGAGAAAAGCTTATCTGGACTTCACATAACCTGCTTCAGAGACAGGGACATTTTGTAGCCCAGGGACAAGCTGTGAGGACAGAGCTCTGTGTAGTAATGCTGTTGCACATCTGACCCTCAGAAAAAGTGAACCATAACAATGCAATGCCAAAGCTTATCCCACTGCAGTGAACAATGAACAACCCACGTTACAGATCTGAAAGCCAGAAGTCTTGAGGGCTGTGTGTCATGTGCATTTAAAACAAAAGAAAAAATCAAATGAAAACCAAACCATCAACCAAACAAAAACACCCCAAAAGAAAACAGAAAACAACATACCAAAAGCCACTATATAAAAAAAAGTTAGGTATCTACAACTGGACCTACGACTCTGCGAAACTATTTCCAAGTTGCCGCAAAAGAAGTCTGAAACGTGTCCAACTGGTTCCTTTCCCCGGGCCCTCAAGAGCAGAGCGGGGCGAGCCCACCTGCCCAGCGGCACGGCCGGGCCCCAGGCCGCACTGGTACACCGACAGCCCGGGCGGCCGCACTGGCCCCAGGCCGCACTGCTGCACCGACAGCCCGGGCAGCTAGCCTGGCCCCAAGCCGCAGGGGTGCGCCGATAGCCCGGAGCAGCCGCCACAGCGGGGCCACAGCGGGGCCACAGCGGGGCCGGGCCCGAGCGCTGCCCTCCGGGACCTGCCGCTGCCCCGCCCCGCCCCGGCGGGATTTGTGCGGCGGGGACGCGGCTGCCGCCGCCTGGCGCAGGGCGGGCCCGCTGTCCCGCGGCTGCTCCGGGCGGGAAGGGCCGGCTGGGGTCAGAGGGGGGCCTTGCGAGCCGCTGCTGCCCGCGGCTGCTACTTGGGTTATGCACCGAGGAGTGCGATGTGTGGGTGGGAACGGCCTGGAGAATGGGATTCTGTGCTATTCCTCAGTTTTAAGGGGCATTCAGGCAACTCTGAAATGGTTATAAAGTCATCATGGCTGCTCAAACAACTCTCAAAGGATGTTGAGACTCACAAAGGGTAAATTCAGTCATAACGGGGTGAGACAAATCTGTGATGGCTTGGCCAATCTGTGACTATTGAACACAACAAACAAAATGCTATTCCAGCTCAGGAAGTTGCTGAAGCACTGTTCCCCAGAAGCTGAGAGGCTGTGCCAAGGGAAATATCTGTTTTATATATGCCTTGTTTTTAATTCACTTTCCATAGCATCTGTTACTGGAAAAGGTTAAACAGACCTTTGGTCTGGCTCATGATAGCTGTGCATCTCCATTATGTTTACCATTTCCCCTGAGAAAACCATTTCAAGCAACTCCATTCCTGTTTGCTCAGGGAAGCTGCATGTAGCAGGGGCTCACCCTGCATTCTGGGACTCTAACGATTATGTGGTTTGCCCCAGGGGCATGTGCAGCTCTGCAGTTTCCTTATGGCCTTAAACACATGCTCCCCCAAAGGCACCAAGATGATTTTAAACAGATGTAGCTGGGATTCTGTTAGGTCTTCCCTGAGAGCATTACAGTGGAGTGGGAAAAATACTCTGACCCCAGAAATATGAATCAGAGCTCCCCCCCCTAGAAGTTAGGAAAAAGCTGACTTGGCGGAGAGGTACTAATGAGAGCCTAATTACTATGCCGGAGAGCTGAAGGCAGGAAGATGTGATCTAAACCACACTCATCTGTTGTCACAAAAACTTGGGGGCATTAGCTGTGTAATCTGACGTGCCACCTATCACTGGGCAGGTCTTTAGGGCTGATTCAATCATTTAGTGAACCTTTTTGACTGAAGTGCTGCTTATTGCAGTCCAGTTCAAAGTGAATTTCTGATGACTTATTTTAAATGAAAATAAGCTTGGTAAAAGTCACAATGTGAAAAAGTGTGACTTTACATGCACAAATGTTAGAATTTATTTGTAGAACTCACATTGTAAAAATCCTTGGTATTAATCATCATTAATATAGCTCTAAATGCATCTCACACTAACAGACATTAGTGATATATTCAGATTACTTTGTTAGAATTAATAGAACATTGCCTTTCTGGTCAGCAAATAAAAAGATGTTGCAGCTTTCTAAAAGCAAGTACCTCTTTGTGTCAGCCAAAATGCTGAAGAAAAATATTTTCCTTTTAAAAATTCCTATTCTAAGACCAGATTGTAACTGGTGTATAAGAAGCCTCTACACATGGAAAAGGAGAAGAGAAAGTCAGGTGAGCCATAGTTTGTCTCTGACTGATGTAAGACTTCATGGCCTAACTGATGAGAAGAACATCTCCTGCAGGCAAGAACTCAGACGAGACTATTTTATGCTTTTGATTTACCTTTTTGAATAAATGATGATAGAGAAAAGTGGTTATCGCTACAAAACAAAAAAAAAACAATAAAAAACCAAAAACTGTGGAATCAGCAGCAAGTCGAGATTTGGCTGCTTTGATTGAGGTTATCACATGGCATTGAGATGGTAGGAACTCGGTCATTTCTGCAACAAGATTTCATGAGAGAACGTGCTTACTGCTTTTGAGATCAAGAGCAAAACATTCAGGACATATTAAGGATGGTATATGACACATTTAATTTTAAAGGGGTGAGGCACGCCTGTAATTGGAGGTAATCTTGGTTGAATCACTGGATCTTAGGTTCTGTTTTAAAAAATGTGCTTTGTTTCTATGCTGTGTTTTTATTTTACACCTTTTAAATAGGAAAGAATGTTTTCTGAACTGGTAGAGGCTCTGCTGTGACCTAGTAGTCTGGCCTTGGGAGCAGGGTAAGGACAGTAGCACCCACTAAGGAGTTGTGCAGAGAGGAACAAGTCCTCACCCAGAGGCAATGGGTAATTGCAGCAGTTCCCAGGAAGGGTAAAGCTCCTCTTGTCAAAGGACCCAGCCAGCTCAGGAAAAACCATCACACCTGCTCTGGGGTGGCCCATGTCCCTGTAGGGCACATAAACAGTGAAGCTGTTTCTGACCTTGTGCAGAGAGAGTAAATTCCATGGGCTCACACTCTATGCCATCTTTCAGCTCTGTACAAGAACCATGGGGAATCTAAACCTACATCATCATTCTAATTGTTTTTACCATCATCTAAGTTTTTAATCTTTGATAGTGTGTGTATCTTAATTAGGAGCTGGTTCTCAAGTGTATTGAAAAGCAACCAAACAAACCAAATAATTGTGTAATTCTAATACATCATTCTGGGTATTTGAAACATCTAATTGCTGTAGCTAATTAAAAACAGGCTTGAACTTACCCTCCTCCTTGTCCTTTCTTGAACACACTCACTAAATGTCAGAGGTTCTAGCAACTAGATCAGAATCTAGATCTCAGTATTATATCTGACACTTGACACCCATTTTAAATTAAGTCTAGGATGAATGAATGCATATAATAAAAAGACAAAGGAGATTCTAATGTACTTAGGCACTTTATAAGGAATTAGTTTAATGTAACATACTATTCTGCTTTACTGGCTTTTTAATATTTAATATTTCTTAGCAGATTAAAACTGTGGTTCTAATGAGAAAAATAATTGAATGATAAATCTAGAAGGTAATTCCCACATTTAAGTCTCAGTGATTTCAGTACTTTACAATCACTTTATTTAGCTTAGGAAACTTTCATCTTCATATGTAGTGAGGCACAGAGATTTGAAGTTTTGTGGACATGAATGCAATATAACAGCTGCATAGAGGAACACCCTGCAGAAAACTCTGGTATTGTACCAAAAACTCTCCTGAGTTGTGCAAGGAAACTGAGGAAAGTGAAGCAGCTTGAGGCTTCTAAAAATTCTTGGGTCTTATGCTTCCTCTTTTCATCTAGGATGTGAGGGGAACCCAGTCTCCTTACTAGTGTTGAGAGTTGTGCGGGCAAGCAAAGGTGGCCCATGAAAAGGAAAGGTTGTCTGTGTACTTTGTCTTCTCCCTCACCCTCCTCCTTGACAGAAGCATAATGATCTTCAGATCCATGAAGGTCTTCTTCCCCCTCTTGTGGGAAAAAACTTTAATCAAGCCCTTCTCTCATGAGAAAAAAAACATTTCCCTGTAGACTGCTAAAATATGCTGAATATGTTTAGTGTTGCTCTGTGTATATTCATGATCCCACTGGGGTAGCAGAGTTACAGTTCCAGTGTTCATATGCAGTTTTAAAATGTTACAGAGAACATACTTGCCCTAAAAAGATTGCTCATGGTTTGCTCTCTCCAACCTAAGTATTCAACTACCAAACACAGCTTTGATTACTGTCTTTTGCAAGTAGCTTCTCAGTGTCATTATACAATTTATTTAAGCATTTTATTAAGAAGCTCAGACATAGCCTTAGGCCTCGTGTAGGCACATAAGAAGATTTGGTTAATATTTTGGAAAATATTAAAGTGTAATCTTTGCCAGCTTAAAACTCTTTCAGCTCTTTCAGAGCAAATTAATAGCAAGAAGTCAGTGGAGCCACACCGTTGAAGGGTCAGGTCATGCTGTGAAGAATGGGCTTCCTGTATTAGGCTACTAAGGTGCACAAGCAATGTTTTAGAACATGCAAAGCAAGAAGATGCCAAGTGTTTGTCTGTCCTTTGCAGAATTAAACAAGAGCAAAGCACTACCACTATTCCTACTCAGAAGAAAAGCTAATTCTTTAGATGTGAGGGGAAGAAATGAAGCCATTTTCACACTCCTTTGGGGTTAACATATGATAGCTGAGACCACCTGACATTCTCAGGCTGTGTTATCTTTCCTGTCTAATCTTTAATGTGTGAATAGTGTGCATTTTCCTTTCTCTTCCTCACATGTGGATTCTAGACCTGTGGAGAGCTGTCTGAAATACGGGTGAATGTGGCAGTGTGACTGACATCTCCTTTCCATACAGAGGAGAGATCTGCATGTGGAGATCACAGGCACACCATCTGATCCTGAAAAAAGCATGTGGGATATGACCCTAAGTGAAGATATGGGCTTTGGCTAATAAAATTTCTTTTAACCTGCTTTATAATTAGAGCCTGTTTTGAAAGTGTGCTCTGTGATGTCTGGTTCCTATTAAAAAGGAAAATGAAAAATGTTTTCGAGTACTATACAGGGTAATACTGGAACACTGTTTAAACAGCCAGTACTGTTATAAGAACAGCAACTTACAGATAATAGGAATATATTGCTTTTGCAGACAACACTACCTTTTAAAAATGCAAAACCATAGGTACACACCATTGTTTCTGATAAAGCTGTTGACTTTAGTATTTGCAAACTGACAGGTTTATGTTGTGAAAAATATCATTTATGGCATTTGGATTTTATTTTTCATTTTGCATATGAGTATTCTAAAAAACAGTGGGTTTATTTTCCATTTTCCCCCTTGTGGTTCCTCATTCCTCCCTACTAAATGCCATGGTGATGTAATATACTCAGTTCAGGACATGTCAGTCACTGTCATGGTAAAGGCCTATAATTCAGGGGCAACAGAAAATTAAAAATGTGAAAAAGATTGCACCTTATGATGGCGCAGGTTGGCAGGAGTTACTTGCTCATTACTGGCATTAATGGCCACGACCAATACTCCAGAGAAGGCAGAGTGAGATGAGCTGCCTTAGTACAAGTCTCCTTTAAAAGTGCCTTGATAACTATGTGCACAGATATACAAATTTTCCCTATGTATGACCTTCTGAGTGATCTGCTAAATTCATTGAATATCACTGAACAGTGAAAGGTATATTTCGTCTAAGATCTTTGGGACAGGAGCACTGTAGAATCTGAATTTATACAGACACTCTGTACAAGGCCTCTGCACCTTTAAAGAGTGCACTTAAATTGTTCAGTGAATAGCAGCTCAGTTTGTACCTCAGTACAAACTTGCCAGTTCTTCAGAAGGTCTTGGCCACTAACTTCAGTACACTGCAGCACAGGATGCACCCTACAGCCACCTGAAGAGGAGATGGAGCCCTGCTGCATATCTGCATCTCCCTGCATGCCCTTGAGTGGACATCCATAACCTTTCTCAGGAGCACACAGGCTTTGTACACCACCCCAGCTTCACTCCTACTGACATGGCTAAGCAATGATGTAATCATTGGTCAGGGACACCATGGGATTTTGTGTGTCCTTAAGTAAATGTGTAACACAAAAGATATTAGGAGATGATAAGAAAACCAGCACTGATGTCCTCCAGGCTAAAAGCCAAATCTCACTATCCATAATCTCCTACTGACTTGTCACAGTTGGAAGGTCAAAATACATATTTGTTTTCTCTGATTTTCATTATCCATACTGAAACACCTACATGACTTCAAATCAGTTTGGAGTAAAAACAGGGAATAAACCCCATAAAGTTATTTAAAGGACCCTTTGGATTACACGCACTTCTATTCCTTCAATCAGCCTAGGGCCTTGGATTCTTCTTCTCTATGCTGCATATTAACACTTACCTGACAAAGGTGAGTCTTGCTAGGTGCTGCACAGTTCCAGGTCCTCAGTGGCTTGGACAATATTTAAATACAAAGTTATTAAAGATACCTGCTAGGCAGCCCATTTGAAGGAAAGCTCAGTAGTCTTGAAGATTAAGGGATTCTCTTTGGTAAATTTTTTTTTTTTTTAAGTTTGGCAGGAAAATCTAATAGATCTTTGAGCTGATTCTATCATGTGCCAGAGTGGCAGACCCCACATTCACAAGAATCTCATAAAAAGTGTGAAATAATGCCAAAAACTGTAACAGAGGAAAAACAATGTTCTATGGAAACTATAAAATCTGACAACAAGCTGGACATTATACTTCTGTTTCTTACTGCTCAGTATGAGAATAGGCTGACAAGATCCATAAATATTACAAGACTCATTTAAAAGGGCCTCAGTAATCGTGCAAGTACTTGCACAGAGACACAAACCTGACCTATTTATGAACTTCTGAGTGGTCTCCTGAGTCATTGAATATCACTGAACAGTAAAAGGTATCTTTCATCTAAAAGTTTTAAGACAGCAGCGTATTATATTCCCTATTTCTTCAGTATTCAGCACTATTACTAGATATGTGAATTTACCAAATGAGATAGTTAAGTTGTAGTCACTTTAAAATGCAATCTATCAAAATCTGCAAATAATTCAAAATTAAATATTTCTTTCAAAAATTACATCCTTATTTTAATATGGAAGGAAGAATTACACTATGATAGTTTTAGGAAGTACATCTCCTAATACAGCTTAAAAAAACTTCCTCTTTTTCTATAATAGTAGTTGAGAAGGTAGGAAACAAAATTTTATAAATTTGTTGGATTATTGCAATAAAATCTGGTCAGTTGGGACCAAAAGGGCAATCCTGCAACCTTCTCCCAGATGAAAGTCTTATTCTATTTGACCTTTGACTAAAAATAATTTGATTAACAACATATTAAAAAATCCGAAACAATCTGATAAACAATGTTGATTAGTTGTGGATTTTTTAAAATGTTCTCTGGTTAAAGACCAAATCTCAACTTTTTTTACTATATCCCATTTTTTTGTTGAGGTTAATTTATTTGAATTAAATACCAGATGAATTGGTTTGTAGGATCTGTCTATTATACCAATGACATTTAAGTTTTAAAATCAGGAAAGGAATTGACCTTGAGCAGCATATGTACTCAAAATTTATAATTAAGAAGAATATTAATAATTTAATTTTATAAAATGAACAGCTGTTCTAGTTGATTGGAAACAGCTAAAAGTATAAAATGTATTTTGTGAATGCAAAATTAAAAGTTAATTTTATTATGGAGTGCAATTTGGCAACTAGAAATAAATTCTTGAGATGTAAGCAATATATTTTTGTAATGCTCTACCTATACATCAGAAAGGTCACATGTATATTTAAATACCATATTACTAAAAAAGTGTAATGATTTCAGTTGAAAAGCTATCATATGATTTAGCTATTTACAGATGAGTATGAAGCAGCTATGATGCATTTATACTTCCTTTTCCCAATGAACTATTTAAAAGCTTTACAAAGAAATAGTTTTATTAAATATTTTAATATTATAAACTGTTAGTTTCACTTACCTAAGTAAGTCTCCTAAGTCCCTAATTTTCTCCCTTTTGTGTGTGTGTGTGTGATTCTTAGAGATTAAGATTTTCATTAGCATTTGATACTATGGGTTTTCACTTAAATACATCTCTCTCTCTCATGACAGTCTTTTAACTAATTTTGATTATAAGTATTTTAACCTGTGCACTTTCAAGCTTTAATGTAGTCATTACACATATATACAAGGTGCATAGGCTACAACACAACACCACTGTGGTGGTTTTTGGGTTTTTTTTTTGGTAAATCAGATACCACCACCCCTTTTAAATGACACTGCATGACACTGACACTGCATGGGCTACAGTCTTTTGCTTCAAACCTGGATTATTTGCAGGCTCATACTTGAGTGGTAAAACTTTCAGTATTTCAGTACAAGCTGTGTCTTGTGGAATGAATAAAAACTAAAATAGTCTGCTAGACCAGACAACATAGATGCTTGGCAAATTCAGCATGTCTTCAAATTGGAGAAAAATCTTTCCATAAGGGTCCAGCTTAGAAGTCACCACATCTGACATGATCAGGCTAATTTCTGCTAGTTACATATGCTCTAAGAGGAATGGGTCTGTAGCTCTTAGGCTAGACTTGCCCCAGAAGCCATCTAGGGCATTGCTTCAGCTCACACTAATACTTCATCTAATACACTAATATTTCATCTTCATCTTGGCACTCATTCAGCAGGAAAGGCCATTGCCATGTGGGAATTATTCTATCCTGTAAGAGACCTCTCTTACTCTGGGATACTGTTGTTTCTCCTGTACTGCTACCAACAAAAGCACTTTCCACTACTCTCCATTTTAACTAGTTTTGATCCATACACAGAATTGAAAGACTATTTAGTGAAACAAACTGTCTTTTAAAGCAATCTGAAATTCTCTAACTCTACTTTCTTAATGTAACTCAATATCAAAAAAGGAACCAGATTGCCACTGTGTGCCATGAAACATTTTAAAAAGCAAGAAACACTTGCATAAACACATTTTAAAATTACAGAAAGACTAATTCCTGATGAAATATTTCAATCCTACATCAGTAGTAAACAGGATGCACTTTTGTCTCAAAGATTTTTTTTACTAAGGACTTCTGGATCAGGTCCATTGTTTATTTTTTGCCTTGCTGTCACTCCATCTGGACCACTAAAGACATCTTCTACTTAATATCCCTCAACCACATGCTTCTGACACCTGAATCTTTGGCAAAGGAATGCTAACTGATGAAGCTAAACATATTCCTCTCAATGTTTTCTATAACACAACAGTTTATAGAAGATTCTTCAGTAGAAGACAGCTGCTTGTTAATTCAGTAAGTTGACCTAAGAATATGGTGTAGGAAATTAATTCAGAATAATAAATATTAAAATATTGTTAATGACCTGTACCATGGCAATTGTCCTTTAACTTCTCATTACTTCAGATACGAGGGTTCTCGTGGTATTGTCTCATCTCATTATTCCCCAGGAGAAGAGATTCTTGGTGGTATTTGACATAGATACAAACACATTCGTTTCACATGTCCTGTTATTCCAAACACTATCGAGCTGTGTTTTTTCTTGATTCAGAAGTCCAAGGCAAAGTGTATCTCTACCAACATAGTTGTGCCAAAGCCCTCTTGACAACTGCCACCAGAGGATCTCACCTGAAGCTGAACAGTTCCAGATTAGTCCTGGTGAAGTTTTGAAGGCACTTTTTATTTCACTGTCTCATTAGGTAATCAGAAAATAAAGCTGATGTTGTAAAAATATAAGGAGCAAATAAGTAGTATTCTCAGTGTTACAATGTAAAATTTAGCAAACCACTGATCAGGTTGCTCACTTTGTTTGGCTACATAGATTTCAATTAAAAAAAATAAATAGGGATCTCGCTGCAGTAAGAAAAGTTATTATTTTAAAAGAAATATGCCTATACTTACGTGATACCCAGTGAGAGATAAGAAACCCTAAAGGCTGTCACTATCTACTAGGTAGTTCTAAACACAGTTTTGTGCCAAGTGTCTTCCCCTTTGCAGGACAGTGACTGCCGTTTTGTTGTACTGGCAGGGTAACATGTATCTCAGCCCTCAGTTCTGCGGTTTTACAGGAGGTTAGCATTCGGGAAGCATGTTTTAGCTCTGCTGTGCCACAGGAGCTTAGGCTGGGAGTGGCTGGCTGGGGCTGGCCCTGTGGCTGGGACCTCTCTGAGAAGGGGCATCACTAACACTGACTGCTGCCCACTTCTGCACAAATATATATCCCGGTCTGAAGAACTTGACCTGTATGTTCATTCCCAGTACTGGTACCATGCATTTCTCTTTTTTCCCTCAGCTTCATGTGTGGGAAACAAAATATTGAAAATAATTAAAAAAACCTAAACCCAAACCCAACCCACCAACCAAAGCCAACAGACACACCCGTCCGAAGCAGCTCCCGGGATTTTAAAGGTGTTTACCATGAGCAGCTCTCGGGTCACCGTGCGCTGAGCTCCGCTCGGCCGCCGCGATGGAGCCAGGGCCCGAGCGGGCCCGCCGCCTCAGCGGGAAATGGCGGGAAGGCGGCGGCCGCGCGCGGGGCACCCGGGGAAGGATCAAACGAGACCGACGCGGCGGGACCGTCCCTGCTGACCCCGGTGTGAACGTGTTTATTTCACGCTGCGGTCGCGGGTCGCTTTACAGAAACATCTCATGCTAGACCCCGCGCGGGGTCGAAGACGGAGGGGAACACGTGTATTCAAACGTAACTATTAAATAACCTGTACACAAAATTTCAGTCTGTTACCCTGAAAGCGCGAGGGCCGAGCCCCAGCACGGCCACACCGGCGCTGCCACCTCACCCCCGGGTGTCTATAAGCCTCGACCCCCGCGGCCGGCCCGGGCCGGCCCCGCTCGTGCCACAGCACCCGGGAGCCCCCTCAGCCGCGCTCCAGGGCGGGCACGGCCCCGGGGCCCTATGAGCGTCCAGTCCCGGGCCTGAAGGTCCGCGGAGGCCGCCCCCAGCCGGGGCACTGCTCGCCGTACCCGGCGAGAGTCCGAGAGCCGGCCGCCCTCTCCCCGCCGCCCTGCCCTCGGCGGAGAAACGCCCCCCGCCCGGGTCCCGCCGCGGCTCGGCTCGGCCCGCAGAGGCAGCAGCCGCCGGCTGTCCCGGCGGTCACAGGTCGCGGCTGTCCTCCCGCTTGACGCCGTCCGCCGCCGCCTTCAGCTTCTTGTTCTGGTGAGTCTTGACGTGCTTGGCCAGGTGGTCGCTGCGCATGAAGCGCTTCCCGCACTCGGGGCAGACGAAGCGCTTCTCGCCCGTGTGAGTCCGCAGGTGCCGCTGCAGCTCGTCGGAGCGGGTGAAGCTCTTCCCGCAGAAGAGCCAGTTGCAGACGAAGGGCCGCTCGCCCGTGTGCCAGCGCAGGTGCGCCTTCAGGTGCGAGGTCTTGCCGTACACCTTGCCGCAGCCGGGGATGTGGCAGATGTGCTGCTTCTTCTTGCCCGGCTCCGCCTCAGGGGCGCTGCCCGCGGCCGACTGGCAGTTGGGGCAGCGGCAGCGGCGGCACCTCCTGGCCGTTGCCGCCAGGGGAGACTTGGTCTGCAGCAGGGCGGCGATCTGCGTCTGGTACTGAGCGAAGTCCGAGTGCCCCAGCACCAGGCTCCGCGGCAGCGCCGCCGCTGCGGGGAAGCGGTGGCCGCAGCCGCCCGGGGCGCTGGCCTGCTGGATGCTCCACCAGGGGATGTCCTCGGGCGGCGGGTTGGGCGACAGTTGCCGGCAGGGCTGGGCGGGCGGAAGCAGGTTGGAGTACCCGGGCGGCAGGGCGGCCTGGGCGGCGTAGGGGACGTAGGCGGGCGGGCAGCTGGACGGCAGGGCGGCCATGGAGGAGGGCAGCATCTTGACGGGGGAGAACTCGTAGGGATAGGAGGGGTCCGCCGGGGGGGTGAGGGGCAGTTCGTGAGAACCCCCGAAGGAGGGTTGCAGGTGGTTCTTCTGAGGGGTCAACCCCAAGCTGGGATGCGGCGGCGGCAGCCCTCCCGGCGAGTGCGCTGGCATCTCGCCGCTCCACGGGTGGAAGATCCTAGAGGGGGATCCCAGCGTCGGGTCGTAGGAGACCGGCAGGAAATCCGAGGGCGCTGCGCCCGGCTGCCCGATTCGGCTACAAGTAGCGGCCAGAAGAGCCAGGGGCGAGTGCTTGGCCAAGTCTGGGGAGGCGCTGGGGGTGCGGTCCTGCGCAGGAACGGGAGGGAGGGGAGAAGGGAAGGAGGGAAGAGAGCGCGTTACTCGCCGCCCGCAGACACCGGCCTGCGAGAAACTTCCCGCACCACTGCCCGTGCGCGGCTGGGGCCGGCCCGCCGCTCCCCGCACGGCCGGTAAACTTTCCGAAAACAATGCGCACCCAGAGGGCAGGACGTGCCCGGCCCCCCCCCGCTCCGCCCAGAGACCGGTCCCGCCTGCGGCCGGTGCTGCCGGCCCCGCCGCCGCGTCTGGGCCGGGGAAGCAGCCGCTGTGGGCAAGGAGGCAGCCCCCGCGCCCCCCACACCCCTTGCCACGGAGCACTGCCTGGAGTTAGTAACGGGCTGCTGGCGGGAGAGGGAAGTTCCAAGCCCGAGAAGCCCGAGCCCGGCCTCCTACCACCGCGGGGGTCCCCACCTACCTCTCCGGGCCGCCCGCCGGGAAAAGCCCCGGGAGGGAGGCGGCTGACGCCAGCTGCCCCCGCGCAATGCGGGTCACAACTGTGGGACTCGGCGCAGTTCGAGGAACACCGGGTGCGAGTACTGACCTGGAGGAAAGCCTGGAGGGAATCGTTCCGGAGGACAGCCACCGCGGCCATGGCTACTGCGCCCGGGGCGAAGGGAAGGCGCCGGGGCACTGCCGAGGCATGAGGACGCCAAGGGGAAGACGAGAAGCTGCCCAGTTTCCTTCTCTCTCCCCCTCTCTCTCCCTTTCCTTCTGATCTCTTCGCCTCCGTGCGCGTCCCACCCCCCCGCGCTGCGCGATCTCCGCGGACTGTCTGACTGCGCCAGGATCACCTCCAAGAATTTGATAAGGACTTTGCCGGGCCGCCAACCAGTCAGAGGGAAGATTTATGGCTTTGAAGTTTGCCGCTACCCAATCATCAAAGAATAGCGGCTCTTTCAGAAGCGAAAGCAAATCCTTTGAATCCACAAAGCTCCTATGGTGTGTTTGTTGGTCTGGATAAAAGAACTGATTATTAGGGGGGATGGGAAGGGAGGAGATAAAGGCGGGACAATTAATGAAGTAATCACTATGTGGGAAATGTATATACACAAATAATTGGATTTTCTTGATCAAAGGACCCCTTACCGCCTAGAGACCCTCGCGTTGGATGTGCAAGACACTGGATCCCCCTCCTTTTTTTTTTTTTTTTTTGCAATTAAATTTGTGGCAGAGCCCTAAAGTGACAACGCGTCTTTGTTATCGCTCGAGGAATCTGCCTCCGGATTCCTCTGATAGTGTTTAAAGACTGAAGGTAACATAGCACATGGAGTTCACCTGGTCGCGGCTGGTCGATCCCAGCCGTAAAACTTCCCTGGAGTAATTGTCGGTGGTTCCTCCCCGCTCCCTCCCTCCGCCCGCCCTTCCCCCGAGGCTGAGGGGTATGCCCTCGATATGACTCGGCAAATAACCGCGCATTTTCTCCTCTGGTAGCTGGATTTGTTTCACTTCGCTCAGCCGGCATTGCCCCCTTGTTACCGGGAGCCCCTGCCTGGCGCGGGGCCAGGCCAGGCGCCCAGCCGGGCCCGGGGAGGAGCAGCGGGCTGCCACCAGCAGCAAGCATTCTCTCAGACAGACACAGAAACCGGGCAGCCGGGAAATAGGAGGGAAAAGTTTCCTCTTCCCTAGCGGGAGCCGGGTGTAAGGGACATAATTTCTTTAAATGAAGATCGGAGTCTCTCTTGGCGGGCCTGCCGAACCGGCCTGTCTTGCGCCGGCGAGGAGTGGAGATCGGGATGGCTCCTCGGGAGCACGAACGCTGCTACCGGGTCTCGCCTCCCCTGCTTTCTCACCTCCTGCCCCAAAGACAAAGTCGGGCCCAAGCGCTTTGTTACTTCATCCCGCACCTTTCGGCCTCTGTCGATACGTCTCTATACGCATGTGTGTATGAAGGATCTAACCTGCCTTGCGTTCGACCATGTGTGAGGCTATTGACCCTCTAACCAGCACCAGGCACATCTGGGTCACAGCTTGCCGCCACCGTCGGCTGCTGAGCTCAGTGGGCTGCAGAGCTGCCGGGCCCCCTCGCATGTGCCGCCCAGCAAGGGGCGGGCGGGGCCCCGCGCCTCTCCGCGGGCCCGCTCAGCTCCGCGCTCGCCGGGGGCCCTGGAAACGCGCTCCTCTCCTCCCCGCTTCCCCATCTGCTCCGAGGCCATCGCAAACGCCGGCCTGTTTGGCCAGGTACCAAACCAGGACGTTCATCTCCGTCTTGAGGAGGTGGGGGTACCCTTTCGGGCAGATGCCGGCTGGCTCTGGTCCTCCGAAGCTGTTTGCACAGGTAACTCGATCCTCCCCGCAGTCGCTGGGTTCAATTGTATTCGCACCGCCACTGAAGTCTCTTTAAACGCCAGCACACAGAGATCTTTATCTGCCTTTCCTGTGGAAACAATCACTGTCCGCTCAAAGACTTTCAAGAGTTGTAGGGCTTGAATTAGATCGGTTTCTTTGAAGGGATTAAAGTGCCAAGTCCTCTCCCACGGCTCCATATTGAGTCTCGGGGAGAAATAAAAGCTCGACCCCATGTAACACTACGCAGCAGCCATATCAAGCCCTTCCCGTGTGCCAGGTAACCGCTTCACCAGGTTGGCAACAGGAAGACAAGGGTCCCGCATCCAGCGCTTTTACCAAGCACTGATGCATCGAGGCAAGGCTCGCCGCTGCTGCAGGACCCCGCGGCCCGGCAGCAGCTCCCGCCAGGGCGTGAGGTTGCGGGCGATAGAGCTCCCCATCCGCCTGCAGGGGTGCGGGGCTCACGGGGTCCGGCACCTCCATCCACCACACACGAACACCTCCCAGTACCGCCCATGAGCGATCCGCCGGGGGCTGCGCCGCGTCAACACGGGACATGGCGGCTAACGGGGACCCACAGCGAGCCCCGGCCGACAGCGCGGCCGGCAGGACCCACACACAGGCACTGCCCCGCGCACCCCCCGCTCACTGTCACGCTCCAGCCGCCCTCCTGGAGCCGCATCGGGGCAGGAGCGCACTTATTGTCCCCTCGAGTCCAAGCTGTAGCTGGGCAGCCGGAGCCGAGGGGGAACCCCACGTGGGAAGCCCGACGCGCACCTCGGCTTCCCGGCGGAGCAATAACTCGCTAGACGAGCGAAACGGCGGCGCTCGCGCTTGCGTTGTCCCTAAACCTCCGTATCCCCAAACTTATGTCAAACTCAGATATGCGAGATGCCCGATTTAACCCCTACCTCGATTTTTGTTAATTCGTTTTACCTAGTAATTGCCGGATGAATACTCAGAGCAATGTTTCTAAACGAAATGAGAGGGGATAGGTAGATCAGGAGACACTGAACACCCCGAGGTTCCCTCCATTCTCTAAAGTACGGTATTTCCCCAGATATCTCGACGAACCGAAATGATTTGTCAAGCTGCAAAAAAGTTAGTGGAAAACTGAATAAGTTTCTATACAGCTGCCACACTACAAATGCCATAAATCTGCATCCAAGAAAGTACATTACCTAAAAATCGAGAATAAATTCTCATTTCTGGAAGAAATCAATGGGCTGAAAAATGAAACGCTGCAGTCATAATTTTCTGTACAAATAATTAGTGTTCAAACTCGGAGCATTTCAGTCTCCTGAAATGTATTCTTAATGAAGTGATGTTCAGAGCTGTCATTAAAAATGCAGGGCTGGAAGATCAAAGTACAATATTTATTTTAGAAATTTGTTTCAGTTATCAGGAGATACAGGTATCAAGGCCAAATGTCAATTCAGTTACACAAAGCACGATTTCCATGAGAAATGGGCTGCCGCTACGTCCTAGTCTAAAGCAAAGGGACACCCGAGATGAGTTGCAGCGCGGGAGGAGGCGCGGGGCCGGGGGCTGCTCTCGGCGCCGCAGCCGGGCCAGGGGCAGCTCGGAGAGCGGCGCTGGAAAGCACAGCCCTGCGTGGAGCTTTGGCCCGCAGCCCAAGGGGCCGGTCCCCAGCGGCGGGGCTGTAGGGCCGGAGCAGCTCTTGGGCCCACCGGGGAGGCAGGGCAGCGCCGTGGGCAGCACGGCGGCCCGGAGGCAGAGCCGGAGCCTGAACTGCTCCAGCCACGGGGCTGAGGCGCAAGGGGCTCCCAGAGCCCCGCTGCCTCCATGGGACCCTGCCTGCTACCGCGGGCGGCGAGACCCCTACGGCCCCCGGGGCCAGAGGGGCTCAGGTTGCACTGGGCTGCATGGCTACTGTCTGTTTAAACACAGTACGTGTAAATCACGACTCACCGTCACTGTTTCTTGGATAGGTGTCTTAAAAATCTGGATTTTTCAGATTCAGGTATCCCAGAGTGGCTGTACCACCACGCAGGGCTCTGTGGACCTTGAATGCAGGTAGCATACCTGGAATAACAGCTGCTTGCATGCCAGTGGTACCCTCCGTGGTTTTTGTTGTGCCCCTGACTTCAGGGACCCAAGTACCTCATCCTGGAGCCTACCCCAAAACCTGTCCCAGTGATGGCTCACACTGCCACAGCCAGGTCCTCTCATGACATTCACTTTTCCAAAGTCATTTACAGTCATCTGCCTTGACCCCCCCCATGATCAACCCTAGAAACTTTGATGGGCTCTGGCCACCTGCCTGTCCACAGCCTGGGGTTCCTGCATTGCTTTCTGCTAAACACTGTTCTTTAGCAATTGTGACAAAGAATCAGAGACAGGATCATTTTAAAGTGAACAGCTGCATTAACATTGAGGCAAACCTCCTAGTAAAGCTGTCCATAAGAGTGGCAAAATTTAAACCTGAAAAAGCTTTAATAAGCTTGCTCCAGAAGGCAGTGTCTTCACACCATCCCTCATTTTTTTTTCTGGTTTAAAGATGTACTAACAGAAACCACTCATCCACAACAGCAAGAAGTTTCACCAGAAGGTAGATTACCCTAGGTATATAGCTTCAGGCACGTGTGGATACACTGTCAATAGTTCTGACTTATATGCCATTAATAGTATTTTTATTTACTACAGCATATTCACATTTTTTACAGTAGACAACATGTCTGGCATAAGATGAGGAATAACCAGTTCACACAGTGTAATCTGAACATCAGTAAATGAAAATAAAAAACATTAAAAACTGCTATGGTATCTCCTGCTTTTTTTCCTGTGCTTTAGGGAAAATCACAAATTCTAGACAAGATTGGCACATGCTAAGGCATATTTAGGATTTAAAGGCTTGCCTCAATGTTTCCCAGTGTAGGTGTGGATTTGACAAAGATTAATAGAGGATTTCCCAAACTTCTGAAAGCTGAGTTGCCCTTTATGAGAAATAGAACAAGTTTTATGCCTCACAAAGTTTTATGCCTCACAAACATGCTGTCAAAGTTTTAAATATCTTAATGTATTCATCTTCTGCTCCATCCTTGGCTGGCCCTTTGTGACTCTTCCTCCTGTCTTGGGGAACACTGGTGAACATTTTTGGATATACTTACTTCCCTTGCTTCCATATTTTAAAACAAGAATCAGACTCTTAATCATATCAATATTGAAAGTGTTATTCTTGGCTCTACTTGGAATGCCTGAGACACTTTTAGTTCAAGATGATAATTTCAAATTCTCTGGAAATGTTCTCTGCCTCTGGCATACATGGCTGCGTTTTCATCACAGCTCTAACAGCTAGAAATGGACTTGTACAAAATAGAAAGCACGCCAAGACTCTGGTGAGCAGCTGAAAAGGATCTGCTGTGTGTATCCTGCTTGTTCTCTCCTTTGGGGAAACACTAGGTAAAAAAAGCCTCTGTATTTTTGATGGAATGCATTTGTTTGGGGAAGACTGGATGGCAACTTTTAATTTTATGACTACAGATACATATAGCTATTTTTTTTACATTGCAATTAGTATAGAATGAAAAGGTAATTAAATTGTTATTTACTTCCTCTTAACTACAGAGAGTATATTATCTAAAATTTGTTTCATGATAATTAGTTTTAGTTACTTAGTATACTTATTGACAAATTAAACAGCTGTCTGTGAACTGGAAACAGCACAAAGTTTATCCAGAAAGATCATTGTTTAAGCTACACATAAATATTGGATGATCACATGGCTGCCACATTGCTATTGATTTGGCTGAGTGGATTAATCCGACACTGTAAAAATACACCTGTTATTTAACAAACTCATGCTGTAGTTTTAGAACCTTTTGGTAGAGAAAACAATAAGTTTTTTCTAATGGCAGTATTTTTCAATATTTCAAGGAGCACTTTCGAAATAACCCACTCTTCAAGGACTACTGAAAAAGAACATATAAAAATGTCCATAATCTTTATTATAAAAGGCAAGTGCTCTACATAAACTCTTCAACAACTTCACTTTAGCTGGGGGGGGGGGGGGAAACTGAGATATGAAGAAAAAGCCTCATAGTTGCATTGTGAGGATCAAAACAGGGACACAGACATGGTACATGACTGGCATTAAAGGTGTCTCAGGAAAGAGATTTTGTCCTCACCCTATGGGAAAGAACCTGAAGACCCTCTCTGTATAATGCTTTCAAGGTAGCTTTTTCCAGTTATGCATACATATTAGTGAAAGGCAGCCTATAAACTATGACATAGGTGAATGTCCCCAGTGGGGAAGAGTTTTCTAACAGGACCTGGAAAAACTAGATTTCTTAATTGAGGTGTTTGGTTTTTTTTTTAAATGCCAGTCTTCTTGACTGCCACCAGAGGTTCAGGATCCCATGAAAGACTGGGGAAAACTTAAATTACAATTCTGAAATGACTTATCTCTTCCTGGCTGAACAGTTCTCTCATAGACTGGCAGAAAAGTCTTTTCAGGAAAGCAGTGTACAGTATGTTTCTGTGTCATTTCATAAATTAATGCCTTAAGTGGTGCAGAATAATACATAAATAGTTAAATGCATAAATTACATTAACTACCCAAATATAAATTCCAATTCTGAAAATCAAAATACCATCAATAAAATTATTTCAAATACACAATATTTTTTACTATGCTTTCCATCTTCACAGAGCTATAAAAAGGTGAAGTCATTCTAACCATACTCTTACATGCTACAGTCAGCTTCCTTCCCCTTTTTTACAAGGGGAATGACCCTTGCCATACACACAACTGCTCCAGGCTTTAAAAGAGGAGATCCTTGCCTCAGTTCTGCACATGGATTATGAGGCTGCTACTCACCAAACACTTGAAAAACTTACCCCAGCTCAGCTGAAACCTCAGGAGTATTGGCTGAGGCATGCACCTTCTGCTGGCTAGCTGGCCGTGCCAGTGAAAGCAAACAACCCTAATCTGGGAATGAATCACCTTTCACTTCAGTCTTCAATCAGCTCCTATTGCTCAGGGCCAAACAGCTTGACCAGCTGTTTGAGAACCCAGGACAAGATGAGGAGAAAGGGTATTCTCAAAGATGAGTGTATCAGCATGGCCATGACTCATGAACCAGTCTAATAAACAGTATAATTTTTCTCACACTTCTGGAACCTCTGAGGCAGAGGGAGAAAAAAGATTTTCAAATTGTTACTTTTTTGGGCTTTTCCACCTTAATAAATCTCACACTCCTATTTTCCTACTACATGAAGAAAATGCACATATTCTACTGGCACTGAGCTGAGAGAATCACATATTACATAGGAAAGAAAGAAGAGTACCTGGCAAAACACAGATACTGCAACAAAGTTTAAATGTATTAGTCTAAATTACCTAATTCTTATTCCTGGAAATAGGAATGAGACTATGATGCTGCAGTGCTCGCACTTCAATGCTCAAATGATACAGAAATCTGCAACTGAAAACCACTGAATGCTTCTAAGGAGGTCACACTAAACCACAAAGAGCTACTTTCCAAATTTTTTGTCTTAAAAAGAAGCTTGCAGAAAAATCCAAATGCGAAAAATCCATGCAATTTCATCTATAATCAGACTAACTTTATAAAATGCTGCCATTCTTATCAATGGCACAATGGGGCTGAAAAATAATATTCTGTCAAGATTCTTACAGAAGGCACTGGAGTAGATGCCCAGGAAAACTGAATTGGGCTCATGATTTACTACTTTTTTTCTACTTCCATTGCTACACATGCTAAGTGTACTTGGCACATGGAGTGATTCAAAAAGAAGCTGCTCTGTAATGCCAGTGATTCTCTTTAATGAGATACAGTTATCAGTTGATTTATGAATTTCTGCTGCCTGTTCTCATTAAGGGTAAGGTAATTTGCATTCTAGAAGTAAGACTGTTTACAAGAGAACACAGTAATCAAAATCCCTCTAAATAAAGTTTTAGAAATGTACACAGTGAGGCTAGAGGTAGTTCTAGGAATGTGCATAACTTTATCCATTAAACTCTATTGCAAAGACTCAAGAGAAGGTGTTACGTCTCCAGTTTTATCTAGTTTTCCAAGTTAGTATAGCATTCATCTCAGGAATTTAATATGGGAAGAGACAAAATGAACTTTCTGCTTGAGCCTTCTGATACCCTGGTGACCTTCTCCTCCTGGGAGATCCTATGCTGTTAATTTAGATACCATATGCCTCACTGGTCATCAATTCAACTGCTGCTCTCTATGTTACAGACTTCACAGGATCTTGATCACACTGCCTATAAAACTAATAACTCCCTCTACCTACTGTTGCTCTACCGGTCAGACAAGCTCCAGCTGTTCAGTATTTTCTTTTAAATACTTAGAAATAGCACAATCTAGTCTGCTTTGTTCTTTCTTTTGGCATATGCTTCTCCACTATAATTTAGACACTACTTGCAGTGCTACAAAGTAAAGCATCAACAACTGGAAGACAGCAGAGGAGGAATGTAGGAAAAACAGAGCTACACAGACTCTGAACTAACACTGGTAAGATGTCTGAATGTAGCCCAGCATTTTGGCAGGGGTCAGAAGCAAAAGCCTAACCATCTAGGTGGAGAGAAAAGGTAACCTCCAAGCAGACAGCACATCAGTGCTGAGACTGACTATAGAAGCTAAGAATGAGCACAGAATTACACATGTTAATGCTGGTGACACTGATTATAAGAATACTAAGATGAATGGAGCAGCTCAGCCTGAGCAATTGATTGAAGCTGTTTTCATCTCTGTGGGGTGTTCTTCAACAGTTCACTCTATGCAGCCATACACAGCTACCTCTGACACTCAACTCATACATACATTCAGCCTAGATAAGGGGTAGAAACTGTGTCTCCCCTTCCCTGCTCTCTCCTGCCACCAGCCAGAAAAGCAACTACAGCAATACAGTCTCCCTTTCTTTTATTTGTAAGCTGTCAACTTGCCAAGTTTACCAGTGACAGGGTATGTAAGGATATACCAGCCAGGTGTGAGAAGAATATTCAGGATATTTTTCTGAGTAACAGGAGTGCAGCTGCCAAGCTGGGTGGAAATGCAGAAATAGGATCAACAAGCAGAATCTTGTGACAGTCCTGAGTAAGAAGGTGGTCAAACTTCAGTGAATGTACTGGGAGGAGCTTTTAGTCACTTTGAGCACATCATCTTTAAAGCATTTATCTTCACAACTCCTCTATAAAGATGTACTATCTTATTATAGCTTTTTTAATCAAAAGGCAACACAGGGGATCACATCCCTTGTTCTGTGTCATATATTAACCCTACTGAAGAGCAGGGAGTTGGACTGATGAGCAGAGGCACACAACTTGGGACCAAATAATACCATGTTGCAACTTATTTCCCTTGCAAAATCCAAACTCTTTTCTACAGCACTCCCATCCCCCTGATTTCACATTAGTCTCTTTTGACACTTGTACACTCTCTTAGCAGTTGTTAATCTTTCAGACAGAGTAAAACCCACATAACCTTGGACATGCAGAGGGGCAATATTGAGACTGTGGAGGCAATGAAGAGACAAACATGCAGCCTATGCAAATAAAGCTGCATGAGCCAACATACCCACAACACCTATATTTCTACTCTTCCTGGTGGACAGTGATGAGAGCATATGATAGGTAAAAACCCAGAGACCAACACCTTTGCTTTACAAAGACAAAATACACATTAGGTGGGCTGTACTTAACAACCAGACATGCTTCTGTAACTCTAACACTGAACATACTGAGCAGAAATAACTAGATACTTGCTTACTTTAACAGCCCATCCTTTCTCTGCTTTAGCAAACTCCTCCTACACGATTCTATCCAAGGCACTAGTTCTACTTGCCAATCATGAAAACAACCACTCTCAGTGGTGATGACCTCCCCTGCAGACAGATCTGCAAGCTTTGCTCCTGAAACAGCTTTGGGAATCAAGTAATGCTATCATCTGTATTTCCTTGATCTCACACGTGGGAGCAGTTAGAAGAGCTAATTTTCCTCCACCTCAAGTAGACCTTCTTTCTATGCCAGTTTTCTCTCCCCCTCAGTAAATGTTCCACCAACTTTTTCCAGTGAATCCTTGTACTACTGTATATGATCAAACATAATGAATCTGATCCTCTGCAAATACATGAGGCACAAACTCACAACTATATTGCTGGATCAGCTAAGTTTTGGAACACTGTCTTTTTCCCTTACCATCAACTCATTGATCCATATTTGGCTGGTTCCCTCTAACAGTCTTACAAGCATTAGGTATGAGGTAACCAGCATGTTCACATAATGGAAGTCTGGAGAGTACAAAAGGGAAATAGAGTTTGGGCTATTTTTTGCTTTTGACCATTCAGAAAAAATTAGAGGATGTGGACAATTATTTATGTCTATCCCTTGTTCAGCACCCTTCCTTGATGTCCGAAATTCAATCCAGGTTTTGTTGTTGTCCTTTAGCAATATATGCTGATATACAAAGAGCTAAATGAAGATCATAGGATATTGAGGAGAAGTTTGTATTCCTGCCCCTCAAGAGTATATGTGAGCTATTGGTAAACACAAATTTCCAGCTACTGATTAATTATTTTGTCAAAACCAAAACCAGTGTGATTTTAATGAAAGTACCAGGTTTAGTCTGGCTGAGCAGACAGATTATATATTTAATTGTAATGGGCTGTAAACATCCAAGATCTTTATAAATGGAGGAACTTACTATATTTAGATATTTGAGAGAAGCAAGGGTTTTTACAAGACTGATCTGCAAAAATTGAAGTGATGTATTTTGATTGTTGGGTATTTTTCTGATCTCTTGCTCTGTTTAATTTGAAGGTGAAAAATATACACTACCAATGTCCATCTAAGTTATTTTTAGACTACATCATTCTCATGATGAAGAAATGAAAGAAAACAATCTCCTCAGATGAAAGATTACCACTATTTTTGCTTCAACATGCTTAAAGAAATGATGGATAAATCAAAGAAAAGATATTTCCATCACATCATCTAGTAGCATATTTATAGAGAGATACCCAGAGAAATATTTGCTGATAATATATACTATACATCACTTACAATTTTTATCACCTGCTTGGTAGTCTATCCTTCTGAAGTTAAAACCACTAAATTTCTAGCATACTGAACAATTACTATTTTTGAAAATTAATAATTCCAGATTTTTTATTGTGCTGACATTTTCTGTAAACTTATGACAGAAAATACTTTTCCCAAAGCTTACAGTAAGATATAAGATAATGATTATAAAATAATCCTTTAAAAACTTGATACTGATGAAGTACTGCAGGTCTAGAGGAGAAAAAATGTTTTACTTTGAACCATTAAAAATTGAAGATTTTTTTCCTGATCTTTGAAAGAGGAACCATATCTCAAGATACAGATTGCAGCATACAACAATTTCCCATTGTAGAAAAGGGATGAATTTTATATCGGGAACATTTTATTTGCCTTTACTTTTGTAATTTGAATTACTAGTCCATTTGTAATTTTGTTCTGAACTATACCACTTGGCTTCTCAAGAAGCTTCTAAAGCACCTTAAAGTGGTTTTCTACTACATGTATGTATGTAATATCTACTACAGATATTACATACATTTTAAGACACTCTGCAAGATGATTTACTGCCCATTATAGTATATGATGAGAAAAATCTTCAAAATTTACTGAAGGTTGCCTCTACCATGAAACCTAATGTTTCATGGTAGAAAGTGTATTTTTCTTCTTGTCTCATGTAGCTTCCTCTCTTTTCTTCTAAGTCTCTCTCATAGAAGTTTTCTACTGCATTGTCCCCAAGGCCATTAATTCCCTTATGAAAGACCATTAATACCTCTCTCTTCATGCCCATCCTTTGAAAGTCCTCCTCCAAGTGTCACCCAGAAATTGGATACAACAGAGATTAACCCTGTGGGAAGCCACAGGGTGAAACAAGCAAGCTCTGCCCCCTCAGAAATAACAAATCACGTGCTCTCCATTTGGTTCCATGCAGCAGTTGGAAGTAGTAGTGAAGCTGGCACCTCATCACTGCACTGTGGCAGAGACAGTGAAGAATCCCTAATTCTTTTAACACAAAGGAAAACAGAGAGAAAAACCATGACCATGTTTCCTGCATGTTGTGATTGAGCAGAAAAATGGCAAGAGAAATTTCAGTAGGAAATACTGAAATTTCCCAAGAAAATATCTTATAGTTCTCAGACTATTGTCCATAGCTCAAAAATACCTTAAAAGAAAGAAGAGTAGCCTTTAATGCAGTTGAATCAATACCTGTCATAAACACTGTATTTCCTATGGAAGTTTGTATCACTTCTAGCCTGTCAGCAACATTTTCAAGTACTACCTGTATGCATTTCTCTTATAATAAAAGGAAGGAAATACTTATATTCTTAGAACTTCCATGTACAAATTAAGAAAAGTATTTTAAAAAGTAAGCTATAAATGGAACAGTGACTGAAATTTCTTTCTGAAAGCTATCTATAGTAACTATATTGAGTTACTAATGAGTTTCTAATAGAGAAAACTCTTTCATACTGCTTATACCTAGTGGTTTAATAACACTTATGCTCACCTTCTTCAATTGTACTGTTGCACAGGGAGTCCAGAATGTTGTATTTTTTGCCTCCTATTTTCTCCATAATTTGCACATATACTCTAAAAACCACTGGGAATTTCCAGCTTAAATGTAAAACTCGTGCAGATCTAGGTTCAACAAAGGTAGCCATCTCTAACAATCTCTGCAAACACAACACAGCTGACAGCTGAATGTTACCAATGGGGCCTCAGAAACAGGGCTTAACAATTTTGTTTAAGATCACAAGTTCTCCACCAACACTTGAGCCACAGAAGAATGCTCATTAGCTGTTATAAAAGTAAAATTGGTAGGGCTTTGTGTTTCAGGGGAGGGCCTGAAAGGTACATACAAGCAGATGTACACCAACACATTGGAGAGTAGTATACATTCTTCAATTTAAATAATTTCACTCTTTTCTTCTTCTTGATACTACAAAATCATGCCTTGTTTCAGTTAAATATATTTTTTTGCTCTATGTTTAATCATGTTCATATTTCTTTCTGCTTGGCTCCCACTAGTCTCTTTACATAGCATTCAGTATGATTTTATATTGTGAAAAAAACCCACATTCTGTAGCTAGAGTTGTTTTGTCCCAGTGTTGTTTTCTTTAATCTTTTGTCTGATGTATGGAAAGATGCTAACGTTTTTGTACTATCTTAACTGTAGTGATCCGGGAGCAAAGCAAATGAGATTTAGTAGATATGTTTCTGTTGTCATTATTAAACCTCATATGCTTTGCTATGTAGGCAACATGTTTTATTTCTCTTAACCTGAAAGAGGTTTCTGTCTTATTGTTGCAATTTATTAAGGGCAAACAATCTAGGGCTTATAATAGGCCTGTAGGCAGAACAAAGCCCTTGTCAAATGGAAGGGTTGGCTGCTCAGCTGGGTAGCATGTAAATGTGCAGAAAGAACTGTTCTGTTCAAAGACACTAGACATGCTTTTTAAATAAAACATCTCATAAAATTGAGAGTTGCCATTTAAGTGTTGTGTTGGAAATGTTAATTTAAAAAAAATAATTTCATTTGAGAAATACAGTTGCACTGAATTTTTTTTTGTAAACTCTCAAATAAAATCCCACATATCAGTAAGGCTTTTATTAGAGGCTCAACATAGTATGTTCCTCAAACAGCAGTTTATTGTCATTTTCTAACACTGTGTTATGCCAGTTCAGTGACTACTGTACTCTACCTAGACCTACCTTATCCAAAAGGTACTTTTCATTTTTAATATGGGAAATCACCCTGCCTGTTTCTTTAACATAGTATCATATCTCAAAAAGTAAGGCAGTTTCTCATTCTATAGTTCATTTAAAATTTCTCATTATGTGCCTCTTTGCAAGAGCTGAAATTAAAATGACAGATAAAGATTACAACATAATAGGCATTTTTTAATGCACTGGTCCACTTGGGAACAAGCAGTTCTTTTTTTCTCTTCTCTTGAAATGTATAACTGGGACAGTATCATCAATTAGATTTTTCACTTTAACTTTCCATAATGTTTCCAGACTTCTCTATTTGGCAAAGACAATTGGGACAGATTTCTTTATTTTTTCCTCTGGCCTAAAACTCAAAACCCCCCACTTTCCAAACTGTTACCACCGAAGAGTTTATTAAATGGCTGAAAAAGACAGCTGGTCCCACCATCTGTTAAAAATTTTCAGGGGCCAAATGAAACAGGTTACACCTTTAGCCATGCCAAGTCTTCCAATACCCCCTCCCTCTCACAGCCTGTGGAGGGCTAATCTGAATTTCACGCTCTGATTTTGCTATTGCTAATGTCTGAGCTTCTTATGTGTGCTTCTTGTAGTTGCTTATATTAGTTCTCTAGCAGTATCAAAAGCTCCCCTCGCCTTTCAACCTAGCTCATTTGCAATCAACGGAATCCTGGCTCTACAGTTTCCTTTACAATAAGATACTGTACCTTGAAGGAAACCCACAGAGAACCTAATATGTTACTTTTTTGGAGCAACAGAGAAAATCAGGAGTACATTTCTGTTGTTTTGCAGCCACTTTTCTATAAATGCTAATGGAAGTAATTCAGATGTGCCAACAAAGACACAATCTGCAACACACTGCAGGTGTGAGGGGGCTGAAACAAAAGGGATGCTAACCCTAATGGTATTTCTTGTCATTAACAATTCTTTGATGTTCATACTCGAGGCTCTCTTTTATCTTGCAGTTTTTCAGCCATCTTTGTTAACATGCAGTGCAACTAAACCTTTTTTTCCTTAACCTTTAAAGACATCTGCAAAATGTTTATGCTAAGTTAGTTTCCACAGCATCTATCTGTAACACACATTGAAGTAAAATGAGATAAAGCTTGCAAGGTTATTACTAAAACATCAGTAAGTTCCTATCATTAAGTGAAAGGAACAGATCAATAAAAAGAAGCTCTTAATGTTACTTTAATAAGGATGAGTTTCTTGTACAAGGACTGGGGATTAACTTCAGTGTAACAGAAGCAGTGTTTATAATATAGCAACTATGTTGATAAGAACCAGTTTGTTTTACTTGTACTCATTAAAAAGAATTAACAATATCTGTAAGTTCCCATATTAAAACAGCATGTCACAATATAATATATTTAAAGACATTCTGGTTTTCCAGAAGGGATTTCTCTACCACTAAGTGGGCAGTGGCATTCAGTCAAGGAACTGTAGGTGGAGATTCTCCACATCCATCTGTCTTTCCATGACTTACAGATGGAAAAACACAGTTGTCTTTTAAAATGTTCAACTCAGTAGGATGACAGTAAATGAAATGAACAATCAAAGCCCATAAGATGCCAATCTGAGCTAGTGCACAGCACTACTAGCAAACCCAGCATTTTACTCTCATCCCATCGGTCATGTCCTGTTAGATCACATCCTATTTTATCATGGTCTGTTGCATTATTGTTGTAGCATGCTGGAATGTTAAATGAGCAACCTAATCAATCAATACCAATTTCCAATTGGAACTCAGCTGTAAATCTGTACTGAGCTGAAGGTGCCAGAGATTGCAAAACATGTTACCAAAACTTACAGTTTTATGAAGCCTCACATTTTGTTTTTCTTTCAAAACTTAATTTCTAACAGGTCAATTTAATCAAATAAATCAAGTCTGTGTCTGCATTAAGTACAGCACTTACCTTTGTATTTGGATGTAAACTTCCATCAAACGAATCCTACAGAACAAGGACTGAATGCTCATTCCTGGGGTAGTAGAAATTACAAAACTAAAAGTTCCTAGACTTTGCGATCTCAGTAAGAGCCATTTTGTCACAGAAGTCTTTATATAATCTCTCCAGTTGTGCAACTGTGTTGATTTATTGCTTGTAACAGGGAGCAGCAGCAAAACCAAAAATCACTAAATAAACCATGTCATAATTATGTGGAAGTACCTCCTGCCCAATCCTTTCCCTTTGCTAGGCGCCCCAATGCAGCCCCTCCATATCCCCATTTCTCAGCTGTACTGTGATGCTGTACTCCAGAACCCAGCTTTCTGAGGGTCACTTCCACCAGAACCTCAAGATTCTGCTACCCCCGTCCTGGCCTCAACCATCTCCACCAGTGCATTAGAGAGTATGGGACCCCCAGTTCTACTATTCCAGTTTTAGATAGATCTTTGTCAGAGACTTGCCATGATCAGTAGCACAACAATTTTTGGAAACACTTGTGACAGGCCGGCCTGTCTCCCAGCACTGAACTCCAGCCCAACGGATGACGTCCAGTCTGTATTGTGGTGATATAACTTCACTTAGAGATTGAGATGAGATTTTCACTAGTACTGGGTTAGAAATTGAGGCTTGGATTTTCTGTGGAAAAAAGTACACGTTGATCTACCTACTTGCCATCTCCATTTGCCCACTATATCATAAAATCCTAGTTAGATTATTGAAAAATAATATCTCTCCGCAATTTAAGTAAAAAATAAGCCTGCTGAACAAAAGCAAGGAAATTACCTATTACTGGCCTGATCAATAATATGTATCTGGTTTCTGGAAACATTAGTCCAAGATATGTTTTTCACTTATCTGCTTCTATGTCCTTTAGCATCACAGCATAAGTACTACAATAAACAGTTCCATGATTACAAAATGTATATATTTATTGTTCTGGCTGACCTTGGATTTATAGACATAATAAAATAATATCCAATAACTCTTGACAAATCTATTAAGAGGAGTTAGGCACCAGCCTGTGTATTTAAAGACACAGGCTTTATTATTATGAATTGTCAACATTCTCCTTTATCTGTTCCACTGCCCATCACAAATGAGACACAAAGCCTCTCACTGAGTTCTGTAATCTTTAGCTCTGACCCAGAGGGCTGTTCCCCAGCCTTTAGTTTTCACAGCATCCTGTGCTACTTTTGTCAGTTTGGGAGAACTGCTTTGTTGTCAAGCAGAAACAGTTTGTGTTAAGAATGCATTCTGCTACAACTCCTCCTAGGGTGAGTACTGTTAAAGACAAGGTGTGTTATCAAAATGTATTTTTAGTGTTAACAACAAAACTGACATTACTTCTCACATTTTGTTGTCAGAATTAAAAGCAGGATGGGTAAGTTTAGTATGTGCCACGTCTCATGCATATATCGGTACTAAAACCATTTACCCATTTCTCATAGGAGGATCCTTTTGTGTCGTATGGCTTGATTTTCAATTGCATGCACTATATTTATCTGGTCAACCTGAAGACATTTAAAAATGCCAGAGTTTGGCTGTCTCTCCAAATTTTCTTTCTGTTTTGAGGCAATGAAAAAAGGAATGAGAAATAAGAGTATGGTAGACTTGAGTTATTTATCTCATTGCTAATTATTTTACAACAAAAAAAGCAATATTCCTTTATAATTGCAAATCTTAGAACAGAAGGGTATAAACATTCAATTATAATTTTTTTAAAGATGAAATTTTACAATTGGGACTTAAATCTCATTTTCACACCAGTTTTTATATGGTGTAAAACAGTTAGTAGCACCCAGTTTCACATAATTTATAGCCACATTTTATAAGCTTCTAAGTAACAAGTCCTTGGATAGTCTGATAGGGGCCACTTAAAAGACCTTCAGCGCACAAAAGACCTTTCCACAACTCTTACAGTGTATGGGTGAGGGAGGTCACGTTGAGGGCAAATTTAAGATGGTTGCAATTTACTCCCATTCTAAGGTCCCTTTATGTTACTAAAGTGATGTAAATGTTTAAGTCAGAAGCACATTTAAAATTACCAAATGAAAGGGGCTAATCTCCAAAAGCTCCCTGCCCGATTTTTTTTTGGCACAGAGGCAAGTTTTTCAGCTGCCATAACTGAAAGGCAGAAATTGTCCTTAGCAAGAACAGTTTCTACTACCATTAAGGTCTACAGAAGAAATCTACTAAAATCCCTTGTTGAGCTTCATCCTTTTCTCTCCCATCTTCTGAAAACTGTTTAATATATTACACACTGTCTAAGAAATTTTCTTCTTCCTAACAGGATTTAAACTCTTTACTTTTATAAAATATTAAGAACAGGATATGTATGAACTATTAAGCAAAATACATTAATATTTCAGGATAATATACACGAAAGGAAATAAATCAGAACAATGCTTCAATGTTGTGAAAGCCAAATAAGAAAATCCAAGCAATTCTTGTTGATACCCTTTCACTGACCAGGACCATCACACTGACATACCTCCTGTTTCACACACAAATCAATCAACCCAAACACACACTTCTATCAATATGATAACAGAAATTCAAGTCTTTGGTCAGTCTTAGTGTGACTGCCTGGCTCTACAGCAAGGCTTTTAATAATCAAAAGGTATACATGCGTCCTAAAATCAGGATGAGAGAAGACCACCTCACAGGGTCATCTGCTGAGGATGAAGCACAAACAAATAATGAAAGGGGGTAAGTTCTTTCCTTTCTTAGGAAAGAATAAAATACACAGACTGACTTCATGCACAGTGTTCAGCTAAGAAGCAACAAGAATGAACTCATACTACTCAACAGCAGCTTTTAGGTAGTAAATTCAGTATTAAAGTATTAGTGACATTAACTAATATGAAAAAGTACAGCAGATGTAGATAGTGGCATTGTATGTAACAAGGAAAATACTGTATTCTACCCTTTCCATGCAATTAAAGGCTGCTTAAAATCTCTCTGAAGTCCATTTCTGATGGCTGAGATTGATACAAGCTTAACAATTAGAAGGGAAGAAAGGAAGAAACCTAAGGGACGTACTTGGAGAGTGTTTGCATTTTGCCTGTACTTTACTCTTTAATGTTCTGATGCTGCTCGTGTTAACTCGAGCCCCCATTCAGCAAAGCACTTAATCACATGCCAAAATTTCATTGATTTCAATAGAACTTTGGCTTTGGATTAAATGCTCCACTGAATTATATATTATTTTTCACTTTACCTTACTTCTTTATGAACTGAACTACTCAGAGTAATGTACTACTCAGTGTAAGGTGAACTGTTGGTTTTAGGCAGGTGACATAGTATCTGGAAACATCACTGTCATTCAATTAAAATAACTGATAAACTCTTAACTATGCATAATGATGTGAACTGTAGTCATAATAAAGCTTTATTTTCCCTAATAGTTTTCAAAAAAGAAGGATGGAACAAGAAGGCATCAATATTGCTAGAACTCTGTGATCTATGCCAGTGGAAGAGTAGAGCAAATAATTTGACTGTTTAAAAATAATCTTATTTTCTATCCAGATGTTACAAATTAACTGAGAGTTTACACATTGCATAGGAAAAGTGACATAATTTTTGATGAGTTATCATAACATACTCATTCTCGTTACATTTTGACAAAATGTAAAGAAACTGATCTGTACACATGCATTCATATTAGTTGCCATTTCTATTTATGCTGCACTTTTTAATGCCATTAATTCATCTGCAGCTATTCACCAATTCTGTGTTGTTTAAGGAGTTCCTAAATTTCAAAAGCTCTCACCTACCTAGATGTACATCAGGGGAGAATGAGGAGTGAACTGAAAGACTTCAGTGTCTGTCAGGATTAGAACTTCCAGCTTCAGCCTTCTCTCATATTTCTGGTGAAGAATGACTGAAGAATTATTCTTCCTGGAATCCTTTGCTCATCCTCATCTGCCCCGTCTAACTTAATTTCTGTGCTTGTTAGAAGAAACAAGACTTTTGTGGAACTATCTATTTCATTACCTTTTCTTCTTTTGAACCCTTTTCTAGCTTAGGGATATAGTGACTGCACTTGGGTCTCATTTCTCATGCCACCTTTCCTTGTCCTGTAGTCAATAAGAAGGTGTCAGTAAACACTGATAGTAAGGAATTATGTAGCTTAAGGAACAGGTGTGAGATCTATCTCCAATAGGAAGATCTATTAGCACAGATCAGGGAAAATTCATTGCAGCAGAGATAAAAACAGTGATCATAACTAGGTCTGTAAAATACTCAGTCAGATTTAATCAGTATCATTTGTTAAAAAAGAAAAAAAAAGGAATAATTTTGAGCAAATGCGTAAGACAGTAAATGTGATCATTTTATTTCCAAAAATTTTTGACAAGAGCACGTCTGGAAAAGAAGCAAAGAGTGGTCACAGGTCAAAACGGTGTTTCTGCACCAGAAATAAAAGAGTAAGGTGAAATAGTTGGCTTCTGCCATGGAAACAGTAACTCTCAAAGAATCTCAGTATTCTGTAGAAAGTCACATACTGTTATCATTAAGGATTTTCAAAGAAAGTGAAAAGCAAGTAGAAAAATTTGCAGGTGACTTTTCCCTCTTTGCTACATACAAGAGGGCTGTGGAAATGTAGGAGTCATCAGAGCCTAGACATAGAGCTTAAGGAATAAATTAAATATTTGCAGGGATAACAAGAATAGCTGGTCATAATGATGGTTTCAGTCACAAGGACTAGATGAAGCAGTGTGTGAAACATTAGCTTTAAAACCGTTTTACTTCTTATATTTGAAATAATTCCTGGAGTTAGACTTACAGTAAACAAATACTTTAGAAGAAAACTATTTGCAAGGTAAACTGAGACACAATTGTATTTTAAATTATTTTACTCTGTACATTTTTCTAGTGTTAAAAGCCATACACAGCAGAGAAAGTTATAAAGGACAGTGTTTAATATCAGTCAAATGAAATACAAAACATTTTCACTATGACCCCAAATTAAAATTTTTAGTACAGTGTTCTTTTAATCTAGTTCAGTTCCTTGATCTTACTTTTCACACAGCTCTACCAGCAGTTGTGCCAGCACAACAGAAGGGATGGCACAGGGTGGGAACAGCAGCCAGGGGAGGGGGAGGCAGGAAAGAAGGGGTTAGAATTGGATAAATTAACCTTGCTGCTAAAAAAGTGTGTCCATTATCAACATCAATACATGCAGGTACTGTTGCTCCCCTTTACTGCAATTGCTTATAGAAATACAGCTAAATGTGACAGTGTACACCTGCAAACCCAGGTCTAAACAGTGAACTAAGTAACTAGCTAACATGATATTTTTAATATATTATATGAACACACATAAACAAAGTTAACTGGAAGAGCTTATCAGCAGGAAAATACTCTTACCAGCATTAGTCAATAGAATGAGTGAGGTTCAGCTTTGAGCAAAAGACACATCTCTTGTAGGAGGAGATGGAGAGCTGACAAAACTGTCATCTTCAGGGGTAGATTCAACAGCTGACAATGATTCATAATACTCATCCTCTCCATCCAGTACTTTGATTTGGCTTGAAAATAAACAACACTCCTTAAGTTAAACACTGTCAATATCTTCAGAAATAGAAACTACTCTGTGGATGTAAAAAGGAAAAGCCCTACCATAAGAATGGAAAAAAAAAAAAAGATGGGTTGATTTGATGAGAAAGACACAGCTTTTATACATATTTCAGCTGCTATTATATTTTATATTCTGCATGGTTCTGAGGATCAGGGAAATACAGTATCATCTTTCAGTTTGGGAGTATAGAATGATAGAACAACTACTTGCATCAAATGGGCATTTAATTTAAGCAATGTGGCTTTTTTTGTCTGTGTATGTTCCACAAGTAGGATATGATTTTGGTATCATATTTCAGATGATGGTTTGCTATGAATATGAGCCAAGGACTACAGCATCAATTTTTGGGAAAAGCCCTGTTGACAGCAAGGGGCTTTCATTTTTCTGTGATGTGTGATGAGCACTGCAGTCTGATGTTAGTGTTTTTTTCCCAGAATACAAACTTTTTTAAACTAGTGGAGGGAGAGAAAATAAACCAAATCTTGCACAGCCTTGCAAAAATTTAGACTTTAAGCTTGACTCAAAGACCTCTTGTTCATACAGTTACAATCAGAAGATTAATAAAAACCAAAGGAAAAACCACAGAAGGTTCTGGTAAGTTTTTGGACTAAATGTGTCTGAAGTGGATCAGTTAAGTGGATCAGTTAATATTCACTTGCCTGATCACGTGGATCAGTTCTCTCTGATCCACATGATCAGGCAAGTGAATATTTGGCAATTGTATAGGAGCCAGCTTAGTTTTTTCTACCTATACCAGGAGGTAACTGCTCATGTAGCAATGAGAACTGACTCAGTTAAGAGAGAAGTAGCAACTCCCTTGTGTGCAGAGTGGCCTCTCTGTCAGCTCCTCACATGTGCTCCCCAGGAAGGCAAGAGGCCAGTGTGAGTGTGCTGCTGTGGGGCTGGCAGGGCTTCTGGCACTGCTCTAGGTCACGGCCCTTCAGTTCCAACACCCTTCAGCTGGCACCTTCCACTTGTGGGAAACACACTTCAAAATATGAACAATGCTATTTTTTTGGTAGTAATAGCACGCAGAGAGAGCTGGGGAGCATATTTTGTAAGAATCAGTTCTAGTGTCTGCAGACAGCAGTACATGCAAGTTTTACATTTGCCTCTGCAGAAAATGTCCAATGTCAATGCACAGAAATATGTTAATTGTTTATTTTTAGAAACCTCTCTAGAAAGTTTTGCATATTCTGTAATATCACAAAGGACTTCTTCTGTTTACAGTTGCTTAGAACTAAGAAGATAGATATTTACCCAAGTTTTCTTGGCTTCCTCTTGCTCCCTTGATATTCTAGAGTTCCCTGTGGAGAGGGCCAAGAACATACAGTCAAAGCAAAGCAGCAAGTCGTTAATTTTTAATTCAAAGTGATTTTGTGTTGAATGCAAGCAGATGCTGATAATATCAGAAGTCACAGCATAATTTTTTTGATCAAAGGGCTCAAGTGAGCCTGATGAAGCATGCATCTTGCTCGTCTTTGATAAACCACATCAATTATTCACCGTGAAGGCAGACATCCTGACATGAAAGCAACAGATAAAGAGCATAAGCACATGTTCAAGACGAGAGCAGAAGAACGTGGGGGTGGGGCTGGAGGGGCTGAAACAGGTATTAATAACAGAATTATTAACTGGAAACAAAGCCAGTAAAACAGCTTTATTGCCACTTTGAACTCACATTTAACTGGTTATAGTACATGTTATCCTCAGGGCTATTCAGCATTTTGGGCTGCTGACATCGTCGACGAGGTGTTCTCAGCTTCTGTTCAAGACAGTTTTCTGAACCTACAGTAAGATAACACAATTTAGTTTTAAGCTGTGCCAGGTGCTGTGAACGTCTTAGCACATTTTAGTCTGTAAACAGTCTTTTCTTCTATCCTATTTGGTCCTGGATTTATTAGCAAGTCTGTTCCATTCAAAGTAAGCAAACAGAAACTTGGGAATCTTTGTTTTCTCTTTTGAAACTTAGCTCAAATGCAAGTTTTGATGCAGAACTTAATTTTCACTTTTTAACATTTTTTATTCTTCCGTATATCTATATCACACAGTTCCTTATTCCTTTCACACTTTTTCTTAATATCTTCTGTTATCTAAGCAGGAAATGAGGTATATTGTGACTAGCTAGGAACGTATCATTCAGCAGCAACAAAACAGTTTTTCTACAGTAGACAGTAATAAAGTCTCTTGATTGATGGTATGTCTTGGTCTATTATAATAATTTTCTTTATATAAAAAGGCTACCTTCTTGACATGGGTCTCTGTTTAATCAGATTAAATGAATCAGTTTGGAATTACACTTTCTTCATATAATTTGTGATGTGCTGTAAAGTAACAGTTGCTTAAAGTCATCTGGAAAGCAGAATTTAAAGATGAAGGAAGTATTTCAGAAGGGTTTCTGAAAAGAACTAACAGCTTGCTAAGTTTTGGGGTTTTTTAGTGGTTGTTTTGTTTTTTGGAGGGGGTGTGGTTTATTTATTTATTTTTTTAATTTTTTTTTTTTTTAGAATTATAGAGGAAAGACATTATGGTGTGCTATATTCTATTTTACCAGGTATTTTCCATGGTACATACCTTGGATTACAGGGTAACTATTTTCATTAAGTTAGTAAATTACTACAAGGTACTGTGGGAGTAAAGAAAGGTGATTTACTTTTCAGATGCTTCTCCCCATGCCTTTGACTTTTTTCATATCTCCCTGTTAAAAATTATTTTAGTGACAGTATGAATAAAAACAGAGTTTGGCAGCACTGAAGGTAAAATATACATCTTATACATTTGCATTCCATACCACAAAAGGAACCTGCTCCTATACAAAAGATCAGCACAAAGATCAAGTAGCATGAATTCCTTTAAACACTTCAAAACTGAAGTTAATATGGCTTTTGCAGATCCAGGGCTCTAATCTCACAAATCTATTGACAAGATCTGGCCTTAAGGAGCAGGTAACATTACAGAGGAAGTTTCTTATGCACTCAGGCTTATAGTTTATACTTGCAATCTGAACGAGGTAGAGGAGATGTTTGAACTTTGGCCTTTTCAGCCAAAAGACTGACTGTTCTGAGAGATTTTCTCTCTTTCACTTTCTTCTGCTCAACAATACAATTAAAAAAAATATTAATTTCCTTTCAGTGTGCAACTGCAATGTCTGTGTGGGAGAGGAGCATTTGTTCCATTCCATCCCAGATGGAGGGAGGGATGGTGGCTTAAATGACCACCAGAGCTGGGTCTAAAATTCAGTCACCAAATGAATGCAGAGCTGGGTCTAAAATTCAAACTCAATTTTATAGAGAAAGATTGTATTTATCCACTAATACAAAAAAACTTTAAAATAATACACTGATGCTGCTTGCTAATTTAATACCTAATGCTTCAGCACTTTATACTTTCAAGTAAAGTAAACTTTATATTTTTGTGATGTCTGAGCCAGAACCTTTGCTACTTGCCTATATTGTACACAAACAGACAAGGCAGAAGCTGTGCCAGAAAATACTTCTGAGGAAATTGGGTGCCCAAATAATATCTGTTTTTTTTAAAGTTTTTTTCACTATGATTCAGATAGGGTATAAATGCAATTTTGTTCTCTCTGAAGTCTGAAAATGTTGCAGAAGGCCTGTCATAACTACATTCTAGCCTCTCTCTGCTCTGAAAGTTACTCAAATTGATCTTAAAGCTTCCTCCCTCAGGACAGCAGGGTCTGTAATTTTTGCAAGCAATATTTTCAATCACAAAGGTAGTTGAGTTTTTTCTTACAGCAATATAGTTTTTGAATACCTCTCTATGAATTTTTTTATTCTAGAAAGAGGCTGGTATGAACTCAGGTACTCACTGTTCTGCATAATTTCACACAACTCTCTGCAGCTTGTCAGAAGTAAAAAACACAGCACAAAAATATTTAGAAATTTTTAAACATTAAAATAATGTGATGGGGTAGGTTTTTCCCCTTTCCCCTAAGTGCTCTTGAGGCCTTCACATGTTTTCTTTTTCAAAGCACACACATACATAGGCTGTTTTTTTAATGTCTTTCATTCATTTGGATTCTGAGTCACTAATATTTTGCTCTACCTTTTTATCCTGACACTTAATTATTTCTGTGTATCCTACGGGTGGTCTGCAGCTTGTGTTCTCCAAAGGAAATACCCTTTCAGTGGGCCCATTTGTCTTAGTTGCACACTACATGAACAGTACAAAATCTGGTAACATTTATCATAAACTACCATAGCTGGAGAAAATGGTATTAACATGTGCTCAACACTCAGCAGTTGAATAGGCATTTTAAATGCTGTTCTAAATATTTTGCTTTGATGGCAAACGTAAAGCCACCAATAAGAAAAAAGTCACTTGTAATTTAATAGAAATAGTAGCAGCACCACTATCATTAACAAGGTATTGTCTATGTTGCACAGAAATTGTGCCATGTCCCTCTGGCATGTCCAGGCTCCTTAGTTTGCTACAAATTTAGAAACAAGATGAGAGGGTGAGCACATGCACTTTCTTCAGGTTGTCCTTTAGCACCACTTTTTAAGAAAGAGATCTGACCCCCTTTTGTCTGCAAGAAAAATTTTTTTTGAATCTCTGAGCAAGAAATTCCTTAGGTTACAATTTCTTATTTGATAAATCACTTACTGCAGTGCAGAAATAACAGAGAGCAGGCAAAATGCTTTCTGCCAAGTGCACTATGTCAGCTGATCTAAGTACAGGGTAGCTGAGGTTCTGGGCATCCTCATCTCACTGGGGCTCAGAGAGGCTGACACTGGGTGAGCAGGCTCATGGGGATGCTTCCCTAAAGATGCCACAAAAGTGATGTGGCTTACAGGGAAGGGAAATAGAAACTGGCTACTGGATCAATCTGTTGGAGTAGAAAGTAAAGAAAGTAAAGAAACTGATGGTGTTTCTGTTTAGTCCTCTATTACCACTGCTGGTATCCTTTTTATTTCTTTGATACATAAGAGCCCAAGCCAAAAAACCAGGACTTGCAGAGCTCAGACAGATTAAAAAGAGATATTTTTTCAAGTAAATGTGAAGTCAAACATTCAAGATACATTTTTATGAACTGGGAATTACATAGCTGGAAAGCAGTGTCTCCAGGAGAGACTTGGGAACTACAGATATTCAGCTGAATATGAAATAGACTGGGTGCAAAGAAGGGAAGACTACTCAACAGAAACAGAAAACAGTCATTGTTGTGTACAGAATTATTTTAAGTGGATGCAATAAAAGGCAGAATGTTTTGAGAATAGGAACAATTTGAACTCTGAAAAATCTGCCACATGGTGAGAAATATAAGGTTGTTCTACTTCATTCTTTTCAAAAGAAGGTGAAGAGGTGATCTGAAGCAAGTGTAAACCCCTATATAGAAGGTGGAGGGTTTTTCAAATTTGAAAACAGAAGTCTAGACTAACTAATGGTCAGAAGCAGAAGAAAATTTTAGACCAGAACTACAGCACATACTGAAAGCAATCAATTAGGAGAAAAAATATTTATCAGTATGATGGAAACTCAGGTTGAGACTACAAACTTTTAGAAAGGCATGTTTGACTTAAGCAAAAACTATTGAAGATGTGAGACATCACATGTATTTTAACAAGAATTAATTCCTCTAGTGTCATTTTTATCAGAAGTCTCAGTCTGCAGAAGATCTGTATTCATCTTTTAAATTCTGGGATTGATTTCTGAATTTCCACTTGATTCTTCTTCTTTGTTTTCTTATGGCTGAAATGGAAATACTTTTCTTCAGTTAGCCATCATATCCATTATACTGAAATGTTTAATGATATCTCTTAGCTTGAAGATGATTAGCACATTTCTTTTATCTTATTTAGAAGATTTTTCTGTTTAAAAACCCATCCTTTCCATAAGCTGCAAAGGACTTTTTCAGAAACCCACAAACTGCCAAGCAGAAAGAGTTAACAAAAGACTTCAAACTGCTCTTTAGCACTGACACATGGACTTCTGCATCTAGGATTTGTGCCCTGACCAATACTTTCAAAACAGTAGTGGCAAAAATCTATTTTTCTAATGACTTCCCATGGAACAGGTGACTTCACTTGATATTCAGTGAAGATCTCATCTTAGATGTCCTTATTGTCCTGATTATCTTAGTATTGAAAGCACGAGTACCAAGCAGCCATGTCAGAAGAGCAGAATCATCAGATTTTGCTTGCTGAAATGAAGTAAGGGTCTCCATAAACTCTTGATGACTAAACTCTTGCTTCAAAAACCTCTTGGTGCTGATAATCTTGCCAAACATTGCTAATTTTTCCTATATCGAGAATTCTGCACAGAAATGGTGAGGAAGCAGCTTAACTGCATTTGGAACTTTTAAAATAAACTTATGTGAATCAGATTGTTTTAAGGGTGGTGCAGCACACCTGGGGCTCTAAATACTGGTTGACATCTTACTTTTTTTGCAAGGAATGCACACAAGAGGTCTTTGCCAATGTGTCAGTGCCCTGAAGAGGCTTTGCTGCCAATTCCCTTGTTGAAGGGACTTCATCCTCCACAACCCATATTGAAGAGTAGAGCTGAGTACACTAATTTTCCTTCTGAAGCCATTTACCCAGGCAAGTTTAGGAGGGGTTAGTCTTACCTCTTTTTCTGCTATAGGTGAACACAAACCTGGTATCACAGGAAGGGTAGTTTTTCCCTAATTACTCAAACAATGAGATTTAGAGTACGAGAAGGGGCAGTTTGTCAAAGGAAAGATAATGGGCCCATTTAAGGAATCATATGTATGACTAACAGAGTAAGCAAATAAAGTAGAGAAATCACTATGACAAGAAAAATAGTAAGCATGTAGCTGATTTCCAATCTATAATATCAGATGAAACATGAAAGTGCAACCCTTAATTATAAGCAAATATTAGCACAGACTCATGGGATCTCATCATAACATCTCAAGGTCTACATTCATGAAAATTTAAGCAATGTTTAAAATCATGTTAATTTGTTCTTTGTTTGTTTCTTTTCCTGCCAGTCTAATTTATTCCAAAAGACTTTGGTTCTCAAGCCTGGATATATTGATCATGCCTATGTAAAGCATTGTTATAGCCTGGGGAGAAGACTTTTGTTAAAAAACTTGTCTTTGTTCTCCTTTGATAATTTGTATGTATTTTGATGTTTTCAAGTTTCCAGTTTTGAATCATTTTTCAAGGCAGCAACTTCACTTTTTCCTCTTGAAGTCTTAGGCAAATGCAGAAATGACCTCACAGACAATGATAATATACATCCTCCTCCTGGACTGGATGCTAGTGGATAATTATGTGCAGCATGTTGACTTCAAGGAACAGCTATATTTTCCTGTGCGCTACACAAGTCTGTTCAAGGAGAGAACTAATGATTCTGGTCCCACTCATATCAGTGTTAAATAGGACTGACTGAACATCACTTATGCAGTAAAACCTGCCGCAAAGTAACTAGACTTCATGATTTTCATTATTTCAGCTTTGTTTTTAAAAAGAGTGATTTACAAAGGGCACACAATGCTATTTGGCTATGAGTGTTCATACAAATGTATTTTCTTTCTTTTCCATTGCCATGATTCTCCACCATTTGCCAAATTTTTATCATACTTTAAGTGTAAAACAGAAGTAAAATGAAAAATGTGCCTGGGAAGCAGAGTGAATACTCAAGCAGTTAGTCTCCACTGAGCTCCTGCCATGTCTGCCTGCCATACTCAATCCTGTTGAGCAGAACTATCCTGCATTTCCCTGTACTAAGCTGCAGTCAGTGTGACTCCAGTATGAGCACACACTAAGAGATACCTGGCTCACATCACAGGGCATTTGTACATTCCTTGTTAATGCTACCAACTATAAAAGTATCAGAAATAAGGACAGGATAACAGGTCTAATAGGCTTCACTAAACATATACTGTAGAGTAATCTGTAGCTTCATTTGGAAATAATGAAATTTCTATGCGACATACTATAAATTCAATTATATTATGGTAGTTCTGCAAAAATGATGGAGGCTGATAGAAAATAAACACACTGTCTCTCTAAGATTTTAATCTCAGTCCAGACAAGTCCACACCAAGAGACAACAACACAGGGTAGATGAGAATAAAGAGCAAGACTCTTTGGTGACTTCAGTAATAAGGTATGTCTTCATTATGTTTTTTTCCCTTCTGAAGTTTGGAAGAGGGAAAAGAGAAAACTATAGGAAAGAGGAAAAAGACAAGAAAATAAAGGATTAAGTAAGGTACTAAGAAACTGAGGAAAAGAAGAAAAGGTAATAAAAACCATTAATGTGCAGCAGTAGAACCTATGTTTTGGCATCAGAGGATTAAATTAATCTAGTAACATCAGGACCTGGAGGCATATTGACATAATACTATTAACAACTGTAATTCTCTCCAGAAGATTTCATGCTTACCTACCAGTAGCTTCAGATGTCTGCAAATGTTCAATAAGGCCATCTATTCTATTGATATAATGAGATCAAGTATGATGGGAACCATTCCTGACACCAAATTCCCTTGGTCCCTTCCTGTACATAAGAGTGTCCAGGAATATTTATAGGAGCTGGCACACTTCATGCTGCTAGTCACAAGCAAGCATGGAAAGAACAATAAATCAGATGTGCTTTGAGGAGTTACAAGACCTCAGCCCTTGCTGACCACGAAGTATCTTACTGAATCTTCACATAAGTGTTGCTAATGGGAAGGATGCTAACTGCTTTAAAAAATATTTATATTAATGCTTTGAAAGAATGATTAATCCTTAGCAGCTCCAGTGTACTTAAAGCTCTTACCTGGATTCATTACACAAAAATAATATATTACATTTAATAATTTTCAGTGTCAAGTGCTTTGTAGTCTATAGCTCAAATGTATTTACTCAATTCACTGAACACACAGAATCTGAAGCAGTAAAAAATCCTATAGAAAGATATAAATAAAACAAAACCAAGCTTCACTATCACCTTGGCTCCCCCACACAATTGTGGTGAACTAGAATTCTGTTTATTCAGATGGAGTGTGCTCATAGTGCCAAGAGCCATAGACTGCTAGGGAAATTAGTGTAGCCCCTTTGATGTCATGTGCATCCCAGAATCTGTAACACACTGCTGAATCTGTGAGCATATCCTTTTGTTTATAACCCTAAACAGAACCATTTGAATACACACACTGAAAGAACTTGTAACAGAAGCAATGCATTTTCTCCCACCCAGTGATTCATTATGTACAGCTTCATTTTGGATACTGCAGTTATGTGCAAAGCCATATGCTTTAGATTATAAAGCACACTAAGCAAATCATAAGTTTTTCAAGATGGTATGTAAAGGCTGGTTTTGCATCTGTTTGTTGCCAACGACCCAGATGATACTGTAATTAGAACAACAAATATTTTACGTGAAATCAATCATTTAGCTGTCTCTGAACCCTGAGACAATGGCTTTTAGGTACACTTTGTTGGGAAACAAGACCCATAAATAGTTAGAATCTTGGCTTTTGCTGGTTTTTTTTCTTTCCAGCACAGTTCTGATCCTTCAGTATTTGTCAGTTCTTTCAGTTTCTATTGTGAGTGATTTGACTGTAGAGGAAAAAAGGCAGATATTAAACAAAGCATACCAAAGAACTGAACTATCAATGACTAACACGAGTAAGATTCAAACCTGTCAGCAAACAGCACGCTTCTACAAGTATGGTCCTGAAGATGTCTTCCTAGATGTTGAATATACAGAAGTCATAAGCCCTGCACATAATAACATCTAATAGCAGGTTCCAGAGGCGTGGCAATTAGTCAAAGTCCAAGAGGTTTACACAAATACAACTGTAACTTCAGGGAAAAATAATTCATGCTAAACCATCTGAATGGCAGAAACTACTTCCGGACAATGCAGAAAACTTAACTGATCTTTATTTTTCTTTCCCTCTCAAACTTGACCCAAGGTGGTTGTGGAAGTTTTTGGTTAATTCATAAAATCATAGAATGGCCTGGGTTGGAAGGAACATTAAAGATCATCTAGTTTCAACCCCCCTTATATGGGCAGGGACATATTCCATTACACCAGGTCGCGCAGAGCTCCATCCAGCCTGACCAAAACACTTCCACAGACGAGGCATCTACAAATTCTCTGGGCAACCTATTCCAGTGCCTCACCAGCCTCAGAATAGAGAATTTCTTCCTAATATCTAATCTAAACCTAGTCTCTTTCAGTTTGAAGCTATTCCCTTTGTCCTGACACTACATTTCCTTGTGAAAAGTTCCTCTCAATTTTTCTTGTGAGCCCCCTTTTTAGGTACTAAAGACTGTGATTAGGTAATTCCATAAGCCACCTTTTCTCCAGGCTAAACAACCCCAATTGTCTCATCCTTTCTTCATTGGAGTGTTGCTCCATCCTTATAGTCAACTTGGTAGCCCTCCTTTGAGCTTGGACCAAATATTGATGACTTTCCTGTGCTCAGAAACCCAGAGCTGGATGCAGCATTCCAGGTGAGGGTCTCACAAGAGCAGAGCGGAGGTGCAGAATCACCTCTCATGATTTGCTGGCCATGCTGCTGAGAGTGTATCCCACAATACTGGCTGGTGATCTTTTCAGAAGAGATGGTTACTGATGAAAACCAGGTCGTTCTGGCTATGCTGGAATTACTACATATCATGGCCTATTTCCTAGTTCTAGAAGACCTGGTTAATACAATAGCCACCAGGTGATAAAAAATACCTATCTCACATTATCATGTGAGCTAAGCGATCTCTCACTGTTTGAGCACTGCTGTATGATCACTACAAGTTAATGAAGAACTTCACAGCAGAAAAGCCTATGGAGAGCAATTAAATATGAAGAGATCACTTCCAGATCAAGACATCCCTGAGCCACAAACCATGTTTGGCTGGAGAGTGTTCTGGGCAAATATCTTTGCTTGCCCTACTTTTATACTATACCCTAGGCTTTTCCTCTTGGTTACTGTGAGAAAGAGAAAATTAGGATAAACAGACTTGGATGGGACTGAAAATGTTCTTTTTTATGTGTGGGTGGGTTTTCTGTTTGTTGATTTTTGTCTGTAAGGTGGCTAATATTCAAATGACCAGGAAAGAGATCAACTTAAAATAAATACATTCAAGCAGAACAAATCCCTAAGAGGCACCTGAAATGGCGGCTGAGGTAACTTCTCACATGGAAAATATCAGAGTCTTCACTGTAAAGATATTTCAAGATCAACTGTTTATGGCAGGAAGGTTGCATTACACTTGCCTCTTTGCTAGCAGTGCACCAGATCTGCCTGAGTTTCTGGAGGCTGAAGCTGAAATTCCTTGCAAAGATGAAGACAAAGGAAAGTCAGTAATTCTTCAGTTTTCTGCACATATTCCATTTTCCCTTCTCCATGAGTTTTTATCTGAGGTACTAGTCCTAAAGTAGAAACACCTACCCTAGGGACACCTACACAGGCATTGTGCACTCAGAGGTTTGCCACGAAGCTTGTCTCCTCAGCATTATGCCATGGCTGGCACTCAGACTGTTGATGCAGTTTATTTATTTAGTGAAGTTAAAGAAAATAGGATTAGAAAAAATCTCAAGTGGATGTTTTGGCCTTCCCTGTCTTCCAAAGTAAAACCATGCACCATGTTGGAGGTATGAGAAATTTTCAAAATGGCTCAGAAAAAAAAGCTTTCAAAAAATTCTTACAAACACAAACAATGGAGCAACTCATGATACTTGTGCACAATTAGATGGCAGCTATTTCTTCAAAGAAGAATTAGGATGATGATATAGTCAATATGATTAAATAAACAGCTGTGGCAACTTTAAAATACAAATCCTAAATAACATGACAGTATCATCAATTTTAGATATAGTCTCCAAAATATATTTGGAGCTACTAATACACAAGTTTTCAAACTGCAGATTGTGGATCTTAAGAGCTGCATTTTATGTGCTAATATGCTTCAGAAAACTCACTGGACACTTGGCACTGGTTCATCTTGTGGATGCTAAGAAAAGGAAAGCATATGGGGAAAAAGATGAAACAAACATGAAAAGTAAACAGTGAGATTAACTTTCAAAAATAGTCAAAACATTCAGTGCATTAAAGAAGAGTAACAAATCACAAATACCTTCCTAGCACTACTTCGCTACAGAGCCAACTACTGCATTGCCAAAAACGCATCATACAATGCAGAGTACAATGTGGGGAGTCAGTGTGTGCAATCAAAAGTAGGGCAGGAGGCAATCTGTAAGTTCACACTCTATTAAGATGTGGTTCATAATGGCCTGTGTTTCAGAGTTGCTGTTGTAGCATATAGCCTGGATACATTTAAAGGTAATCCCTCACCTTCTTCCAAACTGTAATAATAGCATTTTTATCCCATGCCCTCAGAGATTAAGCCACTTGATTGACTTTGAATTCCGGACACACAGGAAATTTGTATTAATTTAGCATAATGATGAGGCGCAATAAAGGCTCTGTGGAACCACAACAGCATGGTCTCTAAGGTTTTGTTCGTTACAGAAACACAATTTGCATATCTAAAGGCTTGAAACCATGGGTCCATATTGATACAACTAGTATCTCAAATTTGAGTGTAGCAGATTCAGCATATATTTCAAAGAATAAATGGTAGAAGCCCAAGATAAAACTCTCAGTAGATTTCTTCATTAAGAAAGAAGGTCTTTCTCTGAATTCAAGGTAGTTGGCAGCAGTAACTTTTAAAGGGGGTATGAAAGCAAGCTTGACTGAAGCTTATAAAAATACCACTACTTAGATATTTGCTACCCAGTGTTGCTACAGTACCTTGGTCTGACACTCATAAATGTTGGAACTAAAGGAGGTACCTTGGCTAGATAAAGTAAACCAATGCAGCTGACCTAAGTTCTACAGCAATCCATTTCTTTAAGGATTGTTACGTGCTACTGGGACCCTCAATTAGTGATAGTTCAGAAGTGATCTCAGATAAAACTCAGGCCACTAAATTCTGAAGGAATATTTTGAAAGAAAAACTGAAGAAGCATAAGCAAACCAGTCAGCAAACACATTTTGAAAAATAAGCAGGAGCAGAAAAAACCTTCAGGCTTCAAAGACGTCTGTTAACCTGTGAAAGAGCATCTAGGTTTGGGTTTTTTAACTACTTCCAAATCCAAATCACAACCTTTTATTGACAACTCACACTAAGAATCTAGTGGAAGCATGCTAGACATATATAAAAATAAGGGCTCATCATTTTCAGTGGTGCAGTTCCTTATCTTTCATCCTGAAGTAGATGGAGTGTCCAGTAATACCAAAGTAAATTCAGAAAATGTAGAAGAGATATTTAAAGAAGAGTGAGGGAGGTCCACAAAGAATTCTGACCCTGGGATCTCAGTAATAATATAGCAAATTAATCTATGTATTCATGGTACTTAGCAACACTACCTGTAGTAAGAGTTTGGGGGGTGAAAAGCACACAGAATATGTGTAATTTTCATCTAGTCTTTCCTAAATGCTTCTAAAGAAAATTTGGGTGAAAATTTTAGTTCATAGGGGCAGAGGAAGATGTACATATATGTGCACATATACAAATAAAATAAGTTGACCTTCTGGTATTATAGTAACCTGCTAATGTGACAGTATATTGTTTTGTTCTTGACAGGGCACAGCTTGCATTAATATATCAGCTCACTGCATTATATTCCCCTCTGAATACAATCTTTGTTCTTGAGTGTACTTTTTAAAAATGGTAAATGCTACGGAATTAGTTAGATTCTTTATTTCTCTCATAAATATGTGACTAATTCAAGTGACTTTGATGACATTTTATTCCTCAGAACGTGATGAACTCTTTTTTAGAAAAATAAGCATTGATTTCAAGGTTCAAACTGAGGCACTGGAAAGGCTGATTTTTAAACCATTACAGCTTACCCCTTCTAGAAAACGAGGCTCTTCCATGGTGTGTTACTGCAGGTACATGGAATTTCTTGTTACTCCAGAAAATACAGGTTAAGTGATTTCTGGAATTTTTTTGTGGAGTTAATTTGGATATTTTTTTACCTCCTAATTACTACAGATATCTGATTTTTTTCTCAACCCCTTTCTTACAAGTCTATATTAGATTCTTGGCTGCTATTGAATAGCATATCCCTATAGAATAGCTTGTGATATAACATCAAAATCTGTTTGTGTCCTGATTCTGTACTTGGGTCTGTGGGTATTGCAGAGTATGCAAAGTTTATGAATTAACACTTTATTAACTACTGTGCACTAATTCCTTGTGTGAATGACCTACAAAGGACCCCACAGAATTACAACATGAACAAACTGGTGCATTGCAAGTGTACCTATTGCCACAGAATGCCACTTCTGATTTCTCTCTTTTGGACAGCCAGGAAGTATGGCCATATTAACATAACTCTCTTCCATAACATATCCTCCTTCTCAGTAGGACTAATTAGCTTAGGCACGGCACTGCACTCATCCAGCTATTCTGCCTCGGGCTCTGATTCACATCTAGCCTGAACAGCTTTGCGGAGCACTGGCATGCCTTGAGTTGCCATATCATAAATTTATATTAGCCTTACCATTTACCAATTTTCCCATGGAAACAAAACCCAAACATCACCTTTACCTGTGCACATAGTCATCAAAGTCTTCTACTGAAGTAATGCCATAATAATAATGACAATATCCTGGTCCCAGCAGGAAGGCTCATATCCTGAAAACACTAACATGGGTGCACACCTTCCCTACTGGAACAAGTTCCTCTGAAGCCAGTCCTAACATTAAGCATATGAATACAAGGGAAAAATTGGAAAGTATCAGATAAACACCTTGATATTAACATGCCTTAGAGAAATAAGATTAAAACGAAAATGCGCAACAGAATTTAAGTCCAGTCTTTAGAAAGACTGGCTTAATTATTCCCATTATTAAAGAGCACTGTGAAGTAAAAGGCTATGGGCAGAGAGAAATATGCATTTCTCCTCACTTGTAGAAGATACAGTAAATTTTTAAAGTTCATCACTCAGTCTATCTGCACAATACTCAAATTAACTCATGAAGCAGTTATAAGTCAGAGATAACTGAGAGCCATATACTTTCCAGCAACCCACAATAATATGTAAGAGTACTTAAGGCTAACCTTTGATGAAAAATTCTTATGCTAGGTTCTTCAATAAAATGAATGTAAGAATAACTTGTACTTTCATGGAGAGTATGAATCAATGTGTAGCTGCTCACCATTGTCTAAATTAAATGAGAATGAGACTGTTGGGTGGGCAAAAGCAAATTGAAGATAATCAGCAAAATTTCTGTTTTCAAATAATGCACAAACCACATAAATTACTTCAAAGAGACACATAAAACTATGAGTTTTGGAAAAAAATTATAACAGAAAAAAGGAAATAAATATAACTTGTGGGCACTAAGTTACAAGTCATTGTTTGCTTTCACAAGGTAGAGCAGCAGAAAATTATCTCCCTCCTGTCATACATTTCATTTTTGATTAGGTCATTTTGCATTATTAGTAACTTCAAAATGCAGATACAAAAATAAGAGGTCCCAAAGTTAATTTTTCTACTCTGAAGATAGAAATTAATAGAAGGAAACTATCTATAACACCACATACAGGAAAACAAGATTTTCAGTTTTTGCTGCAAACACTCATTCATGCCAGCAGTCTACATGAAGTCAGTGTGTTATCCCACTGCATAATGATGGATCACGTGAGGTCTTATGAGACGGCACCAATATTCCTTAAAATATGTTCTTTTTAGTAAATTATCCCTTTTTCTTACTCTCAACCAATAACACATGTCTTTCCAAAACAAATTACTGTTCTTTCCCCATTTTTTAGCATTGTTCACAATATTATTTATACAGAACCATAAATACTGATTTTTATTTGTAAAATACATAGGAGAGGTTAACTATATTTAGCATACTTTTTTTGCATTCTGCAATTCAATCTCTGCTACTAGAGCTTGATATGGAAAGTTTGTGCAGAGATACAAAATATATTAGGTAGCTGTTTTGGCATATGAATTCTTGGCTTTACATGTTTTGTCTATTTGTTTTTCAGAGAGTTGCTAGGTTTCAAGAAAATCCCTTGCAGAGTAGGATGTGGGCAGGCTGGCTACACAGCTGCTGTGTGGCCTGTGAGGAGGAGGTGCCTGTCCCATCTGACAGCGCCAGCACAGGGCCAATGTTTCATTACATTGTCCTTCTCTCTCTTTCCTCCAAGGCTGCAGACAGCCAGGACTGGGATAAATGTTTGAACACACACAGAACGTGAGGGATGAATTTCCCAGTTATCTCTGCTGAAGTATTAAATTCAGATGTCTGATGATGACATTCTAAACATTATCATTACTTATTTCACTGCAGCTCAATGCACAGAGAGGAAGAGAGTGCAATTCCTACTGTGAAGAGCCCCATGATATATTGCTCCTCTTTTACAAGAAACAGCAGTACCTTGCGCCAAGAAAGACTTGAGTGTCCGTCCAAACACTAGCTGGGAACCTGGGTTCACCAAAAGAAGGCTGAGCTCATCAGACTTCAGTGAAACACCAAGGTAAGAGAGGGTCCAAGGTGACCATGGAGCTGAGAAAGCACAGGTGATTACCTTTTCTAGTTTTGTTTTGGGAATGAAAATATTCAGAAGCAAATGTTTCATGTCCTATCATGTATCATACCATTAAAGAGGTGGCAGAGTTTGTCCTTCACATAGAGACAAAAGGACAAAACCAAAAATCTTGTCTGCAATTGTGTTTTTCTTATAATTTATGGCAAACCTGTGAATAAGAGATACTCTGCTGCTGCCGAAGTGTAACTACGATGGCACCCAAACATATTTCTAACATCTTATAAAAATAGAACTTTGCAATTTAACTTAGAACATCAGAAAAATGTGCCTATTGTCCACACTCACTGAAGGGAAAAAGTCAATGACATCACAAAAACTGACTATGTTTTGGATTCTGCTGCTTTTTTTTTCCTTATGGTTTCAAAAGATACCATTTGAAGATGAAAAACTATTGAAGTAGCACACAAAGTCAATAAAATGATCTCACTACACTTGCCAATGTGCATAATGAGTTTTATCTTTAAAAATAGCCTAGTATTTAGTTGTGTAAGTTCCAAATGGCATTTAATGGATGAAAATGCCTAAAGATTTCTGAAAGGTGTTCTGACATTTTGGCCATTAGCATTCTGCAGCAGGATAATTTAAATCTTCTTTCAATTCTGAGTACTCAAGATCACAGTCCTCCTTACTTCTAAAGAGGAGCATCCACCTATGTGGAAGGGAAGCATCCCAATAAAAGCCATCAAGCACAGCCATTGATGGGCCCTATTCAGGAAGTGGCACGACCACACAACTGTAGAGTATCTAACCCGAATTAGAAGTTAATGAGGCTCCTTTTTTATCAATTTGTTCCCTCCCTAGCACTGAAATTTTAGAGCAACAGAAACTTTTTTTTTGTGAATTCAGGTCATATTAACTAACAGTTTCAGCTGAAATAACATGAAAAAACTTCAGAGACGTTGAAAGAATTCATTCTGGCATCTCAAAAAACAAAACATTTTGATTTTGTCACAAGGGGACTCCTTTCCCAAAACAGAGGAGGTAGTGCTGCCACCCCTGATATCCAAAAACTCAGTGATTAGACCATGTTCTTAGATTGTAAAAGATGTAGCTTCAAGCACCTCCTTAAAGTGATTTGGTACAGGGACCTAAACCCAAACATCATGCTTCTCAGGAGAGCAGCCTAACTGCTGGGTTAGAAAATATTCTTAGGTAGGTTTCTCTCAGCCTCATTTGTTGGAAGTGTCCCACTTTACATAAAGTAGTTAAATATTCATTCAAACAGAGATTGAAAGCCAGGTGCTGGCCCTTTTTTCTCTGACTGCTCAAATTACCAGGATCTCAAGTCATTCACATGCTCTCTGTTTCTGTGGCCTACTTACTATTTAATATACATTCCACTGATGGGAGAAAGGGGAGAAAGAGCAAATGCTTTCTTCTCTGAACTTCTGTATTGGCCTTGGGCATAGCCCAGACCAGTGACAATATGGGTTGGTGAAAGTTTTGAGCTTTACCTTTGGAAGGACAGTAGTATGGATGGTAAGAAATTATCACTTTCTAATGCATAGAGTAGATAAAAAAATAAAGTAGTGTAATGACAAGAAATAGTATCACTTAAAGGAGAAAGAAGTGAGACATCTGCCTTTATTTGTATCCACTGTTTATCCCTATTGGCACAATTAATAAAAACTATGCATAAATCACACAAAGTTCATTAAATCCACTGGCTCAGGCTGCTGACTAATTGGTAAATACACACTCGATAAAAATGTAAAATGTATGCCAACTCCACATTGTACCACATTGTAAAGCTGTTTTCTAGTTAAGAAGTCTCTGCTTCTCTGTGGCTTTTCCAACAGAGCTTGATTTTCACAGTTATTGATCTTAGGGAAACAATAATGCCCAGAACAGTGCCAAAAGGCCTTAGAACAGGAAAACAAAAAGCAACCCTATAAAGTTCACAGAGACCAATAAGTTTACTATCCTCCGCCTAGGGCAATTTTCTGACACACCCATGAATTTAAGGTCTGCTGATGCCTGCTCTGTACAATTCAACAAACTATTTAAGGCACTTCAACTCTTTTATGAATGTGACCTTCAGCATTTGCTTCTGAAATGTTGCCTTCATGTAGACCAACATGAAGCAATCACTGCCCAGCAAAACTTTGCATCTTTTAAATCTATCAATTCTGATAAATTAAAGGTCTGGGAACTATGCAGGCCTGTGCAGACAGGCAACTGAACACTACCAGCATTAGACACAAACAAAAACAAATTATAAAGAACATGACAAGTATGAGAGTGCCTGAGGCTGGAGAAGGTCACAGAAGACCATCTTCATTCATTTGGACAAGATGAAGAACTTGCGCACTTCAGAACCTTCTCCTTTTCAGAAGAGGCCAGCACCCAGCCAGTCACAGATTTTTATAGATAGGAGGCTCAGCAAAAGGCTTTAATATTTACAGTACCTGTGCAAAAATCCAGGGAAAGCTTTAAATGAAACGTCTTTTGCTACTATCACTGAAGACTCTGTGGACAGCCTTCCTGACATCAAACAAACCCAGATGTAGAGAGGCCTTGGGAACTGGCCCAGTGCTTTGTCTGGGTCTGACCTCAAGTTTTGTGTATTTACATTTTTTCCAAAACACGATTCAGAACAGATGTCACTGGACACCAGAGCTCTTCTCCAAGGCTGGAGTAGAACATAACAGGAAAAGAGGGAGATAAAGACCAGCTCAATTTACATTACATAAGAATATTGATTTGCATAGCAAAGAGAGGGCAGAATGCACACATCTCCAATTTTAGTTTAATTAGACTCACAATCAAACATCACTGCTGGTTTCCCTCTATTAAGGGTCAAGCAAAAGGCTTGGTTTGATTTTCAACAGCCTTATAAACAAGCGGAATATTTTGGTTTAGGACCATCTCTGCTTGTATTCTCTATTTCTGCCATTGACTTTGGCAGTGCCTGAACAACATATTAAAAGCACTTGCCTCAAACCACACTTATGGAGTGCATGTTTGAGACAAAGGATGAAATAATGTTGAAAAACAGTATTATGAAACTGATATAGATTTAATAGTGGCTAAATGAAAGAAATGGGAATATGAAACCCCCTTCTCTACACAATGTGTGGTGAAATAATCTGTTTGCAATGGAGGGAAAAAGCTCAGAAAGAAACATTTGGAAACAATACAAATGACATATGGTCCCATATGTTGAATCTATAATGCTTCCTAATTCCTTCAGGGTAAAATTCACCCTTCTCCTGAACAAATTCCAAATAATTGAGATTTGCTTGAGGGGAATGTAGGAAGGACTAGAATCTTCCCTCCATACACACGCAAGAGAAGACTATGAAGCAACTTCACTGTAGTTGCCATTTTACCCATGGCTTGAAGCAGCACCAATAATGTTTTTTGACTCTTTTCTAGGTAACTATAATTGCTGATGTATAGGCTCATCCTCATCTCTTCTCCTTGGTTGAACCTGCTCAGGTCATGCTTTCTCTGTAGTGTGCTCCATGTGCTCAGCTTTCTGAAGCATACTAGGACAGCAGTATAGCTGGAATTGCTTTACAAGTTTCATATATAGCAAGCTGCATGTTGGTGCTGATAAGGCATCCTCAGGGCAGTTATGCTCTGAGCATTTTTTGGTGATGCCTTTACAGCCCTTAGGTTTTTGAGATACAGGATTTCTACTCATAATTCCTGGTCCTACACTGTTCACCATTTCCTGTATGAGGGAGTGAAAGATGAAAAGCCTACAAAATCAGGCAGCACGTTTTATACTCTTAGCAAATGGATTTTGTAAGTGTGCTAAACACAACTGGTTAAACATCTATCCAGCAATGAAAGCATCTCATATCTAAATGCTCTGAATTAAATTGCAATATAATAATTACTATTGGAATTTTGTCATATGTTGGGTGGCTGCACTACTCAGGATTGAGCAGGCAACTGCCTAGGTGAACAAATTACTGGAGGTAGTTAGGCAGTCACAGTGTTGACTCCTTACAGCTCTGGAAAGCCAAGCTGCCTAGAGCTAAGGGACCCACTTGCAGCTTTCATTGCTGCCCCATATGGGTGTAACTTCCCACTGCAATATCTCTGTTTGCACACAAAAGGAAAACTTTTCTCACAACCCTTATTCTTTGGGATGTTCCAAACTTCGGATGCTCCAAAATGGAATATATTGCTATTTGCCTGGTCATTAAAGTGAAGCTCAATGCCCATTTTAAAGGTCTTTTAAGCTGTTTATTAAATTGATTCATTTTTGCCATCTCTAGTCTGCTTCAGATGCTAGTAATTAGCTGTATTCATTGACCTATTTTGTTTGTATACAGTTTTGAAATAATATGTTATTAAATGTTATGCATTAGTATTCTTGTTTATACTCCTTTAAAATTTGTGTTAAATACCATGCCATCCCCAGCCTGCTAGGAAATAGAAATCTTTGCCTTTTGTTTTTGTGTTTAACCCAATCGTAGTGGCAGTAACAGGAATTACCTGTGAACATTGGAGGAAGTAACACCGCAGCATTCCTCTTCCAATCACCGTCATTTGCTCTTCCCCAGCTCTCAAAAGGGCAATGAAGGTATGGCTACTAGAAACCACTTCAAAATCTAAATCAAGATGGGGCTGAGGAGGGAATGGTATGGGGAGGGAAGAAAATACCTATCTGTATATTTATTTCCAAAACTAGTCATTGTACCACTTGCTTACTTCTCTTTGGTTCTTGTCTCTGCTTGTAAAACTGCTTACCTGTTTATGTGGTGTCTACACGTCTGTCAGAATGTGAATGGGCATTGGCAATGTGTCAGCCTGCGTCAGTGACAAGTGATGCTGGTCAGTCTCCCCCCACTGTAATGCTTACATTACTTTTTTTTTTTTTCAATGTGAACTTGACACTATCTACATTAACCCATCACCAATACTCAGAAAGTCATATCTCTTCCTTAATATTTGGAAATACTTAAAGAGTTTCAGGAAAATATTTTCATGGAATGTTTGAAGTAAAAAATGCTCCAAGGCAGATAGATTTTTTTTTGTTAACATTTCAAAATTGCTTCAAGACTGAATGAACCATGTGATGATACACTGCTATGTTCTAATTTTCCAGCTGGAAAATGAAAATGTATTCAATATTTAAAAGGTCTTTTACAAAATACACATAAACTATTAAAAACAATACCTGGGCTATTCTGCAGGAAAGTGAACAGAAAACAAACCACACCTGGGATGCAAGGCCCTGCAGCCACTCAGCAGTCCACAAAACAGCTTCAGTGAGCTTAACCACATCCTTCCTTCCCAGGGAGACCATGACTCAGAAGGCATAGAGCCAAGGCACTCTTGCCAGATATTTGAAATTATAACTGAGGGAAAAAAAGCATTAACTCACCCAGGACAAAGCTCAGCTTCTTCTAGATGTACCCAGGCTGGTATCTTTGTGAAATCATCCTTTGACTCCAAAGAAGGTGCACAATGTGCAATTACTGCATCTACCTAATATTTCCTGGAAGAGGACAAGAAGCAGAAGGGTCTGTATCCCTACTTATGATCTGTCAGATTGGCTAAACTGGCTTTACATACATGCAGCTGGGAATGTTCTACAGTACTCTCCTTCACATCCTTTCTCTTGTTGACTGTATTTTAACTTCTACATCAAATTGCCGCTTGAATTAAGAGGACAGTTCCTGGACAATTTTGCTCCATGCATGCATGGAACAACTGGTCCATGCTTGATGTGTGGCTGTACCATTTCCTTTAGAATGGTGTAGCACTTTCAAAGTGGATGGAAGGTTGCAGAAGAATTGTGATTTGTTGATCCGCTGCCAAAATAACTTTGTCCTGACCACTCTGATCTGGCTGAAGGGAACACAGTAACAACACTGGAGGTTTATGCAATCTGTAGAGTGTCTTACTGCCTTCTACAGTAGAATCACTGCCACCTCTAAGCAGAAAATAGTCCACTGATCATAGCTCATTTTCTCAAATGAAATGTGAAAGGCAAGATTTGCTCTATAGTGACATATAACTACTTGATGTAGTTATATAGAAACACATAGGAACCACAGACCTACAGGAAAGAATTAGAGTTTGAGTAATGCACAAGACTAAGCAAGATTTAACATTTTAGACTTTTCTCTCCATTCTGGCAGGCTCAGCTGTGTCTAGACAGCTTTGGTGTACAAATATTCTTCAAGGGGCAAATGAAGAAAAATCACTCTAGTTATTCACTCTAAGTCTTTTTCAGCCTGCTGCAGCAAATGATAAATTTATTCTTTCATTTACAAGACTCTGCAGTACCAGCAAAACTTGTTATAAGCTCTCCCTGTTTATTTCTCTCATATTTCAAAGGAAAATTTTCACTGCAAGCTAACTCCTCTATTAAAAGTATAGCCTACCTTTTAATATTTATAATGAAGGCTTAATAGAGATCCGAAGGTCCACAGTCTTAGAAATAATGAAGCTCTAAATGTATCTCCACGATACATACATGTCTAGCTATGGCTGATTTGTGTGTGTGGAGTGTTAGGTTGGCACTGCACTAGAGTTTCTAACTCCAGTGCAACCAGTGCCAGTTTTACTGAGTACTTGTTACTCTGCCAGGAGCACACATCCCAAGGTACTTTCACCTACAAATTCCGTGACAGAAAGACAGAAGTTTAGTCTAGCCCAAAGACATAGAAAACTTAAGGCTCATCTTGACCACTCTCGTCTGAGGTTTTCTTCAAAGGAGATGACAACATTTTCTTCACCCCCTGCTACAATCTGCACACAGGACTTGATCAAAATCCAACAGGGTTCCCTTGAATCAGCTATGTTAGAGCCTAGACATGTACACTTAGGTGTTAGAAAACACTGGTATTTCAGCTTCTTGGATAATGAAAGGGAATTTCCATATTAAAAGCTGGTAGTAAAGCTGATGTCAGTTTTCAGTTTTAGAACCACATGAGATACTTTGAAAGAAAGGGGTACTCCAGTGACACTGAGAAATACTATTTGGCCCTGCATATGAACCCAGTCTCAGTTACAATCTGGGCTTGAAAAAAATTCTTAATTTCTTTAAGAACCAGATCTTAACTTTGCAATGACTTCTTTTTCATCTGCATGCAAGATTTTAAAAATAGGACTGGTGTTTCCTTTAATTAGTATTTGATACAGTATTAATATTCCTATTTATCTTTTGCATGCCATATGGATTAAATTCTCATTACTTTTGATCTTAATACTTTTAAAATATGTAAATCAGCAGACAGACACCCTCTTTAAAGCAGTGTTTGCACACCCCATCTATTATTGCCTTGGGCAAAAGGAAAATATCTGCATTGCTGAAATTCCAGAATTGTGAGGAAATCTTGAAAAATCAGATATTAAACTGATCAATCTGGATGAATTATATAATGACCACGTAAACTGCAGTTGTTAAGCTTCGGCTGTACCTAAAATTTACATTAAAAGTAACAAAAGGCCATTAAAGAACATGTACATAAAAGGGGTCAATGAATTTAATTTCTGTATGGAAAAGAACGTTTTCACAGGTTGAGCTAATTCCAGAGGCACTGCCTTAGAAGAACACTATAGTTTTTTAAAAAACTCACCTTCAATGTAAGACATTAAAAACACAGTGATTTATTTTCAAGTTTATGGAATATCCTGTTATCTTAATTAATCTATTGTTTTTCCAACACCACAGCACACTGCTGATGAATAGACTTGCATTTGCATGCATTTCCATTTGTCTGAACATTATGGTTAAGCAGAAAGGAGAAACTTATGGGACTTACAAAAAAAGGGCAAAGAGGATACAAGAGACTGGCCTCTGTTAACACTGTACATGATTTCCAATGACATGGGAAGCATTTGGGAAGCATTTGAATATAGTTCATGAATGCATTAGTCTGAAAACAGAAGTCTAGCCAATCATCTTACATTTGCTCTTCCTATAATATATAATATTTTTAGCTAGCCCTGTCAAATATTTGTACCTACATTATACTACTGAAGTGTATGCTAAGAGTTTTCAGGATAAAATAAGCAAATGTAGTTGTGGAAACCAAACCTTACTCAGTACTACCATGCTCTAAGAGGTGGGGGGAGGATGCTGCACATCTGCCAGCACATTGCCTGCCCCAGAGCATGTGTGCAGTGCCTGCGTAAGGTATCCATTCCCTACCTTTCAGCCGTGGAAACTGTGTCTGTTGAGAAATATCACATGAAAATTGGTTGAAAAAAAATAAATTGCTCCTCAGTATCAGAAAAGGCATTTTTGGGGATATTTGGCACAGCAGGGTCCATTTAGTTCCTCTTATTCTTATTTGTTTCTGATCTTATCCAAAATCCAGTGGGACCTTCTCCACTGTCTTGATTGAACTCTGAGTCCAGGCCAGAAACCTGACAGCCTGATGTATTTAGAACTTTACTTTTATTTTGGTAAGTTTAGGAATCTGCAGGACAAAATACTGGTGCTTATTCAAATGCATCTAAGAGCACATATCACTCTCCTTAAATGGAATCACAAGGCCATGCTTGGCAGGGTCCACTCAAAATGAACACCTGAGCCTGAGCTCTTTAATCCTATGGTACCACAGTTGTGTATAAACCATGGCTCCCCTGGGTGCACACCAAGCAGAAGGTCCATAGCAATGAACAGCAGTCTAGTTTAAGGCATAGTCTATACCAGCAAACACTACCAATGCATTTATTTCTTGACATCATCTGGATTGGCAGAAGTCCTCAGCCAGAAACACTGTTGTTTTTGACCTGAACAGCTCAATCCATTTGGCAAACTGCTTTAAGAACTTCTTTCCTATGATGCATATCTTTCCAGAAAGGAAATTTGTTGTCATACATCTGCAGTACAGTTACAGTTTCAGTCTTCTAACTGCAGATACAGCCTAACTTGCCAGTTCAGTGCAGACTTGTTTTTTTCAAATGCCATCTTGCAAAAGACTACATTAAAAATTCAACATTTTCCACATAAATCTGTAGGCCATAGTCATATACATATACCAAAAAGCAGGCACATCAGAGTTCTTAAATTTTTAGAAGTCTGATAAGCAACAGATATGATTTTGGAATTTCTATGCAACTAAATTAAAATGTTTTCCCACAGTTACTTGCAAAGGCATAATTAGTAAGGTGTTAGTAATTGAAGCAGCAACTGTATATCCCCAACTGTGTTTAGAGTAACTAGGTAACAGAATGTCTTAGAAGTAATTTAAATTTCCCCTTTAAGTGTCTTAATGGCACTGTAGGGGACAATGCAGCAGTTAGTTACTACAGTTTAAATGCTTTATGTACTTAAATTGTAATTACTGCTCATTACTGTTTCACAACACGGATATATATTATCTTTGTCTTAAACAAGAAAATTATCAAATAGGAAAGTCTGTTCACAGCCGCGCTATATTGTCTATACTGTTCAACCCATTTACTTTTCAGGTTGTACTATAAACATCTAATTCTAAGCAGTTACTTCGAATTCAGATTTCAATTTTGTTTTGAATTTGAATGGTCTTAGGCAATGATTTTTATAACACTAAACAAAATGTGTGGGTAACCACTGCCACACCCTGAATACTGGGACCTTTGTGATGAACCTCTGCTTCTGACTGCTGCATTTGTTATATGCAGAACAAGGAGATGTTGCACACAAGCCTGTGAAATTCTATGTTAATAAATCAAGGATCTCTTGGCTACTGAACTCACAGCTCTGTTCTCTAGTTAGTTCACAAGTATTTCATATCAAAGGGATGCAAATGTGAAGGTTTAGAAATAAAGGAGTAGCTCTTCCAAATTTGAAGCTAAATAAAAAGTCTGACAAGCAATACCATTAACAATCTATATCACCTTTTCCCAGTCTCCTGTCTTGAAACTGAAGCACAACACTACACAGTGGGACTCCACTCTCACCTCTGCTTCAGGTAGCAGACTTTGCTCAATGATACAGCATCTATAGAAACTGCATTACAGTATTTCATGGAAGCGACACCATTAAAATAAATTCAAACATATATTACAAGCAAAGCATTCCTCACTTTCCATTTTTTTTCATCACTTGGATGTGGAAATCTTCTGCCTCCTTGACTACAATCCCATGATGCATGGCACATTCACATAAATATAACCTTGGAATTCCACTGGAAACAGCTTCATGCTAAAGCCAACCACTTCCTCATCTCCTTTATGAAATGATATACCCACACTGAAGCACAGAGGGCACAGTGATAGAATATAAACTACTTTCATGGGCCATATAAGAGATAGGATAGTTCTCAAAAGTGCTCACTTTCCTAACCTGTCACAGGCCACACACTCACATGAGAAGAAGCCACAAGCAGGATATCATGTTAACCAAGTCTATTGTTTTAAAATAGCCAAATTGTTTTAGATTAATGAGGACTTCTTTTCCTGTGCCCTAGTGAAAATGCATTCTTGTTTCAGTTCTAGATCACTCCTGGCAAGTCAGCTGGGAATATGCAGAACACAATGTACACCAGACTCCAGCACACTGCTGCCTTCCTGCTCTGAGCTTTGTCATCAGCTTACATGAAAACAAGCACAGACCCATCCCACCAAAACTTGTTTTGTTCAGTTTGTTTTTGTTTCACAAGATCCTTCAGGGGAAACAATCTGGTCAAAAATCCAGCCACAATTCAAAATGTTTATACAAAACACACTTGGGGCTCAAATCTGTGGGAGCAATATTTTAAAACGCTTGTGTTTTTTGTTTCTGATTTGCTGTTCTTACTCAATGTTCCAGTATTGGTATGAGCAAAGCCAGACAAAACCCCAAGCATTAGTTTAACAAATGTAATCCAGATACAATGGGCTAGTTATACAGACCAGCCATGCTTGTTCATGGTGCAGCATGAAGATGCACGATGATGTTGAGCATAATAGGCCTAATTTAGAGCTGCCCTGAGGCCTCTTCAGAGAAGAACATCCCTAGCACAGACAGCCTGCTCACTGCATTCAGAGCCAGCTCCATTTCTTTGTTCCTACTTGTCTCAGGATAGGAATCATTCTAAGGCAGGGCGGTGCAAACCTGAACAAAAGCCATCAGGATAAAGGGCTGCAGTTCCTGAGAAATAATATTTCTCCCACATCTTCTAGTCTTTCCCATTTGCAGCTGACATTGAACTGTAGCAGCCTCTGCAGATATAGGGGCATCTTCCTTCTTCTCAGAGGTTATGAGAGACATTCATCCTGCATCAAGTCAGCATTTGCAATTTTCCAGTTGGCTTGCAAAGCACATGGTAGACACAACTCTAACTCCTTTACAGTTAAACTCAGCTGTCTTACAGAGCACATGTACTTCCTGAGTTTGGTTTTTTCTGACTACAGTAAAGCAACTACAAACCTAAAGGCAGACAATGCAGCTCTTATTCCTGGGATTTCTTATTTGCAGCATTTGACAATATTGAGGGAACATGTATGTCATCTGCCACTAATTTTATTTTATTTTTAACAGAGCATAAAGAAAGAACATAACGCAAAGAAAGTTTTTTTTCTGGTAAGGTTTTTTTTTTTGGCATTATTACTTCACTAGCTAAAGGCTTTAACCAGAGACCAATCTGGGACACACTCATTCAACAACAAGAGACAAAAGATCTTGATAACCCACTGGTAAAGGCTGACCTTAAATATTGATCCTAAAATGTTAACTCAATAAATCTGGTCTGGTTCTCAAAAGCAACTACCAATAGAGCTGAAAGCTGTTACTTTTAAAGAATTATGTCCAGAAAGAAAGGCACATCCCCATCCTCTGCTGTGGATCACCCTGCCTAATTTTAAGATGTCAAGAAGCTACCACAAGAAGCTCTAGAAGAGTGTGAACTTGATTTAAAGCTCTTGCCAACATTCAATTACATTTGGAAAGATAGATAAGATGCAGAAAGCCATAGAATCATAGAATGCTTAGGCTGGAAGGAATTTTAAAAATCTCCTAGTTGCAATCTTTGGCCATGAGCAGGGATGTCATCCATCAGACCAGATTGCTCAGGGCCCTGTGCAACCTGATCTTGAACACTTCCAGGAATGGGACACCCAAAACTTCTCTGGGCAGACTGTTCAGTGCCGCACCACACTCTGAGTAAAGAACTTCCTAACTTCTAATCTAAATCTGTCCTTTTTTGGTTTAAAACAGTTCCCCCCTTCTCCTATTGTTATCTGCCCATGCAAAAAGTCGCTCTTCATCTTTTTCACAAGCTCCCTTAAAGCACTGGAAGGCTGCAATGAGGTTTCCCTGAAACCTTCTCTTTTCAGGATGAATAACCCCAGTTCTCCCAGACTGTCTTAGTTGAAGAGGTTCTCCTGCTCTCTCACCATCTTTACGGCCACCTCTGGATTCACCCCAGCATGTCCACGTCTTTCTTGTGCTGAGCACCCCAGAGCTGAACACAGCAGTCTAGGTGGGACCCCATCAGAGCAGAGTAGAAGAGAAAAATCCCCTTCCCCGAACTGCTGGCCACTCCTCTTTTGATGGAGCCATGCCTTCTGGGCTGCAAGCTCACACTGTTGACTGATGTCCAGCTTTTCATCCATGAGAGCCCTCAAGTCCTTCTCACAGGTTTAGAGTCATAAAGTCATACGTTTAATCACAGGTCATAAAGTCACAGATTAATTAATTTAGGCCTGACACTAAACATCACCAAATTAAAAAAAAATGTAAAACTTTTGCTTAGGTCCAACACTGAACATGGAGATGGGCACAAACAGAGGAATTAAAAATAACATTATGAAATAACAATGAAAATGTATTCAGTCCTTGTCTGCAAAGACAAAAACATCATGGTTGTACAGCAGCAATGGATGTGATAGTGAAATACAGAATGTAAAACTAAGTCCTAGAAACCCAGCAGGGGCAATCTCAATTCCTCCTGTCTCAGTTAATTTCTGGAATCTTGTTTTAAGGCTGAATTAATTGTGTAACTCACTATACTATCTGGAGTATTGCGCTGTACCTTGTCTCTTCTCCTGATGAGACAATAGATACATTCTTTGTTATCTTTTTTGTTTGGTTGGTTGGTTGGTTAGCTTCTAAAGTTCATAAACAGAACATAAAAAAGGATCAGTGAAGAAAAGATTGTTATTACACAAGGGAAAATTTCCCTTATTTCACCTGGTCTCTTCTTTATTTTCAAAGATTTTGGATCAATTAATGCTCTGCTCTTTCAGAGACACAGGCTTCCTAAGCATAACAAAAAACTGATGTTGCAAATAATGATACAAGGTGTTGCAAACTGGGATGCAATACTAAGGGCAGTACAGCAAAGAAGATTGTTTGGTAAGTATTGCCAATCAAAAGATTTTACCATTTAAAATAGAGAATGAATTGTGATTCTCCTTTCAAAGGCTCTAAACTAGAATTACACTTTTCCCTGAAAAACTAGATATGAGCAAAGAAATGCTACAGAAAGCAGCAGGACATTGGAAAAGGCTACTAAGCCTTCTGTTCTTACTGAAGTTGAACGGTATATTTTTCATTTTTCATCTCATTTGCTTCTTCCTCTATCATGCTTGTCTGCACAGGTTTTCTTCTTTGATGGCATATTCCCTCTTCACTCCACTTCTGGCTTGGTTTTAATTCCATGATGTCTGTCCATGTCTGTCACATGTTCTTCCCTACATGTGAAGTTCTGCATCTTTTCATCTATCATGGTCACCATTTTCTCCCTTACTGTTATAATCTCTTTCAAAAAAAACCTTAGATTGGTTCCTCTTTTTTTCTCATTTTTTTTTTCCTTGCAAGTCACACCAAAAGCGACTACAATTCTACAATCAAGTTACAGAATTTAAGCAGAAAATTGGCAGATGCTTTCTGACTGTGCATATTTATTTTGTGTGTGGGACAAGAAGAGAGTGTTCTGTGAATTAACAGTGATTTTCTTCAATATGTGTCAATGATTAGCTTGTGTGGCATGCTACTACCATGTAGGCAATCTGATTTTGAAAGTTTTAGGTTGTAAGTTGCTTATGATGATGAAAGACAGTAACGAAAATCCTACTTCATTTGCAATGCCCTGAGACATGTCTGCCTAGGGCTGTCTGATGACTATGTTCTTCCCAGGGAATGTTTTAAAGTAGACTGTGGTTTACAAATAAGAGTATCTAAATATAGTAATGTAAAATTTCATTTTTCTAAAGCAGTTAAGCTCCTTTGAATATGAAGCTGAGGAATTTACCCTTCTTGGGCCTTAAATCAATGATCAAAAGGCACAAAGTGTGAACCTGGATATGCAGTCAGAAAACTGATATATACTATAGACTTGAACTTACAGCTGTTCTGAATACCATTGCAAGGAGCAAATCCTCGTGAGGAGATTAAGAACTTCCAATTTATCAGTTTCTTATGAATGAAATATTAATTGGAAGCACATTGACAACAAAGAGATGAAAGAAATTGGTATCACTTAGTCTCAAAGTTTGATGAGCAAAATATGAGGGAGTAGCCCAAAGTGGAATCTTGTTCCTGTGCTGTTTTGGGATATTAGGCGAGACAGTATGCAGACCTGAATTCTGTCTCTGAAAACAAATCAACAGGTCAAAGATTTTTGTTACACAAGTACCCCTTTTACCAATTTTTAACTATAGCAACTAGTTGTTGTTAATTTTTGAAACTTCACCTATCTATGCTGCTACTAAAATTAGCTTTTCTTTTTTTAGAGCTGCAGCAAACTTACTTGGTTTGTTTTTCTTCTTTCCAAGTAAGCCCTTAAAAACTGACAAGCTTGCTGTTATTCATTTGATAGTCATGCTCTTTATCGTGACTAAGAATATGCAATAAAGAACAACATTAAAAGAATGTAGAAAAAACAATTGCACCACTTTGCTGCAGGGCATTTTTGGTGTTTGCAAATCCCAGAACTACAAAAAGAGGCTGGAACAATGTAATATTTCTTCCCTATTTTGAATGTAACTTTTGCATGTGTGCAGGATGCAACATAAGCACATTGGTGTAACGGAGTCCCGAGAATAGCACTACACTCACAAAGCCACAAACAAAGAATTGAAGAAGCTCCTCCTAGGACAAAAACTAGCTGTAACTGAAGGTAAAGACCTGGCACAGCTTTCCAACTTTTCAGTATTAGGCAATCATATGCATTATCTATATTTGATTCCCAATAAAATGTAAGACAGTCAGATGAAGAAGGACGTATTAAAGACAAACAAATCTTCATGGGTATTCTTACTGCTACTCAGCTTGTTAGTCGTGTCTGCATTCTCCCTGTCAGACTTAGCCTGGTAGGGCAGATCAACCTGACAAGCAAGAGGCAATACCTAGTAATTATATAGTTGTGCTTCTTGTTTTCACATGTACAAGGCAGGACAAACCTTAAGGACAAAGAACAGGTACTGAGGTATTTTTAAGAAAAGAAATATTAGAATTCATAAAACTCTTCTTTTATACATGGTGTGTTAAGACATGCTTGTTGCCTCCTTGACCACACAAAGGAAAGCAGCTTCTCTTTATCCCACCGGCATCAGTAACAATACTTCCTGTGATTTTGGTACTCTGACCTTCCCTCAGGGAAAAGGCGTTGTAACTGGGAAGGTGGAGGTGTGGCATTATTTTTCTGCTCTACTGCCAACACTTGAGCACAACAACTTCTTCCTGGTATTCTCTCCACAGGCAAGGAAGAGCCTCAAGAAGATTATCCTTGCCTGGGGTCAGAAGGGAGCTCTGTAAGCTCACAATTACTGCAACAAGCTACTATTGGCTATCGCTTTACTCAGCCTAATCATTAGAATCATCTGAGGTTACCATGAGAGAACTGAAATACAAAATACTTCCAGTGAGTAGAGAGAAGTAATGATGAACAGCCAAGTAAAACAGTCATTGTCATGAGCAGAGCTAATGAGTAAGTCATGTACGGCAATTTTTTTCCACCCAAATGCCTCAGAACCAGTTCATGATTTAGTGAATGGAATACCTATTTATCAAACTGTATCGATGAGTAACTTGTAGTATCTACATCTTCACATATGTGGTTACAAACATTTAGTCCTCAGTACTTATCCTTTACTCGTCAGAGATGTTTTGGGGTTTTTATTATTATTATTTGCATTGATCAACTCTGCATTTTATATGCCATGGTTTGGGCTTCTACTGAGCTGCATATGATTTTCAGCAGCTAATCACAATCCACTAGAATAATAACTCAAATTTAGAACAGAGGAAAAAGATCCAAACCAGTATAAAATACATCAGAAGTTAATTTGTGATGGTACTTTCTGAACTACCCCACGCACCTCATGTAACATTCTGCAACATCACATTAATTATGTTACTGCTTTTACTAGCATGTTCTCTCTTCACAGTAACTATGAAGAACTTTAAAAATTACTTGTGAAAGGATGCAATATCTTCTAGAAAGATGTGAAATCCAGCTATTACTACTCAATTGTGGGGAATTCAACAGAGTGAATTCAGATTTTTAAATACCAGCAAACATCGAGAAATTGCTTGGTAACACAGCTAGCAGATTAAATCACAGCTCTGTAAAAGCAAATAATTAACGGTCTTAGCCTTTTTCTTACAAAATACCCAGAAATAAAGAAATTATCTAAAATTTTCAGATGTGAGAAAAAGTAAAAATTCTGAAATTTGCAAAAAAAATGCCATTGTGAAAACATTATTAAAGTTATTTTTGCTGTACTTATGCTAAACAAGTTTACTTGGAAAAAATTGTGTGGTTTTTCTAGAAACAGAAGAGTAATGAATTAGGAGCAACACTATATGCCAGAGTACATCAGTCATCTGAGATATGCTGCTGATTCAGAGCACTAGTAACTGTGGCAAAATAACAAAAATAAGGCTGATAATGAATACTTAAAAGAATTTTCAAACAATAACAACAGGATAGTGAAGTGCTGCATGACAAAAAACTTAACTACTCACAAAGATACAACAAAAAGAAGTATTCAAACAAACCTGTATGTTGTGGATGGAAAATGAAGAGAAAGAACAGGTGAACAGCAGCTTGGATCAGTGGACATTATGTGTTAAGAGGAGAAATTGAACCCCTGTTAAAACCTACAGGGTTTTGGCACAGCATTATCATGTACTTATTATTCAACTTCATTAAATTTCTTGGATTTCTTACTGTATTTTTTGATATTTCAATGAGAGAGTTCTGCAATCCATTTTTATCATAATGCAGTCATTACAAGCTGAATTTCAACTTGTTTTACATAGAACAAGTACTGAGTTGTCTCTGGAGAACTCTATTGCAATTTATCTCTGCAGTTTACTTGCATCTTATTTTATCTCTCACCTCTGATACTAATCAGTCATGGCTGCAGGTCAAATCTTTTTGCATTGGAAGCAATCACAATAACCAATCCAGAAGTAAACCAGCCTATAATGAAATTCACTGCCTAGGGCTAAACATAGAGCTAACATGTGTTTAACAAATCAAAGCTTGTATTTATCACTTGCCACTGTTTGTGTCTTTGCCTGTTGGAGGGGAAAAAAACAATTAAGAAGCTGTGCAGTAAAGAAAGATTTATGAACAGCCAATTTCTTTTCATATTTGTTGGTCTGATACTTTGGCAAAATTCAGGCTGCATATCATGCCATTACAGAGTAGCAAAAGATTTAACAGAAACCACTGATGGGTGAATCAGTTGCAAATGCAAACATCATCACTGCGAGTCTCAGCTGAAAAATTTACATAAGCCCAGGAGAAGTGCAACTGATGTCACTTATGTTTGAAGTTAGATTTTCTAAATTCCCACTGAATTATATGGTAAAAAACTGACATCCTGAAAATGAGGTACTGTTTTTTATCCTCATGGCTAGTGAAGCTGAAAGGCTCCTGTGCAATTCCAAAAAGCAAAAATTCAGGGTTTCCACTGGGTGGAAGGTGATGGTTCCTCCTAGGGGCTCCCGCAGGGTCCCACCACGTGCAATGCAATGCACAGTACCAGGCTCCCCAAGAGCATCCATCTGCATAACCGTGCAGCCTCACAAGCCTAGAAAGGTGATTATCCTTTCCTATAATGATAGGAACACAATCACAGAATCAACTAGGTTGGAAAAGACCTCTGAGATTGAGTCCAACCTATGACTGAACACCACCCTGTCAACTAGACCATGGCACTGAATGCCTTATTCAGTCTTTTCCTTAAACATGTCCAGGGACAGTGACTCCACCACCTCCCTGGGCAGTCCATTCCAATGTTTAATCACCCTTGCTGTGAAGAAATTCTTCTTAATGTCCACCTTTGCTGGCACAGCTTAAAATTATGACCTCTTGTCCTGTTGCTGATTACCTGGGAGAAGAGCCTGTCCCCCCACCTGGCTACACCCTCCTTCCAGCGAGTTGTAGAGAGTGATAAAGTCCCCTCGGAGCCTCCTCTTCTCCAGGCTAAACATCCCCACCTCCCTCAAGCTGCTCCTCACCCTTCACCAGCTTCAATCCCCTTCTCCAGACCTGTTCCAGCACCTCAATGTCCTTTCTGAGCTGAGGTGCCTAGGACTGGACACAGCACCCAAGCTGTGACCTCACCAGTGCCAAGGACAAGAGGACAGTCATTGTCCCAGCCTTGTTGTCCATGCTATTCCTGATACAGGCCAGGATTGCCCCGGCTTTCTTGGCCACCTGGGCATACACTGATGTGTGCTGTGGCTGCTGCATGTGTTCAGCTGCTGTCTACCAGCATCCCCAAGCCCTTCCCACTGGGCCACTTTCCAGCCACTCTGCCCCCAGCCTGTAGCACTGTGTGGGGCTGTTGTGGCCCATTTGTAGGATCCAGCAGTTGGTCATGTTGAACCTCATGCTCCTGGTCTGGCCCTTCCACCCAGCCTGTCCAGGTCCCTCTTCAGGGCTTTCCTACCCTCCAGCAGATTGTCACTCTGACTAAACTTGGTGTTGTCTGCAAATCTGCTCATGGTAGACTCCATCTCCTCTTCTAGATCACCAATAAAGATATTAAACAGGACTGGACCCAACAATGGCATCCCTTGGGGGGGGATCACCACTAGTGACCAGACACAAATGGGATGCAGCACCACTCTCCACCATTCTCTGAGCTATGCCATCGAGGTAGTTCTTAACAATAACGATTGCTTTGAAACATAGCTTTATTACCATCCTATTTTCTCAAGAGACATGCTAAAAAATATTTTCTTACAAGGAATTTTACTTATACATTTGCAAGATAAAATGAATGATCTGGAAACATGATTTCCATTTACTAAGCCCAAAGCATTTATCCCAGGTGTGATGAGCTCAATAATCCAGTGATACACTTTTAGGAAAAAACAAAAAGAAGCTACTTTTTCTCCTGCACATGCCCAGTCAGATTTTGGTTCAAAAGCCACAGAACACTAGCAGGATCTTTTCATTGGAAATTCGTTATACAACATACCACATCAACTCCTCTGCTGGAGCCTTCAGCTGCAACATGGCTAATAGTAATTTGGCTGTTACAGCGTGTTATGTTGTAGGAGAGTACTATGGAAACCTCACAGGTCTCACACAGAGCTACAGCATGCTCAACACAATCAGATCATATTATGTAACACTATCTTGGCCTCTTTAGAGTTTCTTGTAACAGTCAAACTGTCCTGTGATCAAGCTATTTTATTTGCAAAAGGATAACCAACTCAAAGCTGACCCACTCAGAAAAATCACCTGAAAAAACCCAAATATTTTGCCCCAAACTCCCCTAAACCCCAAATATGTAGAAAACTTTTCATGTCAATTTTTCATAACCAAGAGACCCGATTCTGCTCACCGTTATGATTTTACTGACTATGGTCAAGTTTTTCATGATTTACATTCCCTCAGTGTAAGATTAGTCTCAGTGGAGAGCTTAAAAATGATGAAACGAACTCCTGTTTAAACAAACAAAAGTAATTCTAAATAGATTACAAAGTCTTTTCTTTAAATTCCTGAGTGAAAGGATTCTGAAAGGAATGGCATTATGTGTCAATATCATCCCATTTGCCAGTGAAAACTAGTTGAAAGTTCATGCAGTATTTCACAGTACATCACGTAGCAGTGGTTTTGTTTTTACTTAGAAAGGAAGGTTCGTAATAAAGAAATGAAACAGGAAGCTGAGTTACACAAACAGCTGAATGGCTTGGATTGATCTCTCTCTATTTGCACAAAGTGAAGTGGCATCTTTCATTACAAGGCACACCCAGATCTTGATACCACATTTGGTGTGAGATACTTCCTGTTCTTTACTCTAATACTACGATATTACAGTCATACTGGCATATTGAATTTCTGTGAATACAAGGATAAAAGTGTCCCCATTTCCAAGTCACTACTGATTACTGCTTTGCCATAACCATTAAATTTTTTTCAAAAAAAGTAAAAATAGGAATGAAATGAGACCAGAGTTAAAACTCTGATCAAAATTAAACTACCATAGTGTAGTAACGTACTTCCATAGTAGTGTAACGTACTTCTCTATATTTAAGCACCTTTCACTTGCAAGCACAAGACATTGAATGAAGACTGTACTTTAGACTGAGGCAGTTTAAACTATTTTCAATAATAAAGTCTGGCACAAAGAAAACTGTACTTTGAGTCATCAAACATCCAAACCACTGTTCTTTTTGGCTTTGGTATTTTAACATGATCATGCTTCTTAGCATTAAAGTTGGATCTCTTCTTTAAAACTGGAGTTAAGTCTGGACTTCTAATGAAGTCATCATTATTTTAAATTTCTTGTTTAGGGTGATGAACCTGTAAGTATCATCTGTGTGATGACAACCACAGAGTAACGTTTTAGGAATAATGTCTCCAATGCCCGTAATGCCCCTACCAAAACTTGTCCACACTGGGCAAGGTGGGCAGCAGCTTTCCTCTCCATCAAGCAGTAACTTGCCATATTTAATTATCTGCTTGTCCTTCATCAGTGCAAAACCCAGTGACTTCATACATTTCTCCAAACCCAGCACAGCTACATTCACCAAATTTTATGACTGGTTTACCAGAAAGGAAGAGAAAAAATCATCAACATTAAAAAAAAAAAAACACCAAATTGCAAGAAAAACATGAAAAATGTGTCACTGATTAATGGGACTCCAGCTTGAAACATGCCAAGCCCCAATTTCCACTAGTTTTGAAAATGTAAAAGATTAAAGAATCTAAAATCAAAGGCTGTACTGAAATGGACTATTCACTGCCTCCGACTGTGGCTATAGACAACACTGAAGACTATACTTCCAGACCTTGCAGAATCCTGGCAAATTTCTCTACTTTTCACAAAGTTTCAGCATTGCAATGTGGGGTGCAAGGCATAAACTGAACATATGCATAAGTCACATTGTTCTCCCACAAGACAAAGTCCACAGCCAGAGACTTTGTGTATTTTTTCACTTGTTCAGAATGTCTGTGCTAAGCATAAAAAATTACATCAACGTTTGGTCAATGCAGAGATACTATTAGCTTTCCTTTTGCAAATGTATTTCCTTTGCATCTCAGAAAATCTGTCACATTTACCTTTGAAGCAAAGTTACATTGGTCAATTCCCTATGAAGCACTCTTCATTAATAATTTCAAACATCCTCACTTTCTATCTCATTTATGAGAATACCACTACTTGCCCTCTGGAGATTATATTATTTTGATTCCTTCGGTACTATATTGTGACTAGAATAATTAACTTCTGGCTTAATTGTTACTAATGACTGGACTCTCTGCCCAGGCACTGTGTACAGCAGAAACATTGGAGGGAATCCTCAGCATTGTTTCTGGTCTTGCCCCAGTACTCTGGCAGAGTGCAGGGGAATGTCTGTGCAGTGTAAAGTCAGCCCCTGTGACTCTACAGAACCCCAGCACATGCATGCACTTGCTGCGCTTGCAGTTTGGCCGTACTGCTCAGTCTTTCTATGACCCAGTGAGAAGGCTTTTGATGTGAAAAAGAGGCTTTTGTCTCTGTATTAATTACAGAGTATAGTCTTTGCATGATTTTTGTGGAAATTTCCTTCTCTGTTCTTCCCTTGCCAATCTGTTATTAAGAACAGGCAGCTCATGCTATTAGACAGCCAGATAACAAGATATGAGAGAACAGACCATTCAATTAATACAAAAACACGCAAAGTCATATCAACCATTTGGTCCTTTTGTGTTCTGTCCCCTCTTGACTGAACTAGACCCTCACCTATGAAGGCCTCAAGACAAATAAGCAGCCTGTCCTTCCTTTTGTGCTTAAGCCTGCATACAGACTTCTTCCTAAAGCAAACCCCGACACTGCTTCATAAATGGGTCATGGACCGGTGCAGAAACCAGTCACATTCCCTTTCCCACTGGCCTTTGTATTTCAGGTCCAAGCACCACCAAGCTGGCAGACTAGTGCCATCTGTAATGTAACTTACAAAGAATTAAAAATCAGTCACTAACATTGCAGAAAAATGTTTCACTATGAAAAATAACAGTCTTTGTATTGTTTGGACTACCTAGTGGGCAGCTTCTTAGTGTGAATAGCAGCTTATGTAGTATCACCCGACACTGTAAAGCTCACATATTTTTATACATGCTTTCTTGTTCCAAAGAGATATTTCCTATTTCACTTGGTTTTCACAGTAGGTGTAAGAATACTACCTGCTTAAAAGTGTACTTCATACACTACAGCTGAATACGGACTGTGAAAGCATCAGGTGAAAACATCTGCATCTCTGAATGCAAGCCATGCTTTTAAAAGCACCCAAAGAAGTTATTATTCCTCACCAGATTTACTTCCTTAATAGTTACTCATTGAAGTGTGATTTATATGATCATCTATCTGCATATTTTCATGCTTATCTAGGAAACTCCTTACTTCTCTGCATTTGCATGCTAATTCATTTAAATATAGATATCTATTCAATAGTTCAGATCAATGTTGCATTTATCTCCTCCTCAAATTTTATTCTTCTATCATTTCACATTTTTGAAGACACTCTAAATTACTGAATTATGTTTACTAAGGCTGCAATTCTGCCAGTTTTACTCTAATTGTTTTACCTCAGACACAAGGTCCTTGATTTCAAGGAGACCAGTTGCAAGGTAACATAAAATACGCAGTGAGAGTAAAGATGATGGATTTGGGCCCTGACTGCTTCCCTCAAGAGGATTTGCTGCAATGAAGATATTTCTGTTTGACAGGTTTATTATTTAACATGCAATAATTTAGGATAGCAATGCAAGCTTCCCCTGCAGTTCTACACTACGGATTCAAAACCAATATGGACTGAAATGCATGAAGAGGGAAGAATGGATTTCTCAATCTGCTCTGTTTAAATACTATTCTCTTTTTAGCATGGAAAGCACATTATGCCTGTTTAAAAGAAGAAAACCATTGAATTAACAGAATAAGTTCCCCAAAAATACCTATCTTACCTTTACATTGAAAATTGTTTTATTGAACTCTGTAAAATTTAAACACATAAATTGCATGATTAGGGCTTAATTATTCAGATAAATATTTGTAGATTTACGAGACGTAAGGTCTCCCATTAAATAAACAGTACTGTTAATTAATAGCATGACATTATAAACAACTAATTTTCAGTATTAATCTGGAAATTAATTTACTATCATATACATTTTGGCTCTGGTTACAAATATCACATTATCAACCTACTTCATCCTAAACTGTGAAAGTTATTCTACAGTCTAGTAATAAAGTCTGCATTCATGGATCTGCAAAGACAGGATGATTATAAAACTCATGATAAGAGAAAAGTATTCTGATAGGAAATTATTTCCTGGAATATCCAAAGATAAACCAGGTAAAATTAAAAAAAATGTCAAAATGTTTTACTTTAAGTTTTGAAACTCTTGCTGAACATAGCAAAAGTAACATAACAGCAAATAAAAATTACAAAATTGCACTGTGTAGATTGTAGAAGTATTGCAGATGTTCCCGTGCTGCTGACTGAATCTTTGTGTGTGTGAACAAACCAGTCATCTTTCATTCTGCCCAACAGGAGAGATTTCATTACCGTCTTTGACTTCTGAGGTTGGAAGGCAAAGGAAAGCTGAAGCTCTTGAAGGTAGATTTGATTTCATTAAAAGGGTATTTTGAGATTAGTAATGACACTTTTAACAGAAAGCGTATTTTAAAAATCATTTTACTTTTGCCTCTGTAATAGAGAGACTTAAGGGCTTTTTCGTTTTCCAGAGTGAAAGTGTATAGAAGAAAGTTTTTCCATTATGTTTCCTGCCTTTCAAGGGATTGTTAAATGATCTCATCAACATATAAAGCAAGTTACATGCTGGCAACATGTAGCTTATAAACAGTAAACAAAATATCTCTGCTAGTTTAATATATTTCTTACCTCCTTTTTTACAGGATGTCAAGAGACTTGACAACTGATGGTCTGCAACTATCTGGGATTGGCTAATTGGTTGTGAATCTTTCGTTTCAAATGAATGTTTTAGAATAAATGGAGAAGCAGAAATCTCATCCAAATCATTCTGGAATAAAGAATGCTGGTTTAGGCACATAAGAAATGTATTGATTCCACTTGCTTATGATAATTTACAGCTGTGATCTCATAGAGAGCAACTTGTTATTTTCCAAGACTCTCTGAAACATCTAATGCTAGATTTAAGCTACACAAGATTCTTGTGGCTTTCAGCAACACCGACTTAGCACCCGTGTCACAAACATTTGTTTACTTTTTTCCATTTAACTTATTTATCCCCTTTCCTCATGCAGTTAAATCATAGCATGCACTGTATGCTGATTTCCTCTCATAGTTAATTTGTATCTTTAGAAAAAGCTATAGGAAGGTATTAATCTGCTTAACATTTCTAAGTACATCATCCAAGGGATTTTGTTTTTTTAATCTTACATATGCTCAGCAGAGTTACTGGCAAAAACTGTACATTTTCTCCATTTCATCCTTTCAACATCAAATGGTAAGCAGCAAAAATTGGATCAGACTTCAAAGACTATGCTGTGCTCCAAGTCACAGAGCGACTCCTCCATTTCACATATTGAATTCGAGCAGGATATCAAAGTGCTACCAAAGAACCTCAGGTCCTTACTAAAAAAGAGTCTCTAACATCTGTAGAAAGTGAAGTGCACAGACAAATCACCTCAGGGAGCAGCTAGCATTTATTCTCAGCAGCAAATTTCCAGCCTTTTGATTCTCTTATTCACTGTACCTCCCTGTCTCTCTACAGAACTAAAGTTCTTAGCAAGCAGGCTTTTGTCTCAAAGACTTCAAAACATCACTAACGGTTTCATGTTCAGATGGCTATGCCAAGCAGACATGAACACATTGCAGAACTGTGGACTCAGGAATTTGAAGTTATAATGGGATGTTGTTTTAGAATATAAACTTAATAGTACCTTTTTAGTTTGTTTGTCAAGAAAATCAGGCACCACGGGAGAAGACTGGTTACTGGTTTGCTGCCTAAAAGCAAAGAAAAAGAAAAAATTTAGTTTAAATATTGTAATTTCTTCACTCTTATAAAAGGTTTACTGGCATACACACCTTTTTTTGTTGATTTTCCCTTTTCTCCCTCCCCCAATTTCTAAATATGCACATGGAACCCATTCAGAAAAAAAAAACCCCAAAAAACAGACCAGTCCCATTTCCTCTTATTAGAAAGTGCATACTGTTAAACACAGCAACCGGTTATGAGCAATGAATTTGTCATTAAAAATTTGTGCATCTGCGCAGATGTGCAAAATGAGTTTACAAGAATTTAATGAAATTGAAGTAATGTATTAATTTGCTAAGATTTTACATTAAATATTTTTTCCAGGGCTGTGAAAAGTTATTTTCACAGAATTCAAACTTAGACACTCAAAATCTGATGGATGAGCAAGAAGTGAAACACACGTGCTTTCCTAAAGCCCTGTGGGTTAAAGACAGAGCAAGAAGTAAGATGTCTTAGATTCTTTGTCTATATCTGTTACTATTTTACCATCACATTATGTTGCCATAAAAATATTAAAGGCCAACTCCTACTTCATTAATGCTGATTAAATTAACATAAAAACTTCTGCAGGCCGTGATCCTCATTGTCAGGCCTTTGAGTCAATGGATTTCTTCAACAGTAAAGTCCACCCAAACAGAACTTGTTTCAGAATCTTCAGCTATGCAATACCAAATAAATTGCTACCAATTTCATTTAGTGGATTAAAAAAATTGAGGCTTATAGAAATTATTTGGCATGCTCATGGTCCTCAAACTGGGATTAAAACAAAGACTTTTTCATTGTCAAATCAGAATGAAGTTCATAAACATGATAAACATTCATCTTTCTGTAATGTTTCAATTTCATGAGGGAACTTCGGACTTGCATGTCAGATAAGGGGAATTTAAGTCCCCCTTTATTCTTTGACACAAAGAAACAGAAGAAAAACATTTGCCCTAAAATGTAAATTGAATTTAAACTTGTGTTTTCCTTGGAGGAAAGGAAGGGATTCATTTTAGAAATGCATTATCATTTAGTACTGGCACACTACTTAAAGTAGAAAGTAAAACATATGTCTAGGGCTGTATTTTACACTGCAGTTGTGCATATACTATATTATCTGTAAAGTTCTTTATTACTATTTATCTTGTATATATATATTATTTAGATAATAATTTATTTAGTGTCACTGGTTAGATAACCTGCCACTTTTCCCCAAAATTTTCTCAAGCATTTTTTGAGATGGTGCACTCCCCTTTTCCCCAGTATTTCTGAAAATAAATCAAATACAAAGTAAAAATTATTAATAATCCTCAAATATTGCTGTGGTGGATGTCAAAATCAACATTTGCTGTCAGATAGTATGTTGCAAATGGCCTACAATGGCAAAACCCGACTGAATCATCATATAAATTTAAAGATTCAGATTTTGGAGTGGTTTGGATCTGGATCTAAATAAGCAGCATGAAAATAATCTTTGTCTTCTACTAAAAAATATACAACCTTGCACAGCTAGGACCTTATATAATTGTTTAAAGCACAAAGGCAAAAATCAGCAACTTCCCTTCTGTACAGCTTAAGCTAGCAAATATCAGCCTCTGGAATTTGGAAGCCCCTAAACCCCAACTCTCTGTCAGAGTCCCAGTGATGCATTGTTTCTGATTAAAACAATCCTAAATTGGGTTGTATTTGCTGCAATGGAGCCCAACTTTCCACAGAATTACTGTTGCTACCAGAAGTATGCACTTGAGTACCAGTTGTTACTCATGAGCTTCTCATTGCATTTTTCTTCCCTTGTCCTGACAAGATGGGGAATGACAGAACAGCTTGGTGGACACCTGGCAGCCAGCCAAGGTCAGCCCACCACAATGTCAAACTGGCAGGGAATACTTCTGAAAACATGGAATGAGCTGCAGATCTGGGTTCATGGGCCTGGTTTCAGTCAGGCAACTCAACAATTTGCTGCTGACTGTTCAGCTCCTGAGCTGTAATACGCCTCAGTCTTCACATACAGGCTGTCTATAAATCACTCCACTAGCAAGAAACATTGGAAAAAGAAAGAAACATTGATTCTTAAGGTCTGTCTACACATCTGTATAGTGTATAGACTCACTATCCTTACCACTGAAAGCAGTTGAACCATAGCAATATAAATCTAGTAATGGAGATTAACTAATGCTGGAGAAGAAATACCTAGTTTTGGAGTTCCTCTGGACATTACCAGTATAAGTAACAGCCCTTTTACTTTCATTATTTAAATGCTTTGGAAAATGTTAGAAACACTACTAGATATTCTACTAGAAATAATACAGTTCATTTTGCAAAAGCAATATTTTATGGAATAGAAAAAATTCAATCCTTCCAGCATAGGTAGATGAAAAATTCCAAAGGGGTGGGAACAAGCAAAAAACTAGATGACACTGGAAAATTGTGCCCAAATTTCCACCTACACCTTTAAAAACCCTGAGTAACTAAACTTAGGAACAGTAAAGTAATTAGAAGATCACATGACATCAGAATCAGGCCCATGGATTCTACTGCATGCCACAAGGATTGCAGACTTCCTATTTTCAGCACAAGCAATAATCTCAGTGTTTGCTGATTAAAAATAGGAAAGTGAAGCTACTAAAGGAAACCAGAATGTCTTTATACCAGCTTTTCTTGTGGAAAGAAATGAAAATTCATATTCAAAAGATGCCTTATACAAGAAATTGCAATGTGATCTTGATGAAAACTGAAATCACCCAAGGAGAAAGTATGGGAAAGGTGTAAGGGAACAAATTACCAAGACCCAATGGCATTCTTCTGAAGATCCTGAAAAAAAACAGGTTTAAAATGTAGAGATGTGACCTTTTCAATCAGCTCTCCATGAAAAACAGAAACACATCAACATAGTGATTATTTTTCTTTTGTTTTAATCAAAAGAATTCTTGGAAAGTTTTGTTGTTGACTGACAGAGTGAACCTCACTTTAGTGAGATGAAGGCTGCAGATCAAGTCAAAGAAACCACACCAAAGACAGAAGAGTTTTATATGAAACAGGAGAATTCACATGAAACCAGTTTGTAAATGAATTTGTGCTCATGTGACTGAAATCATGTTTAATCTCTCAGTGATACACAGGATACTGTGATTATGTGCTAATCCACCAGTGCCCATGCAGGTAAATCCACGTGTGCTATTTCAATGGGCCTCCAGCTGTAGCAAACCATTGAGAAATGAACCTCACTCATTTTTCTGGCACAGCAACAATGCCACTGCAAGTAAAGCAGACATGTGGAGAATTCCTCTAGATCCATTTCTATACTTCCCATACTGATGCAGCAACAGCTGGTGGCACTACGAGGCTATAAAAGCTGGCTTGCAATGCCAAACCCACTGGCTCAGAAATGTTACAGTTCAAGAAGTCATTATGCATTTACAAATCATAAAAAAAATTTGAAAAATCATCTAAGTCACACCCATTTTCAGAGAAAAATCAGCTACACCTATTTTTTTCCCATATATTTGCTTAATTTGATTTTAAAAACCTGCAGGCTGTCAAAACTCTCCAAGGTAACTTACACAGGGTTTAACTCAACTTACCATTAGTAAGCATTTCTTGATGTCTAACCTAACATTCTTGTGCTGCAATGCAAGACCATTATTTCTCTCTTGATTCTCAACAGAGAACAGTTTGTTTTCACATCAGCCTTTCATGACAGGAGAAATGATACCTTACGACCCTTAGTTTTTCATCTTTCTTAGACATCTTCCCTTACCATGGTTTACAGAGATATGTGATCGTTTTTGCTGCCAAAGGACTTGTTAATTTTCTTCAAGGGCAGTCTCTAATATACTGCCTTAACCAAGTCTTGGCCTTGGCAGTGATGCCAAAATGTTATGATGCACATGTGAGTTGATGTATCCTCACTGCTAGTAAACCTCCCAATGTAAACTTTGGAGCACTATTGACTTTCATATTGTAGTTCATTACATTTCATGTAACTGCTTCTAATTTCAATCCTACCCTCTCAAGCCCTTGTACCACTGCTCACTTAGTACTGATACAAATTTAGTAATCAGATTCTGCTTTATCAGTCAAGCCATTAGAGAGCAGAAATAGACCCATTTCCAGAACTTAACTTTAACATGCATACTTCCTGTAGAAAAGAAAAATGCTGATAATTATTCTTTGTCTATAATTTTTTAAACATCTAAGTTGGTGTGTCTGTGTAGCTTTGTACAGACTATTATACAATCCTGATTCTGTAAGGCTCATGTGAATGTCATTACTAAAAGTAATGGTTTTGAGAACCTAAGCTGATCAAAGCCTGAATATGACACAATATAGGTGAAAAGAGAAAGATAAAAGAACTCAGTTCAAGAGTGTGAACTGGTGTTGATGTCCAGTATCTTCTCTTCTTAACACACAGAGCTCCAAAGGAAATCAAGGAGCAAGGGATACAAGACCCAACTGATAACAAAGTCACTATTTGGAAACAATACCTTCTTCTATACAACACAGGATGATGGCACTGATTCTGTACATGTAACTAACTTCTATTGTGATGTTTAGCAGTCATTGAGCTATAGTACAGTGAGCTAGAGGAAAAAAATTAACAATACAGTAAGTGTTTTCCAGGGAAACTATCAAATCAGTTTTACTTAAAACAATTTTCATTTGGAAAGGAAATGGAAAGGATGATGGCGTGGAACATGCAGGTTACAGATACTTTGATGGGGTTCTAAAGGGATTTAAAGATATTTAAGAATGACAGCTCTGTCTGAACAAGAAGATGAACAAGGTAGCATAGATTAAGGTCCTTAGTCACTGAACTGTAGATTATCCTGCTAAGCAAGAAAATTTATGAAAAATATATTCACTAGAGATATGTCAATCTAACAAGTTCAAATTACATGACGTTTTAGAGAACTACTTCTCACTTCTCCATAAATTATTCCTAATTAGCTCAAAAGATCCCTAACACTAACTTGAAATTTTAGCTATGCCATTGCAAAATACAGCATTTTTGATTTCTGCAATGATCAATTGCAAAATGGAGGCAGACATTAAGTAAGGTTGGTGTCTGTGCTCTCCTTGTGAAACAGGAGACATCATGCTCCTCCCTTTTCTGCTGCCTATTCAGCTCTACACAGAATGGTAAATCTGCTATTCAGCTGTTGTAAAAATGGCTCAGAAAGGCTTCTACTTTCCTCATTTGAACCATGTTTTACTCATGTCTTGATCACGTTTGACTTTAAAATAACTGCCCCTTTCAAAGTTGATTGTGATTCAGTTCCTTGATGCCACACATGCCTGCAGCTTCCTCTCAGTGCCTGATGATGCCAAGAAAAGGCTTGGCAAGTGTTTCATACATGCATGGTTTTTGGGGAATAATTAAAACTTAGTGTCAGCTTCAGGTGCACAATTATTCCCAGGATCCTGCTTCAGCTGGAGTCACAGACACTTCCACAGGTTTGTGGAACTGAATGAAAAAAAATTTTTTTCAATGAGACAAAGCCACTTCCCTGCTAACATTTACATTATCTATTTCTACTCCAATCAGAGATATTTGCCAACTCTCAATGCATCCTTAGTTACCTGTGACATCAGCTTTGCATTTAACTTGATAACCAAGTCAAGCATATAAATGCATGAAACATTTTAACATGTAATACTAAATGAACTAATGTGTGCATTTAATTAGAAAGCCATGTCATTTATTAGCTTCAGTTTGCTTATGTCCTGCATTCACTGACTGAAGAGCATGAACTAGGTGTAGAGATTCAATTTCTTCTCCTGAATTAATTTTTTAAAGTACTCATTTCTTCTAAACACTTTGAAATTCATGACTTAGTAAAACTGAGTGCTTTACATATAGCACTATAACTCAGCTTTTACACAGATCTTTAAAAGAGCAGCAAGTTGCTGCTCTTTTAATCTCTCTTTAATTAAGAACTGCCAGCAGTAATTGCACTTTCCCAACTCCAGGCAGAAGATATTTATCTATCTGACTGTAAACTGCAAGCAGGACTGGGTGTAGGCCTGAACTGCCAATGTATTTTACATGGACATCTTCAGGTCAGATATCTAAATGCATTTAGACACTGATTTCATGTCAGTTTGGTGGCTAAATGTCTTTAAAGGCTGTATATATGTGCTGTGTATATATGGAAGTTAACAAAACTCAATACTATGAGCACACATAAAAAGAAAACTGTTAACTTCTCCAGAATGGCTTCATCAGGAGAGATCTCGTAACTCTCAGTCACTGAAACTAATAAAAGGGATTAGTCCTGCAAACCCAGCCACCCATCCTAGAACAATGCTGGTGAGTCAAACATAACAGATCCCTTTTACCTCTCATACCTAAGGAAGTGTCACAGGAAGATTTGTCTGGAGTGAATCAATTGTTTTAAGTGGTAAAATACCTCTTCTCTTCAAGAAAGAGAGCACCATCATGGTTTACAGCATTCCCGGGCTTTCTGTGAGTGACAAAAAGTGTCCATCTGCTCTTGACAGCTCTTTTCCCTGTCTCACTGCTGGTCTGCATGGAACTTTTTAGGCACAGAAGAGTAACTTTCTTCTCTTGGACATTTAATAACATGCACTGCAGTGAATGCTGAAATGCTGAGCACCTGCAATTCTGTCTGCAATCTGCAATATTCTAGGCACTTACAAGAAGTGCACAAAACAAGGAGAGCAATCCAGAGCAAACACCACATTTCCACTAATTGGGAGGTCACTGAGACACTGAGGTAGAATTAACCTACAGGTGGTCATCCTCAGAATATGGCAGATTTATAAGAGCTGGCTGAATCATGATGACAAATCTGCTCCTTTCAGATCTTATTGTGTGGGAAATCACTTTTGTTAAAGAACAGATAGTAAAGGATTCAACTTACCAGTCTTCTTCACAACCAAAATCAGAAGTAGAGCAGCTGCTTGTAAGCTGAGGATCTGCTACACACTCAGTGCTGGTTTTCAATCTTGTGTAGTTTTTACGAACAATATATCCCCTAAAAGCTAAAAAACATAGTTTTGAATCAGGAAGATTCTGCAGAAACTGAAACTGGCTCTGCAGCACAGACCTGAATGTCCCCAGCTTTTACTGAATTTGTGTACAGGAACACTTAGTCCACAGGAGTGACTCCAATGTTTGCAATGTTACCAACACCCAGACATTCTATGGGGCCTTACACTTTCACTGTTGACCACTTGGCACAGTCCAGGCAAGGAAAGCAGGCCTCAAAAAGAGAATGTGTCTGATTTAAACATGAATCCAACTCAGAATGTATTAAAATAAAATCACTCCCAAAACAACTTCTTTAATCACAACTTCCCTTTGATTTAGTCATAATTTTACAGAATCAGAAGCTTTACTTTCTTTTATTGTGGGACAATGGGGTGCAGAGCCAGGGACAGATATATTCAGTTAGTCTTCTCCTATTTTTTAAATTAACATGATAAAAACATATGATAAAACATTTAAAATACCTCTTTCCTGTCCAGGAAAAGCTTTTATGCACACTAAATGCATACAAACCAGAGTAATTCTGAAGATTAAATACCAAAAGAAGAAGAGCAGCCCTCCCATTGGGGTCCAGGGTTACATATTAAAGGCACAGACAGGCACAGAAATAAGGTCTAAGGCAACCTCATGTAGGATCAGGATCAACACTGTAGATTACTGAAGGAAATCAGGAGGTAGGACAAATACTGAGAATAAACTGAGGAACAGAGAAATTGATCAGAAGATTAACACGATTTCTCTGTATCTCACACTTCTGATTTTTTATGAAAGCACTGAGGTTTCTGGGATAAGAAGCAACAAAAGTTGCCTTTAATGAGAGGTTATGAGAATAAACAACTATTCACTTTACAGGAGTCATGACAGAAGTCTGACCTTTTGAGGTGTTGAACCAAATACAGAGCTCAGGTGTCCTGAGGCTTGAGGAACTTTCCACCCTTGATACTCCCAACTAGGAAAGTCTTCTATCTGACAGAGATGAGGCAAACTCTCACTTGTCCCACGTGATCAGGCTTCCAATCCTCAACTATCCCCTACTGACCAGCCAAGGATCCCACTCTGCTATCAGCAGCAGAGACAGCTGGCCAGCAGTCACCTCTCTGCAGCTGAAACATGCTGAGCGTCAATCAGTTGATGAACTACTATAAAGAAGCACTGAAACAAATGAACTGAAAAGACAAACTTCAGTTTTATCCTTTGTAGTTTCTCAGCTTTTAGTACTTCTTTGCATGTGTGTCTATAAAATCAACCCTGATACTTGCTGTGATTTTATATTTAAATATTGTTTTTCTTTTTATCAGAGATTCTTACTAATGTCAGTATAACCATTTTGGTCTTTGCCCCATCCACTGTGTAAAAATCTGCTATATCTGACTTAATAAACATAGTTTTTGCCCTATCTTCTGTTTTCATAGGTATTTTCAAAATCAACTCCTCTTCCCACAAGATGGTTTCTAACTTTCTTCCAAATTACCTTGAATTTGAAAGGTAAATAGCTGTATTTTCCCTACTTTTGACTCCTGGAACAACTGAAGTACAGGGTAAACAAACTTCCTTAAAACTCTCAAAAGCTTCATCAAGCACTAGTAGGACTGCATCTTTTCAACATTTATTAACCGGCTCTATAATGCTTCAAAAGAATACATATGCAGAGAATTCTACTGGGGGAGTCTAAGAGGCTGGGAAGCTGCTCCATCACAGCAATTTGCATTACTGACTGGTGCTGGTTTTGACACTAAGCACTTGGCTCAAAGAGTGTGAAATTAGCAGACTCATGTTGCTACTGCTCCATGAACAATCACTGCATCATTGAAGAAGAATGATTACCAGCTGTCACCTCATTTTCACCTTATTCAGTCTATATTCCAAACTTTCCAGCAACAGTAGCTTTAACCCTGATCTTTACATAGCCAAAGATGACAGGATCTGACAAGCAACATAGGAACTGAACTTAATTTTAACACTTCTATTAGTAACTTGGTGTTAAATGCTTTATGTGCCACAAATTAGGACATGAATTTTTACTTCTTGTACTGATCATTCCTCACACAAAAAGAGTTTTCTGTCGGTTTCAGCACCTAGCAAACCAAGAATCTATTTACCTCAGGGAGTCTGAAATGTGGCATCTTGCAGTTACAAACTTCTAAGGTCTATATACCAAGGCAATATACGCTACACACAATATTGCACAATTCCAGATAGGAAAAGTCCAGGCATTTGCCTTCTGAGTCCCACAGGAAATATAGAATTACAGAGCAAATTGTGAAGCACAGTGTAAAAAGATCAAAGCTAAACAATCACAGGTCTGTGAGAGAACTATAAAGAAAGGAGACGAAGTAGTTTTAAAACAGTAGAAGGATTAATTCTCAGTCATTAAAAATCATGTGAAACAAGACTTTTTCCACACATACACATTTTTATCCTGTAACATCACCTAAAATAGCATATAACAGCAACTCAGAAGTGAAAGCTCATGCTTGCTAAAGAGAAGGTAGTTGATTTCCTAGGAACAGCACATCACTTTCTTAATTTGTCTAGTTAAAAGAGCATTCAGCAACTTAACTAACAGCATCTGAGATAAATTAGAGCCCATGAATTTGATTATTCATTCCATGACAAATTAATTCTAATGAGCAGCAGAAGGCATAGAGTCACATCCTTTGCTGGGTGCCATCAATACTTCCCCTCTTTCACCTCTCTAGATGGATATTGGGCGATGCATGTTTAACAGCAGAAAAAAACTCCTAAGTTCTCCAGCAGAAGTATTAAGAGAGGGAAGTTATGAATTCTCATGTACAAGCAGTAACCATCAGTAACAAATAGTGACTATTAGAATGACTCACTAAGGCTGTCATCAGGTCTGGCGTCACTGACGCACATCAACACTTGGACATGGAATCCACAGAATCCTCAGAATGTGCTGAGTTGGAAGGAACCAACAAGGATCATCAAGTTCAACTCCTGGCTCAGCACAGGACCATCCTCAAGAGTCATATCATGTGCCTGAGAGCACTGTCCAAATGCTTCTTGAGCTGTGTCAGGCTTGGTGCTGTAACCACCATGTATCACAGTCTCTGATATTGAGACTTAGTCAAATAAAAAAGTGAAGATGACCATGAAATTCTGGCAATATCAGCAAAGAAAAGGAAGAGATTTTATTGTACATTGTCCCTTCCTGATTTTAGCATGAAATCCAGTAAGAATAGTCTCCGTGTTTTCTCCTCAAAATCAGAAGAAAATCACACATTTGGAGATTGACAGAGCTTAGCTCAGAGATGGGGATGGAATATAAACCCTCATAGTTTAAAACTCTAAAGCCTTCTTACTTTTCTAAAACACTCCCTGCATATGAGCATTAGAGACATACTAAACATGAAAAATCACTGGGTGCTGTAAGCTACTACAGGACACAAGGAGATGGGAGAGTAAAGTTAACCATAGCTGTGCAGCCTGTACAAACTAGTCTGGTTTACCCTTACTGGGAAATTCAGATAATATGATAAAGCAGTTCAGCTGCCACTAGGAGAGACATGTCTTCAATGTTTTTTACACTGACAGTGTGGTTAAAAGAAGGAAAACTACTGATAAAATAGGAAAATAGATCTGCTATTTAGGAGTCATTTTCAAGAAAATTTTAAAGAAAACAGTTTTAGATAGCTTAGAAGCTTTTGGAACAGTTTACTTGTGTAATTCTTACACCTATACAATGGTATTAGCTGACTGCATGTATACACACACACACATACATAGTAATACAAATAAATGAATAAATATAGGAATAAATTTGCAAAAAATACTTCCTTGACTTCTTCTGAAACTAACATTATATTTTTGCAGCTGAAAGTCCCAAAGGCAGTGCTTTTATTAAAATCTTACATTTATTATAAATGCAAACCAGTAAATTGCAGCTGTTCTCTGTCCCTCTTTTTTATTAAAAGGGAATAAATTTTGCCAGAAGTACAGTTAGAGATATGTAAGCAACACTACATCAGCAGAAGTTACAGAAAGAAAGCAATTTACAAGGGGTGCTTCCTTCTTATTTAAGGAAAAAAGCCCAAACCTAGAGTTCTTGATAAAGAATTTTCTAATACAGTATGACATATGGTGAGTGTGCGAGCACGTGTTGGAGGAGGAGATGGTGGCTCAGTGGATTAGTCATTTGCCTTTCACCTCTGGAAGCATAGTTAAACTCAGTCTTGACCAGAGCTGCACAGTACATTCCAGATGGCTAAAGTGGACCTAATTAAAATGAATTCAGTGATGTCACCTCAGATCTAAATGAATTGCATGCACCACTCATTTGGCATTTTGGCAATGTCAGTTCACAAATAAAATAACCAGATTAAAATCCTCCCTTAAGTCTTTTGGGACAAGTCACACTGCATGGAAATACATGCTATCACGACTAGAATAGATACTTTCATAATTGTATTATCTGTTGCTTTAAATTCTAATTAATTCCAAATTCTAATTATTCTAAAATAAACATTTTATGAGGCTTGCATGTGAGGTAAATCAATGAAGCAAAATTTCAGTCAGGTGATTCAGTGGATATACACTGATTTGAAGCAGCCATGAATCTGGAAAATATTTTTAAAAAAATCTTTGACAATATATTGTTCCCTCTCATGTAGAATTGAATTGAATTTCCCTCTCATGTGAATTGAAACACTGTAAATTCCAATTACAAAGAAATACTCAGAAATGCAAAGTATTGTCAACTCAAACACTTAACACAAAATCATTCTTTACAATTTGTTTCTGAGTTAAAAAGTAGCATTTTCTAACCCACACAGTTTGAGAAAGTGTGACTGAAGTAGGAGGAAAGGTCTTGTTTATCAGGTGTACCATTTTAAGCATGAGTCTAATAACACCTCTATATTCTGAGAACCTGAGATGTAGATATGCTGAAGTAGGGTAGCTTTTTCTTCTCCATTTAATTTAAATTCACTAATATTTTGTTTCCTAGTGAGGGTTTCCCCCCATCTGAAATAATGACTTTTTTTTTGTAATATAATACACTCAGGAATTTTATCCTCATGTATATTGTGAGCGTTGTTTTTTTTCTAAGTTTGTTTTTTCTTCCAACATTTCTTCAATGGATAGTGAACTGCTGGGCCCACAGAGATCTCCAGACCACCAGCTCATGTATTTGAAAGGCATCTGTTTATTTTTAAAATGCAAATGCAGCCTACCTCAAAGACTGACTCGCAAGAAATGAACAATCTGAACAAGTCAAGAGGTTTCCAATCAGGAGCTGTGTTCCTCCTTTTTATCAGGCTATGATCACTTGCTGTCAAAACCACTTAAACAATATCCTGGAACCTGAATGAAGTCCCCCCACAATTAAAATGAGCAGGATAATCCTGCAAGAATTATTCAGGCAAATCATTTTTCACACAGTTTAAAGTAATGATAAGGTCATTTACAAAAGAAATCAGCGCCTTTGAAATGCTGACTTGTAGACAGAGGACTGCCTGGAGGAGGGCCATAGATAACAGTGAAGACTGGCCTCCTAACACTACCCTTGCAGTCTTTGGAACTGATTCTGATGAGGAGAAGGCCCAATAAGGTTAATACCCCTACTTTGATCTCTGTCAAAGCGTACCAGCAAGAATTAATTTACATTTCAGATGAAAAAGGTTGACAGCATGAAAAGGCATCTTGTTTCTGGTATGTGAATGTGCTGTAATAGATCGGGAATTCTGAAAGGAAGTTCTGAGGAAGCTAAAGGGATAAGCTGAGCGGCTGCTTTTATTGGGAAAGAGATGAAAGGAAAACAAATTTCAATATGCGCTGTTCTGTAGAAACATGTAAGCCAAATGCTTCCTAAATTCCAAGGCCTGCTTGAGCGGGGCAGGGGGGAGGGAAAGGAGAGGAAAGTACATATAGTTTAATTATATGGTTTTGCTAATGTGGATGACGAATGCAAACAATTTATGCCACTGCCTGAAATGGCTCTTTAAAAAGAAAATACAAAGATGACTGTACTCCATTTTACTAGAAAGCTGCCTTGAACTACCCCCACACTGAAAGATGTGCAAAGAAAGGACCGATTTAGAGTACCTTTTGTCTCCATGTCACTAGGCACTTGGACTGTGTTAATGTTATGTAAACAACACAAAAACTGTCAGTGTATTGTAAAACCTGGAAAATGGCCATGATTAACAAGCATAAGCTTTGATTTGAAACACAGAAAAATTAGCATATTGAGAAGAGAAAACCTGCAGGAGAAATATTTTCAAATAAGAAGTCCTAAATATAGGTTTCCAAAGGTAGACAAAAAAGTGTTGAGGAATACCATCATTATTGTTATTATTGCTATTGCTATTATTATGCCCATTCTACTAGAGTACCAAAGACAGGAGGAGCAGCTAACCTAATTAATACAAAGGTTCACTGTGTCACTCTTAACCCTGTAGTCTCTAATGTTTATTCACCCAGGCTGATCGCTGAAACAGTCAAGCGCCAGGTTACAAAGGAAAACACTGTGTGTGTTGGAGGAAGAGTACTAACAACATTCCTCCAGCATTAGGTCCAGAGGGCTCAAGAGTGTCCCAATTCACTCCCACTGCCTCTGCTCTGCCATGTCTACATGTCTAACACAGTATTTAAAAGATGGCAGGAAGCAACAGAGCTCTGAATGTTGCCCACGTGTGCTAACAGCAGAATACATCAGTATCTTTCTCTAAAGAGCTAAAAATCTGTCTGGATGAAACTCTAAGGAAGAATGTCCCCTGCAGTCTCCAAGTGATAATGATACACACAAGCTTCCTATTGCACCTGAGGAAGCTCTCATCTTAAGGAGCTGGTAATAGTGAGACAGTCAGGGGTAAACACTTTCACTTTCCTTTCTTCAACAAAAGGCTGTTGTAATCAAAGTCCAGGTATGTATATACTTGTAAAGGTAGCAAATACTCCAGGAAATAGCAGAAGTGGGGTACTTTAAGATCTTCTCTCTGCGCTATCACGAAATCAACTGAAAATGACAACACAAAGGAGAGGAAGAATGAGAGAGTACTTGTGCAATCCTTTGGTGCTTGTTGCTAATGCAAGAAAAAATTTCTTCCATTCAATAGAATTTACTGCATTTAACCCTAGAGCTTAATGATTTTACATAACAGTACATATGCAAAGCTACAAATTATTATTTGATCTTAATGATATTCTGTTCCTTTTGGTAACTAGAATGGCATTCTGTTTTCTCCTGAAAGTCACAGCAATGCTTAATTTCAGAGTAGCAAACTAGACAACACAAAAATGAATTAATTTACTGGGAATGGTTTGAGAACAAGTAAAAAAATATTACAATATTTTTCATACAAATTTCAGACTGTAAGATATATAATAAGAAGTGACAAAGCTTAAGGAATTGTAGCACAGGAAACTGGTAAAAGTGATATCTTGGTTTATGTGTAAACACATTAATTACAATTGTTTTTTATCAGTCCCAGTCTTTGAACCTGGAGTTGGACAGAGAAGGTGTACTGCACTGCATCATATGGAGGCTGCTTCATATTGGCAGCATCTGAAAACACCATTGAGTTCACAGCATTCACAGCACTGGTTCTTAGATTTCTGTGCCATATGGTACTCTGCTCTCTACTAGAGACCTACACAGCCCTATGGGCCTGTTCCTCCAATAATCTCTTTAAAGTTTATTCAAATTCATATTGATATGGCTGCATAGGAGTCTGGCAGATTGTCAAAAGATTGGTCAAAGCTGGCAAACCCAGCAAGCAGTCATAACAAAAACCTGGCAACCTGCCAAGATCAGGGCTCCAAACAAAGACAGAGAAATGTATGTCTAGTGTCTTCCATGCACACTTTTAGCCAAGAATTAACTTAACAGCTTTTAATTACTATATTTTGCTTTCAGAGAAGTACTTATAAAAGGTCTAAAGTGCGTGATACCTGTCACTGACATCAGTTGACACTGAAGCAAAAATATTCAGAAGTAATGTTTTTGATAGCTTTTGTTTGGACTTAACTTTTTTTTTTTTTGGCTATAAACACTGACACCCGAAAAATCACCCACAGAAAAATAGGTGTTGGCAATTGAAATACTGTTTTAATTACCTGCCTGAATATGTATAGCAGCATCGATTCTTCTGTTCCTTATTTCCTTGTACTTCCTGCGAGCTTCATATCCTCTCCAGGCTAAAAATACAAAACCATGTGCTGGAAATTACATTTATTTAAGGAATTGCTACAGAGTCTACAGGGTCAGAGATGTGCTGAAACTTTAATTTCTCCTGCCATAACTGCTTCAGCCCCCACCCCCAATAGCTCTTCCCCACCCACCCACATGTTGAACTCCGGGTTCATGACTGCAGTATTCACATCCTCACAACTTCAAACACCGCTTCACTCATTCAAATTTTAATTGCCACCATGTGCTCACTGATATCCTAACTCAAAAAAAAAAAAAAAAAAACCAAAGGGTGTGTCATCATTTTTGCTCACACAGTTCCCCAAATCACTGCAAGGAAACTTGCTAAATTACTGATAATCAGCCTCTCAGGTCCATCTTTTGATGTATGTCTGCAGTTCTGGTACATGGGCAGGGACATGTGCTACTGCATTTCAATTATAAGCTGCATGTTATTATAGACATACCTAAACAATATTTTTATTTTGTGCACAGGCATCATATTAAAAATATTAAAATATTTAAATAAAGACACTCCTAAATGTTAAGATGACACTTTAGTAGAAGTAAATCAGTAATATCTACATCAGTGAGCTGGAGAGAAAACACATGCAGTCACTTAGATTTCATAATTAACTGTAATTAATAAATTAACAATGTACATGCAATTTAACTGACTGAAATACAAAGACACTTAGTAAAACAGAGATTACGAACATTTACCTGACTGTATTGTAATAGCACTATTTTCTCTTTTATCTTTTACTTTCTTGTACCTCCTTGCTCCAAGCCATCCCTTGATATAGGCTTGCATGACCACCACCCTCCCTATGACTTCTCTCAGGAACAAATTTAACTGCTCTATATGGTAATACTTAAGGAAAACCTGTAATGGAACAATAGCAAAACAAAAAAAAATCAGTATTATACTCAGTACTATAACCTCTTATATTTTGCCTTCTCATTAGTCCTCCAGCAGCCTATTCAAGGGTGGAATTTGCTGAGAAAACTAAAAAAATACTGATTGTACATATCATAGCAATCTTTTGAATCAATTATTTGCTCTTGTGTACTTGTGGAACTTCTTCATTCCACTGATTATAATCACCCCATTGCTAACTGTGAGATTAACTTAGTTGCTTGGAGCATGGTGTTAGTAACACCAAGGTTGGGGCTCAAACCCTGTGTGGGCCATTCACTTAGGAGCTGGACTTGATGATCCTTGTGGGTCCCTTCCAACTCAGAATATTCTGTGATGCTGTGAAAATAAATCCCACATTTACCCCCTTTATAAAGCAAATTGGACAGCGATATCTTTTCAGGTGTGAACAATTTTGAAAGATAACCTTTCTTGTCAGTGGCAACACAAATCCTGAGTTAAATTTGGTTTTAGACATAATATGTCTAAAAGCATTCTCCCTAAAGAGGCAAATCACATGGGGGCTTGCATACATTTTATCTGGATCTTGGGCAAGAAAATTCTCACAGTTTTTCCTTTGTGTAATGCAAAACAACTCAAAGTACTGTGTAACATCCTTTTAAAATGAGTCAATCACTCAATTTTAAACCATCAACAAAGGCTTTAGAGAGAGAGAAGGAGCTTACCTGAAACTCCATGAATGGATAATGGTACCAGCCAGGCTCATATGATGGGTCAAACTGTGACATTTCAGCCATGTCATTCTTAAGCAAATGGGAAACTTCAGGAAGTCACTACAACAGCAGGTACTGACAGAGGTCCTGTCCTTATCAAGGCACCCACGTGCTGAATGCACTTTGGGGAGGTACCCAGTGCACCCCTCCTCTTACAGCACTAACTCAGCTGGCTTGGGAGGGCACTTCCATAACCTGGGAAGCTAATTGGAGCAAATTATTTGCTCTTTTGTTCATTCACGCAGTACTTCTCGAACCACTATTAGACCTGATTTCTAAAGGTATACTATCCTTCAGAAAATGTTAGCACCCTATACCTTGGTTTTCCCAAGAATCCAGTTGTCTAGTTTCGATTTCTCCAAAATGGCAAGACAGTTTTCTCTGCTACCAAGGGGAGTCTCGTGTGCCTTGAACGCAAGGTAGTAATACCTGCAAAATGGCAAAAAAAAAAACACTGAACCACAATCAATATGTACTTCCACTGCTGTTCTCTAGCTCCAAGCTTTATCTCTAGAATTAATAGGCCAAATTCTTCCTTATACATACTTCACGACAGCTGTGTCTTCATAAATCATGACACAGCTGTCATGAATAGATATTTGAACATATAAATGATTACAATAAACAAATAATTGGAATGATTATGATAAATTCTAGGAGTGTGGAACAGACCCATACTAGAACATTGTCTTTTTTATTTTGTCCATGTTCCCTTGCAAAGAACAGCTCCTAACAATTATATTAAATAACCTACATCTAATGAAAAAGGGATACAAACATGTTCGAACTGAATTAAGAACCAGGCTCTTCCTACCTATAAAGCCGTTGTGCATTTATGAAGATTGGTTTTATAGTATTTAAGTAAACCTATATTCACCAACTGGAGACATTGCTAACTCTGAATAATGGTAAGAGATTGTGTATTACTGAGTTATATTAAATGTAGTGACTTTCTCAACAATGTGGTGTTGCAAATTCTTTAGCCAAGTTTTTTCAAAATATCAACTCGTGCCTTTTAGTAGATTTGGAGAAACATGGTGTGTTCAAAAGAAAAAAGTACATTTCCCCCACCTTATTACTGAAGTTAATGATGCCAGTTTTCACAAAACAAACAGTACTGAGTTGCACTAATGAAATTCAGATTTAAAATATATGGATCACAAATATTTTTTTACATCATACAATTTCAACAGATAGCTGACAAATACATGGGGCAAGTTACACTCATAGTAAATTGCTGCTTGCTTCAAAAGCCAGTTCAGATGGCCATGTGAGTTACACATATGGGAGGGAGGGAGGGAAGGAAGGCAGGCATGAAGTGACACAGGTTGTTCATGTATCTTTTAAGGTAGTTATTGATGGGAATTTTAAAACCACAGAACAGTTTTTAGATAGCACTGATGCAATAAAATATTCAAGAGAAATCTCATAATTCTTTAATCTTATAATTGGCATTCCACTTACTGAAAAGTTGACTTATTTGAGACAAATATCTGAGTAAAAAATATTTTTGAACTGTGTGATTTACCTGCCTCACAACACCATTTTGTTCATGACAAACTTTATTGTCTGTCAAAGACAGTACCCTCTTCAATAGTTCTCTTTCATGGTCTAGGCTGTAGTTGCTTTGGTGCTCCAAAAAACCCCATAAATAAAACAATGGTTATTTTTCTTATCAAATCCTATTTTAACAAATGTTTTTATAAATTTAAATGCATCTATAGTCTAAGAAAGCAAGTTATTCAGAATGACAAGAACTTTACAAACCATGGGAATAACTACATGAGAATAATCACAGTTTCTGTATGTAAACATAGTCTCCCAGTATTTATTAAAAACTTCCTCTAAATGGTGATTTTCCAAACATTTTGATTGATCTAACTACTGCACAGAAGACATCTGTACCTGTTTAAATGTACTTACTGTTGCTTTCCAGTTATGTCACAGAATATTGTGAGTTGGAAGGCACCCATAAGGATCATGAAGTCCAACTCTTGGCCTTGCACAGGGCATCCCCAAGAGTCACACCAAGTGCCCAAAAGCATTGGCAAATGCTTCTTGAATTCTGTCTGGTTTGGTGCTGTGACCATTTCTATTGGGGAGCCTATTCCAGTGTGCAGCTACCTTCTAGATGAAGAACCTTTTCCTGATATCCAACCTAAGCCTTCCCCGGCACAACCTCAGGCCATTCCCCCAAGAAAAGTAAGGCAGAAATGACTGTACTCATCAGAAATAAGGACTGACAATATGAGACTGGCTATTTATTTTTAATTATTTCTCCTCCAAAACTCCTTTCATAGTGTGCATTCTGCACCACATTAGGTCTATGGATTTGTGTTCCAAAGCTCGAATCCATGTGTTTTGTTGGTATTTTGAAGTAAACACTTTGGTTTAGTGCCTATTTTCATGACTGAATCACATAACTACAGACACCCAAGTAGTTTGACATTATGTGCTCAGGATAATTGTATGGCAGCACAGTGTGTGCCACACAGGGTCATCCAATTCTTTTATGTAATTAAAAATCTTTGTACAGCAATGGACCCTATGGAAAATTTTAGAGGAAGGTAAAATGTTTCACCCTTATGTATCTGGCAAAAGCATGCAAATACTGTACACGGTGAAATGGCAGAGAATGGCCTGAAGAAAAGCTTTGGGATATATACAACTGTTCATTTTGATTTACTGGTCTAATTTAATCTCTGTCATACTTATGTAAATCTACTGTGCAGAGATCACAGAGTGACCTCTACTTGCAACTATAACCAAGAAACCAGAAACTTATTTTCTGAAAAGTAGGGCTAGAAATCAATTTTCCTTTCAGATTAGATGAAAATTTCACAACTCTACCTTTTAATTTCTATATTTGCACTTGTTATTTCAGCATGAAATATGGCAGCCAGGAATATTTCAGTGTCCTACATTAAACCAATACTTTTATTGTAATTTTAAAAATATATGTTTATGGTGCTTCATGTGCTATTTCATAAGCACACACATACTTGTGCAAAAACATATCCTTTTCCTGGTTATATATCCTGCTTGAAAATTTCCTACACCTGGCACACACTCATCTACATGTTTGCTAAAAGTACTTGACTAATCACATTCTCACTAGCAGTAAGACTAAGTAAGATGAAAGTAATTTCCCCTCAGAAGAACTGATTTCTCAAACCTGATGAAACTCTGGAATTCTGCATTTCTTAACTAGTGGTTTTTACTCTGCAATACACACTATTCTTCGCGGATGTGAATATTATTTCAGAAAAAACTTATATTAAAATGGGATTAACTGTACTTGCTAGCCATTAGAAATAAACCAACATTTTTAAAAAGTTGAATTTAACCTTAGAATGCAAAGCTGGGATGCGCAGAAGTAAGGTTAAATGCTAAAGACATCCAAGTATGCAAAGATGTGGAAAACTTCAGGAAGATGCTATCCATTAACTATCTGTTATGGACCAGGCATTTTAGTGTTGCTGGTTTCAGACTAAATAAACTGACTGCCAACAAATGGTTCCATTTCCCACCCCCTCCTAAAGGCTAAACTGTGGAACTGTTCCATAAAATGTGTTTAAACAGCACCATTAACTACTATACCCATGTCTTTTACTGAAGTTCCCTTCACATTTCAGACTTAAAGGCTGCATCCATTCTACATAATTAACTCAAAACAGTAATGATTAACCCTTTTTCTCTTTAAAACAAATCTTTGTACTAAAATGTAATGGCCTGAGGTGGATAATGGATAATGGTATGTAAAAAGTATGAGGTACAAAATCCCTTTCTAGCCAGACCACAAACAGTAGGAAGATTCTCAAAATCACAAAATTATTTGTTCCCTCTCAGCCCTGGTACCAGAAACGTTTAAAAAATACACTTTTTTTAGAACTACAAGAGCTGTAAAATTACTTCAAAAAAATTCTAACTTGTACTGGTTGTGTCTCACCTCTTTCAGAAACTTTCAAATCTGAATTCACAAAAATAATTACATTTGACTCCATATTAAGAGTATAAATAAAAATACATAAAAAAGATACTCTTGATATTTAGTAACAGCTACTTAGCACTTACACTGTAAATCATCTGACAAATACAGAATCAGAAACACTCTCAGAAAAGCCTAATTTTGTGCAATGTGCATAAACTATTCATAAGCAGCTAGCAGACTTTCCACTCCTAATGTTTTCCTATCATCTCCATCCTGCAACCATTTACCTGTGTTTTATGAATGAGAAACATCTAGAAAGTGTATATGGAAGGTATGGTAGTTCACCATATTTAAAGTGCATGGGAACATTCTATAGATCTGGTGAAATCTTAAAGCCACTGAAACAAATAAACATTTCCATAGATAATAGTAAAATCAAGGTATCCAGTAATGTTAAAATTTTGTTTACAGAAATCACTTATGAACTTTGATATAGTGCAGGTTTACTGTTAAAAGAAGGCTTGCATTAAAAATGCATCATTTAAAAAGAAAGAATTTTTTATCTGTAGCAAGTCTGTTGACTTCTAATTTAATTCAGTGCTTCTCTGATTTTACATAAGCAAGTGTATTACCACCAAATTTTTGGTGTTAGAAGAAAGCACTTACTGAGGTTATATGTTTTACAGGATTTTGTAATGTTTGACCAGTTTTAATTCCTAGCTCCACTCCATGCAAAATGTGACTTATTAAGGCCAATGAGACTTTATGTGGTCATGAGAAACGTAACACTGGTGGTTTAGGAATTGTGTGTACCGTGTGTACTAACAGTGACCTTATGTAAATTGGCCCTGTGAGACTGAAAAAGCAGAAGCAGCCTCACTGGGATCACTGTTACAGTAATGGCACTGGTATTGCCATGATTGTATGGTCAGAGTAACATCTGACTACTGTGAAATAGGTAAATGGCTTATAGTAAAAGTTTATCCTGCATCTTAATGCAGTACAAAAATTTTTATGTCTAACATAAACAGGCAGGAAAGAAAAAAGACAATCCTTAAATGAAACTTGCGCAAAAGTTCTCAACACATTGTTCTGAGCTGATGAAGCAACACAAGTACGACAGCATTTAGTACCATCGGCCTACCGAGTCCCTTATCTTCCAACCCTCTGCACAGTACATGCAACACGAAAGGAGGATCCAGCTGGGGGCTGTGTGGTCAGGACACACCTGCACACCACATCATGTCACGTGAAGCTCCAGGGGCACTCAGCAAGGAGTGTTCCTTCCAGCGGGACCTTCAGCGCAGGTCCGCATGAGAAAGCGCAGCTCCTTTCAACTGCTGTGCAGTGCATGGTCACCACATGACCCCGCATTGTAGGCACACCTGGTTGACTGATAACTTAGTAACCCGTACCGAAAATCTCAGATTCCAGCCTGAAAGCCGGGCCATGTTGCTTCACAGCAAACATAAGACAGATGCATGATGTCATAGGGTGCAAGACAGGGCTAAGGGAGACAAAGTGTCTAAGACTTGACAGGGATACAGTGTTTACAGGGACTGCAGAATACATTTTTCCTACTTCAAGTAAAAGAATATGTATATTTATATACATAAAACAGATGGTAATATACTTGGCTGAAGAAACATTGTGTGAATGAGTTACAATTAAGCCCTCTCCTCACCATCTGTTTTTTAACCCAATAAACTACATCCAGGTTTGCAAATAATCTGCTCTGCATGAAAACAGAAGACAGTAAAGAGTAACGTTAGACAGAGCTTTATCTTTTGTTTACCTCCCACCTGATAAACTCTGAATGGGTCTGCTCCCTGCCTTTGATTGTTTTGTCCTCATATTTCCTGCTAAGAGTTTACAAAACAGCATTATTGAACAGGCAGATAAGAAGCACACCTATTTGTTTAATAACATCAAGGGAGAAAAAATGCTGGCTCATCCATTTTGTTGTTCAGTTGCTCAAAATGATCAAAATACCAATTAACTTGCTGGCTTAAAAAATCTTTGATATCCTTACATTTACTGACATTTTGAAACTCTTCTTCATACTTGCCTAATGTCTTTTTGATTATGAACAAAGAAGTGCCAATCTGTTTAGCATTTGACCTGTTTTCTCAAACATTTTTATGTATTCAACTACTTAATTCCTAAAAACACTTGACTAGTCATAGCTGTAAGTTGAAGAAAAATGTTTCTTGTTTCACTGATAGCTTTATAAAATATTGTTTGATTTTATTTGCAAGAGCAAAAGAGAATAGAATTTGTTTTAAAATAAAGCATGAGCTGAACAAAGGAGCAAGAACATCTCCTTTCCCACCCTCACTTATATTCTGAACTCAGAAGTCTTCTTTACTGTTGTGGAAATTAAATCTGTTCCCCTATCCTTCCCTTTATGTGTTGACTTTCTTTCCTTAACAAATTGCATAAAATTTCCTTAACAAATTACATCAAGTTGGACTAAAAACTTGGGGAGTAATTGACAAGATGTTAACCACAACTTGCTCTTATCTGCAGGAATAGAAAGCTATTGTCAATGCTGGTTTTATTACCATTCGTTTTCAAGGTTGTACTCAAACTCAGCACATTTTTGAAAGAAAAGGATCTCCTGATAAGAGAAGGCTTAATTTCCTCTCAATTTACACTAATTCCTATGGAGTTAATCTTAGCTCACTTACGTGTAAATTGAATAGAAGTTGCGGCTAATAATTCTGCTTTCAGCTGCTTCAGGATATTGCAAATTGATTACATTTATTAATGATCACAAAAATTAATCTGCTAAATGTGCTCTAGAATGGTGCAACCTTACTAAAATTAGTATGGTCACAAAAGACCAAGTGACATCAGCTGCTCCTCATATGGCTCCCCTTCAAGTCCCATCTTTGTTGTGCTTTTTGGACACTTCTGTATAGTTTTAATGCCTTATATTGTGGTGGCCAAAACTTCATGTAATATTCAAGGTGAGGTGACAATCCCTCCCTTGCCTGGCTGGCCATGCTGTGTCTGATGCCCGCAGGACATGCTTGGCTCTCCTGGCTGCCAGGGCACTGCTGCCTCACATCCACCTTGCCAGTGAGCAGGACCCCCAGGTCCCTCTCTGTGGCACTGCTCTCCAGCACCTCATTCCTCAGTCTGTCTGTACATCCAGGGCTGCCCAATCCCAGGTGCAGAACCTAGCACTTTCCCTTGCTGAACTTTATAAGACCAGTGTTGCCCAGCCCTCTAATTTGTCGAGGTCTCTCTGCAGTCCCCTCCTGCCTTCAAGGAGTCAACAGCTCCTCCCAGTTTTGCAACATCTGTGAACTTGCTTAGTTTCTCTTCCAGCCTGCATCCAGGCCATTTATGAGGACATTGAGGAGCATACGGCTGAGGATGGAATCCTGTGGAACCACATGAGCGACTGGACACCAGTCTGAAGTCATCCCACTCACCAACCCTTTTTTTATACCCTTTTGTGCCCAAACTGTGAGCCAGTTGCTCCCCCATTGCAATGACTGGGTTATCCAGCTGTGTGCTGGACATTTTGTCCTGAAGGATCCTGTGAGAGGCAGTATCAACAGCCTTACTGAAATCCAAGAAGATGACATCAGCTGGCTTCCCTAGGTCAGCCAGGTGGGGTTACTTTGTCATAAAAGGAAATCAGGTTTGATAAGCAAGACTTTCCTCTCATGAAGCTGTGCTGGCTGTGACCAGTGACTGCACTGTTTTTCAGGTGTTTTTGAATACCTCCCAGAATAATCTTCTCCCTAACTTTATCAGGCACTGAAGTGAGACTAATGACCTGCTTTCAGTAGATTCAACAATATAGAAATATTGTCTGGATAAGCAACATCCAGTTCAAAAAATACCACACCATGATCTAGCCATTCACTACTTGCTCCTACTGTTGCCTAAACAGTTAATGGTAGTGCTTCTGCTCATCGTTGAATTGCCAGTCCTATACACTGAAAACCAGTAAGTACTACACAAAGACACATTTAAAATATAGAGAAAACCATAATTATCATGAAGCTACATTGCCATCATAAAGACAATAGCATTTCCTGAATAAAATTTATAACTTTTTGAGATTGAGAATATGTATTAAAGCCAGTAATAGCAGCCATGAGAAGGGTTAGAGTGAACAGAGATCTGATTATCATTCATGATATATCTGAGATAAATGACTCTGCAAAGCTAAATTTGAAGCTTTCATATCAGTTCATTCTTAAACATATGCACCTTCAGCTTCATATGATGGTTGAAGGTCACTGACCTTCCAAAATCCTTGAATTATCTGAGCAGGATGCATAATTTCCACTTGTTGCCTCTACAGAGAGAACCATGGGGACAGGGTTGCTACTAGTGCTCACTGCAGGTTTCACACTGACTGTTTTCCATTAGAGATCAGATACCTCTTGTAGTCTTTATCTCTGAAAGTCCCTGTCCTCATTAGACATTGAGACCACACACCTATGAACAACATTTGTAGAACTTTCTGTACTTAAACAGAATATATCTTACTGAATAGAATATTAGGAAAACAGCTGTATTTTACAAGTCTTACCTTTTTACAAACTCCTCAAAGAGGATGCGATGAGAATACCCTTTTTGACGTATCTTGACAGTTTCCAGAATTCCAGTGTATCGCAGCTGCAGCAGAACTCTCTCATGAGAGAACATCAGTGCTTCTCTATCATCGTTAGGTTTAATGCAGCGGATAAAGTGAGGCTGTCCAACAACCATTTTGGATAAAAGATCCATGAGGGAATACTAGTGAGGAAAATAAAGAAGATGCATATACTTGACAAAAAACTGCAATGGAATGACTTAAGCAGGAGATTTGTATTTGTAAACAGTTTGTAATGCTTGATTATATTTTAATCTGTAATGTTAATCTACATTGCCTTTTTATTCATTTTTAAGATTTCAGCTGAAACATAGAACCTATTAAAAATTTTCACTTGTAAAAATATTCAAATATCCTGAATCTGATATCTTCTTACACCTTTCTCTTCCCCTTATATCACATTCCCATAGTTGAAGAATGTCCATTCAAAAAAAATGAAGTTGAAAATTGTCCTAACTATAATTCTACTGTAGACACATTTGATTGATCAAATATCCCCAACAGAAATACAAGCTTTACCATGAGACAATCACTGAAATTCACAGCAAATGAATTTTTGAACCCAGAAAGGGTTGCAAGAAGTCAACAATTCAGTGCTCTGTCCACAGAAAACACTACATGTATCTTTAACATTTCAGGTACATCTCTGTTACATGAATTTTTCAGAATCACTGAGAATATAAAGTGCACAGTCTCCCTAGAAATCTGTTCAACTGCTATATTATCACAACTATTCATAAAGTTCTTAGCATCTAACATAAATCTTGCCGCTGAAATGTAGGTCCTTTACTTCATTTCCTATCCACCCTAGACACAAAAAACAATTTACTCCATTTCCTTTTAAACTAAAATGAAAAATGTCCGATCAGAGCATATATATTTTCTCCTTTGACTCCTCTGAATACTGATACTCCTACTCCATACTCGCCTTATTGAGCTGTTGCACAATAAGTATGTGTTGTCAACTACATTCAATCTCATATAACCATATGTGTTTCAAAATCCCATACAATTGCAAGCTGATTGTCGTCACCTTGCTGCAGGTTGCATGTGTATTGCAGTCCACTTCCACACTCCCTCCCCCATTACACTTTTTCTTTTCTTTTTAGAGTTCCTACAGAGCTGGCATTTGTGTGGTTCTGAGCAAGAGCATTCTATGTGCACACCAGTAGGACAAGCCTGAATGTCAGTGTCCTTGCACACTGCACAGTGAGGCAACATCTCAGTATACACCAGCTTCCTCTATATCTTTCCTTACATTATTCTACAAAACAAAGTGATCAGGTATTCCTACAAGGCTTGAAGACTTGACTCACATTGGTCAGCACAATTCTGTAAACTTCCCTATTCTGCATGGCACAAGTGCAGCCCAAGAGCCAACTGCTGAAAACTTTTCCACTTTGCAATGATTGCAAGAAAAAACCAGTAACCAAGAGCCTCAGATTAGCACTTTCTTGACTCCTAAGCTTCCAGTTCCAACGTTCTCCATGCCCTTTCCTTGCCTGTTTGATTTAAACACACGAGCAGAATGTGCATTACCTCAGACAGGATTACTACTGATAAAATGGCAACCTGTATGATTTACAATAGTACTTCCAAAAGATGGATTGTTTTTTACCTATTAGCATAAATGAAAAATTTTAATCTTTAAAGGTATGTATGCCTCAGCTTGTGAGAAAATATGAAGACTTTAGTGATAGCATCTGTTTTATTTGCACAAAATTGGTGTTCTGCTTACAACGAGACCTGTTGTTCTAGACGTCTAGCATTTTAGACAGAAAATAGTCTAGGCTCTAGATTCTGTTATCAACGTACTCAATGAAATAACAAAAATACAAGTATGAGGAAACAAAGAGAAAAAAGAAAAAAAAAGTTTATGAATCTACAGAGGCCTTGTAACAATAAAAAAAATCTCTGATATTGCTCTTTGATCTTACTATCCCACAAATATTTTACATATATCTATTGGTCTTATTATCAAAATGCTTGTTTTAATTTTAATTTTGTACCCTAAAATAGGAAGCCATAGTTTGCCGCTTCATGTTAGTTGTTTCCTCAGGATGCCGCATAACCTCCATTGTGTCAACCTGGAAGACAAAACTCTGATGTTAGGACTGTTCCAGAAAGACTGCAAACCCACCCCACCTTGCCTATGAAAGCTGGGTTCAGTTTTTGTTACAGTCATTCCTTCAGGTGTGAGTACTTCAGAATACTTTATCAGAGATAGCAAGATGCAGGACACTGATTTTGGAGAGGTCTCTAAGCATTTTGAATTTTTTTTCATAGTGTAAGAGCACTCTAGATTTATCATAGTACATTACTCAGCCAATGAAACAGCTGTTGAGTTGCAATACTTAGGAACTGATTTCTAAAAGGTATTCCTTTTATTGCCACTACAATGAACTCCAACAGGACTTGTATCTATAAGAAGAGTTATCATATTTGTAATATCCGGGAAGTAAATTGAACTGCCTCATTTTGCTCATGTATGGAAAAAATACTGTAGGATAATGAGTGGCAAACAAAGTAGGTAGTCTCAGAACATCTAAGTCTGTTCCCTTCTCCTACTGTGGTTACTATTAATTACTTTATATTGCCATTTTGATGCCAAGAATCTCAGCAATATTATCCTACCGAACTGCCACAGCATACCACTTTTTCAGCATTGCAGAAGAGTTATTTTTAGAGGATATACATGGACAGGGAACATAGTGCTCCTTATAGATTTCAGTTACATTGTTAGTACAGCTGTTCATATCAAAATGAAACCAGAATTTATGAATGAGTATAACTGTGGTTATCCATAACAAGCAGATTGTGTTGCTACATTAAAGCTCAACAAAATTAAAGAAAATTAACCAGCATCCTGTTTGCATGGAGCATTAACAGCATTTTAGCATTCACTTACTTTGTGGCAGTTTACCATCTGCTCTGACCAGGTGGCATTTGTATAAACCAGATAATGCTGCTGTCAGCACCTGTGCTACACTCTCTGGACTTTGCTCCACACAATCATTTCTAACACTCACTGACTTAACACTCTTCTGAACACTAAAATAATTGCTGAAAGATTACAGTTCTCAATAAAGTAACTGAGACTCTTACCTTCAGGAGGTATTTAGGAGACTGCATGCAAAATATAAAGGAAATGAAGCGCTAAGTAATAATAGATAAAAAACCGGATTTCATGTTGGGGAAGAAATCAAAAGAAATCTAGTGAGGTCAAGATTCAGAACACAGATGGCACAAATGAAGACAGAGTTCAATAAGGATGACCATAAGAATTTCAATATGTTTTTGTAATCTGTGATGTTCTGGCCCAGAGTGGCATACACACACTGGTATACATTAAAAAAGAGAGATGCAGCTTGTTAACAGAACACTCTGTAATATACTCCAGGAAAAATGCCCTATCTGCACAGGTAATGTCAAACATCTTATGAGTTTATGTGACAAAGTAAGTATCAATGAACTAACAAAACAGCAGGCATGCCCATGGGGAAGGATATGGGAATGTTTCAAGATTATCTTGGAAAGACATCTAGTTTCTGAGGATTGTTATCTAAATCTCTAGTAAATGTCAGGTAGAAGACACAAGCCATAACAGTGAGCACTGACAGTACGTTCAGAATAACTGGTAATATTTAATGCTAAAAGACACACAATTTCATTTCAAATAAGATTAAATAAAGAACAAAAGCAAATAGCTTGAGGACTTATCTGAGCCCAAATGCCAATGAAAATGAGGTTTTAAATAGGATTCTTCTCTGTCTAGAAAAGCAGAGACTCAGTGATGTTTTTGGAGATTGACCACTCACAGACTCTTCTATCCATATGTCATATATCTACTGGTCAATAAAGGGCAATATCATCTCCTGTTCATAGCTGCTTTTTTTCACCAAAACTGTAGAATCTGGCTATCTTGGGACTGCCACTCTATCAAATATGGCTTACAACTGCTGGGCTCAAAAGAGTTTTGTTTTGGTTTGAGGTTTTTTTGGGGCGGCAAAGGGAATGAATGCACAGAAAGACAGATGGTCAGAAACACTCACAGAGGAGATGTAAAACAATTTTTCTCAGAAAATTAGGCTGAAAGCAGTATTGTTAGATTTCTCTTCCTATGAATGAAGTTGTAAATTCAGATCTCTGCAATATGTAAGAACTAGAATAAATTTCCAAATCTTTTTGACAAGGAACGTTTGAAGTTTTCATCAGAAAAATTCTGATAGACCCTAAAGCTGAGGGGATTTTCTTGTAAGACTTTTTAAGAAGTTTTGTCTCTAATTAATGTACAACATTGCTTGTCTGTGAAGCCACACGATTTTATGGTGGGGCAACAACCTCACGTACAACAGACAATAGGCCTTCTCACAACTGGCTTGCTAGAAAGTGACAGAGCATAAAAAGAATGTCATGATCTATGAATAAGAATGTCATGGTACCTCATATTTTAAATCACTAGCTTCTCTTTTTAAACAAAAATGAAGATATTTCAACTATTAAGTCACATTTTTACATGACAGCCATAGTGACCTACAATATGAATTCATATAATTACAACTGTAATGGAAAACAGCCTGACCTACAAAAGTCAAACTGTTTCATCACTAAAAAGATTCCTTCTAATAGTTTTGAAACAATATTAAAAGAACGATTTATGACATTATGTCACCTTATGAAGTCACTCCAAATTATGACTTTCTACATATTGACCACACCTGCTGCTGGCATGGTATGAAATAATATAAAACCAAAAAATATGTTAAGCAAAAAAACCTCTTAAATTAAATAATGATAAAAAGCTTCCAAACAAAATTAATACATTTGGATTTTTTAAAACAAATTTTAAAATAATAATTTAAAATATATTTCCTGAAATTGTTTTAATTAGGTGCTTTACAAAGTTCTAAGAAATAGTTTATTTTATCTAAAAAATAAACTATTGAAACTAACATTTTCTGAATAGTGTTGAACTTCTGCATGTCTTTTCTTTTAGCTCCTTATAAAAAGTTTGAAGGATGAGTAAAGCCCACTTAAACAGTACTTATTAACTGACTGTATTTAGTAAAGCTCTAGAAGTGAACTGCTCTATTACAAACCTGCTGTATCACTAAAATGCCTGCTTAGAAAGCTTGTGCTGAATATATCTTGATGTAGAAGACAATGTGTATGTGACACAAGAAAACTGGAAAGGCCACCCTTCAAGCACAGAAAGTATTTACACCAGACAGGAAATAACAGTCTGAAATCCACATCTGTATTTGCAGGTACAGTGAAGGATATAGACATCTGGATGACATAAATCACCACACTGATGTTTGAGCCTGAGCTCCAAATGCCAGAAGATAACATGAAGAAATAGAAAACTCAAAACATAAAATTTTGTAGGCTTTTGAACAGTTGCTGTTACCACTCTTGTTTTAAAAATTTATTACTGGTTGCTTTGGAAAAAAACCAAACCTCCAAACCTTAACTAAGCTAACTCTACCAAGTACCACTTAGGAAGCAGGGAGGGAGTGTACATACCAACAGCTTCAAGGGACAACAGGTTTCCAAACAAATTCAGTGTACTCAGTTGTAATCCTACTAATTGCCATAAAATTATCCCATCTTTTTGCAGTTATGCCACATACTTTCATGGCAAAATTCATCAGCATTTAAATTCTACAGTTCTTTTTACAGAATAGTGGTTTTGCTGAGTAATGTTTTTCCAGTTGTCTACCAGTCACAAACATCTCCTGGTTTTTCACTTCCAAGATGAATAAAAAAGAAATACATTTAAAAAAAATTATTTTGCCTTTCATATTGTTAAATACACTATTCAAATTTAACCTAATAAGACCTCTTTCTAGATGAAAATTGTCAGAGGAAAACCTTGACCCCTTTGGAATAAAAGGATATTGATATCAATGTAACAGATTCCACTCCAAAGGTTTAAAGATTAGTAAATTGATTCCTCACAGAATTCTACAATAGGGTCATCACTAAAACTGGGAACCATGCTCCAAGACAAGGTGCATGTTACTGGTAGTAAAGGCAGACTGTTATTTGGTAAGAACCTCACTCTATACCCATATCAGCTAAGTACTGTGTACATGGTCACACTGTAGTATTTTATAAACATCTGCCTGTCCTCGAAGGGAACACTACTGACCTTGATACGCCCAGCACTGAGCTGCGGAGGCAGAGACCGAGACGCTGCTGTCACTCTGGCTCTTGCTTGTGCCAAATTACCTGTTCAAAAAGGAAGAAATTCAAACTGTACAAGAAGCTTAGAAAAGAAAAATTTTTACTGTGTAAAATCAGTTTGTACAATAGTACTAAAAATAGCAGACACCACCACACTTCTTCCACACCCCTCTCATTACCAGTTGTGCCTGCAGAGCATTCAGCACAGGCATGACGGAGTGCAGTGTTGATTTAGAGGGGAGGAAAAAGTCAGTGATAAGGTGGTATGTCACTGACCTTAGCTACTGAGCTGATGAAAACAATGACAGCACAAAGGCATACAGCTCAATCACTAGTAATCAATTTCTCTGTGACTCATTGAGAGATTTCAAAGAGCAAAAAGACTATAGAATCAATCTTGTTTCTATGAAATCCTCAATTGTTAAGACAGTATCTTAAACTCACAAACTAACAAGAGAGATGAGAAAGTAAGACAGCACCATTTTTTGACCTTTTGACATATAATTCTCAATCTTATTGTAACTCCAGGTTTTTAAAGACTGGCTCAATTTCCCCGGCAAAAACATATTGTGGTGTCAAGCGAAAGACTAGAGCCTTCTTTAAAATGTAAGGTATGACGCGTCCTAAACTTTTTCTTCTGTACTTGTAGAAAGCCAAAGTTATCACAAAATAGCTTTTCAAAATAAAGCCTAGGAGAAGAGAGAGGAAGTGATATCGGACTTGCATATGCAAGACACTCTGTATATTTCAAAGTTTTAGCAAGTCTAGCACAAGATGTCCAAATGTTTTCTCTGGCTATATCTTCAGAGGCTAAACTGTGATTAATAGCATTGAAAGAACCCTTTGAAGCAGGATTGGTGACATCAAAGCCCTAATCCATGGGTGGCAGGATTTTTATAATGAGTGGGAAGCATTTTAACACATTTCAAAGGATTTACAGCATGAATAAACAATAGGCCTCTGCAGATGTACCACACACCTTTCAGAACCAGAACACATAAATAAGTGTCTATTTTAATTTAAATGTAAATAAAGTGTTAACACTTCTTTCAGATGCTAAATGACTTGTTTGCATCAACTCCGGTGTTTAGCTGTTAGCTTTATAGAAAGGCAGTAACTCTAAACTGTCTTCAGACTTCTGCTAAACTCTGCATTACTTAACTAGTAAGGAGGCACGATGGGAAAAACAAAATCCAAAAACACCAAATCGCCGGTAAAGAAACCCAAACGCTGGTAATAATTCCCTAAGAGAGCAAAGCAAATCCAGTGACCACTGTAACAATGAACGGAACTTTTGCTCTTACTTTCTCTGAGCAAGAAAAATACCAAACCCCCGAAAATAATCTGGAGGTCAGCACTCAAACACAGCACTCTTCATTCCAACATTCTGAATTCATTTAAAGAAGTATTTATCTTTTAAGATGCTGGCACTAGTATTGACACAATACTGCAAAACTGGCATGTCATTTCCAGATCTAACATCGTCTGTTACCTGACAGTTTAAATCATGCTCCAAAACACAAGGTATGGCCACTATTTTGGAAACTGCTTTAGGCTGTTATACTGCGTATGCTAATGAGAACCACAACTGTTTGGGAAATCTTGAATATCGATGCATGTGTATGGTACATACTGTAAATACATGTATCTCTCCAAAGTTAAAATGAGGACTTTAATGAACAAGTAGATGGTGAAATAATTTTTCTCCCAGTTGCAATTTTGTTATTTTTGTATGTTAAAAATTACTCTTTTGGGCCTTTTTTTTGGCTAAAAGAGCTTGGAAAGGCTGTTTTTGGCTAAGTTTCAGATTAGCAAGTCTAAAGCTTAAAAACCTTGCGCTGAAAAACTGATAACACATGATAAAAGAGGAGAGTTGGAAGAAAAAAGGACTTTGAATCAGACTGTTTAAAATTACTAAAATTTCGTTGCATTTTGTAAAAACTTTAAAAACTCTAATAATGAAATAAAATTTAGAGTGGTTCTCTAACTGCTCAAGGTTCACCACGGTCACTGCTGGCATTAGGTTCTAGAGTTCCTAATTAATACCCCTGAGGTCTCCCTTAGTTTCTCATGCAAAACTAAAACTAAACATTTCTGATCTGGTAAGCCAAGCAAATAAATAAACCTTTTAATTAATCACAAATCTTTAATGACTTCACAAACAAACAAAAACCAAACCAAACCAAAACAAAAAACCCAAAACCAACAAAACAAAAAAACCACCAAGCAAACAAACAAAAAACCCCAAAGTGTTCAGTGCCCACTTAAAAAAAGAAATGCTTTACCTATCGTGCCTTTGTTCAGTAGTTACTTCCTTCTAGGAATGGACTCTTACCAGTGCTTATTTCATGTGTCAAGTGAATTCCTATGTAATAACTTGTAGCATTACATTGAATCCATGGAAAAAATATTACTAGGATTTTCTTTCTCAGCTGAAACACAAAATGATACTTCAATAAAAATTTCTGAAATACTTATCCCATGTAGCTCATGCTCAGGAAAAGTAACTACCAATCTTGAACGTGTCTAAGCCATTAAAACTAAGGAACAAAATTAATGTGGTTTGAAAATTAGTCTACATAATAAGAAATGTTTCACCCAGGGTTAGCATGGTGTTCACAGTCAGTAAAATTTGGCACCTATCCCTGCGTTTGATTTTCATTTACAATGTAATTTATACCTTAACACACCAAAAATAATGAAATGTTAATCCACTTTGTGAAAAGCATCAATATTTAAAGAACAAATGTTTATAGGTAATAACATGGGTAGCTTGAACTGTCATAGGTAGCTTGAAAGGTTAAACTGGTTAAAGGGTGAAAGATTGCACTGTGCTTTTCAGAAATCCAGCTTCACACCAATTATATAGTCAAAACTTTAGACAAAGTACAAATTACACCCCTGCAGACCAAATGATACCTACACTAAATCCAAGTCCATAAAAAGGACCAACTAAGTCATATAAAAGCCTCTCAAAATTGTCTTATGTTTTGGAGATTTTGTTTTTGGGTTTTGTGGGTTTTTTTGTTTGTTTGGGGTTTTTTTTTAGGTTTTTTTTTTGAGGGAGAGGACTGAATGGTTAATGGTTAAAGATAGGATTCATCTTTTAAACATGTACATGTTTAATTTTACTCACATGCACTTCAGTTCAATGGGACTGCTCATCTGAGCAATTAAGGCTCCTACCTATGCACACTGATCAGAGACTAAGGTCTCTGGGATTCATTGTGACAATGGAGGAGTCAGGCAGACCTTGTGTTTCTCTTTTTTGCTTCTGTTCAATAAAGTTAAGAATTAAGTTAAAGCATTCTCTTTAATGCTTTGAGAAGTGTCAATGCTCAGCAAACCTCCCTTTGTCTTGAAGCTGTTTAGAAGATCTCACGTCTCTGCAAAAATGTTCTTCACTGATGCCTCATTTCAGCTAGGTGAGAAAGACCATATTATCAAAGAACTGCATCTCTTCTATTAGGCAAAGCCAAGCAGAAGTAGTTTTGAAAGTCTTTACATCACACACAAAGAAGGAATGTGTTTTTTTTCTTTTTGGACTTTGGAAGTGGTCTCCAGATCTCAAAAAGGACTGAAGCATTCCTGGCTTCTCATTTGCATTCCTGGTAGTTACTCACTGTGTGATCTGGTTGAATTAATGATTGGTCTGGCTGTTGACTTTATGCATTAATTAGGAAAAGTACACACTCTGGCTGGATGTTCTGATGTTACCTATGATTTGTGCTTCATTTATTCTTAGGTGATGGGTTCTGCAAGCAGTACCAAGCAAATATTAGCAATATCAGCACTGTATTTATAATCTCATTTTGGTTATGCCTGCAATAGAGACCACTCCTCCCAAAGTAAGAGCATGCCAGGTAAGAAAATGTCAAGCTTTGATACAACATTCAGTTTGTGAAGTGCAAATGACTTGCAGAGAAAAAGCCTAATGACAATGTCACCTTACTGTGCATGTTGCACCAGGGATATTACTATTGTATAGAGGGCAAGTACAACTCTGTCCTTATCCTCATATATTTTATTAATTTCTTTCATGCTTCTAGTTCAGATAAAGAGGGGTTACTTCAAACACCATTTAGATACAGTATAATATGGTCAGAAATGCTACAATGCATTCATATTTCATTGACGTTACTTCTAATCATAGCTAAGCACTCACACTCCAGAAGAGGTACAGGGCCAGACAATGTCTTTGACAAACTCAGATTCTTCTCTGTCTTTCCTTTCAGTACATTTTATCTGGCCAAAGGAAGTCGACTGCTTATCTCCATAATGCATTTTCATCTTCTGCTACTGTAAGACTAAGCTTTTAGCTCAAGTACAAATGAATACATGTACTTTTTTATTGGATACTAATTTGAATCTGTCTATCAAAACTCTGCTCTTTTGAGTCATTGAGAGTCATTGAAGTAATTTAAGCTAATCTTGTGCAATAAAAAAGCAAAGAATCCAATTTTCTCATATACTTTACATTTTACACAAGAACATATTTATAAAAATACTGTCTGTAGAGCACAACTATCAATACAGATAGACCTCAACTACTGCTTCTTCTGAAAAGACAGTTACTTTACTTTCTATTCAAAATAACATCAAGAAATATCATTTCCAAAATCAGATACATATAACCAAACAGAATCTAATCAGCATAAAAGCTTAGTAATAGTGAAGCCCACCTGGGAATAATCTAATTATGAATATTTGCTTCAGGAGAAAAAATATGCGTGTTTTTGGCCCAGATTATTTGAAATGAAAAATCCATGCCACAGTGAACTGAGGAATTCTGATACCAATTCTCAATTAGATTAAAGATTTCTTTAGTCTTTTTAGCATGAAGTAGACACCAATCATATTTACAGATAACTAAAAACTTTACATTGCTAGACTGGGATTGGAGAACCTGAGTATAAGTTCAGTGCTGTTATGCTTTCTATTGCACACATTGCAGGCACTTCAGTGGTCACTTCCCAGATTAGGAAGGCACACATTGGCAAATACACAGCACCATGTCTACAGCAACAAATAAAACCTTGCTTGTAAGCACCAACACTGCCATGTTAAAGTATTGTTTCAACACAGTAGGTTAGTAGGCTTCTTGTAGACTGGACAGAGACACGGACAGCAGCTGAAATGAAATGAAGGTCAAACTGCCTACTTTATTCTGTACATATCTACATACATAGTATCTATACATACTATAGATCTGTGAATATATGATGTCAGTAAGAAAGGTCAACTTTTATCCTTACCTTCTAAAGAAGAACAATTTATGGTACTAATTAAACTAGTTAGTGGTACTGCCCAAGGACCTGCTGCTGAAGCTGCTCCATATATACACACTCTGGTCAAAATCCTACTAAAGTCAGTGAAGATTCCCAATGAATTGAGTTACAAAAATTCAGGTGTAAAGATGCAACTGAAAGCACATGAAAAAAATTATGGAACATTTTCTTTGACCCCACTATGACTATCACTATCCCCATCCCCAGTCATCAGGATCCTAAGGCTAGAAAGGCTAAAAACCTGGTGTCAAAACCAGGTTTTGAAACTTCAAGGTAAGAACTGTCTTTTTAACGTGTTAATTTAAGATGAAAAAAAGTTACAGAACTTTTATAAAAGTCCCAGACCTTCCCATTTCTGAAACGCAGGCATTATTGATGTTGACAACTAATTTAATCAAGACTCAAAGGCTTCTCAACTGAACCATTGCTCCCCTGGATGTCAGCACTTAGGTGTACTATCACAGTTGATACAAAATCAGTTACTTCTGCGGTAATGCAAAGCATTGATTATATTTGTATCTCTGCTCTTAATGAAATAAATACTCATTCATACAAATATCCACAAACACATTTGCTTTGTCACACACTGTGACCTGCTATCCAGGCAGCTCAATCAACCACTCTTGCATCAAGACAAGTCAGGTTGGAGTAAGGAAGACAAAGTCAAATAATAATACATAATGCTGGTTCAGTAAAGCACTGGCCTTTACAGCTTGCTGTAAGGTGAAGGAATAAAGAAAAATGATAAAAGTACAAAATCATAGTAAGACTGCATGAAATACTCTGAAATGAATATACAAGCTCTAGCACAGACTCAGAGATTTATTTTCCACCCACTACATTCATCCTTTAGATATATTAATCCCTTAATGCAATTATTTTGAAGGAGTGGGAAATATAAGCACATTCTTTGTTAAGGACACACCAAAAAACATCATGGATATTCATATGAGTAAGATTATCTGAATATTCAAGAAAGTTATCAGCTCTGAAAACTCACTAGGAAATTTAAAAATAATGCTCTTCTAGGATTTGATCTTCAGAGCTACTGAGTGCTTCCAATGACATACTGAGCATCTTTGACGTTATTTGTTTGGCCTTACAGTACACAGCGCCTATTAAAACTGTCAAGTAAACTACTCATTAAAACAATGGTATAATTCTCTGAATATTTCTCTATTTAAATTCTGTACATGGTGTACAGTGAAACCCCACAGTCTACTCGTTAATATTAAAAAACAGTAACATCTTTTATGTGATGTATCTTTTGTTTCCTCAATATCAATAGATTTTGAATTTAATTAGTATACAATGCAGTGTTAAGATTAATTACTATGCACTACTGGGAAATCATGTTTATTATAGGATTGAGAAGTTAGGCCACAAACATGCAAATTGGGAAAGGTATCTCTTCTGAGAAAAAGGTAAAGAATTACTATTCTCAAGATTTGTTCTAGAGAGACTGATCTATGACAAATCAAACCAGTAAATTAATTAAGATCTATTCTTAAACTTGTCCACTTCTACTTTTATTAGAGTTCAATTTGAAGCACTTTGAGACAAAAAAAAAAATCTATAGCCCCTTGCTCATTTTCAGTACAATATAATCTGTGAAGTCTCAGATTAAAAACCAGCATAATTCTGTTTGGGTAACACCCTTTAACAAACATAGCTGTGGTAAATCTAACTTGACAATTCTCAGCTGTTATGTTTACTGCCATGTGCAATTCCAGAGATTCACTGACACTATTTATAGGGAATAATTCTCAACAGTAAATAATTGTTATGCTTTATATAAAGCTTTAGCAGGACTGAGACCTTTACTTTGATCTGATAGATGGCTCTGTTTCTAGATGAGTTCCATTTTTAGGGCTATTTCAGAGCATTTCTTTGGATCCTATTACTAGTAAGTTTTATGGGTATCTGTACTGCATTTGTCCTACGATGCAAAACCTTAGGACATGAAGAAAAATAAACACTGAGCTGTAAAATGCTCAAGTGCAGAACTCTAAAAAGTAATTCATCACTCTACCTCCCAAAATCAGTTAAGCTACAATTAATCGAGTTTACTGATGTCCCACATCTGCAACCCAGTAAAGTTCATGACTGTTACACTGCACAGCTGTGGTTTAAAGCTTCTCTTTGCATACAACTCACTGGCAGCAGAGCAAAAACTATTTTTGTGTTTTTAACATACAGACCAGTTAGAAGTATGAAAGCCTCCATGTCCTGAGTGAAATACACAGCTTCCATTAACTTCACCAAGATTCTTACAAAATATAAATTCTGATTAATTTTTAAGTAGAGTTACTGTAATTACAATGACTTTGTTTCCAATTCATTTGACTTAAGAGTGCCTGATCTCTTAAAGGTGAAAATACTAACACAAAGTACCATTATGAGAAGATTTTATTGTGGAATAAATTAGTAAAATTAAAATGTATTTGAGCCTTTGGTTCTATTGTGATGTATGGAAGTAAGAGGAAAAAATACACTAAAAGCAAATGGAAATATTCTGTATTTCAGTGAATGACACACACCAAACCAAGAGACGTACCACTACATATTGCGAGAACAAGGGCCTGTGCTCAATAGGAGTGCACAGTGACAAACATGACAGCTCAAACCTACCAGGTTCTACTGAAAACAGTGGCAAAGCACCTATGATTTTGACTTGCCAAGATTACACACCATGTATGCCCAGTAGTACCTGTTCATGGGACTGAAATGCAAGAAAATATCTTTCCTTTGGTTTCTGACTTGTCCCAAGGAATCATGTACTATCACAGTTACAAGTTACACACAAGTTAAAGATAGTACCCTTGTCACCAAGAAGTGGTGAAAAACAGTTCTCTAAAGTGATTTTACAAAAGGCCATAGTTCTTTCATTCTTTAGCGTGCATTAAGCTAACCTGAAACCTTTTCTTCACATTTTCTCTTAGCACATGGTCCCGTAGTTATTTGTTTTGGTTTTGTCTATAAACAAACATACGCTATTTATAATTAATTTTCATCTAAGGTTTGTAAGCAAGATTAGAGACTCAAAGGCAGAAAGAACACGAGCTAAAAATCAATATTGAGGAGGGGAAATGACCTTTAGACAGGTGAATTATAAATAACTTGTGTCTGGAAAAAATTCTACTTTAGACAAAAAATTGCCTTGTTAAAACATGACTAACCAAACCCTTCATCCCAGTTGTGAAAACTCTTATCCTAATTCTCTTTGACAGAGAATTATATTTATGTTTAAATATATATTATATTTATGATTAAATATATAGGCATCACATACAATGAGTGTTATTAAGCAATGATATACTTATATATATATATATATTATAATGGATACTCCATTACCCTAATGCATGAGCAATACCCAATGCTACTAAAATTATTAGATATGATGTTGCTGTAGTATTTCTTTTGTTTCTTGTATCTCTTCTCTGCAGCCAAGCAAAACCCCTACTGATCCTCAGAGCAAGGGCAAGGATATTTTGCAGTATCTCTACTCTTCTGGTAGGAAGGCTGGAGGATTTCCCTTTCCCCTCCCTGCAGAAGATAACTTTCTCAAAGTTCTAAAGGTCTGTGAGTCATGGCAAGGACAAAAGTCTGCAGAGATTGTGTTTCAAGAGTAGAAGACCTTGTTGTGATGCAGCTTTTCTAAAAAGATAAAAACCTCGCAGTCTCAAAAACCCCCAGGGGTGTTTTTCCTAAGTAATCCAACAGTACTACCCCTTATAGGTGATGCTGCAAAAATTATTGAATATCAGGCCAGTGAGCAAAATGGTCTGACTCCTCAACGGTGAATGTACCAAGGCTCCTTAATTTTTCCAACAAAAATCCTGTTTTCACAAGGGGACTCTATTTTCTACTTCGTGTGATTCCTCTTCTCTCTGATGCTTTACCAGCAACAGTGATAAACTAAACCCAGAGACAATCAGGAATATATTCTACCTAAATAGGAACATGCATATTCATCTATAGTAGTAGCAACACAAGAAGCTCTTTCTATAGGAAAAAAGTGACAGATATCAAAGCAAATGGGAGAACTGTTAGGTTAAATCAGAATTCATTCATTCAGTTTTGAAGTTAAAGGTCCCTAGAAAGTGCAGATTTCAAAACACACTGAACATGACTAAATTTCCACTGAAAGATGAAAAAACAAGCTGTATACGCTACAAAATTAGTTCCAGAATGTTTAAATTCCAGTGTCTCATATGAGTAGTTGCATACTCTATTAACAATAAATTACTATTACAAATGTATATTTAATGTCCCGCTGTTAATTTCTGGCCCTTTAAACTGCACAGACTGCTACTGTGAAATAGAAGCATTTGTTGAGAAGGGATAAGTGTACTTGATAAATTACAAGGATTAACATGATCTTAAATTAGTAAAAGAATTTAGCTTTTTAGTATTTATTTTCTTGATGCTGCTCAGTTTTTGACAGGGGAAGATATGACAGTTATATAAATATACTTCAAACAGAGGATCATCTCAGGGTGGGAAAGGCATCTTTTTGTTCTTTTTGGTATTTAAAGAACTACATTTTCCGTCCTTGTCAGCCCCACGATTTCAGTCTGGCATTCCCTCACGCCTCTGGGATAGCACCACCCAGTGGCTGCAACACGAACGGGAGACCGCGCTTGGCAAAACCCACATACACCGCACGTTCCAGAGATTGCTGCCAGCAGATGTGAGAGCGTGCTCTCACTCATCTTCACACAAAACACCACACACACTGCCAGAAAACCCACTGCAAGTCAGGGTTACCTGGAAAGATGGAATATGGCTTCCCATGTAAATTACTAACTTTTGTATTAGTTAGTAATTGACCAAAACCTGTACCAAGATTATGAATCTTAATCTTTATTTTTTCTGGTTTTCTTTAGAATGAAGCACATATTGAGTGGAGGGAAGAGGGCTAAGAGACAGGGACAGAGTACAATGGCATACATGCGCACTCACTATTCTTTTGTTTACAAAAGCATCTTTGTAGAAAGTTAAAAGAATAGCATTCTCTTTCTTCGCTGAGCAGATGAAGTAGCATTGCCAGCAATGCCTTCTGTTCTCAGCCAAACCTTCCATTTATCTTGCAAGCTGCCAAAACTAAACCTGGCAACAATCTGATTTTAGAACACAGAGGCCCCAACACAGGATGTGAATGTCAATTATATCAGACAGCTGGAAAAAAAGAGCAAAATCACAAAGGCTTTTAAAAAATAAAAATTATATAAGAGCTTGAAGCTATTCTTATAACACCATGCATAGAAGCACATGCACAATAATTTTTTTTATCAGGATGTCCTGTACCAACTTGAGAAATACAGAAAACACTTAACTTGCTGTGTGCTCTTCATAGAAAGGTAAATGGAGGGAGAAAGCATTCAATTAATGTAAATAGGAAACAAGGAAGGAATGTAAGAATAGGTAAAATAAACCAGCATGGTAACTTTACATTAACTGCAATGAAAAGTATCTCTTACTGAACCTTCAATGCACCTCAGGCAAAATACTCAAGCTGAGTGCTGCTGCAACCAATGATAACTCTATAAGGCCAGAAAAAGATGAATTTGCATGCAGGCATCAGCATTCTGATTTAAAAATAGCAATAAAATAAAAATTATATTTGCAATAATTTGGACTGATAACTGGGACAAAGCACCTAATTGGTTTCATTCTGACAATAGCTCCAAGGTATAAAACAGCTTATAAAGAGGGATGTGGAGGCACATTTTACCATGTGCAAGCTTTCTTTCTTGCTTTGCTTGATCAGAATCTCTTTTATCAATTTAACACAGACTCAAATGTAGAGTAGTAATAGATAGAAAGATCTGTTGCTCCCCACTTGGGCACAAACCAATCCTCCATCATAAACTACATTCCTTTCCATCTAAACTCATTACAGCTGAAGGAGAAGCAGTTCCTCACTGGATCCTCACCTCTCAAGGACCTCTGAAAGTGTAATTTGACGTGGGGTAGTCAAAAGCCTTTCAATTACAGGAAGAATTACCCTGTAACAGGAACCTATCCTCTGTAGTATATACATAGATATTATAATATCAATTTTACATATGCAAAAAAAGCTCAATATAATTTTTTCTCCAGATGTTCTTTTTCTAAACAGAAATGTCAAGAGAGGTTATATGCATCACCAGATGCTATGACTGGGTTACTGACAGTCAAAAAATTCAAAGCAGAGAGCTGCTGCACAGGCACAGGATTGCACCTACAACCAATGTACAATAAGCCTGCCCAGCACTAATGCATCTACCAAGAATTTCTATCTAAACATTCAACCTCATCTCCATATGTTAGCTCACAGTAATTTTGCAATCTAGTACAATCCACTGTATTTAGATTTAGTATTACATACTTTTCTCACCCATTATGAAAAAGATGCTTTAAAAGTATTGAGAGAAGTATTCATTTGCTGGCTTGTTTGCCTGGATGCTGCAGAACTATCATTTGCATATGGTACTGGCATTCTGGCATCTATCCATGGAGTAATCAAACTTCATCTTGCTGTTTTATTTAGCTACAGATCTGGCACTTTCATGTAAGTCAAAGTCAACAAGCTTTAAATCAACGGAATTACTTCTAGCCTATTAGTATATGGCTTTTATAATTTGTAAGAAACTATGTATTACATCAGAGCTTCTAAATAGATGGATATTACCTCCAAAACACCTTGATCTATATCACATGATTTATGAACTGTAAGACACAGTACACAAGAATCTACCAACTGGGTACTGATCTTAGTAAAGGACTAAGAACTAGAAACTCCCATATTTTTATCCTGCTCTGAGAATGAGCTCTTGCCCTACACATCTGATAATCTCCCTTTCTCTGGAGTCAGGGAAGAATCTTGCTGCACAAGATTCATGAAAGGAAATGAAATCTTGAAATCAGAGAACAAACATTCTGGAAAGAAGATATGATAAAATCATTGAAAAAAAATTGTCCAGAATCAAGTAAGAGTTTGAGAGGGACAGGTAGCTGAAGAAGTTACAATGTCAGCAAAGCTGTGCACAACATACCCGTTTTTGTTAATGGGCTAGAGAACAGCTGCTGAAGAAGTTTGTTCTCTGAAGTTCGCAACACCACCACTACGTCAGCAGGAAGAGTGTCTCTGTTCTTCTCAAGGAATGCAGAGGCATCATATAATACCTGGTGTGGGAAAACAGAACGAGAAATTTTGATGAAAAGGGTTACCTAAAACTTACTATGTTCTTTAAAACGTGAATGGTCAGGATGACTAAGTAGACCAGCTAGCTTGGTCTGACAAGCAAATGAATTACCTGCAAAGGTCTTAAAAGTGAACTACAGCAGTATATTCAGAATGCAAATTGGCTATACAGAGTATCTATATTCATAGAACGCCATTGCACATCAAATTGGGTTAAATGGCTTAAATCCTGTTGTGCTATGCTTGGCCATGTCAAACGATTCTATGCACGATGCAATACAACAGAGATACTTCATGAAAGCTTCAGTTGATCATTGACTTGTGATGTGAGAAATGGTTTTCAGGTGGTCACTTTCTATGGGTTGTCTGCATCAAACCTGTGACCTATAAGTAGACCTGCTGGAGAAACAGTCATAAGTTGGACACAATGTAGGTATGTTAAATCAGCCTCTCATGGCACCGAAAACCATATTAGGACAACCAAACATTCCTCTATTTCAATTATTTTAACCGCTTTGATTAGAAATTAATGCCTGGATATTTGCATTAATGTAAGAATCTGTTAACTTTTCATTTTGTTTAATTGCAATGATTTCTTTAGAGCTGTTTCAGTATCACTTGCAATACTCCTCTCTAGCCGAATTTCTCTGAAGTCCATTAATTTACACAGAAATTGAATGTTCTCCAGCAATAGAAAATTGGCCAGTATTGTTTTTATTATTTTATTGTATTTTATTATTTGGCCATGTGGGTACGAAGAATTAACTACAACTGTGTGAATTTTAATAGTTATTCTTAATAAGACAGAAAGGCTGACCAAAGTTACTGGAATACATCTTAAAATTTTGGAATCTTATAATGATCCAGAGATGAGAGTTAAGCGGTAACTATATAAAACATGGATATTTTGATTTTGTCTATGAACAAATATTTGGGCCTGAAACTACGAGCAAAGCTCATGTTATGGTGAAAACTGGACTGTTACTCCCCTTATAAAATAATAGGTGAATGTGAACCTCTGAGAAGATACAAAGTACAAGAAAACACCTCTACTAACAAGTCCCAGTCTTTCCAATGCACTCTATAGGACTAAGTTCTGTTACAGATATGGTTTACATTGCTTTTCATGCATGTACTTTGCATGACACTCTGCAAGACACTCTCACACAGAACTACTGTGGCATTCACATGCTGTTAGCAAGCACATAACCTGCCCTGGCTCCGTGGAGTCCCTCCTTTGAAATGACTGAAGTACTGGCATTTCTGAGGCCAGGTTTCCTGCAGAAAAAGGATGCTTACTGTCTACAGAATCTGTGTAAGAGCCCTAAGGATAAGCTCCAAAATGGACTGCTACACATAAAAGTTTCGTTGTAGAGTGTATGTTTGCATAAACTTTATCATTTTTTCCATTAAAATGAGGGGGAAAAACCCATAAAGCAGAAACTTCAGATAAAAACAATTGATGACCATACCACTGTTATCTGAACTAAATAAAAAGCGCATGACCGTACCTTTCCAGCATAGTGCTGAATTCCAAATGACAGTTCCACTCCTTTTGGTCTCCAGAAGTATTTGCATCGTAAGTTATCTTCAAACTTATCTAGACATTGAGAAAAGATGTTGATTTAAGTGACAGAGTGATTAACTACAATCTTTATCCTAATTAGCTTGCTAAATTGCTGCTCAAGAAGTCAGAACTGCTATAAACACATATTATCAGATTGCTGAGAAATACCAAGCTGTCAAATCTGAATAGAACAGTTCATTTTCAACTAGCCCAGTAAGACTGTCTTTAAAAATCACTGCTTCTGGATGCCTTTGTACATGGAAAAATATTAAGCAGGAAGACCTAATGAGAAGATGTGATGATTTCTTTTATTTTGCAATGAATTTACTTATGTATATACAGGGTTTGGGGTAAGTTTATCTCTTATACATATGTACACTCAAAACTGTGCATATATCACAGTCACTTAAATGCCTACTATTAGTATTTTCTCTTTCTTCCTTTCTGCATCCATTTAGCTTTGTGCAACAGGTTTTAAGGATATGTTTATGTGCTCAGTCTGGAATTGCCCCTCATGTACCTTTGGACTTCTGCAGAAAAAAAGAAGCTTCTCTATAGATCCACTTCTAAGGAGACTTTCTGTTTCCTGTGATTACCCCTAAAGAGCTGACAGAAGAAGGAACACAGTTTTCTAAGAAAAATGTCTTTTACGCCTTGTGGTATTTTGTAGGCTCTTTAATGTTTTGTAATTAGATTAGTGCTGTCTGTCCAACACTGAGGGCCCAGGTAGCAATTCCACCTGCTGAGACAAGGAAATATCCCTGGAAAGAAGCAGGATCCAAAGGAGCCCATTTTAGTAAGAATTAGTGTTTATACTGTGAAGCATGCTTTTACACTAATTTACCTGAACAAGCAACTTGAGACCTGAGACCAGAATCAACTGATAAAATTCTCTGTCATGCTGTGTACATCAGAAAATATTATAAAAATATTTTTTCTAACGTTAGAATCCATTAACATTCTTGTTAGGTTTTTCTTTCTATTACCACTTAATTGAGCTTGTATTTAAAGCAAAAATAACTAAGTTTGGAATTTCTGGAGGCTGGGACAGAGTTGTGGAATTAATGATTGTCTAGCACACCTGGACAGGGCAAAATACCCACTTTCCTGCCTGCTTGAGGGATCCTGCTGCGCTGTGTACAGATCAGCAGTAAGGCCCAGCAGCAAGGCCCAGCAGCATTGGACAAGGGAAAGTACCTCTGGAAGTAGAAGTTCAGTATTCAGTATTAACTGATTTATACAAGTGAAAAGGGAGACAGACAGCTTTAGCACACAAAGGAGGAGTGTTGGAGGTCCACCGGGGAGCATACCCGCCTCTGGGGCTCCAACCACCGAAATGCGGCGCAATTCCCCATCCAGCCCGCCGCCATTACCCCGTGAGGGAGGGAGACGCAGCCGAGCTCGCGCCACAGCGCCCCCTGCCGGCGCAGGGGAATCCCCGCAGCCGCCCCGCCGGGCCGGAGCCAGCAGCGCCCCTGGCGGCGGGGAGTGGAACTGCAGCGAAGGGAAGCGCCCGCAGCCCAGAGGAGGCGGCCCCGGGGCTCCGGTTCCGTTCCGTTCGGTTCGGTTCGGTTCGCTGCTGCTGCTGCTGCCGCCAGACGTGTTGGCTGTTTGTCTTGTTACACATATCTACATGTGTATATATATTAATAAAGAACTGCTATTCCTTTTCCCATATCTTTGCCTGAAAGCTCCTTAATTTCAAAGTCATAATAATAACTCAGAAAGGTCATATTTTCCATTCCAAAGGAGGCTCCTGCCTACCTTGGCAGACGCCAATGTTTCAAACCAAGACAAGGAGCAGAATGAAACCATAGTACTCATTCTGTCTGTGACCTGAATTCCAGTTTCAGCTCAGCCTAGCAGTACTGAAAAATCTTGTACATGTCTTGTGCAATTTAACTGGAAACTGTTGTTTTTCTCTAACTGTTTGGGTCTCTGCAGGACATTCCATTGAAGGAAATGGAACTCTGTGTCATATCGCAGGGAAAAATGCAGCTCTGGTAAATAAACGCAACACAACGGCTTTAAACATGGTATGTGCTGTGTATTTAAAGTTAGCACCAAAATTTGTCAAAATATACATAAAATATGTCTGAAGACAAGGAAATACTAAGCCAGATGGCACACCAGAAATAACACGCACTTTCTATTTATTATGAGAAAATCTGGAGTGAAGCAGTATTTTCTAATTGGATAAACATGGGCCTAGAAGCCTGGGAAATCTAAATTTTATTTTCAACACTAATGCTACATACATGGACAAGACACAGGATATTTCCAAGTAACACTGAAAAAACAATAAGCCCTTGCTACCTGATACTTAAGACAACTTTTCCAATTTGAAAAGGATAGAAAATATGTAAGCGGAGAAAAATGATGAAGCAAAATGAAAAATATACTTACAACGTCAAATGAAATGACACAACCTCAGGACAACCAGGGTAGGAAAACTTGAATAAAGATGCCATTGCACATATAATGCATTTGTCATTTCCCAGACCTTTCCCAGAGTTTTACTTGCACATACCAACTAAAGTTAGGTCAGTTGCCTGAGGAAATCGACTTTCTTCATCTAGCAGAGACAGGAGACCCATGGGTTTCTGAAGGAACATATCTAGAAGTGGACGGTTGTCCTCATACTCCACTGTAGTGGCATCAATTCCCTCACTCTGATATTCCATCTACAAAAGTCACCAGCACAGTTTTAATACCCAAACAGTAAAAGCAGCATCATCATTAGGGCATTTATGATGCACAGCAATGCTCTATAGGCCTCAACAACATTATTTACAAAACTTCAACAGAAGGATGTCATTATCTCACATTTAAATCACATACTCATTTTACAAAGTAGTCCTGAATAGGATTATGGTGTAGGATGTTGAATTCAGCTAGACCTCAACAGAGTTGAATTTACCTGCTCCAGTGCAAAAATATGTTGATTGAAGTAAAACTGGATCTGTTCATTAGCAATATTTATGCACAGCTGTTCAAAAGAATTTCTTGCGAAGTTCTCAAATCCAAATATGTCTAGTATCCCAACATTCATCCCACTTTCAGCATTGCTGCATGTGAAGATACAAACAAAATTCATTATGGGCAACACCAAGTTAAAATAAAAATAAATTTGCTAACTAAGATTGTATAATTGATTCACTCTGCTGTAAAAATCAAGGAGGAAAAATGTGTCTGAACCTAAGACAACTTGTGCATTTGTACAGCATTGCTAAGACTTCTGTTTTCCACTTGCTTCTTGCAAATTTCCATTAAGAAGGCAGAAAACTCATAGGTACAGAGTAACAGACACTTAGCAGCCATATTGAAACAAGGGGTTTCAGTAGGCAGACCCCAAATAAAATCTACTGTCTGCTCCTCCAGACAGAGAAAAGTTGTCAAGGTTTAATGGTACGTTTTTGCTGCACTCATTCAGAAGGGTAATTACCAAATCTGCCGCTGCTATGAGCTGGACTGTCCATGTGCTAACTCAAGTACATTCAGTCACTACCAGAACTGCATGAAATGGATAAGAATATGTCTATATGACATAGTGAAGTAGCAAGTAGAGATCTCAGATCAGAGGCATTTTCACATTTGCTGAGAGGTTCCTTGTTTCTAAAATCTCTACAGCTTCTTCAAAAGATCAAACCATCCAGATCAATGCCTGGCAATGAAATCATAAGGATGCGCAATATAATGTTTCTGTAATAGTAAAAAAATTAAAAATAATCACCTCTCAAGTAGCAGCACAATAATAATCTGAAATCTGCATTTGTTACTTGCTTACAAAAGCAGGGGGACTGTAAGGACTGTGTACTGAATTTTTTCAGTGTACTTCAATTATTTATCAGCCTTTTGTGTTATTTTCATGTTTATTACAGAGCATCTTTCAAAAAAACTGGACAGCACTTCAACCACCCAATTTCCATTGACTTCAGTAGCTAAATTCCATTCAGCTCTTTGAAAATGATGGGCTTAATGTTCTGGAAACAGGATTCAGTATCACAGCATGAAAGCCATTTTGAAGCCTTAGCCAAAATAAACACAGTACTTTTTCTGCAAAATCAAAAATATACAAATGGATGAACCCATCCGACATATGCACAGTAAGTACACATGTTTCAGTGATGTGTAACTTGCCATATATTTTTATCTGGCTGAAGCAGTGTATTAATGCGATTGACGATCCAGCTGAAGAGCCGCCCATAAAGTGCTTTGGACATGGCATCCCGCACGTCCGCGGCTTTGTCCACCGTGTTCGTCCGGATAATGGTCTCGCCCCGCGTTACAACGCAGTGGGAAGTTAGCGCTTCTTGAAGTTCTTCTGACCCAATGCTTAATAGTGCAGCAGCTAAAAGACAGTGGAAAAAGACACAATTGTGGTTATGCGGTGGAAATCACCAGCATTGATCAACTGCTACCATGAGCTAGAGACTATCACAAATAGAGTCAAATTGCATATACAGAACTGACAATGTTGAAAGGTATATACCGTTATCTAAGGCTTCTGGGTTAGGAACCTCACTTTTATCTGTTTGGTGTTGTGAAGAAATAGCAGCAAACTCAATATTTCCAGTATTTAAGATTCCAGTCAGTATTCTGTACACTGAATACACTTCCTGTAAAAGATGACAAGAAGCACTTTAAAGGAATTCAGTAAGATACACACGTCATATTTAGGCTATGAAGGAAAAACATAATGGATACTGGAATGAATATTAAAGCTTGTAGCTTTCTCCGAGACCAAGTTCAGCAAGTTCAAGTAAGCTTCTATTTACACAAGAAATAGCACAACAGAATTGCCTGAGTACTAACTGGGACGTCAGGCGGGTCTTGCCTTCTGAGTGGGGAGTTATACTTTCACAGTTCACTTCTGTCATTACAGAGATTTTGTGGCTCACAAAATTTTGTACATCCACAAAACCAAAGGGCAGCACTGGAGGTGGTCTTCCTAAATAAGGTCAAAAATGGTTTAGCAACTGAATCTCTTACCTCATCAGTAAATCCTATAATTCTAAAACAATGCTGAATTGCTTCAAATTGTCTTCCATAGGAATCTTTAGTAACAATATCATGCATTACTCTTCCAGTTTCATTATCAATATATCTAAACAGAATGGGAGAAAGAAGGCATCACACTACCACATAGGCCAATACAAGCTCCAGTGACTTAAATGCAAATACCTCAGTAACTGGAAAGAACATTTATCTGAATAACTTTCAATTATATAGTTTGATGCTAATTCATAAGTTTTTGTTGCATTAACATCTGCATTATTCTTTGTTAATGTCTAATTATGTTACCAACATTTCACACACATCCCCTCACCCAGTACAGACCAGATGCACTCAAAGTACAAACATCAATTAAAAATCTCAAAATCATATTCTGGGTTCTTCCTGAACCTGAAGCATTGCAGTAAGAAATCATAAGGAGGGTTGTCTGCATTTGAAAGTATGACAAAATATCTACACAATAAGCTTGGTTCTTCCTCCTTCTGTTTTAATAGTTCAACTTCTCAAACAAATGCAAATAATTTAATGCCTTAGTGTCCATCTTCTTCCCACATAGGGAGGATTAAAAAAGATCCTTAAGGAATGGAGAAGGATTAAGAGAGATTTGAAGGCATCATACTGAAAGCAAGTGCTGATCAATAGCTAATCACAATGAGCAGTTAAAACAAGTGAGCAATAGTTACCTAGGGGGCTTTTTATCAGGAAGTCTATATTCAGAAAGTTTCTTCTGATGATAAAGGCCAGCATAAATATAATAAAATATATGGAAATTTTTTTCTCCCCTGGAAAAAAAAAAGTATCCTTTTAAAGCACCTGTGTTTATTCTTGTGGCATCTTGTACAACAAATGTAAAAGTACTTCTTATAATGAACTCACTGAAGCCTCCCACTTGTTTCAATAGTGTAGGATTAGCAGCTGTGAAATACAGAAAACCCAATGAACATAACATTACCCCAAAGAATTAAGTGGCTCTGCCTTCAACTCCAAAAGAACAGGACTATTCTTGTTGTCATAGCACTGGTACAAAGGATTTTTATTTTAGCAGAAGGCAGAAAAGTATCTAAATCACAGAATTTTTGATAATTAAATCAATTCAAACAGTACATAAATGCTATAGGACAGGCAATTAATATACCTACACAGCCTGTTTTATGACCCTTGATTTTTCAAGTAGATATTCAGAAATCTTTGCCCCCATTACAGCTCCTGTAGGTGTAAACATCATTTCCAGATATTTTCCAAAGCGACTTGAGTTGTCATTGATGGCAGTGCAGGCATTCCCAAATGCTTCAACCAGAGGATTCACCTGGAGAATTTTCTCGCGCAAAGCACGGTTATTGGCCTTGACAGAAGAGATACAAATCAGAAGAATAATTAAGAGAATACAACACTTACCCCCGATCCAATTCTTGCTCCAGAAGCAAAGAATCCTTTTCTCATGCTTGTATGGAATTAGGTACTGTGCTAACCTTTCTATTTATACAACAAGAGGTCCAACAAACTGATAAAATCTCCCACAGGTAGCAAAATATAGATTCTTCTTTCTCTGCAATTGTTCCACCTTTGACTTGTTTTCTAATTAGTTAAGAGTACCAAAAGCACATTGGACTAAAGATGCCTACTTAAGGTTAAGCTGACATGGGTAATTTTCCAATTATTTTGTGTTAATAGCAGTACTCATAACATTTAAATGTGTAAGAGCTTCTAAGATTAGAGCCACAATATTATTTTTCATTCTTTATTGTATAAATAATGTTATACGTGATAAACACTGTACATAGCTACGGGTACTGAACACTCAGAATCTGGAACCTTCTTATTAAAAAAGAATTGACTGGCTGGTGTGAGTCACACTCGCATCTTAATTCAATACTCTCACATGCATGATTACTATGTCCTTAAATCAAGTGTGACAATTCACATAGACAGCTTTAAGTATTAAACATTAAATAAAGTGAACATTGGGATAGGGTTGGGAGGATTTCTTCATAATTTTAAATCATTGGCTAGGAAATACCTTTCCCAAGAAGGTCAAATGTTGGACGATCAGATGGGCACTTTCTGTCTTTCCAGCACCACTTTCCCCACTGATGATAATGCACTGAACACACAAAACAAAATATTTAAGTGCATAGTTCATCATATGGTTGTTTTCTGCTATTACTATTCCTACCTGTTATTTCATGTTTAGTACCAAAACTACAGAATATTTTAAGGGTCACCTCCCTTCTGAAAGGAGAGACCAGCAAAAGCTCAATGTAGCAATTTATTTCCTAGATTACTAAAATGCATCTTGCAACGCCTGATCCCAAGGTGCACATGTGAAGAAGTGACTGAAATTTGAAGGGCTAGAACACATAAACAAGTGACCATCTCTGAGCTCACTGCATTGACTTCACATGAATTAATATGAGTCACAGGGTACAGCTGTTCTTGACACATTGACCAAAAGCTTCTTCTGAAAAATAATCTTAAATAATAGGTCCTGTGTAGAGAGGCTGTTCTGTAGGTGATGCTGATATTCAAGCCAGAACAGCAAACTAGCACCTAAACATTTCAGAAAAATGTGCAACTGTTCACTGGGTGATTCTGGGAGGACATATCCACCTTCTTCCTGTGCCAGCAGTCCTTAACACATGGTATTTTATAGGCTCTTCAAAAGGCTTCCAGACTCAAGAGGCTACCTGGAATGGTCTAAATCACATTCCTTCTCTCTGCTGTTAAACTTCATGGGCAAAATGGAACTTGAAAACCAGTTCCCACCTGAACACTGAAGAATGCAGATCATGGAAAGTTTGAATTCTAACAGCATTTATTATTTACCCTTTTCCCTCCATGTATTCTACAGACTAGTACAAATATTATTCTACTTAAAGCACATTATCAACTGACATATAATTAAAATCTGAACACTGAGCATTTGCATAGATTCTCAGGTTTTTCTGCAAACATCCAAAAACTATTTGCATGATACTGTGTATACACAAGATTTGCTAGGAAAAGATACAAGGTCCTAAAATTGACACAATATACTTGACGCAATATACTTCATATAGAACCGAGCTTTGTGAAAAGGTTTGAGAGCTGCAGCAGTTATCTGGCGGTACCTTGTGGTGTCTGACAGCAGATACAAGGACCAACTCTATGTAAGGTATGCAATATGATATTTGCATCTCAAAATATGATATTTTGCATTTATTTGCTTCCTGTTGGTTATTTTTGCTCTAGGAAATAGGTACCACCCACATTGATTACACTATCTAACTGTCCTAGGGCGACCAATATTTTTCCTCAGATAACAATTTCTCACATAAGTTACTCTAACATGAGTACTTGTTTTCTTTAATACCTCCATCAAAGAACATATAAGTCATTAAAGAAGTGTTAACCAATTCCCAGGCCAGTGTACTTTCATATAACAGTAAAACTCCTGTTTTATTCCTCTTCAATTTTCAATTCCTCTTCAATTCCTCTTTTATTTGTCTTATTTTCTTAGCCTTTTCTGATTTGAGGTTTTTTATTACTTTATTCTGGCTTTGTGACTTTAAGGGAACATTTTCTATTAATTATTGTGTGATGTCCAGGGTAAATGCAGGAGAATTTTATAAACAAAAATAATTATCAGCCTTCAATATTCTTGTACACACAGCACATCAAATTAGAAAGAGTATAAAGTTATAATCTTAAGAATGTAGTAAAATCTTCTACAACATGGTATTTTATTGCCATTAAAATCATTGCTATATAATTGGATTTGTGTCCTTATTACATTTATAATAGAACCATACTTAATTTATTTTAATAAAACAATTCCTATTTTCTGTGACTTAGTGTCTTTTTGCAGCAGAAAAGTGGTTCAAACTTTGCTAATCTGTTATGGCATTGAGTACCCTCTATTTAACACAAGTATAAATTATTCAAATACCTAAGTCAAGACAGACCTAGAATCAGAATGTGCAGCAATACTTTGCTGCTGGAGTCAACAGCCAGAACTTCATGGGTGTCCAGGAAACTATATTGGTCAGGTACCATCATCTTATTTGACTTTTCAGTCCCTTTCATATCACTGTGTCCTCTTCAGGACTCCCAAATCTGACCAGATTTCTACTCTGGTTTTGCTAATTTAGGAATAAAAGGCTTAAAGAAAAAATTTCCCAAATTACAACTTTTCAGAACATTATTCAGAGCCCTGTAGCACAGTGGCAGTATGCTTAATACAAAACCTAAACCAAAATGAACAGATCCTTACCTGATCCTTGCTGAATGTAACCATGCTTTGGTAGGCAGCATCTGCAGAGGCAAATATGTGGGGGGGATTTGATGAACGCTTCACACCATGGTAAAGCTTGGAGAACTAAATTCAAAGAAATAAACACAATAGTCAAAACATGCAACTTAGCTACATAATTAAGAACTGGGAAGAAGACAATGACTGTCATCTGTTCAACAGACAGAAGTTGCCTGTTATACCACAGAATTTCCACTGAATCAGCTGGAACAGGAGTGGTAACTCTTGGCACTACCCAATTTCCAGAACACGAATTACAACACTCTGATGTTTCCCACACAAGACAATGAAGAGAGCTGTATCACAAGGAAGTGAATTTCAAACACAAGCCTTCAGTCAAGGAGATAACCAGTTCATACAAAAGAAACTTAGAGTGAATCTGAATTCTGGCCCCCTATCTGAAGCCCTGATTTTGGCATTCATGGAGACTAAATTATTTCTAGCTCCACCTCTCTTCATATTTGTAGGGAATTGAACTGGCCTTTATACTTACAGCATTTGATTCATTTGCTTCTTTTAAGGCAGAGCTGATGGCACAGGACATATAACAAGTCTCAGTCAGAGCAATTCTTCAGCAAGCAAAAAACCTCAGCATGAGGAGGTTCATATAACCATCTTCTGTTTCCAACAAGAAAGCTCTAAATGCTAGGCAAGGGGCACGGCTGTGACTGGGGCAATCTCTGTCCCTCATGTGGAATTTATGCCTCCAAGAAGTGAATAAAATCAAATGAAACCAAATTTAACAAACAAAACAAGACAAATTTTTAGCCACACTGATGTGGAAAAAGAAAAGGCTGAGGTTTAGTCTGTGCTCCTAACTTCCAGCATCACTTAAGTATTTTAGCTAGTGGTGTTAATATAAAATGTAAAGCAACTTCCATCTTCAGCTTGGAATTTCTCTTACCTGGGGAGAATAAATGCTGAGATTCTGGAAGGGGTTCAAGGCTATTAAAATGTCTCCAACATAAGTATAAATCTGTAAGTCAGCGTAACGTTTTTGCAGCTGATGGATAATCGTATCCTGAAAAGATTACAGAAAGTTTGATAGTTATAGAGTATTTTCTTACTTAGGAAGATTTTTGTAAATATACTGAGAACATTGTTTAAGAAATACTTATTTTAAGAGTTTCTAATTATATTTTAGATGCCAAACCACAAAATAAAATGTTTTCAAAATTCTTGCTAATGTTATAAAACTAAGTTAAATGGCAACCCCTAATTGGAAATGAGAATATTTTCTTCAGCCTGAGAAGTAAATCTTCTGAAGAGAAAATGGTGGTAACACATTATTGCTGCACTTCATGGTACCTGTCCATTTAATTTTTTTTTCATTTGGCCATGAAACAAGAATAATAATTTTTCAAGGATTAAATTTTAAGCAGTGGTAAAACTGTTAGAACAGGATGGTAGCACAATTTAGTATTATGCCTTTTTCTTTCTGGGATGTAATTTAAGGATTATCAACACAAAAATTTACAGATACTCTGTGAATAGCTGATACAGTGAAATATGAAATGGATAGTTTTGTCATTTTTTTAGCCAGAAGCAGTAGATAGTATGTTATCCCATATAAATCAATTATTTTAGAAAAAATCACTTAAAACTACATCTTTATGACTGAACTTTGCATTTTAGGAAACCCACAAAAATAATTTAAACTAGCATCATTCATAATTAAGCTCTTCCACATTATAGTATTCACTGCTCCTACTTTTATGCAACTATATAAATTAACAAAGAGAGGGCAGCAGATCAGTCATGTGACAATTCTTTTGCCTTGAAGGGACAAAAGATTGCAAGAAGGAAAATATTCTCATTCTGCTAAGAGATGCCTAAAAAGCAGAAATAGGCAAGAATGTGAGGTGCACCCAGACAGTACAGTACCTCATTGAGAACTTCTAGATTTACCAGATCGTCATCTAGAGAGAATTTGTCAGCTCTGTCCACATGGTAGGGTCTTCTAGTATGTATTCTTTCATGCCTGGAAGTCGTTAGCAGAGCACCAGCGTTATGAAAGTGTATTAGAGACAGCAAACATTAAGATGCAAAGGGAAGTCCCAGGTGAATGTTTTTGTCATGCACGAACACAGACAAGCTCTCTGAAATGTGGAATTTTGCTTGCAGTATCCTTTTATAAAAGCAATAGATCAGCTTGCTGTCTGGTGTACTATCTGTTTTCTCTTTCACAATATATAACGCTATCTATTTATCAATGTCCAGCAAAGATTTACTATTTACAGACTTACTACTCCTCACTCACACTAAAAAATTCTTCCTCTTTTCCCTTCCCTCCCTGCTCTAAGTTAATAAACTACCACTCAGTTTAATTAAATGCTACCCCCACGTGCCCAGCCATAGTACTGTCATCTAAAGAAGATATAAGAAGCAGTAAGTAGGATAAAATCCTACTGTTACCTTGATGCATGCCAAAGTGCCTCCTCAGATGACCCTAGATGTGGCCCAAAACGTTTTTGAACCACAGCTGCCATCAGACTCTAAATTGTATGGATGTTCAGTCAGCTTGTCTCCAGAGATTTAAGCCACACAACAAGCAGCAGAGACAAACTGTCACATAACCCCTTTATAATCAGATTATACTGAAGGAATCTTTGAAAATGTGGTGTATATGTTTTTAAACAACACATCACGTTGAAAAGGGAACAAATTAAAGGCTGTAACATGTCTTGCACAGAGGGTGTGAAATATGAATGCTGTAAGCACAACTCTGCTTTTCTTTACAACAAACATAATCAAAGCATAGTAGAAGGACACCCACAGAGATACAGTCTGCATCCTGCTGAGTAACATTTAGCATTGATCCTCAATGACAGTTCTTGACAGATTGTTTTTGCATTGGTTGCCATGTAGAAAGTAAGAGCCACATGATCAGGCATCCCAAAACAAGGCTAAATATTATACCAAGCAGTAACAGAACAGCACTGTAACTTGGCAGGAAACACTTCTTTATCTATAATGTTTAAGGTTAATATGAAGATGTAGCAGGTTTCCTTAATAACATCTTCATATGCTCTTGGAATCCTTTTTAAAAAATAAACATTGAGACGTTGTCATTTTCTCCCTTTATGTATGCTTCTATATTTCAAGCTAATCAGCTTTCATTCAGTAAAGAGAATGTTTTCATATCCAAGAGGTATTACATCATCAGAAGAATTATTGTAAGGAAAGCCTCTAATACAGAGGAAGGAGAAGAGAGTTAGTCATGAATACAGCTTCCCTGATAACTGTGAATCACATCAAATGATCATACTTTTCTGTCTATTTTTATTAATTTTCCTCATTTCCTTTTGGCTACTCAATGAGTTTTCTAAAACTATAATGGTTTATTTGAATTGTAACTAAATAAAACTGTGCAAACTGTTTTATCAGCTGGAAAATAAACCAGTGGGAAGACAGCAGGTTTTGCTGACAGTCCCACTACATTGCCACAGATGGTAGTTTGCTTTATGTTGTACATATGAAGCAATGAAAGAAGGACACAAGAAGACAAGAAGCTATGAAAGAAAAATTGTTATAGTGGTATTATTTCTCATGGGCAGCATGGAGGCCATTGAATTTGTTGAAAATTCCATTCAATTAAATCTTCCCTTTTCTGGTCTTTGATTAGGTATTGAGTTGTGTGTTCTTTTTGGCTTTTTTTTTTTTTTTTGAGCCACTATATGCAAAAACATTACAATTTGCTGACAAGCCAGATCTTCAAAGGAGTAAGAATGCATGATGTACTACTAGGGTTTTTAAGTGTTGTTTCCCTTTCAAACCAGAATTCAAGCTCTTCTTTTACTGCATAGAAAAATAATGGTGTAAGAAATGTAAATCATTTAGAGATGGGGGCACCCCTTGGTCTGCAAATGAAGGAAATATTTTAACAGTTGCTTTACTTCATGAAGATGTAACTAACAAAGCAATGGCTAGACATTTTAGCTAACATAACTCATCTGGGAAGCTTTTTCTTCCTTGAGCAAAACATCATAGCCACAATATTGAATTGCAACAAACTGCAAGGAGGGACACATCTACCAGAGGTGCAAGGAGGAGGGGGAAGAGGGCACATTCAAACCTAAGCATGTCTAATTGAAGAATGGCTTTGTAACCTAATCTGTTATCTGATTGTGTATTAAACTCCTGCTGTTTGTTCACCTTAAGTGATAAACGAATCAGTTTTTTTTTTATTGGAAAGGGTTCCTTTTAGGCCTATGTAAATATATAAGGAAACTGGTCCTAGTTAAATACAAGTAAAACATATATACCTTTGTGCAAATATTTTCCAGCACTGAACTCATTTTCCTAAGTACATGATTAAGAAGAGGATATTAGGAGCATAACATCACATTAGCTTTCAATCTCCTGCTGGCCTCATCAGTTTTCTACTGACCCTATGTCCTCCAGTGCATTGATAGAGCGGGAAGGGAAAATCCAGACAGTAACCTTTAATTATTTCCACAATTTTACATCAGAAATACAGTCTGCTTTTAATACATACACTAAAAATTCTTAAAAAGCAGAAGGAAACACTCTTAACTGGGGAAATAATTACCAGTATATTTATTGCATAAAAAGTAGAATTATCAGCCATTTTTTCAATTACCTTTCCTTTCTGGCAATATATAGAAAGTACAAACTCTAAGCAAAAGGGAAATCAAAGATATTATTTTATCTTCCCTAAGTTTCCAGTAATTTTCTGAAGCAATCCCTGCAAGATGCAGTCTCTTCACAAAACAAAACAACTGCCATAAAGGGTGCAAAGGGCCAGTCACCCAAGGTACCTAACCTTATTAGAGCATCACAGGATGGTTTAGGTTAGAAGAGACCTGAAGAGCAGCATTAGATTGATTCCAGAAATCTAGTGCTGAGCACTGTCTGTTGAAAAAGCTCTATGCTCTGATAACACCCTCCTGTTATCAGTTTATCAGGGATAGCTGGAAGGAACAGTTTTCTTGGATTTTGTAAGAGGAGCAAAAGGCAAGAAGCATTTCTCCCTCGAGAGAACCATTTCATGAAAAGGCAGGAAGCATCCATTTGTTCTACTGGTGGTAAAGATATAGTTTGAAACAAAGTAACCAGTTAGAGTAGTAGAAGTGCACAGTGAATAGCTATACACTCCTATATCCTGCTATCAAGGGATGGGGAAAGAAAAGCTAGATGGACCACACTGACTTCTAGATCAAAAAGTCATTTTGCTGGCAGGTCCAGCCTGAGCAACAAAGCAACACAGACTAAGAATTTTTACCTTCATTGGGAAGTTTCTTCTCTAATCTCTCTTCTCCATGCTTAACATATTTAGGGCCTTCCAAGAGGCCTTTACTTTGGCCTCTTGGTGCAGTTAAGCATTTATGTTTACTGTTTGTTTGTTTGTTTCTAGGATTCACAAAGATACAAGGGTTTTTGTATTTGGTCTTCTTTAGGTTATTGTCAATTCCTAAAATGAATTGTGAGATTTAAAGAAAAATACTCAACACAATGAAAAAGAAAAAAGGGGAGAGTGTGATACTGCCACACAGAGATACACAAACTATTTCCTATGCATTGCAAAGACCTAATTTTGCTCCTTTACATCAAGTTTCAGCCTAAAGTAATTTGTTGAAGCAAGGTGACACCAACACAGCCTTAATTACAATATAAATGCTACAGCTATATTTTACAACCTCTAGTAAAAACACATGCACTATACTCAGAACAGAATCACTTTTGGGGGCCACAGGAGCTTTGAAATTTTAAAAAATATATATTAAAAGGGAGAAAAAGGAGTTTTAAACTCATTTGCCTAATATTCATATAGAAGAAGGCTGGAAGAATTGCCTTAAATTATATTGTGCCATCAGAGTATTTTTTGTTCGGTTTCTGTAATTATCTCTGTGTCCAAAGAAAATTACTGGCTGGATGCAATCGAGTTCCTTGCTGTTAACTGCTTTCAAATCGAAATGTGAGCTGGCAGAGAAGCTTGATATCTGCTAGTAAGAATTACTTCCTTGGACCAGCTGGTTCACGAGAAGGGGGAAGCTGCCAAGACATGGCACTGTCATTGTAATACCTGACAAGGCAGCCTGAACATTCCTGCCCTTCTCAAACATTAAATGCTCTTTTCTTTTTGGTTTTTTTTTTTCCCCTTTTCTACTTTCTTTGCCCAGGCTTCTTCAAGTTTGGTTCTTCTCAAAGTACAGATTTGCTTTTTTTTCCTTCAAAATGCAAAGTTTCACAAGTGTCTGTTCCCCATCACAGAAACAAACCCTAAATGGTGACCAGCAGCAGCACACTGACCCAGCATCATCCAAACCTGTAAACTCTGAACTCCCTTATTAATAGTCCTACCTTAAACTTGTTTCAAACCATATTCATGCAAGTGTTAAAGCTTTTTCATTCTTTTAAAAACTGAAACCAGAGGTTAGTAGATCTTTTCTGATTCCTATGAAGAAGCCTATTTACAGAGAGGAGCATAAGATACCTATTCTGTAGGAAAACATCCAAGAGAAGAATGAGCCATGTCTGGAGCTGGCTTCTTTAAACCTGCTGATAACTGGGAAGCTGCCACTTTGAACCATAAAATCCAAACTATTCAATGCTTGATCAACATTAACTGTCAAACATCAAATCATTATATAACTTTTACATTGGGAGTTAGGTTAATAACATTAGGTTATTGAGGAAATACAGAAGACCCTGCTTTTTCTCAACTTCACGTCCTGCAACATTTGATAGACAAAGCTAACTGAATAAATGTAGATGTCAACTGGTGATTATTAAATATTTTATTACTTCAAAATTAATGTAGATTTATCTACTGCAATTCATACAGGTGCTCCACATTATCTCCTCTAAAGGAACAGCCAAATGCCACACAGAAACCCACAGTACCTAAAATTTTGAAATACAGCTTCAAAGAATATTACCAAGAGCAAAAGTTTGAGAGTGCATTCTGTGAAGACTCTTCTTTCCTGTCTCCAGTTCTAAGCTTTTATTCAGGTATTTTCCTCCCTCATGTTCTGCTTCCCCACCACAGTAAAAAGGCAGCTAAGAGATCTGTTACTACACTTGAATTTCTCCATCTCATGCACTGTTATGACATTTCTTTTTTAGATTTTCTCCTAAGTGCTATTCTGGACACTGTAGCAATCTGTTATTTTAAGACTGAGCACAAGTAGATAATGTCTTAATTGTGGTACATTCAAATGGGAAAAGAAAAAATCAGAACATTTTAATTTCATTCCCTTTTGCTGATGGTCAGTACTTTTCAAGGCATTCAGTTAAAGATTTAAAATTCTACAGTTTTCCATTAGTTCTACTCACAAGCCATGAAACAGTTTTTGTTTTGTTTTTTATGGAATAAAATGGAAAGTTTACTTTTTTTGGAGAAAGTTTTCCTAAAGGACACGAGATTTTATCATCATAATTTATGCAAGGAAGGGCTGGGACAACAGACAGAATACCAGGGTTCCAAATGACCTTCCCTTTTAAATGTTTCCATGACAAGCTCCATTGTATTTTTAAACATTTTTTATGGAACTTGGTATAATTCCTAGCTTAAAAGGCTTTGAAAGTTTTTACATCTGTTTTTAAACTTTTTCAACACTGAAGCAGCTGCTGGCTTTGCCAGCTTGAGATAAAGTCCTGACAAGGACAGAAATATGGGGAAAATATTTGATGTTTATAAGCAAACACCAGAGAATATACCCACTTTTTGCAGTGCATTTTGCCAGTGTAGACAGCACAAAGAGTCATTTAAAATTTAGCAATGTTAGGAAACACACTAAATCTCTTCTGACTTTCTCCTTAAGCAGGCTGTACGTTGGAATGTCTTGTACTATGAATCAAAAAAGCAACCAACCACACTAATAAGTTCAAGAGATCAAAAGGTGTATTTGGAAAGTGAGCAGCTCTCTCATAACCTCCCTTAATGGATTATCAAACACACTCAAACATTATTTAACAACAAGATAATCTCCACAAAGAAAATATTTACTGTTAAATGAGAATGAATAATAGCCACAATTTGTAACATATCTTTGCTTAGAGCCTTCCCAAAGCGTTCCCCAGGCTCTAGGGCAGGAAGAATGAAAATAAAAATGGAAAGAGCTCCAGACATTATACACGTTTCTCCTGATTACCAGGTTTACAGCAACCTAACAGTATGGCTTTATAGAGCAAGACAAAGTTCTTGCCTCAGCAAACTGCTATTTCTTTTCCATAGGTATGATGTATTAAGTAAAACTATTAATAGCCATTTCATAAGTGAAAGGAACAGAGAAATACTGAGGGTAAGTAATAGAACAGAGATTACATAGCAAATCAGAGTGAGAGTGAGGAACAGAACACAAACCCTGACTATGTTTTTGTATTAAATTCAGGAGGTGCCTAAACATTCTTGTTATTTTAATGAAAAGCAAACATATGAATCTTCATCTTGAGGAACCTATCCCTGAAGTACAGCAAGTTTTTTGTGTACCCTTTTTACTTAGAGAATACACTATTAATCACACTCAGACACACTGAGTCTATCAACACTCCATTATTTTTGTAACAAAAACGTTTTTATAATTTTGCTTATCATTCCTGACCAATGTTTGTATGTTCTGTTGGCACACCTTGCCGTAACTTAAATTCCTTCTTTTTTCCTCCGTTCTCCAATTTAATACTACATGAGGTCTTTAGGAATGAATTACATTTCTTGTTCTCACACTGTTTCTATGCATAAGGACATTATGTGAACAACCATTTTACAGTATTTGTGTGAATACAGACGCATGAAAGTAAAAAAAAAAGAAGGAAAACAGGAAAAAACTGAGTGAGATCCTGTGAAAGCATCCTCTCTGATTTTAAGAAATGCTTCCTGCCTAGAGGCAGCTACATATTGATAGGAATAAGACTGCTGTGACTCCCACGATGACCTAGAAATCAGTATCCATGTGCTAAAAAGGAATTCTGTATTTGACTTTAGAAGAGATGGGGAAGAAAAATTCAGCATGGCTGGAATGAATGCATGTGAAGCAATGTTCTGATGTACTAACCTTTGTTTTCCAAGGATTGAAGAACTTCTATAAAAATAGAACTAGTGGACTACTTAACACTGAATAAATTTCTTCGAATTAAACTTCATATAATGGTTACTATGTCAAAGCTGTTAATGGAAAGTGCACTGACACTAATTAGCCATTATGCTTTGGTATTATTACAAAACAAATACAGTTAACCAATAGCTTATAAAAGGGATATGGATATGAAAGATATTACCCAGAGCTCATCTTTGCACAGCTGTGACATTAGACTTTTTCACCAAGTTTTTCCACATGACAGTATAAGACACAGGCAATGCAGGTGTGGAAAGCAAATGCTGAAATGCCAAAACACAAGAATTTCAGTGTAAAAGATGCCAACAGATGAAAAAAAGAATCTTCTCCCTCCTTACAAGTGTATAAAGAGGGGTATTCCAGCTGGGTTTTCTAAAAACATCTATTTCCATCAGAATCAAAGATATCTGCACCTCACCAATGAAAATTATTTAGGGAAAAACAGAACTAGTGGAAAAGTTTCAAAGAGTATCTTTTTCACTAAAAAGGAAGGATGAATTGTTAATATTATTTTTAATTTTAAAAGTGGTCTTTTACCACAACATTTTCTTTTTATTATTAATTTTTAACCTAAATGAAATCAGAACATAAAATTCTCTAGTAAGTTGCTTCATGGAAAAGTAACAGTATGTTCATCAGCAACAAATGTGTGTTAACAGACTTCTCTGAGCTCAAGGTCAATATAGAGCCCCTTCAGTTCAGAGGTCTGAAGAGATGTACTGAAGTTAAGCCTGGCTATGCTGCACATGAAGCTGACAAAAGGAGAATGAAAGAAACTAAAATAAAGTGATGTTTCAGTCTGTGACTCCAGAGGCCAACCCAGATGGTCCTACCAAAAGGGGCAGCCTGTTTCTTTCTACCACTCTCCTGCTTATTCCTGGCCACGTGAAGCATTCCCTCCTTCACTTCAGCACAGAGTAGAAAGTTATTAGTGTTTCTGCTGGCTTAGTTTTTTCTCTCACTGTAGAAGTTCAAGCTCAGGAGGTTTCTGACAATCCCTGAAGCTGCAATAAAAACAGCATCATGAGTTTGTTCCTGGGAGTTGAGGGAAAATGAAAGAAGCCAGTTCTCTCCTTTTCAGTAGCAGGGCACTGCTAGATCAGCTCTCCATGTCTCTCCTTCACGTGCTCTAAGTCATTAGTAGTGACTCTCAAGTCTGCAGGCTTGCTCTCAGGCACAATGACCTGAAGCGATGTACAAAATAGGCAAAACTGCCATGGCGCCACTGGAAAGAGAATCCTATTTAAAACCCCACAGGTGTTGAGCCAGTACAGAATCAAAAGAAACAAATCCAAAGCACCATCCTGGAAGACTTTCTTATGAGACAAAACACCTCCTGATCAGCTGTCATCAACAGTGAGTCCCTGGGCTCCCTCAAAGAAGAAATGCTGTTAACACAAGCACACTGATGATTTACCAGTCTCTGGAAATTTTCAGCCTGTGCTCTTGAGAACATTTTCTTTTACTGATGTTTAAAGGATTGATTTGTAGTGTTGCTCTACTCCTAAAAATGGGTGACTATTTTTCTTTATTTCTGAACACCAGGAAATTAATGTACATTTCATCATGCCTGTCATGGGCACACTAATAAACAGAAAAAACAGGCACTACATTCAATATTGTAATAGAAAAGTTTAACTAACATGGATTTGAATTGGCCTTATTTACTTTGAAGTGGTGACTATACATTCAGATGACTTCTACAGATCATTACAAATGAATGCCAGTAAATTTTTTACGGTACCATCTGGTCATATGTTCTTCTGCATGTCAAATTTTGTATTGAAAATTATGTTGTAGATGCATTACAGAGGTTTTAAAGGCTTTTAATGGGTAAAAATTTTTCTAGAGGATACAATAGCCCTATTGCAGAGCCAAGTTTTTTACTGTTATGAGGCTATGTCAATCCTCTTGGGAAAATTCTAATTAGATGCTCTTAGTGGTTGGTTCTTTTGCAATAATCTTATGTTTCTAGTCCAGCCTTAACTGTCTGGCTCACAGACTTAATATTTTGCAGAGATGTACTTTTGCAATCTCATTAACTTTGTACCAATTTGATTAATCTTAAAATCTTTAGAATATCATACTGAACAATATGATGTAGATTTCAGAGGTAAGCAATAAGTAGATTTTTGCCCTCACTGAGCATGCTCTCTACCCCATCACAGTGGGCTGGTGCTTCACAGAAGAAGTAAGGATAGCATAGTGTAATGCCAAAACAATCAGAAAGATTTTTGTTTCAAAATAAAGTATTTAAGCTGGGTTAGGTGGTGACAGGACAGACAAGGAGTTAAACTTCCTTAGATGAGCACTGATTCATACTAGGGTGCTGGGATGCAAAATCCTTCTTAAAGTCCAGTCATGTCTAAGGTGCAGTAGCTTGTCTGTCAGAGCACACCCAGATAATACATGAAAAGGCTGAGGAATTCATGAGGAAAGAAATGCTGTTGTGGTCTTGGTTCTTTGTCACTCCACATTATGGAGCTCAGTCCCAGAAGAATGTATTGGAATACCATGACAAATCCATTTCAGAGCTTCTCTTAGCACAAGGATCATCTCACTCTGTCTATATGTGCAATCAGGTCAACAGCTGGAAAAATTCTTATACTCTTGGGCCAGCCATGCCATAGGTGTAGGCAATATGATCTGTCAGGTGCTATATGGGTGCTCTATCTTAGGAAATGAGATAAAGCTGTAACTTCTACTGTAATGCTGGCATAACTCCCACCCACAATGAGCATTTCCAGGTGTGTTTCCCCAGAAAACAAACAGAGAAACTGACAAGAACAAACACACACACCCCATGAAACCAACCAACCAAAAACTCACCACCCACACAAGTCAGCCTCACCTTGAAACTATTCTTAACAACCATTCCCTTATTTTAACCTGAACATTTTTGTTTGGGCCTTTAGCATTTCAGCTACAGAGATTTCTGGCATGTAAGTATATACATGTTTATGGCTTCTGAATCATAACATCTAATTTACTTCATCAACATTAGTAGGTGGTTATTTATAATAATGGGCCAGAGCTTATCTTACTCTGGAATTTCATATTACAGAATGATTGCTGAGCTTGGGACAGTATGTTCATTTGCATTTAATTCTCTTTTGAAACAGTGAAATTCTGCCACCCTCTGGACAACAACTAAACTAAGACACATTTACAGTCAGCCTCAAAAGACGCCACTTCTGCCTATAAACATGCATTGCTTTTAAGCGTATTTTAAAGTTAATTACTGGGCTGAATGGAAAAATAGAAGTTACTATTAAACTACAGGCAAAACAGCTACTTTCAGTACTGAACAGCCTTCTTACTAATAGGATTTAATCAAAGAGCAAACTTCAAAATTTTCTGTTCTTAACTTTTTCTAGTAGTCACTTGAAAGCTCACAGTTGTATTTTTAAAGATCTGTTACCAAAGTATGATACAATGTTTTGTGCCAACATTTATTTCCACAAATCAGAACATTCTGGAATTATCAACATCCTTCTGATTGAGCCAAATGAGAACAAGTATAGAACAGAGTTCAGTGAGTGAAAGAAAGGCAAAGAAAGTTGCATCATGGCTGACCAAACTAGCTTTAAAATGTATCAAAGGGACAATACGACTCTTACATTCACATGGCAAGCAGCACTTGTTGCTAATAATATTGGCATTCAACACATTAATATGATCATCTGAAACAGTAAAAGTCACACTCAAAGTTTCAATTTGTGCTTCCAGTGTAAGTGTGGGGAAGGAGGGCTGCAGCATAAATATTGCTACATACAGGACCTCGTACAGTACCTTGTTTTGGCTATGGAGCCCAGCTGCTGCTGTTCTTGGATGAGCTCAGCCAGCTGTTTTTGCAAAGACATATCTTTACCGTGTACTTGCTTAATAAATGGATGTTCCAAAAGATGGGTGACCGAAGGACGCTGCTCAAAATCTTTGATTAGACACCTGTGACAGAGAAATAGGGGTCTCAGACAATGATGTTATCATTACAGCATGAATTGAGTCAGCTTACTCTGTGTCTGTCACTCTGTTTTCTTCTTCCACAAATTTGAGTTCCTCAATATGTTACAGGACTCTTCCATACTGCAATAAATCTGGCATAAAATACTTAGCTAAGTGAATGCACTCCACAAGAATACTAGTATAAAGGCTAAAAATTTGAGCTTATTTAATCTCTCTTTTTAACTGTAACTAGATAAAAGGAAAAAAATGACATTGTGTCCTGTAAGAACTGTACAGTTAATATACATAAAAATTAAGATGAGTAGACAATACTTTATTCACTTTAATTTTCTATCTATTCTCTGATGAGAGGTTGACCATGAGCTGTAGGATTCAGCCTACCGAAAACCACAACTGAAACCTGTGGTACTCAAAAGGATTTGACATACAGCTTTGGTTTTAAAATGAATGGGTAGATATTCTATATCACAATGATGAGTGGTAGCATAAGTTATCATAGAAAATTCTGCAAACCTGCATAATTCAGTTTGGAAGAGAAAGGAAACAGTCAGAATTAAATGCTAGCCACGGTACCTAAGTTCTTGCTGTGAACTAGTGCAGTACAGGTGAACTAGTAATGAGTAAAGAAATATATCCTATTAAATCAGCATAAAATAAAGTACCATACTAATTTATATAATTGAGATTTAAGTTTGGAGACACCATCACTCAAGCTGAATTATTTTCTGCATAATAAAGCTGAAATAATACCAATCAAACAGAAGAATGATCCAACAGGATAAGACTGCTTTCAAGTATCCTCTAATTAATAATATTAAATAATTCTATTCATCTTGCTCAAATAATTATGATATCAGTATTATTTGAGAATGTGAAAAAGAAGTGCTGCAATTCAGTATATACGTCCCTTCTAGTATCTATAATTTTAGCAAATTATAGCTCAAGATGAATTTATTTGATGAGATGCATTCATATTACATACTTTACAATTTCCTTTCATATTTGCAGAATAAGTAACTAAGTACTTCCCTTGCAGGGCCAAATACCACAAATCAAGACTATTATTTTAGTCAAAATTTCAGTGAAACTTAAATACCTTTTAGAATCTATATTCTAGCAATATAAGTAACAATGTACAAAATTTAAACTACATTACAAAAAAATCATACACATTAATTGATTTCAAATACTACCAAACACATTAGCAAGTAATTAAAGTTTAGCCTCACCTCAAAGACTTAACTGAAGACTAAAGTCTGGTCTTAAAATGATCCTGGAAATATCTTTGGACATAACTTTAATACTTTAGGTTCCTGAAAATCATTTTACTAACCTGTTCTGTACGTCTATTCCAGAAAAGAAAGTCTGTAAAATATGTTACCAGTTCTGGAACTGTTTTGGTGAATTTTGCTATAGGCTGGAACTGTAGCCTCCTGACAGAAACACTAAAGAAACACCACCTGCTTTATCTCCATCCCCCTGGGCAGAAGGCTATAAATACCAGTCCTTCCCCTCCAGAAAAAGATCCATCATTAGCCTTGAACAGGTTCTGACAATCTCCCCTACCCCTTTTCTTTTTCGTAATCTGGGAGTTTTAAAAGTCAATACACCCACACAGACAATACAATCTATGCCAATCCTGTTTAAATTCATGTTTCCTGAGAAAAAGGAAAAAAGCATTTGAAAAGAAAGACATTAATCAGGAAGACAGAGGAAAAGAGAACAAAACAATAAGTGCTATGCATTATACCAATTCACAGATTGATGGCAAGTATCTGAAGTGGAGATTTCAGTCTGAAAATCTCATGCATGCACTCATGATTTTTACCATTCTATCAATAATTCCAACTTTACAGTATTTATGTTTTATTGTTAATAAATAAATGCTCTTGTTAAATTTGATTTCATCTAGAGTTTTTCAGTACTACAACTGAATCCAAGTGAATCTATATCATAGGATCACGGGTAGTTTGTGTTGGAAGGGACCTTTCAACGTCATGTAGTTCAAACCCCCTGCAATGCAAAGGGACATGAACTATATCAAGTTGCTCAGAACCCTGTTCAACTTGACCCTGACTCTTCCCAGGGATGGGGCATGTACCAACCTCTGTCAGCATTCCACCTCAAAGCAAAAACATCCTTCTGAGATCTCGTCTGAATCCACTCTCTTTTTGCTTAAAACCATTACCTCTTGTCCTATCACAAAAGACACTTGCTTTTCAGATAATATTGCAGTTTAAATGGATTATCTTCAAAAAATTACACAGTTCCAGACAGGATATCTTGTGTTTATCAAAAGTGTGAAGAACATGCAAACCTTAGAGCTGGTGCCATGCAGTTATTAATAGGAATTCTCTGAGCTCTGAACACCCACAAAGACACTCTTCAGACAGGACACAGAAGTTGCCTGAGAGTTTTTCTATATACATGGGCCCTAGGTGAGACATCAAAATGTCCAGGATACAGCACTCATTGCGGCAGGCTAACAAGAAGAGATATTTTGGAGAAAAAAGTTCTCAGCTTCTCTCTAGCATGCCTGAAATGTGAGTTTTTTAGGTCTGGAAGATGTTTTAATGAGCACAGGTAAGTTCTGTGAAGGATGTGGTCTTGGAGATCTTTCAGATTATCTTTGCTTCCATCCATAATCCTATCAATCCCCCACTGACCATTCACTTTGTGTGCATGCTTCCCCTTTGCAACAATCAGTGTTTATCTATTGTTTCATCTAAATGCAGCCTTCATCCTCTGGCAGTAGGATATTGCTGCAGTCTGTGCTCACGTAGGATTTCACTTGAAACACGGCCAAAACTATTAAATTGCAGGATGACTAAGTTAATGACACAAGACACATCAACATGATTCTGTGATCAAACTCTCTCTGTTTCAAGCTCAGACAGAGCACACCTCCTCTTGTGCCAAGTCTGTGCCTGCATGGGAAGAACAGAGTCCTTTCAGATGGTTAACGAGATGACACACCAAAACAGAGATATAGTAACTAACAGCTGTGCAAGAGTGAGGGAGGGAGAGCTGCTTAAATTCATGTTTGTACCTTCATGTGTGAGTACTTCAGCTTCAGGGAAGAGACTAACAGGAGAATGAACATTTCCACTGGAGTTGGTTTAATCCATCAAGTCAAATGGCAAGTTCCTAGCACTTGTGTCACAAAAACACAGCAGCTGAAAGAGCAGGTAGGCCATAGGGAATTGAAGTGTATGAGGCACACACCCTCCTTTGCCTCTAAAAAGCAGAACAGTCACTTCTAGAAACCCTTAGCCCTTACTAGGTTTCAAATGCAGTAAACAGCTTGCAGCTTAGTCACTGTAGGTACTGATGGCTCAGTCTGTACTCAAATATTCAGTGCCAATTTGATGTCTCACCAGGCTTGCTGTGATGGAATGTAGGATGGAAAGCTCTCACGTGACACTGAAAACATAGCCCTTATGTTTCTCAGTGCATATTCCTTTGTCCTTATTCCTCTCTGTGTAGGAAAGGCCTATTGATATTCTGCTTCTACACACTGTCAGTTCAACTGTGTTGCTTTTAGTGCAACATGAATGCCTGCTGCTGCTGCTGCTGTTCTTAGTAAAAATCATCTGTAAAATAAAAATTCTTGGGCCACCACCTAAGTGCTAATGAAAAATGATGCATCAGACTGCTGGTGTCACTACAGGTGTTCAATAAGGTGTCATCATCCTCTACTAGAAGCAGTATTGACACTATAATGCTCTTCAGAAAAAAACAAATATAGAATATCAGCTCTTACAATTCTAAAGCCTGCACAAAGGTGAGAATTATCACAACATTTTCTACTGACCTGCACTCTGACATAGAATTATAATGTATGGAATAGTTAACTATATGAGTTCAAACTTGCCAGTAAATTCAGGGAGAAGGTGCATCCAACATATATGCCAGAAAAAAAGAAATCAAAAAGTAATAAACATTTAGTAATGTCAACATTTGGAAGAGTACAGTAACAAAAAAGCTTTTACAATTTCCCTCATCACAAAATATTCTGAAATCAGTGCGCGCATTGTACAAGTGAAATACAACATAAAATGCCCTATTAATGAAGGATTTTTTTCTGAGGAAAAAAGAAAACTAAAACATCTTCAGTTTCTCATCTGAGCATTCATTTAAAACCAGTTTGCACAGTTAGCTCAGGCACTATCAAACATCAACCATACAGCAATTATTGATAAAACCAGTAAATGTGCTGCACCTGCAAATTCAGCCAAATTGTTTGGCTTGTGGAAGTTAAAAATATATATATATATAAAAGGTGGTGCATTAGTTTGAATGGAGCAAATTGACTAGCAAATCTACTACAAGATGGGTTTCAAATAAGGTATGATGAAAGTATCACATTTAATCTCCTATTTTTTAGATTGAAAATAATAGAAAGGCTAAACAAATAGAGATTGAAAAAAGAAACAAAAATTGTAGGTTTGCCTTGACGAAAATCAATCCATTATCTAATTGGAAATTCCAGTATCTTCCATCACGCTTTCTTAGCAGAAAATTAATTCTCAGAATTCATTAGCGTCACTACATTAAACATAGGTTGCAGTCATTTGCTGCAATCTCACAGCCAGGCTCCTAAGCACCATTTCCATTCTGCCACAATTACAAGCAAAGATGCAGCATTCATTAGCAGAGAATAAGAGCAGCCTCCCATCTACACAGGCCCATCTGAGACAGCCTCTAAAAATTCACTGGCTGCTTGCACTCGGATGATAACATTGTTGGAATTGCTGGATCTCAACAGTGTAAACAGCCATTTCACAAGGAGCGAATCAGATGGCTGAGAAGGAGAGATATTTATCAGCATTCATGAGCTAATATTTACTAATGAATAAATGGAAAGAAATAGATTTCATAAGAACTGCAGTGGTGGTCTAAGTCGTCTGTGTGTTCAGAAATAGAAAAATAATTACTAACGTCACTCCCTATTGCAGCCAAATCTAAGCAGCAGCAGTTCTTTCAGAAATTCTCTTTCATTTGATCTATTATGATCTATTTGACCCCAAGTACTTCCTTTAAAAAGAAAGAAATCAAGCAGCTGTAACTCTCATATCTTAGTTACATTATGATTTATCACTAGCATTTTGGTTTCTTTCAATTATTACATTTGTAAATGCTACATTTTCTCATGATTTCTTATCTGCTAGGAGTATATTTCTGGAAGTAATTTTGCCTCATAACCCAAATATCCAACCAGACTTCAAGGTATTTAATACCTACATGCTCAGAAGATACATAGGTTAATATTTGGAAGAAATGATGACTGTGTATTAGACTATATTAGAGCTGGGGAATTCACACAACAGCCTCTGGGTAACAGTGATATAAAGTCCCTGAGCTGTTCAACTGTTATCTGTTAGCTGAAGTCCTCACTGCCACTCGTCTGGTCCCTATCTCCCTGCCACTCCCTGCCTCATCAGGGCGCTTTCCCCATCACCTGCTTCTCTCACAGCTCTAGACCATTCTCTCCTGCCCTCCACGTATTATTTTACTTCTTGCACAAGTACCTGCTGTCTATCAGTGAGGAATCTTTCCAGGACTCTGCTATTAGGATAAAAGAACTTTGCAGGGTCTTGACTCAGACTCCAGGTCATCCTAAAAGGCTAAGATCCTCTCATCCCAGTCACAGAAAATACAGTTATGAGACTGCCTTCAAAGACAGAGATGTTCTAGAGTGGTTTGGCTGAGGTTCTTGAGTGGAAATTTCCCAGAAGAAGAAGAGAAAGAATAAGGTCATATCCTCTTGAAAGGAGGTAACATTCTCTCCTAAGCATGGAGAATGAAGTGTCTAGGTTCTGAGACCTTTTTTTTTTTACTCTGCATACTTACCTGATTACTTACATCACAAGGTTGTTTCATGATGCAAGATTGAAATCAAGACCATGACCTCAAATGAGTTCCCTCCCCCTGCTTAGAGAAATGCAGGGACAGACACTAACAAACAGGATCATCTATGACCACACACTAGGTCAGAAACATTCCAGTCAAGGAAGGAAAAAATAACAATCTCTGAGATTATTTTAGCTGGTTAAAATGCTCAGTACCTGAGTGTTCCTTCTACCTCTGAACCACATGTAGCTGTGGCAGGCACTGGTCAGTTACATGCAGCCAAGAGGTGGAGAAAATATTTCATTAACTACATCTGTTATAAGATGCAGGAATGTGCCTGCTTCTCTGACACTTCCCTGCTTTCCACTTGCAGGCCTGCCCAACCCCCACTGCTGCAGGTCACTAATCTGCAAAAGTGAACTAAAAAATTGTGACAGCTTTGCCAACAGCATTTCTGCTTCCAGTCCTAATTCAGCAGGACTCACAGGATAGAAATAACCTTATCTTCAGGACTATATATAGCTGTCCCTTTGCAAAAAGCAAATGCTGGGCACTAGGGATATGTGTGTAGGTTAAATAGGTCTCCTGTCTTGCACAGCATACCATGATAAATAATAAGGATTTTACTGTTCATTCTGCTACAATCAGATATCAGGATGAAAGACTGAATTTATGACAAAGAACTCAATCATCACATGCATGGTATAAATTCTGATGGTCAGAACACATTTATAACATTATTGATCTGCCTTTTGGTAGCAAATGCTGTAAATTACTAATCCTCCCTAAGAACGAGACAAATAGTCAAACACTGAAATGTCACCATCACCTATTTTCTTAATAAATCTATTTTCAGTTTAATGTTCAACATCAAGCACCATACAGTATAATTTAGAGCACACATCTGAAACATAACAAAGATTCTATCACACTGAAATTGTAAAATTAGGTGTAGTAAATACCTTTACCTCTTCTAAATCTTCGAAACTTACAGTAGATTTCCCAACCTTATTTGGGCTGAGTAAGCATTACAATTTTTTTTTGCTCATATACATGGTTTAGAGAACAAATAGAAACTCTATGGAGCTGCACCTCTTGCAGCTCTTTAGCATGGGTCTGACAGTTGTTCATGTTGAAATCTTTGAAATTTTACCAGTGACAACAGAAATACAATCAGAACAACTCTAGGGAGCATCTCAAAACCACCAAATACATTTATTTCTTGAATGATGAAATTTATGAATAGCCTTTCACCAGAAATGGGTCTGCTCTGTTTCTTTGGTCTCTCCTTTGAAGGCCCAGAAAAACAAAAACCCTTCAGAACTTAGGACAACTGAAACTTTTAATTAGAAACAGTATGTTTTGCATGTGTACCAGATATTCTCCCTTAGGTACCTACCCCAATTTGACACTATAGCAGGCAGCTGATTTGAGGCAGAATTTTTCCTACAACTACTCATTAGAAAGCTGAAGATAACTGTATTCATTGCATATGTCCATTCCTCTGTATAAATCCATATGTTTCATGCAATGTTCAAAAGTGGCAGAGATCTTTTGTCAGGTACTATAATTCAGTATTTCAAGTTCATCTGCAGACAGATTCTGAGAGTCTGCATCAATGAATGAAATGCAAAAATGTACAGATTTGGTGATAACCTTACACATCCCAGTCTGTATCTTTTTGACATTTGCAAATCTCTGCCTTCCCAGACACTGTGAAATTAATAAGTTATGTCAAATGCATATCATATTCTCAGTGAAAAAAATGTAAAATATTCTTTATGTAACATGAACAGAATGTCACTAAACAATTGCTAAAATTGTGAAAAAACTTTATCTGCATTCAGAGAAGTTAAATATAAATGGACCACTTAAAATCTATATAATCTAGATGATCTACTAAGTGAATAACTCAATGTAGACTCATCAACATGAAATTCAGCTTGCTAAGCCATGTTTAAATTAAGTACAAAAAAGTTTGTTTATCAGGACAAAAAATTATCTTCGTACTGTATTTGCAATGTCATTGCTAAAAGTTACATTCTGATGATAAATGCGACCATAAATCCTTAAGTTCACATTTTGACTTTATTACTTCCGGAATGTCTTAATTCTTTAATCCCCTCCAGCTCAAGAATGACTAATTAATTCAAAGAACCATAATAGCTCATCATTGGTTAAATAAATTTAAAAGGAAAATGTCTGTCTCTGGAGATGGCGCTACTAGTTTTAATTAAAATTACCATTTTGCGATGTAATGTAAATAAAAGTTATTGCATTCTTCTGCTATAAGAATGTATTAACTCTCCTATTTATCCCTCAAGATCAGTCAAGCCTTAAAGTGCCAAGAAAATTATTTGCAACTGCTGTGGTAGTTTACATGGTCTTACAGAAATGGTAAAAATCCTATTGATATGTAGTTAAAATAAAGGTAATTAATTATTTCTCACACCATGACTGGAGAGCCAAATTTTTCATACACAATCACAGCAGTATAGATGAGTACACATACATAGAACTTTACTGACCTTATATCAATAAAGTACATATGTGCTGCTTGTATCATAGCAGATACCAAATACAAAATTAGGCATCTCCTTTCTGTTGCCAGAAATGAGAGCTGAAATTGTGTCTTCTCTGTATTTTTAAAAACAAAATATCTAACTCAGATTCCCTATCTTCAGTGTAAAAATTCTTATGGGAACAACACATTACAGTCTTCATCTCAAGTCAAGGTCAACAGAGACGGGAATGGAAACATAGATTCTCCAAGCTAAAAACAATTTCACACTCTCAGTTCAGATTTTGTAAACATTGCATCTGACTAAAATGCTGCTGCAAAATCTTCATCTCTTGGGGTAATAGTATCACAGTTAAAATATAGACTTAATTCCTGAAAAACATATGATCATGATTTTAGCAGCTTAAAGATTTACCAACAATGAACCTTCCAGCTCAAGAAGGTTGTAAATCACCGTAATATGTAAGAGACCACTTATAAAAAAATGCCTCTCGAGATAATGGCATTTCAAGGGATGGCAAAATGAGGTGAAAAAAAAGCTACAGTGACCAGGTTTGGCAATCTTACCATGAACAAAATTATGGCGTAAACCAAACTGAAATCAAAAGCTTAGCCAAAGCTACATGCTCAGTTTTGGTCAATACACAGGTCTGGTCTGCAACTTGAAAAGATAAGCTTGTTATGCAAATGATGTTAGCATCAAGAAGGAGGTAGATAATGAAATTATTCAAAAGCTAACCACTCATCACAAGGGTGACAGAAACATCAGGCAAGGTCCTAACATACAGACAAAAGGCAGTATGGAATTTATACAATCACTGCTTTTAATTTATCATAACTAGGCTGTCACAAGGCAGGCATCAACAAATGCATGACTAATGCATATAAATGAGCCAATTATCAGTAATGGCTGAAAGGTTTGCAGTTGTATGATCCAATGTTTCATTATCTAAATTTTTCTAGAAAGTCCACTAATGTAAATCTAAGCCTCCATAAAAACATCCTGTAACCTCTGTATTGTAACAACTTTACTAACACATGCCCAAGAATAGAACAGTGTCAGAGAGAATTTAATTTCAGTAGTCTCCTAAAGGCAGCTATAGCACAGGGTATTTATTACAAAAAAATTGTTGCATTTCTCCATGTTAAGAGAACTGTGTATGAGCATATTTCCTTACTTCACTGTGCACATTGCTGTAAAAATAAAAAGTAAGGCTTGAGAACCTGCAAAAGTTGATGACGAGGAAGTAATTAAGCAAAAGTAAATAATAATAATCCATATGACTAATAAGATACAATTACAATATATAAAAACCTCAAAGGACAAGATTAAAAACAAGTTTAGCCATAAAGTATTAACATCTGACTTGGTTTACGACCAGCACATGTTGAACTAAATGACTGAACAAATGCTAAGAAATGTTTCACTGAGTTTTTTGTATTGTTCCAAGGCTCAGCAGCAACTTCTAAAAGGGAAGACACCAAGAAAGAAAAACTTACATAACAATGCTGAAGGTTAATGCACAATGTTCCTGACAGGAATGCAATCTTATTTACCAGGTGCAGTGACTTTCTAAAGCACAAGTGGAATATAATCCATTAGTGCTGGTCTCCCAGAATATAGACTACAGCTGTTAAATACAAGCAACCAATTTGTTTTTTTATAACAGAATGAAATTTATCCACCACTTGGTAACCCTTGTTCTTAAACACTGAAGCTGCCATAGATGCCAATGCACCCTGCTGTGTAAACAAGGGCATGCATTATGGAGAATCAGAACTTGGATCAACCCGCTCTAGAGCAATGTACTTCTGCTACCTGTACTGAAGAGATTCTGAGTTACACTGCAGCAATAATAATAACAACATCCTTCCTCTGTAGGTCAAATATTACACTGTATCTCATCTTCCTGTCTGCTTAAAGATCAGCATAGTAAAGACCAGCATTTTTCACAGACTACGAATAAAATTTGTGTTAGTGTTTTTATTTTCAACTTCTAAAATGCAAGGACATTACTCCACAACTAGTTGAAAAAGGTATCAGGTAGGGATATTGTACTCTACAAGTATTTGGATACACCAAGGAACAGAACAGACTCAAAATGCAGATGTGCATATTTACAAACCTATCATGAAAAGTCAGTACTGACAAGTGATGTTATAGTAGTATTCCCCACATTACACAACTTGGGCTGTAATTGGTTCCAATGAAATATTCAAGAATATTAAAAATCACTCATAAAAGTGGCAGTAAGATTTTTGAATACAATCCTAGCAACTACTAAACTATGATTTCCTAGTGTCACTGTAAAAAGAAAAAAGGAAAGCAAAAGCATATTTGCATATGATGACAGCTGCATTCATCAAGCCCTCCATACTACTGGTGCTCAATTAAATATATATAACCTACTGAACCTTACTGAAGTGGAAAAAAGGCATTTCTTTTCCTTCTTATCTTTCAAATTCTTATTTTAAATTGACCAGCAGTTATTTTCACTAATCCCTTTTTTTCCTCAACACAAAATTTCAATGGAAAACTATCAAGGAAATCAGGTATATCTTATAAATCTGTTCCAGGTCCATCAAAATCAAGAGACACTCAAATGAAGAAAATTACATAAGAAGATCAAACTGTGCTGTAAAGCTTTTGAAAAGTGAAGCATGGTCTAGAATTATGAAAAAAAACTGTAGTCAAAAACCTGCAAAAGCACTAACTCCATAAGAAAATTCTGTTTTCAGATTGGCACACATAGGTCTTGCTGAATAAGCTGTTTTAAAAGGAAAAAAAACTCACTGTGAAATGAAATGGTTGAATCCTCTGCACCATTTTTCAGGATGTAGCAAAGTAGGTGGAGGGTTTCTGAAAAAAAAAAAAAATTTGAATTTTAAAATGTTAATGTTATCTCACAGATCAAAGATGCTTCTGGTTCCACCAGGGAGAAAACGATACTTGAGAAATTAACAGTTAAATTGTCTATGTGATGTTTTGAGATGCATGTTGGCTTTTTCTTGCTGTTGCTTATTCACTGGCAGCTCTCTTTTCTTGTCCTTCTCCTTTTATGTCAATACCTTTGAAGCTGGTAGTCAGTACACCTCACAATGTACTCCCCAACCTGTCCCTTTCAATTCAGCCTGACTGAAAATGCAACATTAACCTAGCCATCAAACTACTTTAACCCTTTGCCCAAGATCACTTATTCTGATCAAAACTTTTAAAGTATGGATAGGAATGACCTGTAGGATTTTCATTCTGGATTTCAATCTATATTCAGTTTGAATGACACTGTAAACTCTAGAACTGTTAAAAATAGATGCTGTTTTTAGACTGACATCTAGCAGACAGTATTTTTATATTAAATAGTAAGACAGCCTTTGTAAAAAAAATTTTTCAACTCTAACACATTCCATGATAGTTGACATAAAAGTCCTTTCCTTCCTGATTTTTACTCTTACAATTTAATTACATAAACATACAAAGCAAGACCTACAGGTCATATTAAGTGAACAAAATTTTAAGAGGCTCAAATTTAGGAGGACTAACTTACAGAAGGAATTGTTCATAAAATCATATATTATATTACACCATGTAATCCTCCAGAGGTTTCCTCTGCATCTTAAAATTTGCTAAGTACTGAAGCCTAATTGAACATTATAAGATTAAACTTACAGAGGTCTTTGATGAAACCTTAATGATTTATCTTTTGCTGGATTTGAGGGTCACATATTACTGAACTGGCAGGGAAAAACAATCACAATAAGACTTCTACAACAGAAACACACAATTATATTGTAGATTATAGAACAAATCACATCGTTTATACTGTGGCCACATTCCACAGAATAACATTGCTTGGAAACACCTCACAAAACAAAAAGGAAAACAGCATAAGCAACATAAATTAGTGCTGATTTGCTCAATAGTCAGGAGTTTTTCATGCATATTCATTGAAAAATGAGTTCCATTGAACAATTACTCTAAAAAATGCAAGCAAATTGGATCAAAAAAATTGCTATGTGGCTCTGTAATAGATGGACCATTTTGTTAATCTGCATTTTTTCAAAACAAATTCAGCCAAAAAATTGCACTGCAGCATGACAAGTTTGCTGAAATTACTATCTTATTCCCTTCTCTTTTGCTCCATAAGTCTAAGGGGATATGCTTTTCTGCATGAGGTTAAGAAATCTAGAATGTTTGAGATGTGTATTACTTAGCAAATGTGTTATTAAAGAAAAAAAGATATCATTGGTTATTTTCAATGACAATAACACTTCATGGTTGCCTCCCCTTCACCAGGCTCATATGTTCATGCACATCACAGAATCTGACTTTTTTACAAGCATAAAAGAAAAGACTATTTCTAGGTATACTTCTAGAAAAAAAAATCCTGTATCAAAGAAAGGTAAACTTTAAAAACATCTTTGTCTCTAATAAAAATAGTTATAAGCCCAGACATCCCACATATGTGACCACTACAAACAGCTTTAAGAAACAGCCAGCTGGGGTTAGTGTATGTTTCAGTCTTTACATTAAAGGAGTGGTACTCTATCAGACATCTGGATTCTGATGAACAACCAGCTTCTATTATGCTGTGAAGTGAAGTACAGTGTATTTCCTTTTAGAATTATACTAGCACTGTCTACTGAATATTTACAGTGAAGTTTTGAATTTCATTGCAAAGCAATTTGCTTTTTCAAAAGCTCAATTACTATTAATGAAATATGCAGTTTTGCCTTTTCTATTCACAGTGTTCCAAAAGGTTTTCCAGGTGGCAACAATGGTGCTGAAAAAAAAGCATATGGTTTGGAGGCTTTGTTAACAATCTCCCAAGGAACTTTCTGAAAAGAGATGCAGAGATACCTTACATTAGTTGCAGATGTTATGATGGAAACAGGTGGGATTTCATCATGGAAGAACAGATCAGCAGAGGACATGTCATTCAGGAAATACAGTTTGTCATTTGCAGGTTAATGATTAATGGAGAAAGCCATTTTTAACCATACAGAACATTTTTTATCTAAGAAATTACTGAACTACTAAGCTCTCTCTGATAGCTACTCCCTTTGGCTGACCCAAATCAACACAACCAAGGAAGGAGTAACTACAGATGTTATCTTGATGCTTTTGTATTTGTTGATAGAAGATACTATGTTATTCTTAGTGCTTTTGTAGCAAAACCATTCAACTCTCTACTTAGACGACTAAAAATTGATGTTTCAGGTACTCCATCTGAAAAATTAAGCTGATAAACAAAGTCAGAACCTTAATTCATTAGCATCTGTAAATTACACTAGTTTCCCTTGGTGAAAAGTATTACTTTAACTACAAAGTAAAAAATCAGTCTATCCTTTTCTGGTATCATGTGAATAAATTATTTCCAAAAAGAGGTATAAGAGCATCAGCTTCCTACCTTCACTTTGCCTAAGACACTAGAAACCATTTTGTGGTGATCCCAGAAAACACCACTGCTTCCATGGCACCTCTGGAGGGACAATTCTGCAGTAAAGACTCTAAGTTCCAGGGTAATAGGAAAAGGCAGAAATGCAAAGGTAACTAAACTTTTTTCATAAGCACACCTGGTCTTTTGCAGTTTGAAATTAATAAACCATTAAGATACCTCTAATTCATATCTTGAGTCATATTTCATTAAAGAGAAAAGGTAAAACAACTTGTAAGCATCATCAGATGCTAAACCACAGAGAAACAACATTTACCTGACCACTTCACCTCAAGGATCAAACTAGGGCCATTTTGGATTCCAGACTCTGTTAATTCCATTACATGGAGTTCTGTGGCTTTTGTGTACTTGGACCAGCCATCATTGCAATTTGTTGCCACCTGACTATTTCTGCAGCACTCAAAACACATTCATAGAAAACCTAAAAACCTACCTCTTGTTAACTTGCTGACATCATTTAATCTAATTTTTAATGTAAAATTAGAACACTGCATGCAATCTTACAATCATTTCTGCCACAAGCTGAAGCACAATATAGTCCTATTTTCTATTATATTTGATGAAAATTGTGAGAAGTAGATAGGAATATTATTGGGAAAAGCAGCTATAATTGGGTTTGTCTCTTGAAAATGTCCTCTTTTCATGCTAGATGAGTAATCAACCATTTATTTCCCAACTTTGTCTTTTTTCCTTCTTTCTATAATTCCTAATTAGTCACAGAACTACATGCTCTATTTCCTTACTCTAATGCACTGCCCTTGTGAGTAGTTTTTCTATCCTTGTATTCAGGGCTTTCCATGGTCACACTAATGCTGTTTTTCACTGGGAGTTTTGCTTCAGCAAAGAATGCAGGGTTGAGACTGTACAAGACATCCATACAGGGGAACAATGCTCCTTCTAAGGACAAGAAGACATTAGCAAGCTTATCAAGCAAGAACTGCTGCTGAATTCTGACCGATATACACACAGCTGTACACTGGAAACATTTTAATCTATACAGCTTTATGCATTCCCATCATTCAAACTGCCTCCAAAGTCACAGCTGGTGAGGCAAAATTGGTCATTTTACCACAGTAAGGCAAATGATGCAGTCCAGTGAGCACCACTCATCCTTTACAGGTTAAACTGTGAACCTAATTACAGATCATGGATAATAGATATTTGTTGATAATGAGAAAAAAATAAACATTCACATTTATGATAAAATTTTAAAAACTGAAAATACATTTACTATTTTTAAAGTACTTCAGTAAACATACTCAAATTTTACCAACAGAAATCACGACAGTGACTCCAATTACCAAACCGCAACTGATCAACCCACCACATTGTTTCTAATGAGAAATTAGCAGATGAACAACCAACACCTGTCACCATGTACAGGCTCTGACAACATCACCCCCCATAAGCTTGAACTATTCTTCTAGCCAGCTGAAGAGACTACAGTTCTGTTGACAGTTTCCTAGGTTTATAAACAGCTAGTTTTTACATAAAAATACACTTTTCAGGCATATTTCAAAACACTAAGTGAATAAGATTTCCTTACAAAAGAAAAATTATTATTTTATTAAAATATGTGAGTAATTGACAATAATTAATACCATATAAATTCTCCTACAAGTTTAAAGTCCTGCCACTCCAGAGCAGGACTCTCCCCCTTGGGTAATCCTCCAAAAATAACCAGGTAATTCTCAAAAGGGCTCAGAAGATTTCCTGATACACTTGGTTTGTGGCCCATTCAAATTAATAAGAGGTGTTCACTGATCTGAAAGAAAATTTCAGACCCTAAACACTCTCCTATTCATCTACGAAAGTCCACTGAAGTTCAACTGACTTCCATTAATATATTTCACCAAAGTCCACTCAGCAGGAAGCAGTGTACTGTTATCAGCTCTGTGAAGTTAAGATAGAAACTGTAGAAACTTGAGAAGTGGAGAATCAGTACAAAATCATCCCTGTAGATAGAGGCAGGCCTTTGAAGTTGCTTTTAGGTTGCTATTTTAGTGGAAAGATATCACCAATCTGAACGCTGTTACATGGAGCCTCCATGGCTGGGAACCACAGCAGCAATTGGCTCAAGAGACCAGGAGATCAGAAAGAACACAGGATTTACAACAAAACTGGAAGCTTTATCAGAAGCACGGGACTGTGGCAAAATTGAATTGTCATGGGGAATCCAAAGGCAATTGAACACCCTCAAAATGCCAAGAATTCTGCAAATCTTGACAATATCAGGCACCAATCTTCCTTAAGTCTTCTTAACCAGACCTGCAAGCATTTCATTCCCATGCCTCTACAGACAACAAGGCATAAACCATATCTTAAGACTGTTCATACCAAATCACAGCATATGAGACAACTGGAAAAGGCAGTAGCTACTTACAGCATCTTTTGTTTCTTAGGACTCAGCACAATTACTTAAAACTTTCTTGGGTAAGAGAAGAGACTAATGCTAAATCACAGTACTCTAACGATATATAATTATAGAATACTGAGTTGGAAGGGACCCATCAGGATCATTGAGCCTAACTCCTGGCCCTACACAGGACATCCCCAAGAATCACACCACATGCCTGGAAGTATTGTCCAGATGCTTCCTGAACTCTGTCAGGCTTGTTGCTGCGACCACTTCCTGAGGAGCCTGTTGCACTGCCCAATCACCCTCTGGGTGAAAAACGTTTTTCTGATAACCAACCTAAACCTCCCCTGACTCAGTTTCATATCATTTTCTCTGGTCCTGTCACTGGTCATAAGAGTGAAGAGATCAGTACTTGCCCCTCCCCAACCCCTTGAACCAATGTTGAAGGCTGCAGTGAGGTCTCCTCTCAGCCTGTAGACCTCTGTCCTGACTAGGAGGTATACAAGAGACTCTCATGACGGCATCTGCATTATTTGTTTGTCCCTTGATTCTTGTCTAGAAGCTCTCCACTGTGCCACTGCCAACCACGAGTTCCATATATTCTAGCCTTTCCATTACATATGATGCCACCCCAATCCCCCTCTCTTCCAACTTGCCTACTCCTCCTTAAGAGCCTGTAACCATCCAACAGGGCACTCCAGCCAGAGCACCCATCCCACCAGGTTTCAGTTATGCCAATGACACCAAATCTCTAGGACTGTGCCAAAGCTTTGGGCTCCTATTTGTTCCTTCTGCTGTGTGCACCAGTCTAGAAACATTTCAGTGCTGTACTTTGTAGCCAATGTCTCATGAAACAGATTGAGGGATCCTACGATTACTCATTTTCTCAAGTTTTGGCACACCGTCCCATTACTCATCACTGGTATTTTCCTTTGCCCTCTTTCAAGCTAAAGGTGAGTCAATGACTCCTTGCTAGATCCTCTGCTAGAGCTCTTTTTTTCCCCTTTGAGAGAGGCATATCCCCCTCAGATGATAGTAGACCATGTGTTGAACAGATCATCCCATGATCAATGAACTCACAATTTTTCCAATTAAACCGGTCTCCGAGTCATGCGTTGACCTGATGGATCTGCCTATTCTTATCAATATTATTCCTTGCTACTGGAAGGATTGACAAAATCACTATCTGTGCTCCTGATCCTTCAATAATTGTCTCAAGGCCCTGAAGTTTCTTTTGACTGCCCTCAGATTTCTATTTTTTATTTCATCACTGCCAGCTTGCGCAACCAATAACAGACAGTAATTAGAGGTCCTTACTAGACTGGAAAGTCTTCCAGTAATGTCCCTTTCCTGAGCCCCTATGGAACACAGGCAAAATTATCTTTGTTCTGTGAAAATGAAAGATACAGTACATCCTAGGGGAAGACTGCAGGAAAGGAGGAAGAAGGACTGTGCTCCTGCTGAGTTTGCTCTCTAGACCCCTTTTCACCAGCAACTGATTCACTTCTAAACAGTGTCATCTCCTTTCTCACTCTTCCCCTCCCTTTTCTCTGAGGACTCCTTTTCTTCTGTAAATATCTAATTCAAAAGTGTTAACTTACAGCTTCAACAACCTCTCTTCTAGAATTATCAAAGCCATATATCTATTCAAATAATGTGTAAGCACCTTAATTCTAGCAAGGCTATGCTGCTTTAAACCAAGACCAAAATCTACTGAGGGAAAAGAATTGGTTAAAACCCAGTAGAACACAAGACATTGCTGCCTCATTACTGAAACAAAAATATTCTTCTTGCTTAAGTATTTTACTATCTTTTAATTAAGAAACAGAGTTATCTGATATTCCCTCTTCACTGGAATTTTCCATAGGCTATACACAGTTACAGAAGTCTGGACTCAATCCAACAGCATATGAGGAATTTATATTGAATTGAAAGTTAAATAGACTGCAGGATTCTAATTACCTGGAAAGGTCAAGAGTAGTAATGCACTTTTTTGGCTTTGGGTTTTTTTTGTAATACAGGCTCCTGATTTAGTAAAAAACAGACGGGATACCTGTTTTTCCTCTCTCAGAAGAGAATGATGGCTATGTAATCTATCACATATAGATACACATTTGCTTCTTTTTGCTTACGTTTTACATGACTATTAATTTTGTTGCCACTAAGTAGGTGACTTAGCAGATTAACAATGAAATATGGGCTCAGCTGCAAAACAAATTCAAACCCACCAATGAACAAAATATCAACTAGCTCTTTAAAGCACACTTAAATCAAGATTTATTCACAAGTCTCCTGCTTATAATAGTTCATCAGGCAGAAAAATAATGAGCAAAAATAAATGGTAAAAGGTAATCAGTTCCAGAATTATGCACAATCTCCTTTTGACTGTCAAGATTCACTTTATGCATTGCCAAAAAGAGAGGTGCTTCAGGAAAACTATAAACAGGCTGTCTAAAGAGGCTTTCCAAGAAACCTCCATCACAGGAACAATCTGAGATTCAAAATGCTATGTATCTGACAAACACCACATTTCAAGTAATGAGTACAGACAGAAAAATGTGCTAAGCACAGTAAATTATCTTGAAGGTCAAATAATGACCTTCAGAAAATGTATCAAACCAAATCTCATTTATGTAATTTTTTTAGTCCATACAAACAGAAGGAAAATGGATGAAGAAGTATTGCAAAGTGTTCTGCTTGGGAACATCTGGATTATCTTTGACTTTTTCCCCTGAACATTGCAATTCACAGGCCACTGGATTCAGTCAGATTTGGCATCTGAAAGGTTTCATTAGCCTTTTTCAGAACCTGACAGGGCATCATTTATTTCTGTCATTTATTCTTCAGTTTCCAGTTTCAGTTTCTGGCTTCACTGAGACAGAAACAAGTTTTTCATTTCAGAAATATTTTTGGACGGAGGGGAGAACATACAGCTTTGCATTCCAGTGGTCAAGCTTCCAACCAAAAATTCAGCATAACTGACTTATAATTATGCTTTGTTATCTCATTTATTCACAGACGTTTCAGAGAGTTAAAGAGGCACAAGCAAATTAAGAGCAATTGAAACAGGGGAAGCAATAGTAACAGTTTTTATTTATAACCAGTTCTCATCTTTAGTGCAATGTAGTATTTTGCTTTTCTATTAAAATCATTGCTCTGTGAATTTGCAAAGCAGTAGAATGTCAGTTGCCAAAGAAATGAAAATAGGACAGCAATACTTCTGTGCCTGACTGAAATACATATGGTGGTGTCTAGACACTACACTTCTGTAGCTGGAATATTAAAATACTGCAATTACACAGCATATTTGTAGAGATTTGTGGGGAAGTAAAATATCTTCTTACATCTGAAAGTGAAAATCCCACAGATAAATTTCTAAGGACAACTCCTGAATTGTGTGTATTTCATACTCCCACTGTACGCTAGCCAGTGGAGTGAGTGGGACACCTGCCTGAAAGCACTGCCCAGTGAAGCAGATCCACTCTTGGAAAGCTAAAAGTTGGCTCAAGAAAGACACAGAGGGATGCTACAAACTGTTTCTTTTAAGCATAGGAAGATTGCCAAGGGAAGAACTAGACCATTTGGAGTCTGATATGGAACAGTTCTGATATGGAACTGATATGTGTACCACAGTCCGGTGCTCCTGCTGAGATTTCCTCTGCCCATGAGGGCAAAGCAGAGAAAGGCCCTGTCATGCCATGGTGACTCTTTTTTCAAACAGGAAGACGCCTTAACCTTCCATTTCACAGAGACGAGCATTTTCTTAGTCGAGGCTCTATCGAAGTACAAATAAACCCAACAGTAACCCCATAAAAGAAGTTTATTACCACATAATTATGTGACTGGTACTGAACATGCAATTCAATCACTACACTCAGCAAAAGAAAGCACTTAAACCCTGCACTTTCAAAGGAATTAAGGATCTTTGTATGTTATGATTCAAACTTTACTTACATTTTCCAGCTTAGTATTGTATTAACTGGTATTATTCTGATAGCTCTGCCAGTCTAGTTCAGAAATAAACACTTGCAGAAGGAATACAGTAGCTCAAGGTGGCACATTTCCAATGAACCATTAGGAGGATCATTATAAATATTCTGAAGCAATAGACTGAATAAATGCTGAAATCTAAAGAAATGTGCAAGATGCGTAAGAGTACCATTTTTTAGAAAAAGGAATTATCATTTAAGGTAATATGTCTTTGGAGCAAGAGGACTGGATGTGGAATGAAATTTATTTGTTCCCACTCCTATTCCATCATTTTTGTCTGTTAAAAAAACCCCAACCTGTATGGCTTAGGAATACCTGTACATTACATCTGGGGTGAAGACTAATAAACATAGTACAAAAAACATGAAAAATTTATGCAACAGCAAAAAGGTCCCACGACTGCAATTCAAATAAACCCTCTCTTAGGCAGAAATAAATGACAATAATACAGTAAGACTGCATCCCAATAAACCTGTAAAGATGCTAATGTAAAACTCATGTGTTCCTTGAAACAGTGGGACAGGCCATGGAAAATATCTTGGGGAAAATATTGACTCACGTAAGCTGGGGAATCCAGGAAAGGATAAAGGTAGCTAAACCACATGGAAGGCAAGAGCTGCTAATGATGGATGTAATGTGTAGCAAAGCAATTAGTGATGCAATAAGAGAACCAAAACAACTGCTACAGAGCTGATCTATTAAAACATCATGGAACACATGAAGATCAAGAGGGGTGATTTTTTTCTTTTAATGCAAGATTTAACCCACACCTCATGCTGAATATTCTATGGTAAGCTCTGAAAAGAAGTATCTCCTGGATAAGTTTAAAAAAATCAGAGAAAATGAAGAATTGAAAGAAGCAATGGTAAATGACAGACATAGGACAAGGGAACATTTTGAAGATGGGAAGCAAAAGGAAAAAGGACAATGCCAAGATTGGGAAAAATATCAAAGTACTAACAAAGTGAGAAGAGCAAAAAGTAAAAATGAGGGACAAAAAAGATGATAACTACAAAAACTAAAATCCCCAAAGGCAAAACTAGGATAGAGAAGTAAAAATACATCTACAATAAAAATAGAGGGTATAAGATGGAACACAATTCTTCCTTCCTGAATTTCCTCTCAGTAATTAATTATGAGTAACTAAGGTGATTGCATACTTTTTAACATGACATGAGCACTCAATTTTAAAGAACACATAGAATGGCTAAACAAAGAACAAAATTACACTTTCATAAACACAGATCTCTGGTTTTGTTGCAATTTAAGACTTTTTCTGTTCTTTTTGTGTCCCCAGACAGTTCAAGCAGATGCTGCCTGCTCTAAAAGTCTGACGTGTTTGCGAGCTGGCAACAAATCATGGATCATCAACTTGCCCAATGAATCTACCTTATTGTAATTCAAAACATCTTTATCCAGCACTTGTACTAACTGTCTGATAAGAGGGAATCTGATATAACTATACTGAGAATGAAGAAACCTAGCAGGCACATTTTAGCTAATTTAACTGAACTAAACTGCATAAAGTCAATCCCTTCAGTCAGCCAAGTAGAAAGATGAAAGATGTTACTACTATTTTTTTCCTAATGCTCTCAGAGACTGTGGTGCTGGATGCCAAAGCAGAGATACCAACTCACCCAAAAGGAGAAGTGTTCCTTTCCCCTGTCACTGTCCAAGCTACTGAAGGAAGGTCTGCTCAGAAAGAAAATTGAGTGCTCCCTTTCCAAGAGCACAGGAAATGCTTTGTTCCTCTGTTCTCACAGACATACATTTCTCTTTTTTTTTTTTTTTTTTTTTAAATACAGCTCTTATTCATGGGATCTCAACATTCATTTGCCAAGTAGATTAAAATGCCAGTCTTCAAGGTCTTAGAGATTTTATATCTTAGAGATAAGCAGGGCCATGTTCAAGTTACCTCTAACTTTTTTTTGGATACACTATAAAAATGCTGACACTTTTTCAACAAAGCAAATACAGACCTCTGTAAAAAAAAAAAATCACACATGCCTGGGAAAATTCACTTGGTTTTGATAAGTTTTACCAGCTTTTTTCAGTCTTCAAACCTTTTATACCTTTATATCTGTATGCTTTCAATGCAAATTTTTAAGGGTTATTAACAACACTAGACAAATTAGTCCAGTAATTGTTTATTCAGACTGGCTAAGTAAGTAAACTATCCTGTTTACTACTTAAATTCCTCCTAAAACCCCTAAATGGATGAAGTGAACATTTTTCCCCACAGCACAGACTAACACAGGCTGAAAAGGACCTCAGAAGGTCTCTACTATTCCAACCTCCTGCTCAAAGCAGGACCATTTATGAGTTCAGCTAGGTTTCTCAAGGCTTTATTTTCTCAGGTCTTCACACTCCAAATTAATTTTCAGTCAATTTTCATTAAGGACTCTTCAGTTATCATGGAAGTCAGCACTTTGAAACCCAGCCCTTGAACATGGCCATTGCTTTGTATCCCTACACTCCCAAGATCACATTTAGCCATATATAAATACTGAATCTTAGCACAGAACCAACTGACAGGCCATTTCACCAGGCCTTCATCATTATTTACCATTTTCCCCCTCTTCTATTTCCTTTCTCAATTCCGGCTTGCTATTTCTTTCAACAGCACAATAACATTTGCAAACCAGTTTGTTCATATGTAAAATGTGGCCTCTCTGCAGAGAATGCACTATCTAGAGTCTTGCTAGGGAGTTTTTCCTTGGCCTCATGACAATTGTGGAAACTTGCACCTCCTGTAGGAACTCTTGGGAGAAGTTGCAGTACAACAGAAATCTAAAAGGCATTTCATGATCATGAAATAAACCCACTAAAATCATCATTTCTCCCTAAACACCAGAGTTATAAAGATTTATGACCAATGCTTGCTCCAATAAATATTTCTTTAAAAATTTTATGAGTTCTAACTTATGACTATATCTCTGATAGGAAAGAAATATAAGCCACTAATTGTTGTTAGTAAATGTGCAGGTATGTATAGTGCATTATTACTGCTCTAATCTTGAGCAATTATTAAATATACTGCATAAAATCTTAACATTAATCAAACTGATAACTGCAACAAGCAAATCAATACCTTTCAAAAGCCCAGCTCCTTTTCACCAAATATGTTTGCGAATAGTGTGATTGCTTTTCATTGCATATTTCTGAAAATTACTTTAGAGAGCAAAGCACATAGGCATTTGGTCACTTTTTATTAAAAAAAAAATAACCAACACACGTTCATTATGATTCTAAGGATAATTACAATCTTGCTAGAATGTGGCTAGTACCTAAAAAGTTCACTTTCTCATTCTTCTGCTTCTATCAGCCAGTGAATTAATTTCTTTATAAATAGGAGCATCAATATCAATATTCTATTTTGAATAGAGAAAAGGCATCTGTTTTTTGACTACATCCCATGAAAATCTCTGGAACTGTGAAATGTACAAGGTGTCCAATTCACTCTGCAATACCAAACAATGTGAAGAGATTATCTTTTGTTCATGCAAAAATCTAATTTCATTTACTTGGCTCAATTAATTATAAATTATATGGGCTACTGAACTCCAATATTAAACATAGACTATAAAGCTTATTTTGGAAGCCCACAAGGCTAATGGCATGTAATGAAGTTTCACTTCTTTAGAACTGCACTACAAACCAGAACAGAATTTTATACCTTTCCTTCAAACATTAAGTTCTAACTTGTATTTCCAAGGCACAAATACAACAAGTTGCCAGTACACCAAGGGCCCTGCAAAACCACCTGTTAAATGCACAAGAACTCACCTGAACACAAGGCTGTGTTTTGCATGGGCAGCAATCTAGGGATAAAGATACATGCAAAAAAAAAAAAAAAGATGTTTGACAAGGTAAGACATCGCAGGCAAAATATTAAAGTTTTATGAATGAAAATTTATAGCAGTGATATGACTTTCAACCAAGACAGTGTCTCAGACTTCAAAAAAAAAGGAACTTTTTTGCAGTATCCTCTTTTTCCTCCATGACTGACAGATAAGCTTTATCACCATTTCATATTAATACCTCTCACTAAAATTTAGTCACACACTCAAGAGACTGTATGGTCTGAGTAACCTGCCAGTCAGCATTACCACTCTGACACCACAGAACTTTCCAATCAGAAAGCAATTAAAAAGGGGAGTACAGGTTTTCTACTATGCAACAAAACTTTAAGTCAAACATCACCTTTTCCAAATCCACTGCAAAAAACCAAACACCTCTCTGGACTAAGCATGAAGATCGTTATCATGTGACACAACCACAAGGTAAGGTAGGCTGACTATGGATGTTTGATAGCCAGGAAGTCTAACTCATTCTGTATTTTCCTCTGGCAGCACAGAATACAAGTCTCTTGTGAAACTAGACTTTAATGCAGTGCTTCCCACAAGGAAGTTCAGTGTGAGAACATGTGTCTTCCATTGTAGGTAAATCCTATGCCCAAAAATAACATTGTGCTATTTGCAGCCTTTGTATGCAGTTGCAATACATGTTATTTGGGGGCCACAAAAAGGGATCAATAAGAGAATAAACTTTCCTTCTTTCCACTATTTAGAGAACTTAGCACAGTATCTAAGGCTTTATTTGCCTGCAGCTGTTTCATAGGGAAAAAAAAGGGGGGGGGGAAGGGAAAAAAAACCCAAAAAACCCAAAAAAAACCACAGGAGTTTACACAATTTAAATCCTAAAGATCATTTTAAAAGGGAAGCAGAATGCAATTTTAACAGACCCTAAGTAGTCTGCTTCATGAATGTTCACTTAATACCAGACCACGACATCCTTAAAATTTCAAGCAGGGAAACCTGCTCTGGTTACCTTGGTGATAAACTGAAGACAAAATAGCACATAATTGTTGCTGATGTCACTGCTCCCAATTGTTTCCAAGGTTACAGAGTACCTCAAATAATTGTGATGTTTCATTTCTAGACTGTATTTGAAGCGCATATTCTGTTCCCAGTAAATTGTTTAGTACTGCAGGTAATCTATCTAAACCTTATCTATTAGGCATCAGCAGACTCTCAGCAACCTATGGTAACAATGTAGGCTTATATATTGAAAATATAGCTACCTAGTTGTTTGCTGAGCAACTTAATTCCTAGACAATTTTAATTATTTTTATCTTAAGAAATCTATCTCTATAACAATGTATATCAATCAATCATAAAAAAAACCCTTAAGATTAAATATCTCAGGGCAATGCAATATTACATGTGAGCTATCTACCTGAAAGGAAGCTACTCCCTGGGGTAAATAGTGGAAAATTGGTTGTAACTATTGTGAGATTTTCTCACAATTTTCAAACTCATTTTAAATGCAGAGCACAAGTATTTTGCTGCACTAGAAATAAAAAGCAGCCATGCTACATCTTCTCCATTGCAACCTCCAGTTTACTGTGCACCACAGCATGAATCTCCTTAAAAATCAGTATATACTCTGTGTAAGGATTACACTGACAGTATTACTGCCAAAAGACAACTACAGACAATGCTGTTAACTACTGTAGTCCTGTCAAGAAACAGGGAGCAGTTTTCAAAGCACATTAAATCCAACATAATTTTAGTCTACAATAATAAAAGCAAGACTTGCTAGGTCAGCTCTATCCCCTAAATCTGACTGAAACGTATTTCAAATCCTCACTTCTGAAGGAGACAACAGTAGATGTCCATCTCCCACCTTTCCTCCTGCTGGATGTGCCTTTCATCACATGATTGCTCTCAGACTGCAAGGCTTGACCTTGTCAGCAAGAAATTTTCCACTAGAGCAAAACAAAATGGCATTCACAGTATCTTAGCAGTCTGTTATTACTTATGCAATGGATTTTGAAAAGTAATAATTTACTTTAGAAACTGGATGACTAAAACAGTTTATGTGCATTTAATGCACAAAACTAACTGGATATGGAGTCACTAAAAACATCTGTCAGGCATCTCAGCTTCTACCTAGGGTTTAGAGGCAGTTGAGTGCAGCATGGAGAGTAACACAGAGCATCAGAAGTGATTATTTTTTATTTGTTCAGAAAATGGTTGAGAGTTGAGCACATTTATTTTCACAATTATTCTAGTTTCCTGATGAATTCATTTCAGCTGCGTACATTTTAGCTCTTCTGTGTTCTAGAACAACTATACTGGCAGGAAATGTTTGGTGAAACAGTCTGTTTTAAATGAGCACCAAAGAACAGTACCCTTCTATTCGTGAGAAAGCCAGTTGGAAGAGAGACTCTTAATGAATCAAAAATCAGAAACATACTGTGCAGGTGAAGTCCTCCTTAACAGCTAAAACAGTAAATGCTTACAACAGACTATTCAACAGCAAACCACAGAGCACAAATTATAATTACTTGCTAAAATTAGGCTATGAATACGTATGAACAAAGAGTGCACTTGCAAAATCAAATTCTTTCTGTAAATGACTTACAAAAGGAAGAGAAAGACAAAATCAATGAGAAACAGGCAGTTGTAGATAAGTAATGTGATAACTGGACAGTTAAAGGAAGGAAAGGAGGGAAATTGCACCAAGATGATTTAATTTTAGGGCTAATTCCCTATTGCCTTATGTAATGTATAAAAATACTTGTAATATTCTACCACTTTCTCAAATATATTAAATGTCATAAGGCAAATGGAAAACAGACCCCATTTTGCTATGATATAGCTGCTAACTGCATACACTTCAATTTCTAGATTTGCTGCCCAGTTATAGATGCACACTTGGAACAGTCTTAGAAATTGCTCTCTACTTCTTAAATAAAGATGATATAATGAAGGTAAAAGTACTACAAGGTACTCATTACTCTGTTAAATCCTGGCACAAATCTGTTTGAATCTGATATTTAAACCCAAGGATACATTTGACGTTTTATCAATTCATATACCTGTTAGGAATGAATTAGTAATGTGTAAGTCCTGTACATCCTTATAAGGGAGGAGCCCTTGCCCTGAAGGCTCCGGCACTGCTGCATACTCTGAAATAGTGACAGTAACAATACTAAAATACCTTGTCTTCTTGGTACAAAACTGTTTCTCCGTGGACTTAACACATGTATTGCCAAACCATACAAACATTCACACACCTACATCCACCACTAGAGGTGTACTGCAGGGGTAAAAATGGTCCAGTCCCATTCAACATCTTCATTAATTATGAGACAGAGTGCACCCTCAGCAAGTTTGCATGTTCCAACCTGTGAGGAATGGCCGATGCTGATACACCACAGGATTGTCCTGCCTTCCCACCTGGGAGGAATGGCTGATACACCACAGGGTTGTGCTGCCATCCAAAGGGAAGGAGCCTCAACAGGCTGGAGATACAGCAAACAGGAGCCTCAGAAGTTCAGTGAAAGCAGTGCAGAGCCCTGCAGCTGTATTTTCTGGGGGCTGACCACCAGGAAAGCAGCCTTGCACCACAGGAACTGGGGGTTCCAGTGGACGCTGGGGTAAACGTGAGCCGGTTCTGTGCCCCTGTGGTAACGAAGGCTGCTGGAACCCTGGGCAGCCTTAGGAGGGGGTGGGCAGTGGGCTCAGATAGGGGACCCTGCCTTTCTACCAGCCCTGCTGAGGCCACGTGCAGAGCACTGCCCAGTTCTGGCCTCCCCAGTAGCAGAGAGGCACAAAGCTACTGGAGACAGTCCAGCAGCAGTCACTGAGATTGATCAGGGGACTGGGGCACCTCTCCCATGAGGAAAGGTTGAGACAGGCAGGATGGTTTAGGACAGAAAAGAGAAAGCTCAAAATGAGGATTATCAACATAGAAATACATGAAGGGAGAGTGTAAAGAAAACTGAGCCAGGCTCTTTTTAGTGGTGCCCAGTGACAGCACAAGAGTTGATGAGCACACACTGAAACACAGAAGGTTCAGCCTGAACATCAGGAAATATTTCTTCACCGTAATAGTGACTGAGAACTGGCACAGGTTGCCTAGACAAGTTGTGGAGTCTCCATCTTTGCAGATATTCAAAGCTGTATGGACACTGTCCTGGGCAATCTGCTACAGATAACTCAGGTTGAGCAGGACAGTTGGACAAAATGACCTCCAGACATCTCTTCCAACCTCAACCATTACACGATTCTATGGAAGAAAATACAGCCAAGCAGACAGACTTTCTGACATTTTCAAAAACATATCAATGCTTCACTTGCTGTGAAACCAGTGATCCTGAACTCTTTGGAAAAAAAAATTAAACACAGAATGGAGATTTAAAGCATTGTAACAGAAATGAAACACAAAGGGCTTCTAGGAAATTCCACTAGCTAGCCAACAACACATTTGGGGACTTAAATAATTTTGAAAATCTAGTCATATTTCACTGCGTCAAGATTGTATGACAAGTCTGTAACCTCCTGAAGAATTAGTAGTGGTCTTTCCAATGCCTAGTCACAGACCCATCCCTTTTTTTCACCTAGAGATAGACCATTCTTGAACTGCTTTGCTATTCATATACCAACTAAGGAGAATCCCAAGGACATTTAGTTCTCCTCCCTAAACATAACATGTCACCTCACATTTTTATTATTTGGAATTTTCTATAACACTATAATCACAAAATAGTGGGGATCCAATGTATCAGACAATAAAATATTGTTTCAAAGTCAGCTTGTTCCTCAGACAATTAAACATAGCTTTTACAGACACCGTGATGCCCTACCTATAACCATAGGCAGAATCTGGTCTTCTGAAGTAGGTTAGTCACATTGCTGCAACTGCACTTCACATTCCTATTCAGAAATAAACAACATTATGCTCTGAAACTTCTATTCCTATTATTTACTGTGAGACTATTTTCAGCTTATTCCTTTAATTACTTTAAACACTTCATATTAAGTAACTAAAATTGTATTAATTCTTTTGGATTTTGTTTTACAAAAACAACCAACTCTCAGCTATATTCTCCTACAACACATGCTTGTGTTTCTTTACCACTCCAAGCAACAGCAATAAAAATGTATGCTACATGATATATCAGGATCATGTCAATACCAATGCAGATGGCAAAATTACAGAAAAGTTGGAATATGAGAGGCTGCAATATGAAAGGTTGTGCTAGAAAATGTTAATATTTCAAATGTCCCCACAATGGATCTTAGCTGTTCAGAAGGATGAAACTACCTGCAGTACACCAGATGCCTCACAGGTATACACCAGAGCAAGGTGAAGGTGCAACGGGCTGTACCACAGTCACTCTATCTATTGAAGCTATATTCTATTGTCTATTCTCTTTCTTGACATGGTCATACCTTAAAAATGACAGTAATTGAGTACTCCTGAAGAACAACTTCAGAGTTTATTTACCAACATAAAAGGTGAGTGCATGGTGGCACAGAAAGTATGAAGATACTGCCTATGTACAAACTACCATGAAGCTGAAGTTGCAGTGGGGTAGGAGGTGCTTTGATCCTGCTGGATGCAGGTCAGCTGCTGAAACAGCCAAGCATCAGTAAATTCAAACTAATAAGTACTCCCAAGAGCTGCAAGTCTCAACACAGTACAACACAGGTTAAGAACTGCACCATTCAATGACTACTCACAAGCTCAATTCCATTCCACTATTTAACATGAATTAATGAAGCATAATAATTTTAAATGAAATTTCACTTAATTCTCAGATTTTGTTAGAAAATCAAATAGCCATTTTTTATCACCAATCAATTTTAAAACAGGTGTCTTCCACTGCTCTCAGAAAAACACTTGAGTGATAGACATGAGTGAAGAATTTGGGTTAATTCTTGTTAGTGTCAGCTGTCAGTGTAACCTAGAAAAATTACTCTTTATCATGTCCCTGTAAAAAAGACTATACATAATAAGACAAATCCTGAAAAGCAGGATCTTTGCAACATGATCTGAAATCCTCACTTTACACTAGTATGTATACTCCATCCACCCCTTCCAGACTACAACATACCATCTTTATCTCCTCTCTGCCACACGATTTGTATAGCCATTACTTTTCAAAATTTCAATTAATTGTCTGTGATTTGCCAGGATACCCTAAGAGATAGTACTGAGATGATGTAATATTTCTCACAAGATAACACAGTTTGAAGAATTTATGGACCTATTTTACTTTAAAAAGCTTAGGTGTAATAGTATTTGAGAATCTTTCATTTTGCAATATTTTTGCCAAAACCAACACACTTAAGTAGTGACAGCAGATGGAAGAGGTTAAAAGTATCAACTCCCAGTTACCAACTTTGCTAGGCCACCTTTCTTTCATAATTTAGACCCTTCTGTTGGAGATTTGAAAATATATCCTAGGCAGATGACATGTTAACAGAATAATTTCATGGTTCAGTATCTTCTCAGTATGATTTATCTCTTATCTCTAGGCACTGGAGGTCCCTTTTCAGGAGATTTATTAGTTAGATCCAAGAATCCATTCTGACGAGAGAGAATACGTGCATTACTGCAAAACAGAACCTTAACATTTGCTCTAAGATAATGTCTCCTTCTCATTAGTTTTAAGAAAAGTCTCATGCATGTGCCATCACAACTGTTTCTAAGGCACTGCACCTTCATACAACAAAATGTTCATGAATGAAAGAGGTTTTCTCATTGGCATTAGTCCAGGAACTTGTATCCCCTGCTCTTCTAAACCTACATAATAGATATAGAAATAAGGTCCAGAGTCTAACGAAACAACTGATGTAAAAATTAACTAGCATTTTCTTTTCCACTCCACTTTTGCCATCAGATATTTGCTGCAGACAAATTTTGTAGGACAAGAAAAGTTTAACCACGGGAAGTTGCTTAAACACTTGGTTCACAGCTCAGGCCATATTATCAAAAGTATGAAGTTAATACTTATATACCTTAAAAAAAAGTTATGTTTTCAAAAACATTTTGCATGCAGCATCTCCTGTTGTGGAACACTGGTCAGACTTTGAGGGAAGTGCAGCACAGTGGGATCACCTTTTTTCTTATGCCCAAGTTGAAGTACTTGGTGATTTCTGAGGGTTCACCTGTCCTCTAGAAATAAGATATTTTGTTGAGATAAATTCAGTCCCCAGTCACATTTTATGTTGCTTGACCCAATGATAGAAAATCTGAATTTAAATGGGCATAAGACACCTCCTCTTCCCACAATGCCTGGTCCAAATTACATAATGCAGACGTGAACCTGGAAGCAGTTAAGTTTAACAAAAGTCCTTGACTTGAGTTCTACACAAGAAGATACCTCCAAAGATCTTGAGGGTATCCAACTGCTCTGACTGCCAGTACAAAACTATTCATCTAATGGTTGATTCAAATCCCATAAAGTCAAAGTAAAGACTCATTGATTTAAATCATACTCATTTAAGACTAAGGTCTAGCTCTGCTGCTCACTATGTTGAAATTCAATGCCAAGGCTAAAAACACAATTGGCTCTCACTAGAAAAAAAGTGAGACTAAATGACTAAACTGACATAGAAACTTGACCATTTGAGAATGGAAGAAGTCTACAGAAACACACACAGACATTTCTTATGCCATCCAGCACTCATCATAGTTCACTTCATCTAATAAGAATGTATAGTTAGAAGCAGCAGGACTATAGCTCATATAATGCACAGCAGAGGAAAATATCTAAACTTAAAAACTGATACTATTCTCTTTGGTAAATGTACACATTATTTGATTAATCAGATAGATAATTCACCTTTGTTTTGCTATGTTATACAGAGATGCAACAGCACATAGAGAAATAGGTAATCTGTAGACAGAAATCAAAGACTCTACATGCTCTCTTTTTTTGTATCTTCCTATTGGTTGTTCTCACTTTGGGTAACAGTTCTGTCCTCTTAAACTGTTTTGAGCACTGATAAATTTTTTTTTAATATTGTTTTAGTAATCTGAAGCCTCCCTTGGCTTAGCTGCCCAGGCACGTTTTACACTCATGAAAAGGCAAGAAGATCAACTGCTGCTTCAGTATAAATAATTTTGGAGAGTGGTGGTAGTTCATGTCTGAGCTGGGGAGAAGGAGATAACTGTATGAGCCAGAACGCAGCACAACTGCAACTGCATATAAATAGACTTAATCAGAAATGCAAATTGCAATCAGATGAAATTTTAAAAGCCTATGATAACTGTGTCGATAACAAAAGGTCAAATACTCGTATTGCTGAAGGTTTTAAATTGTTAAGTCAGTGGTGATTCTTTATTAGCCAAAATGTGGAAAACACTAGGGCATGCCAGCCTAATCAATGATGGACAATTTCTATATTTCCTCTATTATTACAACTGTTCTGTTGCTAAACTCTAGTTCACACTGTCAATCTCACTGATTCAGGAAGATTCAGTGAAATGAAAGCAAATGAAATCAAGTATAGACAGTATGAAATAATACAGCTAATTTACACGACTATATATAGAAAGGAATTTATATCCCTTTTTCATATCTAATCTAATATAATTCATATTGGATTGTCCACAGATGACAATCCAAATCTTCACATTTTAACATCCTCAGGTAAATGAAAAAATAAATTATGACTACAGTTCGCTGCAAGACTGCTTCATAGCACTATCAAAATTGTATATTTTTCTGTTCCAGTTAAACAAGCCCAAGGCTAAGGAATAATATTTGAAAACATTATTTAACAAATAATGTTAAATAAACAAATGTTGGCTTCTCCATTTGAAATAGACGTTTTCATCAGTAGTAGGTAAGAAAAGTTCTGTTGGAAGGAAGGTACCTGGATATTATATGATTTTATATCCTAAGGTTAGAATAAAATAAATTAGTCTTTATAATTTCAAGGAGTTCTAAATAAAAATTATTGTAGAAGACAGACTGACAAAAAAATCTTTAACATTACGGATTTTTATTGTCTTTTGTAGAAGAGATTCTTAGGATTTTAAGCACAAACATTTGCCAAATGGTTCTCCTTTGAGTATCTGCCTTTGAACAAACTAGTGAGTGAAGAGAGCCATCTAGTGCCATACCTTGGAATTTTAAAAAGTGTTTTCACCGGATGCATGTCAAATAAAGGAGGGTCTCCATCCCCCAGTTCAATAGCTGTTATTCCCAAGGACCACACGTCACATCGAGCATCATACGAGTAGTCATACTGCTGCTCACAAGCAATGACCTATCAGAGGAGAAGCAGAGAAACCAACGCTTTAATCTAATTTGTAACTCATGTCATCCAATATAGCATGAAAGTACTTTTTTGAGTCATGTCTAAAATGCTATGTAGCTATCAAATCCATATCATTTTTGCCTGTATATACCACACAAAAGAAACATCACAAAAAGGTAACAGCAAATTAGAACTTCTCTTTTGTTTGTTTTCTTTAAAAACAATCTCTTTTTTAAAAAATACATTAAGCTCCATGGGATGCTTCAAATATCTATACAAAGAACATAAATAACAAATTCTTTTTTGAAAGAATGACTTAAAGGGACTTACTATAATAGCAGAGAACCCTACTGCTGTTATTCTTATTAACTTCCATGACTATTCATGAGGATAGACTGATTTGCACAGTTGGTTTTTAGATAAGGATATTCCATCAGAAATTTCTGCCCTTTTTTGTTGTTGTTTGTTTTGTGTTTTGTTTTGTATTACTGCATTTGAGTAGTTTAAAAAAATCTTAGGTAGAAAACCATGTACTTTGTCTAAGAAAAATGGAAGCAAGCAGGAATCTCTCCTTGGATATCAGAACTGTTTTACATCACAGACTTAATGCACACTTCTGGCCAACTCACTGATCACATTCTAATACACTAACTATTCATGTCAGCTGAATCTAAATGCCAGATTCAAATCAAAGTTTAAATTTAGCCCTTATATTTACAAAGGGATGAGAAAAAAATTGCAGCTTCACTGCAATAAAAGCATGATTTTATTATGATTTGGAATTGTGTCTCAAGTTTGTCTTCCCAAATCTCATCAATTAAACTATTACTTTAAAATAATTTGTTGGATCCTGGCATATTGCTGGTAAAAGCTATGATAAAAACCATGGAAGTTTATAAAGTATCTTTAATAGTTTGCACTTAAGATAAAAATAACATGTCCTTGGGTGGCTGTACCCATGTTCTAGAAGAGATTTTCTATTTTTTTAACTTCTGTATTACTTCTCCAGTCCTGTGTTAGGGCTTCAGCTTGGAACAACACTTTGTACAGATTGCAACATGCAAGTCAGCAATGTGAGTAGCTGCTGGTAGAGTGACCTGTAATAAAAACACCTTTCCTGGAGAAGCTGCTGATTCCATCTTAAGCTCTTAGTTACTTTCTCCATAAACTGCACCTAATAATGGCATCCCTGACTCTGGTAGTGATTCTATCCAACATGCCCATAGAAATTCTGTCTCTTAATTGGGACTCATGACCCCACTGTAGTGTACTCTTCATTTATTTTATCAAAACAGATATTGGGATGTTGAACACAGTTAAAATAATACTGAAATGTCTGGGGGTGGGGGAGGTTTGCATTAAAGTTGCATATCAGTTAATTCCTTTCCTTTTCCTAGGGCAAATCAGTCAAGAAAAATGAAGACGCTCCCAAATTTTTTATCAATGTTTTGACAAGTGTTAAGATCACTCCTTCTCCTCAATTTTTCCAGTTAGTATTCCAGAGAAAGCGGAAAAATGAAAGTCATGACCACAAAAGAGGATTCCAAGATTTTTTCCTTCAACTTGAAGAGGCAGAGCTTTGTTTTTGAAAAACCTGGTGTTTTTCAAAATTGTCACACAAAGATCATTCCTCCATCTTCCTTCTCTTCATCAGCAATGCCACATACATAGCTGGTCTCCCACATTCAAAGATATCAGGAGCTTTCCTTACAGGCACATCACAATTGCTTCTAATGACAGGACAATGACAACCTTTGTCGTGTATCTTGGTCTTACAAAGTTTAACAAACTACACTAATAAGTCTTAGAGCTTTTTTCATCTTCACAGTGTATTACCTACCAAAGAGAAAGGAATGTATAACACATCTTTGTGTCTTCTGCTCCACCCCTAACAGATACACCTCTAGTACATGGCAGTATAATGACACTATGGCAAAATACTGCCATTCTAACCCAGAGGAATTGGACACCATTAGATTCTCCTCCATTCTATTATAGAGGCTATGGTGATTATTTCAGAAAAAATATTCCCCTTAATATATATTCTTTCATAAAAGACATTCAGCCAGTGGACCATACAAACCAGTATGTTTTAGATCATTAGCTTGACAATAGTGAGATTAGCCTCACAGAAAAGATACAAAATTAACTACTGTCTCCACCCAACATGCAGAATGTACATGCATGTAACAATCACTTTGGTTTGAAACGAGTATTCAATTTCTGTGGAACTTATTATTAGAATCTTGCCAATTTATGTACCCCTTGGAGAAATGCAGATGTGACTAATTTCAATTTTGAAAACACGAATCAAAATTTTCAGTTTTTTCCATGATGAGAGGCGCGCATCAGCAGTTTGCTTAATGTTTTGGCAAGAGAGTGTAGCAGAGCAGAGTCTCTTGCAATGTGAAGAAGAGAGTGTTCTTTAAGTCACAGTTTACAAGCCAGCCAAGTCCTTAGGAATGCCCCAGTCCTGTATTGCCTTGAAAACTATTGCTACTCCCTGCAGAGCAAAAATCAATAAGAGACAAAACCAAAAGGGGCGACTGACTTGAGTCCAGAAGACATGATCTGAAACTGCAGAACATGCTTCTCCCTTTCTTTCCTTGTGCAAAGACAGTGCATTTTTACCAATTTGATACCCAGCAAAATCCTCCCCTGCTTGTAAAAGTGAACCAGGAGACATAGTTTGCTTTGCTGCAAACATTATGTTCATGGCAAAGCCTCAGGGGGTGATGTAGCTAATCTTGAGTTTTGCTAGAAAACATCACAGGAATAAACACCAAGTCTTTCACTTCAGCATGGGCTGGCTGCATGCACACAGTGGCCTGGGTTGCTAAGGAGACAGGCTGTCATCTTTTGTTTTAGTTGTAATTTCATCACAATTTCATGCCCAGTCATACTGCTGTAGGTTGAAAAGCATTCAAACACCAGACAGAGAAACAGAAAGTAGTTGTCAACACTAATTGTGCTGTGGGTCACACTGGTACAAAATGAGGGGATAGGGAATTCACAGGTCTGGAAAAATTGTACATAAACTAATCGGTCACACTAAGTGGAGGGAATTTAGAGAAGTCAGTGCCTAGGCATTCTGTGTAATTTATAAGTTGTACAGAAACACAAAAATTCAGAGACACACAAGATGACTTATATCTTGACGAGAACATTTTATATTCAAGGATATAATTCTGCCTGTTCTGAAATCAATATAAATATTTCTCTGAACTTCAGCATGTGCAGCAGCAGATTAAAGGTGAATTCAGAAGAAGGAAAACAGTTAATACAGAGAACTACCTATTACTTGGACAGTGGTCATACTGACTTGTGCAGAGAGAGGAAGCTATATGCAGGTTTAGGTGAAGCAAAATACATCAAACCCTTTTAAGTTTACCCAGAATTATTAGAATTGAACTTACTTTCACTTTGCCTCAGTAAATACAAAGCAGAGCTGCAAGCATAGGCTAACAACAGCAGTGCAGATGTGCTACCTGGAGAGGAGTGCTGCACAGTCAGTGCTGCTGACCCCCGCGGGAAGGAGCCTGGAGCCAGCAGCGCTGCAGCTGCGGGGTGAGCGGGGCTGGCTCAGCTCACAGAGCAGGCAAGCAGCTTATGTGGCTGTGAGCACTGTGCAGGGAAAATGAACAGGGCACTAACCTGTCACTCTTGCTGCAAGGAAAACATGATTGCCAGCTGGGCCAGTCAAGTGAAATCAACCAACTTCTGGGCTCCATCTGACACTACACAACGCAACTTCATTTGCTTACATTTGAAATATAATATTAAATATTCTTCTAATTCCTATGTCCCAAAACCAGAAAAGCCTTTCATGATAGTACATAGCAGCACTGGGGGATACTGAATTAGACAAACCAAAGTGATACTTATCTATCTCTCCATCACTTCATCTTTCTCTCTTTTCCTTCCACTCTTCAAGCACATTCATATATTGAATAAAAAGCAATTTTGCAATTGAAATTGGTTCCATATTCCTGCATTTTCTTATTTGGATTTCAGTTCCTTATTTTGTACCATTATACAAATGTTTCCATAGTATATCAGAAAAATATTTCATTGTTTCCAAAATAAGTAGTAAATAACATTTAAAACAAGTCCTATTAGTAATTATCAATTGATTTCATATTGATTTATTGTAAATTAATTATATGTCAAGAAGTCGAATTTTACCAGCTGTGAGTAATCAATTTTTATTTTTAACTCACCCAAGGGAAATATTCCTGAGACCATTAGACTGCTCTGGCAACAGGCTACATTTGTAGGGAAACGTAATACCTATTATTGGACCACATGATATAGTAAGGGAAAACAAACAGGCTTTCAAGCACAGAAATCTTGCCTTTATACCATGAGACAATCACAAACTCAATACTACTCATAATAATACAACTGGCACATTTTGCTTCTGATCTAGAGATGTACTCCTGACTAGTAAGTATATATACTACAAACCTCACACAGATTTTCAAATGGTCTTTCACACAGAAAGCAAAAACTAAGAGCTCCTCCTTCTCCACCCTCCTAAATAAACATATTTCTTGTAGGGCAACTCAGTGCAGACCCACGTGGTATTGAACTGATTTTCTCAGATGTTTTGGGCTTGTTGTTTTGATTCGTCTTTTAAATCTTTAAACACCATACATGAAAGCTTTACAACCCCTCCATAGCTGTTGAAACAAGATAGAAGCAACACCTCCACACCCCATCACAAGACTATGGCTATGTCATCAATGCTACTGGCGATGTTCCCTGAGGTTTCCTCCAGCTGCCATGCACTTTTCACTTCCATGCTAGTCCAGGTGGAGGTCAGCTCTCCTGGAGGCAAAGGAGGAGGGGATGCATTCTGCTAGATCCTGCTTTTGAGGGAGAGCTTGCTGGTGCTGTCCTGCTGTGCTCTCTGCCTCTCTTATATGTAATGTCCTTTAAAGAATGAAACCACTGTATTTCATTTCAGACTTCTAAATCCACTGCTTTCATTATGGACTTCAGTATAACTCCTTACTACAGCAATTTGTTAAAGCTTCAGTTTGAGAGTCACAGAAAAGAAGAAAGCAGGGGAAAAACTAGAACAGTAAAGGCAATTTCCTTCATTTCTTTGAAGAAATAAAAATCTGTATTCAGAAAAAGAAATATTTTTAAAAATCATCTGTCACTCTCAGAAGGTGGCATCTCAGAGTCACAGGCATTTCAACCATGTGCAGCCATTTAGAGACTTAATTCTACCCCACATTCTGCCACTGACCTGCTGGAAGTTCTCAAGCAAATCACTTCATTTCTATGTCCCTCAGTTCATCCATGCAGTCTTGCCCTACCTATTTAGAGCAACTGCTCCCACTCTTCCCCCCATGCCTTCCCACACTTACACTTCTGCAGTTCCTCTCTGGCATGCCTATACCTAGTTCCACATGAAGCACAGTGCTGCATTTTGAGAGGACAGCTAGTATTTCCTAAAAATAATCGCCAGTACACTGCAGCATGCCAGCACCTTAACCTCCCGAAAACCAGGATGGAATTTCATAATGTATGTCAAGAGGGAAATTCCTTTTCACCCTAGGCTTAATATAGTATCGCCTATGTGGCAAATTATTTAATGCTACTTACCTTCAACTTTAACATTTATTTATTGCATTTATTATTTTTACCCTTTAATGTGTGGAATTTTTAAATATTTCACTGTTGATTAATCATGATGCCAGATTCTGTAAAAGTTCTATAACAGCAGCAGCAGATTTGTTTCTATCAGTAAAGTTTACTCTGAGGACAGTTGTTTGGGGGTTTTGTTTTTAAATTATGCTTTCAATCTTATCTCATGTACAGTAATTTACAAGGTAAAAAGACTATAAAACTGAAAAATTGTAATAAAAGCTAATTTAATAATCTATCTCTTATCATTAGGTATATGAGAATTGTTATTGTACTTTCACAGAAGATACTACATTATTTTCAAAACTTTCCCTGTTAGAGAAGGTGTAATATTATTTATCACCAAATAAGCATTCTTTTCCACTGTAAAACTGTTTTCAAATGGCTTTCAGGCAGAAAACTAAGGGTATATTCATTCTTGAGATCTATATCCTATTTATACTATAAGTGGTGGATTCCTACAGTTCATTATAAATCAGCATGCACAAAACTCCTTGCTTAGGTGGCAATTAAAAGTATAGTGAAAATGTGCATATGCAAAAAGCTAATTTTAGCAAATTGACCTTGAATCTCTTGATGTAAGCTAAAGGCTGACAAACAGAATAGGCTGAAATATGACAAGATGAGACTATACTAAATTGCTTCATTGGAATGTACTGCTGTACCTGCTTAGAGTTAATTAAAAACATGAAAGGAGAGATGGAGAGGAACTTTTTACAAGACCATATAGTGACAGACTAAGAGGGAATGGATTCAAACTGAGAGAGAGTAGGTTTAGATTAGATATTAGGGAAAAATTCTTTACAGTGAGGGTGGTGAGGCACTGGAACAGGTTGCCCACAGCAGCTGTGGATGCCCCATCCCTGGAAGTGTCTAAGGTCAGGCTGGATGGGGCCCTGAGCAACCTGGTCAAGTGGAAGCTGTCCCTTCCTAGGGCAGAGGACTTGGAAATAGATGATCTTTAAGGTCCCTTTCAACCCAAACCTATGATTCAACAAGCCCAGGTTAATGATGGGATTATCTTTTCTATGCTGCTTCCCAATTCAGTATTTAAACTGCAAATTAAATGTATTTACAATTAAATTATTTTTTCCCAAATTCTAAGGCCTGAATACAGCCCTTATTGTAATACTGTCTTCAGCAGAAAAGTTGATGCAAGGTTTTTGCAAAATTGCATTTTTCTCTTTGTATATTTTTAAACTACATTAATGCAAGTTACTTATTGGGGTGCTTTTTTACCAGCTAGTTTTGTTAATTTTTCATTGTATTATGCAGACACATAACTTTGCACTGAAACAATGCAAATATTATTCATTGTTTCAGGATTAGACTTATTTCACACGCACATGATCAGATTTAAAGTTTAAAAAGGATACAAAGGAACATTGGGAAAAGAAACAAAATGTAAGCTATTCACCTACTGTTCTAACACTTTTGAAATTTATTCTGATCCGCAGATATACTGAATTTTATCCCAGGAGAATGCCTTGACTCACTAGGAGAAAGGGAAACTGTGTCTGGGACAATCTTACTGGTCATTACTTCCTCCTGCCAGCACGGTAACAAATATTCAAAACACAGATTTGAAACAGCTTTAAATCATACTGTGACATCTGAAATATCTCTGAAAATAGGAAAATAGACCCAAGAGTTTACCTCTGGTTAACTCATTACAGAATTCGTATCTTTACCACAGTATCACAGCCTTTCCTACTCATGTGTCATATGTCATATTTCAACACCTAATCCTTCAAAAAATCAACTATGTTTTAATTATGTTCCTTTTAAAATAGAAATATACATTCATCAGTGTAATTTTTAGCAGTTATCAGTAAAACATAACAGCATATTCCCTGCAGTTTTAAATTATCTTCAGCATCTCTCCAGTTCTTTCTGACTTCAACTATCTTGTCCTATTTCCATTCTTAAAACTAAATTTGGGCCAAACATGTGCACATATCTCTACATGGAGCTCATCACCTTGAGTGTGATCACATGGCATATATAGGACAACCAAGGGATCCTACCCAGCCAGCAGGAAGGGCAGGTCCTGCCTCATAAACCTAACCTCCTTTTTTGGCCAGGTGATCTGCCTAGTGGGTGAGGGAAAGGCTGTGGATGTTGTTTACCTGGACTAGATGATCCTTTGACACAATCTCCTACAGCACACTCCTGCAAAAGCTGGCAGCACAGGGCTTGGACAGGAGCACTCTTTGCTGGGTTAAGACCTGGCTGGATGGCTGGGCCAGAGAGTGGTGGTGAATGGTGCTGCATCCACCGCTGGGTGTCTGCTCACTTGTGGTGCCCCCCAGGGATCAGTGTTGGGCCTAGCCCTGTTTAATATCTCTACTGATGATCTAATTAAGGGATTGAGCATGCAGCACTACAGGATGGGGGCAGAATGACTGGAAAGTGGCCCAGGGGAAAAGATGCAGGGGTGCTGGTCAACAGCAGCTGAACATGAGGCAGCGTGTGCCCAGGTGGCCAAGAAAGGCAGGGGCAATCCTGGCCTGTATCAGGAATAGTGTGGCCAGCAGGACCAGGACAGTGATTGTCATGTACTCGGCACTGGTGAGGTCACACCTTGGGTGCTGTGTCCAGTTCTGGGCCTCTCTGTTCAGAAAGGACATTGAGGTGCTGGAACAGGTCCAGAGAAGGGCACTGAAGCTGGTGAAGGGTGTGGAGCACAAATCCCATGAGAAGCAGCTGAGGGAGCTGGGGGTGTTTAGCCTGGAGGAGGCTCATCACTCTCTACAACTTGCTGGAAGGAGGGTGTAGCCAGGTGGGGGGCAGCCTCTTTTTCAAGGAAATCTGAACCAGGACAAGAGGTCATAGTCTTAAGCTGTGACAGGAACGGTTTAGGATGGACATTAAGAAGAATTTCTTCACAGCAAGGGTGACTAAACATAAACATTAAACACGGACTGCCCAGGGGGGTGGTGGAGACACAATCCCCAGAAGTGCTTAAGGAAAGACTGGATGTGGCACTCAGTGCCCTGGTCTAGTTGACATAATAGTTGGTCATTGGCTGGACTCAATGATCTCAGAGGTCTTTCCCACCTACTTGAGTCTGTAACCCTGTTATTCTGTGATATTCTAACTGAGTTTGTTTCAAGAGTGAAGTTTTCAGCTAGATCATGATAATCTACTCATACGTGTGGAAAAAGAAATCTGAAATTCTATTTGAACTAGGTTTTGTTCAGTTGTGCACTGGAAGTTGAAAACAAGACATGTTAAAGCTTAAAACCACAGATGTTAAGGCAGTTCAGTACAAAAGCTTCAAATCTGATTCATCCTGCTAGCACATAACACAATTTATTTCAGCACAATAGAGGCAGATTTTAGGTAACTTAAGTGTTTGATAACAGGCAGCTTTAAACTTACTAACACTATCCTGCCTTATTCATCTTTTATTGGTATGCTTGTATTCAGTGTTTCAGTTTCTTAGAGTCTACATCTGTAAGCATGAAAAAATCATAATTAGGTTAAACAATATACATTCATTTTCAGTGAGGCTACTTTAAAGCTGCTCTCAAACTGACTTATCCTTGTCATGTTCTCCATTGCTTCCTCACAGCCTAATTTTTACCTGTATTTTCATTTTTCAGCAAAATTTTTGTGAATCACAAGCTCTGCTCAAAACAAATGCTCAAGGACAGATCTTTTTTTGTCCTGATACTGCTAAGCAAGCCTCAGTCATCAGTAAAAAAGGAGCCAACATGCTTGAGTCACTCAAATATTAAGCAGTTAAGCTGCTACTTTCAATGCTGCCAGTAAGAACACTGAGTTGAACACCTTCCTTACTACACCCTCACACACTGCTATTTTCCCATGAGCTTCTGCTATTTCAAGCACCATTCCATATAATCCCTTTGAAATATTTTGCAAACTTAATCTTAAAATGTGGTTTTCTTCATTTTATAGACCATTTGTGACCCAGGTTGATCTAGTGATTCCAGTTTTCAGTGTGTTTGTCTCCTGCTTATATCCAGTTATTCCTATCTGTCAGCTTGAAACATCCTGCATCATTCTTCTCCAGGTTTTATTTTCTTGGGGTTTACACTGAAAAATATTTCCTGTCATCTTTATTCTACTCTGAAACACTACTGTAGTCTCTTCCTCCAAGGCAAGCTTTTTCATCTCCTCTCTTCACTCCCATTTCAGACTAAATCCATCCTTCTCACTGCCCGATGAGATCCCATGATTACCTTATGCATTGACTGAGGTACCTATGTTTCATATGTAGATGAAGTCCAATTGAAAAAAAAATCCTTCATGTTTTTATTTCTTTGATTAGTAACACTTCATTCCTGCTCAGTTATTTTATGATATTTTGGGGTTTGAAATAAATTCTATCCTCTGTCAAAAACATTTACGTAGGAAGATTTTTTGTAAATGAGTGCAAAAAACTGAGTTAAGTGCCTTTCTAGTGTTTACTGATCTCACCACAATCTCATCTAGAAAACACTCTTCCTAATAAACTCTCATCCAAGCATACCTTTTCATTTTCTTTTCATTTTATTGCAGTCCTAATCCTCCATCTTTCACATAAAAATCTGGGTGCATATTTTTAAAATACCAGAAAGATCTCCCCCAGAAATAAAGTAAATTGCATGCATCCTGCACATCACTTGAAACCTGTCATTTATATGAGCAACTGCAGTGATTTGAGCAAGCATGTTATGCAACCTGTCATTTAAAAGCCATTTCAACAACAGCATAATGGATATCTAAGCACCTTACAGCTGTTGTGCAGATTGGCACATCTATGGAGCCTGGTGTGTCTCACACAGGCATGGAAATGTAATATGGGTTACTGTGGTTATGTTACTGGGTTGGTTCTTTCAAGAGATCTTTTCAAAACAGGAAGAATTCAAAGCTACACCTGTTCCTGTTTGACATGCCATGCACATAACATACCTTGATTATATGTGTGCTGTACTTACAAGTCAAAATTTTTCAGATCAAAATATCTGCTTATCTCTTTGGCTTTCTGTCACGAGAATAAATACCTTCAACATGGCAGGGAAAATAAATTTGGTGTAATTACTCCCCTTGATGGTAATTAGTCAAGCAAAACACTACTATGAAAATAACCTATTATAATCCATGTTCAATAAAATCTTTCATAATATGTCCATTTTATCTAGAGAAGTATTTTATAGAGGTCTCATTTTAGAAATGTGTCCAACCAAGGTGATTCCATAAATAATGCTTCCACGGTGGTTTCTAAGGTATCTTGTGTCTCCTTTGTGACGTAAACTGGTTGTTATGGAGATGGTGAAATATCAACCACTCTTTGCGAGTCTGCGCAAGATCAATTTTAGACCCCTTACTGCAGTGTATTTTCTCTGCTCAGCTATAATCAGCCTTTCTTAGCAACAAAAACAGATGCATAAAAATTATGAAATGTTTTAAAACAAATGTTTGCACAATACTTTTAACTCTTCAACCTACAGAAAAAGACCTGTGTGCATTTGTAATAGATAAATTCCATCCCAAATTCCCCAAAACTCACATGGCCTTTAACAGAAAAGAGGCTTGTGTTGTTACAAGGCTGAACAACTTACAAACAGACAACACCTGTTTCAATCCTTGTTTTTAAATTTCATAATCCATATCTTTCAGAAGTACTTTGTGCTCCTTAAAGCAGGGAGTGCAAAGACTGATATCTTGTAAAGATAAAACATGTTGGTGAACAAACTTTACTTTGGTAAAATATAAACTTTTGTTCAACAGTGTATTAAAACATTTTGGAGCTTCATGAAATAGAAGGCAAAGGGTTATGTCTGGATAGTACTATATAAAATTATGTAAGTAAGATACTTGAAAATGGGCTAAGCTGCCTGTATATTATTTTTATCAAATTTTTAATCTCTGCTAGCCCATGTGTCTAAGTTTAAAGGCCCCAGTTAATGATTAAGGCTAAAGAACACACGGGTCTGTCAGGGTTTTGCAGTGAGCAAGACTATAGTAAGACTGAAAAGAAGGAATTCCTCTTTCTCCCCCCAGCCCATATTTACATCACAGATGAGCACCCCAAAATCTACAATATTTGCCTGGAAAGTCATAACATTCTTAGGACCCTCATTTATTTGTAGATTTCCTGTAATTTTATGGAAACACTACAGAGAAGAAAATAATGGTTATTAGAAATCCATTTTGTTTATTCTAATAGTATATTACTTTTACTGAACAGAGGACAAGATGTAAAGCAGAAACACAGCCATAAGGGAGGGAAGAAAAGATCCCCTCCTACCATGGGGAAGTGGCAATAAAGTCTGTATTGCCATGAATGGAGAGAAGCCAGACAGGCACATTTGCCTACCTCAGGTGCCATCCAAAAGGGGGTTCCCACTGAGGTGTTTCTACGCAGCCGTGTGCTGGTGAGCTGGGCTGAAACACCTGCAACAAAACAGAGAAAGAAATTTGCCTTCAAATTCACTGTCATTTCACTAAGTTTATTTCAAGTATCTGGAAAACAAAACCCAAACCTGTGAGCACAGCTGCAGAATGCCTGGCCAAAGTAGGCGCAAATTATTAGTTTGATTGATTTCAGCTTCCTGTCTTCTTCATTTTATAAGAGATTTTTTTTTGTGAATGACTCTCAGTTTGAAGCACTTTTATTCAAACTCAAAATATCCATTGTCACATAAATATCCCAGCTTTCTTTCTGCTGTTTTCATAAGTATAAATGGGAACTATTAAAGTTACAACTTGACTTTAAAACTTCTGTTTCAGAAATGTACTGCCTGAACATTACAAACAGGGAATTTGTTCACTAGTTCAACAAAACACTTATGCATCTGCTTAAATCTTTCCCTAATGAGAAAAGCTCAGAAGCTCAAGCTCACACTGCAGCTTGTACTTAGGGAATTAAACACATACTTAAAACAAAACATTAGCTTCAGAGCTTTGCTGACTGGGGCTGGACTACTGAAGCACAACTGAAAAAAACAAAAGAATGAACTAGAATACAATCAAACAATGTTAACACATCAGAATGAACTTTGACAGCAAATCTTCTGTGCTCTGGTCAACATATAATTGAATGAGTTCAGTTCAGTAGCATTCCAATGAGGTGACACAAAGCCAATATTAACTTAGAAATACATTTTCCTTTAACATCTTTTATAAACAAAAGCCACAATGGTTTGCTCTTTTGGCATTACCCAGAGACAAAAAATGAGCAGAAACACATATAATACGCATTGACTGCTGCCAATAAAAAAAAAAAAAATTAAGATTCCTGAGTTAAATTGTTTGATTTCTGATTCCAACATTCAATTTTATATTTGTTTTTAATTTTTCAGTGTAATTGCAAGTCTTCAGTGATTTTATGAGTACTACTGGGAAACAGTTAAGGGCTAGCACATACAACAAGCTTCTGTTCATTTCACTGTGATCTCTCTTCAGCCACCTTAATTCACAGCTGCTATCTGGGGATATTTCAAAACAGTGCAGAATACCAAAGAGCTGAGAGAGGGTGAGCATGAGCACAAATGAATGATATGTTGCAGACATTTTAGGTCAATTTACTGTGACCATCATTTATTCAAATATATTATGCTGTCGACAGCAGCTGAGGGAAGAAATGTGTGTTATGTTGAAAAAGTCATCCAGTAAAGAAAAGCCTCAATTAAAGATATCTGTGTAACCCTCTCTGTGACCTAATATCCATATGTACAGCCTTGAATATGAAGCAGCTTTTTTAAAAGCAAGATTCTGCCTCATTTTCTCGACTGAATGGATAACATTCACTGAATAGGTCATAATTTAATTTTTTTAACCCCATTGATTTGAATTCTCATTTCTTATTTAATATATACAATTCTGTACTAAATTTAAAATTATTATTTTCTCTTTCTTTTGACATATTTCCTTCCCCACTCACCAAGCAACAAATCTACTTAACATTCCCACAAAATGGCAGAGGATTATTAGTTCCAGGGATTAACCTAAAAATATCCAAAGCATCCACTGTGTTTGGGTACTTAATCTGAGATCTTTCAGTTGTCAGGCATTCCACAAGCCTCAAGTAGACCTATAATAGAACTCAGCTGCAGTTCAAGAACACACAGTTCTTCTGCAAAGCAGGACAACATGTTTCAAAGTGACTATTGGGAAAAATGAGGGGAAGAAAAGATCCCCTCTTTGGGGCTCTACTGCTGAGTTTGACCCTCCAGCAGTAGCAGGAATAATCTCCAATTTGATGTCATTCAACTGTCTCAACTGCGAATCCCTTGTCTTCCTGGATTCCTTGCAATTTCACTATTCATCTACTTTCTGCAAAAAATGAGACAAAAAGTTCTACAAACAATATCACCTGTGACTCAGTCCTAAATCATTCCCAGAAACCATTCTGCGGCTATAGCAGTGAACTAAGACAGGAAAAAGACCAACTTAATAAAAGCTTGGCACCTGATACTTCTTTAGTCAGAAAGCCCATGGATATATTGGCATTTCTTGGCATTTCCTAACTGTTAAGCACTAGGGAACACTCGAGATTTAAGTCTCATTTTTTTCTGAGCCTGTCATATTTGTTGTGATTTTCTAGTGCTACTATCCTAACATACAAAGTAAGAGAAAACCCCTGAAACCTAAATATAGACTCAGAGAGACACCAGAAAGATTGGGAGTCTCAGTTTCATTGAATGTGCTACTTGGGGTTGGAGCAAACTGGTCTGTCTTTAAGGCCTTTAATACATCTGATAAAAACATTTTGCTTTGGGGAGAAAAGCCAACTTTTCCCATAATGGAGTAAAAACAAAGATTAGACTGCCAAAATTCTCCCAAATGAGAAGGGATCTTCCTCTCTTCTATTAGGTCAGGGACTCACTCCAAGTTTTGCTTCAGGTCATAAGTTTCTCCTAGCACTATTTTAATTGCTGCCTTCATAATTCAAATAATGAAATTTTGTCCCTAGTAGATACTAAGGAATCTCTTATGTGACACCTTACTTTAGCATGTTCAATACATATGTGTGTTAAATTTATAATACCATGACATCACCAGTACACCATTTTCTTTCCACTGCATAAATTTAATATTTTAGGATTTTTAAAAAATATTATTTGCAGATTTTTTTGACATATCATTCTACCCTACTCTCATTTTGTGAACATTTTTCTTTACCTTCATGCTCTGCTAAACAAACATATCATTCATTCACTATTTTCAGTGGCGATTACCTCATGCATTATATGGTTGGTTTCATTAATAAATCATATTACAAATTATCTGCTTCTGTTACTTTTAATAAAATTGTCCACTCCCTTGCATACATATCTGAGGGACAAAAGTTTTGTTTATTTTTTTTCTTTCTAAGCGCACATTCAAAGGAATGAAATTTGAACTGACTTTAAACCTATTCCTAGTGTCTTTCTACCACCCTCCCTCCCTTTCTCTCTCTTGTTTGTTATGACATATCCAGACTGGCAATGCTCAAATCTAAGAGCAATAATCACTAATTAAATGGATGTTGGGTTTTGGACCCAAAGGACTATTTTACCTTCTGCTCAGAGGGGGAAAAAACATGCTTAAGGCTATCAAAAGCCATTTCAGAAAGAATGTTTCCTTTTCATATGCAAAAGAGAGAATATCTAAATTTAAATTATGAGGACAACTGCCCTGAAACTAACATTTCTTCTAAAACTGCAAAAGAGCTTTGTAAATCAAATGCTAGCTTCGGAATTTTAAAATTATTAAATTATGTTTAAGCTTTTAAAAATTAAAACTCTATTACTGATTTTTAGTTAGAAGTTTTATGCTTGCTCTAATCAGGTTCCTTTTGCATTTTTCCTTCTTAAAATAATTCTGAGTATGCTCCTGAAAAAGTCTCACTGCGACATTCTGCCTTCCCAGGGGAAAGTGAACAGAGCCTTTGGCTAAACTGCATGTATCAAGAAAACAAAGGGGAAGTGGTCATTACCAAAGTCAACGAGCTTGACTCCACCTTCTGTTGTCAGGAGAATGTTGTTCCCTTTCACATCCCGATGAATGATCCGGTTATTGTGTAAATGCTGAAGGCCCTATATACCAGCAGTAACAAAAATAAGTTTATTCCCTTATTTAAAAACAATTACCCTGCTATTAGGGAATGTAATGAAGAAAATCTGCACACGCTCTACAGAAACAGCTGTCCACTGGATGACATGCCTTCATACAACCCCTGCTGTTGTAACAGCCCGTGTAATATTGCTCCCATTCCCAGACTCTATAAATGGAGAATGTATGGATGCAATAAGTGAATTGCAGCTCTGCTGTCATTACAAGCCCAATGAACATCCTTACCAAGAGAGCCCCATATAAGATGTATGAGATGAGAGCTTCATCCAATCTTCGGCCACACTTCAGCAGGCCTTTGACAAGCTCTGTGACAGAACCTCCATTGCACAGCTGGAAAGGGGGGAGGTGTGAGGAGGGAAAAAAAGCAAGTCCACAGTTACTCAATATACTTGTTTAGGCTATAAACACCTACCATGCAAAACTGTGCTACAACACAAGTCAGGGAACAACAGAACTCCTTTTATTGATGATGTTAATATAAACCGCAGCAGCCTGAGTAAGGGGAGGGAAGAGAAAACTGAAAATTGTAAAGTGTAATTTATAAAATGCAACAAAAAAGATTAAAAAAATATGAACAGGACTGTAGTTAAAAAGAGGATTCATAAATTCTCTTTACATTATTTGAGTATTTTCACAATACTCAAATTGTCTTTTTGAAAAAATCCTTCTGTGCAAAGGCCAGACAGAAAAGATTGATGCTCTTGATAACTGGGCAGCAACAAATTAGTCATTTTAAACTTTCACTCCATCAATGCTCCTAATGGCAGGCAATATAAAATAGATAGAAGCCATATATCTATACTCAGATTTGATGCCATATACTGTCAACAACAGAGAAACATTCTAATCTAGAGAAGCAGCTTCTTGCAAGCATTTTCTACTAATGGGCTGCTAAACATCAAAAGAGGACAAAAAATAAAATTAGACTCTTTGAAAATATGTTCTTATCCACACCTTAAGTTTACTGTCCATACCATTCTAAGCAGGTATTGATATCCATCCTTACTCATCTCTCTTTTCTTTAATTACCTTGATATTCACAATTGTTTGACCAAAAAAAAAAAGGGAGAATGGACTGCCTTTCTTTTGCTGAATTTTCTCCTCTATGCGGGTTTTGTGGCCAGCACCCTTACCAATGTTTCTGCCAGAGAATCACATGCATTTCAACACAAGTTCATTTAACATTATCAGTTTAAAATACCACATAATAAATCAGGAGAATAGTATGAAGTTATACAAATTCTCAAGATTTGCATCTTTCAAATGGCTTTTATGAAAAACTGTCTACCAGTTCAACCCCTAATTTCTGTTATATACTTTCTTTACCTTATTACTAACTTCCCCTTGCATAAAAAAAATAAAATCACTAGACTAGAAGTTTGAGGTAATGGAAAAGGACCTTGAAGCAAAATTTCATCACTTAAAACATTGGTAAGTTCTGTAGGAATTTGGCTTTATTTTTTAATTCATTAGAAGGGAATGTTTTTCTTATATTTCATAAATTTGTGGGAGCATTCAGGTCAGTATCAACTATCAAATGTATTTACATAAAACTGCATGTTTTTCTTCCCATGGTTAACCATTTGCTGATAAGTCATTAAGCTAAAGTTTTCTTTGTATTGCTTTCATTGCATTAAATGTTCTGTTTAGACAGACTATACTAAATTTATCTCTAGCCCACAAATAAAATATTTAAAAGTATGCCATAACTTAAAAAAAAAAAAAAACCAAGCTGGTTGCAACTGAAAAATAATACAGCCTGACAGCTGTTTGGTAGAATATGGTAAATGAATGCCTGTCTTAAAAATATATCCCACAAACACTACTGCAGCTGTCTGCGACACTCTTCTTGAAACTCAGCAAAGACCTTGAACAAAATGAATCTGAAACCTTCATTACCACTTTCCACCTAATGGTAATACTTTAAGAGGTGGAGAGATGCATATTTATATGAAAAAGTTGAGAAGCTTGTTTTACAGTTGTCCAAGACTTGCATCATCATAAAAATACTTAAGGTGTCCACTTTTGCCACCCTTCCTCATCACAAGCATTTCTCAAGGTTAAGTTCCTGCTTATAGTGAGTAAACATGGCAAAACTGTGCCTAAAGAGAAAAAAAAAATCCACCTTTTTATTACAAATCTTGGAAGTTACACATCAAAAAACTGTATTTCATCAAAGACTTGGGGATCAAAGTCTGAATACTTTGTATATTCCCTTTTATTGAAAATGAGTCATTAATTTATAATATCACAAGTCACTGCTATGCATGCATAAATATGCTGTAAATTCCAAGGTAAGGAATAGTTTGGGGTTTCTGATAAATTCTTCCATATAAGGAAAACACATTTTTTATCATGTCAAATTTCTTCCAAACTTTGGATTATGTGCACCAAAAACCACCTGAAATGCACATACTTAACTGGTGAAGTACACACACTTAAAACTTGTTCAAATTCTACATTCAGTTTTACTTCAGAGTATATGATGATTTTGTTCCACAGAATTCTGTCATTTGGCACTTGATGAATCTTTAAAGACAAGACTCTTTTATTTAAAAGAAAACACAGAAGAAACCAAGCCCAAACTCAACACAAAGACAGCATGCATACAAAAAAAACAACACCAAATAAAAAGTACTAAGGTCACTTTTCAGTAGTTACTGAAATTTAAGAGGAAATATATTCAAAAGTTGTCATTCAAGCTACATACTGCTCCAGTACGTAAAAGTTAGATATTCTGTTGGGATTCCACCACTTGTAGTGGAAATAAAGATTCCCTATTCAAGAATGGGGAGTGGAATTTTTAAAACAATCAATAATTAAAAAGTGAATCCTAGCTTTTACCAGTCTAGTTATGAAAGAAAGAAAGAAACGCTTGAATGGTTTGCCTGTGGAGAGTTCTGCATCAATTATGCCTAGAAAAAAAATCCTCATTTTACAACCACCTTTGGCAGTCACTTAACTTTGGTGGAAACAAGACCACCACCAAAATACAATTGTAAGAGTACTGATTGACACTGAACAAGCGGAGTGAATAGCAGGCATTTCTGTTGCTAGGTTTCCAACAACAACCAGCCCTAGTTTAAAATTACCATAAAACAGACTTTCCCATTACACTTTCTGTTCACTTCTGTAGTAGGCAGCTTATTTGTTAACTACCCTCCAAGTCACTACTTCATCATCCTTTTCACTCCCCTCAAATGCTTGAGTTCTCCAAAATTTTAAATATGTGTCTTATCTAATGTTTCCTCTAACAAGAGGAAAAAAAAAAAGAGCTGTTTATTTTGGAGGCAGAATGTAGCAATTCAAAGAGAAATTAAATGCAAGACAATTTCCTATTAACCATATTTTGAAGTTTGGATGTGATTGTCAACAGTACGCTACGACACATTATGTATCAGAACATCATGAAAGCCTGTGACTCTTGTAGCAATAACAAAAATCCAACCACATATGCTAAGGTAAGATGTAATATTGTCAAAATGTTTTTACCTCAAGTACTAGCCAGAGCTGTCCTCCCACATATTGATCTGCTTTGTAAAACATTCCATAAAATCTAACAACATTAGGATGATTGGGAAGAAACTGCAAAATACTATATTCAGCTTCAATTTCTTCATCTACATCCTAATAAAAGAAACAAACATACAGAACATATAAAGACAGTGACTCCAAATAAAGCAAGAACAAACTCTCATGGATAAAAAGAACTAGTTTTTCTTAGTTTGTACTTTTAAATAGTTTACTTTCATACAGCTAAAAGTACAGTATACTGGACATTTAATGCATACAGAATTGTGCCACTTGTGCTCTTCTTATATAAAAAAGTGAAGCCTGTCTAAATCAAGCAGCTGTTCTTCAAGAATTCTTTCTGTACATAATATACTTAACAAGAAAATTAAAAATTATAATTAATTCTGCTCAGTTGTCTAAATAAGAAATTTACACATGTATGACTTTTAACCTGTTTTTAATCATGCATGTTTCTAACATGTGAGCTAAATGTAAATGCACGAACCTTTGATTCATTCCTTATTTTTTCTGGTCATCAGATAGGACTACAGAGAACCATTTCACTAAGCCTCAAAGAGGCCATCAATAAAACCAAATATATCTTATGATGAAACACATACACCAGAAACAATGAAAGAGAGACAAAACAACCACCCATGAAATAAGAAAAGGTTACTAGGTGCTTGTTAATGAAAGAATTCTATGACAATTACAAAATATTGTTTATACCAGCACACAGACTACAACTCAGAACAGCGCTTAAGTGCTCAAACTTTCCTCATTTCTGCACAGACTTGGCTATTAGAAAATTTAAGCCTTGCCTTCCTCAGATCCATACAAGAGAAAACCACTATGAATTTCAGTAGTGGTTGATGCCAGAAACATAACATTTTTTAGTCAATATTTTAGCCCAGCTGTCATGATCAAACTCCAGCTTCATCCAACCTGAACAGCTGTCAGTAAAATTTTCTATTGAAAATCTAGGGCCTTGGTTCTCATGGGAAGCATTTAATACCCACTAAAAACCAGAACTACCTCTGAGGATCTGGGATGTCCACTTCTCTTTTTATCTTAATTATTGCCTCACACTGTTATCTGCTTATAAAAGGTAACTCTAAAATATTCTGAAGTTCACAGTGTTTGTATGATGTGAAAATTAATTATTTTAGGGAGTACACAGAATAAAACAAGAACATTAAGGTTAACTGCATCTTGTATTTTCCCTGCTACAGTGGGCCCTATGAGGAATGACTCTGTGCCTTCTCACGACTTGCATGCTCCAAGCAAAGATAACTAAATTTGTAGCAGAAGAATTACATGGATCTAAAACAGAAACTAGGCAAATGCTGTCCTCAAATAAGATGATGAAATTCTAAGTTGTCGTTCAGTTGCTGGTACTAAACTCCTTCTGTAAATGCATTCTGTAAAACTGTTCCCTTCTGGATGTTCTCAGTATCTTACACATTTGATTTGCATTTCAAGTTTCAGAATTCTTTTAAATTAATATTGAAGTTACAGTTTAACGTTTTTTACTTACATTGACAGGATCTAGAATCTTTACTGCGGCCAAGCTTCCATCTTTCTTATTAGCAACCTTATAGACTTTACCATAAGTGCCTTTCCCAATCGTCTCTATAATTTCCCAGGTATCTGAGGGATCAGCTAATGATTCTAGTCCAATCATACTGGAATTATATTGAAACAATCCATACAATGGCTTCCTGGAAAATAAAGCAGACATACATACAGTGGGAAGCCCTAAGTAACTTGGTACTAAAGAAGGCCTCTTACCATAAAGAAACCAAATATTGTCCTAATTTAAGAAGAAATACAGATAGAATCACAAATGAAAACCAGACAGAAATGTAAGATCACTCAATGGAAAGAAAACACTGGAGACTGCTTCTCTTTCCTTACTATATTGTATTATTTGCTTCAAACATTGTCCCATACGCAGCACCATTCTAAACACATTTTAACAAGTTCTGACAAAATCTACACCTCCCTCTACTGCACACTCTTTTAAATGGACATTTTACACGATTGAATTAACACAGCTCATGAAATGAGGTCCTGTTTCTGGTTTAAAAAAGCCATGTCAGGGTTTTTCCATAAATTTGTGTAATGCCCCCTGGAGATTGCCAGACAGGCATTCAGTAGGTATAGCCTCATTATATCTGATATATATACAACAGGGCTACATACAGCTAACAAAAGTTAAGACTGGGCTGGTTGGTATCAAAATACAAGCCAACTTGAAAACGAGCAACAGGTACATCACTGGGGTGATCTATGACTGTTGGGTTGTTCCTCAACAACTGCACTTGGCTCTCTCTCTGTCAGTCAGAGTGTGCTACGGTCTGTTACACTGGCTAAACATCTCAGAAGATCTTCAGGTGAGAGGACTTGTTTCCCCAGATACTCCTGAGTGGATCCTGCAGCAAATAGACCACTGCAGCCCATACAAAGGGTGCCTTTTCATCCTGGAATTACATATATAGTAAGTTCTGGTGATCAGGAAAATGACAATACTATTTTAGGATGTCATTTAAAGTAGTAGTAGTTCATCTTGTCCCTGAACTGGAATAATAGAAAGGAAAGATTAAATTTAAGATGGTATTAACTTAACTTTCCCATATTAATCATTATTAGAGAAGCTCACTGGTTGATGGCTTCTCTGAGAAAGAATTTTTTTTGCCCATTTGGTGGCTTTCAGTAGGTATATTAGCTATGTGTATGCTCAACCAGGAGATGTAAAGTCCAAGTGCGTCTGACCATAAGAGTGTGATTGTGCCAAAGGCAACTGAAGGCAACACCATCACTGACTGCAAAAGTTCCCAATCTTTGGAGATGGATCAACAGGCACCTCAAACATACACTTACACTTTAAGGTTTGAGCCATTTCTTTCTAAGCACACCTGATAACTGCAAATCTGCCTGAAATAATTTTTAAAACTTGCTGTCTTACCTCTTCACCATTTCTAGCATCAGTGATAATCAGAGAAAACCTCTATTTCCCTCCTTGGTAAACCTGTATTTGCACCAAAGCTGGTGCCAAATAATGTATGAAATTTCTTTGATCTCTTCACCAAAAGAAGGCCAAAAAAAAGAAGAAAAAAAAAGGGGAGTGAGTTAAAAAAAAAAAAAACAAAGAAAAGCCAGAGTCAGTATCATTTATCTGCTATAATAATGTAAATTATTAGGGCAGTTCCTCAATATTTGATCCAATCCAGCATGCTGCAAATAAAGAACAGTATTCTGAACACATAAACTTAGTACATCAACAGAGAAGGAGGCAAGCTGAAAGACTTCTCTGAAATCAGTGAACAGACTGTACAACATGCATTGAAACAGCAGCTACAGATATGGAGCTCCTGATAAGCCAACCTCAAGAACAAGGTTTGCTTGCAGGGTGGGTGTGGTGGAGAATACAATAATGGGAACAGTTGCATCTCACAAAAAAAGCAACACAACAACGTATTGAACACATGGTTTAAATGCTTTAAGTAAAATGCTAAAGACATTCATGTGCAAAGAGAGGAGAATAGACTGGAAATAGCTTTGATACAACCTTACACGGAAAACAAAGACAATTTGACATTAAGAGCTGTGTAACTGTAACAAGTACCCTATCACACAGGCTTGCCAGAAAATGATGCATGGCACTCTTTGTACCAATACAATATTATGATATGTCCCTCTAAGCAATTGTTGTGGATAAATAGATTTTTCCTTAAAAAAACAAAAAGAAAAAATCAGATGCCATTGCCTGCTCTTGTTCTGAAAATTATAACCCTTAAATGGTATATCCAAACATTTAATTTCATTTACAAACATTTCTTTTAGATTAACATTTCTTTGTACCAGAAGACAATGTTGGCAAAATAAAATCTAATGCAAAATTTTTACAGATGGAATAATTTGAGGCAGGACTACATGCCAAAAACAAATCCCTAGCACTCTACTCTGTTTTGCACACTTGGGAAAAGACAGAATGAAAGCACAAGGCCAACCTGATGGAGTCTACTCAAGCCCCTACTCTGAGGGACAAAGAGCATGATTTTTTCTTTTAAGAGATGGTAACTTAAATCTTGAAAAAGCTGATCAACCAAGACAAACAATAGGATAAGACAAATATTTATTAATAGGCTTCAGCCACTGACACCATTTCTTTCTTTTATCCATGAAAAAGATATTCCCCATCAAAGTAAATTTCATTATTCTCTCATAACACCTGACTTCTTCTATTTTGTAAACCTTTACTGTCAGAACAAATTAAATCAGACCAGGCATGACAGACTAACTTAAATGGCAGTCAGGAGAATGTGCAAGCAACATTTTTCTACTTTTAAATAAAATATTTCTATTGAAGATCAACATTAGAATCAATGTCTGGATATTATCATCCCTTAACAGTATCCCCATGATAAACATGCTACATGTATTATGTACATCATATAAGATATAAGATATCATAAAAGAAGTATAGGTTACAGACAGTGCACAAATCACTTTTCCATCTGTGAACCACAACCTTTCAACTTTATTCCATGCCTCAGAAAAGCCATCTAGAAAAATACGTGGTGTTGCAGAAGTTCTACTGTGATACTCACCTAGGTTGTGAAAACAAAACAAAAAATTCCAAACTGTATATTCAACATGCAGATATTGTTAAGAAAATAATTACAACTGGAATAAAATCAGCAACTTCTCCTCAAAAATTTATTATCACAGCTGTCTTCCTAAAAAATTACAGGAAGAAAAGGAACTCATAAGCCAGAGAAACAGCTTTACAATTATTGTTCTATTTTCACTACCACTTCATTCAACTCCTACACACAACAGTGAATCCCTTCTGCATTCCAAAATGCACCCTCTTCTACTTACAGCAAGATGCATTATCTGTAGAGATTCTAGAATTAGTAAGAGTCTCACTTCAGCCAGGTGCTTTCTAACAATTATGATACACAGTACTAGACAGTTTTGAGTTCTCTTATAGCTGGTAGGGACATGATAGCAATACCAGCCAACACTAGTGAAAGCAGTGAAAATACAGCTTCCATACAAATAATGCACGGTCAGAGCTCCTTTCTGCAATGCTCCATTTGTCTTTGCCCTCTCGTCTCTCTCATGAAACAGCTGGCTTATGCACTTCTGGCATTTACATGCACTGTGGAAGAGTAACAATGACATATTCAAAAGTAAGGTATTTCACTATTTGCAGAGAACTCCGTATTGGTCCCAGGACACTAAATTGTAACTCCTTGGCAGAAGAATTCAGAAGGTAAAGTTGACATTATTAGCTACAGCCTCACCTAGCCATGACAGACCCTACTCTACTGGCTAGTAGGGGTCACACACAGACAGCTACCTCAGAAGAAATTGTTAGAGGAATTAATGAACCAAAAAAAGACACAAAAAATCAATAGTCAGAACAGCATCCTCTGCTACTCTCCTCCTGCTATTTCTCACAGGCTAGGTTAAAACAAAGAGAATGTCAATATCTTGAAATTAAGCATACCAAAAAAAAAAATCTGTCAAGACACCATCCTATAACTGTTCTCAGTTGGACCCAGAAAGAGAGACTGCAGTGGATGTGCTGTGGATAGTTTTTTTGAGATGAAAGTTAATAATGGAAGAAGATAAATGAGAAGGATAAAAGCATGTTGAAAGCTGCTATTGATGCTATAAAACTTACAAACAAAAAAAGAACCATACTTTAGCTGGTCACATATTTTCAGTAGGCAAATATAAGGGACAAAACAAGACAACCAGAATAGAACTGCTGTTATTTATAGATGAAAGGTGGATCTCTGAGAACACTCCAGCTAAATTCAGTTCACAGAACAAGTCTCACTTGAATATACAAGCTATGAAATCAACTCTGGGTGTTCAAATTGGAAACAGAGTGAACATAAGTGGGAATACATGTTCTGTCTTTCCACAAATTCTAACTTAAGGTTTTTATTATTTGTGCTTACATACATTCTCTTTGTTTACATAAAGTCTTTTAAATTCAGGAGTATCTTCATTATTTCCTTTTCTTTTGGTTCCTTTGTATGGATGGACTAGATACTCCAGGCTTTTGGACTTGCAGTATTAGCCACAGGGCCAGAGCTGAGTGATAACCAGTGGCAATGGATTGTGTCTAGATGCCAGCTCTGATGAACGCATTGTGATTATTTGCTCCCTTGTCTTGTCTATGCTTCCAGTTTGTCACAATATGAATCACAACCACATTCCTAGTATCAACCATAATAACCTGACCACAAAAACAGCTACTGACCTACATGCCAGTAGACATCTAAATGCCACCTAGTTCTCTAGAAATAAAGATAACAAAGAACACTCTAGTCAAATGGTAAAAATTTCACATCACCACTCCTAAATCAGTTCTGAACTGAAGGTACTTCTAAGATTATAACCTTAACTCAAATTTTTGGATCAAATGTTTGAATTGAAACCAGAAAACTCTTCATTAATATCCCGGAAAATGTATGGTAGGAAAGATATATGTACCTAGTCCAGACTATCCAGGACATGTTTTCATTTAGATTCGTTGCATAATAATGTGTTGCCTTACAAATGTTTGTAAGTAAACTCATGTTGGACCCCTTATATTTATGAGAACAACATTAACCTTTGTCCAATAATGTTTGATCACTTTTGTATTGTCCATATAAATCAAACTACTCAGGGCAAGGGGTGAATACATTATTCTGATCAGCCAGTTTCATAAACAAACAGATCCAGGATGCACAAAGGTAAAGGTCAAGTACAGCTTTGGCCCTGAGCAGCTCGCCTGCAATCTTCTGACTGGGTGTGCATTTTCAGTCTTTTCAGCAGGACTGTGTCAGATCAGGAGGCACTCCTGACTCCATTGCTGAGTCACAAAACAGAAATCAACAAAAACTTGAAATTTTGAGTACCACTGAAAATAAAGTCCCTGATCATTCACACAGAGCTACAATACATTACATTTATTTGAATGCTAATTAATCAGTTCTAAGGACCTGATGCTGAATAAAATCCCATATCTAGTCATTTAGCATTATTATAAATTAATTAAACATTATTAAGCAGAAATTATTTTCCAAGACCAGATCCAAATACCTGAAAGACTGTTAAGAAGAACAGCTCAAATAATCAATTCTGATCAGCGGTGTTCCTATTGCAGAAATGCTATTTACATTAGCTACTGAAATAGAATTCCAACAAGCTAAATACACTAAAGCAGTTACAAATTACTAACATCTAACACATCAGTTCCATCTCAGGCTGTGAACTCAGCACTAAACTAAAGCTTATAATCCCATGACCCCATTCAGTTATAAACTGCATGTGGCAAATCAGGTGGCTACCAGGTACACTCCCCATGTGTGAAAAATCAATACCTGAGAAGTTTTTCTCTGCCTCCTTTGGTAGCAATTCAACAGGGCAAACAAAATGCCTGTTAGTGCTAAAATGGAAGGATGAAGAGCTACAACAAAATGGTGACCCTCAGACCAAAAGCAGGCTCTTCACTGCAGTGTTAGTCAGAAAGTTTGATAAGTTTTGTGTATGGATGAGGAAGAAGAAATCTACGACAGATGTAGGATGAACTTTGGAAGAAAATAACTGCAACCTTACATTAGTGACCTATTTTCTGAAACCAGCTTATCTTATATTGGATTTCTGTCCTGCTAAGCATATCAGAATTCTTCAGCACCAAGATAGCTTCCTCACAGGGAGAGCTTGTTTCAGCCAGTGCTGCACAGAACTGTGTATTCCATGCACTGGTTTTCATGCCCAGTATTAGACAACAGTAGTGTGTGTAGTATCCGTTAGCTTAAGATGCAGTCATGGAGCTACAAATAAACTGGTTCAATCCTAGCAGCTTCACTTCATTAACGCTAAAGATCATTGTGACACTAATTGATACTGAGCTTGATCTATTTATCAAGTCTTTTACAAGCAGAAGCTGAAGAATTAAAGCCACTTCGTCATTCACACAGAGTGAGCAATAACTACTTAATATTTTGAAGGGATCTTCCTATTGTTTCACAATATACCTTAATTGTATAATGCAATCAATCATAATTCATCGCCATAATTCCCCAGTATTTATTTTACAGCAGTTTTATTCTAATGCAGATTTTAATAAGAAGAGATACTCTCTTTTATCCATAAGAAAAATAATAAACTATTAATCATGATATGAAGAATCTCTCTTAGTGCTGACAATGACTTCTTGCTTAGGAAGAAGCATTTTCATCAGTGAGCTAGTTGTTATGCATTACCAGCTTGTGTGCAGTAGCCTAGCGTGACACCAATTTGCATAATTTCTCTCTTCTAACAGGCTTCAAAAATAATAATAGGCATATGAGATAGAATCCATTATTTTAAACTTATTTCAGCAGCTATCTTCAAGGAGCAGTTATCAGAAGAAACTCTATAGAATTAAGTTTAATAAATTATAAATGTATTATTTGGGTTATGCTTTCTGGGCCTATAGCCATGTACACTGAATTCTGTAACAAAGACCAAGGCAAAACCACAAAGCAATTGGCTTGACATCTTCCCAGACAAGGGGCAGGACTGGGATACTACGCGAGTTTGCGGATGATACAAAACTGGGAAGGAGCTGCTGACTCCCTCAGAGGCAGGGAGGCCCTGCAGAGAGACATCAACAAATTATCAATCATATAAAGTTTAGCAAGGGAACGTGCTGGATTCTGCACCTGGGATTGGGCAGCCCTGGATGTACAGACAGACTGAGGAATGAGGTGCTGGAGAGCAGTGCCACAGAGAGGGACCTGGGGGTCCTGCTCACTGGCAAGGTGGATGTGAGGCAGCAGTGCCCTGGCAGCCAGGAGGGCCAAGCATGTCCTGCGGGCATCAGACACAGCATGGCCAGCCAAGCAAGGGAGGGATTGTCCCACTCTGCTTTGGGGTGGCCTCACCTCCAGTCCTGTGTGCAGTTTTAGCCACCACAATTTAAGGTACTAAACTACAGAGAACTGTCCAAAGAAACACAATGAAGATGGTGAAGGCCTTGAGGGGAGCTGTATGAGGAACAGCTGAGGTCACTTGGCCTGTTCAGCTTGGAGAACAGAGACTGAGGGGAGACCTCATCACAGATCCACAACTTCCTTGTGAGGGGAAGAGGAGGGGCAGCACTGATCTCTTCTCTTGGTGACCAGGGACAGGACCCAAGGGAATGGCCTGGAGTTGTGTCAGGAGAGGTTTAGGTTGGACATCAGGAAAAGATCTTTCACCTAAGGGGTGGTCAAGTGGTCATAGCACCAAGCCTGACAGAGTACAAGAAGCATTTGGACAATGCTCCCAGGCACATGGTGTGACTCTTGGGGTTGGTGCTCTGGAGGGCCAGGAGCTGGACACAATGATCCTTGTGGGTCTCTTCCAACTCAGCATATTCTGTGATTCTGTGACCGTCTAAAGGTAGCTGGACAATGCCAGTATCCACTGCTGCTCACAGTCAACTTGAAAATCAGTTAGGATTTTGGGGCTACAGAGAAAGAAAGACAGAGAGTGATAAACACAGAAGAAGCTCAGAGCTGTTATACCTCTAAGTTTTTAAATAATGCTTTATTCTACAGGGAGTTACAAAACCAACTTTTTTTTTTCTGATCTGAACCCAAAAGAGACCTTACCACTTGTTAATATTAAGATAAATCAAGAAGAATGATGTATTAACATACTGATATAACTACTGGTGGACCTTTTCTTATCTTCCTGGCTTATGCATTTCTACGCTGGGAATACCAAATAATATTGCTGCAATTTTCAAATTCTCTCAGAGTAATCCAGTAAATCCAGTACAATGTTTGGCCTTATAAATTTGAAGAGTAATTTAGACCTTGGTCCACTTCACTACACATTCTGACATATGGTTATCAGTAAGAAAGATCTGATTTATCTTTATCACACAAGTCCACACAATTGACATTTAAGCCTGATGTCCACAAATACAAAAACACATCACTGAAATACTCAACTATCCTATTTAGTGAAAAGATACAAGCACCCCAGGAGAAACAACAGATGCCAATACCAACAGGAGCAAAAATTCTCAATGCTTGCTCCTGTCAGCTATTTCATACTGAGGAGCACTAATCAATTTCAATTCCTACTGATTCAGGGGATTTGAAGGAGATTAATGCCTCCAAGAGCTAAGATCTTGAAGAGAAACAATTTAATAACAACAGAATTGTCCATGAACTTCCAGAATAGAATTTTAACATAGAATAAAGTACCAAACTAGCCTCTCCCCCAGATTAACTCTTGCGTTGCTGCAGATGGTCTGGAAGAAACTTAAGAGAATTCCTGAACTTAATTTACAAAGAGAAAATATGACAGGTAAGAATGCTGTATCACACACTGGGTACAGTAACTATGGCCTAGAATAATCAGCCTTTAGCAGTTCATTAGCAGCTATTTAGTTTTCTTTTATACATACTGTTCAGTTTATGTAACAGCTCTGTGTTCAGTACTGCGAAGTTTCAGAACTTGAAAGAGAAAAACATTTTGTGATACCCTTCAAAAAAACAGAAAAAGAGAAGAGATAAAACAGTTGCATGTCACCACAAGCAGCACTGAACTACCAGTTAAGGTAGACTAAAAGTAGATTAGATTGCACAGACAATATGAAACAGGATCTACTGTATTACATATTTAACAATGTTTCACCTTCAGCCATTTTCTATCACTTCATATGACAGTGGGTCATTTCCCCTTTAGCAAGGATACCCTTTGCAAACAGCCCTAGTTTCTAACCTACGGTTTAAGCAGGGAGTACCTGCTAAAAGAACAAAGTTTGAAACACCATAAAAGCAAGATGAGCAAAACAGAAACTGACATGATCCAATTAAGAAGGATATCTTTATATAGTGTGAGTGATGCAGCGTAATGAGGATGCTCCTTTTACAAGATAGCATTACAAATAGAGCCTACATTTCAAATACAATCCTAAGAGTTCAGAGAACTCTTGACTAGAACTCACCTCGTGTACTGAAGAAATAGTATTTTATATATGCTTCAGGTTCTATTTACAAACTGGACAAACTAGTACCTTCCAACAGTAATATCGTGCATTGGAAGGCGTCTCCTACACAGACATCCCAAGCTGCAACTCGACACATTACGGCCATGTCCCACTGCAACAGCCCTGTCAGAAGTCTCATCAGCTGTTGCCAGGTGCCAGTGCAGAGGCAGCCCCAAGGTTTGCTGTAAGTGTCCCTTGAAGCTCCAAGCAGGTACATTTTGGCTACTCTCATCAGACATGTGACTTTGTAGACTATCTCAATTAGCCACAGAGGCATGCTGGCAGCTTCCTCTCTCATGCCTTGAAACCCTCTCAGCTCCACAGCAAGGGTATTTTTAAATATATGTGTGAGGTGAAATAAATATACGCACAGACTTAACAGGGTTTCTGAAAACCCCTTCAGCTATTGCAAGGAACATAAATGAACAATAAAAACAACAGATATCTTGCTTTGACTTCAATCTCAGCTTCCTGACATCTCAAACTCTTTCAGCTTTTTAGTATAACCAGGAGTTCCCAGTCTCTCATTTCAAGCTTGTGTCATTTACTCTGAAACACATTTGCTCTTCTTTTCTAAATCCCTCCTCCCGACCTCTGCAGCATGCTGGCTTTTTGTGAAAAGAGAGGCTGATTTTCCTTCAAAATGGCTGATAAGAATCCCCTTCCTCTAATCTTCTGGCCTGCCTTGCTACGTCATTCCTCTTCAAACACACTCTGTGACCAAAACCTCCCACTGAAGTTCAGCATTCCACTTTAAACTTAAAGTTTGATAATTGATTTGTCACACTGAGTATTCAATCCTTTATTTAATGCCACTCAGTCATCAAAATTTAATTTTTCCTATTTGTTTTCCTTTTGTTCTTTTTTGCTCTAGCTTTTGGCAGGTGCAAAGTTTATTTCAACCAATCTACAGAAGCAGAAGCATATCAAATAAGGCAAATAAAACCACATTCAAAATGATGCTTGTAGTCTGATAGATTTACAGAAAAACCTTCCCAATGTCAAACAGAAATTACATATTGTATATAGATTCCTTGAATTGTCCCAGCTGTCAATATATTTTTACTATACTCACATTTCTGTAAATGGACTTTCTCCCATCACTACTCTTCACATAATGGAAGGTTTGTTACCCAGCTTAGAAAAACAATGCTTGCATCAATAAGATATTCCCTTGAGGGTGTTTCAGCAAAAACAGTATATTGTGCTGCATTTTTGGAAATTGCCATATCTGATTTATATCCTTGTGTTATCAATTTTACAAAGGTAATTCTCTATAATGAATTATTTATTTCCTGTAGTAATAGACACCTGAGATAGTCTTAAATATTTATATGTTTAGTTAATTCACTAATGAAAACTGAAGTAATTCTAAAATAGGATGTTATCTCAGAGGCACAGGGACCTTACAGACTGCTCAACTTTTACATTAGTGAAGACAACCATTATGTGTGAAGCAACAGGAGGTGGAAGAAACCTGCTCCTGAAAGCATGGTACAGCAATGGGCTACGGTATCAAGATAGAATATTTTTGTGTGTATCGCAGAAAAAAAATTCTCACTTGTCTCTATCTCTGTTCTTCCAGTTTGTAAAACGTGTGGTAATATCCTTTAATCATATTCCTTTGCAATCCCTGGCCTTCTCACTAGCATTCCAGAGAGATTCCTCTTCAGCTATGGAAATATCTCAAGACAATGAGTTATTGGTTTGTCCATTGACCTGTGTAACTCCACTATCTTTACAGCATCTAAGAAATATTTTGGGTTGCTGGCTGCCTGAAAGTAGTTCAGTACCACCTATGGATTGCAAGTCTACAGGCACAAATTCCTTCAAGTTAGTTGGCTGTACTGGTATCACCCTGCACCCAAACCAGGTCAATGTAAACAGCTAGAAAAAGAGTTTATTTACTGCATTCATAATAAGACAAGGCAGTTTACCAAGGTTGGTAAAGTCAAAAAAGAATAGAAAATTGGAAGGAAAAAAAAGTCTGCATCCATTTAGACTCATATCCCCCTTCATAATCCATCCCTTGGCAATTCTCTCGGGCAATTCACCTATGTCTGCACCTCTAAAACACACACTACAAGTCATTTATCTAAGAAGGCAGTAATCTGTTTGTCCATCAAATAATTGCTTTCCACCTTCTGGAGAAGCTGACTGCTTTAGGTCTCATGAGAAAAGTCTCACCTACCCCGTAACACACTTTATTATTCTCATTTAGCTCAAATTCCTTCAATCTATTAGTCCATTGTGAAGGATAACATTAGCTGGAAAATGGCCAAACCTCAGGGAAAAGAAAACCTCTCTAAATGGTAACATTTACTTTTTACACATTTGTCATGCTGTAAATTCAAAACCATCCTTTAAGCACACACATAAATAGAATCAAAATGTGTCTCATAGTTAAAGTCTTTTAACAGAAGCTGCATGTGATAATAATGAATGTTGCTGAAGTCACTGGTTTAGCATGCAATCCTACTTTTGAAGGATGCTGTAACAAAGCAAAGGCACTACTGCAAACATTAGGGAACAATGTTCCAGACTACCCATGCTGCTTTGCTCTCATCACTACTCAGAAAGGTCAGCCACAAATGAATGATTTTGAAACTTCAAATTTGTGTCATAGCTTTAGGGGGAAAAACCAACCCATCTGACAGACACAGGTTAGGGAAAGCTACATTCTGCTGGACTTGTTCTCTGAACAATAACTCTTTCAAGGACCTCAAATCTACAGTGATTTCAGAAATTATTCACAGGCCTCCTAGATTCCAGGAATAAAAGGGAGGAGAAAAAACGGGGAGATATAAGCCACAGTTCATCTTGTACCTTCAACTACTGATTGTCAGTGAAAAAGGAAGCAAAAATCTTTCAGATGACAGATTCTAAAGCAGTAGACGTATTTGCTAATTCAGATGCAGAAAGGAAGTACAGTGCAGGAAGTACAGTGCAATGTCACAAAATCAGAAGCCATATTGTACTCCACATAAAAACAAAATCCATTACAGGTTTGAGTTTCACTACATGTACAAAGAAAACACTTAAAGAATGTGGCTGTCAAAAGATGAAGAGACAACCATGCAAATTTACAAGTTAAATAGGTCACTGGCAGAGAACTTAAGGAAAATACTAAAAATCCAGAATTAATCCTTGACAAGGCAATTAGATTGTATCAGCAATTGAAGTCAGCCAAAAGGACTCCAGTCTTGAGTGGGCTGTACTTTGACATAATGAAGGTGTTCATGAATTTAAAACATTAGGAGAAAACAGACCTGCAGCAGACAGGCATGTGAGCTCTGACTGAAGCAAGAGCTGCATGTAAAACTGCCTATAAACTACAACAATGAGCCCAGAATAATGCCCAGCTATTCTGCAAAAGCTTGCAGTGTCAGGGCATTTACTTCTCGCAGAAGCTGCATTTAACCAGAGGCCGCTGTCCTTGGTCCCTTTCCAGGCTATCCCACAGCCATGTCTCTGCCCAAGCATGTACCCCACTCATCCAGACCCAGGCATTAGCCCATGGACTTGATACTCCCAACAGACCTGGAGTCTGCCTTGCTCCTCCAGACTGGCCTGGCTGTCACTGCACTGTCACCTGACTGGCTGTCATCCCTGTCCCTGTCCTCATGCCTGCCTGTGGCTCTGACAGGATGCCCCAGCCAAGTGTGGCCACGGCCCTGCTGCCTCTCTGGCACCCATGGCTCCTGGCTCATCTGCCCTCCCAGGGCAGCCCAGCCCACCCTGCAGAGGGCCCACTGGTACTTTACTCAAGCCTTTTTCCTACTAGCCTCCCTCAGAGCATGCAAAAGCTTGCACACTTTTCAAACCAATGAGTAGTGAGGCCTGCAGACTACAGATCCCCGAGTGTGTATCAAGACACAAAACCAGTGAGACCAAAGACCCTGATTAACACATGAGCCAGATACATTTTTCTCATGATCACTATCTTCGCCTTCTAAAAAGGAAGACAAATGAAGGTGCACATGCTAAAGCATTACCTGGCTATAACTGTTAGGACTCTCAGACTCTTCAACAAACGTTTATTGTCTGTTCCTTATGGTAACACTGTTTCTATAGAAAACATTTGTTGAAATAAAAAGGAATGTAGTGTGGAACTTGTTATGCAAATATTTTAAAACAAGCAAACTCCTTTTTGTATTTTTTTTCTCCTTCACACAGAATAAGCAAGCATTTGAGACCATAAGGACATTCTGTTCTCAGTTAAGTAATTATTTAGACAACCAATATTTAATTACACAAAAAGCCACACTGTAAAGTATAACCTTTTTTCACAGATAGCTTTTAAAAAATTCTCTTGCCTAAAACTTAATTTCAAATTTAATAATTTTCTTTCTTCTATTAAATACACAGCTCCTATAGAATCCTGGCAATTCAGTATGTATTATTTAACAAAATTAGTCTTTGCCAGAAATGATAAAATTATTCTGATTTGTATGTCTCTGGAATTCATGCAAGAGCAAGATTAAGTCTGAACACTAACAAAGTATTCTTCTGCCTAATGAAATATTCATACTCATTTGTCATCAAGACTTTAATAAGGAGGAATACAGCCTTCTCACTTCTGTCTGTAAAGGACAGAATGCAAAGATCTTTCCTTCATTTAATTTTGAATGTCTCCTGAACCACTCCTAATAATTTCCTTTTCCTGTAAAACACAGTACTAGATATATTTAAAATTTACTTAGAAAGATGACTTAATATTTCAGGTAGAAAAATTAAGTTTATATACGTGCATCACCCAAAACTTACAGTAGTTTTTCACCATTAAAACTTCAAGCTACCACTATATTTTCCACATCTTTTGAGATGTATCATTAAGATCAGAAAAATCAGATTAAATAAAGAATAAAAGCTACACCACAGCATGGGAAGGCAAATACAACAAAATTTTAAGACAGTTTTATCAAAAACCATACCTTGAGGAAATGCCATCATTGCAGCCTTCTTGTCCACAGTATAACCTTGAAGCCTAAAATGCTGTTTTTTCCATTTCAGTTCTTGTGGAACTAACCAGATATCAAAAGATGTGCCCCTGGACACAGAATTTTTACATGTGGAAAAATCACTTTAATTTAAGTAGGGGGAAGCAGGGTGTGGATTCTTCACCACAACTTTTTACAGGGAAAGCACTTTATCTGATTTAACAAGTACACAAAATTGCATTCTCAGGTGTTCCTCATAAGTATTTCATACTCAGTCTTTCAGCCTATCACAAAGAGCTCACTCACTTTCCAGCTCAGACAGCAGATGAATTTCCTATTCCAAAGGCCTTTTGGCAGGTTGGTCAACAGGTGTTCTTTTCACAGCAGCCAATTTGTTGCTATGAGGGAACAGGAAACCAAACACATTTTCTTGGGAGTGCTGTTGAATTCTGTGAAGTTCCCAGCTGAGCAACTTTAAGCTATCAGAAATCACAATATTACCACCTTTTGCCCAGCTAATAAATCAGTTGGTTTCTCTGTATTACAATATCTATTATTATAGTCAGTCACCATAGTCCTTCACTCTTTTAACTGGAAAGAGGTCAAATTATCCCAAGTGAGAAGCAACTTAGCCTTACATGAATCATCCACATATTTCTTCAGTTTATCATTAGCTGACTTCTGCAGAGCCTCGACACCTTCTGCCAGCATATAAATTGCTTCTGGAGCTATAAAACAAACATCAGCAAGAGAGTTGCCCTAACATCACTTTCCTACATATTAGGAATTATTAAATTCACTTAATCTAACAGCAGTCCTTCCTCCTCATTTGTTGACAATAGACGTGGTGTTCAATACAGCAATCAGTTTAGTTTTATAATCATTCTTCACTAAGACAGTGTCTTGCCACAAACTATGAGGCATCATACTAGATACAGCTTATAAGCAAATTGCTTACATTTTGGCATATATAAAATGTTAATTACGAAACAATATAAGATCAACAGCTGAAAAAATCCTTTTAATTTAACTAATGGGGAATTTTCCTCATTAACATAGTTGCAAATGATTTTCAACAATTTTCCAAAACTAAAAAAAGATATAGTGATTTTTAAATACTCTTGACTTTTGAAGATACACTCTTTTTCCTTGAATTCATTTTTAATCACAGGAACTTTTCTGAATTATGTACTCTATCTGCTGTATTTATCCCATTATCTCTCCTGGCTGGCCTCTCAGAATCATTAATTCAATGCTCCATCTGCTACAGTCGCTCATACCACAGATGACATTTACGTTAGGTTTGTTTCCTCAGAAGAAAATATATTGGAAAAGGTAGTCTGACAGGTCTTTATATCCATTTCACAAGCCAAATACAAGTTTAAAAGATCATTCATGTAACAACTGACAGAAATGATGAGAGAACAAGAGGAGACAAGATGTGCACCAAACATGCCCTCTTCTTTCATGGTAATTGGAGTTATTCACACCTATCATTCATCCTTCCAGTAGGTTTAAAAAAACAGAGTAAAAAATACACCAGGAGACATGAAAAAGGCCATCCCACTCTACATGTTTTACAACTCCTCCTGCTTTATGCAGGAAAACTGCTATCAAAGGCAATATTGCATTCTTTTAATATCAGAAATAATTATTTTTTAAATAATTTTTTTTTTCTTTCAGAACAGATTTTATACCAATTCTGTAGAGCCAAAAGAATGATATATCAAATAGCACAGCAACCAGTTGTATAGACATACTACAACATGACAGAAGTGTCCATGGTAGAGAGAGGATCAGTATTACTCATTTCCAACATCCAGACTGTCCAGTAACATATTTACAGATCAGAAACTTGAATAAGCCTGAAGCAGAACAGATTCCACTCTCCATATACCTTTAATAAGTTTCAAGGTATTAAAAAGTATGCAGTAAGTGGGACAGGGAATTTTGCAACAATTTTCTTTTTCTGAATAAAAAACCTCACCTATATGGAATAACAGCTTTAAAAATGTTTTTTAAAACAAATGCCTCAGTAGGATAACAGATTCTGCAGAATCTGCAGTGAGCTGCTAAGCATTTGCATGAAAATAATTTTCTACCATCAGCCAGAGTCTTGGTATGTTCAGAGGACTGACCTTCAGGATACCTTAGTCCTATAGGAAACTTTTACTCTAAAAAATCACTGCACCACACTAAGCTACTTCTCCATTTCCATTTTTTCTTGTTCATAGTAATTCTTACTTTGTGATAAAATTTTGTATATATTCTGTACATGCTTACAAACAATAAAAAAAGGAAAGTGAAAGAGAGAGGGAGAAAGAGAGGGAGAGAGTTACTGAAAATGTTTGTCCTGTCTGTCTTTTAGGCCCAAATTAATCACAGCTCATTTCTACCCCTCTGTTCATGCCAGGCTGGGTAACAGAATAGTAGAAGAAGGAAGACCATGGACAAGATTTAGAACTCTCAACAGCACTGGTCACCAAAGATTAATAAAACAGATTATTCTTACAGTGAACTACCATGAGCCATTTCCCTCTTTCTGTCACATTTGCACAATGCCTAAGCTGAGGGAAGAAGTAGCAGAGAACACTACTAGAAATCAGGAAACTTTTCACCTGGAAGAGTTCAGTAAATTCTGCTTGTGCAGGGAAGCATTTAGGAAACAACACAGTGGATGGGATTTTTCTTTTTCCAAGAAGCAGTCAAATGCAAAGAAAAGATTCACTTTGGGATCAGGACCACTCTTCTAATTCTATACCTACCCAGGAAATCATGAGTGGAAATAGCACTCTTCCAAACTGTTTTAAGCAGCATTTTCTGTTGTTTCAGATTTCAGCGCCATGAGAAAATGTTCCTTAAATATTTCTACATTTTCCTTTATTATCCACAAAAAAAGTGCCAGAGATGCCTCTACCTTCTTCTACCTATTTTTACATACAACACATCATTTCCACATGAATCTCAAATCTCTATTTAGTGTCTGCTTACAGCTGTCCTTAAGCTGCCCATGGTAAAACAAGTGACGTCCCCTTTGCAAGATACCTCCCCCACTGTAGGATATTATAAAGCCTTTGCCAAAACATTTACAATATGCTGCTTATTAGTGACACAGAGTCCTCCTAAAAAACTGTCCTGCAAAAAACTATCTCCTTTAAGTCACAAGTAGAAAATAGAACATGTGGAACAAGGAGATGCAGGACTGCAGTTAAAAAGCTCTATTTGAGACCTGCCCACCTGGCTCCAAATGTAAGAAAGAGGAAAGGCTGGGAAGCCAGCCAAGGAAAGGCACGCCTGCATGCCTACAAGTTCAGTACAGCCTCCATCGTAGAGTCAGAACTGTGTCAAGGACAGAGTAGAAGATTTACTTGGTACTATGACAATCTGATACGCCTTGGGCTTAGAGCAGCCTTACCAGTAAAGGTATCTTCACTGCACTCCACAAGATCCTCCACACAGTCCCCAAAACACACTTATATGTTTTCAAATCACAAAGCATTTTGGAGAAGAAGCTATGCCTATACTACAAATCACTGTGCATTCTATAGATATATCTATCTTGCAAAAACAGCTTTGTCAAGGACACAGGCATCTGCTAGCTAACAGGAGTCAAATCTTTTATACACATGGATAACTGTGTATCTCTGCAAAAATTGTGCTGATTTTGTCTTGCAAGGGTGAAGATCACCTCAGCATGACAGTGCCAACTGTCCTGTCATTAGCTCCATTATCACAACGACTTAAAAAAAGCTATTCTTGTTACTACACACATACATGCAAGAACTTTGGGCTTCTTTAAAAAGAACTAACACTTACAATGTGCAAATCCTTAGCTGGAAATTGGTACCTACAGCATTAATATTTTCAGTGAATTGATTCTGTTTTTTACAATTTTTGATAATGAAATCCCCAGGTTTCATTTCACAATAGGTTGACACTGACAGAGCCATGAATCCTGACAAGAAAGAAAGCTACCATTTTATTTCTTTGGCAAAGAACCCAAGCAGGAAATGGTATACCATGAGTCAATTCTTCAGACAGGAGTTATAATGAAAGCAGTAAAGGCTGCACTCTTCACAATCCATCCTTTCTTATTGTATCAAGGTTGTAAAAGCTTACTCCTCCTCCAATACTCTAGGCACTGCCCCACATCATATCAACACTACAAAGTTGTAAGTCAAAAATAATAGCCTTTAAGGTGTGGTTTATAACAATCATTCTTTTGAAGGAAGACAACAGGTAAGGCCTGTAGAAACTAAGCACTGAATTTCTTTTCAGAGGTGAAACTAAAGAGTTACCTAAAAACCATACCTAAGAATTTTACCAGTCACAGAGATCTGCATTTCATCATGCCACATACCACTCAGTTCAAAGTTTACCTTCAGCAAGTAGCTTCTGAACAGCACTAGTAAGAGAAGGGGCTGAAAAAGCCCCAAATTACATGGGCAGTTCTACCCTTAGGGAATGTTCACAAATGGAATTACACCTCTAGTGCAACCTATCAAGTATAGCTGGGCTGTTACAGAAAAGTATGGGCATACAGAAAAGTATGAAGGCCTCATTGCAAAGCAACAACTGTCAGGAACTGTTAGATTTAATTACATGTTCTCCATAACTTTCACAGTGTTCTTGGCATTAAGATGAAATTAGGAATCAGCTGTTTTGCCCAGCTCACTAGCCTAATTTCATTACATGAGAAACAAAACAAAAAAAAAAGCCAACAAAAAGCGCTGAAAAACAAAAACAAATTAATAAATACAGCTCCAAGCAGAGAAACAGTCCCCAGCTACCCGCTGACATCTGTAAGACAATTATGACTTGTTAGCAGAATGAGACAAGGATTGGTCTATTTTGTGGAAGTAAGTCAGAACAACACATTAACACAGTTAGTTTTTCTCCAGGGTGCCACAGATGACAACATTTAATAACTTTCTTACCTAAACTGGTTTGCTTCAGGACTTGCTGTGTTCTCATCTGTTGCAACAAGAAAGAGAAAAAGCAAAAGCTTGACAGTCTTAAAGACACTTGAGATCTCTGGCATTTTTCCAGATATTTCAAAGTAACAGGCTACCCAAGCTAGTAGTTGTTACAAACCTGACTGCATTATAATTTTATTCCAAAGCTGACGAACAACAAAAGAGAATAGGTGAAAAACTAAAGGTTGAATTCCCTACCTGACATAGCTCCTGTTAGCCATATGCTCAAGCCAGCAAAATGTACTGTCTCTCTGAGCAATAAACCTAGAACAGGCAAAGGCTGAATTATTAACAAGAACATGAGGAGGCCTTAAAAGCACACGATGAATGAAACAGAAATACAAAGCTTACAGTCTGATTTAGTTTGTAAAGGAAACTTAGCTCAGTTGATCTATTTTGAACACTAAATGGCACATGGAAAGGAGCAGAATGGTGTTTTATTGTAATGCAGGTGTATGATGGTGAACACAGTCCCCTAAACTGTCTTCTTGCCAGTCTCTCACGATGTAGAATTTGACTAAAATAGAAAAATCTGATTTTTATTATATGGTGGTTGTACACATTCCCATTCCACTGGTCACTTCTCTTTTCAGTCATTAATTGCTAATGGGCTTCCAACACTCTATTTTGGCCTCCAGCTTTTTGTACCAAACATTTTAGATGTGCTCTTCAAGCAACTTACAACTGCACTGATACAGTCTCTAGGTTCATACTGTATTTCAGGTTTAAAATTGGGTCAGCCAATTAACTTTTAATATGGCACAGCAGGAATGAAAGCTACAGAAATCTAGGCAAAGGCTGGAACTTCTTTTACGTAACTTTGTGTCTTTTGATACTGCTGATAGCAACTAGAAAGTACCAACCAACATAAGAAAGCTTGCCACGACAAAAGGAGATATTGACACCAATTTATCCTCTCAAGAAACAATTTTCTAGTTCCTCTGTATTCTGTTCTGCAGAATTCTTATTATCACTTTCAATGCCATGAAGCAGAAACTAATGATTAGGACAGCATTCAGAAAATTACATTATCGGTCCAGCCACTTCATACTGTTCCATCTAAATGTTAGGTTCCTAATTCTAGGGGTGGGAGACACAGGACTCATCTTAAGTATGCTAATGTGAATATCCACATGGAAGTTGGACGTTTAAACTGACATTCACAACAATGAGAAAATAGGACCAGTATATGAAGCCTGGAGGGGAGCATCACTCAGGAAAAGAAAGTCTTTTTCTGCATGGTGCCTCTGGGAAACTGGAATCAAGAGATTTAACCTCCTTACTTAAATACTTCCCCTTACTTGGAATTCACCTTTCTTTCTTATACATTAATCTCAACTCCCTACAGGTTTGAATCACAGGCAGCCAAAAGTAAAGTGGCAGATTCCCACCTTTAGATACAAAGGGAGATGAACAATTAGTTCCTGAATTACAGAGATTCATATTAGTTTCAGGTACATACAAGGCCAGAAGCATGTGTTTAACAGAGATACTACCTGCTTTATAAAGTCGACCTTGCTATTTAGTACACTATTTTCAGTCATTGCACACAATGTGGGAATAGTAATTCAGTTTAGATTAAATACAAGTAGATTTTTTTTCATCAAAATGCCCAGCTCAATATATTGTGGAAGCTTTCAGCCATGAACACTGACCCCTCTGAAAACTATATCCCTTTCAAGTGTTTCAGGTTGCTAACTACAGAAATCTCCAGGGGTTACTGCAAGCATTGCTCTGTGAATCAGAGGGGTAAATGAATCACTATTATTTCTGCCACAGTAGTGGCATGAGACTGAAGGAGATGAAATTTTCTTGTAAATTCTGGAAAGCATATGTGATGTGAGAAAGGTCAAAGCAAAACAAACAAAAATAAAGTCCATGCAGAATTTTAGGAAAACAGCTGAACAGACTGCTAGCAGCAATTATGCCATGATTTCAAGAGGGCTGAACATGTTCCACACTCCCCAGTGTTCTGAATGCACCTCTCTCCACAATCAGTATGCTACCATGCCTCAGGAGATGAATAAGTTTTCCTCAATTTTCATCTACTTCATAAGAAATACTCTAAAATTAGCTTAGTCCACTGTTTTCATACATGTAGTTCTGCAAATGTCTCCTTTTTCCACATACAGTGTCAGTACTCCCTCTCTACAAAGCAGGATAGAGGCCATGTCTGAGGAAGAAACTAGATGAGGGGTGGAGGAAAAGAGGACCAGTCAGCAAGAAGCTATGACACGACTTGTTCCTTACAAAGCACCACCAGCAGCAAATGAAAACATCGTACTTCCTCCCCCCTCACCACATGCCATTACAACAGGCCAATTCTCAGCTGGGCTCGGCAGAGCTCTTCCCTGCTGTATAGCACTCAGATGGAAAAGCTCAGCGTTACACTGCCAGTCATTTATCCCAGAGCAGTGCCATTCTAGCTACTGCCACACAGCTTTTCAGCTTTGGCAACAGGGAAGCATGTATGGCCCTACACAATGCATTATTCAGAGACGTTCTCTTTCCCAGAGAGGGAAAAATTCCTTGTAGTGATTTTGCACAAATAAACAACAAATGTTTCTCAAATTATTTTCCAGATTTCTGATATGGTGCTGTGTTTCTTCACTACTTACGTCACATGTTCAACTCTCAAAACAAGAGCTGTGCAGAGATGTGAAAGATGTATGAAAACCAGAACAAGTTAGGAAGGAACTAGCAGAAGATTGATTTCATGCATTTTATGTATCCATCTCCATTTCTACCTGAAGAGCAGTCCACCCCACTGTCCTCAGAGGAATGGATGTTTCCCTCAGCTGCACACTGTAACCCCCCAGGTGACATCACCTTCACTGTGTCCTTTTAGATTTTCCTACTGCAGCTCCATTACCTTCTTCCTATCACCCCTCTCCATTTTAGGAGCAACATGGCTTTATCAAGCAGCAGGGACATAACCCATCACAGCAAATGAGTCCTCATGCTGGATTCCTCAGGTTAGCACTATGAGGAATATGCCTCCATATCTTCACATGCAACACAGGAGTCTTTACTAAAAATCCCACTCTGAATTATATCCTGGATGGTTGCCAGCCCCACTGCAGCTTGGTTATTCTGCTGCAGTACAGTTCAGTATAAACTCGCTAAAATTAGAACAGTAACAACAAAAGAAAAATTCCTACTGAATGAAGTGCTGATTCTTCCTGCAGGTGCAGAGCATTCCTAATTTCCCCACAGCAATCAAGCCCAAGACATCCCTCTGCTCCCTGGCTCTCTACATTACTGAAGTTCAGCTGTAGAGTAGACTGGTAAAAAGTTTAGTGTTCACCTGACCAGTTATGCTCAGGGTTTGTATGAGGCTTTTTTCCTCCTTCTCCTTTTCTGTTACTGATCCATATTGTATTTCCTTGGATCATAAGAATTCACTTCTAGGGGCAGTAAGTCTGGAAAAACTAATGCAAGAGAAGCTACAGGCACAGAATGCATCTCACTAAGTGTGTTCAGATGATAGCTTAAAACTAGGGCTAGGTTAAAAAAACCCCAAACAACAAAAACCAAATCTTTAAGCAGAACAAAAGCAAACCCTCATGATAACTTTCAGGACTTCAAACCCCCTTCCTGTACACAAACGTTCTTTGATTACTCTCACAGCACGGCACAGTGCATCAGCACTTCATTCATTACCCTCCTCTTCTCCAGTTTCTCAGTGGCCAGAAGGCTGATAATGACAGTAACTTCTGTTACAAAATATTTCTCTTCCCCAGACAGCCTGCACTCAGGAGTCCCCTGCTAGTGAGCCTCTCCAGGCATTAGCACAGCAAGAATCATTGTCTTTGTCCAATGAACTTTTTATTGAGAAAGCATTTGGCAAAAGCACTGCAAACCAGTCCTACAAGCTCTTAAAGCAACCAAACAGCCACTGCACCGCTAACTAAATCCTCTTCTCTGCAATTAGAAAGTCAATAATATAGATACAATATTTCTTCACATCAAGGATGTGGGGTGGTACTGGAGAATTCACTTACTCTGCACATACACCAACAGGGCAGCTCATAACTCTGAGGAAGGAATCTCCCAGTGGCCCTCTCTCCAATGTGCACACACACAGTGCTGCAGATAATGTTCCCACAGCTTCCTAACCATGGAACACCACTGAGCAGCACATATCAGCACAGAAGCTCATATTCTCCCTGTTTCCAAAACAATCCATTTGCACTTAAACTGACTTTCCATTTTTAAAAGGGTCCGAAATGGCTTTTAGAAATCTATATCCACCTTGACTCCTAGCCAGATTACTATATGAAAATCTTAGCCCAAAGGAAAAATAGCTCTGCTTGATTCAAGCCATTTTTATTGTTTGAATAAAACTTGGGTGAACTCTATTTTACTTTTGCGTTACAATGTTAATAATTAACACCAATTTGGATTAACATTTGGAGGATTAAATTATATACAGCTGGAATATTAACTACATTACAATTTGAATTTGACATTAAGAATGAGCTGGACTTCAATCTGGGAATATAAAAAGGGTCTTGAAAAAGAATTTTATGTGTTTTCAGAACATATTCTGCAAGACTCCACAGTAGGTTAAGATACAATTTATAGCTTTTGACAGTAAAACTCAGTAACTGCATCTAACTTGCTGACAGTGACCTCTATTACTAAGCATCATGCTAACTGAAATTTCTGTACAAGAACATAATTTTCCATCTAATAATTGCAAAAAACCTCAAAACACTGATCCTCGGTTTCCAGTGCAATGAAATTGAAATTCCAGAGTGCGGCTTTTGAAGGGGCAGATGAAGTAAGAAAAACCTAGCTTTTAAAAATGAAAACTAAAAACAATTTTGTATTCACAAAACTAAATGCACCACTTCAGAGAAATAAATAGGAAGACATTTTAGGTTAGCCTTATCTCAGTCTGCGTGCAGCACTGTCTATGGATAACAGTACCTTTCCTTTCTTTTGCTAATAATTGCATACCTGTATGTACCCAGGAGGAAGATTTGCTTAAATGAATTTATCAAGTGTTATCATAGTATTTGCAATGTATATTAGGGTTCACTAGTTACTATAGGTCGCTTAAGGAAAAACTATACATTAGAGCTAGATCTATTTAGGGAACTTACAAAACCTTTTCTTCAGTTATTCATGGCCTTGTCCCGATGGGCCTGAATCCCGTGTCACGCCTACTTACTTACTTCTTGCCTTGTAGTATCTTCTGCCATTTATAATCATGGAGATTTTTTTTCCTGAGCATTCCTTACCTATGATTTTAGAAAAACAGGTACAGCTGGTCGCCCCCCGGAGGCGGGGTACCCGCACAGCCCCAGCAGCGGCGCTCCCAAGGGCGCTGCCGCCCGTGTCCCCCGGCAGCAGGACCCAGCTCAGCGGGACCGAGGCCGCCTCCCTCCCCGCCTAAGCCCGCGGGGCTGAGGGCAGACTTCGCCGGGGCCAAGACCGGCTCCCGGCGACACTGATTAGCCCTGCCAGCAGCGACTCGCTAGAGAGGTGACAACCCCTGCCCGGCTCTGAGCGCCAGAGGACCGCAAGGGGAATGGCGAACGCCATTTCGAAGCCCCTCTCGGTTGAGGCGCAACTCCCACCCCAAGCGGCGGCGGGGCGGCCCCGCAGGCCCGGAGAGCTGGCGGGAGCTGGGCACACCTGAGAGAGACAATGTTCTCTCAGTCTCGGCACGGCTGAGGAGCCGGGACAGCGCCGCTCGCCCGCCGGGCCGAGCTGAGGCGGCAGCGGCCCCGCGCTGCGTGAGCGGCGCCGGGGGAGGCGCTCGGCCCCGTGAGGCGGCGCGTGCCGGCCCCTCAGGGCGGGCGCGGCCCGGGGCTCCGGAGAGGGACCCGGGGGAAGGGAAGGGAAAGGTTTAGCGAGCTGTGACGGGAATAAAAGCGATGCCTAGGTGGGTAGAGCTAGCAGCATCGCTGGGAGTAAATGTCTCAGTGCCCTCTGTCCATTCAGTTCATTGTGGAAAACAAGGAATTGCGAGCGCAGCTCCGTCTGTACTCTGAGAAATGGGTCCTGGTGAAGGAAACGTTTTTATAAAGCATTTCTTCCCCGTAAGGTGTGAGGACGGGGAGAATTCCCGTCTTTGGGCTTCTCCTTTTGTACCTTTTTGACTTAAGTGAATTCGGTCATACCCAATTTTCAGGTTGATTGCTGAGAAGAAATGCAGGTATGTATTTCTCTTTGACACTTCTCTTTGTTTACAAAAAATCTTAGAAAACCGGGAGGTTATTCTTTTGCTCGATATGCCGACTCCTTCTCACTCAGCTCCCTGCACCAGTTCTCTCTTTGCCCTTTGCCAGCCCACCATGACCGTCCCTGCCTCCTGCACCGCTGTGGAGGACCTGTCTCGTCTTTATATCCATCGATCTTCGTATTAATTTAAGATACAAACTTTAAAGACTGAGGATCAGTGGATTTCTCTGCAAAACTCTTTCAGTACCACCTTTACTAATTGGTTTTAACAAGTTTCCAACAGTTGAAACTATCATTATGACCAAGGTGCAGTAATTTATTTTACCATCTTTTGATTAGTGAACTCTGTACTTTTTAATCCTATAGACACACTTTTTCCCCCTACTATCCACATTCTAGTAAATTATATCAAGATAATCCTTTATCAAAAGTGAAAATAACTGATGTCAAACCTTGATTCAGATGGTCAGTAGAAAACATGATTCCTTAGCATTTTCTGATTTTAGCCCATCACAGCATTAGAAAGAATCTGAGTGATGCAAGAGTCTTTAAAGTTCTGCTGAGCATTTCACACTATTGTTTTGTTGAAGTTTTGTACACTGTAGTATACAAATTCTTCATCATAAGCCATTATTTTCTCTTTTGTCAGTAATTGTAAAATCACAGAATCAAATTTCAAAAGGGACCCAGAGGGATCACTGAACCCAACTCTTAAGTAAATGGTCCTGTTGTATTTGGAATTATATAAACAATGTGGCAACAAATTGTGATTTAGACAGCAAATAAACATGAGACACACATCTGACCATCAAAAGGCTTGTTCAAGGTAGATCCAAATGTTTAACCCTATATGCCCTGATTTTACAGAAGTTATAGCAACTTTATAAGTTGTGGATGTGGTCCTGAAATGTAAATATTTCTTACCATGTAAGAAGCATTAAGATTCAGCAAAATCAACATGTTCATGCAATATTCTGCATGTATGCCTTAAGCGTTCCTCATTATTCTCAGGAATTCCTTGATAATCAAATCCAGCTCTAGTTATTCCCACATTTCTCCCAGATTCTTATGTTAGTTTTTGAACCATAGGAATTTCCTCATTCATTGCTACATAATTTTGGCTCATGCAATCTAGACCCTTGTGAGTTCTGTTACAAAACTCTTTGTTTCATAATTTTCTTTATCTTCATGTACCTACTTGTTTTGTTCTGATGTTGATGGCTTTTTAATCCCTTTTCTCTAGGCCCTTGCTGTCCAGCTAGAATCATGTTTATAACATTGCCAGCCTGTTCAACATACCCATTTACAGTCCAGGTACAGTGACAGTGAGTGACTAAACTGGGTTGGAGCTACACAAGTGCCATGCTTATATCCCACACTGCATTCCCAAACCCACAGTGCTCTTCTGTGATGCAGCCATTTGCATTGTAGTGGCTTTGTAAGTACAACTGAACTTCTGGGAAGGGAAATGAAATAATGCAAAACAGAAAAGCCTTACAAACACTCCAGAAAGGAGATATGATCAAATGAAATGCAATTGAAAGAATCAAAAAAACCCCAGAAAATTGGGACATTTAGTGACTACAAGAAAATGGACTGGGATTACATGAGGTGCAAAGGACCAAAACATGCCAAAACTAACCTCACAGATGTTGCAAAATCTGGGGAAAAAATCAAGGAGGAAGACAGAACTCTGAGGGGAAGATATGAGTGACAGGACATGGATACTGAAAAAATATTTACCCTTAGTGCATAAACATCTGAGCAACTGAGTGTCCTGTATCACTCAATGATCAGTCTGAGCACACAGGACATTAATAACAGGTTGGAAGCTGAACTTATCCAAATAATCAAAGTACCTTCTCCTTACATTTTCCCACAGGCAACATTTTACCACCACCCCCCCCCCCCCCCATAGTACAGACAATTAAAAGCTGCTGAGAAGAGTAAAATGAGATGATATTTCACATTAAGAATATCTTATGCAAATTCCCAATTATACTGTACACAATAGGAGTGCTGGGTAAGATGTATCTACAGTTCTTTATTTGCTGCTTTTCTTCTTCTAGCTAATGAGTTCCCTTAGTATTCAAAATCCATCTTTGCTGCCACACACTTAAAAAGGTAAATCACTTGAATGGGCTGAGCTTTCTTCTATTTATTGTTGCTAGGGAACCACCTTGGTATTCACACACATAACATGTCTTTTGACATATGTTTCAGAGGACAAGATGCAACACAGTTCTGCAATATACAGTGAAAAAATGTACTGCAGCATTCTTGGAAATATTCTCCCACAGAAGAGCACTGCTACTGTAGTACCTTAGCTTCAGGTTGCTCTGGATTTCTTACTTTTTTTTAGACAGACTGGAATTGTAAAACTACATGCAGTAATCTGATGAATAGTCCCTAATTTTGCCCAAGATTATAAGAGAAAGAACACCAGTCTGTGAATTAAGTGTTGCTAAAATAGCATCCTTCTTATTTTTATTTTTTAAAATATTCTTGTATAAGGGAAATGTAAGAAGTCTTCCTGTTAAATTATGTAACTAAAAAATACCCAGTCCAAGTCAGGAGAAAGTGGAAGTGTGACCCATTTCTGAATAGCCAGGTATCTGAAGGTTATTTGAATTACATCAGCCACCTGCTGTGAGTATTAGTCATACCAATACTGCACTAAGTATTGAAAGGCAATAAGCTTCTTTAACTCTCAGAAAGTACTTATTTCTTGAGATAACAGCTTTTGGAAGGACAAAAAAGTTGATATAGCGATATTGAAGAGGTATTATTGTGTCCAGAATCACATCTGACTATGGGAAACCCCATTTTAGTTTCCTATTGATTTTGATTACTGCCAACATATCTGTGTGAGGAGGGGTATTTGAGGTTGAAGACAGCAAAGTTTGAAAAAATGTAAAAAGCAAGAACATGAAACATGAAAAGGCCATATCTCACTTAAGTCCTGTGTGCACATTTATATTTATTGATGATGGAAGACCCTACTACCTGGATTTGCTCAAACACCAGTTGATCTAACATTACAGAGCAGGACTTACTGATCCAAACAGGAGGTGTTCCTGCTGGATAAAACAGCTTACAAGTTGGGACAAAACAAACAGGATAAAGCAGGCAGCTACAGAACCTAAAGGAAACAATACCTAACACTCCCTTCAGCTGTCCTGAAGATCTTAGTTTAATAAAACCTATGTGTCTGTATTTTATATGATGTGTATGTTTATACCAGCATTGTCACCAAGTACCTTGTTGCAGAGCTGAGATTAAAACATCAGCTCCATACTAAACTCTCTTGAGAACAATGGGAAATTATCCTAGAACAAAGGCAGTTTCTTTTAGGGCCTATGGACATACTTGGGAAAATGCAAAGTTAGTTTTAAATTTTCAAAGCTGATGTGTGACAAATCTAAAATGACCAGCACCATAGAGCATGAAAGCAGCCAGCCTCTCTACAAACTAACTTTCAAGCTGCACTCCCCTGGCTATCTCTGGCACCCTGAGAAAATGCAATTGATTCACAAAGTATTGCTGTACATTTGCAGAGGGCTCTCCAGCTGGTTTAGGCTTCTTTTGTTGCACAGTACTACGCAAAGCAGTTGCATATACAACATGGAGACAACAAAGGCATGAAAGAAACAGAAGGAAAATAACTTTTCACAGCAAACTGTATTAGTGGCTTCAACTGCAAGGTGCAAAGTATATTCATTGACACCTGAAAAACAAAGGCTTATTATCTACTTTAGGTATTTGCCAGTATTACAAGTAATCCCTGAGAACATGTTGTTCTGATTTGGCAAGTGCTTTAGTATGCACTTGTGCTCTACATTCAAATGCAACCCATGCATATCTGGTCACCAGATTTAAGGCCAAAATGTAGGGACAGTAAATATTTGAATATACTTTTCTCAGTATTGGGCATGAAGAATACTTGGTTTTTTTGCCAGCTCTAATCTCTGAAGGTTATCTTGCTTGGTTTTGTTATAACATTAAAAACTAAATCCATCATGAGGAATACATCCAGCATAATTGTTTTCAATCAAAATTATTAAAAAACTTAGCAGTAGTGAGTCAAAGGTATCCTATAATGGGAAATGTATTAGACATTGCAGTCGGAGAAGCAGCAGGGTAAGCTACAAGGCTGAATTCACAGCAGCTTCTCAGTGTAAGAGCGGGACAGATCTCACTGACTGCAGTGAGCAATCTCACTCAAACAAAACCAAACTCAACACAAATTGCCACACAGAGTCAGCCTCATCTGATTACTGCACTTCCTTATATCCTGTGCTTGGTAATTTAGAACTGTGAACCTCCACACATTGGCTCAGGTCATTCCTGTGGGTTTCTTTGCAAACAGCACAATTTCATTCTCATCTATGCTAATAGTCAGACAGGCTTCATTCATCACTGCCCCCACCTCTGAGCACAGAAATTGAAAAAGAGGATAGCAGAATCTGGGTTAGATGAAAATCAGATAGAAATCATATCAAAATCACCACAAAGCTCAAGTCTCCCCTGGCAGCTATGCACACAACGTGAAATGATCTCATGGGATTCTGAAGTAAAGAATAACGATTGTTGGATACTGTAGGAAAAGATCCTGTTTTTAAAAGAAAAATGTAATTTCCTTGTGAAATACGGTGAGTTATACAAGATTCCTATTGAAGGGGTGATGAAAATATTCATTAAAAAATTCAGGCCACTACTGAAAAAGGAAAGATGCTGTTATCCAAAGGTCAAGGCCAAAAGAAGACTTCCACCAAATCTCTCAAAGGTCAAAAGAAAAGAAAAAACTTAATACATAAATATTACATTCATCAAATTGAAGTAATAGTTATTCCAGAATAAGACTTGACAAAAAAGATCAAGCAGTTTTCCCAAAAGTAGTTTCTCAACTCAATAATTTAACTTTAGCAGTTTGCAGCAGCAATGCTGGAATAGCTGGAATACACTTAAGCACTACTTTAAGTGCTATAGTTATGAGTAAAATAATCCAAATTACTATGGCAAAATACATGACTGTAAGCAATACATTAAAACATGTACCAGGTTTACTCTCTATGCAAAGTACTTTGCAAGCATAAGGTTTTAACACTGAAATAACTGCCTGGCTATTGGGTGGAATTCAGTGTCATTTTGGATTGCTGGGGCAGAGAGAAAAAATTTCATGAACACGCAGATTGACAGTAGACTTTTATTAACATATCTTACAATGCCAATTATTGTATTCCTAGTTTTGTACTCTTCTGATGTGTTATAAAGATTGATTTAGAGTCTACAGTAATGTACTGTACTTAAATGATCATTCATACAAGATATCACACCAGAACATTTGAGTAATACGCACACACACCAGTCTAGTTTGGACCTGTTATTTTTCAAGGTTAGCTTAATAAAGTAGGACTTAAAAAGTTATGGGGGAAATAAAAATCCTTGTTTAGCAGCATGCAAGGATATTCAAGTACAATTTTTCAACCAAGTAATTTTTTGTCATTTTTAAATTGACTGGTGACTAATTCACCAGTACTATAATAACCACTATGAAATACCCAAATGTTAAAGTTAAGGCTAATAGTTTTACTTCACATCCATATGCACAATCAGAGAACATTCTGTTTTAAATAAAACACAGTAATCAAATTCTGGACACATTATCTCTTGTAAATAAAGCATTGGAGCTTCAAACTACAGATCACTCAAGTTCATGATCCCTGTAATAATGTTATGCTGGCAATGTAAAGAATCTTTTTGCTCTTTAACCACACTTACAAAATGGCCTGATATTCTTAATGAGCAATGCAAAAATATCACAGGCAGAACTTATAATACAGTATCAAAAAAGTAATACTTTGGAAAAGACACAGCCATTTAGTCAGTGAAACAGGATAATTCTAATCTTGTAGGAAGTAGTGTAATACTTTTGAAATATATATATATATATATATATATATATTTATATGTATGTATAAAAACCAGTATCCTTTATTGTAGGGTTTTTAAATTGCAGGTATCCAGAGAAACTTATTGTATTTACTTTTCCTTCGGTCTGTTCTTGATTGCTATACAGTCATTTTATTTCCCCTATACACTTTTCACGAGATAATGATTTCCACTGGGGAATTGTTTTCTTTGTATATGTGGCTTTATCATAAGATGTTTTTATTTTACACATACAAAGTTTATTTTACACACAAGCTGTGGAAGTCAAAACTACCAGGGAACTGCTTGGTAGTACTGTATGAAATAGCCCACAAATGTCCAAGACTTGTGAAAAACAATAGTAGCAATATATTACATACCAGTATTTTGACTATAATCTTTCCTACCTACTTACACTATGGATTTTAGCCCAGTTATGCCTCTTCTCATGAATTTTTTAGTCCTCTAAGCATAAATTGTTTTGGCATTCATCCAGTGAGGCTGCACATGCACTGGTAGTTCATCCTGGCTACCTCTGTTGAATTTTTTTTTTTTTAATTTTTCCTTTTTAGAAAACCAAGCAGAAAGAACAGTGATTACTTTAAACAAATACAATATTGAGGAACCTCCTGAAATGACAGTAAAGATACAAAATTATGTTTCATTTTTAGAATAGCCTGCACATTCCTAATCCAATCATTCTGAAACATACATCTGGTTTGGAATGATAGGCAGGCTTATGCTTGTTACGCTTGTGACTGGGATCTGCTATGCTGGGCACCAAACAAATTCCCTATATACAGCAATTTCTGTATCTTATCATTAACAATTTATTCAAATGATATGAAAAAATAAAAGCTCCTTCCTGGAAAAAAAAATGAAGACAGAATGTGTGTCCGGGATTACATGAAGAGCAGTAAGATACCTAATTTACGGTTATTTCATTTACTTATGGAGAAAAAAAATGAAGTTCCTGAGAATGTAGAAGTTTTCAGTAATGCCTGAAATATTTCAATAGACTTCTATAAGTGAAATACTCTTTAAAATTCACCTTTCAGACCAATTATTACCATGCAGTCTCACAGCTGGTTTACAGACCTAATTACAAATGCCTATCAAGTCAAAACCTCAAGCCAACACAAAAAAGGCAAAGAAATTTTATCCAACATACTTAGTAGTAATAGATGTAATAGACATATACACCGTTTCAGCAAAAATTGCTAAAAACTCAATTTCATGCAAAGTAAAATAAAACCCAGACAGCTACCCCTGGAGCCTCTAAACAACTCCAAGTAAATTTGTGCTTCTTAACAATAATGGACTTTAAAAAACACAAGAAAAATAGACTACTGAGTGCAATAAGATTGCTCACACCATTTTGAGGATTTAATTTCAATTATTGTATCATTCTTTTGTAGCAACAACAGCTCATTTTGCACAACAGATTCCACATGTTGACAAAGTTCCATTTCCCTTTTATGCCCATACCCGCTTCCACCCCGAGCCAAGGAGATAAACTCCCATTCAGTTAAAGCTACTGTCAGTCAAGATGCATTCATTCATGGTAACAGCAGTTACATGGTGTGTAGATGATGATGACGATGATTTACAAGCCATTATAATGTGGCCCCCATCTTTTATTGATATGATCAAAAGTATGAGACACCCACTGCTGTTCAAGCACTTTGTATCTTTCCTTGCATATGTATAGGGGTTTACCACGCCTGTGGAGGAAAAAAAAAAAGGAAGAAGAAAGTAAATAGTTAATATGCTAAGTAAATGGAAAGATGCTTCATTTCATAATCAACACAGTACTAATACAACTTTTTTGCAGGGTAAACATTTATTTTTATTGGTGAGGGGTTTTCATTTTTGCTTCTGGTAGGGTAACTGCTGGGATTTCCCTTCCTTACACTGGATAGCAGAATCCAGAAACAATCATTTGTTTTCTCAGTCATGTTAGCCTGGAAGTTATGCTCCATCCCTACACTGGAATCCAGCTGCATTGTTTGATTAAAGGCCAAACAACATTGGGAGAAAAGTGTTTCCCAACACAACACAGAATTAACCACATTTGGGAATGGCAACACAGTAACCTGTCTGCTGGGTTCCTGGTATAACTCAATGACTACGACTACACCACCTCTGGGCCAAAAAATCCTCAAAAATCCAAGCCAATAGAAGTCAGTCCAAGTGCACTAAATAGGGATTTTCCATTTTTCCACACAAGGAAGGTAGAGATCTATTATAACCTGTTCTTGCATGTTACAAGACAAAGTTGATCTACATAGAGGCACCAACAATGAAACACAGCTGCAATGAAAACATTACCTAAGATCTCTGTCTTCTTCCCCATGTGCATCGAGATAAACAGAACCCCAAAGGCAGAAACGATGGCCTCGTATGATGATGATTACAGATGCGTTAATCAAAAGGAATATTCCTGTCCCAGCTCCACAGTTTTGAGAATGCTGTAATGTTATGGGTGTAGAAAGGCAAGAGTGCAAAGCTTGTTAATGTCTGTCAAATTTGTAACAGAAGAAATTTTAAAAATAATACTTTGTTTTGCTTCAAATAACATGCAGACATTGAGTAAGAGACAGTTTGCCAAAGGACAGCCTGCCCCAAAATTCTCCATCCAAACTAGAATTCAGTGTCTTGTGCTGCCATAACACCATCTGCATAGAACAACATTTCCCTACTCAGCAAGGGAGGATATTTTTTACCATGTAAGAAACTGAATTAAAAAATTGAGCAAAATTATTATGTACAATATTTTCAATTTGTTGTTGTATAGCAAACTGCATAGGATTACCAAGTACCAAACAGATGGCAAAAAAGGAGAAAGAATTTAGAAAAACACAGTATTACCTCTTTTACAACAGTCTATATTGTTAAACATTTGCTTTCTCTATCCATGCTCACAGATCTAATCTATGGCTCTACAAATCTAATAAAAAAAATTTAAGTAATTCTTGATTTGTTGAATATGTCATTCATCTCTGACACTTTATGCCCCATTTGTAAATATCTCTCTAACAAACTGCTCTCACAGTTTTGTGAAGTCCATATAGTTCCAGTCTTCCCCTAACTGTTCAATGGAAGTAAAGAGAAAACCTATCAAAGGAAACCTTTATTATAGTATGAAAATCAATAATAGATGTCATCCAACTCAGGCTCCCGAAAGAACTTATATATATGACTAGAAAACATAGCTACTGAAAAGGTCCAAGACCTTAAATCAGCACCTATCTAGATCTCTAGTAGTTGGTCAGGTATCAGAAAATACTCAAATCAACCACAGACTGATTTTCTATGTACTTAGAAAGCAAGGAAACAAATCAGAGGAAAATTAAAATAATATACGAACAACCCAAATGTAAACAAATTTCCATCGGCTGTGAATCAAAACCACGTGTCAACATTACACACAGTGGCTCTGTAAGACTTTCACAAAAAGGGGAAATAGGTTCCTATGCAAGTAAATTGCCCTCCAGAATCCAGTCTAGGTCTATCCCTCAGAAATAGGCACTAAACTGTATCACTGGGGGTTAGACTAGATGACCCTTCAAGAGTTCTGTCCAACCCAAACTATTCTATGATTATATAAACTCATTTTGAAAAGGAAACCATCAAAACTAAGCAATGGAGTTAACAAATATCAATGAGTGTGAGAATCAATTACAGAATTTGAATTAACTCTCTCTTACCAGTACACATTCACAGTAGCTCTGTTGTTTACAGCACAGTCCTTTCAAGCATACAAAAGTACCACAAACTAAGCAAACAGCAGGATCTTTAGGAACCTTGGTACAAACAGAACAAGTTTTTCTGTGGTAATACTGAAAAATGGTATTGTAATTCTCAGGCAACTGAAGGAGGCGTGGCAAGTCCCACTTAGGTTCCTGGATAAGCAAAGCCTACAAATAAGGTAAGAATATATATCAGTTCAGTCAATTTTTTAAAGCATTTGTAATTTCTAAAAAAAAAAAAAAGAAAACAAAAAGAAAAAAAAAAAGAGAATACCACATAAAAGAAACATGCAGTTAAAAAATATCTAATTTCTTTTGCATTTCACAAATTTAGAAGTCAAATGTCACCTTGTAATAGTCACCTGCTCCTGGCTGATTACCCTCCCCAACTGCAGTCACATTTCATCCTTTGTAACAGCTACAAAATGGGCACCAGCCTTTTCCCAGGGATGTTTTCTACGTGTGACATATTTTAAGTACAAAAACCTTCACAGCTAAAACAAGAGGATTAAGAGTCACCTACAAGAAAGACTCTCACTCCCTGCACTAAGTTTGTTTGGCAGTATCAAGGTATTACTCCCAAACTCTGGCACTGACTATGAAAGCTGTCTCCTAGCTAAAATTTAGACTCAAATTTTCAAAAACAGAACTGTAGTTAATCTCTGTAAATGATATTTGAAGACATCTACCCGTTTTTCAAATCTGTATTGGACACCTGCCATTAAGAAGTTAATAGAACTCACAATTTTTGATAAGACAGGCACTACCTGTCTTAAATACTGCTTTGAAAAGCCTAACTCTTCTTGCTTGCTCTTAAAAACACTGTCCAATTTTATGTTGTTTGGGGGGGGTTTAAACAGAAATACGTTTTCCTTCAACGTAGTAATTTTTTCTGTGTTTATAACTGATGAGCATAGTGGTCAGATGGGATCTTTTTTGCAAGGTCCAAAAATTTTTTTAAGAGTGCATGACCTTGAAACCTAAATTGCAAAAAAGAAAAAAAGAGAAAGAAATACTGCATTTGTACCTGGCTGCTTTCCAGTCATGGGAAGAATGCTATCAATTTCACTGCAATCTGTTATATCTAAGAGATTATCAGGAACTGTATTTTGAGATAAATCTGGGTATTCAAATTTTCACAGGAACAATCAGTGTTGCAGAGTGAGAAATGCATCTGGCTTTCCCCTGACACCACAGATTTAGGAGAGGGGGACTTGAATGGTTGAGATGAAGCTTTGTCATCAAAACAGTGCACTCATGTTGAAACATTTCCATTTCACAACTGGTTACTTCAGTTGCACTAACTCAAGTCTTGGTATTATTTCTTTAACCTTCAGAGAAAATGTACCATCTTTCATCAGTAACTACTAGACAGATTTTAACCTTTTCATCTTTTTCAGTTTTGCAACTGAAGATGCAATGTTTTACAGTAATTTAAAAAGGGCAAGGAAAAGTTCTGATACCTCTTTTCTTAACGTTTCTATAACCTGCCCTTTATTGGCTACAGGTGCGGAGGCAGGTGCACACTTAGTATCACCTAAGGGTAGTGTTTCTATATTCTGTCTCCAGCAATCATAAAAACCACACAGGTCTTCTTCTTCCTGTTTTTAGCCAATTCAACCCACATTCACTTATCAATATTTCCGATTACAATTCCTCTCTCATTTACAAGTTACATTCTCTGATCCTTAGCTAAAGTAACAGTGTATGTGGATAATGCATCAAGCAATAAACAGCTGCTTCCATATCATGACTATTTTGGAAAAAATAACTTTGCTACATACCTTTACTTGATCAGGATGTCTATCTGCAAATGAAGCCAGTTCTGAGCACCACTGTGATATCATGTCAAATGCTGGCACTGGCCAATCAAGACAAGAGGCACTGGTGAACTGATGAGCTGACTGAAAAGATGGTAACAGACCCAGGCAGCTTGCAAGAACGGTGAATTCTTCATCTTCCTTTTTAGGCATGAAATCAGAGAGGTTTAGATTAATACCTAGACTCTAATTTTTTAAATAGTTTATTAAAAATATAGCTATTTCAATAGAAAAGTATTCTAGTACGAAGATGCAAATAGTCATGCTTAGATAGTCATGCTTAGAGACACAGGAAGGTTCCGTTTCACCAGACCACTTCAAACTGGACTCTTGAAACAAAAAAATTATCTTTAAAAAAACCCAATACCAATCAACCAATTTAAAACCTCAACCCAAACCAAACCCCACAAACAAAACACAACTCCCCCACAAAAACCACAAATCCAAAAAACAGAAACACAAGAAAAAAGCCCCAAACTCCACAATAATTTCTTTTCTGTTTAGCACCCCAAACTAGCTAACAGCTGTTTTACAAAGATGATGTTGAGGCAAGGAAAAGAGGGAGCTGACCTGCAGTAAACTCTACTTAAATTAGTCATGGAACTTAAACATAATTGCCTGCTGATGCAAGGTCTCTGAGAATGAAGTATTATCAGGCATTAAGAAAATCAGTACTGAATTCCATTGTGTGTGGAATTACACCATCTCTGCAAATGCTGGACAAGTTTTAAAGGTATCTTGGTATTGTATGAGACAATCACCTATGACCTAATTAAATAAGCATGACTTTTGCTGAAGTTTAAGAATATAATACCATTTTTTTGAAAACTGCAGTGCTATAATATATGATTTTAAAAAAATCTTAGGACAGAAAATGTATACCATGAAAAAGACACCTTCAAGTTCTAGTTTTTCATCTCTAGCTTTTATATGGAAACATTTGAGTATGCCCCTCTCATTCTGTACCTGACAACTAGGCAAATCCCCTCCAAAGAGATGGTGTTGAAGAAGGCTTGTGATCCTGAGGAAAGGCAGGCAGAACTGCTGCAGATAGCACTCGACAGAATCCGGATTTACCTAGACAGGAGGAAGCTATTACTAAATTCTGTCCCAGGTAAATGATCCCCTAAGTATGGAAAGTCCAATAAGAACCAAGTATTTTTTTTAAGCATATTATATAAATGACTGCGTCAAACATACGTTCCAAAGGCCAGCATTTCACTAATAATCTGAAATACCTCTGTAGGTTTTCTTCCCCCTCAACAAATGGGTTTTCTACTTAAATATTCACTTTTTCAAGTTTCTGAAAGTTCTTTCATACTTATGTGTAAACCCATATATATGATTAAAGCCTGTAATATAAGAAGTATTTGTCAATAACGTTCTCAATACAGCATTGACCACATCTGATATTATTAAAAGATGCAGAAGCATTTGCAGAGGCAAAATGTCCCAAAGGGTTATGCTTTGATCTAGAAAATAAAGAGCTGTACTGCAATCTTTAGCAAGATCAGAGAAAAATCATTATAACAATGAGGCAAAAAAACTTCAAGGGGACATGCTGGATAAATTTTCCAGAAATTTGCCATTACCACTAGTAATTCTTCAGTCTCTTCTTCTTCATATATCTTCCCCTTAGACAGTTCACTAATCACATGACCCAGCAATACTTCCCAAGATTTTTCTCCACTGGATGTATTCTGCAAATGAAAAGAAAAGAAATCCAAAACAAACTGGTTATAAAAAAGGAGAAAATGTTTCTGTAATAGCAATAGCAATGAAGAATATTTCCTTTTGATCAATATGTGAATTTTGACCTACAAAGATACACAATGCTTAAAGAAATTTAAAAAACAAATATATAATTTTACAAAAAGGGACTGCATTTAACTCAAGAGTGAATGTGGACTGCTACTTGAATTACATATCTTCTAAACTGAGTGCTTTATGAAAGCTGTTGTATAAGGTTTGCATTTCACATTTTCTCTGTGAGTATATAAATGTTTACTTTAAAACTAGAAAGAATCACTTCACGGATACATCTCGTTCCAAGAGAATTTTAATTCCAATACAAGATTTTTTTTTTAAAAGTAGTTTTTGAAAACATACCAACCAGAATGAATGACAAACACTTGCTATGTATTTTAAGTTAAAATGAATCTATCAGAAAGTACAAAGTTGCATTTGGAATGAACAATATCTACTACAGATGGAAAATATATTTAGTGTAAAGAATAAATAGCCACTTAGCTTTGTGCCATAGCAATTACATTTAAAAGCAACAGAGAAAGCTTTAGGAAATAGAAGGCAGTATTCTCGTAAGTATTTTTCCAAGTCAGAATAAATTCTACCCTGGAAAAAGATGACTGGATATGAATTCTGAGTTCCATTAGTATATTCTCAACACAACAAACAAGGAAGTGGAACATTACTGAGATTCTTTAAAGAAACCAAATACTTCAGTACATAGTGATGTATATAATTCATCAGTTGGTTTCTTTAGTGCATTTTGACATCAACTTTCACTCTCCGTTTTAGATGGCGTCTTCACCTTTCATACTGGGACCACACATTTACTGTTTATGCTTATAGTCAAAGAACCAGAAGGCAACACACACTTAATTCAGCAGCTAAAACCAACCATAGGAATAACCTATGTTATTCCTGGAAGTTTACTCCACAGGCATTTACAGTGTGCTTCCTGTGACACCGTAACACACCTTGCAAAGATAATAGGGGTGGATTTGGTTTCAAAAGTACAATATCCATCTCTCAGCCCTGCTGAGAAATTAAACTCTTCATGTGGTTTGATAATTTGACATAAATATAAAGCAAAGTTTTCAACCCATGTTTAAAGTCTGGAATACCAGACTGTAATAGACTCACTTGGCATTATCCATAGACAAAAGTTGAATGAGGTGTCATCTGTGTAGTCATGCCAGGATTAAAATGTCAATCGTACCAGCAGAGAAGAAAAAAACAACCTGAACCATATGTTTTTAACCACTGGGGCTTAAAGAACTTTAAGGAAAGAACTATGATTTCTAAATTAAAAACCAGCTTCCCTTGTAATGCATGAGGATGGGTGACAGGCTGAAGAAGAGAAGGGCAGGCAAAGGGCTGGGAGAGAGGAACAGAGAGCTGTGTGATGACCATTGGTCAATCCTGAGTGCTTTAACCTGCAAAATTATGTATCACCTGAGAATCACTTACGTAAACAATAAAAAAAAAACCCATCACTAGCAACAACCTCAAGCAAATGTCTTTGTATTTCTAAGACAATGATATTATATTAAAAGAAGGGCTGGATAGGGACCTAACAAAATTAAGTACTGTCCAGTGATCCCAATGTAAAAAAAATTCTCATAGTAGCAAGCCAGCAGATAATTTGTCCTTAAAGAATTTGGAATTCTGACTGACCACTATGACAAATTTAAGTTACATGTGAAAAGGCAGGTCATGCTTCTCAGTCTTTACTTCATTTTACATCTAAGGCCCAGCTGTTGATAAAGGGGTAATACCCATTTCTTCTCCTGGTCCCAACATTTGTATCCTTTCCTTTGGTCTGACATTGGCATTCTTCTGACCTTCTGGGAAAAGCAATGTTTGGAGCAAAAAGTTAACTGAAGGATTAAATGAATGCTGGTGCTAGTGCAGAGAACATTGTCTTTGGTGGCAACTGGCATTCAATCAGCTGAACTGAAATAGAAAGATGCATTGTCACTTTACTTGTAAATACTACCAAAAGTCAAGGAAACAATAGTGACAAATTTCCTTCTCTGTCTCTTCATCACATGAGCACTCTCGACCACATAGTGAGAGAAATTTATATAGATAGCCACAAATAGCACAAGCAAGTTGGAAAAGTCAAGAGGGTTTTTTCTCCAACAAGGCTGCCTGCTTTTCCGGTAGAGAAATGCATCAGATCCATGCCCATGGATTATAGAGGACAACTTCAATTTCACAGGAAGGAAAGCTGCATTTACTAATTACAATCACTGCAACAATGCAGAGACTGAAACTACAGAGACACAGATTGTGAAACTTTTAAGTCTCATCATGTACAAAAACCTGCAGAAATTACAAAGCAGATTACTGGATTTTGAAACAGAAGCAAATTATTACATGCAACGCAGAGGTATCTATTACATTCATACTAGAAATACTTAAGCAGAATTTCATAAATGTTTTAATAAACTAACCAACCTTTTTGAGAGCTCCTGACTCTTTCCATGCCATCCTATCTTCAGCACTGCATTTAACAGAAAGTGCTGCCAAGGCTTGAGTATACAATAAAGTGAACAGCACTTTTATAATGCAGGTGAAGTGTTCTGTAAAACAAAGAAAGTAATTTTTAAATATTTGATCTTTTTAGCAAATATAATGATTAAAGAGTCTCTAGTTATGGAAATTATAATTCTGAAATGAATAGCAAGTGCTACACAAAGAACAGCCCTTCAAAACATACAAAACAATATATATTTACTGGCTTTCAGAAATGACTTGGCAGCCATAGTGAAGAGAAAAGTACAGAACAAGTAATTTTCCACTGCTCCTTATTTTCATCTTAATCCTGGTTAGCAGTAACTTCATCCTAGTGGCCTGGTGATAATACAAGATTATATTTTGTCCAAAGGTTACATAAATTAAGCTACTGCTTACTGTAGATGTAAGCAAATGCATATCCTACCATCTCTTCTGGCTCCCATCAGGGATGATACTCATACAAATATTGGAAGAATTAAAATAAAAAAAAAAAATCACCACAAGAACATCTAGCATATCAGTTTCTAACCCTACCCTTCCAGATACGGATTTTGTCATAAAACACTTGCTGCAAAACACTCCTGAGTGAGTACCTATTTACTGGACCTCACATGCACACAAAAGGAAGGCAGAGGGCAAACTGTCATTTACTGTATTTTCACAGATCTTTATGATTATTTTTTAATTCCTACAGCTAGGCTGCAGGAGAAAGGTTTTGAAATTTTTTGGGGGATGCTAGCAACAGAAGCAAAATAAGACTTCCTAAAATGGAAACAGGAAAAAAAAGATAATTGGCTGAAATGAAGATACTGAAGCAGTCCTTTTTTATCTTTTTACTTTAGGCTCCATTTCCAGTCCCAAATTATCTAGTTTGTTTTTAAATCTAGGCAGATCAAAGAAGTTTCTATCATCACTTACACCACTCCTTAAGCATAAACATAACTAATATATATCTAAAAAAATGTAGACAAAAATGAGGGGTTTAAGAAGTCCTCTCAGGCTTTGAAGTCAAGCAAAACAATTTACATAAGCACCTCAGAAAAACTGGGTTAAATTCATTCTTTCTTCCCAAAGGATTTAAATGAGTTTCATATGTGAAAATGAGGAGGCCAGGAAAATGAAACACCTTGTTTCTACTTTCCTGCATCTAATATCAAACCCCACTACTAGATTATAAAATATACACAGCTAAGACTTGAGTACATAATTAAATTTGTGAAATAACAATTGTTTGTCTATGTAACAAGTGTTTACAAATCAATGCAGACATGGATTTTGAAACTTTTTAATGTCTCTGAGTATAAGCTTATGTCAGTATCAACTATAAGCACAATTTAAGCATCTAGAATGTAATTTCTTATTACTTAATTTAAAATTAACTTTTCTGTATTATATTCCTATGGAGCTTGTGTTAAATGTGACAATGAATGGTCCTTTACTTCATTCCCCCCTTCCAGAGCAGGCAGCATTATAATGATCCTTCCTCTTCACATCTCCCCAAGAGGAGGATTTACCAGATCCCACTAGATCTTGAGGCCATATTTTTTATTTCTGCTGAAACCTCCATTTTCTTAGCAATTCTACCCCTGAGGAATAACAGCAGGCAAGCTTGCAGGAAATTTTCTGGGACTGAAATCTACAAGATGAAACCACACACATTCAGAGAACTGTAAAAATTGCCCCTTTGGCCGAGTTGACAGTTTGTAATCATAGCTAGAACTGAACTCAGGTGCTGAGCTCTAACCCCTCAAGAGGAGATACAAGCAATACAAATCAATTTCACACTGAAAGCATGAAGGAGATCCCCTGCATGCAGAGTAGCAAAGGCACACTGCTGTCAACAGGCTCCAGCCTGCCAAAGCCTGCTCCATCTGGTAGCTCTGCTCAGGTGATTGCAGTGCTCAACACTGGGTGTCTTTGCACATAGAATTGCTAAATAGAATTACTCTTTGTCCCCATTCCCTCCCTTAATACTAATTGTTCAATTCACCAGAAATATGCCTATCCCATGTTATGTCTCAATTAAATGAATTCTCTTGTATTTACTTACATGTACATGACTCATAAATTACATTTGTGATGTAATAAATTACAATGTGACTATGTGACATAAATTACAATGTGACTATGAATTACGTTTTTGGGCAATCTAGAATTAGACAAAAACTGTACACTCCCACATCTGGGTCACCCTTAAGAAGTCCTGAATTCTGCCCAAATTTAATTTTTATTTTTTTTCCCCCTTAGGAAAATATCTCAGGAGCAGCTCAGAGGCCACCTGTTGTGTAATGAGCACCAAGGCTTTTTTATAATCATAGAAACAGCCCATGGGAAACATACTGAAACATCAGTCACTGCATCAATTATCACTTCATTACTATATTACCTCTTTAAATGCCACATACTTGGCAGCTGTAGGTACCTGTAATGCTGAAGCTGTTGCATTCTTGTCCACTGCAAAAAGCAAATTTATTTGACTTTCTGCAGTGTGCTTGTGGAGGCTTGTGTGCTGTTTTCCTACTGCCCCCTGAGGCAGGCTGTGTTTTTGCTACATCATCTTTTCAATTTAATAATTCTAAAGCTTGCAATTATGTGAAGTAAGCCACTGAGCAAAGTTCTGCACTGAAATGCATTTAGGACTCCTGTCCCTAATCTGATAGTCTGACAGTCTGAAAGTATTATTACTATAGCTAGGCCAATCTAATCAAAACAGGCTAATCCAGAACTTTTGTACATATTTTTGAATAATACCAAGAAATGCACTTATGTTCCTATTTTTAAAACTTTTTGGAACCAAATAATTTCAAAGCATCTCATCCCATTATATGCATCAACCAGCACCCTTAAAAACTAAGTTTAAATAGGAAACACTTCTAGAACTCTAATTTTAACATTAGTGCAAGAAATGTGCAGATAAATAAGCATATTATCAACAATATAAATCTTTTAATTTCAATATCAAATTAGATGATATGCCCTATGATAGAAGAAATCCACAAAGAGAACCAGATGCAAAATTAAGGACATAGGGCCTTTTTTACTAAATTTAGAAGGAGATCTTTGTATAAATAACCTTTGAAAAATATTCTTCTTGATCAAAAGCTTGAACACTTCTTTGAAAACACAACTTCAGAACAAAGGGAGACAGCGCTGAACTTCAGATAATCCATGAAAGGTATATTAAAGTTCCAAGATACAAATAAATATTTGAGCTTCCACACTGAAACTGGATAGTATTCAAGCTGATTACATCCATACTATATTTAGTCAAGATCCTTATCCAATAATTTTTAAAAGTGCTGCTTCTTACACCCAGTGCAATGCAGAAACTGAAATCACTAGAAGCTACACTCTGTACTCCTAGAAATCTGTACACAGGGTCCCAAGTCAGGTGGTGGGAAAATAAAACTTTTTACAATTGATGGTAACAAGAAACAATATCCAATTTCAATTAAATGACTCCAGCAGCCAAAACCTGTGCTGCAGAAAGGACTGGTGGGCGGTAGGGGGGTATTGAATTCAATTTACAAAGACAGATTTAGGTTTTGATAACCACCAAGCTATTCTCTCTATTTCTGTACACACACCATCATTTGCTATTTCTGTAAGAAAGGAGCTGGAAGCAAAATCTTTTTGTATGGAGTCCCAGTTCACATCATCATGAACACTCCATCCTCTGTACAACAAATGCCACAGAACTGAACCAGAAAACTCCTATGTGGATTATTATGCATTTAGCCCTGTACAATTTCAGAAATTTCAAACAAAATGCTAAACATTTGAAGCCTTTAAAAGTTCTGCCCATGTCCTAGTATGAAACTCAAAAGAATAAAGAGGTTTCATGGTGTTTATTTTGCTTGCTACACTACACAGAGGGACATATATCGGTCTCATTCCCTTCTCTGCAAATTGGTTAATGCTTGTAAATGCTCTGACCTCCACCACTAAGTTTTTTCTGTAGCAGTCTTCTTTCTTTCTGATAGGTTCAGATCAATTTTCTCTTCTGAATGAAGAGGCTGAACAGTAATGACATTTTTATTGCTTTAATCTATGTCAGATGGAAAAAGATACCAACACCCATCCAACAGTTAATAGGGAAGTTAATGCAATTCCCAGTCTGAATTTAAAATTAACAGTTAATAGGGAAGTTAATACAATTGCCATCTGAAGGGCAAGAAATAAGATTTTGAGTCCTCTTTAAAGAGCACTCTCTATTTTTAAAAAACACATGGTGTAAACAAAAAGGCTTTTGAGTACAAATTTGAAAAAACATGTTGTATTTGATTAAGGACACAATGCAACTTACTTAAGTCTATTGTTAAAGGAATTTACTGGAAATATCTGTCAACACACACAGGCATCAGCCTCCTGTGTGTATCCCAGTGCACAGCCAAGCTCCTGCATCCCATGGCAAGGGCAAGGCAGCACAGACAATTCAGGAAGCAGTGGGGTCAAACAGAGATTTTGTTCACCCCTATTGCTGACCTTGTGCTTACCATGAGACATTTCAGAAGCAACTTTACCTTAGTTATACCTCAGCTCTCTACAAAGAATTAGGAATACTGAATTTGACTCTGTGACCTACACACCCATTGTAAAAGAACTAAACAAATTTGTAATGACTTATTTTTTGCGAACACCACTCTACACCTCCAAACAAAGAATTATGAAATACTTTCTTTTCATTCTGCCTAATTCTTTTGATGAAACAAAAATTAGGAAGATAAATGGCAATTTATTTCTAATGTAATGCTTCACAGATTTGAAATAGATACATTTATTTTCTATCTGCCACTTGCCACTTCCCTCTAAACTGACACCACTGGTTTGTACTTTATCTTCAACACTTCCTTCCCTGAATCTCAGATGTTAGTCTCATTGAACTTTTATTTTGCTGTTTTTATACTAGTTTGACTGAGTCTTTCCAATAGAGTTAATTTAAGTTAAACTGTACTTTAAAAAAAAGTACATTTCTGACAATAGTCTTCCTATGCAAAATATTTTATTCTTTTAGTATTTTCATATTCTAATAATCTTTTGGATATACTTAATCCATAAGCATGTACTTAACAATTGGATTTGATGATACTAAAGGTCTTTTCCTACCTAAATGATTCTATGATTTTAAGTGTATTGAATTGAAAAAACAAACCCACAATGTTAATGGATACATTTAGAGTCACTTTAGCTGAATTTAAACATTCAGTACCAAGGACTGAACACCTCTTATGGGGAAACAGTTTCTACTAAGGTGTAAGCATCAAGACCAGAACAAGCTCCTTAATTTACCTATTCAAAACCTACCAAAACTCAGCAGATATCAAAACTGCCGCACAGATCCCATGGGAGACATTTTGTTCATTGTCAATGAAACAGTAAAGTGATATTTGCTTTGTCCTCATTTTCAAATAAAGGTACAATTACAAATAAACAAGCCAGAGACCAGAGGGTCTGAACCCCTATTCTGGAACATACATTACCTATTAGCAAGAGGAACCAGGTTCAGCTGGTCCTTTTACACAGAAAAAGAAACTTAAGTTTTAAGATAGTTCTGGTTTTAATAATGAAAGGTTTAATTTTTCAGTATTTATTTAGTATTTATTCATAATTATACTGTATGCCGTCTCTATTGAAATCGCTGCATTAGAGCAATTATTATCTTCATATATGAACTCTTACATAAAACTGCTGCAATTTAAACTCTGAAATTCAAATTAAATTACAATCTTTCACATTTTTAGCCCTTAGACACTCAGTTCAACTTGAAGTATTGAGCTGTCCCTCTAAGCAGAAGATGAAGGTCAAACAAAGGACACTTTTCTTTCAGTAGAAATACTTAATGGTTTCCGCTCAGCTCTTGTATCTTTAATGAATAGTTGACTGATAAGGTAAAAAGACAGGGAACACAGATAAACCTGTCAACTCAGAACAAAAACTTCTGTTCAATGCCACTTTTTGTAGATAAGGCAGAAACATTATTTTAGAATACACAGTAGATCAGCTATGATTTACCATCCTGCAAACCACCATGAAAGCAGCCTCATCTGCATAATAATTTAAATATACATATTTTTGTAACATACCTCTGTGTAATGGCTGAGGCATGGTTAAAATCTGGATAAGCAAAAGGGATGAGACGTCTCTGTAAAGCACAGGAACTTCTGGCAGTTCTTCACTTACCAGCCTGGAAATAAAACCAAAAGAAAATCATTCCTGATACTATAAACCCATGTTATTTTATTTTGTATTTATTTGAAATAGTATTACATTTGATATCAAGCTTACAGAAGCCTAATACCCGACAATTTGCTAGCTGATCTCAATTTAAAAATGGATCTCAATTAAAAAATTTAATGTTACTCATATAATAACTCATGAGGAAATTACCATTTGGGTACCTGATTGTGTTGAAATGTTTTAAAACATTCAAAACTGCCTGAACTCATTATGTCTATGTAGAGAGTCAAGGAATATTCAAACAGTTGAACTGGTTTCCAAAGCATGGCATTTCACAAGTATACATGTAACCAGGCTGTAACAATAAGGAATCCTCAAAACACATGTAATGTTACAGGGAATGCTCCTATTGGAAAACCTTAAAAAAGCTACTACTTTCCTTCATGTAAAGAAATGAAGGCTCAAGCAGCCACGACAGGTGGGATTATGCAACCTTGCAGACAGGTGCAAAGAGCTGGGTGTGTTCTTACTGCCCTTGGCAAGCAGTGGTGCTACTGATCTGCACTGCAGGAGCCACACTGGGAGCTCCTGGTCCCACTGACCCTGACTCTCCCATGCAAAGCAGTCCTCTGCCAATGGCCACCAGTGCTGCAAAGGAACCAGCTGGGCTCCTGCACTCTATGGACTGCAGAAGGCTGCCCACGTGTGGTGGCATGTGGGTGCATGTGTGGGATCTTTAGTGTCCTCTAACTGCTTTGGGGGATTCATCCAGTTCCTCATCTCCGAAGCTCATAAACATGATCCTGCTTTTGAAAAAAGACTACATAATTACTGAGTTCCTGAAAACTCAGGCATCTCTCTACAGAGGGCACTTCCAGGAGTCATCTGTGATATGAATTTTAACACACAGAAGCAGTCACACAAGAGGAAGATTAAAAGAACACTTATGGTCACATGGCTCAGTGATCTTGTAAAATGAAGGGAGAAAAAACATGGCCTAACTGGTCCTTTTGAATTAATGAACCCAGACAGCTACAGAATAAACACCATCTATAACCCTTTTGCTATAATCAATCATTTAATAAAATTATTGTTTCAAAGCACTGTAATATACAAAAATATATACATATACATATATATATGTATGTGAGTCTCCTAAATAACACCAAAATATTCTAAAAATCAGTATATTGAATTCTAAAGAAGACAAGGGGGACAAAAATTTCTATCACACTGCCAAGCTTCATTTTCAAAATTATACAGGCCATGAAGATACTCATCTCACTAGGTCTCTCTAATTCTACTTTTACCTACAGCTAGTTCTACCCTGTGATCTGCAACACTGAATTTTAAAATAACCCTCATTGTGTAATGACTTTAAAACCATGGATATCCCTTAAATTAAATTACTTCTCATAATTAATTATTTATTTATATATACTTGGGAAATTTATATATACTTTATATATACTTGAGAAAAATTTAATTTGGAATAACATTAAAAAAATCTGACTCCCTCTGGTCACATTTAGCTGAACTCTTCTTTCCAACAGAGGTATCAATATTGTTTAATAGTTATGTAACAATTAGGTCAAATACCAGTTCTGTCCAAAATATTTTTTATATATATATATATATATGCACAGAATACCATAATTGATTGGCATCAACATCACATACAAAGGAACTCATTTGCATGTGCAGGACCAACTGAATTACCTTCCTAATTTATTCAGTTCATAAGAATTGAGAAGCAAAGCTACATTAAATGTCAGGGGTTTAGATAAGCTGCTTTTGCTTACATCAAGTACTGCAGCACATGAAGCACTTAAAAATTGCTCTGTCATTTGTTAAGAGCCTCAGAAACTTCTTCATTATGAAAATGGAACTGAAATTACAAAATGTGTTTAGAAATGTGTTTTATGGAAATTGTCCATTCTGTTAATCCCTAATGCATTTATGCAAGCTTGATAAATCTGACTACAAAAACTTGTGCCACAGAAGCACTTAATAAAAAGCAAGCAAATACAACAGCAAATAGGACCGAAGTAATACAACCTGATTCCAATGTGTAACAGCTGTATGCTGAATCAATTTTAAAGGGAGTTGGTGGTAAAAATAAACTATCCAATGCAAAATGAAGATGTCCTAAAATGAAAAACGCAAACCTCAGCTTTCCCTATGGAAATGACCTCTCCTCCAGCCCAAGGTAATTGGGCTGCACCTCTCCCTGTGCCAAAACCAGGGCTGCCTATCACCTGACAGCTGAGAAACCCTGCCTCAGTATTCTGCATCCTCCTCCTGGAGAGCTGTTATGCAGGAGTCATTTCTTTGGGAATGGATACACAGAAATGGGAAATTCATAAGCATTTTGCTGATGGTGGTTCCTTATATTTATGCTCCCCATTTCCTCTTCTCTCAACCGAGACACTTAAAAGTTTTTGGTTGACGCTAACCCCAACTAATTATAAAGGTAGAAATTCAGTAAGTAAAGTAAAAGCTCTGAGCCTCACACCTCTTTGAACTGTCTGACACAGAAAATTTGAGACACAGGGATATAGGTACATCTAAACTAAGGCTTCATCAACTAGGGCAGACTTATATTTTCTTCACAATTTGCAGGATAAGAAGCAAAGCACACAAATCTCAGATGGCAGAGAGGTCCAACTAATACACAGCTTCTGATATTCACTGCAAGAAAGCAGAATCCTACTCTTTATTCTGGCTGCACCTTAGGATATAATCACAATTTCATATTTGCTCTGTTGTGTCACAGCAGATTTTACAGCAGGTCAGTTTCTCATTATACATTCACTGACAGTACTAACACTGGGCATCTCCTGTTCTCTTTTACCACGGTGCCCCCAGCAGCCCCTTGGGACCTGTTCCCAAACTCATTCAATTTAAGCTTTTTAAAACATGGATGTGTTGCTTGAATTTGTTCATGCAGCCTGCCCATTACATCAGCACAGCCAAAGAAGATGGTGAGCTATAGTGCAGGGGAAAGAAGAAACAGCCAAGAGCAAATACTCCAAAGCTGGCACTACTGTGAAAACCTGTGTACTGCACCATCTGTCCTGAGAGCCAGCAGCAGCTGTTCCAGGCAGGATTTCTGTTGCATGGAACACAGCACTTAAGGCCTGCTGCAGCGCATGTATGTATAGACCACCTCTCACATAAACCTTAACCAAACCCTGCTATCCCACCATCCTACTCTCTCTGCCTCAGAGTATCTTCACAAAAACTGGGGGCTTTTCCCCTGTTTCGCAACAGTTTCTGTGACAGAGACGTGACTTAAGAGGTTTCTACACACAGCTGCTCAGTCCTATCCCTGAGCTGCAGTTTGTTGCCCCAGTATGACACCATAAACAGTCTCTGAAGTGATCTAGCTTAGAATGAAACATCAGTGAAACACTGGAGAAAAAATAACCCAGTTATCAGTTTATCATGCAGTTCCTCCCTCCAAGTGCTTCTACTGCAAAGATCCTTAATGTTTTATCAGTCCGTTCTTTGCTGATATATTCTGTCTGTCAAAATAGACATAAAAATTTCAGCCTTCGTGGAGATTTAAATTTTTGAAAACATGTATATCCTTTCATCTCATGTTTGTTGTTCCTGAAACTGAGCCTGTTTGGACTAGTCCATTAAATTCACATCTGGGTTTAGTAATTATTGCCTCCAGCTGCTCCTTGCCTGCCCCCTGCCAGAAGCTATTATTCCCCCTTTGCACCACAATAATTGTTTATTTGATCACTATTGAAACCAGATCTGCCCCAGAAGAACAATTTGCTTAAGTACAGCCTGTGGGACCAAGCGTACATTGAATTTTGCAACCTAAACTGCACAGGAGAAATAATCTACTAAACCATTCACAGTTCACCAGACTCAGCTTCTTCTTTTCCCCCCTCATCTTCCAAACAGCTCACATTATTTAGGCCCTTTTTGGTAGGCTATCTTCTTGCTCAAGATTTCCTTATTTCTACTTAACCTTGCTGTGGCCGCTTGAGCTTCTCCCAATCTTTCCTTTCAATACAATTGTAGAGGACACTGGAGAAAAACAGTAGTTTTGGAAAGTGAAGGAATTATGTGAGACTCTTTACAAGTTACTTTGATCAGTTCTCCCAGATACAGGAAATCTAAGGCATTATTTATGAAGAATGACAGCTGAGTTGTAGAAAACCGAGATAAAAATTGTGGGTTCTACATCTGGGTAGTTCTATTTGTAAATATTTATGTATATTAAAGAAAATAGCTATAATTAAATGAGAATGAGAATACAATGTAATGGGGACTTGTTTTCCATAGATTTTTGCTTGTGTGGGTTTTTTTTTCTTTCCATTTTAAAAATGATCCTTTTAAATGAATGAAGATTAAACTAGCTTCTCTGGAAAACTGCTTTCAACTCAAATAATAATTTAAAGTGAAAATTAAATAGAAAAAGATGGCACATTGGTTTGAAGATATTTTTCTTCTGTGACTTCCCTAAAGTTAAATTGTTTGGAATCACAGTAATATAGTCAGAAAATATAGAACTTTTTCTCTCACTGACATTTTTTTCTTCACTTGAAGTCTCAAGTGCAGGTCAGGCTGATGCTTTAGATGACTTGGTTAACTTCAGAGCAGCAGAAAGCCATTCACATCTAAAATCTGCAATGATTATTTCTCCACCATCCTCTTAAACTTTTTCAGCTTACAGCAGTGTGTCACCTTCCAACTGATCTGAGTACTCATTCCTGTACCTGAAAAAATCTGCTATTCTGTATCTCAGAAGGCTGTGTGACTCTAAGAAGTGTGCAATCAGATCATGCACACCAATCCTATGAATGCCATCTTCAAGTCAAACTACCACTTCAAATTTCTGCAGTATAATTACAGATACTCATTTTATGCTCCAATTTATACATGAAAAACATGTCCTCAAATTGCCTCCTTCGTAGTGTTCTGGTGCCTGCAGACTAAGGAAGGAAAAGCATTCCAATGAGTGAGCAAAAATATTCCAGCTCAAAAGCATCTGTGCATCTCACCAGTAAATTATTTCATGGCAAAATGGATGCTATTTCAGTTGTAGCTTCCTACAAACCATTTAGGACTTTGTGCCAAACCAATATCATCAAGTCTACCATGAAATATTGAAAACCAGTGCAGAAGACACAAGAACTGCTCAAATGCATTCCTAGCATGCAAACCCTTCTGCAAAGCGAGGCATTACAGACCTGCAGTAACATTAATTTCTAAGTGATTCAAAATATTGTCCAATGAAATCTAACATACTGCACTTTAGCCTTGGAATTCACCAATGCATGGTGAATTCCATCAGCTCTGCAGGCCCCCTCTATTAACAAACAGCTGCTTCCAAAACCAGCAAGTTCCTCCAATGCCAGAATGAGAAGTGCATGATCTGTCCCACAGCCATTCTGGCCACATGATCTTAATTCTGCTGCGTATAACTCAGCCAACCGTACACCAAATTTATTAGCATCATCCCACTGCCCAATCTAGGTCAGGGCTCAATCAGAATCACATGAAAACAGACCCTCAAAGCAGCTTGAATGCTGAACAGGTTTTCAGGTTATAAAATGCTTGATGCTTTCTTCTGCTAATAGTTTATAAATTAATCTCTTAATACAGTTTAATTACTCCAATAACCTAATGTTCATTGCAAAAAGAAGCCTGGGTCCAAGAGAACAATAAAATCTTAAACTAAAAATGAGAACAATTGTTTTAATAGTCTTCACCACTTCGCAGTTAGGATTGTGACATCACAATTCTAGATCAGTTTTTGAAATTGCATGATGCTTTCCACCTCAGGCTCCTAGAAGCACTGACAGACACACAGCTGGAGAGGCACTAAAAGGACAGTCTTTTGACATAACTGCAAGCTGCAAAATGTAGAGCTTGGTATGAAGAAGATGCTTAAGGTGCTAAGAGAAAAAAAGTGTACTGTCTTCCTCTTATGAGGAAAAATCATAATCTGGTTTTAGGCAAGAAACCTTTCTGCTTGTCATCAAGGCAGAATCTGAAAAGTGATGGGTCTTAAGTAAGGAGATGAGTCCTTGCAGAACAAAGTACATGGTTTAATTTATTATATTGTTAATCCTTGTACAGCTGTGTACGTAAAGTTCATGTTTTAAAAGCAAACTCAGGTCAGTAACTTGCTTAAAAAATAAGCTTGATGAAAATTTTTAGCCTAAAATATAATTATTTCTCACATATATTAGACCTATTTACAGCTATTAATCATTACACAACTTTCAATAAGCTACCAGCTTATCTCAACGTAAATTTTGTTGAGATATCAAGAATAGCAGTGCCCTATCCACTTACCCAATACTATTTAATTTGCATGTGCTTAAGCCTGCAAGAGGTTTATTTGAACTTTAGCTCAAAACTGCTATTTGTCAGATTTTTATGTAAAAGAAATTAAAAAACATATTTTTACAAATTCATACATACAATTTTCAGATGTTAAGTCCACCAGCATACCTCACAGAGAATTTAAATTAAGACAAAGTTACCCAAAGTCCCTCTGTAGGGATGTTTCTTTCACCAGGCAAAACTGATACTGGGTAAATTAAAATACTTGCTCTGAATTTTTCTCCTGCGAGGGCTGGGTTAGTTTCCTCCAGGGATTGTATGCGGAGTCTATACTGTAGAGGCGCATGTGCATGGCCAGCACGTGAAACAGCTGATCTGAAAGGGGAAGAAGACAGATTGCTGAGTATTACATACAGTGATATGAACTGTTTTACATTAAATTGTCATCATGTATTTTACAAGATTCTGAGAAGCCTGTCACATCATTCCAAATAAGCTGGTACCCCAACAAGCACATTTTTATTAAGGATTGATTTATTTTTTTAAAAAAGGATTTGAAGAAAAGTAAGATTTCAATAGAAGGCAGTGAACACATGCAGATATACAGTAAAATGTTTCAGAGAAAGGCTGTTAAGAAAGCTTTGACCAGATCTCAGTTGTTTTGGTGATCCATGTACTTAATTACAGGCCGTTTTAAAAAATCCTGTTTCATATGCTGTTATGTTGCCAAGATTCTGTGCTCACTTCACTTGCCTCTCCAGTTTATGCTAGAAGTGGTGATTTCTTAAACAATTATTCTTAACAGTGAGTGATCTACTTTTAATTTATTTACTTTTAGCTTTCATTCCTCTCTCTCACTGTTAAGTTCTGTGCACCACATATTTGAAATTTGATCTAAAATTGCTACAAGTCCTGGCCTACAGGAGGATCACTTTGGTTCTTCATCTTTAAAAGGTTTATTATTCCTTCTGCCTTCATATGGTTATTTTGTAGGTAACTTCTGGACAAAAAAAATCCTCAAACCAACAAAAGTCTGATTACACATCAATGACACTAACGTAGCAACAGTCTTTATAATGTCACAGATTTCTCTGTACCACCTGCAGGCAGAGTTTGCAGATATTAATGATTTCAAAACCTTCTGTACTTCCACTGTATCAAAAATATAATTTGCAAAACACTTGTAGAATTTTTCAAACAGAGGATGCATAATTACTCATGGTGATTTACTGCAGTATTTTATAATAAAATGCATATTTTATATTTATCTATGAATCATATGATCGTATAAAGACAACATCTAACCCTTCCTTCCATTAAGTCACCCAAGAAGGCAAGGACCATTTAGGTAAAGAGCATTTTCAGAAAAGTACACACAATAAAAAGTACAGAATGGTTTGAGTTGGAAGAGACCTTTAAAGGTCATCTAATCCAAGCACCTGCAATGACCAAGGGTCATCTCTTCAACTAGATCAGGGACTATTCGGGATTCAGACTTCACTTTTTCAATGAATCTTTTTTTATCTTCATAGGTTTATACTGAAATAATTAAAATATAATTTCCCACAAATTTGCTTACTTTTTTCTTCCTGTCACAGTATATCTTGCTATTTGGTGTCATGCTTTTCTCACGTTCAATTTTCTAGGACCCTGCTTTCTTTCTCCCTGTCATTTTAACTTTTCGCCTTAGTATCCTGACATCATCTTTCCTCTCCAGCCCTTATTCTATCAATTGATCCCGTTGCATATTTCTCTCTAAATCTCTCTACATCTCTTTAAAACCCACTTGCTCAACCTACACACTTACAGGTCCTCTCTTTCAAGTAGAAATAGCAGCTATTAATTTATTTTCCATAAATAGACAATTACTCAGAGGTACGCAATGGCCAAAAGAGTCGCATGATGCAATCAGCTGACTGCCAGAGCCTGAGGGCTGTAATTAGCTCCTGGGGTTCGTAAAATAATTGGAGCTGTAGATGGCATTGGAATTGATAGCTGCCACCTGCTTTCTGAATAAAAACAGTCAATGAGGACAAAATAAGTCATCTTTTCTCCTGGCAAGAGATTCTTAGCAAAACACTGCTTCGCCGATAAACTTGAAAATATAAAATTCCATCAAAATAATTTAAAAAACCCTCAAGCATGGTTTTAATTTGAATGAAACCCATGAAAATATCTGTCCCTTCCCTCCCGCCTTTTCACTAAAATGAAGGCTTTTTTCCCCCCTCAACTGTTCCTTGCTTTAAACAAAAACAGGCAACTCTGCAAAATGTAAAAAAAAGAAACATTGAAAATTGTTCAGGGTAATTAATTCATCCCCTTTAACAGCAACTCTCCAGAGCTTTTACTAATATGAAATTAAGCAGGTGAGTGTCAAATAGCCCTGGAGAATTTCTTTGTAATCTCCAAATGTGGGAATGGAGACACACTGCGAGAGTGCCGGGTCTGCCCGGGAAGGCGCCGCTCAGCAGCCCTGGAAGGCGCGGGCCGCACGCCGGGGCTGCCATGAGGGCCGCGCGGGCGAGCGGCTCCTCTCAGCCCGGCCCGCGCGGAGAGCCACGGGCAGCCCGGCCCCGAGACACACCGAGCTTCCTTTCTGCTGTACACCACAGTCACTCCAATGGCTTTACTGACCACTTACTGTGACTACGAACTACTGCAGAAAGCCAAGGAAAACACCAGAGCACTGGGAAGCAAAAACGGGCAACTTAATTGTGCACCAAGTGCTTGGTGCTGCAGCACGTCCTTATGCCTGAGAGATTGGCAGAAACCTGCCTTGAGCCAAAGGAATACCCCTGGGCTTTTCCTGTGTATTTGTGGAATGCATAATTCCAAAACATAAGCATAAAACTACAGAATGTCCTCCCATTTACTTATAGCCTACTTGGAACCTTTTGCTGGTACAGTTTTTAAACAAGTACCAGCAAAACATTACCATGACAATGGCCCACAAACATCAATCGTGGCCAGGCTAGTTAAGAGTGGGAAAGGAGGCCATAACCTGACCAGGTATCCCAAAGCCCTCTGGCCCTCACAGTCCATCCTTCCAGCCAATTTTCTCCAGGAGAGCCCACCCTTGTAAGGGGCAGGACCTGGGTGCATCTCGGAGTCACCAAAAGATCATTCTTAACCAATTTTTGTAGGAAGAATATTAATTTCAAAAAGCGCAGCAGCAACAAAATTTGAAAAAATTAGAATATGATCCTCCTTTTCTAATAACCTTGTAATATTTGAGGCAGGCTGCATCCAGATAATTTGAATAAATATAACTCATTGCTGCAAGTCATCAGGGGCTTGGGAGAGTTCTAAAATTTACACGTTTGAGTGGGCAAGATTACTACTGTTTTAAAACATGATCATAGACTCAAGTATTGCCTACATTGACACACTGCTGGCAAACTCTCAGCTTATGACTTTGTTTTCACAGAATACATGTAAAGCTTAAACAACGCTTCACAGAATCATCGTGATTAGCAGTTAGAACTAGCTTGCAGTCCTATTAGCTTTCCTTAATCCATTTCTAAAAATAATCAAAATAACTATTCTTATTTTGTTATTGTCACTGCTGTTCTTGGTAGATTTACTTTTTGGAGTTAATCTATTGTGAGAGAGGAACAATAAACTCAATTGGAATCTGTACTTTCAAAAGAGCAGCTCAATGGATAAGACACTGTCTTTGCACTGAGACTGAAGCTGTTGTACAAGGAAGCATTGTAATACTGCTCATCTCACAAACCCCAAAGATAATGGGCATTTTGTCTATATATCCACACTGCACCAGCACCTGCAGCTGCATTCTTTACTGGTTTTAATAATAAAGCAGACTCATTTTACAAATGTTGACAAAGTTCTTAAAAATATTCTGCTATGCTGCAGCGCAAAAAGCAGGCAGTTGCACATCCCTTTTCAGTTTGAGTGTGATATGCACAGCACAAAAGAAGACTAAATTCAAGACATAAAAAGCAATTTGATAGATGAATAGTAGAAATTCTAAAAATGCTGTGCTCAATTGACAAAAATTAGTGATTCAGGAAGCTGCATTCAGATTTAAGTTTTGGTCTCGTAATCTTGGTTTGATCTTTGCTGAACTGATCCCAAATTTCTGTGTAAGTTTTGCTGCCTTTTTTCCTACATGTTTTTTTCGGGTCTCTTGACTGGTAAAGTAAACTCTCAAATTATCAGAGTTCAAATCAGATGATACTTTCTGTTATTCATTCCAATTCCACAATGTAGAGCAATGTGCTGTCATAATGAAAACAAACTAAGAAATGAGCTGCCTTTGCCTTGCTTGCAACAGTCTAGATAATGTGTTTATACCCCCTCTCTTTATTTTAGGACATATACTGCTGTCATGGAATTTTCTGTCTTGATCCAGATTTCCCTTTTTACATTCCCTAAGTTAATATTCATATTTACAATGTGAAAACATCAAAAAGTGACACAGCAGTTCACTGCAGGTGGAATTGAAAACATCGTTGTCTCAACTGTGAAGATCTTACCAGACCAGGGACTCTTCCCCTTCTTCTCCCATAGTTTCCTGGGACTATCAAGAAGAATGTAGATTATAACTAAAACCAGTTGATACAACCAGATGGGACTTGATTGTCAATAAGGAGATTGAGAAATATTTTTCTCCTGGTAGAGATTCATATAGTCCACTTAGCAACAGCAGCTGCAAAGACCTGCTGGCAACATCTTCCCATTCATCACTGATCCAGTAGACTTGAATCAGTAAAAAACATGGTCAGCAAAAGCCTATTAAGGCATTAAGACTGGATAATCTTTACAAAATCTCTTACATCTTCACTAAGTCTTAATTGCTGATGAAGCAGCTAATCAGCCTCTATGCCAAACTCACCAGTTTGTGACATCAACTTTAGCAACAGAAATTTAACAGTACCTATCCCTGCTTCTCCCACACTACATACTAGTGGCATACAAAGTGGTTTAGAAAATACTTAAGATCATCTGCTGGTGACAAGAACTGCTTTTTCCAAGTTAGTATGAATGGGCACCAAGGATCAGCAGATTGACAGCTCCTAACTGAAAAAAACTCCAAACCAAGCAAACAAATCCAAAACCCCAAATCCTGCAACACCAAAAAGCCCAACCAACCACAGAAACCCACTGTAGCAAGGCATTACTAAAAACTCATTTTATTTTCTTTGTTTTCAGTGGCTGCAGAGAGCTGCATAGGACTCTTTGCAACCATATCCACATCAACAATTATAGCAAAGAGACAGCTGCAACTCAGTCTTGCAAATCATAAAAGAATTGGGTTTTTCTCCCAACAGGAAATACTAAGTGGCTCCAAGTGTCACTGTCCATATTGATAAAATGGAGACAGCCATTACTTTCAACATGGTTGAAAAATTTGATACAGAAGAATCATGAAGAGAAACAATGAGTTTCTATGCTCACAAAAACACTAAAAGCACTGATAAAACTAACACCACAATCATGATAAAAGCTTCAAATGAAAGAGAAGAAAACCAAAACAAACCAACCAGAACAACTCCCATGAAGCAATACTGTTTCTCAATGTTTAAAGCCGTTCCAGAAGTTACAAAGGTACTAGATGTCCTACTTAAGAAGAAATTAGACAACTCTTAAATAATTTTTTGATGTCCAGTTGTAAATAATGTCCTTTCCAATTAATGCAGTTGATGGTGCAATGCCAGACTGCTGTTTGTGGGAAGCATAAGGATAAGGAGCTCATTTACAGAGAAACTGAAGCCAGAGAACAAGAGGATAAAATATTTAATCTTTACCCAAAACCCTAATCCTATCCTTCTCACAAAGGGGGAAAAGGAAAAAACAAAACAAAACAAAAAGAGACTAGACAGACAGAAAGAAAAGTACTATTTCAAGTTAAAAAAGGATGATTATACATTCATTAATATGTAACTTAAAAATGTCGTGGAACTGTTCATCAACTAGTGCAAGATTACCAGAGTACGAATAGCAAAGAAAAACATCTACATAAGTTAAAGAGAGGCACAGAATCAGAGAATGCTTAGGGTTGGAATGGACCTTAAAGATCATCTAGTCCCCACCCTCCCAGACCCTGCCATATTCCATCAGACCAGGTTGCTCAAGGCCTTATATAAAAGCCGTACAGAGAAATCATAATTGTTCAGCCTTAATGCTGTGTTGTGACCCTGTTTGGTAAATATGGAACAATGAAGACAAACAGGTCTATTACACTTTATAAAACAGAGAAATAAGACTTGGACAGTTGTTATCTATCACAATTTTCACTAAACTCATGAGAATTTGCAAGGCCATAGATTCTAAAACTGTAATAGCACTTGATTTTTAAGTAAAAAAATAATAGGATACTATTTTCATTTTTTGGTTGCACACACATACAAAACTTTAAGCCTTAAAATGGCAATTTTGCAGGCAAATTTTCTTTACCATTCTTCTCACACATACTTGGTCAGCGATACTAAGAGCTACATTAATCATTCTTAATTTTACTTCCCAAGAGTAGCTGCCCTCATGGTGCAATCTATTTAAACAGCTCTTGACCTATTTGTTCCTACCATCTTCCCTGATGTTTGCTGCTGTAATAGCTCACCTGGGACAATATATTCCATTTTCCACAATATCTAATCACCAAACTTCACAGTTGTTACAAGACTACTACAGAGTGGTATCTTCAGAACCCTGGCTGACTAAATTTGCACACAGTGATCTAGAGATGTTCTTTTAACACATGCACTTTTCAGGTACTTTGGTCAGCTGAGAAAGGGGGATAGTGATGGTGGGGAAAGACAATGTGCAGTACAGGTTAAAACTACTTTTTAAATTAACAACATACAAATGAAATTAGTTAGGCAGTAACAGAAGACTTCTGTCCTAGAGGGAATGTGGACAGCATAGTGACAGCCTGGTGAGATTTCCTGGGTGGCTTGTCACCTCAAAGGATGAGGAAAGCATCCCCCGGAAATTGTGTACCAAAAGACAGAGATGGGCCTAAGCTTTCTTTTTTCCTATGAAATCTGCTGCTACTGCTACATAAGCTTGATTTAAATAAGCAGAAGTAGTAGTACCAGTATTCTGGCAGGCTTTCCAGTTTTCCCTGACAAAAGAAAATGTCCACTTGTAACTGCTTATATTCCAGTAAAATATTAAAATATTTTCTTTTAAGAAAAAAAACACATCTGGCAGCAAGAAATTGCTTTATTTGACAATTATTAAAGGTTTTAGGACAAAAAAAAAAATTGAAAAATTCTATGAAAGAAAATTTACAAAACTTTGTGGAAGAACTAGACAAATTAAAGACATGGGATGTTGTAGCTGCATATTTCTAAGTATGACACCAAGTCATGAGCTATATTAGCATTCAGAAAACAAACTTCTTTCCTATTGCTAGCAACAATCAGGGTGAAACAAAGCTTTCCTGCTTCACCCTTAAAATACTTCTAGTGTTACTCACAAAAATGCAAACTTATTAAAAAATAATACACGCGTAGTATGACAATTGATTTCTAAATAATTGTACTCACAAGACATGAACAGCTCTAATGAAGAATTTGTGCAAATTATTTTTCAGATTTCTCTAACAGAAACTAAAAATCAAAGACTCCTTATGGCAGAAAAAATGGTTTTAAAAGGAAAAAGTTGATGTAATTTTGAAAATACCAGAAAAACCCAGACATCTTTATTAAATATTCTAATAATTTATACTGCATCTAATAACATGGAACTTACTTAAACATGATCTTTTCCCAGCTGTGCTTGCACCTCCTGAACACAAATTTCCTCCTCGGTGGACCAGCTCAAGTTCCAAGTTTGTTCTGTAAGAAAAATGTAACGGTATTGAATGGAACAACATTATTCAAACTTCTACAGACACAAATGAATCATGACAAACCCCCAGCATACACTAAATAAAATAATACTGTGAACTAATCTTCAGTGTGAAACAGTGCCAAAATACAGCTCAGAACAAAACAAATTTTATTAAGATATTGTCAAATGGTTTTAAGTACTATATTAAGAGTACTATATTGAATTGTGAGAGAAGAATTAAAAAGTGTTAATTCCGTGTCTCTCTTCTGTATGCACACACAGGATAATAAGGGAATTTATTATGATGTGGAAAGACAATATACAGATTGGGTAACTTTCAGTCAATCATATCCATCTAAAAAGTGTTCTGTCCATTGGCAGAGCTTTTGTTTCACTTCAAACAGAGAGTACAATGGATATGGCATCAACTAAATAGGAATACAGTCTAAATTATAATTAAAGCACTGCCCTTTATAGATAAGTTAGTTAATAAAAGCCTTGGAGGTTAATTCTGAATGAAATGCTATTCACTGCAGCTCATCAGTATGAACCAGTAGTTGTGTTACTGAATCTCTACATGTCACACTGATGCTTATTTTCTCAGTATTACTGTAATCTGATACTTAGGCACCAATTGTTTAGGCCAAATTTGATAATTTTGTTTAATTTTGGAATTGGACATTTCACTGCTGCATTATCTTTTACCCTCAATATTTGGAGCAAACAATTTATGCTATATTCTCCGAGAGCCTGTTTTAGTAAGTCAACATACATTTTAAAAATTAGAATAAAGGAATATAATTCTATTATTCTGAAGTGTTGTTCTGCTAATTCAATGTAAACTGCAAATCTCATTCTAAACATGTTTTGTCCTTGAATGAAAAATGAAACAATTTTAGGTTTGATATAATGTGACAGAATCCATATTAAAATCTATTCTAGAATTTTAGGCACATAACATATCCAAGCTAAGAACACCCCTCCCCCCACCATTTAAGAAGAAACTAGAGGATTTTCATTCAAAACAAATTATTTTCAAGAATTTCAGGTTCATCAACTTGAAAGAATAATACATTTTGATATGCGGTATTTGTTAAGATATTTTCCTGTTTTTAAAATAGCAACATTTCTGAATATTCCTATCCCTAAGTTTGCAGCTTATGCCATCCATTTCTGAAGGAATGCTTTAATCCTCTCTACTCAGAAAAGGCAATTTAACATTGATAATGTGCCTGCTCAGAGCTCCATCTGGTTGCTGCTGATAAGGGCATCTGTGTGACAGGGGAATTTTCCACTCTTCAGGCGATTTGCAGTGCTCACTGAACTTCTGAAAATCTACCAGCAAGGAAGCAGGGACAGGGATTTCATATTAGTGGACAAAATAGCAGCTGTAGATCAGCATGTGCTAGCTCATCATGGGAATATGAAGGAAATCAGGATGTTTTATTTCTATGAACATTCTGATAACTAATTTGTAGAACAAAATCAATTACAGTCTTCCATTAAAATGAAGATAATTAAGATTGAAATCAAAAGACTACCTGAATGTTTAAGAATAATTTTCCAGATCTACAATTTTAAATTTCCCTTTCACCAAAGCGTATGTGCCGTTTCACAAAAAAAACCCCAGGGACAGTTCTGAAAAATACCTCTTCTTGTTACATATGAGGTGTCATATAGTACTTTTTACTATAAGGAATGTAAGGAAAGTTATTTTTGTAATCATATACTCTGTTCCCATATACAATACCAACTCTCACTTCCCACACTTCTTCATTGTCCCCAGCTCCTCAAAGGCAGCACCTTATAGCTCAGCTTTCTTGGAAATGTAAGTATTAACCTTTTCCTTCAATATGTCTCTTTGAAAACATATCTGTAACTTGGCATAAAAATGCAGAGTAGAGAAAGCATCTTCTGTGAAAATGAATACTGATCCTTCAGAAAATATCCTACATCAGGTACAGACCTCAATCATTTCTGAAGGAGACCAGTGTATCTCCTTCCTAATTTGAGCTCCCTTCTGCCTTGAAAATTTGTGTATCCTCTGCCCTTTACTGAAGAAAAATAATGAAGAAAAACTGGGGGCATCTGATAGAAGTGTGGAACACAGAGTGGTCTCTGAAAGAATCCTTTGCTATCTCAGAATCCTCAACATAAAGGAAAGAGAATGAGAAAGAAAATCTATATAAGTGTCTTCTTTTCCTATCTAGAAATCTCACAGTCATTCATTGGAGCAAAACATTTTGTAGGACACTACCTTTATCCTCCTCACTCACAGAAAAAAACCTGAGAAAATGGATTTTGCTCAGCTGTCCTGACTCCTGATTAAAACCAGAGCTACTTCATCCCTTCCTGGGGGCTTTTGTTAAATGAACATATTGGGGGTGGGAAAGGTGATTTCATATTTCTGAGAATTCATACAGGACAGAGTAGGGGGAAGTAAAAATGCAATGTCCTTTCCAGAAAGGGAATATCTATCTTTAGATAGATTTGCTCTTCCTATTGGGACTATAATTTCTCTCACTTCATTTTACAAACACAACACATACAAGGAAAAACCCCAGATACTGAGACACAGACTCAGAAGGAAAGAACAGATGGCCCTTACATTAGTCTATACATAGCTGACAGAAAAGCCAAAAAGTTTGTTTGCACAGCCAACAAAAGCAAGACTTATTGCCTGCTGTGCAATACATAAACAGTCCTCCAAGATATCACCACAAATGACAGTCTTCAATGCTTTGAATGTGGAACTATTAAAATTAAAGCTAGGCACACGTGATTTGGGAATGACACCTATGCTCATCTCATAAATGTCAGCAAAGACAAGGAGGAATGCATGAAAAGGGTCCAAATTTAACAAGACCCTTTGGAAAAGCAGGAGGTAGCCAAGGAGCTGCTGTTCCAGCTGTGCATGCAAATCAGGATGCCAAGACCCATAATGCCTCTTTTGCTAGGAAAACAGCAGCTAGCCCTCCCACAAGGTGGTAAAGAGTTATTTTGTACTTTTTTTTCTCTGCTACTGGTGACATATAGCTGGGTAAGCAAAAATGAAGAAAAGTAAGTTCCTTTTTTCGTGAAGGAGAAAGAATAACCTGCAGCAATGGGCTACATATTGTTTCCCATTCCCATTCCAGCATGCAGTAATCCACTGCAAAGCTGGCATTCAGCTGTAAACCAGCATCTTTTAGGACAGGAGATGATGTCATTTTCTGATTGAAAATGGAACATGACTTATAAGAAGATTAAGAGTGTTCAATTCACATGAAAATATATGGAGTTAATCAAAATATCATTGTATTCAAATGCTCATCTAAGCAAGGGTTAATACCAAGAAAAACTGTGAAACAGCTGTGGATGGTCTGACCAAAAACAATTAAATGCTTCAGAACACCTGGAGCTAGAAGTGTTCAAAGGTTACTGGTTGGTAAGGAACACAAGGGTATCATTACCTCAAGAAAAACTCTGGATGGAAGTAAGGAAGAAACAGGTAGAATGACAGGAATAATTTACAGAAAGTAAAATTACTTCAGTATTTAATTTCAATCGTGGCTAGTCTGTTGTTTGATTACTTAAAATTAAACACATAATAAAATCATAAAAACCAAATTCTTCCAGTTTGGAAGATGATGGACAGATTTATTTCCATAAATACAAACTGTTAAGTTATATTAAAACATCTATTTAAAAGTTTAAATTTTTAACCCTGTAGTTCTTATGCAATTACCAAGTAGTAGAAGCATGTAAATCTGGATTGCTGCACTGAAAAGCAAGACAAGTTAACCACCTTGAAGCTGGTCTGCCAGCTTCCCTCATAAGTGATCTTATGAGTTATAGTAACAATACAGAAGGCTGGATCCACCTGAAATTCCTCAAACACGGGTAAATGGAAAATTGGTGACACAAGTCTAACCCTAACAGGAAGAGGTCACAAGGAGTACAAGAGACATATCTTAATCTTAGTGGTCAACCATGATTTCTCTCTCCAGCAGAGCAAGCAGCAAAGAAATGCTGCTCTGGTTTGAGGTATTTTTAACTCTTTGAATGAAAACAAATCCTGAGCTCTCTGTGTAAATATAAAAGTAACACATAGTACATTTAAAATATGTTTAGCTAGCATTTTAAAAGTTATATGACATTGCATCCAGAAATGTATTTTTAACACTATTTTTGTATCTTAAATGGCATGTCAAGTTATGCTTATAAGTAATCATACTTTGCTATGTGAAATATTAGTTTTGAGTCCTTTGTATTTTTGGAAGGGTATTTAATTGTATTGATCAAACACGTAATTACTAAAATCCCAACATTACTTATCCTTGTCTAGCATATACCACTTAAAAATATAGAATAATCCTTTAACTTGCTATGTATAGAATTTCATAGCTCTTCTGTGTCTGTTAAAATACTCTGAAAGAATACAGATAGTATTTCTTTTAACAGAATAATATAATGATCTGAGTTGGAGGAGAATTCTAGAGATTAGATGGCCTAACCTCCTGTGAAAAGCAGAACCTTACAGAGTCCTGCTGAGCCAAGCCTTGAATATTTCCACTGCCTATGTACTAAAGACACTCAGCAATGAGAGCTTATAAAACTGCAATAAAAAAATGCTACTCAATAGCATCACTTCTGTGGTTGCAGTTTCCCTGCAGTCAGCACCTTCCCTGCAGGCCTCACTAAGCCAGAGTTTAGAAAATTTTTTGCTTAGTGAGTATATCAAGTTCTTATGGGAAAACTTGGTATTACAGTAACTCTGAATAGATTAACCAATCAAACTACCTTAACATGAATGGTATAGAAGGAGGGGCTGATTTTCTTGGAGAGTATATGTTACACTGACAGCTCTAAAACTACAATCAAACATCACCAAAAAACCACTGCTGGTTTTGACAGTTTTTTAGAAGTCTAAAGACTATATGAAGATAAATTCCTGGTTACTGATGTAATAAAAAAGCTCCTGTGATCTTCTTTTAAGTAAATAAAACCAATGTGTGACAGAGAGATAAAAAACACCTTGTGATTTAAAAAACTAGCAATATGGCAGTGGTACAGAAAACATCTCATTCTGTAGAAGACAGATAAAGTAGATTTGACAATTTGGGAAATGAAAGCCAAACAAGAAATGCAACATAAAATTTTGATTTATGGAAAGCAAAACCTTGAATTAAGAAGAAACCTAAATAAGCATATGACAATGTTCTGGGTTTTGTGCCACTGCTACACATAGTAAAAATGAACCGAGAGACACACGTTTTCATCTTGCATAATGCCTGTATATGAAAATCAGAAAATGTAACCTTGATGTACTGAGTATGCAAAAAGTCCTTTTTGGAGGGGATGAAATATTTTTAAATGCCTTTTTTTTTTTTTAAGAAAAAAGCTATCTAGTGACTAATACCATTAGTGAGAAATACAAAAGAAAAAATATAAAAAGAAAACATACCCACCTGGCTACAGAATACATAAACAGGAAATCATTGTCAGGTGATCCAGGAGTCTTACTATAATCTGTATACTTCTTCTGTGTGGTACTTTTTATATCTTTCATTACAGATTCCATTTCTTTACTGAGGTTGGTTTCAGACTATGAACAAAGACACAAAAGAAGATTAGTTAATTTTACCTGAATAAATGCAGTAGCTGATTATAAAGCATAGCGCTTTCATATTTGTAAAACACATTTGCAGGTTATGAAAAAAATGTGCATTCACAGAAGTGTCAGGATATTTTGGGAAGTTATTTTGATTTGTTCTCAATATGAAAACGTAACTGGTTTTTCCATCTCCTAAGTTTAAGGATCTCAGTGCTTGTGTTGTTTTAAAGTATATTTGCACTGTACAGGTACACAAAAACACAAAACATCTCCATCGAGACTTGAAGGTAACAAAATTTAATATAATTTATTCTGTTGTTTAGAGGACCTCATGAAGCTTTGTAATACATGAACATCTGCAAATTGCTCTTTCTGTAAGATGAATAATCCATACTTTACAAAGTTCTTAAGAGACATCGTTTAAATAGCTTCTGGTTACGAGACTATTGCTGTTTTTTCATTGCATGAAAATTATAAATATATTTTATATTACATTACTTTGTCCTATATAAATTACTATGGAGAAAACTGAAAATGGTCTCTATTAAAAAATTATATTTATCACATTTTGTTACAGCTTTCAACTGTTTATTTTTAGTAGGTAATGCAGCAAATGCTCTAAGTTTCTTGATAAGAAAACAATAGTATGTTTTGCCTTCAATGTCAGAAGAAAACGAACTTTCCGAGGTTGCCAGGATTCTAAGAGATCACAAATGCAATATAATGTAAAAAACTGAAAGGTAGAGGCAAATTAACAAGGATCTTTCTGCCTTACACTGATGCTTACTGGGAAAGTTCCCAGCTGTTCTTGAAGGTCTTCCACCTCTTGCACAAGATCTTGCAAACACTTGTTACTGTGACTTTGCCAAACGCTTCTTTCCATGTTGCTTCCAGGATAACAAGGAAGAACGCTGTTGGCAAACTGCCTACACAGGGGACAGGTAAATTCTCCTTTGTCCACGGAAAAACCCTGCAGGACTTGGTCATTCTAAAAGGAAATAAAAGAGATGGAACTGAATTTTGTGAATGATTATTTTTTTTTTAGCTTGATATTTCAGATGGATACTGAAAAAAACTAAGACCTAAAACTGTAAAGGAAGAATAATTAGAATAGTTACCCATTTTACTGACAAAGGTCTTAGCTACTAGAGACTGTCTTACAATTCTCCAACTCAATTTTCCTGATTTTTAAGCACTCTCCATTGTCAACAATATCCCCATAATAAAGTAGAAAGTCTTCAATGGAGTATTTCCAATATTTTATGTGTGTTGTCTCTTTCTGACAATTCCCATGAAGTTTGAGACTCCAAGTACAGGCTGAAAAAAGCCTAATCAAGTAGCCATTGGCAGGCAACATGAAAAGAGCCCTGATTATTTCTTCTATCACATGAAGGATGAAAGAATGGGCACACATTTGGAAAGTGAGGACATATCCTCAGTACTCCTGTAAACTGGCAAGAAACCTTGCTTCAGCTTCATGAGTTGCCTCTGTGGTTTCCCATGTTGATATCTAACTGTATTATGTAAAAATAAATGCTTTATCCAGATGAACACAGGTCTATATAAATTATTTCAGTCCTAAAAATGGTAGTAAATAGTCAAAATTATTATGCACTCATCTACATACTAGTAAAACAAGCTAGGATCAGAAGTTTACTTAAATAATCTAGAACCCTCAAGAATACAATTACATAGAGTAACAGTTTGTTTCAAGTTTAATAGAGAATCCACCAAAAAAATGACTTCAGAATTTATATGGTGCAAAAAAAACCACTTTTCCGAAATTCTGTAAAGTGAGACTCTACCATGAAAGTCCAGATTTTGCTGCTGTATTCTTTATGTGGTTTTTATGTTATTTTATATTTATCTTGATGATACAATTACTGCTGCAAGCAAATTTAAATTAATAAGGAAAAGAATTCATCATGGGATCCAAGCTGACACACCTTCTAGTTCCTTTAGAGGTTAAGTTTCACACAGTAGGAGCAATGCTGATACTAAAAATACAAGGAATTGCTCACAGTCTTTCTCAAAATGAAAAGAAATCAACAAAAATTACAAAAAAAATCCTAAACCAGAAAAACAAACTAACAAAAACCACAAACACCCTCCTCCACCAATCATCCCCCTCCAAACAAACAAAACCTCACCACAAGACCCACTAAACCCAAAACCTGAAGAAATATCCTGTAAAGTAATCTTGAACAAAAATGCTGGTTCATATGAAACAAGAAGTCATCACTTAGTCTTTATTTTTTTGTGCTGGTTAATTTTGCACGAGACTTCTTCTGATACACCCGAATAACAGAAAACAAAGTACTTTTGTTAATAATGTCAAGATGCAATAAGAGATTAAGTTCTCGAAACATAACAAAACTATTCTATACAGACATACAAAACATGGGATTGAATTGATTTGAACAGCATAAATCCAACTGATTTCAGTAAAAGCAGTTCAGATCCAAATAAACAACTATCAGTCTCAGTTTTACTTACCCGTAAGGATTCCATGTAAGATTTGTGACAATCTATGTGTAAAGTGTGACCACAGGTTTGTACATAAACACCTCCTTCCCAGCCTATTGACACTGCTTGTAGGCAGGAACTCTAAATCAAAGCAACAACAGGAAGAAAAACCACAACTATAAATATAAAGCTATAAAAGTATTTATTAAAACATCAAGATTTACAAGATGGACAGACTTCTATTTGCATGCTACCTAATTAAAGATATCCCGAGGAAATAAAGAAAAAAAGAATTTATAAAAAGTGTTTATTTATGCTGACTGACATGGCAGCTATTATGCTATTATTTCCAATAGTTAAACTTCTGCAGTTCTTGTCAGTTAAGATAACTTTAAGGAATCTCTTGTATTACTGCATGAAGGTGGGTCTAACTCCAACAGCTGTTCCAATAGCAGAAGTGATCCCATTTGCAAGGGCAATATACTGTTCCAACACATTTCATTCAGTTTTGTAGATAACCAAAATAACAATACCATAGTTATATAATTAAACCACAATCTCTTATTACAATTCATTGTAAACACTTAGAGGTTTTAATGACTTGTTGAACAGCATCATATATAACTCACCATAATTGGAAAAGAGAACAAATACTTGTTTAGGGAGCTTGGTTGTATAGTAGATTTGTTTTTAAAAAACTGGTCTTATTGGAAGACTGCACTTACAGCCCACAAGTCCAAAAAGGTCACCCCACTGGTATTTTTTTCCAGAAAATAATGATCTGAAGAAACAATCACATCTGGCAAATTTATAAAAAATTCTCAAAAATTCTCTCGCAGAATATCAAAATTTTTGCTTAGGTCTTTCAGAATTTCACTTTCTAGCAAGGAAATGCATGATAATTTTCCTTAGAATAAGATGCTTTCTGAAAAAATTGACCAATTTTTAGGACTGTATCAAAACAATTATGAATTTTACTCTACATTAATCTACATAAGCGAGCTTGGCTGCAGTTGGCAAATTTTAATTATCTGTGGATGTCATTATGAAAAAGCTAGCAACTGTGTTAGAACAAAAATTGCCAGTTTTTCCACTTTAAAGACAATCTTTAAGCTTCTAAAGGCTCATTATTTAGTTAGATACACTGAAAAGCTGGCATTTCACCTAGGACTAATCTACAGAAGCTAATTTAGGATCACAGGTTCCATATTATTCTCCCTGAAAATGATTTCTCAGAGCAGTTGTGTATTATCTTACATAGCTCTTTTAGGCACTAGCAAGGGAAGTCACAGGTAGCCCTTTCACAATAGTCTACAACTGAATATGTCTTGCAAAGCAACAAGAATTGGTTCTCAAAATTAAATGTGAAAAGCTGTAACTTGGCTTTGTGAAGTGGTGTAAAACTGTTTGGAACAACTAACAGAACTACAAAGCAGACATCTACTATCATTTAATGTAAAATTGAATTTCAGATGTTGTGCAGATTTGAGGATTCAGTAGAAGAGAATGCATTCTGCTGGTTTCTCCTTCCCATTCACTCATACTCCCCTTCTCTGTAGTGGCTCAGAAACCTGTTACAGATTAAAACAACTCTTTCCACTTACTCTGCACTTCCAAAATACTTTTACCTGATTAAGAGCAATTCCTTGACTGGATTTTCTGAATGGCTACAAGAGAACTGGGGTTTGCTTAGACAGTGAACCCAAATTTCAATTGTGTGGTCACACTGGAGTGTGAAATACCTTCTTCTAGAGAGTATCTGTGTGGCTGTTTAATGACTGTGTAGCCTGTAGATATACTACATGCCTAGTGCTAAAAATATAATGGGAGAAAGCCAGAAACTATTTAAAAATAAGGAGCCTATCAAATGTAAACACTTCAGAATGACTGCAACATGAAAAAGCATTTACTAAATGTAGAAATGAAACTAGGAGAGCTATAAATGAAATGCAATTTCATTTATATTTTACATACAATTGTTGTTAAGTGCTAGTTTAGCTGCCATGCAATGCTTACATCTTTGAAGTAGCGCTGCAGTGTTGTCAGCCTGACGTCGTGCAGCGCTGCACAGGTGTCCCAGGGATAGATCTGCTCCTCTTCAGTCGTGGGGAGCCTCCTCGGCTCCGTGCTATTGCGGCACTGCCCAACACTGCCACAGGAGAGGGAACACACAGGGCCATGGGTAACAACAGGCTGAACAACCCAGAAAACTATCAGGCCATTTTGGTTTGTAACTATAATGTGCTTTGTTGATGTTAAAAAGTAAAAACTTACTGAAGAATCTAAAGACTGAAAGTTGTTCTTTTGCCCTCGTACATAACATATATATATATATATATATACACACACACAAACACCTATAACCACTAACATTCATATTTACATGCAGATACACTGATGGCTGTTTAATTTTCTTCTCCTTCCAGGACTGATTTTCCTGCAGGCCTGTAATGTACTTCTGCATTTGCAAAAGCTAACAGAAAGTAGGAGGGAATTAAACAATTTGTTCTTTCCCCAAACTTTTGAGAAGTTCCTTATGTGTCTCATAGAGGACCATCCACAACAAAAAAAAAATAGGAAACCCAGCGCTTCCAGACTTAACGAGACACAACAGGATTTATGCACACATGCTAAAAGCTGCAGAAACATTGCTTTTCCTACAGGCCCCACATTCATACCTGAGGATGCCTGTAATAGTACAACTAGCCCTGTAGGTCTGTCTTCAGTAGAAGGGCCACTTTGTCCACAAATAACACAGTCATATATTGCCTCAGAAACATGCTGTTCAGATGTAGCTACCTCCATGGCAATGTCAGCATCTGGTGATTCTAAAAACAAGTAAGAAAATTTATATTAAACAGAAGTAAAAAAAAAACAGTTGAGGATTTGCATCTGAGGATGTCCAATCCATCTAGATTGAGGTAGTGATGAAAAAACTACAAAATAATTTCTCTACTTTATCTACAAGTAAAACATTGTCAGTTGCTTGAAATAAACTTTCTGCTTCCAAGAAAGACACCTACAAAATTAAGTACATGTTTTTTCAATAGGCAAAATTACTCCCTGTGGAATTAAATGTTTCATTTGAGTTTCGTACTAAACTTGATCTCTTAAAAACTTCTATAAAACAGAGATCTAACTTCTATCTCATTAGATTAGCTGACTGAAACAACCATTTGAAGGAAAAATGACTATGTGTTTTCTGCACGGTCCACATTGCTCCTTCCTAGGTGCACAGAAATGTTCAAGGCTAAGGCCCAGCTCTGAAGTATCAAAGCCACTGCACTTTACACAGCTTTGATCACATGACAGTTGGTGGTGCTGATTTCAGGGCAAACCATTTTATATTATGTTACAATCCAAGTGAAGAATTCTTTATTGATTTGAAAGAAAAGCACCTTAGGACTAAATGATCCACTCCTGCTGCACATACAGTCAGCCTCTTGACCTAGAATATGTGGGTTCTTTGTGTCTTCCCTAGAACAAAATTTTTCTAAATGAAAACACTTCCTCCCTAACTTCAACCATACCCTTTATCCCTCTGATTAAATAGGCCTAAGTACTGAATAGAGAATCCAAAAACCTTGAGTACAGCAACAGTCCTCCAATTCATGCAGAATTGTTTTTAGGAGAACTGCTGTCTTCTGAAAATCAACTACAAGTTTGGCATAGGAAGCTGTAGCCATAAGGAGAGGTGTGTTGGGTGCCAGACAGAATATTTCTTTGTTATAAAAAGCTCCATGCAATGCTCTTGCTCACAGGGCTGAATCCAAATTACACTGTTCTAGTAAGTACTGATTTCCTAGTCAGTTATTGAGGGTCATATGAAAATGAGCCCTGATCTTCACTGACAGGCAGTTGTTAATATTGTACACATGTCTATCACCATCTAGTGGCAGCCAGATGCACAGTGAAATAAAAAGCACAATGCATCAATTGCAAATGTCCAAAACATCCAGGAAACTTAGAAGCAAATGGTAGCAGAGAAGGGAGCATAAAATTGCATTTAAAATGCTGGTTTTTATATTGAACGTCACCTCATAATTGTGTAATGCACAATCATGTACACCTATGTATCAAATGCAAGAAATGACAAGGACTAGAGTTCCAGCTTTCTTTTCCCTCCTCTTCTAAAATATTGTCAATGCAACAGAAAATATGCAACCATTCAGTATTTTTCAGAAGCAGAGAAAGAGAATACAATGTGTCAATCTGATTTAGAACAATTCAATGGAAGTCATCAGAATCTGTCAATATTTAATTTACAAAATACCATTAATTCATCACAAATTGCCTATTTTTTAACTTGAAGAAAAAAAACCCCAGAACTTAGGATTTAAAAGGTGTTTAAAATCAGTTCAATATATGCAATTTATACTTTTATTGCCTATGGGGAACAGGCACATAAAAATCAGGCTAATTTAATTTTAGAACTCAGTGATTAAGTGCATGCTTCCTTCACAACTACTTAGATGTGGATGTAGCTAGGCTATTCTGGTACACAATAAACTTCCAAGGAAAGTAAGCTACTAGCACCAAGCAAGACTTCCTAATAAAGTAAGTTGCACCTGAGCTAGTAAAAGAAAACCAAGGGATATTGGCAAGAAATTTAAATCTCAAATAAGTAGGGATACCAGAAAAACTGTAACCAAACAAAACCCCTCACTTCTTTTGAATGGACTCTGATAAACCTGAATTACTCATTTTAACTAGCTCCAAAGATTTAACCTAACTGATTTCACAGACTTGTCCTAACGATGGCAGTGTGTAAAAAAGGAGCCAAGCAAAAAGACAAGGTAAGACACTTGGTACTGCTATCAGTTCACCAAGTTTCTGTCATGAGATTTGTCTTATGTTGTAGTCTACCCCATCCCCTTTCAGTGGGTTCTGGAACTTTTCTTTGCCTTTAGGAATTATTTCACAAATCTGAATAAATATGAACCTTAAAACACTGAAGGTGGATGGACAAATTTAAACTGTGACAGAAATCCAGGGAAGAGCCGAACCCTGTAGCTCCCAAGAGTTTTTTAAAAGTTACTAATTTAGCTCTTTGTTTGGTTTTGTACCAATAGAAGTAGAGACACAGAGCTACAGAAACCTAGCACTTCCTACCTCCTAACAAATTACTGATCAATCTGCTAAAACCCAGCACACTGATATACTGCAGAATGCATTGCTACATGAATTTAATTTCATTTCTATTCTCCAAAGCTAAGGATGCATTCTGTTATTTCCCCCACCCAGCAAAGCCCCCAAACCTACAGGGCTTTGTAAACACAGTACATATAGTGCACAATCTCCACTGACTGTAGTCAACATTTGTCCTGCTGCGCACATTGTGTCAAAGAGGCCCCTGGGTATCAAAGCAACCATTAGTATGCTAATATTCTTTGCCCTGACCCAGCATATACATTCTCAAGAGATCAGTACCTAATTTATTTTTCTATCTGGGTTCAGAAGATTGAGTGTTAGGAAATATATGTCACCTTGCATTAAGACTCTGAGCTTCTTTTTAAGTCTAACTAAGGAATGTTTCATGAAGGACAAAATGGCATCCTGCTAAGACACACATTGTAAGGAAGACAGAAAAGATCATCTGCATACTTATCAGGATGCATTAAAAAAGTTTAAAAATCACACCGACCACTTCAGAGACATGAAAACTATTGAAGAAATCAATCTTAGCATTTATAATTAACAACCTCACCAATTTACAATTTTTCAGTATAAGTAGTTCAGCAGCTTGCCTGGAACAGATCACATTTTGTTTTTATAAAATTCAGGCAGACAGATCTTCACAAATATAACTGCAATTTGTTAAAGGCTACCATTAACCTAGAACTGCGTGGCTGAGTTTTGTTCTTATCAAGTCCCGTCTGAAGGTTATGAAGTTTTAAAAATCTCTTGCACACAGTTCCACATGACAAGATAAACCATGGTCTCACCCTGGGGCAGTGCTTGTGAAGCTCAGAGGAGCTGTAACCAGGAGCTATAACCAGGGGCAGGAAGAAATCTGGAGCTGAAACCAACACCACATTTTTGACTCTCTGGACAGTCCCTCAGACACATTAAGAGCTCTATCTGCTGTTTTTAGAACACTTTGCTTGGTTTATTTTTTTCCTTTTTTGTTTATCCTGCAGTCAAACAGCTAAAGACAGCACAGTGGATGCTGTTCTATCCTAGTTCATTAACATAACTGTTTCTAAATTTCACCTAATTACTTCCAGGCAAGCTTGAATGGCAATGCAGTTCTGCAGATGTCACAGAATATAAATAGAAAGTAACAGGGGGCACAAATGGAAAGTGCTACATAATTGGTCTACAGTAACTATGTGAAAGAAAATGCCAACCTTTATTTTCAGAATCTCAGATGAATTTGTGTACGTCAATTCAAATAAATAAATTCTACTAGTAAAATGAGACACATTTAATATTGAATAATTAACATGTAATTAGGTAACTTCCTTTTAAGCCATGTTTCATTGCAGCACCCCAACAATCAAAGAGGAATGCCTCAGGGGATTAACAGTGCCTTTGTGCACTTTATTAAACACTTTAGAAACTAAGAAGTATATGGATTATAATAAAATAACCTTTAAGCTTTGGCTATTCTCCATTATTCCCATCTCTTCCTAGGCACATTTATTTTCAGAGTATTTCCAATCTTTCCAATCACTGTCAATAGAAAAGTATTATGAAGTTTTTAAAGTGCTATACCCCAAACCAATTAGAACAGTTCTCCCATTTTACCAGTGATAATAATATAAATTTGCCTAAATGACACCAACTGAAACAGTCACAAAACAAGGGAGCTGAGGCCTCACCATCCCTGCATTTTTGACAGTATTACTGTTACAGTAAGTGAACAAAATAAGACATAGACCTACTGCTGGGCTTCAATCTATAAGAAAAGTAACAGGTAACAGACTTTGTTTGAGAGGGGAGTGAATTCCTACTGATTTTAATATGAAAGGATTTTTTACTTTCTAACAGCTATTTCAGCACTGTTATGCTATGATTCAGGGTAAACCTATGAATTACATATGAGTAGTTTTGAATTGAATCACTCAAGAAAGACTAGTTTCAAAATTCTAACTGTGTTTAGTTCTTTAAAATTAGAATAACAATAGTTTCTGCAACATTTTCAGTCATTTTCTGTATCATATAGAGATTGAATTCACAGCTTAACAAACCACTTGATTCAATAAACTGAAGAAAATATTCCCGGCAAAAAGTAATCTAGATTTTTAAACAAACCCTGTGCACTATAATGGTATATGAACTTACTTTCTGAGAGCTATTTTAGTGCCAGTCAGAACATAAAAGCTGGTACTGGACTATAGTACTACTTCAGTGTATTTTCATAACAAAGTCGGAAAATGGAATGACAACATAGAAGACACTGAAAACAGTGAAAAGGCAAAGTAATTATTAGTTAACACAATGCCTGGAATTCTATTAAGTTGTTGCCAAATGTCTTTATGAAGAATTAACTTTATGAAAATGTAGTTCATTAAGTTGATTCTATCTAGTGCTGTGCATGATGTGGTATAACTGACAATAAACACTACATTTTACATTAAGGCATCTGGAGTTACTAATTCTTTAAATACTAAGAAGCAAGTGATTTAAATCTTGCATGCCCAAGAACTTTTTAATGCACAGTCATAAAAATAAAGCCCAGGTCTGCCCACCTGAGAATTTAATATGAATTAACTAAAAGCTAAGTATTCACAGTCCTTCACAAAAATAAATGCTGTGTAATTTATTGATTTAGCTACCATGATTCATCCACAAATCAAAGCAGTTATCTTAAAACACAGCTTATAAAACCTGTGTATGGAAGTAATTATGCACATTTATGTATATATGCAAATATAGCTGTATAGCTATTGACAGGTTCATCTATATCTATATATATAAACAGACAGATATATCAATATAGATCTGATCTCATATATAAACCCCATAAATTTCAAAGTTGAGATATGATAAATTCAAAATATAAGTGACTGAAGATTCGAAGTTTCCAGCTACTTTCCATATAAAAACTTAATTTTTAATAAGGAGAACTGCAAGGTTCTTCCTTACTTCAACAATTAGATTACAAACAAATAGCTGCCATTTAGTGAGGCTGACTTACTTAAGTTCACAGATGAAAATTAGAGTATTGCACACCCTCCAAACATAACATCATATATAGAGTTATTAATTTCATAGAATCTTAGTAATTTTGGGTTGGACAGGATCTCAAAGATCATCAAGTTCCAACCCTCCTGCTGTGGGCAGGGGCATCTTCCACTAAAGCAGGCTGCTCAGAGCCCCATTCAAGATTGCTAAGGTATCCAAAACCTTAGGAAGTACAAATTAATCAATCCTCTCAGCAATCTATGAACTGAAGGGAATTTAACAATTTCAAAAGACAGACTTTTTCAGCAAGAACAGTTGTCAAAATATTTCTAACCAATGCCTTAATTCAAATCAAAACTTCACAGCAGATGATAGTTGATAGAAGGTCTGGGAAGATTCCAGCTTTTTCTTATCTTTCAGAAGTGCTAATTTTCTATGAAGTGACCCAAATGACAAAAATATTTTCTATTTCTCAGCTGAACACAAACTTATCAGGATTATGCACTTCTATGCAGGAGAATCTGAGAGAACTCACCCTCAAGAAAAACAAGACCTGATTGTGTGTAAAGACAGTATTTGAAATCGAATACATTATCACTTATAGCAATTGAGGTGGTCTAAAAATTGTATTTTCCTCAGATCCATAAATACATTTAAAAGCTAAAATTTTCACCATATTGAACTTTGAGGCTCTATGGAGAAATAATCTTAAATTTTATTACTACAGATTAAAGAAAAATACAATCTTAAAAAGACAAACTAATTTGGGGACATTTTATATTAAATGCAAATACTTTAAAACATATCACATATTTAATCATTTAATGTACTGTATATTAACAAAAACTAAGAATAAATTTATGTCCTACAGATTTAATCTATTCTTTAGCAATTATGTGTTCAGTAATATCTGTCCTATAATCAAAGTTAGGCTCCCTAAGAGATGTAAAGTTAATAAGTGGATACAAAAGCAGAATCTGAGGGAGGGTTTCCTGTTTGGTTAGATGGCTGGGGGGTTTTTGTGCATGTCTTTGTTTTTTAAACTGAGTAGAAACCTTAATACTAACACCTGGGAAAAGGCATAAAAGCAAGCAGTCAACCACACAAAAACTTACCAACATCCATGGCAGTTTCCATGAAGCTTTTTTGCCTTGAGGCAAATTCAGCCAACAGTTTCTGTTGCCTTTCTCTGGCCTTCTGTCGTCTGTGTGAAAGAAGGGGAAAGAAGAAAAAATAAACATACATAATGGAGCAAAAAAACCCTTGAAAATGTCAAGCTGATTACAATTACCACCTTAAACAGTATCATTCCAAATTAAGGTTAATATTAAGGGATAATTACCAAGCCTAAAAAAGGATTATTTTGCTTTTCTAAAGCAAAGTTTTTAAAGAAATTAGTGCTACTTTCTTTTGAGTCTGAAAAAAACTGAATAAAATCCTGTCCTAAAACACCCATCAAAGGTGTTCACCACAAGATCTTTTAACAGATTAGGCCATACCATCACAAGAAAAGGAACTCAATACCTTAATCTTGAAATTTTTTCTCTGTTACACATGGGATGAAACCAGAGAACAATGTCATTTGTACAAAAATGAGTACTTCTGTGAGAAATCAACATTTGCAAGTTAATAACAACAATAATAAAAACCTACCTCACTCCCTTTTGATATCAAGCTTTTGATGGCACGGGAAACAATTATGAATAATTTATTTTCCAGCTAAGCCTCCTCACAGTGGTTCCTTCTCGCCCACTTCCACCCAAAATACCGGCCACCAACACCTTTCATAATGGGATTTAAAGATCCTTGAGATTGCATCCAGATTAAAAGCCCTTATCTCCCCGAAGCCAAAATGACTTCACTAACTTCTCCTCATTGTTTGTCACAGCTCTGGATTTATAAAAAAACACCAGAGGCTTACTTGTGTCTATTCTGATGTTTAAACTGTTTCAGTGACCTGTCCAAGGCTGTATGACCAGCACTATAACCCCCTTTTAAATACGTACTGCGGTAGGTACATGAATATTGATGGATGTAAAACAATAAAGAAATAAGACATTAATTTTCCTTACTTTGACATGAGTTTACAAATAGGAGAAATGGGAGAGTGGAAGTGAGAAAACCAAACAAAAGCCCTATAGTTCAGCTGCTCACCACACAGAAAATGTCCTCAGCTGAGGGCTTTACACAGCATGTCCCCAGTGCAGCTACAGAAGTTCTATCATAGCTACAAATTTTGTGCATCAGCATTTACAAGGCTTTTTTTCCACTGCTCAGAGATGATTCAGATAACTAACACGGGCTTTAAAACATCACTTGGTGTCTGATACCCTGATGGGTGAGTCCTGTTAAGTCGCAAGCACTGTGTGATTATCAGTGTCCTGCACAGGAACTGGCATGCACAGGCCCAAACCTGTCATCCTGAGGGGACTTGTTTGTAAGTCAAAGCTTCTAATTTGTTTTCTTAAAGGCACCTGAAAGACCCAACTATCTCTGCCCATTTGTCTGCTACATTTTACAGTCACCATTTCTCAAAATAACTTCTATTTATGACATCACTAAGATTCATTATTCTGAGGATCAGACCAGAGCATTCATTAGAGTTGATTTTATTTATTTCTCCCTGGAAATTTCTCGACACCTCAACTAAAAGCAGAGTGACTGTAAATAGATGCATTTAATAAGAAGACATAAACAGACTCTGACAGATTCAGTACAGCTCAGTAATTTTCCATGATGGCCCATGGGAATATGACACTGCAATTGAAAAAATACTGCAAGCAGCTCAAGCTTGCTTCTAGTCCTGTATTTCAGTTTCTATGGCAACAATCCATTGCCTGAGTGATGCCATTATATGTTGAAGCTAAAAAAAGGTGATTGCTTAACGTTCACAGTATGCTCAGTCTTCACTGACACAAAACTGGAATTGGGGAGAGAATTAAAACAATTGAAATGGTAAAAATTGCAGCCTGGCTTGATGAACATTGTCACTCTACATTGTCTTTAGTCATTTCAGTTATCACACTGTCCTTCAATAAACTTCATGGGTCCACCAATACCATTATAAATTTGAGAAGAAGATAATAATCACTCAGAACAACAAAAAATGGGAAACACTCATTTTTACCATTGCTTTAGCCCCCAAACTTAACTGAAAACTTAGTGGGCCTCCCACAGATCCTTGAAAATATAACATCCTTTTATAGAGGGAAAGGAATGACCTTACCCCTTACTATATGAAAAGTTACTTGTTTCATCCATGCCCCTGCTTCTCCTGTACATAACTCTAGCACTGTTGAGTACCACATTAATTATTAGTGCCCAAGATGTAGCTGTGTCTTATCTAAAGCAGCTATTCATTCTGGCTCTTTCTGATTAGCAATTTTACATGCTAAACCCTGACTATTTCATTAAATGAACTATTACATACAATGCTGAAAATTAAACTATTAAATAAACACTAGCAATACAAAAATAATTTTACTTTGTAAAGTATGTAACATTCAAATATATTAAATCTATTTGCCATATTCTTATGTTATTTTCCAGTACAGTGTAGGCCTTGGACATATCAGAGAGATCTTAATGAAAAATTTATTTTCAAACAAATAAAATAGCAGAAAAATAAAAGTAATCCAGAAACCTACTGAGTCAGAGGACTGCACTCTTCTACTCAAATTTCTAGAACCGTAACTACATATTCTGGTTACATAAACCCTTCAAAATACTGGATGAACAAGTACTCAACTGTCTTCTTGTCCACTCCAGCCTGTGCTCTCTACTGCAGCTACTGTGGTAACTACTCTGACCTGAATTCCCCACTTTGTATGCCCTAAACTTCTAACACTATGCACTGTCCACTCCCCTCAAATCCCATGTTCCAGCCCTTTGCACCAGCCAAGTCTCAGTCTCTTCCCACTCCAGCCAACTCTTCTTTCTGGCTGAGTCTGACATCCCCCAAATGTCATCTCTGTCTCTCCAGACATTTACATTCCTATTCCACACTCTCCTTCTCCTACCAACTCTCAAGAACCCATTCTTCCCCACTGAGATTTTCTCTAAAATCTGTGGTTTTTTCATTTGCTACTCTTCTCTGAGTATTTTTGTCCTGACAAAGTTCTTCATATATCTTCATAACATATATCTTCATAACTTGCCAGCTTGAGTCTTCCCACATCAACTGATCACTTGCCCTGACATCTTCTCTGTTTTCCATTGGTACCCTGACCACAAGGTTTCTCTTTCCATTCCAGTTTCAACACTACCCCTCTCTCATTTCTAGCTTTCACCTCTTTGTCAGCTCTAGTTGCCATCCCCTAGATGATTCCTCTTCCATGGGACTCTCACGCCAACATAACATTTGCTGAAAGCCCATGAGAAGCAGGGTCTCTGCATTCAGTTTCAATACTGCCAGTATTCTGGGGACATTCAGGACTCGTTATGTCCCAAATAAAACTCAAAACTGTCCAAACTTTAAAAAAAAGAAAACAACAAAATTCAGCCCTAAACAGATACCTGGCATGTGCGTTTTCAGGCAGCATAATAAGAAAATACAAACTTTTTTTTTAAGTAAGAATTTTTTAAAAATTGAGAACATACTTTTAAAATTGAATGGGTCAGACAAGCAAAAAAATAGGTAGAATTATTAAACCCTTATATAGTAAACAAAATCATGGTGCAATGTGTGCATGTGAATGAACACACAATACAAATAAAAATTCTAACTTATCTTCAGGTTAAGCCACAAAAGCTAACACAATCTTAATTCTACACCTTTTTATGTATGAGTTTTATAAAACATAAAGGGTAAGCACATATATCACATAAAACTATTACTAAAATTTTCTAGTTTAAAGATTTAAAATAGCAAGGTACAGATTCTTCCTCAGTACCCATGTAAATCATGTATATTCAAATCAGATAAAGAGAGCTGTAGAATTAAGACTTATTCTTTTAGTATGTAATTCATACAAAATGCTAACGATCAATCAATAGATCAATCAAACAACACACACTGTCCTCCAACTGCTCCTTTATCTTGTTATTAAGGTTACCTTTCTTCTTTATCCAAAGTTTTCTTCTCTGCAGAACTGATCTTTTTTGGTGGTACAGGAGGTGTCACCTTCCTACATATCTCTTCAATGATACGTTTATTCAGTCTGCTCTGTACAGCAGCTTTCAGTAAAATTCTTTCTACTGCCGTCATTCCATCTCCATGAGAGTATCTTGGAATTTCTGGGTGGATTAAAACATCCACATCATCCAGCCATGGGGGATAGTAAGAGTTTTGTTTTCCTGAGAGTTTGTGATGCAATTTAATCAGCAAAGACAGTATGCTCTCCTTGACTTCTAGAATGGCTGTGGTTAACTGTGGAGTTGCACCAGGTGCTGACCATTTCATCGATGTTTTGGGCCGAACCACCTGATTTGCCTCGCTGGTGTTCCGATTGATGATCTCCTGAAATTTCTTCCTACGTTCTGCGACCAAACTGAACACTTGAGCCGTCCCTGAGTTCTTGGGAAAAAAATTATCATTATTAATTTGCAAAAATACAAGTATAAACAACACATGTTTCTAAAATATTTGAAGCTAGGAAGAAAAGCATGAAACAAAGATTCTTCTCCACTCCAAAAATGTATTGAAAATTAGGATAACAAAATACTAAACCTGCATATTGTATTTTTGTACAAGTCTGTTATATGCAACTGCATAAAAAAGCCAAGTACCAAAGGAAAATATCCACACCGAAACAACTAGCAACTGGTTTTACTCTAGTCTAACTTACAATTCTGTTATCCAGGTAACATTTCCTTAGTTTTTCTAGAATGGTAATAATTTCAGTATCTTTATGTCATTTAAATGCCTTTATTCAAATCTACTGTTGCACAATGTAACTTGTTACATCACACAGGTGAATACAGTTGAGCCCACAGATCCCCATGAACATTGTGCATTTTATCTGGATTTATTAGGTGGGATCCAGAAGCCACATAAGTTCTGTTTGCCAGCAGAACTTGCTGTCCAGGGCATGTGAACATATGAGTGCAGTTACTTTAATGACAGAGCACATTTAGATCTATCTTATACTACTCTCGCTTGCAGTACCATATATACCATGTCCCTACTTTAGATTTTGTCTGTTTTTCTGACATGAACATGCAAAAGAAATATCCACTGTATTTTGCTATGTCTGGCACACAGTAAGTATACAGTCTGAAGTGCTGTATACAACAGATACAAAACCAACACTGACTCAGAGATTGTATCATCTACTGGCCATAAATCTTTCAGGATCCCACCACTTACGTAATCCTTTGTTTCACAACAACAACAAATTGCTATTAATAATTTGAAAAATCATTTCAATGTAAGGTTAAACTTACCTAGACTAAAGACAGCTAAGACTATTCTACATTATTAAATGTTAGTAATATCTTGGCAAGATCAAACAGGCCTAAACACAAAGCTCAAGCAGTAAGCTATCAATGGCATTTTTTATCTGATAGGAAGCTTTTCTTTCCAAATACATATTAAAAATGTTTTATTGCTTCAAAGTCTGCCAGCTAATATTACCGTCAAGAACATGAAAAAAGCACAAGCCCTTGCAATATGAATTAAAAGGAAATTCAGGAAAATTAGAAGATTCCACTGAAAGTTAAGGTGAGCACAATTAAAGCATGTTGCTAGTTAATGGCTTAGGAGAACAAACTGCACACAGATCTACCTCTCTCTGGAGGCTCTTCCGCCTTGAACTCTGGTAGATTGAGGACAAAAAAAGTCATTAAATACATCATTTGGAAGGAGGCATCATTGCAAATAACTTCTATTTCTGATAGAGGAAAAATAACTGAAGGAAAAAATATCCTAAGGAATTCATAAAAACAGTAACAAAACTAACAAAAATGCCAAAAGGCAATAACTTAAACTAACCTAGAGAATGTGGTATTTGTATCCACTTACTTGTGATGAAGCTAAACCATCAGAACTTGTACTTGCAGGTGGTTCTCTCTTCACCTCAGGAGCAGTTTCTGGTACTCTGACTCGGACATAGTTAATGAAGTGACGCATGTTAGAAACCAAATTACTGCCTGGAAACCAACTATCGTGGCAACGCTCTTGTCCACCTGCAGACTCCTAAAACAATTAAGAAAACTGTGGTATACTTTCTCTTATCAAATTTCTCATATTAAATAATTTGTGCTGCTTTTGTAACTGTATTACAGAGAACATAATATCTCCATGAGGTAGGAACAGTATGTTGAACATTATGTACCTCAACAAAGCTAATATACCTTTAAAAATTTTTGATTTTGCTCAGTGCTAAGAGTTTCAGGTGAAAATTTAGAGATTTTTAGACTTAATGATTTAAATTTTTTTTTCTAGTACTAATTTACACAGTGGTAAAGATCTAATCAATCTGTGTAGTCTGACTACATATACAGAAACTGCTGATAAACATAACAAGATGCCATACTCTTCCTCACAACAGTATGTTTTTATTGGTTTATTAGCTGTTCCCCATATAAGTTAATAAAGATGTTTTTATTCTAACTACTATGGTAAAATCAAATTTTAAAGAATACTGAATCATTAAAAAAATACTTCTGTATTTTGAAGAAAATGATGGTATTTATTCTTACCTCTTCATCTGATTCTTGTTCAGGAGAATTTTCCAACCCCAGCTCAATCAAATATAAAACCATGCAAAGCACATGCTCTGATAAATTCTGATGATCCATTAGTATCTAGGTAGGAAAAGAGACAAATCATAGAAGATTAAGGCTTCAGTACATCTCAACTTAAGAAAGAGTGTTCTGGATAATACATTTTGGACTCTTCAGTTTTTGTGGACTTTTTTTTGTTTGTTTTAAATTTGATTAAAAATTATTTTGCGATTTAGAAAAAAACTAACCTTTGATCATCACCACAAAAGCAAAATTTGATTTTATGTCTGTCCAGTCAAACAAATTTGTACTTTAAAGCTATTACCAGTTCAAGCTGTGATTAACACCAGTGTGACAGGTACAGCTGCACAGACACTACTACTGCCAATTACAAGCAAAAAGCTGCTCCCAGCCTTCCCTCCCTTTTTCATGTCATCAATCACCAAAGGCCTCACAAGGTCCTAGTCCTATCAGTGATGCTGGCATAACTGGGAGTACCAGAAAGGTTAACATCAATTTAGCTCATGACCACCTATACATCATCTTTTTTAGTTACAAATAATAAACAACCTTATCTTTAAATTAATAAATGCCCATATCTTTCTTCCAACACAGCTTTCAATGCATTGAGAGGAAGAACCAGTACTGCTAAAATTAAAAACCAGGACAACTTTCCTCTTGAGAATAGTCTGAACTAAAGGAAAGAAAATGGCAAAAAAATGCAAGTTACAAACAAGTGGGTGAAAAAATAAGTTTAAAATTTCATTGTAGACAGGCTACTATAAAAATTAGTACTTTTAGAGTGTAGCCTAGTAAAGTCTTAAATATTACTTGGTTTTGAATGGATGAATTTTCTAAGTAGATAAAGCCATTAGAAACAGAGAGAAAAAGTTCTTAAAAATAATATTGTTTTACAATAGCTTTTCTAAAAAGTGACTGAGGAGCCGATTTAATCAAGCCCAAACAAATCTGAGATGATAGAGGTTATTTAATTAAAAAGAGGACTCAGTATTCTGTTAATATGAAGAGCACGTGTAATTGTAGCAGTTGGAATCAAAAGTCAAATTGAGCAATGCTTCTGAAAAGTAACATCATCAAATACAGTTTACTGCTCTTCCATAGGAAGTCCCAAAAGCCAAGAGATATAATAAAGGCTGTCATGAATTGGGAAAATTTCACAAAGAGAGCAGGCATTACTTAATCCAACCTACCAAAACAACCACTCTGTATTTTCCACCATCCATAAATCTGGTGGGAAAGTATTTGGTATTCCAGCTAAAACAGCAACCCAGTAATGGCTAAGATTCTCAAGATTTAAGTCCTTGAGGGTTCTTAATGCACAAAGAGAAAAAGTGGCCAAAGACACCCAAGTAAGACAGTAAAAGATGATGCATTCCTTCCCTATAGTCTCCATTTTTGTCCCACGTCAAAACATTATTTGATCTTCTGTGTAGTCCCAAGCTCTCCTTTCCTTCACCAGCCTTCCTGTAGTACAACAGGTATTTTCTATTCAACAGAAATTTAACAGTGAAACAAAATGAGTTTTAGGTAAACTGGAAGCCCTTAGAAGAGCACAAAAGGAAAAGTCTGCCCAGGAAAAACGCTACTCAAACAAAGCAATTTTTGTAGTCCCTCATCTGCCTCTGCAGCACGCTGCTTTGAAAACACTTTCTAAGTACAGATTCAAAGTCCATTTTCTGATGAATGGACTCTTCAAAAAGGATGTGATTCTCTTGAAGACAGCAACAAACTATCAAAGATAAAACCAAACATAACTTAAAGGCACCAATTAACCCTGAAAAACAGTTGCTACAACATCATCAAAAGCCAGAATGTATTTGGGAAATGATGTTAGAAACAACTGCAGTTATGAGACTTATTTGACTTATTATTGAGGATTTAAAGCCATTAAAGCTGTGTATTTTTGAACAGCCACTGCTGATGCCTTAAAATTCTGCAATAAGAGCCAGAGGAACACCACTCATGCCACAGTGCTCCCTGAAACCATTATGGAAGAACAATCTGAATGGCACCTCTGATGGTTAATACAGCGTTCCTCAAAGCAGAACAGGATCTTTCATCCACTAGGGTACTGACTTAGTGTGTGTATATGAAACAATCATTCATGAAATAATCTAAGTGGTAGGAATAAAACTCGTACTAGACTTGAAAAATAAAACAAAACCAAAACCAAAAATATTATATAAAATGGAACCTGACTACTTCAAATAAACTTTTAAGAATCATGCTTCTAAGAACCTCTGTAAAAAATGTGGAAGTGAACCAATGCACGTAATGCAAATCATGACTGTACCTTGTAAAGAAGTGTGAAGAGCACTATGTGCAGAGTTTTACAGTGCAAAAGCTTTATGAGGCCTCTGTAACTTGGGTGTAGTGGTGTTCTCTTCTTGTAAGGAGGCCATGGGTTTCCAGGGAATTTGCCACTTTGCTTTAAGCTGTTGAAACAAATGTTAAATGTTGAAACCACTGTTAAACACTGCAATAATGTAGAAACCTGCCACTGCTATAGATAAACTTTGCTTTGTGTACCTAAGAGTAAACTAAATAAAAATAGATAAGACTTCTTCAAGTAAGTTGTAAGTGATTTTTAAACAAAATCGTTGGTTAAGTATTTTATCTGTGATGACATTCACTAGTTTGTCTGTGACCCTTCTGATGTATTTTTAAACATTTATGGAAGAGTAAAAGACTAAGATAACCAAAACTCTGATATTGTTTGTTATAGACTATTTACTCAAGAACAAATCTGGGGCTTGAAAACACTAATAAAGTGATTCACATCACCAGTTTCATTAGGCAGTGAAAACAAAAAATTTGTTGTGGAATGAGCAAGAGGATGATGCTGCATTTCTAAAACTGATCCAACTTACAACGCTGTGTATCTGTCCATGGCAGACTGCACATCTCTGCGGTAAACTGTTCGAAGTATTACCATGACAGGGTCAAATTCCTTATCCCAAACTTCAGCTGTTGTTTAAAAGAAATTACATGTTAACATTCTCTTTAAAGACCTTCCCACTTATTTTAGAGTCTCTCTTTAACTAGCTTTAATTATGTCACTTCTCTTATATAATTTTTCCTGGCAAACTACAGCAATTTATAATAATTCTTACTAATAATACTTTCTATACTAATAATTAGCACTCTTTATCAAAATAAATTTTTTTGCAAAATTGTTATTGGTTTCAAAAATAAAAAATAACACTCTATTAAGCAACCCCCAAAACAACATTTCTGTATTCACCTTGTTTTGCTCTTTCTCATTTCCAAGTAACTGGGAGAAAAGGCTTACATTTTTTTCACTTTGTACACAATAAGCACAAACCTCCTGAAAGTAGGAACTAAAGACTGTGGAGCTGTTAGCAGATGGATGATATTTTACTATTAAGTGTAGTGAACAAAATTGCTGCAACAACACAAGTTCTTGTTCAGTATCAAAAATGGTCAAACTTTGTATCAAATTATATTTGTGATCAATCCTTTACAAATATGCCTTTGTTTTATAACTAGTATTATGCATTATTTCAGCATTAAAATCTTAGTTGCATCCATTTAATTTAGTAGCTCTAAAGTAACATCCAGAGTGGCTGTTCAGAGCAATCACAAACAGAAAAGTCTAAACACTCTATAAAAATACCTCATTTGATGGCCTTTTTTTTTTCTATTTACAAGTTGCTAAAAAACAAAACTAAGTTCCAATCTAAAGCCAAATGAAGACATTAATTCTATGAATTGCTTTGAAGTGTTTAGCTCTCATAACACAAAAAACTGAAGGCAAGATTCAATGACCCCAAAAGGAGGAAGAAACCCAGCGGATACAGAATTTTAGCTCCACCAGCAGGCGTAACGTTACACAAGTGCTCACAACATTCTTCAAAGTTCCCACAGGCAGAAATAAGAAGCTTTACCACACTTCTGAGATTAATTTTCCCCAGGCAGGAAGACAAGTGCCTATACTCGCACCTAGTGCTCTAGGTGCTCTGTATATTAACCCCTGCTGAGGCTAACAGTTCTGCACATATCCTCATAGACTGCTGAGGGAGAACACCTAGCAAAGTTTCCATTATGTATTAAATACAATCAAATTTAACTTGTGAAAAAAAACCCCACATTTTTTCTGAAAGAATTTGGTATTGCAGCCTGAAGCACACACCAAGCTTGTCTGGGCTGCTAAAGCTTAATGAGAAAAAAGGACTGAATGAGCCATACAGTGAATACTGGAAATGCACATAGAGCTCATCTTCAGCACACAATTCTACAGTGTGCAGAAAGAACCTGGCTCTGGAAGTTGAATTTGGTTGGTTTTGTTTTTTTACATGATGGTTAATGGAAGCAAAATATAGGGATCTGTGAACATAAAGTAGGTTCCACCCCTTCAAATTTAGGGAAACAAGGGATTAGAGGATTAGAGGGAATTGATCTGATCATGACTTGCTTTAACTATGACAGGCCACAAACTACAATTCTTAAAAGCAAAGGGTTTGAGAACCTATATAATCTTACATGGAATATGAACACTTAAGAGGGTAAAGAAAGCCATGTCAGCTTTTATTCCTGCAGAAGATTTTTCAGCTTTTATTACTTTAGGAAAAAGGGAATCTGCATAGTGTCATAAGTCACTTCATTGTTCAATGCTATAGGTGAGATACTTAAGACAGTTTACTTCTGGAATAAATAGTTTACCTAAGTTAAAAAAACCCCACAAACTATATACAAAAAACTCCAAACACTGTAATCTAGCATTAGATTCCCTAAATATGAGGTGCTATAGTTAAAAGCAGAATAATCCATCTCTTTTTCCTTCACATTGTGTTATGAAAATGACCAGCATGTAATGAGCTCCAGAAACCGGACAGGACATAAGGAAATGCAGTTTATGTAAAAATAAAATTCAGTTATTTTAGATACATAGGGTGTTAAGCTGCCTAATTACACAGCAAGAACCAAGATGAATCAATTTCCAAAACTTTGGTTTCACAAAATTACTTCACTAGTTGTTAATTTGTATAAAAGAGCTTTATTGACACTTCAATCTCCCAGTACAAAAACTGGCAAACAATTACAAGTTATTACAATATGAGCACCTACATTAACCACCACTTCCCCCCAAAAAATCCATGAAACCAAATGGTTTCAAAATTGCCAGACTCTTAACCATCCCAGTTCTCAAGGGAGGTATGTGGGGGAGGAAGGAGTTAACATCTCTTCAGCTTTGCCATTAGCCTGAAGCACAACGAGAGCACATGGAGCATTTCAGATTTCTACAGGCTTATCTGCTTAGTGACATGACACAGTAATGGAACACTGAGTTCTTAAATTATTTCTCTCCTTTGATATAGCAATGCTGTGTTGAGTCCAATTTAGATGACAAGCTGGTCAGGGAAAAAAACTTGTCATTTTTGCACTGTATGCATTGTAGAATTACAGAACAATGTTCTATAACAAGTCTGGCCTGAACTTTTTTCTAGGCCCTCACTACTGACAGCAAAAAATGTTACAGGATACTAATACAGTTAAGCAACATAAAATGAAGAATTATGTATCGTGGTATCTTTAATAGTCAAAAGGTGGAGAAGTTCAAAGAAAGTATCTCTGACATTTCACTAGCGCAAACAGTTCTAAACTCTGCTAAATATACACCATATTTATTTAAATCATAGGTATAATTAAGAATGCAGATCAGTAAAATACAAACAAGATAATTTTTCATTTCTATATTTTCCTTTGCTTTCTGAAGATACCTGATTAGTATGAGAAGCTCATTTTCACTCTAGATCAAAATCAATTTATTTAAGACTACTGATAGTCTTTAGCAATTCTCTTAAATAAGCAATGGACAATAATGAAAAAGTCAAGTTTTGTGGGGTTTTGGTGGCTGTGGTAGGTTTGGCTTTTTTTGTGGGGAGGATGGGGGGCAGTTTTCAACACTGGTAGGTTGGGTTTGCTTTTTGGGTTTTTTAAAGAAAAAAAGCCCACTACAACAAAACCAAACAAACCCTGGTGAGGCATCTTACCAATGACTGTGTTGCAAGAGAACACTGATTACCGTACCTTTAGGTGTGTACATTCCTTGTTGCATGGAACCTCCAGGTTCAAAAACAGGGGCTTTAAAGTCAGCAACTGCTGAAAGGACTGATTCAAAGCTTAAGCTTCCTGGAATAATACCACTTTTAGGATTAGGGTTTTCTGGAATGTAATGCTTACATTAAGGAAAGCAAAGTTAATTTAGTTGCAGGACACAGAATTTCCCTCCCCTCTTGATATTTTCCATCAGTCATTTCAGACCACATCTCAGCAGTGCTCTGTGCTTACCACAAGAGGTCTGTATGCTCCAGCTGCTAAGAACAGTAACTGGTACTGAAGAGAATCTAAGCCACTCAGCTAGGAGGTTAAACTTTTTAAAGTAAGACTTGCTACATATTTGGCTCAAGCTGTTAGTACTTAATGAGAAACCACTGCTTGTAGTGTATATAAAGTTTCTGTGATTGTCTTTACTTACAAACTTACACTTCATCTCTCTTCATAGGGAGAATATTTTGCATTTACATCCAAGCGCAGAAAAAGCAAGCAAGTTCAGGATCCATAAACACAATAAATAATTCTGCATCTTGGACTCCATAGTTCTCATTTTTGGTAGCAATACTTAACTGACCTACTAACTTTACCCTAAAACACAAGCAGCACTTAGAAGTAAGTAAACTTCTGCTCAGTGATAAGTGATCGCTTATATAAATGATTTGCTTATTTTACATAATTAAGTCATTCACTCAAGTGAATTGTTCTAAGTAGTCACTTATTTTACATACTTGACTGAGTTACTAGAGCATATTATAATAATAATTTTTATTATGCATTTGTTAGTCTCAATCTCATCCTTTCCTATCTTCTCATCCATAATATTTTTGCTCATTGTCTATACCTGGATTGCAAGCTCTTATATGCAACCACAACAAGCTATTTAATTTGCCTACACAGCCCAAGAGTGACAACAGGAAAACCTGCATATTTATAGTCAGCTGTCCAGGGACATGAACCCTATGCTTGTGCAGAAGGATTCTTAGAGTTTGCTATTCTTTCCCCATAACACATGCACTTCACTTTAATGTCAAAGTAATATGCAGGATTGCTATTATTTGCATTTTCAGCTGTTGATAGCAAAAGCCAATATAATGTAGAATGTCTTCTTTTTATATTGGCATAAACTTAGCAAAAATCAAAGTCTCAAATCCAGACAAATGTGATGCTTTGCTAAACTTTCTACAATGTCATTGGAAAACACACATTCTACCTCACACCTAAAAGACTTCTAAAGACCAGAACAGCGTTTTGTATCAAAACTAAATTAAACTATTAAAAAGTATTGTATTTATTGTAAGAAAAACCAAAATTGGAGCCTTTGATAGTAAGTATATGCAGTATATACTGTGTGTATATATATAGTAAGTATATACAAACACACCTTCACACAGTTTTTTAATTATGTGACCTAAAAACATGCTGTTCAAGCCTCACTACAATCCAGACACCTGTCATTCTCATTCAGACACATTAGTGAATATATTGCAAGGATATGAGATCCAATAATGAACTGTGTGTCCTGTCATTCATGCACAGTTGGGCTACCATCTCTGCTCTGAGGATCTCATCATCTGTCATTCCTAGAACAATAAAATGTAAAAAACTCTTAAAACAGCATGATTTTAAGACACATTCAGTTTTCATTTGACATTAGAAGTATGACAAACATGATATAAATTAATATTAAGTAATGATACAGTGCCTTAAAAATACAGGGGAACAAAAAGGGGGGGCATGCAAATATTATGAAAGGCACATTCTCAATCAGAAAATACCAGTATAAACTCAAATTGCTGTCTTTCTGGAAAAGATACAGAATCTTCATGTCATCACCTACACAAATCACTTCCATTAAATCCATTTTTTTCCATTTTTATGTATTATATCTATTTCTACTTCATAAAGGATTAAAATACAGTAACTGGCAAAGATGAAACTGAGTATTGAATGGTTTAAGTTACTATATGGTTAAACAGCTTTAAGGCACCTACTAAGTGTTGAATATAAATGAAGGTGCAATAATGTTATTTACATACAGATATTTCTAAAGTAGTGACTCTTACCTAAGTGTAAACGAAGACTTAACAAAAGGACCAAAAATGTTAAGGCTCCTTCCAGCATGGACCTTTCGTGCTCTGAGTCAAGAACTGTATTTTGATGCTGTGAAGCCATCGTTAACAGATCTACCACCTTAAATCTACACAGCAAACAGCAAATTCAGAAACAACAATTAAGCATTCTCCAACATTAAAACACCAATGTGAAACCTAGTGATAAGCTCAGGATAGCACTCACAACAACCTAAAACAAAATACAAAAGCCCAAATGAAAACCCAAAGTACAAACAAACATTCGTGGAAACCTTCTTCTTTTTGAATTTCAATTTTTATTTAACTATCGATGGAATGTGCTATAGTGATATTCACTCCACATGAAAACACCTCATATTTATCAACATAAAAGCTAATGCATACTAATTGGTGTTCAAACCCTGATTTTTCTTCCAGAAAAGTAAACATTCTGTGTCTCTTACTACTTCTTCAGGATAGAATATCCTAGCATATGAACATGTATGAAACTTAAAAAATCCCAAAAATGCTCAGAAAACAAATGTCTTCACTACTGCCCTGTAAATCAAAAGCCAATGCTGTTTAAAATCAAGAGATACCTGTTTCAGTAGAGGCCTTAGGTGTTGGTTTTGGCTAGGCAGAGTTGTACCACTGAAGATACGTATCAGATATGCAATTTTTTTATTACACACTATAAATTAGCACAATAGCCAGCACAACATTGAACAAGAGCATTCATCTTTCAGTCCTACCTTTCAAAAACAGATGAAATAAAATAATCTGGGTCCAGTCTAGAGGCACAGACCTGTAGAAAGAGAGAAAATTAATTTTATTAAATTAATTCTAGTCAATAGTTTGTAGATAAATAATACTGGCTTGGCTCCTCAGAAAACATAACTTACTTGCAGCAGATAAATGTCAGGATCAATCATTGAATTGCAGAAATGAGACTGCACGTAAGTCATGGCCTGTCCTTTAATTTGTAGACCATTTCTAACCCACATATTGCTGTGAATTTCAGAAAGACTTGCCTGTTCAGGGAACATAAAAAGTTATAAACATTTCAGGGATGTTTAGCTACTCAGTTCAATGTTAGCAGATCATCAGTATGTTACCATAGAAAAATAGAAATTATATAACAGTTTGAATTAGAAGGGACTCTAAAGATTTCCAACCCTTATGCCATGGACAAGGACACTTTCCAGGTGCTTAAAGCCCCATTTACCCTAGTCTTGAACACTTCTGGGGTGGGGTACCCTTGACTTTTCTGGGCAACCTGTTCCAATGTCTCACCACCTTCACAGCAAAGGATGTCTTTGTGATATCTAAACTACTCTCTTTTAGCTTAAAGCCATTGCCCCTTGTCCGGTCGCTACATGTCACGGTAAGAAGTCCCCCTGGGGCTTTCTTGGAGAGTCACAGAATAGTTTTGGTGGGAAGGGGCCTTTAAAGGTCATCTAGTCCAATCCCCCTACAATGATCAGGGGCATCTTCAACTAGGTCAGGCTGTTCAGAGCCCAATTCAATCTAACCTGGGATGTTCCCAGGGATGGGGCATCTACCACTTCCATGGACTACCTGCTCCAGTGTTGTACCACCCTCATAGAAAAAAGGTACTACAGGTAATCTAAACCAACCCTACTTCAGTTTAAACCCAGTAACCCTGTTCTATTGCAACAGGCCCTGCTAAAAAGTTTGCCCCCAGCTTTCTTGTAGGCCCCTGTAGAAGGGGTCCTAAGATCTCCCCAGAGCCTTCTCTTCTCCAGGGTGAACGACAATTCTCTCAGTCTGTCTTCATAACAGAGGTGCTCCAGCCCTCTCATCATTTTATTCACAATCATTACATATATACATGTATACATACTACAATTTTATAGACTTTTTTATACTAATTTACTTCTAGAAAGTAAGAGATTAAAAAAAGCACTGCAAGTTTATGAAACAGATACCATACTTTCATATAAGAGCATATTTCAGACAACGAAAGTAATCAAAGACAAATGATGTGATTTATACATGTAGTTATTCCTTAAAATCCTGAAACTAACTCAAAATGAATGTATTGTGGTACCAAAATGAACCAAAACTTAAGGCATCATGATTAAAAAGGGATTAGATCTAAAAGCAGTGATTACAAATACTACTCACTGCCACTTATGCACAAATCCAAATTTGCAAATAAAAATGTTATGCATCCATTCTGGAACTCACTCTCAAAATAGAAAAGATTTGGGTTTCTTGTCAACCTGCACTCCATTCTGTTCACATTACAATTCTATGCTTTAGGAGGATTGGTCTATCCTACCATTTTTGAAGAGCTGTAGTGAATACTATTATTATGTGCTTCTCAGAGTCTGATAACTAATGCCCCATTTTAAATTTTGGAAAGAGGAAGGGAAAAAAAAGATATTAGCCTAATTACTTAGTATATTGCAATTATTATTGTCACACAGGGCTTATTTTTACATTCCACAATTAAGACATGCTTCCTTTTGTTAAGTTAGAAGTCTGTACCTGAATCTGAAGTGGATGAATCATGAGTTTCATCAGCATCTCCTGGTCTGGCAGGATAGTATCCAGATCTAGTTCTTGGCATTTAACAGCCTAAAAACAAAAGCAAGCATATGCTGTGTTGTATGATTACATTCAACAGGGAATTTCCATCTTCTGTGAAACTACAACATGTGCTTACCTTACTTAAAAACATGGCAAAGTAACGGTGCAGTGGCAAATGAAAAGTAACTTGGTTAGGTGCTGGCTGAAAGTAAAATAGAAGTAATTAATATAATATATTGAAAAAAACAAAGATACAAATATCTTTGGCACAACCACCAAGGACAGCATTTTATATGTCTCCATTTGATAGACTTACTTTCCACTAACATAGCAGTACTTCATTCCCCTGTCTTTCTGATTATTCAGAAGTTTCCCTCAGACAGGGAAGGCATTGCTTTTAAAACTCACAGCTTAAGCTTGTACCAGCAAATCTTAATCACCAAGACCACAGAAAAAAAAGGTCCTAGAACACAGCATTTTAAGTATTAACTACAACGTCTAATTTCAGCAAGGCAATTCTTTTTTGAGCACTAGCTTGAATAGTCACTTAAACTGAGGAGAGGGGGCTGGGTGTAGGGGGTGTATCACCTTTTAAATTTAATCAGATTTTCACAGTCCTTTGCTTAACTTCACTAAGGATATTTACCTCATCTACAAAGTTGATAGCATCAAACCAGTCTTGAAGTGCTTCAAGGCAGTATCTGACAACATTGCGTGTGTATTCTTGTGTTTCCTGCAGTTAAGAGAAACCAGCACACTTATATGAGCCAGTTTTAAGTGCCATTGTTTTCCTACTACAAATAAATACAATTATTTCAAGAATATTTTTACAGTACACAGAATCACTGAGGTTGGAAAAGACCTCCAAGATCATTGACTGAACAATATGTTATCGACTAAACCACAGCACTAAGTGCCAGTTGTTTCTTGAACACTTTCAGGGATTGGGACTCCACTCCACTACTCCTAGATAGCCCACTCCAATGCTTAACCACTCTTTTAATGAAGAAATTCTTCCTGTTGCCCAACCTGAATCTCCTCTGCTGCAGCTTGATGCCATTTTCTCTTGTCTGGTTGCTGGTTACCTGTCAGAAGAGGCAAACTCCCACCTGGCTACACCCTCCTTACTGGGTATTACTGAGAATGGTAAGATCACCCCTGAGCCTTCTCTTCTCCAGGCTGAACAACCATAGCTCCCTCAGCTATTCCTCATAGGACTCACTCTCTAGGTGGTCCCAGTGCCTACTGTTCAATTTATCCATTTACATTTACCCATAATTTAGAGCTCTAAGCATAAAAGAAAGTCTTTCCATGTAACCAAAAAGAATAGCTAATGGCCTACAAGTTCTATCTACTTAGAAGGTCCTTACAGTTGGCTAACACAAGACACCCTAAATGATATGATACCACAATACTGCATAGATTTCAATGGTAAGCAAACCTTATTATGATTGTATGATATAACTGTGTAACAATGCCATAAAACTACATTACATTTCAGGTTAAATCATGTTTCAGGGCTAGAGCTGTACATTGCCTTTCAGGAGAGAAGCAGTCACGTGCAAGAAGAAAAAGCAGAAAAGAAGCTAAACCAAACTGCTCTCTGATCAGCAGAACTTGCAAAGCCTCTTTTCTTAACACATTTTTCCTTTAATCTTCACTTAGCCCTAAACACAGACTCCAGACTTGCCTCACACTCATAAGATATCCAATGACACACTTCTCATGCAAAAGGCAGCAGTGCTCAGGCCAGCCAAAAGTTGTGCAAGTGGCAGCTATTTCAGTCAGGCACCTTTTCGCATCAGGAAATACAAAAGCCACACTCCCATCCTGTTGCTCCACACTCTGTGAAGGACAGGCTCTGCTGGTTTTCCTTATCCTGTGAGACATGAGCTTCCAACCCTCCAGGTTTCACTAAGTACAACAACTAAGCTATGAAATTTCTTTAACATTTTCAGATTTATTGATAATGACAAAAAGGTTCAAACATGTGGCTGAAGAGATGACTGACAAGACAAATGATGAAGGAACATGGCCTTAAAAAAAAGACCATCCCATCCCTAAGCAAAAATGAAAGAACACTTCAAACAGGCAGAAGCTGTAATTTGGTTTTTAAAAACCAATGTAGACTCATAAATTGACAAATTCATAACGTATCAGTGTAATTTACATCACAGAAAGGCTTTTACAACTGCCTGATTCAAACTGTTCTAAAATCACATGGACTGCTTGAGCAGTTTCTCAGTGTGAAGTTCTATCCAGGCAGCACTGTCTCACTGACACTATTAATTATCTTAATAAGCTAATTTCAAATACAAGTATTTATTTCACAGAAAAACAGTAATAAGTATTTTTCATATGTTAAGTATTCCTAAAAGCTAATGGATTCTATTTTTGCTGGAACTTGATATAATTTACAGTCTAGCAAATAGCAACAAGTCTTTGCTCTAGTTTGGAGACCATCTGATGTCAGAACTGAAGACATTTTCACCTCAAATTGATAGAAGAACCACACAAATCCATAAATTACTCCATCTCCCATCATAATGAAGTGTCTATTCACAGACACAGCCAACATTAGAATCACATTAGGATGACTTATGTATCTCCATTCCCACTGAACAAAGGCAGAATGACTCAGAGACATTTATCAAGTTCTTCATTAGATTAGAAGTTATTCCATATGTACAGTCATATGAAATGACTGCACATATCCTGAACCAGTAGTCCCAGTACTGGAGACAATAAATTATGTAGAAGCATGAATTCTACACTCACTCTACACAGAATCTGAGTTGACTGGAGTTTTATGTTATTTAAATAGACAAAGACAGCCAAACCAAAGTCTTTTCAAACACAAAAGACAGTCTTTTCAAGTTTGAGAATTCTAGAATAAGTCATGAATAAAACCAAGAATCAAGACAGGGAAATGTTAGCCTTACCCTAACTTTGCAGTGTGACAGCAGACCCCACATAGGCTGGGCACAGGCTTCCAGCTCAGCAGCAAAGGCAGCATAGTATGTCTGCGATTCAAACTCCACGTGCTCATTCAACTCCCGTTTATTTAAATTCATACCTTCAAAGATTTAAGCAGAGTTGTACAACCCAAGATTTAACTAGGGCTAAATGGAATGCAGTCTTTTTAGTATTATGCATTTACACACATCTAAAAACAACTCCATAAAGTGTAAGACTATTTCATCTAGTGGAAGAATCTGAGAAAACAAAGTTTGAACATAAATATACCAGAAAAGGTAAAAGACTGGCTAATAATTGCAGTCCTTGCTGTTCAGGAGACACGAATATCTACTTTGAATGTTACTGAGTCAATTAAAACATCTGAATGCTGGTTGTTTTTCTAAGCAAAATATTTATCAGCACTGAGATACACCATCTTAAAATATTTTTTATATAATCAAAAGCAACACTTAGAAGAAGATCCAGATTTATGAGATTAATTTCCTGTATATTTAAATTTTGAACTTCACCAGTAAAACAGTTTGGTTTACAGTTGGACCTGTACTTTAAGTATAACCTCAGAATTCTTGCACCATAGATCTCAGTCAACTACGTGTGATGTGACTGCTCTTCAACTACTTCAAACACGAAAAAGATCCATTAGATAATTTTTGTAACCTGTTTTCAAGAATATACTGTTCTCTTCAAGAAACACAATCTTGGGGGAATATTAATAGATTAAATATATACATACAGAACTGTAGGGATTTTGCTACAGTAAACATTAACTGTCTTAACATCCTTGTATTAGTACTGATTATAAAAGTCACATACCTTGAAAAAATGATACAAAATTCATCCATGTTACCAAAAGACCATGATCTTCCAAAAATTTCTTTGCCACACTTTGGTGTGAAAGTATGTTTATAAAATCACTAACCAGGGGCCAGTAAGTGTTATTCTTCAGTAGTGCTTCCCCACAATTCACCACAACATGTAAACTATTCTCTTCATCTAGATTTAAAAAAGAAAAAAAAAAAAAAAACAAAAGGAGAAGGCAAAGTAATTTATTTATTATTAAAGTTAACAAAAGAATGCAAAAATATCAATTAGGATGTACTGTAATGCTGGGGTCATATACACACACAGAAAACTGCAGAAAACTAAAATGGTTCTTTCATGGTACCTGAGGCTTTTCATCGTGGACTGACCTACACAGATGCCACTTAGCAAGAGTCACTCAAACTTTGAACAGTATCACAACCTCTGGAAAGTAGCATGTTCGGAAAACTTTGGGAAAAAAATATAATTTCATGCAGAAGTGTATGACATTTATTTAGCAGCAGCACTCAGACTGTCTAGGGGGTACTTTCAGATTCAAACTAGGACGAAGAGGGCTGAGAGGTCTCCAGTCTGTTAGGCACGTAAGAGTGTGAAGGACAGAAGTCAGAAAGATTCAATTGTGCCATTTTCATATAAGGACAGGTAAAACAAGGAGGGTGAAAATAGAACAGCTGTTTTCACTAAGGAAGTTATACAGTCTACAACAGCTCAAATACAAACTGCCACTTTGTCAAACAAAAGGTTGATCAAATTGTTATATTGACAAAATATGAAATTATTCTCCTCTAATTATATCAAGGCAATCACAAGTTTTAAAAATTAAAATAATTTTAAATACTGCAAACAGCTTGTGAAATTCTTTGAAAATATTTTTTTAATTCATACAGGTCTCAATTTGTGTGTATAATTTTTCAATCAAATAGTTGCTTATGCAATTCACACAACAAATTAAGTAGTAGCAAGGTAAGAACCTGCATTCTAAACCATGTAACATTCCTAAAAAAAAACCATACAAACCGAAGGATAAAATATTAGTATCACTCCTTATAACTTTTTATTTCCAGGGAATTTTGAGACTCATCCTCTACCATATATTGCTAGATCCTGTACATTTTTGGAAAGGCATCAGAGGGGTGGATTGACCACCAAAGAAAGATTAAATTTCCTCTATAATCAATTTATTATTCATGGAAAGAAACAAACAACTAAACCTACCTTGCAATTCACTTTTAATAAGGCAACTTTCCATCATGTACAAGAGAACAGTGACCATAATATCCAGCAGTTGGCATTCTTCTGTTACTTGGCGTGCTAGTTCTTCATTGCTGAACAACTGAACACTGATATGCACAATTCTATTAGACATGGTGTCTGATTCATGGCTTTTCTTCAGTGTTTTCATAATAAAAGCATAGTGCTGAACAAATGTTTTTGTAAAAGCAATCTGCAAATTATAAAGAAATGTTGACATTAATAAGCATCATACAAAACTTACAGCTTTCATTATAAAATATTCCTTTATGAATGTACAGTCAACATACCCTGGGAAACGCCAGTTGCTATGACAAACCAAAAGTGATGACTGTTTTCTAGAAAACAGATCAAATGAAAAGACCTATTTATAGGGAGAGGTACCTTAGGCTGCTAATTTTATTAACCTTCCCCAGAATCTAATCTTCTCATTCTATACTTTCCACACTAAAGAAAGGCAACCCAGAAATTTCCAGCAAGGAATATAATGTCTCAGCATGCCTGTGAAAGTAGTAAAGTTCTAACAATTATTTTATCCTAAATTTGTACATCCTACAACAGGATGTCCTAAAATGATACACTGTGAACAACTAGTTTAGTAGTGCCTTATAAATCTGCCTTATCACTTGCAGCCATCTAACCACAAAATAAGGTTTTCATTTATTTTCAAGCAAGACATTTCTACACTGATTTTCATTTCTACTGTCATAGCATCCTATACTTTTTAAATAAACCTCTAGTGTTTTTTCTTCAATAACTAAATTAATATGCAGCTTTGTTATTCTTCACACAACTGTTAGTAGTTTTTTTTTAACCAGATCAGTATTTAAATGTATTGTACATATATATATATATAAATCTTAGTACAGTTCTGTGTTCCACTCCATTAGCGTTAAAATGCATTATAAATCAACCTTTTCACTGCACATACATGAACATATCTGCTAGCTCTGCAATCACTTCTCACTTAGTACTTTAGGTTCCGAATTAACACCATCTGGACTTGCTTGGCTTAGTAAGAAGACAAGCGGTGTGGTGATAAAAATCCAAAGTCTAAAAATCCCTTGCCTATTCCTTCTGGAAGTATTAACCTTTCATAAGCATAGAATTAGAAATTTTAAAACCACCCTCAGCAGCCATGCTTTCACCAGACTCTATATAGATCACTACTTTATTTGATCTGCCTTAGATTCAGTGCTCCCATATTTTTATTATGGCACTACCATGTTATTATCACCTAAAAAGTACTTCCAAAAACATGATGATATAATTCTGCTGTTAGGTACAGAAATTGGTTCTCCCAGCAAATACCCCCAAAGATAAAGTTGCTGATGCAAGAAACTGAACCAAGGTGAGAATGGGGATATCACTTCAGGAAGCACTGCAAGAATACTTAACTTGCCTTCTTATATCTGGCCCACAGTGATGGAAACCCGTATAATAACTGAAAGTATGTTCCACATATAGCGCCCAACAATGGTAACTGTTTTCACCTAAAATGTTTTTGGCACAACTTATTCTCAATACAAAGCAAAGTTAATACAATATCATTCTGGTATTACAGATATTCCCATCACATAATTTCCTTTAAGTTAAAGGCCTGAAACAATTTTCATCACTGGCATTAGCACTTATCATCAAGACATTCACACTAATGTAAATTACACCCTAATTCACATTAAGCCTCAGACAGAAAATATGTACCAGGTATTTTAAGAAGTCAGTATATTAATGCTGCTGGTAAAAAAGTACACTAATTTATGTATTGCTTCTTCACACTGTATTATGTTTAAATAGGATTTTTGGGTTCTGAGATGAAGAAACTATGTTTTACTTGTTTTACACAGCACGCTCAATTCAAGTTGACTGCAAAAACAAGGTCCTTCTCTAAGGACAAATTTTGGATTTTTTTTCTTTAGTTTATATTGGCATGCATCAAAATTTTTTGTGCCTCACTCATTTACCATAATGAACTTCTGAAAGTACTGTAAATTTGCTCTCACTATGGTGTGATGGTAGAGACTCTGGAAAACATGTAACTAAAGGAAAGACAGAAACTTTACTTCTACATTCACTTGCAAGTTAAACAAACAAATACAACCCTTTCCAATTTTGAGAGGAAGAAACTAAACTCATTCCAAAAGTTAAGAAGCTGAAATACTGTGGTAAACTGCAGTCAGTACATAAAGCCAGGCACAGTAGGCCAAATCAGTCCATCCACATATCCTTCCTTTCAGTGGCCAAAGCTGTATACACAACTAAGGAAAAATACAGAATGCAGCAAGAATGCAATTTCTGTCATAACATGTTTCCAAATACTCAGCTTCCAACCTTCTGCAAGAAATGGTTCTTAAGACACACATGCTTTCTGTGCATCTAATTATGTTCACTGACTTGACTCTATGATCTTGAGCAGCTTTTAAATTTCTACCTATAGAAAAACAAAGTTAATTTTTTCAGCTAGCCTTTCCTCGTGGTGAGCACTCAACTTCAATCCCAGAACTCTTTGGAGACTAACACCAACATCATGCTTCAGTTAGAACTTACATCTCCCATGGTTAAATTCTCAATGCTAAGATGGAAAGTATTTCTGCCAGCTGAATGCAGCACTAAAATTAAGGTTCCAATAGAAAAACTGTTCTACAGAATTTGTAGAACAGCATATCCAGGGGTTAGTGAAGTCCTATTGCTGTAATAGCTGCCCCAAGGGTCACTATGGGAGGTGCCTGACACAGCACAGCATTTCTGTTAATTATGTTTGTTGATTCATTATGTCCACCAGATGTTTTTGCATTTTTCAGCAAGATTTCAGCAAGGCTCTGCTCTTGGGTGATTTACACTCTCCCAACATCTTCCTGTTTACTGCCAACACATTCTTTGCCTTCTCCTTGGTCACAGGAAAGTCTCTTTCTCGGGCTTTTTTTTTCTCTTGTCCACACCATAACACCTTTAATTTCTTGGAAGCTTCAATAAATTTTTCTTCTGCTTTCTTTTTCTTCACTTGTAAGTCTTCCAAGCTTCAAATGTCAGAGAGTGATGGAAGGGATGCCTCAAGCACAAATCTGTAAGGCAAAGACCACACTTTTTGTTGTGCTATCTCTCTCATTTGCCAAAGTGGGGAGAGAGGGAAGAGCTAGTTAACCCAGGGTTTCAGCCCACCCCTTTCAACACCTCTTTTCAGTACTGGGAATCCTTAAGGGGAAGTTTGTTTTCCTATTTAAAAAAAAATCAGTGTAACTGAGATTGCTAGTGGTTCAGTGACTGCTACACAGGACAGTAATAAATTCTCATATGTTTATGCTGGAGGTCCGAGATTTCAACAATTTCAAGCCTATACAGATAGGCAGCTCTGTGCTCTATGTCCAGCTAGCTCCCTCAGTTTATCAGGAATCCAACCTAGCAGAATTCTGCTGATTTAATGAGCTAAATTGCCTCACAATGAATCAGATAAATTGCACAACAGCAGACAGAAAAAATTAGAACAGTACATGTAGTGTAGATGGGATGAGAGAAAGTAGCAGAAAGCTGCGAGACCATTTGGAACAGTTTTAATCCCTAGAGGTATTCCTGTTGTTTAAGAATGCAGTATGATTAATCAGCAAACAAGCTTTTCTTTCAAAAAAAGCTAAATGGAAGCATGTAAGATAAAACATTCTTCTAACTCATCCCAAAATGTTATGTTCTCTCTTTTCCATGTAAAAGCTAGAGCCACTCCTTGTAAATTAACCACAGGCCTCATAAACATGTTTAAAATTCATGCAGCATTGACAGTTTTGCAACAAAGCAAAGGTTTCTTGCAAAAAAGTCTAATGCCTCCCTACTGCTATGTAATATATTTCCTGCTCTGAGTTTCCTCTACTACTTAAAAATGCCATTTAGATGTCCACAACAATTAAACACAGATTCTAAAAAAATTTTGAACACTTGGTATTTGTGCTTCTACTAAAGCTTTAACATAAGAATTAACTGCTTAATGAAACACAGTACGAAATTGGTAACAAAAAAACCAACCAACCAAAAAAGTTCATAAAAACCTTTCAATCTGAGCATGCAGTATTGGTGGGTAGAAAATGGACTATTTCCAGTTAAAGCTGGCAATCAGTAGAGAGACCAAATACACCATGATCTCCATTCTGAGTGAAGAAAGATAATGAATAGAATAAAGAAAGTCACTGAAGACTATGGCTCATTGTCAAAGGAAGAAAGATCCCACAATCATTAGAAGCTGATGTTTTTACATGGTACAGTTGTAAGGGAAACACAGCAACACTTACCAGATTCTTCTGCATGCTGCTAGCAGCTGGGTGTTTTTACAGGCAGGAATTTAGCTGGCAATGGATCAGGAGAACTGGATGTCCATGTGCAGGTCCAAATATCAGGAAGAATTCAAGCTTCATAGCAATGGATCATCAGTTAGGAAGTCCTAATGTCTCCTCATGTATTAGCTGAGTCTAAGACCAGGACGAATCTGTGCTGGTATCCCAAATCAAAGTGGTGTCTTGAGATGGACACAGTAGTGCTCAAGGCCCATATCTTGGCATTTTCTTCCTTGCAAGTTATCTTCATGTCCTTTGTTTTGATGCAGCAAGGTTTTAAGGGGGCACAAATACAGTGTTGTCCCATTATAAAAAGACATTTTTGAAAAAATCTGCCTGTCCGGATTTCAGAATTTCTTGATCTTTTCCTCCCAGCAGGCATTGAGAAGGTCCAAAATATTTGCATGGCTCAAGGGTATGACATGATCAGAGCAAAATGTTAAGCCTGATTGCTATGTATACTAGGTCTTGGGAACATGTGGAGCAAACAACCAAACCTGGCTGCACACCAAGATTTAAAACAGGAAGATGACATCCAGTCTCCACAACTCTGGGCCAGGAGATACTTCATAGGGACAACTGCAAAACTCTGTAAGGAAGCACCTGGAAGGCTGCCAAAATCACCTAGGGCATGGCTGCAGCAGGAACACTCACACTGTAATGGCCTGTGTGGAAAAACCACTGCCTACTACAATAATTGAAACAGGAATGAAATCACTGCAATTATTTCCTAGTCATACCACACTAAAGAATCATACCGTGCTGATCCACGTGTTTTAAGTGATAAAAACAAATTGCAAAGTAAAATAAAATGAAACAAAATCCAACACATGCAAACATGCACTAACAAACAAAAAGGAAAATAAATCATAAATCAAAATTAATAGTGCTGCTCCAGATTTATCCATCTTGTTTTGTCCACATTGGTTTTCAAATACTAAACACTTAGGAACTTATAAAATACTCAAAACAAGGTAAAAGATCTGCATTATTTTACTACTTATTATTCAAATATAAGCATACATGGTGTCCTGCAAGGGATAATACACATTAAGGATGTGAATATAAAAAGATACTTAGGTTTGAATTAAGTAAGGCCAAGTACCTTATAATCTTGATCTGGTAGCATGTTGAGTAAGAAAGTCACCATCTTCTGTGGAAACTCGTATTTTATTGTCCAAAATAATAATTCTTCTAGAAAACATTTATGCTTCAAAACATCCATGATAGACTGATCTGCATAAAAAGTTGAAGCAGGGCATGTGTAATGCAGTAAGTGTTAAAACTAAGAACAATACTAGTGCTGTTGCAGTCATATAAAAATTCAGGAACAAAAATTTAACATCTTTGTTCATTCTGTAAATAATTTCTTTTTAAACACTGGGAAAATGAAGATTACCAATACTGCAGAGTGTCAGAGTCTGTAGCTATAAAAAGAATTTCCCAGAGAAGCCAGTGAAAGTTTTCAGTACAATTCCATCAATCTTCATTGATTGCATTGAATCACATCACCTGACTGTAACAGCTACACTGATTATAATGCATGACAGCAAATTGCACAATATTTACACAACTACTTAACCAAGGGAAACACTTTTACTACTGCTTAACTGAACTTAAAATACCAGAACAAAAAAATACTATTTATGATTAAGTGATTAATTCTATTACCTAAACAACACTTTACCAACCTCTAAACAAAATAAATAGAAGCAATAATGTATCTTACTTTCAAAGCAATACATGCACTGATTGACCAACCACTAAGCTGTTTGCTGGGTTTTTATAATACAAAAATTACCATAACCACATAATCAGGAGGCACCAGCTCCTGATGGCAGCAGGAGAGACAGTCTCATCTTTCCCCTCTTCTGCCCATTCACTCTGGCCCTTTACTCATATTGAATAGTAGATTCCTGTGGGGGACATACATAGGAACCAAGTCCAGGATCTTTCCATTTTGTCAGCTGTGTTTTCAAGCTGATCAGTTTCCTGATTGCAAAGCTGCAATCTGACCTTTGCTAGAAAAAACTGCATGAAATGATCGCTTGATAGAGTTAATATGATTTCTGCTCTGTTTTGAAAAAACTAAAATATAAAGGGTCTTCATAATTTTTCAAGAGGTTGATTATTTATGCTTTACAATTACAACAGGTGGTGTTCACTCCAGTAACATATGAGGACTAAAGAAGAAAGTAATAATACTACTGCTTCTCTATACCTAGAAATCAACTACACCTGAGGATACATAACTCCACACAAAATCACATATTCCAACAGGAGTGCATGAAGTGCTCCCATCTGCACACATCCAAAAACATTTACACTGAACATCATCTGGCCTTCAAGACTCACATCTTCATTGAAGTGTGGCAGCTTTACAGACTGCACTGGATAACTTTTTGCCTGCTCTAGGCAAGACAGACATTTGTGCTCTTCCTAAGCAGGAATTACCTCAATTTTCACCATTACCAAGTTTCAAGTGGTACACCAGGCAAGTAACCAATTTGCCCAGACTTAAATTTTAGGGTTCTCCTCAAGACTCAAGCAAGTCACAAAAAAAATGAATATGTTTTATTCAATATATTCGACAAGCATTGATATAAAACATTACCTTCACATAATCATAAAAGATACTAAAATATTAAAATATTTTGTAATATTAATAAATATTACAGTAATTTCTAAGGTATTACACATCACCTACAGCAACAAACATATGATTCTCATTTACGTTCTCTTCCTCATCCCTTGTTATGAAGTTGCATGTGTGATTTGACTGCCCAGGAAATCTTGGTAACCATGCAAGACTGAAGTCCTCTGTCCACAGAACAGAGAGCACAAGTTTAGGTACATGCCAAATGCTTCTGTGTGAGAACACCAGGCATGGAGATGACACAACACTGTATCTGTCACTGAGTGCGCAGCTTTCTCTGACACACAGCATAGGTGAACAGGGCATATCCAACACTTCATGCAGCAGTTTCAGGCAGGGACACAACAATACACACCTGCTTACCCCTGCTATATAATTTGAGTAGGCAAAATGCTCTTAACCAAACCTGGAAAATTTGTCAAGAATGCTGGGACTAATGTTCCCACTCTTCTGAAAAGCATCACTAGATTTTAAATTTATTTTTTAAAATATAGTGCCTCTGGGTTTAAAAAAATCTGGTATTTCAGATGGATGCAGATGAGGCTTTTAAACAGAGTAAAAAAAATTTCTCAGTACTCAGTCCCATACCTGTATGAGTGAACCTCAACTTAAAAACTGTACTTTCTTTAAAGAAATATTTTATTCTTTCTTTGTGCCACAAAACAGCTCACAGAGTGTTGTAAATATCTCTCTGGAATATAAGATGTAGCATTCCAATATATCCCCGGTATACAACCCTGGATGAAGAGCTAGGGTGGGGTAGGGAGTTTGCTTATATGGAAAAGGTAAATCTGTTTTTATTCAATACTCAGTTTTCCAAAATTTTCTTTTCATACTCTTATTTTATACCCTATTGGACATAAAATATGAATACTGAAAACTTCAGAAAACTATTTGATATTTAATAAAAACAGATACTTACCCTTCCCCCTTTGGCAGACTCCCTCCTCTGGGGCAGATATAAGGAGCTATCAACATCATGATCATAGTCCATGTTGGGATGCCTCAGAGGGGGAAGACTACAATCCTGGGGGAGAATGAAATGTGGAATTCAAGTATCACTTATCCTGAAATGCCGCTGCTGATATTGGTTTTCTGATCGGGAAGCTTCTAAATCTGGGCTTCCTCTCTGTCTCTTTCCCTCATTAGTTAATATGCATCAGAACAGCAGCATTTTTTTCTTATGTTACCTGACTCTAACTCATCTTTTAGACAAGGTAACAGCCTCTTAAATCCAGGTAAGAGAACCTTCCTTGGATGCCTCTATGTTTCCTGAATTTCCCTAAATCTATTGCCTCTTCCACATCTCTACCACAATCTTTCTCACACCGTTTTTAAGATCACCTCTAAACAACACTGTTGCCAGAACATTTAGTTCTCTGCTTTTTCAGCTTCCTTATCATTTTTGCTTCAATCTGGAAACACTAGAAACAATCAATCTTACTTTCCCATACTCCTCACATCATACTATTTCATTGATTCATGAACCTCTGCATTTAAAACTCAGGCTCCAAACCTTCAATCCTGAGACCTTCCAGAAACTTTATTCCAACTTTCACTACAATTCCTCTACCCAAGTATTATTTTCTCAAGGCTTTCAATTCTTTGCACTTCCTATGTCAGTCTCCTCACACTCAAAAACAAACAAACAAAAAAAAACGCAACCAAAAAAGTCTTATTTAACGACAGCATTTAAATATTATTAAACACTTTTTAGCACAGAAACATGTCAAGCACAAGATAGAACTACCTTGTCTAGCCTATGGTTACTCTTGATTTAAAACTTGCACTGACCTCAATATGAATGCTACTGGTGTTGGACTAGAAACTGCAAAAGGGACTAATTTCAAGCTAGAAAAAAAAATGGAGTGGTTTCAAGAGAGACTTCATTCTAGTATTTTATCTTAAACATTAATAAACAGTACAAAAAGACCAACCACAACCAGAGAGAACCATTCTTGCCTGGCTGCAAACACAATCATACTGCACAGTGGCACAATCAAAAAAATTTGTTAAGAGATACATCAAACACCTGTTTTGTAAAGCTATATTGCAGCTTTGATAGGCACACAATGAAAACTGAATGAATTTTTGCAGGTCAGCTTACAAAACAGAGGTGACAAAATGGTCAAAGTCCCAGACAGAGGTACTCACTCAAGGGAAATCTAACCTGCCAATTACCACATTTTCTCTTGCTACTCATTTTTAGACTTTGCTATGTTAATACCTGTCACATGCAGCACTACAGTGCTTCAGAAGTGAATTGAGTATCCCTGGATATTTTTAAGACAAACATAAAGCAAACATGATGAACTGAGATCAGTACTTTATAAATACCTTTGGTGGTGCTGCTTAGTTTCACCCTCTTGCGCTTTCCCACACCTTGGCTACCATCCTGGTCCTCCTGGGGCAGAGGAAGAGTTTTAAAAATTGACAATCATATACTTAGAAACTTATTGGCAAGAGATTGTATGCTCGCAAAATTCTGGTTTAATTACCAAACTAAAACAGAGAAGCCTTCAATATATTCTTACAATAAAAACACCTTTACTGTTTACAGGAATCACGCATTGTGTGCAACCCTTTAGAGAAAAACAAAATTTTTTAAATTTTCTTTTTCCCCCTACAAGCAGCCTTATCTTCCACATTTATTTCATTTATTTTGTAAGGTTAGTTACTTTGATTTCTAAAACTGATTGCTACAAAAGTTTAACAGTACAAAATTTCTAACCTTTGCACATCTAAGATTTTACCTTATCCACTTGTGGGGTTTGGCAGGTTTTGCTTCAGAGAAAAAAAATCAGCCAACATAATGTGTATCAAAGTTGGCAACATATATAATTAGCTATATACTTTCTAATCGATATAAACTTTTGATGCGGGAATAAAGTATTTTTGACACCTTTATGAGATCAATTCTAACTGCTTGTTTCCTACAGAATAGCAGAAACATTTTACACAGGCACTTGTCACGTGAAGCTTTCAAGGTACTCCACAAACTAAACAGCAAAGGTTCCAAAATGCAATACAAGTTTAAAAAATCTCCACCACCACTTCACAAAATCTAACACTGCATCTTAAAAAAGCATGTGACATCACAGGAGTATACTAAATGTTTCACGGATCTTTGCCAACACTGGTAGTCCTAATGAAACCAGAAATAAAGATTCTTAATGGAGCTAATAAAATGACATATAATTAATACAGATATCTACTGTTAAAACTAAGTACTCAATATCCTTCTCCTCTAAGCAAATGCCATGTTTTACTTCCAAACTTCTCTGGAATGATAAAGAACCTGAATCTCAAGAAGTTACTATCCTTCCTTGAGGAAGAAGATTGTTCACACTTTATACCTAAGGACTGGCCACAAGTATGGTGTAAATGAAAGGTCTGATTTCGTCTACCCTTTCATTTCCTCCATCTGAAAATTCATTTTAAGATGGACACACATTTGAATACTTAGGCATCCTGTGGTCTTTGTGATCACAGGGCGCCTCTGGTACTTCCATCAGGAAGGAGTCAGTAAGTACTCAGGATGTTGCCATTGCCCAGTCCCCAGTCAGAGGGGCCATGTATTCTCAAGAAAAAAAATCAGACTTGCTGGGATATTACTATGAACTGCAGGACTTGGAAACTCAAGTCTCCTGCCCTGAAAAAAACATCAGTAAAGAAAGTTAATTATTTGTTTTATAATCTTTTTCTTAATCATGAGCTGCTTTGCAAATACAAATTACTGAAAAGGAAGTTCACACCTTTCATCCAAGTCAAAATAGACTGTGCAGGTGGAAAGCTGAAATGCTTATCAGAAAAATAACTTTCCTCTCCTATGTACTCCCATGTCAGTTACACAGGGCATTTACAGTTTGTTTTTAATATGGGATTATATTCTCTTAGAGCAGAGTAAAACCATGTTATAATTAAGAAATGTGGCAAGAGTACACTTTTAACAGGATTTTCTTCCACCAGTATTTAAAATGAGTGTAGAAAGGTTAAAAATGTTCTTTCTCACCAAGATCTAATGGTAGCATTGTTTCACAGATGGAACACTAGATTACAAAATTTACATAGATAACAAATAAGGACAGTACTTCTGCAGGGAACTAAACAGCTTGGGAAAGTTTTGCACAGTTCAGTACTTAGGCTTACTTCTACAATAGTAGATGGTTTTAAGTAAAAGACTAATCTGAAGGATGGCTGTTTTCTGCATGTTTTTCTTTCTGCAAAAGGAGAAAAAAGGCTCTCTCTAAACCTGTCCTCCTGTTTAAGATTTTATGTTCCAAAGAATCAAATGAAACACAGTCCATGAGTACTTTTGCCACACTAAAGGATTAATGTTTGTATATGGGATATCACTTTACATTATTTGAAGTCTGTTATGTTACCCTATCAAAATGTCTGCTAAGGTTTATTAGTTGAAATTAGGTTTTAAATAGTTGAGAAAATTGATGAAGTTACTCTACCAGAATGTAACTTTATTTCACTTATTTATTAAAGCTCAACCTAAAATGAGATTTGCTCCTTTTTACTCCCACTCCATATGTTTGGTAAGTAAGGTTGAGTCTACACATGGGAATTTATCTACAGAGAAATTCTCACTGCTGCCATCACCAGTTCAGCTGGATTCTCAAGTGCCAAAAACTGCTAACACCACTCAGAGCATTACCTGCTCTAAGTTTGCTTTAATCAAGCCCAATTTACTTGATAGTGATTTCTGGAATACCTACACAGGTTTCTTCTCCATTGCATACATAAATTAAATTGGAACAGTATTAGCAAACCACAGTATTTTTCAAAAGGTCCTTAGTAAATCAAAGGCATGAGATCTATTCCTTTATACCTCCATTATTCCTAATTACTAAAATTGGGACAATGTAGGGCAGGTATAAGTAATGAGATTTGTGGGATTTGGCTGCAAGCATTCTCTCCCTTCAATATTCCGTTGCAGTTCATTACAGTTTTTAAAAAGTCTCACCTCATCTGAAGAATCCCCTTGTCCTGATGTTGCTGTACCACCTGCCAAACCTTTTGAAATAAAAAAGTTCAGAGATCCTTTTCATAAGTCTTATATCGAAAAGACAATATTTTAAGATATTTAAGCCACTATGAAATGGAACACTACATTAATCTTCTTTAAAAGATACGGAGCAGTGGACTGAAGTTGGAGCAAGATCTCCAAGCAATACAAAACCAGGGATTTGCAAATCCATGCCATTGCAGAACTTCAATATGCTGTGTTAACAAACATTCTTTCAGAAATTGAATAAAAAACTCTGATGGATTTCAGTGATCAAACAAAATAAAATCCACAGAACCTTTATAAGAAGAAGTGCTGTGGCTTGATAATCACTTTGTTGCAGTGGCAAAATTTCACTATGAGAAATTGCATCTTGCCTACTCAAATTCCACTAATATTATGACTGGAAAAATGGTGTTTAGCACATTAGCAACAAGAAGTTAATATGCTTAGCTTTGCTGATAGAAGTAAGAGTACTGTAATTTGGTAGTGCAATAAGTAACAGGTAATTCTCTAAGTTTCATTAAGATTAGCTTTTCTTAAAAATAAACCCAAAGCAGTTTATATAAAACCCATCAATAATCAAGTCTTCTCTTAAAATATTTTTCTACACAAACCTTGAACAGATAATGTGCTAGTTCCAGCTCCTTGTTCCTGCATATTACATGCAATTTTATCCTCAGGAAATGCCAGCCCAGAGCCTTTCAAAGCAATGAGGTACTTTTCATGACTTTTCTTTGCACATGCATTCTCTCCAACACCTTGAATACATACATAAAACAGTATTAAAGCAAAAAGCAGCTCCTTGGTTCATATGCTTCACACTCTATGCAAGCAATCTAAAAAATGTTTTAATTTTTTAAACAATGTTTTAATTTAATAACACATATTCTCCATTTCAGAGTCCAGACAAGCATGTCTCACTTTCCATTCCCTTTCTGTATTTCTGTATCAGGAAATCCATTACATACATGAAAGAGAAGTAATTAAGTTACTCCCATTTGAATACTGTAACAGGAGAGAGAAAGGAAGGAAAGAATAAAGAGAACTGCTCCTGAGGCAGCTTTACTAAGTGTTCCTCCTTTCAAATAAAGATTTGGGGATTGCCTGCTCTTTAACTAGCTGCTGCCCAAGCCAGTTATGGCAACTTAAAACTACAGTAATCACTATTTGTCCTGTACCTATGCAAAGGACTCTTAATCACAAGAAAACAACATGGAGCTAATTTAAACTAGGGGTTTGGGGTTAGTTGTGACTAGCCAACATTTTCAGATTTATTGTGATTTGGTACAGGATTGAATAAGTAATGGGGAGGGAGGGTAAAATTTAAGAAAAAAATATGAAAAAGGCTTTGCACAGAAATGCAGGACAGACAGCAGCCTTTTGCCATTCAGGTTTCTTCCAGTAACCTCTGTTAGAGTAGATCTCAAAATGGGTTAGAAATATTCTACTTCAAATAACCTTATTATAACTAGTTTGGAAGTATTAAGCTAGAATGGATTTCTTCTAAAAAATTTTCTGAAACTATGTTTATTTATACATTTATTTGGCACACAGATGAGATGTTTGCTCTTACAGGGCTTAATAACAAATGTTTCTAGTCACTCCTGAACTCACCCTCCTATCAATGTAATAGCCTTAAAAATACTTTTTTTCCTGTGTTTTGAGATGTCAAATAAAAACATGCAGATACTGAAGTTATAAACAAAACTTATGCCCTTAATGCTTCATAGTTTGAAAATCTAATTATTAGAAATAACACAAACATACCAGAGCTAAGATCCTTGTAGAACTGTTGGCTAGTTAAAACTTGGGTAAGAACTGATCTCATTGCACCTCCCATTTTGGTCAAGTCTTCTAGGAAGGAAACATGAGGCTCCAAAACCTGGAGAATTTTATGAAGGTCTTTCTCTGACGGCAGATCAAGAGCTGAAACCACAGAAGAACTTTTGGTGTAGATGCAATATAATTCAGCCAAAACTGTCACAAGCAGAACAGTTACAACCATTGCAAATGAAAATAATTTATATATTCATAATGATCTAAAATTCACACATACCAATTTCAAACTATACCTCATTTCATTTTCTGGAAGAGCTCAGCACAATGCCAGGTAAGCATTAAAACATATTTAAGCATGCCAGCAGGTAAAATCAAATCGCCTAGTCAGGCTGAAATTTTGTTAGGAAGAGAGGTATAAAATACAATGACATAAACTATGGATAGCATTCATGTACTGTGTCTTCACAGACTGCAAAGCAAGAGCTAACAGCATGGTAAGATATGTTAGATACATGCAAATCTAAAACATACCAGGCTCATTATATCCCTCTCGTAAATGCTGAATCAGACTAAAGATGAACTGTGGAAGAACTAATTCTGACATCATCAACAAGTGTTTTGGAACACATGGAACATTCGAATTTGATTTAATCTGGTGCCTTTTACAAAACCTAGAAAACAGATGAGAAAAATGTTAGCCAAGCACAGCTCAGCAGTGTTAACATATACTAAGAAAAGGATTCCTTTTCCATTTTTCAGAAAGTAGATGCTTTTACATTTGAGGTGGTATGGAAATGGTATTCTGAAATTCCAACTACTCTGTTCAAGCCCATTCTGATTCTGAGGCCAGAGAATTATAAAGCTGCCAATTTTTTTTCTGCTGCTCAAAGTTCACATATCTAACATCTCAGCTTCTTCCCATACATATCAGAAGTATCTTCCATTGAACAATCAGAAGAACACTGACTTTCTTCTCCTTTCTGTGACATAATCAGAGGTTGGTCTGATTTTTCAAGTCCTCATTCAGATAATGACTCTTTATAATGCCTTCTGACAATAAAAACAACTTTAAAAGGCATAAGACTTTGCAGGATCAGTGTGCATTTCAAATGTACAGTAACTATGATTTACAAAATCCTTACAAAATTCTTTCATTTAAAAAGAAAAGAAAACATTTATTCTTTGGAAAATTCCTGCATGGTAGTAGCTGAGGCTTGGCTAATACACAGTGACATGATGTTGAGCCAAACCCCATTAGAGCAGACAGAATGATTTCCTACTCACTTAACATGAGCCTGACTCAGGAGACACTGAATACTTTTCAACTCCCAAACTATTTTTAGAAAGGACATATAACAACATCAAAGAGTTATTTACCCACATCAAAAACCACACTAAACAAAGAATAGTCTAAAAATACATCACACAAGAATAAACTTTTACTGAAAAGATTCACCAGATTTTACTAACAATTTTTCAACACAAAAAAATTGAGGAAAAAAACACAGCTTTGTTTGACTTTGAAAACTGTTTTCCAAATGCCATGGTTTCCAGAAGCAGCCTGTTACTTTCTAAAACTTAAGCCTTTTTTCTTTGAGGACCACTGAAGAATCATCTTCAAGAGAAGAAGGAAATAGGAGAAAGGCACAAAGAAAGAAGTGAATCAAGGAACAAATGCAAAAAAAACCCCAAACCAAGACAATACCAGTCCAACAGTTAAAATGACAATTCACAAAAATGGCTAGCCATTTCACAAGATTAAAGATTAAGAGCTTCTCCTTTGCTTTTGCACATTAGAAATGAAACTTTTTATTAAGAAAAGGTACAGAAGGACAGTACTAGCCAGTTGATTTGCTATTTGTATATACACCCAATATATCCTTGGAACAGAAACAGCCCAGTGACGACTGACAACTTTCTGTTAATTAATGTCCAAATAAATAGTGTTCACTTTTGCCTTCCACTTTCCATACTACATTCACAGAAGTTATGAAAAGTCATTCCATGTTAATTGTTCAAGTACAAAAGATGAACAGCACAATTTGCAACTGCAGGGAATTCAAAGGGGCTTGTAAAAGTCATTCATTTTCTCTCTTTAGTCATCCAAAATTTATCTTTTCCACATACAGAAACCTGAACTGCTATAAATCACAAATGTGGCTTCATCTATGCTAAAATATGGTATTTCATACTTTTACAGTAATTGATTTTCCTTTCACCACTGTCTTTATAAGAAGGGATCAAAACTAAATAAAGATCTAAAAGACAAATGGAAGGAACTACTACACAGTGCACTCTAAAATCTTTCACAGCGCACCCCCCCCCCCCCCCCCCATACGTTTTACATTCTGTCAAAAGATCTTTTCACTGGTTATGATCACAAGCTAAGGAAGCCACTGTAACAAAACACACAGGTAAAGTCATTTTGATTCCCAGTTTCTGCTAAGCACAAGGTTTCCTTCCACAGAAAATAAGCTCTGCTCCCCATGAAGTCGATGTCACCATGCCAGTTCTGAATCCATCATAACAGGATCAGAGTTTGAAGGAACCCAGATGGATCACGGAGTGTAACTCTGAAGTGAATGGTGCCTCCAGGAACCGAACCCATGACCTCGACACTACTAACACTGCACTGTAACCAACTGCACCACTCTCAGGGACATGGATTAACCATCCCAAATTTCACATATCCTGAAAGTCAAAGTTACGAATATGTTGTTTCTTGAGAGTATCAAGAAAGGATTATTGAATTATAAGGTGTGCTATTATTGCTATATTAACACAGATCCTAGAAGACCAATAAAGGACCCAGATTCGATTCCCTGTAAGGGAAAGTTCTTTCACTGTCACATGCATAAACCACAGCAGCTTCAAATAAAAATGTATTTTCCTACCTTTGAAATCACTTTTTCACAAAAAGATAAGACTAATTTTAGCAAAAGGAGAGAACAAATCGTAAACTTGTAATTAAATTAAAACTTAAGTTTAACAAAGAATCTTCTCCATATGATTTTGAAAAATCTGACATTTCTTACACTGCGTTAATACCTTATTTGTGAAAAGCCGACCATTGCTGACATCCACATGAGTAAGCAATACCATTTGTTCCAAACATAAGCGGCATTAATATCTTCTGAACAACTTCAATGTCAAACTTTCCAGATTTATTCCATTCTTTCCTACTATTTCTATTTTTAATAATTCTACTGTGAATTCCAAAAATGCATTTTACAAGTGGCTTCAGGTAAAATAGCCCCTTTAGGCTACAGCTTCACAGCCTAGTCAAACTAGATCAGTCCTGCCACAACTCTGTCTTCAGCCCTCTTATTTGTTCTAGCACTAGCACTTGACTGATCCTATGTTAAACCAGCTCAGAAGCTAAGCCAGCAGAAGTTATTTACTTATAAGAATATATAAAAAATTTCACTGGGCCAGTTTAAATCCACCAAAACTCACAGACCAGTCTCCTTGGAAATCACACTGAAATCCCCAAATCATTTTGCCATCATCCCTTTGCTTGTTAACCTGACAGGGAGCAAAACACAGGGAACAAAATGAACCGAAATCTCAAAAAAGACATGCAGGAAAATGCCATCCTGACCAACCAGCACAAGAAGTAGATACAATGCTCACTGTGGAGGCAATTCAATCACTTCAAAGGAGAGTTTTTTAATTCTGCAGTTATCACAGCAGCTGATAAATGTCTTCAGTACCAGCAGGACCACACCTTCACAGCATTTGATCAGTCCTTTATCCACTACATCCCACAGTGTCTCAAGTTGCAGCTGCATTCCAGAAACTTGACATAAGTTCACATATACACAGATGGACTATTTTTACCCTCACTTTTCTCTCACTATTTTGTTCCCTGCCTTTGCGTGTTTAAAAGCCATTTGTTTTTAAACTGGATCATAAGACTGCCAAAAGAAAGCATCCCAATTTCACAATCTACTACAGCACTACGAGTACCTGACCCTGACAGAAGCTTTTAGGGATGAGGATCTGGGACCCAAGCAACAGAATCCAAATGGAAACTGCTGGAAATCAGTTCTTAAGCAAAGAAAGTAAAACTCTACTTGATTCTTCAATTCAGTAAGTTATACCTAAACTGAGTTCTTATTTAAAACTTAATATACATTTCATATGTATATATATGGTATAATACATATTCATACTGTATACCTCATGACTGACATCATGTAATGTTTCATAAAGTATTCAAATGAAGCTTTATAAATATGAATTCAACACAACTTTTTTAAAAAGCACATGTTCTGCCTCCACTGTAAAACTAACACACAAATACTACACTTACATACTCCGAATCCACAAAATAGATGCAAGATACAAAGTACTTTTTGAGTGATACAATTGTTTCTGAGTTGTTACAAACCCATTCCATAATTTCTTATGTGTTTAAATGTTTTTTCCTGCCTTTGCAGTTCAAATATCAAACCAAATCTTAATTCAGAACAAAGTAAAACTTTCTGTTTTGCAGTAAAGCTTTCTAATCAGGATTAGAAAATTATCTGGATGGAAAAGGGCTTTGATATATTGTAGGGTTGCTTTATTGTAAGTCCACTGTCCCTAACAATTACAAATACAATGGTAACTCTAAAGAAATGCAGAAAAATAAACCCACTGTTCCTATTAAAATTAAGTTTAGCATGTTTCCCCTCCACACCCTAATAACTGCACTTCATTAGTTAAATTCCTTTCCCCTGCAAAACAAGCTTCCAAAAGTGAACCAATGTGGTACTGACTCCCAGACCCAAGGAATGAGCACTCTTCTGCTCTTTATGAAAACCACAAGCTACAGAGCTCATAGACAAAACTGAATACTTGCATTTCTGCTATGAGGGGCAAAGCCAACTGAAAAGATGTCAGTCTAACTCTTATAAGCAGAAAATTTCCAAAATAGAGGCAACAGAGTCAACAGTGGAGGACCATGAAACACAGCAGAATAACTAATGGCTTCTCAAGGAAAAAACCCAACAAATTTAAAGGACATCTTTTCAGGCTTTAAGCTTTCATGGCAAAGGTGACTGGCCAGGCTAGGAGGCTAGAAATCAGAGACTGGACACTAAGAAGTTATTCCAATCCTTGCAGAACAGCAGGAAGAGAGGCAATGACTCACAGAAGCTCCCTTGGTGCTCAGTGCTACATTAAATGAAGCACACCAGTTCAAAGAAAAAGCAGTCAAAGCTGCCCTGCAGAGCATTTCTAGTATTCTGTTAGTCCTGAGACATAAACATCCTGTATAGTAGACAAAACTACAATGATTTTTATTAGTATGCAAGTACCCATTATCAATCAGAAACAGTAGATTTGGCAGTTTCAATCATAAGGCCTTTTTTAAAGAAAAATTGAGTAAGAAGGAGAAGGAATGGACTTCCAAGACCTTGAAGTACATCTACTTGTAAGAAGAAAAACCAAGTTTTCAAAAAACAGATAACAAAAATGTTTTCTGGTTAAGAAAATTCTCCAAAGAGAATTTAAACAGGTCAAACATATAGCATGTAGTATTTTGACCCAAATACTTCATATGACAAAGTTCTAAGCAACTACACAGTGCTAGAAAAATGCAAAAACAACCTTCATTTCTTCAGGATTTGAATGAGATGTGTGAATTTTAATAACAGGTATCACCTTAAGCTTTGGCCAGGCCTCCAACAAAGTGTATATAAAAGTAGTTTGCAGTTTTTTTGGAAAGTATTTACGTGTTTCACGCTGGAGCTATTATCAGTGCAGGAGCTGTGCAGAAACAGAGGTGCATCCTGAAGAGGAAAGTTCATTTAGTCCTTGTTAGTGTAATAGCCATTCTATTAATTCAATGCAAAGAACATTCATTATTTTCAAAGCTTAGTACCAGAACCCTCTACAGAGGAAGGCACTAGAGATATTATTATTTAAAATCACCTGCAGCTGTCAGATACTATTTCAGGATATTTAAAAAATATAAAATTCCTGATACTGTAAAAGTGATAAGGAATGGCCTGAAATCTGAATCAACCTATATGATCACTAAGAAAGATCAAAGAAACAATTGCTCTTAAGGAATGTGTTCCCTAAACATACTCCCAAAATCACATTTGTTCCATTGCCAAGAGATCCGCTGACAGCTCCATATAGATCAGATATATACCAGACAAATAACACTTCACCCTGATGTAGTGCACTTAGAATTCTGGGCAGATCATACGTCCATGAAAGGTATAAAGGCAGCTTTACAGTTTGGTGGGATCAAAGTACAGGAACTGAAAATCAAAACTAGTTAGCCCAAATCTAAACAAGACTGTTTCAGAGAGCTCTAAAACACAGCTCTTCTTAAATTGAATATATACCAAGGCAAATTATAAAGCAATAGACAAATGATACAATGAATAAGCCAAATTTCAAGATATATAGCAGTCATATCTTGTGAACTCAGCCTTCACAGCACCGCTGTGCTCTTCAAATCAGACTGGTCCTATCAGCAAACCTTTGGGGTAAAACCATCATTTAAGTTTGTTCAGTAACTAACACAGCAAGAGTTCAGGCTTCTACATATTTACAGTTGTGTATATTGATATGTTTCAACATTTTCCTGATGACTTTGAAACAACTACACAATTATTCCAGAGGCATGTATAAAGTAACAACGCACCTAGTCAGGTCGTAGCTCTAAAGGTAGTAATACAAAAGTAGCACTGGGCTGTTAACCATTTGGAAGTAATTTAGAGGCTGATGTAGTCCTAATTAGAGATATTCTTAAAAGAAATCAAGTCAGGCAGGTTTGAGAGCTGACTGTATGACATGATAGACTTAACTGCAATGTCTTTTGCTTTCCAAGGATAAGGCCTAACATGAAGCTCTATGTAAAGTACTCAGTGTTACTGTGGAATCCTAAGAAGCAATACATTATCTTGGGCTTTATGTCTGGGGGAAGCATGAAGGAGAATAGAGGAAATCAGATATTTATAAATGGTAACTTCAAATACTGTGGTCCTTGTGAATCCCAGTATGAATTCCTGTACTTTGTATATGGATGAACATGGTGGAGGTTTTGTTCTGAGGAGTCACATCCATCATACGTGACTGTGGATTTATCCAAACTCTAACACTAAGCTAACAGCCACTACAGCTCAGGCTTCTCTCCAGTCCCTCCTTGGTAGCCCAAAGGATTTCAGTCACAGAAAAGCTGCATGGAGTTGACAGAGACCCTACAAAACACCATTTGTACCAGCTCAACAATCCTGAACACACAGGCATTTTAATATGGTTTCATAAAACTCACACACTAAGCTAAAATTGGCTACTTCTAGGCTCTGAGCTTGTTGATAAAGCATCTGTTTCACCAACTTCTTGAAGAAAGTTCCAAAAGAGCACCCTCATCTCTTTGAGGCTGCATTACCAAACCTAGCCTAGGTCCTGGAGAACTAAAAACTTCTTGGTAATTGTTAAACAAGACAGCAGATAAAGTGTCACACAGAAAGGGATGATCTTGAAGCAGCAACATGTTATATATATGCTAAGCAGATGATTTGCTGTTGCAAGACACTCCATAAAATAGCCAAGTAATCCACTTTGTGCCAGTAAAACAGTAATTGCCTGTATGTCCCAAAACACAGGCACAAGCAGATCTGACTTTTCTGATCTTAAGGGGATCCCAGTTCCACAACCCAAGATGGTAAAAGAGACCATTCCTGATAAACATGCACAGAATGCATCCAAAGATAACTAGTAATAATAGCTCTCTCAAGAACAAGCTTCCTTTTTTATGTCACACTGTTAAAATTTTCACTTACTAAGATTTTCATTTTCTAAAAGTCTTGAATATGAAAAAGCTCCTTTACTCTTACTTAGCTACAGAAGGTAAAAGAAATAGAATATAATCTTCCACAGCTCCCAATTTCTGAACAGGAATAAAAGGAAGGATAGAATTTTATGGGGACAGAATAGCAAAGGTCATCAAAATTACGTATCTACCTATTAGGCATCCAAAATTTAACAAAAACATTCAATAATCCTTGCCGGGTGCAAACATTTTAGAACACTGAAAAAATCAGATTCTTTTCTAAATAAATTAAAGCAGAAAAAACCAAGCCATTTAGAAACAGAATATACTTCTCATACTTGCCAGCAAGAGGAGGCAAAGAGAATTGTCTGGCCTTTTCACAAGGGGATCACAGAAGAGCCAGCAGATACGTTTGTCTCCAAGAGAGACATCATGATGACAAAAAAGAAAACAGAGAGAAGTCTGATCTATTGTGGAAAGATAAGCAGGGATCAGTAAAGATAGAACTGCAGGAAGTTTAGAGCTAGGTACCTGAAGGTGCTTTTGAACACACAGCATATACCACCAATCTGTGAGAGTTACATTTCTTACAACTATAGGATTTGTTACTCGATAAAGAAACAGCCCAGTGTTGCAAGTGGAAATGGGTAACACCTTAATCCCTTTAATGTAAAATAAGAGAAGACAACACTATGTCAATGGAACCATTGGCTGCCATAACTACCAAGAAATAAACAAAAAACCTCACTGCAAAAGCCTATTAACCAAAATTCTTAACCTGGCTTTTCACCTTTCAGGATATGCAACCCTTGATGGAGGTATTATTCGTGCTGTACTGTAATGCAGTACTAAAACATCTGCTTTCCACATGATTAATTGAACAAATAAGTCAACAAACTGACAGACTCTGAAACAGGACACAGCAGCAGGCAATAGCCAAAGTGTTGAGGCTCTCCAGTATGTCAGGTTATTGTCTACAAACTTAAGAGGGGAATCAGAACAAGACAGCCATAGAAACAAGACGGTACTCAGCAGTAACAGATTACTGACTAGTTATGCTCTTATAATAACCATATGGCATACTGCTTTCTTCAAGCTCATTTCATAAACTATCACTTTCATTATAATACAAGACCATCTACCAACCAAAAAATACTCCAGCCTGAATTTTCCCCTGCCCAACTGCACAGGATTTTTTAAATCCAACAGATGAACTCATTTGAACTATGAGCATATGTCTACTCAAAATGCTTTAGAACTGAAGATTTTTGCTTCTTCAGAACACTATTAATTACCTCTGAAGGACTTGCTAGATTTCATTTGCAAATAGCTAGATACCATATGCGAGACAACTACAAACTATTTCCGCCTCCTGACATATCAATGGATTTTAAAATCTATTCAACCTTGCCACAGGTAGAATTTTAATGCTTTCACAAGCAGCTACATTTACAAACTTGAATATTTTCTATAGTCTACATTACATTCTAGTAGATCAGACCAACTGCAATTAACTTAAACATCAAAACCACTGAAATCTGCATGGAAATCAAAAGGTTCAAAAATGTGACAATCTGATTTTTCTAAAACAAATGAGAATTACACAAGGTACCTAAAGCAAACCTAGGTACCTAAGGCAAATCATAGTATCCATCTATTACACTATATTCCAGCTTCTTTTTATAAAGGCATCAGAAATAAAAAACTAACATTCAGGTATCTCTATAAAGCAATTCAAGTATCTCTATAAAGCAAATTCTATATTTAATTAGTACTACAAGACTAAGATACATTCATACTCTAGGGTAAACTATTTCTAGATTTACATTAGCCATCCTAAAGGCAATAAAATATTCCAGATTCTAAACTGGAGAGATTTCCTTTATAGCAGATCAGTTAACTAAGACTTCATGAACAGTACTTTTGAGCTGCATCAAATAAATAATATGAATATGAAGACCAGATAACAGGAACATAAACAAAAGAATGCTACTATAATATTCATATACAGCATCTACACAAAACTGTATCTGAGCAGACAGATGGTAGATAAAGTTTGTAAGTAGGCTCCACATTTGATTCCCTTGCTATTAATAGAAGCCTAGGCTGTAGTGGCCAAGGTTATATCAGGCTAGACACACTCCAGTTTCCTAAGTCCACCATGAAGGCCTCCTAACTTTGACATGCAAAGCATTACCTTTCCAATTGTGCAGTTGATTTGTATACACAGAGTTAAAACACTATCTAAACATGCTGCATTGTACAATTCAAGTCAATAGGTAAAACTCTGTGTGTTTGCACACAGTAATGGTTTTTACATTGGTGAAAGTTTATTTTACTTTGTCTTGCACAGCAAACAAAGTTTCTAGTTCACTTAATTGCAATGGCTTAACATCAGTTCTTGTCTACACAAGTAGAAGTGACCTTATGTTAAATGCAGGCACCCCATATGCTGCCATGTATTGCCCTCCTTATATGTCCAAGAGGACTGGAAAATCTACTGCACAATGCCAAGTGTTGTTTCTGAACAAATATTATTCATTTGTTCAGCAATTCTTTAGCTTTAGTGACCAAAACTCCTGAAGGGATCTACCTCACAAACAAGACAATTTACTCTCAAATTCTACCATTAAAAGTAATAAGTAGGGCACACAGAAATGAGATTGTTACTCCCTCAGGGTTTGCATCTGCTTACATTGCAGATTTAAGAACATTTTTTATTTCTTCTTTAGTAAACCAGATTTCCTCAAGAAGAAAACTGTTTAAAATAAGAGAAGACAACTGTGAAAACTATACAGTCTGGGATGAGCACAGCATCACAAGTCATTTTAGTATTCACCCTAAGTAGCTCAATTTGTGTGTGCTCTGTTAAAATCCTGCCACTAAGAGGAGCCCTAAGTCTATTCCACAATGAACAGTGGAAGAAGTATTAATTTTTTTCCTGTTTCTCAAGATCAATGGGAACTCTTACTTCAGTGATGCTGAGGAAAGCAGAATCACCACAAGTTGAAGAAGAACCGATAAAGAAAGAATCACTTCAGCAGTAGCAACTTGAAACCACTGAAGATTACTGAAAACAAAAGGAGGAGAAAAAATTCTGACACTGGAGTAAGTCTATCAGTAAGAAAAGAGTCCACCAAAAAAGAATGAATAAATGATGAAGGCAGATTGCAAGAGAAAGAAAAGGTGAGAAAAGCATAAGAAACAAAAACTGAAGCCACCTCAAGGCCTGCAGCAGGAGAACAGTGATTACAGACACAAAGAATTGGAGTCAAGGCAACAACAATCAAGAAACAGAAAAAGCAGAATTAATGAAATCTCTAAGCAGGAATGCAAAAAGAGAAGGAATCATGCTGAGTGAGTGATACAGAATTATAGCCTGTAAAGCTGCAAAACCAAGAAAATAACCAAGGAAAATGTTTTAAAACTTCTCAATGTTCCTAGTATTTTCTGCTAGGTATGCCACAACTTCAAATTCAACAGCATGCCATGTCATCCAGGCTAAAACAGTCAAGACAGACTATTCCAGAAGGTTTGTCAGAAGAGAATCCTCATTTGAGCACTCCAAACTGTCATCTAGTGAAGCCTTTACCTAGCTGGTGAATCAACAAGAACACAGGGAGCTCCAGAAGACACTCAGTTGTAAAATCTGAAGTTTACTGGCTAGGTATCACCTTCATCCAGTAACTGGTTGACTGATCTTTCCTTTCACCATTGAGTACACGTGAGAACAAAGGAGGGTTTAATGATGTCCCCAATTCCTCTTCTTCTGACCAGGCATTTCAGACTTGCCTCCAGTAGGTCAGAATACAAAAGACCTTTGACTTCCACAAAAACCTGCCCTACTGTATTCATCCAAGCGCTACCACATTCCTTGATTTAAAGCTAAGGTGGCAAAATGAATTGCAGACTGGGAAATCACACAAAAATGCGTCCCTCTTACTCAATCTGTTCACTTTGGCTTATCTGCTCACATGCTGTCCCAAAGTATTTTGACTTCTCGGCTAGCTGTGTTAGGCCAAGGCTGCTAGCTGGAAGCTGACAGGTACTGCCTCCCATGCACTCTGCCTTATCAGCTTCCCTGAAGGCTGGCACGGGCGCAAGGGCAACAAGGTTCGCACGGGCGTCCTAAAAATAAGGCACACCCACATCAACAAAGCCACCCTGCCGAACGCCGGCGGACTCCTCGCTCAGCCCGCGGTCCGAGCTGCAGCCAGGGATGGAGGCAGGCGGCCCGGGAGGCGGCAGGGGCCTCACCTCCCGCCCTCCCTCAGGGAGGCTGCGGGTCGGGGCCGCGCTCCCGGCACGGCCCGGCCACAGCTCGGCCGCCCGCGGGGCCGCCCCCGCCGGCAGGTGCCCGCCCGCCCCGCCGCGGCCGCCCCGCGCTCACCCGGCCTCCCGCATGACGTTGCTGTCGCCGCAGTCGCAGGCGCCCCCCGCCTGGCTCCGGAACATGTTGTAGTCGTGCCCGGCGTGCTCGCCCTGGTGGAAGCACTCGGCGCACAGGCTCATGCAAGGCGAGATCCCGCACGTCCGGCACCGGTAGGCCACGAAGTTGGCGGTCCAAACCAGGCCGCATAGCGTGGCGGGGTCGTAGGCCCGCACGGCTTGCACGAAGCTGTCCCAAGGCTCCCCGCCCGACAGCAGGCAGCGGCACCACTCCAGCGCCTCGCCCGCCGCCTCGCCCCCGCCAGGGCCCGCCGCCGGGGCCAGCACCAGCTCCAGCAGCGTCCGCAGCTCCGCCGTCGCCGCCGCGCCGCTCTCGCCACCCAGCGCCGCCTTCAGCCGCGCAGCCGTCTCCCGCTTGTCCCTGCTGCTGGAGCCGGCCCCCGCCATGACGGGACACCGAGGGGCCGTTACGGCCGCGCCGGGCTCCGGGTCCGCGATCCCTCCGCCGCCCTCGCTCCCCGCCCCGCGGCGCCGCCCTCTCGCGATAGCCGCGGCACCGGCGCCCTGCCCGCCGCCCGCGCCCCCCTCCCGACACCGCCTCTCCCCTCCCCTGACACCACCCTCCTCTTCCTCCGCCCCTGCCCTCCCGCCGCCCTCCCAGCGCGCAGGTGCGCGCCCCGCGCCGCCGCCGCACGAAATGTCGCCGCCCGCCGGCCCGAAACTTCACGTTCCCGGGGTCCCGGCAGCCGCGAGGAGCGTGGAGGGTACACGGTAGCCCCGACGGCAACGGAGCTCATTTGTTACCGAGCCGTGCCTGCAGCGAAGCGGCCACCCTTGTATCCTGGCCACAGGGGTCCCGCCGGGCTCAGGTGGTGGCGGCTTTGAGGGCAGGAGCAACTGCGGGGAATGTGGGAGGCGCCTCTGAGGCTTCGGGCCGGCGGTTCTGCGCTCGCTGCCATCAAGCGGCCCCGCTGGGGGTCCAGGGCAGCGCCGGGCTCCAGTGGCAGCACCGCACCCCAGGGTGGCCGCAGAGCCGCGCCCCGAGGTACCAGCGTGCGGCTGCCTGCGCCCTGCTCCCAGGAGAGAACGCATGTGGATGCGTGTTTCGCGCACCGATTGGCGGCTTTAAACCTTGATAAAAAGATTTTCAACTGTGGAATGGAAATCTTATACGAAAAAATCTATTCTTAAATGAGAGTAGCCTTCTACCCAACAGCCACGGGCCTCAAGGCAGCTGCCTCGCTTCTGGCTTTGCCTGCGTTTCCTACGGCTGCCCGTCTGCTGGCGGCTTGTGTCGCGCTGCGGTTCCAGGTGAATGTTACTCCTGTCCACGACCGCTTTTCCCAGAGCACCGGCAAAATTCCAGTTCCTTGTTCTGTCCCTAAGGGCACTCAGGAGCGAGACCACCGAGAAAGCCCGCTCTGCCAGGTGTGTCCCCGGCGCTTTCTCAGGCACCGCTCAGCGGTGACACGTAAGGCTGCAATAAAATATCTCGTGTTTATAATAAACGAGACCAAAGCTCGCACTTGCTAACGCCACACGGGGAAGCTCTGTGGCGTTTCATTCCCGCAGGTGCCCGTCAGCCCGGGAAGGGGCGGGGCGGCGCGTCGGAAGCCGGAAGTGCGCGGTGGCGCTCGGAGCGGCCCCGCGGCCCGGCCGAGCTGCGGGGAGCGGGCGCGGCACCGAGCGGGGACGGCGCTGGCGGGGAGCGGACGGTGCCGGTGGTGGCGGTCGCTGGGGCCCAGCTCCTGCCCCGCTTAGGGCTGGGCGGCAGACGGGCCCGGGCGGTAGAAGCGGAGCCCGGGGCCTGAACTCCGGGAGCCGGGGAGAAGCGGGGCTGCCGCCGCCCGGGCGTTCTCCATCATCGGTGCGCCACCAGCTGCGTCCCGGGAAACGGCAGTGTGAAAACACGGGGGAGATGTTGTAGAGTACCAGGGGATTTTAAGTATGAAATAATTTAAGATCATACGTGGTTTATTTATATTGTTGTAACTGATTACACATTGTTTTCTTTAGTAAAGCCATAAACATGAAGAAATTAAAGCTTAAAGAACTGGAAAGCTGTCTTCAACAAGTTGATACTTTTGAAAATCCAAAGCTACTCCTTGAACAGTATCCAACAAGACCTCATATTGCAGGTAGAGGTGACACACACCACTGTTTTTTATTATTTCATCAAGACTTTTAATTCAAAAAGTTTTTTCTACTGCATTGTCTGAAGGCTTTACACTACACAGTAGTTAAGAAAGTATATCCAGCAGGAATGTGTATAGTAGTATTCTGGTAATGTCTGTCTTCATTTGAAAAATGCAACCTAAGACAATGTCCAATCCAAAAATCAAATTAATTAATCTAATAGATAATGTTGTGATTAAAGCAGTCGTAATCTGTAACTGTAGAAGCTGAAATGGAGCTATGTCATGACCCACAAAACCAGTAAAAGTGTATATACAGACACTCATCTATACCATTAATTATGCTCTTTTCCATATTTTATATCCTTCTATTGTTTTTCCCCAAAAATGTTTAGAGGCATAATTTTTCCACAAGCAGTACTCAGAGCTCTATCTCTCCACCAAAGATCCAAAGTTTGTGACTTGTCAAAATGTTTTTGACTCTTCACATATAAATGAAAAAGAGAATTACAGGCAGTGAGAACATCAGTTTAATTGAAGGGGTTTTCTAATGCAAAATTAAGTTTTCTGAAGGCAGAAACAGCTTTTCTTGATTAATCATATACATATTTGGTATCACTGACCTGTTTTGTTTGGGTTTTTTTTCTCCAGCATGTATGCTTTATACAATTCACAATACTTTTGATGATATTGAAAACAAAACAATTGCAGATTTAGGATGTGGTTGTGGCATGCTCAGCATTGGAAGTGCAATGTTAGGAGCAGGGTAAGTATTTAATATTAAGTTCTGGTTATATTTCTTTCTGCTTTCTGGCATAGAAGAGTAGAAAGTAAGATTAAAACATAGCAATGCTGAACTAAAACATTTCAGGTTTATAATCTGGTGCATAATCAGGCTATTTACCAGGTTTTAACCATCAATAACCACATCATGAAAGTGATGGACAGCTGTCATTAATTTGGAAGTCATTTGATCTCCCCCTAAGCATTAAATGAACACATGAAAATTCCTTAACAAAATTTAGATTTATACTTGAGAAAGGGCAAGAGAAGTACTTGCATTTTTATCAGCACTGAATGTATTATGTATGCTTGTTACATTTCCTAGATAAAACAAGTTGTGTACACAGATCCCTTACTGTATAATTTAAGCACCATTTTAGTTTGTAGTAGACTAATATGTGCCACTTCTCTTAATAGATTCTGTGTGGGGCTTGACATAGATGCAGATGCACTGGAAATATTTAATAGCAATATTGAAGACTTTGAGCTCACGAATGTCAACATGGTTCAGTGTGACATCTGTTCTTTATCTGACAACATGTCAGATACTTTTGACACAGTTATTATGAACCCTCCGTTTGGTACCAAGCATAACAAAGGTTGGTAATTGTGAAGCTCAGTTAGAAATTATCACAAATGAAACTCAAGGGAAATGCTTTCAATGAAACATCTCCCTTGTTTATTAGCTACATATTCTAGTTTCTTAATGTTTTGGTTATCTGGAATCAGCTTCCTAAGATTAGCAACTTCAGCATTGTAACTAACAGTGACTGGGGTTTGAAATAAACAATACTAGATATTTAATATCCCTATAATTTTTATTTTATTAAAAGCAATTGAGTATGTTTTAGAAATACTTTCTGTACCTTAATGTATTCAGTGCTGTTTCTTGAGTAGCTATTATTCCAGAAAAAATTAGGCAGATCTTTGTGCTTCTATTTAACAATTCTAATAATTTCATTATTCTTTTAGGAATTGATATGATTTTTCTGAAAACTGCTCTACAAATGGCAAAAACAGCTGTATATTCCCTTCACAAAACTTCAACACGACAGGTAAGTTCTTCATTTTAGTAGGGCAAGAACTAACCAGACAACAAAATATTTGGCTATATAGATGTCTATAGCTTCACTGAATTGTCAACTACTTTGTGGGATATGTTTGGGATAAATACTAATTACATCAAATAACTGCAGTATCACATACATCAAGATAATTATGTGATCTAATGCTTGGGTTTGAAAATCAAAAGCACAGGATACTTTTTAAGTACAGAGGTATAGATGTTTATAAAACAGATAATTTTAAAAGCTCATTTTTACACTGTCTACTATTGTAGCACATTCAAAAGAAAGCAGCAGAATGGGAAGTGAAGATGGAAGTCTTAGCAGGTACTATTTATTTATTTTTAACAGAAAAAGACCCAAAGCTTTTGTTTTCGTGCATTATCTCTAACACTACCAGCCAGTCATAACAGCCCAAGATAAATTTAAATGTGATTTAAACAGAAATGACACAGGTCTTTCCCTTTTCAGTAGACTTTAAATTATTTTTTTAAATTTTTTGCTACCTGACTAGAATACAAGCAGGCACTTAATAAGCTCTGAAAAATACATATTCTGTGCAGAATTAGCTTTGTTCCTGGACTAGATTTTGTTTTCAAGCAGGTGTTATCTCTCTTCCTACTTCAAAGTGCATGTTGCTGAAAAAGAAAAGTGAAGCACCGGTCAGTTCTCACACACAAAAAAGCATTCTGTCCTTAGCCACCTAAATATTTTTTGCCAGTTGAGTATCTTCCCAGTTCTTCTGCTAACCAGATGCTTTTACATAGAACCTGAGATGTGAAGTTGCACAAGTACTTGAAACACAACTGCCATCCACTTAACTGTCTGATATGGACAGCTTCAATGTTTAGTCATGATGTAGTGTAGAGATAAAACAGGTATGACAGGCCACAACAGATGCAGACTTTAGAAAGAGAAGCACGTGGCTGTAGGGCTTAAGGGACTGTTTATCATCCTAGTCTAACATGTATTCTTTATACTGTTCACAGAACTTAGGTTTGACTTACCAGCATCATACAAGTTCCATAAGAAGAAATCAGTAAGTATAAAACCTAACATAACTGAGAAAATGCTGAGGTAAATAAATTCTCCTTAATGAAATTTAAGTTTTAGAGCCATATGTACTGGATGAAGAATGGTCACAGCATTTAGTCACATCCTTGCTGTTACTGCATTTTGTAGCTGAACAGGGAAAAGCATCATGATAATGCCAGTCAGAGCTATACACAAAGATTAAAGCAGCTCTACTAGTAGATGTGATAAAGCTAAGGGCAGCTTCCTTGACTCAACTCCTAATAGCTCTTAGCTCAATCCTCTCTGCAGCTCAGACTGGAGTGACTCCAGTGCTGAGGGCCACAGTAACAAGGATGTTACAGCAGTAGCATTGTTTCAGAGCCAGCCTGGGGGCAGCAGAAGTCATGCTCACAGGTAAAAGATACACTCCAGACCCACAGTATGGCAGCCTAAGCCCACAGCAAGTTCCTTGCTACTAAATGCTGGCCTGGAAGCCATGTATCCCCATCCCTTACCATGAGAAAAGTAGAGAGAAGACTGAGCAATAGTTGGAACACTGTTTAGTATGTTGAGCAGCAAAGAACAGAAGCTTTAATCAGCTGCTGACTATGCTCTTTGTGACTTGAACTTAAAATTATTTAAGTCTGTCCTTATCTTTGCTACTTCACAGTTGAAACATTATACTATATTAACCAGGCTTCAGTAGAAAGCAGTTTTAAGTTCTGAATTTATTGCCAGCTGCTATTAAACATAACCACAAGATTACAAAGTCCAAAACCTTTTACATTTGAATGAGATGCCAGAAAAACTGAGAAGATGTGACAGTATAAACAAAACTATAAATAGAAAAGTTTTCCAGGGTTTTATATTAGCAGTAAGCATGCTTTTTAAACAAAAAAAAAAGCTGTAACCCAATAAAATGAAACTTTCCTCTAATTGTAGGTTGACATTGAAGTGGATTTCATTAGATTTTCTGCCAAAAAAGTCCTGAACTGAGGCATGTATTTAAAATCTATTGAAAATGGAACAATAAAACCACTAATTTTTTACATTCTTTTATTTGACTACTACTGATTGCCATCTCCATTTTCTGTTTTCAGTTGTTTTGGTGCAGGTTCTTCCTTTTCTGTTTCCTCTAGCGGTCTCTTCTTGGGACTTGCTGGCTCTGCAAGATTGATTGAATATGTAGTCATTTAGAGTAAAGGAAAGCTTTGCCTGAAATCTGAAAAAACCCAAACTCTTCCCACCATATAAGTTTGAGTTCCAGTTATCCACAGCCACAGCTCCACGAGAGGGTTTGCTTATAACTGTGACTAAAGCTTTCAGATGTTCTAAAATGCCCCATTTGAAGAGCTTCACCTGTGTCTAACTCCACAGCAGGAGGGCAGGTAAGCAAATGAAGGAATGGAATCTACCAGGAGTAGGGTTCACTGGGTTTTAGTTAAGCAGGTCTACATGTAATGAACAGGAGCATATAGCACCTGCTTAACTAAAACCCAGCTCATCCTCTGCTCCAAGCTAAATACTGACAGGCCAAACTATTCAATCTTCTCCTATCCTTAAAGGGAAAAAAAAAAAGCACCACTCAAGAGACTGAGTCTGTACAGTTGTGTAATGCTGCAGACAATCACCATGTTTCAATGCATGGTTGTTTTACACAACCATGACGTATAGCATTACCTATATACTACTATATAGATAATTAGTATCTATATAGTAATTATCTTAATATGCTTTTTTGGACAGTTGTGGAAGGAATCAAGCACAAGACTCTTAATGCAGATAATTTATAGAGGGCAGAAATGCTACAAAGAAGAGCCAAATCTGAAACACAAGTACATGGAGCTACTTTCTGTAAAAGTATTGAATAAGCTGCATCAAGTGCACAGAATGACATACCTGTTTTAGTATCATTTTCACCATCTTCTTCATCATTCTCAAACTTTATTTTCTTGCCCTGAAACTGTATTTTTCCTTTTTGTGCACCCTGAGGTATCTTTCCCCCTCTTCCTTTTCCTTTAATTTTGCGCCCTGTGGAGACATAAGATCAGGAACTTTGTATCATTTGTCTCTCTTAACTGGCCAGCTGCAGAGACTGCTTTACAGTTAAGGTCAGTTTGTAGTATGTATCGACTACTTCAAGAGTGAGTTTCATCCACCAATTCTAGGACATTATAAAGCTTAAATTAATAAGAAGAGGGAGAACCTTTTGTTTTCTGTTTCAGCAATTCCTGCTGATCTTCCAGGATTTTTTTCAGAGCTTCTTTCTCTGCATCTCCTTCTAGCACTTCCCATGAAACATCCTTGTTCCGGAGCTGCAAGTTTCCATTATGTGCTGCTTTGGCTTTTTCCAGAGCTTCTTTGGCAATATCCTTAAATAGGATAATTCCCTTTAAAAGAAGAGTGGTATTTTCATTTTAATCTTACTGCAAAAACATTCAGCTAGAATGATGAACAATATATTCTGTTGAGTGCCTCAGCAAATTCATTACTTTTGTATGGTTGTATAACATGACTAGACTGAAGCACTGTGCTTCAGACTGTGCTAATGAACATTCTTAGTTTTGACCTTATCAACTAACAAGGCTGGAACCTTTATCTGTTCTTCTGAAAGAAGGGAAAATTTAATTCTCTAAATATTCTGCAATTTCACAAGACAATAACTTACTTGATAACATAAAAGAACAAACATTTAATCATCCATTTTCAAACTTCAATACTGAAATCTTAAGTCCTTGTCTAAGATTACTGACCTCCTTTGCACCTCTGACAAAGTGTATCCACTTGATTTCTCCGTGACCAGAAAATACTTCATGGAGGTCTTCTCTGCACGTTTGGTCATCTAGATCACCAGAAAACTTCAAAAGACATCCTGTCTTTTCTTCCAGAGATTTCTAAATTCAATTAAAAACCCCCACATTATCACTTAAGAGGCAAGTTTGAATATTCATATTCCCCCCTCAATCCTATTAAACATACTAGTGATATGTTTAAGCAGTTGAAGTTACAATAATTCAAGCATTTTTCCTACATAACCTAGTCCTGCTGATGTCTAAGTCTTGTAGAGTGTGTCCCCCTTCCTTTGAGTTTTCTTTGCTTACTGTGATACACTTATATGGAACTTAGGACTCTTTTTCCATATTAATTACACTCTTTCAATTCTACAAAACAGCTTTCTGAAGGCTGATAGGTTGAAAATTTATATAATACTGATGAAATCCTTAACGGATCCTTTAAATACCACAGAACAACCATCATCTCAGTGGTGCATTCAGGAAAACTCTGAACAGGCAAACATGTCTAATAATGTAAATTCAGAACATGAGCCTTTAATCAAAATTAGTCTATTGAAAATAATATTAAAACACCATGACAAAACACTCTTACTGTAAGCTAGTTGGAAAAGCTGAAATGACTTTCTAAAAAGTGCTCTGTATTACAACATTTCAAACAGAATATTCCATGTTAGCTTTATAAAATGTAGGTGATTTAAGAAACTCATACCATTTCAGCATCTTGTGCTTGTTTCTGCTTTTCTTCTTTTTCCCTGCAAAAAAGTTGAATTAGTTATGAGTCAGTTCAAGCATGGGCAGACAAGCAAGACACACACTTTGCTTGGCAGTGACTCACTGTTTAGCTCTTGCTTTAGCTTCTACTTTGTTTTGTTTCCTTTCTTCATTCTTCTTTGTACAATACTCCTCCCTTCAACAGAATATAGGTTAATTTAGAATACTCTGTTATAATAGATGTGAAACAGGTGAAATTATTTTTCCAAGCTGAGATGCTAAGTCTCAGTCTCCAAAAGGTACATCTATTGATGCCATGAAAAACTCACTTCTCAGGCCAAGCCTGGTTCTTGTTAAATCCACCCCTGACCACTGTTAGTTCATGTATCAGTTAAGTGGACTTACTTGAAAAGTACTATCAGCTCTGTGTCTTTGTACTTTTGATTTGGTATCTCTGTGAACTTTTTTGCAGATTCAACACTATCAAAAACTGCAAATATTGAGCCCTGTGAAATGATAAGAGATATTGTTAGAGTAACTGAACAGAATGTTGTCCAGGAGGGATCCCAGGGCTAAATGCTCATCATTACCTTAAATGTTCTCTGTAATGTTCTCCTCATCTGAATATTTTCAACTGGACCTTTATCCTCAAGCCATTCTTTGATATCATCAAGTGTAGCATCTAGTGGAAAGCCTTTCTGCAAGATAGCAATAAGCTTCAATTATATGCCACAAAGTGACTCTTAAAAATTATAACCTCTATAGTACAAGTTAATTCAAGCTTTACTCTCAGATGGTTATCAGTTAAAATCATGAGGACAGCACAAAGTAAAGAAAAAATTACTTACAACATACACAGATCTGTTTTTAATTGCGGCCTTATACTGGTCATTTAATTCAGGAAGGGGTTTATTTGGAGATCTTCTGATTTTAGTTTTGTCTTCATTTATTTCCATTAAACCAGTCTTGGATTTTCTCAGTGCTTCTACAATAACACCAAAATCTTTTGAAAGGCGACTTAACCTATTGAGTAAGCAGACAGAGGTTATTACAAATACACAGGCAAAGCTGAAGCCAGATGTTAAAAAAGAGATGGGAAAAGTAAATGCACATCAGGAACACTTGGCCCCAAATAGAGACAGGTAGCTGAAAGTTACTCTTTTATCCACATTAGTTGTACTTTGCTTTACCTGTTGAATTTGATCATTACTTCCAAAGGTACCCAGCCATCATCTAGTTTGATCTGTTCCTTTAGAAACTTGTCTCTTGGTAGATTGTGATTGCCAAAATAGTACTGCAAAAAGGAAGGGGGAAGGGGAGGAAAGAGAGATAAGTCTTTAAATTTTCAGTCTTAAAAGCTTGTTTTCATCTAATAGCTTACTGCAGTAGATTGAGACATAGCAAAATTAATTAATTAATCTGAACAATTGGGAATTCTGAAATTATTACTTCCTGCTCTAATGTGATACTTTTTACAAAGTTAGCTGGAATGTGTAAGCTGTAAAAACAAAATCACCCGAAACCAACCCCACAAAAACCCAAACAAACCAATTCCACACTGAAACAGTGCTTCATCCAATGCACTTCATCAGGCAAAGATAGATTGCAATTTTGTTTAGGAAAGGAGCAAAGCTTATTCTGTTAACATGATAAGCATTTATCACCCTGATCAAGCTTAGTGGAGTCAAAAGGCAAATTTGTCACGAGCAGATCCAGGTTGTACTCCTTATTTAAGGAGTACGTATGCAAGAATATTGTATTGGCTGAAATACTGTATTTATACTGAAAAGTCATACACACAGACTGGAATTTCTAGATCTTGTTCGAGAAAACACTTAAGATAAAGAAATCATTATTTAATTTTTAATTTTATGTTCTTATTTCAATCTTGTCCGGCATGGGAAGACAGTTCACTTCAAGACAGACAAGTTAATCAGATTCTTTCCCTGCAGTCATCTAGCAAAGGTCAAATACTTGAAACCATAAGGTAAGCTGGAATATTTTCACCAATATAGTGGTGCTTTGAAAAGTCAGTGCAAGTTCTACAATACTACCTCTTCTTCTAGTACATCTCAAACTCACATTACCAAAAGTCTAGTTTTGTCAACTATTTATATATAACAAACCAACAAAATAGAGCGGTTGGGGAATCTCCACATTTTGTTTATTTGTTCTATATAAATAATGGCTCCATATGGTAATGGGCATTCACATGCAGCTACATTTTTGTCCTTCAGGAAAGGGGTTTTGTTCTACGTGCCATTTAAAGCAATGGGCTCAGGTCTTCTGTTGTAGGGTAACCCTGCAAGCCTCTAGAGAGACAAAGAGTTAATCCAAAGTAGGCATATGAGTTTAGTTGTAATTTGTAGCAATAAATTATAAAGCAGTAAATCATAATAGCAAGTTTTTCAATTTGCTACTGTTTGGACCAGCGGAGATTCCCGAGGAGGACAATTCTGTCCCCACAAAAACTGAGGCACACAGAATTAAAATGCACTCTCCTCCTATTTGCACAGGTAGAATAACCCCAGCAAACATGGTAGTAAATTGTTTAATGATTCACTTGCTATAGCACCTAAAATGCTAGCAAATTAAACCTTTTCTGTTTTGAAATGATGTTTTTACAAGCAACTCTAGACAAGTATACCTTCCAACTTAAACTACAATTATGACTATCCTAAAGTATTAATTACCTGTTACAGACTTCTGACATTTTTTAAAGAGCTGAAGATTTGAGTCTAACTCCCAATAGTTAGCTTCCAGTTAGCCAAGCCCCTGCCAATAAATGCCCCCAAAACACCTCAGTCCAGATCCCAAACTATAAACTGAACTCACCTCAATTTGCTGACAGATTTTGTTTTCCAAGATAGACATGTTTTCACCATTTCCATTTTCAGCCATTTTCACCAGCTGTTTTGAAGAGAATACAGAGCAAAAGCACTAAGTTTGGATAGTTATTTTCTACAGACTTACATTCATGTAACACTGCATTTCACTGCAGCCCCATCTAAATAAGGTAACAGCCAAGTTCATTAGCCATGCATTTACATCTGTGAAGCAACTATTAACATGACTGCAGAACTCCAAGAGGAAACTATGAAACAGCTGGGGAAAAATCCCCTCACTTTGGTTGTTAGGGCAGCATTTAGCATTCAGCAGTCAAGATAAAATTTAGGAAATGCTGCACTTCTCAGCCTTATTTATCTTTTTCTAGGCACAGATCCTCAGTTTAGAACAACAATCACAAAACTGAGAGCCAACAACATTTGTTTTTTAAGTCAAATCCAACCTCTCATCGCTAGGCAAAACAGTAACAAAAATGTTCAATTCCTACATATGTATAAAGAGAAAGTTCAGAGAACTTACTGGAGGACCGAATGAAAATACCTGCATTTACTGACACATCCTAAAGATGTCTCCTTCTCTCCTTTACAAATGTGTCTTCACTGCAGGTCTGCTTGAATAGTGAATCAAGTATCTTAATAACATAGGACATTTTAACTTGGAAGTAACTTTACTTAACTGGCAGCAATTGTATAATCCCAGTACATCAGATACAGTCACTAGGAAAGCAGCTACTGGCCAGAAAATTAACTGGGATGAAACATTTTCTATCTAGTTGCTTTTAAGATAAGGATGGAGTGTGAAGATTAATCCTTGAGAAAAAAATGTAGCTTTATGAAGCTGTCAGAAATTAGTTTGAATTCAGTTTTGAACTATGAAGCAGAGATTTCTTCTTTCTCCCTTTGAGCACTACCACACTTTTTAAATCCAGCTGCAGAAGATAAAAGAGGTCATATTGGTCATATTACCCCAGTTCATAGATCTATGATCACAAAGGCTGCTGGCAGAGATGGTTTTGCACTCATGTCTTGCATAGTTTATTGGCAGATTTGACCATACACCTTCTGCTCTTCTGCTACTTGCAGGGCAGTAACATCTTTCAGAGCATCTAGATGACTGGCAACACAGAAGCAGGGAAAACTCCCCCAAAGTGCCCTTGTTACAGGAAATTATGTTCTTCATCAGAATGCCTTGTTGGCAGCCTCATCTTCTTATTTTAGTAGTTTAATTCCCCAGTAACTGTTCAGCCCTACTGCAATCTGCAGTATTGCCATTTCCTCCTCTTCCTGATCTCAAAGCCACATTCCAGCCTTGGAACTTACTTGTAATTCTTCAGCACTTACAGCCTTGAAAAGGTGCTGTGCTTGCACCTGTACCTAACACTGTAACACTCTTTAAAGCATGATTTCAGCAAGTGTTAGTTGCCAGCTGTGCTGTGAACCATAAAAAAAGCACTTTACAAAACCCAGGCCAGAGCAGACAAGCTGCACGTTGCAGTTATTTCAGAGACGTCCCCTTGAGCCACCCTGACTATAGGAGACAAATGCTTCACCACCATTCAGGTGCTGGTACTGTCTTAACACCCTGCTTGTGAGAGAAATCAGTGTTCTATTTTACATTACACCAAATTTGATCTGATTTACTGGCAACCTACAGAGCAGTCTCTGACTGCTGTCCCAGTCTGCCTCAGCCCAGGTACCAAAATATTCAAAACCAAAAACTCAATTTCCACATAAAGCTCCGCTTCACTGTCAAGAAGAGAAAAAAACAAAGTCTACTTCCTCAGCAGTGTTTTCAAGGCTAATACCAAAAAGCATGATCGAATACAAGACTCGGGACAAGTCCTTTAGAATAAGTCTAACACGCAGAAAAGTTTTTTTAAAAAGCATCCTTTCAGCTGCAAGTAACAAACTTAGTAGTGCTAGTAAGGAAGACTAAGAAAGACTCAAACTTGCCATGCATGGAATTCAGTTCAGTGATTGGGCTCTAACCTATTTAGAACAAAAGCAGAAGCAGCCTTCTAATTTAGGAGAAATTCTAGCCTTTGCACATGCACATGCTCACTTCAGACTCTCTAGCTCAGTCATTTGGCACAAGACAACTTCCAGATCAATAGTTTTCAGTTGCTGTGCAGCAGTGAAGACTGATAAAAAGCTCCAATTAACAGCAATCACAGTCTCAACTGCATGCAAAATCCTACAAAAGATTTTAAGGTCTTTCTTAATAAACTATACTGACTTGTTCCTTCAATATCCCTAAAGTCTGTATCAGTACCACATGAAACATAAAAAACCCAGGTTAAAATAAAGCAAGTAGTGATTAGGTTTAAATTATAAACAATTACAGTCAACCCCTGTAGCTACAGCAATCAGATCCCACACCGTATTAGCTAGATCATCTCCCAAGAACTCTCCAGTACATCTTCCTCTTACCAGACATTTAGTTTCTGGCTCAAGACAAAGTTTAATTGCGGGCTGATTATTCTACCGTTACTGTAATAGAGTGAAAGGCTTTGTTTTAAAAAGAAAGCTTTCCCGATAAGGTAACATGGATCTGTTACTAATATTGTGCCTCCTTCAGGAACCCCCCTGCATAAGAGGTCTGAGCGTGGTTTTTATTTAAGGGTAAGGATTAATTACAGCCACACATTTTCACAGATGTTAACTTTAACATATTTTTTTTTAGTAGAATCAGTGCAATGTAAAAAAAAAAAACTCCTTAGAATTCTTTAAGTAATTGAAATGTCATTCCCTGAACTGTGTCAGGAGAGCATCAGTTTGCTGTTGACACTTTTACACGCCTGCAGCGGCAACACACAGCCGGACAGCCTCGGGCGCCGTGGCCCAGCCTCCCGCCCAGCGGACACCTCTGCCCGGCAGGAGCGGGAGCGCTGCCCTCAGGCCGGGCCCGGCTCCCCGCAGCGGGAGCGCTGCCGCCGGCTCGCTTCCCCGGCAGAGCCCGGACCCCGCAGCGCGCACCGAGCGCCGCGGGAAGCGCGGCTGCCGGGAAGTGACTGCGGGGGCGGCGGCGGCACGGCCGGGCCGAGACGGCACGTGCTCCCTTCTCCGGGAACCCTCCCTGCCTCCCTCCCTCTCTCCCGGCCCCGCCGCCGCGCCCCGCCGCCAGCCCTGCCCCGGCGCGGCCCGGCGCTCCTCGGCAGGGCCAGGACCGGGCCCGGCGGGGCACGGTCGAGCAGCGGCGCCGCCGGGAGCTGCCCCACACGAACCTGCGCGCTCGGGCCCCGCTCAGCCGCTCCAGAGACCGCGAGTCGGCGCCGCGCAGCCCAGCAGCCCCCGCGGCCCGCCCGCCCCTCACGCGCGCGCCATTTCCGGGGCGGGGACGGGGAAGGGCCACAGCGCGGCCCCGCCCCGCGCGGGAGCGCGCGCGTCCGTGAGGGCCGGGCCGCGGGGATTGTGCTCAGCCGATCACCCTTTCTGTCACCGCTTCTGCGCAATGGGAACAAAAACTCACAACCTGAATTTGTACAGTAGTGGCATATTCACATTTAATAAGTATTGCAAACATTCACTTAAACACTACAGATGTACTGTGGGCATCTACAGTGCTACAAACGGGAATCGCAGAAGTGAAAATTTTAAGCAAATAGTACTGATTTTACAATTGATTTGACTTCCACATTACTTAATTTTCTAGTTTATAGGTGAAATAGTAAAACAGTGTCTACCACAGTACAGGTCCAATAGCACAATAATTCAGTGTTTACATTCAACTGTTTTTAAAAATATATTACACAGATGGCCAAGAGATTCCTCGTAGGCTGCTGACCAGGGGTCAGAATCCTATTCCTCCAGCTGAGTTCATGTTCCTGCCTGTGCCCGAGACCTGATTGCAACACATCATCTTGGGATGTGCTACATGAGTTAACTTATAAAGGGCATCGTAGGTTATTGTGAAAAATAGCACCAGTTGAAATTTAACCATTAGTCTGAACTTATTCTTCTCTCCATTTATTCTAATGCATTGAAAATCTCTGAGAAATTATGATTCAACTGAAGTACTAAGCAGCAATTACTTTGACTTTTATTTATGCCAGACCAACAAACTCTTTCCTGACAGGGGAAAACAGAAGGCTTTTTTTCCACTTTGCACTTAACACTGAGGCCAAAAGCAGCATTTGCTTGCCTGCAGGTTGTCCAGGGGCACAAAGCAGAGTCCAGCTTCCTGTGCCTGTGCCCCAGCCCTGGAACAGCACTGTCTTTCACCAACATCAAGCACCTGGTTTGCAAGCAGTTGGCAAGTGGGTGCTGAGGAGTTTGGTTTTGTTAGTCCTCACCTTGTTCTTAGATGCTTTCACTGACTCACGACTGTTGGTGACAGGATACAGGCCAGAATGAACCTCAAGGCCACAAGCAGCTGTTCTATGCTTGTGTTTTTCAACAAACATGAAGCTTCATAATCTGCACTGAAAAATTACATAAACACATTGAGTTCCATGTGGTTTCATTCAATACAAAGATCACCTTCATATTCTTGTGATGTCCTTTCAATCTCCACCTGCCCTTGAGCAATTGTCAGCTGTGGAGATTTCCAGGAGAAACAAACTCACTTTATCTCTTGCTCACCTGCTTGGCCCACACATGTCAAACAGCCTCAGAGTTCAATTCTCTACCCCTCTTTAGAGTGATTAAACAAGTTATGTGGGATCCCTAAATAGATCTCAGTGAGATGGGTAACAAAGCAAAACACTGAACACACACAAAAGCTTCTGACATAGTGAGGCAACATATGAAAATATCAAAAAAAGAACTGTACATATACACCACAGAACTTGACATCAAAGCCAGAACTGAATGCCACCTGCTACCAACAGTCAAATGCAAGTCCGAAATAGCATAAAAATGTGAAAGAATTAAAAAAAAGCCGAAAATGCTTATGATCAAGCAAAGAAATATTATAAACTCAGAGCTTACTCCTTGGAAAAGTCCTTTATTTGAATGTGAGAAATCAAATAAAACTTAAATTTCTTTTTAGATGGCAGTGCTGGTGTGGGAAGTTCCCACCACACCCTGCAGCAGCCCTGTGTTGTCCCTGCCTCTCATACCAATGTCTAACAGCACTTGGTGCAGTCATTTTATAAACTGGACTGGGGGATCAGTGCTAAAAGAGCCTTCTCTGTTCCCCAAAGCATTTCTTCATTTGGATCACCACTGTCAGGCCACAGGGTGTGATCTGTTTGTCTGTAAATCACTTTACAAAAATCTACTTTCTACACAGAATTTGAAGATCTCATATTAAGTTTTGAGAGAAATAATAAATAAATCAATCCTATAGATCACGTTTTTTCTTCATGCATAACATACTTTGACAAGTTTCTTTAGTTGTTACCTTTGTTCAAGTCACAGTTTAGAAAAGATCAAATGGCATTAAACAAAATAGAGACGTTTGATTCTCAGGCGGATGTTAATTTTCCAGTCTCTCTCATTTCCTCCTTCCATTCCACACAGATACATATCTTGAATTGATATTAAAAAGAGTTAACACATTAAGGCTTTTCTCTGAACAGCCCTCCCCCCCAAAAACACCCAAACTACAAATACCTGTGCATCAGCCAAAGATCCCATTGCAAAGCCTTGCAGAGTCTTTTTTCATTTCTCATTGGCAATGTCGAAGAGAGTGTGAGAATGGCAAGGAGAAATGCTTTTTTACTTCTCCTTCAGGAAAACTAGTGCATGCTTTTGGCCCATGCTCTGGGGCTACTACCAACATTTCTTCCCTCATTCCTAGCCTAAGCTCTTATTTGCTTTAGCACTTGAAGGTAGAGTTAGAGGCATCCTGTAAATGCCCATTTCTGAATCTGATAACCTAGTTATCCCAGTGATATTGCTCTGCATATACCATACACTTAGCTTGTGTCAATGATCCATTCCTACAGCTACCTTCAGAACACAAAAATTTCATCTTAAGGCCAGTAGTCCTTAGAACCATATTTTGTTTGGCTTCACTCAGCACCAAGTCATAGTTTCATTCAGCGATTAACACAAACAAATCCATTTTTCACAGTAGTTCCTATGTTACTGAACAAAATATTATAAGAGAGCAATTTGAGAACTTCCATGACAAAGAATGATTGGACTGAAAAATATATGGAAATCTTGTTATCACATTTATGTTTCTGAGCTGTTTAAAATGAGAACAAATTATATCTAGTTATTAACAATGTGCACTAAGTGATTGCATTAGACAACCCCTCATGAGGTAATCAGTACTGTTATGAATACTGCATCTGCTGTTTTCTGTAACAGCAAGATGCAAATGCAATGCTTACACATTATATACACAGACACAGCCGTGTGACCGCATAGCACTGGGAAGATTACCTACTGCTTCCCATTTGTTCAGTTCAGGGTCATACTTCTCAATGCTCTGCAGATATGTTCCTTTTGAATAGGAATATCCTCCTGTTACATAGATGCATCCATTCATGACCACCGTGCCACACTCCATCCTTCTCTCCATCATGTGAGCCATCTGCTTCCACTCATTTTGCTCTGGGTCATAGCAGTCAGTGATCGTGGTCTGTCCACCCACAAAATAGATCTTGTTTTGTAACGTAATTGAACACAATCCATATTCTTTGGAAAGAAAGGAATACAGTGCAACTCAGCATGATAACATTAAATTAAACTGCAAGTACAGGACAAATATTGGGCACCACTGAGGGCAGCTGAATGTCCTCATTGAGCTTAGGAGACATCTCGGGATTTTCTGCTACACTACAGCACCAGTACTCAGTGAAAATTGCTTTAAAATCTTACTGTTACCAGATGTAGAACATAGAGAAAACCCTTGTAAAATTAATATAGTTTTTACCAAATGTCAATGAATTGTTAGGTTTTACAGAAAGTTATAGTATTTAATGGAATGTGGACATTCCTTAATTCAGTATTTATGTAGTGAATTCTGTAGAACAGATACTTGAAGAAGGTCTTTCAGAGTTTGGAAGCAGCCCTTTCTGCCCTACAGGCATTTATTTTTTTAATTAGGAATATGCCAAAAACCCCTAACTGGTCTTAAGGACTCCCAGGTACAAATAATCAAATCAAGCTCTCTGTTTTTTAGAGGAATTATTTACCTGGATGTGGACTTGTGGTGACTATACTCCACTCATTGCTACCTGAATGGTATCTCTGGATTTTATCATAGGTGCAGCTTCCCCTGTACCCATAGTGACCTCCAGCGACATAGATGACTTCATGCAGGACACAGGCAGTGGCATTTCCAACTCCTGTTCATGGTGTGAAAGTCAAACATGCATTCAGAGTCACGCAATAACCATGGCCTCTTCCATCCATAACTCCATTTCAAATGATTTGTTAATATTTATTGACACCATATGCTTGCAAGTATCTAACTGAATGTGAATAAAACAGATTTATGAAGATATCAGCAAAAGTCAAGAATGACTAAATAAAATTGCAGTAACCAATATATATTGCACATAATACAGCCACCCAATAGTTCATAGGATTTTTAGACAGTAAGTAAAGTCACATTGTCTCACTGATTTTGGAATAGGCAGTTTCACTGTTTCACTAAGTTAGAGTTGTTAAAAAAATAACTTAGATGGCAAGAGCAAAGATAATGGGAGTAGAGATTCTTCAGTGTCTTGGGGTATCTTTTCTGATACTTTTGGTCATTCTCATGGTATTACTAATTAAGCTATTGTATATACAAAGACACAAACAGAATGAAGCCATTCTAACACTGTCTCTATGACAACAAAATGAAATAAAGCAAAAGGGGGGTCTGAGCATCTTAGTTTCACACTTATAAAAACTAGGCAAAACAACTGCATAGAATATGTAACTCATAGGATTAGCATAGCATTCCTACTTTTGAAGGAAATAAAAAGAAAATAGTAGCAATGTCTGCGGAAAACATACAAACAATGGAGAAAGTTGTAAAGGCCTGCTTTTTTTCTTTTACATATATATCCAAAAATTCTCTTCATTAACTTACAGTAAATTTTTATAACTAATTATAAATATTTGCATTCATTTATAAAAATGTATGATAAAATGTATAACTGTTGTATTGTTGCTGTTACAAAATAATCACAGAATAGTCTGAGTTGGAAGGGACCCAGAAAGATCATCAAATCCAACTCTTAAGTGAATGGCACATACAGGCACATACAGTGACCTTGGCATTATTTAGCACCAGGCTCAGACCAACTGAGCTCATCTCATGGTCAATACCGTTTGGTTATGCTGTGATTCATACATTTTTAGTAGATCACTACTTTGGCTGCTAGAAACAGGGATTACTGCTTTTCATTATCCTTGTACTAAAGATTAAACAAAGGATCCTGAACAGATGATACACAGAAATAGGAGGGAACTCCATGCAAGAAATTTTAAATTATGACACTTTATAAATGACTGCACAGAAAATTGTATATAAAAATAATACAGTCCCTTTATTGGAACTTGCTCTTTGATTGGACGACCCGGGTTTCTGAGGTAAATGCTGAAATCACACCACAACATTGGACTCTTATCCTGGGTTGTTTTCTTATTTCTTTCTAATTTGAACAGAAATTTTATTCATGAAAGAAGGCAAAATTAAACTGAGACTACCAATTACTTTTCTACCCACTGTTCTATGGCACAGCCCAACATAGCATTTGGATGGTTGTGATTATTTGGCTAGTTAAGACCTGAACCAAAGCCCACCAACATTAACAGAAAATTCCCACGGATTTATCTAGATTTTGGATCAAATCCTAAATGTTTCCATGGCACTTAAAAATGGCAAATGCAAAAGAACTAACATTGGAGGCAGACCCCATACAAGTTTACCTACCTTTGATCATGTTTGCAATGGGAAGCCATTTCTGTATTAAAGGATCATAGAACTCAGCTTCTTGGACTGGAGCTCCCTTTCGGTACCCTCCCAATGCATAAATGCAGCCACTCAAGGACACGGCACAGTGGTAATACCTGGCGTCGAGCATGGGGCAGCCTTCTGTCCACTCATCTCTCTCGCTGTTATATATCCACACGGTGTCAAGAGCTTCAATGCTCTCTGTTCTGTAACCTCCTGTCACATAAATGTCTGGTCCCAAACTAGTGACCCCATAGCTCTCTCTGGTGTGATCTGGCATCTCTGTTCCCTGCACCCATGCATCAGTTAAAGGATCCCAAACATGCACTTCTGCTAAGGGATGCCAATAATATCCTCCAATTATATACATGGCTGCTGTGGATCTTCTGGAAAGTCCTTTGGGATTGAGGTTCAGGGCATTATATATGAGTGACCTTATCTTATGGTCATTGAGTCGACATTTTTTTTGCAGGCTTAAAGCTGACCTCAAATACACATTATCTAAGTCTAATTTGATGCAGCTCAGCACTTCACAGATGTCTTCAATTCTTCCTTCCACGTTGTGTGTCACCCACTTAATGACAGCTTCAATGGCTGCCTCTTCTTTCTGAACATTGAGATTCTCCCTGGAGAGAATATAAGAGAGCTTCTCCTTGCCAATGTCCAGAAACTCTTCCTGCTTCCACACTTCTTCAAACTGCCATAACAATATCCTTCTGGACTCCTTCTCCAGCTCCGAGCAATCATGATACTCAGCAAAGGAGTGCATCCCAATGCAGTTGTCAGTATCTAAGTGCCTGACCAGAAACTGCTCACAGGCTTTCTTTACTGACACGAACTGGAGCAGGTCTGCAGCCTGGAGTAGGCTTTGGACATTTCTCTTTGTTATCTGGATCTGTGATGTGTATGCATAATTCACGAGAGCTTCCAGTACTGCATGGCTGAGACCGGGAAGGCTGATCTGGTTTTTGGATTTTTCTTTCATATCGGCTGTGAACATGGCTTTAAAATAACTGCTGCAGGCTGCCAGGGCAGCTCTGTGGCAGTGGAAGATGACCCCGGAGGCGCACTGCAGGGTGATGTCGGTGAACAGCCCGTCCAGGTAAAACGCCCGGAACGCCTCCAAGAAGCCGGCGGGGTGCGCGGAGTCCTTGTAGAGGTACGCGTACTCCTCCTGCCCGGCCGCGGCCATCGCCGCGCCCGCAGCTCCCGCCGCTTTGTCCGCGCAGCCCGGCCGCCCTCCGGCTGCGGACCCGCCCGGCACGGCGCGCGGGGGCTCCCAGCCGGCGGCGGCCCCTGACCGTCTTTGGAAGAGCCGCTGCCGGAGGGAGCAGCCGCAGCTCCTATTTTGGTGTCCCGGCCGGCCCCCGCCGCGCACCCCTCAGCCAGGCCGGCGGGCCCCGGCGCCCAGCCCGGCCCCCGCTCGCCCGCTCGCCTCGGAAAGGTCCGGCCCGAGCCGCTGCCGCCGCCGTCCCGGCGCTCCCCACCCCGGGGCAGGGGTTAAAGGCTGTCTGCGGCGGTGACAGAAGGCCCGGCCGTGTTAGGGACAGGAGCAGATGCCTGGGGAACGTCACCAGCTCGGTGTCACTCAGCCACACAACAAAGCGAGGGGCCTCGGCCGCCGCTGTCAGCGACCTAAAGCTGCCTCTCGCAGGGCGCTTGGAGGAGCGATACTGGGAAGAGCAGCAAGCTCCAAGGGCTCCCCCATTACCGTAGAGCAGGAGTCGAAAGGGAGCAGCCACAGCTCTGCCCAAACTCCTGAATCTGGCAGGATGCAAAGGACAGTAATAAATTATGCCCACGAACAGATTCCAATATTTTTCAGAAGGCTATATTGGCTTTTAAAACTCCTGAAAATGTGATTCACAATTTAAGAAGTCTTTTTTTTTTTTTCTTTATTTGAAACACAGCATCTGCCGGGTTCAAGCAGCTGTGGGCTCTCCATCTGCAGCAGGGTTCAGATTCTTTGCATCCAACAGCCAGGCTCTCCCTGCCCTACCAGAGCAGGGAGATTGAAAGAACTGCCAGTAATTTCTTCAACCAAAAGGAGGCGAATAGTATTATTAGCTAAGTGCCAGCAATACCCAAAAGGAGAAATTTTGATAGTTCCCACTCAATACAGATGAAAAAGCATAATATTTTTCTTTTAAATACTGGTGGTATTTCTGCCACAATGCCCACCAGAAGTATGAACTAAGGAAATCCAAACAGGAAAGTGTACATGGTCGTACTCCTCTGCCATCCTTCCTCCCATGCTAACCCTGCTCCAGGATTCAAAGGGTCCCTTGGCCTTTACACAGTACCATGAGACAAAATGATCCAAACAAACAAAAAAAAACCCACAAAACCAAAATTTCCCCACACCTACACACATCTCTGCCTTCCTTTTTTTTCCAACCCCTCTGAATGCATTGTTAGCCCAGAGAACTGGAGTTTGTAGTGTAAGCCAGTAATTACAACAGCCCTGCTGACATGGGCCTGTCCCTCAGCTACATTACTCCATTTCTTTAGCCAGAAAATTCTCTTGTGCAGCCCTAGGTCTTTATACATCCCCATGCCAACACCTTTGTTTTGGTTGCCTTTTCCATTTCATCAGCTTCCTATGGACAAGCAGGAACTTAGCGGTCTTGGCTATTGCACTAGCACACAATACTGAGGCTAAGTACTCGCACAGTCGTGGTGTACGACAGCACACCTGCTACCATACAGAACCCTTCCCATACAGATATGACTTTTGTTATGCATTTTTATTCATAACATTTTTCCCTAAGTCATCTCTCTCCCAGAGAGCAAGTCAGGAGGTCAGCAACACTTAGTATGGAACATGCATCCCCCTTCAAGGAGCTTTTCCCTTTCTTTTGGCTGGGCTACCAGCTTCAACCAGCTTCACTCTTTGAAGATACTCATCTCCCCTCCATTGTAACCAAACATGGAAAATTTTGGTAATTGTGGTGCTTCAGAAAAACCCTCACTTCTGGTAAGTGGGGAAAAAACAAACAAGACCTGCTTAATAGCTTAATGGTCTGCCTACTGGAATTGAAAAATTTCTTCTGTCTCCAACATGCACTTTGTCTGGCAAATATCATCAGCTCTACCCTCTACTTGAAGTGATTAGAACATAATTGCTAATATTTCAAGTACTCTGCTTAATCTACTCTCAACTCCTGCTTCAGCGCTTTAATCAAAGCTACAGAAAAATCCTTTTTTGGCATGAAGAACAATATCTCACTCTCACAGCAAATTACAAGGTAGGTCCCTTAAGGCTAAAACAACAATAGTTAGTGTAAGTGGAAGAAAAAGCTGAGTAATCGTAGATGTACTACTTTTTGTTTGTTTTTAAGCAAGCTGTAACCAAGATCTGTGGACAAACTTGAAAGCAAGCTATTCCATAACTAAGTTCTGAAATATACAGACAAGACCAGCACAGAATCTGGAACATTCAGCAGCACATCTAGAATTAAGGAAACACACAACTATCCTGGCTTTGGCTGGAATAGAGTTAATTTCCTTCTTAGTCGCTGGTTAGCGCTGTTTTGGATTTACCATGGGAATCATGTTGATAACACACTGTTGTTTTGGTTGTTGCTAAGTGGTGCTTACCCATAGTCAAGGACTTTTCAGTTTCCCATGCTCTGTCAGCGAGAAGCTGCACAAGGAGCTGGGGGCAGCATGGCCAGGAGAGTGACCTGGCCAGGCCAAAGGGATATTGCACAGCATGGAGGGCACACCCAGCACAGAAACTGGGGGAGTCAGCTGGGAGGGGCCCATCACTGCTCGGGGGTGGGCTGGGCATCCATCACAGGGTGGGGAGCAGTGTATTACACATCACTTTTCGCCTGGACTTCATTCCTTTCTCTCTCCTTTTCATTACAAGTATAGTAACTTAGTACTACTATATTTTATTTAGTTTCAATTATTAATTTTTCTCCTCTCAACTCACAGGGTTTAATTTTTTCCCCAATTCTCCTCCTCACTCAGTGGGGGATTGGAGGGCACAAGCTGCTCTACTTAGTTGCCAGCTGGGGTCAAACAACGGCAACAACTTAAAAGCCCAAGTAATATATGAAATTGCCCTTTGCAACAGCCATTACCATTCTTTTGTATGACCTGTAAACCAGACAACTTAAACCTGCCACAGCCTGAGACCCACCAGATGTCTTTGTTCCCTTGAGTAAAACAATAGGCCAAGATCCCAAATATGAACATCTCAGACACTTACCAAATACCCATCACTAAAGCCAGGCTCCTGAGAACTGAAGTATATTATTTTGTACATCTTAGGCAACAGAGTGTTCAAAGCACCTTCTACAATTCAGTAAAATAGGTGAGGCAAGGAAAGAAGTGCACAAGGGAAATTTATGTAAACCAGCAGCCTGAAAAAAGGCAAGACCACTCAAAAACCTTCAATTAAGGAAAAAGAAGGTAGTGACATCATGAAATATTGGTAAGAAAATGAGAATAACATTGCACAGAAAACAAAAGAAGACAGATACAGCAACTGCAGGCTGCTGAGCTACTCCTCCAACATCTGCAACTGAGGTACTGTGAAAGTTGGCCTAATCTCTCAGTTATTAAAGCACTTAAGCTAAATATGACCTCAGTTTAATAGCAGACTACATCAGCATTTTGAACCTTTTCTCAGATATAAGAATAAAAACATTTGGCAGGAAAACACATTATCTAACTTGCTTTTAATACCTTTATATGCACTAACACTTGGGGCTCATCTCACTGTCAGTGGTAAAGAGAAAGACTGCATGGTCACAAATAATTCTTTAGAACTACTTAGACAGAACAATCTGTTTAAAAGTTAAAATGGACATAGATGCTTCCTTCAGATTGTAAGAGATTGTGCTATAGATGTAAATGAGAATGAATAGGTAAAATCAGTGTATATATGTATATGTATGTACCATTCTGTGAGCCTGTGCACTGCAGCAGCAACCAAGGAGGAAAAAAGGCATCTGGCTGACTCAGAGCTGCCAGCATGGAAGATCAAAGCAGTGCCAGCTCTGTACAGAGAGGCAGCAACACACTGTCAGGGCAGTAGTCAGAATGAGAGAGAGACTTTTCTTTAAATAAAAAAGCAACATCCTTACAGCTTTCCAGAAGAGAAAGGGTCTGACCAGCCAAAGGCTGACACCTACACTTGTGCCTACTCTCTCCAGGCCTGATGAAACACAGACCAGCAGAATACATGACACAAATTAGTTGTGTTGCATTTGTCAGTGACAGCAACTTTTATTGTCTTTACAATACAAGATAATACAAAGCATTAAAAAGTAATTTTGTTTGGTAAAATAGTCAATTGAAAATATAAAAGCATCTTTGGATTAAACAAGATTACAAGCAAATAATTTGCTATGAGATCAGAGAAGTATAAAAGCCAACAGCTCTAGAACCATGCTCCTGGCACCTAATGTTTTCTAATACGGAATTTCATTCTTTTGAACAGGAATCCTACTTCCCCTAAATGTGTGGGATTGCAAGTATGTATCAGCTATATACTTGTAAAGGGTTGGAGGGGAGGGAATATCCAAAAACTAATGTTAAGTCCTGTCCCAACACCCCTTCTCCACTTATGTTGGATCTGTACTGTGTTAGAAGGCCTTTTTTACTGCACTTTCCCATTAGCACCAGGACTGAACATAAACAGTTTTATGTTGTGGTTAAAAACCCCATAATTTCAGAAAATAGTCCAATTTTACAATTTTGAGCTTTTATACACATGCAGTTTTTCTCTCCCAAAAAGCTAAAATGTAACTGCATCAGTTTCCTTTTATCATTTGAATTATTCCTTTATAAGTAATTTCAGGTAAGACATAATGTCGATTGCAGATGACCAAACCAGAACAGAACACTGTACAGGACTGAGATTTTGGGCCAGTTGAGAAATCCTTTTCTCCAAGGTATACCCCTGCCTGGGCATAGCAATATCATTCTTCTTCAAAAACATTACTGGACATAAGTCATTCCCACCATCACCTATATATATAATTTGTGTATAACTCACTCCTCGCTCCAACTGTTTATCTAGAAATTCTTTTAAAACTTTCCTTTTGCAAAGGTTTTTAGGGCACTTCACACAATGGTGAGCATGGAAGTGCTGTACAGTAAGATAGCCAGTACTGCTGAATGCTGCAGGGTTTGTAAACACTTCATCAAACACTTTATGGAAGCCAGCAGCTTTCAAAATCCAGTCAATAAATACTGTATTAGAATCTGAAACAATTATACAATCAAACAACTCCTTGTTCTCGCCAATAAATCCCAGAAGATCTATCATTCCCGCAGTGAAAGGAATTGTTGTCATAGTTCTTTTCATCTCATCTTCTTTGACACCATTGTCTCCCAAGTAGACAAAGACTCTGCCCATATATTCTGTCCAGTGTCCCGGTTGGTAAGAGTTTCTTAATCCATTAGGAAGTTTTCTTTCAGGAGCACATTTCACAATCCAGGTGTCACTATTTTCATCTATGATTGTATGGTCAAAATCAAAAACCAACAGAAATTTCATAGCTGTGAGAAAACAGTTTCCAAAACAAACAAATAAGAAAATTATTTATATAAAATGAAGTACTATATTTCTACCCTGACCTTGTGCTCAGAAGAGAAAAATTCTGGAAGAAAATATCGGAACAAAATAAACTATTTATGGCCACTACCGTGATGGGAAGTTGTGCTGTAGCTAAAAATGCAATTCATAAATGCCAAAGTTCAGCGTCCAGCTTCTGTTTAAAATAGTAACTGTGACAGTATCTAACTCATGCTTACTAATACTTGCTAACACAGCACCAATCTTCCTGTATTCACATACCATCAGTTTGAGCAGACACTAATTTCTCCATGAACACTCGCCAATGCAACCGAACAGGGATTTTCCTGGCCAGACGCCTCAATAGGTGTTTCAAAAGGAAACGATCACCGCCTGTTCGAGCAGACGGAACCTGTTCGAGCCTTCAACGAGGCCGCGCTAAATCAAGGCAGCCAACGAAACGAAATGCAGCCGTTAGCGGAGAGGAACCTGCCGACTCCTCCCGGGCGTGTCAGCCCTGCCCCGGGCCCCGCAGCCAGCAGAGCAGCCCCGCTGGAGCAGCGCCCGGTGCGGCGGCCCGGCCCGTGAGGGGAAGGGGCGCCGCCCTCCGCCCGCCGTCACGTGACCGTGAGCCGCCGGTCGCCCGGCAACGGCCCCGCGGCCCGGGAAGATGGCGGCGGCGGCGGCGGCGGCAGCGGCGGGGCGGCGGCAGCGGCGCGGCGCCCGTGAGTGCGGCTGCCCCGCGGGCAGCGGGACCCGGCGGGAGGGCAGTGGCGAGCCCGCGGCCGCACGGCCCCGGAGGCTGTAGGGGTGCCCAGCGTGACTCTCCCCAAAGCTCCCCCGGCTGCAGACGGCAAGAGGGGCTGTTTCTCCCTAGGAACGGAGTGGAGAGAACTGACCTGAACGCAGCGCAGGTCCAGTAACCTCCAGGGGCAGCGGCTGGGGAAGAACGAGGGGCTGGCAGAGTCCTGCCTGCAGGGCGCATCGGTGCGCCTTTACTTCTGCTGAGGCTGGCTTCACCTAGGACAGAGGGAGAGGATCAGGTCCCATCCCTGTCGGGAGACTGATCAGCAACGGCATCTGGAAAACAGAGTTTGACACCGGTGTCACTCTAAGAGAAAGCCTCCTTATCTTTCAGAAATGGCCTGTCAGTCTGCTGCAAATCACACAATTTCTACAGAACACTTCCCTGTACAGAGTGCCACTCCCTTCAAAAGCGGTGGTGACACTTGAAAAATCATTTCACAAAACCTAGACATCAACTAGAAAAGCTGCATTTATGCCTGCACACGTGTATGTGAGCCTAATGCAAGAAAGAAATCCCAGTCTTGCCAACAAATCAAAAACTGTTCTACAACAGAACTATTTCAGTAAATATGATGAGTATTCAGGACGTGAAAGTAAGGCACAGTCTGTGCCCAAACTGCTGCCTCATCCAGCCAGCAGAATGGCTTCACCAATATTCTCCTTTTCATATTGGGAATGGTCTCTGCTCCCTGCTGTTCTAAGAATCATGCCCAAGTACTGCCTGGGAAGTGTGTTTCTACAAGCCAAGCCCACAAATACACACAAACAGGCAAGGGCACATACAAACAGTCCGGGCAGTCAGTGCCCATCCAAGTACATGCACCGCTCATAGGCAGATTACAGATACAGATACCCTGTCTTAGCTCTGGGGTTTGGGGATGGGGGACTAAGTAACACTAAGGATAAATCAGTATTGTTACCATGCCAGCATTCAAATTCTGATACACATGTGATTATTGGATTCTCTGGTTAAGTAACCTTTATATTTTATCTTCCCTCTGCACAGCACATCATTGGAATGAAAAGAATGTTCTAGATGAGTATTTCCTTCGAAAAGAAAGAGATCTTCGTCAGGTCATTGTATTGCCAAAAGCACAATGGGAAAGGATTCAGGGCAGCATTAGAGAAGCACCACATGTGGATGAGAAGAAAGAACAGGAAGAAGTGGACTTGGACTCCAAAGCTGCTGGAAAAGAAGACCCGCGCAATGCCACTCTGGTAAGTACAAGATACATTTGTAAACAAGGGGAGTTGCTTTTGTATATACAAAACCACACATAGTAACATTTCTAGCAATACTCTCTTTGTTTAACATTTGCTTTTGAATATGTATTTCAGCTAAATGCCACTTAACATCTAACTTAAACATTTGTATTTTTTTACTTAGAGCTAAAACACAAAGTAAAAAAACAATCCAAAATTTAAGTGTGATTTTTAATTTTGTCTGCACTGTAGAACCTGATAAAACAGAAACTTCAAGCCAAAAAATTACGTGAGGAAAAGGAAGAGGAAGAAAGAAAGTTACTTGATTTGGAAGAAGCAAAGTTCCAAGCAGCAAAACGGAAGGAGGTTATTGATCGTGCAAAAACCTACCTATGTTATCAGGACGACAGAATGAGACAGTTCCATGTCCGTTGACAACTTATATATTTTACATTGAAATTGTACTGAATGTCTCTAAAGACTTCTGAACATAAAAATTACTTTAAATGTTCTCTTGCAGAGTGCACTATTACTTACTAAGGTCCTAAAAGAAAGAGATGCTCAAGTTGAATTTCTGAAGTCAAGATTAGTTGATAGCAAAAAGAAGGACTATGAAGAAGAGCAACGTCAATTTAAAGAATACATTCTCAGTGAGCAAGAAAAAGCACATCAGCATTATATGAATAAACAGGCACTATGCAAAGATCAGTTACAACAGTAAGTAATAATTAAAAGCAACTCTACTTCATTATTTACTTAAACTCATCTCAAAATACATTCTATGAGGTTTTTACAGAAACTTGCTAATAGTTTCACAAATGCCATTCTTTTAAAAGAAGATCACAGAAGATCTTGCCCAAAAGGGAAAAGCTATATGCATTTTTAGTTGCCAACAGTCAGTATGCAAAATTGCCTCTGGGAAGCATCAGCAGGTTTTAGTCAAATAACTGTTCAAATGTTGTTAATGAAATTTAAATGTACTTTACTCAGTTTTTGTTCCAGATAAGGAAAAGTTTAAATTAGATTTTCCATTTACCCATAATGAGCTTCCAGATTGCACAACAAGAGAAGGCATTACTGTCATTTCTATTCCTTCTCTCAGGTTTTCTGTAAATCTTACGGAGTGGTCCCCCCCAGTGGTACTAATAGGAGTGGCCCTGGAGGTCTGATAAAAGGAATTGAATTTCTCAAGGCAGAGAAAGGGCTCAAAGTCTGGTCTTACATATTCCAGGCACAACACACAGATCCTTGCAGAACTTAGTACAGACCATTACCAGTTTTAGCTGCTGCCTGCATGCCCAGAAGAAACACAGGTATGGTGGGTCATACTGGGGAAATCTTGTTCTCCAAGGATGCTGCAGATATAGGCCAGAGCATTACCAAGTCAGTGGTGCTAATGAGTCATCCAGCTAAAACTTCTCACCACGACACTGCAAACTGTGAGCATACCATGTAGCTCATTTCTGACCAGGGTTACCATTACAAACAATCATGCTGTTATTCACCTCTGATATTCTACCTACCTTTAACTCAGACTATCACATTTTTCACTGCAAGGTACCTATGGTTGTGCAGTTCGTTACTTCATGAAGTTCCTAGACAATTTATTCACCTTTGTCTGATTCAGAATAAAGGAGCGTGAGCATCTGGCAGATCTGGCCAAAGAGGAAAAAAAAAGAGAAGAGGAAGAAATACAGAGATCAATCCAACTGTACCAACTAGAAACTCAGAGAAAAAAAGAAAAGGAACACGAGGAAAAAATTGAACGCCGGAAGCTGTATCATGTAAGTAGCAGGAAAGCAGACAGTTCAAAATACATATTTCACCTTGACTGTGATGGTTGGACTCAGCCTACAGATAAAGGGATCTACTGGCAACAGGGCCTTTGCTGACAGCTTTAGGAGCCTGGGATTAAATGCCTACCCTGCCAGGCTATGTCTTTCCTCTGTGCTTTTGAGAAAGACCTCTTGAAGGCCCCTCCCTTCTGTTGTCTGAAGGGATGTTGGCACTTGATGCTTTGACGGGTCTATGGTTAAAGATTTGGCTGTAGACATCAAGGAATATCTCCTTGACTTGAGAACTGGATTTAAGTTTCACATTCCTACTGTTTTAAGCCCATTTTTCTTTGTTAGAAAGAGGGAATAGACAGAGACTGAATGTATCTTTTTAATTTGACTTGATATTTATGATTGCAGAGGTTTAGGGATTTAGTCAAGACTTGCTGCCATCTCATTTCTTCTTTAAAGGCATGCTACTAAGGTACAAACAAGAACTGCTTCAGAGCAGTTCTGGCCAGCATGCAAAGGACAGTTGGTCTTTTACATAAAAGTATAGAAAACTCCTCTTCCATTGTGTTTTGGATTAAGCTCTTAGGGGTAGTTTTGGATGAGGTGGGGCCAGGAGCAGAATGATCTGTGTGGGTGGTGGTTAGACTATCCTCCTTGCCCATGTGTGTCAGTGGGAGAGGGGACAATGCTCTCTGCATCACACAGCAATTTGTTTGTGTGATGCACCAGAGAAGCAGCTGTTTGATGCTCAATCTGTTTGATGCTCAATTCCATTCCCCACCCTCACATCTACTGTCTCCTCTTGATGCATGTTTGAATAGGGAGGCAAAAGAAAGTGGAAGTATCCCTTTCTTGTCTTCTCTCTCCTTTCCTGAGGATCCCTTTTCTCTCTTCTGTTTTTGAAAGAAACTTGAGGAGGGGGAACAGGGAGTGATTCCTGTAAGCTGCTACCCCAGGTGCAGATATTCTAAACATCATCTGTTACATCATGACCATTTTGCCCATACAGGCATATGTAAATGACCAGAAAATAATCAAAGCAATAGAGGAACAAAACCAAATGGAAGAAGATGAGCGGATCAAAGCTCATTTCAAAGCAAAGGAAATTATTGCCCAGATGAGAAAAAAGAAAGAAGCTGAAATGCGTAGGTAGGTGCAAAGCTAGAGTATAAATCATAAATTATCTAAAAATTATACTGTAGTTGTTTTCAGATCATTTAGACTAATGATGTATCATCAATCAACAGTTATTTTAACACATTATTCTAAATTCTACTCATAGGGAGAACAGGGAATTCAGGAGAAAAAGAAAATTTTTTCACATGTGCCTTAGTAAGAATGTCAGGGAGCAATCTCACCTTTCAAAGTACAGAGGCTTATGAAAGTGCAAACCTTTGCACCAGTGTATTGTGAAGAGTGATTTTCATATGGCCTGCCAAATCTCCACCTCCTCAACAATTAAAGACAATTAAGATCCTTGATGAAAATATTTTTGAGTATAAGCTATATTTCTCTGAATCAGCTCAAGAAAAATTATTTGACTTCTCAACAAGCCACAAACATTAATTAACGATGTCATTTTCTAAAAGGGGAGATATTTGATCAGTTTAACATTAAGGGTACCATGTGATGATACCACTGAGTCAATCTAAGAGTTTTCTTCCCTTCCTGCTTCTGGCCAACATTCCCCTCCTGATGGCAAGATGCTTGCTGGAATCCTTACCGAGTGATCCAGCTCATTACTGCAACAGAAACTAGTGATACAAGAACACTGGGAACATTTATTTTGCTAAATCAGATAATATAAAAATAAACCAAACAGGAGGAACAGATGGAGATCATGAGTTGGGTATGAGGGCCAGCCTGTGTGGTCAAGAGGAGAGAACTCTAGAGCCAGAATTGCTGAGTTTGGTAGCTTCAGGTAGACCCAGATGTGTTGCTCTGGTATGTTATGGAAGCTCATGTTCTTCTGCAGACAAGTACAGGAACAACGGGACAAAATCATTAGTCAATTAGCTGAACAAATGAGTGAGGCATTAAGGAAGGAAGATGGTCGACTGGCTAGAGATGCTGCAAGAATAGAAGCTGAAGAAGAAAAAAAACGCAAAGAGAAAGAAGCAAAACAAAAGGCTGCCATTGAATCTATTGCCGAACACAGAGCCACTGTGGTAAGAAACTTGGGCTGATCTGACTTCTGCTTACCCCAGCTGAGGAGTCTGGCCCAGACCACAGCTGGTGACTCTGGTGCCAAGCATCAGCAGGCTTCAGCAAGTCTGCTGCCACCTTTCCTGGAGTCCCCTCTCCCTTTCCCTCTTCTGGGTCGGGCACACCTCTGCCAGGGCTGCTGAAAACCCTGGGCTTGGACGCTGGCCAGCCACAGTGACCGTGCTGATCGGAGCGCTGATTCAGGGCTGCTTCTGCACGGAGATACAACTTCCAGCTTAGCAGGCCAGCTCCTTGGTTAACTTCTGTGTGTTTTGTGAACTACAGATGAGGTTGAAAGAGGAAAAGGAGAGACAGGAGAAAGAAGAGGCTGAAAAAGAACGCGACAGGTTAATGGAAAAAGCCCGCATTCACCTGGAAATGGAAAACAAAAAAAAACATGGACGAGATGAGGCAAACAGAGAAGTACAGAAAATTCAGCTCCAGCAAATGGTAAATAGAAAGCTTCAGAAAGAAGCTTGCACCTAAACCAATACACTAGTTCCTGCTGAGAGAAAGAGAAGAAGTTTGCTGTTTTGTCTGGATTTTATTGTTTGTTGGGTTGTTTTTAATCTGGTGTGCTCGGCATATGCTGGTGTTGGAGACCAGCCTCCTCAGAGCATTGGTGCAAATCAAGGGTGCTTTGCAAGGGCAGATCGCATCCTGTCCTGTGCCATTAGGACATTTTTTCAACCATGTACTGCTATTCTCTTGTATCTTCTGGGCAGGTCACCAAAGAGCAGCAGCTAATGCTGATGTTCACTCTGCTATTCAATGTACCCTTTCTGGGGAGATAAGGCAGGGGAGAGAAGTGAGGAGGGATGATAAGTGCCAAGTTTCAGCTAAGGATGCCATAGACCTTCTGTAAGCTTTTACGTCTCTCAGCTCTACAGGATGATGATGTTGAGAACAAAGTACTAAGCTTTGTTATTCCTTTTTCTTCATCAGGCTGAAAAGCAGGCAAGAAAAGAGCAGGAAAAGCAAGCAGACTTGGACTACAATGCTCAGAGAGAGGCTATTGCACTTTATAAAGAGCAAGAGTTTCAGAAATATGCAAAGGAATTAATTGAAACAGAATCCAAGACGACACATCATCTTTATCCTCTTCTCAAAGCATGTGAAAATGGAAGAGGACTTGGACATAGGCCGTTTTTCTGAGAGAAGAAGAAATAAATACAAGTTTCCAAACATATAATTCTATGTTGGGACCCAGTTACCTTGTTGTAACTGTAGTGCTGCTCAAGAAACAAAAGCATGAAGCAATATTTTTGTTTAAAAAAGTTTTTTAAACTGTCCACCAAGCATTTTCAAGTTAAATAAATATGTTTTTCAACCATACAGGCAGAATTAAACTGTAAATGATTTATATCAAATATATACCATGAATCTGGACTTCCATTTGAAAAAATAAAAGATTGCCATATAACTGGTTATATTCAAACATCCCCAGCCTATTTCATGAATGTTAGTTTATTAAACTTGAGATAGGAATTCATATTATATAATTGACTGTCACTGTAAGCCATTCCAGCCAAAAGCTCACTACTTCTTTTATATTTTTAGTATTAATTGATCTAAAAATTCACTGTCCCAGGTTACAACTACAGGGGACAAAAAAAAGAGAACCTATGTGAAAGTTAGAACAGTTAGGGTGCGCAGTTTTGGTAGTATTTTGCAACTATGTCTGAAAAACAAATGTCATGCTATACATCAGTTTTATTACATGAAAATATTAATGTAAATTGATCCCACCCCTTAAAAAGTCACCAAAGAGACAAATAGGTCCCAATACTGCTGTAAATAGGGCCTACAAAATCAGCACATCAACAAGAGACAACATAGTTGGACTGCTCCTTCAAAAAGACTAACAGCAATTCAGGCTGTAAATAGATGTGATCTAAAATTGTCTCTCAGATTCCTCAGCAATTTTACTCACCAACACTCAAGCCACAGATACATTTCCCTCCTTAAGCTTAGGTTTCTTTCATTTCCTTGCCTTGGAAGTTAGGGATTCCTGTAATGACTTCCTCCCCCAGCACCCTGGCCTTTAAACAGGGTATCCCTCTAGCCTGGTGTCCACTGGAAGCAAAGTCCAAGAAACCTGAAGCTTTGCTTTGTTGCACCCCACAGCTGCCAGTCTCTGCTGGACAGACCAGAACATAATACAAGTCCTTCAAAAAAACCAAAAAGGACACTTGCCAATATTTTAGTTTTGAACGTGGGTCTTTGGTGTGTCCTCAAGTTCCTTGGCCTAGCTGCCGAAAGCAGCCAGGCCTTGGAAGAAGCACAGGGCTTCGAGGAAGATGTGAGCCTACCCCGGAGGCAAGGCACCCTAGGGAGCAGAGGGGCCGAGCCGAACAGGCTTTACCTCCCTACACTGTGCTGGCTGTAAGGGGGGTGCTGTCCTTCCCGGGGGCAGCAGTCACCTCCTCGAGAAGTCTCCCAGGCAAGGCAAGGGGTGAATTCCTGGAAGGAGAAGGAGGCCCGACCTCCTCATCCAGCTCCCAGAGCCGCCAAGGGCTCCGGGCCCCGGCAACAGGCAGGCCTGGCGGGGCGAAGGTTCTTGTGAGGCGCGGCAGCGCACGGAGCCCGGCCGAGCGCCACGGCCCCGGCGAACCGGCGGAGCGGAAGGACAGAGGCGGAGGCGCCATTTCAGCCTCTTACCGGGTACGGACGCTCCGCAGGGAAACGAGATGTTCAGGAACCGGCTTCGGAGAAGACTCCGGCCTCCGGGGCTGGGGGATGGCTGGGGGACGGCTTCTTCCCCGCCCCTCCCATCCCTCCGTGTGTGACGGACCGGCCGCTGCCCGCCCGCAGCTCCCCGGGGCGGGGCTGGGCTGGGTGGGGCGCGGTGCCGCTCCATTTATCGCGACACAGCGCCCGCCACCCACTCGGGCGCCATTCCCGCCTTGGCGCCAGAACGCTTCGTGGGCACCGCCTTTGAGCGGGGCGTGAGAGGCAGGCTCCATTTCCCGGGAAGCAGAGCCGTCGGTGAGGATCCCTGCTTCTCCTTCGGCAGACGTTCCGTCTGCACGAGGCAGCGAAGAAGGCCGGCGATGGACCGCGATGGGCCGGACGCCATTCGGCGGGAGGCAGAGGTGGAGCATGGCCGCTACCTGAGCCGCCGCGCCGTGGCCCAGGAGCAGCTGGCGCAGTGAGTCCGGCGGCGGGGCCCGGGAGCGGGGCGAGAGGGTTTGGGTTAAAACCTCACGGTGGCAAGCCCGGCCCGGGCGGGTCCCGGCGGCAGGGCCCGCCGAAAGGGGCGGCTCTTGGGCGCTAACCCGCGTTTCGTGCCCGGGGCTCCGTGACTCACTGCTTTTAAACGAGGGTTTTAGATCATCCTCGTGGTCACATTGACCTTTCCCCACCCTCTATAATTCTGTTTTCCAGTTTCAGAAACGTCTTTTGTTTTCAGGGGTTACGTCTATCCCGACACATCCAACAAGACTGGCTCAATTGTGGCACCGAGAGCTAGTGGCTGGTCTCACTATTGCTGCTTCTCCCTACCTAGAAGCCTTCCCACTTCCAGCTGGCATGGGCATCATGGCCATGTCTTCCACAGTGCTGTGGCACTGCTTAGAAGACTGCTGCTTGCTGGAAAAGGCTGAGGTTGTACAGGGAGTGGGATAACAATGAAACAGGCAAATCAAATTCAATCTAACATTTGAGTCCATACACTGTTCATGTTCACTTTTGCTAGTATTGACTTCCCTAGTGCCCTCAGACTGGAACTGAGCTTTGGCCAGGGTTTTTTACTGTTAAAGTACCTATAGATGTGCATAATCTATATCTGTTCATTATTACTTCATGCTGTCCCTAGCTCATTTATGCACTTCCCTTTTCTTCCCCAGAATAAAGGAGCACAAGGATCAAGCAGATCTGGCTAAGCTGGAAAAGAGAAGAGAAGGGGAACGAATACAGCAAACAAGCCAATTGTACCAACTGGAAATTCAGAGAGATAGAGAGAAGAATCAGGAGAAAAAAGTTGAATTCCAGAGGCAGCATCATGTAAGTAGCAGGAAAGCAGACAGTTCAAAATACATATTTCACCTTGATTGTGATGGTTGGACTCAGCCCACAAATAAACAGCATTGTGGGTAACAGGGTCTTTGCTGACAGCTTTAGGAGCCTGGGATCAAATGCCTACCCTGCCAGTTGCTGGCCATGTCTTTCCTCTGTGCTTTTGAGAAAGACTTCTTGGAAGTTTTAATGAGGCACTGGAGCTTTGACTGGTTTACAATGGAAAAGTTTGCAAGAGTCAGCAAGGAGATTGTCCTTTACTTGAGAACTGGATTTAGGTTCCATGTACTTGCTCTGTTTTAAGTCCATTTTTCTTTGTTAGGGAGAGGGAATAGCCTGAGTATGACAATATCTTATAAACTTGATGACTTACTTGCCACACATTCTGTTTCCCTGCCAATACCTGCCTGAGCAGGGAAACTGAAGTAGAGATACAGTGATGATTCAATACCATGTGACGGAGTAAAAGGAGAGAATTCCCATTAAAACCCTACTTGCTTTTTTTCCTTCCATTCTCCTCACCCCAAGTACATACATGTCCCCCCATTTCCTCCCAACCTTGTACGTGCAACAAAAGCTATACATACTGCCAAGCTGTACAAGTGCCATTTCTGAGTCATTACCAAATGCCTTATTTTGATGGTCTACAGATTTACTGTTCAAGCTCTTCAGAGTCTGTACCATATGAATGATAGACAGGATGGGAACAGTACCGCTGGAGCCGCTGGGAATGTAGAGGAGAGAATATAAAGATGCTATAAGCCCAGAGCTGCAACCACATACTAATTTTACTTTTGCTGTGGTTTGTGATAAGTAGATAATAAAAATTTTCTTTTATCTCAATGTTTCCATCTTCTGTAGCTTCTTCACTGATGTAAAGAACTCCTGGCTAGCCTGAAGTATTTGCTAGAATTTGTTTTTAGTTCATGTTTTCAAAATCTAGTTCTACATGAAAATAAATGTTTTCCATTTAAACAGGAATATGTAGCTGAACAGAAAATACTTAAAGCTGAAGAGAAACAAAAAGAAGACAAAGATGATGATCGGATTGAGGCTTATATTAAAGGAAAAGAAATGATGGCTGATCTCACAAGAGAAAAAAATGCAGAGACTTACAGGTGAGTCCAGGGGTAATTTTCAGTGATAAGAGTCAAACTTGCAATTTCATTTTGTGACAAACAGTGTTCTCAGTTGTTATATCATTGAGATCAGAACTTTGATGCAAGCAAGTTTTCTGTAATTAAAACTTGGAGTAGAAAGTGCAGAAAAAATGCCTACCAGTTCCAGTAGTAATTGGTGCTGTTGGGGTGGAGGTAGGATTGCTGGTGTTATTAGAAGGAATATGTACCACTTGCCTCTGGTAATCTGAGCACATGTCCTGGGATGTTACAGTAGCTCATGTTCTCCTGCAGGATGACAGAGAAGCATAAGAAGAAAGCTTTTGACCAATTAAATGAACAGATGAATGAGAAATTTAAGATTGAAGATGATCGTCTTGCTAGAGGAGCTGCAGAGGTAGAAGTTGAGTACCAAATAAAAGCTAAAGAGAAAGAAATGAAAAAAAATGCTGCTCTTGAATCCATTGAAGAAAACAGAGTCACTGTGGTAAGAAACGGGGGCTGTCCTTGTTCCTCTTTCTGTCATATACTTGTACGTAGGAATAGTGTTTGGAAATGCCAGTTTCTAGCACCGTCTGGAGTGAGACACACATGCACATTCTCACCAGTTGCTTTTGATTTATCATCTAGAATTTTAGAACTAAATCCTTAAGAAAGGTGAAAGCAGCATATATGGTGGTCCTCTCTTCAAAAAAATTAGATTGGGAAGGCTCTGTAATTTGTAATTTGTGCAAATTGCACTGCTTACCCCCGCTGAGGAGTCTGGCCCGGGCCACAGCTGGTGACTCTGGTGCCAAGCATCAGCAGGCTTCAGCAAGTCTGCTGCCACCTTTCCTGGAGTCCCCTCTCCCTTTCCCCCTCTGCCACGGCTGCTGAAAACCCTGGGCTTGGACACTGGCCAGCCACAGTGACTGTGCTGATCGGAGCGCTGATTCAGGGCTGCTTCTGCACGGAGATACAACTTCCAGCTTAGCAGGCCAGCTCCGTGGTTAACTTCTGTGTGTTTTGTGAACTACAGATGTATTTAAAAGAGGAAGAGAAAAGAGAGAAAAAAGAAGAGGATGAGAAGGATCGTAATCAGTGGATGACAGAAAATGACGTCTACTTGGAAATGGAAAAAGCCAAGAAGCAAAGACAGCGTGACGCAAACATGGAAATACAGAAATATCAGCTTCAGCAAATGGTAAATAGAAGAACTGTATACTGTCAGCCCCTTCAGAAAGAAGCACACTTCTAAATCCATAGTGCTAGACCTCTTGGACAGAAGAGAAGAGAGGGGTGAGAGAGAGAGAGAGAAAGGTTGCTGTGGGTGTGATGTACATATTTTGTTTGGTTTGGTTGTTACCTGTGTGCACTGGAGCTGCTGATACTGGAGAGGTGACTGACTTTATCTATGGGCCACAAGACGCTTGTTTGTGGAGTGAGAAGGTTACTGCTGAAAACTTGACAATGCACGATACACATTTCAGAGGTTTATGGGCCTCCTCTTGGAGCAGTAGAACAGAAGCCTCTTCCAGGTGGATTTGGCCCATATGAGTCATGGAGGATTACTGGTGAGGGCTGGTAATAAGAGATCAACAGTGACAGATCACATCCTGTCCTGTGCCATTAGGACATTTTTTCAACCATGCACTGCTATTCTCTTGTATCTTCTGGGCAGGTCACCAAAGAGCAGCAGCTAATGCTGATGTTCACTCCGCTATTCAATGTACCCTTTCTGGGGAGATAAGGCAGGGGAGAGAAGTGAGGAGGGATGGTAAGTGCCAAGTTTCAGCTAAGGATGCCATAGACCTTCTGTAAGCTTTTACGTCTCTCAGCTCTACAGGATGATGATGTTGAGAACAAAGTACTAAGCTTTGTTATTCCCTTCATCAGGCTGAAAAGCAGGCAAGAAAAGAGCAGGAAAAGCAAGCAGACTTGGACTGCGATGCTCAGAGAGAGGCTGCTTTTCATCGGGATCGAGCATTTCGGAGATAAAGACAGTGAGTAACTGAATCAGGGCCATTACTGGATGTAACTTCTATTCTATTTTCTCCAAACATTAAAGGAAGGAACAAGATGTGGGCTTCCTAATTAGGACAACTGCAAGAATGGTGGAGTGGATAATCTGCAGTATTAAAAACAGTAAAAATTGGGGGGTGGGTGGGTGAAGATGGTTGATGCAATGCCTTCCTAACTCATATATGAGCCCCCAGCTTGCTCCGGACTGAGAAAACACTTGGCATTTTGCCATGACTTTTAAAGCCTGCTTTGGCCCTTAAAGTTCTGCCTGGGGGCAGGGCCAAGAACTCTCTTCAGGGCCAGCACAGACTGTTATTGTCTTGGTCAGTCCCGCTGTGGTCTGGGTGGCTGCACTCTTTTTGGAAAGAAGAACATGGCTGGGTGGAGCTGACTGACTCTGTACCCATGTCTATTAGCATGGCCCATTATTCTGCAATGTGAACCAAAGCACAGTTGGTAGAAACAATGAAGTGTTGTTTCAAAACCTCACTTCTGAGCTAAAGTAAAAGACTAACATTGCTGCACTATCAACTAAAAATCGCACAGAATTCTCTCCAATTATCCTGGAGTAGTTAATTTTGAAAATTACATATTACAAAAAGAGACATGGCAATTAACTTGTGAAATTGTCCCTCAGTACTTTTTTCCTTCGTTCACTAATGAAAAATTTATTTCCCTTCTCTCTGAGCCAGTGCTCATTTTATTACATCAAGCTTTTTTTCAGCAAGCAGAAAGAATGGAAACTTATATAAAAGCCTTTTGATGGCAGAAGCTGGAGCCTTAAGAAGTATTGACTACAGCAGGAGTGGTGCCGAAACCTGCAGAGCTCGATAATGCTCCAAATGAATCCCTAAGTGCAAATTTGCACATGCTCACTGCTATGCAATTGGTGAGTTCAATGGGCTTTTAGTCAACTTCCACAACAGCAAGAAACAAGGTGGATTGCAGCCTCATTTCCTACTCAGCTTCCAGAAATGTCTTGGTCTGAAGATTACGTACATCTACATTTGAAGTCTACAGCCTGCTTCCATCAGGCTTCTACTCCTTTTACTTAGAAAATCTACAGAAAACCCATCAAACACATTAAACTCGACTACAAGAACACAACTCTTCATTGCAGTACACCTAGAATAAAGTGGGAATTATGGGTATTTTTAAAGCATGTTGGCTAAATATAGATTTAGTTACCCAAATTCAGCATGAAAAAAATCTAGCAGCAATCATGATCTCAATTTATTCTATTGACTCTGAGATGCACATACTTTGTATGCTTGTTTTACATAACTAATCTAATAGTAATTTTCTGTAAAACCTCTGTAAAGCATAGTATGATGACATCAGAGCAGAATGGCCAGAGGTGGTGGAGTGTTTTTGGTAAAAGGTGCCCTGTGTAAGGCAGGAGGCTGGTCTAGCTGCTCACCAGAGTCCTTTCCAGCTGCCATTTAAAGATAGGGAGATTAAAATACAGGGAGATAAACTGCAGCTGATAAGAAAAGAAACTATTGATCTGGAAGAATCTACTAATTGAGAAGTACCTCTCATTTAATGCCTAGGGCCGCTCTTGTGTAGTTATTAGCTGGAGTCATCCTTCCTGAAGGTATTTAGATGTTTAGATGGTGCTTAGAAACATGGATTAGCTAGTGTTGGACTTCAGTACTGGCTTAACAGCTGAACTTGATTTTAAAGGTCTCCTCCAGTCTGAATTCTATAAAGTTTTAATTAAAAGCTAGCAAATCAGAAAATGCTTTGAGAAATAATTTAGTAAACTCTAATTATTGGTTTTGTTCAAAAAAGCATCCTCTCATATATTGTTTTGCTTCAGGACATTGCAGCAGGTCAAAGTCATTATAGATATTAGCCTTATTTGAAGACCAAGACCTTAGAAATGCAAGGCAACCCCTCAGAGGGACTGAAACTGAGACCTTAAATCCATCTGCATTTTTTCCACACTTGTGATCCAATTCTGGAAGTAGAACAGCAACTTCAGTTTGAATATGTGTGCCTCCAGTGTCTGACATGTCACTCTCCCAGCAGTATTTCAGCTCACACCTGTGTGGCGGTGCACAGGTAAGAGTACTGTCCTCATGGATCTAATACAACTCTACCTGGGAAATGGAAGAGGACAGCTCTCTAAAATGCCTAATATCCTAAGGGAATTTGAATTAACTAACTGTGCAGGTCGTTACTGTTAGGAGTGTTCCAGGTTGGATTTACTAGGTCTGTGCAAGTTCTTTTTGCATGTCTTTGCTACCAGTTAGCTCTGAGGAAGTTTGAAGAGGATACATACCTGGAAACAAATGGCCCACAAACAGAAGAACTGGCACCATGGGACAATTAAGGATGAACATTTTCACATCCCAATACAGACTTGCTCTGTACTTCTGAAAAAGAAAAAAAAAATCTTTTCAAAGCTTCCTTGAAATATGTTCCTTGTCATGTTAGGTCAAATAATTTACTGTTTTAACAGCTAAATTCTTTCAGATGTCTGTTATTAGCTTAGGCCTTCCTGTTACCTCTTGAATAGAAGAGTGCTGCAGCTAGTCTGTAATCTTCCTCCTTGTTCTGGCAGGGCATCCTTGTTTCTGATACTGATCTTCCTTCCTGTTCTGGAGGATATTTTTGAGAGACAGAAAATCTATTACCTCTAAAAAGCATGCAAAAATCCCCATAATCAGTGAAGGCTAAGATGGTAGAGGGAGGTAAAGGTGAGAGATTAGAGAACACCGTATGAGACATTTTCTTTGGAATTATCCTAATTTTTCTCTGTTTAGACTAAGTTGTGGTATAGGCTTTGTTAAGCTTGTAATGTGTGAAGTCGTTGCTTTCATACTACTGCACTCCCACCACTTTAACGTAAATTTCTTTTTGTTTTGGTATATCATGGCTTTGGTATTACTAGATATTTAAGTGATACATGAATGGTTCAAATCTGTCCTCTGATCTGGTAAACCAGTCTCTGTAGTAAGCAGTCTTAAAGCAGAGCTGTTTGTAGCTTGCTGACACTATTTTGTATAAACCAGCACAGTACTTTGTTTTTCTGTGGATTAAAGAGAGAAATTAACAGTTCTGGTGGGTACTGAAGGGCTTTAACATCAGCACTGCAGGTCCATGAAAATTCAACACTGCAACTCTGATAACATAGTAATTGCACACCCCCCCCCCCCCCCTTCCCAATAAGTAGCATCTGGACTGACTCCTTTTCTGTGTAAAAGGAAAATAAGCAAAGATTAGAAAGAAAAAGTAGCATGTACTGAAGTGTGTGTTACTGAGCAGACCAAGAAAAATCCAACAACTGGCACTGCACAAGGGCAAAGTTTGGAACTATCTTTGGTAAAGCTTATAAGTATTTCTGCATTAGTTTCAGCTACAATCTATCAGTGCATATACAATTAATAGAAGCTATGAATTATACACTTAAACTGTTTCTTTTTTCTTTAGAAACACATTTTACCACTACAGAAGCATCTACAAAGGAGTAAGAAGCTAGCCACTCACTCCTCCCAAGTTCTGTGTGCCTGCAAAACCAATCAGTGCCCAAGAGCAGAAGCTAACTGTGGACCAAGTTACAAAACACGCTATTTGCTGCAACCTGCCTATCACTCAAGCTCAAGAAACAAGTGCCATAGCTTGCAACTACTTGAAATAGTCTAACTTTATTATGGAACAAAGCAGTATTCTTTTCAGAAAGTCAAGAGGTAACAACCAAAGGTAAACTACCAGTTCATCTGTACTGTACTCCTTGAATATTCCTTGGCCTCCAGGCTTAACTCAAGCCTTCTGTTTTGACTTAAAAAAAATCTTAATGAACAAATAAAATTGTCTGTAACAATAAAATCCATGTTGACTGTACCTTTTTTTTTGATGACAGTTTTCTACTTACTTTTACTTTGGAGAATGCAATGGAAGGTAGAAACAGTACCTAGAGAAGTTGTGGCATTGGCTGAGTCTTTTAATCCTTTATGGGAGATGTCTGCAGCAAGACTGCATCTAGCACTCCAGCTACCCTGACTACACGAAACAAGAAAAACACTTTCCTGTCATCTCCTAAGCATTCTGCTGCCAAGCAGCCAGGCTGTGATACTGCTGAAGGTGACTTTTTGATTGAAAGTTGCTTTTCCACTCAGTTCCAAACTGACTGTAAGCTGTGTTCATTCCATTTTCGTTCAGACTGAACAGACAGTTCTTCTGTAGTGAAAACTATTCTGCTTCACATTCAGACACACACAAAGACTTGTATTTTTTCAGGTAAAAGACCATAGTTTGCAACAAACAGAGTTTACAATTAGACACTAATTAGACACTAGGCCAGCTTCATTACATAGCTGCATTTTTATATGTTACAATATAGACATAATAGACTGTCATTCGCCATTCGGTTGTAGAAATTCTTAATTGCACCTACTATTTGACACTATAATGTAACATGGAAAAAAAATCTAACTTCACATCTTCAGTAAAAATTTATTAATCTTGGCTTAACTGAGGAGGTAATATCCTGAGATCAAATCACTCTGCCTTGTAAATGTGTACTCAGAGTATCAGCACGTCAGAAGGCTGGAGGTTGGCCAAGCACATTTACCCTGAGATGAGCTCTCTTGGTCAGAGCATGGTGCTAATAACGCTGAGCTCATGGGTTTCATCCTGTATGGCCCACTCACCTAAGAGCTGACCTGATTATTCTTGTAGGACCCTTCCAGCTTGGAATATTCTGTCAATTTACAAGCACAGGTTCCACAATATGACTTAGAAACGATTATTTCTCTAACTGCAGAAGATGCTAATGCAGCAAGAAGCACATGTGGCAGACATGGAATACGCTAACAAATAAGCAAAAAAAGCATTTATTTCTGAGAAGTGCTTTAGTACACAAGTTGTACATTTCAAATCAAGAATTCATTCTCCCAGCTTACAACTAAATAATCTTCCCTGTTACGAACTATAAATTACAAAATGTCCAAAGGACTATGATTAATTACAAAATACTCTGCTAAATGCTACATGCACAATACTGCTGGTATAATTAACAATTATTTTAGCTGAAGGAACCCAGTTATCAGCTAGATCCTTTTACTGTTGTTCAGAATTTAAAATGCCTCAATTCTTTGCAGTCCTTTCACTCCTTTCCAATAGCAGCTATGGCTAATGCCACAGAGACTGCCTTTTATAATGGGGATATGTAGCCATGTCTAACTTCCTGCCAAAACCAGCAAGTTTCCAAAAGTGCTTTACATTTTGCAAAATTTAAATTCAAAATCAGGTTGCTGCATTAGTTCAGCTTATTTAGTCCTTTTAATGTCTTAGAACTTCCATGAGAACAAATATAAATTTAAAACCAATTATATGCATATTCAGCAGTTCAAGATTTCTCCTCTGAACTTATGCATGCTAACTGCCCTATTAGTTTTATTTGAGCAGTGACCGTATGATTAAGGAAAGGTACTAATTTACTAATATTTTCCAAAAATATACCTTTACCTTTATGTAGTTTTACTATCTACACTCATCACTTTTTTTATATCTTATTACTGCTATTCCTTTTGTGAAATTGCATACTAGAACTAGAAAACTTATTTTCATATGATACTTAAACAAACAGGTTAACATTACTTTTGGCCTTTACACAACAAAGTTTTGTTGAAACTGTTCCTAATGACATGAATTGTTCAAGGGTGAGAAATATGAGTTAAATTAGAAGCACCAAAATGAAAGTTAAAGTTTTCTGCTAGGCAACTGCAGAACTGTAGTAAATTCAAATTTTGCAAGATGCAGTTCACAGAATTTATTTAAATAGTGCATTATGAAATTACTATTTTCAGCAAAGGGAAGGTACATAATAGTTCTTTACATTTTTGTAACATCGACTCTGGAAGTGTGACCAACCATGTCCCCCCCACGCAAAACACCAAAACAAAATTAACAACCTCCCAAAAAGAACACTTTAATGGCTGCTGCTTTTATAAATGTATAGTATGTGTATGTTGAGGTTTTCTATTACAAGGAAAGTCCTAAAAGCAAGAATATACATTTTTGCTTATCAGAAAAACAATGAGTCTGCCATGCCCCCATAGGTGTTTCCAAAAATACTTTATTTGCTTCAACAAATCAACAGTTCCAGAAAAGGCAGCTAAAGGACTGCTTCTTTTGTTTACATTAACCTAAAATCAATTTGCCAGGCTGACACTATTACAAATCAGACATTACTGGGGTTCACTGTAAATTCTTCAACCCATCTGACAAAGAACACTGCAAGAAAAGCCTGTAGTCTGGAATTTCAAGTACAAAGTGCAAAGTTTCAGGCTAAAATTCTAACAACCAAATAGAACAAAGCATTAAAATGTAACCATTGTGTTTTTTCTTAAAAACAACCAACTGAAACAAACAATAACTGAAACACTATGGCTGTGTTAAAGAATTAGCAGACAGCAACACATTTTTTACAGGTAGTAGTGTCTACATAACTGCACATTCTATCTATCCACCCTCAGCAAGAATTTCTGCTTCTGAGTTGATGGCAGTACCCAGAGAATCCAGCATAAAGTAACAGTCTCTTTCTAACTTCTAACAAAGTCTGGAAAGCCACTGTCAATTATAAATTCAGCATTCCAGGTATCTATCTATATGTTGCATGGTATTAGTAAAATCTCAGCATCTATTGTGGATACAGAGAGAAAGCATGTCTAACCTTTGGAAGTTATTTCAAGCCTGTATGGACACTTCAACGTACACTTAGAAAGTTAGTCCAGTAATCCCTGCCCTCACTTTACATTGTGTATTGGGGTTCATGAATTCCCTGGAATAAAATCAGTTCTGGGGTACCAGCAGAAAAAGCTGCACTCTACTGCTTTCTTCCTGCATTCACAACACGATCACAAGCATTGTTTTTACTGCCTCTGGAATACTTAAATTCTTCCAAACCAGTCCTCTGAGCCAAAAGCCAATGAATGACACGACACAAATGTTAAAGATGGCACTGAGCTATACTGTGACTACAGCACAAGGTGGCTCCTGTGAGGCTGAGAACAGGAAAGCTCTGTCATTGAGGGAATAAACAGACTCAGGACTGCAAGAGCAACAGTCAGTGCCTCCTGACAAGGCAGCAAGAACTGACTAGTGCTTGGGGACATCTTGCTGTCCCTGGGATTGGGCTTTAGTCCCAACAAGTTCTTAATCAACATTCTCAATTTCCAGTTTGATAAAGAAAAACAAATCTGGCAAACCCTCCCTTGTATAAGACTGCAATTGTGTTTCTGTTTAAACAAACTGCTCAGCACTAAACCAATTTACTACCAAATACAACACAGGCAACTGTATCCCACCACCTGCAATTTAGTGTAGCCAGCTTTTGAACAAAACCCAAGTACATTAAAAAAAAAAAAAAGAAAATGGGCTTCGTGCCACCAACTCAGATGAATCTTTACTGTGCTATGAAAGAACTGAAGTCCATTTTTGTACAAATAATTTCCTTTACTGTAACAAAGTCCAAACAAAAGGGTATGCAAGTGCATATTTTAAAACAAGTAGCTACAACTGTAAACTAAAATTGGATTTAATATTCATTTTAAGATTTTAAACTAAACACAATTAAAAAAAACACTATATTCTCTGGATTGCTGTATTGCTGACTGCCTATATTTTCCCCCCTTCTTCTACAGCAGAGTCAGTATAGTTGTGGATTGTTTTGTTTACATGCTTATACAAGCTTTGATGATATTGGCAAGAATATTCTCAGCAGTGCAAATAAACTTCTTCAGCAATAGCTTGCTCAGCTCTATGTAAAATAACAAAACAACACTGCAAACAGTTTTTAAATGGGACTCTGAAGCACATGGCATGCAGAGCACAGTATAAATGCATGGTTAAGCTGACACACAAAATTTTCCGAAGCCTAACTTCCTATCTTTACTCTTACTACAGTCCCCCAAATAAGACTCCAACTTCTCCAAAGTCCTACAAAGTTCAGACAGAAGAGATCCACTATAAAGGTCTTTGGTTCACTCCTCTGAGTTAAGTAACTGCAGTGTCATCCACCCACATGTAGACCAGGAACATTTTTAAACCTTCTGCGTAAAATGACCACTGAAATGCAAAATCCACAGATGTTTCTAAAACACAGTAAAAAAGCAAAAAAGCACTTGACAGCCAAATCAGCTCCACTAACCATTCTGCTAAGAAGTCACTCTATACACTTCTGGTTTTCTCCCTTTAAAAACATTGCTTATGTTGCTCACAATCCTAGGTTTTCTTTTGCTTTCAAGACACAACAATTTTTCTTTAGAATAACAGCTGTCTGGATCACAATGTCAAGCAAGCTTCAGCAGTTCACCTAATCTGCTGTAAACAAACACTAATCACAAACTGAAAATGTTAAACTCATCACCAAGACAATAAAAGCAAGTTGTGTCATCTAGTGCAAGATTTGGCAAAAATTTCAGTGATTACAGAATTGTTTTGCTTTGACACAGGTTAAGATCAATGCTTGTCACTTCCCTTTACCACTTTCAAGACTTGCCAGTCTCAGATGTGAATAGTTTCATGGACTGAAAGGAGGACTGGGGTTTGTACCAAATCTATCCTTTCAGACACTGCACTAAGTCACCACACAGCAGCTGCTCTTTGGGGACTGCACATATGGGGGCACTGCTGCAGCAGCACAAACCAAACTCCTTCTCTTCCACGTGAAGGGGTGGTGGTGAAATACAAACTGGGGTGGGACCTAGAGGCAGGGGAGGAAAGCAGAAAAGGGAGGGAATTGGTTTGAGGGACATAGAGAATGAGAAGGAATTCAGAGTTACATTCTTTAAAATGAGGGGAAACAAGGAAGAAAGCAAATTTCAGTTAAAAAAAAATTAAGAGAATGTTTTAAAACATTACTTGAAATTTTGTTTCAACTACTCCAAAAACCAGTACTGGAAAACTGCAAGAGTTTTCTCATGGACTTGTTAAGCAACAAGAGTTGAAAGGATTTCCTGGTTCCTTATCTGACCCCACTGCAAACTCTGGTAATCTGTTTCTCTCTGTGCATCCACTAATTGGGCAACTGAAGCAGGGTAGTCTGAAGCGTGCATTTCTGCAGTAGACGACATGAAAGCACAGAATGGAGAGGTTACAGGGGAAAAAAGTTATGCTCATGAGCATTTCAAAATTTTTTTAGGACAAAGAAATAACTCCCAAACACAGATGACTGCCTTACAACATGAATGAATTCTACTGCTGGCAGTGACAGAAGTACAAACAAAGATTTACTTAAATTAATTCACTTTGTGATTACAATAAAAACTAACATAATTTACATCTACAAATAAATTTCCTTAGGATTTATACCTACTGAAAACAGATGTAGCAAGACTGGAGTAATGAACACCTTGCAATATTCTCCTAGCTTTAAGATGACATGTAGTTTATCTGCAGCTTTCTTCTTCATATATGGAACAAGCCTCTTCACAGGCAGCCATTGCTTGCACTGAACTATATTGAGCAGGTAAAAAATAAAAGTGGCATGGAAGTTACCTTTCTAGCTGACAACACACAAGGATACATAATCCAATGAAATATTTAAAACACAGCACACTGTATTACACGTGTAATTTGTTTTTCATTTCAAGTTTATTAAAACTTTAGCAGTACAAATGATCCAGGTTTTAGATTATCAAAAGACCAAACTGAAGTCCACATCTTTAAAAAAGGCGTTCCCCAAAACGTCTCTAAAACTTTGAGACAATGGAAACATTAAGTCCACAAACTCATCCATGCCTGTCATCATCTGTTCCAGGACTTGTTTCACGATCAGATTTTTTATCCTTACTAGGGGCATGATCTCTCTCCTGACTCTTTGATTTTTGGTTTACTTCTTTTTCTGCTGAGGATCTGGTCTTTTCCTTTTCTTTACTGCTGCGCAAGTATGATTTTTTTGATTCTCTCTCTTTGCTACTTGGTCTCTTTTTTGAGTCTGGACTTCTATCCTGCTCTCTACTAGACTTCTTATCTCTGCCAGATTCAGGACTACTACTTTCACGGCTTTTTGAACGCCTCTTCCTTTGGCTTTCACTATCATTCCTCTTATATGAGCTTCTACTTTCTCTATTTGAATACCTCTCCCTATTTCTGCTTTGACTTTCATCTCTCTCTGAACTCCTTGATTCTCTCCTCCTCCTGTTTTCTCTTCCTCTGTATTTATCTGGTGTACCTCTCCTTTCTCTGCTTCTTGATCTTCCTCTCCTCCTTGTTTCTCTATCTCTGTTCCTTGAATAGTCCTTACTTCGGCTGCGATCCCTGTCCCTGCTTCTGGATCTCCCCCTCCTACTCCTGTCTCTGCTTTTGCTGCGATCCCTTGTTCTGCTGCTGGAGCTGTGTTTCCCTCTAGCATGCTCACGCTCTTTGCTTCTTGACTTGCGTTTCTCCCTGTCTTTGCTCTTCCTATGCTCTTGTTCATTACTTCTTGAGCCTGCTCTTTTACTTCTCTCCTTGCTCCTACTTCTTTCTTTCTCTCTCCCTCTAGAATCATAGTGCTTTTCTTTTTCTCTACCTTTCTCATGGTCTCTCTCTTTGCTTCTTGATCTTAGTCTCTTTTCATCATGTCTGCTGTGTCTGGAGTCTCTTTCTTTACTTTTTGATTTCTCTCTGCTTTTACTATGGCTTCTAGATTTAGCTCTCTTCTTGGATTTGCTTTTGTTATGCTTGTCATCTTTTTCTGAATTTCTTCTTGTCTCCCTGTCTTTACTGCTGGATTTGTGATCTTTTTTCTTCTCTTTTTCCCCTCTTCGGCTTGGACTTTCAGAAACTTGCCTGTGGTCTGATGTTCTTCTCTCTCTTCCTCTTCCTGGGCTCTTTTGATTATCTTTCTTGGTTTCATTTATTTCACTCCTTGGAGAGAAAAAGATACAATTTTTAAAATTTTTCATTTCCCTCCACTCTGAAAAATTAAACCAGAAGTGAGACAGCTTCACAACTAAAACTTCACATCAGATAATTTTTATTAATAACTATGTATTTGCAGTAGCATGGTTAAACTCACATACAATTAAATAATGGAATAATCGAGTCAGCACCCTAGCTTCTTAAAAAGCAACTGTAATTGAAAATCCAAGGTAATAGGTATAAATTTTAATTAAAACAGCAAAAAAAAAAAAAAAAAAGAAGAATTAAATTTTTTTTTGAAACCCATATTCACATGTTCCAGAAAGAAATAATCTTACTTGTCTCCTTTTATCCACCTTTCTCCACTAGAGACTCTCATTCTTTGAGCTCTTTGCATTTCTTGCCTCCAATGTGGAGGAGTTTCACTGCGCCGGAATCGATCTCTTGACCTGGATCTGGAAGGTGTCCGGTAACGCTTGGAGGAAAAAAGAGAAAATCCTGCCTTAGTTTGAATTTCACATGCTGTGATACCTAAGCAACATTTGCACCCCTGGCACTCGGTTCTACATAGCACCTAACAGGACACTTCACATGTATATACCAAGTTTCCACTCACAAGTTACTAACTTACTGAAAATGTATCTGATATTTAACTAAAGAGGGAATACACCAAGTCTGATCAAATAACTGATTTTAAGGTAAAGTCTACATCAGGATTTTTGTAGTCTGATGAGAGGTTTTCTGCTACTTTTGATTTGCACAAACACTAATGTTTGTTTACTGACAATGAAGATTTGTGTCTTTGACAGGCAGTGCAAAAACAATACTTCACACTTGTTACGGATTTTACTAAGAATTGGAGGGATAGAGACTTCAGTTATTAAAAACATTTGCTACATGCAGCACATAGCATATGGCTTCACAATATTGAAAGAGCCAATTTGACAGCTCCCCTGTGCCAAAAGGGGGAGAAGTCTTCCCTGGTTCTGTGTTCACTAGAACCATTCACCTATTTAAATATTACCACACTAACTTAAATAAAATATTTTAATGTTTTTTTCTCACTCCCTTCTTCTCTTTTCTGTCCTCCTTCAAGCCTCAGTCCTCAAATCAAATACGATGCACTTCTTTTTTTAAAATCAACTGTCCCAATGAATATGATTAGTAACACCAGCAGTGAGACTGTGCTACCACCTTGCTTATTTTGAAGAACAGATTGCAAACATTTACCCTTGGTCCTCTTCCTTTTATTTTCCTTCCAGATCTGGTGACTAACAGTCTTCTCTGGTATGTTGACTGTGAGTTTGACAGATTACTAAAAATAATTTAAAAAGAATGATATTGTTTGTACAATTAAAAAAGAAGGAAAATCAGTGTTACAACCTCTTCAGAAACTACATGAAAACACACAATTTTATTTTACAGCAGACAGTAACATCTACACAGTAAAACTTCAATTTGTGACCACAATAATTTTACAAGATTTCCAGGTTTTTCTTTTGAAAAAAGAATAAATTATAGGCTCAGACTGGACAGTTCCAATGCATGCTAAATGAAATTAAGCCAGTCATTATACATTCTTTACTCACTAAAACCATTTTCAAAGACTAAGCCTCTGTTCTAGGACAACGACAACAGTTTCCAATAAACGGAGAAATCTATTTTTCATCCAGCAGTGCTTACAACATAGAACTGTTCAACATGGAAAAGATTCAACATTAGAGCTCTAAAACGGCAATGTGACCATACCACTGCCAGACCATAGTATGTGACCATGCCTTAGTCAGACTTAAACCAGATATATTACCTCTCTCTTTCCTTCTCTCTGCTTTTTCTCTCTTTTTCTTTCTCATCTACTTTAGGAGGACTTTTCCTCATCAGGAACCGGTTTTCAGGTATGGGAGGAATTTCTTCAGGACGGACAGTAGATAATGGCTGTGCTTCAGTATTTTCATCTTCACTTTCACTGGATGAGCTTTATTTTTGTATAGAAAATATGCATAATGAGTAATTTGGATGAGGGAAGACCCTTCAATCTATTTAAATAATTCAGAAATTCTCTTAATTCAATATAGAATGACACCACAAGAACCTTAGAAAACAAAACTATTTCAGAAACAACTTTTTTCCCCCCCATGATATATTTAATCCGAAGTATACAACAGCAGTAGATTTCTGACCAACACTTTTTCTCTACTAATGACAATGGTGCAACACTGAACGTAGACATACTGTCTATTTAGAAGCAACTTTTTAGTTTAGTTTCTTTTAAAAACACTTTCAGGAGACTAAAAATTCAGATTTTACACTAGAATTTGTAACTGTCTACAGACTATAGTAATTCCAAGTAATTTACAAACTTCTGTGAAAAGGGCTTAGGTGCTCAAAATCAGCGTTTAGGCAGCACTGCCCTAAGTAAACGTTTCTTAAATTCCACTGCTAGCTTAGAAAAAAGTGACTTGCACTGTGTCCTGGGGTGACTTTATGATGCTTGTATCCCCAATTAGGTTTTGCACCTTTAAGGCTGGTTCTGAGAGCAAAGAGGGGAGAAGAATCCCAGAATGTGTTATCAGGAGCTGCACGTGCTCCCCTGCATCCTTCTCCTGTACTGCGCTGTCTGCAGCACAGACAGTGGGACAGAGCTCTCCTGTGCTTTTAGTTAGTTTTGGCAGCTGAGGCAGTGAGTTTCCCTGGACTGTGGTTTTTCTTCTTCTTGGAACTATTTGAACCTACACTGGACTGAAAATGCAGAAGAACACCAGGAGCTCACACCTGTGGCCACCAGGGCCTGGGACACTGCATTCCAGCACCGGAGGGACTGAACACAGACTGAGTGAGCCCAGTTACAGCCCATGACAAGGCTTTCCTGAATCAGTCATCCCCTCAGAACAGTGAGACAGTTTATTGTTTAATATTGTTCATTTTTTATGCTTGTGAATACTTTGCTTTTTTAATTAACACTTTTTTCCACTTTCTTCCAAGAAAATCCCAAAATCCTTTCCCAAACCAGTTGGGGGAAGGGCCACTTGAATCTGCTTTTCTAGAGGGACCCCTTTAGGAGTTTTCTCCCAAATTTGCCTTAAATCAGGACAAACTGACACAACTTTTATCTCACACTGAGCTGTAACAAAACTATTCATTTCAAAATAACATTCGCAGAAGCAAGACTGTTTTCTCAGTTTTATTATCTTCCAGTGAAACTGCAAGAGTTTTGGCATATCAGACCAAAATCTGAAGTATTAATTACTTAAGAATTATTATTTAAGAACTTACTAGAAGTTATTAATTTTATGTTTAATTTTGCTATATTCCCGCTCCATCACATATAGTTCTAACTGAATTGTACAGAAGTAAATTTAGGCAACAAACTATCCCTACCCATTTTAAACCTACCACTCCAACTTTTCAAGCCAACTGAAGTTTTAGCTCATTAGTTTAATCCTTTACATGCTGCAGTACATAGGCACATGAACATGACCCTTCATGATCATATCAGAAAATTTATTCCTGTATATGGAAACCAATGACCTCCCAGACTGCAAACCCCGCATTGCTAGTTTACACAAACGTAGTCTGCAGCTATTAAGACAAGAGAATGGTACTGTATGGTGTACATATAACAAAACACAACAAATCTCAAAACTGACCTTTTCTTGCTTTTCTTTCTCTTCTTCTTTTCTTTCTTATGTTTTTTAGAATTTCTTTTGTGTTTCTTTTTTCGTTTTTTAGATTTCTCTTCTGAAGCACTCTCAGAATCCGATGATGAATCAGAAGATGATTCTGAATCGCTTGAACTTTCTGAGCCACTGGATGAGGAAGATGACTTGTGTCTCTTCTTTTCTTCTTTCTTAGCTTTGGATCAGAACAGCAAAGACATATTTTAATATCAAACACTTCTAAACTAATCTAAGAAAAATCACCCATCTTGTATCTGTCTCTGTATCTTGTATCCTGGTATGGACAGGACCATTCTCTCTTGTATCTCTCAGATTCTTATAATTGTGTCATGGGATTACTTCATCAAAATACTTAAGAACAAATTGATACTTTGGAAAAGCATTGTTTCTCCATAGTATAATAAAGAATATGTCTAGGAAAACAAGACATTTTCATAATTTAGATTTATGAAACTAAATCTAAAATTTATACTGTCAACCACTTGCAGAACCGTCTAAGTTTTCTGATGATGTTTTATACAATATAAGCTACCTACAAAGAAGTTGTTAAAATTTATTTACACGTGTTTATTAAAAAAATCCTTCTGCTTCAGGTTTCACCTGACTTCATCAAATCAGTAATAAGAGAAATTTTGACTAGGACCTCTTCTACAAAATTGGTACCAAACTCCCACCTGTCCTTAAGAAAGTTAACGTAATGTTTTTTGTTCCACAGATTTTCTTGTGAGCTGTATTAGTTTAGCTAGTCTGTAATAACCTTTCTAAATACTGGGTCAATACTTTGCTTTCTTCCTTTTTTTTTTCTCCCCAGAACTTAAGATTTTCCCTAGAACTTTAAGATCTTCTAAAAATTCTACCACTTGGCCAGAGAAATTCTTCTTTTATAATTTTTTAAAATCTTCTCCTTTTCACTTATTCCTCCAACTTTAAGGAACTAAAAAAAAAAGAAAAACAAAGGAAAAGATGACAAACATTCCACTTTGCTAGGTGATCATGCTCTCAAATCCCATGTTAAAAGCTTATCTAGGCCTCTGCAATATTGCAATTGTGATCACTGCATCATTCAATTTATAGCGTCCAGTAACATAACTCAGTCATCATCCACTCATTCCTAAATAAATCCAATTCTTCCACTTAAGGATGGGATTTGCATAGTTGATAAAGCACTTCATCTGGATATTCACTGTGTGAAAATCAGATCACCTTTCCTCAACTTTAACCTATGACAAAAACACTCATACCAAGCACCTTGCTTATACTGTGATTCCTTCTGCTAGTGGCATCTTAACATCTTAGCCATCTTACCTGTTAAACCCAGGTCTCAGTTCTATTTTCATTCCATGAAGACCTAATCCCTTTCTTTGTGTTGCCTACCAGACAAACTCATACAATAAATACTTGAAGACTCCCTTAGTATCCTAATGTACCCTCACAGAAATTCATCACTGTAGCTCCCTCTCACGCAACCTCCTTATTCCTTTGTCGTAAGTTCTTAAAACCAGCCTTCCCTGGCAATTGCCTCACAATTCACATAATCAGTTTGCTTTTACCTCCCATAGTACAGTTCCACTGTTGGATAACTCTGCTGATGATCTTGCATGACACTGACTGCATCCCAGAAACTGCTCCTATCTGGATTCCCCTCCCAGTAACTGACAAGGCCAAGGACGTCCCCTGCTCCACTTGTGACCTCTGGACAACAGCTTGGCAAATTTGCTTCAGCTGATGTGCTGTCACACTGTTCCTCCTTTTTTCACTGCTTCAGGCCAGCACAGCTCATCAGAGGTTCCATGCTGGGCATTCAGAGAACAATTCCAACCACGCTGCCATCCTTCACAGTAGTGGTCCATTTCTCACTGGAGGTCTTACACACAGCCTTCCCCATTCAAAAGCAGGATTCTCTACACACTAGAGTTTCCACCATGGTCACAGCATCTTTATCACACTGGCTGTGCATTAGCACTCATCAAGGTCATCATCTTCCCCCACACTCTGCTCTGCCCTTCCATGTGCCTGATCCTGGTGTGTAAGGGTTCTTCTTCCTCAAACATTCCCACTGCCCATCACAGAACTGAGCCTTACAGCTCCATAGACTGGGCTATCCCAGCACCCTGGCACACCAGGCCAGCTACAGAAACCAGAGCTGCCATGAATGCAGCACTACTGGGTCAGAGGCACAAGAACATAGACAAAAGGGTAAAGGCAACAAGTCAAATCCTTTCAGAAGCCTGTTCTCTTTTAAGAGAAGTTAGAGGGAAAACAAAATTTTTGTATTTATTTCACTCACTCTTCGGATGACAAGCACTTTAAAGCCCTGCAGGTCATCACTGCTCAGTGACAAAAATTTCATTTAGTCATTCAAGAGTTCTAGAGTGGACTTCAGAGGGAGTGTGACAATCCAATGAAGACATCTATGCAAGTGGGTATCTCATCCCCTAGTTTCATGCATCCTGTAGCTGTACAGTTTTATTTTCTAGTTACAGTGCCTGTGCATTTCCTAAGAGATGCCATGCTCCAAAATACTGCCCAAAGAAACCGTAATTGTATCCTAACACATGGCATGATCCAGAACCCTTCAGAAGTCAGGAGCCAAAAGATAACTTTGCTTGGAATTCTGTGGTATTGAAGAGATCACCTCAAACACCAAAGTCACTCTGCCAAATATCACAACAAATGAGCAACAAGGACATGAGAAAACAAGAAGCTGAAGTTCAGATGCTTGTATTTTCCTTTGCCCAAACAAACCATTATTCTTGTGCTGTGCTTCAAAATCCTTGGTGCAACCTTTCCCAGTACATAACAGAACGTGCTAAGAATGAAATAGCAAAGAAAATAAGCATCTTGGCTTTCTGCTAATGAGATTCTCCATGGTGACAGAAACATCTTAGGTTCTGCTTCTCTTATAAAATAAGGCTTGATCCAAGCTCTCATACCATGTTCAATTCGGCAATGGCAGAGCAGGACATCCCTTCCAGAAAGAAAGACAGGTTCTGGCATATTCCTCTTTAAGAATAGTAACTTATAAAGTGTATGAGCTAAAGGGCCAAACCTAGACTCCATGCCAACATCTATCTCAAGTAAGTAACTAAATATTTTTATAAGCAGCCAGCACGGAAGAAAACAAGCAAAATTACCTCATATGTACAGTTCAACTTTACCTTTGGATTTTGGAATTAACTCTCCACAACTCAGTATGCGTACTTCAGCATATGGTTTACTAGATGCATCCGTTTTCTGGTTTTCTATTTCTCTCACAACTTCCTGACCTGAGATGACTTGTCCAAAAACAACATGATGCCTGAAGAACATAAACAAAAGTAAGTATTCTTAGCATTTAACTTTCTCAAGGCAGTTCCCAAACAAATGTAAGAAGAAAATAAGAGATATTTACCCATCTAAATGAGGTGTAGGTTTAGTTGTTCTGTTGTTTCCAGATTTTAATTTAAAAAGAAAAACAAAATCAGTATTAGTGAAAAGCAGTCAACATTCAAAGCATGTAATCTACACACAGGAAGGTGAACATTATTTCACCTATATTTATATATACACACTCATGTGTGTATATATATATATATGAGTGTACTAACAAAACTGGACAAAACCAATATATATCAGTCTATGTTTTTGTGCAGTTAAAAATGTTTAATGTTTATATGTTATACTAGCTATTCAATGAAACACTTTGATTATTACATTTTACTGAAAAAACCCCAAAATTGCACATAGATTTTTAGACAGAATCCTCATATAGAATATAGTACGTTTCTACTTATTGAATTATATAAATACTACCAGGACCAGATACAAAAGTCTGCAGGAAAAATGCAAATAACCTTTTACACATTAGAAAACAACCAGAAAACTGGAAGAAAAAGTATCTGCATGTAGAGATTACTTAACACAGAAGAACTGACTCTCTCTCAGCTTTCCCCCATACTACCATTACTAAGGCATACATGTCAGTTATGGAAGAGTAGAAAAATGGGATGATTAATGATCATTTAGAAATCCCAAAATAAGGTTTTAATGCTGACATCCCCAACTCGTTATGTTAACTAAGGCCATGAAACATGGGTAAGACTGATGTATTTTGAGAATATTTTCTGTAGATAACTTAGAATTTAAAAGAGTTTACTGCAATGTATTTTTAGAATTTGAATTTGACCTATAAGTAAGACTGTACTGGAAAGCTATTTTGTGATTAGAAAAAGCCCTCTACTACTTTGGAGAGCCCCCAGAGCTGTTTTGCCACATTCCTGAAAACAATTTATTAGAGTACTAAGAACTTTACAAGGAACTAATGGGTTTGCTTTTTTGTCCAAGTTAGAATACAGCTACTGAAAACTACCTTTTGCACAGAAAATTAAATACAAATAAGCAGATTATGGGTAAAAATATGTACATTAGGAAGGTGGCTACTTCCAGGCAACCTGGTAAAAAACCATCAACTTTGGCTTTGCACAGGAGCTAGTCTTCAATATTTAAAAGGATTCCCTTAACAGCTTACAAATAGCCATCCGTATACACATTTCAAGACATTTCAATACTTACATAAAGAACTGTGAACCATTTGTATCTTTCCCTCGGTTGGCCATTGAAAGGAGAAATTCTTTGTTGTGCTTGACAGCAAAACTTTCATCTAAAGAAAGTGTTTTCAGTTACTTTTTAGCATACAATATATGCTTAGGTAAATGCTATTGTCTAAGTAAATGAATCCTAATTAAATAAATCTGTTAGCCACTTGAATGAAAAGTTGTATTAAAAATAGACTATAAGTAACAATTATTTTTAAAACATCATTCTGTTCATTCTGTGTAACAAGGAGAAATATGAATCCAATGGTTTATAGACTGAGAGGAAAAAAAAAATTAGTATTCATGCACAAAAGATCTGTCTCCTATCAACGCTAGCAGGGATGTTTAAGTTGTTGCTCTATTTTTCCTTGGAACAGAAGCTGTGTATTAACAATTAATAAATCTCTAATTTTCAGGAATTTTGTTGTTCTGTTTTTTGTTTAAGTACACATAGAGAGTTTGATAGGAATCCCAAACAACTTGTTTGTCTGACAGATAGAGATGAATTTATCAAGTTAGCTGTTAAGAAAATTAGTTTAACTTCAATGAATCCTACTTCTTACGAGCAAGGAATTGTTAATAGTTCAAACTAACTCCCAACAAAACTATGAAATGAAAAAAAGTGTAAAATGTAATCACTATTCTTCATTGAAGACTCCTGTAAGAAATAATCCTCTCCCTTCTTTCCCAAAACAGCAAAAAGGCTTTTGGGGGAAGGAAATTCTGCAGACATGAGGACATTTGTTCAATACTGTTTGGATACAGATGGCGGGAGGAAGTATTAACAAAGAAAAATTACAATATTCATAATTCTGTCACTAGCCATGAAAGGGACAGTCCCACTCACTCTCCAATCACCTGTACAATAGCATCAAGTGTCAACCTAATCCTATGGCACACTGGTTAATTGATCCACAAAAGCAAAACTTTCCACAAATTCAGTTCCATACTGTGAACAGCCAAGTTGAACAGCCAGCCCGCTATTGCCAGAAGATAAGTGGAGGTTGTGCTCATTTTTCCATTTCTCCCAGCCATACATTTCCTCAAATCCAGCTACTCATTTGTGTTAGCTCTTATGCTTGCCAAATTGGATCCACTCACTAACATGGGAACATATAATTTTTTTTTGCTACAATAATCTTTAGGCATTTTAGCAAGCTGAATCAGGCTAAAGTTTGATGGGAGAGTCAGTGCAAGGTAAGGCCTCCTCCCTCTTTTGGCAGTTGCAAACTCTTGATTCCACTCAAGGTCTGATATAAATTTGCAGCCTGGCCCAACTACAACAATGAATAATTATTGTGCGTGCTGCAAGCTCAGACAACAACCAATGGCAAAAAAAAGTATCTGGGAGGCAAGAGGGGCTTAACCTTGCCTGGGTGGCAGCTACCCAGCACCTGGGCTTAGGTGTAACACAACAACTGCTCCAATAAACACGGATGCTCCGCTACATTCTGGACAAACACAGGCTGAGAAATGCAGCAGCTTCTTCTGCAACACTGGCTGAGAAAGAACCAGGTCTGTGAGAAAACTAAAAGCCCTACCATCTTGCATTCAGGAAAGTAGGGCTCTGTGTGTTTTTTAAATAAAAATTTGTGAGGAAACCCAACCCCATCAACACCTTTCTCTTTTTCCCTCAAAGAGAAGACCATCGCCAGCTTTTAGCTAGCTGAGCAAGCCAAAAGTAAATGTCTAAAACTAGCAATAAAAATGCAAGTCTGGTAAAAGGGACAAATACAAAGGAGTTCAGTTTTAGTTTGTTGTTATTAAAATGGTTCATATCTTAAAAGTAAAATAACTTTAACAGGACAGTCAAAGGCCTTCAAGACCAGAAAAAATCTTTTTAAAAAATGGAATTCAGGTTTACAGAACAAAGACTACAGAATGTAAAGGTAATTGTTTAATTTAACACTGAAATGGAACAGACAGATAGAACTCTTACCTTCAAAAAAGCCACCATAAATGGATTCTCCTCCTCTGCCATTTCCTTAAGAGAGGAAAAGTGACAGTTAAAGTAGTGATTAAAAGGGTTACATTATATGGAAGGTACTTCATAACACTGACGTAACTGCATCCAAGTCACTGACATTATTCTTCAAGATATGCAAACACAATCAAGATGCATCTTTGTAATCCAGAAGCAAAAAACTTGGAAAACAAGGAAGTATTTTCCCATGTATTCAGCAACAGTCTCCCTTTTTTCTTTATTTCCCAGCAGCAGATACCACATTTAATTCTCACGCTTCAACCTTTCAATAGCAGGGATTTGGTTCTCTGAACGACTGACACAACTTGAGCAAAAGTGTGTGAATGCACATATAGAAGTTTATTATACAATTCCCATGGAAAGGTTCTCGCACAGAAAGGGGGAAAAGTAGTGATATCTGTCAGAGAATAATTAATTTAAGTAAATGGTTCTATATAGAACTTTTGAAATGTTTCATTACGTAAACGGCAAAATTTTCTTTGAAGATTCATGTCATACCTTCACTGAAGTCGCCTCCTTGGATCATAAAATCTTTCACTACCCTGTGAAATAGACAACTTTTGTAATGCAATGGCTTTTGGGTGGACTTTCCTGTACCCTTTTCACCTAAAGAAGAAAATGAACAAAGCAAAAATTACTCTCTGCATCTTCATTACAAAAAAAGTTCTGTGTAAAGCACTCAATCAAAATCATCTTCTGTGCTCTGAAAAACTGGCCTGTGAGGCAGACTTACCTGTAAGAAAGTGGCATTTAAGAAAGCAGTGCAGAAACTATTTTCTGTCTCTACAGTTATACTAGACCTCCTTACTGACAACTCTGGTCACTGCCATGCAGATTGATTGAAGCTAAACATCCAGTTTATATTTACAACAACTAGTATTGCTCAGAAACATGCAAGAAACAATCAGATCTGTACTTAAAAAACAGCAAGGCTAAGGTACCATAAAAACTTGTAAGAAAGCCATAGAGGCAGGGGGAAGGGAGAGGACTCTCACTCCCCCCTCACTCATGGTGACAACTGCCATCTTCCTCCCTTGCATCAGCTCTGCTGTTTAAGCAAACTCTGCTTCAGCTACAACACAATGGCCTCTCCCAGCCCAAAGAGAGAGGATTCCTGCTGAGTTAGCCAGATGAATGGCTCATGGTGGGTCCTGTGAAGGTAACAGCAAGGTAATCAGTGGGACTTCTCAGGGAAAATCACTTCCTCTTCATGCTGGCAAACTGCTAGACAGCATCTGCCTATAATCTTATTCTGAGCAATTAAATTGGAAGCTTTTGTCAAGGGCAGTTCCTCTGAACTTAGACTCGTGTGGATTAAATATGGATTTAATAGCTAAGAAAAAAACCCCACTTTTGATAGGAACTCTGATGAATGTGATGCTGTGTATGTTCCACTAACTTGGTGTATGCCAGGAAAACATGGAGCTGTTGATCCCTGTTTTACAAAGGCAGCACAGACTTTTCAGAACTTCCAGAAAAAAAGATGAGCAAGGAAAACGAAAATTAAAAGCTTGAATAATTTGCTGATGATCAATATCAAACCTCCTGCATCTTTTTCTATCTGTTCTTATATGTGTTAAGGCAGCACAATAGTTCAGGATCTGAATTTGATTATGGATGTCAGCAACAAAGGATGAACTTAGTTATATGTGTTGCTGACCTGAAATGCTGTTGAAGGCTTCAAATCACAAATATAAGGCAGCAGTAGGGAGTAACACCTTTATTCAATAATCTGACTTTTGGGAGATTGACAGTAGACCAAGAATGCCACAGCCACGTGTTAACATAGTCACAACCATTAAAAGCCATTAAAGTTCCAATTTGTTAACAAATTTTGATAATCTGATTTTGTGCCATTAAACCTATTGTCAGATCAGATAATGCCTACATTCCTGCAGACATCTTGAATGGTGCGCTGCATGATCTAGTTAACTTAACATGAATGTAATCATGTATCCACACCTGATCCAGACCATATTAGTACTGCTGAGGGATTCACTATGAACCGCTGCAGACTCTTGACCTGAAAAATAACCAAGCTAGAAGGAAAGGAAACAGAAAAAGCTGAAGACAGAAAGCAGATATGCTATTTATGTATTCACAAAGTTATTCTTGCAACAATAAACTCAAGTTTTGCTAGGCTGCCAGCATTTGCAACAAAAGTATGTAGTCTGCAGGAAAGTAATTCTCTTTGTAAATGTTTCCAAAGGAGAATCTCCTGAGTATTTTCCTCAAGAAATACACTTTCAATAGGAGTAGAAATCACCAGGGTCCATCAAGAAATTAAAATAACAAAAAACAACTGACGAATAAAAGCATCACCTTTCAAATTCCACGAAGTATCATAAGACTGAAATGTAAGTCTGCAGGGTTGACCTCTTGTTGGCTACCTTTCAAGACTGGATAATGTTATATAATGTGAACAGTAATATCTGTGCTAGTAACAGAAAATCAGCTTACTGTGCCTGTATTTAAAGTTGGTTAGTATGTACTCCCTGCAACACACTAAGCCAAAGCTACAACTGCTTGGACTTTACATCATATTTGTAGGCTCATATATGCACCATCAGCTAACTATTTGGAGGTGTCAAGAACCAACTCTGAACTTACTTCCATATTTAAGAAAATGTCACAAATAATAACAGACATCAAACTAATTAACATGGCATTATATTAAAAATTACAGATTAAAGAGTAAAATCTACAAACCTGTGCAAAGGCAGCGAAAATTCTCACATGTCTTTGGACACACATCTGAAAACAATTCAAAGACCACTCTTCCAGCTAGGAAAAAAAAAAAACCACCGTATTTACTGTGAAGTTAAATGGTATTTGGATTATTCCTATACATATCTCATATGAATATTATGCTACTGAATTGATACTTTCATTTTCTTACCGGGTACATTGTTGATGGCTATGTCAAAAAAGCAACGCGGTCTCTGGACCTTTACTCCCATGGCTTCACAAGTCTAATTACTGTAAGCAATGAAAATAAAATTTAGTTTTTCCTTCTGTGCACTGAAATCATGTGTATGTAAGTCAATACAGGTGTAAGCCAATACAAAAGTCAATAAAAACTGCAGAAAAGCAAACAAAAAGCCCCAGACAGCAAACATTAGCATTTTTTGAAGTTCAAAAAATTCCAAGTTCTTTAGGCCATTTTCATGTGTTGTAGCCCCAAATGAGTGATTTTCTTCATGCTTGCTGCAATAACATTAAATTTAAACTTGAGTGCCATACTTCAGGTGGGGAAATACAAAAGGAAAAGTTACTGTGAGATATGGGCAAGAACTCAGCATTCAATTTTCAAATTTCAAAATTCAGTATTTCCTGGATTCCTATCATGACAGTTACCAGGCATTGCTCCAATTAGGATTCAAACCATTCTTGACAAAAAAATACAAGGGAGTATTTTTCCACAACTGCTGCTAAGTGAAATTACTTTGGGTTTTCATTGTCTCTTTTCCTTTTATATCATTGTTTATCTCTTGGGACACCATCAATGGTATTATTTAAAAGAATTATAGATGCATAACGCTGCTTAAGGACATGGTTTGGTTGTAGACTTGGTACTGCTAGATTTACTATTGGACTCAATGGTCTTAAGGAGTTTTTCCAGCCTAAATGATTTTATGATTCCTTATAGAGAATTTTAATGCAACTTTTGCCTTAGACGATATAAATCCTTTTATTTTTGTGTAACAAGCTATGTCTTAATTCCATTTGCATCTCCAACATTACAATATTATTTACAATCACATTCTTTTCCTTTTCTAAATCTCTCTTCTCTGAGTTACTTCAGACTGGGGAAAAAAAACCAATGACAGCAAAATGATCTGTAAAACAGGAGTACCTTTCCCAGAATTTGGAATATAATCCATACATTTTCAGTCCTAATTATTTTTTATTGCCAGAAAATATGGCTCAAATCTAGCTGATATACCGCACACATCTCTCCTAAAGCTTCACTCATAGCTGTACCAGAAAACACACTTGAAAAATTCAATTGTTACCTTCTGTCACTCTCAGCATATGAACAAGAGGCTGTAAAAAAATCAAGACAGCAGTGTAATCATGTTAGCCTATATTCTCCCTACTTGTGCTGTCACTCCTAACATTTTGCTAAGATTACACAGCAAAAATCACAGGAACAATGCAGGATTGGTTGAAATTAAACATCACTCAGTAGTTCATTATTCACATGATTTTTAGCATGGGAAGATTTTTTAAAAATGCAGAATCTCACTAGATATTCTCTAGGCGTGTAACAGATACATTTATACACATAAGCCAGACACTGGTCTAAAGCAGCAGGCTTATCTCAGTCTGCTTGAATTGAATTAGCATTTCCCTCCTATTAGTACAACCAATTTTGTGGCCGGCAGGGAAACAAGCAGAGAAGATGGCCAGAGCTGAAAACTCGGATGCCATAGGTCAACAGGAGACTGCCCAGGTCACCACAGCTGAGGCAGGCAGGGTGTGGCCAAGGAGGGGTTAGGATGGGACAGTGTGGGATGGGAGGGTGTGGACAGGCTGCTCTCAGAACTGAGACCCCCCAAAGCACAGCACTCACTGTCAGGGGCACAACAGACCACACAGCCACATGGGGATATTTTTTTCAATGAAACCTTTCACAATAAATGCTGTCATAAATATTTTTGGTGCTAGAACTGCCAGTTTTAACTGAACTGATCTCTAAGGAGCATCAGTACCACAACTGATTGGATGCTTGTACTCAAACTTTAAGCATTTAATTCTAATGCTTAAGTGAGAAGGAATTTCCTGCTTTACAAGCAGTTTGCTTGAGAAATGTAGAGGTATGCCTTAACATTATATTTAGTATTTTAACCAAAATAAATGACAACTATCTTAATACATGATAGGTGAAATAATCAATACATGAAATAATACGTGAAATAATTTTTATTTCAAACTCTGATAATGACTAAAGCAAAATAAATATAAATATACCTAGGTCAGTCAATTTTTAACTCTGCTTTGTAGATGATGGAAGAGAGAAATCAGAAATAAAGAATTCTACCCAATTCTCTACCCCTACAGAGTTCTCTCAATTTGATGTTTTTTCTCCTTAACATTGTTTCATGAGCAATGGAACAAAGTTAGTCCATATTCTAACCACTACCTCCAGTGTACCCTGCATTTTCCCCTAAATCCTCCAATAATATCACCTAAACACCAGCTGCACTAGATTCTAAATTACAGGTATGGCAATGGGTCAGTATGAACCCCCTAAACAGACACCAGGCCAAGCAAATATATCTCACTCTCAAGCTCATGGTGCCCAAAAAAACAGGCTAAGATATCAGTGACATTTATCCTACCTACCTCACAAGTCAAGTGAGTGTTTCTTCTCCAATATACTCAAGTATACTTTGCACTATTATTTCAGCCAGACCTTTTCCTGATGTGCTACAGGGCAAAGTACCAAGTTACAAATGGTCCTTAAAAGTAATAATTTCTATTCATGGTAGTAACACTAAACACAATCTTCTACATACTCATAGTTTAAAACCTGTCTGTATTAAAAGCAAGTACAGGGGGTCTGAATGTTAAATACAAAATCAACAAGGCAAACCACCAACAATATGCCAAGAATAAAGTCAGAAAATATCAACCACAAAGTCAGAAAATCTTAAGCTCAGTAGCACTAGATGTCTGATAACAGGACTTGAATTACTTGTGCTATTTCTCTCTCAAAATTTCTTTTCAGTTAGAACATGGATATTCTTAACCCTCAATACCCTGCATTTTTTAATTGTGAACTTGATGGAATTTCACTAGTGAAAGGACTGTGAATTTGATGTCAACCCAAAAGATGCTTACTATACAAACATTCAAAAAATGTGCTATGCAGGACAATCTTGGTAAGTCAGCTCACTTCTTCCTTCCAAAACTCTAAGAAAGAACAAAATATCAGCCCAAGTACTACTCTGAAATTTTCAAGTTATTCATCATTCTCAACCACCTTCTGTTTGAAGAGGCTCTTACTTAGTCCAAGTAGAATCTATAACCAAAAAAACTCAAAGCCAATCAAGCACCTAGAACATCACTTCAGCGTATCTAAACAAAGGACTTGTTTCTTTTATGCCTGAAAGTAGAATTACAGTTCAGCTTAGAGCATGTAGGTATTTGTTGACAAATACATCAAAAGTACTTAGTCTTGTCAGAACAGCTGCATCCACAACCAACATTTCACCAGCTGTGTCCCTCAGGGTTCACACTACTTCACACCTCCATCAGTCCCGTTATTTTATTTCAATATTTCCAGGATGAAGCTGGCCAGCTCAAGGCCAGGCTGCCAGCAGCTCTTCTCCTCCAAAATGATCTGTGCCGATGGAAAAAGATAACTATCCCAAACTGTTCACAAGCACCCTTCCTCCAGGGATTACCACTGATATTTGTTGATGTGTTTAGAAAACACATCTTGGGGAATTTTATTTCCAAAAATCACCTGTGCTAGCAGGGATCTGGTAATAGTACTTTTTAACACATACTAGAGTCTTTTGACTGAAGAGGCCAGAAAGCACTCACAGATGCACATCAACTGAGTATCAGCGTGTCATGCAGCCCAAAGAAGGTGACAGCAGGCAGCAATACAGCAGTATTTCCTCGTTTTATAGGAGGGAAAAACCAACCTGCTTTGTAACTACTGCTGAACTACTGATTTGTTTCAGTCCCAGCACACCACAGAATAGTAAGCAAAGACATATTTAGTAGGAAAAAGATACATTGTGTCCTATTCCTTCACTTGCTTCCCTGCCATCACCAGTTCTTCCAGATTTTTAATTTCTCCTTTACCTTGCCTTTGAATGCGCCTCCTTGCATCAACTTAAAATTACCTGCACTGATCTTCATTGAAATGAAGCAAACAATAAAGTGCATAAATTCACATTGCTAGCATTTTGTTTCACACCATCTAAAGGCAGCAAGACTAAACTACATTGATACATATTTCAATGACAGGCATGCAGAACCTCCAGAAATGTATTTCAATGCAAATGCACAAAGTGAACACAGAGCATATATTCCTTAAGGCTGTGGCTGCAGTCACTTGAAGGCAATATAAATGTGGGCTGATACTACAATACAGGGTTCCTACACCCACATGTTTGGCTTGCATACAAGTGGGTACCTGGCTGCATAAAAACCAGCCTTTCTTCCTCCCTCCACAGAACGATACAGCAGCAGCACATATCAGCCTGAAGTGATGGCAGAGGCAGAGACCAAAAATGTTATAAGTTCTTTCCACCATGGATTAAACTAGAAGTGAATTTATGATTTTGAAATGGGAGACATGAAAATTTGCTCACAGATCCATTCCTGTGACAAAGCTTGCAGCTGTGTTAGTACGATACCAAAAATGTGAACAAAAACCTAAACACATCAACCCTCCATCTCCATAATTTCCTTAGCATTTTCCCCTAAACAACACCATCTTTTCCTCTGTACTTCATGATCTCAAAACTCTGAATTAGCAGCAATGACATCTAGGGAAATGATTTTTTTTTTCATTTCACTAACCAGCAGCACAGGATTTTTGTTGCCAAATTTAGGAATAATGTGCTACACTAGAACACATTTCAGATTTAGGATGACATCTTTGCAATCACATGGATTTAACACACCTATAAGAAAGAAAATATCTGCTTTCTACACAGCTCTCTGAAATTTATGTAGGAAGACTTTAAGTCATCATTAAAAATCATGCATTATAAGCTTTCAATCTGATAGTCCCTTCAAAAAAAAACCACCCATAAAATAAAACTTTCAACATTTCTGCAGACAAAAAGGGATTCACACCACTTTTCACCAGGCCTCCTCTCTACAACAATGTTAGAAGTATTTACTGGACTACCAACATAGGATTTGCTTCCCTCTAAAAAAGGAATTCAGACACCTGACAATATCAACCCTTGTCTTCCATGGACATGAGGCAAGGGAGACCTTAGAAAATATCTATCACCCTTAGATAGGTCCTGACTAAATATGCAGTACATACTCCTAACCCTTCTGCACTGGTAAATCACTTATACCACTTCCAGTATGATTTCTTGCAATTATGAACATGAATTTAGTCTTCTTGTACTGAAGTATAATGAATGCACACCCAGTTTTAACACCCCAGCTGGGAGAGCATAAAATTCAGCTGAGAAGGTAGTAACATTCTGAAACTGTTTACACAGAAATACAGGCTCCTACTGGATCATCCCCTTAATTTTTCTAGAAAAGAGATTCCTTCAATGAAAAATGTTAAAATATCCAACCATGCTCTTGTCACTTGCAACTAAAAATCTATGTTGTCAAGTCTTAATCACGATTTTCTATTATCTAATTTACACAGAAAGTACTTCTTTTCCTAATTTGTGAAAAAACACAGGTGTTTTCTGTCAGGTCTGTACACAAATAAGTGCACTTCTTGGTCTGAATTTGAATAGGCCTGGATCCATGAACTTTTATTTCAAAACTTAAGAAGTGTTAAGAAAAGGCAAGTTTATGCTCTGTATGAAACAGGGAAAAAAAACCTTTTACAGGGTGCAATCTCCAAGTTATGCAAATCCCAAAATTAATTTCAGCAGTGGAATCCTTTCCTACCTGTTAGTGAAGATGAGAGTAAGGCAAGACACCCATGCAACAGTAAGAGACAGCTCTGAATGCCAACCCATATTTGTCAACCATAACCAAAAAAACCTCGCTGTATCATGTTTTATTCTTGTGTTCTACCCCTCTGTCTACTCCTCTAGATCCCTTCTATCATCCCAGTCTCTGACCTAAACCTCACTGCATCAGAAGATGGCCACATTTTTTCCCTGGCACTCACTGACTCTCTTCCAGATGAAAGCTGGCTCCTATATTACCACCAGAGAAATCATGCTGCAACACACTAAAATCTTTCACTCTGTTACATATTTTCACTCTAAATTCCCTCATAATCCCCAGATTTTCTGAGATCCTGTGAGGAAAAAAACCCAAATCTTCTCTTGATAGCAGCTTGATGACTGCTAGCTAATTAAAGCAATAATGTTTGTTTCACAGAAGTGAAAGAATGGGAAGTCTTAATGAGAAATGTAGTCCCAAAGGGTGCTCTCAGAGAACTCCTGATGCTGCTATCCTTTTTATGCTACCCTTCAGATCTACTGCACATACAGGAAACTATATTATTTCTGAAATATTTATAAATCATTTTTACAAAAGGATAAATCAAGCTCTATGAGTTTAGACAAACTAATGCCTCATAAATCATGTCTAACCTACAAATTGTTACCTTATTTTTATCGTGGTAGCACCTAAAAATCTGAGCAATGCTGGACGCCAATGCAATGGGAATAGTGAAACAAAATGGCAGGAAGAAGATTTAAAAAAACCCAACAACATAAAACCACACCAAAAAAAAACCCCGAAAAAACCACTAGTAACATTTATGCTTGTCCAAATAACAGCCTCTTCTGTTGGCAATATAGAAAAAAACCCACGAAACCTCCAAAATATTCTCTCAGAAAAAATACAACTTAGAAAATAGACTATGTGCAAAAAAATGGTCAAACACATCTCTTAAATTAGGTCTCAGATGACTGCTAAATATAAGTAACTTAACCAGCCAAACATTAGGAAACTATTGGCCAAAATAACTTTATCATTATTTATAAATTTTCTAACGGTGATTGAACTCAAAGGCAATGTTTAGCACTACAACAGATACTCTGTCCACAGTTTCAGTGAGCTATTTCTCAAGTCCTTTAAGTCTCTCAAAGCCTCTTCAAGGCCTCAAAGTACAGCCATATACACGCAGTACTTAGAGTTTGGTCATGGCTACAAACAAAATGAGCCTGAAACTCAATACTGATGGAAGTCTTTGGAACGCCTTAGGATCCCTAAAAGAAAGAGGCAGGAGTCTCCTGCCAGACACGGTAGCCCCTACAGGCTCCACTTTCCTAGACGAGGCCTGCAGAAGGGAGAACATGTGGCAGGCAGACAGCCCGGTTCCTTCCTCGTCTAGAGGCGGAGGGAAGACTCATTCAAACTCCCCAGGCAGCACCCGAGCGGGGCGCTCGCTGCGGGCACAGACCCGCGGCCAGCCGGCCTGGCAGAGCCGACCCTCGTTGCGATGCGCGCCAGGCCCCGTGCGCCGCTTCACCCACCCTGCCGCTCCCGCCTGCCTCGGGCCGCACTCGCGGCTCCTCACACCCCTTCCCTCCCGGGGGCCGCCCTCACCCGGGATGCGCCGAGCACCGCGGTCCGCCTGTCTCCCCCGCACACGGGCGGCCGGGCCTTGCGAGGGGCGGGTGCGAGGAGGCGGCGGAGGCGGCCGCCCCAGGCCCGCTCCGAAGCGACGGCCGGGAGGGGCCGGAGCTCCTACCCGCGCCGTGACCGAGCTCAGGCCCCGCGGCGCTGCGACCTCCTCCTCCTCCTCCTCCACCGTCCGCCCGGCCTCCGGCGCGGCCCGGGCGACGGCCCTCACTCCGCCGCGCCGGCGCCCGGCGCTGCCCGGCGGCGTGGCCGGCACTCACCCGTCGGCGGCCCTTGAAGCCCCGCGCTGCTCAGCGCCGCGCTGCCGCCATGTTGGAGCTGGTGCGGCACGGACTGCGTCAGTGGCGGACAGGGCGGGAGCGGCGACCCGGGGGCGGTGCGCCGGGGGCGGGCGGGGGGAGCGCGGCGGCGGGAGCGGCGTTTCCCCGGCCCGGGCACGCTGCAGGGGTCGCGGGCAGTGACACAGCCCAGGCCGGCGGCGCCGGCCGCTCGCGAGGAGCCCGAGCGGCTGGGGGAGGGGCTCCCGCCTCCCCGCGCTCGTCAGCGGCGCTCCGCCCCTGCCGCGGCCCCGCCGGGCCAGGCCTGAGCGGGCGCGGCGCGGGAAGGAGCCGGCGGGGCTGGAGCGCTCAGGTACGCGGGCTCTTCCCACCCAAACGTGCTCGGGAACAGTGCTGGTCTTCCCCGCCGATGAGCCCGCGAAATGGCCCCGCGTTGGTAAATGAACTGTCCTGCACGGTGCTGGAAGCGCACAGGGTTCCTCCAGCAGTACACCTCGCTAGGGCTTGTAAAGAATTAAAATGGGAATTTAGGCCCACTGTGCAAAAAAATGAGTAGCTGATAATAGTATCCCATAGGTATGTATTGCAATTCAAAGTTAATGTATCTTAAAATTAAGGAATGAAAATTTATGACAATGCCTAAAGTTGTGAGTACCTTCAAAATTAACTAAGACTGGCGCTGAAGTATGTACCTCCTTTGATGGGTTTTAATTCTAACCAGTAGGCATTTGGGTCAGTAATCACATACATAATGGGAAGTAATGGAAGTTATGTGACTGGCTGATGAGAAGTTTGTTTGAAGTAAAAACGCCAATGATCTCCTTATGGTTTTATGGAAAAAACCCAACAAAACCAGTTTGAAATGTGAAACTGACACCTGTGAGTTCTGAAATCCTGAAGAAGCTGGTGAGTGAACATCTGTTCAATAAATCAAAACTGGCTTTAGCACAGCGTGCTTTATTAAGTCTTGTTTTCCTCCCCTATGTTTCCAGTTTAAAATGTAACATCATTTTATCTAACATTTTTAATTTGGTTTAGGCATTATTTTATTTTATCCAAATGTACTTCACAAGTCAAAAGTGAAAAGTTCAGCATCTTGTAAATGAAAAATCTGTATGATTTACAGAAGTCTCCTTTATATGAACATGGAATTGTTTTCTGTTGCAGTTTTCCTCTCAGATGCCTTGGAATTGTTATATGAGTTTGCATAAGGCCTGACATTCTTGAAAGAGGTACTTTATGTGCCACTCTTTGAGCTTACCTGACAGGGTTTGGGTCTCGCTCTGTTACTTGCATGCCTGTGTAAACTGTAACTGGGACAATCTGGAATTTGTTAACAAGATGATACAGAACCTGTCAAAATAATAAATTCCACAATTACAAAAATTGTAACTAATCCGGTGTAAAAAAAATGCTCTTTTTATAAAATACCACAGGGTGCAATCTCCAAGTTATGCAAATCCCTGTGATAAATAATTTATGTTCTATTCTGTTAGTTTGAGTGAGTTCCATATTCATAGGCATCCAATATATTAGGAGGTGACAGACAAAAACTAAAAATCCAAAACATTTGATAGACAGCTGCAATACAGCTGGTCAGAATTGGTCATGGTCATAGTCCTAATTCTGTTTTTTGGATAGAATGTAGAGCAATCTGAGAGTGCTATCATTCTTTCTAAATGTCTTTGCTGCTATCAGCAGTGGTGAGAAAAGGTCCAGAAAGATGACCTGGACTATGCACATTCCACATAAGCAACATACTTGTTGCAAGATATATTAGATTTGTCCCCCAAAACTCATTCATTTTAAATTTCTTGTTGTCGCAAAGCGCTAAAAAATGGTAAAACAAAATAACATTAATTGCAGTACAACAAAGCCTAGCTCTTCAACTTTACCCTTCTGAACTTCAGTCCGTTTGTCCTTTCCCTAGGAAGGGAAGACTTCCCCCCCCCCCCCCCACCCCCCTTTCAGAATGAATTATAAAAACACTCTTTATTTACTATGCAATATTCAGTATAAACCTTGGACCTTTTTAATTATTATTTTGATTTCCTTTGGAAAGTCTTCACTGGCTGGACTTTTCCCTTTCTCCCTGCGCTTCCTGGGAAGAGCAGAGCTGTGCCTCGGGGCATGCGCACGGCGAGTGGCAGTGCCGGGGCACGTGGAGCGCTGGGGCCGCAGCCGCCCGCGTCTGGAGGCTCGAAAAGCAGGAAGGGTCCTGTGCGAAGGTAAACCGAGAGCTTCTCCTCGGCTCCGCTTCTGCGGAACTGGCTCCTTTGCTTTCTCGTTTTACCCCGCCGGGCGGGGAGTTTACCGTGTGACGAGCCCTCGCTGAAGCCAGCGCTGGCGGCCGCTGCCTCCCCGCGCCGGCCGGCAGCCGGGCCGTGCCCGCTCTCCCGGTGCCTCAGGCGCGCAGGGAGCGCCCCTCAGCGGTGCCCGCGGCCCCCGGAGGCGGGAGCGGAGCCTGGCGGCGCGGGTCGCGGCCCTCCTGCTCGGCTCGGCCCCTTGCCGCGCTCTCTCCGGGGCCCTCTGGGTCAGAATGGCCCGCGGTGCCGGAGCGGCTGGGAGCGGGCGGGCTCTCCGCGGGAAGCCGCAGGGCAGTGCGGCGGTGGCGCTCGTACCCGGGGACAGGGGGGTTGTATTCCGGCGGCTGGGCTCTAGGGAACTGAGGCGAGCCGGTGCCCGCGCTGCGCAAGCAGCTCTCTTAAGGCTTACTTACTTCAATCTCTAGTAGTTCTTTTACTTGGGGAGTGGTGAGTGTCCACATTTTTTCCTTTTTGAGAGACTTCCTGGCTCACTGTGTTTTGTAATACAGATTGAAAGTGGTTATTGAGTTTCAACCGATAGAAAATAATTTTAAAGACCTTCTTGTCCTTCTAGTGTGTGTTTTGCATGGTAAGTAGGACATCTTAGAAATAGTTCTTTAAGTACATCCAAATTTCTCGTTTTACTCTATGTAATTTGATGTTTGAAAACATCCAATGTTTTCTATTGATGGATTTTTTGAAAGAAGCTGAAATTTACTATGATTTAAAATGGTAAAAAAATTTGTGGTAAATCAGCTGCATCTGCTCAATGGAATAGAGAAATATTTTCAAGCTTCCTGCAAGCTGTTTTACGTAGACATCCTGGTTTCCCATCAATAGGGTGTGCAAGGTCTTTTGCAGCACGAAAAGCGGAAAGGATGTATCACATGGATTTACAGGAAACTGAGTCTGAAGGTTTTTATATTTTTATGAAGATATCTACTTTATTCTGACTTCTTGCAGCTTAGCTTGCCACTACTATAGGAAGTAAATTCTTTCTAAAGGCAACCACCAGATGGAAAAAATAAAAGCAATATCTGAAAAGGAACTATAAAGCAAATCATTATTATAAAAAGTACTTAATACATAGTATGTGAAAAATGTGTACCTTTTTTGTATTCTTTCATTTTGAATAGGAAAGAAAAGATTTCTTATTATAGCAGATCATAAATTAAAATTACATCATTTTAGCTTTGTTTGTGTCTGCCCCAGTGTCAGTGACAGCAGTGTAGTGCAATATGCTGTATAGTTTTGTTCTAGGAAGAAGATTGTACAGATGTCAAAGGAAATTCACCTATATCCATCTTTCTGGAATTATTTCAGTACCTTGCACAGGCTGCACAAATAAGTTTTTTTCTTTCTCAACAGTCCTAGTGGGTACTGCTGCCATCACCTTGATACCTTGCACTCATGGAATCATGTCTACAGGTGAAGACCATTCAGGTTTGCTGAAGGTATTGATAATTTTAATTGTTAATAATTATATCTTCTAAAGCAAGACTTGAGGACTTTTCCATGATCTCTAAGTTCAGGGAACTTGATGAGGCTTCTTTGGTGTACTAAGGCTTTTATCACTAGTGGTTTGTGTACTCCAGCTTGAAATCAATTATGTAGGTTGTAGAACTCAGTTGTTAGCACTCTGTACAAATTGGGGTATATTCTAAGAAAACAAATGAATACTTAATAAATTTGATTAGATAAGGCTGTAGCTTCTATTATAATTTGGAATCAGGTTGCTTTTCTTTAGTGCAATGGCAATTTCAGCTGATGGTATGTGATTGATCAGTATCCTGTAATACAAAAGTGATCAACCTTCTTGACTAGAAGCCATCTCACTTCATTTTGCCACCAATAGTTGTATTTTCTGGCAATTCCTGGACCCAGTCTAGGATTATGGCCTAGTGAGAGCAAGCCTCACTTAGTCATGCAGTGCTGGCTTGTTAAAATCTTCAGCTTTTCCTTCTCAGTAGTAGCATTGATAGCACATGTGACCTTTTAAAGGCAGTTTTATAAATTTGAAAACCTAACAAGTGGACTAAATTCACAGTACTTGTGAGCATGTCAGTGTTCGACGCTAGGAGCTTTTCTATGAGAAGAGTCCAGGCTGTAGGTTCTCCTTAAGTTTATCTTACTTAGAACATCGTAATGTGGAGACATTGATTTTTACTTTGTTGTTGGGATGAAATTAAGTGCTTTGATACTTTCTCATTTCAGGTACCTCAAAACTGACTTCTTCTTAATACAGTGACCATACAGGATCAAAGAAAAATGGTCTTCTGTTTTTCAAATATTTGTGTTTGTTGTCTGTAACAGCATGGTTTTCTGTGAAAAGTGAAAGAAGAATCTTTTTTAAGGACAGTTCAAAGCTAGCTGGTAGGATTAGCAAAATGCTTTGTTTGAGGCAGGTTTGCTTGCTCTCACTGAGGCGTTACCAAGCTCGGACTCTGTGTAGTGATCTGCTTCTGAGCCAGATAAATGGCTGCACCCATGAAGATGAAGTGTTCAGCCTTGTTGGAAGGAACAAGGCCAGACTTTCTGAAAAGCATGTGGGAATTGCATTGAACATGCTGTGGCAATTGCAAAAGAAGAGGCCCTTTCTCTCAAGGACTAGTGACTATGTAAGAAATCACTCCCAGTTTCTCACCCTTTGCATTTTGGCAGAAAACAAGGTGGAACTCATGGAAGATGAGGTGATAGTGGACACCTTATATAGCATCCTGAGGTAAAGAGCATTAAGTACATTTTGTATTTGGTAATAAAAAGAGAAGGAATTTTGACTACAGAGCTATCTCATAAGGAGACTGTGATGAGACTGCCCTGCCACTGCTTCTGCACTCTTGACTGTGTGACACAGATAGCATAATGTCCTGTGCCTCAGTTTTGGAGATACAGGCAGAACAGATCTGTTTTGCAGTCCCATTAAATATGTTTTATTTATTATGAATTCTGATTATTCATGCACAAATGTTTACAATCTGTTTGAATGGAGAGAATGATAGAAAAGTAAAACATTGTGATAAAAAATGAAAAGACGTATGTCTTATTTCCTTATAACTATTGATGTAAAGCATTGTCTTTATTTTGCAGGCTCAATGTTGAAGACCATGTTTCTCTAACCAAAGTGCTTGTTACAGAAGCATGGAAAAGATTAGAAAGGCAAGTATTGTCCTGCTGTGCTTTGTGAAAGGTATAAGTTGCAAGGATGATTTGCTTCATGTGAGGTTACTCGAGAGTTCTCAAAGAGTATTTATGTTTAAAATATAATACAAGTATTTTAAATGTCAGTTGTATTTTTGAAGGTTTTGAAAATTATACAAATTATTTGGTACACAAATGCTTGAGAAATTCAGATACTGCAACAACAGGGTCCAACATTCGAGATTTTGGAATATGTTGTCTGTGTAGATTTATGTATTTGAAGTGAATTGCAGGTTTTCATATTTACAACTTTACCTCAGTGCTTGCTGTCCAGGTCTTAAATGGTTATTAGAACCATGCTTATCTCAATTTTTATAAAACATTTTGTATTTAAACAGCAACATTTTCACTTTGTGCATTTTGTTGTTGTGTTTTGTTGTCTTTTGAGTCCTTTTAAGAGGATTTCACTCTTTAATCTTGGGATAATGGCAGAATCGAGTGTCAGTCTTGGCACCCGCATCACAGAATTGCGTCTTCTTTATATGTGGAGCATCTTGAAGTAAATAAATACAGTGTAGCTTGAAAACAAAATTATATTCAAGTAATAAATTGCTCACATTAATTTTATCCATTTGACATAATTGCTTGAGAATATAATCTTTATAGATTTCTCAGGCTGGTTAAGTGAAGTACAACTAATTCTTGTAGAGCTCCATATACACAACATACTTTAATATTAAACACCTAGGTTTTTGCTTAGATACTTTGTTTCCTTGTTTTGTAATTTGACTATAACCTTGGTTTTTATAGAATTGTTAAATGTTTTTTCTTTAATTATTGATTAGAAATAAAAGGTAGATATCCTGTCTGTCTTTAATGTCTTGACAGGCTTAGCTTGCCTTGTCTGTCTAAGTTCGCTCTGTGCTTATACAAGCAACACAGGCACTTCAGTCCCACAATTGGCCAAGTAGCTCATATTGTGGACATGAAACTGGATTCTATACAGGATATAAGGTAAGTGTCAGAAGCAGAAGAAGCAAAATGTTGCAATTACTGATCTGTCTTTTCTGAAGACTTTGCCTTTTTCTCAGCTGGAGGTTACTTTGCTTCAGTTGGGGGTTTGTGGGAAAGAAGTGTTTTGTGTTTGTGCATTGATTGAAAAGAGAATGCATTTTCCCAATGACTTTACAAAGAATTTCCTTATAACCAGTCTAAATGATTGAAACTACAGCTTGATTGTTTAGTTTATGGAAATTTAATTAATTTCCACTGTTCTACTTACAGTACATCAGATATTTACAATCAGCATTATCCTGATTCTAAACATGGACCTTTTTTTTGTAATTTAGAGGCAGTTGACTCACCAGAAGATGCTTTTCTCCCTTTTTTCTCCTTTGACATTGATAGTTTCTCATGTCTACCATGACATGTCTTTGTTAACAGCAGTAAGGGGTTTTAAAACAATAATATGTTTATTTATCTTCAGAGCATTGTTTTTCTGGTCAAGCTGAATTAATAAATTCTCTTGCTAGCATGTCTAGCACGTTACCGTCATATTTAAACCACTTTAAACATAGCTCTAGTCAAAGAAGACCAAGATAATTTTTTTCTTGTTTCTGTTCCCCTGGGGCCCTTATAGCAAAGGCTTCTCTTTCTTTCTTCTGCTTTATATAGCACCAGCAGTCCCAACACTGATTTTTTTCAGATGTGAAGAGCCTGTTTATGAAACTCTTTGAACAGGACTGCATTTCTTTACTGAAATCACTTTCTCTATTGTCATAAGTTTTATTCCCTTAGGAAGGGATTCTTTCTTTAGGAGTGACAATGACTCTTCTCCCCATCCTGTCACTTGTGAATTGTTTGGGCTTCTTTAGTGTCTATTGAACATTAAAGATATTTTAGCAAATATGAATCAGGCAAATCAGGGTCTTGCCTTAGGCAAACGCTTTTATCATGTGTAACTTTGTAAGAGATGGCTGAAAAATCCAAATCATTTCAGAAGTTCACTGAAAGCAGAATCTTAACTTTAGTAGGAGAAATGGTTTTTACTCATCCATGTTTTCTGGATTAGATTTAAAATTCTTTTTGCACAGAAGCCAACAACACCTGAACTACCATTAATTTCTTTTTGCACTTCATTTAATAAATATAAAATATATTGCTTACTATATTCAATGTGTAAATAGGAGACCTTTTGAATTTTTTAGGATCTTGTCAGTTTTGATGATCAGCATATCTGAAGTTATCACAGAGAGTTTTCGAGATCGATTACTACACAAGGCTGAACAGCTCTTAGAAGAAGAGCATGAAGTCCACTTCAACTATGCCAGAAGAATACTACAGTTTCTCCAAAATGTTAAACTGAGATATCATCCAGTGCTAGAAAAATGCAACAGGATTTTCCTTAAAAGTGCCTCCCATCTTGATATACACAGTATTAGTCATATTTTTGGACTGTATGAGCAGCTGGGTTTTGACAGTGCTGAATTTCGCTTGATTGCTAAACAGCTGCTATCTGAAGCTATAGATGATTATTATGATCCTGAAACATTTTCAAAATTATTTTTTTCTCTTGGGCCTTTGGCAGGATCCAAGGTTAGAGAAAGGTAAGTTTATTAATAATTTTGTCTTATTTATGATACGTGTATTCTTACACAGAAATTAAAAATGTACTGGTGTTTGGAGGAATTTCTGAGCCCATCTGTGCTGAGCCTTAGGTTTCCTGGTTGTAACAGTGTAGCAATGGATGATTTCATCATGAAAACACTGTCAAAGCAGTATGTTTTACTAAGAAGTTGAATCAGATCCGTCAATTAAGGGGGGTGTGAATGTTGTTATGCAAGGCCATCCTGTAAGCTCTGTCTCTTAGATTACAGTCTTCCTTTCACACTGTGTGATAGTAAAAACATTTCTGTCTTTCCTCTGAGAAATATATGCAGTGATATGTGTTGCTTTTTCCTTTTTAAGACTGTCAGTAGCTGAAAAAGCCTGAGTCTTGTCCTATACTAGACTGCTGACATCCTGTTCTTTATGAAAGATCGTCATCAGGGAACACTTCAGCATTTATTTAGAGCATAGTATTGTGTGACACTTTTTTTGTTCTCTACCTATTTTTCTTGTGCCACAAAATCCTGTTTGGGGGTGATATTAATCATGGGTCTCTCAAAGCCTGCAGTTCTTGGCAGAATTTTCTGTATTAATTACAATGAGTCATATTTTCATACTTCTCTTCATGAACATTTCCTTTATTCGGAGATTCGCTGCAAGCCTGTGTTGGTTTTGCCATAGCTGATTTAGTTCCAAAAGCTTTTTCTTCATTTTTTTAAAATTTGTATTGTTTGTGATAAACATTGGCTTTAATTACCACAGAACCAGTTCAGTTCATGTTTGATTCTGTTATCTGTAGCTTGCTGATTGATCATGAATTGTTCTGTGTCTCAGAGTACCTCCCTACTTCTTGTCTACTTTTAGAATTGTTGGACTTGCTGTTTTCTAGCATCAGAAAAACATGCACTGATCCAACACACTCACACCCCTTTATCTGTGCTAGACAGACCAGCTGTTTAGAAGAAAAGTCCACAGAACAAAATTCTCTAGTTTGAGAGAATTTTGCTTCCAGAAATAGTCTTTCGTTCTTTTCCTCATAGGTAAAGAAACTGGCTGCAATGTTTGCCAGAAATTTTCAACTGTTTTTCATTGGAAATTATGTCTTTTCCCTTTAGGTTGCTGGTAGCTGCAGTAAAAATGGCAGAAGAATTTAGCAGTCACCAAATATTGATGATACTGAAGACTATGCGGAAAATGAAATGCAGAAATTCTCATCTACTCAAAAAGTAATGCTTTTGATATTACTAAGAAGTTGTATTCTCTAGGTAAACTTCCATTTAGTATGGAAACTTTGACATATCCAGTAAGTTAGGAGCATAACTTGCACACAAGTGCTTATACACTATAACTTATTGGCTATTACAGATTCTAGAATATTGCAGCTTGATCCAGAAGTAATTGAGGCAATTTAGGGATTTCAAAGAAGGGCATTTCACCCTTACCAAGTTACTGTTGTATAGCATCTGTCTAATTTACAAGTCTGTGATAAACTTCACCTCTAACAATTACTGTAAACTCATGAGAGTGCAAATGAAATGTGGTAAGTTGCAGAGAACACGTCTTGGAGATCCTGTTACTTTTGTGAATTGTTTGTTCAAAAGTCATTGTGTCCTATTTTGGACTATTAAATTTTGTGGTTTTAACAACCTGGGCCACATTTTCTGCAGTTTTGAACTGAAAATTATTTATGGAGAGGGGTAGTGTCTGTCATACAGCAAATGGAAAAGAAGTTGATGTTTTAGGCACAGAAGATGTAGCATTATATATGTCATAGATAGAGCAGAGTTAAGTGCAGGTTGTGAACAGTTATTGGATTGAAGGTACTTTTATGAATCAAATAGATCCTTGAAAGAAAAAGGACATACTTGTGTTCTGTGGCACAAAGGGATACTAAAAGGAAGATCAGGTGAATTAATGCCTTTTCTTCCTGAGTCTCATTGTCTAAAGAAGGTCTTAAGGTATTATCTTTCCCTACAAATCTATCCCCCTCTGCAGCTTTAGACCAACACAGCTGTAGCAACCACTGTTATGTGAGTGTGGTGGTGCTGAAGCTGCTGATGCTGTTCTAGTTTATGTTCTTGGTCCACTCTAAATAGAACTGATTGTGAAATCTGTAACAGAAATTAGTAGGGTGAAGTAGCTGATTTGTTGTGATGACTTTAATTTTTGTTGTGTAGCTTTAATTTTACAATTCAATAAGTGGAGAGAGCCTACTCTAAGTGGAATAGTGTCAAAATCGATGAATGTGGAGACGAGTGCAGGTGTGTAAAACCCTCCCCATAGGTACTGTGCATCACAAGACACCTCTATTTCGTGTGGCATGTTGGAGTTTGTAGTATCTTTTTTATTAGCTTAATACCATGCAATCTTTTCCTCTTTGAATTCAGGATGGCTTCTGTTCTGCACGAACACTTGGACAGCTATCATGTATCACAGTTGGTAAAGTTAACACAGTACTTGGTGGTGTTGCGTTGCCAGGATCTGGAGCTGTTTGCCAAACTAAAAATGTTACTATTAGGGTAAGTGTGTATTCTTGGAAATGTAGCTATTTGAGTTTTAAACAGTTTTCTACTTAGGATTTTAAATAGCAGTCTAAGATGTTAGTGTTTTGTTCCCATAAAATACGAAGAAGTAACAAGCTGTTGCAAGTGTTTGATTCTATTAAACATGTAAATCAGATGATGGAAAGTAGATATTGTCTTGGCTATAAACCCAACACTATCTGCTAATAAATATGATACCTTTTGAAAATATTTTTTTCCGTTTTTCTTCTGACCACTGTAATATAATGACGTTGAAATGACAATAAATTTTGATTGGTATTTGATAGGATGGGTAGATATTAATCTTGTATTTGATGTTTGACAGAAGCAGTAATGAAAAAGAGACAGAATGCCTTGGTTGGGACAAGTAAAAGTGTGAAACAGAAGTACTCTTTTGATTGAAGAACTGTCCAGTTAGTTCTTAGGCTTCTACAGAACAGCAGAAAGTTGCCAGACAAGAGATCTTGCTTTGATTGCTCAGCCTCTATGGGAATGTAATGCCTTGGCTGTACATATTTTTTTGGTGGATGATGTCTTCATGTTCCTCAGACTCCTTGAAACCTGGTGCTCCCTAGGACAGAAATCACAGAAATTAACCAGGTCCATAAACCCACAGATTACCTTGACAAATCTGGACCTTCTGGCCTTACTAAGAACTGCTGTGTTTATCAGCAACAGGTGGAGTCTCACCAGCTGACCGCGCTGCTCACTGTCTTCTTCCCCTTCTTCAGTTTTTAATAAATTAGAAGGAAGAAGTTAATCTCACTGAAAAAAAGATGTGTGGATTTCTGCCAAGTCATTAATATTCTTCTTATTTTATGTTTGATGTGCAGCTTTTGACTTCCAAATTAGAAGTTTCAAGCATGTATTTTTTTTTGTTTAAATATTTGCACTTTGTCACTACTGATGGACTTTTTATCTCTATTTCTCTTTCAGTTATTTAAAATCTAGTGTGATACCTGCTGATACTGCAGCTGTAATTCGTGTTCTGGCCATGCTTCCTTCTTTCCAAGTGGAGGAAATGATAGTAAACAAAGCAGCAGCAGTTTTGCCTCAATGCAGACTCCATCATTTGAATTGCATTGCTACAGCTCTTGTCAAGTGGAATCATCATGGCCAGTTTCACTGGCAAAACAGCTCTGAGCTATGTGCCAAGCTTCTGCAAAAACTCAATGACTGTGCATTTCAGAGGCTTCAGAAAGCCAACAACTTAAATCTTCTGCTGGAAGAGCTTCCATATGTGAATGGAGAGTGGTTTGAAGAAGTCCTGAATGAGGAAACTCTGGCCATGTGTCAGCACTTGATAGATCAAATAACATGGGCAAATGTTTTACCCTTGTCTTTTTTTCTCATAAAATCAGAGCACCGTTGTCCTGCATTATTTGACAGAATAGCATCTGTGACTGTTGAAAATATAGACAAGGTGTCCCAGTTTTTCTTTCTATCTACTGTGACTTATTCAGTAAGAAAGGACACATCAGTAGTTGATGTGTTTCAGAGCACAATCCACACATGTTTTTAAGAGTTTTCTTCAGTATAGCTAATTTGGAGATCATCTTCTTTTGTGCTCACTTAAAGCTGTTTTACTTCTATGTGTATGAATTTGCACTTATCATTAATTTTCATTTCTTTTTTATTGTTCACTCAGTGTTAGATCAGCCATAATCATTTACATTCAACTTTACATTTGACCATCTTATTTTTTTTTAACTTCTTGATAAATAGTCACATCACAGGGTGGATATTTTAGCAGTATTAGTTATTGTGGGGATTTCCCCAATAGCCTGTCTATTCGGTCAAAATGACTCTTTTTTTCATGCTATCTTTTTTTTTCATTCTCAATCTGGTGTTCATATAAATCTTCAATTTTATTCTGTTGCAGTTTAGTTTCTTTAGGAACATTTAATGCAAAACTTTCTCAAAAGGTTCTTTAAGTGTATAGAAACACTTGGATTGCCTGCATGAAATAAATTTGAAGTTTTTAGTTGTGGCTCCAATTTCAGCAATTTTATTTTTTTGTTATTTTCTCCAGGAAAAGTTGACCAAAAAGATTAGAAAATAGTTTGTCTACTCCTAAATCTCCACATTCTGAATTAATTATAAAGCTTTTCTTTTTATAAAGCCATAGTAGGATATTTTGCAGTAACTTGATTTAGGATGTCTTTTTTTTCAGATTCTCACCTCTGAAATCTATTTTATTCTCTTCCTTTTCTCTGCTTTGAATTATGACCCTCCTGACAATGAAGAATTCTTTAAGAGTTGTATTCAACATCTTACTTCTAACTTGAGTAAGTGCACTAGACAAAGATTTTTACTGAATGAAAATGGGAATAGGATGGTACTTTAATTAAGCAAAGAAAAGCTAAGTATGTTACTGCTAATACTCTGCCTACTGGGGTTAAACCATGACAAATATTTAATTTTGGCTTTTGTTTCACCCGCTGAAAATGACTGTTGATAAGGGGCTAGCAAAGGATTTTTTGGCATTGTAAAATATAAGTGAAAATTCTGATTAATTCACTGTGCTGTTACTGGATAGAACTGTTGTGTTCCCCAGGGAAACATCATTTGGGAACAGGATACATTTTGTGATTCATGACAATGAAATAGTTAAAATTGTGGAGGAAGTGTGTATGGATTTGTGTTGTACATTAAGAGGGAAAATCAGATGATTTGAGAGTCAGGGAAAGGGCATTGCAAATCCTTTCAACTTTGTCATGTGTTAATATGGGTTTCTCTCTGGTTTTTCAAGGTCGTCTTGAAAATTATCACTTGGTGCTCCTTGGTCATGTTTTGGCAATGGCTGGGTATTTTCCTCCAGTTCTGGTAACGACCATATTTAATGTTTCTTTCCTAAGCAAACTGGATGCTCAACTTAAAGGTAGCTATCTAGCTTTTGGTGAATTTGATTGTGTAGCATTTGGCATAAAAAGCAACTTGGACTTACATATGACTTGAGATATAGAATTACTCTTTAAATGATTCTGCTTTTGGGAAAGACTCCCTGTTTATAATATTGTCATAGTTTGAGTGCTAAAAGGGCAGGAATGGACAAAAATATGTTCTTTGTTTTAGAAGTCCAGACCTGTATTGCAGATGAGAGTAATATAAAATGAATTTTATAGTCAACTTAATACCCTCAGTATTTAATAATTCTTTAATTTTATTGGAAATAAAATTACCTGACTGTAATCAGTCAGGGATCTGCGTGCGGAAGATCTCGGTTTGTACGGGCAGAAAAGAAGCCCCCCCTCACCTCGCAGTCCGACCTTAGTGCTGCACTTGGCAACATCCAATTAGTTGAAAGTGACACAGACTGCCGAAGCCTTTATAAACCCCTAAAACTTCTTAATAAACGCCATTTTGCTATCCACCATACTAGTGTCTGTAGCATGTAGACCGAGTAGTCCTGACCTTAGACCACCGTACCAGCTCTAGAACCAAGTCGCTACGCCGTAAACGGCAACACCTGACTGTGGTGTTTATTGCTAGAAGTAGTCACAAAGCTGAAGGAATAATGTGCGATTCTTGTCTTCAAGAAATGTATCCTACCTGTCTCTTCTCTCTAAATAAGAGACTGAGTGTTTGACTGTTTCATTCCTCTCTACCTCTATGTTGTTCATTATCAATGTACTGTTGCCATTTTGCCCTCAACTACTTAATTAAATTTACACAATAGAAGCAATTTCTGTCTTCCTGTTGTTCTTAATGTTGAGCAGAACTGTTGTTTTTTAATTTATTTTCTCAGGGATTTTGAGACCTTTTCTAAAATTCTGCAGCATGAGTTGTATAAATGCCATAGTATACAGATACTTGCATTTCTAGTAAAAGATTCAGAGATTACCATTTTATTCAATTTGTTGGATTTTTTCACATTTCAGTTCACACATTTCTGTGCTGTTTTTGTTTTTTTAATCAGTCCTGCCTGATACGTTGAAGCAGAAGGTCCACTCGAGCCTCATGAAATTGAACAGAGCAGTCTGTCTGGAATGCCCAGAGTTTCACATCCCTTGGTTTCATGAGCCATACTGCCAACGTGTCTTTCATAACAGTAAGTCATTTAGGACAGGAAAAACTGCCCTTGTCACTCATAATAGTCTATTTTTTTTTGAAATATACTAGATGTTTCTTCTAAAACTGTCATACTGACACTAGCACAGAATAGAAGGTACACCCCTCTCTGTTGAGCATTTAGTCGTGCAACTGGGAGCAAACTGGTTTTCCTTGTGAGAATTAATGTAGTAGAGATGGGATATTTCTGCAGAAGAATTAAAACTTAAATGCACAGAAACAGTGTATATGGCATGAAGGATAGAAAGGCAGGAAGATCATTCTGCACTGGAGGAGATGGGTCATTTTGCTCCCTGCTCCACTTACAAAACTGAACATTTGACTTTAATTTTTCAAGGTAAACATTTTTACTGCCTCCTTTTGAACTCAATCCTCCCTATTTCCTCACAAGAATTATGATCCATCAGGGATGAGAGATAGAGAAGTAGGCTAGTGATCAAGTGTAGCAGCTGAGATCTTTCAGAACAGTAATCAATTCAGAATCCATCTAATGCAAACACAGGATCTCCTTCACTAATTCTCATGGGGAGATCTGCTGTGCTATCCACAGAACTCAGCTACTTTGTCTCTAAGACTGAAGATGTTTAATGGAGCAAGGTGTTAATCTGCAATGGACAGAGAAGTGGCAGATAGTGGGGTATGGCTGTAATCAATCCAAGGTAGGTAAATACATATCTAAACATAACTAAAAGCAAACAAAATCTGCCAGGTGAAACCTAAAACCTGAGGTTTTGTAGTGTGTGAATGAAAAAATCCTGGATCTAAACTCTGGATTTCAAATTTACTTAATAGCATGCACCTGCCACTTTCTAGCTAAAATATGATCACTTTGTCTCTGAATTATGATGGAATAGCACTCAGGATCTGTGGAAAAGATTTAATTCAGTAGCCTGGCTGTCAAAAATACAATGTCTCAAAGCACTGTTTTCAGAATTTTGGCTGTGGAAGTTTTGATGTATGAATTCTTTATTTTGTCTTTGCAGGCATGAGCCAAATAAATCCACAGCGACAGCATATTCACAGAATGCTGACAGAGATCTTAGGAGGGAGCTATTACTCAAGAGTATCTGTTCTCACACCATACTACTATGAAATAGGTGAGAATTTAATACTCTAAAAATTGTTATGAAGTCCTTTCATATCACTCTTGTTACCAAGATTAGGAAGTTCCTGGTCATAAGGCCCCAAAATAACACAAGATATTGCAAAGAATAAATTGTTGTATAAAATACAGTTTCCAAAATGTTCTTTGTAGTATTAATAATGTTGGGTATCTCTAATTATGGCTATCAGTTTTTCTACAAGTAAGCATTGTACAGATCAAATTTCTTCATGTCAGTAAACAGGTTTGTTTTGTTTTCTGGCAGATTTTGAGTGTGTCCTGGATGTCAATAAAAAGCCTCTTTCTTATGTGGCTCAGAATATAGCTTTGGGTGGTGTGGAGGGAATACCCTTGAGACATGGCATCAAAGATGAAGGGAGAAAGGCTCTGCCACCAGGAGCTCAAAGGTCAGTACATTGAATTCATGCACATTGGCTCTTCCAAGCTTACATCCAGTTTAGACTGGGTTTTTGATGTTCATGTCCTAATGTTCTGTTCCTTTTTCCAAAGGCTAATGAGGTTTAGCCTTCTGGGGTGTGGTAGGTTAGCCACAGCTGCTCCCTCCCATCTGCATGGCATGGCTCATGCCCCTGCAGTGTGATGGGGGAGAGAATGTGGAGGGTAACAGCAAGGAAGAAAACTCCTGGATTGCAATTAAAACAATTTAATAAGTGGAGGGAAAAATAAAAGGGGGAGGGAGAAACAAAGCAATAGATGGCCATGCAGTCATTGACCTACAGGAGACCTGTGCCAGAGCAATGGCTGTGTGGGATAAAGTCCCCTCTGCTTTACTGCCGAGCATGATGTTGTATGGTGTGAAACACCACTTCAGGCAGCTGAGGTTCCCTCCCATTTGTGTCCCTGTATGCACTGTGGGCACAGGGGGAGAAACAGGGATGGCCTTGATGCTGTGCAAGCACTTTTCAGCAGCAGCCAAGATATCAGTGTGTTTCTGACAGTTCTGGTCACAAGTTCAAAACACAGCATCATACCAACTGCTATGAAGAAGAGTACCTCCATCCCAGCCAAACTCAGTACAGGTTCTTGACATGTGTTTCATGAGATTGGAATACTGTTTTCCTCCCACCTTCTCAAATGTAAGCCTTGAAAATGTTGGTTAGCTATTTTTACCATTGGAAAAAAAACAGATGCAGGGAGAAAATGCTTTTTCTGAATTCAAGTATCTCTAGATGAATAGGAGGAAAATGTTTTGTCTAATTCGAGGGAGTTGTTTAATTTTTGCTTTCTGATAGTTGTCAGGTTTATCTTGTCTTGCTGTAACTATCAGTACTGAACTAGAACTGTCACTTCTTGCTATTCAGGTAGGATGTGGAAGTAAATGCACATTTTTACTGTTTGCAGAATTGCTTTGGAATTTCTTGATTCAAAAGCTTTTAGCAAAGATTATTCACGTCATCTGAAAGGAGAACCTGCCGTGAAAAAGCGGCACCTGGAAATGCTGGGGTACCGAGTTGTTCAGGTGAGCAGTCAGCAATGCTTTGTGTCCTTTCTGGATTGTATCAGCACTGCAAAATGATCCATTTTCTTCACATCAGATTTAGAAACAGTTTTACCTTTAAAAGCACCTACTGGGAGAGAGCAATTTTTGTAATTAGGGGGGAAGCTCTAAGCTGTTCTCAAAATGATGTAAGGACTTCACAGAACTCACACCTTCTCTGAAAGACGGTGAAGCAAAGCTGAAAAGGTCCCCACTCTGACCTTACTGCAGGCAAACTAGCAATCTCATTGCAGCCTGAGTAAAGGAGAAAAAGTCAAATGAGAGTTTCAGTTCAATTCACTGAAGATTTCTATGGTAGAAAAGGATTGAACATACCCTCCCTGAGTGATAAGACAATTTGGCAGGTGCCAGATGGGGTATGGATGCTGTTTGTCTGCTGCAATGATAGTGCTGTGGCAGGGAACAACAAAGGCCAGACATAATTCACCACCAGCACTGAAACATTTGGGAACTGGAGATTCATTAATGCAGAGGCTCCTATATATTTAATTACTCACCTAACCTAGATAGAATCCTTCTTTAAGCCGAAATTTTGTTGGTTGTTTTTTTTTTTTAAACAGAATAATCATCCTTTTTCATGTTACACTACTGATACACCATTCCAATCTGCTACATTAGCATTACAAATCACAGTGACCTGGGATTTTTCTCTCAGTTTGGGTTTTAAAAGAGGGGAGGGTGTAATGGAGTTGTCACAGCCTATGGCTGTGGGCATCTGTTTTATATCTCTGCAACTATGCTGCTTTTTAGAAGCAGACTGACTGTACTTACATAAAGAAGAATCTTACAATAAGAAATGGATCTTTTCAGTATTAGAGTAAGCCAGGCTTTTGGGAGGTGGTAAATATCTTCAAGTGAAGAACAACAGATATCAGAGAGCCTTTTCTTTGCTCTTATGTGGAATGTGGCTTATAGCAATGTTAAAAGTCAGTTTGTACCATTCTGTTCTACAGATTCCTCACTTTGAATGGAATTCTATGGTTCTGTCAACAAGAAGTGAACAGCTGGAATACCTGAGACAGCAGCTGTATGGAATACAATGATATCAGACATGCAGTCTAAAGTACTTTGATAAAAACAGTTTATGTATCATCAAGCATCTCATAAAATCTCTTTATCTGTATCAGCTGGGCCAAGGCTTGCCAAGGTCATCAGATGTAAAGAGATTTAATCCTCATTTTGTTAGGGATTGCAAAAGGCAGGTCACAGTGGGCTGTGAAGATGTGGTAAGGATTTTTACAATTTCTCATTATCTGGAAGATAATACAAGCACATGAATCTAGCAGTTTTGCAATCACATTACATTATTATTTCCTAAATAAATAGCACAGAGGCTGAGCCAGACATAAAACTTTCCACAGAAAAGTTGGAAATACTGTTGACTGGGAGAGTGGAGTCAGCAATCTACTGGATCTATGTCTGTCCTCCACTATGTGACAGAATGAGCAGTTAGGAATCAAACAGTATCTGTACTCTGAAACCAAGAAACTGAAACAGATTTTCTAAGAATAAGGCTGCTTTTAGAGCCATTCAGTTTCCATTCTCAGAACAGAGGTACTGTGGGGAGAGTGTTGTGTGGTGAGGAACCTCCAGCTGCTTCTCCCACCCTGTGATCTGGTGTATGCAGAAGAATGGCTGAGCCTTCTGGAACACCTTCACATACTGGAAAATTCAGCCAGGGTTTGTGCAGGAGGTATAAGACACTGAGATGTAGAATAGCCAGGAGAATGTTCATTGTAGAGCAGTAACTGCAGGGGTGTCATGCTTGGCAAATCATCCCATTTCCAGAGGCAGCCACATGGTGCCTACAGCTGCCATCACCTTAGGGTGACTGCCAGCTGTGCCTGTTTTCTCACATGTGCAAGAGGAGATGTTTTCTTGCTTATTTAGTAGAAACAGGACACATTCTTTTATCACTTCACCTGAAACCTGGCCGAGATAAGCAACTGTGTGTTTGAATTGGCCATTATGCATCTGGCTGTCGCCTTGTTTTTACTATTCAGTAGCAGAAGAAAAATGTTTTATTAACTGAATACAAGTCAGGACAGGAATGGAAATTCAGGGAAAACCAACAGAACTGATCTAAGCTGTAAGGTACTTTCCTCCTGAGGCAGCCCTCAAGTTTGTGGGATGACTGACAAAACTAGCAGATGGTACTCTAGACACTTAGGGTTATCAAATGGACAAGGGCTCCAAGATGCAATGACTGCTTGGAGGAAATGTTATTGAAGGCACAGCACATGGAAAGATTCTGTTTGCATTGTATTTTGTATAAAATGGAGAAGACAATCATAAATATGGGTTAGTATTTCAGAAGGTGGACTACCTGTCAAAGAGCTCTCTCATGACTCTGCTTCTGTACAGATAGCCTTCAAGTAGCAGCCTTGGAGTGTAAGAAAGGTGTCAGTGGCTGAAGTTATCAGTCAGGGTGGTCGTGTTTGAGCTGAACCCTGCTTTTCAGGGTTCTAGCAGTCACTGTACCAAGCCAGTTTCCTTCAAATTATGTATGGATAAAATTATGAGGATGCACAATGGGAAGAGGATTAAACTTGTTATAAGTGGTCCAGAAAGGGCATTGAAGAAAAGCAAAAAAAAAAAAGGCAATTCAGTAAAAAGGTTTTGTTCTTGATTCTTTGCATTCATTCTTTCTATATTAAATCAGCAAGTGTTAGAGCAGATGAGTGGTGTAAACCAGTGATCTAACTGGAGCCTATAAACATAGCTGCTAGGCACAGCTGCAGATTTGCGTACTAAAGGGAAGATGTCCCACAGATTAAGTACTAGTGGTCAGTAACATACTGAAATGAACTATGATGGCTGTGCCCCTGCATATGTTTACTTCTGTCTCATAGGAGAGCAATGCAAGAGGTCATTTGATGGTTGGCATTGCTGTTCAATCAGGTGTGGTGGCCTTCTTTTCCAGTTTAGATTTAAATTTATGAAATCCTTTAGATTGATTACACCCTATTTATGCAATGGAGAAATCCTCTGAAGAGCTACTCGACAAAAAAATGGTAAGCAAGCTCTGAAGAAGAAGAAAACTGAGTGCTCTATTTTGGGCAAAAGCTGTACTGAGATCTGTGTCCTGTCAATATGATAGTGATGATGAGCTAATCACTAAAAAAAGATGCCATCAAGTGATACTTTTATAGTTTTAAAAACAAAGTTTAATTGTTAAAAGTTTCAACATCAAAATGCATCAGCTGTATAGTAAATGAAAAAGTCCTCCCTGGCACAGGTATTTGCTAGATAGTTCTTTTAGGACTTTTTCATTAATGCTTGTTGTTGACCTCAGATCTCTGAGAAAAACTTCCATAAAATATTTGCTTTGGAAATAAATATAAAAGCATTAAAAAAGTGGAAAATCCTTGTTATCAGAAGTCTAAACACAGTAGGTAAAACAGAGCTACTAACCTTATGAACTTCTCCCTCTACCCTCTCCTCTGTCTACTAGTACAGCTTTGGCTGAAACTGGCATTTATTAGGCCACATAATATTAAGCCACTTTTGTTTAAAACAGTCATTTCAATTCCAAGCTAAATTATTTTTTGAGGTCTGTGATGAGAATATTTCCAAGTTATCGCTGAAGAGTGAAGGATTTACATACGTTACTAAGAGGGGAAATCTGGCCTTACAAACAGCCAGTTAGAATAAAATTAGCTACCTATTAGTTGTATTTAACTTAACAATTAATTCATGCACATTTTTGGAGGACAAGCCACCAATAACTGGATTGTATTGAGTGCAAGGAAGGCTAACTTCTGGTGTTGGCAATTTCACAGAGTGGAAAATTGAGTTCTTGCCAAAATCTTAATCTAATCAACATTAATTATAACCCTTTCGAAATTTAAACACTGGCAAAAATTCAGTGGTTGCTGGTTAGCTAGAAAGTATCTTAAGAAGTGGACAAACAAATGAACTAGTTTCCAGTATGACTAGTATGCTGCTATAAAACTGTACAAATTGGGGACATTTTCATGCAACAAAACCAGAAGGGCCTGTCAAAACTCCCTCACCATATCATATCTTCCAGCATTTTGTTTACAGTTTTGATAACTTGAAGAGGTTTAAGCGTGTGGCCAGGCAGGAGGCTCCAGTAGCATATCGGATCTCTTTCAGTATGCCAACCCATTCTTTCTTCTCATCATCATACCTGCATTTAAAAAAAAGTTAGAAAATAGTTTCTTTAAATTTGAGTTTGGTGCTTCAGCACACATACATGAAAAGGAGGATAGTCCACCTTTTGCAAAGGCTTGTAGCAACCATGCACTGAAGGGTGCCAAGAAAGGCTGTTTTGTCCTCTACTCCAGAACAGAAAGATGTTCTTGCACACAAGCTGGTCCCTAAAGCTTGTTGCTGACCTGTGTCATGCTTTTAAAAAGCTTGCTCTTTAAGCATTCCTTCTGAATTTCTTCAGATTCTTGCATATAAAGTTGGGGGGTTTTCCTTCCTACTGCCAACTAAAGCTTCTGAATTTACATTAGCAACTAAGAGTCGCAGCAGAGATACAATGTCTCATCACTGCTGCTGTGATTAGCTCAAAAAACCCTAGGAGATAGGCACTTCTGATTCTCTTGGAACATTACTCATTTGACCATCAGCACATAAGTATGTACAAGCCTCTGAATATATGTGCTTTTCTGCATCACAGTGCCACAAAAGAATATTTTTATTGGCAAGGCTAAACATGCCAAGAGATGGCAATTTACTCTTCTAAAGAAGCTGAAGATTGTGACTTGGAGTGGTCAAATCATTAGTAGGTGGAAGTAGTCATTAGATCCAGGTCTCATGTTTATTTGTTACTTTCTGACAAATTTTATCTGTCAACAAATGCTTTACAGCCTGTGCTATGGATCATTTTCAGAGTCAAACAGAAAAATAGCATTAGCCTCCAGTGTCTACAAACCTCAATTTTAGATAAGACCTTTGATCAGGAAAGAGTGACTAAAATTAAACTTACTTCCATATGTCAGTGACTTCACTAGGTGCAAATTCTTTAGATTCAAGCTGAATCATTGCAAAGCCTCCAATAGCATACAAAGCTCCGCTTAAAGTGACTAAACTAATGGAACTTCTCTCTTGGGGAAATTCAGGCATTATCTCCCATCTAAAGACAAAAGAAAAAGTCAAGTTAAACACATAAGAAATATTGTAAACTGAATGCACTAAAACACTTATCTGGGCAACAAATTCAGGTACCAAGACCATGGTTTAATAAAATGAAAGAATTCTGAGATTTATCAGCAGTATGTTCCAGGGTCTCCATCCCCTCGGGGACTTCTGCAGCTGTTAAATGACACTATTACACTGTTAAGACATCTCTTCTCAGGGACAACTTCTTAGAGATTCCCTGATTGTTCAGTAACATGCTTCATACAGACATATTGTTCCCCAGTTATTCTTATTTCTCCCTACAGTTTCCAAAATCGCACATTTCTTTCAAATGGCATTAGCATAATTAATTGGAGTGTGTATGGATGCAGGTCTAGAGGCCCACTCTGTAAACTGCTGCTGTTGTTGCTGAAGATGTGACTGTAGACCAAATGTCTCAGTGGGAGTATAGGTACCTGAACAGCTTTGTGACTCTTACCTCAGGGCTCCTAAAAGCCTAGATGATAAAACACTTGATTAAAATAGCTTGAATATTGCACTCACTTATTGGTGGTCAGATCAAAAGCTTCAACAGATGCAGTAAGGCCTTCCTCAGTGACACCACCTGCAATGACAATCTTGCCCTTATGGATGGCTGTTCCAAACATCGAGCGAGGCACTTTCATTGGAGCCAGGTCTCTCCAGTCTCCTTTCTTGGGATTGTACACAAATAATCTATTAGTGCATTTCCTGGGGAGCAAAATGAAAATTGGTGATTATTTCTAATGAACTTTTGACTTGTTCCAAGTAGATCTAATTGAGGTAGACTGTATGGGTTTATCTGTACCACCTCTTTTGTATCCTGGAGAATTCCTTTTTTGGAGCTAATCTGAGAATCCTTGCAATGTCTACAAAGCATTACTCACATCCATAGGACTAAATCAACTGTGGTTTACATTACATCGGGCAGCCATTTCACTGTACTTTTGAGGAGAAAGACAACATCCTTTCCCAGCATTTTGTATTCAGATGGATTTGCAGAGGAATATATAGCAAAGTTATATGAAGGAAAGATTATGATGGAGTTTTGGCTGATATGACAAACTTTTATCTAAAATATGCCCTATAAAACACTTAAAAATTACCACCCCCTGTTCAGTGTGAGTGAAAACTTTTTATTTTCCTAATGTCATACCCAATAAAGTATAACAAGTATCACAGGCAAGAAAATTGGAAAAACAAGACTGTAAATCCAGGGCATCCAGGTATTTCTATCTGAAAGGAAAGAGTACTTTCAGTGAAGGTCCTCATAGCTATGTATTACTAATTTGTCTGCAGTGTAAGTAAAATTTGCCTTGGAAATAAGCATGGCTATTAAAATAGCAAGTTGGATTACAATTGATATGTAATTTACTTTATCGCCAAAAAATAATATCCTTCATACCATAATGTGTTCCCCTCTGCCAGACTATTAGCAACCTTAATCCAGAGATCAGAAAAGGGAAAACCTCATTTCTGAGTGTGAGACATATTATTTATTAAGGACCAAGAAGATAATGTTATTGTCATAAAAAGACTTAGAAACTCACTTATCATCAGTTTTTCCGCCAAGACAATATATCAATCCATTGTTTGAGATAGTTGCATGGCCATATACTTTGATGGGCAGTTTTTTGATCTCACCCCATTTCATTGCCCTGGAACAAGAAGATCACTGTTAGGTTTTTTCAACTAACAATGGACCGTCTACATGTCCTCAGTGGGGATAATTAAATTTGGAACATACACAGGGTCATAGCACAGTACTGAATCTAGCGACTCCTCGGTGCGAAGGTCCTTGCCTGCTATGACATAGATCTTGTTGTCTGACTCTCCCAGCCCGAAGAGACACCTGGCTGACGGCAGTGGAGGAAGGGCAACCCACTCTCCAGCAATGCTATCCAGCTGAAAGAGCATCAGAACAGCAAGGGTTAGGAAAGGCAAAGAGTAAAAATCCACACAATGAATACTGTTCCACAGAATTTATCTATTGGCACTCAGTGTCTCAACAGCAAATCTGCTTATCTGAACAACCTGCCCTTCCCTCAGTGCAGCTAATGAATGATGTCTTCTACCCACGCATGCTTCACTGTGCTGAGATCTAGCAGAGTCAATGCCGTACAACTCTCTTTGTGTCTGCTCACCCTCACTGTTTCCTTGCCTCTTTATTAAGCTCTTCTTCTTTACACAAAGGTTCCCTATCATGTTGGAAAGAACAGGTGGTTCTTCTTGCCGGAGGGAGCAGCCACTCCTGCAGCTGCACACCTGTGTGTTTAGCTGGTTGTGCTCATCGCTACAGTGAGGTGCCAGACATGCTTGCACCGTTCTTCTTACTGATCAGGAGACATCACATGGCAAAGGGCACAGATGTTTCTTTTGCAATCCCTAGGGCAACAGATGTGTGTTTCATCACAGATACCCTCAAGTTCAGGAGATCACTAAAGACACAAAAAACACTTCACTCTTAAGCAAAATAGGAACTCACTCACTGCAGCTCCCTTGGCAATAATATTGATGTCATTTCTACTGTAGTACTCTCAGGGCTCTCTCAATTAATTAACATCCAGTATGCTGAAAACTGCTAAGGAGAAGCAGAGGACCGAGAGGAGAGATGGCAAAATAAACCAGGATTCTCCTAGAACTGTGGTGCTTTTTTTTTGTTTTGATCTGAGAACTTGTGATTGAACCTGAATTATCCCTAATTTTGAAAAAGAACTATTTTTTCAGACCTACTGCTTATAGATTTGCTGGACATTGGTATAGGAAGGGAGGGTAAGATAAAGAGTTTGTGTGGGTGTATAGGCATTTGATAGAAAGTAAAAGAAAGTTCAGTCAAAATAAAGTTCTGGATTTAGCTTGGTGACTTTCTTCTTCCAGGAGTACGTTCCACAGTCAAGGTTTCCATGCTAAGTGCATCTCCCAAATTTGACAGACCACCCCTGTTGGACAGAAAGTTTTATTGCAACAGTGAAATGTAGTTTGTGGACATGGATTTCCCCAGTAGCTGAATCTGGGTGAGGTAATGAGAAGATGTACCCCTCAGAGATCACAGCTTACTTCCTAAGTCTTCAAGATGACAGATCTACTGCTGAAAGGGCATCAGATTCATGCATTCTCGAGCCAGTGGCAGCCTTGTTTTCTCCCAGGCTGCAAGCTACCAAATGCAATGCTTCACTGGTGGAAAAAGGAAGATCAGCAAGTGAAAATTGGTTTGGCACTGCATTAATATTTTGGAGAGAACACCAGCCACATGGGCAATGTAGACAAGTATTGTAACTTTAGGGAGTAGCAGCAGTAAGCAAGCTTAAAGACGACAAGCAAACAAACATGATTTCAGGAAATGGATGTTGACATTTAAAGTAGAATTTTGAAAACTTCATCTATTTTTAGTATCAGTCTTGAGGTTCAGTTTCTCAGAGGCCCCCTTCTAGTAGCCTGAGACTAAATACACATTACTACATCAATGTCTTATTTCTATTGGACGAATATTTTTGTAACAAGTTTTTCACTTCAGTGATTAGTGTTTTACACCTACATAAGGAAATGAAACAGTGTTAGTCCCTCCCCTACAAACTAAGACTTCCCTCTCGATGTAACCAATGTCTGAAACCAAGTCTTTTATTGTGTGTGAAATGAGTGAGCCATATTCCTATAAACAATATTTCCATTTTTTAATATCTGAAGGCTTCAAAATGTTATCACTGCTTATGACTGTGCTTTATTTCATATTAAAACAGGACTTACTTTTACTCTTTTAGGCCAGTGTGCCTAAAGAGAGGACGTGGCCAGCAGCATATTGCATAATTCAGCACAAAATAGTTTAAATATACATCAAAGCATGTAGCTAAAACCACAACAGACTTCATTTATGGTATAAGCATGGCAAACTGCATTTTTGCTAATTTTCCTGAAATATATTGTGGAGTTACAGTTAGCACTAATAAGCCTTGTATTATACAGATTTACAAAGATATACAATTACACTCAGTTGAAACATGGTATTTGGTGTACTGACACTGACAGTTTGCCAAGGAGAAAACCTTCTGTCTCTAAATTACATATTTATATGGCCCTTAGACTTTCAAATGTAGATATGACAAAAAGGACTTATGCAATTTTAGTAGCAGAAATTGCACTTAAAATACACACATTACTGTTGTCATGAAAGTATTTTAGATGCAAAAAAGGAAGACATCTCATCAGATCTAAACCAGCTAAAGCACTCCAAATTTCATCAGAGTTAACAAAAATACACAAAAAGTATTTTACAAAAATATTTATTAGACCTAAATTTAGACATCTGTACAATGAAAAGTCTGGGCCTTAATGAAAAGCAGTGCCTAGACAGAGTATACTAATCTTCTTAGTATTTTCTGAGATCTCACCAGCAGTTAATCTTGTAAAAGAAGATGCAAGGCCCTCAGTTTCATTTCTGTCTCTGAGACAAAAATAACTCTCTCTAGATACTTCTCTCCATCACCATACAAAGACACTAGACAACCCACTTGCAGACACTCAGAAAACTTCCGTAACCCTCATAAGCACCTATTATTATAGCAACAAATATAAAGCTCATACCTGGAAAAAGTATGACTGGAAAGGCTGATCCTTGTTCTCCTCTTCCACATAGAGTCCTCCAACAATATAGACTTGATTTTGTTTGGTGACTATACTGGAATGATTTCTGGGAATCTGTTCTGCGAGGGCTGCTAGGTAGCATTCATTTTCAAGAGGATCATAAGCTACTGCAGCAGTGTCATTAACCAGAAGAATCAAGTCTTTGACGAACATGCCATGCCTAGGAAGGTCATTTAGGTAGCCAGGCAGTAAATCTTCATCTCCTACATCGCCATTCACCTCCCCTTTGGTTGACTTTTCTGTGCTTTTGCTAGAGTCAGGCAGTTTTCCAGCAAAAGCATCCTTAATAATCTTAACTTTTTTCTGGAGGTCTGAGTTGCTTTTAATTATATCATCCTTCTCAACCTGTTCTTTGAAATACTTTTCTGGCATTAGACGAAAACGTATGCAGTCAAAAATTTCCCCCAGGCTCTTTACTCTGTTCTCCTTGTCTGTTCGGACCCATCTCATTACTGCTTCAAATACCAGTTCTTCCTTCTCTACGTTTAAACTGTCAGGTGAAATAACTGAGATAAGTTCATGAGGGGCAAGCTGCATGAAGTCCTCTTCTTTGCAGATCTGCACAAAATGATCTGAAACAAAATCACGGGCAGAAAACGCAAGTCTGGGGCAGTCAAGCAGAACACCTAACCGAAGGATGGCCAGACAGTTACCAACAGCAAGCCTCTTCTGAAGGTAGGAGACACACACAGTGAATACAGAAGGGATCTGAAAGCGGCTGGCCAAAGCAAAAATATCTTGCACATTAGAATCATTGAGATCAATACTTGCTGAATAAAGGTATTTGACAATCATATCCAGGATGTTGGGGTCAACATTATCTAGAACTACTTCCTTCTTTTTATCTTCATTTTGCTCAGATAAGAAATACTCACGAAAATAAGGGCTACATGCCGACAGAATCAATCTGTGGCAAGGCAGGCTTCTGTCACCAGCTTTTAGAGAGCAATCTACAAACTTTTTCTCTTCAAGGAGTTCCTTGAGGCCATCCTGAAGGAGGGTGGATTGGTAAAGTCTGAGCTCTTCAGTGAGTTCCCTTTGGGAATCCATTTCGCAAACACTTGGGAAAGGGGAGGGAGTAGAAAGCTTTAGCTGTTGTCTGCCCAAGGGTTTGTCTGTAAAAAAGGCAGACCAATGTGCTTTTTGCCCTGCTTGAAGCCTCTGCAATTTAATCTCACTAGCTAAATATAGGTACATACTCTTACAGGTCGGAATTTGGGATGGACGGTTTGGAAAAACAGAGTTGCTCTTGCAGCTGTCAAAGACTGAAAGAAGCAACTGTTGCTCTTAGTCACTATGGTCAGGTTTTGCCATCATTCTCCACATTGAATGAGTAAGATTATGTGCAATGTAATAAATTATTTGACATGAGTAAGGACAGCAGAATCTGACCGTCAGTGAGACAGCTATGAGCAAGATTGCACAGATATGTTACTAAATATTCTGAAACAGAAATATTATTAATCGAGTAGTCAGTTTTAACTACTGCTCACTTTTTCAGAGTTGCTTAATACAGCTCATTGCTGCAGTCATAAAGATACTAAAAACTCTATAACTTCGTATTGATCACTTTTGTTCTAAGATTATTTTTATACACAACCATATCACATATACAATTTCTTCAGATATTAAGGCTTCGAAATTTTGGGCTGCTTCTTAATATCCATTTGGTTTTAAATCAAACACTACTGTTTAGACATAAAATATGTGTTATTTCAGGTAAAGTTTTGCTTTCCAAAATAATTCAAATTAAGTCTCCACCCATATGGTAAAATTTTCTTTGAATGTAATGGAAACAGGATCAAAATACAAAATACAACAACTTGAATGCAAGATTTACAACAATATATAATAATATCAAAGTTTATTGAAGTAATGACTGCTTTTCAATATAGGTTGGATTTCATTAAAGTATATACTTTGAAAGATTTTCTACAAACACCAGTATTACATTTGCACCACAGTTACTTTAACAGTCAGCTGCTGAAACAACAGCTGAGAGGACAGCTCATTTGACTTTTTCCATTTATAGAAAACAGCACAGAGGTTTTATCTCACTAGAAAACGTAACAGCTGTGTCTTCCTTTAAACAATAAATGACTCATGAACACATAACATCATAAAAGGTCTAATGACTCACACACAGAAGCTATTTGCATGTGCCCTGTTTTCTAGATCATTGCTTTAAAAAGTGCTCTGACAAAAACAAACAAACAAACAAACAAACAAACAACAACTGTATGAGAATATCTGGATTACAATTAAAACTTGGAATAATACATGCTGAACATTTAGCAAAATTATGAGATATGAAAGCTATTATTTGGAACAGAATTGCTTTTGCTTAAAGCTATCAATAACACAGCCAATATGCCTACATACAAAATGTTCCCTGTATGGTGGATGGTATTTCTGTGTTGCAAATCATTGAACAAGTTATGGAAATGTAATTCAACCAATCATTATGGGAAAGTACATCACTCTGTATAAATACATGAATACTTGAAATTGAGCATCAAACTGCATACCTCACACTGCCCTGTCTCAGGCAGTGGTCTCCATGCTCAGAAAAAGAGGAGGCTTCTTTTTCTGACATAGTGCAAAATGTCAAGCAGTGCCTGGTCCTGGCAGCCAAAGGGCAATACATAACAAAGAAGCCATGAAGTTATAAAAAAAAAAGGTGGCTACCTGCCATAAAATCGTGTCTGAAACACCATGGCCAAATTTGTGTTGTCAGGGGAGGGAGAAAGAGGGCAATCCCGAAAACAGCGGAGCTTACAAGTGTGTCAATGGCACGGCCACGCCATTTGGAGGCGGTGTGGAGGGACCCCCCGGTGCTCCCAGTCCGACAGGCAGAGGGAATGTGCAGGTCCGTACAGCGGGGACCGAGGGGCCTGCAGGGGGCAGCACTTCCCGCAGCAGCCTCAGAGGGGCTCTCCTGCTGCTTACACAGGCAACACAGGAAATGCACAGCTCAAGCATACAAGGTTTTTGAGTAACCTTTCTTTTATGACATAGCCTGAGGGATTATTATATAATATTTGCCTGCTCTTTAGTTTTGGCAAGTTCTTTCTCTGCTACTCCGATATTTCTAAATTATCTTCTACAGATCTAAATCCAGCAAGAACAGAGAGTTTTTCCCTGCTTAGGAAACAAACATGTGCCAATCTAAATCAGGTCATTACTTCCCAGAGTCCCTGGAGTGTGAATCCATCCTTTAGCTTCTCTATTGCAAGTCCCAGTTCTTCTGAAAAGACAGGCTCCCGATCATGTTGCTTTTTGAATACATGACATACAAGAGAAAATAAAATAAAGCAGAAGGCACTTTTAAATTTCATTATCCCATTTTATCAACAAGAATTTGATAGTATGATGAAGTATCTCCTTACCTTGTTTTCATCAGCAAAGTAAGCCTGCAAAGGAAAACAAAAGAGAACTGTGAAAACAAAAGTCTAAAAACCATATCTGCTAATAATTCCTTGGGGTCAAAACTGTATTGAGTAGGTCTTCCACAAGAATCCAGTCATCATGGGTTTTACTTCTATGTTAAAATTATTTACAAAAGGGTTCTAACAGGATTTTCTGTTTTGGATTATAAATTAGATACCACTGGATTATATTTTTCATTAAATACCAATCTTTGAAATTTCCATCATAATAAAGACTTTTTAAATGGCAACATATTTGTATTTGTAACATTTGTTACACTGACACTTTATAGGGAATATTAATATGAAGACAAACTGACAACATCCTGGTATTTTTTTGCCTCATGTGCAGCAGCTTTTACTATTCAACACCAAAAACTAGCTTAAAATGTATAATATCAAAATTCAGTTGACATCATACTCAATCTAAGAAAAGAACATAGAGTAATAGAACAACTCCATAAACAGAGACGTGGGAAAGAGATACCATCTTTCCTGTTCTGTGTGGGTGGAAATTAAGGCTCAAACTCTTAGGGATATCAGATCTCTGAAAATATCCACGCTCTAGAAACCTCTGGACCAGTAGGTTCTAAATGTTGTTTCCCAAAATGAGCCCAGTCTTGCTTCAGCTGCCCCTGTGGACCGATGAGGGGCAGCAAAGAAAGCGCTTTTGTGCGGCATCAAGTATTGTGGAATATTGGCGTGTAGCTTCTCCTTGGGTCCTGGGCAACCTGAGTCTCTACAGCAACAAACTTCTAACCATTTTCTGCTTCCAGTTTTTGTTTGAGAATATACAAAGCACAGTTATTTAGTTCAGGTGATAAAGGCACCAACAAAGCAAACAGTTCTCCATTTAAGAAGGTATGTCTTCAAATATGCTGAAGACTGAATAAAAATGTGCAAAAATGAAAATAAATAATCCAAAAAGCTAGGAAAGAGGGAAAGGAAAAAACAAGAGCTTATCTGTGTTAGTAAGAAGCTGCAAAATTAAAAGGAGTGGAAATAACACTCGTGCTAGGCCTGTTAATTTATCAAATTTCAGAGATGGGTCAATGCATCAAGGCTAACTCTTGAAAACATGTGCCATCTACTCTTGCAGTCAATCATGGAACCAAGTGTTACTGGGCTGCACACTAAGTTTGGAAATTTGTTGAAAGAGGGTCAATCAAGCATCTTAATGCATTTTAAAGTAAATTTTTCCAAAATACTGGGAGACATAATAATGTAAAATTATTGCTGCCTTTCTAAAAATATTGCATATTTGAATCTTAGATGAATGTTGAGCATATACATATCACCATCTATTAGTCTGCTTTAAGAGAAGGTGAATTATTGTTTCAATATAATGTACCTGATTATATTATACTGCTGTTTTTCAAGCCATTCCTGATTTTAATGTGTTGAGAAACAACATACCACTATTCTTTTAAATATCTACTACTATTTCTTTTGAATAGTATTTGAATAATAGTTTGTTCTTAAATTAAGAATTCATATACAGAATAAATTCCTGTAATAATCAGGATGTTTAATAAAAGGCATGTAGATGTGTTTTAAATATAGAAAGTACAGTTGCAGCTTATGTTTAACAAAGGATTACAGCTGTACATTGCTTAAATCTGAATAACCAAACAAGAATGATTCTATTTTTCTGTTTTTTTTTGTGGAGTCCCTTACCACAAAAGCATCTGTATGTTCATCAGCTTCTATTTCCACATCATCTGGAACCTGCTCCACTGTTAGGTCTTCAAGGGGTTGAGGCTGCAAATTATAACACTGTAGTAAGTAAATTCACATATCTAATATGTTTAATATATTTTTATTATTGTTAAAATAAATAAGTGGAGTACCTTTTCTTCCATTTCATAATCTACTCCAAATATAGGATTAGCTGAATAAACTTTGTGAAGTGAATTAATCTCTTTCACCGCCTCCTGTAGTTTCTCTACAGGGTCTATTTTAAAACCAAGTACATATCCTCCACTCTATAAAACAGAGAAAAAAGACAACATCTGTTTATCAGTCTTACTTTTTAAACAATTTTTTCTTGATAGTGATTTCCAGTTTAATGATAGCAATTTTCAGCATGCTGAGAAAACTTGAATCATGGGTGAAATAAAACAATGACAATGCTTCTGTATGAGGTAGACAAGCTTTTAACTGTTAACACATTATATAAAAGGGGAACAAACTCCTTATACAGAAAACCACAAGCAAACAAGGGTGGGACAAATTCAGAAATGATATTAATGATTTATTCCCAGCCACTCAGCAAATGTTGAGTCTCTTAGGTCTTGATGCTGTTATTAAAGAAGCTTTCAGATACACAGAAATAATGAAAAGATTTAAAAGAGTGGTCTTAATTAAGTACAGAATTAATTAGATCCCAAAGATAATCTGTCAGAAGACAGTGTAATTGACAGTTACAAGCTAGTCATGCTGGCCTATTGTTGCTTTGCTTAGGGAAGCTGTAACTCTCAATAGCCATATTGACCATAACATACACTTAAAGTAGTGCAAAGAGAACTTTCTTAAAGTTTTCAAAAGGCCACAGAGAAGAAATGCTCTATGTAACTTCAAAGTGGACCCATCACATTTCAAAATTAGAGAAATACTGTATATAAAAATATTGCATCTAGAGAAATATTGTATATATGTATAATAAACATGTAATCAATAGAAAAAGGCTATTAAAGCTTCTTACCTGCTGAGAACTCTCTATCACAAGTGCCAAGCCAAACTTTGAGTCTCTCATTTTTATTGAACGCTAATGATAAAGAGGTATAATGCTGTTAAAAACTTTGTAATTACTGGGTAAAAATCTCATTTCGGTTTCTTTTTTTACAGTGTAATAATTACAATTACTGGCTCTGGAAGCTTGGCTACCAGCATTCCCTCCCATTTACCATTACAAATCTGAACCCCTGAAACTTCAGGGAAAAGTGTTTTATTAGAAGTGGTATCAGTGGTAACAGTAAATTTCTGAACATCAGGTTCACAGATCATTAATTCCAGTTTAATTAAACTTTCAGATTACTGTTGATACAGTGCAGTAAACATAAGCAACTAGTTACAGCTTCTCTTATTATTTTTAAAAGTACTTTTTGGAACTTACTGAGTTGGCAGTTCTTGTAGTTATATAGGTGGCATGAAGAATCAGAGTAAATATTAAAAAGTTTGAAATACAAGCCATTTTCAACACCTGTGCCTGCCCAGGAAGCCCCCCAGCTAACCTGGACAGAAAAGAAAATATACCCTGTGCTTGATGCTGGAAAAATTAAGTTCCTCTCTGAATGAGAGATATGAAATAAAATTTGGTAACCTGGGAGTTTTAACCAAAGACTTGAACATATGCTGTTTCATTTTGAAAATGGTTGTTGTAAGATACTTACAATTTGTAGATATGGTATGCTGACATTAAAGCTGTCATTCATATTTGCATGCCAAACTATTCTCACGTTAGTAATAAAAAATGTTCCCAAATTTCCCTATTAAAGAAAAGTTATGTTAGAATTGCTTTAAGGACAGAGCTTTTTTTTCCCAAACATGATGATTACTCCTATCCATTTACATATAAGCAAGATACAGCTTCATATTTTATTCACTAAAAGCCTGATTCTTCTCTACCAAACCCACTTGAAATGTTTCTATTGATTGCAAGGAAGCAGGATCCTGTCTTTAAAGGCTATGTGAATCTGAGTAATGAAAATAGCTGTGAGCACCTACTACTGCAGCAAAGCTGGATCAAGTCACAGCCAAGCCAACCTCATGGGAACACATTGAGCATCTGAACGTTATTAACTGTACAGATCTGGAATTGGCAGAAAGTGTAAGTATAAAGGCATGTGGGTTAAACTTAGGTAATTGAGGAGATGAGTGCCAAGGGAATGTAGAGGAAAGAACTTTTTAGCTTGTCAGAGTGGATCATATTTCTATTCTGGACTAAAATTGCACAGACAGAAATATCAGCTCCTGTTTTGTTTCACTGCTTCGGGAAATGCTTGCAACTAGTGCCCTGTAAAATAATAATTGTTTTCTACTTTTATCTTAAAGTTTTTAATTTTTTTAGGACACAGAATCCCTGCCAGTATTTTCAATTTTCATTAATCAAAAGACAATATAATCTTACTACTGTTTAGTCAAAGCTGCATGTAAATATACAAATATTCAGCAGAGCTCTTCAGAAACATGATTTACTTTCAGTATTATGCAGAGCTTTAGACTCCTAAATATATCTTTTAAACAAAAATTGTATATCTAGCTCCTTGCGTATTAGCCAGGTCATGTAGGCTTCGGGTTACCTAAAGGAGTTTTTGTTGTAGTGAGTAGCAAATATATGGGATCGGTTTCTCTGCATGCATCAGCTGATGAACAGCATTAGGGTAATTCCTTGGAAGTTACACAACTATAGGAATACAACTGCTGGATGAAAGCTGAAACATTTTAACTTTTCTGATTCTTTACTACACCTGGTCACTTGATAAATTCCAAACTCCATTGACTTTATCATATATTTGTTCTTGTGGTAACAATCTCAGCTGCTTGTTTTGAATCAATGCACTTCTCAGCTTCAGATCACGATACATTTTGGAAGTTTCATAAGCTCTGCAAAAAATATAAAATATGTATTAGTTCATACATAGTTCATTAGTTCTGTTTTTCTACTATCTTTACCTACTGTTTCAGTACAGATATGAAATGTATATTTTCAGCTTTTCTTATCACCACATTGCACAAAAGTGAGAGTATTATTAAAACTTTTTCAACATAATTAAGTATATTCCAGCTTTCCTTAATGAAATTATCTTTAAACTTAAGTCAGGTTTTTAATGACTTTTTGATCTCCTGTAGTGTTCATGTCTATACTACTTTTTCTTTTTCCTTAAGACAGTCATCACCCAGCCTCTATTGCAAAGCTTAAGTTCTCTGGGTCCCATGCTACACACAGCATGGACATTAACAATCCTTTATTTTTCAGGGCCAGTTAAATCACAAACATGCAATATATATGACAGTATTCCATAGCTCTTAAATAGATATCCATGGTAATGTATTATGCACACATTCATTCAGATGACTTGTCCTTAGGTGGGAAGCATACAGTGTTTTGTAGTCAATGAAGAGTTCTGACCAGGATTTAACTCTTCATTTCCTTTACATGGTCTGAAATTACAGGAAATTATTGCAGACAGAAATTGTAGCTAGAAAATGCACACTGAAATTAGCTCCTTTATACTCTTATTTGTTCAGATAGTTTATACACACGAGGTGTATAAATTGTGATCAACAGCTAGTGTAATACACATTTATTTTCAATATGCGCAGCTATCTACTAAAATTTGTGATCATTGTCCCCTTTCCTTCCAGAGATTGCTCTCTTTTGGGAAAGTTTTCTGAATGTTGAATATGGACAGTCATATACTGTGTCTGTCAGCAGTTGTAATCCCCCATATTTGAGTCCTTGATCAAACACTATTTTAAGTACACTACCTGTGCACAGCAATAACTGAAGTGAAGAGTCTGGGACTTCCAGGAACAACATTGGTAAATATGAACTCAAACCGAGTGTTGTTACATTTAGTCAATATATACAGAGCTTCTGTCTGCCCTCGTAATTTCTGTAAGGAAAAAACGAAATTTTACATTTTGGCAATACAGTAGCTTGATTGTACAAATAATAAATAATCTTCAGATACTGTCTAAGTTATTGTTTTAAACAGTGTTTATGAAGGTGTAATCCTGATTCTACCACTAATCTACTGCTGTCTTCAACTGAACTTATTTTTCTTTTAGACCAACTAGCAGTTCCATCAACAGTAAAACTAATGCAGCCTGCCTACTCTACATTTGCAGTATCATGAAACTGTATTTTTGGTTTTGTTATCATTTGCCCAGGAAATCTGTATCATCTTCCTGCTAGTTCTTTGTGGCAGGTCAAACAAACAGCTTCACAGTTGCATGCAATTCCAGTCAGGCTATGTATATTAGAGCTCTCCACTTTTAAAACAAAACTTTCATTACTATTCTTTACTGTTCTTGCAAGTAAACTTTCAGATTACTGTTGATACAGTGCAGTAAACATAAGCAACTAATTACATCTTCTTTTATTATTTTTAGATGTATTTTTGGAACTTACTGAGTTGGCAGTTCTTGTAGTTATATTTATAACGCAGTTGTAACCGACAGCTTAAAAGTCAAGGGAGAAAAAAACATTGATTTGAGAACAAGAAAAATAACAGTCAAAATTACAAAGTATATTACTAATTTTTTTAGTGCAGCTTTGGATGCTATGTGTGAGAATTACACTTTGTGGTTAATACTCTGGGTCCTCATCACAACCCTGAAGACTAATTTAAGCTAGAAAGGATCTTGGAAGGTTCTTTGGTCAAGTGCTCTTCTCAAATCAGGACCAATTCTGGCTGCTCAGTGTACTATCCAATCCAAGAAATATTTCCACAGAAGGGGACTGCACACTGAGCACTGGAAATAATTTGTGTACAAAGTAACTGCATCCCGACCCTGTTTCAGCACTTTAAACTAAATTTGAGCAAACCCCTAGCTGCTCATACAGTTATAACTCATACACTTAAAACAAGAAACTTATCCAGAGTTTACAACACTAAAACTGGAAAGGAAGGTACTTGAGGGAAATAAATAGAGAAATGCAGAATGTGAATAAACAGGTGGCAACAAGAGCTACAAGTAAAGCAATGTATGATAAAGCTCAAACTCATTTTTCAAAAAAACCACATGAATCCCACATTGGCCAAATGAAAATTATGTCTGAAGAACTCTTCAATTTCTCTTCTGAGAGATTAACATAGATTATTGAATATTACTATTTTGCTATGAATTACCATCTCACTTCCTATTTATAAAGAGATTCATTAGTAACAGTTTATTTCAGACTTCCAGAGCAACACAGCTATACTTCAGCATTCTGTACTGAAATCAATACTTTGTGAAGGAATAGCAAGGCACCACGAAGGAAACAGAAGTTAATACTTACAGAGGTTGACTCTGGGCAATGACAGCGAGCGCCAAATGATCCGCAAATTTGTCACAAGCAGCCTGCCTGGAGATAAAGAGTGTAGCTATTTTTAATCTAAATAAATTCCATTAAATCAAATATCTGAAACAACAGGATATTCCTTCCCCTTGACAGGAAAAAGAAGAAAAGCACAGGACCCCCACCAGAAAAATCACTAAACCATGAAACACTTAAAATGTTTAAAATGCTAGCAGAGAAAATCCAACAAGGAACAAATTAAACAACTTCTAATATATACCAGAATTCCTCAAAATCAAACCAAGAACAATTACCAATTCCAATCCAGATGCTTATAGTAAAAATGTAGACACAGTTAGTGCAGAACTGCTCTGGGAGGATAAGGGGAAGGCAGTGAGTTAACTATCACAGCAGTGTTCATGAAAAACCTCACCCCTTTGCCATATGCAAATTTATTCCATTCTGGACCCTGGAGAGCAGCACATCCAACCCCCTTGAAGGGTCATCTCAGCATGCTGGCAGCTTCAGCCCCTGCCCACTAGGTATTCCTTACTGATTCAGATAAAACAGGGTGGGACAAACCAAGCATTAAAGAGGATTACAGCAGAACAGCACCACACTGTTTATAACTGGATTATTCCTACAAGGCTTTCAATTCTAAGCAAATTCTGAGACAAGAATCACCTTCCTACAATTTTAAGAAAACATTCCAAGGCAGATCTGAGAAATAGGCAGGATCTCTTCTGTGCAACAGAGCACTGATACAGAGTTCAATGGGAACCTGACAGAGCTTTCATAAACCTTCACAGGTTAATGAGTAGAAAGTTTACAATTTCCCTGTCTATGCAGTTACCTCTGTCTCCATTGTTTCCTTTGGTATCTTCAACAGACTCTAAGCAGTCTATAAGGACCTCTCCAGGTCTCATTTTCATTTGTCTAAAAAAAGGAAAAATAATTAATTTAAGGTCACTCTTATTTCCCTGCTTTGCTTTCCTCTGTTTTCTGCTCAGTACATCATGCAATGAAAAATCCACCCATGCACACAAAACAACTTTACACACCTAAAATTGTCACTACATTCACAGATGGAAAATATTAATATATTTATGATTACCTTATAAATAAATAAATAATTATGTAGCAACTGTGACCATGAAAACTATACCCCAAAATAAGGACAAAGTGTGTGGAAAATGGAGGAAAAAGAAAAAAAACCCACTTGCATTCATGTAATTTTTAGGGGAGAGAGTTTATTGCCTCTTGATGTAGATTCAGGTTATAAGGAGTGGAGCTAGGCTAAGGAAAGAAGAGATCCCAGCAAAAGAAATATCAAATGTATAAGGATACGTGAAGTGTTCTGATAAATTTTCCACAAAGGGTGTGGTTTGGCTTTTTGTCTGTTTGGGTTTTTTGTGAGGTCTTCTATTTATTTGTTTGTATTATTATTTTGCTTTATTTAACTGATCTAACCACTTAATTACGTGTGGTAAAATTCACATTACATGCAATGTGAATTTTTGCTGTACTTTAGTCGTATTGTCAAAAGCAGCCAAAACTCTCCATGCATGGCGTGACAGAAACAAAACGTATTATTAAGACACGATTTTCGTGAAATACTGCATGGCCGCCGTCCCGTTTGCCAAGCCCTGAGTGCCACCGTCCCCGCGGACACACGCCGTCAGCTTGGTTGTACTTCTCAGCGCTAGAAAAGCTCAGCTGGGACTTCCCTCCGTCCTCCAGTGTCCAGTCTTTTGTTTTGTTTTATTTTCTTTTTATAGATTGGAAACGGCGCGTGGACCCCACCCAGCAAGCACCGACCGCCCCGCTCGGCCAGGCGAAGCCGCCCTTGCCCCGCGGCCGCCACACCGGGGCGCTCCCGGCACACGCTGGGGCGCTCCCGCCGTGCACCGCGCCCACACCAGCGGTCGGCCTCAGCCGCGGAGGCAGCGCTCAGCCAGCCGCCTGTCGGCGCCGGCGGGCCCGAGAGCGCCGCTGTGAGGGCAGGGCGGGATCGGGACACGGACACGGACACTCACTGTGGGGAGATGTCGAAGCGGACATCCCTGTCCTCCCACAGCACGTCCAGCACCCCGCTCATGGCCGCCACCCGCCCTGACGAGTCCGCGCGCCGCCTTGGCAACGGCTTGGGCGGGGGGAGGCTGGGTGGAGTCTCGCGCTCCCGCGGCGGCCGGGATTGGCTGCGGCGCCGCACGCGGGGAGCGCGCGCGCACTCCCGCCCGCCCTGGCTCCTCCCCTGCTCGGCTGAGGAGGGACCCTGCTGTTCTCCGTAATACAGCCTTCAGCTCTGCGGATTTGCGGGGCTGAGTGTTTGTTTGGTGGTTTTGGGTTTATTTTAAAATAGATGAGGTGTGTCATTTTCAACTTGGAATGACTTGAAAACTGTATCGAAATTTTAATTGCAGTGCCCTACTACTTTCAAATTAAAAAAAAATAATACTCCAAATAAGACTCATAAGAAAAAAACTTGGTACTTCTTCCCCTAAAGCTTGGCCCTGGGTTGGCGAGGAGCCCGTTGCACCCATTCGCAAATGGACACCGGCTGGATGAAATGAAGCAGCGGGCGGGAGGTGCCCCGACCTCCCTCTGGCCCCGTGAGGAGAGGGGCTGAGCGTTCCGAAAGCATAAAGTGTGAAGGGCGTTTTAGTTGAGGCCAAACTCCGCTTTTTGTTGATATGCTTGACGTTACCATTTGCTCAGGGAAAACAAACAAACAAACAAACCACACAAATCCAACTAAAAATGATCAACGAGCGCATAATAAGAGATGTTTAGCCTTGTTAAGGGCTGTGGCAGAGATCCGGTTATCCGAAGCACATGACACAGTGAATGTCATTTAGCTAGGTAAGTTTTTAGTCCTGTAAATGTACCATAAACCATTTTCCGTCCTGGTAGTAAAACCAAAAATGTTTTATTAGAAGTAAGCTTTAAAGTGTATTAAATAACAAGAAGTGTGACATATACAGGCAGACGTAAATGTAAAAAGCAGTATCACAGTGGCAGACAATAAACTGTGCTGTTTAATGTTTTAAGCATAAGTTTAAATAGTTAAGGAAGATGAAAATATTGAAATGCATTTAAAAATTAGACTTGGCTTTCAGAAGAGAAACACATTGGAAGGACCATTTTAGACATGTACTAACCCAACACAGTAATGCCAGTTATTGGTATATTCACTCATTGAAATCTGTGGATGTGTTTTAACTGGATCTTGGCTAGCTAATAAAAACTGAGGAGAGTTTACTGAAAACAAAAAAGGATGAAATGTACCTGTGATGTGCTTAGGAAAGGTGGGTAACTGAACCACCTCCCTGTCTTGTGACTCAGAGAGCACATATGCCACAAGTTGATGAATTTGTTGTATTTATCTGTAATAAGTAGGGCTCTGCATGTCATTTGGAAGGTGATTTTTGGTGCTTTAAATAGTAAAGTACTATTTGTGAGAATATTTTTGTTTGAAAGAAGTGAAGTTTTCATTGCAGAATCCATGCCATATATTAGATTTCCAAAACAAAGGGGAAAGAACTTACATGATGACCAAGGATTGGTTTCCAAAGCAATATATGTAGTTTAAAATAAGGTCTAGTTAGTGATAGTGATACAATGATAGTATTTGAAGATCTAGGTGAAGGAAGGGCAACTGCTATGACAAATGCTACACTGGTCTAACTATAACTGAGTAAAAAAGGAAACTCTTGATACTGTTGAAAATTTGCTATTTTGTTTTAATCCCTATGCCATATAATAAATGCTAAAAGTGTTTAAGTATGCTAGCATAGGTAGACATTTTTTTAGTTGGTGGGCATAAGACTTCATAATGTTAGCATTCTATAAATTATTTGGTTTGATTTTAGGTACCATGCTGCATACTTGATAAAAAAGCCAAACAATCAATAGCTTCAACTTTATCATTTTTATTGTAGAGACTAATTGCTACCTCCAGAAAAAAATACACAAGCCTGTCTGCATTCCTGTTCAGACTCAAAGCGGTTTGCATTTCCATGGCAGCCACCATACCAAAACTGAGCACAGGCATTGGCTTGTTTGTCATAATACCATCTGATTGTGTAAACACGGCACGGCCCTTGGTCCAGCCTTAGCTTGCAGCGCAGGCCCACAGTACTTTCTAAAATGAAAAAAGAGAGGAATAGAAACCATTCCATTTGTAAAAGTCGATTATATTCCATAGATTTTACCTTTAAAACTCGTACTTAGTTGTTTTTTTTTCCTGCTAGTCTTACACAATAGTTTAAGATTCACTTTTAGTTCTAAAGATGTTAATATTGAAGACAAGTTATAAGTGCATCTTGGTAGTTAAATAAACTGTTCCTTTACTGGCATGATTCTAGTAATTCCAGAAATAAAAGTATTATGGCTCCACATACAAAAAGAGCAAACAATATGAATATGATAATTTAAATTTTTTTTTTAAATCTGATTACGTTCAACCTGTCTTGTGAGTAACTAAAATTTTAAGCCAAAGAGCTGTAAGCTAGTTGCATCTGCTGTTTTTGCATCTGCTGCATCCTTCTGCAGTACAATAATTTTCTTTCTGGTGTGGGAGAAGGGACATAAAATACTGAGAATAATATAAAACTCTTGTTTTGCTTTTGTATGATATTTGTGCTACTTATCCAATAAAATGGTAGTAATTATGTACATAAGTTTTGAATTTAAAACTCTTACAGATATGGATTAGAGGACTGTGACATACTAATTTAGTCTCACCTTAATGTACCATGAGATAGAAAACAGTTTTCTGTGAAGTTTAATGTTGTGACTAATATTTTTTCTTTTGCAACTGGTATCTTGCCACTTTTTTGGGGAAAAAACATTAGTGCCAGAGACTGAATAAGTCATGCCACTGTTCCGAGGAAACATTGGGAACATGTTTCTATTGCTTTCTTCTGTTGCTGCCATCATAATACACTATTACTGGAACTGAAAATGACCCAAATTATGAACAAAATGCATTTGGACATTTCAGAAAAAAGAATTGACCCTTTAAGCACTCAGCTAATTATTATACTTAAAATGACTAAACACTGCTTTTTTCCTATTGCTCCTCTGAAAGAGAAATACAATCTTTCTGTCCAATTCTGAAATCACTGTCTTTGCCTTTAATGAAGTCTCCCCCTCTGTAGACTGCCCCTCCTTGGCGGATGAATGACCTGCTGACTGGCCCGCCCTCAGTGAGCATTATGTTCTCCTTTTGATGCCCCTTAGGAGCTCCCTCTCAGCTTATAGACAGCCTTGCTTTTGCTTTAAGTGGAGCAGTGGGATCCAGAACTTGGGAAGACAAGAACTGCAACTAGATCTGTTATAAAACCCTGAAACGACTTTTCTTCTACATCACAGACTCACAAAGTCTTTGGAGAATGGAACAAAATTACTCTGATTAAAGCCTTATTAAAAGTTAGTACCAGGCAAAGAGGTAACAAAATGAAAATTGATCTATTACCCACCAGGTCTTGGTGTGGGGCCTGCAGTTGAAAGAGATGATGTCATCACTTTATTGGATGGTGGTTGTTTAGATGACAATAATGGTAACACAGCTGCAGATGAAAAGAATCAGAATGAGACATTGATTTTTCATCTGCCAAAAATGAAAATGAAGAAATGAATGACAATAGAAATACCTCTAGTGTTTCCTGTCAGCAGGGTTGGCTGTTGTTCTTCATCTTTTTCCTCTTTGTAGGCATCATAGACTACAGGAGGTACGTTGGTCTGAAATAAGCATTTGATTTTTTTTTCTTTCCAGATGCTGTGAAGTGTTTCAAAATGAACAAGCCCTCCATGACTTAGAGATTTTTCTAGTGTTTTTCCTTTCCATTTACTCTGACTTCAGTGTTAAGAACCAGAGTTTTAACTTCTCCTGGTTGTTTTACCAGGAAAGTTGTCATATCTAGATGTTGGATAAATATTTTGTTTAGTTGAGCTTTACGGAAGTTTATTTATAGACTTAAAATTATGATTTACAATTGAGTTCAATTACTGTTCTTAGACTTAATTATAACAGTGTAGTTTTTAATATTGTTATGATTCACACTGTGGCACAAATATTACTGTACTAAACAAAGGAATCCTTGTAACAGTATCAGGAATAAGTTATAGCTATTAGTTAATTGCCTGCATGTAACATCAGAGCTCTTACTCAGAACAACCAGCTCTGAGCATACCAAGTTAAAGTACCTGTCCTGCAGAAAATTAAGGGAAATGGTATAAATTACCTTAGGTGACACAGAAAGATATGTACTTTAAAATTCTGCTGAATTTTCATACCGGAGCTGATGGTTGAAGGAGATGGCCAAGACTCAGAGGACTTTCTACTGTAGATACTCTAAGTGTCTGTGCTGAAAGTGATTGTCTATTAACATTGTTCTTCTGAAGTATGTAATGTAAAGAACTTGGAGATACTGAATGGAAGGATCGCCCACTTATACTTGCAGCATTTTCATTATGGTTGTATAGTAAGGTGCCATGTTCATCTTCACAAAATTGATTGACTAATTTGGACTCCAGAGCTGTTAAAAAAAAAAAAAAAAAAGTAGGTAACTTATCATACTGAGAAATTCAGTGTATTCTTAAAATTTGGATCACTTATATATGTCACTAATACACATGTAATCCAGAATTCCTTTGGATTGTTTACACGCATCTAAGAAGATTATTCCAGATTCTTTGGAGTATGGACTTTTTGGTCACAAATTTGCCACCATGTAAGTCCTCTACATGGTAGAAAATACAATAAACTCAGGTAAGGGTGTTCATCTAAGCTTACTAACAACTACTAGTTGGTAATGGGGAAATAACTGCTTATCTTGCTGCTGTGAATAACCACATGAAAACAGGTTATTTCCTCAGGGGAGTGAACAAGTAGCATTTACGACAATGGGTTTCATTCTGATTTACAGTCAGATTTTCAGTGGATGAGCACTTACTCATCTTAAAAAACTTGTTTTAAGCAGCTGTTTTCCTAGACGGGGCGACTGACGTTCCCCCATTGACATGTTGCCCCATAATGTGACACCACAAACAAAGGTGATCTGTATTTCTAGATTCCTCTTACTTTGCAGCATTAAAACATACCCACAAAGATAGTGCTTCTCTCCCAGCCTGCCCCCCTGTGAGAAGCATCTGATACAAGGCAGCAGAAGATGTCACTGAACGCACCTGGGAGGGTGTTAAAGTCATCAATGAGATACATGTGTTCTCCGTCTGGGTCTGAAGCAATCACGTTTAGCTCTCGCACAAACTCAGCCTGTGTTGGATCTGAGGTATTTACGATTCCTATTGCGTACATTTCGATGTTTGCTGCGTGGGCCTCTCGGACAACAAGATCTAGTTTTACAGCTTCTCTCTTGTCTGTTTGGCCATCTGTTAGCACAATAGCTACTTTCCTCACCCCTGCTCGAGCATCAGAAAATCCTTCCTGGGTTGCTTTGCGGATAGCAGTTCCTGTGTAAGTGCCTTCTCCCATGTATTGCATTTTTCTAATTGCTTGCTTAACATCCTGGCGGGTTGGATACTTGTTGAGACCAAATTCTAGCCGAACTTCTAAACTGTATAACACAAGGCCAATTCTGGTAGCGTTTCTGCCTACAGTTACTCTGTCTACTAAAGCAGTTACAAAGTCTTTGATAATCTCAAAATTTTCTGGTCCCACACTCTCAGAGCTGTCAATCACAAATACAAGCTCCATAGGAATTTCCTTACATTTAATACTGCAACCTACAACGGAAAAATAAAAGAAACCCGGATCACAATGACTTGATTTGGCATGCTTTAGGAAAAGAGAAGAATGCAAATGTAATGAAGGAAATACCAAATTTGAACATAAAGATTTCCTGAGTCCCTTACCACATATCTCTTTAATTAATTTAATGATATCTTCTCTCTGGATGTGAAAAAAATTAAATATTAAAATATTTTACAATTTGCCTCTTTCAAATGAGCTATAATATTAACACTAACAAATATTTTGTTTATAATCAATATTTGTGTCCTACAGTGACTTAGAAAAATTTTACTGTTTAACTTCCAAACTAGGGAATGAGTTTCACATTTTACAATAAACTATTTCATATGCATACAAGAATCAATAACTTGACAACACATCAACATCTCTATCTAAAACAATTAACTCCTGTTATTTAAAAAAATGTTTTGTGATTAATTGATTCTCATTTAAACTGAAAGGCATTTATATTTTAGCATCTGAATAATATGACATCCCTTTTAAAAATTCTGGGAGCAGAGAAACAGACCCAACTTTAGGAAGCGTAGGATTGCTTGTAGTGAGCTGACATCTGCCAGAGCATCAATATAGAATGGGAGTTGTCAGCCCTGATGTACCTGGCCCACAATTACCCAGCCTTCATCAGCACAAAACCCCAAAACTGCTGCCTTCAGAGCTGTCTGTTCAGAACAATGATCGCTTCTGTGACATGTGAACAAAGTGTTTCTCAGAGCAATCATTTGTTATATATTTTGAAGTGCATGACAGGACTCATCCGGCATTGAGTCAGTCTTTCAAATACAACCTTTTGCTACTGCTTCTCAGCTTTCATCATAAACTGTAGTAATATTTATATACTCACTGACATACTTTGCTGAATTTTACTCAAATGTGAGACAGGCTTAGCAGAAATATAAATAAGTTCATAGCACGATAGACCGTGACAAGTTTGAAGATCATTGCTCTTTATACTCTTAAATACTTGCAAAAAAACCTTCCTGCAGCAAGTACACACCTGGGTGATCTAACACTAACTATGAAAGAACATCTAGCAGAAAAATACCTGAAGTCACCAGGAATTTTTAATTCCATTTCAGCATAAAGTAGATAAGAAAAAATCAGAAATCTTTGAGTTGGTTTCTTTCTATATTATTGCTGAGTTGGCTTCTAATCAGAAAGCTCTTTCCAAAATAATTAAAAGGCTACATTTCATCTGATAGCGTTGTTTATATCTTGCTGTAATAGGATTTAAATAATGGAATTTGCTTACTGTTAGGCCTTGGTCTCCCTTTGGTCCGGTTTTGCCCTGTAACAGTGATTGCTAATTAAGTTATTGCAATTAGATAGTAACATTGTAATTCAGAATACAACTTCATCAATACCGTTATTAGAATAATATTTTTTTGACAATAGAAAGTCAAACTAGAAAAGGTGTGCTCCTGATGCACGTGCACTGCCTTGTGCATGTAGTACCTGCAGCCTCCTAAGGTGGTTTATGGGAAGTGGATGACCTCAAGTCTCCCACTGGGTCACTGACTGTCAGTTGTCTTTCACTGCTGTCCTGGTTTTGACCACGATAGAGTTCATTTTCTTAGTAACTGGTTCAATGCTGTGTTTTGGATTTATTATGGAAATTATGTTGACAACACACTGTAGTTTTGGATATTAGAAGTGGCGCTGACCCACAATAGTCAAGGACTTTTCAGTTTCCCATGCTCTGTCAGTGAGAAGCTGCACAAGGAGCTGGGGGCAGCATGGCCAGGAGAGTGACCTGGCCAGGCCAAAGGGATATTGCACAGCATGGAGGGCACACCCAGCACAGAAACTGGGGGAGTCGGCTGGGAGGGGCCCATCACTGCTCGGGGGTGGGCTGGGCATCCATCACAGGGTGGGGAGCAATCTTATTTGGCTTCACCTGGCTTTTTTGTTATTATGATTATTGTTATTATAGACTATTATTAGTATTATAGGTTTAATTATTAGACTGGTTTATATCCATCCATGAGTCTTCTGCTTGTTAGGTTTTTTTTTACTTTTTTTTTCTGATTTTCCTCCCCATCACACCAGTGTTGGGGGGTAGATGATCGAGTGGCTGTGTAGTATTTAATTGCTGGTTGAATTCATTACAACTGCCTTAAGGAAGAAACCATATCCATGTGGGAAGTGGGGTATTAATCAAGTAAATGTCTTCTTTGTGCTTTTAAAGTTTTTAATAGTTCCAGTTTCTTAAATGTTTCAGACTATATGTAATTAAAGAGAAAGAAGAACACACAACCCAGCTTTGTTTCTGAGTGGTTTACAAAAACATCTGCAATAAATCTGAGTTACTCACAGGTTCTCCAGATAAACCAGGGTCACCCACATCACCTTTTTCTCCCTTTTTCCCCTTGTCACCTGTAGCTCCTCGATCTCCCTTTAAAACCATGGTGGTAAGCAGACAGAAATTGTAAGTCAGTTTTTGTTATACTTTTCAAATTTCTCTCTCATAGCCTTTGTTGAATGCACATTAAGATTGTGACGTGAGTTAGACATCTTTGTTAGAGATCATTTAACTAAATTGGTACTTCGTGAATTTTATTAGTAACTTGTAGTATTGGCTAAGCATTTTTATGGGAAAAAATACCTGAAGTGGTTTGAACAATGAAGCATCTCAAACAACTACATGCAGACTGAGGGGTTTCATGGCTATTGCATGATGGAAATTATTATCTGTGCCTTAGAAAAATAAGAATACACTAGAGAAATAGAAGAGAAATCCAAGGGTGTCGTTAGAATGAATACAGTGAATATCAGTCTGAGAAACCTTTTGGCCCAGAAAAGAGGTTTGGCATACATTAATACATCTGTTTGCTATCTTGGTTTGATTTTTAGTAGACTATGGGACTTAGTACAGCCTTTCTGAGCCATTGTGATCACATCTAAAAACTGATTCAAACCCACGGTTCTCTTTTTCTTAATATCGATTTAGTTACAAAATTTTGCATAGCAGGTAGGTGAAATAGAGTGATATTAAATCTGATATTTATTTTAATAATAAAAGAATTATATAACTTCTAATAACAATATAACTTTTAACAATAATGTAATCTTTTGGTGTCTGGGGCTCCTTTTACACAGAATTCACATGCCTTCAATAAGAACTGACTGTAAAAGATAATTTTGAGTGTGTTGGCTTCCATCTAAGGCATTATCTCACTATTATCTCTGATTTAGACATCATACCTTCTCTCCCAGAAGTCCATCTCCAGGGGGGCCTCGTGGTCCTGGCATTCCTTGAATACCTTGTTCCCCCTAATGATAAAACAGGTAGTGATATTAACCCTTTGTAATCATTCATCACACAGTAATTTAAAATGTTCAAAGAGAAAGTTTTTTAAACTGCATTTTAACAAGGATGTTGAGGCACTTGAGACAATTTAGTGGGTAACATACTTCTCAAATACTTTTTCAGTATAAAGATACACAATATTGAAAACCCATATGATCATTATTTGATTTAATTTTAATTTGACTGCAATTTTAATTTTTTCCCTCTTTCCATCCCATTTTATTCCTTCTAATTTTGCCTTTCTTATTTCTATCTTTTGAGTCTGTCTCATCTGACTGATGCTTTGGGTAAAAGCGCATATTACAAGGAAAAATTAATAGTACTCACATTCAGGATGGAGGCTTTTTCTCTACTGAATAGAGTGGTAGTACACATAACTAATTCAGACTGTTTCTGTGGGCATGAGAGTTGAGGAAGAGGGAGTGATATTTTTAATTTTGTAAAGGTATCTTTAACTGATAAAAGTTCATTCTTCTTTCCTCAACACACACATGCTTGGGCTAGTTTGCAGCAGTAGACAGAACATACTTTGCAGGTACTCACATTATCCTTCTCATTTTCTAGCCTGAGGCTCTCTTCATATAAGAAACAATGTGAAATCTCCTTAACACCGTGATGGTCAGATTGACCACTCAGCACAGGTTAAATATTGAAGACACTGAGTTTTTTTTACCTTTGTTCCTTGAATACCTTCACCGGGAGGTCCCAGAGAGCCAGGTGGCCCTGGGCGTCCTATGCTTCCCTAGAGAATGTTCATAACAAAAATACACAAGCAATTGTTATACCACTGTGTAATTTCTTGTCCCTCCTCTACCCTCAAACATGTATTTTTATAAGTAGTGGGAATAAGGCTGGTTTGCTCTAGCTGAGAAAGACTCTTCTTGGCCTTTATCAGATTTTAATAATCCAGTTTATACTTTGAAGGAGTCACTTGGCTTAATACTTAGTGAACATGAATCACCTTGCTGATAGAGATATATAATGCATTGAAGGACAAATTTTATTGGTGCCACATTGGGGACTGAATTAAAATTATTGTTTTTTTATCTTTTACCACCATTACACAGTAAGACCTATACATATACATACTAATGTGGCGTTGCAAATAAGCACTTGTTGCTGATTTATAAGCTAGTTTTCAATAGAAGTCTAGGAAAAATGTTCCCATTCCATGTTACTCACAGGAAGCAATCAATACCCATATAGTATATATTAATTTTATGTCTGTACTGCTATTATAGTAACCCTGCATGAAATTCTCAATTTCCTCCTCATTTGTGAGGATCCCATGGACATGCTGTCTCTTGGTACTAGTGCTGCCTGAGAAGGTGCTTCACCACAGCTTTTCTCTGGACCCTGCCTTCCCGCAGTGGGAACTCTATCTCAGGGGCCAGTAAGTCACAGTGTGCAGGTAACTCATTATGTTGCATAATCTTTGCATTTGACTTTGTTGAGTTCCTTTATATTTACATTCAAATCATTTCTTTTGTATTCAATACACTTCTAAAACAGCTGTAGAAGCATGAGAATTTCCAATTTGGGAGGTTTCACAGTGAAAATTGCTTTTTATAGTTATTTTCAGGCCTTTGTCATGGTTACAGAATAATTACAAAAATAATCCTTTTTGCAGAGATCAGTCATCATACTGGCTATTAGATGATTATTTGATTTATACAATGACAAAGAGGAATTAATCCCAGAACTCAACAGTAGTGCCTATAGCTGTAACAATAGTACAGGCAAGACATACTAAGTGCTTGCCCAGCCCTTAATTCTGACCAATGCTAGATCTGAAGAAATTTTTGCCACTCAGTCGCAGCTAATGTCTGCAGGAGCTAAATGTTTTGTCACTGATCTTCACTGCAAGGTTATCACCTTATCATTTATCATATGCAGCCACAAGGAGGCTATGGTTTATGGCTAGTCACAAGAAATATTTTTGATTTCTACAAAATAAAGATTATTTGTTGGATTAGTTGTTTCCAGTGAGGACAGAAAACATGCAGATGTCTATACATAATCACACATTTTTTATAGTATACTTCCCCCCCCTATTTTAGAAATTAGACAAAGAGAGACTTAATTGTTTAAATCTCTTACTTTTGGTCCTGGCAAGCCTTTTCCTGTGGGGACCAGTGGGGCCAGCTGGTCCTCTACTACCAGGATCACCCTGAAAGCCAATACTTTAAGAAATGAGTAATGAATACCAAAGTTTAATGTATCTCTAGAACTCCAAGCATCTGTTACACCCAAATGGGACAAAGAGAAGAGAACTATTGAACTGCACTGTGCATGTCCATACAATGCTAACCCAAGGATATTGCTGGCAGGGCAAGGAAGTTATTGGGGATAAACAGTGGCTGGTGGTCTAAACATATTCAAGTCAATTATGCACAGTTACACAGGAATTCCCATATTATAAAATGAACTCCTGATTCTCCAAACCAAAAAAACCCAACAAACCTAAACCAAAAAAATATCTACCTTTTATATACTGAGAAGAAAGTTAAAGCTGGGTTAAATAGGTATTCTGACTATGACCTCTCTCTATGAAGTAGAGTATACACAAGCATTTGCTTTTCTAGAACTTGAAGTCTGTACCTTAGGTCCTGGTAGTCCAACTCCATCTGGGCCTTGTTCACCGGGAATCCCAGGGAGGCCTGGCAAGCCCTGAAATTGTATGCACAGACAAAATAGAAATTTAATTTACAGCTACGCTGACTACATGCATTTGTTAATATTTTCATGGTAGTATCTTAACTATATTGACTCTTAATGGGATCACTGTGATCTACAACTGGTTAAACTTTACTCTGATATACCAGAAGTAGTGTCAGTAGCATTTACATGTGTGTTGCATGTCATGCAGGGGCTTGAATGTGTTTGAAGGTAGAGGGAGAGGCAGTTGCAGAAGCAGGTTCTTCACTGGGTTGCATAAAAATAGCAGAAAGTATTATAAATCAATTTCCATATTGTTATTTGTTAATTTTGGTTCCTCAGGTGTGGGCAAATGCAAGCACTTTTGCTGTTGTCTTTAGCATAGACAAATGCAAGTATGTGTGGTCCAAACTCCCTGCCTGTAGCCAGCAATCTTTTCTGAGACTTCCTCGCTGCACAGGCAGGTAACTGCCAGGGCTGGTGGAAGGCACGCTGACAGAAGACTGGATGTGTGCGCTCAGCACATGTGTGCAGGGAAGGGAGAAGAAGGAGCCTTTTCTCTTTGCATCTTTTTTGAAGGGATTGGTTATATCTACCAATAAGGCCTCTGTAAAGATTATTTCTGGCTCTTTGCACACCAGTTGCTTTTTCAGTGGTTCTGGGATGCATATGGATCCAGCTGCTTAGCTAGATTGTATTTTCCTGTTTGGGAATAAATTTTGTACAGTTGGGCAGAAGACAGGACCCTGCAGGAAGATTTTGAGGGAACTGATTGAAACATCAGTGATACTTTGGCAAAAAGAAAACACTTGGAATTGTTACAGGGTGTAATCAAGAGCAGAGGGACAGGGCTGATCTTGTGCTATTTCAGAGAGAGATTTCATTTTATTCTGTGTTGAAGTGCATTTCCACAGTTGAGGAGTTTTAGGCTTTTTAGGCCTTTAGACCAGCAAATCTTTCCTAGCATGTCAGATGTGGAGGATAATCCCTTAGGTGTAGTACTTATTCACATAAAAGAAAAATCTGTAAACTTACGGGTGGGCCGGGATAACCGTCTCCTTTTTGCCCAAAGGGCCCAGGGGGGTCCTGGAAGGCCTTGGTCACCCTGATGAAGGCAGGAGAAACAGCTGAGTGAATGCCAAGACAATTGCTAGCAGGAAATTATCCATGAAAGTGAAACTTACTTGGCAAATATACTGTAATTTGATTTTATCTATCAGCTAATGTATTTTACTATGTGAATTATTTTTTTAGGTTTATTTAATCCTAGACTAAACCAGTGACATTATATAGTGCTCATGATCTACATTCCTGAGTCACTAATTTTAATATATTTCAAGACCTCTGTTTGTTGTCATTTGGGGCCTACATATAAGAAGAAATTACTTTAGTTGTATTTCTCATATATTTATCATAATTTGTTCTAGAATTCTATTTTCCTGTAATGCTGTGGAACCTCATTAAACCTTTTGAATATAACAGGATCTTCCTATGGGAAATGTACAACTAAACTCCTTCCATGGATCCAGACAGCTGGAGTATTTCAGGAACAGATTTACCAAGAAAACTCAGAAGACCTTAACCCTCCCAGCCACACTGGGGAGGTGCAGTGAGTTGGTATAGAATGGATGATCAAGATTGCATTTATTCCTGTAGCTACCCAAAATATGGGCATTTAAAATAGTGGCAAGAAAAGACCCATGCAAAAATAACTTTAAAAAATTAGGCTGTAAAAAGCCTAATTTTATCCTTTACCCTCTATGGCTTTACTCAGTATGGTTATGTGTCTAAGAACTAAGCAAAAGCAGAACCAGTAATGCTGACAAAGACAGCAAACAGTGAAGAATGTAGTGACAGAAACATGCAGTATTGCCCAACTGAAAGAGCTTTGGGGGGCTCAAGGTGAGGGAGAGAGACTTGCAACTCTGAGCAAAGGACGTGCTTGCAGTTGATTAATTCCTGTTAGATCCCCAGAAACGGGACAACATGAAGTTCTCTGAATTGACTGGACTATACCAGAAAATTATGTGATTCCATCAGCATAATCTCCTCCTGATGAAAATCAATGTAAAAATCTTGAAAACCACAGACTTATCAAAAAAAGATAGAGACTGTCACACGTTTCTCATGCTTCTGTTACTCTGTTCAGTTCACTCAAAGAACAAGGGATTAGGGATGTATTCAAAAGTACTGTCAAACTCACTAAGAAAGAAAGGTGGTGGAGGGGCAGGCAAGATCCAGTATATTTGGAGAAACACAGGTTTATATGTCCTGAGTTTCTTGGTCTCCAGACAAAATCTTTCCTGGAATGAAGAGTGGCTTATGAAAGTTGAATCTAGGTACCACTGAGGCAGTGGTAGATGGAAGCCATCAGAGATTAGCTACATATTCATGTTCTTCTTACACTAGAATCCCGTGTTATGAATGTTATGAAGTTAACCCTGAAGTTATGAATGAAGCAAAGGAGCCTGGCTGAGAAAAATCAGCTGCTTGCTAATTAACATGTAGGCTCTTGTAAGCAGGGTTAATGGGGTGTTCTCTCTGAATTCACTCCACATCAGTTAGAAACAGTAATTCCTCTCCTGGTTCTCTGCCATCTGAAAGGTTACAGTTACAGACTCTGGAGGATTGACCATCCATGGTTTTCCAGCTCTGCAAACCCTTATACTCTGCCAGAGTTGTAGGACACACACATTAACTGTGGAACATTTCAGTGGAACACTGTGGCTATCCTAGGAGGTTTGTTGCTGCTTCACTGAAATGCTCCTGCCTTATTTTACAGTTGTATCAAAAATCAGTTTAACAATTTAGGAGGTACCTTTGCCCCAGGAAGGCCAAAACCTGGTTCTCCAATTGGTCCAGCAAGACCAGGTAACCCAATGTCACCCTGCAATGAAGAAAATAAATCCTCTGGTTACATATCTTATTGAACACCACAGGCTGTGGGTTTCTTTTATATAATTTCATATATAATTAACATAACAGCTCATTTTATTTATTGCTATTGCAAACATTAAACACCAAAAGCATAAATAAATATGAAAGAGTAAATAGAAGAAATACAAAGAATAAACAAATGTGCTTTGATATCCAAAGTTATTCAAAATAAAGAAATGAGCAAAGGGTAGGCCACCCCTCAAGCTGCCATACAATTAAAACCAGGGCACAGTGGTAACTAGACTGGATGCAATCCAGAACTCTGTTCATAGGAAAGAAGAAGTTTTAGTTGACATCATAAGGCTGGAATTGTTGACACAAATATTAACATAGCCTACTTCAGTTTTCACCCTGAGTTTCTAAGCACTAGGAGATGGAACGTGGATGGTACCTTTGGTCCAGGCACAGATCTTCCAGGAGGGCCTGGCATTCCAAGACGTCCTGGTGCACCAGGCTCCCCCTGCAGTGAAGGTAGGAGAGAAAAAACAACAGATTTTTCTGAAAGTGAGCATGGCTATCACATAGAGAGAACATTTATGCAACAATTTACATTTAATTCCATTAAAATTCTATTAGAATTTCTAATAAGCTATTCTATGCAGAGATCAATCTAAGTATTTGGAGAACTGATAACAACCATATTTTGTTTTCTCAATGGAAATGAGATTCTTCTCAGTCACTAAACAAGCATGTTTTTAGAAGTCCCTTTCTTAGTGTATTCAATGTTTGGTCTACCACATACAGTGCTCAAGACTCCTTGCCCAGCTGGGTAGGTATACTGAAAACATTTATACATTTCTGTTAGATTTTTTTAAATGTATCTTTCAGTTTAATTTTTAACCTCTTTTTCATTTTTGGGGAAATACTCTTGTGTGTATAAATAGCAAAAGAATAAGAAACTGGAGGAGAGGCATGGAGTAGCTCTTCTCTCACTTTCATTAAGTACAGAGTATTTTAACAGAAACGCCAAATCCATAAAAGAATGTCAGCCATGAGTCAGTGTAAAGGAAAACAAAGTCCTGTCATGTATTTCTATGCCATACACCATACTATCTTCTCAAATATTTCAGTATAAAAATACCAGTATATAGCTTTACTTTTTCCAAACCAACAGGGAAGTAATATGGTAAATGCAAAGGTTTTAAAAAACACTTCTAGTTGTTGGTAGGGATCATGGTGATTCTTGCTAAGAGAAGCCTTTGCTGAACTTTTTTGAAATTATTTTTTTATAAAGTGAGTTAATTCTAGAGCAGTTGTTTCTGAGATCTGGAACAACGTACAGCTTTGGGAGAGTAATTTACACGTATAACATAGTAATAAACTCACTTTAGCTCCAACAGGTCCAGGCATTCCTGTTGGTCCTGTTAATCCATGTATTCCTCTCTGTCCTTGATCTCCCTACAAAAATGGAAAAGACATGTCACACATGTCAAATAATTTCAGAATGTGTTAACTGAAATCAATTGTAAATGTCAGTGAAAGATAGCATACATCTATTTGTAGGTGGTGCACATGAGGCTGTTCCTATTGCCTTCACTGGCAAGTCAGTTAATTCTGCTCAGGAATTGTCCAGTGTTGGTTTTGTACAATTAAAAAGACATAGATTTCATCCAAAATTAAATAAATCAGTTTACCATAAAATACTGTGAGGAAAATAAAAGCCAAAAGGAATCTTAAAGGTTGAATAATTGCAGCTGAAAAGCAAGTTAAATACTTACATTTATAAGATAATAAGAAAAATAATCAAAACAGGAAAATAGAATCCAGCTGCTAGTACTTGTTCTTTTTTTAATTTGAAGGCAAATAGGGCAAATCAATTGATCACAAAGAAAAGCTAAGAATATTGTAAATTTCTCAAGGGAAAACCGCTGTTCAAGCAAATTACTGGGCTGTAATAATTACAACAAAAACGAAACAACTATGAGTCCAGAATAATATTTTTTTGTTACTTATATTGGTCAAAAAAATAAGAGAAGTCTTTGAACAACATATTTCTGACAAAACTATTTTGAGTGACACCTTTAGTAAGAAATCCTCACCTTTTCCCCCTGTATTCCAATCCCTGGAGCACCTTCAGGACCTCTAAGACCAGGCAACCCTGGTTCACCCTTGAATAGAAAAATCAAAGGAGTGTTTCAGAGCACTTGATGGACATGGTGCAAGACAAACTTGGTATTCCCTTGAATAAGTTCATGACAATGATAGACCTTTCAGAGTTAGTGACAGAAGTCCCATTCCTGTCCAGGTGTGTCCAGGGGCTCTTTCCCACATTCAGAAGGGAGCACTGTACAACTCCATGTGGAATGTGAGAAGAAGCACATTTCCTTAGAGACAGCTGAACACTAAGTACATAACCTTAAATAATGGAGTTTCTCAATCTATTAAAAAACACAGTCAGAAGGCAAATAAAGCTTGCCCATAGCCATTTTAGTGGTTTCCCTCCTGAGCTGCAGGGCATTTAATGAATTACACAAAGCACACAAGAGTAAACAAGATAAGGCAATGCCCCATCCCAAACAATTAGAAAAAGTGAGGTTTTTCCTAAAAAAATATAATCAAAAGAGAATTTTTTTCTGAAAAAAATGTGGTACTTTTCCCCTTGTCCATGAACACTCTCTCTTCTAGGTTTGTACAAGGAGAACAGTAGCAATGTTTGGGGTGAAGCAGATGGACTGCAGAGAGAGATGAACCAACCTTTTGTCCAGGGGCTCCATCTTCTCCTGGAAGACCAGGCAGACCTGCCAGTCCTGAAGGCCCTGGGTCACCCTGACATTAGTAAAAAGTAAGTTCTTCTATTAAATGCAGACTCAGTACTATTCCTTCTCTGAATTAAGAAAATCTATTAAATTTTTTTAAGCTTTAAATATATTTTTAGAAAACATTTATGCATATGAAGTCTTGTCTTTTTTTATGAAGACAGTTCTCATTACTAGGTATATTCCTACTGTCTGATTGTTTTGAAGTGTGCATTTTATCTATGCAATTAAAATTATTAGCTGTTAATGATTCAGCTTATTCTTTAAAAATAATGCAATCATTTCATTAAGTGGCAGCATTTGAAGGAAATATCAGATATAACTGACTATGACACAATGATTGACATGTTGCTGATGAATATCAATGCAAATCAGTTAATGTCAGTGGAATTATCATGGCCCTATTATGTAAGATTCAGGAGCCTGACCTGGTTTTAGATGAATTTGGGGTCAAATGGGTTCAATCAGCATTACTGTCTTTTGTGAAATTACAGAGAGAAATCGAATAATTTTCTTTTCCAGCCACTGTCACAAATCCCTAACAAACAAGAGCAAAACCAGGACAGCCTTGTGCCTTTCCACTGTCACAAACGTACTTTTTCATCAATTCCCCTATTCTGTGTTAATCTGGCTCTTAATGCCATAGGGACTGGGTAATGTTTGGGCACTTCAGCACTAAGATAATCTGGTTACAGCTTCCTCTCCTCTTAGCAACTCAGCTGTTCTCTCTGTCCACCAGCACAGCTTGTTTCTCGTATGAAGGTGTGAGGATGTAGCTGCTCTGTTTCCACCCTATTCTGTATGGAAAGGGAAGGAGCAGCCCAATAGCCACTGTTCAGGGCTTTTTTTCACCTCTCTGGCTACAACTTACACTTGGGGCTGCAAGTTCTGGCAGCTGTTAATTATTCTAGATGGTTTTCTGCACAGAGCTGTAGGTGAGCTGTGTTGCAATGATGACTTGAGCATGAGCCAGGCAGGTGGAAGTTTCCAGTCACCATCAGTCTTACTATTTTTTACAGAACAGGGGTATTTAAAATGCTGCCATATCTGAAGGTTATCGAAAGTCTGTGTTAAAAATTCAAAATACTAAGAACCTAAAAGTTATTTCTAAGCCTGTTTTCATGTGGCTTCAGAAAGCATACTCAGGAAATATAAATTTATAATCCAAATGAATAAATAGATTAAATAATTCCTCTATTAACAATTTACCTTAGAACCAGGTTCTCCAATACCTCTTTCTCCTGGCACTCCAGTCTCTCCTGGTAAGCCTTGTTCACCCTTAAGGAGATATTAGTTTTTAACAGCATTATATGAAAAGTATAAAAGCATATGTTTCATTGCTTACATTTTAAGAAAGATTAGTGTAATATTGTCTGTAGTAAGAAGTGTTAAACCCTTGGTCACAAAGATTGGCAATTTGCCACATGTTTTGAGCTGTCACCAAGGAGCTGTTAGTGGAAATTATTGATGCTGTAAATCTACACTTGTATATCCCTGGGAATCTTTCCTGCCAAAGAGCTGATATTTCAGGAGCATATATGACATCCAAAGACAATTTTTTTTTTTTACTTTTTAGCAGTGGTAATCATATCCCTGCACAGTCACTTAAAGTGTAAGAGGTGATACTTGGTTCTGCAAAGTTCTTTAATTGTCAGGGACACTTGACCCACTTACACCTCTAGTTCCTTTATACCATGCTTTAATAGCCTTCAGTCATTCAGAACTTTGCCACAACTTTCAGGAAATTACTTTAAATCTCCATTCCAAATACCTGTAGGGTGAAATCTTTCATTAACAGTTATGTATTTTGTGAATCAGTTAAGGCTAAATTATTCTGAGAGATTTTCTCCTGAAAAAGTAGTCTTCCTTGCACCGTAGACCATTTTTTTATGTCTAGATACAGTAGATACACAAATTCAGGTGACACAATAGGTAGAAGAGGTTGCAAGGAAGGCAATCCATCTCTAATGTATCTATGTATGTATTTTTCTAGAATGGAAACAGTACAGTGAGAATAAAAGATGATATGGAAATTGGGATGGTTCTCTCTTTTAAGGGCAACTAGTTTTTGTAACAGGTTTACTGCACCTCCACATGCCACAAAGAAACCACAAGCTCAAGGCAGACAACCCTCTCAACGGAAGTGTATCAGGCAAAGTGCAGCTCACTATCTGACATGTGGTACCTGAAAGCTTCTGTGTGAGTCAAGCAAAAACCTAAATAAGTAGCCATGGCATTAGTTTACCAAGACTTTTCAGTGGAGTAGGATCTGCTGTATGGTTTATAATATCAATAAAGAAAATATTTTCCTGCATCTATGTCAATACTTAGATTGGTTTTCAGCAATCCAGTTAATTGTAAATATTTATAGAGACAGACCATTTCTTGATCATTAAACATAATGATAAAAACAGCACAGTAGCTTTTACTTCAGAAAATTCCCTGACCTTTGGTCCAGGTATCCCCTGTCCTGGTAGCCCTCTAGAGCCAGGTGGTCCTTTTGGGCCCTCCACTCCCTGAGAAGAGTAGTTAAGTAATTATTAAAAAATAAAATAGTCTCTGTTACTATACACTGAAATGTGGGGTGAGGGGAAAATTGTACCTTTTCTCCTTGAATTCCAATTCCAGGTAATCCAACTGATCCCGGTAAACCAGGGGGACCACACTCACCCTGGCAAACAAAGTACAGTAGCTTAGTTGGGCAAAGATACAGAAACAATCTGGGACAACTCCCTTGCTAGTCAGTACATGTTGACTTCTTCTGAAGTCAGTAAAGCTGGGGATCTGACCTTTTCTCTTTCACACATGCATTTATTCCCCACTGGGTCAGTTGCAAACCTCTAGTCTGTTTTTCCCTTTTTAAACCTTAATTTTCACACAGAATCAGATGCTTTTTCTAACATCCTCTATTTTAATATGAGGAGATGTTAAAATGGGTTGGGAGAATTTATTTGGCATAAATCTCAACTAAATACCACATTATCCAGTGTCTTTTATGGGTTCCTTGCCTCATTGCACCTTCTGCAGTGAGTATGAACCCTGTATTCCCTGTATTAGATTTATTTGCACTCCGTTAATCCCCTGGTGTATTTATTGCTCACCTTTTCACCTTTTATGCTGATGCCTGGAAGTCCACGAGGGCCTTTTGGTCCATCAAAGCCACGGTCTCCCTACATGAAAAAATAATTAGTTGTTAACTGTGGAGCCACACAGCTTTTCTCTCTGAAGTAACTAGAGACAGTGTTTTCTCTGTCATAATGAAAACCAAAATGAAAACAACCAGAAAACTGCTCCTGGATCTGTGTTCCAGGATACCAAAGAGATTATCTTTTCAAAAGAGTTTGCCCTGCAATTTGAAATTGCTGGTGAAAGAGCTGAACAAGCTTCTTTTTTATCTTTCTGCCCACCTCAATTACTTAAGGTCCTGTTCTGCTTCTTCTCAAATCAATGGCAAAACCACAAATGATTTAAATCCCTGCAGGGCTGAGTATTGAGACTAACTAAAAACTGAATTCTGCTTATTTTTTTTCATGGGTTAATCTCATTAAAGTGTGGGTTAGTCTCATTGAAGTGGGGTAATGAGGATCTGGCTCCCACTAAGCATTTGCCAGAACGAAGACCAGGCTGACTGTATTGTTATAGAAATCTATTTGTAAATGTCATTGTCTTTCTAAATGTTCATTTACAAAACAGTGGCCTTGGGGAAAGTGCCAGTTACTAAAAAAGGTACAAATATTGTGCTTTCCTGTACTTCTCTTAATAAAACAAGTAGAGGCAGATGTTAGCTTGTATAAATTGTAAAAAAATCACCCAAGACAATAAAATTACACCCCAGACAGAGCTTTCTATCTTTAGTAACCAATTCCATGATTTTAACTTTGACAGAAATTCCTTATGAGGATTTGTGTTTAAAATAACATTCTTTACTCCTGATGCATTACAACATCTGCCTTCATTATCCTTTTTACTAAACTGTGAGCTTGTAGTAAAAAGTCATGAAGAAAAAAACTGTAAAATTTGCCTAGATTAACAAATCACCTATTTAAAATGTGTTTAAAACCAAAGAACTGACATGCTTGGCAGCCATAGATTGGATTAGAAATACATATGGACTCTGTTGATACATGCTTGGCTCCAGGTCAGACTTGGCAATAAAAAGTAGTATATTTTTTATAGAATGAAGAGTTCCAATAGTGCTGACAGAATTTCACTTTGATTATTTTATTCTGCCTATCCATCTCAACTGCTTAGTAGTTTTGGTTAGATTATGCATTCATCTGTAGTTGTTCCCACTGTGCCCTGTTGCTGTGTTTTAGTTATTAGTTGTAGTTTTTGTTCCCACATGAATTGGTATTTCAGTGGCAATTAAGTGATTTTGAAATGCATTTTCTTCAATTGTATTTTTGCTAGTTTTCATTCATGAGATCTACTAAGCAGATACAAGCCATCAACAATAAGGTTAAATAAGTTATATAATTCATCATCATAAAATACACGCTGGCTGTTTGAAGATATTATGTTGCTAGCAGCAGTTAAATTTCAACCTGGCTGACAACAGTATTGTGCTAAGCAGAAATCCTAAGATTTTTAGTAAAGGGCTGCTCTCAGAGAAGATCTGATTTTTAGTTGGGCTCTGCATCTGTGAAATCAATTTTTTATTGTTTTCTCAAGCAGAATTAGTACTTGCATAAAAATGAGAAAACTGTTTAATTGCTCATTTAGATAATGTACAATCTGTGTCACTTTGTTATTGTAACCAAAGGCCAAAGCAACAACTCAGCCTATTAACTGGTTTTACAGTGGGCAGCAAAAGAATCTTCTAGTAAGTCCATCCATGTATGTACAACTGCCACTCTCATTACTGCCACTGGATCTGCACATTAGTAACAACACCTTTCTTTTCCAACATACTGAATTCAGTCTTCTGCTAAAATGCATAAGCCAGTGGCTGAGGTATGTAAGAAGCTTAGAAGCCTGTCTTTATAGTGACAGTAAAGATCTCTATATAAGGATTAAGAAAAAAACCCAACAGCAAAATGCTAAATTTTTCATCTAGGAACCTTTTAATGGTATTTTATTTAGAGTCAAATGCTTGAGGCTGTTTTAAAATTATGGAATTCATTCCAGGTTTAGATCACACAAATCACGCATCAGATAAATTAAATATTGGCTTTACAGGCCCCAAAGACTAGCTATGCCTACAAGTCATGTTTGAACCAAGTGAATTCCATCAAAATATATTGGATTGTTTGATGGAAAATCTTAATATTAATTTACAAGGTAATTTCTCAGATTCCTGTGCCTTCTATGAACTTGTTTTGGCATGCACTCATTTAATGGTGATGCTCTGGTCTTAGAACCCTTTGACTGTTGTACCTTTGCTCCTGGGAGCCCTTCTCCTGGTGAACCTCTTTCTCCTTGAACACCTTGTGGTCCTTGAGGCCCCTGTTAACATAAGTTTAAAATGACCTAGAGAATGTATTAATCACTCAGATGAACAGCAGTGTATTCTATGTCATCGTCTGGTATAAGCATGTCTTCAGATGTTGGTGTAGTTACAATCTGTTACAGATAATGCAGTAACACAGCATTCCCAGTGAATAAGTGATAAGCATTCTGGACTGTAGCAGTAACAATACCCTTCAGGTTACTAAGGAATCACAGATTATATAGATGAAATTTCTATTCCTTACATTTTGGAAATCTTCACCCCCTAAATTTCTATTTTACAAATTCTTGCTAATCCTTATTAATGTATCAGTATAATCATGAGAGACAGAAGCAGATTAAAGTCCATGCAGAGTAATGCTGAAAGAGACAAAACTGTAGAAAGATTTGACTGTAATTGGCAAAGAGAGAAATAGCATGCCCTTCTCTTTTTGAAAAAAGATCTGATAGAAGCACAAGGGGCAAATAACAAAAAAATGTGTGTCAAACACCTGTGCATATTGAGCCTGCTTCACATTGTTTTCTTGCATCTTTTTTTTTAAAGATTTTTTTTCTCAGATTTATTGCTTGGGGTTACACATACATCACAGAATGCTGGTAGATTTGTCTCTGTATAGCCTAAATATGCTTCTCCTTCTGCACAGAGCTTTAGAATTATTCCTGAGGTATAAATATTTGGACTCAATTAAGCCATTAAAATGGACTTCTTTTGAAGCAAATAAACTTTAAAATAAATAAAAGAAGAATATTTAGAATATTTTTTTTTAAATCAGAATTTCTTGTTATAGCAGTATTTTTTTTTGTTAGGAAAGATTCACATTACAGGCACCTCTTCCCCCACAGAGTGAGTCTTTGCTCTGTGGTGTTATTGAAGAGAATCTGGAAGTGTTACTGCCCTGCTTGGACTGACTGCCAGCACCTGCCTTATTTGTAATGCTCTTCTCCTTGGGCTCTCCAGCAAGAACTCACTGCTCTCCAGTAGTGTATTTTCAAGCAGGTTTGAAATCAGTCAGTTCACCTACCAAATGATGATTCTCTTTTTCATGGGAGCACCTCTTATGAAATGTTTATTCCAAATTTTGCTTTGTCAATGGGAAAAGGTACTTGTGAAAAAACTGAACAAAATTTGCCTTGTGGTTGCACTAGAAATCTTTCATCCAGGTGAAGAGAAACTAATTTAAGTCTGCTGTATTGTAAATAGCTCAGTAAAAGGTCCTGCCTGATATTTAGAAAAAAAGGACCATAAAATTGACATGCTGGTTTTCTGAATCACCACAAAGAGATGGAGTTTACAACTGCCAGGAAGAGGAGGGGAAGGAAAAGCAGGATGAGACTTCAGAGTCAAACCTACTGTAAATTCTGAAAGTCTCCTCAAAGCCATGCTGATGTTAATGTTCTAGTGATACTGAAAAGCAGTCAATTTCAAAGTTATCACATAGGGACTTGACACTATTAAATCTATCAGGGGACAGATTTATTTATATATTTGCGTGGGTTTGCATCAGATGTTACATTTTCATACCTGTTTTGGAGATATGATAATTAGAAAAGTTAAGAAATTGGAAACATTTCCAGTTTATTGAGGGAAACGAGAGTCAGACAACATAATATGTATAAGAGTGAGAAATGGTAGAAGAAAGAAAAGAGATGGTATAATTTATCACACATTTTTATGGGGAAGCATGGAGAATTTTTGCTTTCTGTCCTGCTTTCCTCTCACCAGATAAAAAACCAGACATACCATAAATCCTGGCTCACCAACTCCAGGTGGGCCAACAGGGCCTGGTCTTCCTGTCAAACCTGTGTCACCCTTCAAAGAAAGATGTACTTTTAATATGCCTGATTTAGGTATTTTTATGTGTGCAGCATATAAAAACTCATCAGGCATTCTGTGCTTGAAATATTAGATGTAGGAGAATACAGGAACAGCAGAGACAATCTGAGTGTCCTCAGAGTCACACCACGCAAGGCCCAGCAGGCATTGAACTGGGGCAGTGTCACAGCTTAGGGGAGATGTCAGTTCTGCATTTGAGAGAAGACAATGTTGAGTCTAAAAGATTCATTATTCCCTTCATGCACCCAGTCATGTATCACTTACTGTCCTTTCCCAAGAAGTCAGTATTTCTATAATGGAGTTTCTGTTCTTTTTATGCCAGTCATCTAAACCAACAAGCCTGTTTTGCACAGATTAATTTCTGTTTAAGACTATGAATGTGTTTTTACCTAATCATGCTCTTTTTGGGTTGAGTTTATGTCAAGCATAACAACTGCTGTAAAAAAATCCTTTAAAGTATATACTTAAAATGTACGTTTAGTTTGCAACTGTTTGTAAACAGTTTTGATAACATACAAAATACCTTTCCAGTACCACAAAACATGCATTTATGGTCTTGAATTTTCTTGTGAATCAGCAAGTCTATTAGTTCAGCTGTCTTGATCCTTATTCTACAATACATGCAATACAAAAGATGAGATTTTTGTACCTTTGGGCCTGGCAGTCCTATTCCAGTCTCTCCAGGCAAGCCAGGTGGCCCAGGGAGACCTCTTTCACCCTTTCAAAGAATGAAAGAAAACAACTTTGCTTATAAATTGGTGTCTAGGAAAATCAGTTTAACTCACATTGTAGATTAATTTTTAGTGCATCCTGAATTTCAGCCCATTGGAATTGTCTTACACAGTACTTCATCTGTTCATCCTTTCAAAGCTTCAAAATTCCCTTGTAATAATTCATCTCATACAAAGATGAAATTAAACAAAAGGAAAAATATTTCATATCATGTAAGTTTGGACACTTAGCTGTTCTGTGTTATCACTGTTGGCCAGTTGGTGCAAAGAAGATATCAAGAGAGATAACAAATAATGTCCCTTATATGCTTATTTTCAAGTTTTTCTTCAGCACAATATTCCTTTTGAACTACAGAATTCTTCTTGAGAATTAAGAAAAGGCTTGGTTTGAGATGCCAAACAGAATTCCTGTTTGGCACTTGGGGAAAAAAAGTTTTAAATTGAAAACTGAGGAAGTTCAATGCTAAGTAGTATTCTGTGCCAATACCATATTTTAAGTGTTGATTAATAAAGATGGGAGGGTGATTTGGACCTGAATTCAATATAAAGAGCAAAGTAATAAATACCTTTCTTAAGAACCTTGCAGAATACAAAAAGTATACAATTTGTTATCTGTGTCAAGTTAATCTGCATCCACTATAAGAAGGGTATAGAATATAAGGATGAAATCATAATTGCTGTGAGGCTATATTAATACATTTTAACATTAATTAAGAGAAGAAATAGAACAGTTCTTGCCTTTGATCCTTGCAGGCCTTCAGGCCCTTGATCTCCAGATTGTCCTGGCAGACCCTGTTAAAACAGGAATGGTTGCAATGAGATTTTTCAAGCTTTCATAAAAATGACATCTTGAAAAACAATCTAATATTTGCTGAAGTCTGCATGAAAATAAGAGTTTTAAACATAGCAGAACTGAAGCTTTGCTTTGTGATGTGTGTATATTTTTAGTTACTGAAACCAGTTGGAGCTGGTTCTGGTATTTGGGGAGAGAAACTGGCTCTCCCTTTTTTGAATACAATTAAAGGTAACCTACAGTCAAGATCTACTGAAACATCTATGATGGGCTAAGCTTCTTGGCCATTAGTCTGAGGGTATTGGGATGACAAGACACTAAATATTCTCCATGTACTTCTTGAGGAAATGAAATAGTTAAGACAGTGAAAGAGAAATGAGTGATTTTGGTTTTTATGGAAATGTATTTGCTGTGGTCTTTGAGACTGAATGAATTATAAGGATGATTTATTTGTCTAGATTGCTTCTCCAAATTCTTATTCATTTTGCTATATAAAAAGATAGATTTTGGGTGCCTTGAGCTCAGCAACTCAAAGATTCCATGTCATTAGGGGAATGATATTATTTCAGATCTTTGAATCCCAGGAAACCCAGTATTGTTGTTTTCATAGTTAGTTTTTCTTTTTTTTTTTTTTCTTTTACCTGTATCCCTCTTGCTCCTCTGGGGCCTACTGGACCTTCAGGGCCCTGAAAGATAAGTGAAAAAATGATGTATTTCTGTATATTTATATTTTGTCAAAACCACTTTTAGGTAACTTTTTACTGAGGTATTTTGTTTAGATATTTTTGCATTAAAATCAAAACTAAATTTAAGAGAAGCTCAGCAGCCACAAAGTATTAGATAAATATTTTAAAATTGACTGGTAATCAAAATACAGCATGATGATGAACAGAGTTCATTATCAAGGACAAGTAATCCAGGATTAAACTCTATTTGCTCTATTTGAAATATTTAAAGCAATTACGCACTAAATCTTAAAGATTGGAGTAAGAAACCTTGTTTTCATTTTTATGTCTCACTACCTTTGCTTACTATTTCTTCTGCCTATGTTAAAGTAGAGTTTTACCATTATTTTAAACAGGCTCAGCCTTGGGCCATAAGAGGAATCATACAAAAATGTAGAAAGAGCTCAGAAAGTTAGTAAAAATGGTGTCCTTGCTCACTACATATTTCAACACTGTCAGATGTCAATTTAGCCTTAGAACTAATATATGCCTTAAATCTATCATCATGGTTGTTATTCAGGGATTTTTTTTTTTTTTTGTGTGTGGTTTAACTGTGTTTCTTGGAAACATAACTTTATGGCTACTTACTCTTTCTCCTTTTATTCCTGGGATTCCACATTCCCCTCTTTCACCCTGGAAAGGAATAGGAATAAATACTTATGAGTTACATTGGCATATCATCCTTATTCTCTAGGTGCTTTAGTTGAAAACCTAAATGTTATTTTATTCAGGACATATTATAGCAATTGTGCTGCAAGTTCATTGAGGAAAAGTTACATCTTCTATTACAACTTGTGGAGCAGCTGCTAAGAGAATGTTACTGTTCCTTACTATTATTTAAATGAAATACAGCACTATGTATAATAAATAACCACAAAGATGTAGGCATCAATCTGACTAAAAGACATACCTTCTCTCCTTTATATCCAGATTTCCCCTGGGAAAACAAAAAAGCAAAGCAGATTGTGGTGATATATAACCCAAAAGTAGGAACATGAGTATTGGCTTCCTTAATATTCTACTCTCTTCAGAAAAATAGCATTTCAAATAGAAAAGATGACTTTGATAAATATGGCAATATGATTCGAAGTACTGTGCACGTACTAGTCATGGCAGATGCTGTTGTATGGGTAAATAAATTGTATGAATGTATCATTTTAGACTGTGATTCTGGTGTTGTAAAAGCAGATCAAGTAGAGTTGATATTTCCACCTTAGTGAAAAACATGCAAAACTAAGAAACCAAGAAAAAGATACTAATAAACAGGATGTACTGAATAAATAAGAAAGCATAGAGGGATTCATAGGTAAATGCATTCAGAATTACGCACTAAGAGACTTGTCCTACACTTACTTCCTCTATGTATTTCATTCAAATTTTTCACTGCTATTCTACACAGGGTCCTTTATTTGTCAAATTTAAATAAAATTAGATGATGCAGGCAGAGTGTAAATTTCTGTAATGGTCTTAGATTATCATATCAGAGCATTTCAATGTTTTAGAGGTACTATGTATTATTGGAGAGTATTTCCTAGATCACACATATAAGAATGAATTATCCTTTTCATTAAGCAATGAGAATGTTTTCAATTCTTCTAATGTTAATGAATCATTAGATGGTAAACCAGAATTGAAATTTGCTCTTATAACAATAAAAAGGTGGTATTTTGCTTTAAAGGAACACTGCTCACTGGAGAAGAAGGGGGAAAAAATATTTTTTTACCTCTATTCCATCTCGTCCTGGGATTCCATTAAGACCTGGGTCCCCCTATGAATAATTCAACATCAAGATCAGTGAAATAAGGACAAGACAGATCTTTCTCCTATATCTGAAAAACCAATCACCTTTGCTCCTTTCAGGCCTGGAGCTCCATCATCCCCAGTGCGACCCTTTTTACCCTGGAAACAACAAAATACAATTCTTATGATATATGTTAGTAAACATAATTCTGTTTTACAATATGTATGCTATTTTTCTCATATTTAAATATTTACTTCCTATAGATTTATTTCTCAAAATCTCTGCATTTACTATAACATTGAAATTGAATATCTGGGAACAGCAGGACCAACTCAATAGGCAGTCATGTTTCTCCTTTGACTTTGTTATAAACAAAACTAGTTTTTTCAGTTCTCTGAAGAGGTAATCAGCTGTTTTTTCTAACTACCCTGCTTGCTAAGTGGATGTTTTGTTTTCTTCTCAACCCTTTGGGATGTATGCTTCTGTGTAAGCAATACTTGCACTTTCCAAGTAAAGACAGCAGATATTAACCCGAACAAAACTACTATTTGCACACAGTAGAGGGTACGTTTTCCATTAAAGTGCATTGTACTGTGCTGCATAAACCCAGGGTGTCTTTCTGTTTGTGTATGTCTAGGATATTCAGGTCAAAAGGATGAGGATGGGCCAGTCTAGGGCTCTCTTTCAAACCCTTGACACTGTCCCTTCACCTTGAGCAAGGGCTATAAGGTACTATAGTGCTCTTAGTTCAATGTCAGGGATATATCAGATCATTCAGTTCTTTTTGAAATGCAAGCCCTGCAGTTTAGATCACCAAGCCTTGTATGAAGCAACCCCCTAGACTATTCTGAAAGAAGTCCAGTCCACTTCATTCTTGTCTCAGTTGTTCCTGACGCTTCAGTATTTTGCTCTCTCTCTCGCTTTCAAAGAGCTTTTTGGATATTAATGTTCGATTTGAAGCTAGTTAGATCCAGCCGATTGCAACAGGAAAGGTGTTCCTTTCTGCCTTTCATACTGCTGTGGCTCAAAGGAGAGCCTCACCACACGTCACTGTTCCTCCTCCTGTCTGTCCCCACACAGAGGGAGTGTCTCATGGCATTCTCAGGTCTCTCTGTGCTCTTCCTGCTGCTGGGGCATCTTCATGGAGGAGTGTGTATTGATCCTTGAACTTCTGTGGTGTCAGGATTTGGGTTCAAACAATTTATTTTAAAATTTTTAACAGTGAATTACATTTTAACATATACTGTGTGTCAGTTATTTGAGTGACAGCTACTTACAGCAGGACCAGGAAGGCCTCTTTCCCCCTTCTCACAGTTACATGTGTCTACCTGGGGACACTTTGGATGAAAATAGTACAAATCAGCACATTTTAATGGAAGAGATAGAAAACACACAGATGTTTGCATTAAGTTACTGTATGGCTAGTTTAAATTTTACACCTGGAATGACCAGAAATTATATTTACATGTTTTACAGAAATCTTTTAACTATCAGTTTACTACTCATCCAGAATGTGACCTCCTACACTCCATCCAAAATTTTGTATCATTCCTACTCCTAAAATTTCAATCATCTTGATCATGGCTTTACCTCCAAACTCTTCACAAGGTCAGTTTATGGGTACGCTGCGTCTGTTTTGTTTTCACTACTAGGCACGGTAGAGATAGCCAAGAAGATGGAGTAAAAAAGCATCTTACATCCCTTTATTTAATTCCATTGTATGCAGGGTAGTTCATAGTTTAGCTCTAGCTAGATCTATAAACAAAATATGTATGGATATATATTTTTATTTAATGCAACTCATTGCAACACCTGATAATCTTTCTTTCTCTTTTGTAATTTCTACCATCAGGTGTTGCAGTCAAACATCATGATGGTATGTATTTATGTGATTTTTAAAATCTTTTAGAATCTTTAAGATCATGACAGAGTTATCACAGATACTGGAGTTATTTTTGAAGGATGGATAAGGAATGTAATTTTAATTTTTGGTTTAGTTATATATTAAACCTCTGCTCATCTTGAAGATGTCTAGAAGTAAAGGGTTCAAAAATCATTCTTATCTGAATATCCAAATTAGTCACAAGATGTTTTCCAAGGCTAACATTGACTGTCTTACTAGTTCTATATTAATGGAGAAAAATCAACATGTCAGTGGAAATGAGTAAAGAATTAAATGTTTCAAAGTTTTGTGAACACTCATACTATTTAGCAGTTTGCTTGAGCTGCTTAGGAGAACCTTTTTTGTGTGATAACTGTACCTTAAATATCATAACATCTTTAAAAGGAAAACTAACTTTATTCCCCACAGAATGCCAGCTAGAACTATCAATGCCTGCAGTCAGGGTGACACAGCATGGACAAACTGAAAGAACTCAGTGGTGGAGTTTTGAGATCTTACCCTTTTCAAACCCTCTCATATAGGAAGAGTGTTAAGGGTTAGAACTGCCCTGTCTTCTGCTCTGCATCATGTTTTATTTTTCACTGAGTCTGTCAGAGGACATGTCAAGATGTATCAGCAAATTCTTGCTAGCCTGAATACTCACACATTATTTCTTTTTTTTTTTTAAATACTTTAGGTTAGCAAATTACATTAGTAGTTAGGAAATTAATAAATTATTAATTACTAAATACATTAGTAAATTACTCTAGGATAGCAAGGTAAAACTCTGTCCTGCAAATTCAAAAGCATGTTTCACTTGAACACAATCCCATTAGACTCAGCATTTAACCAGCTTCTCGAGCTATCAGTTTTCCTGAATTATGTTTTCATATAATTTCAAATACCTATATTAAGCAGTAAGTCTACACAGAGGGAAAAAAAACCCTTAAAATATTTACCTCTTCTTCAGACAGGTCTTTCTGTGAAAGACAGATATTGAAAACAACATTAGAAACTTAAAGTCTTAATCCAACTCTACAGAAAAGACACTGCAAGATGTAAAAATAAATAGATTCACCAGCTAACTAAATTATACAATTAATATATTGACTAACATTGATTAAATTTTAATTTCAAAGAAACATTCTAGCAATCTCTCCATTCTAAAAAATAATTTAAATATTTTCAATTCTTATTATAGGTTGTTGACTGAAATCACTGACTCTCTATATCCAGCCATAATTTTCTAAAAATGCAATAGTAAACAGGTTAGCTAGATATATGGGAACAATGCATCCACAAACTGCATTGTTTACAAACTGCTGAATAGCAGCAGCTCTTTAGTAGGAGTGAAGGATGAATGTTCTACACTTGGAAAATCAGAAGCTCTTGCATTCATACTGTTAAGCACACACAAAATGAGAATAGGAAGAACACCCTAGAAAAGATTTGACTTTGCCAATGATCACGAAGTTATCATCATTGATTTAGCTGTTATTTTTGAGAAGATCTGTAGAGCTGAGACACCCACATGCAATGCATTCCTCCCATCTTCCACAACTACTGCAGTCTCTTGAGAGGACATAAATGTGTTGATAAGCAGCAGTGCAATACAGATCTCTAAAATTCTCATGCATGCACATATAGTTATGACAAAGCCATTGTTTAAAGCAAACAGCAGCCATGCTATTGAAAGAAGGCACCTGAGGATGACTGCCAGTTTAGAAGAGGTAAAATAAAGTGTGTTTTCTTCCTTAAGAGGTGGTTTCTGTGACACAGGAAAAAGGGATAGTACCAGAGAAGATGGGAAGTGCGCTCTTCAGGGAACCTGTGCAAACAAAGTGAAGGACAGGGAGACAGGAAAGCCAACACAGGTGCAATTTCAAGGTCCGTGTGAGATCACTTTGGTGTCCATTTCATTGAAGAAGTTTTCTGGTTTTTATTCATAATTCTAGTTTATATCTCTGTGCATGCTCAGATAAGGACTCCATCCACAGCTTGTGTCACCAGGGTTATAGGCTAGAATATGGCTCTATTCTCCACACTTGGCAGGGAATGTTTTTTATATATAAAGTTTAAATAGAGAAGAAAGACACCCTAACAAAGCTTCAAGCTCCATTAACATATTTCCTCTTGATTATGCAGTAGATTTTCCATGGAAATTTAAAGATGTCTATCACCAAGTTCAAATTTTGTCTAGATTGGACTATCTCCATGGTCTGAAAATTTATTTTCACTTCTACAAGAGCTGCATCTTTTTCTGATACAAAAGGCAGCTTCACTTTCCTACTTGCTACAGAATAAAGCACTAGGATGTAAAAAAAAAAAAAGGGTTTTCTAAGACAAGAGATTTGAAATACCTTTCTTAGGAGGAAAAAGATAAAAATAATGTGTAAATCTAATTCAGTTTGCAGTGTCAAATCTTCTGGATGACAAGATATGAATGGTGGGAAGAGAAAGGAAACCTGTACTTTGGCACAGTGATCTCATTAATAATTGGGCTACTTTAACATGTAAAATGTACAAGTTTCTTCAATGCTATATTGAAGAAATGTATTTTCAAAATATTGGAAATAAGACGTATGTATGTTCCTAACACTATTTCAAATTCTTTCTCATACATACCATTTCTTTGAGCACCTTCTCCACAGTTCCTTTCTCCTGGAGGTTGAAAACAAACCTGGATGCTGGGACACTGGCCAGGAGCCGGAGCTTGGCAGCATTGCTAACCTCCTCAGCCACTCTGGTCATTCCCATTGTGAAAAATACAATTCCTTGGTGTTTAGCATCAGCTGCAGCTGCAAAAATGTCTGGGTTTCTTGGATGATCCACTCCATCAGTGAAAAGCACAGCTACTTTGACACTACCCAAAGTCCCTTCAGACATGTAGAGCTGGGTGAGATTAGTTATAGCATAAGTTGTGTAGGTGCCATGACCTATGTGGGTGATGGGAGCAATGTGGGATTTGAATGCTTCAGGACCTTTCCAGTCATGGAAATTCTGCTCTATGAAAACAGTGCTGCTGTACTGAAGTAAGGCCATCCTCCAGCGCAGGGTACGTCCAGAACTAAGCTGCAGACTTTTCATTCTGTCTACAGTTTGCAGTACAAATCTTTTCTGTTGTTCATGATTATAGTCCTTAGCACTTTCGGAGCTGTCCAGTAAAAAAGCAATTTCCAGAATGCAATCTTCATCTAGAATAAATAGGTATGTAGGTGAGTGGAGTGACTTCATACTAAATCTCATTCTACCCTTACATGTATTTTAGGATTGAAGAATGGCACTGGAATTGTGGAAAATTTTGATGACATCTGTGTTCACAAGTGTGAGCCCTTCATGAAGATAGAGCTGATAGAGGCTGAGGGATTTGCTCCAAAACAGATGCCCCAAGGAATAAAAACCTGAAGGTGTGTTGATGTCATGTAGTATGAAATGAGAAATGTAGTGGTTTTTAAATTTCATTTTGTCATCTTCTCTGGTATTTCACTGTACCCTACCAACATAGCTGGAAGTCATGTATAAGAAAATGAGGCTTACTGAACAAGACACTGGAATGTGATTTGACAGAGCTGGATTTTGAGTGAGTGAGTGCTAGTACTGTCCCTAGTACTAACACTCGCATCCAGTGACAAAAATTTCCAAAAGCACGATCTGTAGAGTATTAATTTTCTGAACTACTGATGACATTAATTCTATGAAAATAGTTTTATGGGCTATTATTCTTATGACAGACAGTAAGAGGCTCTCAGCCACATCATAACAAAATACAGATGCTATCTCCTTTTCTGAAATACACAAAAAGGGAGGGAAAAGGTGGGAGTGAAAAGATGTGAGTAAAAAGATAAAAGTGCAAAGGTTAGGCATGTGCAAATGTAGAATGAGGCAAACCTGGCTGATTATAAGCATCTAGAAGGCAAGTTAACCATATAGTCCAGAATCCAAATAAATCAGGATGTTTAAAATCACACCTGTTTTAAAATTACAATATTCACCTTGATCACTTGAGCTGGGATATTTTTCTACAATATTTGACAGAATGTGTTTAGGTTTTGATCTTCTCAATCCATATATCTTCTCTTCCCTGAGATTTTCTGCTAAAAACTCATGATGTTCAAGTATCCACAAAAGCCACCAGAATCTGAGGAGCATCATTTGTTTGTTTCCTAAACAACACAAATACAGAAGCACAGCAGTACAAGGATGATAAAACATGATTCAACAATTTTGCTTCAACAGGTTGCTTAGCAGTCTTGTATTTTAAACTATCATCCCTAAAAACAAGGTGATTTTGCTTTCTTTGGGTAAAATATTTTCAAAAAACACACTGTAAATACTAAATGGAGACATACTGGAATGATTTTTAAGCATAGTGCATATCATTCTAGCACGTGACACACTGGAGACAGACTTTTACAAACACACTTCAGTTCTCTCTCATTGCCTGGTATTGTTTGTACAATCCATGGCTGTACCTGTGTGGATGCACTGTGAACCCCGAGTGTAATTCACAGAGGTGTTTTTTTCTAAACTGGCTTTTTCCATGGCTGACATGGAGAGGAGGAGGTACTGAGGCAAACCTTAGATTTTCCCTGCTCTCTTTACTTAAGAACTGCACATTTCTCCCTGCTATCCCAGTCCCCTGGCCTCGACAGTCCTATGGAGAACAGTCATGGCCTGAGGGTGCTGTCAAGGCATGAATGTACCTGCTGTGCAATCCTGGGGCCGTGGGCCTAGAGTGCTGAGTCTAGGCTCAACAGCTACCTGCTAATAGGGCTTTTTCCTTCAGAAGGGATTATAACTGTTTGTCCTGGCCTCACATGCACACCCAGAGTAGCTCACAGCCTGCTCAGGGTCTGATAAATCATTCCTGCTGCACTTCGGTTTCATTGCCATCTCCCTGCAAACTCTCCCCAGGTAGCTACAGTGCGTACCAAAAGGGCAGTTTGGTGGCAAGAATCAACCTCCCAGGACTGAGCATAAGTCACCTGACTCATAAAATTCCCTAACACAGCCTTGACTGCAGCGTTTCTTGGCTTCTGATAGTTTAGGGTAGGAATTCCTGTGCCCACAGACACAGGGAGAGAGGGCAGGGGGTCCTTACCTCAATGCTCCTAAGCCAAAGGCTGTGCAGGGATGCAAGGATGCTGCTCGGGTCTCGCTGGCAGCTGCGTTGCCCTCCCTGTGGTGGGTGCTGTGTGAGGAAAGGAGGGAGAAGCGGGGCGGCAAGCTCGTGCGGTGTCGTATGTCAGGAGGGGCCAGCAGAAAGGCGTAAGGCAGAGAGCAGCAATCCTGGCTCTCCCTCCTCCTCCGCAGCCACCCGCTCCTCCCTTCCCCCCGAGGCTATGCGAATACATTCTAGCCTCCACAGCCTTTTACCCGAAAATGCTCATCTGTAACTGGGACATGAATGGAAGAGGGCTGTTCTCACCCCAATACGCTTCCCTACGCACCAGCCCAGTGCTGTTCACTCTCTTCTCCCATCACTACTGTACACACTTTACCCTCATACTTTTGCACATCTCTCATGCTTGACTAGGCAGCTTTTTGTAATGGGCATCATGTTGTCAACATCATCTTAGCAGCTGATGGCTGTAGGATCCCTTTCAAACCTAAAAGGATCTCCTCATAATGAGTTATTACTGTTAACTACTGAACTAAAAAGGTATTTACTGTCCCATGAACTTGGCCAACTGAAATTTTAGTTCCTGGTGAAACTCTCCAGCATGAGGTGGTCAAAAAAGGCAGGCCAGTCTGAAAGCGAGTTGCATTTTCTGGAGATTTGTCTTTGTCCCACATCTCCTTTTAAAGACTGTAATAGGGAACAATGACTGACACATAGTGTGATGCCTTCAAAATCTAAGCTGGGTAGCTAAGGATCCTGAAGGCTATCTGCCAGTGATTGCATCTTGTCACCTAATTCTTCAAAGATCCTCAGAAAACTTTGCATTCCAATTTAACATATTAAACAAGTAGCTTTTTTCACAGAAATACCTTTTTTTCTTTTACTGTGGACTCATTATTTCCACCAACAGGCACACAAAGAGGACCCAGTGCTAACTGCTGTGCTCCTTTCCATCTTCAGTGTCCATCCAACTCAGCCCACTTATCACAGGCACAGCCAAGGCAGCTGAGGAGATTGTGGGGAAAGAATGCAGCTTTGGCTCCAGTTTAGATACATGAGAGACACTGGCAGGACAATGCAGCTGGATGCTGAAGCCATTTGCTAACCCCATGGTTCTAACCCTATCTTCTGTTTTCTGTATTTGCCAGTAATTAATCCAAAACTGGTGAAATAGGATGGCTGAATGCAACTCTACATATTGTATGGCTGCTTATTCTTACCTAAGCTGAAACTAACTCGGCTACAACTATTTGTGCCACAGCTAAGAAAGAAACTTCTTTCAGGGCTGGAAGGATTGATGTTTATTTCTCTCCAGCCACTTTGATTTTTCTGTGCTTAGACTGTCATATTCAGATTATGATTAAGGCAAAGAATGAAAAGGCAATATCTTCCCATTTAGGAACACAAATTGTATGGTGTTTTACTGAAATAGGTATAATAAATCTCCCATAGCCCCTAAATCTTACTGAGAAAAAATTCTAATTTTATCAAGAAAAAGAATGTTATTTATGGTTGGGATTATATGCTTCCCATAAGCAAAACATTGAAATTATTTCATTTTCACTGCTAATTCCTACCTCAAAACATAGCTGGCAAATATTTTCTTTATTAAATTACTATTATTCTTGCATGTTTAGTAGCAAGTTCCTGGCTTCATGCTATTTCCTTTTATTGTTGAATAATGTTTACCTTCGGGACAAATTTTTCTCTTTTTATCTTGGCCAGGTGCTACTTTAAAAGCTTAGTGAGGCCTCCACATTTTTATACCTGTTTGCATGGTATTCTTCTGTTCAAAATTCCAGGTATGTGACATAACGCAGTACACTTCTAGACTTGCAGTCTTCTGAACTTGTGAAGTTCTCAATACCTGTACTATTCTTATAGTGACAGCTTATCAAAACCTGAATGATACCAATGTAAAATATGTATGCCCTGCTACATCTGAGATAATGCTTAAAACTAAAAATTAACAGCAAGACTTCTTGCCTCATGTACCACAAACGTTACTAAGCGCTTATTTAATATTTTAATTGCATTATTCTGTACATATTTTTCAAATAAAATAATTGCCTTAAAACCTATGCTAAGGAACATTCATGCTGTCATTTAAATGTTATAAATTTATTGCTGAATTTTAATTTTTTTTGTAAAGGAGTAAAAAAGTATTGTATTTTTTCTTGAGGATTTGAGACATTGGATGCTTCTGCACACAATTAATTGCATTTCCATTCTACTCATATGTAAACATTTTAAGTATCTTTTACATCTCTGGGAGATTACACTGCTTCTGTACTTAGTTGACTAAGTTGGGCCCAGCTATCTTACCTCATATATGCTTCCTACATTAAGACTGGTATCTTTGCAGGAGTCAAAGACTGCCATGAATATAAAGCTATGTTGTGGTTGCACCAACTGAAGCTGAGATCACAGATATAGCTGCATATTCAGATCTCTGCATTTTTTCCATCACTATTTGAAATCCAAGAGTTCTCAGCTGTCTGATCCCAATATTTCAAATCTTTGAAATGAGGTCTAACACTTTTTTTCAAAAATAGAGGGGTATATGAGAGCTATTTAAAATCACATCTAAATAGGTTGTACTCAATCAAAGGGAATTTCTTATCATTTTAGAACCATGAGGAAAGGCATCATGAAGAAAGATCTGTAAGATCTTTTTGCAAGTAAGAGTGTTTAAGCACTTTTAGGAATAGAAAAAAAAGGTGATATTTATACCCCTTTGTTGGTGGCATTACCATTGCATAGGTGACAACATCTTTAGAGCTACATGAGGTTGCAAGGGCACTTTGAAAGGACACTGAATGAAGAATTGGGGTTTAGATGCCACTTGCTGTGGTGTAGCATGAACTCTTGTGTCAGCAGCAGCCCTCACTATTGCTTCCTAATGGGCAGAAGCAGCAAGCCTGACAGTTCCAAACTTCTTCCCCAGAGCTCTCTTCTTTGTCTGCCCCTCCCATCTGTCTGTGGGTACCTCCTTTACACAGACTCTTGAGCCTGGTCTGGCTCAACTGTGACTCCTTCATCCGCCGTTTAACAAAATTCAATACATTATTGAGAAGCCTTGAGTAATTTCTCTTAAGATACAGTAACTAATGTCTTCTAGCATGATATCATGTCACTAGAATGTGATAGAGTCCTGACTAGCCCTTCAGCTGTCCTTTCAAGCCTGCAACATCACTGGATATGGAGTAATCATGAGCCAGCATAGCTGGCAAAGCACCATCTGTTTATTTCCATATGCTAAAGGAATACTGAACCATCAGGGAGGGCAGTTTGTGAGAGCAGCACGAAGCAGACAAGCCATGCCTTTGATTTTCCTCTGCTCTGATGGTAATTTTTTTTGTCCCAAAGAGTTTGACATGATGTAACTGAAATATGTTTGCATTTTTTTGCTACTTCAGTGTGAATAATTCACATATCAAGTCTGCTGTCAACTGTTAAAAATACACACACTTCACACAAATTTCTTCTGGTGTTTCATGGCCTCAAGATATTCTTGACCATTTAACCTGATTGCATCACAGTGCAATGGTATTTCAAGAGTATTTATTTCATTATATTATACATGTCAGTACATGACCAAAGTGTCCAGAAGAAACAAAACCTACCTGACTTGAACTTCTAAAATAATGAAAGCACATAATTTACAACATTTTGTGTCCTGATACTAAAGAGGAATGTTATAAATAATGTGTAAGTTGTATCACATAGGCAAATTTTGGGAAAAATAGCTTGAAAGTTCAAATACTTGAAGTATTGAACAAGAAAATTTTTAAAAATTAGAACTTTACATAGGATTATATGTCAAGAAAGATAAAAACCTGTATTTCACCTTTTGACTACAAAATGTGTTCTAGTGAATTTGATAGCCCAGGATTCAACTGAGCAGTCAGTTAATCATGGTTAAGTCTTGACAAATTGACTTCTCTTTGTCAACTCTTGAGGCTACAGTTTAATTTTTTTTTAAATAAGAACTTACATTCTGCAAATGCAGATGATTTGCCTCTGACCCCACTGACAGAGAAAATGCTGTAAGCAAAGGCTTTGATGGCAGAGACTTGCTGTTTGTATAGTTCCCAAAAGATTTTAGTGATTGAGACTGGAGTGGTAAACATGTCTTTTTCTTTTGCAGCTGGTATGAATGTGGCTCTCCATTTTCCTTATTTTAAATACTGCCCTTCTGCAATGTTTTTTCAGGAGGTGTGGCAAGAAAAAGACTAACAAGGCATAAAAGGGAGGAGGCTGTCTTCAGTATTTTCCTATTTTATCTAGAGACAATACAGCCAAAAACTCACTCTGAGCATTTTAGTGGTAATTAAATACTCATAGTCTGCAGGCAGTGTCAATCAATATCAAAGCTTTGTTTTGTTTTTAAGGTATTTATTTATTTCTGCTTTTATTTTAATAATTATTCTTTAATTTTCAGTTTCCGTCACCAAGAGATATTTTCCATTTACAGCCTAAGTATGTAAGCATATCTATACATAAGCAAGTTATTTTCAAAGGCATTTGAAGCATTTAGCCTAACAAGAGAATGAAAGCATGCTAATAATTAGTACAGCAATAGTTTTAACATATAAAATATTTGACTTAACATTTGATGGTACAAACATGAACATTTAACTAGACCAAAAATACTTTCAAAATCATTGTTTCTGAAAGATTTAATTTGATTTGCTACATTGATGCCAATGAAAATGTATTTGACAAGTAATTATTTTGAATTTGCTCTTATACGCCATTTACTTCTTATTGTACAGTACACTTTGCATAATTGTCTTCTTCCACCTGCCTGATTTTCTTGTTGATAACTGTAATTAGCAGTACAAAACTCTTTTTAAAATACAGTAATTACATTTTTAAGGAGTAGAAACTCATGTATTTTTAAGGAAGGTGCAATAAATAGCAGATGCATTAATGTCACCTAGCACATTTTGAGAAGATATTTTCCAATCATTTTAGTTGGAATAACTCTGCTGGAAATATAATCAGGTAGTTAAAGCATATTGCTGTATGTGATACACCATATTAGCAAGTGACAGAGTTTTGGTAGAAAAGGTCATGTTCTATACAGTTCTAAAGTTGTGATCCTTTTCATGCTGGGAACAGATTTTGTCTTTCCGATTATTTATAGAGTTGTAAAGAGGCACGCATTTATCTTACAACCATTGTTGTCAATATAACTCTAAACTTGCATAAATGTTAGAATTTGATCTTTTGACCTATTTTTAAACTGTTTGTAATACACATTAGCCTCTGAGCTTAGAGCAGTAATTGTGCTTGTAAGCTAGCTCTCAGAGACTTTAGTGATTCTGACCAGCCTCAGCTGACACCCCCACCCCTGGCACCATTTCAGCTCAGCCTGAGGCCATCAGCCTTTCCCATCGTGGTGTGAGGGCAGGTGGGTCACTGGCTCTGCCACCGCCTGTCTGGCTATGCTGGTGTCCCATACTGTCCTATCCTGTCCTATATCGGTGCCTGATACCCCGGGCTAGGGGCTGCTCCCAGCCCATGTCCCTTGCTGTGGGCAGTGGGATTAGAAGCCCAGCTCTGCTGTCCATTTGGGACTCCCAGTTCCCCCTGCCCTGGGGATGCAGCTGTTCTGCTGCCCCTGACAGAACTGGTGCCATTACTTACAGGTCCTCATGAATGCTGGTGGGCATTTCAATGTCAGTGAGTATCTACAGCTCTTCACAAACCCCTCAGAGAGCCCTCAGTGAAACATCAGCCATATTTAGCAGCATTTGCTTGTGGTGAAATGCTGTGCTAGCCCTGTTAGGAGGCAGGAGTAGGTTTTCACACTCAAAAACTAGTAAAATTCAGAGTTTTTAAAAAAGGTATGTGTCAGTATATGTTTAAAGGCTGAGGGAGTCGAGGTTGTTCAGTCTGGAGAAGAGCAGGCTCAAGGGAGACCTCATGGTGGCCTTCCAGTACTTGAAGAGGACCTATGAGGAAAATGGGTATAGACTTTTTAGCAGGGCTTGTTGGAATGGTACAAGGGGTAATGGTTTCAGACTAAAAGAAGTTAGATTAGCTATATGGAAGATGTTCTTTGCAATGAGGATGATAAAACACTGGGCCAGATTGTTCAGAGAGGCGGTAGATGTATCATGCCTGGAAACATTCAATTGAGGTTGGATGGAGCTTTGAACAACCTGATCTGGCAGAAGGTATCCCTTTGCACTGCAGGGGGGTTGGACTAGGGGACTTTCAAAGATCCCTTCTAATGCAAACTATTGTATGATTTCTAAATGAAAACTTGCAGAATGTAAACAGCATTTTTGTGGAGTTGTGTTAGGGTGAAATCTTATCTATTAATTTTTGTGGAGTTCAAGCAGCTGTTTCCTTTTGGTGCACCTGTAGCACAGTCCATAGATAGGTTTTTATGTGTAGGCACACATTAGCTGAGGCAGTCTGTAGTATGGTTTGGTGAACTAAGAGCTTAAAGACATGCAGTTATTACTGAATGTCATTGCACAGGTACAACTGACGGCAGTAGGCAGTGTTTAATCATCTTTAACTTAAATATGTGCATCACCAAGTCTGCTGAATTATGCTTTTTAGCAGAAGGCGGTTAAGAAGGCGCTTTAAGATACGTGTGTGCTAAAATGACGCTCGGTGGGAGCTGAATTGCGGTGGAGCTGCCGAGCGAAGCGGGTAGGCGGCCCCGCGGTGGGCGCTGGCCGCGCTGCCGGGACGCGCGGGCTGTACCGGCCGTGTCCCGGCGGCTCCGCGCTGCCTGGGCTCGGTGGCTGCGGCTGTTCAGGGGCAGCGTTTGATTGATTGCCAGCTGCCGCTGAGCTGCTGCGGAGGGCTGAAAGTGCTGCAGCGCCTCTGCGTACAGCCAACCAACTCCTCTCCCCAGCTCCACCGGCTTGGCTCTGACCGGCAGCTGCTGTAAAGGCCTCCTGAGCTCGGAGGGGTGAAGTCCATTTAAGCTGAGAGGAATGTTTTCCCAGGAGCGGAGACAGTAAATGGCTAGTGGCTTTCTGAAGTACAGACCTGGTTCCTACTGCAGTTGACTTACAAGGTCGCTTAAGCATCTGAGATAGCCATAAAATACACTGCAGGAGTGAGGGAGTACAGTCTGCAGCGTGAAGCTGAGAGAAGGAGGCTGGGTTTTTTAATGCTTAAGTATTCACAAAAGCTGTGTGACACATTCAGTGCAGTATAGCATGTTTTTGTAGTGAAGACATGGTTTAGGAACCATGCATGGACAAAATCATAATAGCTGATGTCTTTGAGGGAGAATAATGTAAACTTCTCTGTTTTGCAGTATTTTGCAAACATGTGCATAGCTTACCTATCTCTCTGTTAGATTTAATGATACTCCCCCAATCAAAATCGACGTGTCTGTGATGGCATTGGTGCTTTTGAAATAAATGAAGTAAGACACATCGAGAGTGAACTTATTTTTTTGATGTGTAAGTGGTCATTTTACATGTGTATTCTGCTTCCAAAAAAGTTACTTCCCTTGGTGTTAGATTGAAATTCAATGGCTAGAAGTGTGTATTAATATTTTAGTTTCTAAATAATCACTAATACTCAAATGTAATACCATGCTTATGCTTTGTAATGCTTGTAAAAAGGATTATGTGGAAATACAGAAAATAGATGTCCATTTCTGAAGTAGTACCTACCACAAAGCTTTAATGTCAAAACATCTTTCTCCTCTGCTTTTGGTATTATCATAAATTAACTGTAATGATTATAGAGGTGGGACTAGATTCTCTAAATTCTTTAAGCTTCCAGGATTCTTAACTTGTTAAATGCTTTTGTGTAGTGCTACAAAACATCTGACTTGTCAGAGACTCTTAAGAAAACAAGTAATTTTATACATAACGTGAGTTTTCAGCTGATTTATTTTTGTCTTATGAATCTTATTGAACGACTCAATCTTTTCATATGTGTTTCAGAAGGGTCCTGAAGGTCTGGAGTAAAATTTCAATGTGGAATCTCAGTTTTTAAAAAGTCAGGTTGAAAAAAAACAAATCAGTTGCGAGATATGTCCACGGGGTGTCAGCCTTGATTCACGTTTGAAGGTTGTGTGGTTGTTGCTGGTGGCGCAAGGTGGTTGAGAGATGAATGATAGAGCAAGGCTATTAATATCAGTACTACAGCTAACAGCTTTTTTTAAACTTCAGGAAATTTATGTAATGTAGGAGTCACAGTGCTATCACTATAGCCACTTTGGTTCAAAAAGAGACTAAAACATGGCGGGTATTTTTATAGTTTTCTTTTGGATGGTCGATTTGGGCATTGTGTACTATCTATGGATTAGAAATATCAGGATGGGAATAGCTGATTTATCCTCCTACCTGACCTGTAATGTGGCATGGGCTACCAGAGGGGTCCTTGAAGTAGAGAAAAAGGGAGACACGGAAAAGATCTCTTGTATGAAAGTGTCACCTATTGCAATGGTGGAGAGAGCGTGTTAGGTAACTTAGGCTGCTTAGTATATTGTTGCCCTTTGCATGTACTTTTCCTTTTTATAAGAACTTAGACCCTTTTAGCGTTATTGTAATGTGACAGACATTCAGCCTTCTTTTCTGAAAACCTCTTGAAAATCTTCAGTTTTTCTGTACTGTGGAAAATAAAGTGGATTTTTGAACAATAGATTTCTACACTCTCTTCACAAAGGTGTTTGTTACTGAGCTTTGGATACTGCATACACAATAAATGTCTAAGGCTATATTGCATTTCCTTATGTTAACCATATCTTCACCTGACAGACAGGGAAACAAAAACATTACTTCCAGAGCATCAAATAGTAAATTAGTTTTGCTACACTCTATTTGTGGCTATTAATATTCTGTAATGTTTTAATGGTTAAAATGAGTTCTGTTTTGGATTATCTCAGAGTATGAAGACCTTCAGAAAAGAGTAATCAAATTCAAAGGAATGTGAAAAATATAATTCTCATTAAATGAAAATCATTTAAGAAGCCATCTAAAGTGAGCAGATTACAAGCTCATCTTTTCTGTCTTTTTCTGGATCCAAAGGTAGCCTAACAGTCTGCTCTTTCTCTACTTTTTAAATTAACTGCATTCATTGCTCACATTTTCAGGAAATCTTTTTTCCCTGATACAAGTTTTCAAGAATGAGGTGCTAGTGCTGATGAAGGTGTCATAACTGGGAAGGAATGTTCCTTCTGGTTAAAGTTAAGCAACTTCTTAGTTTTGTATTTCTTAAATTCTTGAGATGATATGTTGAGCTGAGAACTCCAAATACATGCTGGCTGCATATGAGAACATTGAAAGGCCTAGTGCCTGTGAGCAGGATCCTAAAGCATCTTTATCATATTTTTTCTGTTCTAGGCAGTTTTTTATGTGGATATGTCAACTCAATTTAATTTACAGATTAGTGACTTTTTATGGAGCATCTTTAATTATTTCACAGTGGTTTGTAGACATTAGAGATGCTGGGAGCAACGTGGGACAGAACTGCTCAAAATGTGGTTCAAAACTTGCATACACGAGTTATACAATGACAACTACCACCTGTAGAGGTTGCTGAGTCCTGGGATGGTGGCTCTAAGCTGTAACTGGGAACTGGGAGATGATGGATGACGCAGTAAGATTAGCAAACAGCAGCACTTTTTATTTTTCTGCATGCTCATGAAGCCTGACCTAGGCAAAGCAGCAACCACTCACACAAACAACCTGCCTGTTATTTGTGCTGTGGTGCAAAACAGTGGATCTTAGATCTTTTTGCCTCCTTGGCTTGAGAACCTCTTGAGAACTCTAGCCTGGAGTTGAACTTCTTACCCCACTCTAAATATATGCAGCTCTAGTGGAAGGATTTTAAAATAATTTGAGGGGGAAAAAAGTGATGTTGCCTCAAATGTAAATGCTTGTTCATTGTATATTATGAAGCATGCTGTGCATAGTTCAGAGTTACTCTGTCAAATACAAGCAGGAGGAATTTGCAGTTTACAAGGATTTTGAAGTAGCATTCTTTGAGTATTGCGTTTTTTGCTACAGTCTTCATTCTGTCAAGTATTTGGTCCATCTCAGCCCTGTTGGTAACAGTTACTATCAAGAAGAAGATAAAGTCAAGAAGGAAGAGGTCCTTTGTCAAAGAATGAAGCTTTAAGTATACTGAATGCATTACTGTTTTATTTGCTCCTAGAAGTCATTCATGGCATAGCCCTTCCTGAGTAGACCATCACAGCTGATGTCTGTTTTCCAGGTCTGTTAAATGTCACCTCAGAGATGAGGAAAAAATTCACCTCCTCCCCTTAAACCCTTTCAGCCAGGGACAGCCCAAGTAAGGATCACTTCAAAGGCAAAGCATGGCTTTTTTTTTTTTTTTTTTTTTTTTTTTTTTTTTTTTTTTTTTTAACGTGGCATTGCAGTGGCAGTAGATGGTGGTTCTAATTTTACTGCCCCAATTAAATGTTATGACTATGCCTAGTTCTCTTCATATTTGTACATATCAGGAACATCTCCTGTAAAGATGCTGGAATTGCAGTAGCTTCAAATTGGGGCTACAGAAAAGAGATCCTTCCCCTAACACAATACAAACTCTAAGGGAGAAAGGCATGTGACTCCACACCCCTTATCTTCAGCTGCAACTCCTTTCAGGACTGCTTAGATAAGATTAAAAGAACCAGGCTCCATTCCAACCATCTCCCACTTTTCACCTGAAGAAATTTGCTGAGAAAAAGAGCAGATTCTAGCTGCAGAATTTGAGTCTGCTTCTAACGTGAACAAATGCAAAATCAAAGAAAATAGAGCTTATTTTGGCAAATGTGTGTGTGCAACTGAACTCTTTTTTGATGTTGCATTTGACGAGATAGAAAAGATTCTGTTGACTCCTTTGCGTCATTCATCCTCTATGGAAAATTGTGTAAATCAAATACTAAAAGAGCTGCAACCCAAAATCTGAGAGGTTTATTGTTTTTGAATGTAGTTTTGGCTTATTTAAACTGACTATTACTTTAAAGTGACTTAAGTTGCAAACTTAAGTAGTCTGAAAATGTAAATTATGTTCACTGGGAAACTTTATCTCTGATCCTTCTCACTAATGGTTATTATTTTAGTTTAAGAAAGCAAGTGACAGGAGTTATGATCTCTGCTTTGTTTTGCAGATTGGGGAATGAAGACATAAAGATCAAAGTGGCATTAAAACTAAGAGGGAATATTTTATTATCTTCTAGGGTAAACCCACTAAACCAATATTTAGTGTATTCAAATTGCTTATATGATTAGGCTCCTAGATGGTAGGTTTTAATGAAAAAATATATTTGAAATATCCTTATGCCTTCTATATTTAGAAATAATGAAACATGAGCAGGGATGATAGATTCTTTAGCATCATTTTGAGAATGTGACCCATGAGAAGCTACCTTTTGCTATGGAGGGAAAAAAAGGACATCTCCTGCAGCATATGATTGAGGGTATGGAGTGCAATTGTGTCCCTGTGGAAATCAGTAATTTCTGACATGTTTTTATTTTTTATTTCTTCATTCTTTTATTCTAACCCTTAGCTGGATCCCAGCAAGAATGATATTTTGCATAGCTTTCTTCTAATATAACCTTATACTGTTAAAACCTAGAGGTCAAACAAAAATGGAAAACTGCCCACAAATCCCTAGTCTTTCAGTGTGTTTAACTCAGGATGAGTGTGAGATAATGACAGGTGTCTTTAAAGTGCCTTTTGTCCCTTACTAATCCTGGTTTATGGGGATTTAAGCATCACAGGCATAGTAAGTAGTCAATGAAATGTTCTATCTCATACATAGTTTCCAGGGTTCCCTGTGAAGTAGGAAAATACAGAGCTTGTGGTGTTGTGCCTTCATTTCTTTCTGGTATTCTGATTGTGTGCTGGAGTGAGATTTGCTCTGCTGATCTTAAACTATATTCATTTTGTATGTTTTTTCTTATACTGATGAGTTAGTTCAAATCAGCAGTTTCACAGTTGTGAATCTGACCTTGTTATCTCCTAGTGCGACTTGATCAATACATCAGTTCACATATAAAGCAGTTGTTTTGCTGTAAGAGGAGTAGTAAGAACTTCTGCATAGATTGATTATATTGGTTTTGGCTTGCATTCCTCTTTGCTGTGTCTTGTAACTTAACCTGCAATGAAATATTAGGAAGACCAAAATATACTGGGAATCAACGGAAAGGAAAGAGCAATGTAGACGAATGTGTGATCCATACTGGAATAAGCACAAGTACAGCAACAGAAATAAAGGGAAGACCATGATATCCTTTAAGAGAACAGTAAATGGTTATTGGTGCCATAGCTCTGAGAGCAAAATTTGGGTTTAATATTCTCTTTTATTAAAAATACTTTGGTGCAGAAATGGAAGAGTGCTGACACTAACACTATATATTTCTGAATTTCTGCTGGCTGTAGTCAGTGCTTCAATGTTTGAAGCAGTTGTAGTCTGATGACATGGAAAAGTTGAATGACAGTAAAACATGAGAAGAGTTACACATATTTTGCATGTGTTCTGTAAGTTTCATTGAAGCTCACTTACCTTACTTGATTTAAAATATTTAAAAAGCTAATCTAAAGATAATGTATTGCCACACTCAGGAGACTTGTCAAATCCCAGGCAAGATGGAATGCACAGTGACTCTTGGCAACAAGGTGCATAATGGAACAGATATGACTCAATCATCCTGCAAGCATGGTGTGGGATGCCTATGTTGATTACAGAAGGCATAAATCTTTGTCTTGAATTTTCACTACATTTCTTTGCTGGATATAAAGAGTGAGATATACTTCTGTGGGAAAAGGTAAAGATGGATCAACAGACTTTCTATTCACTAGTCTTTATTTCAGTACTTCTTAATATCACTGGCTGCCTGTTGGATGATGACATTTTTTAACAACTTTTTTTTTGTTTTAAACTTTACCATTCATATGTATGTGCCGTTGCACTTCAGGCTGAATCATTTAATTGCATTCAAAAGGTATCAAACCTTGAACACCACTCAAACAACAGCTACTAAAAATTCAGGGGACTGATTATTTGAAAGGTTGACTGAAAGAACTGATTGTTGACTACAGTGAGTTCCTACTTATATCTAGGAAAACTATAAACTTAATTTCTAAAGTCAGGCATAGGTTTTTGTAATCTTTTATTAAAAATGCTCTCTTTTGTTCCAGTAGTAGATCCAGGCATCTTTGAATAATGGCTACGGGTAGCTGTTCACTGACTGCTGATGAATCTTAACTAAAACTATTGAACTTTGGACTTTTGCTTCCAAAGTCTAATGAAGCCTGAATTTAGCCTAATGTCTATTTAATTTTTTTACATGTAGAAGGAAGGATTTTAACTCTGACTTGTGGAAATAATTGGAATGTTTGTGTTTTGAAGATATTCTTATTTATATTTATTTGATTACCCATCAGTTTTTCAAAGGAAGATGGCAATAATAATATATCAGGACTGCTGGCTCCCTACTCCACTTTTTTCATCATGCAATAATTAACTGGGTATCCAGCTTCATAAATCAAAGGTCTAAGGTTTGAGACTTGTCCTTTTAATTATTTCTGGAGTTTTGACTACAACACTACAATATGAATAAAACATTACTTTCAGGTCAATATGAGGGCTCAAGCTAATGGTCTTCAAATTAATGAAACAACTTCTTCTACTGTACCTAATCAGCCACAGAGGATTATGGGGACCGGGGGCATTTTCATTAGTATCTCTTAAAGTGTCTGACACAAAGTGACATAGCTTCAGTTTTTCTAGAAGGCTAAGCATTAAAGTTGCTCTTAAGGAACAAAGAAGTTTTAGTACTAAGGGAGGTGGTATGTAACTTCCTATTTCCTTTTAATAGCTTCTAGCTCTGGCTTATAAAGACACTTTAGCGCAATTATTTCTCTTAAAGAAAAAAAACACCAAACAATAAACAGCCCCTCCAAAGCATTTTAAGACACTGGTAATTACAATGGGTATATTGCTCAGCTGTTCTCGTACATATTTTTAGAACTCACAAACTACTGTTCCAGTGAGAACTTAGGCAAAAGGAGTCAAGAATGTGTTTCAGTTTCTTGAATATGCTCTTCAGCTTATGCTACTGTGCAGCTGTACTAGAAACTCAAGTGTTGCATATCTGAAATTTCTTGAAGCTCCTTTTCTTACTAGAAAAGTAACTTCCCTGTGGCTCTTGAGTTCTTATCCTTCATAATGCTGATCACCATGTATTCAAAATAGTAAAGCAACAGGAGGTAGCCTTTACTGATTCAAGGTCTTTAGATGAATCCTAATTAGGAAATATATTAAATTTTGAAACTGGATTATACAATAATAACTTCTGAATGCAAAAACTTATGCTGAAAGGAAGGAGAAATTCAATTAGCTATCTTGCTAAGTACAAATCACACCATCAAGCTATTTTTGATGGCAAACTTCTACCTCACAATTTTGTATTCTGTGAAGTGGCTATAAAAATACCATTATGTACTCTTTTTGTTGTAGCTCAGGTGGATGTAGCTTTTCCAGGCTTGTACCGTGCTCCTCCTGGCCAGTAGGGTACAAGCTGCTGAGATTCTGGCAGAGCAGTGCAGCAGCGTGAGGCTGTTGCGTCCCCACTGGCATTGGCCGCTCTGTGGTGCATTTGGGGCTGTGCTGTGAAGCGGGCACAGCCACCAGTGCTCCCCTAAGGGTCTCCTGACTGAGGGGACAAAGGGGACTGGCAGTGGCTGTGCTACAGCTCTGAGGGAAAGTGGATAAAGGGGGAAGGGTAGACTAGTCAAGCCAGTCGCCCTGCTTACCAAAGTTTGTGCTCACTGAACTGTCCTATATCTCATTCCTGTGAACAAGTCCCCCAAGGAGGAGAGAGGTTAGGTTTTTTTAATTATTGTAATCCTTTTGACCTCATGCATTCATGAGTTTGGTCTCTTCTTGTCAAAGTAGTTTTGCAGGTTGACTGAATCAGGTGCTATTTTCAAACCAAATATTTTGGGTATTGTTCCTTGACAATCAGTTAAGAATTGCTACAGTGTGGCTTATCTTGGGCTATGATTTTCTTCATGTTTTTCCATTTAATTTAGCATAAAAATATATTTATACTACAAATATCTCTGTATACAAATCAGCAGTTTGCATTCATAGGGTGTTGTGGGGTAGCTATACTTTCACCATACACTCAACGACTTTGTTCTTAGATGGTGTTTAATAGGCCTATTGATGTCTAGTTCTCTTTTTCAGTAAGTGTGGAGGCTTGTTTAGAAAATTCAGAGTTAGGCCATGCTTTCAACTTTTTTTCATAAGTAAGCAGTGGTCGTCTGAAATACATATCAAAACTGTGAGAATCTGTCAACTGCAATCCCTGTACTGCTACACCATGTTCTCATTTGTTTACTGTTATTACCCTGTGTTTGGCCTGGAATTCTAATTAATACTACTGAAGTCTTATTATTTATCTTTTCTTGGGTCTTTTGACTGACTGCTTTTGTGATCTCTCAAGCATTTCATCCTAGCTGTTGGAGGAATGATATACAAACATTTTTAGTACGCGTCCCACTTACAAAGATGTTTGTCCTGAACAGACCTAATATCTGTTATTAATAGGAAAGTAAACCAATGAAAAGAGTAAGGGAGATTCAGAGTTATTCCAGCCTATCCTATTTTCCTTGTGAATTCCCTATAAAGTTTTTATATCATAAGTAATTTACAAATGCTTCTCTATCTCCCATTCCATTTCAAGTACAAATCACATTTGTTGCTTCCTTGCAGGGCAGAATGGCACTGAAGGGCCAGTGGATTGGAGCAAAAATGAGGACCTTTGTTCTTTAGAGACAGAGAAACTTCCAAAGAAATCTGTTTGCAGTAAGGCAAGTACCAAGATCATTGGTAGTTAGAGATGCAGCTGAGGTAGAGCATACTTGCCCTTACTTGATCACTGTGTCTCCAGGATGGGGCACAGGGACTTCCAGGGTGGACCAGACAGTGCTGACCAAAGGACAAGTGGAAAGGACAACTGCAATCTGTTTAATCTTTCTCCACTTTCTTCTGCCTTTCAGGTGAATAAAAAAACTCTCTCATCTCTACATAGTTACTGTTAAACTCCATCATAGGCCCATTTCTGCAGATGAAATATACCTGGGGTGTTTTGGAAGCTCCTTTACTGACTGTCTTTCTACTAGTTTCACTTGTTCAGTGGCAATTACCGAAAAAAAGTCCCATGTTCCTGCTTCTTGTTCCAGAATGCAGTAATATAATGCCAGGTTGAAAGAGAAGTTGTAATATGTCACTAACCTTGAGGAAACTTTTGGCCACAGTGCCAGCTGCATTGTGCAATTCTGACTCTGTGATTTCTGTTCTGGACCAATTCACATCTCCTCAGCTTAATGTTTCTCACATTCATGTGGTCTGGAGACCCAGTTTTGATCCAGTCTTCTGGAAATCTGTGCCTTAGTTACGAATATGCATTAGAGTTTTGGGTATTATATCAACTAAGGCTCCCTTTTTCTTAGTTTGAGATTAGGTGGTTTTTTTTTTTTTTTTGGTCTTTAAATCCTTGGAAGAAAATACTTCCCTGGCAAATGATTTCCATTGTTTTGGATACTGTGAAATGTGATGTGGCTTATATATGAGAAACTTGGTGAAGTTGGGGCTATTGTCTGTTTGTTTGGGTTTTTTCATGTGTTGTAGAGTTGAAATTAATACTGGTCCTTTGTACAAGATGCATGTTCCCTAAAACATGACCTTTTAAGGAAATTTCTGCTCACAACACATGCATTTGGAAAAAAATAAGTGGTGAAGTCCAAATACACATTGCTACTGTGGGCCCCCATGAAAAGAGCTTAATCTGCTCTCCCTTAAGTCTGATGTCTTTGATGCAAACTGAAGTGGGCCTTAGGTGAAGGAAATGTCTCAAAAATAGTGTCTCAGAAGAGCCCATCCTGCCATTAATAGTCTGTTAAGAAAGGAAGCCTCTAACACACTCAAACACACACACACACACACACACACACACACACACACACACTGTTGCTTGCTATAAAATTAAGGTTCAGTTGAAGAAATGGGACACTTTAGATTGTAGAATAGCAAAGATGGATGAAATCTGTAGACTTAATTGCTGCTCTTGGGTACTTATATTATTGCCCAGGCAGAGAGACAGAGTTTAGTTTAGATTTGTATGACTTGTCATTACCAGTGTTCTCCCAAAAAATGAGCTTGGCTTTAGTATGTTTAAAATGTAGCCTTGCTTTAGCATGATTGCACAAAAATAACAAAAAAAGCTTGTCATGATAAAGGCATAGGATTTAATGATTAAACTTTAAATGTGAAATTGGAAATACAGCTTGTAACTTAAAGTGTTTTCTATGAGGAAACACCTGGGTTTATCCGAGGACAGATTGACCACAAGATTACTGAATGCCAATGGCAATTACAGCCTTATTGGATAATGCACTGGGCAGATCCTTAGCCTCTCTAAACTGTCCTAGCTCCCAGAAGTTCAGAAGAGACAAATTTATAGATCTGACCCACATTTTCCTATAGTGAATATATATAATTTTTTTTTACTTTCCTTAATCATCAGCTTTCTATCTTTATCTAGTCATACATCAACCCTGATGTTTCTATCTGTCTGTGAAGAACTGCATGAGTTTGGACACTAATTTAGATTGAACCTTGGTCAAAAGTGAAGCCTTTTAATTTTTAACTTCCTTGCTTAGCAGATATCCTTAATAAGTAAGCAGTGTCGTTGTTAGCTCTAAATTACACCTTGAACTGCTTTTCTGAGTGCTTGTTTACACTAAAAACCAGGCAAGCAAAGACATTGCAAACTGTATTTTGAATCAAAAGTAGAGTTCAACTCTACTGAACAACAGCATTGCCTATGTTTTCTCCCTCTAACCTTCTAACAGACATAGTTTGCATCTTCTTAAACATGCATGATAACTAAAAATCTCTAGGTCTAGTTCTAAGAAATCATGAGCTGCCAACAGGAACTGTCAACAGAAAGATGAGAGAGAGAGATGTGTTGCACCCACATGGGCAATGGGAAAGCCTTGAGGAGTTTTTATTCTGATCTTGATGTCTCTAGTCTCTAAGAAATCTCATTTAATGGTGTCCAGCAGGAAAGGGACCTTTATTTGGATGATAAGGTGCCATGGTAAAGTGAGAGGAGAAAATTTTAGATGAAGTAAACAGAGGAATAGCATTGTCTTGTGCTGGCCCCTTTATTATTATTATTCAGCAGTAACATATCTGGGCTTATCAGTTTATATGTCTCTAAATAAAAATTCTGTCTTGTGAGTGCAAAGAATAATGGGTGGGAAGGCCATGACCCACCATCTCAGCTCACTGTCAACAGCATTGCCACCATTCCTGTTGGAGACTCCTTCTATGGCAAATACAGGTGTGTAGAAATGGTGGTGGTGAATGGGGCAGGAGCACTTCTGGCTGCCAGCTCGAGGGAGAGAAACAGGTGGGTGCCTCCCAAAGCTTGCGTCCAAGTCACTTTAAGCATACAGTGACAGGAGACTACACACAGCTCCCAGCCTGGGGGTGCAGCTCCCAAGCACTGTTTGTCCTCTCTGCATGTTGCTGGGGTGTGAACTGCTGTAAACAATTCCTCTTCTAATTAAGAACGCTCAGTCCGTGTTGGCTTTGCAGGCACCCGTCTGTAGAGAGCAGATCTGCTTGCTCCCCTCCGAGGATCCCTTCGTTCCCTCCCCATCGGCCTTGCTGGGAGATTAAAGCAGCAGCGGCCCCATACACAAACGCAGCTGGTTCCGTTTGGTCAGCCTGAGCCTTGCTGTGAAACCACGACAAGAATTCCAGTAAGTTGGCAACACTGAAACACAAAGAAAACAACAATAGGAAAAGACCTTCCGTGCAGAAAGGAATGTTTCAGGCACTATTCCCCTACAGTGAAAGGAGAGAGGGTGGGAGGGAGGAGGGAGATTTGAAGAGGGCATGTCTCCCCCTCCCCCGGCAGCTCTGGATCTTGTGATGGAGAGATCTTATCCTCTCTTTGTGATTCAGAGGTGCCAGGAAGCTAATTGAATATTCTGATCTGCCCCCAGTGTTTCTTGTGGCTTGACCCCGGTGCTGTGTCGTACCACTACACCAAACAGCCCTGAACCTGCATAAATCACAACCTTGCAAAAGCCTATGCTCCACATCTTCTCTCCCCATCCCCCCCCCCCCCCCCCCCCCCCCACTATCTTGATAGATAGAAAGCCTTTACGGAAAGGTTTAGAAGGATTAGCGTCCTACAGGACCTGGAGAGAAATCACAGTCTGCTAATAAGCAGCAACATGTTCCCATGCAACTTCTACAGGAACAATACAGGCACCTCTACCCCTTTATTGAACTTGCAATCCATGGCAAAAAGAAGAACAGTTAAGGTTTGAAATATCACTTAAGTTCTTTTGCAGCATCAGCAAACAGCCATTGCTGTATAATGAGCATGGCATGATGCTAATGCAAAAGAGATGTGGTATTTATAAAGGTGGTGTCATTAAAATAAATCTGACAGAGCCTTCTGGAAGACAAATAGACCTATCTTTCTCCCATGATATGTTTGCACAGTAGTCACTGTTGACATGCATGTGTATGAGTGAAAGTACAGTTTGGCATAACTAAATTTCCTATATGAAAGACTATTTTTGACTAATATATATATATATATATATATAAAAAGATTTAACTTCACACATTTTATATATATGATGCTTCTGATCCTGCAAGCAAAGCCTCCAAAATGTTTTTCCTTTTCACAAAGGCTGCATTCCAGCCTGAAGTTAGTCTTTATCTTTTCCCTGTGATCCTACATACAGCTCTTCCCTTGTTAGTGGGTATATGGTTCCTGAAATGGCAGCAGTAAAACACAAGGAGATATTTCTTTGTGTATTGCACACACTGTTGGAGAGTTAGAACTAAAGGAGCATGTCTCCAGCTGATATCTTGAGAATTCACAGCCAAAGCACTTTACCAAACTGATTTTATCTGCTAAGAAAGTACAAAAGTAAGTTTCATCCCTACATTTTCCTTTCACAGTATTTGTGTGAGGAGTACTAAGTTGTAAGCTTTACCTCTGCATTGGTGAGTAGATGATGGATTTTTTTCAGAGTTATCAAAAATATTTTTTCTTATTTGGAGCATGCCTTTGGGACACTAAAACCAGTGACATGCTTCACTTGCCACCTGCAATTCCCAGAACTACTCCAAACAGATAAGCACATTAAATACAGCACCAATGGACTCTGATACGAAGTCAGCAAAGTGCAGGGTCTTGGAAGCATCTCGGCGATCCTGCAAAGTGTGGAAGGAGGGGCAGAGGCAGCCTGTGGCTGCAGGGCCTGGAGCAGTGCCTGATTCCCTCATGCTGGTTCCGGGGCCGCCGGGTATAAAGAGCTTTATGCAATGTCTGGAGGGTGGGAGTTTATAGAAAACGCGATGTCTCAACAGGCGAACACGCCTTTCTTCTGCAACTAGCAGGATAAGAAAAAGACACCAGGCTCCTTGTGCTGCTGCTGTGCAGAACAGCACCCCGGAGTCCAGGAGCCAGCTTCTGAGGAAGCTGGAGCATCCCAGCCCAGATGGGACCTCACTATGGGATGGATGGAAGAGCAGCAACTGCTTTCAAACTGCTCATATTATTCACTGCATGCATGATGCAGGGCAGTTGCCAAGGTAAGCGCTGTGCTCCAGCCTCTCCGGAATGGGAATTGCACCGCAAGGAGCATATCCCTACTCCGGGGACTTTTATAAGAAAAAGACCAGAGTGTCTGAAAGTAGAAGGTTAACGGGCGCTGATTCAAGGAGTTCTTTCTAATAGCTAGGGGAGACAGCTGGCTCTTTCCAGGAGTCATTTGATGGAATCGGTTTCTGTTGTGGAAAAGTAAGTAGCGCCTTAAAAGCATTGCAAACACCACCGATTCTTTAGCTTCACTTCATCTTGCTTTTAAATTATCCTAGGATGCTTCCTTTGATTGTTTTTCTGGTTTGTACAAACATTTTTTTTTCCTAGTTGTGTAAGACAGCAACGCACAAATGTGGCTGAATTTTGAGGGACATGTCAGACTTTGCAACTCCACGGTCTAAACTCACGGTTTTATGGAAATGCAAGTAGGCAGGTTTTTCTGTGGGTGCTGATTACTGGCTGTGAATAAGGCCGAAAAGAAAAAAAATCACCCTAGACTTTCTGCATTTTTCCTTGTGATCTTTGTGCCTTTCTTGCTACTGAAATACGGGTGGTTTTGCAGAGCAGAGTTCACCTGCATTCCAAGGGCTGGTTCGGTGACCACTAAAATTGTACCTAGAGCTGTTTTTGGAGCAGTGCACAGGCTGCCACACTTGCACGTAGACAGGTTGGGCCGGGGGGAAGGGGCTTCTGCATGGACATGCTTGTGTACGTGTGGTATATGCGGTCATTTACAGAAGGCTATAAGAAAGAAACAGATGCTTAGTCTGGAGCACAATAAGCTCCCCTCAGTCGGTCTCAGACGCAGATTTGAAGTTGAGAGAGGGAGAACTTTTTCTCTGGGCTTTACTGTTGCTAGGCGACATGGAGGAGCATGTGACTGGCAGAGCAGGCTGAGTGCCGCTCCTCCGGTGCTAATCTGGCTGCTAGGGATGGAGTAGCCGTGTGCCCAAGTCCTCCCTCCGGCTGTGACTGCAGCCCATCTTCCTGCCTTCCCCTTCTTCGCGCTTTTTAATTGCCTTGCATTGAAAATCAAGCCTGTCTTGTTGGAGCAAGAGTGGCTAAAGTGCATTTCCTCCGCCCCGCGTATTGACCTGCAGTCCTGCTGCTTCTGTGGGTGTCTGTGTATTACGTGTGTGTTCAAATTGTTAATCTGCTTTCTTTGCTCAACTCTTAGTTTAAGCTCCTTAGACAGAATCAACTAAGTAATTATACAGCAACTGCTGCTAGCAGCTCCCACTTATGAACAGGGAAATAAGAGATAGCTAATGTGCTGGAGACCTGCAAAAACTCCAGCCAAGGAGGTCACACTGGGTAGAATTAATCCTATGCACTATTATTTTACATTGGATAGAATGGAACCTGCAGGACAGATCAAAAAATTGTTTTTTGTTCTACAGCTGCTTCTGATGGTCCAGAACGTACCTGATAAAAGACATGACAGAACAAGCAGAGAGAGGCTTTGAACTAGTATCCATAGGTAGTAGAAGTACAACATTTTTTTTACTTTTATGGTGTTCTTTCTCCCATTCTCCCCTCCCGTCTGCCTCCACAGTAGAATAACTGTGGAAAGCAAACAGTATCATTTTAGTAATGGCTGCTGATAGTAGCAAAATACCTGGATAGCAATTCTGTCTGCACTGTGATTATGATAATGAAATATTTGGTAACCTTAAATTACAGTTCCTTGAATGTTGAGATCATGTCAGACTCTTATTTCCAATAGAAAATTTGGAGAACCATGGAAGCAATCCCAAGCCTTTGAAGGAATATGGTGAAAATCTATTATCTTGCCTAATCCTCAATATTTCCAAAGGCACTTCACTGATGTTTTTTGAGATTTTTGTTGGCAATATCTGAGTGTTCCCAATATAAGATGGATGTTTCTAGAACATTTAGAACATTCCTTTCACCTAAGGACTTGCCCAAATGATAGTACTCTTCCTCGATTTACCTAATCCTGGTTTTACTGAGAGTAACCATAGTGCTCATAAACAGAATAAAAATGCTGCATTTTTTTAATTGCCAGCAGTACCGGGCCTGTTTCTCCAACCTTTACTCTATAAGTCTTGCTGTCTGTGGAGTATTTGTTGTCAGAAAAAAGTGTAACTGCAATCTAAAAGGTAGTTAAATGAAGGTAGTGTCAAGCAGGAGCATCACAGGACGATTGCTCGTGTTTGTTTTGAGAAATATCAAAGTGCTTCACATTTAGCTATAAACTAGAGGATGGATGGATGTTAGTGCACCAAATTTGATTTGTAACCTGCACCTCTGCAATGATAAATGATCCGCTTGATACATCCCAGGCAAATATGACTAAAATTTGTTACCATTATGAGGTCTATTAGGCTGAGAATGAAGGCCCTTCTAAGAATGAATGCTTATAGTATGATAAGATATATCAGAAGTCACAATGAACATTTCCATGAAGTGTGGCAGGCCATTAAGAAATAGGTATGGTAAGACCAAGTAGAGAAGAGGTACAACAGTTCTTTCTGGAAGTCATGGAGAAACATATTTTCCATAAGGCATTGTAATAGTTCAATCTCCAAATTAATAATTCAGTGTTTTTTAGACACTGTCTTCACTCAAAACTATTTAATTTGTCTGTAGGATGATGTACAGTGACATTGCTACGGGCGACAGGTCAGAGTCAGTGTTCGTACTCCTTGTACAGCACTGCACGCTTTTAAATGAGAGAAGCCTGTCTGTAAGATCCCACCCCTGCCAAGACCAGAGTTTGGAGACTTGAGTGACTGGGGACTGAGGATTTGGGAGTAATGGGAAGGGAAAAAGGATGGCAAGAAATAGGAATGTACTGATGCAATCTTGACATACAATTTACTGGGTTTTGTGCATTTCAGTGTTCATAATGCTGCACTAGGACAATTTTCTTGGTTTCTCTGGGAGATGTAGTGACACAAAATGAAGAGTACAAATTGCAGTGCATGTCCATCTACCTGGCTTCTAAACTGGTTTACTTCGTGAGGCCTGACAATTTGCAAGTATCTGTCAGTGAAACATGTTATAGTCTTCTCACATTTTAATGAGTTTTTCTGTGCACTAACAGGGGTTTTGGCATTTTCTTTTTTGTTCTTTTTAATGAATAGCCCACTTCTAGTACATCTTTCGAATTTTCTTAATAATTCACTCTTTTTTGTATTCTGTTCACTAAAGCATATCAGGTATTTGCAAAGTAATCAGCTAAAGCAAAGAATGGGTCAAATCCAAGAATTTTAGTTAAATATTGAAAGCACTAATTGGATGACACCTGGTTAGATTTACGTTCTATGCCAAATGCTAGAATTACAGTAAATAATTAAGCTACAGGAGTGAAGACAAACAGAGACAGAGAATCCTAGGAGATTTCAAGTAAGACAAATGTGTGATGTGTGCGATGCTTCTATTTCCCTGTAAGACAAACCAAAACCTTCTTTCATAAATTGAGCTGATTGGAAATTTGAGCAATGAAATCCTACTTTAATCCAGATTTACTTGCCATGTGTTTTGCAGGAAATAGCAAAGATTCATTTGGGGTAAAGGTAGACTGCAATTTCATTACAGCCTTTTAATTCTTTTCCTTTTGGGCTTCCTGGGTTGACATGAAATCACTTGTACTGTTTGGAGCCTTTCCCCTCCATGCACCTTCTCACACTCTTAACTTCTCATACTTTAACACTGAACCTGGAGGTTCTTCTAAATCTGAATACTCTTCTTTTTAGTTCAGAAGTAAGCAAGCACATTGCAGATGTAGTTTATTTTATCTGTGTTATTGGATCCATTCAATCTTCTGCAATAGTTATTTTTAGATCTGAGTGGTTGTGATAACTTTTCAGATAGACAAATATAGAACTTGAATCACACTGTTCTAGCAGTTTTTAAAGCAGGAGTTGTATCTTCTCTTTCAGAACTTTACTTAAAGCACACTGGAACCATATAATACTTCAGATGTTTCAAAGGAACTTACACTTTCTAGAAGTGGTCATTGTTGAAAAACATTGAAGGTCCCTTCTAATTAAGAATCTACAGGTTCTATTTAAAGAGAAGTGGATGTTTTTATTCCACTTTGATTAATTAGTGATGATAATCATAATTTGTCAGTTTCTTTTTAATGGCTTACACTGAATGTGGCCGATAAGAGCTGTTTTTAAAATTACTTAAGACTTAAGTGCTTCTTTATATAATTTGATAATAATACACTGTTCTTAAAAATACCTTGAGCTGTTTCTAGATGAAAGAATAGCAAGGTTTCTTCTGAGTCAACCCAGTGCAATTCCTTTAATTTCAAAGAAATTACCAAGTTGTACTGATCTAAGACAGAAAATATGATTCAGTGAAGAGTTAACATCTCTTTAAATAGCTCTTCATTGTCTGAGGTACATTTTGAAGTCCATTTTGTTATGATAATGTTAATTCTTTTTAACAATTTTTTCTTCCTTGACTCAGTACACTTATTGAGTGTAAAAAAGTTTTTTTTTCAACTGTAGAACAGTTGAAAAAAAATAAGTTTAATGAGTAAGCATAGAACTGTTAAATCAAATCGACAGCCTTTAGTGTATTCCTTAAGCTTTGACTGTTGGTTTCAGGGGTTTTAATGTTTTCTTTGTTTTGCAATGCTGAAAGTGGATTAGAGATCAAAGGAGCGCTGTTAGAAGTTTGGTTTTGGATTAGTGAAACAACATATAAAACTTGACTGAAATGGTTCTGTTTCTATGACCTGTTCTATTTTATAGTTTTAACATTAATAAGTTGCCTTTGTTTTACAATCAAGAAGCCAGATCTTCAGCAAAAGGGCACTGTTTACAGCAGCAGTGTGTGTGCCCTATTATTTTCCTGCACAGCCAGGTCATGATACTACATCCTGCTGAGTCAAGTCAGAGAATGGGGAATTGGGACTCCGTTTAATGGGGATTTCTGGGTCATGCTTTTGTGGACCAAGAAGGCTGGGGCTTTAGTTGTATTCTGTGGCATCTCTTAAAAAAAAAAAAAAAAAAAAAAGAAAAAAAAAGGCGTAGTCCACAAGGTATCCCAGGAACCGATACATTCACTGACGTATTTAAAATCTAGGTAATGGTTTTTATCTTCTGTTAAAAGAAAAATCTTGTATTTAAACAGGCTGTGTGGAGATACTGACTCTCTGGACAGCAATATAACAGGCATGGTTGGAATCTTCTCCTAGTAGACATTGTGAAAGACTGATGGAAAAGTATTGCTATGAGGAGGGGATTCCAAGTTAAAGATTGCAGACCTGTAGGCAAGTGCCTGCAGTCCTCTGAGCAATGTGATTTGTATGTTGTGTGTTACCATTGGGATACCTGGGAGACAGTGTATGCCTTTGCTGTAGTTTTTTGTGCTTGCTTCTGGACATAGGGTGCAGATTGTGTATGCTTTTGTTTCCAAGCATGTTGCAAGTGTAGGACTTATGCAGCTATACCAGCTAGAGAAGTTCTTCTCTACTATTAACCTCTGTGTCTGGAATGCTGCTTAGAGTAGTTAGCTAATGTAATTTAATAATTATTTAAAATATGAATTTATTAATTATTATGTCTTAATATCAATTTATAAATTATTTAAAATAACAATTATTTCATATAGTGGCCCAGCAGCCACTAATGAAGGGAAGTCACAGCAGAATCAAGCATCCTTAAAAAGTCAAAATCTGAGAGTTAGAGATTTTGGATGCTTAGGGAAATTATAGGTATAATACTTTCATTGGGATTGATAGGAAAAGTAATATTTCAGGAGAAGATGATCTTTCTTGTATTTATCTTCTTCTGATGAATTCAAGGACTGTCTTTTTAATGTGGCACACTCATTAATATTACTATTTGTGTAAAAGGATTTCTTAAATTATTTTTAAACAAAAACTAGAAAGAATATATGCTACACTTAGAAATGAAACAGCCAAAGGATGATTTAATTCTTATTGTTCGTTCAGGATTTTTAAGATGAAACTGCATTTTGTGTGAGCACATCAGTCAACATTGTTGTTTCATTTCAGGTGATCCTGGCAGGAGGTGTGGAACTAAATGGTCTTTAAGGTCTCTTGGAGCCCAAACCCCTCCCCTCTATGATTCTATGATCCATCATTTACTCAGGCCTGCCTTGCCATATGGAATTTTCTTTTTGGGAACCTTGATAAGGAGTGACCAACCATTAGCTGCTAACTGAAACAGAGTCACTACTGAATAAGGGAGAAATGTGATGTGTCAGTGCATCCAAAGGAATAGACATAGTTGCCCAAAGTCATGGGCAGTAGTAAGCAGCATTAGAATGTCTATCTAGGCACACTAGATGCTTGTAGCGTGTGGTCTGTCTATTCTGTACTGACACGTCAGTTCTGCCTTTCTGACAATGATCCCACGTGTTTAGTTTGCAAGTTTTGAAATTTTGCAAAATGACTAGTGCCCTGTGAAGCTTTGGGACACAGTTTACATTGTCTTTTTTTTTTTTTTTTTAATCTGGAGTCCTACTGGTATGATGCTAAAGAATTTTGTTGTGGATATGGGTTCTGTGGTAGGAAGAGAGAAATAGCTTTCATTTTATGTGCTTACCATGTTTATTATCTGTGAAGGAAGTGGTTTATTTTTTTGCATGGCAGGTTTCATTTTTCATTAAATAACTTGTAATATAACATTAAAGTAAGGTTTATAATTTAGTAAAATGTTATATGTAGCATAGCCCTTTTCATTCTAGCAGTGATACAGAAAAGAAATACAAAAATGAAACAATTTCACTGTCATGAGCTGTGCAGGAAGACTCTTAGTGAGGCCAGTTCCTAGTGCCACAATGACTCATCAGCTTTCGGGAGAGCATGACAGAATTGAATGCAGGTCATCATCTCAGCATGGGGTCTAATTTTGAGAAAAAACAGTGCACGGGTTGGTAAATTTATTTTAAAAATTGTACAGGATTTCAAAACGATAAAAGCTTCCTGAGAGGGTTGTTTTATCATCTGCTACTGCATCTGACTTTCTCAGTGATATATACTGTACATGTTCTCTCTAAGTTGTTTAAGCACTTTTTCTTCCCCCATTTTCCACACACTGTGCAGTTGTAAATACTTCCTAGTCTTGAGGATTTTCCTCTTTTGGTCATATTCCCCCCCACCTTCTGCTACCCAATTGTTATTCTGCAGTAGCCTTGGGGCCATTAGCAAGGTTCATTCTTGTGAAAATGCTTGGGATGCTTCCTTCTGTGAGTAACTGAGGCTGTCTTGATTTCTATGGCGTTTGCATGTTCTTCTTCCTCTTTATGTCATATGGTCAATTAGAACAGATTTTTGAATACTTAATGGGCCATTCATGAAAAAGAAGCTACTAAGACTTAGGAGAGCTGGGATGTGTATGCTTCCCTAGAGATCCACAGTCTTGCTTCCCTTCCCCAACTAACACAGTCACAGCTGATTTATGTGGATTAAGACACCTCATCTCAAGGCAGCTGGGTGGGGTTTTCCAGTTGAAGGCAGAACACGTTCTGCCTTCACATGTCTGAAACATTTTTATATTGAGAAGGCCAATCTGTCAGCAGCACTGCAAGTACTGGTTCTCTTGAATTTGGCCACAGAGATAATAATTTTACTAAAATCTCTAAGCAGTACAAATAGGGCATAGTTAGTGTCCTCTTGGAAAGGACTTTATATGCAGTTTAGATTAAAGAAGGTGTCCAAGAAAAAATTAATGGCTTACCCTCAGTTGCCACTGAAGTACAAGAAATTTGTCAGTGACTTAAATGAAAGAAGGAACCTGGTCTGTTCAATATAAAGAATATTTATCAGTAGAAAGGAGTATCACCTCCTGTCTATGAGAATTAGTCCTTGCTTAAAAGGATTATTTCTTATTCCTGCCTTGTTATAGGACTAAAAAGATAGTAAAAGTTTATTTGTTGCTTTTAAAAAGTGAGTTGAAACAAGATCTTAAAGTAACCTAATTTTTATTATTTTGTTTGTAGTACTGTGTGATAGAAAAGATACATAGTATGGATATGTACTTTTTGTGAGCATGTATGATAAAACTGTCATGTCATGTTAAAACTGTCGTGGTTTTAAATTTATAAGGTTGGGTTTTTTACATTTACAATCAATGTGAACAACTTTGAAAGACTGAATATCTTAATTATTTTTAACTTTTCCCAGAATAATTGGTTTGAAAGTGGTAATGTAGACACCATTGTTATTTTGTTCTTAATACCAGAACAAAAAGAAAAAAAAATTAAAACTGATTTTTTTTTCCTAGGAGGTCTGTATGTAGTATATATAAAAAAAAAGTTTGTTCTCTTTATTGGTTCAGGCTTAAAATTGAAAAAAATGAAATTGAATAGATTTATTAAGAACAAATTAATAAACCATTTCCATTTTTATCAGGCTGTTTGCATTTGCTGCTTTTTCGGTTAATAGTACTGAAGTAAGGTAGAGGAGATGAGGATTATGAATATCTTTAATGTTGCTAGGAAGCATTTACAGTGTCATTCGTTTGAACTTGTTGTCTGCAGGAGACCTAAACCCTTTTTTCTTTGCAGGAAAGCTTTCCTGCTTAGTTTCAGTAGATTAAAATCCTGAATTTCTTTAATTCTTGGATTTATGTTGGGGCATTAGCAGAAATTAATCTATAGCCCTTTTATAACTGTATTAACTGAAAACAAATAGTTTAACATTGAATACAATGATTTTAAGTATTTTTACCGAAGATTTTGCATGTGAGCATTATTAAAATGATATTTGATGCTTTAGTTGTAACAATTGCTTTAGCTGACAAATATCTGTATGTGCAAAAACATGCAGACACAAAGCGCAGAATATAATGTAGATTTTGCTGGGCTTTATTCCTGCTTGGCAAGTAAAAGCAAACTATAAAAATATGCTGATGCTGCAGGAAAACATGGTATTTCTAAGTCCATAATGAAAGACAATATTTTCACTTTTGGTCTTGAATTTTAAAGTGCTTTAAAAAAAAAATAAATCAGTGAGTAAAAATTTCAAATGTAGGTATTGGATCTCACCTGTAAGAGTAGAACTTTTTTATTATAGTTTCTGATACCTGTCATTGTGCTGAACACAAATTGTGGTTTACTCAAAAATAAGTCCAGCTGGTACTGGTGAAGAACCAGATCTTCTGCTTCAAGTTCAGTCCTTTTTCATTTCCACCACTGGCCCCTGCCTCCCACCCCCAAACAATCTGACATGGGCCTTGTTTCTTGTACTGTCTAATAAACATACCAGCAAAACAGAGTGTGCCTCACATGTATTATGATTTCTTTTGAGTGCTGACAGATTAAAAATAAAATATGAATCTGTGTTGGTGAAAGGAAGAACAAGTCCATTTGGCCTCTTGCCATCAGTGCACCCCCCCGGGAGCTCAGGAGGCTCCTGTCTTTGTGTGCAAACTAGCCAGGGCATGGCCCTTGATTGTACAGTGCAAGGCACAAGGAGTTCTTGATCAGCTGCTGCGTCTGTAGATGTTATTTTACTAATAATAATCTTGTTATATGTAATTGGATGCTAATTCAGTAAAAGAAATCCTATACTTCCCTTTTAACAATGCATTGCTGTATATCTGGCACTTCAGCTTTTCTGCCTCAGATTGTCCCTTGACTAGTCCTCTGTCTGCTTATCAATCTTTCTATAAAGATCTTGCTGTCATGTGAAGTGGGTGCAGATGCACATTTGTACTGTCTTTTTGTTGATATTGCCAGTAAAAATTACTTCTTCAATCTACTTTAGAGATATGTAGGTACAAAATATGTTTTGTGTTGCAAGGGCTTGAAAACTGCAGATAAAACTTTTACTACTTTGTGTAATACCTAGAAGTGTTTGTGTGGTCTGTGTTGTTTTTTTAAAAATTGAATAGTTTGTATTAAGTGAAGTTTAAAGAGTGTAGAAAGACTGAAGGTTAAATGTCATGTTGAGATATATGAAAGTTAGCATAATTTCATCAGACTCTATTTTTCTTATCTATTTAATAATATTTGTTCATTCTCTGATTCTAATTGCTAGCAGAATACTGCTTGTTAGTATTATAGGGCATTATTTGAAAATAAGCTAAGGTTTTTCCTAAAATTTGAATTTTGCTTCTTTCTACACAACTGAGCAGGAACAGAGGTGGAATTTCCACAGTTTCAGCCTTCCCTCCTTGAGCATTCCAAAACCTCAGGCTGTTTGACATGTAATTAAGCTAGGCAAAAATCTAACATCAAAGTGTATGGAAGGTGATTCTTCCGGATTCCTTTACCTGCAAGGCCCCTAGAGAGGGCTGCTCTGTTTGGGGGCCAAATGGAAAAGAGAAAACCCTTTTTTGGAAGCCAGAAAGGGAGAAAAGAAGAGCTTGTCACTTATTTTTATATTTGTAAATTTTGTGTGGAAGAGGTTTGTAATGCATAGTCTGTTTACATTTATTTGTTGAAAATCTGAAGATGTATTACAAGTGTTAAGTGCTCAGTTGAAAAAATATTGCCTGGAAGAACATTACTCTTTTAGATGCAAATAAATCTGTTGAGAGTGTTGATTCCTGAAGTGTAAAGTAATTGCAGCAGTTTTGATTTCTGAGTGGACAGTTTGAGAGTGGTACAATCTACCCTGGGCTTAATACATTCCTCATTACTTTAAATTCGTCATTCAGACTTAACTGCTAAAGAAGTGTTAGTAGTCCTCAAAGCCATTGTGAGCACAAGGAAGGAAGAACAAATGAGGGGTTTTGGCCTGTTCTGTGTACTCAAAATGAACAGTTATGGCCCTTAATGTGTGGATGACAAATGTAATTCAGAAGATGTGCAGTTGGAATTTAAAATGTGAGGGACTTCAAGGTTAAATAGGCAGGTAGAAAATATATGAAACTAGAACTGTTCAGGGAGGTACTGCAAGGAGTCAAAAGTAACATACAGGGGTGAAGAGTAAGGCTGATTTGGTTCTATTATAAGCCAAACACAGCATTCTGCTTTTAATAAAAAAGGATTGAATTTTAGCTTTAATTCTGAAACAAAATGTTTCTACATGAAGTGAAGCCCAGTGGAGGTTGAGTAGTACATTGCCTTTCTGTTGAAGACTGTGGCCCTATGGGTTAAAGCATTACACTGTGAAATGTGTGATGCTATTAAGTTCTCTCTTCTGCTGGAATTCCCTGTGACTTAATGTGACATTGAGTAACATTCATTAGTGGTGTGAGTGTTGAGTACCATCCCCTATGGCAGTGTGGTTTGTCTTTGGCAGTGGTTTACCATAGGGTACTTCATTCATATGCAGGCAACAATTGTTGCAGAAAAATAAGGTGAAGAGTGGTAGAAGATGCACTTATTTTTAATAAATTAAAAGTGTTTAGTTAGTAATTAGCTCAACCTTTCCTCTGATAAAATCACTAATATGTTGTTCTATTCCAGTGGAAAATGACTACCTGACAAAACCTTTGTGCCAATAGCTTTCCCAGAGCCAGTAACATAAGCCTTCTTGTTTTATCTGGGCAAATTCTGAATCTGAAACATCCACTGAGAGTCTTTTACAAGAGAATCCCAGACACAGAGAACAATATAAATTCCAGTGACCAATTTAGCATGAAGAACCAAGATAGTAAGTATAACAAGAACTTTAGAAACAGTACTTTGATCTACATTTTTCCAGTAATGCTTCTGATCTTTGCTTTGCAATTTCACTATTAGACTGGTTTATATTAAAGCCAGTATCATATATTTGTTATTTCTTTGGTGTTTTCCTTAATATTGAGCAGTTGAAACCAATTTTTCTTTCAAAATTATTTTTGTTAAGGCCAAGAGATTCTTCTTTATGTATATGTGTTCTGATGTGATTCCTAAGATCTGCCATGCATTTTTTAGCCCATATTTTAGTAGTGCTTTAATCATAGTCAGAAGACTGAAACTGAATTATGGTAATAGTAGAGCATAACCAAAAATTCAGTAATTTCTGGAACTTGAACTTTCAAAAGTCACCCAAATTCTGTTCTCTTAGCAAATTTTAAACATGAAAATGAAGACTGATTACTTTATTGCTCATTTTTAAACTCAGTGGTTATTTCCTTCCTATCAGTGTTTGTCAGAGTTAATCTGAATTTCTATGGAAATGAGTTCATTAGTATAATTTTTTGTAATATCTGACTGATTAATGAGCTGCCTTACCATTAAAAAAACCACAAAAATTTATTGAAAGGAAAACCTTCGATAAAATTACTGATTACTCATTCTTCAGTGACTAGAAGCTTCAAATAATATCAATAAACAAGTGAATACCCCTTTTTTTCTGACAGTCCCTGCTCTTGCTGAAACCCAGGTGCTGCAGGCTCACATTGCATAGAATATACCAAATCTGGTTATTACTGACATGGTTATTTTTCTTTCATTCTGGTTCTTTCTCCTGGGTATTTGTAGCAGTAACTTTGTAATCATGCATTTTCCCCCTGATTACTTTCTCCTTTATCAAAGTTAGAATTGTTTTTGCTCACAGATGAAACGCAAGCTTTTTAGAACCTCTGTGAGAAGTGCCCTCGATACTGCAGATCACTTTTACTTCTTTCATCTTACTGATTTTCAAAGATTGGCTTTTTAAAATGAATTTACATAATTATCTGCTGGGTAATTTTACTTGTTCTAAAGATAATATAAAATAGTAATAATTGAAGTATTAGTCTTTCGTAACATTTGTAGGTGTTTCAGAGCTGTTTGTCTTCAGTTATAAGTAAGCACAGCAGATAACATTGTAAAGCTTAATGCCATAATTAACTGAATTGTAACAGGTCTGCTGAAGAGTTGTATAAATAAACATGGATATGGTGCTTACTGTATAGAGGTGTGAGCATCTTCAATTGTAATTCTGAGAAGTATTATAGAGAGTAGCAGAACTGTGTGACTTGCAGGTTTTCTGTTAACATTCAGTTACCATTTCTGGTACTGTACAAAGACTGCTGTGTTTATACTGCTTTTATAAAGGTTTATCAGTGTTATAACCTCATTTTAATCACTATAAGAGTATGTTTAACTAAACAACTTAATACAAGGTAGGCAAAATAAATTATTGTTGTACATAGTGCTTAATTTTTTTATCTAATTATTATTTAGAATAATAAGCAAGTTGCTCATACTGCTTGTTTATGAGCATGTTTCATTAAAAATCTTAATCATGTGGATGCAGATTTGATTCTATATTGTAACTTCCTTTTTTAAGTGGCTATGAATATTTCTGAATAGCCATAATATGCTAAATATACAAGAAGATTGAGTATTTGTTTTGCATAGTAATTACACTTGATAAATGGTGGGTTATATGTTGTGTTTTTAGAGCTTTAACTGCTAATCTCATATGAAAATGTTGCTTTGTAGGGCAAAATTCAGGGAGAGGGCCTGGGATTCCAGAGTGAACTTGTACATTCCTTCAGGGCATTTTTGCAAGGGAGGTTGTTGTGTTTTAAAGGTAGTTGATAAGAGACCTGCACCACCAACCCCAGACCTGCACCACCAACCACCATCATGCATTAGTCTATAGAAGGTATTTGGGTGAACATACTCCTGTACCACTCCGTACCACCATTTATCCAAGTGAAATTTTTGACCATTTGCAGGATACATTATAAATCAGGGTGTCACTAACAGACAATCAGATTTGAACATTCCTTGCATAAAGTAGCTTGCCTATATCCCTGAGGAATACATCACTTAACTGTGTTTATGTGACAGTGTTGATATGCCTGGTTTTACATGCAAGTTAGGTAGCATGTTATTTATGTCATCATGAATTCACAAAATAGGTGGTTGTGCTTTATGTGTACTGAGGTTATCTTCTCCGGACAGATCACTCAGAAGAATTAATTTAATCAGGAAATGGGATTTTTTTTTCTCAGAATTGGACTTTGCTACTACTTCAGATTTTTTCAGTGTTCCTCTTTCTGAGGTGCTGACAACAGATTAACATGAAACAGACCTCTGTTGAACCTAATTATGTTGTAGCTTATTGTTTTGAGGATCTATAAAACTGTTCACTCCCTTTTTATGAGGCTGTAGTCACAACGAAAGGCCATAAACAGTGCCTTTTCTCTTTTCTACAGACTCGAGATTTCATTAGTTGACTCTAATAAAGGCCTGATCCAGCTGCATTTACACCTGGGAATGAATACTTCTTTATCAGGTCTTAATCCTTAGTAGATCAAGCAGGAGAGAATGACAGCAGGATAGCTTTTGATCAGCCATAAATGTCTGAAAGCCTAATTTTTAAAAAAAATTATTTGCTATTCAAATCTTAAGACATGCTTTCCTGTACTTCAGAGGAAATATTTTAAGTATGAGAGCATTATTAAAAAGCAAAACAAAGCTGAGATCTTTCTATACTTTCAAGCAATTACCACTGAAACAAGATTTCCACATCAGCTAAGGGGATTATTATTGTATGTTTTTAAATCCTCATACACTTGGGAGAGCACTAATGTTTAGAATGTTTAGCCCTCAGATATAATGTGGAAAATGATGCCCCACCTTTATTTAAAGTCTATACTGCTTGGGAATTTAAAATTGATACATTCCTGCTAAATAGGTTTCTGTAGTGTATGTACTCTGAGACTTGTTTGGGTTTTTTTTTTTTCTTTTTTATAACTTTTTTTTTGTATAATATACAAATGCTCAAATTATTGGAATTTTCTAGCAGTTTAGTTGGTGATTTCTGTAATAGTTGAAGATGATTCTTTGCTTTTTTGTTTGTTTGTTTGTTTGACTGGGTATATAGAGCTTGTATATATATATAAATATATATAAGTATATATAAATATATATAAAATATAAATATTTTTGTAGTATCTTTTCTATTATTTTTCATATTACCATTTAATCTCCATGCTGCAAGGCAGTGGATAAACCAGAGTTCTTGATGAGTGTCCCAGTGTGTTTATGTGCCTGTCCTGCTGAGCTGTGTGTTTGGTGTTTTGGCGCAGGATGTGAGCGGGGGCAGTTCCGCTGCGGCGACGGTCGCTGCATCCCCGCAGACTGGAGGTGTGATGGGGCCAGAGACTGCTCGGATGACACAGATGAAGCTGGCTGCCGTAAGTGAAACCATACAGAGCAGCTCCTTTGTAATCCCAGAAACTGGGAGATTCCAGTGTGCTCAACTGTACCTATGGTACAAGAATGAATATTGAATTCGGAGTTGTCATGAGTTACTGCAGCATCTATTTGAGTCATATTCCATGAGCTCATCTGGCTTTGGTACACAGAAAATCAAGTAGTGCTCAGCTTCTTACATGACTTTAACCTTTTCTTAAAAATCTGACTGTCCAATAATGCAGTTTCATATCATGACTAATGTTCTAAGTAGATGCAGAAATGTATTGTATTCTGTTGCTGTAGTAATCCTGAATATTGGATGTATATACAGCTACCACCAGCACCGCTTGTGCTCAAAATCTTTGGATTTTTAAGACCCTGGACAACTAACTGTACCTACTGTGCCCAAAGTAGAGTCATACTTCATTGTCTAGAGTTGATTGTGCTGTGTCAGCAGCTCACAGGCAACAATTTTATTCATATCGACTGTAATGTCCATACACAAAGATTCTCTCAAATGGAGAAAATGGATTCCCTGAATGGAAAAGTCGTGAAAATGAAGAATTGCCCTCCACAGTCTGTTTTCAGGGACTTGCTGGTATTTTACCTTTTCTAGTTCTTTGAGTCTTGTGGGTTGGTGCAATTATCAGTCCACTTACAGATTAGGCCAATTTTTGCCACTCAGCTGATAGGAAGTGAGACTAATTTATATCTGTTCTTTTTACCCTGTTATTTTTTTGCTGCTTGACCCATGTAATAATTGGAGATCATTGACATAGCTAGGCAGTCTGATTTGTTGCTTAGCACTTTAGGTCCAAAAAGGTTGTGTAGTCCTGGGTGAAGATGCTGCTAAGCTGGCAAAACAAAATGGTGTTGTCCCACAGCAGTAATTAAAATTAAACTTCATTTTTTGAGTTAGTCGTCCTTTAAAAAACAGTATGTTAATGTGCTATAGGTAGTGGGACATGTGAGTGCCTAGCAAGATTGTTTAAAACTGGTCTGAGGTTCAAATCATACTAAAAGATTATTCTTTCATTCTTGAGGCAGGAAAAAGTATGTATGAAGTACATGTCTGTAGTATGTGATCAATTTTGTCCCTCTGATTAGTTTACTACTGATGTTATTTTGTAATTTTCAGCTCTAAATCTACAAATTGCTTTAATTTTCTCCCTCATGCTTTGGTTAAATTGATAGTTATGCTTGCATATCATCCCCTGAGCACAAAGTTGACCTTGTATTTCTGCAAAAACATAATCCTGAGAATAGAGATGATCAAGACCAGAGTCCTGTTTACTGGACTGTGTTGTACTAGAGATTCTTCCAGGAGTATTAACTAGGGATAGAGTGAGCTGTGACACAGTTTCATACACTTATTTTGATCTTTCTCTTTGATGGTTCCCTGTTGTTTGTCTATTTGAAGAGTACAGAGTGGAGCTGGAACAACAGCATTCAACTTGTTCGGATCTGACCCTCACTTTTGCCTCATGAATTTACAGGGAAGAATTGTGAGCTTGTTTTGGGAGATCATGTTCCTACAGGGATAAAGCAACAGAGGTGGAGTGAGAGCAGTAGAACAGACCCCCTGTGAGACTGGGGAAGCTACTGTGACTCTATACAAAAGTGAAAAGAAAAGGTTCTGCCGTTTTTGGGGTCTCCCTTCTAGAGGAGCTTGTGTCTCCAGGAGAGGATATAAGGCTGAAGAGTCTATGCAGGAGTTTACTAAGCTGAATTTTGCTTTTGAGCATCCTTTTGCTGGTCCACTTTCACCTCTCTGGTCTGTCCATTTTCTTTGATCTGTTAAATGCTTCATGTGTTTCATGGAAGTTACAATTCATTGACACTTGAATCTTAGGCCTTCTTTTCCCTTACGTTATTATTATCTTTGAAAGTGCTTTCACAGATGTCTGTGAAATTACAATTTTTTTCATTGCTTACACTAGCACAACCTACCTGTGAAGGAAATCAATTTCAGTGTCACACTGATGGGGAATGTATTCCACAGTCATGGGTTTGTGATGATGAGGAGGATTGTGAGGATGGCTCAGATGAACATCAACAATGTCGTGAGTATTTTAACTTCCAGTGTTATACCAGCTTTGTGAAATAATGTAATTTACTAGCAGTATATTGAGAATATAGAGAAACAAGCCCTCTGTAAGTACAGAAGCCTCAGAGGTATTTCTAGAAATAATCTGAAGTAGATAAAATACAGAAAATATGTCTAAAAAGACATCTCCAGGTCTTGAAATCTGAAAATTACTCATGCTTCTTTTAGTTAAAAAGAGAAAAAAAATATAAAGTGTATACTAGTTTTATACTTAATAAAAAGTTTAGCAATTTTCACCATTAAAAAATGGTGAAATACGCATATTTCTGTATGTGCTCTATCCACTGGCTAGCAAAATTCACAGTGGCATCTCAGAACTATCTATAACAAAATTTAATTATTTTTAGATGACTTTGAAATATATTTGTATATACAACAGGATGAATTATCAATAATCAGCAAACATTGGCTGGTATTGCATTAGTTTTAGCAATGCTATTAGTAACATTATTATTTAGAATTAACAGAGCCATTCTTTCTCACACTCAGAGAGGAGAAATATCTATGGTCTTGGTGTCTGGTGGGAGTCTAGTCTTTCATTATCATTTGGACGGCTTAAACTTAGAACATAATTCTGATTAGTATTTCACTTAAGTGTGCTAAACAGTGTATTATTAATGTCTGAATTGCTGTTTTCAAGTAAAGTGTTTAGTGTTCTCTGTACAGTTTAGATCAAGAAAATAGTTAGCCTAGCTGCCACAGCCACAGGCATTGCTTTTTTCTTAGTATTGATAGACAAAATATGTTACTCTGGCTTAGAATTTCATGACTAAACATTTGAAGGGCTGTAAGTACATGCCAAAGTGGTGAACAGTGAACTGAGCTTATTACTGCACCAAATTACATTCTCTGCATTATTGCATAAGACGAGAACAAATGTAGTGTTCTGAAGGATGGTTTTTCTGCCATTTCTAGTATTAGAAGTTACTCTAAGTGATGAAGATAAGATTAATTTATTTTCATTTTGATTGTGTGTATAATTTTTTGATAACTTCTTTGAACTGAACAGCTCTGGAGCTACTCACCAACCCCTGGGTAGGTTAAAATGTTTATTTTGGAAGGATTTTGCTCACAGACTTGCTTTTTGCTTTTGTATCTTGATTCCATCTTAATCCACTGAGGATGAAAATTTTTGAATGATGGATAACTACCTTTTGCTCCCCTCTTCCTCTGAGAAGGAGTCAGCACAACTGCTGGTTATGTTTTAACTAAAGAATCTGTAGATACAAAATGCAAAATGAGCAAAAGCTCTGAGTTTGACCTTGGAACTGGGTCACTGTAACATTGTTCACCATGTACTGGTTAATCATGAGTGTCAGTATCTGCGCAGTGGCACTGTGCTGCTGCCATCTGTGAGTCATCTCCTGGTATTCGTCCTTGTTGTTCTAGAGGGACTTTTTATCTCAGTGTTTGGGAAAGCTAGAGGAGATTTTTCTCCTTGAAATATTAAAACTTTTTCTTGGGAAAACTGTCTGACAGCTCTGGAAGTCATAAATGCAGAAATTTGTTTTACTTTACTGTCATGCTCTTGCTTTTCCTCATGACACTAGTGTCCCAGTAGCTGATCTGATTTTGGGACTCTGCTGACGGAACACAGCAGAGAGAGCCCCTGTAGAGCAGCAGATGACAAGATGCCAATGTATAGACTGGGATGATGTTGAGAAACAACATGAGTTTGAAAGAAAGAAACGGGCAGAGGGAAGGGAAAGTTAGTAGCAAGCCTGTCCTTTAACTGTATCTTCACAGAACTGGAAGTGTAATTCAGGTGTAGTGGAATCAAAGAAGTGAACAGGTTTATGTGATTGCTTTTTCCTGATAGCTGTCAAGAGAAGAGACATAATCATTATCAATCCTCCATTAGTTACATATGCAAACTATTCCTAACTGCTGAGGCCCTGGCTGTATTAGAAAGCGGTGCCTTACCTCCAACTCTGCTGTGTTTACATTGTGACATTCCAGTTGACTGAATAACTTGGAGGTACTGACAGATTTTGACCCAGTAAATAAAATAAGAGAATACTTTAAATCAGTGAGAGTTGGTAGTTTAATGTTTTAGGCAGAATAATTATAGGGAAGTACTTTTTAACCTAGGTCAGTTCTTCAGTGGAGAAAAGCAGTGACCTTGCACACTGCAGGAGCCCTCCCAGAGCTATGCTGTCTGCTATGTGCTTGTCAAAGTGTTCTTTAATCCTCTTGAATACACCAAGATACAGAGGGAGAAAGTGTTATACTGATATTTATGAGAAAGGTGAAGTAGTTAAAGAGGAAGGAGAATATTTTTCCTGATAGAAGCCCTGTTTGACAGGAAGGACTGACAGTGTGCCTGTTTGTTGCAGCGGGGAGGACATGCTCGAGTCAGCAGTTCACGTGCTCCGATGGCCAGTGCGTCCCCGGCGCGTACCGGTGCGATCGCGTGCAGGACTGCTCCGACGGGACAGATGAGAGAGGCTGCCGTGAGTGTTCACTCTTAGCACGAGATCTGGTTTCATCTCATCTCTCTGGGGCATTTTAATACATTTGTAAGATTAAAGGGCTTGTTGATAGACAGGATGACCACAATATGCTTTTTGTTACAAGAGCTTCATTTCAGATTCTTCTGTGTATTAGAGCTGATGTTCTGATACAGATCTGTTACCACAGAACTCAAGTGCAAGCTGTCAGCACAGGATCAGGTCGTATTGTTTCTCATTGTCTGAAATATAATTAATATTGCACTGTAAAAAGGCAACCATGTCTAGTTGTCTTATGGCTTTGGGACACTCGGAGCTAACTTTGCTGAAGTTTTCCAAGTTGTTTTTTCATACTCCATATAAAATCAGTGTAGATATAGCCTGTACAGAAAAGCAAAATTTGACTCCAAATGACTTATTTGAGGAGATTTGTTGTCTCCAAAAGCATTTTATTCTAGACTGCAGCTTCTTGTGGAGATGATTTAGTCATATTGTACTCAGACAAGTTGTTCATATTGTCCACCACCAAAATGCAGATGGACAAGTAGTTTTTTTCACTCTACCTTCTCCAGAGTTGAGGCTGCCTGTCTGGTGACAGTCTCCCTAAATTCTGGCCTAGGTTGAATATTGATGGAAAGGAAAGCTGGCTGCAGAATAGAGGCCATGTTTTTCAGGAATGCTTTTGTCTAATACCTACCCAACAGTGTGTAACAGGCATGTCTGTTCATTGTTAGTCTTAAGGAAAAGCTTCACACATCCTGAGTGACTTCTAACATCTAAGCTACTATTCCAGCTGTTAGAACACAGTGTGCCCTTGGGAAACAGACATAACTGTAAGCTCCACTTAGGACCAGGCCCAGGGCAGGAGGTGGGGGAAGAGGCTGGGGTGGTAATGGTTGGACAAAGAAGCTAGAAATTAAATTTGGTTAATGGCTATGCTTAGGGGAGAAAAGGGCATATGCCTATGGCTGTGTAAAGGAAGACTATATGGTCATCTGACTGCTAATGTGGTTTATCCTTGACTCACAAATGGCTGAAATTGTCCCTGTGTAGAATGAAAGAGTATTTAGGACTATATGATATTCTGGAATAAAATGTTACTAAGTCATCCAGCTTGAAATTTTTCATGTGATAGATCCACAGTCACTTCTGGTCACCCATACAAATGGCTAAAAGCCAAGATCCAAAGTACCCCGTCTCATTGCTGGAAGAATATCTTCTGTAGATTGGTATTTTTTTCTCTTAAAGTTTAGAGTAAGAAATGAAGTTGATACCTTAATTTAGTAAATTTGTCACACATGAAAAAAATCCTGAAGAAAAGATACCTGTTTTAAAAATGTATTATCTGTGAATTAAAGAACTGGAACTGCTGAGCATCTCTGAGATACCTGTGAGTAGTCATTGAATACAGTGTGGAACAGCCAGGTGCCATGGTGTGATTGTTATAATGCAGAAAATCTGTGTCAGTCTGGGAGAGGAGTCCTAAGGATGATACTTAAAACTCTTTTTCAAACTAGAAGCTGCTGTGATGTTTGAAAATTGAAGTACACAGTTTATTTCATGTTAAACATTCTCAGCTAGGTAAATTAAAAAGGCAGTTAGGAAATGGCCATCTAGGTACATTAACAGTAGCACTCTAATGCTGTGGGGGAAAGTCAGTCATTGCTGCATCAGCAAATGGGCCCCATGATTGTAGTGGGGGCAGCATATTTAGCCCCAAGGAGAGGAACTGCCTCCTGTCATTCAACAGCCTCCACTCTGGTTTATTAGAATATGTGTTGACAGTCCCTCTGAGACAGAAGAATGACTGTGACTTGGAACTTTGAAAACAGTTAGACTAGTTTAAAGAAATGTGACAGTGCTGAAGACAAGAGGATCCAAGAAGAATGTAATGACAAGACTCTTGAGGAAGGCTGGTTAATTTTATTCCCTTTTTGTCTTTGCAAGGCCTGGAACTTTCAACAGAAGCCATAAAATAAAATTTACAAATTGGGGATTTTATGATTAGCTGTATAGTAAAGATTAGTGTACTAGCATATTAGTTTTGAAGCAGATTCTAATACTTGCTTTGAATGTTCATTTTCCCCAGTGTTTAATGTATTTCCTTTTCCACATTAGCTGATATAAACAAATGTGAGTGGAATAGTATTATTTTGGCCTTTTTCTTTGTCACTAAATTCCCTTTATTTAATTTGAACTAAAAGCTTTCATTAATAAAAGTGAAACATCCATGAACAACAGAAGAATAAAGCTATTTATAATTGATTTTGGTGTTTCATGGAGCATAAAAAAAATGGTAACTTAGGTCTCTTTACTTATGCTTTGCATTCATTCATCTGTCAGAAAGCAGATTTAGATTGTAAAGAGGATAAATTTTTTTCCTGAATAAGTTACATTATATAAGAAAGTAGTCGAATGCAAAATGTCACCAATCTAAAGTAAGTCTGCAATTAAACATGTAAAAAGCCAGAACAAAGGAGTTCAGAGCCTTAGTCCATTTTATTGCTAATGGGATTAACAGCAAGGGAAATCTGCCCATGCAGAGACTAAGATAAACATCAGAACAAATGCTTCAGCTCCAGGTCATACAATTAGTGCACTGAAGCTGTTTTGATTTCATAAAATTATGGCTTTTAGGTTTTTTAGAATACATGTATCAGGCTGTTTTCTAGCTTTTTGACTAGTCAGCAGCTAGCAAATACTTTAATTTTGAAACTTTAGAAACAGAATGAAATGGCAGATTATTTGGGGTAGCAAGCACTTTTTGAGAGTAGGGAGGCAATGCTGATATAATTTTTCTGTTACATACTTTATTTCTTTCAGTTAAAATAGAATACTCTCTCCTGCCTCATCTTCATAGTTGAAAAATGAAAATCCTAGCCGTGTCCATTTTGCTTTGCTGTGACAGAATGAACTTTCTGGATATTGCTCTGGCAGCTGAGCACTACACTGAGGCTGTGAGGGAGAAAAGGACAGTACTTTAAAGATATGTTGTTCAAAGTTAGTGGGCTGAGTATTTTCCAAGATACACTGGATTTTTGATTCTAATTTTGATGTTGAGCTGCTGCCATAGGTCAGCTGCCTAACCTGTGAATTCCTGCCTCTTGTTTGCTATGCTGAATAGCTGTTGCGGTCAGGAAGTGGGCAGCCAGCTCTGGGATTAATTTGCAGAGACCAGGGTGAAAGTGAACAGAGATCAAGAACTGAGGAGATCATAGGGGTTGTAGTCCAAGAAAGAAGAAAAAGGCCATAGTCAGAGACTAATATTCTGGATGTTGGACAAATTACATGTAGCAGCTATAGGAGGAGGGAGAAGTTCAGGCTGAAGGAAATTTCTCCACCAGGAAGAGTTTGGGATGGGGAAGTAGCAAAACTGGCGCAATCTAAGGCAAGCAGCCAAAGACTAGAGTCTCAGGGATCAAAATCAGGAATTAAGGCCAGGAATGGGGGTCTGGTCTATCTGCCAGCTCTGAAAGCATCTCTGCTATGAACACTGCCTGGTATCATGCAGCTCATGGGACTCTTGGTCTTGGAGTAATTGTCCCTCCTGGTGTCTCTGGTAGGCTGTGAGCTGTCTGGGCAATGCTTTGACCACTGTGAGGTGGTGACTCATGGCAGTGAACCAAGGAGTTTTAATTAACTTTATTTTGTAAAATGTTTTCACATGTTGCAGTAAAAGACACTTGTTAGTAGGAAATTGCCTTTTTTCACTTCCTTTTATTTCTACTCCTTGTAACATGGGTTAGGGTTACAGTAGCTTGCACTGCTGACTATGACAGAAATCAGTTTGTGCTGAATCAAATACCAGTTGCAACTATTTCCTGTTGCTGTTTTTGTATGGATTTATTTCCAGCTTGCAGAACAGAAGTGTTAGGCAGAGTGCAAAATTATGCAGGTTTAGCAATCCCTGTGACATAGGTTTCAAACATCTTCCATGTGTCCATTGAAATATGCCATTAAATATGTTCACAAATGTTGCCCCAAAACAGTTACGAGGAACAAGGTGCTGCATCTGTCATTTGTGCTGGTGTTTGCCAGTTATTTATGTTTTGCAACTGAAGTGTTGGCATGCATCAGGGAGACAGATTGTGTAAAAGTATTTTGGCTAAAAAAAAGCCTGAGGGGAGGGGAGAGAAAGAGGAACTCCCTTTCCAGGGCATTGCAATGAACATGGGTGAAAAACATTCCCCCTGTTTTCATGAAGCTCGTATTATCTTCTAGGAATTGTCATGACTACAGAAGCATTTCTTCTTTTTAGTTTTCTGTAAAATTAGCCGCAGGTTTTTGGGAGGAGAAGGTAAAGGAAACAGTATTTATGTTGGAGGCTATTGACCATTCAAAACCAGGTGAAAGAAAACAGTGTTTATATTTTTTTTCTGTCCCTTCACTTTTCTCTTAATGTTGTGTTCACGTTGTCTCCTTTTACTCTCTTGTACAGCTGTATTCCCCGACCTCCTTAGGTGTAAACTACCTACTTTTTTGTCATTTTAACTCAGAACCTAATCCTTCCTTTTCGCTCTTTCTGGTCCATTTGTCACCAATGTAGAAAGAAAAACAAAAGTTCCATTGCCTGGAAGAGAACCCCTTCAAGTCTGTCCCAGAGCACTGACAATTTTCCATATGTCCCCTACAACAGAGACAGTAGGATCAATTTCTCTGAGTTCTATCAGTTCTTGCACAGCTGTGGGATTTTATACTCAAATGCACTGATCTTGGATGAGGTGTGTATAGCGAATTCTTAGTTTAAATAAAAATTCAAACAAAAGCTAGGAAATGTTTATTTTGCAAGCCCCAAATGCAGTGACTGATGTAAGACCTTTCCCCAAAATGTCATGATACTTTTCATTAAGCTGCATGGTACAGGTCATTCTATTTAGGGCATTAATCCCATTCCTTCCCTCTTGCTGCCAAGGTTCAGATTCTTATTTTCCTTTTAACAAGTCCCCATTTGGTGATAGGAGCAGAAAAACTAAGCTCATGGCTAATGTCTTCTAAATTATGGAGAGAAAGAAAGGGAGTTTAGGTCCTGGGGTTTTTACAATTGCAAGGACAGTCATTCCTTTGTTTTCAGATATCCTAGTATTGTTATGAAGTTCTGTTTTGGCTTCCTTCCTTCTCTCAGCATTGAGCTCTCACAGAAGCCACCATTTCTTCCTTGATTCTTTTCCTTTTCTACTTCTCCTTTTATAAAAGTAACCCAGGTACTGAGGAACTGTCCTGATGGCACAGATGCTCCTGAACATGCAGTGCATTGGCTACAGTCTTTGGTGTAGCTCACAGCTTTGCCCATTTTCATGAAGCCTAGTTCTTAATGCCCCAAATAATTAAAACCAATTTAGTAAAATAATATGCTATAAGGTACAAAGAGTACAATCTGCAGTGCAGAATGCAGTGAAAAATATCTTTCAGGGCAGGCTGCGATCAGAACTGTAACTGTTACTAACCTTGGTCTTTTGACAAGGGATTGGAAATGGGATTACCTGTACAGAGTTAAAAATTATATTAATCTCTCTCAGGCATTTCAAAGAATTAAAATAAATAATCTGTACACCAGTTTTGAAAAGAGAATAAGAGAAAATGCATTTGTTCACATTCTAGTAAAACACCAATTTGGTCAGGATGAATACTTTGAAGTATCTTCAGCACATCTTTACTTATGGCTCTTCTTGGTATCTTTTTATAGTGATTGTGTTTATACAATACACTAGACTTTATAATATAATAAAGATTTTGCTAGGCTGAGGGCATTTCCAGACCTGCTGCTGAAGAGAAGACTTTGAAAAAGTTTTCCTTGTTGTAAGGGAGTTTAATATAAGCTTGAGAAAAATCTTATTACTGGCTAGATTTTTAGTCTGCCTGGGCATTTCTTGAAGAAACAGGCAGTGCAAGGCAATGGGTTCAATTTTTATTTACTTGACATCAGTCCATTGGAAACAGTTTGGAACATCCCTGGAGGTATTTCTGTGGGATGTGAAGAAAAGTGAGGAAAATTACAAAACTATCCATTATACATCCCATGGAAGCTTTTCTGCTTCAGTGCATTTACAAGCACATACCTTGTACTCCTCCTTTTCTTCCATCTGCCCTGCAATACAGTGTACTGCCATAGCTGTTTCTGCTGGCCCATAGAACTCCTCATGGTTCCTCCCTGTGATGCCTTCTCTGCTTTCAGACAGGGAAAAAGCGTTAATTCCATGGTGAACTTAAAACTTGGCCCCAGGTCAGGCCTTTCTTTGGTCCTTTCTGTTGGCAGAGGTAACACTTCAAAACTCATGTTATTTCCAAAGCATTATGAGTTTTACCTGAGCCTAACTGAAGCAAGAAAATGACATATTGGAAAGGTGATTGTCTGGTTGAAAGAAGGCTTAGGGAGCATGTTGGCATTGTCAGACTTTGAGAATGGAAGATTGGGAACTATCCCTAGGAGGCCACAGGCAGTGATGCTGTAGCTGGAACCCTGCTAATCTCTAACTACTGTTCTTCTCTCAGGCACACACTGTTCCTACGTGCAGGTTGCCACCTTACATTAACTGCAGTGAAAACAAATGAACTGTAAAGGAATCAGCTGGGGAGATAGTCTGGCTGTACTTGTAGTGGACATGAACGCAGCTACTTATCCTCTCATTTTAACAATTTTACAGTTAAAATCATATAAGCCTATTCCTTAGGTAATTGAAGTTTTATGGGAATGTGATAATACATGAAACAGCAGAAGCCAGCAAAACAGTTTGCCACTGTCTGGAAAAATTGCAGGTTTCTTGATATCTGCTTGAAGCAATTTCATAACCCGTGTTTTGGATTCCAAGGAATCCAATGAAATATGAATGAAAATGTGCCTAAGTGAGAGCCTTCTCTATCTGCTTTATTAACTCTTAGAAAAGTAAAGTGGGATAAGAATTCAAACTGAAAATCTAAAAGCTGAAAAATGTTTTTTGGCTCTTCTGTGTCTCAAGTTCATTATCTTGTATATAGAGACAAAGGTTCAAGAAATCTGATTTGTAAAATTACCAAGTTTTGCTTTCTTACTTGCCATTTGACTGAAAAATAGAAGTTTTGTCTACATAGCAACAAGATAAACTATGAGTTTATGTTCTCCTACTCAACTCTAGCATGTGCATATGCTTAATTTGTTGAATACTTCCACTGAACTCACTGACTGAGTGAGTTTGAAATATTTGAAACAATCCCTTGCATTTGCATATAGGTCAACTATATAAGTAGAATATCCAAAACCTAAAAAGTCATTATTTCTGCAGAATCTGTTTTCTTTTGTGAAAGAGGAAGCAAGTAATAAAATACAGCGGTTTTAACATTGTTCATGGAACCTGGAAATTTGATATCCTTGGCTTAATTGGAACGGAACCATTAAAACCTGAGGTCTCTGAGTTTGAGAACTCAAGACACTTGAAGAGGACCTAGGAACTGTAAATTTTGGGAAATCCTTTGCTATCTAAATACTTTTATTAAGATCAGGGTAGTGTAAAACTGAGGTATAAAGAAATAAAACAAATGTTCACTGCTTGCTCTCCTTTTATGTTCCATTGGTTTCTATCATATTGTAAACTGTTTGGGTTGCAAATCTTTTTGGACTGGAAGGCATTTGATTTTTCTCTTGTTGCTTGCAAGTTTTTGTAGGATCCATCTAGAGGATATTCTTTAGTATCTGTTGGAGAAGACAGTGTACTGTATAAATCAATTACTAGTACAGGACTACTAGTAATGGAGTTTTGTTTTCCCTTTTTCCATTAAACCAAGATATTCTGTTGACACTAGGTGGATATGACTCATTACAGTCTAACTTCATGCTAATATAAAGGATTTTTTATTTTAGACTACCCAAGATGTGAGCAGCTATCATGTGCAAATGGAGCATGCTTTAATGCAAGCCAGCGATGTGATGGCAAAGTTGATTGCAGAGATTCTTCTGATGAAGCTAATTGCAGTAAGTCCCCTGTGTAGAGTGATCCCAAACAAATTTGCTTTATAGACGTTCTTTTGGAGTTAATCAGATTTTCTGTGTGTGTTTCTGTGCTAAAATCTTTTTCAGCTCGTGGATGTACCAGTACTCAGTTTCAGTGTGCTAATGGAGAGTGCATCCCGCAAGCCTTTATCTGTGACCATGATGATGACTGTGGAGATAGGAGTGATGAAAACTCTTGCAGTATGATATTTCTTCTTTTTTCCCCACTTTCTCTAACTGTTTTACTAAGACCTGGCTCAAGCAGATAGCAGGAAGCAGATTGCTTGGCTGTACAACCATCAAAAACTAATCATTGTTCTACAAATACTCTTCTGTACAGAAAGATGAAAATTGCAGTGCTGCTTTGATAGACTTTGTCTTTGCTGCTAGGTTCCTGGGTATGTAATTACTGCTTGAATTTGCTGGACTGAGTGACAGTCTGGTTCTTAATACGTATCGTTACACTTATGTTGTTCTCATCCTCTTAATTTCAGCATGAACCAAAGGTAATTCATACCTAAATGAGAAGAAACCAGCAGTGTTTGCAATGCATACAAAAAACGGAACTGCCTAAATTTTTTAAGCAATATAATAAATTATTGTATATGAGACAATATTGTTATTTTTAGCTTTTTAGCTGCTTAGAGCAATTAGATTTTCTTATGCTTCTTTCTGTAGCTTATGCAACTTGCAGAGGCAACTTCTTCACTTGCCCGAGTGGCCGTTGCATTCATCAGAGCTGGATTTGTGATGGAGATGATGATTGTGAAGACAACGAAGATGAAAGAGGATGTGGTAAATACTATTGCTAACTTCCAATGGTATTCTCAGAGGAAGATGACACTGACCTACGTCTATGAAATTTGGACCAGTCAAGATGCTCTAAATACTTTTCATTTGTTTTAAAACCTTGGAATTCCACCTTCATTTTTATTTCTTTTTTTAACTTCGGCAATATTTTTGTTGTGTGTGAGAATTATTGTGATACTGAGTATGATGCCAACTATGTTTAGCATATAGCAATATACATTTTTTTCTTTTATATATTCTCTTTTGTTTTGGTTCTTCTGCCTGTGGAGCTTTTTCAGGTCATCTGTAAAGAGACATGAGCTTCTAATAACCAAACTCCATTGATTCAAAATGAAATTTACTCAGATCCTGCCAAGATTTGTTAAGTGAGAAACAGAAGCTATAATGAATGAAAGTGTGAATGATATTTCTTTTTCATTGGCCTTTTCTATGAGGAACATGATTCTCTTTATCCAGATAGCATTTATGAGTTTTGAAACCACAAAACTATAGTTCCTTTTCTGGTGCACTGGGTAGTTTAAAGCTAAATAGTGTTACTATTTCTAAGAAAACAGAAAACTAAAGAGATTCATATGATGTTTACCCAAGTATCATTGGCATTGTAGTTTGAACATAAAAGAAAGCATGACAAGGAAGTATAGATAATGTTTCTTTATAGTCTTTCCCAGCTGTGTGCAGGAAATGGAAACTGGATATTGAAGGATAGAGATGCTTTGGGAAGTTGTTAGAGAAGAAATTTTAGTATTTGAAAAATACTTTTCATTATTCTTGTTTTTCTTTTCTATAGAAAGTGGTCGCCATGAATGCTACCCAGGAGAGTGGGCCTGCCCTGGATCAGGGCATTGCATTCCAATTGGGAAAGTGTGTGATGGAGCTGCAGACTGCCCTGAAGGAGAAGATGAAACTAACATCACTGCAGGCAGACACTGCAGTATGTATTAGAATGAAAAGCATACACAGAATAGTAGGAACATTAGCACTGACATCTTTTTACATTCGCCTTTTGTCTCCTAAACAATACTGAAATTTTGAAAATTTGGAAGCTCTCTATTTTCACTGGCATTGTTTTGACTGGATGATCTGAAAGAGGCATATGTGCTGCAAAGAGACCATTTCTTTTTTTTTTTTTTAATTTGTACATGAAATTTCACAAATAAGGATTTTAACTCGCTCTCCATACCCTAAAATATGTTTGTGAAGTCAAGGAAAGGTGTGCTACATGCCTTCTTTGTTTAAATGTCTGTTTGTCCCTTTGTGTAAGAAGTAATGATTTGTGCTGATCAGAACACAGCATTGAATCAGTATATCCTAAGCTTTGACTAATTCACATTAAAGATTAGGATTTAAAGAAAAATCTTATTACCTGGGATGTCTGTTTCTCAGTTAGTGGTATACTGTGTTTTTATGTTGGAGGCAATCAGCATGCATAGTTCCTGTTAATTTCACTCTAATCTTACAAATATCAAATCCCTCTGAGGACAAGGACCAGTGTATTTTAATTTCTAGGAAGATAAAAATTCCTATTAACAAAATCATGCCTTTTGGAATAGGAGGGCAGAAAAAATAAGAGAAGATGAAATTTTATTGTAAAAAAAGCACCTCTTGCTTTTATGAGTGTTTTGGTAGTTACAGCAGATACGAGCTGCAAAGCAAGGCATTTAACAGAAGAATCTGAGGAAAAGGAAAATGCTGACTTTCACCTCCTTCTTTATCAAGTGTTTTGCAATCATAATTCAAGTGTTTTACAATCATTACTCGCTTGCCACTGAATTGTTTATTAAATACTAGTAGAATTAGTGAAGGAAAAATGAGAGAGAGGGAGAACTAAAGGATAAAGAATCATTTGTCCATGAACACTGTGCAAACAGTGTATTCTAATACATTGGAATGATATACATATTCTTCTTAGTATAACATACTAGGGGTTTTTCATATAGAAGAGTAAATGATGAGGTTATGTACCAATAGATGGAGCTCAAGGATGTGTTGCTCATAAGTAGGTCTTGTGGAGCCATGGAAAGTTTTGAGGCATTGCAGATGGCTTCCTCTGGTCACCTTTTTACACAGCACTTGCCATTGGTGGTTCAGATAAGATTGATGCTTATCCTTTAGAAGATGAATTCTTCTAAAAACCTATTAAAAACAGTAGCTTCTCTTCTGTGTTCCATGCCCTTGCTCGCATGTATGTAAATGTATGTGATTTTGCAGAACTTTGTACATAATTTTCTCTGCAGATTAGTTTTAAGAAGCTGTACTTGAAGGCTCACCATAGAAAAGACTTCAGCTTTGTAACTCAGTAAGGCAGAAAGCTGTTCTTCTGTAACAGGAGTGTTTGTGAAATATTGTATTTGCCTTTCAGACGTATCGCGCTGCGCTGCGCTGAGCTGCCAGTACCGCTGCCATTCCTCTCCCTCAGGGGGGATGTGCTACTGCCCTGCAGGATATACAATAAGCAGCAATGACAGTCGTACTTGCATTGGTGAGTAAAGCCCAGGGACTACAGGTACCCAGTACCTTCTCACAACCCATTGAGAAAGTTGGGATTCCAGGAAAGCGAGTTAGTTCAAATTGTGTGGATGTACTGACAAATAGAAAATCTCAGGAGTCAGCAAATGTATGAAAATTTTAGTAGCACAATGGCAGCATAGTGGCACAGAAACCAACCACAGAGATATCATAAAGACCTCTTTCACTTTGACCTAAAGACATAATGACAACATGATTAGGTTTAAAAATATGTACTGTTGGATGGCAGGCTTATTATCGAGAGTTTTTACTGGTCTTTAAGTGTTTGAGAGAGAGAGTTTGTTTCTGCTTCAGTAATGTGTGTTGCATGCCTGGAAAAACAGTTAATGATGTTGAATTGATTGTTACTGTTGGAAAGTGGCTGTATATGCAGACAGCAGAACATTACATTTGAAAATAAAAAGGGTGTTTTGTGTTTGCATTATAAAAAGGTTGTGTCTTCTGTGGGGTTTCAGTATATACATAATTTACCTGAAAAAGAAGAATATTTACAAGAATGCAAGGGTAACTGTAAAGCTGCTGTAACTTGGTAGCACAAATGATTTATCTCAGCAGCTGGAAATTGAGTAGCTTCAGAATCATGAAAATTGGCACTGCCTAATAAAAGGGATAAATATCTGTTATGAGTTTTCAACCCAAGCTAGGGTGTTTGTGCCATTAAAAGCATTTCAGATGCTCAGTCTCTAATGAGATTTTTATATTTTTGAGAATACTGAGTGGCCTAAGGCTGTGTAAGCTGCAATGGCAGAATGGTTGCTCTTTGTAGAGGCAGAGAAATAAGGCATGAAATTTCCTCCATTTTTTCATGATTTGTGGTAAATACGTGAAGGACACATTCCCAAACCTAGTGCAGTCTCAGGGAGTCTTCTGTTGTTTTTTTGACTGCCCTGTAAACCTGGTTATCAGATTCTGGCTTGTAAATCTGAGTCAACGTATTTTGGTTCGCTGAAATCTAGGCATGTATTTGTGACCAGAGCAAAACTTGTCATGAAGGAATGGCTGACAGTCAGTACTGTATAATTCCAGATCCAGTACTCTATACCTGTATGGTATTTTGCATGCTAAAAGGAACTTTTTCTTGCTGGTGCTGGTGCACAGACAGCTTTTAATTGTAAATCAGATACCTGTTAGCATGGTACTAAATCTGAGCTAATAAACATTGCCTTCAAGTAGGACTTAAAGGCTTAAGCACTGCACTAAAATAAAGGTGGAGCTCACCTTCAGAGTCGGCTTAAATCCAGCCAAGTCTTTGTGTGTGCCAAGTATAGAGATCTTTTGCAGGAAAAATACTTCATAGACATATTCTGTATTGTGGAAAGTAGACAATGACATCCCTTCATCCCTTCAAATGATTTTTCCTTTTCTCCTGGCAGGTGTGGTTTAGATTTTTTTTTTTTCTTTTTTTTTGGTTGGTTAGTATTTTTTTGTGGGGGGCAGAATTGCAGGTAGGTCCTTGGGCAGGAAAGACATGTTTTTGTTATCCAGAAATACAAAACTGAAACACTGTGGAAAAACAATGCAAACTCACTTTCTTCATGCTATAGTTTTGCAAATAGATATAAAGCAAACAGAGAGGACAAACTTGCAGCTTCTTAATTATGACATGAATTTTATACCAAGTATTTTTTATAAATATGCGTTATTCACTTGACAGATTTTGATGACTGTCAGATGTGGGGTGTCTGTGACCAGCTGTGTGAAGATCGTGTGGGACATCACCAGTGCCACTGCGTGGAAGGTTATTTCCTAGAGCATCACCGGCATTGTCGGGCCAACACTTCAGGTTAGTGTACCCCAAGTGTCTTGTTAAGCAAATAAATATAGCTAGGTAAAATGGGGTAGTTTTAATGTCTGTACCACACAGCTCTCTTTGATTTTAACTCTGCCCTTTAGGACTTATGGCCAGGACAGCTTTCAGAACAGCAGCCACTGTCAGAACTCTGTATCTGCTGGCGTTCTGGTGTTGATTGCCTCATCAGGGCTGCTTCTCCTCTAATCAACAAATGTCTTTTAGGCTCCATGGTGTTTTCACCACTCCTGACTTCTGCAGATTTGGGAGGTTATTGCCAGAGCATGCCTGAACAAAAAAATCTTATTTCTATGAGGGACAGTTGTCTGTCATGCTCTCTGTGGAACTTAGTGCTGTCAAGAAATCAGGAAACCTAATTTTTTCTAGAGCTGTGCCAGAAGATGGTTTTGCTGAATGGTGAGATCAAGCACTTGCCTGTGAGAGAAACCATGCTCTTGGCTTTGAGTGTCCCAGAGTCTGAACTCTGAAGAATACCTGTCTCTCAGAGAGTAGTTCCTCATCAGCTGTAGGCTCCTTCTCCTGACCTGCTCAGTTCTGAAAGCAGGTCCCAGGAAACTCTGCTTTGTGGAGATGTAATGTCCTAACAGGCTGTTGTGTAGGGCAGGTGCTCCTGCCTGCAAAGAATTGGTGGGAATGGGAATTCCTGCTTGGCATAGCTGATTAGCAGTCTTGTTTCTTAGAAAAGCAAAAACTGCTCAGTTCCCCCCCCTTCCTTCTTTCTTCAGCTACCAGTCTTCAGCTCACCATTTTCTAAGTATTTCTCTCTTATAAATGGGAGAATTTCGTACCTGTTGTAAGTCAGTTTCACTGGGTTGATTTTAGCTTTAATAGAAATAGTCTTTTGGTGTTTGCACAGGGGTTTTATACAAGTTTTAGCAGGTATGGCTTTAAATACATGCTCCTGCCTGATTTGCTCCAAGTATACAAACCAAAGGCAAATCACAGCAAGTTAGTACTCACATAGAAACATTTATACAGGTTGTAGTCTGAGCATCTATTTAAAACTTTGTGTCCAGTGTGTATGAACCAATATGTATATATTGCAATGCCCCTTTGCAAAATATCTTGCCTGCAGGGTAATCATGTCTTTGTCACTCCTGCTTTCAGCTGGTGTTGCATCAATTATTTTTTCCAATGGCCGTGATTTACTGATTGGAGATCTTTATGGAAGGAATTTTCGTACTTTGGTGCAGTCACAGAATCGTGGGATTGCAGTGGGAGTGGACTTTCACTTTTACCTGCACAGAATCTTTTGGACTGACACAGTGCAAGATAAGGTTGGTAGAAGTTTCAAGAAGAATGTATTTCTGTGTACCTGGAAGTAGAGAACTTCAAGAGGCAGAATGTGTTGATAGGCCTTCATTTTTTGAGAGCCAAAGCTGGCTGTATTTTTGTTTTCTAACAAAAAAGCTCCTTGAAATGTTTTATGTTAATGACTGCATTTTTTCAACTATACTATTACATGTGACATATTAAACAAAGAATCCTATTATATGGGAATGTCTTGAGCAACTTTTAATTTTATTTGAGACTGAGTCCAAAAAACTAATTAAGAGAAATAGTAGACATTCTTTCAAAACGGAACAAATTTTTCTTGGTAATTTTTGAAACATGATCATTTAAAATGTAAAAGCTGTGTGCCTTCCAAGAAGATAAAAATCAGACTTCTTCATATACTTCAAATGGCACTGTAATTGAGCTTGAATAACAAATATTGACAGTATTTTGTGTAATGAGCCAATATTGTGTTACTTTTCTCTTTTTTTTTTTTATTAAGAGTAATTATTTTAGCTTCAAGACACAGTAGAAAAAAGTAATTTAAAAAAACAGTCTGGAGACTCTTGTGGAAGTTGGATGGCACCCTTGCTCTTTTTTTCTGTGCATAACTTAGGGAAACCAAAGAAAGTCTTAGATCAAATGCTGAAACTTCATAATCTTTGTCCTCATGTTGATTGCCATGCAGAGTGAAGGAGAATCTGTGACCTTGCTCCTGCTAATGCCACTGACAGATCAATTTGGTGCCACTGTCATAAATTCTGAACCTACACATAAGACATCCAATAAAAACTAAAGTTCTCACCACAGTTCCATGCTGGTTCTGTGGAAAGAACAGTCACTGCATGGCTGTCAAGTAGGGCAAGTTTTGTGTGCACAATTTTTGACTTGTTCACAGTTCTGGCATTTTTATTGTGGCTGTAGTAGGTTCCTGTTGCTGCAGTTGCTTTGTCAATGGCTGAATGTAGTCAGGGTCAAATCTGCACTTTTATGTGACAGGAAATTTATTATGTCTTTTTAATAGGTATAAATAAAAGATAATATGGGGGGTTTTGCTGCACCCAGGTGGCCAGGACTGCCTTTTAATCTGCCCAATATAGTTTAATCCTAATTAATTAATTAAGATTAATTAATCTAATTAAGTCCAGCTAGACTATCCAGACGAAAACATTTGCATTTAGAATTTTCTTAAATGATGATTATTTTCACCTGATGTCTTAAAATAATGATAGTACTAGGGCTTTTTTTTGTCTTTTTTTTTCTTTTTTATGTTTAAGACATAAACTAAACCAGAAAATTGTGAGTTGTGTTTTGTGTCATCTTTATCTCATTTAGTGTACTGCCAGATAACCTAATGCTCATAAGCTCTTTGATCAACAGGGTTTCCAAAGAACAAAGTAGACAGTTAAGTGGTTATCTTGATTATTGTTACCTGGAACTGAAGAATATTTAAAATTATACAACTCTTTCAGCTCTTATTTTTCTTGCATATATTTACTTGGTCATCTCTATTCTCATTTAAATGCATTCCAAATCTCATGCTCTTGTTCCAAAAAAAAAAAAAAAAAAAAAAAAAAAAATCTATCTTTTCATATTACCCAGTGTTATAATCACACAATTACTGTATACATAAAATTATTGTGTTTGGACTGTTTACTTCATGTAGCTCTGAACTTGCTTGTAAAATAACAGCATTATTCTTCTTGAGCAGGATGCTCTTAAAATTAGCTTTAGATAAAGGAGACCACAAGCTGAGAGGTCCTTTCTGTGAGGATGGACAGCTTTCCCTTTCTTCATTTTGCTATTTCCCCTTAGTGGTAACTGTAATAAGAGCTCCCCCTCTTGTTTCTGGCCACTGTTGAGAACTTTCCTAAAGCATGATAATTTGTTTTCAATCAATAAAAATTCTGGGGGTTGCTAGATTCCAGGAAAGCAAATGCACTTTCCTCGGTTTTGTTTTTTAACAATTTGCTAACTGACAAGGCTGTTTTAGTCTTTTATCTTGTCCAGTTTGCATAAATGCTAGTTGAAGGCAAGCATTCTGCAATTTTTCTATTGGTTTCCAGATTTTGCAAAAAATCCTTACCTAAGGAATAACTTAGAGGGTAACTTGCTTGTATCTGCTGGCAGATACAGATATAGTTGAGGATTGGTGATCAATGTGATGATAAAAGACAAATAGCATGTGACTTGTGATTCAAAACATCATGTGGGTACTGACAATATTGTATTGTTTTCAGGTTTTTTCTATTAATATTGATGGCTCTGATTTCCAAGAAGTTTTAAATATTTCAGTTGACACACCTGAAAATCTAGCAGTGGATTGGGTTAACAATAAGCTATATGTGGTTGAGACCAGTGTGAACAGAATAGATATGGTTAACTTGGATGGAACAAACCGTGTGACTCTTATTGCTGAAAATCTTGGAAATCCCAGAGGAATAGCACTTGATCCAACTGTTGGGTAAGTGATACTTATCAGATAACGCTAAAAGATGTCAGAAATTCCCTTATCCCCATGTAAATGGAAAACAACTAGGAAACAGCAAGAATAGTCATTTTAGAATCAGATATAAAATATTTAAAACATTTGCATTCTATCCTAACCTATTCTGCACCTTAATTTATGAGAGGACTGTGCAGTGCATTTATTTATAATGTGTGGAATCTGTTTCATGGCTGGAGTTCTGTGTGCAGGAGCAGCACTGGAAATGGGACCTGTGGAGTTGCCCTGCAGAGGAGTATTATCCTTAAAGATTTCAGTTACGGTAGAACCCACAGATCTCCTACTATCTGAAATAAAGAGATGGAATGAAGCCAGGAAAGTTAGTGTCTCCTAATCCATATGCTTCACAAGTATATGTGAACTGTGAAAATGTGGATCTTCAGAGAAAGGGAAGAAGAATTTCATGCAACTTGTAGTCATGGCTGCTTCTTTTATGATGCAACTATTTGTCACTTTTATTTCTGGCAGTAAAATTAAGTCTGTGATTTACTAAAGAAAACTAGTACTTCTGAGGTCTTTTGGGTGAAAACATGCTTCTTTACGGATTTATTCTATAAAAGAAAATGAAAATTACTTTTTGTGTAGAAAGTATAAAGTATGTTTTCATAGTATGCCAGAAACAAATTCTGTTCTGTAAGGGGGCTGGTTTTAAATTCCATGTGAAATGCTGGGGTTTCTTATAAAATCTCAAGGAAATGTGACCTTTTTTCTTTTTTATCTCTTTATAGTTATTTATTTTTCTCAGACTGGGACAGTCTGTCTGGTGATCCTAAAGTGGAAAGGGCCTTCATGGATGGCACAAATCGTCAGGATTTGATAAAAACAAAATTAGGCTGGCCTGCTGGAATAACCCTGGATATTGTGTCAAAGAGGCTTTACTGGGTTGACAGTCGGTTTGATTACATTGAGACTGTAACTTATGATGGACTTCAAAGGTAGGTGAAATATTATTCCTTGGAGGCTACAGATACACTGATTATTTTATGTCTAGTTAAAAAAAAAAAAGATTTCTCTAACAAAACGAGATACACAAAGGATGAAAATTACAACATAATGAATGGGATGCACCTTTGTCTCTGTGGTGTCATGCTGCTTCTAGACATTCTTTAATTCATTATTCTTTGCTCTTTTTCAACCTTAAATGCCTCCTGCCCTTATTTTATAATGTAATTTTATAGTCCACCAGTACAGTACACATTTTTAGAGCATTTGCTTTTTATTATTTTTCAATTATATTCATTATTTTCCGTCATAATTTCTTTGCATTTTTTTAAAATGAATGAATTTATATGAACTCTCCCACTTCAAAACACTAATTTGTTTGATAAGCATTAAATGCTTTTGTTACATTTTATAAATCTTTGCTGTCAAAAATTAAGTCATCCTTCACCTTGTTATGATGCTGGGGAAACTAAATCACAGCATGCAAGAAGGGAGTCCTTGAGTTTTTATGGGACTGTATCTTACAGCATAGTGTTGTTTAGAAGCCTGCTTATCTCTGTATCTCTAAATAGTATCTGTTACTCAAAACAAGAAAAAAATGTCCCCTTTTAGCATACCTTCTATGTATTGACTTCAAAAACAGTTTTCTGCTCATTTGACAGGTCTATTGTTCAATGTATTTTTTCACTTACTAAATTATAAAATTAATGTTGGTATCTTTTCTCCTCTCATCTTTACTCACTGTATTTTCTTGGAATTTGCTAACACTTTTTTCTGTATTTTCACTGCCATATCTTTTAAGTTGATGAACTGTCTATGTTTAGCTTTTTCTCTTCAGTTCATTTGATCTTTTTAGTTTGTACTTTAGTAGTTTCTCTGTTAAAACAAAAACCAGTGAATGAATTAAAAATACTGCATCCTTGCTTCTGTTGATAATGTTATTGTCTAGGTAATATTTGGTAAATAATGTTAAATCATCTTTATAACAGGAAAACAGTAGCTCATGGAGGCTCACTGATTCCTCATCCATATGGAATCACTTTATTTGAACACAATGTTTATTTCACTGATTGGACCAAAATGGCAGTGGTGAAAGCTAACAAATTTTCAGAGTCTAACCCTCAAGTGATCTACCAGTCTTCACTGAGACCTTATGGAGTGACAGTTTACCACGCTGCCAGGCAGCCATTTGGTAAGACCATAAGTAGATTATGAAGGGAGATTTAGGAAGTATGTTACCAAAACCTGGTAAAAATTATGAGACTTTTACTTTGCTGTAAGGAGCTGTAATTATGATACATAAATTTGTATTGTGAAACTGGGTTGATTTTTAACACCCAGTTGTTTCATCCAACTCCTGTAGCTGATGACCTGTCAAATGCAACATTCAAGAGTAGGGGGAGCTTTATAAATAGATGGATACTTGTTGGAGTCAAATCTGTGGGTTTGAGTAGTATTAGTGTTTAGGACTTTTTTTCTCAACACTGCAATGAATGCGGTGAAAAGGCTACCAGTATTCAATTAATTCTGAGAGATATAGTTCTGAAGTAGGTCTATGTGCAGAAGACTATAGCCCAAATTATGGCCTTAATGTGTGTGTTGAGTGTCTCTGTATAAGCTGAATTTCTAAATGATGGTTACCTCTGATGTGATTTTGGTGCATTCCACACTAGGTCTGGTGGGGTATATTGTCCGTGTGATGTAACTCTCACATAATCCACATGATTTATTATGGATGTTGCAGAAAATCCTGAAAAATTAAGAAAATAATGCCATTTGGTTAATAGAGGAAGTTATAATTCTATTTGTATTATTTTCCAGTAAGAAATCCTTGTGGAAATAATAATGGGGGATGTGAACAGGTCTGTGTTCTCAGCCACAAAACAGATAATGATGGCCTAGGTTATCGCTGCAGGTGTATCCTGGGCTTTGACCTACATGAGGATGGACGGCATTGTGTTGGTAAGAAAATGCCTTACAATTGTTTCAAGTAATGCTACTCCATTAGCTCTAGAGCTGTTTCTAGAACATCTTTCCTCTCTTCAGTAGCTTCAATATACTGAGGACTTTTTGTCTTTTCACCACAACTCTTTTTGACAGCTTTAAATATAGTAATTTCTGCTGATGTTCATTTCAAGCCACAACTTAAACTCACCTCCTTTAATGAGGATTTTGGGCTAAATATGAAATATATGTAGACAGCTGTATGATTGACCTCTTAATCCTGAAATCAAGCATGAATGCTTGGTAACATGTAGATTTTGCATTATTTTGAACATATAAGCCTGCTTTCCTGTGCAGTGCTGTGCAGATTAGGTTGGTCTTCTCCCTTTGAACACATGGCAAGAATAATAGATACAGTTTTAGAGCTGTGTGTTTCTATGAGCAATCTTCTGCTTCCTGTTTGAGGGCAGAATTGTCACTGATGCACATTTACTATGACTGTCTACTGACAAAGTATGTAATATATGTTGTCTATTTTAGTATTTGGCCATTCATTTATCTGGCTACCCCAGGTATTGTCTAGTTTTATGGTGGCTTGACAAAGCCTGTGAGTTATTTTTTTATAGATTATTATAAAGAGAAGAGTATATTAGTATTATTATAAAGAGAAGATGATTTCTGTTTCCATAGGCATGTTTACTTTAAAAGTGTATTAAGACCACAGTAACAATGAAAGTAGAATACTTGACCACATCATCTAATATTCTGGATTGGGTTTTGTTTTTTTCCTCAGTTTTTATGTCTTGTCAGTATTTAAATCCCTATTTTCTCACTCTTCTTTTTTTCTACTTCCAGGCTATTAGTGTTGTCAAAATAAAACATAGGTTTTCTTAATGCTCAGGTGTCCTCCCTTGTGAATCACTAAGTCTGTGCCTGGTTTTCCCTTTCACAGCTGTGCGACAGTTTCTGCTGTTTTCATCCCAGACGGCAGTGCGGGGAATCCCATTCAATCTCTCCACCCAGGAAGATGTGATCATACCTGTAACAGGGAGCCCTTCATACTTTGTTGGAATCGACTTCTCTGCTCAGGATGACACAATTTTTTTTTCAGACACAAGTAAAGACATGATCTATAAACAGAAAACTGATGGTTCAGGTGAGCATCATGCTTGGGAATTGTAGAGTAATTATGCTAAGGAGATTGTAATATATATTTTTCTAAAAAAAAAATAGTAAAAAGTCACATTATGAGATATATAGATAAATCCCAGTGTGACCCCAGTAACCTGGAAAATGTTTCTCAAAAATGTTTGTACAACCCATATTCTCACATTAAGCTTGTTGAATTCTCTTGTTGTTTGACAAACTTGCTGAATGTATTTGGGAATGAACTATTTGTAGTACTTCTCACAACTGGTATTTGCCCTCACCAGTCTGTTTATGCAGACAAGTATGCTGTTCACTAGTATGAAACTGTGTTTCTATTTTAATTTCCCTATCTGGAGAGTGGATGGGATGTTTGCTATGATACTGTAATACAGAAAAAGATTATTAACTTAGTGAGATTTTTGGAAATCCTATTTATGCTAGTGTAAAGAATGTTTCTCTCCAATTCATAATGATGATCAAATGTCAGCATATAGTCTTCTGCACTTGCTTGCTGCCTTGGGTCAGGTTAATGGTAGACTGCAGCTGACCATTACTATGCAAAGAGTAGGTAAAGTCTGGCTCTTGAGCAAGATGTCATTACTGCACTGACCTTACTGACCTTCATTTGTAAAACCCTCAGTGTAAACTTAGTGACAGATTTTTCTCTGACCTTTGGCTAGTCTTTATTTCCCCTCTGTTCCAGTTGTGCTTGTGGACATACACCTTCTTTGTCTAGAGCAAAGGGCACCCCTTCCCTCCCCTTGGTTATTGGTCTTAATATTAAGTAGCACAGAGGCAGCATTTTTACCAGGGGGAACCACAAGTTTTCTCAATAGAATACTGCACTCATGTTATTTCCCCTATTCCTAAACATTTGCAATCATTATGTGTGTTATAAATTCTAGAAAGAGAGATCTTGACTGCTAATAGAGTGGAAAGTGTTGAAGATTTAGCTTTTGACTGGATCTCAAAGAACCTCTACTGGACAGATCCTCGATACAGGAGCATTAGTGTGATGAGGCTGGCAGATAAATCCAGGAGAGCTATTGTTCAGAATTTAAATAATCCCCGTTCAATAGTGGTTCATCCTGTTATTGGGTAAGTTTAGATTCTCATTTTAAACTATATGTACAAATTCATGGTTTAAACAGCAAAGGTGAGATTAGATTTACATCTGATTCTGGATTTTTGTTCTTTTCAAAATACCATCTTTTCAGTTGTCTTGTCTCTATTTCGTTTGTTTTATTCCAGCCTAGGATTCAGCATCCAGAGGAAAGGGCATGGTGAGAGAGATTCCACATGACAGAAGCACTCCAAAGTACTCTCTTTAAAAGCACTATGGTTTTTTCCTTTTACTCCTGTTCATTGATAATAAAGGCAAAAGATCTTGGTTTCTTTTTATCGCTCACAAAGCTGTTTCTTGTGAGTGAAAGATGGAGTTTGCTAAATTGTTTTTAATATGCTTTCAATTTCCAGACTGCTAACATTGATTCTGTAGTTTTATCTCTCTGAATTTCTCTATTTGAACCATATTGGATACTACTGTTTGTATTTGATACAGATCTTACAGTATGTGACTCCATATACAAAATAAAGCCCTGCTTTTCTTCGATGGAAATGCTTACTTTGAAATTCCATACTCTGTGTTCTTTGCCAATGCCAAGACAGTGTTTCTTTCACAGCATAGTTTGGCTTCATAATGTTGTACTACTGAATTTCTTGATTCTTGGATAGTGATTTTTCATGAGTAATCAAATACACTATTTTGAAAGTAATCTCATAAGAATAATGTCGAACCTGGATCCTTGGATATCCCAACATTTTTTGTTTGCTGCTTTGCAAAATTATTTAACATTATCTTCAACTCTTTGACTGTAAGCATAAGTTAAATGGATCCGGAGAAAATTCTTTGTAGTATTCATGCTGGAAGATGCATTTCTGATCGGTTCTATTTATCTGTCAGTAATTATATGAGAACCTTAATCAAGTTATGGATATTTTATATCTAAAGGACCAAAATACTTCCAAAGATTCTGATGGTTGTATACAGGAAAAATATGAATTGTTGGTACTACAGCCAGTTGAGGAGAGGGACAACACAAAATGGTATTTTTTTAAGTTATGCAAAGGATGCCATACAAAGAAAAATGTTAATACTGTTTCCAATGTTTGCTCTGTTTAATCACATTATATAATTTAGTTTATGTGTCTTCTGACATGTGTCCTTTCAGGTACATATTCTGGACAGATTGGTTCCGTCCAGCAAAAGTCATGAGGGCCTGGAGCGATGGATCCCATGCCTTGCCAATTGTCAATACAACGCTAGGCTGGCCCAATGGCCTCGCCATTGACTGGAGGTAAGGGCAACACAGAGGGCAGAGAAGCTTTTTTGAGCAAATATGTTTCTTCCTTTAAACTGTTAGGGAGTCAAAATAATGGAATAATGTCAGATTGCATGCACTGGCACTCTTTTCTTGAAGACTTATCTTTCAATTGGTTGAAAAGCCTTAAAATATAAGGTTTTCTCAGAATCCCTCCCCACACTCCCCAATAGCTTCCTGTAGGTTGAAGATTATTATTTAAGAAAATGCTAGTGCTTTGTAATGGACATAATGTCACTTAAAAAGATATAACATTTTCATTATTTCTAGTTCTCTGAGGCTGTACTGGGTAGATGCTTTTTTTGATAAAATTGAGCACAGCACCTTTGATGGGCTGGATAGACGGACTCTTGAACATATTACTCAGATGACTCACCCATTTGGCCTTACAATTTTTGGAGGTAAGTCTGGCACTGAAAAATATTATCTATTATTACTACAGATTTTTCTTTTCATATGGTGATCATATGAAAGTTTGTGACATAAAATGGCAGAGATTTTGCAATACTGATTTTCCCAAAAAAGCACTCTTGAAACTTCCTACTAAAAATATGTATTTATTACTTCTTGTTTGTTTTTAGAACTGTTTTTATGTATATTTATTTTAAAATAATTTTAAAATTAGACAATAGGTCAGGTAATTCATGTAGTGCAACAAGTCAGATATGCTGTTGTAATTATAGCTTCCACAATGAACAGACAAAGTGAATCACCACTCCAGAGATGGTCAACATTTCAGGCTTTCTAACAATTATATGTAAAGTTTATCACTGGATTTATATATTGTGTCTGAAGAAAGATGTCAGTATGTGACCTTTTTTGATCATGTATAAAAATATCTTCAAAAATACTCTAAAATTTTCTGTGAAGTGGTCTTAATTAATTACTTAAAATTGCCTTGGAATTTGAAATTCTAGTTGTGTTTGTTATATGCCAATTTCAGTAAAGTTTGAGAAGGCTTCCCTAAGTCTGCCTGTGACTGAGGGCTCTCTTTGACAGCATTATAAGTGGTGAAGGTCTTTTTGTCTTTTTCATGAAACAATGATGAAAAGTGGTAAATTTTCATGAAAAGTCTTCTAAGGTTTTTTATGATACTTGATCTTTTATGCCATATTTCTATATAATATGTTAAATATTTTTCAAAACAGGTTATGCCTATTTCACTGATTGGAGACTTGGTGGAATAGTTCGAGTAAGGAAGTCTGATGGAGGAGAAATGACTATTATTAGGAGGGGCATAAGTAACATCATGCATGTTAAAGCATACGATGCTCATTCCCAAATAGGTGAGCCCCATTCTTCTGCAGAGGGAGGATGTGAAATAGGGAATAAGAGACAAATGTCAGGACAGCAGATTTCCAGTTTCAATTCAATTCTTCACTGAATCATAACTGACATGGACAGGAGGCAGCACAGGCACTTGCAATCACACGTTGTTTATTTCCAGTTGTTTAAATCCATTGTTTCATTGCATCCAGTCACTGCTTTGTGACTGGATGCAATTTCCCTCTACCCCAGCTGTTACTGTACTTGACAACCAAGCAAAATGAATTATGATTCCGTTGCATTTTGTGTAATTGTATCACCAACTACAACTTCGTATTTCTTCTTTTCTGGTAGAAGTTTTATTTAAACTAAATTATTTATTTTGAGGAATTGGGTAAATGTTTATTAATCAAATTACTATTCTTCAAGTAATTACTATGTATAAATGACTAATTTTTTCTTATTTTCTTATTTTCTCAATTCTATGTGATTGTATGATCTAAGCCAAGGATTCGGTATTGTAGTTAATTTTGTGAAACAGCCAATACACTCATCAAACATATGATTAAATCTAAAGTTCACTGGCTGCTTGGTATCAAAAGATTGGATCTGGTCTCACAGCCTTGATCAGACAGAGGTTCTCCTCTGTAGTAGTATATTTATTTCCAGACAGTTGCTGAAAATTGTCAGAAAATTGGATGAAATTTAATAGTATGTTTTTGTCTTCCATAAACATTTATGTCAGGAAGAGTATATGGAATCCAACACTTCTTTTATATTACTTCTACTATTGCTGTCACTGAGCTTGACCTTATTGTGCAGTGTATGCAAAACAAGGACTTGCTACAGCACTTTTTTTTACAGTTATTGTGCACTTTTAATAGTTGCCAAGGTGTTATCAGCAGTGTGTGCATTGATCTTCTCTATCACTATTTAAGGCTCTAACTACTGTAATAGAGGCACAAATCCCAATGGAGACTGCAGCCATTTCTGCTTCCCAGTTCCAAACTTTCAGAGAGTTTGTGGGTGTCCTTATGGCATGAAGCTGGCTCCAAATCAACTGACATGTGTTGAAGATCCATCCAATGAGCCACCCACCTTGCAGTGTGGTTCCCACTCATTTTCCTGTGGTAATGGAAGATGTGTGCCTCGATACTATCAGTGTGATGGTGTTGATGATTGCCATGATAACAGTGATGAACAAAACTGTGGTTCTCTAAGTAAGTAATCCCTGTAATCTGCAGTTAGTGTTCCTTGTTTGCAGTTCAGGAAATTTAATGCGTCAATATGGCTTCATGGAAAAAAGCTCCAATTTTTTAGTGGTGCATCTGTGAATAAATCCTGAAATGTTCCAGGGAAATTAGTTACTTTGGAAATTACTTGAAATATAATTAGTTACTTTGAAAATTACATCGTAGTAATACAGGGTTCAATATCAGCCACCTAAACAATGCATGAAAATATTCATATCTTGCCATTCTCAAAATTCAATTTACAGAGTAACAAAACTTTATTTTCTAAAGAAAAATGTTGTCTTTATTCTTATTTTTTGGTAAATTTTGAAAGATATTGGAATATCAATAGCTTGCCTAATTTGGATGCGTGGAGAGGAACAAGCCATCATAGTATAGATGAAGACACTTAAAAAATAGCACCATAAGAAAAACAACAAAACCATCTACATTGCCTAACCTTCCTCTAAGATAATAGCAGCACCTTTTATTTCACTTAACATCAGAATAAAAGATTTGTTTTTCATATTTGGGCAATGCTGATCTATTTGTTACATCTGGATTTTAACAGTTAAGTAAATTAAAAGAACAGTGGTTAATTTCCTGGTTTTACAGTAGAGTATCTCATACAAAATTTTTTTTGTTCAAGTAAATGAGAACAGTGAGATAATAGTTGATAACGCATTGAAGATAGGATAAGATACTGAAGATATCGAAGAGGCTTTTATGCCATATCTGGTGCTTCTTCAGAGTTAATTATTTTAAATCACAAACAAGAAAATAGGAAAGACTAGTAAAATGCACTCCCTAATGCACAGGACTAACTAGTATGACCGAGGAATAAACTGTTTCTTATTAATGGGCTGTTTTAGAATAACTAGAATATCTTTTGCGGAAAAGTATAAAGCAAATGGTTACTAGAAGATGTTCCTTTTCTTGTTCTTCAGATTGTTGTGGAGTGGTTAACTGATTAATTTTTTATTGCTTCTTGCAGTTCAAAAGCTTGTAAGTATTCTGTTCAGTTCTGCAGCATGTTTCATAACAGAAATTTTAATTCTAAGCAATGTGCACTTTAGAATTTGATGCATATTTTAGGCATTCTCTAAGTGTAATGGATGTACTGAAACTTGCAGGAAAGGCAAGTTTTGGAGATCTTTATAAAGACTTTTTTTTTTTTTTATTCAGACAATACTTGTGCTTCTTCAGCTTTTACCTGTGCCAGTGGACAGTGTATTCCGGGTCGCTGGCATTGTGATAAACATAATGACTGTTTTGATGGCAGTGATGAATTGAATTGTCCTACACAAGGACCCTCTTCATGCCCTGCAACCCAGTTCACCTGTGATAATAGAAGATGTATTCCAAGAATCTGGCTATGTGATACTGATAATGACTGTGGTGATGGCTCAGATGAAAAAAACTGCAGTGAGTATCATGACTATCTGTTGTTTTTATAGTCAGCTGTGCATATCTTCATAGATATATCTGTTGGTGTAAGGACAATAAATGAAATTGGGAAAAAAGGACTAGTATCTAATTTAGACTGATATTTTATAGTCTTTTAGATGTGGAAAACTTGTCTAATTTGAAGTTCCAGGGCCAAGGAGAATACGGAGAAATACTTAAAAAAATTAAAAGGGGCAAATGCGATCATCGTAATCATGGTGCTGCATAACGTCATCCATTGTAATTAGCAAAAAGCAGTTAAAGCTGAGATGTTCTAAACACCTATTTCATGAGTGATCTCACTGATGGCTAATGGTGTAGTCAGCTAACCTAGGCTGGAAGTTTTTACCAGAAGTAAGATAGTAGCTTTTTCATATACTTTCTTTTGAGCTGTTTACTACTACGTGGAATCTTTTGTTTATTTTCCATGAGCCAAGCCTACATATAAATGAAACATTGCCTGATATTAATTTATTAGTGCTTATAATTTATATGATTGCTAGTTGCTGTATTATATGCTGCAAGTTAGGGATAATGTTTTTCTACTTTCTCAGCAATATGCTGATTTCAAAAGAGAGGAAAGAAACACATTTGCATTTATTGTCATTCTTAATAGCTTTCACAGGTACTTGTGAACCCAGGCAATTCCAGTGTCCAGACCATCGCTGCATTGACCCATTCTATGTCTGCGATGGGGACAAAGATTGTATAGATGGTGCTGATGAGCATGACTGCAGTAAGTGTAACTTTCTTTGTTGAATGCCTCTTTATTGTTTCCTCACACTTGCCCCCAAAGGAGTCTTTGGTGATCTCATATTACCAGCTCCAAGACAGCATAATAAACCTATCCATAAATTAATCCTGCTTGTGATGCTTTTGATCTCTGGGCTGCTTGTGGAGGGCTGAAATCTGTTTCCTCTGTTTTCTGTGAATTACAAAGTCACTGCATTTTCTGTATCTCAGGGAAATGATGGTCTTCAGTGAAATAGATACCATATCAGACTTAAGCATCTGTAGGGTAAATCTGATACAGTCTAGCTCTGTAAAATAAATAAATAACATTCAATATTTTTAAATTTTGTAGTATATAACTGCAGTGCCACAGAGTTTAAATGTCTAAGTGGAGACCAGTGTATCAGCACCTACTACCAGTGTGATGGTGTTTTTGACTGTAATGATCACTCAGATGAGGCTGATTGCCGTAAGTATATTGATGCTGAAAGAAATACTTGAGTTATTAAGTGATGCTTCTGAAAATTTCCTTTAATCTGCTATGTAAAATATTGTCTTTGAAATCTTAATATTCTTTTCAGGGAAACTTGTCTTTACATCATTTTCCTGAGCAAGAATTTCAAACACAGGTTCCAGCGCAAGAATATCATAGAATCATAGAATGGCTTGGGTTGGAATGAACCTTAAAGATAATTTAATTTCAACCCCCCTGCCATGGGCAGAGAAACCTTTCACTAGACCAGGTAGCTCAAAGCCCCATCCCACCTGGTCTTGAACACTTCCAGGGATATGGCATCCACAATTTCTCTGCAAAACCTGTTCCAGTGCCTCACTATCCTAACAGTAAAGAAATTATTCCTAATATCTAATCTAAACTGGTTTTCTTTCACTTTGAAGCCATTCCTCTTTGTCCTGTAACTACATGCCCTTGTAAAAATTTTCTCCCCATTTTTCAGTACCTGAAGGGAGCCTATAAGAAAGGCCACAATAAGGTCACCCCTAAGGTTACTCTTTTCCAGGCTGAACAATTTTAATTCTTTTAGTCTTTTCTTGTAGGAGAGGTGCTTCATCCCTCTAACAATGTTGGAATACACTAAGCAGATTATGCTGGCAAGAGTAGATGTCCTGAACAAAGAGGACAGTTTGCATTCCTTTTGGCTATAATATTTTGTTTTACTTGGCATTTCAGTCTCAGGATTTTAAAGCAAATTAAAGTTTATTAATCTGAAAACCTGGTATTCATGAGACTTAGATTGAAACTTTTTTTGAGTAATTTTTTACACTTAAATTAATCAAAATGCTACAACACAGGGTGGTGAAAGAGAAGCTTCTTTTCTGTAGCTTTGGACAGGTATATAGGTATAAATATGTGTTTGCTCAAAGTGTAACAATAGTTGAACTGTCTTGTTGACCATATTATAAAGTAGGAGTTAAATTAGTCATATTTGGAAACGTCATGTAGATTGACTGACTGTGAATCTGTTGCCTGATCTAAAAGCAGCACATTTCTTAATAGCACTGTAACTAGTTAAATAAGAGATGAACTGCACATAGTGGTTTTGTTTCTCTGTCTAAAATTGAAACAGCTTCTGAACTGTTGAATGTCATTGTTCTAGCTACAAGACCACCAGGGATGTGCCACCAGCATGAATTCCAGTGTCAATCAGATGGCAGTTGTATTCCTGATCACTGGGAATGTGATGGCCATGTTGATTGTGCAGATGGCTCAGATGAACATCACAGGTGTCCTCCCAGAACATGTCCTCCCTCGCTTTTCCGCTGTGATAATGGCAACTGTGTGTACCGAGCGTGGATCTGTGATGGGGATAACGACTGCAGGGACATGAGCGACGAGAGGGATTGTCCAACTCAGCCCTTCCACTGTCCCAGCTGGCAGTGGCAGTGTCCAGGTCACAGTATCTGTGTGAATCTCAGCAAAGTATGTGACAATTCTGCTGACTGTCCTAATGGAGCTGATGAATCCCCATTGTGCAGTAAGTTACTCTTCAAGTATCTACTGTAGACTATGCATCATGTCTTCAGAAAGAAATGGAATACTCAGCATGCTCTATTTAATGTCACAATGTTTCTGGTGGAAATGTAAGCACAATGTATTTTGAGCTCAAATTTCTAAGTGGAACTTGCTTTCAGTGAAAAGATACTGCAATGATGACTGAGGAATTCTTTTGCTATGTCCAGTCTTGTGCTCTGAATTCCAGTGTGACTCCCACTGATTTTAGATTTTTGTATAACTATATGGGAATGAATTTTGTGTTCCTGGGCACATTCACTAAAGCATAGTATGCTTTATATTCAGATCAAATGTGCTTCAGTCCTTAATATTCTCTTTTAAATTTTTAACCTCAAGAATCATGATTAAAATCAAGAAGTTAATTTGTAGCAAGAATTTGTGTTTATGTTGATTATGAATTGATTTAAACATAATCTTTTCTTTCCTTCTTTCCTCTTTCTTTTCTTTAATCAATGCACATTCTCAGATGAACCCCAGCCAGGTATGATTATAAACTATTTTAAATTATTATTTATACAGCTTTAGGATTGGAGTGGTAAAGTAATTTTTTGTGTATTTCTAGCTATTTTTGAAAAAGTTGTTGTATATACTTAGACAGCCTTCTGTTTGACATTCATTTGATGGGATTCAGTACACATGATGTTGTTACCTGTCTTAATGTGCACTGTGTATGTTGTATTTTGCATAAGGACCACAGTCCATTCTCACACTGCATAAGTGACAATTGTGCAGTCGTTTTAGTAGCAATCTTTGGCTAATAATGCAATTGTAAAGACTTCAATTTATCGTAGTAAGAATTTGTTGACTATTTTCTTATCTCTTTCCCCAACCCAACTGCAGATCAGGAAAGCTGCTCTGACAATAATGCTGGCTGCACTCATGAATGTATTCAAGGACCTTTTGGAGCTCAGTGTACCTGTCCTATTGGATACCAGCTTGCAAATGACTCCAAGACCTGTGAAGATATTAATGAATGTGACCCTCCAGGCTTTTGTAGTCAGCACTGTTACAATGAGAGAGGATCTTTTAGGTGTTATTGTGATGAAGGATACATTCTAGAAGCTAATGGAAGGATTTGTAAAGCAGCAGGTGAGAAACACTGATGTCAGTCTAAGAATGACAGCAGTGTCTGAAAACTGTCCAGCTTTGTGTCTCAGTTTGAAAGACCGGTATCTGCCAAGGAAGGTGGGAACCTCCCTTGGAATGGAAAATATGACGCCCTTCCCTCCAAATTATTATAACTTTGAAATTAAGGAGCTTTCAGGCAAAGATATGGGGAAAGGAACAGCAGTTCTTTATTAATATATATACACATGTAGATATGAATAACAAGACAGACAGCCAGCACGTCTGGCGGCAGCAGCAGCAGCAGCGAACCGAACCGAACGGAACCGAACCGAACGGAACCGGAGCCCCGGGGCCGCCTCCTCTGGGCTGCGGGCGCTTCCCTCCGCTGCAGTTCCACTCCCCGCCGCCAGGGGCGCTGCTGGCTCCGGCCCGGCGGGGCGGCTGCGGGGATTCCTCTGCGCCGGCAGGGGGCGCTGTGGCGCGAGCTCGGCTGCGTCTCCCTCACGGGGTAATGGCGGCGGGCTGGATGGGGAACTGGGCTGCGGTAGGGACCTCGGAGCGGAGGCTGGAAGCCCAGAGTAGCAAAGGAAATGTATCAGAAACTCCACAGCTGTAGCAGGAGCCGCAGGGGCTTCTTGGCAGGCAGGGGTGCGGGATTGGAGTGTAGCGAAGACCCGGAGCTGTGGCAGAAAAACGACGGGGCTGGGCAGCGGCAGCTCGGCTCCGTTCAGCCGGGGGAGAGGCTCCTTCGAGGGGGCTCGGGGTCCCGGGTTTTCCTCTGGGACACTCAGGTAGATGGTGAGGGCCCTTTCTAGTGAGGTAGGGTGTTAATAAGGTGCTAGTCCACCAGCTGCTCTTACAAGTAGAGGCTCACCCACAGTAAGGAAGAAGCAGTACGGGGCTGGGCAGTGGCGACTGCTCGACCGCCCCTCCTCCTCTGATGCCCATGGCAAAAGCAAGGGATCCAGCCCAGCCCCTCACCCCCCAGCCAAAATCTCGAGGTATTGCTGCCCTTCCCGAGAGAATGCCCCTCAGTTAGATAGTGCAGCCAGCTGCAGTCATTCCCCTTCTCCTTGGCTATATCCTTTGTCTCTCTTAGGTGTCAGTCGTTATTGTCTCAGAGCAAAAAATGGGAGAAAATTCCCTGAGAGAAGGCAACTAAAGGAAAAATCCTAACCCCCAACATTTTGCTATTATGATATTTTTCTCTTTTAAAAGAGTTGATGTAAACAGCCATTTAGAGCTGTTCATGGCAGATGACTGTGAGAATTAAAACTGTCAACTGTAGGGTTAATTAGAAACGAATATTTAATTGAAATCGTATATTTAAATGAACAATGTTATTTTTAGCCTGCAATGGTCAAAAATGTTTTGAAGAAAAGCAATGTCAGAGGCTTGTAAGCCATAGGCCAAAATTAACTGTTCATAAAGTTCAGGGCTCACAAAGTATTTAAATCCCAGCCTTTCATAAGACTTACCTGGTACCTATGCTGTATTTGGCTCATTTGTAAGGAGCAGACATCACTGATGCAGCCTAGATGCCAGTTGTTCTCTGTCTCTTTTATACACTGACAGGGTAGAGAAGCCATAAACCCCATCTCTACAAGTTTTCTGGTTTAGGGACATACTCATGTTGTGGAAGACACTTGAATTTTCCCTGCGCTTAAGCTTGGCTGTTACTAAAAGGGAGTTTCTTGTACTTTGCTGTATTTATGGTTGCTACTCTTCAGTTGTTTTTCACCATTTTATCTGTGCAACCTAGTTACAGCAATCTATGGCTTTCCTGTAATCTGTTTCTTCTCCCTTGTTCCCACATGGTCTAAAGGGGGAAAAAATAAAAGGTGGCTTACAAAGCAGGGAGACCAGGCTGAGTAGATTAATTGAAGGTGCCAAAAACTTTAGGAGTTGAATCCAGAGTGGGAGATGAAAGAGGTTTATGGTGGAATGAGTGTTGGATGTCAGCACAAACTGGTTAAACAGTGGGGAATAGGACCTAAGATCCAGATAGGAGCCTGGGAAGGAAATCTGTAAAAAGAGTTATGGAGAAAAACCAAAGTAGATTTAAAAGTCAGGATGGGCAGACGGGATATAGTACTATATCTTGGGCTGAGAATTGATTTAAATTTATCCTTTCAATAAGTATGTCTAGATACTAGAGTGTTGATGCTATAAAGTCATGTTAAATTACTCTGTGTTACTTTTTCTCACAGTTACTTTTGAATAGCTCATTGGTTTATTTTAATTTCTATTTCTCTGACAGAATCTGGGAATCTTCTTTTGCTGGTGGCAAGTCGTAACCAAATTGTTGTGGATAACATCACTTCTCAGTCACACAGTATTTATTCTCTGGTTCGGGATGGGACAAATATTGTGGCTATTGATTTTGATTCAGTCACAGATCGTATCTTTTGGTCTGATACAACACAGGATAAAATTTGGAGTGCTTATCAAAATGGGACTGACCGAAAAATAGTAAGTTTTGCTGAGTAAGTTTTCTTGTGTTTTATGGAGAGAAAATGAAGACACTGTGTCTTTAGTTGATGAAGGAGAAGAGGAAAATCCAAATATAGTAAGAAGAGAGATAACAGATGAAGTGAAACAGCTTTGTAGATGCTAAGCTAACATTTCATATAGCTGCTTGAAAAGGGAAATGGAATGCTTTCAAGAAGCCCTTTTTTAAACGTCACAATATAAACTGGTTTTCCTATTAGTAAATTCTAACTTCTTCAATAGGCCTGCTGAAGTTAGTAGGAGTGTTTTGTTTTAGGCTTTGCCATTATGTTGAATATGTACATCGTGATTCATTCTGCATTATAGGCCGAGAAGATATTGGAAACTTGGTTCATAATTTTCCATATCTATAGAAATGCAAAGGGTAAAATTTAATATAATCTTTTTTCCTCCCCCCCACCTGCTTTTTTGTTACTGAACAGGTGTTTGACAGTGGTGTCACTGTGACTGAAAGTATAGCAGTGGATTGGGTGGGTCGTAACCTTTACTGGACAGACTTTGTTCTGGAAACAATTGAAGTCTCCAAAATGGATGGGAGCCACAGGACTGTGCTGATCAGTGAAAATATAACAAACCCAAGAGGACTAGTGTTAGATCCCAGAACTGAGTAAGATTTTTCATATTATTTTTTATTAAGATGCTTATTTTATGATGTAACTATTAAAATTTAAGACATGTCCAAATTGTATTGGAATTGCAAATGACAAGTGGAAGAGACGACTTAAAACAATTTAGTGTGTTTGCAGAGTTGATTAATATTTCAAGTCATGAGTAATTACTGGTTATATGTTGCTCTGTTTCAGTGTAACAAGATGGCTTTTTACCTATAAAAGATTTTTCTACATTTGCTTCCAAGTTAAGAAGTATTAATTCAAAATTATGATGTATCACTTCAGTTGGTGGTATACCACAAACTTAATGTGATTTCATGTCATATGCCTACCTTCATGGTTCCAAGTCTGAAATAATTATCCAGATTGTATTGTTATCACAAAACCACCTTCCCATTTCAGACAGCAAATCATTAATGTGATGATTTGAACTGTTCGTGTACAAAATTTTACTCTTTCTTTGAGGTTCTCAATGCCTTGAATTCTGTTTGCTGCCAGTTTCAGTGCTGTTAATATTATCAATGCATACCTGTTGGAGTGTAAGCCTGTATTAAATTATTATGTAGCAGCCGGAGAATGCAATTCTAATCAACCTTTAAAACCAGTGACACCGGTAGCTTCTATATTGACAAAACCAGTAGCTGCTATTATTGACATATAGAAACAGCAGTAGAAGTATTAAAAGAATTTTTATAACAGAAATTACTGTAATATTTTCAGTAAGCATGTTGCTAAAGTAAAGTATTTCATCATCATTCTGTAGGACTGTTCATAGAAAGATTGCTTCTACTTTTTGGCTAATGACTCTTTATGGAATGTTTCTCAATAGACAGCTAGTTTTTTCCCCAGATTGCTAACCTTGAGTTACTTTTTTTCAGTGCTCATGTAATGTTCTGGACAGACTGGGGCCAAAACCCCCGAATTGAAAAAGCCAGCATGGATGGCAAAATGCGCACAGTGATTGTTAATAATAAAATCTACTGGCCTAATGGACTTTCCATTGATTATCCAAATAAACTTCTCTATTTTGCTGATGCTTATCTTGATTATATTGATTTCTGTGATTACAATGGAAACAACAGACGACAGGTGGTTGCAAGTGATCTGGTAAGACACTAATAAGGAGCCGTTGTTTTCCTGTGTCCCTGCTGATAGTACTGAAAAATATATTATCACTGTCATAGACTTGGGTGTATTTTTCTTCAAAATTATTGAGTGAAGCAGATATGAAGTATTTTATCTGCTTCCTGCTGCTGGAAAAAGAGAAATTGCTATCCTATTCAGTCTCTCAGGAGATCTTCAGCAGAGTCTGGAGCTGCATGTAGACTTGGTGCTTTATAGCACTCTCATCTGTTCTGTCTGCCTGTATGAAATCTGAAGGTGACATCTGACACTGCTGCAACTAGGTGGTACATTTTCTGTAGCAAATATAGTAGAGAAAGCCTGGAGAAACTTTTCCTGGAATTTTGTGAGTGATTATTGCTACTATTCTTGACAGCAGTGAAGAGTGTTGTACTATGACTTGTGTGCAGCAACTCCATCAAGACCATCCCTCTTACATTCTGCCTCCCAGTGAAGTGCTGCTGGCAGCTTGTAGCAATGTCCTTGTACCAACACAATAGTGCAGATGTTCAGCTGGCGCACAGAAACTGGTATCAATAACCATGTGAATGTTTTCAATAATTGACTCTTGGGGCTTTTACTTTTGTCTGGAGAGACAATTAGTGTGATATAGGAGCCAAGGCAGTCTTTCCACTCCCGGTTATCTGAAATCTAGATAAGCCATCTTCTTTGATCCTCTGGTAAATTTTAGAGGAGCTTATCAAGGATGCAGGTTTTTGACAAGTCCATAATTCTCACTAGACATTTCCTCTTGTGCTTTTGAAAATCTACAGTTGGCTCTTTATCTGTGCGTTCTGCCCAAAGTAGTTAGACTGCTTTGCTAATTCCTCATTCTCTTTATCTCACAGGTTCTATATAGCATTCCACTTTAAAAAAAAAGTTTCCCTCATTATTAATGTATTGTTTTTAGACAATAGATATTTCATTTTTTTTCCTGAAAAATATCTTTTGAGACACAGTTGCTTCATTATTTATTTATTTTAAAATTATGCTCACCTCTGTTACTTCTTCATTGCAAGCTTTCCATCTGCAAATCTCCAGAAGTAAATTGGTAATCAACCAATCAACCTTGCCTTTTTAGATATTGCAGCATCCACATGGCCTAACTGTCTTTGAAGATTTTGTGTACTGGAGTGACCGCTACACTAATCGAGTAATTCGGGCCAATAAATGGCATGGAGGAAACCAGACAGTTATGATTTATAACATTCACCAGCCTTTGGGTCTTGTGGCAGTCCATCCTGTAAAGCAGCCTGATGGTAAGTTTATCAAAACAACTTTGGTAATTGTAGAAATAAGCATGCAGTAATGTCATGCATTAGAACACCAGGAATCAGTCTTTTCAGCAAATGGGTTGGGTTAAAACAAGCAAATAATTCATACTATTGACTTGCAACTTTTCAATCTGGTGCTAGGGAAAGCAACCACCTAGGCAGCATTTTGGGATGATGACTAGCCAAAAAGAATAATAAGGAGGTAGTATGTGCCATTTTCTTGCACTTTGTTCTGAATGTTTTTACAAGACAATTGAGGCATTTTCGGAAAGCATTTTAATTTTAAAAATTTCTCTCTGTGGCACACTAGATTCAATTTCTCGTGCAGTCATAATTATTTTTGAAAAGATCACTGTCATCAACTTTCTCTGAAAGTACTTCTACATTGTTTTAGTCAATGAAACAATAATGATAAATAATCCCCTTCATTGCATTAAATATTCTCTCTGAGATCTTGTGCAGTTGATCTCTTGCGACTTAAAGACTAAAAAAGCCCTAAATTATTTCTGTTAGGTAGAGATCTTTCATATCAGACTTTTTTGTTATTTCATAGCATGATTTGAAAAGTGTTGAGCATGTTGATATGAATATTATCTTTCAGCTTCAGTTATATTTCTTGTGTATGGAGTGTTTCCAGCTAATAAATATTACTTTTTCTTTTCTTTTTTTCCTCAAAATACACCCCCATGCCAGGAAAGGTGGAGACTTCCCTGAGTATCTGAGTAAGGCACTAGTACTTTCAGTGCTGGATTTGTTTTGGAACAAAGCCTTCCTCAGACATGTTCAGAACTAAAGCTGTCTATTCTCACTGTCAATTGTTTAGTTAGCAGGGCATAGCCTTAATTTATTCATCATAATTATGGTTTGAGAGGTTTTATTTTGCAACCCAAGGTTTAAAAAAGTTTCTATTCCTGGAGAATTTTTTCTTCTTTTTCTTCATTGTATTTAGTACGTTTTATAATTTTTCATTCTGAATTATTCTATTGTACTTTATGTGGCCAGGCAAAAAAGGAGAGAATAGAGTACTTGCAGAATAGCAAAACATACTGATGTTGACAAATGAAGGAATAATTACATGCTGATTGAAATTCCAGATGCAGTAATAAAACTGTCATCCACTCTCCTATTTTGTAAACCATTGGATCTTACACTAACCAGAGTTTAGATTTTTTTATACTGATGACATGAACGATTTTCTTACAGTTTGAGTTCTGAGTTTATGCCATTATTTTATTGTCATGTTAATTTGTTTCAATTCTTGTTAGTTTTTATATTAGTAACAATTGTGTAAATTCCTGGAACTTCCAAGCTTTTTAGAATAAGGTCTGCTGCCATTGCGAAGGATGTACTCAAAATCTGATTTTTGTTTTCTGATGAAGATTACTCATTCTGAAAAATCTTGTTCAGCAGCAAGTTTGTGGAAGTGGTTTAGATTGAATTTTAGTGCATGGTAATAATGGCAGTCAGGAGAGATCTTCAGTGTCTTTTTTTTTTACATTTTACAACTTTTCATTCACAGTTTCAAAGTGAGCTAAGAAATTTGGCATTGAATTCCCACTATCTTTGAGTAAGACATTGTAACTATTTTCTCTTTAGTTTCTCCAAGAAGTTTCAGCAAATAATTTAAATCCCCCATCTACAAGGGTTATTACAATCAAGGACCGCAAATCCCACACGTTTCCTGGTGCAGTTAAGAAAAGTTTGAAATAGAGTTTGAAAGTTTTTTTGTGATGCATAAAAATTGCAAAGATTACTATGATAATGTACTGGTTTTCCATGGAAAATTGTATCATGTCACAAGCATATTGTATTGCTTGTGGTTCTTAGAAATAATTTCATTATTTTAAGGAAATAGCAAAACTTTCTTAGTTCTGGGTTAATGTCAGTAGCAATGAGAATATTCTCTCTAGTTGCTTATATTGTTATAGCTTCTAATAGTCCCTTTCTTATTTTCAGGTATTAATTCCTGTGCATCATCCCCCTGTAGCCATCTCTGCTTACTTTCTTCATCTGGACCACTTTTTTTTACCTGTGCTTGCCCTTCAGGATGGATCCTTTCTCCTGATAACAGGAACTGCATGAGAGGTAGGGCAGTACTAATGAGATTTTGAGAGGTGCAGTGATGCTGTATTTTGTGGTTTTTCATGCCAGAATTTTTACCACAAAAATTCTATAAAAGTGTTAGGCATCCAGTAAAAGAAAATCAAAACCAAACCAACCAACCAAGTCTTTGATCTATTATAAAAGATTCAATGAGTTACTTCTACAGCAGCCCAGTTCTCTGTTAAGTGGTAGCTTGTGCCTGTGGGAAGAAGAGGCTAGGATTTGTTCTCCAAAGACCAAAGCACAAGGAAAAGGGGAGGGAATGTGTGTTCAGGAGATTGTCTTCCCCTAGTCCCTAGCAGATGAGAAATGCAGTTGCTGACTCTCACTCTGCAGCTCTCTGATGCATTTTCTCAGATCACCTGATGCATTGCCCTTTGTTAATAAGATTTAAGCATAAGGGTACAAGTTTACCTAAAAATAAATATACCAAAAGGGAGTATGTCTGTTCCCTTAAGGATAAAAACAGAAAACAGTACTGCAGTTATATTTTGTAATAATGATCAGCAGTTGCCCTGTGGTGTTGTTCCATGCTTGTGGGTCCTGCTTAATATTCATTATAACCTATCACAGGCAGGTCCTGCAGAATCCTCAGAGCTTTGGCTGGTTCCCCTTCTCAGGGATTTGAAAAAGCAGCTTAGAGCAGCTGCACAAATATCCTTTTTTGTCTGGCAGTAAGTGTTCCTGCCTTATTTACTTCCTTCTGCTCAGAATTTGCATTGTGATTGCACAGTGCTGAAACTTAAAATGTTACAGCAGTTTAAATAACTGATAACCTTGTTCCTAGTGAGGGAACAAACCTCTGTGTAAGTGGTTTCAAAACATCACTGGTAATATGGAACCATTCTCAGCATCAGGGAACTTTTGGGTGGGAGGGGGAAAGCATATCATAATGCCTTTTTCTTGACCAGAAGCAAATCTGAATTACTCTTTGTTTTCACAGTTGAACACCCTTTCCTTATTGCTGTAAGAGATAATATAATTTATGGAATTTCTCTGAACCCTGAGGAGAAGACAAATGATGCTATGGTTCCAATAGCAGGAGTTCAAAATGGTGTTGATGTTGACTTTGATGACTCTGAACAGATGATTTATTGGGTTGAAAATCCGGTAAGTTAGTATTTGTGTTCAAAATGTGCACCAAATAAAAACCTTTTTTTGTTTTTGAAAAGTGTTTTGGACTGAAATATGTTAGCTTTTTTTTGTTGGTGTGGTGGTTTTTTTTTGTTCGTTTGTTTTTTAAAATTTTTTTTCTTATTTGGTTGGTTGTTTTCCTAGGAGAAGTAAAGAAGCTTTGTCTCTTTCGTCAAATAGTTCTTATATATATCAGCAGAAACATCTGATTGGTTTTTTCTGGCTCAGAGACAGGAACAGGAAATCCTGGAGAGCATTGACAGACCCACACTCTCAGCCCTGCTGTGCTGTAGTTTGCTCTCTCTGCTCTCTTGATTTAGGAGTCAACTCTGCCAACACAGCCAGAGCACTTCTCCCTGGGAGCAGTGCATTGGACACAGTGACACTTAGCATTAGAATGAATGTATGTGCATTTAGTCTGAGCACTTAATGAACTGACATCAAAGAGAAGCATCTTTTTCTTTAAATAGAAAATGGTTGCAAACTCAAAACTATAATTTCCAGGTAGCACATGTGAGGCTTATAGATTTAAAAATTAATTTGAACTAATTTTTAATAGTTATTTATAATTGTTTGACTAATTGCTTTTATTGCTGGCCATGAACTAAGAAACTATATGTGTTCTATAAGGCTAACTTGTCACAAAAAACAAAAGAGGGAAAAAATACGTCATTTTTGTGAATGGACACTCCAAAAGGAAAAAAATCTCTGGTAGTCGGTTAGACGATATGTCTTCACTCTTGAAAACTTAAAAAAAAATCTTTTGGTCAAAAAAAGCAATAACTAGGTCTTGGAGAAATATGATGGTTGATAAGGAGATTTCTGTTTTAACAGAAACAATTCACACAAACTTATGTTTCATCCACACAAGATTGTGGATGAAATTGGTTTTTTTTCCCAATCTGCTTTCTTTACATTTTGCAGCTCTGAAGTAAATACAATTTTCAAATTAACTAATTTTAAAGTGTATTCTATGCCACTAATAAAGAAATTACAATTTGTTTATTTGTTCTTTTCAAGTTAGAATGTTTTGTTCGATAAAGTACTTAAATAGACCTATTTAAGCAAATCTTTGCCTGAGAAACTACTTAAGTACCTGGGAGTCTGTTTCATCTTCCCTACAGTCTGAAAAAATATTATTGACAGATGTCAGCCAGCAGACGCAGCTGACATATAGTGTGGGCGGTCAAGGGCTGATCCATCCATTAACAGCAAGTTAAATCCTGGCAAGTGGAGTAGCAGGTGCCTTCACAGGGCAGGTGTTAGGTCTGCTTTGGGTGGGTCTTGAGAAGGCCTGCCAGACGTGTGCCTCTGGGCTGTGCCCCCCAGCTGCATCCCTGACTGCAGGCCTCAGGCTTCTGTGCTCCCAAACAGAGCTGAGACACCTGTGTCAGTCATGGATCACTCTGCAAAAAAGATATTTCTCTAGTTCCTGTGCTCCATTTCATGTTCCTGGTTTTGCCCTATCTCTGCCTCTGCCGCCTTCTGCCTAGAACTGTGGTAGCATTAGGAAAGATTGCAGTATAAAAGTGCTAGTGTAGTTGGAATAGAAGAGTGTTTTCCGCTCTTGACATTTTTAAACTTTTGTTATTTTTCTTTCCAAGGGTGAAATTCACAGAGTGAGGTCAGATGGAGCCAACAGGACAGTTTTTGCTCCAGCAGCTGTTATTGGTGCTCCTACTGGTCTGGCACTAGACTGGATATCTGCAAACCTGTATTACACTAACCCAGGGACACAGTCAATTGAGGTAATTATTTAAGAGGGACAACTGGAAAACAAGAGCCTAGATTTTTCACTGTTATGTATACAGGTTTAAATTAGTAATTTTTATTTAGTGAAAAACTTAAATTAGATTTACTTTAAAGTGTAATCTGTCGGTAGAAAAATACGTTACAAACTTGAACAGAAACTTAAACATAGTCAAAAAGATTGTAAGTGATATATTCTGGACACTTTATTTGTGCATAGATCTACCCTGCAAATTTTATTTGTGTATAAATTTCTTTTTTTGTTTTCTCCCTACAATGCGTTAGGCTTCTAGTGTTTAACACACTGATGTGTTTAATGCTATGATGACTAGAGTTACTACTGTTGCTATCCTTGCTTCAAATCAATGATCCCAATGCAATGCCTCTGATAGTAAAGGAATACTGCCATTGAACACAGTAAGATCCATTCCCAAATGCTTTGATAATGTATCATGTAGCTTTCTAGAGAGAAGCAGTCTCATGGTATGTGAAAGATAAAATTGTCATTCAGAGTAGGGAAATGGAGGATAAGTAATATACTATATAGTAATGACTGTGAATAAACCCCGTCGTTAGTGTTCTTGTTCCAAAATATAAATGCCTATAATTAAATTAAAAGGCAGCTAATTTGAGCAAGTGAAACATGATACTTCCTAAATCAGAATTTCATCAACCCATTCAGGCCTTGAAGATATTATGGAAACTGAAAGATAAGTTGGTTTTATACTTTGGATCCTTCCTTGTTATCATAGGCAGGTTCTTAGCTGCAAGCAGCTCTTTCAAGGGGTGCATGTTAGAGAAAGGTGGTGGTTAGAGTACAGAACAATGTGCTTTTTTTTCTTGGTATTCAAGACAGTCTTCTGCAATTTCAACTCCGTGTTGATTTAGGCTTCATTCCTGTAATTTGAAAATGCACTATAAGTTCTATATTGCATGGTCTGATAAGTTCAATGTTTGCATAGGTCCTGAAGCTGCATGGTGACATAATGTACAGGAAAACACTGATTACCAATGATGGCACCTCTCTGGGAGCTGGCACACCGATTGGTTTGGCAGTTGATCCAGCAAGAGGGTAAATTTCCAGAACTGCTGTTGTATTTGCTCATGAACTGCTCATGTATTTGCTCCATATTTTTCTTGTTTTTCGGAGTTTTCCGGGATTTTACATGATTTGGTTTGTTTTATATTTGGGCAGAATTTATTTACTCTTTTTAAGCTGTAAAAACCAAGTGCATAGCTTCCTTAATTATTAAATAGCTGTTCATCTTCCTTAATTTACAATATGCTTGTATAGTACCATTTTTTAATGTAAAAAAAATCTCAGAACATTATGATTGTGAAAAAATCCCTGAAAAATGGGAACCCAGAATAAAGAGTACTCTAAAGTCTTTCTGTAAAATATCTTGTGATGTCTGACTTGAGCCTAGAAAGACGTATTACATGAGAAAAATGTCACATGTCAAAAAGTATAGCACTAAATATAATTTTGCTGCTTGTTCCCAAAAAGAACAATTTGCCTTTTTTTTGTTTCATCTAGATTTTTTCTGATTCTGTAGTTTTAATTGAAAATTGAAACCAAACTCACTCTGAAATGTTGCAGCCATCTGTGAAACAGAATTATTATTATTATAAGGAGTAGTCCTTTTATGTTATAGTCATAATACTCTACTGCATTTTCCTGCTGATGGAATCATGGGACAAAATAGGCAAGGTTATGGATTTCTAAAAATTGTTTAAGAGGAATTCGTCTCTTTCAAGAGGAGCAGGTGTTTCTCTTTGTCGAGAGAACGAGCATTCTTCTCTTTCTCAAATAAGCTCTTTTTCATTGTGGTTTGCTTCAGCATGAGCTCTGTTCAGCATGTGCTGAAGTGTTTGACTGACAGAGGAATCGGTTTTAAGTATATGCTCAAGCAGCTCTGGTCCACTGATTTCTCTTGCCAGTTTTGCTAACAGATCTGCTAATGTCTGTTACAGGAAGTTGTACTGGACAGACCAGGGAACTGACAGTGGAGTCCCAGCAAAGATTGCCAGTGCAAACATGGATGGCTCAGGCATACGAACCCTCTTCACTGGCAACCTGGACCATGTAGAGTTTCTTACCATTGACATTAAGGAACAAAAGTTGTACTGGGCTGTCACAAGCACAGGAATGGTAGGATATATATTTTTAATAATTGCTTCTTTACCTGTCTCTGCATCTATTGTTCACATGAGTGATTCAGTTACTCCAGTTTTCTCTTATAAATGGGAGTTGCAGGACCAAGCAAAATCTGGATAGTTGTTATTAAATACCATCAAAAGTATAAGATCAAAAATCATATACTGCCTACCTTTTCTTCCTACCTTGTACCTAAAGATTTCATGCACAAAATAGATTTAAGTATCATGCGTTGCATTTTTGTTTTATATTATAACACTGAACTGTGGCTATAGGAAATATAATCCTAATCTTTAAAATTATTTCTTAGATTGAGAGAGGCAATTTGGATGGTACAAATCGTGTGACTCTGGTGGTTCATCTTTCTCATCCCTGGGGAGTTGCTGTGTACGGTACCTTTCTGTACTATACTGATCGAGATTATGAAGTGATTGAACGAGTTGACAAGGCCACCGGTGCAAACAAAGTTGTACTGAGAGATAATGTCCCAAGACTGAAGAGCCTACGAGTGTATTACAGAGACAGTGAGTATTTGCAGAGAGATGTTTCAGGATATTCAACTTGCAAAAACTTGAACTTTCCTTAGAGACAGAATGGGTACTCTTTCAAAGGATATGCTTTGATTTGACTTACAGGAAAAGTGTCAGCAGCATTTTGCCTGGTTTTGGTAAAAAGATGCTCCACCATCTAGTTAAGGCATCTACTGGCTCATGTAGTTTTACTAAAGTCATGTTGACTAAGAAATTTCATTACTTTAGCTTCAAATTTGTTTTATCTGGCTGTTGGCCCCATTGATCTTAGATGACGAGAGACCAGTAAACCCATTGCTATCACATCTATGCTAAAATGTATTCCGATTAGGATCTTTATTTTTGTCAGCTATTTTTAATACTATACAATTATGTGCATTTGGGTGTATATCTATGGATGTTTGTGATGATACAGTTGACATTTTTGTTTTGCCATGTATGTCTTTTGCAGATTCTGCTGGTTCCACAAATGGCTGCAGTAATAATATTGGAGTGTGCCAGCAGCTTTGCCTGCCTGTACCTGGTGGATTATTCACCTGTGCCTGTGCTACTGGCTTTCAGCTAAATCCTGATAACAGAACCTGTTCCCCATACAGTTCATTTGTAGTTGTTTCTATGCTCTCTGCAATTAAAGGATTTAGTTTAGAGACATCAGATCACTCTGAAGCCATGGTACCACTGGCAGGAAGAGGTATGTGAATATTATAATAGGAAAAAATCTTGTCATGCCTGGTATTTTGGCATTTCTTTCTAGCATAGCACATGATTTAAAGAATTTAGTTTCTATAAAAGAATCATTAATTAATACTTTTCAAAATATTTCAGGACGAAATGCACTTCATGTGGATGTTCACATGCCTTCTGGTTTCATTTTTTGGTGTGACTTCAGTAGCACAGTTTCTTCTCAGAATGCAATACGTAAAATTAAACCTGATGGTTCTTATTTTAGAAATGTTGTTACAAATGGAATAGGACGAAATGGGATCCGTGGCATTGCAATTGACTGGGTAGCAGGTAAGCACAGCTGAATTTAGGAGAATGTTGTTCTTTACATATTATAAAATTTTTAGCCTAACATAAGGAGATTCTAATGGAAATATTTTCAATGGAAGTACCATGGTTCTAGCTTGGGGTTTAATCTGATACCCATGGCCATCCATGAGAATTAAGAAATTAATTGACTACTGTCAATTTGGCTGTCTTCTTTCTAACTCATCAGATGGTAGGCAAATACCTTATGCTTCCTAGTACTAACATATTTATGATGGCTATTAATTTTGTGGTTCAGGATCTTAGCAACTTGTGTTTCTCAGGTATTGATGCTAATATTAACTTTCTCTTTTCTGATTTGTTTTGTTTTGTTTTTTGTATACAGGAAATCTTTATTTTACAAATGCTTTCCTGACAGAGACTTTTATAGAAGTTTTGCGTTTAAACACAACTTATCGCCGTGTGCTTCTGAAAACTACCATAGACATGCCAAGGCACATAGTAGTTGACCCAAAAAACAGATATCTCTTCTGGGCTGATTATGGGCAAAATCCAAAGATCGAACGTGCATTTCTTGACTGCACCAACAGAACAGTTCTTGTGTCCGAGGGCATCGTCACACCTCGTGGGTTGGCCATAGACCACAGCAATGGCTACGTTTACTGGGTGGACGATTCCTTAGATATGATTGCAAGAATTCAGCCCGATGGTGGTGATGTTGAAATTGTGCGTTATGGGAGTCGCTATCCAACTCCATATGGTATCACTATCTTTGGCAATTCCATGATCTGGGTGGATCGAAACCTGAAAAAAGTCTTCCAAGCCAGCAAGCAGCCAGGCAATACTGATCAGCCAACAGTAATAAGAGATAACATTAATTGGCTAAGGGATGTTACAATTTACAACAGTAATTTCCAGTCACGTTCTCCCCTTGATGTCAACAACAATCCTTGTTTGGACAACAATGGAGGTTGTTCTCACCTCTGTTTTGCTCTCCCTGACATTCAGACACCGAAATGTGGTTGTGCCTTTGGAACCCTAGGCAGTGATGGCAAGAGATGTTCCATTTCAACAGATGATTACCTGATTTTTGCTCTTGAAAATGGCCTTAGAAGTATCCACCTAGATCCTGAAAACCACAGTCCTCCCTTCCGCGCAGTCAATGTGTTAAGAACTGCTGTGGCCCTGGATTTTGACAGCATAAACAACCGAATATATTTTACACAAAGTTATCCTTCAGGAACAGGAAGAATCAGTTATGTTAGTATTTACTCAGGAATTAGCTCTCCAACTGTAGTTGCATCTGGTAAGTGCGCTGAAATATAGCACAAAGTAATCAGATATTTAAAAAAAATGACCTGCAGCACCTACCACTAGCCCTGGTATTTTTATGCTGAAGGTCAAGGTCGACCACTTAGTCAAGATATGCAATCAAATGATATTTTTTCTTTCTCGTTTTTTCCTTTTCTGAGATTCTTATTTCATCTTGATCCCAATGATATGCTAATATAAAACTGGATAGATATTATTCTGTATATAAAATGATACATAATAAATTAAAATTATACATAATAAATTAAAATTATATGTAATAAATTAATATAATGGAGTGAGGGAGAATTTCTGCTACATGAAGAACTTAAATCTCTGTGAGGGAAATGTCTTTGTAACACTATTGTATAGCGAGGTCTGCCTGATTCCCTAGTATTACTACTCCAGGTTTTTAAATGAACAGGTTTGCACTGGTGCCAATGGCATTTCAAAGAAGTCTTCAGTGTAGCCAAATTATAATAGATGAAGAGTGCTGAAGTATCTCAGGAAACCATGCTGAGCTTGTGTGTCTTTTTGCTTGCATGTGCCTAAGACCTGGGGACTCCAGATGGCATAGCCTTTGACTGGATCAACAACAGAGTTTACTACAGTGACTACCTCAATCAAACCATCAGCTCGATGGCTGTGGATGGATCAAACCGCACCGTGATCGCCCGCGTGCCACGGCCAAGAGCCATTGTATTAGATCCCTGCAGAGGGTATGTGTTGAACTTTGTTTTGACTGCAGGTGAAACTACAATTTGACAAAGACTGCCAGAGGCTTCCTATAACCCTAACCCTTTTTCTGTTGTATTCCTTTTTCCTCCTTAATGCTTCAGAAGAATTCTTGTTTCTGTATCAACATTTCCTGAGAGGATGGGGACATTACTGTATGATATTGTGCTTTTCATTTCATTACCAGTTATTCTGTGTTATAATTAAGGAAGATAAGAAAGTGATTAATTGAGTTTAGTGGATTCACATAAGAGCTGTAAAAAATTTTCTGAAGTTCACTGCAGCGGACCCCAGTGATCCCTCTAGAAGACTCCCCTGTCAATTTGAGCCAAAATAGAGGAAGAAGATTTTTCTTGTAGTTTTGCAATGCACACTTCAGTAAGGGACATGAGGGTGGAAATACCACCAAAAGTAGAGTTTGTGAGTTTTGTTTTATGAAAATATAATTATGTTATTGACAGGTATATGTACTGGACTGACTGGAGTTCAAATGCAAAGATTGAACGAGCTACACTTGGAGGGAACTTCAGAACACTCATTGTGAGCACAAACTTGGTATGGCCAAATGGGCTTACCCTGGACTATGAAGAACAGCAGCTGTACTGGGCTGATGCAAATCTGTATGTATTGAAAACACACTTGTTGGTTTACATTTAGGTAATATTTTAATGGCTCTTTTTATTTTTCCTCATTTCTTAGCTGATTTTCAGCATTTCAGTTGAATTTGGTACTTGACATTATAGAATGTTAGGAGTTACTTAATAGCAATGCAATGTCAAATTTTAATATTGCTGTGAAACTATTGTGCAATAAGAAGTTATTTTAAGTCACTGTGTAGATTTTGTTCTCTGCTTTATACACTTGCACCCGCTGTCAGTTTGTCTTACATGCAGTTCAGGATTTTCATAAGTGTCTGCAACAAACACAATCGCAGTACACATTTTACAGTATTCATTGTTCATAGTTAATGCCTATCACCTCTGGAATTTGGCCTGATATTCTTGCTGTTGCCTACCAGGCAGAGCTCTGCCCTTGAATTTATCCCACAGAATTTCTTCCATCAGCAGGAAAGTTTTAAAAAATTGTTTCATTTTCTCACCATTCAAATTTACCCATGGTCTCGGAGAAGCCACTGCAGCAATCAGACCTTTCCCCTCTGATTCCTTCATCATAGAAGTTATTTTTCAGACTTTTTTGTTGTGTGAGAAGAGTGTTCTCTGTAGTGCAATATAAATCCCATGGCCTGTGTCTCTATGGAATCTTCTGGGAAGAGGGGGGCTGTTGGATTTATTTGCATGCAGGAGGGCAAGACACTTGTAATGGGATGTGTGTGTTAAGAGGAATTTAGCATGTCAAATGGAACATACACTTTCCTGTTTCAAACTCTAGTTAATGGAGTTGGGGGAACATAAGCAGCACTTGAGATATTGGTGAACACTACTGAAATGCTGGATGTCAGTTGCCAGACTAATTAGGGTGTGGTTTTATACATAAGTTAAAAGACTTCTTTAAGATGTAATAATTTCTTTGTTTTTGCAGGCAAAAGATTGAGAGATGCACTCTCACTGGTACAAATCGTGAGGTAATTGTTAGCACTGCTCTGCATCCATTTGCAATGACAGTGTTTGATCAGCACATATATTGGACAGACTGGAACACACGAAGCATTTACAGAGCTAATAAGTATGATGGTTCAGATCAGATTGTAATGATCATGAATCTTCCACAAAGACCAATGGATATTCATGTCTGGGCAAAAAGTAAGCAGCAGCAGTGTTTGAACCCTTGCAACCAGTTCAATGGTGGCTGCAGTCACATCTGTGCACCAGGTATGCTTGATGACTGCAAGCTATTACTCTTGCCTGTATTAGAGTTTAGACTGTAACAATTCTAGTCACATGGGGACAGTTGAAATATTTCTTAGTGTTCGCAATTTTTTAATATCTATTTTATTTATAAATGCAATCAAAATAATTGCCATTTAAGATCATGGTGTTTCACCAACACACGTAGGGGTTTTGTCTGAGAATCCTCACAGGTGAAAATTATGGGTTTATCTTAAACCAAACTTAAACCAAATCATTGTTTTCTGGGGTTTAAACTTTCCTTGGATGAGATATGAAGTGAGTGCTGCAGGATATGCTTACCTTAAGAGTATATGCTCTTACTAATCAGATGTTTCCTACAAGACATTCTAAAAATTTATGGTTGCTATTTCTTTACATAAGTGCTACAGAGCTGTTTCATATGTTGTAGATTTTTGGAAGTTATGATCCTTGACTTTGAAAAAGTAATTCAGTGCTTGTTTTCATTTGTAGCATCTTAAATACCATTAAAGATCTATCTTGCCTGAAAACAACTCAAACTTATTAATTTTGAGAAGAGCAGTTTGTCTATTGCAAGAAATTTTGAACACCTGTTTTGATTTTGAGGGATAAAGTCTCAGTGGATATAGTTGTGATATTTGAAAGCATCACATGCCATCTTGCTGCCTCTAAAAAGGCATTTGGACAACAAGCAACTACTAAGATACTCCAAATTCTGATCTCAGTCTCTCTAAGGATCTCTGAAATGACTTTTGTGGGTTTTAATGGGTTTGCATATGCTTAACTGAGATAAAAGTCTTGCTAAGTCACCACACTACTATCTAAGCAAATAGATTGTATAGGAATTATGAAAATTGCTTTGCCTTTTCCAGTGTTACAACTGTGAACGCTTTCACAGAAACCTATATCAAACATCAATGTTAAATTTGTTTCCTTTTGTTGTGTCCTATTTTTATTTTTTTTAAACTGTCAAACATAAATTTAGGTCCAGCTGGTGCAGAATGTCAGTGCCCCTCTGAAGGTCGCTGGTACTTAGCCAATAACAACAAGCACTGTATTGTGGATAATGGTACCAGGTGTGATACTGGTTTCTTCACATGCCTTAATGGACATTGTATCTCTGAGCGGTGGAAATGCGACAATGACAATGATTGTGGTGATGGCAGTGATGAGTTGGAAAGTGTGTGTGGTAAGCATTTAAAATAACTGCTTTAGAAAGGATACTCTGTCTTGCCTGTTCTGTAGTCTCTGTCAGTTTTATGGCTTTATGATCATGGATCTTATGGCTGTAGTTTAGAAACGATCCCTCGCTTGCTCACAGATTTGAGGTCTGAAAGACTAGTGGTTTGCTTTAGAATCCAGAAGCACTGTAGTATTGAATTTTTGTCATGCATAGCCAATTTCTAATTTTTTAATTTAAATATGTATTTTACTTTTCATGCAGTCCGTTTTGCAGCTGTGTTTGCCCTGGCAGGTAAAAATATTGTGATTTTACTTGTTACTTTGTCAGAGAACTTAGATTACATTTTATCCACTTTTTTTTTTCCTTTTTTATTTACTGCAGCTTTCCATACTTGTCAGCCAACAGCTTTCACCTGTGGCAATGGGCGATGTGTACCCTATCATTACCGCTGCGATCACTACAATGACTGTGGAGATAACAGTGATGAGTTTGGCTGCTTGTTCCGAACCTGTGACTCCCACACAGAATTTACTTGCAATAATGGAAGGTGTATATCCCTTCAGTACGTCTGCAATGGAGTAAACAACTGTTATGACAATGGCACATCAGATGAGAGGAATTGTCGTAAGTTGAGACTTAGTACCTAGTGCCTCTTGGTATCTGACTCTAGACAAAGGAAGAGGGAAATGTGGTTTTATATGAAGAAATCTGAAAAAAACAGCAAGAAGGACAAAAGTTTTTAAAATTTACATTACAGGTATTGTTTAGTGCTGTTTGAAGCAAATAGAGTTGCTAAAACATGTTCTGGAACACCCTAAGATATTACATAATAAATGTTGCTGTAAGTAGTTTGCCTTGAAGCAACAAGTGCTCATGCAGTATGTAATGTTAATTCTTGTGAGTAACTCCATGCATTTCAAAAATATTATTTCAGATAACTTGGATTCAGGGTTTATGTTTTTGCAGGATTAGCCTAGAATTTGACAGTGGCCTTTTACTTTGTGTCATGCTATATTAATTATAGTATATTTAATAATCAGGAGTGTATATTGGGATCCCATAATGGCACAGTTTAAAATTATTTGCCTAACTAAAAGTTATCAGTTATGTTTGTTTTCTTTAAGATGTAAACTGTGATTAGTTCAATATTGGCTACTTTTGCAGTTCATGAAAATAACAGCATAACAGTGTTTAAAATAACTCTAAAGCATTTTTGCTTTTTTCCTCCCTCCTTAAAGCGGAGCGTACGTGCCAGTCTGGTTTTACAAAATGTCAAAGTACAAATATTTGCATTCCTCGAACGTACTTGTGTGATGGTGATAATGACTGTGGAGATATGAGTGATGAGAGTCCTACTCACTGTGGTAAGTTAAAAGAGTTAAAGGGCCTTTGTTACTTCTCTGATACTTCTGTAATTCCACTGCTCTTTTCTTTTAATATAACTCCAACTGTTCTCAAAACATCTACTTTTGTAATACTGAAGTTATATATACATGATACTATTATCCCATAATTATTTAAATAATGCTTTTATCAAATAAAAAGATGATAAATTTTGCAGAGTTTTAATATAGCATTTGAGGATTGCTCCTTTTTCTCATTTTGATCTGTATTCTTTATTGTTTGGCACTTAAGTATTATAGAGAGTTGTCTTTTTCCATAACTTTAACGTTGGAATATTCTCCCTTCAACCGAATGAATTTGTCTATGGTCTCAAATTTCTATTAGCTCTTTCATGTGGTTATGCTTTAGCATATGATTCGTTCTTTATTTGATTTTGTATCGTCTGTCTTGATTTGATTCTTGTATCTTCCAGTTAGGATATCAAAGTGCCTAGTTTTCAATCAGCCTTAATTACAAACCAGATTAATTTTGCTAGGACGTTTTTATTAGGTAGAAGTTAGGTAGCAGTTTTCCCATATGAAATACTATGGATCAATTTGTAAAACATAATGGATATTTTCAGGTCATGATTTAGTTTTAGTATTGTCTGAGTAGATAATTTTTGCTTTCAGTATTTTTTCTAAAGGTATGTGCCTTGAACTAACTATGCCAGAGTTTTTCTAAAATATGAGTTCAATTTTTGTAGCCAAAATGTGGCCACTTTTATCTATGGAACCAATGTATCAAGAATATTTTGCTATAGTGAGCCTTGTTCTACTTGTCAAAGGTGTGCTTTGTCCCTTCCACTGTTTATGTCCCTGCTGAATTACATAAATTGAGAAGTGGTGAAGGGCAAGGAGGAGGGAGAGAGAGAATGAGAGATGAAGAAACACGAAGATATGATGAGAAATAGTTAACTGTCTTTGTTTTCCATCATTAAAGGCACAGGGAAGAGCAACTTAAAAGGCCAGACTTAATCCTTCTGGTATTTTGAAACCATCAGAGGGTACAGGAAAGTATTGGTAACTGCTGAAGAAATTATCAAAACCCTTTATACCTGCCAGGATCAAGGGGCTTGGCTGAAGTGCAGAGAGTACTTGCAGCATGCTGACCTGGAACTACTCATTGTTATGGTTTGTTCTTTACTGCCACTAAGGAAAGATTCCTACCAGCAAGTGAAGAAAAATTGCTAGTAGGAAAATTCTCTACCATGAGATATACTTCTTTAGTGCACATTTTGATTTCCTGTAGAGCACTGAGTCTGTTAGGCTTGGTTTGAGCATTGGAGAAATGAGTACACTGGAATGTGGTCATTTTCCTGTGCACAAATCTCAAGCATAAATGTAGAATATAGGTACAGTTGCTGCATGCAATCTTATTTCCAGGGCAAATTCTCTCTACTTACTAGCTCATATATATGCCCAGGGAGAAAATCAAGCACATTCTTTTGCATACCAATATCAACCTGGTTTGTACAATGAACTCTTTCCAGAGAGGCTGAGAAATATATCCTTCCTAGCATAATTTTTTCCTCTTTCTTTTTTGGGGACTGTAATATTTTTTGCATAACATGGACTCAAAAGCAACTTAAAATGAGTTGGAAAGGTAGCAGGAAAAAAGAATTAATGCATAGGTTTTTTCTTCCAGTCTCTCTGACTTGCACAAATAGTGAGTTTCGTTGTACATCGGGACGTTGTATTCCTGCCCATTGGTACTGTGATCAAGGAATAGATTGTGCTGATGGCTCTGATGAACCTGCCTCTTGTGGTAAGTCTGCACTCAGAAGATACAACATGATGGGTTATGGCAAATCAGTAGTTTGTCTTGTAGGCAGAAGCTTTAATCCAGACAAGGTGGAAAATAAGTATCTTCTGGGTTTTATTCACTCTTGCTAGTCTGAGTCACTGAGTAATTTGAGCTTTAAATACTTAAAGCTGTGTATGAAATGTGAAGGTTTTACTTGCAACAACTGATTGTAATACTCTTAATGTATAACCTCCTATCCCTGTAAGACTGTGATGGTAGTGAATCAAATGGCAAAAAATAGCAAGTATTTTGGTATTATTTTGCATGTAGAAGCAAATGTCATGCTGTACAGAAAGTGTGCATGCAGTATTACATTTGGAGAAAAAGGGAATGTGGGATGCAGAGGGGAATGGTGTTGACACAGTAAATGGGTATCATAGTATTACAGTAAACAAATCCTGTATGTGCAATAGAACCTAATGGGAATAAGCAGAGGAGTAGGGTAGGAGGTGGAAAAAAGGACACTGGTATCCAGGGAAGAAGAGAAGGAGCTAACTGAACTCACTGACAATTGATATTATAGCATAGTTATTATTCTCATTGTAAAAGTAAGAACAACACAAGGCAAAATTCTTCTGTGGTTTCACTTTGCACATTATTGGAGTTGCATCTTTAGCTTAAGAAAATGTTTTGCATCTTATACATTAACTATTTTACAATTAAGCTTTGATTTTACATGTCACTGTCCTAACCTTCTGCCTGAAATAGTAAGTAGATTTCATGGCAATGCTGGTTACTTTAACAAGCACAGTGATTGTGTTCATTTTTAAGTGCCCCAAATGCGGACTTGTTCGAGTGACCAGTTCAGATGTGATGATGGCAGATGTATCCCAGCAACGTGGATCTGTGATGGTGATAATGACTGTGGGGATATGAGCGATGAGGATCAAAGACATAATTGTGGTAGGTGGTTAATGCAAGTAGATACTGCACTTTGTCCTGTAACCAACCCCAAACTCTCACTCACTGCCTATTTTTCTACCCCATAAAGGTGCCCATTAGGCATGAGGTACAGTCTTTCTATACCTTCATTTTAATGATATTGAATCAAAATTGAATATTTTACTAGTAAAAAAAAACCCAAAAACCATTGTTTTAATTTTGCAGTTATTCTTCTTTGAATTGTTGAGTTGAAATGGAGATATAGTTAACCTGGGTTTTGTGTATGATCTGGGCAGCTAGAGCAGCTTCAGTGGAGATACTCCCTAGTGATCATGCACCACATCTTGTGCATATTAATAACCACATGTTTTTGGCTTAAAATCTTTAAAAACTAGTGAACAAAATAAGCGTATCTGTTCAGAAGGTGAACGAAGGGAAGGAGGTTCACCAAGACTGGTCCTGCTTCTTGATTCTTTCAAGAATAGCTGGTTATACTTGTAGTCCTTGCCGTTATTAACTGTAATATTTCTATCTCTGCTTGCTCCCTGGAGCACAGAATAGCTTGAAAAATAGGGAATAGAGGCTGTTCAGCTCCCATAAAATCTGTCTGAAAAAGCTTATTTGAGAATCCAGTAAGATGCAGATTTCTGCATGTGTCAGCCTTGCCTAGGAAATGCTTTGGCTCCCAGTCAGCCTCCACGAAGGGCAATGTGCAGTTTTGTAAATGAGATGGTACAGTGGTATCTTATCTCTGCATGTGCAGCAGGACATTGCTCTGTTGTGGATTATGTGTGGATATCCAAGCTGTTTGTGTCTGTGGTGGAGGAGGGTGTGGCATACACCGAATATAACTTGGTTAGTGGATGTGCTTTTCCTTCAGCAAACCGCAACTGCACAGCAGCAGAGTTTACTTGTGCCAACAATCGACCCCCGCTCAGGAGGTGCATTCCTCGGGCATGGGTCTGCGATGGTGATGCTGACTGCAGTGATGCTCTTGATGAACACCAGAACTGCACACGAAGATCTTGCACAGAAAATGAGTTTACCTGTAGTAATGGCTTGTGCATCCGTAACACATACAGGTTTGTAACTTCCCAAGCAGCTGTAGAGATTCTCAAAATTGCTAATTGTGAAGGAGCTAATTCAACCTTTTTCACATCATTTAGTTGTAATTAGATCTACATATTGTAATGAAACTGTTTATCTACTCTGCATTTGTGCATTAGCTTTGACTTGAAAATGCTCCAGAATTTTCTGTTAATATTCCTATTGCTCACCATTAGCATTTAATCCTTCTTATTGTCACTAGTAACCTCTCCTGGGGTGATTCTGTCTAGCTTGTAATGCACACAGGGAAAATTAGCAGGACTGACAAGATCAGACTATACAATATAACCCCAAGTTTCTGAAAGTCTTTTCTATGGGAGCTAAAAATATCAACCTTCTTTGGAAATTGGGAGAGTGTATGTATCCATCTGCTCTGAAGACAGTGATTGCCTTCTTACATTTGAAGAGAGTGTTCATTTTTCTTCAGGTGTGATAGGCGGAATGACTGTGGTGACAGCAGTGATGAAAGGGGATGCGTCTATGAACCGTGTCAACAGCACCAGTTTACTTGTCAGAATGGGCGCTGCATTTCCAAAGCCTACATCTGTGATGGGGATAATGACTGTGGTGATGAATCTGATGAGCTGGAACATCTCTGTAGTACACCAGAAGCGACCTGCTCTCCCCATCATTTTAAATGTGACAATGGAAACTGCATTGAGCTGGTTAAAGTCTGCAATCGGTTGGATGATTGCTTAGATAACAGTGATGAAAAAGGATGTGGTATGTATACATTTATTTGTGCTGCCTAATTTAAAAATCTTAGGCGCCTTTGAAAAAATACACTCTTAAGACAATCCTTAATTCCAATCATATCTATTCCATGGCTATTCCTCAGAAATTAAAATTATAAGAAATGTAACTTAAATCTTTTTGCTTTAATTAAGTCATACTTATCACGTGCTGCTTTAACTGACTGTGTTGATGAGCTAATGATATGAACAAAATGTATTTCATACATTGTTACGCATTGCCCTTGCGTTTCCAAAATATGCCATAGCCCATACTTTGCGCCTGGTGTTTTGTCACAGACTTCAGAGGTGGTAGAATAATTTTATATTAGATTATGCTGTTTACTTTTTTCCTTTATTACAGCAGCCTACATCCACATTCAGCATTTTCAGGTGGTAGCAAGGAGAGAGAGATAGAGTGCATTGGGAAGTGACTGCGCTATTACTCTGCTAGCTGGCTCCTTGAATAGAACTCCTTTCCTTTCCCAGGTGTAAATGAATGCAGTGACCCTTCAATCAGTGGATGTGATCATGACTGTACAGACACACAGACAAGTTTCTACTGTACTTGTCATCCCGGATACAAACTTATGTCTGATAAACGGACTTGTGATGATATTGATGAGTGCAATGAAACTCCATCAGTATGTAGCCAGATTTGTGAGAACACAGCTGGCTCCTACATCTGTAAGTGTGCCCCAGGCTATATCCGGGAGCCTGATGGAAAAAGTTGCCGGCAAAATAGTAATATCTCCCCATACCTTATTTTTAGCAACCGTTACTATCTGAGAAATCTCACAGCAGATGGCCAGTCTTACTCTCTCATTTTGCAAGGACTGAGAAATGTGGTGGCACTGGACTTTGACAGGGTGGAAAAGAGGTTATACTGGATTGATGTGGGGAGGAATGTCATTGAACGAATGTTCCTAAATGGGACAAATAAGGAGACAGTGATAAGTGATGATGTGCCCAACGGGGAAGGTATCGCTGTTGACTGGGTTGGCAGGTAAGAAAATACGTTTTTTGTCTTTCTGAGCTACTGAAGAAATGATGTGTGAAGAAGTTTATCTCAGGGCTTTTTCCCCACTCCATATGAAATTCCTGATGTGTAGTGAAATAGTTTGGGTTGTGGATGCAGTGTTACACAACTCTGTGTTACACAACTCTGTGTTACACAGCTCTGAAATTGTTTATTAGCATCTGATACATAACACTTAAATTACTCTGATATGTAGTATACTGAGGTTCTGTCAGACTTGCCCTCCCATTGATCATTTGCTAGCAGTTGTTGGGATTGGCATGTAGGTTTCACTTTGCATAAACAAAATATTTAACAGGTAACTAGATCCCAGTGAAGTAAGTAATAGCAAGCCTTAATGAAATTAAGCTCCTCTGCCAATGTGAAGAGCATGTGTCTTTGGCTCTTGATAAATGTACCTTTAACTGACACACTCAAACAATGTGACCCACATAATTTTCTGTCAGGAGGTCAACATATGGGTGAGGTTATTGGAAAACACATCTCATTATGGTAAATTTTTAGTTGCCTGCTGTGTTTCAAAAAGTAGTCTTGTTTACTGTCCCAGAACCTCTGTCATCATGTGGTGGCCACTCTGACAGTGGTCTTGCTGTGTTTCATTTTGCTTCCCAAGTGCAGTAATATAAATATGAAAAGTTTAAATAACATGGATCACACTGTAAACCAATAAGAATTGTTCAAAAAGTCACTTTTGGAACTTATATGAGAGTGTTTATATGACTATGTCTATGTAATAGTTTTTATTTTTGAGCCACTTTGTCTCTAAACTAATGATAATTAATTTTGCCAGCAGCCCCAAATGCTTTATATGAATCGTGGAGAGATGATGAAGCAAAAGGCAAATTTTAGCTGAACTGGTCCTAAAGCTTCATTTCTATTATAGCTTTTGAATTATTTCAGCTACCATTAGTTATGTCTTCAGTCAGTATTTGTTTAGGTGTTCCAGGCAGGCTGAAGAACAGTACAATGGTTGAATTTTCCTGCTTGTTTTCTGTGCAGAGAGAGGATTAAAGGATGCCATGAGATGCAGGTTGGAGAAGACTGTGTTCTCCTCCTCCCTGGTGGGAATAGTGCTACTTAGGGTGGTGTAGGTAGAATTATATCTGTCAGGCTATTTCTGGAATGACACTGTAGATGCTGGAGCTGGACAGCTCTGCAGAGAATTTCAAAATATCCTGCTGTAGTTCTAATTGAATTTAATGCTTTGCTTTGATGCTTTAAAAAAATCATCACTTCTGCTTGTATGATTTCTTGGCTTACAGATGTGTGTAATTCCCAGGGAAAGTAATAGAAGTGTTAGAAAATGCAAGGTGAAGTTTGAATTAGGGTGTGAAACTACTTAGGACTTTTCTAGCTGTTTGATGAGAGCAGAGGTGGCAGCATGGGACAGTTGAGGATACTCTACAATGCCTTACAGCCATGCTCACAGTTCATTGCACTGCATGTCTGTTTTCCTGCTCCTGGCCGTTGTTGGTAGGAAAGAAAGGGAAGAGGGGTTCAGGAATTTGTAGGCAAATGGCATATTATTACTCAACTGGGCACCTGGAAGTTTGAATTTGTCACCACTGGTTGTGGTTACAAGGAAAACAGAAGTGAAAAGGGCAGCGTGGAGCATGGTGTAGAAGAGGCGTCAATGAAGTATGTGTTCCTTTGCAGTGGATACATTGCTTCTAGGAGAAAAAAAATTAAAGATGCTGTGAAGCAAAATAAGGGAGGGAAAAATAATATTTAATAAATTAACACTCAAATATTTCAGAAAATTGTACTGGGTGGATGCCTACCGAGATTGTCTTTATGTCTCTGAACTTGATGGAAGATTCCGGAAAAAACTGCTGGATCGGTGTGTGGATGCCAACAATACTTTCTGCTTTCAGTATCCCAGAGCAGTTGTTGTTCATCCAAAATATGGGTATGACTTTCCAAGAGTCCTTTTCCTTTATTTTTCAAATAATCTTGACTATTCTGAAAATCTGAAGTAAATTTGGGTTGCTTGCATTTAGATTTCTGTGGTGGTAGTACTTATTTGCAGCTTAGGAGAAATAGTAGCTTGCCTGTTGTGGGTGTATATGCATGGCTGTCAGCATATACAAAGTGGATTTGGTTCCATATGGACTAGAAAGTTCTGATTGCAAGGCTAAAAAGGTTGATAGAAGTGTGTATGGTTTGATAGGTCTTGGGGCTGACTGACTTCAGTTGTGATTGCACAGTTGTCTGCTGTAGCAGTTAAACTAAGAAATATACTATCTTTCTTCTTCCTCAATCTCTGCTTTAGTTCTTGTCAAGAAATACTATATTTGAGGCATGGCTTCGAGTATTTACTTCAACAATCCTAACTCTAAGTATTCATTTGAACAGACAGATTTACTGGACAGACTGGGCAGATCGAGCCTATATTGGACGAGCTGGCATGGATGGCAAGGAGAAGACTGTAATCATCTCTACCAAGTTAGAGTGGCCCAATGGACTTACCATAGATTACACCAATGACAAGCTCTACTGGACAGATGCCCATCTAAACTATATTGAGTATGTACACAGGAAATACTGAAACAACTGAATGATCACTCATGTCAGATTGTGGTGGGAGAATTTATAGATCTGTAAAAAGAACACATACTTCTGCCCTCTGACTCTATAGAAAATTGGAGTCAAAATGTCTGGAGTAGTAGATGATATGGATCATTAGATGACACAGTAACTGAGTTGCTACATTCAGTGAAAATTGTCCAAAATTACAGTGTAAAGGTTCACACTCTGTACTAAAAGATGCAACTTCTCTGTGTCTAGTTATGCAACCTCAACCAAAGCAAAATTGACTATAAATTCCCTATTTTTTGATTCTCTTGTTTTTGGTTATAGATGAGAATTGAGCTGCAACTAAACTAGTTATGTGCTAATAAGTTGTATACAAACCTTTAGAAGATGTCTGAATGCCCATAAGTTGGATAAGGAATTTCCTGTTGGCAAGTGGGATTCCTTTGTCAATCAAGAAAAATCTATACATTGCTTCTAGTACTGGAAAATTCCCACCTAAATAGCAGTAAAAATAAGTAATAGTTATCTGACTAATTAAATTTTGAAACTCATAATACTGAAATATTTTGAAACCAATAACTTCTATTTATGTTAGTGTTCATATTTGTATTCATATTTACCTGTACATTTAGATTTACATTTGCATTTACTTCTATTCTTCTCTATTAATTCTTCTGACAGCCTTTTCTATGATAAAGTATTAGAGATGTCTTTTTAAAAAAGTGAGTTAATTAGATGTATGTTTCTCTTTCTCTCTCTCCTCTCTTGTATTTCATAATTTCCCCATACATGGGGAAGGTATAGAAAAATGTTAAATCTTGTGAAGATAGCTCAGCAAAGGAAGCTCTAAATCAGAGAGACATGTAAAATTTAGGAATATAGGAAGCCTATTATTGTTTTCAGTGTTTCATTATTAGCAGTCTGAATCATCTAGGCAAGCTAGTCTCTTTTGTGACAAAAATAACTCTCTGTTAAGGCATTAAATGTGCAAAATTTCATTGTTCTAGCTAATATGCTTCTGGAGGACTATGCATTTCAGTGGATGTTACTCTATTCCATTTATTTCCCTGAAATAACCTGTTTTACTTTCCTCCATATACTAAAATTAATTTGCTAAGGATGGTGATCTGTCTTTAGGATGTAAAAAAGCTGCAATTCTACATTTCATGTTTCTGGTCACCAATAATGAAGGACCATAAGCATACATAATATGTGAAGAGAAAAGATGGAAAGAAGTCTTAGCATTTATCTGAATGTTTTGCACAAATTTTTCTCTGTGGAGGTACTCTGACCTGGATGGACATCATCGTCACACGGTATACGATGGGACTCTACCTCATCCATTTGCAATAACAATTTTTGAAGACACAATATATTGGACTGACTGGAACACAAGGACAGTTGAAAAAGGAAATAAATATGATGGATCACAAAGGACTGTTCTTGTGAATACCACACACAGACCATTTGACATCCATGTTTACCATCCATACAGACAACCATTTGGTGAGAAAACAGAATTAGATTTGCATTTAGAGGGTCAGCTGTTATCTGGGGACTAGTTGTAAAGGGCCCTGAGTGCACTCAGCTTTTGCCTTTGCTGAGTGAAATAAAAGGCACTAGTTGTAGGCATCTGGTTTACATTTATGAATTGCCCTTTCCTTGAAAAGCAATAACTGCTAATGCATAATTTTAAATTAGTTTCTAAAACATCATTGCTTGATAGCATAGATTTTTTGTCCATGAAATGACACGTATTTCTTTCTTGAAATGCCTACTTATCTAGGTTTTGGTTTTCAACCTCTTACATTTAAGGTTTCAAAACAGTATTAGAGAAATCTATCATAGATTGAAACCTTTGTGTTCTGGAATTTTCAATGTATGGTAATATTTATTCTTCTGTTTTACCAGTTAATAATCCTTGTGGCACCAATAATGGTGGTTGTTCCCATCTTTGCCTAATAAAAGCTGGTGGTCAGGGGTTTTCCTGTGAATGTCCTGATAACTTCATGGTCATACAGTTTGGCAATACAGCCCACTGCCTTCCAATGTGCTCTAGCACGCAGTTTCTCTGTGCAGACACTGAGAGGTAAGTCTGCGTCTCACCATCCCTTTTTCCTGGATGTTTTTAAGGATATGTTTTACAGTTTAGTCTGCTCAAAAGGGCAGGAAATTACGGCTTCCTTCTGTTCTCATTATGTATTTGTGACATGCAGAGAGAAAACTAGGAAAAGACATGAAGACAGGCTTTCATTTTGGAAAAGTACTTCTAGGCTGGTTCCTTAAGTAGTACTTTTTAACTTTTCTTTCTATTACAGGCATTACTGATGTAGCAAAGTTTGGGTTGTTAGAAGCATCTACCTCCAGAAACCATTTCTTGTTGAATTCTCAAACCTGGAATTTTATTTTATATTTTTTTAAATATCTTTTACAATGTATCTGTTTCTGCCAAATATATACTGTCTGCCAGTGTCCCAGGAAAGCCATTTAGCTGATGTGAGGGCACATTTCTAACCCCTTTTACTGAGACAGCAGTGGAGGGAGAGGAATGGTGATATAAGAGCTCTTGTACTGATATATCACCCTGGAGCCTATGAGAAAGATGTGCTTATTGGGTTGCCTTTTGAAGCAGTGTTATAATGATAATCTCTAGTGACATTTTTTGTGCTGAAGTTTGGGTGAATTATTGAAATATTACCTCATTAAATGATTGATCTAAAAAATATCAGAGAGGATTACCACAAATAAACATAAAAATTAATTCTTTATTATTTTCTGTGAACTTCCTTCTAGAGGTCTACCAATATAATCTGTTTATCATCTGTTTCTGGTGACAGTATTCTGGCATATTTTATTAGCATTTGACATATGAAATAGAAGGCATAAAATTCAAGATGTTTTGGATGTTTCAAGAAACATCGCTAAGACAAGACTGTCTTTTGTGCTGTAAAAGGGTGGTTGTACATCTGTAAAGCCATATCCTCAACAAAGAACACACTGTTTTCTCTTTGTAGGTGTATTCCCATTTGGTGGAAATGTGATGGACAGAGGGACTGTCGAGATGGCTCAGATGAGCCCCCAACCTGTCCGCACCGGTACTGTCCTGTGGGGCAGTTCCAGTGCAATGATGGCAACTGCACAAGTTCACATTTCTTATGCAATGCCCAGCCGGATTGCCATGACAGATCAGACGAAGATCCTGTACTTTGTGGTATGTTCCAGCACATAAATTAAGCTGTTTTGCTGGTATAAAACATGTAATCACATATAAATTTCATAATCACTATTGCTTTTTAAAAGATAAAAAGGTGAGGTAAACAGATGTAGTCTTCTGTAGTCTTGCACCTGCTGGAGCAATTCACCTCTGTGCAAACAGGGTAAAGGAGAGCAAAAATGTACTATATCAAAACATAAAAAGTTTCTATACCTCCAAGACAGATTTGTACTGAGGTAAATTACCATCTGAGGTATAAAATATTAGAAACAGGACTCACTTTGTTTTGCTCTGAGTAAAGCCATGGTGATTATGAAGAATCTAGCGCTTCCTACTGCCCAGGTCCGTCTAATTTTTCCTCTATTCTACTTTGTGTGATGGGACAAAATTATTACATCCTCTGCATTGCACAAAATCCAATTCACGTGGGAAGATTTGTTTTGGAGAGTGGTTTGTAATAGCAGTCTTATAGAAATGTAGCATAATTATGCTTGTGGAATAATGTTATCTCCTTAAAAACCTATGCTATTCCACATACTTATGTCTAATTTAAAATGAATATCCCTCCTTCTCTTTTTGTAAATATTGTAGTTCTGGCAGTTGCAAGCAGGTAATATAAAGCAAAGGGGAAAGCAGTGTGGTTATATAACTGATAGTGTCATTGCCTTCCATTCCAATGTGGTTCTAACAATGACAGAATTAAATGAAATGTCAATTTTAACTGAGTTTCAAATAGCTAAGATTTTAAGTGTGCCAGAGGGGAATTTAAAAGTAGAAGTATGGCAGCTGTGTAATGCTGGGTACAGCGTAATATACTGGGTACAATAAAAATCAGTTTAGGCCTATGTAATTCCTTTTACTTGTTATCTTGTGCATGGTAACAGAATCCTTTGGTCTAGAATGTTAATGGAAATTATAATACACTGTTTTCTCTGGAACAGTTTGGCAGTGTAAAAGAAAGTAGTAGCGTGGAATATGGCAAGAAATTCTGGAAGTAGAGATAAGTTTTGCCTTCTGTTTTCTGAGCTACCCGAGTTTGCCAGCACTGCTGATATCGCCTTTCAGTGCTTTGCCCTTTGGGAATAGAGGCTATGTTTTTCTAGGTTGTGCAGCTGATATTATTATGGTCTTCTATGTTTTCTGTCCTGTTCATTCGTAGAGAAACAGGCTCATCAGGCAATACACACCTAAGCTGATAGCATGACCAGAGCCAAAATGCCACTTAGCTCCATTGTGAAGTGAGTGGGAGTCCCTCCACTGTGAAGTGAGTGGGAGTCCCTGACTCAGTCATGTTGAATGCTGAGTTTACTTCCCTCTGCTTTAGGAGAAGGCAGTATATGTCTTGCTCCTAGAAAACTGTAGAGCCTTAGTGAGCTTGTCTGAAGATACCTGGGGAAAATGTAACGTGATGTATACCTTAACTGCTTTAACTGGGCAAGTATATGTGACATTTTAAATTTCTTTCTGGCTTCGTTTTTAACTGTTGATGTAAATGTAAGGACTCAATTGATATAACAGCAGCAGATCATTTCTGTAAGTTTCAGAATCCTAACAGCTGATCTGTATTCTTTCAGCTAATCACCAGTGTGAAACTCATCAGTGGCAGTGTGCCAACAAACGATGTATCCCAGAAGCCTGGCAGTGTGATAGAGAGGATGACTGTGGTGACAACTCGGATGAAGACAGTGCTCACTGTGCCAGTAGAACCTGTCCCCCAGGCCAATTTAAATGTGACAATGGCCGCTGTATCCCACAGTCCTGGAAGTGTGATGTGGATGATGATTGTGGTGATAATTCTGATGAGCCATTCCACGAATGCAGTAAGCACACAGCTGTAGTAAAATGCCTACATTAAAGAGCACTAATAGCAGAGTCAACCACATAATGTAATTTTCCTGAGATTGAAAGTTTATTGGAAAGTATTTTCTGCTAGCTAATTGCATTTGTGTAATAAAGAGTGTTAGAAAACATAAAGACTATATGATAATTTATTATTTACATATTTTTGAAGGAGAGAAAGCCTATTTATCCTGGCCAGATTATCAGAAACAGGAAGCATCTCACTCTGACTTTCTTGATGCTAGGGTTTTTCTATATGCTCTAGCACGTCTCTTTGAACTAATGGGTGTCTTCAAGAACTTGTGACCAGTTTTTTGCTATCTGAGGACAAGCTGCCTCCTCTGGCTTCCACATTTGGGGCTATTGCCAGTGTCACCAGGTCTGAATAGTTTAGGGAAAAACACAGTGAGTGTGATTTGATCCTGTGATGGGTTTGTAGCATATGGAGAATACAAGCAGCATGGATTGGAAAAGATAGTAAAATCAGATTCATTTAATGCTTTCTCTTTTACAGCACTAAAATTACCAGATAGCTCTTTTTAGTCAAAATAATTGACTGTAAGTCATAAAGGTTAGGAGAGGCAGAAAAGCAAGGAGGATGGTTAATGGCTAAGTAACACAATTAACTTTGACAACTGCCTCTTTCAGTGGGACCTGCTTATCGATGTGACAATCACACACAGTTCAGCTGTAGAACCAACTACCGCTGTGTACCATTGTGGGCAGTGTGCAATGGGAATGATGACTGTAGAGACAACAGTGATGAACAAGGCTGTGGTAAGTTTGGAGAAGATAATTTAAACATAACTTTGTGTCTAGAATATTTCTCCAATTTGCAAACACTCAGATTTTCTGAAAGCCCTCAGTAATAATGTACCTGGGCAAAGGCTATGCTAATGTGTGCTCTTTCATTGTCAAACTGTCTACACTTCAGAGGAGATGACTTGCAGTCCTTCTGGAGATTTCCGTTGTGACAATCATCGATGTATCCCACTGCGCTGGAAGTGTGATGGAGATGATGACTGTGGAGATAACTCTGATGAGCATAACTGCAGTGAGTTCTTGTTTTCTTCATAATTATACAGTTCCACTTTTGACTTAAATATCCTTCTATTTTTTACGAGAACAAGGCAGCTCTCAAATGCAACCCTTCTTTATTTTATATGGTAGTGTCTCTTTTATTTGCTGAAATACCACACTGATATAAAGGATGCATAAAAACACTAATCCATCCAGTCATCACAATAACACAAATTCCTGTTTTCCACTGAGAAGTGACATTTGAATTTTATCCTGTGTGCAAATGTATAGTTTCTTAAACAATAATAGTGGATCTTTTTTCTCTTATTTGAATTAAAAGCTTTTGTATAATTCTGTGTTGAAACAAAGTCTGCAGTGATTTTCCTTTTTTCTGTGTCAAGAGGGGCACGGAATATCTACCATATTTAAAGAGTACTTGGGGGTAATGGTCTTTTAACATAATTTAATTTTTAAGATTTTACCTCTATCCGCATTTCTTTTGTCTGGTTCAATGAGATAGGTGTGGATGTTTAACTCTAAATCTGGGAAATTTTCCTATTTGTACATTGATTTTAAATGAAGGTCCTCGTGAGTGCACAGAAAGTGAATACCGTTGTGACAACCTGCGCTGCATTCCTTCCCGGTGGATCTGCGACCACGATGACGACTGTGAGGACAATTCAGACGAACGTGACTGTGGTGTGTATTATCTGAATGCTACCTCTTACATGCTCACACTGTTGTTTCTAATGTGATAAATTATTCTGCAAAATTATCTTTTATGGGAAGCATCTTTAAAGGAGTAATGTTCACCCTGTGATGTTAGTCACTCCGTCAGAAGTAGAGAATACCACAGTTTTAGTAGTCTGGGATTTTTCAGCATTTTTAGAAGATTGTTCTCAAAATATAAAAAGTTTTTCTGTCTTTGAACAAGAAGACATTTTAACAGTTACTTCTGAATCTTTTCAGAACTGAGAACCTGCCACCCAGGTTATTTCCAGTGTGAGAGTGGACACTGTGTTGCAGAGCGCTTCAGATGTGATGGAAATGCAGACTGCCTTGATTTCTCTGATGAAGCAACTTGTCGTGAGTTATAAGCTTTGCAATTGGTGCTCATTGTGCTCACTTCCAGAAAGATTTGCGCTTTTCCCTATTTTTAAGTGAGATGACTCTTTAGAGATATAGAATTCTATAATGCTCAGTGATTTTAGTAAAAATTCAGGATAAGCAGCATATTTTGAATGAGCATTTTAATATAATAATGGGTTGCTGTCTCTTACACTGATTGTAAACACATTCTTAATGGTAGGAGATTAATGTGTTTACCAAGTCCAGGAGAAGATACAAATGTGATTGAATTAAAATTTTTCACTATCCCATGAGCACTGCAAGAACCAAACTGTTTCAGTCGTACCAAATTCTAACAAGGTTTCTAATGAGATTGTTTTCTATAATACTCATAGTAGTGTAAAGTGTCCTAAAGTGTCAGTGAACCAAGGAAATAACATACTTTTCCATTTCTGTTTTCCTTTGGTATATTGATCTACTGTTAAAAAAATGTGTGTAGCTTGCCTGGATCTACAGCTGTAGCTGTTTACCCAGAAAGTATTGTTCCCAGCTTGAATGAAAATATTCCCTCTGTGCTCTATCTGCATTGACTGACATCAGCTTTTTGGGTGATGCTGATGTGCTGGTTCTGACTTACATGTTTCCATGATCTTAGGTTTCAGTACTTGGGAGAATTCCTTTCTCTTCATGTTGGTATCAGGGCAGTTCTGTACCTCTTTCCATGTACTTAATTTTAACACCTGTGCTTTAAGTAAGAAAGGGCATCTGCACAGTACTATCTTTGTTTTCTGATGGTTACCACATCCTGTGACATACATCACAGTAGTTGTCTTTCAGAACCTGAGTTATAAAACATGTGACTGTTCTTAAATGGAGGATAAAATGTATGAGAAGCCAGTGAAAGGGCAAGGGTATGGTTTATTTATATAGGGTGGTAGAATAATATTTTTGGTTTTTCTTTGGTTTAGTTAAGTTCCTTTCACAGTTTTTACAGAATATGAGTGGGAGTTTTTTGCTATATCAACATGGCTCCTTTTGATATTGCATATCTTAAATGCTTCTTCAATCATTCCCGTTTGGTGCCAGTGAGGTTAATTATCTTTTTTATTGAACTAGATTAGTCAATAACAAATTCAAGTAGCATTTGTTAAATTATTTGTTTATTTTCACAAGCTTGTCTAACATAAGTTGTTTCACTCTTCATTTAAACCTGAATTAATTACTTGTAGCTGCAAAGAAGTTCAGTCCTTGCAGCCTGATGTTGCTGTATACTTTTGAAGCACCTCATAGAGTATTTCCTATTATGGAGATAAGTGTTTTTAAAAATGGTGTGGGGTTGGACTGACGATTTTTCATAGAAACATAAAGTTTTTATTGTAAATGAAAATGTCATAATTTTCTTTTTTTCCAGCAACACGGTATCCTAATGGTACATACTGTCCACCCATGCTGTTTGAATGCAAAAACCATGTCTGTATTCAGCCATACTGGAAATGTGATGGGGATAATGATTGTGGAGATGACTCTGATGAAGAACTTCACCTTTGCTGTAAGAGAGAGAAATTATATTAAAATGAACAATATGCTTAATTGCTACATAAAATAGATCAATTAGAAAATAAATTGTAATTATATTGGATGAGTGCAAAAGAATTTTGCTTTACATGCAAGTTCATTCTGTGACAGTATTTCTCACTGCTTTGCAGATGTTTGTATATGTGATTATGAAAGTAGAGAGAAGCATATCAGACATAAGCTTCACTATTCGTGTTTCACTAGTTCACGTTTTACAAGTTGGTTATCAAAAAGAAGAACGTCAGTTTGAAATAAAAGATTAATTAAGATAATGTATATTGTCACAAGTGCTGAACTTTCAAAGCTATTAGGTGCCAGGACATCTTTGTAAATATGGCTAAAAAGTCTTGACTTGAGGTCTAATAATTAGGTGTTGGAGGTGCTACTTCAACTGGTTTTGTCAGTAATGCACTTAAATAACATGTTGGATTTCCAGTCAATTTTTTTCATAAACAAACCTAGAAACCTCAGTGTTATATGTAGTTAGAGATTTGTCTTTGCCCAAAGATGAGGTACTGTGTTCTGATTTTAAAAAAAGTGTTACATCCTAACATACAGTCACCAAAAATATGCAGAAAATATTTTTTTGTCTGAATGCCTCCTCACCTTTTGAAATATACAAAACATATAAATGTTCCAAGAGAAAAGTGATATGAATAATTTGTGACCCAATGGCCTGAAGTATCAAATTGTGACTGTTTGACTTCTGTGCTTTTAGTGGATATTGCTTGTGAATCTCCGTTCCGTTTCCGGTGCGACAACAATCGCTGTATATACAGCCATGAGCTGTGCAACCAGGAGGATGACTGTGGAGATGGAAGTGATGAGAAAGAGGAACACTGTATGTTTACAAAAATTGAGCATGAAATTCAGTAATTTTGATGTGCTTAACATTTAATAATACCAAAGGGATGTCAAAGTTAACCTTAGATAATGAAAACAAGAGCTCACTACGAAATAATTTTAACTGTGGTTATTGGTACTATGTATTTATAGCTCTCCGTACAAGTGGCAAAAATGGGCAAACATTTGTCTGAAAAGTAAAGAGCATGATTTTCAAACAATACTAGATTTTATTATAAGCACCATCTACATATTTGCTCATCTTATTATGAGCTCTACCTAAAAGGAAGAAGAGGAAAGAGTTTGGCTGTATCGTAAAATTGGGATGGAGTGGCTAGCTGGGAGTTTTAAAATAAACAAATGGTTATGCTTCCTGAAGTTGTGGCACTGTTGAGCACATATTGACAGTCTTGACATTTAGGTCCAGACCCTGCAGCAGCTCTGTTAATATTCAGTAGGTTTTTGCCCTCAGAAATCTTATGTAGTTCTCGCTGACTGTGCTGTACATTTTCAAGTGTAATTATATTTTTAGTTGCTGAATGATATTATTTGCTGGCTTTATTGTACAATATTATAAATGTTAATAGTTTACTAGTATCTCTAGAATTTCTTGAAGTCTGCATCAGGTGTGTGAAGTATATTGTTAAAGGATATTAATAAGTTTGCACTATTAGAAGAAAAGCTTAGTCAACTGTTAACACAAAAAATTTTCCTTCTGTCGTTTTTATAAAACAGCAGGACTTCCTTCAGTTCATGGAGATGTGACTAGAAATCAGGACGTTACATCCTGGTTATGGTTTTAACTTTATACAGACTTCCAAAGTAGTCTTGCCACTGTTTTACCAGATGGCATCAGCTTCCCCATTAGCAATGGGGAATAGGGGTGTCTGTTGGTACTTCATAGTTTTTTAAACTGTGACAGAGGAAAATTTCTCTTCTTGATTGTAGGTAGAGAGCCAACACCAAGACCTTGTAAAGCTGAAGAATTCAAGTGCAGTAATGGAAATTGCATTCCCCTGCATTATGTCTGTGACAATTATGATGACTGTGGAGACCATTTTGATGAAATAGGCTGCAGTAAGTAATAACATCAATAAAATAAAAAATTACAATGCTGTTGAAATAGATATTTCTGAAACTGAAAGCAATGAATATTTTTTCTTGAATACCATACTAAGAAGTATTGTTTTTTAAGTAGTCTGTGTGAATTTTCCTATTGTTTTTAATAAGCCTGTTCTAGGATTAGTCTAACTGACTAATTAGGAGGACAATATTTACTGTTTTCATTCTTCCAATATTTTACTTTATTTTGTTTTAATTCTCTTCTGTTTTCTTTTTTATTTTGTACATGTCTTCCAAAAACATATAGATGTGCAAATTAGAGACATGGCTTAGTGGGTCTTGGCAGTGTTTGGTTTATAGTACAACCTGATGATCTTAAAGATCTTTTCCAGCTTGAATGATTTCATCATTACATGAAATTCAGTGCTCTGAACACAGTCTTTTTAGGCTTAGAGTATTTGTGCATTAAAAAAAAATTATATTGGTTTTGATCTTCTTTTGAAGTAGGTTGTGTTACAGAGGCAAGAACATCCATCTATTTCAACCATAATTGCAATAGACCAACCTATGGAGTTATTAGTGGGCAGGCTCTAAAGTGATACATGTTCCTCTAGCCCTGTTAAAAATAAAAATGTATTGAGATGCTTCTGTTTTCCTTTTTACAGACATGACCACAAAATTCTTTAAGGACCACTAGTCCTTTGCCTTTTGGCCCTCTCAGATCCTCTGTACAGCTTTTATGAACTATTTATTATGTATTTACTAGCATCCATTTAAATATAAAAGCTCTGACTTGAACTTTGAGATGCGAAGTATTCCATGAATCTCAGAAAAAACCAAAACAAAACCCTAACTTTTTATGTCAATATATAGACAGCTGCAGAGTGGTAATATGAGCATACACTTGTAATTTCAATTTGTGAGGCTGTGATGGCATCAAGTGAATGTGTGCCAAATGCTACAGGTGATTTGCAATCCAGCAGACTTCCGAAACACAAATAACTTGGAAGCCTATAGTGCAGTCCATTTTGAAGCAGCTGATTTCTCTGTTTCAATTACCATCCCAATGGTCCTTAGGTAATATGGCCCAATGCAATGACTTGACGAAAATATAGAAGTATAAAAAGGCAATGAAGCAGTGTGAAACAGACACCACCTGATGTCTGCATTCGGCTCTTTGGGGATAAATGTGAATACAGATCAGATGATTACATTTGGAGCCTTTCAAATACCTGCTACAATGAAAGTGGAATATTTGTGTGTGTATGTGTACAATTAATTTATGCTTCTACATGTATATGAAATTAGTTGTTTAAACTTAATTTAATCAGCACTTGAATGTGTATGTAAAAAGAACATAATCATCTTAATGTAAAGTTTTTGGTATACATCTTTATCTTTTCCTCATGATCTTCCAATAAGCATACTATTTATCTTTTCTGCTTATGTAACAGATTTGCATTGGTACTCAAGTATTTTATGCATATATAGAGTATATATGAACCGATAGAATTCTATATGTACTTTCAGACATGTATGATTTTCATTATCTGTTACAGACTGACTATTATCCCTGACTTGGCTTTTCCATTATAGGAATGTTTTAAAGGGCAGTGCATTCTGTGCAATGACCTCTACTGTCTACAGTAGGCTTTAGATTAGGTTTGGCATGAGCTACATGCCATCTTCTCTCTGGTTTCCAGATGTTAATACTGTAGGGCCCGTGTTATGCATGATATCAATTGAGAATATTTCTTGTTCAGCTGCTAAGAAAGCACTGGATAAGAATGAGCCCTGTTGGCAAAGTTAGGCATTAGATTAAAATCTCTTAAATTCTGCAGTTGCTGCAGATTGGTGGTAATTTAGAATGTAATTTCTGTTAAGGAAGGTGTGCTTTAATGATTATGGCTCTTTTCCTGACCCCTTTCACTTGTTTCACTTTCACAGCTCTCTTAACCAGTGGTTACAATTGTCTTCTAATTTTAATTAGAAAAAAAAAAAGGAAAGGAAACTAACTTAATCTATCTGAAAATTATTTTTAATTGTAATAATTATCAAAATTATTATGCCTTCCCCTTACCACTTCATTTTTTGGTTATAATTGTATAATTTTCTTTATTTCTTTTTTTTTTTCCTTTCAGATCCTGGAACAGAGCGAACTTGTGCAGAAAACATCTGTGAACATAACTGTACCAATCTGAATGAAGGAGGCTTTATCTGTTCCTGTAGGCCAGGGTACAAGGCCAGTGAAAATAATCGCAACTCCTGTGAAGGTATTTTTAATCTTATAAATTAAAGTCTTCTCACTGATAAATGTTCACCTGTCACTTCATCATTCTAATGTGACCACTGATTTTCACATTCTAACAGGATTTTTATGCATTTATCAGATGCTTCCTAAAAAGTTCTGCCACTGAATCATATTTTCTAACTTGTATGCTTCATTCAACAAAAAATTGGCTCCGCAGTTAAGACTTCTTTTAAGCTTTTGTTGGCTGTGGATATGTTTTTGTTTTACAGCACATAGGTTTTGTCATATCTTTGCAATCTGAGGGATAGAAATATGATTAGGGGTTTTTTTCTGTATTGAAAACAAACTTACTGCAGGTTATACTCTCCTTCTGTTGTGTTCTTGAACAGACCTACAGTAAAGGTGTGTTGCGCCATATTTTTGCCCTGGATTTTATGCAGATAAAATGTGGTGAGGAGTCTACTCAAAGGCCATGGTTTGTGGTTATGTGCTATAGTACCTTCCCAGTTGGTGTTTCAGTATGTTTTCATGAGAACCCTTCTGCTTGTTTCTTCAAGCTTCTGTGGACAATTTGTGTGGTTTTATTAAAAACGATCCAATGGCACCCCTCCCTTTTTTGCCTGCTGATATAGTTTCTGAGGACTATGTGTCTTGTCTTCAGTATTTCAAGAAAACTTTGCTCTTGCAACTCATTTTAGTCATACCTCATCTTTTGTCGTGCCTTACTGATTTAACACAAAAATACATCTCTGAAAATAAACCTGTTAAGCAGGATTGGAGTAACTATCGGCAATCTGTAGTTAAGACATGGTAAACAGCAGATGAGTGATGAGGAGTTCTGTTTGATAATAGATGCTGATTTTAAGGATCACTTATTAGGTCACTGATCTTTTAGAGTACCTAGGGAAGGCACAAACCTACCACTTAATGGAGTAAAGATGACCAGCATAGATTCAACAAGGTTAGAAGAGGCCTTTAAGAATATCCAGTCCAACTGTCAACCCAGCACCACCACTGTAACCCCTAAATCACTAAACCATCACCCACCACCAGATGAAGATGCATCCTCCAGGGATGGTGACTCCACCACCTTCCTGGGCAACCTTCTCTGATGCTTGACCACCCTTAGAGTGATTTTTTTTCTAATATCTAATCTGAATTTCCCCTGTCTCATCTTAAGGCCATTTTCTCAGCTCCTCTCACTGCAGGCAGCGTAAAAGAGTCCAGCCCCCACCTCACTACAACCTCCCTTCAGGGAATTGTATAAAGCAATGAAGGCACCCCTGAGACTCCTAGAGACTAAACAAGAAAGAAATCAAATTTTAGGAATCTTTTCTCTTCTTGTGTCTAGATATCAATGAGTGTGAGATCTTTGGAACATGCACCCAGGACTGCAAGAATTCCAAAGGAAGCTATGAATGTTTCTGTGCAGATGGCTTCAGGTCTGTGGGTGATCAACAAGGAAAACAGTGTGCAGCTGATGGTATGTTAACTGATAGTAAGATTGACTGCCACCTGTAAAGAGCAAGTGCTATACAGCAATTTATTGAGTGTAATCCTCTCTTTTATAAGAAGAGGATAATGAAAGCCAAATGTTATTCTGTAAGATAATACTATTTGTGTATTCCACCTGTTCCATAATTAGGAATGAAAGTGCTCATCTCTGCTTCCAATTGTAAACATTAGAAATGATAATTTGATTTGTATGCCTGCCTTCATTTCCCCTGAAATTTTCTGCAAACAAAAACCTGTTGTCCTGTGGTTATCATCAGAAGGAAATTAATGTTGCCTATTCCTGAAGTTTGGATTTTTTTGACAAAATAATACATCAGAAAAAAGTTGCATTAAACTGGTATAAATCGAAGGCAGTTTGATGACAGGTTGCCATTCATTGTTCATGGACTGATGCACACAAGCAGAAGGACTTTGACCAATGTTTCAGATCAGTCAGTGGCTTTTCATCATACTGCGGGGCCATGACTACCATGTGTGGCAGTCCTTGAATAGGCAGAGTCGACTCAGAAAATAATAGTAATATATCAGTAATAATAAAAATAAAGAGGTGAAGAAAAGAGAAAAAAGTGACAATGGAGCAGCATTATCTAAAAACCGAAAGCACTACTGTATCTAGAAAAGTAGTTACACTTTAACAGCTTTAAGAGCTAAGTGATTGACATATGATGTGCCTAGTCAAATGGTAAAATCTTCAGAACAGAATGCCTGTGACCAAACTTACATGCTACTGAGGGTTTTGAAATCTAAAAATTGTTTGTAATATGAAAAATGCTACAAGAAAATGAAGTCTCCAGGTTACCCATCCAGGGGCCTAGTTCAGCAAATATTTACTGCTGAGTGTTAGGCTGGAAATGCAAAGGACATTTACACTTCAGTTTCTGCCTGGCTGCCTGTTTGTGCCTGTGTCAGAAATCCAGTTTTTGACACCCTTCTTCACAGGCTTTGTTCTGGAAGCGTCTAGACCCACAAAGTACTGAAGGCTAAGTGATGGAAGATAATGTAATTGTAGCTGGTAACAATGAAATTTGTTGTGCCTAAGATCTGTTTCTATAGAATAGAACTCTGCCCTGCTTTGTCATACAACCTCACAGCCCTCATAAATGAGAGCTTGATCGGCTAACCCAAAACTAAACTCGTGAAAATACGTGAAAATAAATTCATGATTGCTTCCCAGGTAATCCTCCATTGTTACTGCTGCCAGATAATGTGCGCATTCGAAGGTACAACATCTCATCAGAGCAGTACTCTGACTATATCGATAACCAGGAGCGCATCCAAGCTCTGGATTATGACTGGGACCCTGAAGGGATGGGCCTGAGTGAGTATGCTAATACTCAGTCATGCAATGGTTGGTTTAAAAAGATGCATTTCTGCAGCATGGGTGTTCATTCACACTGGAAAGCAAAATCAAAATTAGATCAATTAGCCAGGTCTCCATTGAATGTACCCCTCCCCTCTGCTCATTCTGCAGCATCACTGTGGTTTCTTTTAATGCTTTAGTTTAGTTTAGCTGGATTTTGATCTGGTTTTCCTTTCACTTTAGTGTGAGTTTAGCTGTAGAATTGTGGCTCTTTAGGATTATGATGCAATAGAAGATTGTTATTAACCCCTTCCTTTTCCTTTTGCCTTTGCAGTTCCCAAGCCAGGTCCAAAGTTCCCAAACCTTGCAAGAACTTATACTAAGCAGAAATGGCCAATAGATCCCTGTATTAACTTATATTTTTGCTTATTCCACAAGTTCCCTTTCTTTGCTATTTCCACAGGGCCACTGTCCTGGACCATACTTGCTCCTTAGACTTATGAGAGTCTAAATTACTCTCAAAATCATGTGTAAAGGTTTCAGAGCCAAGATCCTCTGCTCTTGAAAATTGTAATATATATTCCTTGATAATCTAGCTCAAGATGACTTTGGATGTGTATCTTGCATATGATGGATGACTTTAGAATTTACACACTAACATAACCTTACTCATAAATAAATGGGTCTGGTAACTTCACATAAGAACCTCAGAAAAATTAGAATTTTTGAAAAATATGTAATTAACTAGACATTTCTCATTTTTTCTAAGGTATTGTGTACTTCAGCATTCTGGGACAAGGTTCTGAGTTTGGAGCCATCAAACGTGCTTATCTCCCCACGTTTGACAGCAGTAGGAACAATCCAACAAAGGAAGTTGACTTGAATCTCAAATACATAGTTAATCCTGATGGGTTAGCTGTTGACTGGGTTGGAAGGTAAGTACACTGAAAAGCTAGAAAAATGCTGTACCTTCTATGTGTCAGTTTGTGAATTTGATCAGGCTGTGCAAAATCCACCTTTTTATTCCTTATGAATTGTATCTGAATATGTCTAGTCTGAAGGCAGGTCAGAACAATGTAGTAAGCTGTCCTTGTCCAGACAGCAGGTTAATAGATGTGCATGTGGCTGACTGTATCACATATTCTATGCAACTGGCAGATCAGTTGTGCATCAGTAAAGTGATAATACACAAGCCTCCATATCAGATGGATTCTTCTTCAATGACTTAGGTACGCTCCAGGGAACAAGCTTTCTTTGCTGTTGGAAGGAAAGCTCCCCAGCCCACAACAGAATTTTATCTTTTGTCTTTCCTCATTCCTTACCAGCCCTTTGCTGTGTGAGCAATCCTAAAACAGAAGGAGCTCTGAAGTTTGATGAATAGATGTGTTTTCTCAGAAAATGGTTAGGTTTTTGTAATTGTGTTTCAGAGGTCTTTCTCTCTTTACTGACTGTGGGTTTTTTTAGCCTAAAACATGGTAAATTTTTAAACTTAGTCATAGAAATCATGTTAATTACCTTGAAGAAGAGCTGGGACAAAGTTGGGCCTGATTCTTGGAAGTTTGATTTACGGTTTACGGTGTCATTTCATCTTGCAATATAACTGTTAAAGGACGTGGTGGACAGGCATAGCTGTAGCTCATGTGGTATTAATGTTGAGAGGAACCTGATGCATCCAGGATATATATCACAAGCATCCTGGTGAGGCTTCAGCTTCATCTTGGTGAGCAACTTCAGCACTTCAAAGCATAGTGCTGCACTGATTTCAGAACAAGGTTTAAAAAATAACGTTTCATTATCTGCACATTATATAAAATGCTACACATGGTTTGAGACACTTAGTCTTGCTGCTCCTCTGCCAAATAGAAATTACAGCAGCTTTTCACATTCCCAGGTCAGCTAGGAGATAATTTATTCAAGCAGAAGGCACCATATGATTAGTGAGTGCATAATAATGAATCTGTTTATTATCTAAGGTCAAAACAATTATAAAGGCATGATGATAAAGATAAACAAAATTCAAGGAAGAGTAGTCTGAGCACCCTGTTTATTAGGACTAAAAGCATTTTCATCTGATATGGGAACAATTTATTCATTAGTATCTCTGTCAGAAGACAGTAGTCTAGAGAGGAGCTGTGAACAAATAGCTGGATATCTCCAGAGCTGCTGCATAAATTACATGGTAAATGAATTTTTACTTGTAATGAACCTCATCATCTCCTGAAAAACAGAGTCTTTAAAGATGCTTATTAGCCACTTCTGCTGCTTAAAAGTAACAATGAAAGTTTTCAGTAGTCCTTCAATGAAGATTATTTGACAGGGACCAGAGGTAGCTGCAGAAACTTTTTCACAGGAAAAAAAACAAGTGAGCCAACAGACCACACACATTTGCTAAACTTACCTATATTTAGGGTCTGTATATTCTATACAAGTTCAGTAATCAATACAGGTTCATTATATTAATTTTCTTCAAGTTTGATAGAGTGTGTCTTAATTTTTTTATTCCTCTTCCAAGTGTAAACTATTTATTTTGGAATGTTTTGTGTTTTATGCAATTCAGACATCTGTACTGGACTGATGCAGGAACTAATCGCATAGAGGTGGCAAAATTAGATGGACGGTATAGAAAATGGCTAATTTTTTCTCACCTGGATCAACCAGCAGCTATTGCTGTCAATCCAAAACGTGGGTGAGTATTGTAGGACTTACCAGAATTATTTCCAATGCTATTCAAAACCAAAAAACCCCACCGTGGTAATTTTTCAGGAAAGACTAAGGGAATGTTTTCTGGAACTTCCTTTTACTAACATTGCAAAGTTTGTGAGCATGGGCAAGCATTTTAGGATTAGATTTAACATGGATGCCTGTGTTGGTGACAAGGCCAGATGGTACAAATAAAAATCACTTTCCTACATTATAATGTGCCCACCAAATTTCTCAGTTACTACTGAAACAGGGAAATAGATGGGATTGTCTCTTCACCAGCTCCAAGCAGGACAGTCATAGCCTTCTCCATGGGGAAAAGCAATGTAAATGCATTTGTAAATTCAGTAGCTGGGCTTGCTGCAACTTGGATTAAATTGTAGATCATGAGGTATTGTGATATGTGCTTCTCTCAGTTGGAGTACAGCAGCAGAGCTCCCTGACTGAAGTGACATGGATGCTACAGCTTTACTGTGACTGATGGATGTTCTTTTGGTATTTATTGTTCAGTGAACTCTTTGGGACCTTCCCAATCACATCTGCAAAACATAAGTTGCTGAATAGCTTTTTTTCCTGTTACTGACCTTTTCCATGAAACTCCAAAGGATAATCACAGTGACCAAATTCTGAACTGTATCCATTTCTCATTGTGTCCTTTCAGGCTCATGTATTGGACTGACTGGGGAAGGCAGCCAAAAATTGAATGTGCCTGGATGGATGGACAACAAAGACAAACTCTGGTCTCTGAAGACCTTGGCTGGCCAACTGGTCTTTCTATTGATTATTTGAACAATGATAGGATCTATTGGAGTGATTCTAAGGAAAATATAATTGAATCCATGAGACCTGATGGTACAGACAGAACCATTGTACTACATGGAGGTAAGAATGTACTATGCAACTAATAGTAACCAAGATGTGTGCTAACAAGCACATGAGCTTCACAAGTGGGGCTACATTTGGGAGCTTTTCAAACATTAAGTCTTGGTAGATTTTTCTCCTTTATACAGTGATCAATAGCACACCAGGCTCAGGGATGCCTGGTAACTGGACTCCCAGAGTGGAGTTTGTGACCCAAATAGGAAACAATGTGAAAAACTGGATTCTTACTTTTTTATTATACTATTAATGAGTATTAATAAGTGTGGGCACTGAGACATGAAGAGGCACATGAGGATATAAATATATGACTGCATGTGTCTTCAAATGAATACAATAAATCATGTATTTAAGCTGAAGAACAGCAGTTTTGTCCGTTCTACTGAAAATTTGCTTGCTGACAGTATGTTATTTGGTTCCTTTGAGAAGTAGGCAGTCCATACAGCCTTGATGTATTTGAAGGCCATTTATATTGGATAGCTAAAGAACGAGGAGAAGTCTGGAAGAAGGATAAATTTGGAAATGGAGAAAAAGTGAAAGTTCTGACCGTAAATCCGTGGCTTACCCAAGTGCGCATCTATCACCAGCACAGATACAATCAATCAGGTGGGTAATCAGGATCCCTGTGAGCCATTTCCTGCTGTGAAACTGAAGTTGGTATTGATGTCTGCAAAGAGCTTAGTAAACTTTTGTTATTGTGTCTATAAGTAAATGATAATATTAGTTTCTGAAAACCTAAAAATTAAATAGAGGCTGACAAATATTTTCTGCCCCAAAATGAAACAGTGGAACACCACACACTGGTCTTTCGAGTCTCTAAAATATGATCCTGTCATTTCTCTTTTCCCCCTCCTTCACAAGGACAGTTGTAATATATATTTATCCTGGAAAAGTGCAGATCATTTAATACTTGAAGTTGTTTGTTCCTGGTACTATGTGGGCTCTCAGCAGCCGTTGTCTCTCCCTTTGTAAGGGTGTTAGAAATGGCAGAGAGAAGGTTTTAGTATAAATGTGGTGTGTTGACACAACTGACTGTGAAATTGCCCTGCCTTACCTCAGGAATATGCTACATTGCTTCTTCAAATCTTTATCACTTTATCACTTTTTCAGTGCCTAATCCTTGTAAAGATGTCTGCAGCCACCTCTGCTTGCTGAGACCAGGAGGATACACTTGCTCATGTCCTCAAGGGACTCGGTTCCTAGAAGGCAGCAGCACGGAATGTGATGCAGGTAGAATAATTTGTCAAACTGGAAATGAAAGCAACAGAACCTTTTCTTTAGGAATAAAAATGCATTACTGAATTAGAAGTATGGAGAAGTATGCTAACTGATGTAATAGACATCGGTAAGTCAGAATATCTGGCTTTTATTCTCAGTCATCACTGATTTGTGGTCATCTGTACATGTTCTTTAATGTCTTTGTATGTCATTCGTAAAATGGATATAGGTCTGTCGATCCATCCAGAGCAGACCCAGCTACAAAACTGGTCACACTTTCTGATTTTTGTTTTGAAATTCCAAAATATTTTTGAAAATTCAAAATTTTTTTTAAGAATGTATTGATTTCAGAACTAAGAATTTCTGACAAATTATTGTTAACAATTTTGTTTACAATTCTGTAGAAGCTCTTACTTAATCACTATCATAGAAGCTTAAAGTTTACAGAACTCAAGAGTGTGGACAGAGATAACTTCTGGATAATTATACTCTGGAAAGTCTTTTAGGAACTAGAATTTCATGCTTGCAATGCATTTGTTGCATTGCAGCAAAACCCTCACAGTGCTTCTAGGAGCACAAATCAAATAGAATTTCTCAGCCTTTACCGAGAACAGTGAAAATGCCTCTGCAGAATTTCTATTTCTCTCTAGCTGAGAGTCAGCATTCTTAGCTTAGTGGTGTGGGTGGTCGCCAGATGTCCTTGTACTCATCCTTGGAATGTATCTTTAATGTATTATGATTTGTAGCATTATGTCTGGCATCTTTCCTGTGGTTAATTTTCTCTGAATTATATTCTTATTGCACTGAAAGAGAAAATGTTATCACTTTCACACTGCCTTACCTCTAAATTACATTTTCTTAATAATTAGTAGTGATATTTTCTATTGCCATGTGATGGGAGCTGCAGAAAGAGGTTATAGTAATATGTAATAGTGAATGAATGTATGAAATATGTGTTTAAATTAGGGCTCAATAACTGTGTTGATTGCATTTGCTAATTACTGCTTTATTGCTCTGGAGACACTGAATTTGATATTCTTTACTCACACTGCTTTGTATAAAATGTTTGGGAATTAAGAAAACTGGGCTTGTGCAGTGACCAAACATAGTTTTTGTACACATATTTAGTTTGTTTGGCCCTATTGCAGCTACTGAGAGACAACCTGTAAAACCTCTGCCTTTCCAGTTTTTTGTACCTCATTTATTTGAAGGGCGTTTTGCCTGTAGGAAACATTGTGGCAACACACTTCCTTCCTCTGGCTGATAACAATTTTGTGATTTATGTGTCCATCCTCAATCTATAGCCTATAATAATGGCTCAGATCCAGGGCTTTTTCCTATGTTAAGTACACTTTTCTGACAGCATATCCAGAGCTCTTACTGAAGACTAGTATGATTTTTTTCCCCACTTGATTCAGCATTAGAATAATGCTCTTCCTCTATGTGTATTTCCATCCATTGCTTTTCTTCATAAGTAATTGCATTCCAGTTTGGCCTTCTCTTTACAACTTCCTGCTGGTAGAATGAAAGGGTCTGGACAAAAGAGAGAAAGCATTGCTGCTTTCTCAATGGAGAGGTTTGAAGGGTGGTGTTGGGCTGTATTGCATGAAAAAAGGAAAATGAGCAGACACACAGCTCTTGAGCTGACTGTGCCTACTACCACTAAGTTGTTATGTTCTGAGAAGAGATTTTGCTTCAATTTGTTTAAGCTGATTTGGCAGAAAAAATAGACACAAGAGCAACAAGCACATGTACTATCAAAATCAAAAATTCTGAAAAGCAGCCTGTGAGTTTGCACATACAAGATCTATAGAGACAAAGAAAATGCATTATTGATATTATTTAGTTTGTTGAGGATGTCTTGATAATGCATATGTGCCTTCTGAATTTTGCAGCTATTGAATCCCCTCCCACAATGCCACCAGCTTGCAGGTGCATGAATGGTGGAACGTGCTATATAGATGAAAGCAGTCTTCCCAAATGCAAGTAAGTCTGTGCATTGTTAGGGTAGTCCTGGGTCAGACTGTGCTGGTTTAGTCTCATGAAACCATTGAATGCTTTGAAATCTGTCGGAAACACTTCAGAAGGTGTCATACATCTGCAGTAGCATTTTTAAAACAACTATGGAAAAACACATGCATAAAAATATCAACAAATAAGTAATGTAAATGTATCAGCTTGGGGAAAAAAACGCCTAAACAAACCCCAAAACAAAAAACCCAAGAGGCAAACCTCTGAAAATTTTAAAATTCTATGCCCCAAAATTATAACAGTGGAAAAGTGACTCTCCATAAATGTAGCTTGGAACAGCCAGCAGGTGCCACCAGTGCTCCACTGAAACCAGACCTCTGACTCAGCACTTTTTAATTTCACTTTTAGTTCTCTGAATATAGGAGACATACTATATTTACTTACAGTCAGTGCAATATATAATTACTGAGCATGGAGTTAAAATTTCTGGGTTGTAGATAAACATTTCAGAATGTAATCATAAAGCTGAGATCCCAAGCTTAATAAAAGCCATTCGGTCAGCTGTCCTTCTTACATTTACAGATGTTCTTATGGATACACTGGGAATTATTGTGAAATAGGATTGTCAAAAGGAGTCCCTCCTGGAACAAGTAAGCTTCAAGAATATATTGCACTTGACATTTGAGCTAAAGAGTTTGTAATACCTCACCATGTTACCTGTTCAGGGTCAGGCTTTTAATTCTCTGGGCTCTTTTTTTGCCCTGAACTATGCTTGCTTGAATGTTTTCTTATTCTCCTGTCTTTGACAGCAGCAGTAGCAGTGTTGCTGACAGTCATACTGATCATCATCATTGGAGTGTTAGCGGTCGGAGGCTTTTTCAACTACAGACGAACAGGCTCCCTTTTACCAGCACTTCCCAAACTACCAAGGTATGTTTTGAAGGCTTTCAGAGAAGGAATGTCTGTGAACTTGAAAAGTATATTTGTTTCTAAATATTTCTGGAAAATCTTTTTTTTTTTGTCATTTGCCCATTCTGGTGGAATATGGGAAGTGCAGTGTTGCAGTATCTCCAGTGAATTTTTCATTCCAGGCAATACCATAGCTGATCATTATTGTATAACAAAGGATGACTGTAAAACTCTTTGGCATTCTAAATTAGCTTTTAAATACTGAGCAATATAGAAGACTGTTTACCAGATCTGAAGCTGCATATTCAGTTCAAAAAGATACAAAAGACCACAGTGAAATGTTTTCATGTTTTATAAAACTTTGACCTGAGATGAATTGAAGAGATCTTTTAAGTGAAAGGCTGTATTCATCTCCAGTGCTGTATTCATGTGGTTAAAATATGGCATGTGTGTAGTGAACATTTGTTTCCAATGCCTGAGACAATGCTTACGCTGCTGACAGTCATACTGTTGAGTGAAAACCAGCTTTGTAAAATGTCATCAAAAATATTTGATGTTTTAAATCAAAGGAAGATGAAGCAAATATATTTAAAATTATTTAAAATTAATTTGTTTTAGAAAAGATGTCAGAATATGATGCTTTGAATTTTTTTAGCTTTAAGCTAATTATGTGTTTTAAAATGCATAAAAGCACATCTTCATAGTCCTTGCACCGATTTCCCAGTTATAGCTCTTAAATCTAATTAATTAAATCACTGTAGTCAGTAATATGGATGAAGCTAAAACTGCTTCCTCACTGGAGGATTACACTGAACTAGTGACACTGAGTGGGCCCAGATGAAGACCACCAAGATAATTAGAAGGATGGAGCAACTCTCCTACATAGAAAGGCTGAGAGAATTGGGTTTGTTCAGCTTGGAAAAGAGAAGGTTTAGGAGTGACCTGAGGATGATTTTCTAGTAGATGAAAGAAAATAGGGAGAAACTTTTTACAAGGGCACATAGTGACAGGACAAGGGGGGAATGGATTCAAACTGAGAGAATAAGTTTAGATTAGATATTAAGAATTAATTCTTTGTGAGAGTGGTGAGGCACTAGAACAGATTTCCCAGAGAAATTGTGGATGCCTCATCTCTGGCATTACTCAAGCTGGGTTGGAAGGAGCTCTGAGCAACCTGGTTTAGTAGAAGGGGTCCCTACCAATGGCAGAGAGGTTGAAACTAGATGATACTTAAGGTCCCTTCCAGCCCTTCCTGCCCATTCTATGAATCTGTGATTCTAATCCAATTTATTCATGTCTTTATGTAGTTAAATTGGGGCAAAAATTTTTTACAGGTAAATTCTGAAGGACAAAGAGGTTTTAAGAGATATACAAGCTACTCACAAATTCCCTGTTTCCTACTCTTTTGAATGGAAACTTCCTGCATTGTCAGATAGTGAACAGGCTGAAAATTTAATGTACTGACTTGATCTTTACTATTCAACAATGGTTCCCACATAAGTTACAAGACCGTGAAAAAGAGACGTCAGTTTTTTGTCTATGAGGCTTGATTTGCATTTATTTCTGCCATATGTCTTAGTGCTGCCATTGCTCAATCCCTCTTTAAACTCAGAACTCATACCTTTACAGCAGACTTAACTCAGCTACAGCTTAGCTGTAGCTTAGCTCATACCCTGTGGTATGAGACCTGTCCATGTACAGGAACTATAGCTAAGAGCTACCATTTAAAGATTGAATCAGCTGATGCCTACAGGGCCAACTGGTGATGTTTTCTGCAGGACCAGCTGTAGGAAAGAAGTCCAGCATGAGCCGGATCCAGTGAGGGCATACAACTGGACATACAATTCCAGTCCTTCTGCCTTCCTTCAAGTTAGGCAAATTTGACACAATGAAACCAAAGGCCAGCTATGGAGCAGATTTGTAGTCAGATGTGGATGTTACATACTCAGATTTCTGTGTGGGAATGTCCTGTATTTGGTTACTGATTTCTATCTTTCACTTCTCTTATTATTTTTTAGCTCAACAGTGTGTTTTCAGACCATTTCCAGTATTATTCATAAATATCTAGAGTGCACTTGTGGTTCTTATAAATCTATACACAGATTGAACATTCACTAGTATGAAAACAGTGTCTTGTAGGTATCTTCATGATTTGCATGCATAAATCTTCAGTATAGGTGTTGGTGGATTTATTTTGCCAAATTTCAGGTGTGTGTTTTAAAAACCAGTTTCAATGAATTTGAATAATTGAGTGGATCCATGCATTTGTCTTTAAATCAGCATTAAGTAAGAGTGTTCAAAATGTAGATAAATTTTGTGAAATTTTATTTCATTGACATCATTTGATGTCTACACGAGCACACAAAGGTATTTGAGATGATTCTGAGTGGGCTAACTTAGGTTAAAAAACTCATTAACTAATAAACAAATACAACTTCTGATGCTAGCTTGCCAAAATTCAAAGTGATAATTATGTTTAGAAGAGCAAGTGAAAAAGCCTATATTATAAACTCTCTTTCTGTGTAATCTCTTTTACTTTCTTTTTATTTTTGTCTGTTTGTTTTGGTCCGTTTGGGTTTTTTTTATAGTTTAAGCAGTCTTGTAAAATCTAATGAAAACGGCAATGGGGTAACTTTCCGATCTGGAGCAGATGTGACTATGGACATAGGAGTCTCTGGCTTTGGGGGAGATTCTGCTATAGACAGAGCAATGCAAATGGTAAGGTTTAGTTCTCAAATAATTTTTTAAATTGTGTTCTTTTAATGTAATTAGTAGCCTACAGAAGGGAGCCTTTTATCTGTAAAATGATAGTGGGATGATAAATATGTTCTAGAAAAAGAAGTGAACAATGATTGATAGTTTCCTGAAATAGCTTTTCATAATTTGAAAGCAAGGACAAATATAGGATGTTCTTTAAAATAATGTGCATTTTTCAAAGATTTATATAGCAGAAATTAAGTCAATTACCATCCTTTGTCTTTCAGTACGTTTATGGGATATTAAGGGAATGAGTAGACAAATAAAAGCATTGTAACAGGGAATTCTTTAGGACCTTTCTGTTCCATAGGACAGTTTAAAATGTGTAGTTTTCAAAACCAGATAGTATGTTAGAGCATTCAGAGGTAAAACTCACTCCTAACCACAGGATTCACTATTTTGTGCAATACAGTATAGATTTGAAAATTTCTTAGTTTATGATGTTTAAACAAATCACATTTAACAGTTATGGGGACATCATAAAGTATAACTATACTTAATCCACGTTTTGTTATGCACATCTGAGAAATAGCAGATCCCTGTGTTATTCCCATTTACCACAAGTACAACGTACAAATGACTTTTACTTGCAGGAAACAGATCATGGATATGTTTGAATAGTAAGCACTTGCTGCCAAGTATAAGGTGGAAACTCCCTAAACTGATGATGAATAGATACAAAATGAAACAGCTAAAGATGATAAGCTCCTAGTATGACCTTTGCCTAGATGAAAAAACACAGTCATTGTTAAAATTAGGCAGCTTGTGTAGCAAAACATCCAAATAAGCATTTTGGTAAATACTGGAAAAATAGCTTTAGGCTTGTATGTTACCCCAAATCTTCTTCATGCGCAAAGAACTTGGCCATGCTTGGCATTTTCTGGCCTGATACTGACATACTGAATCACAAGCAGTGCAGTTTATACATTGCCAATAACAGGTCTGGATCCAGACTATCTCCACTTATGTGGCTGGCGTTAGTTCTCCCTGTGTAATCAGATTGTAAACAAAAAAATTGTTGTGTTCACTGGGAAACAATTCAAAGGGTTTGGTGTGCAGCAGTGAAGAACTGTGGGATGTGCCTCCTAAAATTTTAAAATCATATATGCATGAGTAGATGTTGGATATTTTTCTATGGGGCTATTCTTAGTCAAGCTAGTTTGAGGAAGCTGACAAGACTTTACTGTGTTATAAAAAGCTGTATTCTGGTCGCAAAACCATTAATCCATTGGGCATGAAGCAGTTTTTGTGAAAATGAGGCAGGTTTAAGGGACTAGCTGCTGCACTATTCCTGTGCTATTCCTTGCTGGTTCTGTCATGAGGCTGTGTCAAAGAGCAGGACAAGTGCGTCTGGGTGGGGTTTTGTTTTCATTATCCTCCTACCTGTTGTAACTCATCTGACATAACTGAGGGACACACTACTTTGCCACAAAAAGTACAGCAATCTCCTTGCTGGGACAAAATTAATGAATCCCATTCTCTTATATAGCAGTTACTGCCTGTTAATTCATATGTCATTTTGAAGTCTCTAAACTAGAATATTTATTTGGATATTTTTCTTCCTTTGATATCTCTTCCCTGTTGAAGGTATGATTTGTGAAAGTCATCTTTCCTCATCATAAAATACTTTGAGTCAAGTATTGAAATGTGGGGGGGGGGGGGGGGTTTGTCCATCTAGGAAATGGGGTAATATTGGAACAATCAGTAGTCCAGGCTGCCAAGTCAGGGAGTAAAAGTAAATTGATTTTGTGATTTTAACAGATAAAAGTTTTGTCTAAGCCTACATGAAAATAAACATGCGTTGTTCCCCAAGATGAAGAGTTTGACTACACATTAATTCCTAGGAGTATGGAGGTGTTTATTCCACTGCAGTTGTTGGGTTTTTTCCTCCATAGAATGAAAACTTTGCAGTGGAGTCGGGGAAACAACCAATCACGTTTGAAAATCCAATGTATACAACCAGAGATGGTGGAGCCAGCACGGCTGGTGCAGTTACAGTCATTCGGCCAACACTTGTAAGATAAACTTTGGCTTGACTTTCACCTTTCATTTTCCCTTATGACCACCTTTTTTTCTTTGAAGAATGTTGATTTTCTTCCTTCTCCTACAGGTAGCAGCAGCTGGTAGTGGGGAAAATGAAAATTTTGAAAATCCTGTCTATTCCTCTGTGATATCTACTAGCCCGAAGGAAACCCCTCAGAGTACAGATGCACCTCCGGTAGGAAATGAAAATGCTCCAAGGCTGCCTTGTTTGTGTTCTGCTGCAGATCAGAAAAATTGAATTGCTAGGGAAGATGCAGTCAAGTTAATGTAGTTTCATGTCCCTCAATAATTGCCCTTGCGTTGTTTTCAAGACAGTTTTTTCCTTTTTGATATACTTGTCTGGTATATAGGCTTCCATGAAGTAATTCAGTAATTTTTGTTGCCTAGTCTTTTGTGAATACTTCTTTAGGTGAAATAACTTGGTAATCTAGCAAAAAAAGAAATTTGTACTCCATGCTTAGAATTGCAACATAGTGATGTAAGAACATCCATCTGAAGTCACTGGGGTAGCAGTCAATGCAAGTGAAATCCATCACTGTAATGGCAGTTTCCAGAGAAGTTTTGAGAAAAATGTGTGAAGTTTTAATAATTTTTATGTTTCAGGAATCAAAGTGGAGTTTCTTCAAGAGAAAAAAGAAACAAAACACTAATTTTGAAAACCCAATATATGCAGAGGTAATGTTTATATATATAATTCTATTTTTCAGCTAATGTACTGATAGACTTCTTTCTTGCTTACATAGGATAATGATTATTGGTAGATTCTGCTGCTCTGTGGAACAGCACAGAAATTCCAGTCCAGGTTAGGGAATGAAGTGGTTGTCAGAGGTTAGTAAATGTCATGCACAATGAGGTGTTGAGCAGGCTCAACTCAGGCGGCATTAAGCTGCTCCTGACATTAAGCCTTAAAGTAGAAGTCCCAGTGTATGGAGTATAACTTTCTAGAATTGCTTTTACTCAGCTGTACTATCTAAGGTGAAATTAGCATTTCATTTTGTTACAGGTGGTGTTTTGCAGAAATAATTTATACCATGACATTTAACTTTAGGAATATTTATTTACTGTTTCTGAAAGCTAATGTTGGATGTATGGCGCATTAGAATGTAAGGTTTTATTTTATGATTATTGTTTCAGATGGAAAAGGAACAACAACAGGACACAGAAAATGTCCCTACCCATTCTCCTTCACTGCCTCCCAAAATTATTCTGAAGAGAGACCAACCACTAGCTTACACAGCAACAGAGGATACATTTAAAGACACCGCCAACCTTGTTAAAGAGGACTCTGTGGTGTAACTAGGTAACTCATTTAGGGATATTAGACACATCCATTTGCACATATATTTTTTATAAACAGAAGAATAAGGTTCACATTCAAATGCTTTATAAAAATATATACATCCATAGCCAGTGGCTGGAGATGTATGTTGAAACTATGCCTTGTTTTTTTGACAAATGCCAATTTCTATTTTTATGAACAATTATCGTGATGTACTATATGTATATCTTTGCACTGAAACTGTCTGAAAGTAATGTTATAAATATATTGTACATTTGTAAATTTTTTGAGATTATCTTGTTCAGTGATGTTGCTAGTAGAAATTTGTATGGAATCAGTCATATATTTAGGGCTAAATTAATTATATAAATGCTTAAAACTAAAAAAAAAGAGAACCAAACAAGGCAAATAAAGGAACATTACTGATTTACAGGGTCTTTCTTTAGAGTGTACCTTTAATAACAGCACCTTTTAAAAATTCTGCTGGTGCTCTGGGCATCTTTGCCGCCTATTTTATATAGTACTGTATATAAAAATGGGTATCTCTTCCTCTTGTATTAAACAAAAGATGAAAGAGTCAATGCAGCATTATTATGCTGAATAGTTTCCTGTGCAAAATGTTGTTCTTACAATATTTTAATTGCCTGATGTAATTTCCTTTCAATCTATAAGTCACATACTTTTCCTCTAGGTTCCAATTAACACAATTCCATTAATACTGTTCCTATGAAGACTGGATATATTTAGATTTTAGTGCCACAACTTCTTAATGAGCTTTTCTCTTGCTCATCAATGGAATACCTCTGTTCTTGGCTGGAGTCTCTGGAACCAATTTGTACTATGAAGTAGCTAGGTTTTTGTAGCAGCTTATTTCCAAACAGCAAAATATGAAAGATATTGGTTCATTTCAGAATTCCTTCAGGTTTTTTTTAAGTGTGAAAATTTAATTTTATTGACTATTTATTTCCTGAGGTGGATATTAATAGAAAGGGAAACAATTTCTACCAATGCAGTCTTTGTAGTTATCTGGTTGTTCCTCTAACCTTCCATCAGAATATACTGTTGATCTTTTTAGCTCTTCTAATTATTAGCCTAGATAGTTTCCACAACATGAACTATTTGAGAAAACTCTGATTACAGGACCATGTTCTTCAGTATTCCTGGCTAGCTACTCATACAAAAGATTCCTGAATTTATAATGATTGAGGCTTTTGCTACTTTATTGTTTTATATCTAAATTCTCAAAATATATACTATTTCTAATTAGAATGCTTGTAATTACATTGTAACATACTTTGATTAGAAAAGACAACTGGAAAATGATGCTGCTGAATAAGTCTAATAAACATATTATTTTATCACATTCCTATTCCATAATTTGTGTCGAGGCTCTATGTACTTTTTTCAGTTGTGGAGACTTCCATGCACTCTGAGATGAGAACAACAATGCTTTAGATAAAGTCAAATAAGAATAGTGCTTACTGCTTTACACAACTGTTTAAAGTTCTTCCTGTAAGGTGATGTCTTGATACTGACACTGTATCTCTGTAAGTGTGAAAGCTGCCCTGTTACACACATTCAATAAACTGGCCCTTGAAACAGGAAACTCTTACTATTGAGAGACTGGCAGTCAAGGTAGTATGGACATAAGTGATTAAAACCTTATTTCAATTACCTTTCATATCTGGTGTCAGAATCTGATGCTTTGATTTTTTTTTTCTTTAAGCACATTATGTGTCTCTAAAAGAGTTTTTTCTTGAGTGCATTAATGTAGAAAATTCCTTTCAGTCTGCACCACAGCAGACACATCTGTAAGGATTTCTTTGAGATGCAAGGTGCTGTTCTTAAGGAAAGAATTCACAAGGTTTTAAAGGGAGAAGGCAGGGCTGACCCTTCCAAAAGACTTGCCTGCAGTTGCATACCACGAGAAAAAGGAGTGTCAGTTTTGGGAATAGCCTTTGTCTACTCAAAGATTTGGAACCAGTGTTGGTGAAAACTGATAATATGTGAGCCATGTATCAGAAATACTATTTTTTTCCTTTAGTAATTTTAACTTTTCAGATACGGAAGAAAATAGTCCCTGGGTTACTCTGTAGTCAGGTAGTATGTAGGTTTGGTTGTTTAGCATATCTGATGGTGAAGGATTCCTAAGCTTCAACTGGGACTCCTCCTCTCAGCTACTGAGTACACTTCTGATTATCTACTCTTCATCAGTGTACCCTTCTGATTATGTAAAATTTGATTTTTGGTACTTTGTACAACAGAAGTTTTAGATTATACTCATAACTTTATTTTTCACTTGTATTCTTTTTCCCTTATCAGGACAGTCCCTGCTTGAATTCTTAAATTTTGGACTCCTTCTGTTTCAAAGAATGCAGATTTTTAGAGATTTCAACAACTGTCTGTATTCTGCAACTATAGAGCTGATAAATTATACCATTAATTTTTCATGTACATTCTCTTTAGAGCTGCCTGGCCAGATAGAAAGATTTCTCTTTCTGCAGGTATTTATTGTGAAATGAAGTAAAAGAAATTTATTCTTGAAGCCATTTGCTAGAGAATAGAACTTCAATGAAATACTTGAAGGTTACTAGCACTTTTTACAAACTGTCCTTTTTTTGCCCATTGCAAACACACACACATGCCCTCTCACACATATTGATGAAACTTCTTTTCTTATGTTTGGAGTTCTGACCTGCACATGGTATTTTTTAAGCTTAATTGAATTGCACATTAATGATTAATCACCAGCACAGCACTTCAGCAAATAAAACCTTTACCCCTTCAATTTTAATATCTCTAGGAGCACCAATTTGTGAGCCTCTGGCCAACAGCTTAGAGATAGAAATAGTGTACAAAAGGCACAGTAACGTCAGCTAATGTTTTGCCATTCTGAACCCACTCTGTACAACTGAAAGAATTTGCTGTAGCCTACGCTAATGACCTACTTCATCTGACAAGTGAAATAATAATCATTTTAACTTGCAAAACACACAGAGGATGAAAGAAATACAAATGCATATTGTTTTTGTATTTTCCCCATAAACTATACTAATATTAGGAAGACAGTTAAAGTATGCATTTCGATACTCTGTTTGCATAGAACAGTGAAGTTTTGATTTTCCCTGGAATTGCATATCTGTAAAATTGCTTGTGGTTTTTTTCCTGCAGAATTGAATAATCAAGTAGTCAGATACCAGATACTATAAGTGTAATTTCTGGAATATGCTGCAATAGCTGGACTTCATTATTATTTGACTTCATGTCTTGTGTGAATAGTATTAATTAGCTTTGTAGCTGAAAATTTTATGAATGCAGATCCCATAGAGGTATAACTTCTGAGCAACAGCCTTCAAAAACATGCTGGATTTACAAGCCTACCTGTGAACTCAGAATTTCAGGTAAGTTGGGGTGAGGGATGGAGAAAGTATCTTCTGAAAAGAATTTTAACAGTCTAGTAACTGGTAAAGAAGAGGACATCTAGTTTTGACAGGATAACTATTTATTTCTGCACAGCTGATACTGTGTTAATACTAGACACTCATCAGAACTCCATGAACTGGTCTCCTGCTCTCTGCTGGAGCTGGAAGTGTAAAACGCAGCAGCATATCAGACAGACAACTTGGGGCATAGGAGAGAAACAGCCAGAAGAACTTTGCATCCCATCCAGCTCTGTATTGTGTCCTGGGGTACTTTGCTATCAGGGCATGTTCCGTACATTTTATGACATTAGAAATATCATAGTCACACAGTCTTTTCACTGATGATCTTTGGGCTTTTATATCTGTAAACAAAAAAATAATCCTGAAAGCGTTTATATGCAACATCTCTGTGAGAACGTTCTTTATATCTAAAGGTTTGGCTACAGCTTCAAGCTTACTTTAAACTACTGTCTCAAGTGCTGAGAGCAGTATAGCTACAGCAAAGCAGAGACAATAAAGGCTACAAAACACCCAGAAGTCCAATAAACAAAAACCTCCCTGGCCTATACTTGAGCCAGATGTTCTGTACAGTATGTTCTGTGTCACACTGCACTAAATTTTCAGATACCACTAAATAATTAATGTAGCATATGGCCATAGCAGCTCGTTTCCACTGGGCATCCTACCTGTAAGTATTGAGGGACAAGGAAAGGTAGCATGACCTCATATCTCACCAGTCTCATGTGTGAACTAATATCTCAGGCCTCATCTAACATACACATAGTAAAGAGCAGTCAGTGATGTGTCCTTAATGAGCATTACTGATGTCGAGTAAATGTTCACAGAATCACAGATAGGTTGAAGTTAAAAGAGACCTCTGGCATCAAGCCCCACTGCTTAAGCTGGGTCACTTAGACCAGGCTGCCCAGGACATGTCCAGATGGTTTTGGATATCTCCAACGAGGGGGACTCCACAGCTGCTCTGGGCAACCTGTGCTGCTCCTCAGTCACCCTCACATTGAAATGTTCAGCAGGAACATCCTGTGTTTCAGTGTGTGCCCTTTGCCTTGAGTTCTATTCCTGCACAACATTAAAAAGGGCTTGGCTCTGTTGTCTTTACAGCTTCAATTCAGGTATTTATATATATTGATAATATCCCCCCTGAGCTTTAATACAATTCTTTTTCTACTTACATTCAACTAAGTATTTTTCTCCATAGGAGTCCCTGATCTCAGGAGTCAGTCTGTTCCAAAGTTTGAAGAGGTATTTCTCAATGATATCTGAATTAACTTCTTCTGCCTTAAAGAAACCATGCTCAACAATGCTTACTTTCACTCCAAAATCCCGCATTTCTCTCCTAGAAGAAAAGAAACCCAATAATCTCCCCAACCATCCAATAATGGCACAACTAGGAATCATAAGTAAGTTGAAAATCTGTCACATTAATATTTGAGAATTTTATTACCTTAATATATCAGAATTATTTTGAAAGGTTCAAATTAGATTCATAACAGTGTACTTGTTCTGTAAAAGCAGAGCAGACAACTGAGGGAAAAACGGCAGTGTCAAGTAGATTCACAATTCTCTGTGGTTTATGTTGGACTCTTGCAAAGGGTGTAACAGCTAGGTGCATCTTAGTCATGTATTATCATACAAAAGCTTGTGACAATTTCATATACTGTTGCATTATTTTAGTTCACAGCAACAGCAGATTATTAAAGTGTCTGAAAAAATGTAAAAGTGAAAAAAATCTTCAGTTGGATTAGAACTTTATTCTCTATCCTATGGCTAAATGGCTATGGTTAAATTATTAAATGTTAATGCAATAAAGGTTAGTGGGCTTCCTCACAGTGTAGTTCCCTCAGTGTAATTTTGAGTTGCAGTGCAACTCCTTTGGGGTGAAAATGGCATCTTTGTCTTGCTGGGCAGCTCAAGAGACCAAGGAACTCATGTTCTACAGTGTGTAAAGGAATGGACCCCATCTATGTTAACCATTAGTTTCTATTTCTTTGGTATATGGTTTCTTTAAGTAAATACTCATAATGGTTTGAAACCAGCTTTGCTAGTCGTTCTGACTCATGCAGACTTGACTCACTGGGCTGGGCCTTAGCTTTCTAGAAGCAGTGCAGTACAACTGTTTCAGCAAAGGGTGTTCAGCTTAATTTTCTGAAGTTACAATTACCTTTGGTAGTGTGGTTGCTGTCTGGAATTGCCCAGCTCAGATTGTTGAGGAGAATTAGAGCAAAATATACAGGCAAGTATAACTTACCCAAGAAACTGCATGTCTGACCAAGCTATATTGTTGATTTACTTTCAGGCATGCACTGGATTCACATGCCTGAAATCTGCACGATAACAACTTGTCTGGGGTATGAAAATTTTCCAAGTGCAGCTCCTTGCTGGGTCTGTCCATAGTACTGGAGCCCAAAATCTTAAAAAAGTGACCAGTCCTCTTATTTTCCTTTTCCCCTTTAGGCAAGATTTCCAGAGAGGAATCAAAATGGGCAAACACACAGTCACCCTTCTTCAGCATGTCTGGAATTTGTTCTTGGATTCTATGCATGTGTTTCTGGCTACTTACCGTAAGATGTCAGAGAAAGCTTCCATGCCCCATTTGGACAGACTGTAGCCTCCCCCTACAAAAGCCATGAGACCTTTGGCATTAATTAGATTGACAACTCTTCCCTCAGCATTTTTCAGAAGAGGCAGAAGCTTGAGTGTGATTTCAATCAATCCCAGCAGGCTAATATCCAGGACCGAATGGAAGTCTTCAATCCTCAGCCAGTCAGTGGGTCCTACAGGTGCTGATCCTTCAGCATTGCTCACCAAGCCAAAAAGCCCTAGGAGGAATGCAAAACCATTTATTTCAGTATATGGCAATATCTTACCTTGGAGTATCATGTGTACATTGGGAACCAAGCACACAGTCTGCAAAAACTTCAGTAAAATGAATACAGTTATCTGGGGTTTGCTTGGATGGTGTACTTTGTACACTTGTTAGAATTTGCTGAAGAGCATGGGTAAAGTGTTAAAGGAAAACTATTTTGTTTGGAAACGTGGGCCGCCATGCTGAGCTTTATCCAGATCTGCTCAGGTATGTAGGCTCCTAATAATGCATTTGTATTCCTGTGAAAATCAAATGGTCTGCATAGAAGTGGAGAGACTAATTGTTCTGGTTTGGGGTCTAAAGGTCTGAACCAAATGTGTAGAATCAGTCAATGCTTCTAAAGATACTAGCTTAGCCCTGTGTATTGATAGTGCTGCTTTACTACCTTTATAAATGACTCGAGGAACTTTAGATAAATAGTGACGTTTCCTAGAGTTTGCTGAGGACAGCCTGTGCCTGAGGGGAGAGGCCAAAAGTCCAGCACTCAGCCTCCATAAAGAGTCTTACACACTGAGGGGAAAGCATTAGCAGTGGCTATCCTGGCTGAGAACGTGGAGCTTTCTACAATTGGGAACAAGAGCCTGCTGGAGGAGGTAAGTGCTAATAATTTTATTAAACTTGCTCTCAGTCTCTGCATTCAGGAATGGTTTGGAATACTCACGATAAGGCAAAAGCCTATTGCAAGCTTTGAGGAGAGAGTCTTATGGTAGAAGATACATGTTTTGCTGTTTTAAGTACTTAATAATTTATTAATAAGCCTATTGAATAGTTGGTGTAACTGTGTATTACAACTGGTAGTTACAGTGCTGTGATGCCCTTTGGTAGCCTTTAGTCTGTGCTATCAATGCTGATAAATGTGTATTTCCACAGTTGAATATATTTACCATGCAGATCTTTTTAGTCTTTGCCAAACCCATCACTGAAGTCTCAGGTATCCAAGGGTGAGCTCCTCTTCTTTCACAGGAGTGCTCAGAGGTGTATGATAGGGGTAGTGAGAGCTACCTCTGTAACCACTCCAACAAAACTGGCTGAAGTTGTAAGTGTTATACTGTTGCAGTCAGTGCAATTGTTGAGTACAATGCAAATATCAGACTTATCCAGGCATACAAAAATATACTCTTCTCTTTACTAGAGGAGGACTGCAGAGGCCCTGAATTAATCATTTTTAATTGAGTGGGCTGAATTGTCAAGAAAATTTTCTGGTACCAGTTAGTACCTTCCTTCCACTGACATTCTTCAACTACACCAGAAGGAGTTCAAAAAACACACCTGGGAATGATCTGGTTATAACAGACCTAGCAAATAGATTTTTAGGTATCCTGTTGGTGAAAGCAATGGGCAGCATTGCTGGAGAGAATATCTTTGAACTGAGAAATGACAGAACTAAGGAGTGAATGTGTTTCATCAGTGAGATTAAAAATGCCCCTGCAGTGAGTAGAGAGGCAACAGAACTTTTAGCTAGACTAGATTTGGTTATACTGAATCATCTTTCTGAGAAGTTGCCTTGTCACTTACCCTTGCCAGCTGTTTGTTCCGTCACAAACACCACAGCCCTGGCAATGCTGCTGGAGTCTGCTAAGTTCAGATTCACTGTCTTCAGTGAGAGTGAAGAGCAGCACTGTAGCTCTTGGCTTCCTTTTTCTGTGGCACATGCAGCAATGACACAAAATCCCCTTTTGTCAAGCCATTTAGCCAGTGAGTTTCCAAGTCCAGTGTCACAGCCTGTTATGAAGACATGCTTTCCATTCAGGTTTCTCACTCTGTATCTGTCTCTGATGATCCAGTAAATGATAAGAGAAAGTATGGAAGCCAAAACTGCTATGTGCAGTGAGTCTGAAAGTGAGAGCTACAAGCAAATAAGTTAATGATGTGGAAGTGCAATGAAGCAAATGTGCTCAGCCAACCCTCCAACTTCCTGAGACACAACTCCTGTTAGGGGCTTTGTTTCTGGTTGCAGCCCTTCCAGACCACTGTATGTTAGAGGAGAGCAGGAATAGGAGCTTTGGCACAATGTGATCGGGATCCATGAATAATGTGCGCCTTGACAAAACCTTCTGTATCTTTCTTCTCAATAGATTTTCCTGCTTTCAAGCTTTGCTGACCAGACTTTCTAGTCAGCTCTGTCCTTTAAAGACATTTCAGACTGAAAGGAATGACCTTTCCAGTTCTGAAAGGTTTTATTTGTGGACAATGGTCATTATTTATGCTGATACCAGAGAGAGAAATTCCCCTGGGAAAAAGAATTATTCTCTTTGACCACTTTTATGATGCTACCCAGGCTGCTTTTCTTATCTGTAACACAGAAGCAGAGTGACCCCAGGAACAACTCAAGAGAAGTGTAAGCTGCAGTGGTGGACCTGATGACTAATTTGTTATGTGACTTGTGGGACAATGAGTGATTTGCTCTCTGCCCCTAGACAAGGTAGACTTTGGGGCAGTGCCTGAGTCTTCTGTCACTTGTTACCTGTTTAGCAGTGATACACAGCACAGCAGAACATACTCTATAAAGTGTGTTTGTATAAAGAAATGTGGAAATGCATGGTGATGTTGCCTTAAAGTAAACAAAAAAGACACTGAGGAAACTCAGGGTTTCCTAACCTTGATAACTGATTACTAGGTTTCTATTTGTATTTTGGTTTTTACAAGAACTAAACCAAATTAATTCATTAAAGCCAATATTTATAGGACATCCAATAAGCACATTCCAGACCTCCTGTTAAGAGAAACCTTTTCACAGGTTCTAAGCAGTCACCTAGGCTCTAGTTACCTACATAGGTGTAGATGTGCAGACATCTCACCTTTAAAATGTGACATTTTTAAAGGCTGTCTTCTGTGTAACATTATTTCTATCTCAAGACATGAATATTAAAGGAAGCTCAATGTATTAGGCCTGTTTGCTAGAGCCTGTCTGTTGTTCTTGTTCCTACGGAGTTCATAAGCTGTGATTTGCATTTATTCTGATCCTAAATTTTGCTGTCACGTCACCAAGTAGGTATGGAAAGAAATCTCAGAATCTGATAGTGACTGGATGTTGAACTCTCATTAAATAATTAAATCAGTTACAAAGCTAATAAAGTATAACAAATGACAACATCCATTACCACTTAATGATATTTGAGTGCCTCAGTAGCCATCAATATGAACTTCTGAGCTATTGACTAATGATCTGTGATTTTAAACCATTAAGCGAATATATACAGTTAAGAGTTTTCTTCTCCTTCTACTGCAGTTTACAGGAGGGCTTTCACTGAAAGCCCTCCTGTAAACTGCAGTAGAAGGAGAAGAAAACTGAAATCCCAAAATTTTGGGATGTTTTCACTGCTTAATTTAGTGACCCACCTCACTGTCGTTTTGAGGTTGATATGATCAATCCTCTAGCTCAGGTACTTTGATTAGACACTTGGCTTTCTTGCTGTGAATGTCCCTGTTAAATTTGACAAGGATTGCAGTGTTCCTGAATGTGTGCACTTTGAAATCATCTTTGTGATTTTTCCCTGTGTTGGTGACATTTATTTTCTCAGAGGACTCGGAGAGTGCTCTGACAAAGTGCCACCACAACAATGTGAAAGCACTCACGCTAATGAAGGCTTTTGTAATATAAAATAAAGTCTGAAAACAGAATGTTTTAGCAGCTGATCATGGATCCTCCCCGTCCATTTGCAATGATGTGCCAGGCAATGGCATTTCCTTTGACTGCCCATTTAGAATTTGGAGCAGTGCTAGACACAAAAAGAGAGAGGACCTGCTGTCAGCAGACTCTGGTAACCCCATGCCACTAAATCACAGCAAGGTATTTGGCAAGCTAGTGCAGTGATATATATGCATAACTTTAGGGCTCAAGTTTCCTTTTTTCCAATACAAAATTAAACAAAATAATTCAAGTTTTGGGCAAACAATTAACCTAATTGAAAACAGGACTTGTAAATCACATCTTCCTTTCTTGGCTGTGCTGTAGGGAGGAAGCAGTGGGCAGTGAGCTTGCATTACTGGAAAACAAGTTAAATTTGAAACTAGGCTCTGTAGATAAGTCCTGGAGTGTTTGGCCAGGATGCCAACCTGGCTTCTGTAAGGAAAATGCCAGGGATTGCTCTGGTCGGTGTTAGCCACTGTGTTTATGTAGCAATAATTGGCGCAGAAGCTCTGTAAGACAGAAGACTCTAGGGGAGACAGCTGAGAGGGCAGCACTGTGGAGTCTCCACTGCTCTTCCTTCCCCTGACAGCCCTGGGCCAGTGTTACTAAGTCTGTATTTCCTAACTGCCCAGTTCTTGCCACGTGCTAGCACTCCCGCTCCAGTAACACAGTGACCTGAGCATCATGGTAGGTTTTGCTCTGCTGGAGCCTTCTGCCTTATGTATTCTGCTAGATGATGTCATTACTGGAAGGAACCTGGGGTCAGAACCATGAGAAAAAGTCTCAGTTAAAGTTCTCTCACAAGAAAATCCTCTGATTCTGTGAAAGTACAATGTTATTCAAAATATCTCTTGTTTGATAACTGTGAAGTTCTACAAAAGCCAAAAAGAAATCACTTGGCTTCCAAGATCATACTGATTTTGAAATAGCTGCATGGAGTGGCAAACAGTGCATTTCCAGAGAAAATGTCAGCATGATATTTCAAGACTATTGACGTATCTTCATAAATATTGCATTTGGATTAATAATGTAGCCAGTAAATAACTAAAGGCAAATTCTGTTTTCCATCGAACTTTGATATTTGCCTGGCAAATTGAGAACTTGAGTGATAGAGCTTGGCTCCTTGTGCCTACACATGAGCCATTATAAACGCGATTGATTTTAGAGAAAACCAGCATGACTGCTTCGAGAGCCCTCTCAGATCCCTAGATGATGCAAAGTACAGCATCCCTCTGCTGCTCTGCACTAAAGGAAACCAAAGCACACAGACCCCGTAATTGAAGGAGGGTGTTAATTTACTCCCACAGGAAGTTTGCTTATGCCAAAGAATTTCAGGCTGGGGTGATGTGTGGTGCCTGTGTGTGCTTTGGATTCCTTCACCCCCCCCTGTGCAGGCAGTGCTAAACTCCAGAAGTCAGTGCTCTGCGAGGGGTAGAATGACCTGCCAGGCATCTGAGGAAGAACTGCCAATGGGAAATTTAGGCCCTGTGGTTCTTCAGAATGAGCACTCACATAGCACACAGTGGAAGGTTTATATATATCAGACAGCCCACTGAAAGATCATCCAGCAGCTCTCCAGAGTCACCCTTCCATAGCTACAAACCTCTAGTTTTCAGTTAATTAAGTGAACAAATTGGCAGGCGCAAAACATCAGATCTCTTGGGTGACCTGTTCCTGCACATGCAGAGCTTTGCACTTCTCTTTCATGGAAAAGGAATGCTTTTTGGTATGCTGTGTAAATATGTGATAATTTGGTTTGGCAGGCAACAAATTAATATTTTACCTGAAAAGAAATACACCTCCAAACTCTCCTATAAAACATTTTGTAGGGAGATTAATGTAGTCTGGTACAGTGAGTTTTAAGCTGATGAAAACTCTATGATTGTATCGTCTTTGTATGGCTTGCACTTCACATTTTTACCACAGCATCATAAAAGCCCTAGGAAAACAAAAGCTATTTAAAATCTTAGGTCACCGACCCAGTATTTGAAAATTGAAGTAGGGAAAGATTCCACATGTTGGGAAGAACATTTCTGTGTTAGCATTTTATTCAGACCCTGTAGGTGTTAAGATAAGCAACAATTCTTAAAATTACTCTGGAAAGGAAGGGACTGCATATTCTCATCTGTGCACTAGAAGACAAATGTTTAACTTTCTTAGATATCCTGCAAATACATATAATAGGTACTGCTCACTATAACAGTAGATGTAAGTTCTACTCACATTCTGGGGAGACATCTGCAAGCTCAGTCTATACCTCCACATGCTCATGAGTTGCCTTCACCAGTTATTTCCAGCGTCAGAACGTAGAAACAGCCCAATTTGCTCATAAACTTGTGTGCCAAGACCTGCATGTTAGTTAAAAAAAAAATCTCATAAATTCTGTGTCTGGTGGTACTTTCCTAATCAGCGCATCAGCAGGGCCCCTCTCCCTGCTATTGCAAATGACTTGTACTGTGATCTGTCTATTTAGGGATGTACTTGGTATTAATCTTCTGGCTATGCTCTATGCCTGCCTCACCTGCCTATGTTGTATAAGCAGTGCTGGCTATATATAGTGATTTAAAGAGCCTGGGGGACTGTCAAGGCTCATTAAGGAGAACTAATCTACTGAGCTGAGGCCAACAGACAACAAAAAGTCAAGCAAAGCAAGCAGGACCCAGAACCTTTCCCATTACTGTGGATACAGAAGTAATGCTACCCAGAAAAGCTGTATTTTACTAAAACCTTTTGCTGTCAATGCTGAAGTCTCAGAAAAGAAGGGAGCAAGTGCTGCCTCTTTGCCTCTGAAGCAATACATTTGCACCACTAGGCTGTGGGAGTTTGCCTTCAGTCCCTGAGCACAGGAAGGAGGGTGCAGGTTGGGGCACTTCACCTGCTGAACTGAAGCTTAGGCTGTGTGAAAACATCAATACTGCAAAATACGCTTGAGAAGAGCCTGCATATCTGGGATTATACTGCAATTGATTTAGTAGTGAATTTATAAGTAAATAATTTATAATTTTTATTTATAAGATGGATGAAATTTTGCTTAGAGAAAAAGTTCAGTTATATTTCTCTGTGAGCACTCTTGGCCCAGAGAACAGAGAATGCCTAATGCAATCAACTAAAAAGAGATTTAAACAGATTTAAAGAACAGAACTTTTTAGAGATTGCTTGTGGACAATCCATCTCTTGCAGGGCAAGATGCAATGAAGTTGCACTTGTTATGGTCATATTCTGCTCTGGCTAAGCTTAATTTAAAAGGAAATTGCAATCACTTGACATGTTTTTAAACATAATAGTAGGAACAGGATCACTGCTTTTATTTTCTGCTCATACATCTGCTTTTTGCTCTGACATGGCAGGTTTAAGATACCCATTTTTACTGCAAGCCCTATGTCTGGTCATGGTGCTTTACCTAAGTATGTATGCTGGTGAAATGCAGCTTCTTGTGCTGGCTGGAAGTTACCCAGCATGTTGTAAAAGTTGCAATTGAGAGGTGCTAGTTTTTATTGCTTTACTTCCTCTGCAGGATCAGTAGTGAAGAAAGGACGAAGAAAGATTAGGTAACTGCCTTCCCTGTATAGTATTTCAGAGTTCCTTTAGGTCAAGGAAGTTTTTCTCTTGGCATATGTATGCATGCAGAACAGACCCAGTACACAGGCTGGCTTTCCTTCTCTTGCAAACCTTATTAAAAGTACCATTTTATTTATAATATCCCTTACTCTGCTTGGAGTTGCTGTATTCTGCTGAAGCATTCGTTTGCCTGCAGCTGTGTTACAGTCTATAATGTATATTTGTAAATCAATATAAAAACAACAGAGTTTTGGCTTGATCTGCAGTCTGGTCAATAAACCAAAATAAAAGCCAATTTAGCTGGACTGAAGAAAAAAAGCCTGTTTTTGCCATGACAACAGACACATCTACAAACATGGGACTTAAACTGATCTCTGTGGGCTTTAATCAGTGAGTGGAACTTTATAGCAAATTAATAGAAGAGCTGTAATTACAAGGCTCCCAGTCAGAGTGCTTGCCACAGTCTGTTTTATCTCCAGCCTGCCAGGGAGACAGACAGGTCCAGTCTGTCTGCAGTTGTCCAACTTTGCAATGTAAAGATCTACCTGCAATTTTTTATAGAGGCCACAAATCAAAAATGAAAACAACCCGAAAACCCAAAGGGCTCATCAAGAGTGTGCCAGTGTGAACTCTGCTAAAGTACCTTGAAAACCAAAGGCATTGCATTGCCTTTGTTCCTGAAGAAGCTGTCAGTGGGGATTGAAATAAAGCAGAGTTCTGCTCATCATATAATTTTCCTTCCAGCCTTTCCACTACCATGAAGGTAACTGTCCCTGCACTGCAAGTAACTGTTTGTTTTACTCTGGCTCTGTGCCGTGGTGGACTAAATTATTAGCACTGTGATGCTACCTCTAATATTGTTATTCTCAAATCTGTGCTGTGTACAGTGGTGTAGTTGGAGACTTCTTTTTGTAAAATAGTAGGAGCAGACACTGAATTTACACTTAGTTATGCTGCCATTGTAAACACAGTAATGATGCTAATTGAGGAAAATTGGATTTCTGCTTAGCTACATTTAATTGTGACACACTTTTGGGCATGAGGCTTTATCATAGGAAGTATGAGAGCACAGAAGTCTTGAAGAGACCTGACAATCACTGTGATTAAGACATTGTCTTTCTATCTTGTCCTGTCAGGCAGGAGCCTCTGTAGTGAGAACTGACTTCAGAGGGGAACTAAACCCTGTTTGCCATTTCCCTCTAAGCTATGCGGTGATGTTGTCTTGAAGTCACAGCACTGTCCTCATCAGCAGTGTCCCTTATTGAAAAATCCATGGAGGGCTTGTATCCAATGAGAATTCACTACTACTCAGCAGCTTCCAGACTGTAAAAATCTTCATTTGAAAGGAAAAATAGGAAAAAATTAAAAGCCATGTAGAAACGGGCAATCTTAGTTAGAAAACCAAGCTTTTGAGCAAGCTTTTAATCTGACTTTAGCTTAATCTCTGAGCCAATTCTCACATTATTCAGCTGATGTTGCTATGGACGGTGGGGACAGGTGCATACACAAATATTGTCTGCCAAATAAAGTTGCTGATAAAATTCTACTATATTAATTCTTCCTGTGCATTCAACTGTGAGTTGTTTTCCAGAGAACTGTCTGGTCTCCTCATGTATAATTGTTTTCCAAGTGCACTGACTTTGTTTTGAGATTGCATTAGTCAAATTTAAACACTCCATTAGATGTCAATGAACTGAAAACATTGTGACTGCATGGTTATTGACCCAAGTGCAAATAGCCAATGCCCAATTGAAAGATTAGGTTCTGACAAATAGGTTAAAATAATAAAAATATGCTGAAAAATGCTTGAGTGCTTCACTGACTTATTGAACAGAGTCCTTGCAATTTGTTTATGATCCTATGATTTCTCACAGCCACAGGTGAGTAACAAATTTGTCCTGTTTATTATTTCAGAGTTAACTGATGACACTTCCTGAACTGAAAGGTATTTGTATTTTTTTTCCTTTGGGACAATTTAACCTAAATGCTGCATTTACTGTGCACAGTTAGTGTTGGTGTTTTTTGTTTTGGATTTTTTTTTTCAGTTTTTAATTTTTTTTAAATGGGACTGTATGAACAAGAAGACATTGAAGTTCTATTTTGAAGCAATATATGTCTTTCTGCATAAATGCTCTCACCAATATGTGAGAAATCTAACTTCAGAGAAACATGAAGGATTGTGTTTTCGGGGCCAATTTTAAGGGTTTTTTTTCCTCCACCCCTCCACTCCCATTTATGTTGAATAAGGATCTGATCTGAATAAAGATGTGATTTGAAATAGATTTCAAAGGACTTTGGATCAGGTCCTAATGTTACTCCATTTACAGGATGTGTTCCTTTGTTAGCATTTTTCAATATTACTTATTTAAATCTAGATTTTGAGTTCCTCAAAGATTTTTCTTTCTCAAAAATCCAGCAGCTGCACTGTAACTGGCTAGAGTAAGATGCTATTTCATTTGAGTGCAGTTTGAGTTATTCTCTGCTACTAGGTTGTATTCTGCACACACGATACAATAGAAGGTAGGTCTATTACCTTCTATTTTCTCTGGTTTCTATTATCTTGGTTTTAAATTGGAACATCAGCAACAGCATTTTTCAAGATGTTCTAAGTGATCCCCATTAAACATTCAGACCCTGAGGAAGTTTATTTTAATAATCTAGTACAGCACGTTAATCTGCTATACTAATCTGTTTAAGTAAGCTAATGAATGATGCCTAAGGAACAGGACAGTAGTTGATGTGTTGAGCTTTAGAAAAAACAGGAAAAATGTTTCAGAAATGTGGGACAATCAAGTCTGTCAATCATTGGTGTTTTCCTACTTTTCCTGCTACTTAAAACTGTATCAGCATTCAGGCTTAAAAAAAAGTTACAATTACAATCATCAATTACAAAATTGATAAACATTTGTTAAAATGAAATAAGGACAACTGAACTATGTCATCTAAATGCTTAATATGCTTAAAATGAGAGGTTGTGAATGTTTTATACAGACGAATAATCATGGAAGTCTTGATACTTAAAGACTGGAAGAAGGTGCAGTAACTATGCCTTGGGATACATTACATTAGGCAAAGATGTAGATGAGATAGCATTGCTTATGAAAGGGCTTATTTTGGGGATGACTTCTGTGGCATTTCCCCCTGGATGCATCTTGGATGCCAGGCTTCCCTGGCAGATTTTTCCTCATGAAAGCACTTCTTTAACAACAAGGTATTAACTTTGTCTCCTTATTTCTTTTCATGTATGATATCTGCTCAGCATGTCAGTGTGACTGCAGGCATAAAAGTGCCCAGAGGAGCCGCTCTGGTAGCCAAGAGCTGTGGGAGCACAGCCAGTGGCGATGACAGAGACGCCAATGTGGCCCTGGGGCTTCCACCATTCTCCCTTCCCGAGCCCCAGTTGTCCCCTGTCATGGTTCTCCCAGCTGTTGCCAGCTGGGACAGCACAAGGCAGGGGCTGGTTCTGCTGCTCCCTTGTAACTGAGGCAGGATCTGTCCTGTTATGGTCTCAGCCTCTAAGCTGCCCTCCCAGATGCCACCCTCACAGAGGCAGTGGTTCATTTCAGCAGAGCCATGCCTGGGGACAGGGCTGTTTGCCAGGAGCTGTTTGCCAAGCCCTGCAGGGCAGCCTCCTCATAGGCCTGCCGGGGTGGGTTGGGTGCTCTCTGAGGTGTTTTCCTGCGCTGAGGTTTCACTGAGTCCATGACATCTGTCCTGTTACAACTTGTGCTGTAATCAGTGGTGTCCTGGGATCATGAGGGCAAAGGGGGAGTTTAACACAATGTTGTTTTATGTTCACAGATAAATGTAAGCTGATACTCTTTCTTTTCCCCATCCCCACACCCCATCTCTTTTCAGGACTTTTCATTGAAGTTATTAATCATCATGTCTGACCCAGTAGTTCTGCGTAGCATCAAGAGACTGGGAGAGGATAATTATGCTTTTGACTCAGATGGAAAATGTAAGAAGTTTATTCTATAGTCACCTTGTGTTACAAAGCATGTAAAACAGGTGGTGGGTGGCTTAAGTGAAGGAAGTAGTCTACAGAATACAAGCAAATAGTCTATGGAATAAATAGGGTTATATGGTACCTGCTGTCATAAGTATGCTGCCCCCAAAACTTTTCTGTAAAAAATATAATAATCCCTACTCATGGACAATCTTTATGGGTAAACTAACAAGTTCAGGGTATCTGCATAGGATTTTACATTCAGTACTTTGCTGTAGAAGTAAAAGGATTCTATTGAAGAAAAAAAAAGTAAAAAGTGCTGTCTTACACAGTTTCTTCCAGCAAACACTCATAGTTGTAGTCATACATATATTCAGCAGAATTCTTATGAGCTAATTCTAAGATCTTAGCTAATGCTAAGATCTGCATTCCCTCTTCTTATCAGAGCTTGTCTTTTTTTTCCATTTTTCCTTTGCAATATGCAAATGATCAGGTCCCATGGAGTTCTAGAGTTTGTTTCACATGTCTATGTAAGGTTATGTACTTTAGCAATAATCATTAACTAGACTGTACATTTATTTTCCTTCGCAGATAACAGCTTCAAGAAATCAGGGTAAGTCATGTACATGATTGGAGCAATCAATATTTCTAGGAATATTCAAAGAAGTTAATGTTATTGGATCAAATTGATGGAATATTTTTTTTTCAAAAAAGCTGTTCTCTAGTGGTTGAACCTCCTTATTTGAGACAACTGAAACAGTTAGACCAAAGCAGTCCTAGAAACTTTAAAAAACATAAATACCAGCAATATGATCTTCCTTCTGAAAATGTTTTTGATATTCAAATTTATCTTTCTTCAGTGTTTTTAGTTTGAGAAATCACTTTTTCAGGAATTTTAAACAGACTTGATTAATTTCTCTTAAAACATAACTGTGGGATTTTAAAACAAAAGGTCTCAGATACTAAGATTTAGGTGTAGAATTCTGGATAGTTAAAATTTGGGATGATTTAGAGAATTTGACCTTCAGCTAATATTAGAGGTCTGATTGGAATTAAGAGCCTCCTCCTTCCTAGACTTTTGGACAAGTCTGTACCAGGCTGGACAGTAACAATAGTATAATTTGAGCCAACTCTTTCTGACACTGTGTACCCAGTCTGGGAGCTACCTCTAGAACAGGAAAACCAGAGTATCTCTTATTTTTTCCTGTTGTCAGGTTGCCCATCTAAGAGAGCACCAGCCCAGTATTAGAAGTCTACCACGACTTTCCACCATGAAACCAAAGTTCTGTTGGACTTTTACATATAACACACATGTGATCCCTACATACCTGAAGGAAAGCTTCCTTTAGCTTTCTAGGATCTGGTTTCTGAAAACAGTTTATGACAAAAACAGCTTGAAGAGTTTGCTTCATTCAAAACCAAACCAAAACAACCCACCACAAACAGAATATCCCTATTCATTCATCATTGAATGTACATGATTCATCACTGAATGTACAGCTGATGATGATTCCTTGCTATGGGAACAGGAACTTTCCCTGTCTTAAAGGAAGGATTAACCAACTATTGGGTCAGGAGGTTCTTCTTCTTTAGCTGACCTCAAAGAACCCACAATCTACATTATAGGAACAGTGTGTTGAGGAGCTGCTTATGGAACACAGTATAAACCTTAAGAGAATTTTAACCTAACCTCCATTCTAGTCTCTTTCTAAAATTTCAAAGAACCATCAAATCACTGGTTCCAAAGAAATCTGAAAGAAACTGATTGTCTCTTAAAATTCTGGGCAAAATGTCTCAAGTAAAATGTAATTTTAGAGAAGCAACCAAGAGAGTAAAAGTAATAATGTAAAATCTTATCTTTTTTGCCAGAAATTTCTATGCATATGAAGAACCTTTCATAGAGAAGAAAAGTGAAAAGTGAGTTAAGTTCAATTCTTTATACTTAGCATATAAAACAAAATATGTACTAAAATACAAGTTCATAATTTTATGTTTTCTGTTGTTGAAGGTCATCAAAGAAGAAAGAAAATAGTGTTCGTGTTGGCTTCTTTCAGCTGGTAATGAAAGCAATGCCTGTAAATATTTGACATGTATTGTGTTGCAGAATAAGTGACAATCAACAGTAAGGTTGTTTTGGGGTATAGCTGTGACTAAGCTGAATTTTTAAGGATTAAATCTTTTGGTCTGAAATCCTACCCATAAAATTCAGTGGGAATTCACTAGAACCCCTTGTCCTCTTATCAGTTTGGTGTCAAAAATGTCTATTAAACACATTATATTTAATCTACAGGTACATATATGGAAATGAGGTAAATTGCATAGCAGGGATTTAGGTGACCCTGGTTCATTCTTATTTCTGACAAAAATCTTCTGTATGATATTTGGCAGATAATTTAGCTCCCTCATAATTGTTCCATGGGTTTTAGAAGATTTGGTTGCAATGGAAACTGGTGGATGCACAATACCATATGGTATGAGTTACATCTAGCCTTTGATGTAATTCCAATGAGTTAATCTAAATTTTAAAATAAATGTAGTCAAGAGGTATCCAACCCAGCAGCATGCAGCTAAGAGCTCTTACTACTCCTGGTTTGCACACAGTCCAGTCAGTTGGTGTGTAATGTGTCCAAATGAGTATGGCCCTGACTGTAGCAGCAGGCTAGTGCAGTAACATCCCTTGCAATGCACCTGGCTAAGTATCTCAACTCCTGGTTGGGTGGAGACAACAGTCTGTCCCCACGGAGGGCAAGCAGAGAGGTTTGAATTCTGTAGCTTCTTTTGCACAGATATTTAACTCCTGAAGTGCAGTTGGTAAATACAGTATGTTTGCTTCAGATGTGCTGAGAGATCAGATATTACATATCTGTGCATTTTCTTTGTGTTTTTTTTTAAAAATCAAGTTAATTCCTAGGCTTCTTATGAGCAAGGTTTGTAAAACAGTGGTAGAGGTACAGTTTTCTTCTGACCTTATTTTTTTTTCTTCTTTTTTTTTTTTTTTTTAGAAGGACATTTTATTTATTTATCTTTTGTGTTAACTGGTTTTCCCTTTATATTGTCTTTGCCCTAATATCCCTTTCCATATATGTTGTAAATTCCCACCCTTTCTTCTCTGGGACACATTATAGCATCTACAGAACCTGTCCAGGTTCTGTCCAGTTTCTGTAGGTGCTATAATGTGTCCCAGAGAAGGTAGCTTCATAGCAGGCTATGACTCCTCTTGACACTCCAATTTTTAAATGTATAGCATTTGATACTGATAGTCTGTATGGACAGTTTAATCTATATATTTGCACCTGACTTCACCCTGAGAATCAGATTTCATGCAATCATGACAAAGGCAACTTAAATCACTGTATCTCTCCTGAGCTACCTGTGTGAAAACTCTTTTCTACACATTTCTCTCAGATTAAGAGCTTGGCTCAGCCAAAGCATTTTAGAATGAATTTTAGCTATGAAAACTTGGTCTGAGATGTTTAGTTGGTTTTCTACCATAGCACCACAGACTTTTGAGAAATTGGCTGACTCTATTCAGAGCCTCTACATAATGCCCTAAGGCTTTTTCCTGCCCTCCCACTCTCTTCACTGGAAGTCTGCAAAGCAGACTATATATATGAAGTATAGTTACTATTTTTAATCTCTTACCTAGTTTCTGGAACGATGATCATGCAGAAGGATATTGAGCTATTAATGTTATCTGATAATACATTCATTCACATGTTAAAAGGAAGCTCGTAATAATTTATGAGGCTGTAATCACAGATGTAATTAGATTGGACAGAGATTTTTCTTCTTTCTATATTGAAGATAATTCTGAAATTTAAAGAGAATGTTTATTTATCTGATCCTCCTAATTAATGATTTATCATTACACAACCAGTATGAAGACTGCCTCGCAGCAGAGACCATATTTTTTTCTTCCCTCTTTAGTTTCGATTTTCATCATCTATGGAGATTTTAATGATGGTTGCTGGTAGTTTGTGTGCTATTGTTCATGGAGTGGCCCAGCCAGCTGTGTTGCTTGTATTTGGTGCAATGGCAGACACATTTATCGAATATGACATTGAAATACAAGAGCTTAAGGACCCAAACAAGACATGTGTAAATAACACCATAGTGTGGATTAATGGTACTATTCATCAGAATGAAAAGAACACCACAATAAGATGTGGGTAAGTATGGATGTTATCATTGTTATCATATCCCATTGTTATCATAGTTTGTCAGAGAATGCATTGCTATTGAAGGTTCTGTTCAGCCTCTAAATCTTCTATTTTCTGTTCATAAGATGGTTCTGGTTACATAGTCCTGTTTCTGAGCTGGCAATATTATCTGGAGGGACAGAAGCTCAGCTTGGATTTTGATCTTTCAGTTATAGTTGCCAGCAAGAATATTTTTCGATTATGATTGTTTGGATAACAGATATATATGTTACATATCTGAGTTCATTCATCTATTTTCTCTGATTACACTCTAGGTCGTAATGACTTCTGGTCATTCTGGTCAGAACTTAGTTACCTGTGGGTGCCTGCTGACTTCTGAGCAAGTTACCTAAGCTTCTGTCACTGAGAGAAATGAGCATTTCTAGAATGCATTTCATCTTAGCTTACGGGGGATGTCTGAGGCAGATCAAAAGAACTGCCCCATAAGACTTGCTGTTTCTTTCCATTAAATATAATAAATGGGGTCTAGATAATTCATTCAGATACAGATATCTCTAAAGGCCAAATTGGAATCTGTAACCTTTCCTAAAAATCATTTCTTGGTGCATCATTACAAGTCAATTCCTTATCTACCAATTGGTCTATCCACCATGTCTCTCCAGTTTAGAGCCAAGGATGTCATGCAGGATAGTATCAATGCTTTGCACAAATCCAGTTAGTAGATGATGTCAGTCACTCTTCCCTCATCCATCAATGCTGTACCTCTGTCATAGAAAGCCACCAAATTTGTCCAGCATGAGTTGCCCTAAGTGAAGTCACACTGGCTGTCACCAGTCACCTCCTTATTTATCATGTGCCTTGGCACAGTTACTAGCAGGATCTGCTCCATGATCCTAATTATCATGTAAAATTGTTCTGGATATCTGTGTCAGATAACTTAGGTTAACAACCTAAGTTGTTTCCATGACTATTTTTGTCAGTGATCAAGTCAGGTGCACAATGTTCCCTTGTGGCTTAAAATTTCAGGGTACAAAATTTTGGGTAAATTAAATAAAATTTGCTGTTCTGCAGGATGTTTTTGAAAAAGTTTTCTAAATGAATAACCTCTAACAACCTATTTCAAAGTAGATAAAATGCAAAAGCAGCAATTCAGTGCCCTTCACTGATATTAGGAATAATTATCATTACTACTTGTGTAACAGAAAAAATGATCATTTTAGATTAGTAAGTTTATGGTACAAAGTAGTATTTTATTTGACTTTAGCAGCCATCAGTTCTCCCTATAAAATGCAGTTGAAATCTGAATGTTATTAGTTAATTGGCACAAAGCAAGCACGTTCAACATCTAATGAAAACTTGTTGGGCAGCTCTTCTCTGAAACACCCTCTCACCTGTGCTGTTTTGGAGCAGGCAGTCTGGGGGCATTTCCTGGACACTACAGGGGTGCTGCAGGATGGTGGAGCTTTTTTCAGTAGCTGCCAACTCCCAACCCCTGTGCAACAGCCAGAGCAAGGAAACCTGCCACTTGCGATAGCTTTGGTATTGGGAAACAATGCCTCTGTTAGCAAAACAAGCTGACTTCCACCTGGTCTGAATCTAACTTGAGGATCAGATTAGAAACCTGTGAGAAAGTTTAAAAAGTATTACTCACTTCTTTTTTCCTTTTTTTTTTCCTTTTCCTTTTTTCAGGCTGCTGGACATTGAACATGAAATGACCAAGTTTGCAGGATACTATGCAGGAATTGGTTGTGCCATACTTGTGTTAGGATACCTCCAAGTCAGTATTTTGTTTTCCATTTTGATTTCAAAGTTTAAATCACTAAATAATTAAGTTTATAATTATTATGTTGGTTTTAACTGCTTAGCTACTTATTTGAGCAGAACAGATGCTTTCAGTTCTCATTCCATCACTGAAATATGTTAGCTCTGGCAATCTGAGAGCTCCTAGGATTTGGGCATACATACCTTTGTAAAAGGATGCATTTTACCCACACCACAAGCAATACTTGATCAAGTGTAGCTACTATGGAATCCACATGCCCTCCAAAAATAACAGCTGAAGGGCATGCAGATTCCCAGTAGGCATCTCAATTGTGCTGAGCCCTGTTTCTCTTACAGAGATATTACAGAGCAATACTAGTGTAAATCTAATGTTGGAGAAGAATTATACCCTACATATTCTGTAATAATTGTTTGGTCCTTATCACTGAAGTGAGTCAAAAGCTCGGATGGTTCCTGCAAAGCCTGCTGAAGGGCCCATGGCTTCTGAAGCTTTTTATAATCACAAACATCACTTGTCAATCTCCTTCCTGAAAACTATCCAAGAATTCTGCAGAGGTAGGATGGCTGCCATCTCTGTATTGCTTACATTTGTAGATGGAAAAAACGTTGACCATATGGCAGTCATGTAACAGCATAAGTAATTTAACTTGCCTCTTCTCCCTTTTTATCAGAACTGAGACAAATGCCTGATCCAGAGGCTATATAAGATTGTTGGATTATTTATGGATTAAAACAGCTATCATGTCTATGTAGCCAGAATGTATTTTACCTGAATAATAATTTTATCAACAGCCTTTCCCATTCTAGCCAAATTGCTTTTTCTGATTTGTTGGGAGTAGAAAGACTTTTTACTGCAATTATCAGCTATTTTGTGCTTTTCCCAGATCTGCTTTTGGGTTATGTCTGCAGCTCGTCAGATACAGAAGATCAGGAAAGCTTATTTCAGGAAAATAATGCGAATGGATATAGGCTGGTTTGACTGTACATCTGTAGGAGAACTGAACACCCGAATTTCTGAGTAAGTAATCTAAGAAACTCATATGCTACAGAAAATATTTTGCAATTCCTTCCAAACACTGCAGAATGCCAATAACCAGGCATGTGACAAACACCTTTTGGTAGAAATACAGCTATTTCCGTGGGAGCAGCAACCAGACTGATTAGCTCTCCCATCTTTTAACTAAGTACCATAACTGTTGAACCACAATTATTTCTCTTTCATGCCTTGTCTCACAGCAAATGTGTGGGTGGGTGGGTTAGATGGGTTTTGGGGTGGTTTTTTTTTTTCCCAGTTTGTCATCTCCTCTCTTCTCCTTTTGTGCCCAGTCATTTTGGAGTGATCTGTAATTTGGCTGCCAGTGCACACTTCCTGAATCAGCTGGGGCACAGTAGGAAGAGCCAGCTAGTGAAGCAGTCTGCTGCCAGAACATTTCCTGGGAAAGGACAGTATATTCTCTGCAATATTCATGCCTAAAAGGCTTCGCCATTGCAAAGGCATCAGGTTTTCTCATTGTACTCCAGGGTCTTTGTATGGGGTAATGGTGAAAGAATAGGGAAGAGGATGGGCCCTCCTCAGTGAGTAGCAACTAACCCAAATGGGGCCAAGACCTGCAACACAAACTGAAGCTATGCTCATGACCCTTCTGCTGATTTTTGTTGCTGTTGTTGTTGTTTTCCAGTGATGTTAACAAAATTAATGAGGCTATTGCTGATCAAGTAGCAATCTTCATCCAGCGCATAACCACCTTTGTAGGTGGATTTCTCCTGGGATTTGTCAGTGGCTGGAAATTGACCTTGGTTATCATTGCAGTGAGCCCTCTGCTTGGGGTTGGAGCTGCTCTCTATGGCTTGGTAAGTGAATTGTGAAAGGTTCCCATTGAGCAATAATGGGGAAAAAAAAAACAACAGGAAAGATCTGGCCAGAAAGCTGTGAGGATTGGTGAAGTTATTACACCCCTTTAAAGTCAGGAGAGACAGATTATGTTCCCAGTAGCACTGAGGGAAGGGGGAGGGATGGAGGGAGGGGTGTGGTAGGGGGAGGTGGGCTTGGCTCTCACTTTGTCTTTTCTGATTCCCAGAGTAATATATCCTGCTTCTAAGAGGGGAGTGTAAGCATACCTTCTTGGGGGTCCTGTGGATGGGTATTAATGCTGAGATCAGAAGCTGGCTTTACATTTCTCAATTACTACACATCTGCTTTAGATGGCTACAAGATACAGGACTTGATTTCTCTATGTAAATTAGTGACTTTTATGGGTGCTAAGTTTCAGAGACATAAAATGGTTGAAAACAACTATTCAAACTTACCTCAAACTGCCCCTGCTCCCAGAAGCTGCTGCACCTTCTCCAGTTGTTCCTGTTCTGCTTCTCTATCCACTTCCTACAAACTTTCTGTCACTGTACAAAGGACAGTGAAAAGGGAAACTGCAGGATCCTCTGCCCTCTCATCTCCTCTCCCACACTCAGCAGGGCTGGGTAATTCCTGCTCATCTTCTTCATTCTTGTTGGGTTTGGTCCTTTGGCAATCTCATTTCTTTCACATCGGGAACAACTTGCTATCATTTTGCTACCAAACATCTAATGTAACTGTGACTAATTTCTTGTCCTCAAGCTCTCCTTTAGCACCTTGTGCTGGCTGCAAGTAGTTGATATGAATAATGACTCACATGAAGTGGGAAAGCAGAAGCTTGGCAGGGAATGAAATAAAACAAAAAATGTTTTTTCTTCATTTGTTCCACCTTTCTCCCCTTTATCTTTATAATTTTTCCTTTTCCATTCTTACTTTACCCATCTCTTTGCAGACACATACCTACTTTTAAGGTTTTCCTCATTATGAGCCTTTCCAGCCCAAGTCTTTGTTTTACACGATGAAGAAAATAGACCCAAGGTCGACCTGTCCTGGTTTCCTGTCTTCAAAAAGGACTGATAGATGCAAGGGAATAGGGTATTTGGAAAGAGAAAGCAAAGACTGACACATTACACTTTCTAATGATGTTTCATTCCCAAGTCAATGTGGTATCTCTGTGTAGAATTGTAAATTACTACATTGTCTTCCATTAATTTGAGCAGTTTTTTGAGTCTAAGTAAGCCTTTGGCATCCAGTGAGCTCTTGGTTGCTGTGTAGGGACCTGTTTGCTATCAGACCACGAAACAAAGCACAGTGGTGGCAACATCTGCTTTTATCCTCCCCCACCACTACAGTTACTTCTTTTTCCTGAAGTTGGGATCTGCCACGATGGTTAAAGGGCTGCTCCTGGCACTTAAGCTCCCCCTTCCTCCCACTGTGCACAAACTCTCAGTGTGCAATCTGCTTCAGCCTAGTTACAGCAGAGAGAGGGAGGGAGGGAGGGAGGCAGGGAAAGGAGGAGTTGCCAGCTGCTCTTTCTAGCTACTTGGAGCAGAGCTGTTGCAAAACATATGCTACAAAGGTGTATGCCCTGGCACTAGAAGACCTCAGTCTTTGAGTGTGCAGCATGCCTGGAGTGCAGGAGGTGACCCAGTGCAGAGCAGCCAGCACAGGGTGATAGCCAGGATTGCTCATCACTGTCCTGTTCTGTACGTGAAGTTCAGGTGTAACCAGCACTGCTTATGCTTTTGTAGGCTGTGGCAAAACTAACAGGCCGAGAATTAAAGGCTTATGCAAAAGCTGGAGCTGTGGCTGATGAAGTGCTCTCATCCATCAGAACAGTAGCTGCTTTTGGTGGGGAGAAGAAAGAAGTTGAAAGGTTTGTTTGAACAAACTCTAAGGTCTCTGATTTTTTTTCCCTGAAACAATGTAATGCTGAAATGCACATCAGATTCATAACAATTAATTGCTATATTCTACAACTATGACTATCTAGTAGCTTTGAAACTTATATGCTTGTATGTTTCAGAAATTTAGGTTTCAAGTAATGTATGCAGAATTAGTTTTATAATTCAGTCTATCAGTGAAATAAAGCATCAGCAATACTATCTTCAATCATGCTTACTTGTAGGAACATTCTGTCAAATTTTTCCCTACATGCTGTCTGATGTATCACTTTTGCAGCATATCTGAAAACTTCGAGTAGTTTCAAGCTAAGTAGGAGAATTAGTTTCATCAGGACATCCTCATGATGACATTCAATCATGACATCATTTTTCATCAGAAAAACATCAGGTTTTTCTTCTGCAAATTTCTCTTAAATTCTATGAAAACAAAATATGGCTGTAGGATGTGCTCTGGAGTGTTGACCAGATTCTCAAATCCTGTGTTAATCTGCTAAAACTCCAAACCCCATGATGAGGTATCTGAAAAGGTGGCTTTTCTTGTGCTTTTTACACTAGAACATACAAGGATTTAATGATCTGGAAGCATTGCTGGTTTCAGCAGTGATCTCTCACTTCAGAGTGATTCTGTTTCGACCTTATGTGTGGACATTCTGCTGAGTCATCAAAGGTGCCTCACATGATCTTTGTTAATTTTGAAATTTCTGTCAAATTTATTTAATTTCCCCTTATTTTTCTCTCTTTCTACAGATATGATAAGAACTTGGTGTTTGCTCAGCACTGGGGAATTCGAAAAGGAATGATAATGGGATTATTCAGTGGTTACATGTGGTGTATAATTTTTCTAAGTTATGCATTAGCCTTTTGGTATGGCTCTAAACTTGTCCTTGAGGAAGAAGAATATTCACCTGGCACACTTCTGCAGGTACTCATTTTAGCTTGATGCAACTTTTCTGGACTGTTCTTAAAATAATAATTCTGGAACACATATCTGTTCTGGTATCTGGTCGCTCCATGGTAACAAACATTATTTATGTCTTTTAAAGATCATTACTCACTATATGTATGACACAAATGGATAAGATTAAAAAAATCTCTGTTTATTTTAAATATTTGGAATATTACCTATGGTTATCAGAATAATGCCTTCATTTGACAGCCCACATAACTATCAGAGGCCTGAAACTAGCTATTCCATTTTGTGGGTCAGCATGGGGCTTCTGGGATGTTGGCTTTTCTGAAGAATTTTATAATGAAAAATGTTGTGGTAAAGAGACACCTAACCAAAGAAAGCCTTCTCACACCTTGTCACATCTAATTTCTCATGAACACTTTGTGTTCCTTTGAGAAACCATTTCCTGTTGTTTTGTTTTTACAAAGGCCATGTAAACATGTATGCAGATAAAAACACACCTGGCTGTGGCTCCTGCAGCATGGACAAAAACTGTGTTAACCTGCATGGCACTCATGCATTCATTTCTGCTCAGTAGGTGCTTCAGACACTTCTGGCCTCAATGCAACAAAGCCAACATCTACAGGTATTTTGGTTGGTTGCTTAAGCCAGGACTGCCCAAATGGCAGACTCCAGTCCAAACTCAGAACAACTTTTCCCGAACCTTAGTAAGTTCTGGGTGTTCTGATGAGACCTCTACTTTTGCTTCTTCTCTGCCTGTTGCACACCATGGGAGTTCCCAACCACCTGGTCCACAAAGTGCAAAGTTTCCCGCTAAATGGAACTTGGCAAATTACCCTGAGAATGCTGTAAACCTGAGTCATTCTGTTCGAGGAGGCGAACATTTGCACCTGCTCTCAATACCCATAGTTGATACGAGGAAGTGCTGTGAAAAACAAAGTGAGCAATTTCTTTGCCTTGCTCACGGTAACTATAGTCCAGTGCTTCCAAATGACAAATGGCAAACAGTGGGAAGCTACCCTGTAGCTGAAAAACTGTAGCTGCCAATGGAGTCTCCCTTATGCCTTCCCTCACAGCTTCCAGTCTTTTTCTTTTACTTCATATTTTCTGCCATACACTCCTAGTTTGGCAGGGGGCAGTAGGGGGAATTTCTAGATACAAAACATTGAAATATGCTTTTCCTGCTCTCAAAAAGTCATACAACCACCGTACTGCATTGAGATCTACTAAGTATTGCCTTCCCTTCTTCTTCTGCCAGGTGTACAGAACATGCTCCTTCATGTTCATGACAGACTCTGACAGGCTCAGAACCCCCTTGCTTTAAGACTCATTCCTGCAAGAAAATCAGTTGGTAGTAAAGCTGAGGGTAAATGTATGGCATGATCTCTACATCCCAGCACAGACATGTGCAGTGCACAGTGTGTGTTCAGTAGATTCCTCCACTTCAGCTACAGGGATATTCCCAGTAAACATCATTATACTGCAAAGGAGAACTGAGTCCTATGTACTGTTATTTCTTTCTCAACAGTAGTGTTTTCTTATGCACTTTGCCCCATTTATCGTCAGTTTTGTTTGTGTTGTATCCAAAAGCTGGGTCCTTGATTGCTTCTTAGCAGAATTTGCAGGCCAAGCTAGAGCAAATGGTTGCATACCAGACACAACATTCCATGTCTCCTTATGTGCAGGGTGAATGTTCAAACTAGCACCCACAATAAAGCAACAAAATGGACCAAAAGCCTACACCAAAGGCATTGTCCAACTCTAATAACCTGTTCTGCCAAAACACCTCTGTAATTGAAAAACTAAGGAGAAGTAAAACAGAGCAAATTCTAGGAAAAAAACTCTCAAAAATTGTTTAAAAGCACACCCCATATGGTAGCACTGAGAAGAATAAGCTATACTTACAATACAATGCAGAAACAGACAATGAAATAATTTGCATCTATGTGGGACACAAGTGCTAAATAAGCCTCTGCCTTTTTTATGTTCACCACCTTGCAATGTCCTGTTCTTTGAAGCCCCTGCCAGCATTTGCAGTCTTAGTTCCTGTCTATATTTAAGAACCTTCATAAAAACCTTTCATAGAAATGAAGTATTGGCAGCTCTTAGGAAATTCCTAACAAACACTTTTGTGTTTTAGTTGATATGCTACAGCTTCACTTGCTTCTGATCACAAGGCCACACACCAGGGCTGAATTCCTGGACTCAAGGGTCCTCTGATATTCAATACTTTATCCAGCTGCCTTTACTGTCTGTCAGTCTTCCCAGGAAGAGCAGATGCTGTTGCTCATTTTCTCTCATGTTGTCCTAGGCTTAGGCAAAAAGGGGATCCTTGGGCTTTCAGAAGGGGATCATTAGTGAGTAACTCTTCATTTTGGTTCTTAGAAAAGCACTTAAAACTGTGAGCCCACTGGGTATGTGTTACCTGTAGAAACTGTCCGCCCACACTGATAGAATAATTTCACATCAAAAAGTGGCTTATCCAGTGTTGGTAGCAAATCTTACAGTTCATTTGTCTATGAGACAGAGAAAAAATGGTCTCTATAGCTGGTACCTCATTCAAAAGTAAGCTTTGTGAGTATTGGATCACACAGGAGCTGCAATATACAAAGATTGTAATACAGTGGTTTAAGCTCCTTTCTATTTTTGCTTACTGGTGAAAGGCATCCCTGAAATAATCTAATTCCCACCAATGTCCTGTTCCAGATCTTGTTTCAAGGAAAAGGTACCCAGTCAAACTGAGATGACTTAAAAATACATCAGTGGCATCTCAGTAAATACCTAGATGCAGACTTTTTTAGGCAAAGACAAATATGAGTTGATTTACTTCAGCCTCAAGCAGAGCTGTAAAAGACAGCAAATATACCTTCTGAAATGCATTTATTTGCTTTCTTGTTGGCTAATAATGCTCATATAGTGGATCACTTCAGTTCAGCAGATGCATGAAAAGTCATAAACCTACTGTAGTTGGGTTTGCCTGTCTAAGCTGTAAGCTATGGTAAAAATGTGATGTGATATTTTGTTAACTTCTTTTTCCACTTCTTCAGGTTTTCTTTGGTGTTTTAGTAGGAGCATTAAATCTTGGCCAGGCATCTCCCTGTCTGGAAGCCTTTGCCACTGGTCGTGGGGCTGCAACAAACATTTTTGAGACAATAGATAAAGTAAGTAATGCATTTCTAAGCTGTGTTACTTTGCGGTGCAAAGATAATTAAATATGCCTGAAGTGGTACTAGTTTTATCTGCGGTGTAAATGAGGAAAAATGAGTCTGATTGATGAAAAACTGACTGTGCAATAAAAAGTCTAGTGGGATGCACATGGACTCAAAGAACATATTGAACAGATTTCTTAAGTGGCCTGGTTGTGAGTTCTGAAGCTTTACCTCAGCTGCTGCTGTTCCTTGTTCCCATTTCTCCTTACAGGCAATTATTTATCAGTGCTGGCCCATGGAAGGTGTACTGGCAGGCAGTAACAGCCACTCTGCAACCAAACTTGCAGCAACCATCCCTTAGCTCCCAGAATCCAGATGGCATCAAAAGCTGTGGCTGTGTTGGCATTAATGGTGAAGGTGGCCTCTGTCACCTGTCCCAGAGCTACCCTGAGCAAAAATGGGACCAAATGAGCACAGGCACTGCTCATGCAGCTGTCATAAATGTTAATCACAATATTATCTAAACAGATACTTGAAATGATTGTATGAGAGACCCTAAGATGCCACTGAAATGTATTGATTCCTTTCTTGAGGATACCTTTCTATAGCTTTATAAATTTAGTGGTTGGAAATGTACTGTTATTTCTTAAAGAATGTATTATCTCTGTTCACTGACAAGCTTTATTGTGCTGAAAGCTGTGCAAACACATTAAAATGCTGCTTGTCTTCTACACAGCACATAAGGCTATGGTAATGCTAACAGTTTTTAGTAACCCTTCAAACTTCTGTAATAATGATAAAACATATACACTTCATAAGCTAAAGCTCTAAAGTGAACTCAAAATAGAGATGGATTAGGGATGTATTTTTCTGAGAAAAAATTTAAAATCATAAAGAGTTGCAACAGTAAGGATTAATCACAATATTCAGGATAAGGCTGAGTCACATAATCTTAGGGTAAAAAAACCAAACCAACGTCACATTTCATCTCTCTGGAGAAAGAGTGACAAAATTAGATCCATCTGCTTGCCACATTTGTAGATTTGTGATTAGACAGTACAAGCACAGCTCTGCCCTGGCAATAAAACTAGTCATGTTGAGGTTCCCAGTTGCAGGACCAGTGAAACTTCTTCATAGATTAGTATCAGAATTTAAGTAAGTTATATTCCTAAAGTGGAACCCATCTTGTAGCTGTTCTTAACATCTTAGAACATACACATTTCTCATTTTAACTTTCCTTTCAATCTGTTAGGCTTTATTAAAAAGCTATGCACATTTCAGTTATCAAATATTCATTGCTATAGTTTTAATTTACTGTTTGTATTCCATGCTTCAGAAATCTATCCTTAGAAAATTTTATTTCTTTGTGATTTCTCAAATTTCTTAGTTCTCTGCTCATGTCTAGCTATCCACAATACCCAACACCTGGCCAAAATTATGTGAGACCTGAAGCACTTAGGAAAACTGCAGTATTTCAGCTCTTAGGACTGGGTGCACAAGGATGGATGTTTTAATTGCCAAGTGGCGAGGCCTGAAGATTTTCATTAATGAATTAATTGTTTGGTGCTGTGAGAGGATGTTTTTGAGTGAGGTAGTACCATTTTATCCCTGAGGAGCTGGCTAAATTAGCTTAGTCAAAATGCCTCCATCAGTCAGCTACTCAGTTGCAGCAAAAACTGCCTGAGTGCTTGGCTGTGGTATTTGCAGTAAGCCTACAATGAGAAGAGGGTGCATCCTTCTTGTCTGTGCTACCCACCAGTGCCAACTCCCCCATCACTCTGGCCCTCAATTCCACGTCCCTTGCCTGCTATCCCTGGGGCAGAGCCCGCAGCTGGCTCCATGCAGCCAAGTGCTGCTCAAACAGAAGTGCCATGGCTTTGTATGGTCTTGTATTTATGTACTGCAGCACCATTGACTGTTCAACAGCAAATAAATAACCCAATAAATTTCATCCTAGAAACCCACCATTGACTGTATGTCAGAAGATGGCTACAAGCTGGATAAAGTACGAGGGGAAATTGAATTTCACAATGTAACATTCAATTATCCATCCAGACCAGACATAAAGGTAATTATTCATCACCCATGCTGTGAACACAATTATTGTAAACAAGAAAAATATCCTGGTTATGCCAGCAATTTCTAGATTTTCAGTAGAGATTGTTTTCCAGAAGCCCAGACTCTTTGCTTAAAATTAGACTGAATAATTCTTCCATTAAAGCGTTCTTCTGCTTACTGTTTTGCTTATTTTACCATTCTGACATATCCATTGCCACATCTGCATATTCCTTGCTGCTGAACATAAACTCCCAGTAATTTTGGGCAAATTCACCTGTGTACCACTTCTCTTGCAATCACTGATGCCCTTGTATCAATGTGTACGAGACAGAACACAAAGTAATAAACTGAATGGTGCAAGGAGATTTTATAAAACTCTTCCATTACCCTGGGGATGCACCATCTGACCCATTAAAAGGCCAGGAAAGGGACAGGAGTGTAGGCTGTATATCCCACTCTTTCTCTACTCCTGTGTTTGAATTGGCAAATTCTCCTTGGAAAAGCATATTATTGGACAAGCATATTAGTGCTATTACTTCTAAACATGGAAGCAGATGTTGTATCAGATTTTTCTACAAAATTTCATGGTTACATTCTTAATATTTATGCTGTAGCATACATTCACAATACACACACAGTGTTCTTTAAAGGGAATATAATTAATTAAGTTCTCTAGTGTATTAACTTAACTAGTTCTTAATGATGAACAACAGGAACAATGAAAGGTCAAAATCTGCCTGCCTGTTGTAGAAATGTATGCTCTGCCTCTACAAGGTCTTCAAACAGTGTAAAAATATGTGGCTTCCTCAATTCTCTTTCTTCATAACACTTTTCTGCATTTTGTAAAATTGCTTTGAATCTTAAGATACAGAATATACTCACTTGGTTGTATGACTGTGGAGAATTAAAATAGATAGATTCTGTTTCTTTTTTTTGTCCTGTCCAGATTTTGGATAACCTTAATATGGTGATTAAAGCAGGAGAGACAACAGCATTTGTTGGAGCTAGTGGAGCTGGGAAAAGCACAACAATACAGCTCATCCAGCGTTTCTATGACCCCACTGATGGCATGGTGAGTGTCCCAGCCTAGAATGTGTTTCTCTGGCCCCAGAAACTGAAAGAATAGCATGGTGGGAAGCAATACTACTAACTTCCTTTTCATTTATTTCTTCTTCCTTTTTTTTCCCAATTATTTTTAAATGAGTGAAATATCTTCCTACACATTTCTTTTATAAAACTGTGCTTAGTAGTCTTATAAAAACAATTATGTGAAAGAGCAAATTGTTTAGGAGAAAATAAAAATTCAGTGCTAAATCTGTGTAAAAACTAAACCTATAGAAGTGATAATTCAGGAGTTGCAAATATTTCCTGGAAAACACAATATTGAACATTTAAACATTAACCCATAATATCACTTAAATATATGCAATTACCACTTAGTAATGGCTTGGCTAAGAATATGAATTATAGCTATTCAAAATCTCATTCAATTTAAGTTCCTATGTCAAATAGGAACAGATAAGCACATACATGTTGACCTGTATCTGAATATATAAAAACAAAGAAACAAATTACTGTAAATAACAATAATCGTTTTCATTATTATTTTTTACCTGGTTTTATTTCTGGTGCCAAGCAGAAAAGGGAAATGAAATCAAAGACCACAACTCAGGAGCCAATACTCCTACTACTGCTATGCCACTTTCTTTATCTGGTATTTATCCTGGTCATGGAAACACAGCATCACAGGCCCTTCACTTCCATTGTGTCTTTCTTTGTCTCTGAAGTGGAGGGCATAACATCCCTGATTTTTCCCCTGATTTTGTGCCCATATTCTAATGGTAGATTACCCTGGACGGCCACGACATCCGTTCCCTGAATATCCAGTGGCTGCGCTCACAGATCGGCGTCGTTGAACAGGAGCCAGTGCTCTTTGCCACCACGATTGCAGAGAACATTCGCTACGGCCGGGATGAGGCTACCATGGAGGACATCATCCAAGCAGCCAAACAGGCCAATGCTTACAATTTCATCATGGACTTACCACAGGTATGCGCTGCCTTGGAAAGTGTTTGGCAGAATTTGATAAGAAAAAAGAATATTTTTGTCCTTTTGTCCCTTCTAGCCTGCAGCAATTTGTGGAAGGACAGAAGGTTAGTTCAGATAGGAGGCAACAGCCTTTCTTTTGATTACAGTTATTTAGGTGTTATGCCATGTATGCCATGAAGTTAGGAAAGCACGCATCCCCCCCTCACCCCCCCCACCTCAAAATACAACCCCGAGAAGAATTAATTCATCAGGAATCATTTACACAACATTCAATATTATGGGAATAATCATAGCATGGCTTAAAAATTTGTATTTTTCATGTTTTGGAGATCTGTTTCTGTTCAGGCCAAAAGCAATGTAGAGCTCAGCCTCCCACTAGCCAGTGTTTGTTACTTCGCCTGTCTGTACTGATGCTCACAACCTCACCTCCTTGTACAAGCTCTGTAAGCCAGCTGGAGGTTCCTTCTTCTAATGATGACAGGGCTTCAATCATTCCTCCTTACAAAGCCCAAATCGGGTAGTGTGGAGCTCTCTACTTTTCTAGAACGTTATTTTGCCAAGTAGCTTCTGAAATGACATGTTACAACAGTGAATGTTATTGACATGATTCAAGTCCCCTTAACTAATATTAGTACATTGTCTTTATCCTCCATCTATGCATTTTGAGGCTTCCATTTACTGAAAGGCTGTTCAAAGACCCCATTTATTTCATGGAAATGGAGGAATAAAAAAGCTTTAGCTCTAAGTGAATATAATGATCTTGTCTCTCAATATGCCAGGCTTTGTGTGTTTATTTAATTCTCTACCTAAATCCAATGCTGCCAGAGTATGGTGTCCATGAGTCACAGGTCATCAGCAGACAAGGCCAGGAAAAGTTTGCTTGTCAGTCATCTGATGGAGAGTGGGTGGGTGATTCTTTTCCATTTTGGCTTCTGCTGATATAGCTGTTTCAAGCTGAACCAGAACATCTCACCTTTTTAAGTGCATATTTTGGCATGGGGTTAAAAACCTGATTCAGGCTAAATGATCTTGTACATTATGAAGAAAGTTATTTCACCCGTTGCTCTTTGAATCTGCTGCACTACCAATGTTTTTGTTTCAAGTCTGCTCCAAGGACAAATCTGAGACATTTTACCACCACCTTCACCAGGATCTTAACAGGCTTTTTTCTTGTATGTTTAATTTTAACCTTTTTTCTTCACACAGAAATTTGATACTCATGTTGGAGAGGGTGGAAGCCAGATGAGTGGAGGTCAAAAACAGAGGATAGCTATTGCTCGAGCTTTGGTGCGAAACCCCAAAATCCTGCTCCTGGATATGGCTACATCAGCACTGGATAATGAAAGTGAAGCAATTGTCCAAGAAGCACTTCATAAGGTTTGCTATAGTATAGCAAAAATCAGACTCAAAAGGGCAGAAATTGTTTATAATGCACTCTGCAGAGGGTGCTCCTGGAAGCATGTCTTAATAACTGTTTTATAAGTACAAGTAGAACCTTAATATTATGGACTGGGAATTTCTACTTACACTGGGACATCAGCAGAAACCTATAGCTCCCTTTGCCCAGAAACAGATGCTTCTCTGCGGGCTGTGGATGGAGCTATAGTCAAAGTGGGCTGAACCCACTAGAAGGACTCCAGTTAGTTTGACACGAGCCTTTAGGTGCAGAGCTCATTGGCAGCAATTCAGGGCGCTGTGCTGGGAGTGGCGCTGTTGTTGTCTTCCCCAGGCTCGGCTCGGCCGCACGGCGATCTCCATCGCTCACCGCCTGTCAGCCATCAAAGCCGCCGACGTCATCGTCGGCTTTGAGCACGGCAGGGCGGTAGAGAGAGGAACTCACGAGGAACTCTTGCAGAGGAAAGGGGTTTATTTCATGTTGGTGACCTTACAAAGCAAAGGAGACACAGCACCTAACAGAGAAGAAACACAAAGTAAGCATTTTGTTTTCTTTTATAAAATCCCACAGAATGCAGATTTTCATTTTTTTTTTCTTTTTATAAGGGCTAGTAGCTGCCCTTTTTTTTTTTTTTCTTCTGCTTTTATGGCTGATTTTTATCATTCATAGAATTAATACACTGATAGCCTTGGCCAAAGTGGTTTTGCTGCATATGCATTTAAAGACCTTCCTAATATAAGTCTGCCCTGAAACATTAGTTCTGACCTGAAATATCCATCATTTTATAACTCCACTGAGTGCTAAAAGTCCTGTTCTGCTGCATTTGGAATTCAGGCACATTACAGACTATGCTGAAATTATCCTATTTGTTTTGTTAGAGGCAGATTTGAATTAAAGCTTCTGGAAATTAAGGCTCAATAGAATGATCTGTTGTATTTTTGTGAAGCATGCATTGGATATTATTATCTTGAAATAAGAGAGCAATTACAGAGTTAAAATAGGTAAAAATGCTTTAGCAGTCACATCTGAAGTGAGATGGTCCTTGGGCTAATATTCAGTTAACTTCATTATTTCAAATACAAATATAAAACTTGTGAAACATGTAGGTTGAGTAGCAAGGTTGTATTACACCCTTTTCCTTCTACAAAGTATTCAGTTTATAACTTGGAGGCTATGCACTTTTTTGCAGAACCACAGTGTGTTTAGGTTGTTTTCAATTTTGGCACTAACTTCAGAGCTCTATATACTGTATTTTGCAGCAGCAGAGAATGATGTGGTTGAGCCAAATCTTGAGAATGTTCAGTCATTCAGCAGGGGAAGCTATCAGGCCAGTTTGCGGTGAGTCTTGAAAATGGTTGTAAATCTCAATGTTTCCAGACTACTCTCAATGTTTCTACTTCATCCCACTATTCCAAAATCCTAATAAATAACTTTTCTGTGTGCTGTGTAAAAGAGGGTTGAAGGGCTGTGAGCATTTTACTGACAGAGTTCTCTTGCAAAGAAATAGTTTGAGTAATAATGTTACTGATTGAAATCCATGGATAAATAGCAAGGCTCTTAATTTTGGTCCTTTCTGTCCATAGTACCTTGTCTCCAATTTTGATCTACTCTGTTAATGTTCTGGGTTTGATATTACTAACATACAGCCTTAGTTGTAATAACTAATGCACTTTCTGTCCAGTCGTTTGAAAAATTACTTGCTGTGCAATTACTTGAGAAATCAATGCAATCCACAAGCACATTTTTATTATGGCTTCTACTTGATGAAAGTTAAAGCATTTTACAGCCAGACTTTCTTGTAGCTAGACACTTACTATTTCTTCCAGGCAGGCCTATGTCAGGCATGTGCAAATTAATACATCTCCTACATTGCAGAGTTATGTTTTGTCAGAGAGAGAGGTGCTTTGTTTCAGCTTCTTGTTTTGCTGGACTGAATTACTGGTAGTGGTAACAGTGATTTGACTTGGTGTCTTAACTTGTGCAAATGTAGTAGGACACACCACAGTTTTACTTAACAAATACACAGTACATGGTCCATCTAAGACAGTGTCTGAGTGGTGTGAGTAGAATATGATTTTGAAAAGTATTTGTCCCAGTTGGTGAGATATTTTCTTCCCGAGAAGTTGAGAGAACATATTCAAGAAAGAAAAAGTCTGGGATTCCTATTAATTGCTGCAGTGCATTGTGATTTAATTGACATGAAAACTGTACCTGCTTTGCAAGCAATTACTGTTTTTACTAAGATGTAAAGAGCAGGCCATTTCTGTTCTCTTTGCAGAGCTTCACTCCGCCAGCGCTCAAGATCCCAGCTCTCTAACGTGGTCCCTGACCCTCCACTGTCTATTGGAGGAGATCGTGCAGAGTCTACCTATCTTGCCCCTTCTTATGGAGAAGATGATGGAAAAGCAAAAAAGGTCAGGTCCAATAGTTTGTTATGAAATTTTCAACTGAATAGGTTGTATTACTCATTAATGATCACCTGGTCACCATGTGATTGTACCTTAAGAGTACTTGGCGGGCACATCTTGGCTTGATCCTTTTCTTTCCTTAAACAAAACCATAGCTTCACTTCTTATCTCTGTGTAAACCCTAGGCTGCATTTTGATGGCTGTTTTGATTATTGCTTCATATAAAATTTCTAGCAGAGAAATTTTGCTATTTGCTCTCTACCTGTTGGTACATTGATATATGTTGTAGATTTAGTTGAAAAACATACATTCCTAAAAGCTGAATTAAAGGACAAAAAGCAAAATGCTCAGTCAGTGAAATGTAATTAATGGGCCCTCAGTAGTACAAATGGCACTGCTTCTTGTTCAGTAAAGAATAAATTCACTTTCATCTAAAAAGCATCTGGAGACATGAGCAGACAGACACCCTCACTGCAACCTAACCCAAAATGCTTTTACTTCAGTATCCTCATGCAATCAACTGGCATAGAAAATAAAGGCCAGCACACCTTAAAATTACACAGAATATGTAGGAATTTGCACAGTGGGTTTCCAAAGCACCTCTGAAGCTCCCTGCATCAATCTGCATGGCCGCAGTTGTTCAGTACGGAGAGCAGCAGATAGAAGTTACCCTTCTTGCTATTGCCAAGCCTATTCTGTGGATAGAGGGCTTGAGCGCTATCACTCTGACACTAGCTCAGGAAAAAGAGAAAATACTAGATGTTTCCACCCACTCCTCCCTGCATATTTCCAAAAGATAGGTCTTCACAGTGTCTTTTTTGTCTGACTGTTTCTAGTCATATGAATTGAGGGAGATGAGTAGGGCTGAGCACACAAAGTGTTACAAAAATTCTGTACAATTCAAACTGAAGGATAAGTTATAATTTGATGATGAATATTCTGCCCTTACTGGACATAATTACGGGAATTCAGCATATAGTCTGAGGATGTTTCACAGAAGGGAGGCATAATTACCATGTAAAAAGCCTGAATCCAGCTATCACTCCAAAATCTCTCGTTTTAATGATATCACATACCTGTTAATTTGACACAGTCTGATCAGTGTGGCCACTCACAATACTTTAAAATAGTATTTCAGAGATTGAATGAGTGACAGAAAAAGCTGGTTGTGAGGAGAGAATTTAAGTTTTGGCACTGGGTATTTCATCACACCTTGTCTAGAGAAAGCTGAAAGGGAATAGCCCGAGTTTCAGTGGCAGAAGATCTCAAACTGATTGTAAATAACCTCTGAGCTGGAACAATTAGAGCTGCAAAAGACATGAATCTCTCTTTTTTCCTCCAGGCATGATAAAGTTTGTTGTATATTTAAGCATTTTTTAAACTTGACTTATTTGGTCTACAAAAGAGCTCCAGACAGCAGCTGCCCCTCCTGTCCAAAGCTAGAGCAGCTGTTTGGGCCATAGTTTAACAAACTAGGCTCACTATTTTATCTCACTGTCAAAGGGAGAGCATCACTGATGGAATGCATTTACTTCAGAAATCCAACCTGGCTTTTTTTTAGGAATCTGTTGTGGAGGAAGATGCCAAGCCTGTACCATTTACCAGAATTTTGAAATACAATGCCTCTGAATGGCCATACCTGGTGCTTGGATCTCTGGCAGCAGCTGTGAATGGAGCCGTCAATCCACTCTATGCTTTGTTATTCAGTCAGATTCTTGGGGTATGTTATGGTAACATTTTAAAGTGTATTTTAGCTCTGAAACAGAGGAGAGTGAATATATGATGAACAACTTGACATGTTTTGGCAAATCTTTAGATCTCATAATGAAAATGGGGTTAACCTTCTTGCCTATAAACAATTATTCAGTAGATATTTATATCACTGTCATCAAACTATCATTAGAGCTCTTTGAAGGGGCAAGCTTATCAGCATTTGTCATGTGTTCTTCATTATCTCTTTTGTTCATTTTCCAGGAACTGTTGGGAATGGGTTTCTATACTTGCGTACAGTTTATTTTAGATGAGATAAAAAATACCTCACATGCAGGTACAGTGGAGAAAGACACATGCAAAAGTCATTCTCTGCAGATTTTTATTATACAGACTTGGAAAGCCTTTGAGAAAGCTTTGGATCATATCTAAAAAATACTTCACTTTTTTTGTTTACATATTTCAGGCACATTTGTGCTGCCTGCTCCCTGCAGAATGCCTAGGGAGAGGTAGGTAATTGAACCTGGGTGCACAGCCACCAGCAAAGAGTAGGCTTGCATCAACAGGTTTGGAAACGGGAAATAGGAATATGCTTTAAACTTTAACATTCACTAAAAGATACAATATTATCAAAATCCACTACCACCACCTCTCTTGAAACTTGCCAAGTTCAGCTATGAGTGTTTATTTCCTCAAAATCTTCTGGTGATAGACAAAAGGATGCGTCCCCTTTTGTGTAAAAGCTTTCTGGGGAACTGCTTGGCAAGTTGGTGGGGAACTGGAGGGCTGCCTGAAGATATTCAGTGCTGCTCTGACTGGTGCCTAGGAAAGTGTCCTGCATTTTCAAGAATTAGGCTAGAGAAATCCCATCTGTTCAAGCTGTATCTTATTAAGTAAACACCACATTCACTGGGAACAAAATGGGAATGCCATGGGGTTTTTATGGTTTTGGTACTCATCTGATGTGCTTCCCACTCATGTGCATAGGTCATGGTAGGTACACATGAGTGCAAAAATATATGCCCTAGAAGGTAGACAGATGTTGGGGGTCAAAATCCTTACAGGCAGGAAAAAGCAAATGAATGAATGAATGACCGACCCAGCATTTGAGCTCCTAGTAGAAAAGGATTCTAAGAGCAATCTATCAAAAAAAAAAAAAAAAAAAAAAAAAATTGACTTTTTGTTGTTTGGTTTTTTGGGAGTATTGTTTTGGCTTACACATTTCTCACTGGGAAGTTGCTTAGAACTTTGAATCACATTTACTTGCATTTTGCATTTAAGTAAGATCCCATGAGCAGGAGAAAAAAGGATGTTCCAGGCCCTGTTGATCCACTTAATAAGTCTGCCAATGTCCTGGGCCTGTAGGCATAGGTGTGCCACCTCCAAACACTTTTTGAGTGTCCAGACCTCATGTCAAGGACTGTGGCTTTCACTAGACAGCAGGTGAGACACTGCTATACTCATTCCACAGTGAATCTTACCTTTGATTCCTTTGGAGAGGAGTCTTCTAGACCTTGGGAGGTCTGGGGCTAATTATGCTAAATACCTTCATTGCCAAGGATGAATTCCTACTTTTGAAGGCCTCGGTTTATGAAAGGAGAGAGGCTGCAAGAAAAAGCAAGATATGAACATGAGGGATAATATCTGTGATATCCAGTATCTGTGTTTTATTAATGTGTTTTAATATTCATAAATCTAAAATATTTCTGCCTGGTGCCAAAGCAGTCAGGCAGATGGAATATACATCTACTTTCAGATCTGCCCAAATATCTGCAATGTTGTTGTGTCAGACACGTGGGCTTGCACTCTGGGACAAATATGCAGGGGAAGTGAGGGAGAAATCCCCACAGCTATGAAGTGAAAGGATAAATTTAGCTAAGTCTGCCCTGAAGGTTTTCAGAAATAGGTCCCAAAAAGTCAGTGAAGAACTAGGTAATACTGTGTATGTACCTTTTGAACAATGTTTTCAGTAGTTTCTTTTACTTATGCTTTGGTTCTTCCTGTGGAATTGTCTCAGAATATGGATCCTTTCCAGTGAAACTCAACTGAAAGGTGTGCTCTTACTCCTATTGGGCATGGAGTCCACGACTCCAGATGAAAGATAGTCCACACTAAAACTGCCGAGACTTATATGATCTGAAAATGGACACCTCAGCAACAAATCTTTCTTTTTAATAAACCTGCTGTTATTGTCCATGCTGCATGTTGCCATGATCAGTATTATTTTTCTAATAAAGAGCACAGATTAAAAACATAACTAACCATTTTAGGATAGCTGCAGAATGGGATAGCTTGGTTTTACAGGGCAGATTTTACTGTTGTTTTGTTGCTATGCTGTTTTTTACATTGCTATTGTCTTGTTATCATTATTTACAGTGGGGGGTGAGTGGTTAATTATAACCAGGGATAGGCCACAAATAGGAGTAGTGAGTGCAGACACCAAGCATACTGAACTCATTGGTTAACAGGAGTAAAACCCATTATGTTTTAATCCAGGCTCACCTTAGGAAAAATAAGGAATCAGACCTTTGTAGGGGGTAAGGTAGAACTCTGTTCTGGCTTTGGTTGCAGGATGGGTTTCTGCACTTGGCAATTGGGAATGAAGTACATGTGTCACACACAACAAAACTGACATGTCTATTTCTTTTCATAGACCTTCTCCATTCTTGATGAAGAAAACCAAAAGAACCAGATCAATGGTGTCTGTGTGCTCTTTGTCTTAGTCGGAGTTCTCTCATTTTTCACACAGTTTCTCCAGGTAATAGTCCAATTTAGCAATACGTATTTTTGGTTTTGCTCCCTTTCTTGGTGTGCGTCTCTGTCTGCACAGTCTGCTTTTATTCTCATGTACCCCAGGGATACACCTTTGCCAAGTCTGGTGAGCTGCTTACAAGACGGTTAAGGAAAATTGGTTTCCAGGCCATGCTTGGGCAAGACATTGGTTGGTTTGATGACCGGAAGAACAGCCCCGGTGCTTTGACGACCAGGCTTGCAACAGATGCCTCACAGGTCCAAGGGGTAAGACCTGGCACCTTATGAATTGTTTTACTATAGACACTGATTGAAGGCCTATTTTGGCATGTTGTCACAGAAATTAGCTACCATGCAACCAGCCAGATCAGTGTAGATCAGTTCTTAGTAAGCCAATTCAGCTATTTCTATTAATAGACTGCCACCGTGGAACCAATACTAGTATATTGTATACCCTGAAAGTACAAAAAAGAACACAAAAATCAATAAAATACCAACCAACAATGGAATGGGAAGGAACACCCAGTGCAGAAGTTTGATTTTCTTTTTTTTTCTGGAGATGAATTAGCTTTTTCTCACAATGTAAAGTGTTTGTTTTAAAAACATGTCAAAATAGTATGTTAGTGACAGTCATTAATAACCATGTTTTCCAGTTTTCAGCATGGTATTGTGCATGTTGTGGCAATTTTGATCTAAACTGACAACCCACTTGATAAACCAATCTGCAGTAGTGGCTAGTGCTCCAGCTGGGAATCTTGCAGCTAGTTTCAGTGTTTGGGAAAGTGACACATCAGCTGCATGCATTGTGTTCCCTAGGGGCTGAGGGTTCCATCATGCTGAGCTATATATGTTCCCTATCTGAACTGATCCTTAGGTAGAAGTGAGTCAGATGCCATTTTGCTGGGCGGCAGTGCAAGCAATTTTCTAGAAACAAGGAAGGAGATGTACAGATTTCTTTTGTTGCAAAAATTGTCATGTTTCAGCTTGACTGAATATTATTAAGTTAGTTTTAAAAAACTTTTAATGGGCGTTTTAGAGAAGAGGTTTCCAAAAGCCCTGTCAGCAGCAATTTCTACAGAATCAGGGAAATCTGCTGCAAACCTCACAGGGTATCTTTTCATTGAAATAAATAAACTTGTAAAACTCTGACTAAACATTTAATGTCCTAAGGGACATCTTTGTTTGAAGCACAACAGTGAGGCACAGCCATCCAACCCACAGCTTGCAGGGGGTGAGGGAGACAAGAGCTACTTGTGCAGCAGTGCCCTGCACCTTTCACTGCCTGACACAGACCTTGCTGCAGGTCAGAGGAGGAGGAGATGATGATGAGCATTTTGTGCTGCCAAGTTCATACCCTGCAAATGAGTTTGACTGAAAATCATCAAGGATGTCAAATGTACATTTTTATTCTAACATGTAGAAATATAGTTCCTATTTAGGGTGCTGTTTACTGCTATGAAAGAAAATTAATTTTGAGTAAATAAGTCTATTAGAAAGAATAGCACCGTTGAAGTACATAAGGAGCAGACAAATGTATTCAATAAAAATTATGTCAAAGCTGTATTTAACTTTTTTCCTTAATAAAGGGATAGGCAGAAATACAACTTTGTTTCATCCCTTTTCAGTGAAGTCGCTTAGTGATTTTAGCACTGCTGAGGCTTTGTTGTTAATAGCTAAGCTATAAAATGGTCCTGCTGATTGTTTATATCTACATGGATAAATGTAGAAGCTAAACAGGGTATTCAGACAACTTATTCTCCAGGGAACCAAGGCAACAGATTTCAATAATTACATTATCTTTCTCACAAACAGTAGAAACAATCTTCTGAATTCTCAATGGAAAATTTGGTGGATCAAAGGAATATTGGACATTTGCAGTCCTGCTCTTGATCCAAATAACTGGAAACAGTATATCTAGACTGGCTAAATTCCAGTGCAGTCTAGTTGTTAGTGTCTTATTTAATTTACAGTTTTCTAAAGTTTTATAGGAAGATTTGTTTAATTTGTTTTTGAAGTACAAATCAATGATGTCTGTTTCTTTTCTTCAAAGGCAACTGGATCGCAGATAGGAATGATTGTCAATTCCTTTACTAACATTGGGGTGGCCATGATCATTGCCTTCTACTTCAGTTGGAAACTGAGTTTGGTAATAATGTGCTTCCTGCCATTTTTGGCTTTATCTGGAGCTGTGCAGGCTAAAATGCTGACAGGATTTGCCTCGCAGGACAAGAAAGCACTGGAAGCTACTGGACGGGTAATGCTGTTTAAAGACTAATTTATAATTGCAGTCACAGGTAGATGAAAAATCAGTCTTTAGGGACCATCAGTAATTCAAATGTCAAGAAACTGGCAATGGTTTGTGAATAAGTTGCAATATTTCAGCTTGTTAAACCATTGAAACAGCATTGGGAACTCCCTAACTGCATAAGCACTTGCTGCATGGAATGTGACTGACCCTGCAAAAGTTATCGGACTGAAGTGGTAGACACAGATCTCTCAGCAGTCTGGTTCACCTTGGGCTTTATTTAAACTCCCATTTGCTGATGACCTGTGATTAAGTTGTCCTCAGAAAGCAGTGATAGCTGTTCACCTAGAAATGCTTACATCTGAGAATCTGGCACTGAACCACAAATCAGTACGTGGAATTTAGAGAGGACAGTTGTTCCTTTGGTGGGTCGTAGCAGCTTAGGAATTAAGCTCTTAGCCCTTCCCTTCCTAAGAATTAGGACCTGACCAACTGCCCACACCCAGAATAGTTAATTATTTACAAAAGTCTTAAATCAAAATACTTCTTGACAAGGAGATAAACTTCATTAATTAGTCAAGGCAACAGCTCTTACTCAATAGAACAACCCAGAGGCTATGATGAAGTCATATTTTAAGCAATGCTTCAGCAGTTTTGGCAATGATTGATTGTTTCTGGTGTTATTTTCTAATTTATTTGCCAGCACTGCATCCAAATGCTAAAAACACTGAATTCTTCCAAAGTGATTGCTCATGAGCCATGCTAAACATGGAAAAAGTCTCCACAATCCAATTCACAACACCTATTATCTGCTCCTTCATATTGAATGTTAATGCAAGACATTGACTCTCAGTTTTGGCCAGAAAAAAAACAACCTGAAACTGGATTTCTGATTGTCTACATTCAGATCTTTTCCTACATGTTGAAAACATTCATAAGCTATAACACCACATCTGCCTCCCAAAGGAATGTGTTACATTATGAATCTACTATCAAAGTCTGAGCAAAGGACAGCATTTAAATACAATTTCTTAGTAAAATTACTTGAGATTAAAAGGTTGAAACTAGGACCAAACTAGCCATCAATTTACTTCTGTAGGTGAAATTGTGGTACTCTTTTGTTGGGATATAAACCCAAATTCTGACTGGCAATAAATTACAATATAAAGCCTACAACTAATACAAGTTCCACACAAGTTTCTGTGGTGATTGTCTCATAATTTCCTGTGTTGCATTTTCCTATGTGCATAGGCAAGCATTTGCTTACTCTTTGCCTATGTACAAGGTAAAAATCTTGGAAATTTTGTCACTGAAGATTCATATGTTCCATCTCATCAGCCTTTTAGACATCAGTGGGAGGGAAGGTGAGCAGGTGAGGAAACTTAGTAAATTCAAGTGGATTCAATTTATGAAATGGAAGTGTGGGATGCTATTCCTTTGCACTCTTTCTTTGACTATTGCTAAAAGTAACAGAAAAAATTTGAAATAAACATATTTAATTAATAAATCCATGCAACCAAAGAAGTTCCTAAAACAATTTTTCCTTTTGTGGGTGTCACATTTATTCACATTATGTGAAAAAAGTCACAGGTGAGAGCACGTGCCTGATTCCCTAAAAGTGCTTACAGTAACAGCTCCAGTGGAGCAGGCAGAGCATTGCTCTCGAGGAAATCAATAGGAAATTGCTTGTAAGAAAAGTTCTCTTTAGGCTGTATGATGTTTGGGCCAGTCTGTATCATGTCTGAATGAATTTATAAATTGCATCAATGTCCTGAGTTCATGAAAGAATCATGCACTTGTGAGACCACACTCTACATTTTCAAGTAAAAATTAGGAGCTTTTACCCATTTTATTTCCCCTCTTCCAGATTGCCAGTGAAGCTCTCTCTAACATCAGAACAGTAGCTGGGATAGGAAAAGAGAAAATGTTTATTGAGAATTTTGAGAAGCACCTGGATATGCCCTACAGAGCTGCAATCAAAAAAGCACACGTGTACGGAATCTGCTTTGGCTTTGCCCAGAGCATTGTGTTCATTGCCAACTCCGTCTCTTACCGCTATGGGGGATATCTCGTTGACGCTGAAGGGCTCCATTACAGCTTTGTGTTCAGGTGAGAGCCTGCTCAGGGCCACAAACAGGTCTCTAAAAGTTCTGGACTTGGTGTGGTGTTCAGTTTCCTGATGGCTTCCCAAGAATGACCATTTCCCCCTTCCCCTCAGGGTGATCTCTGCAATTGTCACCAGTGGAACTGCGTTGGGAAGAGCTTCTTCCTATACCCCAAACTATGCCAAAGCCAAAACATCTGCTGCACGCTTTTTTCAACTGGTTGATCGGCTTCCTAAAATCAGTGTTTACAGTGAAAAAGGGGAAAAATGGGTAAGAGTAGAGATGTGTAATTTGTGATGTCAGTCAGCTCATTACAGGCATGGATGTTGAACTAGTGATTTAGGAGTCAATGAGGATCAATGCTTTACAAGAAGGTTATGCTGATTGTAAAAGTTTTATTTGTCTTTGCTGTTTTGGAAGCAAGCTCTGTACTAGACAGAAATAGTATAAAGTCAGCCATTAGGAATTTGTCAGTGTAAAACTACTGTAAATTGGAATGGAACTGATTTGTATGACTCATAGAACAGCAAGCTCTTATTTCCTGCTTTACAGTTCATGGCAAACCTTACTCTTGCTGATTATGATGGAGGTTTTTCCATTCATATCAAACTGGCGGCAGGTGTTCATAAGGAGGCAAAGAATTGTTGAGTCAGACAAAATGAAAATGCTCAGTTTCTGGTAAATCGGAAAGTCAGACCCAGAAGACGGAAATTATTTATTTTATACACTGTCTATATTAAAATGAAAAATGTGCCCATTGGCAAGGCAATGCCATTTCCAATTTATGCCTCTGACCAGAGCCATGCAGGGAAGCATAAGCAGAGAAACAGTGTTATCACGAATAGCTTCACCCCTAGGACAGCTACTCCAGTATAGTTGTTTCCCTGTTCCTGAGATAATTTCATAAGTACAAATGTCAAATTTTAAGCAAAAGATGCAAGAATGGATCTAAGGAAGAGCTGTCTTGTACTTTACAATTCAGGGTTGAGCTCAAGCTCACTGTAACATCTTTCTCATTTTTCTTTTCACCAGGATGATTTCAAGGGAAGCATTGAATTTCTTAACTGTAAATTCACATACCCTTCTCGGCCTGATATTCAGGTCCTGAAAGGTCTCTCTATATCTGTTAAACCTGGACAGACTTTGGCATTTGTTGGAAGTAGTGGCTGTGGTAAGAGCACCAGTGTGCAACTTCTGGAGCGTTTCTATGACCCTGAGAAAGGAAGTGTGGTAAGCAAAGAAAATGTGGTTTTTGTCCTCTGGTTTTCAGCAGTGCTCCAAGAGCCTTCTGCCTGTGTCCTGCTGTGCAGCCTAGCAATGGTTGCTCATAATGTACAGTTTGAGGCTTCCTCTCCTCAGAAGGATAGATGTGCACTATTTGGACAGTTCCCAAGTATTATCTCAGATATATTCAGACAAGATAAGAGAACTACCTGCCTCAGGTGCACTCTCATGCATTAGGTACGCTACAGGCATTTGCCTTGGTAGCTTCTGTATGAAACGTACAAATGTACGCTGTGAATTGTGACAGCATAAGCAAAATCAAGTCTAAATGGAGCAACAAAGAGCCTGGAACTTGCCTAGATTTAACTTCCAGTTATTCAATTGCTGATAGCTTAGAAAGCTTTTTTATATTTTCCTAACATAAATATTTACCTATGTAGATTGATTTATCTTTCTCTGGAAAAAATCTGTGTGGTGATCACTATGTCAGGAGGACAATAAAGCATGTGCCTAACTTTAAGCAATTAAATAGCTCACTAGGACTTCTGTTGAGCAAATGGTCTAGTGTATTTTGTGGTATGGATCAAAGCCATACCACAGAATACATATCATGCACAAAGGAGTCAGAGACAAGCAATTCAACCACTTTAAATCAGTTGTGTTTGTGTTTTAATGATATGGTTAAATCATTTATTTTGCTATAAACTATTTGGGTGTTGCAAGCTGTTGTTTTGTAATGATGTTTCAAGTTTTCTTCCATTTCCTCATAGTTAATAGATGGACATGACTCTAAGAACGTAAATGTGCAGTTTCTTAGATCAAAAATTGGAATAGTGTCACAGGAGCCTGTGTTATTTGACTGCAGCATTGCTGATAACATCAAATACGGCAGTAACACAAAAGAAGCAACAATGGAAAAAGTCATAGAAGCAGCCCAGAAGGCTCAACTGCATGAATTTGTCATGTCTCTGCCTAACGTAAGTACCTGCGAGGCCTTGGCTGCTCAGTGCTCATTGCAAGAGTGGCTCTGAAACCAGTTAAAGTTGCTATATGCATGCACTTTTTATGTCCTTTTACAGCTGTGACAGTAGGAGCAAGAAGGTGCTGTGACCATTTGTTGTGTTCCTTAGAGTCTGGATGTGAGTTATTACTGAATTCTTACACAGTAGGCAAATACATCAATCCTGTTCCCAGCTGTGGGATATTTGCCTTGTGAGTAGGACGTGACACAGGCAAAAATATTTGAAGCTGGCTGCTTATGTACACTTGAGAAGTATTTAAATGCACTGAAAGAATATAAATATCAAAAGAACATATAAGGAATGGATACAATTTAGGCACTCAAATAAAGTACTTTTCTAGAAAACCCTTAAATCACTTTCAGCCTCTTCTTCCAAAAATATGACAGGGAGAATTCTTTTTGCCTCAGACAAATCAGCCAACATTGTTCTATCACATTTTCCTTCCAGGCTCATCATTGTGCTGCCTGGGCCTCAAGGCCATGTGCAGACAAAGAACAGCTTGGAAACCTCATCCCAAACATGTTTGCTGCTGTACATTTTTTCTGCATTCCCAGGTTCTGCAAGTGGTCAGCAGTGGTCGACTTTCTTGCCTCTCTCCTGCTCTTCCTTTAGCTGTCTACTGGTGTGTTAAATTTAAATAATCCCTTTGTATATTTTTCAGAAATATGAAACTAATGTTGGTGCTCAGGGATCCCAGCTGTCTCGTGGGCAAAAGCAACGCATTGCCATAGCAAGGGCCATCATACGAGACCCTAAAATTTTATTACTGGATGAAGCTACATCTGCCTTAGACACGGAAAGTGAAAAGGTAAATGTGCAGTGATAATCAGTAAGGGAAAGTTAACACAATGCCCTACAACATACATAGTTGATCCATACCACCTTTTCTGTTCTATAGATATGCCAGCATACTCTGATGCATGACTGCACATTATTCCACATTGTGAATTCAGCACTTTCACCTTTAATGATCTTTCTGAGAAGTGCCTGCACTTCAGGCACAGCTGTAAGAAAAAGCAGCCAGCCCCAGGTGCTCTTAAAAGCGCTCTTCTAAAAAGAGAGGCAGCACTTCTTCAGAAATGTCTGAATTGCCTGTATTTCAAAGCATTCAGTTGACATTTAACATGGCAGCAGAGTAAAGACCTTCCTTTATTTCTAGCTCTGTGTTTAGCTGTCTCTTGTTTGTTCTACTGGTAAACAGAGTTCATGACCCAGCTAAGCACATAAATATCAGAACCCCTGATTTAGTCCCACTGTCTCTTTTACAAGTGTTGCACAATATGGTTAATTAATCTGAAACAACTGGGTTCCTCCAGCTCTGAGCCCTGCTGTATTTGCACATTTTTATTCTGACACTTTGTCTGTTGCCTTTAGACTGTGCAGGCAGCACTGGATAAAGCCAGAGAAGGGCGCACCTGCATCGTCATCGCCCACCGCTTGTCCACCATCCAGAACGCTGACATCATTGCTGTGATGTCCCAAGGGCTTGTCATTGAAAGGGGCACTCATGATGAACTGATGGCCATGGAAGGAGCCTACTGGAAGCTTGTTACTACTGGAGCCCCAATTAGCTGAATTACTGTGATTCTGAATTTGAAAGATTTCTGTAAGCAAATACTTTGTGGTAGGTATGTGTATGTTGGTGCTCCACTGTGCTACAGAGTGAGTGCTCTACAATACAGTGAGATCTGTGGAACCCTGAATGTATGTAGCTGTCTGCATCAAGCACACTTGGCCAGCATATGCAAGGCACGAAGCACAGGCTGATGCATTTAGGAAGCATCTTAGCCCACTGATAAGGGAAAAAAAGCCTGAAACTGGGAAAGATCTTTCCGGGTGATCTGGGGGGTTGCCACTACCTGCAGTCAGACTGCATCAGTCCTGTGATGCCGTTCGGGAAACTGCCCTTTCTCTAGATAAGCTGAATGAGTGAAAACAACCCTTCAAATGATGCTGTACGTCTGAAGGGACCCAATCTGTGCTAATATTTGGTCTGCAGACGATTTCAGCAGAGGCCTTTCCTGTGCATGCAGAAGCCCCACTCTTTCACCCACAGTCCCACACACATCGGCTGTGCTGTTGGGGGAGGCTGGGCTTCCCTTGCGTGCGCCTGCAGCACTGACACAGCTGTGCCCCTTCAACAAATCAGTCAGTACTTACAAAAAAGGCAGCTCCACAAAAGTAAGGAAAGCACCAAGGTAAGGAACAGAAGCTGGTGAGGATCATTTCCTAGCCCACCACTCTCCAGCTAATACTCATCATTCTAATCAGCTGTCAAAAAGACTTTTCAATAGGAATAAATGCCTTGGTTAAATTAATGTAAAATTCCATGGTTAATAATCAGTTATTTAAACCACTTCTACTGAAATGGTGATGGATATGTTCTTTTTTTCAGAATGTAATAAAATCACAAGTGGAGGTGGGAAAATAGGCATAATTAGTTCTTTGTCTTAAATACAGTTGATAAACAGAGCAACAATACATTCATAAATTACAAAGGTCAGGAAGGAGCTTCTTTTGGTAGAAACTTGTATCTGTCACAGTTTATTGTAGCATCTACCACAAGTTTCACTGAAATATCGGTTATTGTCTGCAGCAGAACAGGACTGCTTCCTTTAGTGACTAGGATCTTGGACAAAAGCAGATAGAAAGAAAGTATAGATAACACTTTCAATATTTAAATATTGATTTTAACCAACAGTATTAACTGGAGGTCATTCTCCATGTCCTAAAATCTGCATCTGGGCTGGGTGTGGGGGTGGGCAGGCAAGTTTCCACTCACTTTATAAGTCACACCACTTCTTATAAAATACTGCAACAGTAGCAGTACGTAAATAGAGCTGTAAGGGTAAAAAGGTTATTAGGATACATCCCTTAATTCCAGGCAGCAAAACCAAACTTCAACTTTCATAAAACTCCATTAACAGAATCACTGCCACATACCCTATTGAAATCACACAGCCAGCACTGAAATGGCAATTTCTCTACGGAAGTCTGTATTTTAAACTTTAACCGAAAAGCAAAAGAAAAAGTTGCATTATTTGCTTTCATCTTTTTAGCCTTTTTACATTTCAGAGCAATAAGTAGTTTGATGGCCCAGGAAACTATTGACAGAGTGACTATCAATAACCTTCAGACATATGTATATGGTATTAATATTATTATTTAAGGACACAGAAAAAGAATAACTCTTCATTAAAAATTACAATGACTATGTAAACTTATTTAATAATTATTTTTCCTAAAGGGCAATACCTTTGTGACCAAATTAAACCAATAAATTGTATTTTTTTACTGGCTCTTGTGCTCTAGCGTTTCTTCTCTTACCCTTCAGCTAAGCACGTATCTGGCAGCAGCCAGCAAGTATCATGTCTGTGACAAGGGTTTGCTGGTCAGGACGGAGCTGCAGACAAGGTCAACTCCTGCCTGCACAGGAGCCTGCTGTCTCCCTGCAGGAGCTCAGGGCCATAGCCCAAGCTGGGTGATTGTGTTGCTGCTCTTCAGTGTAACATTATCCTCTTTCCAGGCAGCTGGGAAACAGAGAGCTCAATTTTGGGAAGGGTGCAACTCCAACAGATTCTGCGTCAGTGTTGGGAAACAGAGACTCTCATGTGATTAGAAGCCTAGAAATGTGATCCCTACCCGTAACGCCCAGCTTCAAATTGCCACCAAATGCAAATACTACTGTGAGAACCTTGGACAGCTGTGCATGAAGAATCTCCTCCTGCTGGCTAGGAGGAGCCAGGAACAGAACAACAACTCAGTCAACTTGCTACTGCTCTGCGATGCCTCTGTAGGTCATTCCACATGGCAGGGAATAACAAAGCACACAGCAATTTGAACACAGCTGAAACCTTTGTCACAGCTGTCTTTGTTCTTCATCATTTGTGTCTAGTCCCATGAACTTAGTGATTTTGCTTAAGGAGTCACAATTATAGAAAAGAGTGGTTTCAGGTCAGCTGCTGTGGGAAAAAGTTCGGACAACCATTAGAGAAGATATCAGGAGATATATGAAGCAGAATACTCCTCAGACTTAAAAGCAGATGATTAATTTTCTTAAGTCATGGTAGTCTTACTAGGCTCTTAATTAAGGATGCCTGTTTCAGATTTGCTTCTGTAATTTGTATTTTGTTCATTCCCAAAGGCCAACACCAAACTATTTACCTTGTTTATCCAATTAAATAAGATTCTTTCAATTACCTCCTACCTAATTGGAAGTCTAGAAGGAATATCATGTTTACATCCTCTAAGTCTTATCGCTTTCAGATCATATATATGCAGCCCTCGTTACTCATACCAGGCATATTAAGGCTACATATATATATATATATATATATATATATATATATACAGAGAGTTTTATGGGATGGTATCAGCAAAATACTACTTAAAGATTGTGCACTGAAAGGGAATATACAACAAGAGATGCCAAATAATGAATACAATGGAAAGTGCCCCTTTAGAAAATCCATTTTATATAGCAAACATATATTCAACATATTAGTTACTTATGTGCTTAGTTAAACAAAGAATAGAAACTTGAAGTGAGAGTCTGCAACCATATTTTCATGATTTACTCAACTGCTAACAGTGATTCAGGCTTGTGACTTGATCTGAGAGAATTAGCAGGGAATTTGCAATACAGGAGGCATGAACAACATTCTTGAGGTCATATACTGAGATAATTTCATTACAGACACCTTTTTTCATTTGTTGCTCTGTGTAGATGTACAGAAACCAAAGATTTTTTACACCATATTTAAGCATTTTCCCTATCAAAGTTGTGATCTGTATCATTCATGATTCATGTGACCCCTTCCAAAAAGTAAAAATGACAAAAACCACACAGTAATGAAAAAATATATTCTACAGAGTCCAATGGAAATAAACATTTTTTTTTCTCATCTGACTTAATCAGAAGCTGGTTTGCTCAGGAAGCTCAATAAATTAAATCTAAAGCCTTGTTTATAACTATGCTGGCCTTTTTCACAGTGCCTGGGTACAGCCGTACAGTAGGTGGTGTGATACTGTCACACCATTATGTAGCAGTATAACACACAGCATCTATTTATAAAAAAATGAAATATTGAGTATCACTATGTACAGCTGATGCTCGAAGCATTATCTAGCTAGAGATGGACAGAACTAAAAGACCACCATATAGCTAAATAAAGATGGTTGGTTATACCTTAAAACTTCATTATGACCCAGAGTATTGGGCCATTTCTAACCATACTGCAGTGCGCTTGCAATATTTCTAGGAATAAAATCAGCAACTAATATTTCTCAGCCGCTTGAGTGTACTGATTTTGGATGTACTGGTTACTTACCAGGAATACATCAAAGATGCAGTGGCATCCCCTTGGTTTAAATGAATTAGCAAAACTGCCTTTGCAGAGGGTTCTCGAATAGTTCACATCCATCCCCACATTGCTAACCATTTTGAAACTTTACCTAATTAAGTTTCTTTTCAGTTGTCCTCATTAATAAGTGGACACAGTATGGAACCAAGGCAACTACAGTGAGAGGCATAGCTGCACTCTTACAAAAAGAGAGAATGTAGAACAAATACTCAGTATGAGTAGGTATCTTAACAAAATTATACAGCTGCAGGGTAGCTAAAGAAGCAGCTATACACAATATGCGGAAACTTATCTTGCAGCTATTTTTACCTTTGCAGCTTGTGATGAACATTTCAGAATTAATTCCAAGACCTAAACCAAAGAGTGCACCTAAATTCCTCACCAGTCCAGCAAATGGAGTTGTGTCAATGTTTATCCAGTCTGGGTTGGCACACCACTTCTTGGCCTTTGGAACGGACCATAACAAGTCAATATCAAGAAGCTTGAGGGACAGATAAAAGCCAAGGGCAAAGAGGAAAAGAAACAAGTTTGTCTTGATGTACATTCTCAGGCTTGCTGTCTGAATAGCAGGGGTATGCTCAAATGCTTCTGCCACAAGAATGCCTGTGGATTAGAAACTCAGTGTTATAGGGAACAACACTTGTACTTTGAAAAAGCATTTTCTACAGTGTCCCTATAGAATTTGACTTTTAAAGACAGAAGAATATACCTATGTAACAAATATCCACATGTGTGTCTATATATATATATATATAAATATATATATACATATTTATACATACACATATACACACACAATTTACCCCTTTTGCAGTACATTACAAAACCTTTCCTCCCACTCAAAACTGCCACTTTGGAAAAAAAAACAAAAAAACAAAAACCAAGCACTACATGGTTTTGAAATGAGGCATACCTTAAAGCCTGACTGCATCTCCCAGATGACAACCTATCAAATATTAGATGTAAACTGGAACATTCCTTTTCCAAAAGAGTCCCTCACTCAAAGACTGGCTCCAGCAATGCAGAATTCAACACCAGTTCCCACACAGGCTTTGAGTGTTGAAGGAAAAGACACAGAACACACTTATCTTCTCTTGTACTCATTTTATCCTGGTTGTGAAGAGGGAAAGCTGTTAGCCAGGGCTGCCCAGGCTGCACTGCTTTCATGAAAGAGAACATGAGCAGGAAGCCTCTGCTCAAAGCACTGGTCACCCTCCTTAAAATCAGATAGATACCAGAGATACTGCTTATAGTTTGGACTCCCTGAATACCACAGGGAGTAACTCTGAAAAATGCACTTTAGCATCTTAAATCACCCAGGGGAGTTTGTCCTGCTATTTACATTTTTTTTCTATTTTGCCCCAGGTCTCTGTGTTTGTCCACATTGCACACATGCTATTTTGCACCTGGACACCATTTGAAGTGACCCAAATAACTTCCTCCTGAGAGGAAAGGTCAGAGCCATGGAGGAGCAATTTCCTCTCTGATGTGTTCCACAGTTAAAGATGAGATGCAGGCAGTACAAAGCAGTCAGAGCCAATCTGGGCAGTGTGGACACAATACAGTCAGCATCAACTGGCAGGTGGACAACAGCTCCCTCCCTCACTGTGAATTACAGAGGCAGCAGGTACATTCTACCTCACAAATTTTGCCTTCGGACTATTATCAAATCCCTGATTTTCCAGAGAGTGGAGAGCACCACCAGGGCTGCAAGATGAGTCCAACTACTAAAAATCTCTTGTCTTCTCTCATATTTAAAAAAAAATAGCATATAGGTTAAAAAGGAAAGAAAAAATAGCAGCATTACCAGCAAATACTCCAAGAACAACTTGATGAGGGAAATGTGTTGCTATAAATACTCTTGAGATGCACACACTGATCTGGATAATCCAAAAAATACTCCAGAGGAATGACCATGTTAGTCTAAGAGGCAAAAGGAAGATGCTTAAAAATTAAAACAAGATAATTCATCTACTTATTTACCCCAAGACCCATCATGTAAGGCTCATGCTTTTACCAACACAGGTTTACTAAGTAGAGTAGTTTAGAATCAGATGTTTAAAAACTTGAAGTCAGTACTAAAATATTATCAAGACTGGTTACAGGAACAGATCTCAGAAGTTTCAGGTCCAAGACACCTCTGTGGTTTAAGTGATGAAAGTCATCAATGGCAGATTAAATTAGGACAAACACCTAAAACATATCTCTCATCATGAGTCATAACTATATGCAAAACTCAATTATTTCATGACAAAATTCACACAGTGTGAAAACAACCTTGCAGCCTCAGAAAGAACAGCCACCAAAGCAATTGCAGGACTTTCCCAAAGAGCTGAGCAACACATTACAGTGAATTGTGTCAACATTATGTGCACTTGCTTTAAAATGGGCGAAGGATAACCATCAAAGCAGTAAATTTATGTACTAACAACAAAAAAATCCAATATATAGTGACAATTATAGAATTAAAAATTTCCAGCACTGAAGATTCAGGACTGATTCAGAGATATTGTATGCAATGTCTGTAAGTTGAATGTCTGTAATTGTATGCAATGTCTGTAAATAAATACCAGACTACACAAACAGATAAATCCTCTAAATATACTTTTTCTTCAGCTGAAGTAGACCATATTAAAGGGTTGCTGTTTTTTTTCACAAAATAGACCAAACTGTGAATATTTGTTTAAATTAAGTCCACTAAAACCATAGCATATATTTAAAGAAATATCTGAATATAATGAGGTGGAATCATGGAAAGACACTGACCTGTGAAGGGTAACAGCTGATTTATCTTTCCATCTAACTGTGTAGCTAAGTGCTGCTGTGACCATTACGTACCAAACGCAGGATGATCCCATGGCATGTCCAGATGGGCTTCCTAGTAAAAACAAAAAGGAAATATACAACTCAAGAATGAAGACTGTGACATCTGTCATACAGAAAATGCCTACTCATGCACCTAATAATTTAGAAGGGAAATGGCAAACAAAGGCTGAAACTGCTTCTCGAAAGTTAATTTTTGCCATAAGAATTTTTCAGAAGGTTCATCTATATGGAATCCATAATACTTGTCTGAAACAAAAAAGGTAGTAGCTTACTCACTTTATATTGGTGAGAGTTGGAATCTTGATAGGAAAACATATTATTTGGATTTAAAAATTTTAAAAAGCACCAAGGGCAGTCTTAGAGGTGTAGCATGGAATGTAGAAATTATGTATGAGGATCACATAAAAAAAGTTTTGAATGAGCCTCCCCATAATTAACAGGAGCAAGAGAAATTTATCTCTTTGTAACATTCTAAACTAAAGGACCAGTATAACTCTAGATAGCACTTCCAAGGTGCTTTTTATCTGCTTCTGCAATTACCATGGTGTTAAAAATTGTGAGCTGTGTCTCATTAGCAATATTACAATGCAGGTAATTAACATTTTGAGTAGTTTTGTAATAATTTTAGAAATGCATCTGAAACATGGAAAAAATGTGTCTTTATGCTTTACTTTGATTAATTTTATAAATTTTAAGGTGCTGTAAAATATCAACCAGATTAAAAGCACATTGTCCATGAAACGGCCACATGATTTGATGCTCTAATTGCTATACCCACAGGTACAGCACACAGTAGTCTACCTAGAGAAGTCTATAAAAGGGAATACTCTCTCATGTAGAGAACAACAGTGATTTCTTTTTAGTCCAGATTATAATAATATATGTGTAATTTGTTTTAATTTAAAAAATAAAATTTCAATTTTACTGGAAGCAATATGAAACCACAGAGAGGTTCCTACAACTGAGAAAATCACCATGAAACAAGGTATGATGACATGATGCAAGGGAAGTGATTAATAAAATTACTCTGTCACTTCCTTTCTCATGTTCACCAGATTAACATTCAACAAATCAAAATAGGGAAAGAAAAAATTAGATCATTGGAATCTGTAAACCTGGGATCTTTACATCTTGGCTTTCTCTGGAGACAGAGAAGGGACAGGGTTATTTCACTATCAGAAGAAATAATTTTGGCTCAAGAATGTGTTATGAGCCAGCACTGTTTAGTAGTGAGTAGAGTAAAAGAATACTTCAGTGAAGTAGCAAAGCAGAAATGTCTAGGCAGGACAAGCACAATGATTTCTGACTCCCTGCATTCATTTTTGCCATTCTGCTTGGCAGTACATTTACAGTCACTCTACCAGTTCTTTTGTTAATTTCCTATCAGATGTGCACTCCTAAACCTCACAATGGAATAAATGTCACTGATGAGGAAACAGTAACATTGTATGTCAGCAGTAGAAAAGCTTCTCTTTGTTGTCATCTAGGAAAATGCCATCTAGGAATAATATTTCATAGCTTATCTGCAAACTACCTACTCAAAACAGCATAAATTCTACCCTAAGGTTTATATCTTAAAGTTTTACAAATATTAGAAAAAAAATGGATCCTGGGTTTCAGTTCAGTTAATTCCAGAGATGCAAATGAAATTCGGTGCTAAACTGTTTGCCATGTAGTCATATGAACAGTTCCCTCAGATTTCCCTTTTGCTGAGACATGGAGTTTGGGGTTCAGGCTATCCTAGCAGTATTTGGAGCTGCTTTCTCATGTCTGTGGCTGCTTCTCTAATCTTCTAATATAGATTGCTATTTTAAAAGTGTGTGAAGTACCACGTAAGCTCATACAATGATTGTGTGCATGTAACACCTGCACTGACTGTGCCTCCTCCTGCTAATGAGAAATGGGTCAGTGACAGTCTTAATGGTCCCGTGTAGGTCTGGAGGTGGGAAAAAATGTGGTCATTAAAAGTGCAAGGAAGGAATCAATAAGACAGTTGTACCCAGTGGACAGAAATAGGAATGACCTTTCAGAAAGACAGTAACCAGAGGAAACGCCTTCTGGTTCAACGTATCAAAATGAAACACACTGACTGTCTCGGATCTGCACAGCACTGATTGGGGTCAGTTCTGAAGGCTTTTGAGAAGATCTGAAGGCTTCAATACTCTGTGTTAGGTCTCAAATGAAGTAACTTGAAAGAGACTGCAGACATAAAGACCAGGAATTATTAAACCCTGCCTCATAACAAGGGTTCAAGCTTCTTGCTCACAATTACAATGGGATGTTATGCAGGATACTGTTAACAAAACACAGCTGTGCAAACTGTTTAAAAGCTTTCAGTGGCATCAACAAGATGCGAAGCACTTTCCACAGTCAGTATTTTCTTGCACAACAAATTAAACTAAATTCAGTTAGCTCAATCCAAGTTCATCTTATTGCATATATTAGGATTGCACAAGTACATGTAGCTTCATCAGTATTGCATTTGATTTCCACAGAGAAGATAATGAGACATAAAAAGTGAAAATATATTGAAAAGGCACATTTCAAAAATAATTTTTTTCCCATATAGTTGTACACATACTCCCACACACACATTCAGTGCCAGGTCTGGTTCTGGTTCTTCTCCCCTTGTGATACATCATGTAATCGATTGCTGAGACTATTGTCATTTACTTTGAATCATCTACTTAGTTTATGGGGTTTGCAATATTTGTTGCAACAGCAAACAAGCCCTCAAACTCAACAGCCCTGGGCTCTGTCTTGGAACCCATTAAACAATGTATTTCACAAGTTTTGTGAAAATTTCTTTCCAATACCCCAGTTCATTCTAGTAGTAGTTATTTTTAAAGCAAGTCCCCTCCCTTGCATCTTTTAAAGGCAATGAAGGAAATACTCTCATCATACAGCAAATACCTACCTATTGTATTTCTTCCTTTTCCTCTACTTGTTTTTGTGTGCTATTTTATACATGAGCTCTGAGATTTCCGAATCATAAAAGACCTTCCTAAGTCACATTCTTTCCCTCCTGAAGCCGCTATCCCTATCAAATATACCAAGAAAATCTGCAACATTTCTTACCTGGTCCAGTTTCACAAGTTATAGGAAACTGTTCAAGGCATGGGCTTGACTGATTAGGATAAATCATTGTTTCTTGCACCCACCAGTAAGGACGATGGCCAAATAAAATCCTGACCCCCCCCAGAAAAAAAAAAAGAAAAATAAAAGGAAGAAATTAAATGAAAATATTTTTACATAAGAAGCCTCAGCAAAGCATGATAAATAATCTTACACAGAATATGAAGAGCTATATTTGCAAAGCTATTCTATAATAGTTCTACAGGTTCTTCTAATCTTATTACAATGTTATTTCAAACATATCTTAAATATATTCATTGTGAGTTCCTATTTTATAATTACCAGGGAAAATCTACTAGTACATTATTCACAGAAATTTTTCTAAACTTGAGGTATATATAGTAACTATTATTAAAATTACCAAATTTTAAAACAAATCCAACTTCTTACCATTTAAATATGAGGTTGAACCAGTCACCAATGACAGCCACCCATATCATTTTAGTACCAACCACTTGGTTGAGCTGAAACCAAAGAGGAAAATAAATTGAAAATATATTCCGAGGATCACCAACATGTGACATAAAATTAAGGAAATCCTGGTAAGCCCTGTAGTCCCTCTGTAAATGCTGAATGATAAGCACTCCATTGCTGTGAAGGAGATCCATCTTAATGGATTAAACTATACTTGAAATATAGTAAAGTTCCTTTAATCTTAAGTTTCTAGTGACAGAGAATGAGAATCATGGAGGGGAGCTATTAAAAAGTGAGAGAAGGTGATTGACGTTGCCTTTATATTATATTGGCGTGGTGTACCCAGCCATTCCTGAAACACGTGGCTCCAAATCTCTGGGAAAGCATATGAGTCTGCTAGCACTGGAAAGCTTTTTTGTTTGCAAATTTTAATTGTAGGAAGCTAAGTGAAGTACATGTTAGTACATGCTGAGCAGCAGCAAATTGTGGGGAAAGTTTTGTGGAAACTAAATGTGTGACTCGTGCAATCCTTCGTAGGAACAGCTGGAACATGTTTGCTTAAACTTTTTCACAGTTCATTTCTCAGCAGGATGGACATCTTACTAATGTGTGTACTTCATTAAGTGTTGCCTGTACAAAGGATAGAAAAAATACAAATTACTGATCTTCACAGAACTGTCACTGAAGCTGTACAATTCACTTTGAAACAGAACTTGGCCGTAACTAATACTTTGCACAACACATTTTTTCAGTCAGGGAAAATGCAACCAGCATCCCTATATCAACCATGCATGTCAAGCTCTAGATTTATTTTTAAAGCAACAATATTCTTAAAATACTGAAAAACAATTGTTTCCCTCCTACAAGAGGTCTGTTAATCCAGGCCCAATCTAGACAATGCTCAGTGCCTGAGTTATCTTTTGGTACCGCCATTCTTGGGCATTGCCTGCAGCGCTGCGCCCCTCTGCCCGGAGGAGCTGCAGCCCCCCTCCTGCTGCCCAGCCTGACAGAAATGAGACCTGCTGCACAAACCAGAGCAAGCCTGGGAACAGACCATCAGGAGTACTTCCCTGAACTATTCCCAAGTGAAGCACAGCAGTTCTCCAGTTCTCAACAGCAAAGAGCAAACAGATTCTGCCACAGCAGGAGTTTAAAAGATTTCAGCAGACAATACATTAGCATATCAGATTTATCAATACTAGTACTAATAACTGTAGCATAAAATATTATGTTCATTTGAGGTGGCTTCATGAAAAGAACTTTTTCTACAAAAGATTAAATGGATACTAAAAACCTGATGAAAACAACTTCTGATATCATCAGAGGAAAACTTCAAGCTCTTTATCAAGCTCTAATATTCTGATGTATTCATATCTTATATCAAATTATTATCTGTGTATCTGAAACAGTGTGAGTCAGAAGACAAAAGCAGCTCTATATATGGACTGCACACTTCCCTAATACTCTTTCCATGCACTTCAAGCAAAACTGCACAAGCTGTGGAGACAAAGATATGAACCACTTAACTGTTTTTGCTGAAGAGGGGCTTAATGGCTTAAGAGGGCTTCATGATGTGTGGTCAGGGAAGTCACATGGAAACACTAAGTAGATTCAACAAATAGGGCATGACAATTAAATGGATCTAGAAGATTTCTCTTCCTGACACAATCTCACATTTACTTTAACTACTCCCATTTACTTTAGCTAATAATAGCTTGGTTTCAGAAATTTTTTAGCAGATTTAAATCCTATATGTTTACTGCTACCAATTGCATTAAGCCATATAGAAAACCTTAAAGTTAAAAGTTTCAATGTGCTGCTTCTGAATAACTACAACATTTTTCTATATACTGACCTAATTATTCACTTTAACTAGTGGTATCTGATTTCAAGGGAAACCCTTCCAGATTCAAAATTTCAGGATATTTAAAAAAAAATCCTAGATTTTTTAGCTGAAAATATTTGAGGATTTTAGTTTCTTGCTAAGTTATATACCTTTACTGTTTTCCAGAATGTGCAGCAAGGCAACTGTCACAGAAATGAATGGATGGAATTAATTTTCTCTCTCCCAATACTTCCCCAAGACCATACTTGTTTAGAAATCTCTCTCTAATAACTCTTTATACCTTATTGCTAAAGAAAATGTTCTTTTGCTACATTCTTTACTGAAAAAGTATCTTGCCTTTAAAGATAAGTAAGACTTAGTATAACAATAAAAAAATCACTCTTTTAGACATGTCTGGGTTTAGTATGCAGAAATTCTGAGGTCTTCCTCTGTTTTCCAATCTAGTTCAGCAAGAACAGTTAGCTTCAAACATGAGTGAAAATGCCAGGTCAGTTGGCAGCTGAATAACAGACATCTTACTTCTAATACAATTATAATGAGGTTAAGTCTAAATAACCATTGTTCTATTAGGAAAAAATATTTTGAAGTACATAAGTTTCCATCAAATACAATTTAATGTCCTCAGGAGAGTCTACCAAGTAATAAAATAAGTCATTTTACAGTCCCTCTTTAATGGCACCACTGTTAGTCAGCAGTATCTGAAAAACTGCCACTGACACAGGATGTGCAGAAGCATTGCAATAATTGCAATAACTTTTTGCATGTTTGCTTTATTTATAAATTCAAACCCACCCACTCATATTGTCTATGCACTAGGACAGCGATGAATCTGCTCAGACTGAACTCTTCAAGAAGCTGAAAGAACCCCTCAGGCACACTTTGGCTCTCCAGAAACTTTGTAAATTTAATGTTTGAAGATATGTCTTGGCAATGTTTCAGTAAAGTAACCTCTTTTAGTATAAATGCTGAAGACCTCTTCATATTAACCTTCAGGATTTTGCTGCTGATTCTTATGCTTAGGTAAAGAAAGATAAGCACATTAAACATAATAAAGACTAACAGCAAGAGAAAAGGCTTTCATTTTCTCCTACATTCTTTCTGAGTCTTTCATTTTCTCCTAAATCCTCACCTTGGAGATACCAGAGGAATCATGTTTATAAAGGATGTTCAAAAAACCTCACAGACACCATGGAAGTTTTGGAACAGGTAAGTGTGTTTCTGTGGGAGAGGCAGTTCTCACTGTGCCTGGAATCAGCCATGATCCTGCTCCATCCAAGAGGAAATCAATAACTGACATGCTAGTAATCTCTTGTGCTGCCTGTCATGTTACAAAGCCAATACAAGTCTGAGACACTGAAGACCTTCCAAGCTGTAATAACCAACAAAGATGGTGAAACATGACTTGAAATACTATAGTTAATAACTTGTTTGACAAAGGAGAAACACTTCCTCAATTGACCTTCCCTCACTCCTCTACCCAAAGCACTGCAAAAAGCTTCTGTAATCCCCCTAGTGGTTCAAACTCACTCAAAATAAAACCATTTGCTGTATTTCAGTATGGGGAATTGCAGGGAAACCTCATGACCTATACAAAATGGTCAGAAAGTGTAGGCAATTAGGTTTTTAAATTGAAGCTTTCTCTTGTTTTGATATTGGAGAGCCAAGGTTTGGCCTTCACATAAATTAATTCTTAGCTCAAAGCAAAAACCTTTCAAAAGCTATCTGTTCATATATTTTTAAATGTATTGATAATTTCTTGATTTACTGGGTTTTGCAAGACACACAAAACCAAAGACTTCATATATACACACACATAAAATGTAAAAGCAAGAGTCATGCTGATGATCCACTGAAGGGAGGATAAAATGTTTACAGCTGCCTTGCACCTACATGTTAGAGCAAATATTACATAACAGTCAACAGATGCTTTTAAGTAAATGTTTGCAAGGCTTGGAAAAGCCACCAAAGCAAACATTTTTTGAAACACTGTTAATGGAGGCCTATATAATAGGCCTAACTTTCTGGTACATTATGCTTAGTTAATTGAACAATAACATGAATTACCACACCAGCATTTCCACTGACACTGGACCAACTACAAGGATTAACAAGCAATTTGCTAAGTTCAGCAGCAGACACTGTATACAACAGCTGACAGGTATTTTCCCAGGTGTGAATGTTTTCCAAGTGGAACACTGAAAAGATACACCTTAATTTTTGAATTAGGAAGAGAAGAATATTTCAAGAAGCTTGTACTCTCTCTCTCTCATTTTTACTTTCTTTCTTTTCCCATGTCCTCAAGCATTCATCCTTGGACGCAGGCTTTTTTAGGGTTGAGCTGACCAATAGAGGTTTAGCAGTAGTTAACATGACCCATGTTAACATGATCTCCTTCTCTTCATTCTGCCACCTTAATCTGATCTTTCCTAGCTAGTACATTCATTACTCTTTGCTATAAAGTTAACTATGCAAGCACACAAAGCCAACAAAAATAATCTGTGCACTGTAACAATAACCAGACCTGCCAGACCTTAATATTTGTTTACATTAGTAATGTATATTAGTTATGTAATTAGATTTCATTGTGTTTGTAAGTGCAACAGTGTAAATTATACAAACAATGCATGGAATACAATTCTGGCATGCCTATGTAAAAGCCATATCTAAGGAATTTTACTTATTTTAAGTATGAAGAACTACCTTTTAGAAATTAGAAGCAACCTAGAGAGGATAAAATTCCTTCAAGTTCCGTGAACTGCAGGCAGAAATGGAACTGAACCCATCAGAGCAACAATCTCCAACCCATTTTTTCAATTCCCTTTCCAATAAGATTCCTATCTTACTGTCACTCTCTAATCCCTGAAAGTAACCTGCTCTAACTCTTAACACCAGCCCTATGCCAAGCATAGCCCAGGCAGTCAGAAGCCTGCCACAAGAAGTAGCTGAGTCATTTTATTACTACGAGCTTGTCGATTTTGTGCTCCTTTAGAATGTCCTCATAAGCTTCAGCAGCTCTCCAGCCCTGAGACAGACTTTTCAGCTGCCTCTTAACCCAGAACTGCCCAGGACATATTTTCTGTTACCAATAAAATACAGCAGCAGATTTTTTTGGCAACATTCTGCCCTTCAGTTTGACTGCAGGGAACTGTCACCCTGCGGCTGCTGCTGAGCCCCTTGGAACCTTGAGTTTAACCAAGTAGCCTGGGCCTAAAAGACACCCATGAAGAGCTGGAAAATGCAGAAATAGCACAATTAATGGTCTCCAGCCAAGCTCATAGCATTAAACATAGGGTAAATCACTGTTGAAACTTTTTTCCATCCATGACTACTCCATGGCTTGCTAGGACAGACATTTGGAAAGCAACAATTCAGAACAATTGTCTGGGCTAGAGTTATGGTGGGTTGGCTGCCAGCATTTCTGTCTATGGAGCCTCTTGAATCAGTCCCAGAAGAGGACTGAAGAAGCATCTGACCTGCACAAGTTTGGGCCATGAAGCCACATTCCTTTTTGGAGCTGGCAAAAGCCATCAGTTTGAACTGAAAATTAGGACTTGCCAAAATCACTGTGCTTCCCTGAAAAACACACTTGGTAAACTGATGCTGCACAGTAGTGGGAAAGGTTGAAGATAGGTTATAGTACAGTTCATGTCTCTCAAAACCTCTAAATGAATCAGAAAAGAGATCAATTAAGGTATGGATTCTGCCAGTAAATGTCACAGGCCTTTAGTCTTTGGTGGGTGAAAGTGTAAAACAAAGGAATAGGACTAATGAGTCTAGAAAAACTTCACTGATGAAGAAAAGATACCTAACATTTTTGAGCTAGTGCCAGCTACTGTGGGGTGAACCCATTATCTGTGTTACCCAGCTGTAGAACCCACCAAAAGATTATGGATTAGAAAGCAGGACTTGTTTAGATTAGTTTAACTTGTATTTACAAAACTCCAGGGACTGGGAAAATTGTGTATTCAGAAAGTTATGAGCTCAAATAATAAAGGCTAATATTGTCAGGAGCAACACTAAAACTTTATATTAACAGTATGCATTTGGCTAGGCAAGAAATGTTCCTAAATAAGAAAAAAGGCATAAGGTATAGCTTCATAGTGCCCAAATCCATATGTGGCTAGGTAATCATCCTTGGACCAGCCCAATTTCAGTACATTTAAGTGTGAAGCAGGTAAGAAACAGGGGTCTATTAGCTTTAGGAACAATGCTGAGGAAACTGTGAAATCTGGAGAACAGTGTGTCCAAGTCAAACAAGACAGGAATACAGTGGGGTAAAAGGGTTTATACAAGAAGTTTGTGTAAGAGTAATGGAACTAATGGTTGGTGGTCCCAGCTCAGACTTTGCTAAGCATTGCACACGTGGAAGATAGTAATTAGTACTTTTAGACAGCAATCCTCAAAGCCATGATAAATACACATTATTCTGGGATTACCTAAATAGCACTAGGCATAAACTAAAATTAGGAGTAATTCATTAGCTATGGTAAAAAAATTATTAAAAGTAGCTTACATAATAAACTGAAGGCTGTTACCTTGGATGACAAATTAGTGCTTACCAAGAGCTAAAAGGGAATATAAACAACTGGAGAAAAAACAGTCACATTGTCATAATGAGCAAACTCACTTTGACAGCCATTTATGGGAAATGTACGTTTGGCTGGGTACAGGCAGGGCTACTGTATGGTGGTTTTGTTCGCACCAAAAGGACTGCAATTACCCCTGCAGGTCATTCTCCTGACGGAACGAGCTTCATCCACGTTCTTTAGAGAATTCAAGCCGGGCAAATGAAAAGGCTATCGGGAAACTCACAAAATTTAAGACCGGTTACCGTAAGTGTGTTCCATGAGTAAACCAGACACGGGGAACTAGCCGCGCCTTCAGAGGAGCGTAAATGAGCCGCGCTGTTTGCTCAGCAGGCTACTTCCCCCACCGGCCCTGCAGGCAGCAGACTCAGACAATCCATCCCGAGCAGCAATCCCGAGGGGAAGGGGCGGCACTCGCGGCTGCCGCCCCTCAGGGCACCGCCCCGCCGGCCCGCCCCGCCATGGCAGCCGCGCCCCTCACGCCGGCCACGCCTCGCGCTCGTTACCGCAGCAACGGCCGCCGGGCCCGGGCTCAGCCAATCAGCGGCGCACTTGCTGCGGGGCGGGCGGGAGCGGCCGTTGGCGGCGGGAAGCGGCGCGGCGCGGACGCGGTGGGTGCGGGCCGGGGCCGGGGCCGGGGCCGGGGCCGGGGCCGGGGGGCGGTGAGGGGCGGCCGGGCAAGCTCCCCTTGCGCGGGAGCTGAGCGCTGGGAGAGTTGCGAGGGAAACGCGGCTCCCAGCGAGCCGATGGTGACAACAAAAACAACTTGCGCGGAGAGGTTTGAACAACAAGGCGGGGCGGTAGAGCCAGCCCGGGTCGTTCGGCCTGTGAGTTAGCCGTGCCGGGAGTCAGCCGTTCTGCCATTGCCTCTTGTGCCCTGACGCTGCTTCTGTTCCCGCACAGGTCTCGTACAGCGCTATGGGTAATGCACCGGCGGAAGATGAAGTAACACTCTTTGAAAGAGATATGAAAGAGTTTTGGATCCAGTTTAAAATCAGTTATGGCACTGAACAGAACAATCAGACTTCAGCGCTGAGAGATTTGTGCAAGGAGACTTTAGAAGCTCTTGCAGGTACAAAGGCCCTATGCTCCTGTTAACCCTGCTTTTTGCAAGTTGTCATCAAACTTTTTCAGATAACTGAAGTAACTTTCTCTTGCAGAGAAATGGTCCAAGAAGCTGAAAGAAGAGGACGTGATGATTGACAAAATTCACGAGTATGACAACGGTACAGTTATTTATTGTGTCCAACCTTTATAAAATTAACTTAATGCAGCTGAATAGTATGTTTAACTTCACGTTTGAAAAGGTAAGTAATAACATCAGAATGAAGACAGAATTAAACCCAAACATAATGGGTTGGTTACAATATAAATTTACAGTGTAAATTTCAAGTCAAAAGCAATTTGTTGAAAAACTTCCTTGATGATGCAAATATATGTTTTCTGCACAGAGCATAAGTATTTAAAACAATAGTGTCAGAGTTTTTTTGACTGCAGTAGGAAAATTAAATTAAATTGCTTAGTAAAGCTAAGTATTGTGAAGTTATTTATGTCTTTTCCATATTAGTAAGTGAATACTGTCAGCTCATCAGTCTAGGGTTAACTTGGCTGAATTTTGTAAACTTCAGAATATCAGGTAAAAATGATTGCAAGTCTCATATCAGTCAGTGTTTCCATTCTTGGCTTTCTGTCATTACCTGTGGGCAGGAGCCACCATCTTCATGCTTTGAAGATGTATATAGTGCTGTCACCAGAAACAAATTTCATCTCATTGAAGTGTCGGAGCAGCTCCATACTTTGTAGCTTCTCTTAGGAATAGCTTTCTCTTCAGGTTTCCATTTGATGTTCTTGGTATGGTTAAGCTGAATTCTCTCTGCAGCTATGGTAGCATGCATTCCACTGTGTTTTACTAATATAAATAATTTCAAACTACTTAAATTTTAAATAGTAGGGATGTACTTAATCCACTTTATATGTTCATATTTTCTTGCCTCCTTTCAGAGATTCTCCAGCAGAGCAAATACATAGCAGAAAAGGAAGAGCAGTTGACAGAAATAAAATCAAAGCTAAATCAAGAACAAGAGCAGCAGAAGAACTTGACTGACAGCATCCAAGAGCTTAAACAAGAGTTGATGAAGAAAATGGAAAGTAAGTAAGAAAAGGATAATAAGTAAATTTTTGTAATTGCAGGAGGGGTTGTTTTTATCACTTGCTCTTTGTGGCTTTTCTGTTGTTCTAGATGGTTTTTTATGTGCTTGTTTTGCCTTTGATACTTACGATGGACTTTTAAATTCTAGTAAAATCATCTAAAAATAAAGCTGCCAAGGAGAAACTGGAACAAGTGAGCAAGATTAAAACGTTGTTTAAAGAACATCTTGCATTGGAGATGCGTAGAATTCCAGGTAGGTTTCTGTAGCTTCCATAGTTTCTGTGTGCACTGATACAGCGTGGTTCATGTTGGATTGTGCAGTGAAGAGCACACAGCTTACACACTTGATCAGTTGGATTAGCCCAGCTACTACATTTGTCCCTCTAATGGCAAAATATGCTAAAATGCATTTGTCTTGCAGAGAGGCCAGGGTTGCTTAACTTTCAGTGTTCTAAGAATATTAATTGAAACTAATTTTGTATTGTGATTTTTAATCATCCTTGTGACTCTGCAGCAGAGGTTAATGGTGTTAATTACTTCTGTTTGCGTTTATTTTAGATGAGCAATTACAGTTTATATTCAGACACATTGACCACAAAGATCCTGATAAGCCATACGTGTGTACCCTTTCCATAAATGAACAAGGGGACTATGAAGGTATGTGAATTTTGAATACTTAAATTAGAGGACTCAATCTGACACCTCTATTTGAAAAAAGGAGAGGAGTAAAGTGCAGTTTAATTGTAATCTTTTATCTTCCAATTGCCAAATGAAAAATCTTGCATATGAAAATACCACTGCTTATATTCACTGCCCTCCATTTGTGGAGATGCTGTTTACTTTGTATCAAGCAAAGCAAGAGAAGGACCACATACAGAGATGAGGATGCTGCATTTGTAGTTTGTTTCTGCTACAGTTTCTGCCTGTGTATGCTGACAGGCATATTTCAATTTGTTCCAGAAGTCTAGAGGCAGACATAGGTGAAAGAATAAAACTTGAAATCCAGCATTCCCCTTCTGTAAAAGCACAGCCTTTTGGATCTCAAAGCTGGTTTGGCTATATGGCTCTTACTTCATTTATGGAATGTGAGTGCTGGATAGCTTCTAGGCAGATGCTACTGGGGCTCTGCCATGCCTCTGGGTATGAACTGAACAGATTTCTGGTTTTAATAATTCAGACCTAAACTGTTGATGTTAAAAGTCTATCGTATTCTGGGCTACATCAGTTTACAATCTACTTGCCTGCAGAGCAACAACATGGTTTAGGAATGTGATTCAGTTTTTGAGCAGGCTATGGATTCCTGGGAATTGCTGTAACAACTCAGGCAGGAGCACAGAACTGAGTGGGAGGTCAGTAAATCAAAAAACCTGTTAAATTCTTTGAGGCTTTCTCTTTGCTGAATGAAAATGAGGCTTCTCCAAAATAATGCAGGTGGAAGTGAAAACATAAAATGATAACAAACTACATTAGTATTTCATAGGTGCAGGAAAACACTGGTATGGATTTATTCTTTTAATAGTAGTCTAATCTTTTGCAAATTTGTGTCATTCTAGTGACTTCCTGTATTCCTCCTCTGGACTGTATTGCAGAGTTACAGCTTAAACTGAGAGAAACTAACAATTTTTCTGCATTTGTTGCCAACATCAGAAAAGCTTTCACTGCTTTATCATATAAACAGCCTGCATGAAACTGGTTTGTACCTCTTTCTGGATGTAGAGCACTCTTACTCCCTTTCCTGTTGGTGAAATGGTGTATTTATCAATGTTTGACTCCTAATTTCTAAATAAAGATAATGAAAGCAGTATTTTAATCTACTGTTATCTGGACACACTTTGAATCATTCTTTGAACCTTGGTATCACCAACTACTGCCTTAACTGACCATCTCTGGACATGTAAATTTTGATCCATTACATGCATTAACGATGAAGTTGTTTGTATTTAGCTGCCCCAGGGATATAATCAAAATAAAGTAGCTTCTGTGGTTTGTGTATCTTTTCCAAAAGCATTGATGTCTCTTTAAAATTTTTGCATAGTTGAAATAGGCCTGAAACCTATTTTAAAAAGCGTGCTGAAGCTTAGCACTTATTTCAGTTACTTGTGTCATAGGTCATTGTCTTGATTTTTACCTTAACTCGTACTCTACAGTGTTAGCATTTCTATTCATGCATCTAAATGGTTGTTTTTCTTCTGGTGTATTAAACTTTGTCATTGGAAATCTTTTGACATGGCAAAGCCTGAAGTATAATGTATTAAAGTATGAAATATAGTGGTGACAGATAAATCATGTGTGTATTTTTCATCTTATCAAGAAGACTATTACTACCACAATGCTCAGCTTTGATTGAAAATATTATTTTTCTATCCTGTAAACTGTTTTCATTTTTACAGAAATATTTAAAAGGACTGTTGCAACAAGAAAGAAAATGCTTTATTTGATAATATACCATAGTTCAAATAAAGTCTTGACTAAGTTCAGTCCTAGAAATTCTAGCGAATCAAAAACTAATATGTATGACCTAGTCATTTAGGCATGTTTAAATCTGGTGATCAGATCTTATCTGATCAGATATTATTAGTACAGTTGGGAATATTTTCCAGTCACATGTGAACTGTATTTTAAATAATTTAGTTTGTCTGAACTTAACCATATAGCTTGATGGGTGCACCACAGACTACACGTTCATCTTCTAGGATCACAACTTAACAGAAAAAGTAAAAGAAATAATCTTCCATTTCTTCTTCTCTATAGGGCACAATTTGCTGTTTTCTAAGTAGTGCATCATTTTCCTTGGTGTGCCCTATTGATTTTTTTTCCTTGTGTTACAGCCAGTTATACACAAAGAACAGTAAGAAAGGTAAAGGTGCCAATTGATTACACTGCTATTTTGGAACAGAATAGCAGCAGAGAATTACTAAGCATTACTATAGTGACATCTCAAATAAAACAAATCCTCAGTTTCTGCTTTGTGTCCTCTCTCAGGACGAACCCTGTGTCCTCTCTGAGAATTCTGTAACTGGCAATGGTACAAAAAGACAAGGGACGGGAGCCTGACTTCAGGGGTCTCATTGTTCATTAGTGGATTTGCTTTCTTTTCAGTCAGATTAACAGGATTTAAGTTGCAGGTACTTCTCAGGAAGTATGCTGTGCTTGTGCCATACTGTCTTCTCTACTGTGTCAATAAACTGCATTTTTTCAGTACCTTGAAATTGTCTAAATTAGTTTTGTCATTGTAATACTGTAACATTACTGTGAACTCACTTGTGATTTATAACTTTTTAAAAGGCTCGTGGAACTTGACATAACAAAGATATGCAAGCATAAATCAGTCCCACAGGCACAGTAAGAGTATGTATTTCAACTGTGTGAATAGGTTCTACTAAATGATTGTGGTGTTAGTCTTACCTTTTGGAAAGCAATAGTTGCAATTCAGTTATATGAGGCATTACTGCTAAAACAAGATTGTATGCCTGAAGGGTTGGGAGGAATGGCTCTGACTGCCAGACAGTGACACTCCATTCTTTTTATCCATATTATCCTTAATTACTCTCACAGCTCTACACACAGAGAACCCTTTTGAATCTTGCAGTTATAAGTTGTTGTAGCAGAAGCAGAGGCAATGAAGCCTGATTGCCTACAGATTTGTGGGTTTGTCCTTGAACGGTGCCATTCTCTTCACTGTGATATTCAGTTCTTCTTTACACTCTAAGGATCAGAGCCATAGAACCACTCCTGAGTTCTGCCAGTTTGGTTCCTGGAGCTTTGCTGCTGCTGCTAAAGCTGAAGGACACCAGTTGCACCCTGCCTACTCTTTGTTCAGTGCACTGATCTGTGGTTCTCTGTACCTGACTGCTGACTTTAGGTAAATTATAAGGACAGGGATAACTGCCACACAATCTTCTTTTCAAATTTGGACTAATTAAGCAACACATTCAAAAGTTGCTGGGGAGACTGACACAAGCTAAAAATAGTGTTCAGTCATGCAAGCGTGTCGTGGTTTTTTATATGACTTTTTATAGATGTAAGTAGTTATGCACTGAAATGATTAATTGAAATAAGATACAATAAGCTTCAGTGTGATTTTCTTCCTCTTCAGTCACAGCGTGCTGAACAATGCAAATTGCTACTGACTCACCTGTTTTGTGACTGATGGATAACTCTGTGTGGAAACATGCTCTTTGACTTGCACTAGCTACTGGATCATGGGCTCAATTCTTCATTATCCATTATCTTCTACACCACAGCTTCAGCTGGAATAACTGGCTGGGCAGAAAAACAGGTCTGTTAGAACACCAGCTATGTATCACTATTTTGATTTAGAAGCATTCTACACTTTATACTGATGGCAATTGCAATTACCATAAAGGAAATCAGGCTTTTAAGAGAAGATTGCATACATTAACCTTTGGGCTAAGTGAGGAATATATCAAAGTGATAGGTGACCTCGCTGGTGGTTTACTAGCTAATTTACAGCACAATACATTAATGTAAATGCTTACCTTGTAGGCAAACAACTAATACTTATCTTCTCATGCAAAGCTAATGAGAGAATTTTGCTTGTTTAGCTCCATGTATGACACAACCTTGTAATGGAAAGACAGTGCAGCAAATTGGTAATTTTATTTTTTTAGTATTGTATCAGCATGACTTACTGGCCTGTATTTTCATACACTTATTGAAAAGCTAGATAAGCCTTCTGATAACCCATGTTTCTAAAGGAAAGAGGAAAATCCTCTTCTGGCATGCAATTCTCAATGCTGTCAACTGCAACTCTGCAGCAATTACCCATCATTTTAGGCTCCAGCCTTCTCTAAGGTTAGTCCACAATTCTGACAGTCTCCTTGGGACTGTAGTACACTAGGGATCACCTTTACTAAATATTGTGCTAATGGCATCCCATTGAATCCAAATATGAAATCCACAATCAATGTGAATGTAATTTACACAAGAAAAATGGTTTACTGTTCCCAACTGCTCCTGCTGTTTCCCTTTGCTGTTAACAACCCATTCTTCTCCCAGATAATACAGTTAGCAGTCTATAATAGTTACCTGTCAAATCTTATAGAGGAGTGCTTCTGTGCAAAACAGCTGCTGTGTTTGTGCTGGATGCTTGGACAAGTTGCAAGAGTAGTGCAGACCATCACAACTTAACTATACATAATCTCAATGGTTCACATGCTCCTTAACAAAAAGCCTTAGAAAAAATGAGATTCAGTTAGTAGGAAATAGGTATTAAAGTGGAACAGTTATTAAAAAAAAAATCATGTGAAAAGGCTGTTTCTAGTCTGGACAGCAGTCCTGGCTGTTATTTACATCCACCCAGTCCAGGTGGTGCCACAACTGGGGTCCTCACTTCCTCAACATTGCTGAAGGACCAAATGTTGGACCTGTAAGAGAGATAGACTATTAACATGCAAATCCTTTCTGGAACTGAAATATGATAAGACTGTCCCATAAAGTAACAGCTATGGGCAGTGATCTCACTTGGGAGATAGTTCCCTGAGAAACCACATGTAAAAATGAGAACTAAATGTTTTGGATGAATTAAGTTTAAATTAAGCCTAAATGAAGGATTAAACAAAAGTAACTATGAAATAGGAAGCCTTTCTGGTGGGAAGCATCTCTTTCAAAGATACCTTAGGAGACCCAACAGTAATTACAATTACGTTTACTGTGAATTAAAAGGTGAGGTTATCTTGATCATAGGCTCAGAAATAGGACATAAAATTGCTAGTTAGATTAAAGTGAGAAAGCTGATGCAAGTTTAATTAAGGTAGGATCACATTTCATCTTTGGATTTCAGGACTTTTTTTTGTGAGGGCAGATTGCAAAATGTTGTAAATATGCAAGAAATATGGCAGTTGTGCAGAACTTTCCTTGGTTGTTCTGGAAAATTGAGAAATAGCCTGCACAGTATTTTCTAGGGAGAGCACCTTACACTTTGAAATGTTTAAAAAGTATAAAAAACCTCACCCACTGTGTTTTTCAGATGTCTATGAAAAAGCATTAATTTAGGAATGTAAGTATATGTTGCCAGCCAGTAGCTTAAAAGAGTACATTACCTTTTCATCTGATCAGTGAACTACAGCAGTAATATTACAAGTTGGTCATGTTGGTCTTAAAAAACCCACAATACTCAACTTCTAATACTTTTATAGTGCACTTTCCAGTGACTAAAAGCTAACAGTTCTGTGTCACATGCAAACAATTACCTTTGAAAGTCAGAACCTCAGGAACATGTCATTGTTGCACACAACTCTGCATTTAAGATATCCCTCTACAAGAATCATCATTGGTTTGGCAGACTCAGGGCTGGAAAAGGTGGGCATAAAACACAAATTGGCATCCTGTTCTGTGAAACCCACTTAAGCCACTTAAGAAGGTTACTGGCTGACAAGAGTAGACAATGTAAAATCTGTCCAGGGGCAGGACTAGCTGCAGCAGAATGGTTCACCAAAAAGACCAAAAACCCCAGCACAACTCAGGGAAACAAGAGCCCTTCATCCACACTAGCAGAGCTGGGACTAACTTCCCTCCACAAAAGCTCCCAGCCTCTGTCCATCACAGCATGATGAGCTACTGAGTTGTGCAGAAATGTGCTCATCTGGTACAGCTACACATTTGGATTTCCTTCACTCACCTTCTAAATCTGCAGGAAATTGTGTCACTGCCTTCTAACTCTCCTGAAGCAGCTGTCCTCCTGCTGTCCTCTGAGAGCCACTGTTGCCTGTGCAAAGGGTCCATTACAGATTTAGAGCCAGAGCATAAAGGTCTTGCTCTGTATCATGTTATCCTGAGCTGTGTTCTGCACACACTGGCTCTCCCTTGTGATACATAAGTTGAGGAGCATATGTGTCACAGGGAGCAAAAGACATTAGACATACCACTGGATAATATTCCACATAGGTAAATCTCTTCATAAATACCTTCAATAAACATGAACTGAAGTGCTATATTAAATGTAACACAAGAGTCTCTATATATTATCACAGAGCTGTATTAATAACTACAATTGCTAAAGGTCTACAGTTCTTTAACACAATGCACATGCCATTTGCAAAAAGGTTTACTTCTCTTCCAGTGGCAAAACTTCAACTGATGTGTGAAGATTCCTGTATGACTGATACTTGTGTTATGAGAACTGTTGCCTAAATTTTCTGCTGAAGTTACCAGAATTTTTTCAGGCATTCCATTTCTAAGTACTTCCTCATCACCTTTTAATGCTGCACCAGAGCCTGCCTGATAATGGTGTTTTGTAGGTTTTACTTTGGTGAGCTGCAGCTTTTCCTTCTCACTTCCACAAGAGGCTAGTAGGTGGTGCTTTGCTGAGTGACAGTTTCTCCTTAAAAGAAAACTGAATGCGTATTTCTAAAGAAACTCTGCTCACTGAAAAAAGACAGCTTTTCCAAAGTGGGCCCAGTTGGACAGTCCGGAGTTATTACCATGCAAAATTTTGATGTTTAAATCCTAGAAAAATATCCTTATTTTGGTAATGAAAATATTTTAGTTTGTATTGAGAGAACTTGATCTTCCAACGCTTCCTGTTACAAACAGTTTCATACAAGAAATAACATAAAGTATTGCAGTGATGAACACAACAAAGACATACTTGGATCTGTCCAAAGAGTGTTGGAGTCTACAGTGTGGGTAACAATCTCTGAGCTGAAACAAAGGAAAACATTGTCTGCATCTCATAGGAAAAAATAAGAAAACAAAATCTACATTTCTAATACTTATGTTTATTATGAAACTGTCTCCAAATTAAAATAGCCCACAATACTGGTTGGTTCCAGAGATTTTATGAGGAATAATTTTTCTCCATATTAGAAAAAAACCCCAAATCCAGTCAAATAAAAGACAAAATAACTCCCAAAGTTCTACACAACAGCTATACATGAAAGGACTTCTAGCTAGTCATCACTGTTTCCAGAACAGTGGAGTTCCTACACATCACCACATTTCTGAAAGAGTTGCTCAAGCACAGGATTGTCATGAAAACACAGGTGAAAATGTGTCATCTGCCTCCCCCTGACCTGAAGCAGTCAACATGCACAGTATGGTATGAGAGCTTGTGTAAACAACAACAGCAAAAAGCTGAAGCTCAGCAGAAGCCAGAAAATGTGTTTTGTTGCACCCATTTTAAGTCATGTAAGACAATATTTTTTGCCTTTTGTCCGACACATGTGATCACTGACATGAACTCAAAACATCTTTTCATGGTATTTCCTCCAGTTTTTTAATTGAAAGCAATTTCAAAGATTGAGAAGTCTGTAGAGACACACTCAAACACTGTGTTTTCATTGCAACTACAATCAGAAATCTTTACAGTGTAAAGTCTGTACATGCACACCACCTTTCCAAATCTCCACTAGAGCTTTTTAAAAGAAAAGGGAAAAAAAGAATAATGTTGTCGTACTGAAGTTCCCATTAGGTCCCTGTTCCAAATCAAAACCAGTCAAAACAAGTAACACAAACTGGTTTTGCTTCATGGTTTAAAGGCAACTGTAGTTTGAAGAACACTGAAGTTAGGCCTAAGAGGGTCTACATTACAAGAAGGGTAAAAAGTATTTAATACTCCTCTCCCACAAATGTCACAGGAAGTAGACAATAGGAGACATACAAAAATGAGTTGTAGCAAAGAGATTAAGAAAATACCAAAGCATCAGCTGTATAAAACCAATGGTAGCCCATATTTCTCTGAGATACAGAACGCTGTGATAATGAGGAAATGAATGAAATGGGCATTAGGCTTCCCAGTGGAGCACTCTGTGTAAAACAGGGAGTGCCTCAATCACCCAGCAGTGATCAGCAGCGGCGTGTGCTGCAGGGTCACGGCTTTCACCCTCATGTCCTGTTCAGAACCAGGAAGTGATTTTCACCTGAATCAGATACAGATTTAAGACAAGAATCACTTCACTGTAAGCAAAGCTTTAGTGCATGTACTTGGTCTCAGAAAAAGCATTTGGCATTGGCAATCACATGGTCACAGAATGGTCACAGGCTGAGGCAGGAGATATGAAGCTGTGACACCTGTACCAATTCTGTTGGAATCATTAAATAAATAACAGATAGAAAAAACTACAAAAGGGCAACAAGGAAACAGCATGGGGCACTTTGGTATTTTAAAACTAGCACTACTTAACATTAATCAAGACCCAAAAGACTCCAATGTCCACCCTTGTTGTTTGATCAGGTATTTTTATCATTTTCTGCAATGTTGTTCTTTATGAAAAACAACCAAACAAAACCACCAAGCCACCATGTATTTTTCTTTTGATACAAAATATGCCATTATGGGAAACCCCACGTAAAGGGTAACCTGAATCTTATTTTACTGTAATCTGGGCTCTGTCTAGGAGAGAAGACAAATTCTTACTATTTACTAATAAACTCTAATTTCCTCATTTTTCTACTTTAACATCTCAACCACTGTGTCATGTACTGTACTATAAACAAGGAGCATAGAACTCAAAGACAGAGAGGTTATAGAGTACAAACTCTCATTTCTAGAATTACTAAATTACAATTCTACAAAAGGTGTGAATATACAGAACCTTTTAAGGTCTCACATTTACCATGAACCATGTGAATAATTTCAGTCAATCTTCTAAAATATGTGCAATCAACCTCTAAATACCCGATGACCTCCAAATGCACCTTGCACAGCTCTAAATCAGAAAAGCAATCAAATTCAAATGAAAAAGGAAATAACTGCATGGCATTTTCTCTGCAGAGTGGAAGATGAAGCCAAAGTTTTCACACCCATTAGCTGAAACAATGAATTAAAGCACACTGCCATGTCTGATCACTACATCACTTGGTCCTTCCCACTAGAGACAGAAAAAAGTGTGAATTCATAATTTTTATAATAAACCTCTGGCTTGAAAGATCATTGTTTAGCAAAGGTTGGTGAAGTTCTTAAGGCTTCCTCTTACCCTATTCCCCCACGTGTCATTTGAATCTCTCTTACCTCACTTATTTTCCAGACATATCTGTATGAAGTTTATCCTAGACTGCTAAGAACAGACTCCAAAAAGCCAGGATTATAGGGGCTGAGTATGTCATTGGGTGTTAGCTGAACCAAGGTAACTGCATACATGTTTTAGCATTTCACAGATGCAACTGAATTTAAACCTCAAGGGAAGAGTTTCAGTCCCAGATGCACCATTTAACAGTGGGGATCAAGGGACCTTGGCAGGCTTGAGAGGGAGGCCAATGGAAGTTCATGAAATTCAAGGAAGCCAAGTGCAAAGTCTTACTCCTGGGTTGTGGCAATCCCAGGCACTCCTACCGGCTGGGTGGAGAAGTGATTGAGAACAACCCTGTGGAGAAACTTGGGAGTGATGGTTGGTGAAAAACTCAACGTGAGCCATCAGGGTGCACTCACCCAGAAAGCCAAATGTATCCTGGGCTGCATCCAGAGGAGTGAGTGCAGCAGGGCAGGGGAGGGGATTCTGTCCTTCTGCTCTCATGAGACTCCACCCAGAGTACTGTAGCCAACTTTGGTGTCCCCAGCCTAAGAAGGACACAGAACTGTTGGAGCACGTCCAGAGAAGGGCCATGAAATTGATAAGAGGACTGGAGCAAAGAGAAGAAAAGTTTAGATAGCTATTATAAAGAAATTCTTTACTTCAGGGGTAGTAAAATACTGAACAGCTTGCCCAGGGAAGCTGTGGATGCCCCAACCCTGGCACTGTTCAAGGTCAGGTTTTATAAAGTCTTGAGCAACCTGGCCTAGGGTGAAGTGTCCCTGCCCATGGCAGGGGGGTTGGGACTAGATGATCTTCAAGGTCCCCTCTAACCCTTAACATTCTATGATTCTGTGATACCCTAACAGCATATGTAGTGATGGTAAATCATCTCAAGGGCTGTAGCCTTGACTCTACATCTGAATGAACATTACAGAGCATTGCTGAAAAGGACCAACAGGGACTAAAGGCCTCTGGCACAGGGATTGTTGCTGGGGACTGCCCCATGCCCTGCATCACCAACATTGCAGCATGTGGTCTATGTTGTGCATGTTGACAGTTCAAAGCAACATTCTAGTCTCATGTGAGACAAAATATTTTGCCAGAATGCCATTTTTGTAACCATGTTTGCAGAAGGGAAATAGTTCAGTGGAGGCAGTAATCAACACCACGAAATTAAACTGATATTCTCCACTATCATTTTAGCAGGTCAGATTTCACAAATTATAATCTTAATTTAATTGATCCCAGGATGGTTTTATTTTAAAATCTTGGAATCATCTTTACAGTAATTACTATACAGCTGCAAACACCATAGATAGGATACTTTCCATTGCAATCAGCGTATTTTCAAATATGTAACCTGTCGCTCAGAAAACTGTATGAAATCAAATGTACAGGAGACAGATGAAAAAAATCTGAGGCAGAGAAACTTTCTGGGGAGAAGGAGATTTAAGTAAGGCTCCCTTGCTCCCTCAGATATACTCATGGACATATAAGCTATGAAGCTGCTGCAGTACAAGGTTATCTGGGTTTTTCAAAAGATGCTCTGTGGGTAGTAGAACTGACAGATCTTTTGTGATTTACAATTTCTGAGTTTTCTTACCTTTATTCTTTACTAGGTTGAGGTACTATTTCCATTCAAGCCATTCCAACCTTGCTTTTAGCACACCTCCTTTTTCCTAACACATAGGAGTTTCCATGGATAATAAAAGTTTTAGAAGTTTTCAAGAGCGACCAGTAGAATAGGACAAATCTCAGTTTTCAAAAGAAAGAAGTGACAACACAACTTTCTTCAATGAAGTCTATATAAAACAGAGTCTTTAAACATGTTTTATGGCATCAGAAACCATCTATATTTTACTATTTGCATAGGTGGAAGGAATCAGAAATTACCTCATGGCTCAGGTTTCCAGCTGAACACAGCACTCCAATCCTTTTGTATATAGAATACACACTTGAGATTTTTTTCCCCCATTTTTTCCCTCCTTTATTTTTTTAACTTTTAAATATATATATGGATGTGTGTGTGTGTGTGTGTGTGTGTGTGTGTGTGTAAGTCTTTGGTCTATAAGCATATTGGTTCTGTGTACACACACAATACTGTTGAACAGTAGGTTGCATAGAGTCTGTTACCCAAGAACCCTGCCTACTTTTGGCACTGCTGTCACAAATCACAGAAGAGTGTCCTGCAAGAGCTGTATGATCCTTAGCATCCTACATCAAACTTTGATCTGGAGACTGGAAGAAGTATGTATATAATGTTTGAAAAGATATTTACTTAGGGTGTTATGATGTCTTCTTTGGGACACTATTTGTAAATCTTGGATAAAAAGGAGTGCAAAATTATTTTACAAATGCCCCCTAATTTTATTTGTAGAGGTGATGAAATACTGCTGAGCATTCAAAGGTTGCTTTGAATTATGCTAAGTGAATTTTGCTCAAGTTCTCACACATATAAAATAAACTAATTCTAGTAATGTATGACATTCTGCCTTCCCTCTCTTCACCCTGCTAAGGAAGTAGCAATAATTTTGAGAACAATACCTAGAGACTGAGCTGAGTCCGAGGAAGAAATGAACTTTTCATCTGCTGGTTTTTTTCATTACACCCCTGCTCTCAATCAGGTGAACGTGCAGGAACAATTTCAGGAGTCAAGTCTGCATTCAGAATGGTGCATTTGAAGAAACATCTTTTTACATAGAACCTCTGCAAAAAGCTAAAATCTGTAGAGGTCAAAAATTGAAACGCCAAAAAAAAAGATAATAACGAATTTATCCAAAGTGCTGACAACAATGCTTTTGGGTATTTGCACAACAAATCAAGTCTACTTCTAATGCAATTAACCACCAAATTGAATTTTAAATTACGCTAAAATAATATCCCACAATTACCATTTCCCCCCCCCCCCCCAAATTATGTTGGAAGAACAATAACTGTGATTTGATAGGCAATTTCAAAACCAGTACTTTAAAACACAAAGATAGCAAAAATATCTGAAGCAGATCTAAAATCTATAAAGCTATGTTCTATCTTACTGTAAGTAACAAATCAAGCAACTATTACTTATAGCAGATTCAGCAAAACCAACAGGGATGGACAGAAGAGATCTGAGCATGATGCTCTCCGTTACCGAGAATCCAAGACACAAAGTTTGAGAATGGATATTCCCTTTTGTCCAGAAGTTCCCAAAAGAATAAAAAATAAATAATATTTCAGACAGTACAAGTGAAAATACTGCTCCCATTGTGTCAGTTACATACACATACAGCATGCCTACGTATACAGAATGGAGTGCTGTCTTCATTCACAAACAGGAAATATGGCAGTGCGCTATCAGAATGCTTTGATACTCCTAATTTTTTTCTGATGCTGAAATACATGAATAAACTGCATTCACAACTTATAATTTACTTCCAGTAGCAAACAGTTCATTCTGTTCGTGTCTCATGATTGAACTGAAGGATTAATGCTCCTCTGAGGAAGTGGCACCAGTGAGATACCCATTTGTCCCGTTGGCACCGCTGGTGCCGTTGGTGGCGAGCGTGCTGTGCGGGGCCTTTGAGCGAGGTACTGTCTCCTCCTCATCTGAGCTTGACTCAACGTCACTTCGGGCATCCTTTGCTACCTGTACAATGTGGAAAAGAAGTGGGCAGTAGGTGACTGTAAGGAAACAACTCAGGTCTTTGGTTCAAGAGATTCAGAGAATTCACACATTTTTTCAATTTGAGTTTTGAAGACAATTTCAGCTCTGGCACACTTCTCTGCCTATGCCTGCCTGCACTCACTTCAAACACAGATGTCTGCACATACATACGCCACGTGCAAAGGCAGGCTGAGAACTCAGCACTGGTACACTGAAGGTAGCATGGCCAAGTGCTCAAGGCAAAGGGTTTTGCACAGACCGAAGTAAACAACAATCCAAGCTGCCAAATTCAACCCAGGCTCAGCCCCTCTGCCCTCCTACTAACTACAACCGTCCTTCATTTGAGTGCAGCTCTTTGACCTGGTAATACAAAATGTTCAACCCAACTTCCTGCCCCTTACTTCCCAACTCACTGGAGACCACATGGCTCCAGGGAACAGCGCTGTGTGCTCGCAGGAGGAGACACGAGTACTGCTTGAAATAAAACTCATCAGGTAACTCCAGTCTCTGACTTCAGACAAGTGGGGAGAATGGCACTTGCAAAATGTGGACATAGTCCTGTTCAGTCTCTAAAAAGGGAATCGTATTTCAACTGCGTGCCCCGTTGTGTCACTGGAAAAGGTGTTTCAGAAATCGATGGACCTCAGTTGCTACGGATTTCCTGCTAATTTTCAGCTGACTTCTTGCAAAAATCTTGAAAATCTCCAAAACTAGCAAGAGTCCACCAGATGTAACACAAAAAAAACCCAAACAAACAACAGCATCAACAGAAAGAGGTCTGAAGTTTAACCTGCATGCAGCTCTAAGGATGCCATTTTTACGCCTGCTTCTATTTCTGTTTGTATAGCTGAGCATCCCAATTTCTTCACAATCGATCCACAATCGATCTGCTGGTTGCCACAATCAGGTAATTACAGCTGACTTTACTACAGCAAATGGACATAAAAGGGGGCAAACACATGGTGAGTCTTTTTCCTGAAGAACTAAAAATACTTAAAGAACAGGGCCACTGTGTCATTTTCTGCTTATCTCCTCTCCTCTGGAAAGCCTTCATGACAATTCCACTCTCATCTCAGAAAGAGCCATTTGCCTTTGGAGCTCTCAGTGTTGCCCTTGCAATATCACAGTACCTGAGTGACACCATTCTGTCACAGTACCTGAGCGACACCATTCCAAGCACCATTCTGCTTGGAACCAGTGAAAAAAGAAAACAGTTTCCATACAGCTCCCAGTAAGCAAAGTTTTTAATAAGGCCAATGTCTAGCAAGCCCACAGTTCTGACACCTGTGAAACTGGACTTCAGCTGGGGTCAGAAATTTGGTTCCATACTTTACAGAGCTTCACTTGATAGGTTACTTCAATGTCTGTCATATAAAGGAACTTTTATATTGCAGCTGGTGGCAGTACAGAAATACACTTAGAATTATACCCTTATCAGACAGAAGAGAATGGTCTCAGCACACAGTACTGAGCATCTGTCATCTATTTGATGGCAGACCAGATGACTGAACAATTCTGCTTCAACTTAAATTCTCTTAATAGATTCACTGCCAATTTTTCTGCTAGGGTCCTGCCATAAAGCCAAAAATCAAAATAAGATTCTATCCTGTAGTCAGTTCTGCTAAACATGGGATCTGCTCCCTTTGTTTTTAAAACACAGCAACTAAGCAGGGTCTTTGCACTTAAAACCTGATATGAATGTAACACATCTTGCAGTACTTAGTACTTATATGTAAGATATCTGTAATGTGTTGTGAAAACAGTTCTTGTTTTTATTGCAGAAATAGAAAGGATGGCATTGCAAGCGAGGAAGTTAAGATCTGAGGGAAAATTAATCCTCTGTATATATGTCATACATATCCATCTCTAACCTGGTCACTGTGTTACTGTAAGTGTCTGACTCTGCTTTAACTCTGTACAATCTCAATTTTCTCCTGTGCAGTTGTTAGAACTACAAGGTGAAGGAATTACAGTCTAAAGTGTGTGTCCTAAATGCTGACAAAGCAGATGCTTATCTTGATGAGATATATATATGTGTGTGTGTGTGTATACACACACTATCTATCTATGTAAAAAGGTGAAGCATAATAGCACCCAGGTACTACAGATAGAAGTGGGTTTGAATGGTTTTAGGTGATGCATAGCCAAGAAGTAAAAAATAGCCTTTCAAGATAATCTTTACTTAAATATATAAAGGCAAACAATGCATAAATACCAAGCAGAAACCACAAATTAAAAGAACCAAAGCAACCCAAACCACAAACACCAGTGTTGTCAGAATGAATCTTTTGCATAGTAAATTTAAAGAAACTTACGTGCAAGGGGTTCCACTTCCCAGCCTTCCAGCACAGCACAAGGGAAAGGATAAACAAGCAGAGTAAGAGAGAGGAGGAAGCAGTCTTTGAAGCCACTGGTATAATTCAGACAGGACAGCTGAGGCTAATAACTTCTAAAAGCAGAGCAGACTAAAGCATGCCTTCCAGGCAAAGTACAGCTTGTGAATGCACTGTCTTTCACAGATGGAGTGGCAGATTCTGGGCTCTGCCAGTGCACGGCTGAGCTCTCCAGTACATTCATAGATAGCAATTTTCTGGAGAACAATCCCATTCACTTTGGGGTCAGTCCCATCAATGTGCTCTGCTCTTTAAGAGCAAAGTGTCCTGACTTTACATGATCTGTAAGGATTAGTTCTACCATCTGCACACAAGCCCTGTGTCTGCACAGCAATTGTAATGTATTTCTGGGGGTGACATCTTCCTGTCAAATGTACCACTGGCAGCAAGACACTAAAGTCTAGCCCAAACAGTCTTGCTATGGGAATACTAGAAGGAATATACAGAGCTCTTTGCAATACCTCATTAATACCAAAACCCAGAAGAGGATGTGATCAGTAATTTTGCCACTAGCAAACACAGCAGAATTTCATATTGTATTATTACTGCTATCACTTCCAGATGTGAAATGAACATTTTGCTAACAACTACTATAAAGAAGAAAAACAGAACTGGCAGCCCCAAGAAAGCAGTTTACTTGTTGGGTTTCTTTAACCTGAATTCCCTAATGTAGTTTAGTTCAGTGTACCACCTTGTAAAAAGGAAGTGCAGAAGCACATATAAAGACAATCACTACACAGAGTATTATTAACCTATCTGACAATCATTAGGAGTGGGAAAAAGTTTCCAGGAAAGGAAAGAGGAGTTTATCTAAAACAAGATGTGCCTTCAGTAGCATGTTTTGGATTAGGAAAAAAAACGAACCCAAACAAAAAGTGACCTCTATTGATAATGGAAAAATAATAATCATGAAACAGAACCGTGTCATCTTACCTTGCCCTTTGAAATAGCTTTGTAGGCTGCCTTTATGATTAGGTAAGACCAAAAACAGTGCAGAATTTGAAGAACCATAAGCAGCACATTGAAGACCCACAAGGCAGGAAAATTGCCCAGAGCTTCATACAGTTCAAACAATGTTGTATTTAATATCCTAGGGGGAAAAAAAAGGGACAGAAAAATAATAACAATTTCCTTAAGCCAACAATCTCAAAGAAGTTATTTTTAAATCAAAATGACAAGCACTTCATTAGATAGGATCCACATGGACAGTTGGTTTTCAAACAGTGACTTGGACTGAATCACACTGGTGTCTCCAGAGAGAAACAACATCAGAATCTTGCTTTCAATATTTAACTTGATTTGTAAACATTGCAAACAGAAAACAAAGGTCCTCAAGTGTGCATTTCTTCTCTTCATCTATACAGCTAGCAGGTGTTGGTTGACTCAAATAACTCCTTCCCTGATTGATAACAAAAATTACTGCCCCCCATATTAGTCACTGTTTTGCACAAAATCCAATTTGCAGACCGCTTATGTACAACCAAGAGTGCGGCTTGGCAGTTGCATCCAGGACAGGTGGGCAATGGACAATGAGGGATGGGAAACCTCATTGCAGCCTTCTGGTACTTAAAGGGGGCTTATAAAACCTGGGGACAAACATTTTAGTAGGGCCTGTTGAGATAAAACGATGGCTAATGGTTTTAAGCTAAAAGAAGGTAGACTGAGACTAGATCTAAAGAAGAGAATGCTTACAATGAGAGTGGTAAAACACTGGAACAGATTACCCAGAGAGGTTGTAGACTCCCCATCCCTGCAAAAACTCCAAGTCAGGTTGGACCGGGCTCTGAGCAATCTGATCTAGATGAAGACATCCCTGCTCATTGCAGGGAGGTTGGGCTAAATGACATTTAAAGATCCCTTGCAGTCCAGATCATTCTATGACTCTAAGAAATGCAGGCAGTTCTACACATTTGAAACAAATTTTTGAGAATCAGCATTTCAGATGCAGGCAGTAAACTGATGTTATGACTTCTGAAGCTTTGTGAATACAGCACTAACTTTCTGCTCAAATATCCTACCACAGCAGGTGATTTCAACCTATCTAAGCAAACTTGAGAGCAGAGTGGAGAACAGACAATAGAAACAATGGCACTTAAAAAAAAATAATGATCTAGGAATGGCTGTTAATTAGGGGGAGAAAAATAAGACAATATAAGGATTTATCAAACTTCATCCACTTTCCCTGCTGATGCAGAAATTCATTAAGAACCCCGCTGCCTTTCTGTTCTTTGCTCTTGTTTCAGCTCAGCCGTCCCCGCTGGTCACTAGATGGCGCGTTCAGCCCGGCCAGCACCGGGACCCCGCACGGGCACAGAGCAGCGCTCAGCTCCGCGGAGAAGTTATGGATATTTGTCTCATCTTGCTAATAAACAACCACATTTCCCACAGCCCTTTCCAGCAGCACAAAACCAATTAAAAAAAAAAAAAAAGTAGTACTAGTATGAAATATGCACAGACAACAAATCCAGAATACCACATTTAGTGGTAATGATACACACCCAATGTGTGTAACACCATTGATCAAAAATCAACCAGTGATTTCTGATACACTGGACTTGAAACTCTAGGGGTATTTCATAGTACCTTTTCTTTTTTGCCTTCTTACAGAAGTTGAATGTTTTATAACCTTCCTATACAGCTGTTTTTACACAGTGTTCTGTTTATGGTGTGAGCACCAGAAAATGTTTTCCAGTTTGCAAAAACCCATCATATTATTGCTTCTGTCAGGTGCAACTCTTCAGTCTCAGCTTTATGCAATTTGTTCTGCCAGTGGCAGCTATATTTGTCACAGTAACACCCCACTTTACAGTTCAAGGGGACACTCCCATCGTATCAAAGCAGACGTGGAGTCAGCACTGTTCAACTTCACCAGTTGAACTTACTGCAGTTCTAACCATTATATCAAATTCAAACTTGAAATCAACAACTCCTGTATTGTTTACACTCAAATGTCTCTATGTCTAAAACTTCAAATGCCACAGAATTGTAAATGAAGCTTCTGCAAGTTTCTGTTTATATTTTATTAACCGGACCAAATTCATCTCTGGGGACTTCCACAGAAGTCAAGTAAAAAAAGCAGCATTAGAGATGAGTTAGTCCACTCTTGCAGAAGTCAGGAAGAAAGCAAGGCCAAAAAGAGTGCTTTTGGTATCAAGAACAGTCCCATGTGCAAATGACTCATCTACTGTGTATTAGATAGGGAAATAAGCCTCAGTGAAAAAGCAGACTGCTTTCTAACCTGTTTTGTCTGGCAAACTAAGGACAGGACTGGAATTCTCCATTAAAGCGGCAAAAAGGATCTCATTAATTGCCCAGCAATACAAAGAGGGTTCAGTGGTCTGATGTGCAGGCTAGGTGTTCATGTGGAGCTAAGGCTGTGTCTAAGCACCTACAGAGCAGAAGCTGAGTGAAAAATATAGAAAATTACAGAAAAAATAGAAGTGAGCAAATAAACTCTCAAAATAAATAAATTATTTCATATTAGAAGTTTGAAATGGGGAAAAATTCATAAGGTTATGAGTCAGAATATATGAAGAAATTCTACTTGTAGAGACTGATGAAGGAGGGGAGGAGAGACCAGTTAGATCACTTTCCATCAATTTCACTGCTTCAAGTATTCAATGGAAGCATTTCAACCAACTACACAAGTAATAGGGACTGCAAATAGCAGCACAAAAACAGATGGAGGGGAAAGCGCCTATAAGATGCATATGCAAATAAATATTGGATTCAAATAGTCAGAAGAGCACTTAAATCTGTAAACACGCTTGCTGGGATTTTTCAAAGCTCTCCAGTGATTAAATCCCAGCTTTTCACAATGAATGGTGGAAACTTTGATTCTTGGCTATCTGACTTGAAGCAGCTGGACTTGATCTCACAGGGGAAAATTACTTTAAGCTGCAAGTACTCTACCTTTCTGAAAACTTTTGCCAGCATTTCTCAGATCTTTGCAATTTGCAACTAAATGTTAGCTTCTGCTTTTGAAAATAATTTCTGTACTGTTTGTTTTCTGAGCCCCTGGAAGATTTTGATAGCTTGAGAACACAACACAATTTCATGGAAGGTATTCTTCCCTCATTAAATGCATTGCAAGGAGGGTTGTGCACCTGGCTGTGTGAAGCACTCAGTTTAGCATCTTGAATTAAGCAGTATGGCTGATGAAAGCAAATAAAAATAAATTCACCGCTTAAGTTCCAATTTAGCCTTACAGAAATCTGTGGTATTTTTTCAGGAACACTGCCACAACATCTGAGCCATGGGGAGAGATAATCCTGTACTCACTGTACTACCATTCTAATTAAACCATCAGAATAAAATGAACACATTTTCAACAACTACTAAACAATCACCTGCAACACACCAACACTAACAGAGGTTTTTCCTCTAATCTTTAGCTCTTTATCAAGCCAGCATAGCAGTACTTGGGACACTAGAGGTTAACAGATCCACACTGACTCATTAACATTACACTTCCCTACTTAGTGGGCCCAAATCCAGGCTCTTGGGTATCAGCTACTAATTCCTGGCAAGTTGATTCCTTGTCTGGCATCAAGGATGAAAGGAAAACCCAGAGATGAAGGGAGATAAATAAAAAGAGGAATGGGTGGAAGAGTAAAATCCTTATCTATATTGTCTGAGAACTGACAAAAATGTTCTGTTTGCTTCTAAAAGGATCCTGGGAGAAACAAAAAGAGGATCTCGTGGAAGGAGCAGGTATTCTTCCAGACAAGCAAGAAATTAGTGATAAACTCTGCAGAATGATGCATAGCAGCATGATGGGCGCTATTATCACATCCAATGGGAGCAGAAACTGTGCAGCTAAAATTAGTGCTCCTGCAAATTGCCTTCCCTTCTGCAGCACCGTCCAGTGCCCAACATATTCTGCTGAATTAAAGTCACTTTGTTAACACAGCACAATAGATGGAAGTCTCAGATATGACCAAGGACAGCACAGTACAATACCAGCTTGTCTAAATAATTCAGAATAAATGTCTTTATCCCCATTATGTGTATATTAGACAACAGTATTCTATATTGCACCGTAACACTTGTATTGGGACACCTTTCAATACTGCATACATCACTAAGAAAATATGTAATTACATTCATGTAATTATGTAGTTACATTAATTATCCCATTTAGTGCAAGTAACTCAACAGTACTCCTACCAGCAATGCTTCAAAGTTTCTGCCCCTTTTTAAAATTTTTCCTTTAAAAAACCAAACATTTGCACCAAAACATAGTCATTTATTCTTCATTATATGTGGTAAAAAGTGATTATGACCAGAGAATAAAGAGTCAGGAGTTCTAAATTGTGGATTTAGCTGTTATATTAACCTATGTGATCTAAGACATTCTCAAATTTCTTTACACAATTCATTTTTTGTTAAAGATGAGCACAAAGTATTGGCACACCTTGTTGGCCACATAAAGGTGCTGTGAGAGTTATTAGCTTGATAAAACACTCTGGACTACTTCCTTAACAGACGCCATAAAAGTGATAGGTAGAAAAAAATGTCACTGAGATACACAGATAAATGAAGAGCAGTGGAGTATGTGCACATGTTGATCAGCCACAGGATGATAAATCAGATACTCTCATCAGTGGTCAAGATTCATCTCTAGGATTTAGACCTTGATTGAAATCTGATAGGACTTCATATCCCAGGTTGTCCTAGTTACTTTTAACGCCAGTGCTACACAACAGACCTTACACACAGATGTTTCTGCATGAGACTTCAAATGAGTTATACAGCTTTTTACCTGAGAAGTGTATTGAATCATACCCAAAACAGTCATCAAATTGAGGAAACTTTGATTTATAGCACTCCATGTACTGGAGTCCTCAAGCTGCAGTGCAGCTAAATATTTAATTATAGCAAATCCAGTACATTAAGGGCTATACTGCCAAGTTTTTCATCTGAGTTTCAGCTTGGCCAGCTGCTGTGTCTATATCACTGTTCTGCTTCTTGGTTCTTGCTGAGTGGGAGAACAAGCTTGTTTCCCTTTCCATATCCTGCTGTCTCTTACATTTGCAGCCCTCCAGAGTATCAGTGCATGGCAAATACAAGAGAAGTAGCAGAGACCCACTGTGAACAGAGAACAGTCAGATGAACCAGTCACCCACACAGAAGCAATGAAGCAGGGAAAGGACTGGGGGGGGGGGGGAGAGAGAGAGAGAGAGAGAGAGATGATCTTTCAAGAGCATCTCAGACTGATTCATCGGATTGTTTGGTTGGTGATGCTCATTACCCTCCTTCTTTTAGAGAGCTGATGAAAGATCTCTGCAAAATGCAGTGACAGAAAGAATATAAACTATTGAGTCAGTATTCAGAGCAACATTAAATCCACACACTTGAATTTTATCAGTGAGGTCACCACCCTGTGGCATTCTGCTCACTCACAGCAGCCCCACATCAGAGGATCTCCTGACATGGTACCAATACATGCCCAGCTGCTGTGGGGATGGGTGGCTCCTGTCCTAATACTAATCATGAACAATATGTCTTTGCAGAAATTACAGCCCTGCCACTGAGACTGTGTTATTTTAAGTCCCGTGTGCAGATCACTAGGATTTCCAATTACTTAACTAAAATGATGGAGCAGGCAGGAAATTATTCATGTTTGATGTACTGCAGAGGAGACCTGATCAAGCTGTCACTGTCCTGGTTTCAGCTGTGCTTTTCACTCAGTTCCTTCTCATCAGCAGTTACTGCCCATTAGCTGATTTTGCAGCCACTGGTATGAATAGTAGCATTTACACTCTTGTGAATAGAAAAAACAAAGATACAAGGTCATAGGCCCTTTCACAACTCAAACTCAAACCTCGGCAGAGTCCTTCATAAATATCAGGTTAGGGAGAGAACTCAAGTTTCCTAGCAGAATGTAATTATAGTCAGCAAGATGTTGTATCAGTAGTGCGTTATGACAAAATGCTTGTGTAAAGGCCCATGATAATAACTCACAGGTACTGAAAAACTATGTTATGCCAAGAATGACACTTCCAAATCTGAAAATCTTCAGGCACACATAAAATATATGAGCAACAGAGAACACAAATCAAGATCCATTTTCCTGGAGTGCATGTTATTCTCCAAAGAGGAAAAGCATTTGTTGCAAATTCTATGGTTTCCAATCTTTGCAAAACAGAGTATAAAAAGGCCATCATCTTGCCCCTTTCTGTTGACTAAAACTAAGTGCAGTTGTGCTTAACTACATGCAACATCAATGTCTGTGAAATCATCCCTAAACAGTTTTCAGTTTAATCCGTTTTTCTTAATCATTATTTATATTTTCAGAGATATTATGGGTCAAGCTCTGCCATTGTGCAGCCCCAATGAAAGCTAGGGAATGTGCTCATTTACATGGGGCTGGGTTTCTCCCAGGGGGCTCAGCCACCATGACCCCCTCCTAGCTGAACACGAATGAGATGCCAGCTCTATCATGGCTGTTGATCATGGTGTTCAAAAGCCATTGACTATTTCAAGCTGGTAAGTTAACTTACTCTCCTGCTTTTGCATAGCTATGATTTTTACATCCCACATATGTCAGAAGCTTGCAGTAGCATTGTTCTGCTTTTGTATTGACTCTGTAGCACCACAAAGTATGTGCCAGTAACAGCAAATCCTGGTGCTAAAGGTATCTCTAAGAGAAAAGGGGCTCAGAAGAGGCAGAATGTTTACGCAAGTTCAAACTACCTACCTGAGCTGATTTAAAAGTGGCTAAGATGTCTGGCCACAAGAAAAACAACCATGCTGCTTCCCTTGCCCTGACACATTTATGGCAGAATAATTCTGAGCAAGAGAAGTACCACTGCACAGGTGTCTGTCCTGTTTCCAATTGGAGCACAGGTTTTAGACAGGACATTTTTCTTAATTTAAAAAGAAATAAGAACACGAACTGAATAGGTTATCCTTGACAACAGAAAGCATTATTATAGCCACAGAGTACACTCTATAGAAACTAAAAACGAGGATAAGAATGGCTTTGGAAGTCCGATGTAATCTTTTTTCATATATTTTTTTCCTGCTATGATCACATGAAAATTTTAAAAATGGCAACTCTGAGCAAATGCCACATTTTGTTATTTACATTCATTGCAAGCCATAATGGTGAATGACACCTCTAACCTTTCCATTTCTTACAGCTTCCCTGTAAATAGCTGGATTAGTATTAACCTGTACTCCAAAGATTTCACCCTTGCTTCTTGTAAAACTCCAGAGGCCTGGGTTCACAAATGCTGTAAAAAATTGGAGGAAATAAAATAACTAGGCATTAGTAAGGATAACATCTGATAATGTTCAGTCAGAAGCAGATGAGATGACAACACTATATACACTCTGCTAAAGAGCTAAGACAAGAGTTGTGAGCAAATTTATAGACTTAGTTAATTAAACCTTCTTTTTAATCCATAAATTGAAGTCTATGAGTTCTCTGAATATACTATTGTTAGTTTGCCAAAACCTTGTTATTAAATGCTCTTGATAAAGTGATTGATTATAAGTTGCCTGCTGAAACTACAAACAGGCTGAAATGTAAGCACATCAGATAATTTTTGCTAGTTCTACAGCATTCACTCAATGACAGTATGAATAGCATCAGGAATAAAGTATCAAAATCATAATTTATTCTTTCAGTATCTGCTACCCACAAGCAACATGTGATTATGATTATGCTCTGGTTTAGACAACATTCTGAGCAAAATGAGCTTGAGACAGTGTCAGAAGACATCATCTTAACAGAAAAATTATTTTATTATCCTAGCTAGTCTAGAAAGGTTTACAATCCAACAAGAGTAACTAAAACCATTGTAAAACAATTGTATTCATTCAGAGTGCAAGCAAGGTGTGGGCAGCTGGGATTCATCTAGCTACCTGAATTCTCACTATGTGAAGAACCTGACCAGGACTCTGCTTTAACCACTGCCTGTGTATTGCTTTGGCACCGTAGGATTCTTTAAAGGGTAGGTTGGAGCTTTCTGTTTCACCAGTGTGTTCAGAAGAGTGAGGCAGAGTGACTCTGCTGGGGTCCACATGCTGTCTTCCCACACAGCACATGTACTCCAAGGGCCAGTCAGGAGCAAATGTGCTAGGAAAGAAAACCAGCATGAAAGACAACAATTCAACTTCACTGCTTGTTAAGAGCTGTACAAACCCAGCCAATATCAGCTAAAGAACAAAATGAGGAAAAAGAGAAGGTCAGCAAATCTTTGTAGCAGCTGCTTCTTATGGGGGTTCTGCACTGCCCTATTTGCTCAGAGAGAAGCTGATTCCAGGATAAATGAAAGGAAAGAGAGCAGTTGAAACTGGCAGTACTGTATCACTGTCTGGAAACACAGTGTGTGCACTAAGGACAGGGCTATGCCCCACACTGGTGTTCAGCCAGTGGTGGAACTCAGGAGGAGCTGCTCTGCCCGTCATGCAGAGATGAGTGCAGCTCTGGCAATGAGTAACCAAGGTTCATTAGAGCTCACCATGCTGAACAGAAGTTAACTGTAAGTCGTGAAGAATCACACCAGGCTTGTCTGGTTCATGTAGATACTCACTGCCATGTAAAGGCAATTAGGTATCAGCCATGAGCCAGACTGTGTGTACCGTCATGAACAAGCTTTAAAAATGAAAGAATAGCAAGGAACAAAGTTGTTCTTCTGAGGACTGGCTGACCCATAGTTATATAAGGTACATTGGCACCAAAATCTCATTTAGAAGACATACACTGCAGTTGATGAGGAGACATACACCTGAAACAGCTTTGAATTTTAACAGTAAGAATCATTTTTTTTCAATTTTTTCCCCAGAATATTTCCAAACAGACTCATAAAAAGAAGATCCAGCTAAGATGTACCTACTGGCATGAAACAAGACTATACCAGCTAATCAAAGTAGTTGACTGTCCATCCTCACAGCTTTTAATGTGATATAACACTCTGGAAATAGACAGTGTACAAAGAGATCAAGATCAGAAGGGCATAATGAGGACTACCTGGATTATACCAAATTTGCCTAGATGAGACCTTGTGGGACAGCATATGCAGAACATGACCTCTGCTCTTTATAATCTGCTTCAATCAGGCTTTCACTTAAATCTGCACCATTAAGGCACTATTTTATATTTCTCAGTGCATGTTTGTAATATGTGCATGCTGAGAACACACAGGTCAACCCATGAAAGCCAAGGCTGTTTGCTTGTGTCCTTGTCTTTTGACAGTAGTACTTGTCAGCAACACTTCCCTGAAACACAGGTTTTTACCTCCCAGACAATATAACTCATTCTAAAAATAATCAAAAGAAGTGAAAAACTCCAGAAAACTGTGTGCTAGTAACGAGTCGGAGAAATTTGAAAGAGCTGAATTTAACTGTCTTGGCCCCTTAACCTGGTAAATAAATATAAGCCCAGCTTCCCTGAGAGCTTGAACAAACTGCTTTACCCAGTCTGATTAGACTAGCCAAGGGCTTGTATAATTTATATGAATTTTTGGTTGAGATTGCTTTCATTCTCCCTACAATCCTGGTTCACCTGAGAAGGCACCATGTTCCTCCTGACTCATGGCGAGTTGTGTTCTATGTTGTAATTTGCTAGAACAGTGATTATGTGTAAGTGGGAGAATTTCAGAAGCAAAATGTCTTGTCAGTGAAAATAGCAGCTTTACTCCTACATTCACTTAGCAGCAGGAGGCAGAAAGTATCCTGGGGTTTTTGAATTATTGCTGAAATGAACTCCAGATGCCTGCAGGAAGACTGCTAAATATATACCTAATTGCCAGTTTCTTTTGTCTTAGCCCTGCTGTTAAACACCCTTCAAACAACAGCATTTGATACATTCTGAATTCTCTATGAGCACCTTTATGCACAATGAAGTGGCTCTTGTGCCAAGGGGCAGCACAGCAGGGCCTGGGAAGTGACGTCCCTGCCAGCCTGTCTGGGGTATTCACTTCCTGTGTGGGGATAGTTTTCTTACAAATTACAGCCTTGCTTTTACATTACATGCACACTGATTTTGTAACTCTCAGCCTTTATGCTAGCAAAATTTGCATATTTATGTAATATTAATCAGGCACCAAATTTTGCTATTTTGAATTTTCAGCAAAGGAGAGCAAAACTATACTTCCTGGCCTTCTGCCACTCCAGTGAGTCATCTTTGCTGACATGCAAACTAATAGAGCTGAAGATTTAGAATTGCTGTTTCATAGAGGAAAAGGATTTGGGAGACACAAGCTCATGTATGCTATGGTTCATCCCTGCCAACTCTGACTCCCACATGCATTGCCTACAGTATAGCTGAGAACAATGAAACTGCCTCTGGCTTTATCTAAGGGTAGCCATCAGGAAGAGATGCACAGAATATTCTGAGTTGGAAGGGACCCACAAGAATCATCGAGTCCAACTCTTATGTAAATGGCCCATACAGGGATAAACATCAAGGCTTTGGTCTGAAAATAAAAGGGTCTTAAAAAAATCAAATCATTTTTTTATACCACACCAAACTATTTGAATATTCAAATAAATATTTTTCATTGATTAAGGCATACACTGGTTTGGGCTTGCACAGACCTAGTTTTCTTCATGGTAGGTAGCACAGGGCTATATTCTGGATTTGTGCTGGAAACAGTGATGGCAATTTCAGGATGTTTCTGTTATTGCTGAGCAGCGCTCACACAGAGCAAAAGCATTTTCTGCTCCTCACACAGCCCTCAGTGAGGAGAATGGAGCTGCAGAAGGAATTAGAAGGGGACACAGCTGGGACAGCTGCCCCCAGGGATACTCCACACCATATGGTGTCATGCTCAGCATACAAACCTGGGGGAAGGAGGAAGGGGATCATGTTTAGAGTGTTGGTGTTTGCATTTCCCAGGTCACCATTACAAATCTCCCTGCTGTCCCGGAGATGGCTGAACACCTGCCAGCCCACAGGAAGCGGTGGATGAAAGCCTTGTTTAGCTTTACTTGTGTGCACAGCTCTTGTCTTAATCTATTGAACTGTTTTTATCTCAGCTCATGAGTTCTGTCCCTTCTACCCTCCTGATTCTCTCCCCCATCTCACTGGTGGGAAGTGAGTGAGCAGCTTCTTGGGGCTTTGTTGGCAGCTGGGGTTAAAGCATGACAAGGCAGAGGGATCACCAGGGTACCCTCTCTGGTTGTGACAGGGAGCACACAGCACACTGTCACCTGCTGCATTCCTGTCAATGGACAAGCCCTGGCTCAGTTTTCTTTACACTCTCCCTTCATGTATTTCTATGTTGATAATCCCCATTTTGAGCTTTCTCTTTTCTGTCCTAAACCATCCTGCCTGTCTCAACCTTTCCTCATGTGAGAGGTGCCCCAGTCCCCTGATCAATCTCAGTGACTGCTGCTGGACTGTCTCCAGTAGCTTTGTGCCTCTCTGCTACTGGGGAGGCCAGAACTGGGCAGTGCTCTGCATGTGGCCTCAGCAGGGCTGGTAGAAAGGCAGGGTCCCCTATCTGAGCCCACTGCCCACCCCCTCCTAAGGCTGCCCAGGGTTCCAGCAGCCTTCGTTACCACAGGGACGCAGAACCGGCTCACGTTTACCCCGGTGTCCACTGGAACCCCCAGTTCCTGTGGTGCAAGGCTGCTTTCCTGGTGGTCAGCCCCCAGAAAATACAGCTGCAGGGCTCTGCACTGCTTTCACTGAACTTCTGAGGCTCCTGTTTGCTGTATCTCCAGCCTGTTGAGGCTCCTTCCCTTTGGATGGCAGCACAACCCTGTGGTGTATCAGCCATTCCTCCCAGGTGGGAACATGAGCAAACTTGCTGCAGATGCACTCTGCCCAATAATCCAGTAATTATGTAATTACAAGCCAGTAATTTCATCATAGAAGGTTATCAGGTTGGCCAAGTATGATTTCCCCTTTGCAAACCCATCCAGTCCTCATCTGACTGAGCCCTCCCTTAAGCACAGCCATATAATGCAGTCTCCAGTGGCAGAAATGCAGAGGTGAAATTGAGTCTTCCCTCCATTTCTCAATAAAAAACAGAAAGCAGGGGTCAGGTGAAATCCTATGAGCAGGAATGCCACCATTTTTCCTATCTGAGATCATGGAAGTAGAAAAACTGGCTTATTTCATTTACAGAAATTCAGTGAATGGTCCAGTTGGCTTCAAGGAAGGACTGAGGAAAGGAAGCAAAACTGTTTAGGAAAGAAAAAAAATGCTCCTGGAAGAAAAGAACAAGTGTTTCTAAACATGCAGTTTGTGTGTCTACCCATTTTCATGTTTTCTCATGTTTGTTCACCAACTCACAACACTGCAGGGACCAGGCATTATGACAAGATCTTTGGAGTCATCAAATGCTAAATGACACTTCTACATTGTAGGGTTAAGCAGAGCTGATGATACAGCTCCCTAAGAGCATCTTGCTCTTACCCTGTCTGCATTAACAAAACCTCAAAGAGGTATCATTAGTGAGGTTTAGAATGGAAACTGGAGCGGGGAGGCTGACATTGGGATCTGTAAATCCTCTGCATATAAGGAGCTCGGTGGTGATGTAAACAAACTCTACAAAGGGTACAATTTCTGGCATTCTTGCTGCTTCCCAAAAACAAAACTGTCATTGTTAATCTTCTGATGCAACGAAAGACCTCTCTAACTTGCCTAGAAATACAGATATCAGTGCTAGTTCTGTTTATAAGAACAAAAAGATTGAGAAAAGAGCCAAGGCCAACACCTTCTCTCAGCCCTCCTCGTCTATAGTGCACAGGATGCAGAAAAACGTTTAATGCATTTTTACATCCATGTGTTTCCTAATTAGCCATCTGCCCCCTGGATCAGAAGATCCCAGCTAAAGAACCAAACATCTGTGCTCAGTCTGCATGCATGCATGTCTGCGTACCCACAAGACTGTGAGCACAGGCAAGCAGCTGACTGTCTGGGAAGATGTGAGATTACAGTAAGAGCTGTGCAATTTCACACAAACCTAGACAGAAGTGTTACACAGCTGCCCCAGGAACCCCAATTCAAAGGAGAGGTGGAAAAGGAGTAGTCTGCAGTACTGCAATCTGCATGGCAACAACATCCTTATAGCAGGTTGGTTTTTACTTATTCCACCGTGTTTTTCTTTAAGCTGAAAGTGCTCATTAAGCATGCGCTGAAAGTTACTGAGAATATTCTAGCTTAAAGCTTAGCTGCTAGTCGGTTTTTTTGGTGACTAATGTTTTCATTTTCCTCTCCTTTCTGGCTTAACACAGCCAGCCACCTGCCAGTCTGAAGCTATGCTGTCTCCAGCCCACTTCTAGCTTAAAAGCAGCAGAAGGCCCAGATGTTTCTCATCTAGCACACAGTAAACACAATGGCACTCTAGCAAACAGGCTGTTTTCAGCACCTGGTTATGTCTGAAACTCTCCCTGGTGCTTTGGGAAACAGAGTAACAGCAATGAATCCTTTTCAATTATAACAATTATTTCCAAGCTTGTTTGGTGCCTAGAGCTTGAGGAAAACAATGTCCTTACTCACCATAAGGGATATATGCCAAGCCTACTGACAATGAAGACAACGGCAAATGTAAGGAAGAGGAGGTCACTCAGTTTTTGACACTTGCAATAGTTTGCCATTTTGGCAGCCTGCAAAAGAAAAAGGTGTCTTTTTACTTCCATGAGGACAGCTGAATTCTCTTGTACTGTGTATAAGCTGTAAGAAAAAGAAGAAATCAAATTTTTATGAAATTGCTAACATTTTCACTGGGCCACCTCACAGTTATCTTGGAACTCCTCTCCACCAAGCAGCTGGAAAATATCTTCTTTGGAAAAAACCCAAACCAGACTACATAAAACTAGAGTATGTATTTAATTTCTTTATTTCCCACTCAATATAATTTTTGAGATTGTACAATTTCAGATTTGCAAAACTCTTCTAAACCTTTTATTGAACTCCAGTGTGTCCATGGTGTCTTTGTCCCCAACCTCTTTACCTGCTTATCTTTCACCTTTCCAGTATGCTCCACTGGCATTTTCAGCATCCATCTACCTTCCATGTGCCCCATGCTCTCTGACCTTCTAGTAGCTGCTATATATCAACTTTGTCTCAATTCCTCCAGTACACCCCACATACTACATTCTTCTGAAGCATCTCTTCTTCCTTTTCTGCCTAAACAGAATAGTTTCCACCTCAAAGATTATACCACTCCCCTTCAAGTATTTTTCCAAGGCTCTCTTTTCAGCTTCTGCTTTCTTACTTGTTGTCTTATGCTTATATTTACATGCTGTTCTCACTTGTCTTCATGCAATCTTCTGACTCTTTCCCAGTGAAGGACTCACTAATTCATTACTCTTCTCTGAAACTGCTCATTAAAACACTGATCTTCCCAGAAGTTTCTTTACCCTTTTGTCCCCAAAGAAAATGGTACGTAGGGAAGGAAGCTTGTTTTTAAAATGTCCATGCTGCTTCCACAGTGTTAATGTGTGCAAGCAGTTAATTATAAAAAAAAAAAAAACATTTGCTTTGAGATAGGGTCAGTCTTTCTTCATATTTTCTGTCAAATGTATCCAGAGAGTCCACTTAAGTCACTGGGAACTCTTTTGTGTCCAGTTAAGCCACGGGGAACCCTTTCAAAGCTCCTTTCTGGGGGGACCTGCATCCAGCTCCCAGTACCCCACAAGATACTTGTGCAGGCTTTCCAGAGCAGTAAGAGGGAGCAAAATTACTACAACCAGGCCCACAGAATACGATTCTGAATGCAGAATTCAAACCAGAGAAAGAGATAATCTGGATGCCAAAACGAAACCTGCACTTTTGGATGTTACCCAATTTCTGCAATGTTCAACTAAAAACCTGAAGATTATTCCTCACTAAAGAAACCCAGTTAAGAAGCTCCCAGAATATGAGGAAAGCCATCACTGCTGTGAAGAAAACATAACCCTTCTGAATCAGTCCTATTTTCTAGAGGACACACACAAATTTCCTAGCAGCTTGAAGGAATTAGCCTAGTTTGAAGGAAAAGAGAACGCTTTGGTGCCGATATACAAAGCAGAAGCATTACTAACTTCCTTGCTTTTCAGATGATGGAAAATTCAGTCCAGGAATTCTGGATGTATTTCCATGGTGGCAGTCTAAAAAACTGGTTTCTTAGTGCATGAGGCTGATATTACTATAGCAACTTGTAGTAGTATCATGCCATTTCTCAAAAACAGTACAGCTATCAGGACATTGGTTCTCAAATAACAAATTACAATAATTCTACAAATTATAGTGATAAAGAAACACTAGAAAAAAGTGGAATGAATATGTTGTTGTTGGATGGAACTAGGCCACCTAAGACAATAGAACAAAATTTTCTGAATTTAAAAACCATGACTGCAACTGAGGAACACAGCATTACAAATTCTTGAAAATCCTACTATGGCTATTCCATACTTCCAGATACCTTAAGAACTGTGGAAAAAATCTCACCTGCAGTATTCCCACCAATGCACACTACATTTTGCAATGAGAATAACAAAAAATGGTGATTTCCAGCTTTCCAGTGGATGTGTTTCATTATGAAATGGTAGATGGAGAGAGTCTAGTGGCCTCCAGAAACAGCTTTTCATTTTTACAAATATGTGATAGGTAACACAAGTCAGGTGCGCAACTGACCCATCAAGGCAAGCCATTTAACCAACTTCTTTTGCAGTTTGATAGTTTTCTTCCTCTGCACTGATTTTCCCCTCAGTAATGTCAGCAGCATGCAAGAGTCCATCTCCTCTCATATGGCACCAGAGCTGTGACCCACTGTCCTAGCAGAATTTCCAGTCAAACCAGACTGAAAGACCTGACTAGAAAACCACTGAAGTATGTGCCTCATGAGGAAGCATATCTGACCAATGTTTGCAACTCTGGTGAGAATACCAGCAATTCCTCTTTGTCTTAGTTAATGAACAGAGGGTAAAGTTTTAGCTAGCCTAGTACCGCTGCTCTCTAGTGTTTTTATAGCTCCACAGACACTGGTCTGATCTAGAATAAACATCTTTAAGTACTTCTTTCTGGTGGTGAGAAAAGAGGAATGAAGAAAGTTTAGGTGAAGTCACAGCTAGCTATACACATTGCTAAAACAGAAAAATAAACTTGCAAAGATGTGATTATTTTTATCCCAAAAAATCCATATTCTCTTTTGGTTTCTATCTCAGGAAGTCATGTGCTTTCTAGATCAACAAAGATTAAAAAATAAAACCATATTTACAGCACTACTGAATCAGAATGGCAGGATCTTGATTTTGCAATAGGTGACTCACACAGTAAGTCTACATTCTTGCATAACAGGTATCCTTGCAGGTACTTGAATAAAAAATAATTTCAGACAAAATAGTTATTAACTTTGGAGGAGAGTTCAGAGACAGCCAAATTCCAGCATGACCCAGAGCTCTCTAGCAACTGATGCAGATAAAGGATGATAACATCTCTAAGTTGCCACTATGGAAGTTACAGACTATCATGACTTAAAAGAATTTCAATCATCCCTTCTTCTCCAAATACAACTGCTGGTACTGGGATCCAGAGGCTTGGGAACATGGAAAGTCAGAGGTCAGCTCTCTGGCCATGCCCAAATAAGCCACTAACTTGTCCAACACCCTGTGCCCAGCAAAGCGGAGCAGAAACACACTGTGACAACTTGATTCTTTCAGAGGCAGGGTCATTGCTCCACAGACCACGTCACAGGGGTTAAGAACCAGGTGAGCCACTTTCACCACTTTCCAGATTTTGCAACTTTAGCTTTTGATTTTCCCATGCTGTATTTAGAATCTGTGTGTAACCCTCCCTGGCATGTAATGCATTACCAGTCTCTGCTCTTTACAAGCAACAGATCAAAGGAGAAACCAGTCTGAAATCAGAAATATGTGCTGCTACAAGTGCAAGATATTTAAGCAACAAAATAGACTATATTAATCCCCCATTACCATCTTGAACTGGTTTAGGAAACACTTGTTCTGCATAGCAAAAAGGCTCTGCCTAGTGACAGGATGACATAGGAATGATCTCACCTCTAGGACAATATCAGCTGCATCATGGAGACACAAGATCAAGGTTCCCACTCGTGTCAGATTGGTCACGTATGAGAAGGTAATCAGGGTGACTGTTACAATGTGATGTGTAAACATGATTCCAAAGTCCTAGAGAAGCAGAAGCAAGGAAAGGACACAAAAAACCAAAAATACAATGAAGCAAACACTGATATTCTGTACTCATATACAAAAGTGGATGGTTGTTTCTTAAATCCAGCATTATATTTAAGTTATAAAAATATATACTATATAAGTGTATTATACACCCTGCTCTATATTTCATTTACACAGAATAAAATAATCATTTTATGTTAACCAAATGCAAAAACATTATTGAAAGCTAGGCAATGACCACACTTCTCAGTTCATAGTAATTTAACCTAATAAAGTAAATATCTGCAGTTGAAGTTACTTTGAAAAGGCATATGTACATGCAAATCAAATTCCACCACACTTTTTATGCATCAAGTAACAAATGATTATAACAATTTGCATAACCAAGTGCCAAATAATTCACCATTCAGAAGAGAGAAAAAGGAAGGCACCAGTGCACTAGGACAGCAGGCACCTGCCAAGAACAACTGGGAGAATCCCAGATCCAGGTTTTTATTTGTTTGTTTTTTAATCAAGGTGCTTTGTCTTCACACTGTAACAGGGTCAGGAAAGTCTTCAAGTGAGCTGGAGCATCTCCTCCTAATTGGTTCTAATCCACTGTCTCCCAAATGATGCAGGCTAGCTGGTCTCCACACCAGTAACTCAGTTATTTGGCCATAAAATAACTGTTAGTATTGAAAAATCTGGGAGTGAAGGTGCTCCCAGAAGTAAGGGCACATTCCCAGATACTTGCCGTGAGGCAGATAAAGCAGAGGGAACAACCTGCCAAGGCTCCCAAACTGATTAATGAGAGAACAGGACCTAATGAGACTCTTCTCAGCAAGGCACTGAGTCAGTAAAAAATAGTCTTGTTGGCATTTGCTGAACGACCTGCACAGCTTTGAGGAAGTGATGCTAAAACCCTTAAGAAAAGATCACAGGCAACATATAACTGGGAAGTTTTTCTATGCACCAGAGGTAAGATTTGTATAACAGCTCCCAGCAGATCCAGTGGCTCTCATGCAGAGCTGCCAGAAAGGAGAGAGATCCAGACAGTCAAAAGGAGCAGTTCCTTCAGGCTGCCTGCTCACCAAGTGTATTGGGAGGTGGAATTTGGCTTTCTGATAGCTTTTGTTGGCCAGTCCTGCTGAGCTGTGGTAGTCTTCAGCTAAGTGGCCCACAACAGAGAAAACCAAACCTGTGCCTTTAGAGGGGCAGCACGTGGTTTGCAAAGGAGCTGGAGGTACCTGTGTCAGGCAGGAGGGCCCTATGGAAATTGCCACGAGCTCCAATTAACACAGGGGCAGCTCTGGAAAAGCAGCAGCTCCAGCCCTGACTGCACTGTCTGTTCAGTCCTGAGAAGCATTTCCTGCACAGTGTTCCCACAGCTCTCTTTGGGAATGCAGCAGGCACCACCGGTTTCAGGGATGTGCAGTGCCCCTGCCTCCCAGTTATAAAAGCACCAGCACGTGCTTTGTGCTTTCCCTGCAATGTACACCTGCAGTCCAGGGAAATACCTGCACCTTGGGCAGTCTCACTAACTGAAGAGGGACAGGACCAGCTCCCAGCCCATTAAACTTATGTTTAATGCTATCAGGTGCTACAAGATCCTGTTCCCTACTCCTCAGTAGGCAGAGCCAGTACCTCCAACACAGACAGAAGAAAAAGACAATCAAAGGCCGTTTCCCTTTCTGAGTGTCCTGAGGGAAAACAAGGGTTTGGCATCTCAGTCATTTCAGGAACTACAAACACACACATAAAGACCATTTCACTACTTCACAATAACAAAACCAGCAAAGCACCTACCTTATTCCATGGGATTACAAGTAAGCTACTATTATTGCCATGGGGCCATACTGCAGTCTAGCTCTTTACTTCCTTCACCTGCAGGCACTATGGCACTATTCTTAATTTCCCTTCCAAATGCAATTATGTTAGCACATAGGCAGTCCTAATGGGGCAAAAAGTCAAGTAGAAAATCTCCTCTATTTTCACAGCTGACACATTCATGTTCTACAAATACTAGATTTCTAGTCCCTCTTGGATATTCTTCAAGGCATTCCTGGCAATATGGATTATTCTTATGAAATCTTAATGTTCTTGGGCAGCAGTCTTCTGCATTTTTTCCTGACTCTTCTTAAAGAAATGCTGTCTGGAGAACTCCTGTAATAATGTTTCTTAAAGAAGACAGTTACTTACTTGACTCTGCCACCTCTGAAACAGAGGTGCTGGACTGACCTAGGGAAAACTGTTGGAAAAAAGTAGTAATTATATAAATAAGACTGCTTTGTTATTGGGATTGTTTATTTCCTCTTTGAGACACTTTTTAAAGTCATTAATTAATACAATGCTCTGAAGATGCTACCTGTTAGATTTTAGTTATACACAAGGGTATTGAACACATAGATACCAAGTGGTACCTGTGTTCCCTGTGCTCCCAGCTTACTTCAGCATTTTCACCCACATATAGTAGCAGCTGTACGGGAATGGGGTTCTTAATTTTTGTGGGTTGTTTTTTTTTTTTTTTTTAGTTAATGTATTTCAAATCATAGGTATGTTTGTGAAGGATGTGTTTATTTACAGAAGATTCATAGCCTCCAGTTGTAACTGCTGGAAGATGTCACATGCCTAGGTTAAGAAAATCTCTGGCTAAGAATAGGAGAAAGAACCTGTTCTAGACCCCATGGAAGAACACAGGGCAGACAGCAGAGAAACCCCATGGGTCCCAACTTGTAGACAAGCCCTCTGGAATTAAGGCCTCTGCCACCCAAATTTTTTTAATATGTCACACTCAGTGACTGAACTGCCAAAGGGTCAGGGAGCATTAGTGCCACTGAAGGGCAAAATATCAACTTCATGGCTTGTATTACAGATCAATAAGGAAAGGGAAAGGTCTGCAAAGCATATGCAATCTAAACTGCTTCCAATGAAACAAAAGAAATCAATTCTGTGTGTCTTTCTTTGCCAAGAAAAGTCTCTTTGAAGAAAGAAATCTAGTATCCAAATTTAGCAAAATATAGTGTAAATTTTCTAGAATAAAAAATCAGTATTCAAGAAAATCAGCAGCTACAGATCATTTTATTCTTGGAATGAGTGAACTGTCTTTTTTTTTTTTTAAGTAAAACACAGAAGCTCTAGGAATTGCCAAATGCTTGGAAATAAAAGGTGTGAATACACGGAAAGGTCTCCTAGACCTTCTACAAACCTGTTAAAACTCTGAGTAGAAATTTAATACATTCCTTTAAATGTACCTACCAAATATTTTTCTATTAAACAATAGATCAGGTATCCAGAAAGTATGTAAATAAGCCTCACTGCTTTTAAGGTTCATCAGGTGCTTTTGAAACTGACAAACTTCAGTTTTTAATTTTTCTAATTATTCCTTTCACTGTTTTACAAAACAGGAGCATGGGAAGCTGGAAAAAGATGATAAAACACCAATTCATACTAGGTTTCACTCTTTGGAAATGAACACCCTTAAGGGAGAATATCATTATGGCAACATAGTAGATACTTCTGAAACAAAAAGCATGCCATTATAAAACTGCAGAAGTTGGTACACACAGTTCACTGACTTAATGCCAATAGTAGGTTTGTGCAGCAGCCTAGTTTGCTCACACCTCCAGTCAGGCAAAGACAATCTGGTAGAATTTGTAACACCTAAATAAAGATAAAGAAGTATTTGAAAGCCAAAAAAAAAATCACCAAAAAAAAAACCCTGGAAGTAATTTTTGAAGTCATCAGTTTGCTATCAGAGAAGAATAAAATGGAGATGCAAAACAGTTAAGTACATTTCTCTTGATCTACAGTAAATAAAAGACCAGTTCTGGAGTTAGGCCAGTGCTGAGGGCTGCTGCTTCCAGCAAGGACACAATACGCCTCTCCTTCAGACAAACCCAACTACATGAAAAAAACCACTTGGCTGAATTCCTGCAGTGCAAAAAACTGCCTGGGCACTTCTGATCATCCCAGAACACAACACAGGCACTGCTGCTGAATTTAGAGTATCTAAAATGATAACCAAGATTTAGATAAAAATATTCCTTTCACGGTAACATGAAAACATCAGTGGCTTACTCAGGTTGAGAACTGTTAATCTGCTCCGCACAAGCCAATTGTGAAATATTACAATAGCATCCGATATTAGCTGGCAAGTTTCCTGCTTCCTGTTGAACAGATCCCTATTTCATGTGGGCACCATTCCACACATTGCACATGGGGTGCATTGCAAGGCTTCCACATTTTTTCAAACTCAGCCTTCTTGTAAAAGAGAACTACTATGGTGTTGCAAGAACTGGTGTCTCTGTCAAGCTTGTACTCCTTTTTGCCAACTCTTGTAAGTCTCTGGTAGTAACATTTTTCAGCTCAGTGGGTTTCCTTGGCAGCTTGCACTCCAAACAGTTTTACTGTGTGACACCAGGGCACAGCTGCATTTCTCCAATCTGATCTTCCTCGTTATCAATTCTGCTTACACTACAAGTCCGAACTGGCGAGTGGCTTAATAGGTCATTTATAAATATGGCATCTCCCCTGCTCCCTGCTGGATGCTGATAATGAAAGGCTTTTGACTTGCTGTCATTGCACTGCAGATGTGCCCTGCTCTCTGCTGGACACTGCACATTCTCAGACAGAACTGGTGCTTGGGACACCACTTGGATCTGGCGCTCTGGGCTCAGGAGCTGTGGCTGGGGTGTCAAAAGGCTGCCAACAATTCACTTCCCCACCTCCAGGTCCCATCCTATTTCCACAGCAGGTTGCCCCAAGGTTTTTCTGATACCAAGTACAAGTCATTTCTATATAACTAAGAAACAGACTTGGCCCCTGCAGTGTAACATATTAGTCAATATCACTCTTGATTTAAATTCATCTGTGCTATCATACAGCTCCCTTAAGCATTGTCTCTATCTCAGTTTGTGAAACAGGGAAGTTATACTCATTTCAAGCTCATGATTAATAGAATGTTTAGTATCTACAGACAATGCAAGCAAGGGATTTATATGTATTCATCATACATTGGTTGTTTTATTTACAATTTATCCTCCAATATGGATTTAAATTTTGTTGATGCTTTCTTGAGATTTCTACTTCTGGAATAATCTGGAAATCCAAACAGAGGAGTGTGCTTCTATATAGGTAGCTCTGCCATGGGACTCCCAGGAATACACTGTGGTTCTAAGTGACAGATGAGTTTATTCAGGTCATAATGCATCCTTCATTTACTCTTTTCAGAGTTATGCTCCTGCTACAATTCTAATAAACAAGAATTTTTCCATTAGCATAGCCTACAATCATTTGTTTAAATGACAGCTGAAGGAAGCACATAAAGATATAAAATCCTTTCAAATGTTTACAAAAATTAATTTTGAAACATTAAATCCCGTGAAAGAATAGCTCAATGGACTGTTATTACAGAGTAACTATTGTGCTGCTTGTTCTGCTATGGACTAGGATTCTCCTCGGAGGAGAGAACTTGGAATATGGAACAGGTTGCAACTAATTCTGGAAAAATATTTCTATTTGGATAGAGTCTTGGTTTTTTTCATTAACAATTCTCTACTAGCAATGCTGAGCTACATGGCTGGAAGGGTAATTTTTTTTTTTTTTAAATATAACATCACTTCTTAATATTAAATGTTTTTGCTGTCCTTTTGTAGAAAAATCTGAAAGCCCTCATAGATCTTATCTCACAAAGTGATAATGTGAATTTATGAGGCAGTCTTGCCCTTTTCTCGGTATTTCATCGTTTAACTCGTAGAAGAAACAGTACATCTAACAGAGACTACCTGTACAATTCCATTCAAGTCACTGCATGAAAGCAGAAGGTTCTTTTGGCTTCTGCTATTTGCCCTTCAATATTTTCTCCAGGCTCTTCTGTCCATGTGCACGAAAACCTCACATTATAGCAACAATGAGCAGAGTAAGACAATTACAGCTTCTCAGTGATGAATATCTGCAAGAGGTGAACACTGGAAAGAACTGTATTTCCAGTTCACTGCACATGTAATGCAGCTACTCCTTAAGTAAAGAATGGTATGTTAAAGCTTAAAGCTTTCTGTGTTTTTAATATCGTTGTTCTTACCTTTCTTTTGACATCAATGAATTGAGAAAACATTAAGGACCAGTAGAACGACAATTCAACTATGTAGTAGTAATGAAGGTCAGGCATCAGGGGCTGAAAGATGGAGATGAGAAAATGTTAATAGAGTCTAACTGACATTACAGGCAGCTGTGATCTATAGGAAACATGTTTAATTGCAGAGGATTATTGAATTATACATAAGCATCCTATGTGAAGAAAGGTGATGATTGCCTCTTTCAAACTCTGATGGCTCTGGAAAAATAAAGTTCCCCAACATACTCTCTTCTAATGTTTTAGCCCTGACAATACTGTAATACCTAAAATTATGATATTGTTCATTTGGAACCCAGAGCAAACTAAATTCTGTGTATTCCTAAGTCTGTTTTGAAAGTTTACTTGAAACATCTTGCTGTATATCAGTAATGTGGGTTTAAAGCATAGCAAAAAACCAATACTAGATTAAAATAGGAAAAAAAATAATGCTAGTATATAATCTCATCTGTTCATTATGAAAACGTGGGCTTTGAGCAGGGTTCTTTATAATAGAAATACCTACTTTTGAAGAATTTAACAATTTTTGGGGACATATTAACATTTGGAAAGAAGAAAATAAAATAAATTTATCCAAGCATCTTGTCTGATATACAACATGGTTACAGAGTTGTTTCAATGTAAAAATAAAAAATATCCATGACTAAATAAAATAAAAAAATCCACAAACCAGCCTGGGGTAACTTCAAAGAGGGTAACTGGTAGCACACATAAACACTTTGATCCTCAGCCTAAGAGAGCCAGTCCTAGGAGCTACTCTAATTTAAATGTGCCTCCATGATAGTCACGCCTTCCATGGCAGCATAGACAGGGACACTGGCAAAGGAGAAGCTCCTGAGGGCATCTCCCAAGAGCTTAGATGAATCATCTCTAGAGCACCTTGCAAGGGCACCACTGCGCACCCAAGCAGGGTATGAGCTGTTTCCACTGGCAAGAGGTATTTCAGTTGCACCTTTTATTCCCATTCCCTTTTGCAGACAAGTTCCTTGCAGCTGAAAGTCAGTCCTTGGATTCCCAGGAAATGTGCTATGGGTGTTAATTTAATATAGACACATGCTTATGCTTTATGAAAAATGTGTAACTCAAAATCCATCCTTTAAAGCCATCTCTTGGGCCAATATAACTCTTGTCTGAGTCAGAGAGACTGCCAACAGACTTTTGATTATGTGTAATTAAAGAGGGAAAGAAAATAAGAGCTTGCAACGAACTGCAACTATTATACCCATTATTGCAAGGGAACTCTCTGGGGAAAATTTCTAGTAAAAAATGAAGATTTTTCAGCTGCTTTATTAACAACAGCATTCATATTTCTAAAGCCATTCATAGTGATAGCGTAGGGCAATTCTAAAGATGTCACAGATTCCTTCTTGGATTAATAGTGTGTTTAACTTAGTTCAAAAGTTAGTTTCCAGTTCTCCATAGACTCAACCTCAATAGGTTAACCTGTGATTATGGCTGTGTCATCACCCAAATGATCCATTTGACTATGTCTACAGTAAAGTCCAGCTAGATTTCTGCAGTGCATTGTTCAGTGATTTACAAAGGAGTTGTAGCAAATAAAAGATTTGAAATTTTATCTAGTTGTGGGAAAAAACCAACAGAACAAACTGAAACCCCAGTACTTAGCCCTCATTAGCACCTAGCAGATATTTTTATCTTCGAGACTGATTTTCATAATGACTTTAATTTGACAATTTGCTTTATGTTGGACCCTCACCACTACTAGAACAATATTAGATATAGAAATTTTACCTCCCACACTCTAAAAGCTGTAACCAACTTTTAAATGACTTTGTTCTTCTGGTAAGTCTGGTAAACATATGTTCTTCAATCAGTAAGCTTCATGGTCTTTTGTTTTCAGTCAACCTCTTCTTGCATGTAATAACACAAAAAAAGTAGGAAATGGGGCTGAGAGGCACCAGTGACTGTAGCTACATCAATCTAAGAAACAACTGTACCTGAAGTTTCTGAGGGATTAAGTTTCAGCACTTTCCCCATTCAATTTCTGCTGCTCCTTCCCTAATGTTTTTCAGTTCACCCTCCAGTCTCTGGGTGGAATTTAAGTCATTATTTCTTCTGAGGCTACATGACCAAATTCCTTCAACATTTTTTGGATCAAGATTTCTGCTGAACTGTTTCCATGGAACTATTTCCAACAGAGACACAAACTTCAAGAACAGCAGCATCCAAACACAGTTTTGTTCAGTCTCTGTTCTGTCAAGGGCTGTTGACTGTCACAGGGATTCATGTGTCTTTGGGAAAATAATCTTATTCACACTTTCCAATCAGGCAATTGCTTTTTTTCCCCCCTTCCCTGCTCTTAGGGAAGTAAAAAACAAAACAAAACAAACAAACAAAAAAAACCAAAAACAAAGCAAAACAAAATAAAAAATCACCCTAGACATATTGGGTGTGTGTATATGTGTATGTATGTGTGTGTATATATATATATATTTTATATATATATATATATACACACACATAGATACATACATACACACACCCTAGGTTAAATTCCTTAAACTGCCAACTCTTCTCTGGAGATTTTGGAATTTAATAAGTGGAATTTAGGTGTGACAACTGTGTCCATCTTTCCCATCTTGAACTCAAGCAAGATGGGAAGAATCTAGCAACGTTCTGAACTGCTGAGAAGCCTATTCACACAAACATACTGCCACAAAGTTCCACCATAACAAAACCAGAGCTCTGCAGAAGTGTCATGCTTGTTCTTAGACAGCACTGTAACTTTTACCTGATATGGATACCCGCTCCAACACTGCCTGGTATTCCAGAGCCAGGGTGTCTGAAAGGAAGAAAAAGCAAAACAAAGGTCAGTACAGACCACTTGGTGCTATGTTAAGTGTATATATTTAATACTAACAAAGGACAAAAAATGTAAGAACAGCTTAGAATTCACATTTTTTTGGTAGAGACTATGAAAATCAAATAGAACAAGGAAACTTCTCAGAGACTTTCAGAGCATGAATTAAAGCAATTTGCCTGTTTTTATTGGTACCCCATGACCTCACTTTTGCAAGAGTGCAGACTGAAAGTAACCAGCTCGTGTTTGGATGGTCATATCTCACACTATATTCTCAATAGCACAGGAAATTTTGACCTCAGCCAGCTTAAATGTTTCAAAGAAGATTCCTTGCATGTGCCATTATATATAGGCATTCTTCCATACAGGATCCATCCTTCATCTTTACCTAGCCTTATCTACTCTACATTCGAGTACAAAGGGGACAGAACATCATTAGTCAGTCTCCTCAGCTTACACTTACAGCATTAAATGCTTCCCCTAGATCACAGTTTTTCAAATAAATCCTCGCTGCCTGAGAAGAGGCCTATCCTTCTTTTCACCATCAGGTGGAGCAGCTCAGCTCAAGCAAACCATATCAAACTCATCCAAAATACAACAGGTGAGCGTCAAAGCAAGAAAACAGACACTAGGCAGAATGGCAAAGCCCCCAGGCTGAGAATCAGGCTAGGTAGGAAGGATTTTTGAATATGCCCTTTAATGAAAAAGAAGACAACATAAAATTTTCACTCCAATACCCACAGTGCTCCTGAAATGACTAAGAATAGTTCTTACAGTAGCCTGAAAGGTATGCCAGCATTTGAAGTAACACACCTCCTAGAGTTTCTGATATGCCTCTCTCAAGGATGATGTAAGAATGCTTAAAGCCCATCCAAACTTATCCTTCCCTCCATCAGAAATAACTTCTTAATGGAACCAATTAATTGGTTTGAATGTCTCCATAGTATTTACTGTGCTATACAAGTTCCTCTCATTTCATGCAAAAAAGAAATGCCTTTGGAAACAGCCACAGTATCTCTGCAAGACAATATAAAGAATCTAAAATATTTCTGTCTGACAGGTGCCTAAATTAGATCCACACAAATATTCTAGGATAATTCATAGTTTTAGCCAGGTTTGAAAAGCTGTAACTGTCTTTCATATCATATTCATCAAAAGATAAGAGATGCTTCCTACCCAATTATTTTGCTGCCTAAATTACAGGTCCTAGCAAAAAAAGCATATTTTTCTCTTTCAAATATTATGACATCTTAAGCCTTCTTCATAGAGATGCTTGCTGCAGGAGCTACAGATACAGAAGTTTATGAGCAATTAAAATGCTGATTGCTAAATAAAATAGGCCTTTCTTGATGAATCTATAACCACAAAGCCCTACAGGGTATCACAACTGACAAATAATGTAATGCATGCATTAAGCCTCAAAGACCAATGCAGCAGAATATATGCCCCTTCTGAGCCACATAAGGCTCAGAAAGCCATGCTGCCATCTCAGACAAAATGCTTCTAAGTAGCTGTTTGGCAACCTAATGGATCCTTTGTGGGCAAGTGCACTTAAAATACCAGGGCTCCTGCTGCACCTTCTTACCCGTCTTTCCTCCCCAGTCTCCCTTCCCCTTGACTTGCCTTGGCATCTCTGAGTTGCTGTTAATAGCTTTAGCAGCAGGGCACTTTGGTTATGCTTGGCCTGGAGGGTTTTAGGGAAGAGGTGGAGGAAGAGCTTGGTTTAAGCACAACCTTCCTCTCTGACCTCGAAGATGAGCACAGCCCTAGACTGCACTCAACACCGAAATGTAATCCACGGTTGCAGCTGGACCAAGAAGCATCTTATTTAGTCCTCTGTGAGCCTCACAACTGTGGAATACTGTGTAGAGGCTTCAGTAGGAAGCCACAACCTAAAAAAAGCTCACACAGTCTGCAGTGCGAGACCTAGACCCACCAGTGAAAGGTGGATTAATCATAAGGGACCTAGACCGACATTCCAGGGCTCAAGTGAGTCCTGTGTGTGCTCCTAGGACATGTCTGCAAAATTCCTCCTAACAGGCAAGGTTACTGTGAAGCAGAGCACAGTTCTGTCTGAAAGTCCTATGTTGGATGAGAAGAAAAGGTCAGTGACTTGGCTCCACAACAAATCCTTTTCTGATGAACATAAAAGCATGCTTCTGTTTTTGCTGCCTGCTGAATTCCCAATTTTCATTTTACTTCCTATTCTTAGTATATTTCTGAGGAAGGGAGGAATACAAGGGGATTGGAGAAGAGAGGAAATGCAAAGATCCTGATAACAAAAAGGCCCTTACTTAATCTGGAAACAGAATAGTGAAAATTTCAGTATCAATTACGCTAGGCACAGAGCACCAGCCCTACAAGGCTGACAGCCTGCCTTACAGAACATAAAGGAGCTCAGATGAAAACTGAAGTTTTACAACCCTTAGGTGCAGTGCCAAATGAATGCAATGTCAGTAACAGAGGATGTAAACAGCTGTTCAATCTGTTGAGATTTACAGTATTAAAGGACAAATCACCATAATACAACAAATCACCTCTCTCCATCTGATTAGATAATTTTAAAGAATTCCTTCAGAAAAAAAAACTTCTCGAGACGAGGAAGCAACTGAGGATTTTGAAAAAAAAAAAAAAAACCCAAAAAAACCCTTCCAAAATTATCTCTGATGTTTGCATGCTTAGCCAGAAGCCTTGGGTTGTTTTGTATCCATTGCCTCATTCACTTATCTCTAGAGAAAGCATCTAATTGGCCCCTGGCTTTTAGAAAGCCCGAAGAAGTTAAAATCTCCAGGTCTTGCTCAAAATGCTGCTAGTATCTAGTATGTGAAAGGTCAATTGTGATAGTAAATGAAGGGGGAAAAATAAGCAGTACAATAAAAAACTTCCTGTTTATCACAAAAGAGCTGTTATGCACCTGATTTAGTCATTACTATGAGGTCATGGTGTAGCTCCCAAAGGGGTTCTTCCAAAATTCTTAGGTAAGAAAAATATTTTGATTTTTCCATCAAAAAAAGAAATCTGGCTGCTGTTTTTACCAGAATCCAGCATGTAAAAATCCAGGAATATCAAGACAGAATCCTCACATTTCACTAGAGTGAATTTAAGTTCAAAACACACTTCAAATCAAAATAAGACATCCTTAGTCCAAAAAGAAAAGATTTTAAGTTGCTTTTCAAATTAGATGGCTTTTGAAACTGTAGAAAAAAAACCAGCAAAATGCAGAGCATTCAAATACAGAGCATTCACTGTGTACATGTTCACTACTCTGCCAAGATTTTTATCTGTCTTGGTTAATGCATTTGAATACACTTTTGTATCATTTGTTACAAGCAAGATTAAGTGGAATGAAAATAAGCACTATTAATTACAGTCAAGATAATATATACTTTCAGTAAAGCTCTACTGATCTCATTTTTTTGGGGGCCGATATAGGCAAAGATGCCAAAGATGTCTCATGGCATTTGTACCTGCATTCATCAAGTTACAGCAGGTCCTTGCTTTGCTCTCACAGAAACAAGTGGTACAAGGTAAGACCAGAAGATTTCCTCTTGATCAGCTCTCACTCAGTCCCAAAATGCTGTGAGCAATTTGCTCTTACCCCAGGGGCAAACCTTCACTGCCTGATACCCGTGCACAGGGCAAGACACAGCTGAACTCTCCTCCGCAGCAGCAGCTGCCTTGTCCCAGCACAGGCAGCGCAGCAGCTCCTGCCCCCCGGCAGACCCCTCCTTCAGTGTATCCCCAGCTTTACACCTCAGCTACCCGAAGTGCAACTGCAACAGCACAGGAGGAGACTGCCAGCTCTCTGCTCACTGTGAAATACAGTAACATTTGACACTTTTCACACATTTTTTATTATCCAGGAACTGAAACTGATAGCCTTTTAGTCAACAGCACTTTTCATAACATTAGGAGATGGACAATTATTCATAATTAACAGGCTTTTTGGCACATTGGGTAGTAGGTTGTTTTTTTTTTTTGGTTAGGTATTGTTCCATTGGTTGGATTTGTTTTTGTGCATTTCTACTTGCCTAAATGAAACAGTATGTCAATAGTAATTTTTCCCCAATTATGGCTAGGGATTATAGCAACTTTTTTCTTTTACCATGTACTAATAAAAATTGCTTTTGGACATCACTTGGTTGAATAAGCACTTGCTTAGAGGTAAATTTAAATGCTCGATTTCTTTTTTTTCCTGCAACACCTGCAATCCTCTTGGCATGGTGTGCTGACATTAGAAAGTAAGTTAGATTACCTGGCAACACCAAAAGCATCCTTCCTTACTCTCCTCTGCCAGCAGCTCTATGTTCTACTATTAAAATTACTCCATCCATGCATGGCAAACCCAAGAGATTTTTTAGTAAGTTAGTTTCTTAGGTACAAATTCCACAATGATCCTGGACTTCCTTCCCTATCTTCTTGGCTCAATGAACCTCAGTGTAACTGTAGACTACCGCCACCTTTCACTCTTAAGGAGCATATATATCCATGAAAATATTTGCTTCTGCATATAAAGTACAAACAAATACATTCTTATTCCTCTTAACTACAGAAAAACTCCTTGGTATTAATTGTTGTAAAACAAGCCACCATTTAAAATGTTATAGAAAGTCACCTTTTCTTTTTTTCACAAGCATAAATATTTTGCAGCTTCCTTCTCTCCAGCAGAAAGAAAATAAAATTATTCCTCATTGTTCTTGATGTTCAGAAAATTCATTAAGCAACAACCAGAACTTTCTGAGTCAGCTTTTCAAATTTTCCACCATTGTCCACTAAGCCTGCCTTATGATGTCTTGGAAACTCTCTGATTTCCGAAAGTTGTGTGCTTTTTCCTACTATCCTCTGAAAAACTGCCCTGAATATAGCAACATCCCTTGCTACTGTTGTATTTGTTTTGCTACTACTTAAGAATTTCTCAACCTAAATTTTCACTGATTTAAAGCACACATCAGACAGTTTCCAGTCTCCGCTGGCCATGCACGACAGGCTCTGAGGGCACAGCCTTAGCATCCAACGATGCCAAGAGCACAGGCTGAACTGTGCCATAAACTGATTCTGCAAGCACCACTGCAAGTCACCTACACATCAAAATCATGTATGCTTCCTTCTACCCACAAAATCACCGAGTTCTGACAAAGCGCCATGCTGGGAACAAAGAGAACTCGGCAAAACAACAAAATCCATGGCTACTATTTTGCATCCATTTGTGCAAGTTCTTCCTTGCCGTGACTGTTGATTTGGTTTAGGATGCAGTTGCTTCTCAAACCAGGAATAGAATTTTCATAAATCCTTCACAGATCCAAGCAGTTGTTCGTATTTCTTGGCATAGCTAACCAGAGAAGTGAAGACAATATGACACATTGTCAGTGAACCTCCTGAGGTTCTTTTTTCATATATTGTGACTAAGCAAGCTGTTTTAAGTTTCTGTAGAACTGGGTGTTTTTTCCCTCTAAAATTTAGTGTTTTATGTCTGTAGAAAAAAGGTTTTAGGGAAAAATGCTTCTGGAATGAAGAGTGCTCAGTGTTTCCTCTCAGCAAACTGCACTGTTGACTTCCAAACATAATTAAAAATTATACTTCTGCTAATACGAAACTGTAAAATATGGAAGAACTTATAAAGGCCAAGATTAATAACAATCACTGCATGATGCACTTGACATTCAAATGCAAATATATGTTGTGTTCAAAAAAAGGTTTAAAAAAAATATGAATTCAAGTTTTAATGTATTATATAAAATTATATTTGGAAAGGCAGAGTAAGCTCCACGCACACATCCACTTTTCTCTTAAAAATATTATGTACAGAGATCTGGAGCTTATGTCTCGTGTTGATAAAAGTTGACTTTCAACTTACAGCTTATGAGGAAAATGAAGCTGGCAAAAAGAACTGATAATTAGAATCTGGAAGGGTCCTAATATTAAGGCAATGCACTGAACAGAATTGAAGAACACTCCAGACAAAGAATTTGGTGCCTGCAGCATCTCCTCTCCCTCCTCTCCCAGACAGCCACCAGTCCCCTTACCAAGCCCAGCCATCAAAATATTTGTTCTCTTTTGTACCTTCTTCCTCTGACACTTGCTCTGCTGGTTGCTTTGCAGCAAACAAAACTTATAAAAACTTTTGCCTTCACGTGTAATGGCAACATTTTCAAGGACTGTTTGGTCATGAGCAAGCTGAGTGGCCATTGGCGCTATGACATTTTAGAGCAGCCGGATGTTTACATAAATATTACAGGAGCTAGGCTAAAGTTCCCAGAAACACTATTCAATGTATTCTGTAGTTCCTCAATCTACACTGTAAGAACTGTGCACAGAAAGTAGTGGGCACATTGACCCGAGCACTCCAGATGCCTGATAACCCTTTGATGAAGCAAAGCAGCTGTACATTAGCTTTACAGCTGCCTTCTATTTTTGATCACAATGCCAGACCACATCAATTAGCCTAGCATTTGCATCTAGGAGGATATTTATGGATTTACTTTATTTAAAAAGACAACACATAACTGCATGCCTGGAATTAGTTTGTTCAGAGAGAGTCCTGAAGTTTACACTTGGGAAACCTTACCTTGGTAGGAGGGAGGCCTGCATAAAATTAAACCTTTAAGAGATCGGGAAAAATCCCAAGAGAAAATCATTAAAAAATAAAATATGGCACTTCAACCCTTATTGATCACTGCAGAGTAGCATGATTTCAGACTACTCCTAATTTTCCTACAGCATGCAGCTTCAACAAAGCTCCAGGGTTTCCAGTGCTCTGATACTATGGTTACTCAAAGGCATACAGGAAAGTGGTTAATAATTAAACTCATCATTACATATCTGCTTTCTATAATTATGTTCCTATTTGTGGCTGCTCTGCCAGAAGAGTGCATGTGTCTGATTCTGCCATCCACTGCCTTCCAATACCATGTGTTGATGGCAAGTGTTTACCAGACTCATTGTACTCCTGATGCTGAGTTTTGGAAATCCTCAGGCAGCTGCTTTCCTTTGCAGGATTCACTGTGGCTTGCTTCACTGACATATAACATGTTCCAGCATTGCATGCAGTCCATGAAGGGAGCCAGAGTCAAATTTTAATAATGATAACAACTCCATACCAAGCTAAACATCAAATAAAATTTCATGCCTAAACCCAGATGTTTAAGACTGTGGTATTTATAAACCTACACTGCCTACTGGAAACACACTGTATAGAGAAAAGCCAAACAAAAGCCCCAGATGATGTGTTTTGCTGTACTTTCAAATAGGCACCTTGTAGCAAGGTCTCAGGATCATCCCTGACAGTCTGAAAATTAGGAAGTTACGGCAACTGCAGAATTTTTAATAGGAAGTACAGGTTTTCTCTAGTTCACAGGGCCATTATTCTCTAGTTCACAGGGCCCTGGAGAGGCAAGAATGTATTTGAATCACATAGTGCCATAATGGATGGGCAGGTGGTGAAGAAGGCCTTTCAAGGAGCTCAGTGTTTCTCAACACAGATACCACCAAGTCCCACCTGACTGAGAGAGCAGAACTCCTTCAGACAGGTTGGAACAGGCAGGCCAAAAGCCACCCCAGTGTGTGGGCACTGGACAGGAACCCATCTCTAAGCACTCTGGTCACTGAGCACAGCTAAAATGAGGCATAACCCTAAGCAACAGTGAGTAAGGACACACTGAAGTAGCTGCTTCCCCTTCCACTCCTGCAACCACTGCGTTTTTTCATTACAACAGAAATACTTAGAATCACAGAATATGCTGAGTTGGAAGGAACCCATCAGGATCATCAAGTCCAACTCCTGGCCCTGCAGGGAACACCCCAAGAATCCCATTTCTTGGTGTATGTAATAATGCCACAAGTACTAAGTACTAAATGAAAAAAATCCCAGTGAGAGAATCTCTCTCATATTGTGTTTTCCTCTAACAGGAAGACAGAAGGGGGAAATGTTAATTAATTTAAATATAAAACCACAGTTTGCAAGGAATTTTTTCCTGCTCAGTTCTGAGTCAGTGACCATAATAACATTTCCTTCTCTAAAGCAAATGAAGACGGCCAAAATAATTTCCCAGAATGTCTAAACTTACATAAAATGTTATATTCATTTTCCCCTGTTTTTCACCTTCCCCTCCTGCTGAGGAAGTGCAAAGACACAAGTCTTCTGATGTTTCCGTTTGTCATCTGCTGATGGATCTATTGACATAACTTGCAGTTTTCTGCAATTGATCTATTAAAACAACTAGCAATAAGACTGGCTGGTAGGGATGAGAACAGAGGAACTATCATAAATTGCATATATTTTGCTTCATAAATTGCAAATTTGTATTAAGTTTTAGTATAAAACCATAAATAGTAAATTTGTGCCACAGCAAAAAACCTAAAGTAACTGGGCAAGAGGAAAGAACTTTCCCTTCCTCATCATCTTCAGCCTACAATTCCTGGGAACAGGACAAAAATCCCTGTAGAAACTCCTTAAGTTACCTACGAGATAACAGCAGTTAAAAAAGAGAAGCAAAACTCTGAATTAGTTTCAGATTTACAGCAGTACTTCCCCATGCTAACCTGGCACTGTTCAATAGCCAGTAGCCAAGAGCATCAGTAGGAAGATGAAATGATAAAGCTCTGAGAGCTGTGACAGGTTAACATTGGAAGGGACTATAATAGGAAAAAACCCAAAAGATCATCAATGATGTACTTATTCATTGCCAAGAGTTTCTCCTCTACTACTGAAAAGATAAAATGATGCAGCTTAATGACTTGAAGCACTTATGGCATAAAAATACATATTGTTCTACAGTTTTTACTAATTTAATTGAGAATACAGCTGTTCTCCTCCTCCAAGTCATTCCCTCAGTAGTCAGTGCAACTGAACAAGGTCAATGCAAGGCACCAGTTACATAAGTAATAACCTGTATTACTATTACTGTATAATAACTTGTATTACTATTTCTTATATCCAAACAGGTACTCTGCTCAGGTTTAATTAGCTGTGAAAAACAGGACTGCTTCATTAACGTGAATAGAAAAACATGAAAAGCTCATGGCAATAGAATGCTGAGCTAATACTTTACTACAAGTATGAACAAGACACATTAGTTTATAGATGAATTAAAACTATTTTAATCATAAAATTGCCCAAATATAACACTTTGTGAGGTATTTTTTATATATCTGCCATTTTTATGATATGACCCTGAAAAAAATTCAGTCTTTTAGAAAGCTGGGCTGCCAAGAAAATGAATACTGTGATGAGGTAAAATTAGCAACCAGTCCACAGGGGGATATGAGGTGTGGCAGCCCCTCCTTCACTGCCCCAAATGACAGCGTAATGCACAAGCAGCAGAGATGCTGTATATGGCTCAGTACCAGCTTAACTTGCCAATTTGATGATTACATAGCATTTACTTACTACTCTGATGTTATTAAATACCCCCAGCTGGATTCAAAACAGATAAAGTGAAATTCAATTCTAGATGCATTTTTTGAATTAGTGGGTTGCTTTTCCTTCCCATGATTATGTAAAATTTATCCCTGTTGTATACATTTGAAAGTCCTGTTGCCATCCTATTACTGAATAAGGATACCATTGATATTCTCCTTTTGCTTTTTCTTTCAAAACCCTTCAGTTTCCTTTCAGCCACAAATAAATTCTTCCAGCTTGCCTAGCTTTGTCCTCTTTTGCCTGATGCAGTTATTATCTTAACAGTCAACAGCTTACACAGTGAATTACTTCCTATGCTGACTCGCCTTCTCTCATTGTCCAAAATGCATTCATTCTCCTTGTTGATGTACACTGAGGTGCTGCAGTCATTTAAAACCAAGTTTCTCCAGCAGCTTTGATCTTTCTCACAGCATGACTCATGATTTATATCTCAGGCATCCAAAACACTCTATTAATCTTTCCTAAATGCCCTCAACAATTTTTATGCCTTTCTGAAGATAAATCTGAAACAAATTCCTTTTCCATGAGATAGCATCTAACTATGCTCTTCCTGGAAACCTTTTCCACTTGTGATGCTTATTTAAAAATGTAATATGCTATTTCCCCTTTCTCATAATGGCATTCTTCAAAAGACTCCAGAGCATGGGTATTCTTTCTTGCTCATTCAGTGAATTAGAAATTGTTTTATTTATCACCAAATGTTCAGCCCTGCCTTCACAGAAAGGAAAAAGGTTATAATTCAATTTTAACATCCAAAATTATTTTAGCTTAAAAATTTTCATCACTTACAGAAACTCAGCAATTGGTTTTATGAGTAAAAAATAAAAAAGGAATCAAACCCTCCAGAGAAACCAAATCAATTTTAAAGCAAGCACAATCTACCAAATGTGGGCTTCATTTCCTCCCTTAGTGGCCTATGTATCACATTATCCCTCTGCTAATAGCACAGTAAAATATCAAATATCAGCATTGTGTTAAAAGGGCTCCACAGTGGCCTCAGGCATTCTTCATTTAAATGAGAATATTTGTCCAGCATTGGGCAAACAAGCTCTCTGAACAAAAGGATTTACAAGGCTTCAGTAACAGATAATATAACAACCTTTCGGGAAGAATGTGGGAAGGAAGCATCACAACAGATGCAGACTAGAGCAGAAAAAGTGCCCAGCAGAATGCCTGCTTCAATTGATTCAGGAGTGAAAGAGACACCAAGAGCTCTGGAGGTAAACCCCCTGCCTTCCAGTGTTGTTTGCTAGAGTCAGCTCTGATTTAAACCAAGATGGTAGATATTTTCCAAACTCATGCTTTGGTATTTCAGTGCTAAAACCAGAAAAAAAATCAGCCTGCTTTAAGGAGCCTTATTCTATGAATTAGACAATCAGACATCATCCAAACAGTGTTATGCATTTTTCCAAGATGCTGCATTTCTTTTATTGTTCTGTTCCACAAAATATGCAGCAGCATTAGTTTCATGAAAAAGTAGATGCAGCAGGCAGGGCAACAGAAGATAGAAGCAATAAATGAAATACTGAATATTCTGATGCAGGTCATTTTTTTCTGCTCCAAATGATGTAACATGCAATGTGTTCTGCAAATAGCTTCCCAATAGCTGAGAAAATTTTATGAAAAAATCAAGTCTGTCCTACTGCTACAAAGACTGAAAACTGTCTAGAGCACCAGCATATTTTTTGAATATAGCAATTTAATTTTATGAAGTGGCTGTGGATAACAGCCATTATTTTCTTCATCTAATGTTAACAATCTGAATAGTAGGTGAACTGTAATACAGAAACAATGTCAATAATCAGCCACCACTTCATTGACAAGTTCTTTCAATGTATTTCTAATCAAGGTGGTCTTACTTTAGGCTCTAAAATTCTGGAGTACAAGCAATCTGAAATGGCATTTACAAATTCTACACTACTCTCTCTGGGCTGTAGCATGTGCATGTACTGCTGCTGCTTTTTTATTTCAAGAAGAGGCAAAGAATCAGTCAATTCAGCTGAGCAACAGAATGCAACATTCTCTCTCACAAAAAAGCATGAAGCCAGCTTCTCTCAATGTGCACACAGAAACTGTGGGCCACTAATAGAACATCTCCTGCTGTCACACAGAAGCTCACTGCCTCAGTGGTTAGTGCACACATGAGGATAAGCACTTCAATTTCTTCATTTGAAACATCCTACAGTTTCAAGAAAGGGGAATTTCCGTAACAGAAGAAGTGGAGCTCTACCTATTGGGTTTTTTTCCTTCATATTACCCTGCTATTTTTTATTTGCACTCCATACATTTATGTCCTTTGAGTAGCCTTTTGGAGTCAAATTTACACTTCAACATGGCTTTCCCTGTTCTTTTGCAAGCTATATGTGCCACTAGAAATTGTACCTACCCACCAGACAGTTCTCAGTTCTTCTGTAGGGGATGACTCATTAGGAAGGACACTCCATCAGCTGCATACACACAGAAGCTTGTTGCACCCAGCATTTTTTAAATATAGCCACAGCATACTTGTATTATCTGCCTTACTTCAACACTGAATTTGAAAAATAGCAAGACTTGTTTATTCAGACAGATTATTCTTTTCCCAGTAGAATACCTACATGCAACTTCAGGTTTCCAAGTCTCAGTATAGATTTCAGAAGACTCACAAAAAATTCATCCTCTTCTGTGAGTTTGTAAATCTCATGGGCAATTAAGGGAAGGAAATTAAATGTGAAAAGTCTGTATATATCACCTGCAAGCTTTGCTTCCATATGCTTGTAAAGATTTTTCATTTTACAGCATTATACAGGCACTGCTTAGCACCAAGGATGAGCAAGCAAGAAACAAGCCAATCCTGAACTCTTTGCTCTGTTTCTTTATCACCAAAGATAATGATATTTTTTCCATTTAATTGGAGCACATTCAGACCATTAAGTCTTAATGAGCAAAGCCACCATTTATTTAGCTACAAATATTGACGAGGAAAACAAAAACGTTATCTCATTCCTGTGTTAATGACTAGCAAAGCAGCCAGTTTAATGCCACTGGCACTCACTGGAACTTAATGTTTTGTTGACATGACTACTGGTGTGGTACTCTGCAAAGAAGTGTTTTGTAGACATGCAAATGAAACAAATGGTAGAGCTGAAAAATCTGTTTCATTCAGAAAGGAAAGAATTTGCATATACATGATCAAAGTGGAAATATAATTGGTTACTTATCTTTTATGCTTCAAATATTAGTGATTTATAAATACACAAAGAATGCTGTAGTGTATGCTAGCTTTAGTCCTTCAGTGCTAAAACATCTCATTCAGAAGTCTGAAAACTAAGATGGGGATGGTCACATCTAGCATTTGCTATTTTACCAAGAATGGGGGCAATGAGGATTAGATGGAAAGGTGAATGCTTCACATTAAATGTTTTTGTGGGCCACCCACCCACTCTGCAGTCACAAATAATTTAAACCTGATCTAAAAACAGTAAAGACTGGAGCTGGCAGCTAGTAAAAAAGAAAGCATCATCTTCTCTTTCAAAGCTGGTACCTTGGTCCATTTCCTCACACAGAAGAACACTCATTATCAAATCTGCTCTTGAAAACAGTATTTGAGGTAGAAGGTGGACAATTTGAACACTTTAACTACAATTACACTGATTCCCTCTTCTCATAAAGTATCAGAAATGACAGAGGTGAGTTCCAGTTCTGATTATGATGACCTGTTTCATCCCCTCAGTGCATTAGCATCACACTGCAGGGCATGTTTTGAAACACACAGTGCTATGGGATCAAGCAACCATACAGCATGTTAATGGATGAAGCACACATAAAATGTAAGTGTTCAAGGAGACAGAGGGAGAAGGCAACTGCATGCTGCTCTGGCCCACGCTTCCCCTGGGGCTGACTACTGCTAAATAGCTCTGAAGTGCCCTCCCTGCACAGGCACATCATTATTCCTGCTCACACCAAGTTGCCTTGCACCTGAGACAGCCTCAAGAACTACAGACATAAAAAAGATCAGTAAACCTCTTTTACTTACAAAGCGCATTCAGGATACAGAATCTGTCTCTCGCCCAGAGACATTCAGGATACATATTCTTGTGTCAAATTTTTCACCAAAACAAAGATTACATGAACACATTGAGTGTACCATTCCTCCTCACCTCCTAGAACTACAGAAATATGGCCCAACTTGCACAGAAGCTCTGAGAACTAGTCACACTGTAAAAACAGTTTGCACCACAAATCTGTATTACTCTCTACTGCAGGATTAACAGACCTATGTCAGAGTGCTTAGAAGCTTTCAATACCCTTCTCTTTTTAAATTAGGTGAAATACACCACTGATGGGAAACTCCACAGAAACCTCCTTCCACAGTACATTAGTCAAAGAATAGGCAAAAAGGTATTTTTTTCTAAAACACTAATGCAATTTTTGTTAAGAAGTAACCTCTATCAGAGGCATTTAAGCAAGGATGATGATGAAATTGAGATTAATACTTTGGCAAGCCTTACTGCCAGTTTAATACCTATAATGAAAAGTAATCAAGTGAACTAGGCATGTTGCTATGCCTTTTTTTCTTTTAAAACCCCATTAAATATTGATAAGAACTTATATTCCTTACCAATGCTAGCAGCAAAGCATTTTATGAATGCAAATTAAATTTTAATTTTCACTCTTCATGAACATAGATTTTATGCCTGGGCTTTGTATTATACCTGTACAAGACTTCAAGTCTGTGATATGTTATAAAAGCATAATAATATAAGTGCCTACCTTTTTCAGGAACCGTACTCCATAGGTAAATATATAAAGGTAAAATGTAAATCTCCACCTGCAAAAGGCACAAGAGATTAACTCCAGGATACCAGGTTTACATATTTTACAGTTCAATACATGATTTCTTATTTCACCACCAAACCACTACACCTTGGTTACATTAATAGAGGTTGAAGCAAAATTTTGGTCTGGTTTTCTACAACTTCTGTTATCAAGCATTGTTCTCATTTGCCTGCTTTTCCTGGACTCTCATTAGCTCTCTGAAAATACTTGCTAATTTTATCTAAATAGGGGGGAAAATCCTCACACATTTTCAAGGATATTAAGTTTTTAAAAGTTAATGAAAACTAGCAGGACATTGGAGAGAGAGGACAATTTACCTATCTGTTGCAGGAAAGTTTATCTCTCATTAGACACCAGGAAAAAGATAATAAGAAATTTTATTAAGATTTCAACAGGTGACTTGGGAATACTGCATGTCAAACAGACTCTTTAGTAATGAAAAGCATCATTCACAATGAGCTGGAAATTCACTTGGCAGATCCCACCACTCCACATTTGGTTTTAGGGAGTGCATTTGGGTCAGACAGATATGCTGGATACAGATATATATCCATAATTTACATCCACTTCCCATGCATCCCTTGATAAAAATGATCTACATTTTCCCAAATGCACTCAGAATAATTGCTGAGCTTCTGGTTTTTCTTTTCAGACAGAGGCAAACTAGAAGTTAAGAACAGGATTCCATGGAAAATAAGAGAAACCACCAGCAGATTTAATACAAAATCATCCTCTCCCCTGTCTTTCTCCAGACTTCAAGAAAAGAAGACAGACACAGTAACCTCCTGTATTTTAGACCCTTTACTAACTCATGAAAGAACTAATGGAAGTCTAAGGAAATAAAATCATAACTTTGTGTGGTATAAATTCTTAGAGGAATTCCTCATTTGTTTTTTTCCCAAGGGTTGGACTGACTACACACACATGCTTAATATAAACACCAGAGAAGTAATAATCATAATGTTTACAGCAGGATGAGATTTAGCTACCTTAGTGTGAAGCAATGCTGCAATGTGAATCATCTTCAGTGACACATTTTATAGCACTTACAACTTTCTCTCCACTGGCAAAACTATTAGCTTCCAGTTAATTGGCACTGGAGTGCTTTCAAGCATTACTGGAATGGTTACAAAACTGAAAATGTTCCTAAGTTAAAGGTTAATCCAAACCTTCCTCTTCAAAGCTACTTTTACAAGTATTTAGAAAGACACTTGTGTCATACATAAATAACCCTCTGACAATTTGAGGAGAGTGTAAGAACATCAATGAGATTTAAAGTGCAATACTTCAGTTGAACAGAAACTCTATTTTACACTGTAGTCTCCATAGCATGGAAGAAATTGATTTGTTAAACTGATATGAGAGAAACAGCAAACCCTTCAAGGGTTTGGGCACTGTAGTAACATGGCACACCGTTTTCATGCTGGCACTTTCAAGACACTGTGAACATAGAGTACTTGGAGGCAAAATGTTAGTTGTGCTGGCAGAAACCTTTAGGTCATGCACATGAAAGAAAAAGGATAGTATTATGAAGGAAGGATTTATTTGGGTGGAAAGTTTCTCCTTAGGCCAGTCCTACAGCCAGTAAACTTGCCATTCAATTTCACAGTTACATAAATCATCTAGTGCAAGTTTGAAGGCTGTCATTGGAAATACTAGGAGGAAAACCCTGCCTAACCTATTCACTGATGAACACTTTCAGTGCCCTTCTTTCACTCCTAAGTGTGAGCAGCTGTGATCACTTCTTTGCAAAGAGTTTTATCACCTTTCACATTTCTCCAAGCAAAATTCATAACATGCTTAAGGGCTTTTCTAGCTTGCTGTTGGGAGATGCAATATTCCACAGAGGAGTTCAAAGGCAGTTTGATGCATTTGAAAAATGTTAATAGCTGAATTTAGCTGGTGGGTATCAGAGATTTCCCAATCTGCATGGACATTTGGAAAACTGATTGCAGAATTTCCTACAGCTACCTACCACCCATCAAAAAATAAAAAGACCCTTTCCCAAAACAGGAAAATTAAGAAACACCGATATCCCCATCTAACCCTCCACCCACCTCCCAAAGCACTGACACTGCTATAGATTTGTGCTAAAGCCATGGATTACCCTGGAGGAGAGTTTCTGAAAACCCTCAGAGCCAAGAGCCACTGGATATTATTTGGGCCTGCTGAAAACAGTCAACTTGCTTCAACTGTTCAACTGCTACAAAGGTGATAGATGCACACAAGGATATGATATTATATGTTCTTCTTCCTGAATTTGCAAAGCAAGTGGACTTGGATTTAGCATCAGAAAATGAAACAAGGCTAAGAATTGAATGACAGACCAAGCTGGTCAAAGTACTAATTTCTTAAAGAAAAAAAAGGTATTGACAGAAAAAAACCCTCATTCCTGTTGAACAACAAACACAAATGCTATTTTACAAACTTCTGGCTTGGTCAAACTCCAATAAACAAAATTTGAAACAAAGCAAAGTTGGAATTGGCCCCTGGCATGTTTATCGACACTAACCAGCTAACTCTGGTGGTAGCAGATCAACAAAGGACTTTCATGGCTCTGTAGCTGGCAGCTAGCTGCTTTTTTTGCAGACTTTAAAGGCAATTCTCCCAGCTCAATAACCCGAAAGGAATCTCAGTCTCATACAAGAAAGTCCAAGGAGTTTCCCACGTTTACCAGTACTTGTAGGCGGTTTATTGCTGCACTTAAGAGTAAAACATCCATAAGCCAAGGTAAAATAGATAAATGCATACTCAATAATTTGGGATAAAAGACACGGAGAAAAGGTACAGGAACTAAGTTTTGAAGCTGCATTATTCACTCAAGGACAAGGACAGAAGGTATGTGAGAAACACCTTTCATACAGTGTAGATATGTCCAAGCAAGATTCCTCCAAAGGTGAATTCTCAAATCAATTCTTTTGCAACAAGCACTCTAATATGAATGATGGATTTCAATCTACAGTACATACTTTATGCCTCTGTTTGGGTCTCACTGAAGCCCACTGAGGAGGAAATGCAAATAAAGGGAAAATGTTATGAGCAGTAATCACACCTATTCACAGTATAGTCCAGTGTCCAAAACATCACTGCATTTTGGGAACTTGGGCAAAATGTTCTTTCTGTCTGCACAGGACATCATGAAAGAGAAGGACACCTTTCTTAGTGTGTGGTTATTGAGTTTTATTCCAACCGAATTCACAAAGTGATAGTTGATGAAGTGCTGTCTCAAATTTGTCCAAGGTAATAGTCTCAAATCTAATGTTGGAAAGTGCCCCTAGCCTAAGCACAGTCTGAATAGTTACAGAACCCAGGAAAGGGAAGATGTCTAGCCAGTGGTACAAACCTCCTAGGACCCTTTCTAATATCCTGCTTAAGGTCCTCCTTAAGCATCAGCAGCTCATGCTGAGTGCCCACATGCCACTGATACTGTTGTTGTTTGGTCACAGCTGGTTGTCTTGAACAGGGAAAGCAACTTCTTCTAAGGCAGCAGTAGCAGAGCCCAAGAGAACAGGAAAAGCAAGGCAAGATGCATACTAAAACACCTCTTGTTCCCCTTTTCCCCCAGCAATATTTTCTGCCCTATTTAAGACATACAGAGGCCACAAGGTGAAGCACTCCATCATGGGCCACTGCCACATCAATTCATGCTTAACTGAAAGATGAAAACACCTAAAGCTTCTGTGTTTTGTGAGAATTTACTCTGTCCCTCAGACCTCCATCATCCCTTTGGTCAGCTGTATAGAGACAAAATCTGAATTACCCATTTACACACACAGTGTGGTGCTTGAAAGACTGAAGTTAGTTTAAATCCAGCAGACCTAGATGAAAGCACTCAAGGCACAAGAGTTCTGAAAGACCTGATCTGTCTGCTCACAATAAAGTTTATGAGGTTCACTTCAGTCCTCCACTATAAGACTTCCAAACTGAACCAGCTTGCAGCTGAATAAGGGAGATCATATGGACTTACGGACCTTCCAGCAAATTCTTCAGGTTGTGCTGTTGCTTACCAGGCCAGTGCTTCAAACATGAATGCGACATACTGCAGCAAAAAAGTCAAGCTGAGGACTGACTCTGCCATAACAGAAAAGTAAATTCTTTTCTAATGTAGTCTTAAAAAGAATGCTGTAGAGTCCCTCAAAGGTGCAGCAGCAGATCTGACTGCTCTTGTTCTACATTTGAATGCATTCCTAGTCCACAGCAGTCTCAACCCCTTTAACTTTGAGCTGCTAATGAAATTTTAAAGATGCTTCAGCATGACACAGAACATCATCTAAAAAGATGGAAAAGTTGGAGAGCCTCCACCAACTAACCTGATATACCCCATGGTATGCTCAATTCAGCAAAAACTATTTAAAGTGCCCACCTGAGCAACCACATCACCAATTTCATGCATATGTCTTGTCAGGTTCCCTTCATCACACCGATGAAATTTTGTCCTTTAAATTCTCCTCTGAATTTTTGCACTGAAATATGAAATTAAACTATGGCTAACAAATTAAAAAAAAAAAAAAAGGGATCAATCAGTGGTCAAGCAAAGCACTCCCCTACTCCACACTTTTTGCAGAGCTCACCACATGGGGCTCATGTCCAGCTGAGTGAGCTCAGCATGGGTGCCTCCCTACAAGAAATAGAAACTTCTCCCTAGGGCAAGGGTGAAGAGGCACAAGGCCACTCTGCTTCTGCAGCTTTCCCTTTTCTCCAATTTTTTTTTGCAGGAAGACTGAGTGGCCAGGCTGTGAACACTGGCAATCCTGCAGAACTTTGCAGCACCCAGCTCGCAGTGCACAGCGCTCATGGCTCCGATGCCAAACCAGTGTCTGCTGCTCAGCAATGGTGTACAAGGATCCAAAACTAACTGCTGACAACAAAACACCAAACATAGTAAGTACAGAATGTTAAAAACATAAACGCCACTATGCTTGCAGAATTGTAGCTGTTATTTACAGAGAGGCCTTTGCCATTGGTTTGCTACAGGGCCACAAACAGCAATGTAAGAATGCCACATTTCAAAACAGTTAACCTTAAAAAACCTCACTGTTATTTAGCAACTAGTCATAGGCTCACCACATTGTCTGCAATTGAAGAAACTGGCTCTCTGGCTCTGAAAACTATTATCAGAGAAACTGCTCATGCCTGAAGTTTTTCCAAGGAAATACGCTTTCATGGGCAAATGTAAGATTCCAGTAAAATGTAAGATTTGTTGTTCTCCATCATCTACTGCTCACCTCCTGGCAGTGGCTGATAGACCCCTGTGCTCAGGCTTTGGACTGAAAGTCAAACTGAGCGTTGTGCAAACTCCATAGCTGCAGGTCTTGGTTCTGGAGATGAGAAGGCTTGAAGTACCATTACATAGCCTGTTCTCCATTTCAATCCCCACAATCTGAATGGACTGCACAAACATGTAGCTGGGCTATGGAATCATTCGTTGGGACTGAAAACTACTTTTTGCTGCAATGGTTTCCTTTGGCTGTGAAACGTTTATTCACTGTGAGAGTGCTCAAAGGAGCATTTCTGAGGCTGAGTTTAAACAGTTTTCAATGTTTATTTCTTTTAAATGGGAAGCACTGCTAAGTTTCACACATGCTCACTGTGACTTAAAGCAGTCTGTTTTATCCTCAAATTGCATTTTTCTGCTCCCCCAACTACAGTTTGACAGCCTTCAACTTTGTGATTCACTCAAGAAGACTTAATCCAATTAATGTTGCTTCTGACATAGCCAGAGGTATACATTCCTTCTAGATGAATACCTCTAAAGACAAATATTTAGAGGATGATCCTAAAAAAACAATGGACTCTGAACTTCTGGATCAACTCTTAATATTTGTGACATTGTCATCTTACCTATTACTCCAACTTTAAGTTAAAACCAAAACTAAACACAACAAACAGTAACTCTTCTCGCCTAAACCAACAAAAATTCCTGAAAAATACTATTATTTAGGTAACAAATCATGTAGAAATACAAGACAGAGCACTGAAAAATAATGCTTAATCCATCCAATAAATAGGAGGTCAAACACTAGACTCCACTAAATCTTTACTAGTCTTCAATCCTGATACCTATTCTAATACAAAGCTGCAAGCGTGGCTCTATGGTTGATGGAAGAAGCTCCACTGTTCCAATTTCCTGCCTCCCCAGATTTCTGGAATGATAATTTGCTGCATTTCCACAAAGCCTGACAGATGCAAGCAGATATAAAAAAGGTTAATTAAAAATAATACATAGGTGCCTAAATGAATGAATAAAATCTTCTTGCCTCTTTTGGCATGGAGTCAGCCTGGACCATGCAAATGGTAAATAGTTCCTGCACTGTGGTTAAGCAGATGTCATATGAGGAAGAAGGCAGTTATGCACAACTCACTAAGATGTGTAAAATATCAGGCATGATAAATTGGAACACTGTATTGCTCTCCTCTTCAATCTTCTGGATTAAGACTTGACTGTCATCTGATTTTCCTCTTGGTTGCAGTTTGAATCAGTTATTTAATATTTAGTATTATGGTGCCACTTGAGACCAGTCCCGTCCTAAATCTGTATGCTCAAAATGCAGCTTTGAAAGTCTTAAGAGCAAAATTTAGTAGTGCAGAAAAGAGGAAAGGAAACACAGTAATAAATTTTGAAGTGATGCAGTTTTATAAATAATAAAGTGTGTTTTTATAATTAGGCCAGAAAATATGTATAATACAAAAGGTGTTTTGGTAACTCATTCTAGGTTACATAGTTTCTGTTCAATGATTATGCAACTGTTCTCTTCTGAGTACTTTGAGGTCTACATAAAATAAAAATAAGACCTCAGAGATCTATGATCCTTGCCAAATCCTGTCCTGCAAAGATATACTATCTGGAAAGCTCATGGGAAGCACACACATTAAAACCAGAGGTTGCTGCCCTGACCAGCAGACCTGTCTTCTCATCAGTGATGCTCAACGCAAACAGCTGATGAGTCTTGGAGAGAGAAACCAACTCCAAAGCCTTTCTAACAGGGACCTCTCCTCTCCATTCTCACAATGATCTCACAACTCGCCTGTCTGCAGACACAACAGCTGCTCACTGTCCCACTCCTTTACAGTTCTAGAGGAATGAAAACTTGAATCTTCCAAACTGCATTTGAATTTCACCTAGCAATGCTGTTCTAGCCATGATGCCAGCATTTGTAAGCATAAGGCATCTTTGTGTCAGGTAACCACCTGCTTAGACCAACTTGCATTACCTCTTTTCTTTTGTTCCCATGCTGAATGTTACTTTCCTGTAGCATTAAGTGTGCCCCAGAGTGGTTTTTGCCCTGCTGAAGCAGATGCTGAACCCTTAGGGGTATGACCTGTGTGGAGGCAGGCTGGGCACCAGTGCTGCTTCCCCATTTCCCTGAGGAAGCTGCTGGCTGTACTCAATCCACGCAGCACATCCCAGGCTGTGCACAGCAACCACACAGCCTCTCATTCCACAGGTAGAGATCAGTCTGCCAAGGGGGGCCTGCTTTGTCTTCACATTCTGTCTCCCATTTCAGAAGATAAACCTCCCCAACTTCTAAGTGGGAGTTGCAGGGCTATTATAGCTAAGATTGGAGGATAAGCAATGTTTTAGCAGAGTATTCAAACCTCATCTTGTCAACTTTCTTTTCCCTTTTACATGCCAAAGAAATGTATTTACTTTGTCATTTATGTTCCTTCCCTTTCTGTGTCTCTCATTCATTGCTCGTTGGATCACTGAAAACTTCAGAAAAACCTCTACAAGTTGCTCATTAAAGTGAAGGCTTTTTTTGGTCCATTTTTCATTTTTAAAGATTTATTTTCCCTCAGTATTCCAAGCACTGTACAAAGAAAGAAGGGAAAGAAATTTTTGTACTATTGTTCTTGCAAAAGTGCTTTTATCAGAACAGCAGCAATGAAACTAAAGAAGATAGAAACCCAAATTTACCAGGAAGCATCATCTAACCAAACTATATTCATTAAAGTATTTAAATAACTAACCATAAGGGACAGCATTAAGAATTTCAAAGCACACTTTCTGCAGCACCTTATACTGAGTATTTCTTGTCTGACAGTCACAATTTCAGGCTGTTTCAGGGCCTGATCTTAGAAGATTTACCCTGCCAGTAACCGGGACTACATGAGCTGATGCACTACTTGAATCCTCTGAAAAAATTAGTGAAGAATTTAAATCTCACATACCCTTTTTTCTATCTGCTGGTTTCTTGAACTTCAGGGAAGTGAAAAATAAACATGCCTGTATGAGCAAATCCTGGTCACCAGTCAATACAAGCAGAAGGGCCTGTCACACTGATAGTACCAGTAAAATGAAATGAGTTCATGGATTTACATATAATGCAAAAGAGGAGAATAGAGATGAAGTTACCAGAAAGGTCCGCAGTGCAGCCCGGGCTCTGTGTGCTGTCACAGCAATTCCATGGTGAGACACCAAAGGAGAACACAGCAGCTGTATCAAACACTGGGTTACCATGTGCCTGCAGCTACATTACCTACCATCATCCCAAAAAGCATTAGACAAACTAGCAAGTTTCTCATCTCCATCAGGATCATGTCATGTTCTCACAGAGACCACCACCACTACATAAATTCAGCTGCAGGCCACTGCACGCCCCTTTCCATTGGCAGACAACTTACTAACACAGAAAGCAGTGCAGTTATATGCCTAGTTATATGTAAGTGAAAAATGCTAAACAATGTGAAAGCTAATTCTCCTCTTGACTCTGTCTCTGTGAAGTCCATGCATCTATAAAATGAAAGGCAATCAGATATGAAACAAAACTGTGTAACAACATAAATACAAGGCAGAAGAGGGAAGTAAGGATTTGCAGTGTATAAAATAAAATTCACTCAGTGCTATGTATAAAATAATATCTTACTGCCACTTAACTCTTCAGTGTTTCAAGGCACTTGTCTCCAGCGTTTGCTAACTTAATTTAAAGCTGAGGCTGACTGAAGGTGGCAGCTTGTCTCTGCCACAAGGAAGAACTAGACAGTTTAAGGTGCACAGAACACAAGAAAGCAGTAGCTACTGCAGTCTTTTCAGTTTTTCTTTACTTGTCTTAAATTGTTATATTGGTGGTAGCCAATTTAATTTTGGATTTGTGTTCACATTAACTAGAACTTAGGGAGGAATTATTATTCCATAATATAAGATAATGGTGAGCCCATAAAATCCACAAGAGAATGGAAACCTAGTTAATTATAACCTTGTTTAATGTACAATGATAATGTTAAGTGATGGTGTCTTTGCAGGATGAGCACATGAGTTAATTTAAATTTATTAATTGTGTTAAAAACTGTGTCACCGAAGGCAGTAAGGGCAGGGAATTCAGAGTTTTAAGTAATTCAACTTGAGGGAAGAGGGAATTTCACAAGATGCAAAATAGTAAGTGCTTAAAGCACTAAAGTCTTAAAATACAATGAGCATATTATGAGGATATGGCATGGACATCTTTGCCTGTCTGCTCCAGCAGCATAGCAGGGAAAGAGGGCTGGCAACTCCTGACACTTAACCAATGTTGTAACTTCCCCCTAATACCATGTTTGGGCAGTGAGAAGTCCTGAGGCCCAGCCTAAAAAGACAGATGTTCCAAGAGGCAAAGCTGAAGGCATAAAGCCACAGCAAACCACGCTGTAGCAGCTGGGCTTCATTGCCCAGAGTCTGCCTTTGGAAGTGTGAGTGCTGGGCAAGCTGTGTGCTGGAGAGGAGGTACAAGGAAGATGTTTAATATAGGTTTATCAGAGAACAAGTGTTAGAGAAGAATTAAAATTGCTGACATGGCTGCACTGTGTTCTCACAACTTTAAAATTAGGACAACTTGCCAGCCATTCACTTATTTGTGTGTCCAGGGACTCAAGCTACAAATTACTATGTACTATGTAACTCAAGGCAACCAATACTGTCTCACTCTCTTTCTCTTGGAGCAGGGAGGCCATCAGTGAACCAGTGCTGAATGACATACAAAAACATACATTTACACAAAATAAAAGGCTCCATCGATACTTTTCCACACTGTCTTCATACATGGCTTAGAGAGTAGCAAAGGAACCGGTAACATGCAGAACTATTGAGTGCTACTCTTGTGGAGCAACATCTCCCTGATGTAAAACAGATCAGGATTTCTGTCTTGGTTTTTACATAGTCAAACGTGACTCCAGGCCTTTTTGCATAGCTCTAGCTTCCCTGACATGAGTCTCAGTATAAATGGCTCATTCACTTTTACCTTCTACAGAGGCCTTGCATTCAAGCACATCTCTCTTCAGTGATGTTACTAGACATAATTCTTTTAAACAGTAATAGGTCCTTGAATGTATTAACCCCAGAGTCTAAATGCAACTGTTACAGTACTATTGTAAAACGGCAGTATTTTACATGCTTAGTACAGATAAAAATTGCCAGATCATCTTTGTTACTCTGCACTTCAGTTACCACTTACTAGCAATTAAGAGTCTCCTTTCTCAATTCCCCTACCACCTGAAGCCATAATAAACACCTCCTGCACTCAGCAAAGTCGCAGGTTCCCTGTTCTGCAACAATTTCACAGACTACATCCCCCTTCACATTTCACTGAACACCTATGTCCTTCATCCACAAGCGGCCTCACAAATGTGACTCTGCCAACACCCGCCCCTCATGTCATAATCCACTTATCAACACAATGCCAAATATCTGATCGCCCAAGTAACAGCAATTCCCATTCCATGGAAAACAGCAAAGGAAAACAAGGGAGATAGCGCAGTTCTGCGGCCACTGACGAGTAACTACCAGGCTTGCTGCAGAGCATGTTGTGGGTCTTCACAGACTCATTCCCCCTTTGCTTTTCTAGTCATGAAACACTGGTTAGGCCTTCATTCCATCTAGCACTGGAGCAGTTGATAAATCAAAATTAAATGGACTCAAAGTACCATCTACCACAAATTTTTCCTCAGATCAGAAGTGTGTTAGGAGCTGGCTTAGGAGGGCTTGATGCTATTAAATACTCAGAGCTAAAAGCCTATTTATTTTCTAATGCTTTACTGCTCAACACAGAGCACAGACTGATGAATTCTTTCACACGTTCTGTTATCATGTACATCAGTTCAGAATTTCAACAACCAAACAGCTGTCTTTATTTCTTTCCCCTGCAGTTATTTTTCCAGTACAACTCTGTAGGAGAGAATTACTCTGCTAGTTGAGAAAAGCAGTAGGTCCAAGAAGTTGCAAACAGCCCACAGAATTTTCACACAAACGTGTATAACAAGCAAAAAATCCCCAATGGTATTCCTCTACATCTATACACATACATGTGCACACACACACATATATATATACAGTCATAGATAGATAAAATCTTCCTCCAAAACAACAACAAAATGTGCATAAACAAAATTTTAATTTATTAGGAAAAAGAATATCTAGCTAGGATACGAGACAGAGGCTCTTCTCCCCCCTACATCAAAACTAGAAGACACCCTACTTCCAGACAATTTAAAATCCAAGCTTCTTCTAGAGAATAAAGGGGAGGAAAAAATAGATCTTTGGCTCTTCAGTCTGCACATTTCCATGTTTTCACATGCAGAATGTTGCATAAACTCAAAACATCTCTCTTGGCCATATGTTTCTTCCAGACACTCCTTAGAAACCACATAAATCTCTCTAATAAACAGCTTGCCTAAATGTACATAGCTGTAGGACAGACAAGTCATCGGCCTGATGACATTCCAAAATCCCAGGCTAGTAACTTCTGGCATCACAGGTTCTCTCCCTTTGCACCAAACAAGGGGAAAGGACAGAATGCTCTCTCTTCCTTTGAGAAAACCAGACATGCCTACACACTGGGAGTATGAGCAGAAACAACACACTGAAACTGGGAAGACACTGGAAGTGCTTTGGGAATCACTCCTGCATTGGCTTTCTGACACATCAAACATTAACAAAGACATTATTGGATTCTGTATTCTGTGTGGCAATAAGCAAAGTAATATTTTTGATTTAGGCTGTGCCATAGGGACAGAGAGAAAAGAATAACAGAAACCCAAAAGAAATACATGGAAGTAGACAAGCTCATTTTGCACACTTAGTTGACCACTTTTTGGTCAACTTTGTTGACTTTCAAGTTGAAGAAATGAGTGCAAATGGTCTAAATTCACAAAATAGAAAGAAAAGCTATGGACAGACTATTCCCTGCAACTAATACAGTGGGCTAAGTTCCTGAGCTTTGCAATCTGAGGTTATACTAGGAGGATACCTTTCCTAGTGACTACAAACTGTGACTTGAACTCCAGGTTTCGTGCCAGAATCACCAAATCCTTGGGATATGAGGACTGACTTGCTAGCAAAATAATACTCAGTGCTGCATTTATTACTTTCTGACTGGATCATTAATCACCACCTGGTGATCATATACATTAATTACCACCTAGTGAAATTATCTATTTCATATTTCCTATAAATACTTATCACTGTAACATCTGAGAGCTTAAGCAGGTATGTCACACCAATAGGGTCTCTCCACTAGGGTCTCTATGGCTCCAAAAATCAAATTACACCTTCTCTTTCAGACTGACAGACAAAACTCTATGGTGTGAATACTGGTTTTGAAAGGTTCCTGAAAAAGTAATTTATTTTCACTATAATGCTGTGGCACAAACTATCTATAAACAGGAGATTTTACTACTGTGTTTTTCTCCATATAACCATCATCTGCCCATGGCCTGAATATCTGAAAAAGACTGGCAGAAAATTATTCTATTTGGAAAAAAAACCCAACAAAACCATCAAAAAATACCCCCCACAAAACAAAAACAAACAAAAAACCCCCAAACCAAAGAAATGCACAAACACCACAAAACACAACAAAACAAAAAAAACCCTCACAAAACAAAACAACAAAAACCCCACAAAAACAAACAACAAAACCAAAACAAAACAAAAAACCCACCAAACACCCCTTCCCCCTCAAGAGGCAGTGAGCAGTGTAGGTTTTGGGGTTTCTCTGCACTCTGTTCATGACCAGAATTGTAATTGCTTCAACAGAAGGGAAGGGTTAGAGAAAGTGAGAAATCTCTGACAATAAGAAACTAGTAATGAAGTTACTGGCATAGTGTATTTGGGGCTGGGTCTTTGGCATCATTCATCTCAGGCAACTGTGTTTATCATTAAATTTCACTCTCAGCTTTTGTCACATTGAAGCTACTCTACCTTAGATAGTGCCCACGCTATTCATTTGCAAGAAAAATAAGGCAGTCAAAAATGGCCTACAGCCCTTCTGGCACAGCTCCTCCTCCCTTTCATCATGGAAAAGCCACTCTGGGCCCAAGGAACACTTTGTCTAGCAGTAAATTAAATCGTCTCCATGTGAAAAGAGTTGGAGATCTTTTTAGGCAGATCCACATTTGCCGTGGGTTCTTTCACTTTTCTTCCCACGCCACAGTCAATCAGTGCTGTTCCCAGCAAAACTGAAGCCTTCTCTGGAGGGACAACAGCAGCTCAGCAGTATGAAGGTGTAGGCAGAGATCACTGTCATTCTGCTTGCTCTGTTCTTGCTTATGAGATAAGGGTGCACTTCGTTCTGCCAAAACTCTCCACTGGCACCCGAATTACTGAAGACTGGAGTGCTCCCCTCCCCATGACTGCTGTGGGAACACATACTTCAGGTAGCTCAGAGCTTCAAAGCACCTGTCACACACAGTCACTACATCTCTGAAAATCCACCCCATTATCTCAATAGCTATGAAAAGGCTACAGATCCCATACCAAAGGATTTCTTTGGTCAAAATTTTCTGAAGTACCTTGCTTAGCACTCTGATGGACAGAATTAACTAAACCACACTTTAACTGAATCCATACTGAAGGGATAAAAGCGGAACTCTGGGCTCCCAGTTATAGTCTGACTATGTGCCAACAACTTTGTCCAAGATGTGTCAGGTCAGCTGGTGGCACACAGTCCACCACTGGAAATGCTGCCAGGGAAAGGCACACACAGCTGGTTGGATAACACCACATTCCCACAGCACTAGGTACATGTAGAAATAGAGAGGCAGCTCCTACTGCACCTCCTGCAAACCATGAACAGATAGAACCCAAAGTATTGACCTATTATTTATGTCATCTTGCTTCTGTTTGGACAAGTTTTATCATTACTGTTAAATACACATATTGCAGAAATGTCAATGGCTCCCTCTAAACAAAGCTGGCACTATATTCTGTCAGCACTTCCTTAGCTTGACCTTACCTTCCAGCCTGCATTCATAGCTGTCACTTGCATCCTATTTTGATAATGCATGGCACAAATTCAGCACCCATTACTATCCTACCCATGTCAGTATTTCATGGTATGCCTAAATTTTTCTACCTGTAGGTTCACCCAAATGCCTGGTACCAGTGCAAGAGAGTGAGGTCCTTGAGCTGAGTTACAGAGGAAGCAAAATATGCCACCCAAATATGCTACCTCTAAGGCTAACAAAGCAATAATTTTTCCCAAGACTCCATAGCTAAGTTAACAACTACAGCCCTTGCAGACAAAAAGGTTGTTCTTCACTGATCTCAAAAATTAGTAACTCTAAGGCCAACAGCTGCTGGCAACAAAATGACCAAATCTATACACAATCATGCCTTGATGATTTAAACTTAAGGGAAGGAGGATTTTAGCTGTAAATACCAAAGAAATTACTTAAGCATTCTGACACTTAAGTTCTTCTGCTTACTAAAGGGCAATCATCTTTAGACAATATATCTTTTGTCTTCTTTTTATTTAACAACCCAACGGCCTTTTATCTTTACTCCTCCATTTCAGATGTGCACCAGCTTTTACAGCTAAAGGTAGTGCTGTAAGGACAGCCCACTAACATCAGGTGATTTGGTGTTAGCTGGTGCCCTGATAGTATAGAATCACAGCAACGTGATTTCTGCAAGCTTTTGACCACTGAAAATACCCAAAAAGTACAATCTGACTCCTTCAGGACAATGAAGATTATTTTTCTCATTAGTTATACTCTACCAATTTGTATAATTTTCTAATTGTCTGCAAAAGTAACTGTGAAAAACAAAGGGGAAAACTGACGAGAACACAGACTCAACAAGACTCAAGAGGAGAACATGCATCCTTACATGCTCTCACAGAACTTCCTAAGGGTGCTGGGCTTCTCCTGGTTGCGCCTTTGTCGGAACCAACGCTGAATGCTGCGCACATCCCAGTCCAGCTGCTTGGAGAGCCCTTCCAGCCGCTTCTCATCTGGATGCTACAAAACACAGAAGCACAAAAATTATTTTCTAGCTTAACTGCATGAACATTTTAAATTCAGAACCACTGACATTGACTCTTGCCTTCTTGCCAAGGCTGTCTGTCAGACACATGGATACACAGAAATACATTCACAGAAATCTCTACTGGCAGATTCCCGTCAGAATACATTTACAATGACAATTAATTTAGAAGGACACATGCTGTAATATGACGTTACTGATAAAAAACTTTAAAGGGATTTTGGGATTGAAATTGCTTGAGACTTGGAAGTGAAGTTTAGCAGCCATAAAATGCCATGCATTTCTGGAGTAGTGGCTCTTACAAACACCCCACTGCCTGCCACACACTAATACCTGTTCCACTCTCTTACATTAGGATCTTTGTCCTATCGACTGTTGCACTAGGGAAGATGGTTTGACTGACACACAAAGAAGATAAATCCCATGCTTCTGCATGATTATGTTCAAAAATGAGGTCGCTAAACAAAGTGACAACTTCAAAAGGCAAATCACCTTGACAACAGGGAGACATTTTCTGGAATTGTTTTCTGTAAAACTAAATACACACAAATATTCTCCAAAACAGAAAATGTAGGGGTCTCACACCATTAGTGTGGGTGCAAACCAGTGCAGAGGTAAGGCAAAAGAAAATTAGTTTGTCTTTAATTTGAAGAGCAGTACAGGACAAATCTCCAATCATACAGCAATTCTACATGTACAGTGAAGCATATGTACTACTTCTGTATTTCTCCTGATCACATAGTTCTTTAAATAAACAGAAAAATGCACAATCTGTTTTCTGGAACTTTAGCTTTATTTTTGCAAACCAGTTACATATACTGAATGAAGTACAAGATCTCTTACAACAAAGAGACTTAAATTTTTCATTGTTGCAAGACACAAACCAGCAAAATTTCTGTTAGGCTGAAGTTTTGTCTATCAGCCTTGAAGAAAACACAGAGAGGGAAATGAAAGGATGGACAAGAGAAGGTTTAAGTATTTGCCATCCATCCCAATAAAGTTTTTTACTCAACCAAAGTATCTAATAGTTTTTCAATGGAAGGTTAAGAAAAGCAATTTCTGTAACCTTAGAAAAATGAAATGTTTGATGCAGCCTTGGGAGTTTGACTAGAGAGAACTGCTGTACAGGGTTCAAAACAGGCAGGTAGCTGAACTGGACAGTTTCTCTGAGAGCAGCTATCAGATTCTTGCAGGAAAACTTTTGCAAGATAAGATATCTGGCAGATACTTTTGTTTGGAGCTCTTCACACTCACAGATATTTCAGGCCCTGCATCAGACTACCAGATTTTATGACGAAATATTAAAAACAAATAACCCCACAACTAACAAAACCTAACCATTCTTCCCTCAGCTGAGTCTGTGTGAGAGTATATCCTTCAGCTTTCAGAAACAAGGCACATGCAATTCCCTCCCTGAAAACAGGACAAAAGTCACAGCAAGTGCCATGGTGATCTCTGGGCAGTGTAGGACACACAAGCAAGACAGATCCACAGCCTATTTCACTGTCTGTGACACTGAACCCAGTTTTATCCTCTATGACTTTAATACTCTGAAGTTTACACTGGTGCCCAGCTGCAGTCTGGAGCCAAGGTGGGAATGGAAAGCTCCTGCAGAAAAATTTGGGATGCTTGAAAAGCATGGACAGAACAACAAACAGGTTGAGATGTCATATGGTGAGAGATGTAGAGACAGATATGTAAGTTGTGGGGGGAAATCTTGTACAAGAAAGATATGCAAGCTGTAAATAAAACATTATTCAGTCAGTTTCTCCCATTTTTCTGTCATTCTCCTTTAGCTGGGACACCAGCAAAACAGGCCTTTCCCTAGAAGGAGTAGCTTTCAAGTTTCATGGAAAATTCAGTATCAATATTACTGGCTTTCAATGAACCCTTTTTTTCTAAAAACCCCAACAATTTTGCAAAAAATGATACAAAATAGATTAGCAAAAACAGATAAGAAGCAAAAAAAATGTAGGTGGCCGTATAGCATCTACAAGGTGTTTCTGTGACAATTTCTTATTGAAAACTTACAGGAGACATCACAAAGGGATACACAACCACTTAAGGTGGCATTAATGACATCCCCAATATCTGAATATGTGATCTGAGGTGCAAAAATGCAGCACTTCATTTATCTGTTAGCTTTGCTTTGTTCAGACAAAGTTTACAGCGCCACATCCCACTTCACAAGGTAAATATTTTAGTCAGACACACTACCTTTGTAATAGCTGTGAAAACCTTCTCCAAGATAGCATTAGGTTGAGCTTTCTGTGGTCCATTGGCTTGGACTTTAAGGCCTAAGGCACATGGTTTAGCAATGAACCTGTGAGAAACAGAAAAATGAGAGAAGAAAACAGGTGAAATCCTTCAGTGGTAAATGGCAAACATTATAACCCTGCCAACAAAAACAATACTTAGTTTTACAGCTCAAAAACAAGCTCATGTAGGCAATTACATCACAAAGTAAGGAACATCACTTTGAAAGATGAAAGGAACCCCTGGAACACATGAAACAGAGGATTTTCTTTCATGTTGTGAAGAAAGATTAGAACAAAAGCATGAGAGAATGCCTCCTTAGAGAAGCACCAACTAAAGAGAAGAGCAGGGCAGCCTGAGGAGCGTATAATACTGTCCTCCAAACACAGCCTTTTTAAAAATCAGTTTCCAAAGTAGCTATCGCCTCAGGACTCCTTTGGCACAACGGAATTTCAGAATCCTGAAAGGCAGCAAGCACTTAAGCTGCCCAGTCAATACAACTGCCTAAAAGCCTAAAATTTACATGGTACAGAGACACAAGCAATACTCTTCTGCTGAAGTATGAGGCTGTCCAAAATCGCAACACCAATTCTTAAGTTCTCTGAGACATTGTAGAGTTGAATTGCATAGTTTACATTACATATAGTCAAAGAGCACCACTCTACTCACAAAAAAATTAAATTATTTGTAACTATGAGTCTAAATCTGGAATTCCCATGAAAGCTAAAGGCACTGTATAGGAATCCCATTCATATCTGAGCACTATGAACCTCTGCTATCTTTGAGCTGTATAACTCATTACTTCACTTAAACAGCTTCTCTCTCCCTAAACTTCATTTGCCAACAAGGACCAAAACAACACTTGGTACTTAAGAGGTTCCACATTTATCCAGCTGAATAACCACAAGCTACAAAAAATCCTGGAATTCCTATGCACACACAAGCCCCATTTTAAGCCCTGTTATGAGCTACAACTGCTGTTTCTGCCATGTTTAAGACAGCACTGCTGATTAAAGAGAATTAAGTCCTAATCAATCTGATAGTGGTTACAGCAATAGCATTTGGTAAACAAAGATGGGTGATGCCAGACTACCTTGTTTTCCTGGAGAAGAATTCTTGATACACTGACACAAATCCATATGAAAGATAATTCCATAGCCTGAAATTATGTTGGTGATTAACTGAAGGACAAATATTCAAAACCACATGCAATGTTATTGGTGATCTCACTATTTGCTCCTAGCGTGTTACAGAAGAAAAAAAATCCTTATACTCTTTGGTGGCAATCTAAATTGATTGCAGATTGTAACCATCATGCTACCTCTATAGCACCAACCAAATTAAAGGCATTGCATCAGGAGTAAATTCCCTGCTTTAGAGTTCAGAGGTTTGATGAATCCAGTTTCACTACTAAGCTCAAGAAGGCAATCCAGTCTTCTGCTCATGAAAAAGCATGTAAGCTCTGCACATGTTAGGTGTAAATACAGTTTAATCAAGCCACATTGGAAACTTGTATGTCAGTTAAAGTATAAGCTGACAAAAGAAGTAAGAATTGCATTCTTAAGTTCAAAACATAACCAAACCAGTTCTGGTAATTGCTGCTAGCTGATAACCAAAAAGATAGCTGAAGAAGCCAAAGCAATTTGATTTCAGAAGTTTACTTTACTAAAGAATTCTAAAACTCTTCATTATGTAACAACAGGGCTCAGAATATTGGCATCTATGTCCTTGTTTTGTATCAAAGAGCTGTAAAACAGCCAGAAATTCAAGTCTTCATTATTAAAGACAATAAAAACATTTTCGTGAAGAGTAAGCCATAGTGCCAGGCAAGAGTCAATCCTTAAAGAGACAGTAAAGGTGATGTCAATCACTAATTTTACAAAGCCATAAAAGGAAACATTTAAAATTAAGACAGGCAGGACAATGCTGTAGGCAGAGTGAAAACAAATAAAAGAAACAGAAAACAACTGCAGCAGCTTTATGCATTCAGAGAGGAAACCAAGCTCAGCCTCCACCATCAACAGCAAAATCAAGAAACGGTCAACCACAAAAATCAAAATAAAAATTGTTTCAGATTGATTTTCTCTGTGCACTTGTTAGGCCAATCTCCTCTGAAATAAGACATGATTTAGGAGTTTTCTGTTTATTTGGAGGGTACTGGGAGGGCTTTTCTTTGGTTGGGTGGGGGAGATTTGTTTGTTTGCTTGGGGGTTTTGCTGTTTCGTTTGTTTGCTATTCTTTTAATAAAATACATCTTGCAACTTCTGTTTTGCTTTTCTCCTCCTCCTGAGTGAAGGAATGTGATAGCCATGATATAACTCCAATAGAAAGGCAGCTCCCTAAACATGCTAATTTAAAAGGAAAAAAGAAGATAAAAAGTCCCAGTTAGAAAAAAAATAAACCAGACATAATTCCAACATGTTTCATGCTAAACTAATATTCATTTAAATATAAGCCAACCAGCTGGGTTTGCTTAAATCATATTCTTAAAATTACATGTGATGCTACAGCCTAGGTAAATCCAGGACAAAGCACAGACCCAGTGGGGTTTTTTTAACCTTAAAATTGTAATATAGATGTTATACCCATTACCTAAAACAAAACACAGTTTCTAAACACAAACATGAGCTTTTTTGCCTTTGTTGCTTATGTTTGTCACATGCCTGGGAGGAATGGGCACGTGACTTAAAGCAGAGCTTGTCCATAGTACACAGCTGCAAGACCCAGGATTATCTTGGCCAGCTAGGTCAGTGATGAAGGGACAGGGAAAGCTACAAAAATCCCACAAAGGTCCCACCAGGACACTCAAGAAAAAGCAGTTTTAACTGAAACATTTTATACACCTTCAAAGCTGAGCAGGTTTGAGCACTAATTCAAGCATGCATGAGCCAAGCTTTGTCCATATGACTGCTTTTGGCAGAACTTGTAAAATGTGAGATTTTGTTTTTTCATAGAAAAACTTAACCAAATCAAGATATACTTTAGAGTATAAAAAATGTTTTTCAAGACTACAGTAGTAAAGTTCAAAGTCATTTAAAGTAGAGTTCATTTAATAGGGTCCCAAATTTCACAGGTGTCATAAAAAGCTTCATTAACATGATACTCTTCTGTAATAATTTAAATTTATTCATAAGTAAAAATAAAGAATTAATGTTTGATACATGTACAAACTGAGTGTTTTGCCAAATGCTGAACTTCTTAAAAGAGCTGTTCATTTTTTCCATTTCTGCTAACACTGTGGTATTCAATTCCCTAAACAGTCTTGGTGAATCCCATGGGACTATTTATTGCACAAGGTACTGCAATTAAGAGGGTGCAACTATTGTGAAAGAGTAAGGAGAGTGGAACTGAGTATATTTCCAGCTTTTCTTTGTTAAACATAGAAATCTGAACAAACACCACATTAATATCTCCTTTTCAATAGATTTCAGTACAGCTGAATTGAAAGCTGGTATTACACTACACAGAAATTTAAGGACAAACATTTTGCTGAATATAGCCCCATCTATTCTGGATCTAGAAAGGAAAGACTAACACAAGCAAGGGAATTCAAATCAGAATTCAATCACCTTTTTAAAGGCAGGTTCCTCATTCACACACAGAAGCCACATTTAAACCCTCTCCCCCACCAAGACCAAGGCTTTAATTTTTCTTACTATAAATCAAACAGCCCTACTTGTAAGATGTCATCTTTGCCCTGAATCTGGCCAGACACAGATACAGAACTCTTTAGTCATCTGAGGCACTGGGAATGTGCCTGTAGGGCCCTCTGATAGGATGTGAATGTAGTGTTTTCACACCAGCAGGTCATCTACCATTTCCCAGCTGACCAGAGTAGCTGCCCTTTAGCAAATCCATGTCTGACAGTTTCTCAGCAGCTCTACAGATATTTAAACCACAACAGAGCCCACAGCAGGTAAAAAGGGATTACAGGTTCAGAATTTTTAAAACAGTCTTAAAGGTCTGCAAGAGTTAACAAGGCTTTCCAAAGAGGGCCAAAAAACCCAGAAAAGCCATCAAAACAAACAAAAATTAAACTAACAGGGCTAATGGATATTAGATTCATGTAACTCACACTCTTTTTAATGTATGGAAAGAAAATAATGCTTCTTCTGAACTATCAATTTAAGAAACACTAATCTAAAAATAACTGACAATGTTAGGTAAGTGATACATGTTAACCAATTATTTTTAATAAGATTACCCATTCAACAGAACCAAAATCAAAACAAGGGTGGTTGATACAGAGGAAAAAGGGTGTTTTATACTTCTGCACTTAAAACTGGCATGTCTAAAATAAGTCATCATCAGAGGGAAGGATCTGCAAGAGACCTAGCAGGTCCCAAACGCAGCAATAACGGGCAAAGTAAGTTTAGTATTATTATTGTTGTTGTTGTTATTTAGGTACACGTCATCCCACACATTAGTAAACCTTTTTTTTCCTTGCAGTATTTTAAGCACACGAAGTTTCTTCCCTCACTTAAGTAACTTTATTTTGTGGCCAACTTCAATACAGAAGCCCACTCAGAAATTTTCATTAGAGCAAGTGAGAAAAGCTAAGCCAGTGCATATTTCACACTTTCCTAAAATATCTTGGTTAATCACATCTTAAATCAGTCACTTTTGTCATTCATTTTTATCAAAAGTAGGTCACATTATGGACCAAGAGACATGACTAATGGCCTGTTATTACATACCATCCATCCCCTAACTAACCATCTCTTTTCTGATAAGATACCTCAAAATGGCACAAAGGATCTGCACAAAATCACCCTGGAGACTGCTCCTACATGACCTCTGCCAACAGATGTAAAATATCATGAAGCAAACAGGCATGACCTAAGCTATGACATCCCCATGTACCCTGAGAATATACACGGGTTTTTTAGCCTTTCATGTCTACAAAAACATTTGAGTTTATCACTTGTCAATGCATGATGAGAGTTGAATCTCCTCTTTCTGTGCTGAGGATGCATCTATATCTATGTATAGTAATTAGAAAAAAAACTGTGGTGAATGTTAAGGTGTGCAGCACATCTCTGAGTCACCCCAAGTATAACTAGAGGATCTCCAGGGATACCATACTCTAGATAAATGGTAGGCTCTGATTACATACATTCAGTATCTCTGTGAAACAGGTAAAAAACTCTCAGACATTGGCATAGTTCAAGTGATGTTCACATAAAAGTCTGCTCATGTTGCTAACACAAGCCAGCTATGAGCTCCAACCCCCCCCCCCCCCGCCAAAACCAAGCAAACTATTCCTTGCCAATCAAATATATCCATAAAATCTCAGTTTCCTATCAGTACACTTAAAGATATCAGGGCAGGCAGTTAAACCAGCAAGCATTCCTCTCTGTGCTAAAGATGTACACAGATCTGTTTAGAGGAGTCTGAGGAGTCTGGCTCCTTTTTTGAAAGAGTGATGCAGAGCAAATTTTCCCAGCTCATCTACTTTATGCTCACTAAACACAGATTATTCCAGTGATTTATGATTACAATTGTCTAACTTGTTGCACATTGCTTGCTGCTTTTAAACAGAAACAATCTAAATTTGCTCAAAGGATCAGTAAAAGCAGAAGAGGCTTGTTTCTGAGCAGATGCTCAACCGATTTACTGCCACAACACTCAAAAACAATTTGAATTTGTTATTTTGGTATAGCTGACCTACTTAAATCAGAATTTACTTGTATTAGCAAAAATTAAAACAAAACAAACAAACCCCCCACAAAACCCAGAAAACTCTTAATAGTCCTAGAACAAAATCAGTAGATAAACATGGTTGTCATTTCAGCATACCTATTCCTACCTACCACTTCAGCCACGGTTTTGGCTCTATGTTTCACAACAATTTATGTTACAGAAGATCCAACAGGACACAATGTCTGAAGCACAGGCAGGCTCTTCATGGAGGTAATCTCATCCAAAATGTACGTACACAGGAAAGTTAACTTCACTGAAATTTTTTGGATGTGCTGAGAAATGGGTCAGAATTCCCACAATGAAACCTTTTCAAAGGAAAGAACCTGTCTGCCCAAGCAAAAAGCCAAGCACACAACTCTGTGTGCCAGCAAGAGCCTTCTCCCACAGAGCATCCCAAGCAGCATCTCAGAGGGCAGTGTAAAGGACAGAACAGAGTCAATCCTTCCAGGGGGACCTATTCCAAACCCTGCTGCAATGACCTCAGAAAAGCACATATGCACCTGCCTTTCATCTGAGATGTTCAATGCTCTCCTCTCCATGCATTAGCTGTTATTCCCACATCAGCATCATCCCATAACTCACATTAAATTATACAAAATAAAAACTATATGGTGCAAGCCACATGTGTTTCCAAAAAAACAAGAGCTAAGGTAAAAGGTAGCTGTGTAAAAAAACAGATTTGGTATCTGTATTTCAGCTTTCAGACTTACTGGTTAGTACAGAGCAAAACCACATAATTTTAAGTAAATAAAACAAATTATCCTTTTCACTCAACAGCAGTATTAGGAAATGCTTTGTCCTAACAGAGTTACTCTTAAGAAACACAACTGATATGACTGACCCATACCTTTCTTTCAATCACTGTAAGACTGTTTCCTCTTTGCAATGGATTCCTCACATTTATATTTTCCTGCCTTTTTGACTGAAAATACACATCTCAAGGACACATTTCCTCATGGTGCAAAGTTAAAAATACTCCCATTTTCTGAAGATTTTGATCCAGTAACAAAAACCATGACCAGTAACATTTGGCTTGAGCTACCTTTGCATACCTGCTAGCTCTCATCACAAGCTGCAGGCCAGACCCCACTGATCACTGACCCAATTCCAGACCCTATTCACACATGGTGCTAATCCTTTGTTCCCCACAGAGTTGGAAAATCTATTTCATCCTTTCTCTAGGTTAGTTGATAATGGGACTGACTCATGCAGGAGGTGTTCTGCCACCACTATGGGACTACTCCAGCCCAGCCTCTACCAGCAATTTCCAGTCCAGTTGTTTTTCCAGTCCATATGTTACTATAAAAATGGGAAACAAATAAGGCCAGCACTTTACAAACAGAAGTGGTCCTTTTTTCCAGATATGGAAGCAATTTTTTTAAATATACGTATGCATTAAGTTTTAAGCATTTCAGTTTCTCCTTAAACTCTTAAGACTGAAATCAAGGGAAACTACATGCTCCAGAATAGCAACAAGCACTGCACAAATGTAGACAAAGGTCACAAATAAATATTTTTGCAGCCAGCTGTCTAATGCTTTCTTTCTTTGTAATCTCTAAAAATAAAGTTTAGTCACTCTGTAACTTTCCAAGCACAGATCAGGGAGAGGGAGAAGGAATGGAAATGGTGATAGACTCCAGTCCCCCCACCTCTAACACATGGTGCCTTCTCTCAGCTGCCCTCCACCAGCATCACCAAGGCAGTAGAATGGTATGGACAATACAATTCTGAATGTATCACTCTCACCCTTTTTGCACTAAAATCAGGACACACAAGTCAGGGTCAATGGTAAAATTCAGGCTCCAAAATTGTAGCCCACTGTTAAAGGTCAGTGAAGACAAAAATATTCTCCCAACTTCTAGAAAGCTGTGGCTTAGGGACTTTTTAGACCAAAAAAGGCATCTTTGCACATAGCAGTCCCCAAAGAGATGACCCTTCCTCTCCAGGCTGCACTAGTAGCTCATTGAGCTTGTGAAAACTTTCCACAGTCTATGGCAGAGCTTTCCAGTGTAAATTCAGACCCCGTGAGGATAACCATCCCACTTCCTTTTGAACTCATTGCTGGCCAGTTTTGGTTTTGTTTTTTCATTTCTTGCACTGGGTAAAAATGAGCAGTCAATCCCAAAACATCCTTTGTCCCTCCTGACACTATATATTTCATACTCTCCTCTGCCTCTTCTAAAATACAGAGCTGATAAGTTGCTTCATTTCAGCAAGTGTGGGACAACCAAAGCAAGGAACCAACCATGAAACATCTACATATGAAAAGACATACAGTCCAAATAGGATTTGATGCTGGACAGGGAAAAGGGCAGGAAGACAGCACAGAAAGAAATTAAAGAATGACAAATTAATATTTAAATTGCAGTAGGTTACCCTAACACAATGACACTGTTCCTCCAGGTCCTGCACCATTACTTTATCTTTTACTTTGGTCACATCTTTAACGTGTGAGCAAAAAAAGATTTAAAAATTGTGACTGATCCCCATGTCTACAGCAAAGGAACAGCCAAGGCATGCCATCCACTGGCCTCTTGATAGGTGCATGCTCTTGTACTGCAGTTCTCCTTCATCTACCAAGGCGGATTCCAAAGGGCAAAAGAAACTGCAATTACCTGCCACTTGGGCAAGACACAAAAGTTGCTAAGTGGCTTACAGCAACTGTTTAAAGCAAAAGTCTTGCAATCATTTTGATAAATAACATAGCTCTGCCCACTAGAAAGTTAACGCTACTCCTCCAGGTTCCCCCACAGTAGGTCTCAGCCCGATCAGCACATGGTAACTTGTCTCATCAATGCCCCCTTAAAGTCTAATGTATTTGCCTTCTGATCTATTTACTACCAGAATGCCAAATAATGAAGGATGTTGTTAAAAACCCCTAGCAATCTAAAAACAAACAGTCTATCTGATATTATTACTAAAGACCTTACCAAGTCACAGGTAAGGAACAGAACTTGAAGAGTTCAGCAACAACTTCCTGGAAAAAATTAACAAGTATCTGAAATGTTAGGAAATTATAAAGCAGAGAAGATAAATAATGCTTTATAGTCAATGGAACATTAAAAAAAAATTTAAGTCCCTAAAATATTTCGGGGCTTGAGGGGCACGAGGATCCTACCTCCTGCCCTGCTCCATGAGTTATGCAACCATGTCCTGAGCGAGGGAAGGAGCTGCAAGAAAAGAAAAGCCCAAACCTCTGTCTATTTGCTCCAAGTGTGCATTTGTGTTTAAGCAAATGACCCAGCCTGCCTGCATGACTTGAAGGCATGCTCTGCTCCTGAACGTTGTCATTACACTACCTGGGAGTGGTACAAACTTAAGAAAAACACACATATCAAAGGATTTCAATATTTTCAAGCTTTCTCTTTGTCCTTGTGTGAGTTCAACTTCTGTACTGCTGGTGGGCTGTCATGGCATAAGACAGAGAATTTCAATATGTGCCTCAATGTTATGGGCAAACAACTACCTCTGGTGCAAATACTATTTCTCCACCTCAGGAGGTAGGGCATGTTTCAGGAACTTTCCTGCTCTGAGTAGGGTTCTCACACTAAATCTTTATTCTGTTCCCTTTGAAGAGGGAATAGGTCATGGATTCCTCCCTGCAGGATGGTTGTACTTCTCTAAGTACTGGAAATAGGGATGGTTGGTTTGACTTGGATGTTAAGCTTTGATTCCAAGAGCTAGGTCACAAAATCATCAAATCTTCTGCAGGAGCTTCAAGAGGAACCAATTTTCATTCTGGCTGGCAGGTATTAACCACAAAAAAAATATCACAATAGTATTAATTCACTGTATTTTCTGTATGTATATGAACACAAATATATATGTACACTGAAACAAGCACATAAAACATATGTAATAGCATATATTTTTATATATTTGTGTGTGTGTACATTTAATATATGTGTGTATATACAATCAAACTTCAGCATAGTGTCTGACTACTAAAAGACAAGAATTAGAGCCCTATTTCTTTCCAGACACTTTACACAAACTCAGAACAAAACCCAGTTCCTCTCTGCTACAAAAATATAGTTCCTTCGTTTATTTCTAATTAGCTACCAATACAAAAAGATAAGAGATAAGAGATGTAGATATTCAGGAAACCTGTTCCTAAAGAAGCATACAGTCAAACAACACAATAAATTATTTTCCCTGTTTTATCCTTAAATTGGTACTGCTTAAGAAAATACTGTTCAAAATTCACAGACAGAACGTGGCAGGCTGGTCTGACCCATTCCTACCTGCCCAGGTACCACACCCTAAGCAAGGGCAGCCGCCTGAAGTGCTTGGGCTCCCTCTCCCTCACTTGTCCCTTTCTGCCACTTTTACTGCAGCCACAGAAGAAGCAGATTTGGGCTTCAATAAACTGAAGAAACTTTTTTATCACTGCACACCAGCCCAGAAGAGCATGGAGTTTTCAGCTGGATCAATGATCTCATCCAATTCACTCTATCAACACAGCATCACTAAACTGAGACAATGGCAAACTTGAAGGGGAACCCTTTAAATGCTCAAGTTAAGCCATCACAGGACCATATTCAGATTCTGCTTTGGAAATCTGAATTTGTATTTCTTACAGCGTATTCTCTTCTGAGAAAAAGGATTAAAAAACATATTAGGATACCTGTCATTCAAAAAAAATTTTTTTTTCCAAAAGAAGAGCTTCAGCAAAAGATTTATTAAAATATCTATACAACTGCTCACACCTAAAATCTCAAAACCCAGCTCAGATGGACCCCTTTTAAGAAGTAGTTTCTACCTGCATTGTATGATCATTAAATACCATATGGACTGATCAAAACATTCAAAGACAAAAAGCAACTAGGCTCCACTAGCTCCCAAGTCTTCCTGTACATTTTCACCTTTCAATTCTATTACTGAATATTCTTAAAGCTTTCTTGTTTAACTGCCAGCTCAACAGGACACTGTTTCAGAAAGGCAGGGAAGCAATCTGGAAGGCAGCTGCAGCTCTCTATGCAGAAGTGCAGAACATCCAGCCCCCCCAGTTTACTGACCCTGTCCTGGGGAGTTGGGGAATCTAGTGCCCACCAGAGTGCAGGAAATACTACACTGCAGTGTTTGAAATGTACAGCCTTATGTTTTCTGCCTTCCACACTAAGGCTGTCCCAAAGCAAAACCTGCCTTCACAGGCAAACAATGCATCTTGCACACAAAAAGCTCAAAACACAGCTGACAGCATCTCATTGTCGCCCTAACGCGTGATAAACAATTAGTGATCGGACCAAACAGTGCAAGAACAAATCCCATTAACAAATAAAAGGATTTGTTAGTGGATCACCCAAATGACACTTTGGAAACAACTCCCTGGGCTGCTGCAGCCAGAAACCTCAGCCAGGGAAGGGAGCCACGGGGCAGGATGCACTGGTGAGCTGCATGCGCAGCTACCAGCCATCCAGAGGAGCTCACCCTGCAGCAGCAGTGCCGGCCCACCAGCTTTGACAGAGTTTGAACATGCTGCAGCATGTGTCAAAGGAAAAAAAAGAAGTCATCTCATGTCTTGGGTATTTCTGAATGATTTACACTTTGGATCAAAACACACAAGAAACTGTTGCAATCATTTTTTATTTTAGCTGATGACAAGATTTTTGTCAGCAACTTTGCACGCTACAATTTCAAATGACACCTGACTACAGGGCACGTGACTAAAACATGGTTCCCTAATATAAACACTCACCTCTACCAGCAGAAGTTGAAGGAAAAAAAAATAAGTTGGGCAGGTGGGTACTTGAGGAAGCCTGAGCTGACGTTGTTCCCCAGTGGTTGCTATTAGGTGCCTCAAATAAGTGATGCTAAGATACTAACAGAAACGGTGGCTTGTCACCATTAAGAATTTGAAAAAAAATCAGAAGGGTGAAAACTAGACAGAGCACCTCTCTGCCCTGGCAGGTCACAAGCTACATGTAAGAAAAATAGTTACTCAAAACCTTCAAATGGCAAGTATTTGTTACTCTTCGTATTCCTGTTTAGGGTATCGTAACTCTTTTTCATCTCCTTTGGATCATTAGAACTCTCTTGCTTATTTATTTGTTTTTAAACATACCACAATGCATGCTGCTTGGGACGCAAACCAAAAGTGGGAACCCATACGAGTCATATAATTACAGAAGATTTTTACACAATTGTAGATTGCCAGTTACATTTTTTTAATGGCAAGAAACATAATTTCTAAGGTTAGTCACTGAATAATTCTTGTTTAAGAGTATAATTAAAAACGAAAAAAAATTCCCTTACAACAACTCTGATGGCAATGTCTGGGTGCAGTCTGAGCAAAGCAGCAGTGTGTACATGCTTCTGAAAGCTCACCCAAAACCCTCCCAGCGGAACACAAGATACAAACACACTGCCTTGGCTGGGGATCAGCTCTTCCACAGGTCTTCAGAGCTCTTCCCACTGCTCTGCGTACTGCAGTAAACTGAGCATTCTGGTGCACATGGACAATTATGAGGCAGCTCAGCCCAAAAAGCACAAAGTCTCTCCAGAATGTTATCTACTTTGTTCATCTGATAACTCAAATGGAAGCAACAGCCAGTCTCTCACCCAGCTGGGTTAGAGATTAGCCATGTGCAATATTGTTGCACTTGAACTGTGGAGTGCTGTACACTTGGCAAGAGGACAAAGAAAGGAGAAGATAGGGATAGGGAAGAGAAATACTGAGGCAGGAAGTTACTGCAGGACTCTTTTGAAAGCCTTGCCCATTACAGCAAACTGATGTTACAGCCCACCACATGCACTTGGCCAGCCTGCTGCCCAGACCCTCACACTTTCCTGTTGCATCCACTCCAAACACTCAGCATGCACATCAGTTAAGTGTCTGCACAGTGCCTGAACTGCAGAAGACTTTGCAAGCACTGAGGACATGGTAATTAGCAAATTTACAGAGAATCACAGATCAAACTCTGTCTTCCCTTGAGAACAAATTAGACATGATGTCTATATCCAAGATACACGACCAAGTACCTCAGCCCAAGATCACTGCTCAGAGCAGGACTGTTAATGTCAGGCCAGCAGATATGATGCCAAAGAAGGATACTCAGAGCAGCTCCTGTGAGCACCTCCTTTCAGCTCCTGGGGCTGACAGTCACTTTCTGGACGTGCATGTTAGCCATCATCCCCTAGAGAAATATTACTGGCACGGCCTGGCTCCCAAAAAGCTTGACTGCTGACTCCACCAGCCAGGCACACAAAGAAAAGCAAAAGTCTTCAGAATACCCTGGACTATGGCATAATTCCAAATTTTCCTTTAGAATAGGAAACAGTGACAAAATTATTCCATTGCAAGATCACCTTCTACCTACAGGGATATCCTTCCAGCTTCAGAGAGAAGTACTGGCAAAGCAAATGGGGGAGGGAGAAGGAAGTCTGATGAATGGTGCTACACCAAGGGCACAGCAGCATGCATCCAGTTCCAAGCCTTATGCAGGGCAATACTGCTGACTGACACACAGAGGCTGGCTAAGGGAGGAGCTCCCATGAAGCCTACAGAACCTCCCCTGGCCCAAGCCCCCCTTTGCTTTGCACTTTCCCCAGCACTGTGGTCCCCTCCTTGCCAGCTGAGAGCTGCGAACTCTTGCCCTTTCAAGAGCCTCTCCAGCCAGCACAAACCAACACTGGAGCCACAGCCAGTGCCATGAGAGAGCAGAGATCACAAGCAAACATGAGAAACTGCAAAGCAGCATAAAGCCATATTCCAAGGCCATTGCCTACAGCACAATGAAAGAGAGCCTCCAGGCAGAGAGCTAAGAAGCCAGGCTGTAACCAGGTTTATGCAGTCCCCTGATAGCATTTCAGCAGGATCTCACAGCAGCTTCAGGAACAGCAGTCAGTTTCCTGGTTTTCAGTTGGTTATGGTTTTCCTGTAGCAGATGCAAACAGCTCAAAAACCAAACCAGTTATTAAGAAATGCAGAAGAGGTAAAAATCCCTTGTTGGGCTGGCCAACCCCAGAGCCATGCATCAGTTAACCAAGCACTCTAGAAGGAATCTATAATCAAAAGGAAGAAAAACATTATCCATAAATCTATTCAGCAACTGAATATCCCCCTTCAAATGTCTGTTGTCATGTTTATTCAGAGCATCTGGAGGATCAAAGCTCTGGTCAAAGCCTGTCATGAATCCCCATGCTGCTGCAGAATATAGTACTAATCCCCCGTGCTTCATTTCTAAATAAGGAAAGAAAAATAAACAAACAAGCAAACCAAGCAAAGGCCAGGGCAAGTGCTATAAATAGATACAAGAAGGCCAAATTATTAGTTTAGAGATGCTATCAAAAAATTTAAAACAAAAGTCTTTCAGCCTCCTCCTTTAGCTTTGTGTGCAAAGCAGTACCACATAACTCCTATGCAAAGTAAAGAGTGAGTGTATTCCACATACAGAGAAATACTGCAGGCAGGACATGGAATGTCACACAGGAGAGGATCGAGCAGCAGGGCAGAAAGCAGCAAACCCCACAGCAATCCACCAGAAGTAGGTGACTTCCCTTACTTCCTCACCACACATGCATATTTCATGACACTATATACAGTGAGGACAAAATTTTGTGTTTTAACACACCAAATTTGAACATTCAAAATCAATGCAGCTGTTCACATGGGGAAAAAAAAAAAGCTCTTCTAAAGCAGCAGATTTATAATTGAGTCTGTCTGCACAGCCATGCAGATTGAAAAAACTAGGTCAAATCTTTTGCTAGTCAACCTCACTGCCATTCCTCCCCAGCCCTCCTCCCCCTTTAGATTTCAGCAGTTATTGAAGGAATCAATTAACAGACCTGTCATGCAGGTCTCAAATTGCTTCTGCCTGGTACATATTGGGGGGGTCATCTGCGCAACTACAGATGGAAGGGGAAAAAATTAAATCATTATAGTCTTTCCTATTCACAAATCCTAATCCTAGAGCACGTGTACTCAATGCTACTAGGGTCCATTAGCAATCAAATAAATGATACATGTCAGAAAATAGATGTAGAAGGAAAGGGGCAAGAGACAGACAAATACAGGCTAGAAAGAAGCAAAAATAGAGGAATTGCTGTGCTTTCACTTTTGCTGTGCTTGCAGCAAAACCATAATAGCATCTGCTGCTTTTAATGCCATCTTGCTAGTGTATTTTGTACAGCTTCCTGGTGAACAGTTTTAGAAATCTCATAAATATCTCCATTTTGACACTTGATTTCAAAGAGAAACTATAATACTAGGTTTATATCTACTCATCATCCTGAGAATTGTTTAAACAATTCTTGTCTGGAAAAAAGGACTCGCACACTGGAATTCATATATTCACTGTCACAAAGGCATTAAGTGGGTTTTTAAATCTCCACAAAATGTAGGGACTAAGGCAGTCCAATTGCAGCTTACTCATTTTTACTCATTTCTCTCCTTCTGTTGCAGAGACAGAAGGGACTCTATTTCATTATCATTAAAAAAATTGCCATTTTGTATCAGGCAAATACTAAAACAAATCACTCTTGAACCTTATTTCCACCAGATGCAATGTGCTACTGGACATGTTTGTGCAAGAAGGTGAAGAAATCAACTTCCTGACTTACTGCAGTGATGGCCAACCTAACTGGTTTGGCAAGGCTCATACCACAACCTGCACATGGTTGAATGCCACAGGACTGCTGACTGGCAGTTGAAGGCTGGGGTGGACCAGTCCCAACTCTTACTGGCAAGCACCTCCTCAAACCATGTGGTGCCAGCAGCCTTGCGTGCTGCTGCTGTTGGTGCCTTCCATGTGAGGAGGACTGGGACTGCAGCCAAGGGGCTCCAGTGGTCGGAAAGCAAGTGCTGGGGCAGAGGGGAGGGTGCTGCTGCTAGGCAGGAGTGCCTCGTTCGTTTCCTCTGGTGGAAAAGAATGACCATTGTGCAACGTGACACGTGCAGATCCGGCTGGCAAAATTCACAACCAGCCCTGAGCCTTTTTAGTTCAATTCAATGGAAATCATCATTATTTCACTTTCCACACAGGTGCTATGCAGAGTTTCTACTATGCTGCTAAAGCCATTCTCTCTCACCAGCAAACCCAGGACTATCCCAGACCACCCAGAAAAGCCATTTGGAGCACAGTATACAGCTGAGCAGCAGACTACACGGACTGCATCCTAAATTCTAGAATGTGCACAGGGAGCCTTTGATATTTTTTTTCACTTTTACCATTCCTGCCTTTGGCTAAATTCCTTTGAAGCTAAGGCTATGCTACACATAACTCATCTAAATCAGCCCCATTTAGCCTTTGTTTCTGAGCAGTATCTTATCTGTGGCAGTTAAAGCTGAACTTTTATTGTCTTGAATAATTTTTCACCCTTAACTCAGCAAGCCATAAACAAATATTGCCTCAGTGCCTTAGATAAACAACCATGGAAATCCTGAGGAAAACGTTTGGGCTCTCTTTTGGGCTGATTGGCTCATGTTTGTTTCATCAGTTTTTTTGATAGTGACCGATTTAGAAGGGGGAAGAATCTTGGACCTGAACCCAGAAAGACATTCAGAATTTGAACCCTCTGTTCAATGTATACTGGATCAGAGGGTAAGCAAAGAAATGGCAAGGATGGAATTCTTGAGGTAGATATGAGGAGCTGACAAAGTAACATAGGAAAAACAAGCATTTGCAAGAGAATTGCCAAACTAAAAACATTCTGGAACCACTACATTGTCAGGTAGCAACATTTGGCATATTTACTCAGTTTTGAAGCCTGTACTTTAATGCTCAGTATTTCTCTTTGAGCTGTGTTCATGCCGGATGGTCTAAAACAGATCTTTTCCTTCTAGAAAAATGCAAAGCTCATTTTGTGTTAATCCTCTGAACAGTGGTGAGATATTATGTCTGCATTTACCTAAATATGTCCTTCATTTACCTTTCATTTTAAATTTTGCCCCACAATGAGAAACACTGAGATTCAAAAAGGTGTTTTTTCACTATCCTAGTCAATAGATAAATTGTACAATAACTTGTGAAACTTCATTTGCATTAGTATGGGTTTTTTTTCCCACAAATCAATCAGAAACTGGTGCTGTTCTTTAACAATGTCTAGCAGATCAACACTGTCAGCTAGGTTTGCTTCCTATATGATGCCAAGTTTGCTTTTGCTTCTAAAATAGTAGCTGAACTCACAAAAATTAAGCTGGAAATTACTTTCTCCTTCATTTACTAAGAAAGCTACTCAAACTATCAATTTACAATAGCTCTCAAGAACATTCAAACTATTTAAAGAAAGTTAGTTTTTTCAATTGTTTAAATTCCTTGTGTTAGATCATTAATGCATCTTATGATTGATAGTCTAATGACAAACTTAAAAGACGATCTCCTTTATGAAACAGATGTTTCTCAATAAGGAAATAAAGTTTGCAGATTTTTTTCCCTAAGCCTCGGTTATTGGGAAAATATCTGTGAGTCTTTCAGAGAACAGCTCTAGTCCTTCATTGGGTTCTTGCCATATTGAACATCTGCTCAGTCTATAAATTAATTGCTGAAAACATCTTGTGCTTCTAGATGATCCAGGCAATCATAACTGTTCTGGGTTACTAGAGAACATTACCATTTTACTCACACACACGGGCACACATCCCCCCTTACAGGATACCATAAAACATGAACAATTCTTTGGCATTATTCTTAATGTCATAAAAGACACTTTGCATGCTATTCAAGTCATAGGAGTAGCACACTATTAGGTTCTGCAGATTATTTAAACAGTACTTTTGTACAGTGATAGCTTAAGAACATTAAGGATGCCTTGTCTAGCTGATTGGAAATGTTCTTTATCTTAATATCAAGAATCTTTTTATCAGTCCTGGTTTGCCAACAGCAGAGTTTGTCAGGCAGTTGCCACGGGCAAAGCAAAGTCCCCTTTACACAGGTAACAATAGCAATATTTCTCTTTCTTGCAGAAGGCCCACCAAACTCAAATTTCACCTACTTGCTCCATGCTCAAGGTCTCCCATTGTTCTTGGCTATATTGGGGTTTGTCACCTCAGCTGCAACTCCTCTGTTCTTGGAACTCTCAGCTCAGCAATCAGAAATTGTCTCATTTTAACACTATTTTTAACCTCTACACATACAAGCCACTTTCCACAATGACACTTAACATAAATCTCCTTTATTTCCTTTCAGCTACCTTTCAGATCACTTCCTGGTCTCAGTGACCATCCAGGGTTCTGCTGAATGACAAGGATCCAATCTACCACTAAGACCTTCCAGAAATAACAGTACCTACATTTTCCAACCAAACCTGGAAGGTTATTAATTGACTTATTTTGGAAAGAGAAGAAAGAGTGCTGTCCCTCCCAAATAACAGACTTCTAGATGTCACCAGAAGAGCTAAATATATACCAGTCCATAATCATTTTGACCCAGCTGCCATCCCTTAGTTGTCATCTGTCTTCATTAACGATTTTGCAAGAAGGTGGGTGTGGTGCCTGGCCATGCTACACCTTTTCACGTGGGACCAGACTGCAATGATAAAAAACACTATGGCTTTAAAAAAAAAAAAAAAAAGAGTAAAATTTGAATTCTTCTGAAGAATTTTCAGGCCTGTTTCATTAACAACTTTAGGAAGACAAGACATACATACATCAATCCTCTTCCTTGCCTAGGATATAAGTGTTCTGATATACCTTTGAATTTAGAAGTGTATCTGAAGGGAATTGCAAACACATTGTTTCTGACACAAACAAACAGGCATGCCTGGTTACACCACAGTCCGCCCAGGTGCACAAACTTACATCACAGTCATGTTTTCCCCACACACAATGTATCTTTAGTCCCACTCCCACTCTCCAGAAGACACCTGTGTGCTTCTTCCAGTTCCGCTTCTCTGCCCCATTCCTACCTCTGGTCCTCAACCTCTTTCATTAACGATTTTTACCTAGCAAGTACAGGAAGAGTTTGGTGAGTAATTAGTTCTCTAAACTTTAAATTCCAAGTAAGCAACAGAAGTGTCAAGATACTGAAGAGCAGCAGATTGTCACACCACAAGTCATGCGGCTGCTGCACTGCATCTCCACAAAAATTATCTACATTACTCACACTCATGAGGGGGTTGACTTGTCGTGATCTGTCATCTGAGATGCAAATATTTATTGATGGCACAGAAGTATTCCAACTTCTGCTTTTATAGCTCATTTTTTAAATGCTGTTAAGAGGCTTTGGAATGCCAAATTCACTCAGCTTGTTCTGCAGTAGGACCAAAAGAACTTACATTTTATCATTATTTTGTTTATACCATAAATAATCCAGCTGCAGAAGAAAGACCTAAACCTAGAACTACAAACTCAGAGGTGAAGCACACTCCACTAGTGGGCTATTGTCATAAATAAACCCTAAGAGTAAAGTCCTTCATTAAAATTACAGCAATTACAAGAGAATAACTTTGTAAGTATTTTTTTCTTTTGCGTCCTAGATAACATTCAGGTGTCCAAAAGCATTATTACAATCCATATTTTTAGTGAGTTACAAAATTTATTTATTTCTAGCCAAATAAAGAGGACACATCCCTTTGGTATAGAGCACTGCCACACACAGCAGCCCTCCCCCACTCACAGGTCTTCATGCCAAGCATTATCCCATGCCAAATGTAGAACAGCATCAGCATTTCCTTCTGCTGGTTTTTCACTTTCACACAGCCTTATTAGACACAGGCAGTGATGCAACCATCGTATCATTGTTCAGACCTTTCTCAACTGTTCATATGCATTAAGTTCCCTTTATAGACCCCAGAAAACACCCCCTCAAAACAGGCAAATAATCAACTCTACTATTACTATTGTTGTTATTACTATGCTTTCAATACAATTTCTGAGGTAAGAAATGAGAAAGAAAAATGTGTATGACTCTTCTAGGAACACTGTAAATGGATAAGCAAGATGATACCATTAAAATTAAGACAGCCTGACAGTTTGCAGTTTGCAACCATGACGAGTTTCTTTTTTTTCTTTTAAGTAATAAGCTAGAAAATTTCCAGGCAAGACAATAGTCAAGGTGTTAAGAAGCAAAAAAAAAAAAAAAAAAAAAAAATTAACTCTTCAGTGGCTGTTAGAGCTTAGAGCTGCTCACTCTGCATTAAGTTCTAAAAACTTCTTGCTATCAGTGATAGTTCTTACTAAAAAGTTTTTAGAAGCAATAAGCAGTTACTGTAGTTATGTCCATATCATAAAAAAAGGATCCCAGGCCCCATGATAGATTACTCAAAATAATCAGAAAACACAAGCACACTAAGCTTTAGTCCTCTACTTGACTATACTATTCAAATTTAGACTTCCTGAGATCAGGAGCCTCACTCTTTCAACGTCAACAGCAAAACCAGACCAAAATACTTTTCATTACTCTCCAGAAGTGTGGAGGGTCAGAAGGATGCAAGGCTCAGTCCTGTGAGTAAGTTTTCGGGTTGGTAACTGCTCTTCTGTAGGCAAAGCTGAGAGGGAACATTTGCCAAGCCTTCAATTGAAGAAAGCTCAGTGAATGGAGGCTGAAAGAAAATACAGGGTGGATCCAATGAATGCACTGTTCATTATGCAAGTGTACTCATTCAGAGGCCTCTTTATGTCATTCAGTATAAACAAATACCTGCAGCAGTAGCAAGCAAGGCAAAAAAAGCCTTGTTGTGAAGCAGAGTGGCAGACTTATTGAGACAGTCACGGAGGTCATCACTACAACCTATTTTAATATCAACATGTACACACAACCTGTTGTACTCTCTAAATCATAAAATCATCACATGTGGAACAAACATCATCATCATCATAAGGATGACACTTTCCTTTTTCTGTTTGTATTCAGAGCTCTTAATAGCTGCTAATATTGTTACTCTGGCAGTGACTACAGTTCACATGAAATGCCTGGGCTCACGTTAAACTGCCTGTCACACGGACTGACAGCAATGCAGTTGCAGTACACTGCCTGCTAGGGCAACACCTGAATACTGCTTCCAGGCCACCCTACACCACATGTAGACAGGAGCTACAACCACTGCACGTACGTTTCAGACCTTCTTCTCCACCATAAAGCAGCTTTGTGCGAGAGCAGAACTGAGGCAGGACACAGAAAAGCTGTCCACAAGGCGTGTACCAGCAGCCCGTCACCGAGCAGCAGGCTCAGCCTTCAGTCACTGTTAGAGCTGTTCCTGTTAAAGGGACTGAGGGAAGGAGTAGCAAGGCTAGCATGTGGTCCCTTTCACTGCTCCATCACCCTACAGAATGGAGGAGCACTTCTTACTCTGTGAAAAAATAACATTCTAGTTGACATGAAATGTTAACTAACCTTCTATGCGTGAGGATTTTTCAGACAAAATTGATACTTTTTGGCTGCACACATACTACTGGTCCTGAAAAAATGGAAGAGGGGGGGAAAATTTGGCACTTACTTGAGGAAAGCAAAATGCAATGCAAAAAAAAATTACATATTTATATATACATATATATAGGTATAGAGATAGAATTGTTGCTGCTTCATAATTACATAAACAGCAACCTAATTATTAGATTAGATTACTATATTACTAAAATTCCATGGATACACATGACCATGCATAATGTCATAAAACTTCTGGTTTTTCACAGAAGCTGTATGCTGATAAAACACCAGAACTCAGGAAAAGCTGATTTCTAATTTATATTGGCAGAAGATCAGACTCAGGACATTTGAATAAATAAATATTCAAGTGTAATGCAGATCCTCAAATCAGTTCAACCACCCTCAAACACACTGTAATTTACACCTCCTGCAGACCTTACTGTTTGCAAATAACCTGATAAAACTGTGTGACAAAACTCTTTATGCATGTCATACAGTTTCACAAAATTAATGCTCTTTTTACATTAAAATTCATCTAGGAAAGCAAATGTTAATGTTGGAAGACCAACAACTAGCTGATGTATGGAATCCAGGATGTTTCACAGCAAACTCTATGAAGTCACTGGGATGGGAGCATGAACACCCCTGACCCTTATTTTTTCATGTATGACTCAGGATTTACCAGTCCATGTGCACCAGGCAGGCCTAAAGCTTTGCAAGAGATTCACAGGAGCCCCAGGGGAAGTTAATACAAGTCTGAAAGAGAAGACAAGATGCAAGTGGTAATATCTGGATTCTAAGGACAGTTTTTATATATAAAGATGAACTAATCTTCTTGCTTTTGATTTGAAATTTCTACATGTGAACAAGAAGGTAAGATGTTGGATACTAGTGCCTTGGCTCTTCATTCCAACAAGCCTTCCCCAAGACAGAAACCCACCACTACAAATAAACAAAAAAGTCAAACAAAACCCATAATATCACCTTCCTATTGTGGTCAAGATCTCAAGTCAGCCACGGGTATTCAAGAGAAGCAGAGGTCCTGTGCATATTGTACACAAAACCCTGGATATGGAGGACTGAAATCCCAGAATCACTTTATGGACCACATGGCTGGCAACGTCCTTGCTTCGACAGATACCTCCTCTCTGTATATAGCTTCTCAATGTGCTGTGCTCTAGTCTGAGAGCTGGAAGAGGATGGCAGATTATTTAGCAGATGTCATTTTCTTAGTCAATGCACTTGGGTTATTTTCAAACCATTAAAAAAAAATTCCTGGTATAGATACAGGGCTTTACAGAACGAAAATGTGAAAGAAGCTATGGTTTCTTCCTGATAAGCACATGAAGGGTTTTGAGATGAGGATGACCAACGCATTGTTTTTCCACCAAACTGAGAAAGATTCTTGATAAAATTAGGATCAGCTTGAAACCCTTGAGAACCCTTAAAAATAAGTGTAAAAGCAGATCCTTCAAGGTAAATTTGAACTTTTCTTTCCTTTGAGGCATCTTACTTAAGAGGTTTGTCATTAGTATTTAAAGCTCTAAACCACTCTAGAGTCACACCTGAACTACTGGGGAAACAAGGCAAAACACAAGGAATACTCCTGTGATGGATACAAGCAGCTGGGCTCTCTTCAAACCTTGGAGGCAGCTCTTGGTGGAAGAGTAAGCAAGATGAAGTAGTGTCCTACTTCTGCCAGCACATTCTTCATCTTTGCAACTGAAGGTAAATGTCAGGCTAGAGATTCAAACTCTTGCCATCTCTAACAAACCATCAGCCTATTTTCAAAAAAATCAACCTGTTAAGAGGCAATTTTACAGGTTACCTGTTAAGGGGTTATTTCCCCCTCTGATAAAACACAAAACAAACAAACAGAAAAACACAATGAAACTTCTTATGTATCATGCATGATACAAACTGGTTAACTCTAGTGAGAATAGAATGTGTGATTGTGGAGGCTGGTAATGCTAGAGAGATCTCATTTTTACCTCTACATCCTTGTCTTGTAACCAAATCCATTTATCAGTGTTGGCTGAAAGTCAGGACATCTGCTCCTGATGAAATTTTGACATTTCTAACTTTCCATTTCATTCCAAACTGGAAGAAAATCAAGTATTTTTCATGTTTCCTGTAAATGCTCTAGAAAATAACAATTCCAGATTAGCACATATGACAGTACCTCTAATTAGGAGAAAAGACATGTTTCTTGTGTCAAGTATCACTGTTTCATTATCACCCCAAAAAGTGACATTTCAAAATATCTCATTTTCTAAAGCAGTCAGTATTTTACATCCACACCCTACAACTATTTTTTGATGCAAGGATATTAAAAACAAAATAGAAAACAGCACACTGCATCAGAGTGATATGATGCCACTGTGACATATAAATTACTCTCTGTCACATACATACACAAATATATTTTCAACTACACATTTTATTACCAATATAAAGAATTAGTGAATGTGAGACTAAAGACTGCCTTCTCTCTTTTTTCCCCCAAGTCTGATCTACTCTTATTATCCTGAACACAAAGGAAATAAAAGCTTTCCCAGTAAGGCATGTGATTTCTGTTTTCTGTTGTCCAAGCACCTCTTTCCGTGAATTTTTTCAAACACAAAATTATCTTAAAGATATTGCAGTGTTGAGAAGAAACAACTTAAGTGGAACAAAACTAAAATTATCCTCAAAATGGCCTGTTATAATCAAATTTTATGTAGGAGACTCAAAGCATTCCTCCTAGAAGGGGAACAGAATGTGTTTATTTCAAAGCAACTCAGACTTCATTTTGGGTACCCATAAGTTAATTCCTGTCTTAGGTAGAGGAGGTCCACATCTATTTCTCAATTTACATCCCATCTGCTCACACACCAGACTACAATAAAAATCAAAAGATCCATCCTACAGAAAATGGAAAATCCAGATGTCCATTCAATCAAATGTTATGTGCTCTACCCTAATTTTCTTCGGTAAGCTTCCAGTAAACTTCAACTTAATCCTCTCCTATTCAGTTTTCCAACACAGTTTACAAACTTCATCCAGACATAGGTCTCAGGAGTGCCCTGGAGGCCTGCACCTATGTCATTCTGTGAGGTTTATGATTTCACACAATCACCAAGGTTGGAATAGACCTGTGGAGATCACTAAGTCTGCTGGATGCTCAATCAGTGCAGGACTATGCCCATGTTCTCCAAGTACATCCACAACTGGAGACTCCACAGCCTCCCTGGGTAATCTGTCACAGTGTTTCACCACCATCCCAAGAAAAAGTTTCTTTAAACAGAATTTCCTGCATTTCAATTGCTTGTTGCCTCTTGTCCTTTCACCATACATCACTAAGAAGAATCTGTGTCCACCAGCACTCCCAGGACTCCATCTACAGTTCAATTTGTCATCATCATAACAGTGCAATCACTGTTAATTTAGTACAAGTGTTACAACACTGGGAAATGTTTGGTGGCAGAACTACTGAAATATTTTCAGGCTACTCTCTTATCATATCAGTTCTCACCCTCCTCTCAAACTACTGTGTGGGAAAAATTGACAGATAAGAATCAACCACTCAATTACCACTCAATTATTGCTTCAATGCATACACAACACGTTTCTGCTTGTGGTCTAACCACCTGCCTTTCTTTTTCTCTACAGTTTCTTTCCAACATGATGCCCATTACAGGAATTAATTATACCCAACTGGACCTGATCATCTCATCCAGCAGCACGCTTTGGACAACCACAAGTATTGAAGTGGGAAAAGGTAATGGACGTATGCAGAAAAGCTTGTCAACAAGCACATATTCATGACCCACTCATTTCCTAGGACTTTGTTTTCAACAGAAACAACTGGTCTTACCAGTTGTAAGGGGGATTCTGGTCCTGACAAAGCACTGGTCTCATCTGCTGTAGCAGAGCTCAGGAGAGCTGCAGCCCTGATAGCTGATGAGAGATTGGAGCCCTCCAGCTCCCCAGCTGCACAGGTCTCCTCCTGGTTGAGAAGTGCTACTTCACCATCCCAAAAATTTCTGAGCTCACTTTCATTTCATGTAGATTTAATTTTGTCTGCTTTGTCACACTTTAATGCCCACTGGCTTACGCTAGCATTCCACATTTACACTGCCCACTTACAACAGTTTCCATATCAAGGCTAATTTCTGTGCACCTTAAGGAACATACCTTGTTTGAGCAGTCCTCCATAAAAAAGCACACCAAGCAGTCTAACTATAGAGGCAGCTGTGTCTCAGCAATACATACATCACACAGACACAACAGACATGAGGAAGAGCAAGCACAAGGGATATTACAACACACCACTCTGATCTTTCTTTCACATTACTTCTGTGATCAGGGACTGCTTTTGAGTAAGCTCTTTACTTTGAGCTATAGAGCATAGTCTTATTTCCAAATAAGCAATTCCCTGCCACTGCAGGAAAGCATCTCTCATTAGTCTAGGCAGTTTAGCTCGTTTGTATCGTTACAAGGTAGACAGTATTGGTAAAAAAGCAGTTTTCATAGTTTAAAGGTCTGTCAAACACATTAGGAAAGCATAAACTGAGAGTAGTCTTTGCTTCCACTCTCTTCTCAGTAAAAAGATAGGAGCCCCACAGACATGGTAAACAGCAGCCCCCATGAAAAAATCAGGTATCTGAACTTTCTCCATGTGATACAGAACTGAAATCAGTCAGGAACAGAGGTGAAAAGGGAGTGAAGAGATCCCAATGCTGAAGTGAGGATTTCAGCATCATTTCTATTAAGCCTTTTCCTCTTTCTGCTTGCAGAACTAAAAAACACTAAGTTTACCTCAGAGGATGGCAAATGGGCAGTGAGTAGAGTTGATGACACCACATGTTATGTTGTTTCACTACTGGTAAAAATAGAGGTACTAGCTTTTGCAAATGATAAACACTACAGTGAGCACAAATTCTCAAATAGTCTCAAGAACATCAGATTTTATGCCAATGAACACATTCCAAGCTCTGACCTCTGTTTGTGCACCAGTGTTCACTATGTCAGTTAGATTTATTTCTTTTAATATAGTACTATAGGCTATTGCCCTCATCCATACAGGAGAAACCAATACAGTGAAGATATTAAAAGGAAGCTTCTACTGCACTTGCACTATGAAAAAATACAAGTGATTTAGGTATTTTGCTTTAATTATCCTAGTGTGACCTGTGAGCACAGAGAAGGCTTTTCATCACTTCAGACCAAACTTTAATGTGCATCATTTATAGTATTAAAATGAGGTTTAGGTTACTGAACCTGAAAGATACTTCATTAATACAAGGTTGTTTGGAGAACCTTAGCATTTCATTTCTCCCTGTGCAAAACGTAACTTGGATTAATAGCCAATATACATGACATGATTAACAGGATGTTACACTCCTTTACAATTCTTAAATTTTCTTAGTAATTGTACCATTACCTTGAGAGTTAAAATTTGATTGTGCTACATCAGTAATAGTTACATGAGGCTTTACAATTGTTCAGAAACATTAAAGCTTAACAACAGCAGAATTTACTATTAAGACAGGTATTAACTACATAGGGAAAAAAAATACAGTGTACTCTCTGTTTTTTGTGCAGAAGTCACAACTTTGTGTTACAGTTCCACCTGAAAATCATCTCTAAGATTTCAGCCGAGTGTGCTAATATTCCAGATCTCTCACCCTGGCTGCAGTTTGACTACTTCAGAATAACCAGAAAGGCATTGCCAGAAACTGATGGACACCACATGGTCTAGAGTTAGGCTTCTGTAGGGACTGTGTGCTAAAAACATTTCCTCCCAGAGGACAGAAGTTCTCAGCCCATCTGATTGTCAGAAACTTTGCTAGCCTTAAAGCAAGACATAAGTGATTCTTCCTGCTCCAAATAATCAGAGACATACAGTTTCATGACCAGAGACCCTTCCTTTCCCTTGGCTGTCCCCCAAACTCGGTAAGTTCCCAGTGAGTGAAGGAAGTCACTCTGGGGGGAGACACAAAGCAATCCAGGTGTTAGATCAGCAACTCCAAGGAACTGTTGGTACACATCATATGCATCTGATTGTCCATCAGGTGTCAACCACAGTCTTAAGCACACAACTGGATATTATATAAGGTTACATCACTTACAAAAGCTATATAGTTTTATGCTGTAATTTTAACTTTCTTCTAAAAACTCCAAGACCATCTCGAGACAGGCACAGAAACACCACATGCTAATAAACTGTCAACCTAGGGCAGGCATGGGATATTTAACAACTTGAGAAAAAAGAACAGACCTCTCCCCCAAAATATAGTCAAATAAACACTGTTCTGCTCAGGCATCAACCCTGTTGACAGGAACAGAGATAGATTTTAGGGAACAGAATATCACAAGTGTTAATTTACTAAATATTTTGTATGGACTAATAAGACACTGGGCTGCAGATACATAGAAAGGAGCAGCATACCAGAAGCTAGTCTTTTTCCAAAAATAAATCCTTGGCAAACACCTATTGATCAGTGACAGAGGCAGAAGTAGGGCAGCAGAAAGAGACACAACACAGGTAATTTGGATCCAATTGCATGGCTGCAGAAATCCAGGCAGGAACCAAACTGGAGTTGCTACCAATAACTGGAACCTGCTCTCAGACAAAACCCCACAAACCGTGGCTCTGCCTCACTAACAGGCTCCCAGCAACCACTAGTGACCTGTCACTGAAACCCTTCCATGGGCAGAGCTGCAGTTTAGCTGTCACACTTCTCTCACATGGATATTTTAGGAGTCACTTTTAATGGCATTCTCTTCTGGAGCTCAGCACACGTTTCCCATTTAACTCTAATTTGAAGACTGACACTAACACACATCTGTAAACGGCCTTATATGAAGGACATTCAAATAGTGTGCATTTTATCCTCTCCACCTTCTTTTAAAGGAACGCTCTAAGCCTCTGTGTGAACACACAACCACATTACACAGCAGAGAGATGTGCATCAGCCAGCACTGGCAGGACCAGTGTGCATGAGCATTCACTGCACTGGTCTGAGCTGGTAAGAGGCCAAGATAGACAGCAGCTCTCCAGGTAAAACAATCCTTTTGTTGGGAAGTGTTAGTCTGCAAGTGTTAGTGGCTGATACTCAACCCTGCAACCCTAGGAAACAACCCTGGTTATATAAAGATAAATGACAGAAAATTAGTTACTTAAAGAAACACAGAAATGAATAGTACCATCAGCAAGCTATAAATGCATTTTAAAGCTATTTACTGGTAAGGATCTATTGTTACTTTTTAAAATGAAATTGATTTAAAGTTGAAAAGAAATAGTTTTTTAGTTATTTTATTTCCAGGGTCTGTCTTTTCATACAAGTTAACAATTTCAATATCCTATTCAATTTCAACAGAATTAAGCATTTAGTAAATAGCAATCAAGCAAAAAGAAAAAGCCCTATATGTCATCCTATGAAAAAAAAATTATAAAAAAAGGTAAAGAAAGAACTGAGAAAGTTATTGTCAGAACACATGCATCCATTTTCATACAAATGAATTATACCTGAATGATCAGATTTTGCCTAACACACAGGAAAGTAAGCAAAAAATCTATAAATACCACAGCCTAGAAAAAGGTTTTGATAGCAAGAACCATCAGTGCCCCACCCAACCTCTCCAGATGAGGTTCTGGGCCGCTGAAAATACAGGAAGTTCGTACAGTCACTTCCAAAATTTGTATCCTGTCCAGCCTCTTTTTTGTTGTAAAAAAACACTGATACTAGATGTCCCAGGGAGTACAAAAATAAAATTTGTACATATACACTACACACCACAAACACTCATAAGACTGTATGCATTGTCATCTGAATGAATTTTTATAGGTAGCAAAAAAATATATATACATGCCCATACAGTCATTGTATCATGTCACCCAGATCCACTAGGTATTCTACTGTGTCATACTAAATGAAAATCAGCTGAGGTTACCTTTGAGACTGAATTATCATTACAAAAGCAGTTTCAAATAAAAGCCGTGAATTTCCATATGCTCAGTTCTACCGTATCTTGATTGGAGTAGTAGTAAATGATGTGGCTGGCTCAGCTCAAATCAGTGCAGCTGGAGGGCTGCTGCTATATATAATCAAGCTATCTCTGACCTTATGAGCCATTCCATCAGCTGCAGAATATCAGCATCACCTTTGAGAACTGCTCCCCATCAAGGCTGGATTACAATATAAGCAGTATAAGCAGTTTGCTGCTTCATTGAGTGACTTCATTAGATCTGAGCCTAAACTGCTGCTTACAAGATGAGGGAAATAAAATACAGTGCAACTACAGTGCAAAGATGAAGTACGAGTAACTTCAATAGATGAGCCAAGCGTAAAGAAAACAGTAATATCAAACTACTTGACTCAGAAGATTGCTGGACCACATTCACCAGGAATCCTTCTGGAGGATTCAGTCAATTTCTTGAGAGAAGTCTCTAAAACAGAAGTGTTACCCTCTTGCTTTGTGTCCAACAAGCACACTGATTGCTGAGTGAATACAGTTTTTGTACAAGCACACACTCCTCACAGAGGACATGCTTAGGAGTTTAGGAAAGGATGCTGCTTCTGAGCAGTGAGGTCTAGCACAGAGGGAGAAGAGCCATGTTATCCCATAAACAAAAGAAGAAAAATTGTATTTACCCAGAACAACAGGTGTTTATTTATCTTTTTCAGGTCAAACAAAACTACAACACCCTGCTCTTACTAAGACCAGTTTCAATTCAGCTTTAAGCTGTCTTTGCCACAGTAGAACTGGAAAGGATCCAGGGAGACAGAGACGTACTACTGAGCACTTACATTACCTTAAGGAATTGTATAGTACAGGGGGTGTCCTTAATTGTTGCATGCCTTTAAAAAACATAGTAAGACACACAAAATGGATACATACTCTGGGGAAATATGTTCCCACATTGCTCACTGCATTGCTAAACTTCTGCCATCTTCCAAACTACTAGGTAACACCATCCTTGTGCTTATTGTAATTTTCTAAAATGTACTTTGTGTTTAAAGAAAGCTTAATGAGAAGGAAGGGAAAAAAGGCTGTTAAAGTATTTTAACATCTCATCCATAACTGTGATAACCTCAGCAGATACATCCACTAAATCTCATGGCTGTGAGATTGTACCTCAGACCAAAGCTTATTTCAGGAGTAGTCATCATCATCAGACCCACTTGCTGAGGTGACTGAACATACCATTAATGTTCTAATCTACCTTTTTCATTCATTCAAGAGGGCTGGTGAGGGATAGCAGGACAAGGAATTCAATAAAAAGTAACCCATTTGAAAGGAGACAAAAAAAAAATGAAGAAGTGTCTAGCTTATTTTCTTGGCTTGGTTAGCTGATTTACCAAACCAGTAACAAACAACAACAACAATCTTCCTAGGATTAACTCTGTAAATAATATGTGTATATGTACAAAATTTCCAAGTTCCATCATTTCAATTCCACCTGCAAATATGTACACACAAATACATATGTATATATAATATAAACATAATATCAACTTTCAGCATTGCAAGTTGCATCCCCCAAACATGTCAAGAACTTTGTAAGCAAAGGCATGTAAATTCCACCTCTCCCAAACCATATTTGTTACTATTGTGAGGTTTCCTGAAGTTTGTAACCCTTCCTATGAAGCAGAGGAATAAACCATACAACTACAGCAGCATAGCAGTCAGCTGCTATGAAGCAGTCTGAAAATAATGGATATAAAACACATAATCAGATTCTTAACACCTTGCTTACCGACCAATGTACAGAATTACAAAAGCACCTGTATTAGAGTTAGGGTATCTTACAAAACAAAACAGACAATACATTAATGTTACAAATACTACAGTACAGTCATAGATCTAAAATAAATCTGCAAGTTCTTAAAATGTGTTACAGAATCTAATTTTATTTCTTCTTTAGCTGCAATCACTGCAGCTGCTAAACATCTCTAAGAGTATGTTGCAGGATGCAGGATGTACATCAGTCATCCACAACTTGAGTTTAAAAAACCCCCATGTTTTAATATAGAGAAGAAAAAAAAAATCAGTTTTAAAGATATTCCTCTCTTCCCCCTTCTAAATCGTGCATAATTTCAGACCTTTAATTGATGATGTGCATGAAGGATTTCTCTAGCTCCCAACAACCAAAGAACAGAAATCTGAAAAAGCCAATTAACAATAAGCAATAATAAAGCTTGATTGTTCCCCCCTTCCAAGTCATACACAATCCTTCTGCTTTCATCAGTCAGGTTCAGTTGCTTTTGCTCAGCCTGCTTTAATAAATGCTCTACATGAAAAATCCCTTTTGTACCATGCCATGTGGATTAATCCTACACAAAACAGCCTGATGCGACTCTCACAGGGGAGTTATGAAATTGATTTTCATTTTAAAAGGAAAAACCACATACCTAAGTAATTGTTAATAAAACATCTTTGGAGGTCTCTCACCTACAATCAGGTTAGCAGAACACATTTCTAGATATAAATTTCAAAATCTGCCTAAGATTTTGAATTTTAAAAATACTGGTATTCTCATCTATATGTATAACTAACACTTAAAAATATATGCATTGCAAAATTAAACATTACTTTAAATGAATGAAGAAAAATAACCAGAGTAAGTGGATACAAACTACTACATAATCAGAGTAGCATCTACAACGCAAACAACAGCCACATCAGGATTAGGAGAAACGTGAGTTAAACTTGAGGCTGAAACTATTTCTCTGACTAGCTCCTCATCCATCAAAACACAGTCCTGCTGTGATGCTTACTGCACTTCAGGTGACGTGAGATGCAATATCATGCACCCGCTTTCAACACTCAAAAGTACACATCATACAGATTGCAAAAAATAATTAATTATTTGACATAATCTGAATACTTGTAATTGTACTCATTACTCCACTTGTAACTATACTGCAGTATTTAACTCAATTGCTTCAATTAACTTTTCACAACCTCAGGTTTTCAGGCAGATGATAATTTTTGCTGTTCAGTAAATCTGTAAAGCAACACAGAAGATAACAACAGCCCGTGACAGCTTATTTTCCAAAACAAATACGGTCCTCTCAACCAAACCAGGAATACAGGCAAGTTCTAACCAGGGAGAGGGAATGCTTAGGAAATTTGAAGTAGTACCTGGCAGATAACCTCTTTTATCATTTTTAAAGTATCTTTACAGCCCTTCTCTGGCATGTAGTAACTACCGGTCTTCCTTTATCTTCCTTGACTACCCTAATAGCATGCCTAAGAAAACAACACTGAAAACACGTAGGTGTTGGCATAAGGAGCCGCTCTTTTGTTCTCAGCTGTTGCGGGAGCAGCACCTTTGTCCGGCGGCGCAGCAGCGAGCGCAAGCGAGCACCCACCGGGCGCCAGGCGGCCCCGGCGCAGCACCGGCTCGGCACCGGCTCGGCACCGGCTCGGCAGCACGCACAGAAAACGCAGCCCTGCCGGCCGATCGCTAGTCTGACGCCTCATGTTTAAGTATACATATATAGGTATTTACGTACTTGTGAAACGTGGTTTACGAGTTCAGCAGCCTCGAAGAACGGTGAGTTTGGTTCAGAGAGGAACAGCGCCTGGCGCGTCTCATCACTGAGCTCCCACATTCCGACAGCCCCAGGAGTGCTCCGACACTCGGCACCGCTCACCGATACCATCTGTACCGGCCACGCACAGCTCTGCTCAGCTCACCAGGAGCTGCCCCTTCCCACCCGAGGCCCCACGCTGAGCAGCCGAACAGCGGAGCAGCCGCCGGCCCCAGCTCCCGGCCCCAGCGCGGGCTCCGCTGCGGAGAGCGGCCCTGCGGCGGGGGCGCGGGCAAACTCCGCTGCCGGGACCACTTCCCGCACTCTTCCTCCGCCACTCTTCTGGCGGAGCCTCCGTGACGGGGGCGGACAGGACCCCGCCGCAGCCCGAGGGTGGCGGGCAGGCGCCCCGATCCGCACAGGTGCGGAGGGCCCGTCTCCCCCGCCCGCCTTGGCCGGCGCAGGTGGCGGGAGGGCTGCGCCCATTCCCGGGCAGACCTCGCCTCCTAGCGCCCGCGCCGGGCCGCGCTGCAGGCAGCGGGCACAGCGCGCCGGCTGCCTCTCGAACCCCTCCACCTTCCTGCATCGGGCCCGCTACGTGACCGACCGAGGGGGCAGGGATAACGCAAGGGCCCGGTAAGGCCGGCAGTGCAGCAGCGGCGGGGAAGACGCCGGGCTGACAAAGCTCCGCGGCTGCCCTTGGGCCCGCCCAGCCCAGCCAAGCCCGGGGCGACGCGAGGGGCTCGGCGTTACCTTTCGAAGAGCAGCCGGATCATGAAGATGCAGAAGGCCAGGGGGAAGGCGAGGTAGAGGTCCTCCGCCTGCGGGAAGGCGGCTTCCTCCGTACTCTGCAGGTCCGCCCAGGTGACGTTGTGCGGCAGCCAGAACCGCTCGTTCCAGAACCAGGCGAGGATCCCTGCCATCTTTGCTTTGTCTGCCGCGGCGCCCCTCGCTCCGCTCCGCCCGCGGCGAGGCGCGTGTGAGCGGCTGCCGGGAGAGAGGAGGATGGAGGCGTGTGTCAGCCCCGCAGCCGCGGATGATGCTGCCAAGCGCCGCCGTGCAGGTTCCCCGCCCGGCGGGGGCAGCGGCCGCCCCGCCTGTCACACGGCCGCGCCGGCACCCATTGGCTCCCGCCGCTGCTCGGGCCCCGCCGGGCGGTCCGGAGCCGCCTTCCCCCGCCCCTTTCCCCTGCCCAAAGACGGCACCGAAGCCCGAGCCCCAAGTGACGCGGCCCGAGCGAGAGGGACCCCGTCCCAGAGGCGCTCCCCGCGGCCGGGGCTGGCGGCAGCAGCGCTGCACCCACCGGGGCAGCCTCCGCCTCAGCGCCGGCCCGGGGCCCGCCGCCCCGGCGGCTCCGCGCCCTGTCACCCACCCGGCCTTGCGCCGCCCAGCCGGGGTCCCGGCCAGCCTGGAAAGGCTGTCGCCCGGTAGGAGTGGGCAGGTGGCAGCAGTGAAAAGCCCTCGATGAATTCTGTACAGCCACGTGGGCCGGGGTCGGCTTCCGCAGTCCGGTCCCCGAGAGTGAGCCCTGCCCGGAGCGCTGCTCCCCGCCCTCTCGGCTGAGGCGTTTAACCGGGAACGGCACCGTCCCGGGTGGAAGGACTCTCAAACATTCAATGACTTTACTCTGGGCGCGGGTACAGCAAACACGTGTAAATGTGGCACGGAAAAGCACACGAGTCATCAGCAACAAGATTGAGGTTAGGACTGTAGCTTTGCATTCCTGGCTAAAAAAAAAAACCTTTTTCGTTTTAGGTAGATTTTTACCTCTGATTCCTTATCTCATTGCCATGTCTTGCTAGAGATATGCTACAAGAGGAAAACTGCAATTGATTTGACTAAACTTTACAGGCTTTAGTGTAGCTGTAGTCACAGGACTGTATCTAGGGTGGTCCTGGCACACCCAAAATTACTTGAAGTAGTAGCTCCTGTAACATCACTGTTTTTCTGCCCTGCCTCCGTTTATTTTAGATGCCTTCTGTTTTCTTCACTGTATCATCATACTTTCCATCAGGCTATTGAATACTGAGACCCAGACCTTTGCACATACTTCAGAGTTTTATCATCCCACTTTTATGTTTTATGCTAACTTGCTCTTTTTGCCCCACGGGCTTTATTTGCCCTTCCTGAAAAATTAATTGCATAGCTCCTCGTGTCTATGCTGACATTTCTGTGCTGAATAAAATCATAAATCAAACATAATGCTGTGGGAAATGCCATATCAATTTAAAGGAAGCAAACAACTTCTGTATATGGAGATAATTTCCATCTAGGACATTTTGGGGAAGTTTCAGGAAATGCTTTGGCAGGATGGCTGACAGGCCATGCAGGTAAACCTGCCAGTGAATAATTCTGTGTTATTGATGAGACAATTTCCTAAGTGGCTCTATTATTATTATTCCAATTCAGTTCTTGTGGTTGCTTCTGGGGGAGAGAGTACAGTCTCTCCTTCAAATTGTCTGGAAAAAAAAGTGTGAGTTCTAGCACCACTGCCATATCTGCCTGGCCTCAGCTCTTCCTTCACTTGGTCTCAGGATTCTTCTGTGACATGACCTGTCAAAATCCAGGGCTTTGCTGGAATTTCAGTTCAGAGGGAAAGCAGACCATGAGTTCCACACCCCTAATGATGTTTTCCTCACATGAAAATAAGATTTTCTGAGCATAAGAAAACATTTATTCACTCAAATCATCAAGAGTCCTTTTATCCAGTAGCAAAAAATTGCCTATCCTTCTTCCTTCTGACTTCTCTGCCTTGTTCTCACAGTCAGATTTCACCCCTCTTCCAGCTGACCTAGAACTCCCCTAGAATTTCCTCTGGGAGCTTGTCTTTCAGCACATTCTCACAAACACCTGAGCTGGCTCCTGCACGTACACATACACCTCTCAAATCCTCCAGATCACTCAATTTTCTCAATGGACGTGCACAAGTGAGTTTTAAATGTAGGTATGAGGGCACATCCTCAAACGACCTCAGAAGCATCAACTTTGATTAAAAGTTCTTTAGATATTGTTTTAATATCTGTCAACACACAGATAACCATTTACTTTGTTAATAATTGTGTTTATGGCAAAGCTATTTTTAATCCAACAATTAATGTCATTATCCCATAGCTGAAGGTGACCTGTCTTTTTTGCAGTCTATTTCAATATTCCAATCAGTTTTAGAAGTACATTCAATATTCATGTCTGTTCTCATTCCAATAAAGTATTTATTTCCCAGTCAGTACTGAGAATCACAAGTGCTGGTGCTTAGCTTTGCTTACGTACAGATAAAGGAAAGATCTTTGCAAAATGAATCTAGCAACAGTAATAATCTGATGATGAATAAGAGGTTAATTCCTGCTGAACAATTAGTGTAATTGACTTCTGTCTCAGACTAAAATTATGTTAGGACAATAGATCTCTAGGTGTATCTGAAAGTGAATGACAGTTTGGAAATGTTTGGAAGGATGACCAATTAAGAGCTTCTAATTGAATTCAAACTGTAGCTGTAGCCAAGATATGACTATGGAATAAGAATGCCTGAATATTGTGCTTTAAAGGGAGATATTACCACGATGCTTTTCTTTCCTGCCCCCACAAAATGGAGCCTTAGAACTTAAAAAACTGTGATCCCATATCTTGAAGGAACTTACTCCAAGATAGTGCTAAAAGTTGGCTGTCCTAAAAGAAGGTAAAGGGCTGAAACTAAAACTGATTCCTCAAAGCCCAGCCTGGGCACTTTGTAATTACTAGCAAGAGTTAGTAATAACTAAACAAAACAGATAAATGGATTCTGCAAAATTATGAACTTATGTTACCATTCCAAAAAGGAAAAGAGAAAAGTGACAGCCTACACATTGCTAGTTCAAGACCTTGAGCCATACTGCTGGCCACCTGGAGGATTTTATCCACTAAAAGAGGAGAAGCTGCAGAAAAACCTCTTGATTTTAAAGGATTGCTGAAGATTTGGAAGCAATTAGCCTTTTTTTTTTTAAATCCCATTTAGTCTACTGTATTTCTGGAGTAGCATCAGGCTTGCACATAGGCAACTGTGATATGACTCTGGACCAGTCCCTTTAATGAACTGGGTAGTGCAGGTGCCAATAAGACAATCCACTGAGACTTCTTGTTACCCAAATCTGAACTGCTCCTAAGCAGAAGAGATGACTATGGTTGATACCAATAAGAGCATTGGTGCCAGTCCCATTTCCATAGGTCAGTGTCATTAGACTGCTAATGATGTGCCAAGCAGCATGGCCAAGGACTGCCTGGCTGTTGTGTGACTGCTCTGTGCCCTCCTGGGGAAGATGAAGGACCAAGGACCGTGGGCACAGGGGAAGTGGCAGTGCAAGTCATGGCAATGAGCTGCCATTCTTCTAACATGTCTTCTACCTGCTGGTCCTGGCAGCTTTGTGCGCCCTTCTAGCTTCTTGTGCTACTAGCTTTGCCAGCTTTTCTAATAATTTCACCTAAGAGTCACACTAACAGAGCAGCAGTCTTCATTACAAAACCTATGCCAGGCCCGTCACATCAGTCCTGACTCCTGTGTGGGGTTATATTAGTCTGAAGAGATCAGTCTGGCTTCACCAATGACCACACAACATGCCCTGAATTCAAATCACTAACAGAACTCTCTGTAATAGCACTGAAAATACAGCAATACAGAGGTGTACCCAGGTTACATCACTTCACAGCCCTCCAAATGTTTTATCTTGGCAGACAAGCAAGTTTTGTCACTTGGAAAGACATGCCATGGTAATTAGTTTGGCTGCCATGGAAAGATACATGGACAAATAGCTCTAGCTGAAAGAAAAGTTTACAAGCCTTGGGATGGTTTTTGCTTTGTGCTGAGCTGAAGCAGAACTGCCCTGTGAGGACAGTTCAGAAGGAGAGTAGAAAGCAGGGATTGCCTGAGTCAGTATGTCTCCATGCTTCATTTGTTTTCATTGTTCACTTCAATTTGGCTTCCTGCTCTAAATTTCTAAAGTGTGTGAAAATGTATGTCCTAATTATGATACCATCATAGTTCACTTAATTGCAATGTTACTTAACTACCCAAATGTATTCTACACTGAACTAGGCCCACTCAAACTACAGTAAGAGTAGTCAGTCTTCCATACCAATTTTAAATAAATTGTCATGGAAAAAAAAACCTGTAATGAGGTTTGCACAACTCTGAGCAAAGACAGGCAACCGGAAAAAATGCTGGTTTTATCTTAAACTAGAAACACCGTGTCACACTTCAACTGGCCCTTCAGAAACATCTGCTTCATGCCTATTCACGTGGCTGGCTTTGGGCTATAGAGTCACATTAGCATTTACTCAGTAAAGAGACTTTTCAAACCTGCATGACACCAAAATTTATTTTATACTATATGTATCTTGTTTCCCCAGTGTCCAGACATGCTCCATGGGACTGCAGACTTTCAGCAGCCAGGCCTTGTCTCCAGTGCTCAGTGAAATCTGGGCTTTGACCAACCACACTGGTGTGCCCAACTTGCCAACGAACATGCAATCTGGAGTCTCTGCCAGCTTTGTGTCAGCTGTGAGGGGACAGACAATACCTGGCTCTCCATGCAATGGGAGCTCTAATCTAGCATAAAAAGTCAGCTACTGCGATGCTGACCTGTCATATCACTCACAGGGAATTTGCATTGTCAGTGTGAACTTCTGCAGGATCAGTACCTCCCATCCCGTGGCTGCAAGCTGTGCTCCAATCCTGTCAGCCTGAGAGTCATTTGCTGTCTTATTAAACCCCAAAACTCTAGAAATTACTGTCAGAACTAAATTTTCTTATTCTCTAGTCATTTTCAGACTGCTTCCAAGGTAATTACATTCTGCTCAGAAGAACATTCACCTGGTCATCTCAGATTTTTCTTCAAAGCTCATTTAACATCACTGTCACAATGTCATCTGGTAGCTACTTGGTAATACTTTATTCATATCTGAATAAAGACAATACTATTTAGTATTTGGTTTTAAGACCCCATCTAGATGTAAATTACTATTTTCCTAGGAGCTAGGGGACAGTTAACAGGCTAGCAATAAATTTATATTTTCTTATCACACTTCCTTATGAATTTCACTATACTTATGTCACAGCTGTACAGAATTTTATTTTCACCCAAAGTATACATTTGGGCTGACTGAAAATATTGCTAAATTAATGCTGAAATTATTAAATTAACATTTTAATTTCTGCAAATTATCATGTATATATTCTGATATTTTTAAACCAAAACATCATTTTTTTATTTCATAAGGACATTGCAAGAATAAGTTTATTTCATTTTTTTATGTGAGTTGGAAATAAAATATAAATCAAAGGACAGGGTAAAAACAGACACGCAATAATTGTTTGATACAAGTTTGTCTTTAAAGCTCTAGACAGTAATTAAAGATTCCCTTAGCTTTACTGACTGTGTCAAAATTCTCAAGATTATAGGTCACACATTATTGCACTTAAATCAGTTAAGTGGAAAAGATACCAGAAAGCTGAAGTGATAACTCACTGGGCCACACTCCCTGCTGGGGTAACTACCACTGTTTATGCTCTGTAGTGAACGTGACAACTTACTGTGTTCTGTAAATACAGTCCTGACTCCAAAAATGGAAGCTGACTATCTTATCTCCTCCCTCTGATACAGGCCACATCTATTATGGACACTGACACAGTAGATTAGTTAGGCATGGCTTTAAGCATTTTCTGAGTTACAAATATAATACTGTTTCTGTTTTCTCTGGACTTGTGGAGAGGCAAAACCAGAGAACAACACTTTGTCTTTACAAGTTTAGGGGGGGATAATTAATCAACAGAAAAATGAGAGTACCTTCATCCCAGCTATGAAAAAAGGGTTGTTTTTGTTCCTCCTATGAAGACAAAAAGAACAAAAAACCTTTTTCTGCCAGGTTATGTGCATAGGTACTATATTATTGCACAAAACATTTTATTTACACTTTGATTTAAATTTTGTGTTTAGTCTTTGACCAGTGTCATCATTTTACCTCTTCTTATGGATAGCACTCCTCCAGTGGCTGCAGCCCATTTGTATTCTTCAGAGCCTTTGTCTCCCTCTTGATACCTAAAGCTGCCATCCACCCTCCAAATCAGCTGCTCAACCCAGCCTAATAGCTGCTTTGTGTCCAGGCACAGCGGCATGGACACAGAAGCAAAATCCTTTCAGGATTTCAATTTATTCTCAGGTGTAGGGGAAAATCCCGGTGTGATCAAGGCTCCTCCTGCTCCATAAAATGAGGCTGATTCTAAAGTGACTGCATCACAGACAGCCTCATGGAATGGTATGGAAGGCTGCAAAATTTCTCATTCAGCCTAGGGAACTCAACAAGACGTACGTGGAAAGACATGCAACTCTAAGTTTATAATCTGCATTATTAACTATATCAAAATTTTATCAAACAGGACTAAAAGTGGTTATTAGAAACTTATTTTTAGCACAATATATGTATGCAGAGTTGAGGTGATTTTTTTAGAAAAGATTCCAAAGCTCTAATGTCTTTGTCTCTTTTGACCTAGAAGCCAGAGTTCTTAAAAGCATGTAGTGTTAAGGGAAAAAAACCTAGGTATTAGTGGTTTTGTGGTTTTATATCATTTGTGTACAATCACAGAATGGGTCAGGTTGGAAGGGACCACAGCGGGTCATGCGGCCCAACCTCCCTGCTCATGCAGGTTCATCCTGGAGCACAAGATTGCATCTAGGGGATTCTTGAATATCTGCAGTGAAGCAGACTCCACAACCTTTCTTGGCAATCTGTTCTGGTGTGTGGTTACCCACACAGTAAAAAGTTCTTCCTTATATTCAAAAACATAGGAGAAGGCTATTTTAACTGATTAGATGTACCATCTAATGAATTTCTGTAAAACTGACCTGAACAAACCAGGTACACCAATTAATAACTTTCTGGAAGTAGAATTTTGGTGAAGGGCACCCTTTTGCCACATGCAGCACAGTTGTACTATTTCATTCATTTCCCAGTTAAAGTTATTGTTGAGGATTGTTAAAGATACTGTTGAGGTGGGTGGTGTTCATTCCAGACTAACCAAATTCAGGTATCTCACTACATGCTCATCAGCACTGCTGCAGAGCGCTGCTTGTGCTAATGTGGCCTCCTTACATTTTGGTTTTTGTTGCAGTGCTGAGGAAGCCTTTCCTTCTGCACAGTGAAGGGGGCCTGGCTGGAATTTGGGTACTTTGGAAACATAAACTGTTCATTGAAAACTACTTTTTGTTAGCTAACCCACTTCCTAAAAGATCAGAATGAATACAGCTGCAAAAGTTAGGGAGTTTCCCTGGTGGATGAGGTCCATATCAAGACAGATAAATTAAATAGGAGTACTCTGAACCAAGCAAATGAAGGTAGCTGAATAATATCAATTAACATTGGCAGACTTAAAAAAAAATAAAAATCCCTGGAGTTTCAGTCAATACAATGACTTTTTCTTGGAAAGGGTATTCCATAGGGAGAAAATGGTATAATTTCATTTTAATCATAATCTTTTAACTAGCATTCTCATCACTGTCATTATTTGCTATTGTTTATCAACAAAAGAGACTTTCATTTACTAAAACCCTAAGTAATTTAACCTCAGGAAGAAAATCCTGCTTCTAGAAATGAGAACTTGTCACAGAAACAAATGAAATAATGCAAACCACAATGCACTCATTTCTAACTGTGCACTTAGGATATCAGCAGAGGATGAAGATGCAGCTGACTTGGTGCTATAGTATTGGTAGGGGGAGTAAGAAAGGGAGTTACAGGGACATAGTTTAAGTAAGGTAAATACTATCTTTCTTTATCCTGTTGCACCTTCCAGTGGATTTGATCACCAAGTACAACTTACTTTTGTTCTGCCCTCGGGAAGAGAAACACTCTGACATTATTACAGCTGAACCCACATCTCTTCAATGAGGTCAGCTCTCTCCAGTCTTGCCACAACCAGTTCAGGTTCTTCAGTCTTCTTTTTCAGAGCTCAGTTTGTGCTGCGGCCCTCACAAATGGGGAATAGAGCTGCTGCCTCACTTTTGGAATAAGATGTGCCTGCATTGCAGCAAACTTTTTCAGGAAATGATGGAGCAAGACATGCTATATAATTTCATTAAAATCCTGTACTATATAATTTCAAACACAAAAACTCTTCACATGAGCTGTGGTTAAGCAGAGGCAGACACACAGAGCTGCATTGAATTCCAAAATATACCAACCAGCCCACCCCCCAACCCAACCTCCTCACCAATTTGCCTGTCTTTAAATAAATGCCACTTCCTTAAAACACGCCAATGTTGTGTTATGTTTTTCAAGTCCTCTAGAGGACGCCTTGGAGGGCAGGCTATTGCATGATGGGGACAGGATGGGCACAGTTCTACCATTTTAATGAAAATATCGTTTCTACCTTGAGTTTTCACTGAAAAGCAAAATAAAACCTCTCTGGCATGTTATTTTGGGTCATATGCTGTGCCTTCCTGCTACATGAGTGTTTACATCCTGTTTGAAGTTAGTCAGCAGGTACAGTCACAATACAACTGCTATAATCCCCTGCTTGTTCCAGTATGTGTGCAGGACTTTCCATGTACCATAACAGCATGTTTGATGTCTTTATTTCACTACAATAATAATCCATAAGTCACTCTGAAAGTAGAGGGTCCAAACAAAGTCTTGGGATTAAACCCTCAACACAAATCTTATAAGAGTTACACACTACAGTATATTGACTCAGGCTCTGTAGTATTATAAAACATAGAAAAATCCCACTTTGTAAGTGCAAGTATTTTGTCAGTATCTATATACTTAAGTTTTAATGACTTTTAACATTAAAGGAAATATAGTAAAATAGGAAGACCTTTCCTGCTTTTCCTTTGGTAAATTTAGGTTATTTTGTTGAATTGTGTTTCACCAAACCTATTATATGATATAGAGCAAACTGAGGAGTAACTAAGGGATCATAAGACTGAGCACTAAACAAAGTGCAAGCGTCTGCAAGGATGGACTGAGCTAATAACAGTGTGGATAGTCATCATGTGAGGGAGGACTTAATGTCAATTTGTCAACTCCTTTTAACCACACTTGGCAGTGACAATTTTCTCCTTTTATTTTTACTCCACCAGTCAGTGACTGTAAAAAGACCAGCTGCCAGTGCTTTGCAGGTGTTCTTTTGTAACAAGATAACATTAATTAGGTATTTAAATCTGTAATTGCTATTTATTTCCTTGACTTTCTGCATCAAAAATTTCTTAATGCTTTCTTTCTGCAGACTTTTTATTAGCTTCTATGCCATTTGTTTTTTCTCACTTGCCTGCCTCTCTTCTGTTCTTTCCTGTGTATGTGGCCATTTTCCCACTCAGTTATTATTCAAACACAATGTTCAGTAAAGTTAAGCCATGAAAATATGCATCTTTTTACTGAATTATTATTTGAGACATGTACTATGTTTATTAGTGCACTCACAGAATTACCATGTTCTGTTTTACTTCATGCTGATTTGATTACTACATTATCCTAGGAACCGAAAGAAACCAGCAAAGAATATAGAGGTAGATATATATTTTAGCACCCTCTTTATTCCTCTTAAATAGGAATTAAGAGGGTGCTAAAATATGTTTTTAAAATCACTTACCCAGAAATATTGACAATAGTTGTCATGTTTACCAAAACATTTTCAGCATGTTTAGTCATCCCATAAGCCAGCAAGGCAAATACAAATAAGGATGCATCTAATACCAATTGGATGTGAAACGACATTACCAGATTTTCAGTTTTAGTATGGGAAAAGGTACCAGCCATAAGGAATGCATATTGCCGAGATAAATGGATCTGTGTTTCTTAAAACCCATCTTTCATTCTTTGTCTACCTCAGCATTTGCTGTTAATTCTGCAAAAAGCTGAGGTAACAGAGAAAAAGAGTGACTGAAAGGTGCATGAGAAACGCTCCTGCAGAAGGATTTTGTTGTCACTGACTTCAGAGGAGCAGGAAGCAGCAGTAGCAGAAGCCTGAGCTCTGATGGTAACTCATATTGACTCGAGGATCAGGTGAAGAAGATATGAAGGGAACAACACCTGACAATAAATTATTTAAGGGTGAGAAGGTTCCTGTCTGCCTGGCAGGAGTAGAGATCAGTGGCTTGTCCACAGCACAGCACTTACCTTAAGGGACACTTCATATGCTATTTCCCAATCTAGTAGCTAAAAGCACTACAAAAATACCTTATGGAGCCATGACCCATGAATGCGATTTGCTGGTAGAGCAGCCACTGAGTGCCCCTCTTTGGGTTGGCCGTGTCATAAAATATTGGATGACAGCTGACAGTCTGTCTGGGTTACCTGTCTAGAAGTACTGTAAACAGAAAGCAGATCTACCTTTTGTTAACAGTGAACTGTTCCACTATCATTACAGAAATGTAATGTACCATGGTATTTTCCAGAAATTAATAGCAAGTTTCTTCTCATCTTGTCTGCTACTGTTGACACATACCAGGATGGATATTGAAGAAAAGATTCTTAACAATCTTTGCCTTCCCAGGCTAGCCATTAAAGGCCTTAAAAAAAAAAGTATGCATAACTTGAAGATACTTTGGTAGTTTTACAAGCAAATGCCTCTCTTTATATGGCTCAAACTACATAGCTATGCCAATTAAATGCCACTATTCTTCCCCTGGTGCAGTACCTGATACTGTGCCAAAGACCAACTGTCTAGCAGCTTTGACTTCTGAGTTTACCATTTTTCTAAGCTTAATATTTCAAATCCTTAAATCCTCTGACCTTCTACTTTTAATGTAATTCTATTTTATACATATGAGTCTACAGCTGCTTCTCAGCACTGATCTAATCCTATCAATATTGCCTATTAAGTCACTAGATGTATTTCCTTCCATGGTCCTACTATAGGATCGTGAGATGGTGACTGAGAGATCCTTTTGTCACCATGACTCTTGGCTTGTTTCCCAACACATTGATTCATACCTTCTCCATAATTTCATTTTCCTGTAGATTTCCAGTTCTCCTTAATTTCAGAGCTTCTTAAAGGAATATTTTATCAGTTTTAAGACCCCGTCCTTCTTAAAAAAATATATATAAGGACATAAGGGAGTGCAATGTTATAAATAACTCAGCTGATGGGACAAGCTTTCTAAACCAAGACACAGCTTAGTCTTCCTGCAACTCTAAGCAGCATAAGCATCCTATTACTTCTGAAATTCTATTGTCTCAGTGAAGTCCTGCTATCTCCCTTAACCTTAATTCTTACATTTGTAAAATAGCAGAAACAGTATACAGCACATTTTGTCCTCAAGGACAAACAAGGGACTGCATTTCTCTTTTTTTTTTTTTTTGAGGCTAAATCTTAACTAATTTCACAGGGAGAAAAGGAATACTGTAATGAACTTCTTTGCCAGCCTGAAATCTGAATTACCTCACAGCATTTGCCACAGCTGGTCTCTCAGAGCCTCTGTTAATTATGCCTTTTTTCCTGATATCCTGAGTTGTGTGGCTGATAGCCACATCAGGATTTGAGCAGTTTCAATATTCTCTGAGTCAGCTAACCACGGCATCTACAGAGCTGCATCTACAGCTCTACTCATTTCCCTGGTTCCAGTGACAGCTGTGTAGCTCTGAAATGCAAACCAGAAACAAAGTATGTGTGAAAATGTGTGCAATCCACAGCAATTGGAGTCAGAACAGTAGGATTTTACTTTCACCATGAGCCTCTGGAAACAAGGGGGACAGCATGGAAGCAGTAACTTCTGCTCCCTATTGAAATATTTTGGTCGTCCTATCCTGATCCATGCCTCTGTGCCTGCAGGCAAGGTCATGAGTCCTTCGTTCTCAGCTTCTGCTCCAGGCCCAAAACAACATCCTCCATAGTTCTGCACTGATTGTTTTACTTGTGGGCTAGCAGAGAGCAATGAACAAAATTTAATGTGGAAGGGCTGACACTGGCTAAAGAAGAGGAGACAAAATGCATATTCACAGATGTGCAAGGAAGACCAAATGTGCAAAAAATAGGAGCTGGAGAGCTGGTTGCTTACATGCCTTGGCATTTTCTGCGTAACTGGAAAATTATTGCACATATCCAGGATGTCTGTATCCTGTTCCCAAGCCCCCAGCTTAGCAAGCCCGGCTGTGCAGCCCTTGCAAGTCTAAAGTCAGATCTGAAGAATCAAGAAAACATATGCCATCTGTCCTAATTGCTTGAACAACAGAGATCCAAGACTGTAGAGAAGGGATTAATAAAAAGAGGAAAGGCACTTCACTGGTGAATTTATATTAATTACAGGCAAAGGAACTAAGGACACAATTTTCAGGTCATTGCATCTCTTCTATTACAATGGCTGTAGGGACTTAATCCTCATCTATCTTGACTGCACATTGTGTGGGTTAATTGGCATTTCTGCATAAACTATAATATATGAAGTGTGCAAGTAAGAGTACTTAAAAAGTATTAACTGCTTAGAAAATTAGTAATATATTAATAACTTCGTTCTGAAAGTCGTGCTACATTTAATCATTCATTTAAAATCACTTCAAATTCCAGCAATAAACACCTACAAATCACCCTTTCTGAGAATCAGCAAAAACACAGCCAGAAGCTAAGGAAGATTAGCACTTGGAAGAAAAATAATTGACTTGACACTCCATTATGCTTCAGGCTTCTAGACTGGGATTTACTCAGAAAAAAATCTGTTTAATGGACCTTTTGAATTCTTTGTCTTCGGATGCCATAACCTGGGGGAGAGCAGGCTGTGGCTCACCAGGCAGCTGGGGGGGATAGAAATGATTGACTCCTTGATTGGCTTCTATCACTGCTGCAAGGGTGCCTGGTGCTCCACCACAGGGGTGGCCTTGGTGGAGCACCTGGCTTTGGTGGAGCACAGCCCACGCTGCCCTGTCCACCCAGCTAAGCCTGGGCTCCCACAGGTGCTGCCTTCCTGCCCCCTGTGCTAAAGGGCCAGCAGGGTAAGGTGCAGGGGTCCACTCCCTTTTGCAGCTGATGATGAATGAGGAATACACTAATTAAACATAAACAAGTAGAGTCACATGCTTCCAAAGAAAACTGCACACTGCAATGCCACCTGTGTGAACATGCCAGGAGGGAAACATGCCACAGGGATGAGCAACAGCTGCAGCCCACATGCTGCCCACATGCCTGGGGTTCTGGAAGGCACAGTGGGACTGTGCCACACTCATTGACTTGGGTGGACCCTTGTAAGTGTCATTACATATCAAAGTTCTTTTCTGTGTCAGATTTTGCCAAGGGAGAAGTCATTTTACTCCGATTGCTTTGCATACATTCACATAGCAAAGACACAGTTTTCTCCTGGGGCATTCCTCCTGACTTCACACTAGCAGACAATTTACTGCAGAATGTGTTACATCTACCATACCTTAAAGCTAATCCAAGGGCTAGATGTCCAGGAGAGCATTATGCAAAATTGCATAAAAAAAAAGCCAAGCCAGCCCTAGGGAGTCTGGAGACCATGTTCTGGCAGGAAGGCAGGAGGCTGGTATGGATATTGTGTAACTCCCTGGAAGTCTGAGTGATGTGGCCTCACCTGTAAGGCAAACTCTGCTGTTTGGAAATCTGGCTCCTTGTGCACATGCTGTGTGGAAACCGAGTGTTGCAAATAGTCAGCTTTCTGGCATGCAAGAGTTTCGGGCAGTGGCATTTGCTGGCAGCAAGATCACATACATCTTGCCAGGCTGGGAATGGGGAGAAGGAATACCCCATCGTGAAAAATCCTTCCGTTCACTTGGCAGCTGTTATCCTCATGTACCCTGTGGCTATGCTTACCCTACTGCCACTCTGCTGGAGAATGCTTCAGTTTAACATGCACTGTTTATTAACACCTTTTCAAATCCTAGTGTAAACCAAGCTGTGAAAAGTTTGCAGTCATGAGCTGGTTAAAATTAACCCTAGCATAAGGTTCGGGGTTTAGCTTGAAAAGCTAACAGCATATAAACCACAGACTCTCATTGTACCAGAACAAAAGCAGTTACTGAGTGATTGCTCACTATTTAAATACTGGGTTAGGAATAGTAATAAATATCTGGATGAAGTGTATTCCTTTTTCAATAACTGCTTTGCTTGGAAATACTAATATAAGCTGAGCAATTTGTATTCTGATGTGTTTTAACTGGAGACCTCTGAAACACAAATAGTTTCAAAGCACTTCCTTCTACCCACATCTAGCCTGCTCCTCACTTAAAGGAACACTGTCCCAGCACCCTGCCCTTGTCCCAAATACAAAGCAATATCCCTGCAGAAAAAGAGCAAAGATGCCTCAAAAATTCAAGCAGCTACAGCCAGAGGACACTTCCCTTTGTCACAGTTTTACAGAGACCTCTCCTGTTTGAGGCTTTAAGATACCTCCTGCACAAGAAATCCTGCTTTGCTGGGAGAACCTCTTGTAATCCTTTGGCCTGCTCTCCTGGGAGGCCGGCAGGAGGACAGAGCAGAGGCTCTGGAGCTGATGACTGCAGGAAGCTGAAGAAAAACACATCATGTCAGAGAGAGCCACGTGTGAGAATGCAGCCCAGAGGGTTCAGGGCAGATACAGCCTTTGCAGGTAGTCTGGGACAAGGCTCTGCAGCTCTTCTGATGCGTAGTGCAGGCCATTGCAAACAGACTTAAAGGGGCATTCCAGCCTTCTAAATTAGTGTCTGAAATTCATCATCAGGCACATGCTACTTTAGTATTTTGTATCATCATGATTGATTGTCAGTGCAGTTAAAGCAATTAATATATTTCTGAAAGGTCAAAAATGTAATATTTTGATGTGTCCCAGAACAAATCAAGAACTTGGCAGCTGAATCAGACCAAGGATTCTTTTTGTCTGCCAGCAGTCAGTACAGAGTGTTTCAGAAGAATATGTAAGACCTTTGCAGCCAGTGTATGAGGGAAACATTGTGTCTTCTATTCTCACCCTGCACATGCTTTAGATTTCTTCGTGATCTAATGGAGATTTTTCAAATACCTAAAAAAACCTTTCAGAGAGCTTTGACCATAGTTAAAACTCTGGCTATTTGTTATTTAGAGAAACTCTGACTATCACTTGTCAGTGTTCATAATTTTGCTCTATCAGGAAGAATACAAAGATTATATTAGCTGCCCAGTGTAGAGCCTCATTACTTTTGTTTGCTAGTTCTTCAATGTAATTGAATGCTGCCTTGTTCTTTCCTGTATAAGTACTGCAGACAGAAAGCTTCAAGTAAGTTCCTAATAGAATTTTTATCTACCATATTCTTATTTATCTTCACATTAAAGCAAACATATCTTGTATTTTTAACTTGACTCCATGTGAGAGTCTTTTTCCATTCCCGTGATTTTATTCCCATCTTTTTTTGAGTTACCTTTTTTTCTGAAACCACTCTAACTCCCTTTGTGATATCCATTTGAAATGCAGTTACGAAGACTGTGTAGCTGATATTGCAGTGTCAATACAAACAATGACAGATTTTTTTCCATCTCAGTGTATTTGCTATTCTTTTCTTCCCTTTTACTGACTTGTTTGCTCTTTTGGCCACCAATGCCCATTGAGAAACCTGCAGTGATGCTTCATTTTAAGTTGTATATTAGTTTGGACTCCTATGAAACATATGATTAGTTTAATTTTTCACTTCCAATCTACAGTAGATTGCATATTTCAGCACTGAAAAATCTATTCGGTCTCATCTGACAAACTTCAAAGAGACCATTTTAAAATATTCCATTAAAAATGCCAATATATAGAAAGCATAAGCTAGAGCTTTCTCCTAGATAATTTCCTACATGATGACCTCCTAGATAATTTCAGTTTCTTTTCTGTTGTGGAAGTAAACTGGGATGATAAAAAGAAAACATAATTTTTAAAAATACCTCTATATTTGCCTTTATATTACAATTTCACAATATAAGACATGCAAGAAAATTATGAGTTTGGGGGAATTGTAGGGTAAGTTTTTAAAGCTATTTTAATACTAATGCTGTCTTTTTTGGCAATTATGGAACAAGCCTGTTTGCTGTAAGATTTTTAAAACCTTACTTAAAAAGGTTTATTTAGGAACCCCACTAAGTCAAGTGTATTCAATTTATGAAACTTACTTTTATTTTTTTAACCTTTTTAAAAAATATGGCAAATAACTTCTTATTAGTTTCCTAAATTAAACATAATGATGCTGTTTTATTAGTATATTAATGGGAAAATTCTGATGGCTTCAGTGACACCAGAGCATGTGTGCTTACCCTCCTTGTTTGATACTTTCTGGCCATATCAGCTGTGACAAGCTTTCAATGACACTTATGTGAACAATGTGATCAAAGATTTCCTTGAAGTGGAATTAAGTGAGAATTAAGTGCTTTGCTCTACACAAAATGGACTGTTCAGCAGCACTTCTCATCATGAGTGCACTATGAAATACTTTTGTGAAACTGGTTTAGCAGATCTGCCTAATAACTGGCCACAGAAGTACTTCTATCAGGTGAGTGAGCTCCTTCTATATCTTAATTTCAGCTTTCAAAACTTGATTCTGGCCTTTATTTCAAGTGCATTCCACTGCTGTCTTAAAACAGGTTAGCAAGCTACTTAAATGCTTACAACCATTTATCATTGTGTCAGGAGGAGAAATCTGTAAAAACCATAAAAAATGATCACTTGATTAAGATGCAAGAATAAGAATAGGAACCAGAACTAGCTTGAGAGCCAAGGAATATGAATTCATGTTTTTATGTCTGTGAAAGGAACATAACATGATCTTAGACAAATTGCTTCATATCACTGTAGTTCTGCTTCCTCTCCAGCTGTCAAACAGGGATAATTTTAGTCTGCAGAACAGGAAAAAATGTAATTTCCACGGTAAATAGGTAGTGTGGTAGTGTATGATATTACTGGCAGAGTCCTAAAGTCCACTAGGACTCTTGGTAATTCATCCTGAAATTTAGATCTGTTGTGCATCCAAATCTTCTTGGTCTGTGCAGAATTCAGGCACCATTTCTAGCTTGATCTCTTGCATTTTCAGGGGAAGCAGGATCTGGCTCAGCTCTTCAGTGTTCTTAAACTATCCCTGGCACCTGCCTGTATGGTCCTTAGAGGTGTTTCACAGACTGGCACACTGCTGGATGGACTCTGCCTCGTGTACAAGTAACTGCTCATGGTAATTTGTTACCCTGTTCTAACCCTCAGTCACACCAGATCCCTTGATCATGGAGAGCTGAGCCCCCCCAGGATACCTGTTAGAAGCACCATTGCACCAAGTGAAATCTGTTCCAATAAAGCCCCATGTCCCTCCAGAAGCATTTACTCTGTGTCAGCCTGTGTCACCCCAAAAGACTGTATTCCAAAACCAAAATGCAGACAAATGGCAAGAGACAGGTTTTAAATAGCCTTGGCCCAAATTACAGTAATACTGATTAAAATAAATACATGCCTTAGAATCATACAGTTGTTAAGGGTGGAAAGGGCCTTTAAGATCATGGAGTCCAACTATGATTAACTATGATTCATTAACTATGATTTTGGAAAACGAAGTGATTTCCATTTTCTCTTCTTTCCCTCACTCTCTCCAACACTTGAGTCATAACAATGATGATTGGAATATAAAGGAAAGTATTTTTACTTTTAAATTTTGTAACAGTCACTTAAGTTGCCATAATGACACTGAAGAGAGATTGCCTGGTTGATTCTAAAATTTGTGGCACATGAGAATTCTGTCGAGGCAGTTCTTACAGAAGCTGTAAACAGACTTAAAACATACACCACAACAAAAAACTGGGGACAGAATTTTCAGAGTTGGTAATTAACTAAGAGCTGCTTCTTCCTTCTCAGTTCCTATTTAAGTAATTTATCAGTTTAAGTGTTGCATGGCCCATGATTTCTGCTTTCTGATAGAAGATTTTATTAAATCTAGAATGAAATAGATATAAATTTCAGCTCCATAATCCCAATTTAACTTGGTACAATCAGAGAAAAACACAACCCTGCTCTGTTCCACAGTGGCAGGCTGGAAGTCGCACAGCTCTCAGCAGTGCCTGGTGCAGGGCAGATGCCCTGACCCAAGGAGATGGAACCAGCTCCTCTGGGAAGCAAAATGCAGCTCCCCCGTGCCCTGAGCAGCAACTCCCACAGCCACTGGCACATCTCAGCAAGCATACCACAGGATGGTGGTAATGGAAGGGCTTTGCTTTTTGTGAATCTGTTTTAGATTTAGATTTGTCTAACTTGCCTGTGCTTAATCTTACCCCTTCCCCACAGAGGCAGGAGGACTGGGCTTTTCTGGGAGAACCCGGTGTGTCTCTGTTCTCCTATCCCTCTGGACTCTGGGGAGTGTTTGAAGTCCAATGGTAAGCTCTAGACTGGGGTATCTTTTGAAGGAAAAAAAAAATCAAAGCATTAGAAGTAGTTTAAACAAAGCATTTAATGCCAAATACTGTATTTGAAGTAAGGTAAACTGTGTAAGGATTTATCTTTTTGGTATGCTAGCACGATGGTGGGATGGATTTTTACACACTTCCAAAGAGCTTTGCAAAACAACTATTTAACCCTCCAAGGAGAATGTTAGGAACAGAAGATGGTAGGGTAATTCCAGTAGCTTCAACTTCTCTGAGTACCCTCGTATTAGCAATCCATCTGGTTTTGTAGCTCTTTTACAAAGAGCTTTGTTAACTGCACTGGATACCAACAAAATTATGTTGCACATTCCTTATGCATGCGTGTATCCACCAGGGAATAAAGCTGCTGCAAACAAATCCACTGAAAACTTTCTTCAACAAGTAAACCTGCAGCAATTCTTTCTCCCTCTTTTATCTCAATACAGGCTTTTATAAGACTTGTTTCAGGCATGTCAATGTAGATGTCCTTTCCGATTAAAGGAAAATATTTTAGATGGTAGTTCTCAGCATTCAAATTCTGCTGTTAATTTATAACTTTATTTTTTCTAAAGACAAGGAAAAGATAAGGAAGGGACAAGGAAAGATGTCTTAAAAAGCAGGCGACATGATGAGAATAGGATAAAGAGTATTATTAAATAAATAAAACAGCAGTGGACTGATATACATTGGGAGAAACATGTTGACACATTTTCTGACCAGTGTTAGAGAGTGCTAGAAAGAGCCAGGCACATCTGTAAACTTTCTGGGTCCCCATGTGTTAATGCAATTCTGAAAATTTTACTGTAGTTACACAGATGGCCACTGAATTTTTTGCTTTGATTACCATTAAGCACAATATAACTAGTACAGAATGTTAAACTGCATCAGCTTCTCTTCAGTATTTCTGCATTTGTGAGATCCTAAACTTTAAAGCTCTGTTAGACCTGATGGACCCAAGTCAAGGAGCACTGTTTCTTCTTTGACTGTAAGTCCCACCAGCAGGCCCTATCCTTTGCAAACCTCAACTCCCAGTGGACAGACCTGAGCTAAAACAAAGCCAAGGCAGTTAAGGCCTTGAGTCCCTCACCACGCAATGTTCCCTTTCAGGGATTGCTCTGCCTGTGCTCAGCATGGCTTGGTGACCTGGACCAGCCTGCTGTGACAGCTGTGAGACCTGCCCTCCTCCTCCCCTGGCTGGGGTGGTGCCAGACTGCCCCTGCCACTGGCCCTGCTGGCACCCAGAGCTCCCAGACTGCCCTGTCCTTGCTGCACCCTGACCAATGCAGGTGTTCACAGTCACCTTCCAGAAAGCTTCACGTCTGGGAATGCTAATGCTAATGCTAACAGCCAATGCTGAACAAAACCAGAAAATATATTCTCCCTTGCATGCACCCAAATGGTGTGTGCTCACCCCACGGTCTGTGATACGTTCCAGGAATAAGCCCATGGGTAAAAATAGTCAAGGTTTATGGAAGAGTAAGGAAGGGTATTGTAAAGCTGTGGTGGGACAAATATGAGAGATTACATCTTTTATAGATTGATCAACCTTCAAACCTAGAAACTGAAGTATGCAGGTGAGATAGGCCTATTTGCCTCTGATAACAGTGTGTCCCTGGCCCTGTCACCTGGCTGAGAGAAATCAGTTCATTCTCTCCTTGCAGTTTGGGGGCATTAATAAATGATGCTGTGTGGCAGTCTCTGCAGAGACCTTGAAGATTGATGGGCTGGTGGAGCCTGGAACTGTGTTGATTCTGCAGCCATAGGAAGCCAGCCCACCTGCCTTGCAGTATTACTCTTCCTCCATTAAGTAAGTGGTTCTAGCATCCAGGCTAGCCAGCTTGGCAGCTTTTGCCACAAGGTTAAAATGCTTAAAAACCTGAGAAAACATTAGCTTTTTCTGTTCTGAAACCTCTCATTTGAAAGTGATAGTTCTTTGTGTTTGTCTGACTCGTCTCTACAAGCAATATGAACTTATAATTCATCAAGAGTGAGGAAATGTCACCTGAAACTTGCTGAGGAATATAAGATCAGCACTAATACAAATCAATACAAGTTACTTTCCTGATTCATAATGTGTGCCAGGTTGCAATTCCCATGGCTGAAGGCAGCCTGCCTAATATATTTGTCTAGTACTTGAATCCGTGCCCAGCTCTGCAGAATATAAGATTTTCATTTAAAAGTAACAGTGAGTTTTGAGGCTTGTTGAGAGATTTCATATTGTCATTGAAGTACACAGGTTTTTAAATGTATTTGGATGTGTGCCCTAAGAAAAGTCCTAGTGGTGATGGTGAATGAGCAACACCATTTCCAGCTCGGGGTCATCGAGGTCAGCAGGGAGAGTTTCCTGAAGGGTTCATCATTCATGTGCTGGTGCATCACTTGTACTGTGCCCAGTATGCCTTAGACAGCAGGACTGAGTCCTGCACTTCTCATGAGTCACCTTTACATTTCCTGCAAATGTAGCTGGCAAATTCTTTTTTCCGTTTCTTTTTTTTTTTTTTTTCAATCTGTATTATTGGTAGGTTTGGATAAAAAATACTTAAACTGATTTAAGACCTTCCTCCTGATTTTTGACTAGTTCATACATCAATGCTTCACAGAAGTTACATAGTTGGATAATGACTTTACCAGAGTCTCTAGGCAGCTTTGAAGAGGACTAGTATTTTGTGCAGTTCAAATGTTAATTCAAGCAAACAAAACCAAAACTGTTTTATGCATATTACAGGAAAATCTTGCATAAGTCCAGAGCAGTAAATCTTTATTATATTTTTTACTTTACAGCCCAGAATCTAAGGCACTAATTAAAAGTGTAAATCTTTATTATTTGATTTAAGACATTTGGAGGACAAGATCTGAATCTAAAATTAAATATATTCTCAACATGCTCTTCTTCTAATTGTCCAATATAGCATTTGTACTGCATAATCTGCTAGGGAATATCAATAAATATTCACACAATTTGTATGAAAAGAAAGCTTTTGCGCTTTTTATTTTATTAAAAATAATACCATTTTACTGCAGCAGAATAGAGAATTCTTGCAAATAACTCCTGCATATTTTGAGTTTAAATATTGTACTGTTTCAAGCAGTGAAATATATTAATACATAACTACAAAAGTGCATCAAAGAGACAACATAAACTTGTCCCTTTAAGTGGGAGACAATAAAAAGCCCTTTATGTATTGTCACTTGCTGGGAGACTTGGAAGCAGTAACAAAACCAAACTTATATTTTATTCTTTGCTTGACAAGGCAGAAAATGAAATATTAATTCTTTTGCCATTATTAAAGGCTACCACATTTCTGCCTCTTAGAGAAATCTATCCTATTTAAAGCAAATACAAACCCCACTGAGCTTCCTTAACCACAGTTAATACATTCTTGGAATACATTCAAACATCTGCTTGCTAAAAAGCTTGTGGCAGAGAAAGGAGTTTCTAGCCTTCAGCTGGGTGGTGTAAATGACCATCGGGAAGTCCTTAGCTGTTTTTAATGCTTCAAATTTCTTTGTGAGCAGATGAAAAAAAATATATATGAATATTTTAAAATTTTCATGTTATATATGGAATCTACTTAGATGTCTTACAACTTCGAAATGACAGTGATTCTCAGCTGAAATGCCACTGCCACTACTGATGCAGAAAATTCATTTGTTCTGCTTGTTTTATATCAGGAGATTTGGTGGTTTTGCCTCAATTCTGCAGCGAGCCATTATTCTTACATCTCATTTTGTATGTGTTTGGTCTCTCACCTTTCTGGGAGCTGGGTAAGGTGCCATGTGTTCCTTTTTCCTTTGCCTGTCTCTGGTAGGAGATCAGACTTACTTGTCATCTCTGATACCTGTTCCCATCTCTTCCTCTGCCTCCAGCTTCCTCCATTATAAATATTCTAGATGGGAGTTTTCTATCAAAAATGCCTGCAGGTTACCGCCAATGATTCATTGCCAGACCTGTCAAATTATACTTTGTGCTATTGAGTAACAGGATATGGCATCAATGAAACTGAAGCTGACACTGTTTCTCTATAATCCTTTTCAATGGGGATCGTGTTACTGGCAAGGGACTTTCACCAACCTACTAAATTAAGGGATAAAGACAATCAACTTTACTGTGATCTGCCCGAACTTGTGCCACACAAACTTCAACTTGGAATATTTATGTAGCTAAAAAAGACTGACTTTGTCAATCAGCTGCTTAGCTGAGATACTCCTTTAGCATATATATTCCAGAAAATTGAGAATATTAAATTGCGTATTTTTGCCATCAACATACACAGGTCTATGAAAGACTTTACCCATGCCTTTTTTCCATTTTTTTTGTCTTCAGGAAATACTCTTTTTTTTTTCCACTGAACTTGTGTTGTGGCATATCTTGTTGGCTTTTGAAATCCACATATAACCTATAATTTTTAATACATTTTGATCTTAAAGATCAGACTTCTGCTTTTATTTTATATACAAAAATAAAAATTAGCATATCAGTAAGATCTTGCTCCAGAATTGTTAAGTGGAGCTGGGCACCTCCTGTCCCCATTTGTGCTAATAGCTTTAGCTTTGTAAGGTGGGCCCTTAAGAATATTATTTTTGACAATCAGAGCCTACATTTTGTTCAAGTCAGTTTTCTGGTTTGTTGTGGGGTCTTGTTTTGTTGGTTTGGGGTTTTTTGGGGGGGGGTTTTGGGTTTTTTTTTTGGTTTTTGTGTGTGTGTGTTTTGTTTTGGTTTGTTTTGGGTTTGGGGGGGTTGTTTGGTTAGTTTTTTTTTTTGTTGTTTGGTTTTTTGTTTGTTTGTTTTTAATCTAATTATTATTTACCTGCCTGCCTTTTACTTTTCTTTGCTTATGGAGGAAAAGGCTTTCAGGGCTTTCATGATGCTTAGTGCTACTGTTAGGACTACCTGCCAGTCTTCCAGGATTTAGAGCTCTGCCACCTTTCCTCTCTCAAGTCTGCACTAGTTCTCAGTGCCATTTTTTCCACCCTCTGCAGATTTCTTCCTAGAGTGGATAACTTCAGTTATGTCAGCAGGCTAACCAAGATTCTGGACTATTGAAAGACTGGGAATGATGTTTCTGTTCACACTTCCAGCCACAACCCAGTCAACTGTGAAAAACCAGGATAATTTGATAAAGGCACACAGCTTAGACAGATTGCATATTTCCTTAGAGTTTCTCTTTCCTTTGGTTAAAAGACACCTCACACGTACATTTCAGATATATGTGTAACACTGCTCAAGTCTTTGTAATAAAAATTCATAGTAAAAATATTCTAAGTAAATCATGTCTGAGGTGCTACTGTAGGAAATGAGCTGACACCCCAAGAGGTTTTTGTTTGTTGTGGTGTTTTTTTCACACTAATAGTACAGATTCAGATGAAAGTTCTGTTTAAATATCTTCCTGTTGTCATTTGTACTGCTGGATCACAGAATCGCAGAACCACAGAATTGTTAGGGTTGGAAGGGACCTCTGAAGATCATTATCTAGATATTCAGTTGTAACAGAGCTTCCAGATACCCCATTCTTTCCATGAAATACCATTCTTGCCTTTTGGTTATTACCCCTCAGTATTTTCTCTGGACCTTACACATCCCAGAGCAAGCTGTGCCCGCTGCCCTGGCTTGCGGCATCCTCTTCCCATACAGCTCTCTCTGGTGCCACTCAAAGATCACATCCCAGAACTACAGCTCTCCAGTGATGCTCTGGCTAAGTGGAATGACCTAGATCAGTGAGTACTTTCATACCAGCACTAAGCCACGTGTTGGTGGTGTAATCACTGGTAAAAAAAAAAAATCTGTGCCTATGCTAGGACTTGTTTACCAACAGAGATAATTTGCATTTTACTGGCACCATTTCCTAGTATGTTTTTGTTGTATATTGGCAAAATTGGGCTTTTATATCAATACAGTAAGCACCCTTACCTAAGCACAACAAACAGAACTAGTCAAAGTGTGGCTTCTGTAGCTGTACCTAGTTTTGTAGGTGCAATTGTACTGGCCAGGATGCCAGGTCAGAGTGAGGACTTTGCTGTATTTGCAGGAGATGCATTACAGCATGCAACAGCAAAGCCTGCTTAAACTAGAGTAGCTGATATTTGTGCACAGTTGATTCTACTATTGGTAAAGCAGGAAACAAAACTAAGAGCTCTGTCTTGGCATGTTGTACCTAGTATTACTAAAAGTAAGGCTTTTATGAGTACATCATCTGTGAATAATGATGTCTGTTGAGTGTACTTTGTATATTTTGATGATATGCCAGTACAACTTAAAAAATATTGTGCCTAACCTGCCTAATTTCTGTTTCTCAATTATTAAAAACACAATGTTGATTAGTTTAGGTTTCTGTTATTCTTGGATAAATTAGATTTTTAAAGAAATCATAAAAAATATGTGTCAGAAAAAAATGTTATTTTTAAGTCCACATTTAAATTCCCTTTCTAAATTATACAAATTATGCAAGATCCAAAGCAATTGTTAAAGGTCTTTAAAAGAAAACTAACACCTAAATTTTTGAGTCAACAAATGTTTGGGTCTTTTCAATACTGTGAACATCCTAGAGGATACAGAGATGAGAGAAAGAAGTGTTTAGGAATTTTAAAGCACCTCACTGTTTTGAGGAAAATTTTTCTTTAGTTTGAGTTCTATTTTTTATGACTTAACTGGTATTTTAATCTTCCTAGAGTAGAGGCTACTCATTTGCTGGATTTACTCTGTGTTGCTGGGGTTTTGTTTCAGACATTATTCCATAGCTTGTCTTAATCCACGAAACCTTATGAGATTTAGCTGATACACAGGAAAGGATGGTAACTTCTGTACTTTCGCCTTTGGGTAGTTTCTTGCAGTGTTTCAGCACTTCATTAGAGTAGAGGGAATTAGAGGAATGGGCAATTTTCTGAATTAAAATCTGAACCTACTCTGACAGTACTTCTTATCTGTCACAGGACTCTGGAAATTAATGGTGGGCGTGGCAAACACTCCTAACAGGAAAAACACTCGAGTTCTTGATGCTAAGCCCCTGTTGCAGGGCTCTGAGCGCACCAACTGGATTTGCTGCCTCTTTCCCTACACCTAGAGTTTTACTGGGCCAGCACTCAAGGCCAGCTCAGACAGGGTGTTGCTCTGCAACCTCAGATCAAGGTGCTGTGAAAACAGCCAAATTGCAAGACAGAGGTATGGGAAACCTTGTCTGGGTCCTCTGCTGTGCTCAGGCTCAGACCTTTGCCTGAGGTTCTTGCCTGAGCAGTGAAGTGTCTGTGCTTGGTCCTTGCCCGAGCCTCACCCAGCAGCAGAGCCCAGTCCTGCACGGCCGTGATCCTGACCTTGCCTGCTGCCGGAGCTGTCTGGCTGCAGCTCGGACCTGCCTGTCCCTAGACTCACCTGGCAGTCACTGCACTGTTAGCTGGCTCTAGCTGCTGCCCCTGGCTCTGTCTGGGCTCCTGGCAGGATGTCCCCTGCTTGGTGTGGCCACTGGCCCTGCTGCCTCGCTGGTACTTGTGGCTCCTGGCTCACCTGCCCTCCAGGGCAGCCCAGCCCTGTTGCTACTGACATGACTTGCTCAGGCAGAAGCTCTTCATTAAACACCCTTCTTCCTCAAGGGTGGCCTGGGCTGAGGAGCTCTGCCAGTCCCATAAAAGCCAAGCAAGCTGCCCTGAGAGATGGGAGCCTGAGGTTTTTATAATGCTCAAGTTTGACTGGAAATCTTGTTGACTTACTTGACGGGAAATTTATCCAGCAGCATTGGACAATTTAATTTCTCATTTGTAAATCATAATGTTAGAGAGAAATTATAAAATGTGAGCAAGGCTTATTTTGATTTTAAGTGCTGTTTTTATTTCCCAGGAAGCACTGCTCATCAGACCCCAAATATTCCAGGACAAAAAAAAAAAAAAAAAAAAAAACAAAAAAACCAAAACCCAAAGCACCAAAAAACCCCAAAACAAACAAACAAACAAAAAAACCCCAACCAACAACAACAAAAAAATGCCACCCAAAAACCAAAAGAAAAAACCCAAAAGAAACCAAACCAACCAAAAACACAATCAAACAAAGAAACAACAACAACAACAAAAAAACCAAAACCCAAAGAAACAACAAAAAAAACCTCCAACCCCCCCCCAGAAAACACTTGAAGAAAATAAAACAACATCTAAATGTAATCACAGTTTTTTGTTCAATTGTTGAGTTTCATATACAGGCGCGCTTACAGCATTAAGGTTACAAAGTTATTTCAATTAAATCCCCAAAACTAAAAGGAAAACTTTTAGAAATTTTTAAACCCCAAGAGCTCAAGCACATTATAAACATTGCTGCATTGAAGCTTGTAGCTTTCCAGTAAAATATGGACTGTTTCTGTAAGGGGATAGAATATAAGAAAACAAAGACAGTGTAGAAAGTAATCTTACCCCTAAGGAGTTGCAGCTGGGCCAATTATCAAAGATTAGGAACAGGCCTGACTTTAACAGGCCACAGCTGTAACCAATGAGAAGAAGAGTGCTATAAAAGAGTGGGGTGGCTGGTTGAGATGGGAACTGGAGTTGGTTGGTTATTTTGTGAAGAAGAAAGAGTCAGTGTCCTGAGGAGCTGCCCAAGAAGCACCAAGAAGGTATGGCACTTTTGCTTTAAGGAGATAGTAGTATGGACCCCCTGCAATAAGATGGCAACATGTTTCTTCCCTGGTACTATAAAAAGAAAATGAACAAAGGCTATGGTCATTTACTCAAATAATGAATAGTCTTTTCTAATTAATGTATTGTTTTGGTCATTCCATGATCTTCTACCAAAGCTAAAACTGTGCTCCTGCTTAAATGGTGGCATTTTGTATTCCCCACTATTGGCTGCATTTTTTTTCATGTGTCCCTTGTTCATCCTGTCTGTGGCTTGTTTGGCTAACCAGTGACTAGCTAATGTTTTCAGATGAACCAAACTGGGAACTAGCTGTCAACCAGATTAGATCCCTGAGCTTGTGAGGCTGTGTGAAATCTCACCCTTAGAAAATATGTATTGCACTCCCAGTTTTGCTACAGAGTTCTTTCATGACCTTTAGCAAATCCCTTAAGCTTTTTCTCTTTCCACTTGTGAACTGAGCTAATTATATTCCCCAGTCTTTTTGTATGTGAAGATTAATTTATTAATATGCATGAGATTTTCATATCCTACAGTGATGAAAGCCATAGGAGTTCCTAGATAAAATCTTTTATATATTTGAATTTTATTCATTCACAGCTATGGAGAGTTTATTCCTGCTAAAAGTTTCAGTAAGCTGGATGCCTCCACATCATCTTAATTATATTAAACTGTAGTTTAAAAGCAACAATAACATTTCGTTCACTGTCATTTTCATGGTGACTGTATCCTAAATTCATTCAAATAATCATAGCTTAGATGGTGATTCCTGTAGGTTCCAAAAAGGCTATTGTTGCCAATACGTGAATGGCTAGCATGTAAGTATTCTAAATGCATGCAAAATTCTGAATTTTGAATGTTTGAAATGTATAATGATTGATGTGCCATCATGATTTAAGCAATTAGCCACTGGGGCTCATGGTGCTGGAATGAGCTAGTAATATTTAGCCGGTGATTTTTAAGTTTTGGGTGGTTTGGCAGCAAGAGCAAGTTAACAGCACAATGTGTTCCCATGCCTGGTTTGAAGAGCTGGATGGGCAGATGTGGAGGCTTAGCTGCTGTAACAGGGGTTCCCAGCCTGCAAAGCCAGCTGTGACACTGAGGAAACAGCTCTGATAACACACAGGCTGCATCTGCTCTCCAGCTTTGCAGAGAAGCTCACCCAGGCTCTGTTATTCCTTTTATGTCTTCAATGTGCCTGTCAGGGCTTCTCACTTTCAAAGGGCTTGAGACAAAGATGTGAGCATTTCCTCTATCTGTGGCCTGAAAACCAGGTTAACAAAAAATATTTTTTTTTTTTTTTTGCAAGGACCAGTAACAGCTTGGGGTGTGATGCATAAGTAAATAATTAAAATACCCATTTCACTATATAGCAACCAAGTTTAGCTTAATCACAATTGGCTCAATAATCATTAACATCCAGAACACAGCTTTTCCTAGAATCTTAAAAGGACTAATCTGCTAAGTGGAACAGCTTGCAAAGGTTTACAAGGGGAGAAGGGAGAAGAAAAGAAATGAAGGCATCAAGGCCTTCAACCTAGGGAAAAAATAGAAACGGCTTATTTTGTAAAGCATCACTATGCTTTGCTGGACCTTAACTTCAGTGAAACTTCATGTCCAATTCCAATGAAGGGTTTTCAGTGTAAATGTTCCAGTGTTTCCATCTCAACATGAGGAAGAGATGGAAAATACTTCTTTACATTCAGTATTGCAGAGCACTGGAACACACTGCCCAGGGAGGTTGTGAAGTCTTTTCTGAAGACATTTGAAACCCACCTGGACACATTCCTGTGTAACTTGCTCTAGGTGATCCTGCCTTGGTTGGGGCAGGGTTGGACTGGATGATCTCAAGAGCTCTCTTCTAACCCAAATTATTCTGTATTAAGTACAAGGTATTTTCCAATGTGAATTGCCAAGAAGATACTCATGTGTTTTCTGTGAGCAGAAACCAAGCTAAGCTGTAAGCTTTGGAAGGAAGCATCCCAGTAACAATAATGGGCATGGTACCTGTTTAACTGTGCATTCACTAGAGGAGAAAGGGAGGCTGAAAGCATTTAGTCTGCTCCCATCAGCACCAGCTGCTGTCATGTCAGCTTTTATGTCTCATGGCATTGTTTAAAGCACAGCCATCCCTCAGTGCTGCCAAATTAGAGGCTTTCAGACCCTACCTACATAATTGGAGAGAGTTATGTTGCTGTATGTGATAGTCATAACTGCATTTTTAGTCCATTTGTGGAAGAGAGGGTGGTTTTACTTCACTTATTTCTCTGAGGTAGACTAAGTGACAATAGAGAGAAGAGTTCCTTCTTGCTCTGAGTTAGTCTGTGGTAGGTTATATTGCTGTTTTGGTTGCATCTGCTGCCTTTCTATTCAGAAAAAAAGTAGTTTGGGTGGATGCTGTCCCTTGTCTATGCTACTAGCATACATACCATTGCTTATGAACCCGTCCTTATGCTTGTCTGTGAGTTTATATAGGTATGCTTACATTTGAAATTAATTAGTTGGTCTGCAATGTCATTGTAAGTACCAATGTTATGTTCCCTAAATTCTGCAAACCTAGAAAAGGAGTCTGACTTATTTTGCTCTGAACATGTTTTTGTCCCATCTGCAGAGGGTGCTGTGGGGAACTTTCAAAAGGTCTGAGCGTGGCTTTAACTCTCCTGCCATAGTGGCCTACATAGTTCTATATTTCACCAGTTTTGATTGTAACCTGGCTATGTAAAGCCTTTATTCACTTTGGAATCAATCATTTGGTGACTGAATTCTGTGACCCAGACAACCTCATGGAATCCTATGTCTTCAGACACTCGGAAAGACCGAATCACATTCAGAGGGGACCATTCTGAATTGTCATCGATTCGGAGAACAGTGATTCGTACACGAGTCTCACCAGTTTGTCCGGAACCCTCTTAAACCGGCAGGTTGCTATTCTTTCCAGGCTGCGGAAAGCCTTGCGGAGGAGGGCGCGGCTGCCGGGCCCTTCCCCGCGCCTGCAGCAGGGGGCGAGCGGCCCCGGCCCCGCGCTGCGGCCGGACCGTACGGACACTGCCCCCCGCTTATAAAACTGCTGCGCGGGAAGGATCCTCCTGTGGAAGCTATTCAATTCAACGAATTACAAGTGCAGGTGCACTCTAGAAATCCCCAAAACTGTAGGGATTAGTTGGGCAAATTGGGCAATAATCAGGACAAAAATAACCATAATGGTGTCAGATGTTAACCAGCAATTTAAAGAGTGATATGGCAGTAGCATCACAGAAATTCATGGCTCAGAAACGAACCACCTCCAACCTCCTCCCCCCCCCCCCCCCCCCCAACAACAACTGAGTACAGATGGAGAAGTTGGCTGTTTTCCATCAATAGTGAGTAACCCATTTTCTCTGCTGATTGATTTGGCCTGTGCTGTTGCTCTTTTACTATTTTTTATGCTATTCCTGGCAGAAAGGTCTTGGCATTAAATTTAATGCTGAATGACAATTTAATACTTCCTCTTCCAAGTCTTGCTGACCTTCAGTTTTGTGGCAAATAATTTCTAATTTATATATAGGAAAATACTCCAATCATGTAGCTTTTAAAAATGAGATTGAGGAGAATCATTAGTTTAGCACAAAAATGTGCAATATTTTTGTTCTACTGCTAGAAGTCTCTATACTTAGCTAAACTTTTGCTTAGGAGAAAATGGAAATGCGGCGCAGAAATATTTGCGAGTTCTGATACACCTGATGAATCATTAAGCAGTGGCTAGGACTTCCTTCAGCTTTCTCAGCAACAACAAACTAGAAGTAACTTGCTTTCCTTTTTGAAATAACCTTCGATTAACTGAGTCCCCACTGAATTAACCACACACACAATTAGTCAGTAAAAGGGCATTATCCCAAACAGAGCAAAGTAGCTAACAGGTGTTAGTTGTTACATGTATGTTTTCTTGACTCTAAATCACACTTCATCATACTTCCCAACAGTTTGTGAGGTTCTGCTCTTTTAGGTAGTGCTATAGCCTTCCTGCTTGCGTTCTGTATTAGTTCTAATTACCTTAAGCTCATTCTGTAGCAGGAAGTAAGATTTTCAACTATATGGAAATCTGATGTTACCACTGTTCCTCTCAGAGCTCCCTAAGTCTTAAAATGCAAAGCATTCAAAGTAGGGGTGAGACTGTAGATTACACAAATAGTTATTTTCTAAATTACTTAATAGTTAAGTAAAATCCTGATGATATTGACAGTACTAAGAGTGTAGAAGAAAAAATCCATACTATTATTAACAGTAGAGTTTTGTTTAACCCTAGGTTGTTGTTTTGTTTTTAACCTTGCACTGTATAATGTGAAGCACTAGAGACATTTAATCATGATTCTTATTTGTTTAAATCACTTGGTATTGGTTAGCTGAGGGGAGCATTTTCAACTGTCCTCAGTCCTCCTCAGTGTCATGAACTGAGGCAGCGTCTGCACTGAAGTGACATGCTGCAGCTGTCCTACTCATCCTGGAGAGGGCTACTCGTCGAATGGTATTTGAACACTTTGCAGGACTGCAGCATGATCACTGATGAAAGAAAATGCTTTCCTCACGTCCTCAAATTCGAATGCGAGTCATCTTGAGCAGCAGCAGCGCACTCAGCAGAGACACTTCCAGCGAGCTGCGCTCCAGAGCAGCCCGTGTGCTTATGCTATCGGCCTAACAGGTGCTTCAGCACCCACCCCGCGCCGCGGCTTCGCTCCCTCCCTGCCTCCCTCCGGTGCTGCTCGGCCCTGGCGGGGTCCGGCACTCCGCCGGCAGGGCCGTGGCCTGCACAGGCTCTGCCCGCCGCCCTGGGCAGGACCTCGCGGTGCTCCAGACCCACCGAGCATCCCAGCGAGCCGCGGGCTGAGCGGGGCAGGGCGATGGCCAGAGCGGCAGGCGGGCAGGTAGGTTACGGGGCGCCGGGGAAGGCGGCGAGCGGCGGGGCCGCACCTGCGAGAGCGCCCGCGCTCGTCCCTGGGGCGGGGGCGCGTCAGGGGCACCGCCTCGCTCCGCACCGGCGCCGCCCGGGGCCCCGGCTCCGCGCTCGGCTCCGTCTCTCCGCAGCGGCGCGGGGCGAGCGGCCGGGGCCGGCGGCGACGCCCGCCTCTGCCTCCTCCCCCTCGGTGCCCTGCCTCCTCCCTCCGCCGGGCGGGCGGCCGGCTGCTCGGGCACGGCGGGCGGGAGGCAGAGCGCGGCTGAAAGGTGTTGCTGGAGGGGAAGTTTGGAGAAGGTCGCCGGGTGCCTGGGCGCTCCGGCAGCATCATGGCGGAGCAGGGCGAGTCGCCGGTCCACGTCCAGCAGCCCCAGCCGGCGCCCGCACCCGCCGCCCCGGCCGCCGGCTGGCCCATCTGCAGGGACGCCTACGAGCTGCAGGAGGTGATCGGTCAGTGGAGCGGGGGCGCGGCGGGGCGGAGGTGGGGAAGGAAAGCAGGGATGCCGCGGCCGGCTCCGGGCCTACCGGCGCTCGCTCTCCCGCAGGCAGGGCTCGCTCACTGCGGCGGACGCACCCGGCACTGCAGCGGCGGCTGCTGCAAACTTTGTCCGCCCGGCAGCGGGCGGCCCCGGGGGGCGGCGGCTCCTGCCAGAACCGGCCGCGCCCCGCCCGGTGCGGCTCGGCGGAGGCGCCGCTGTCCTGCGGTGCATCGTCACTCCAGCCTTGACCTGCCGGTCTGCGCGGGGACCCCGGCAACTCCGCAGATGCGCTCTGTGTGCTTGGTGTGTCTACGCTGTGTGTGTCCGTGGATGCGCACATGTGCGTGCATCCGCTTAGATTACTCTGCATTTTTCCGGTGCTTTCATGGGGGGGTAAATCTCACCCGTGGATCTGCTGCTCACGTGACGACTCTCTTAATCAGTGTATATATGCACGTATATACATATTTAAACTATTTCCTCTTCTCCCTCACCGTTTCATCCTGTTCGCATCTCCTTATGCCCCTCGGCCCTATGCCCGTCGGTGGCACGTAAGGCCAGCGGGGGATTACAGCTTCGTTTTCACCCCAGCCAACCTGCTTTTGGCCCGGTTTGCCGTGAGAAGTTGAACCCGTCTGCTGGCCCCTTCCCAGGGAAGGGGGCTTTCTTGGTTGTGTGCTTCAGCACTTTGTTCGTGTATCCAACTAATGCAGATCAGATGTGTTCAGTCTCTATTCCCTTAATTTGGATTAGGTTATTTTGAATTTTACTTTGTGAAACGCCAACTCTCGTTCAAAGTATGTGCGATGGAAAGTTTTTTATCCCTCGCCCTAGATGCTGCTTGTTGCTAACGATCTAGTTTGGGAAAACTTGTTTTTATTTGTATGTGGCATTTTAAACTTCTAGTAAACACCGCAGATGGGAAGGACAAGCTCTGATTGCTGTTTCTTACAAATAAGGCCACTTAAGTGAGAAAAGTCTAAGTGACTTGCCTGCTGATGCTGTTGATTCTCTTCAGTATTACAGTAATTGCTAATTGTTGTCAGGCTGATGACCACCAGAACTTCATGTTATCAATCTGGAAGTTGTGTGTATTCAGCTTTGTCATTAAGCTTTTTTATTTTCCACAGGCAGAAACAAAATAGTTGAGGAAAGTACTTCTTCCTTAAAATGGGATGTACCTTTGAGTTTCTGTTTGTATTTCTAGGTTGTGAATAGGGACTAAGGAGGGATGAGGGTTCAGGTGTTCAGGTCCCTGGAGGTGGCTGACTATGTTCAGTATTGGGCAGATGTTGCCTATGGAGGCCCCCCAAAAGTATGGGTTTACTGGACAGAGGATTGTCTTCCTCATTCTGGGGAACAGATCAAAGTTAACCAAGTGGAATTGATTCTACAAGCATAAAGGTGTATCTTTGCCGAGGAGGAGATCCCTCTTCTAAGGTGAAAAAGGCCTCAAAGGTGTTGGATTAATCCTTGTCTAGGGTGTAATAGGGTCATATGAGTTACTTAAGTAGTAGTTGTTTTCTGTTGCAGTACCTGTAGAATGTCTGTGTGAGAATTTCCTTTAAAACCTCCTTTCCACTTCATTCTTTCTGTTTAAAATCTTGTATCTTTTGGTATGTAAACTGTAATCCTAACAGCTAATATATATTTATATACATCCATTGAATGAGTGGATGTTTATTGGACTTGCAGATACTGATCTGTAGAGAAACTTTATTGCTAGTTACCTATGGGAGCTCCTAAATATTGATGTTATTTAACTGAATGCCTAGGGAGTAAATTGAGGTCAGGGTATATTGAATCAGATTCTTGGACACACTGAACTTGCCTGCTGTAATTTCACTAAACTTAGGTTTATTCCATGGCTTTCTTTGAAAGTTGCTGAGATTTATTTTGTACCACTTGACTAAAAAATCTTGTGCTTAGACAAACATGTCTTTTTTCATTAACACCTCCTTAATTTATAGGACACTCACTATGAGATTAAACTTTGTCCAGATACTATTAAAATAGTCAAAAACCTGAACTGAACACACCCCACCCCACTTTCTAAAAAAGACCCAGTCAAACCAAGGCCCCTGTCAATTCCATGTGTTTGACCATGTGCTAACATAATTTTGGAGCTGTAAGATGAATGTTGTTGGTTTTAATGAACATGGTAAGGGACTCTTAAATAATATTTTTTATATCTGAGGGAGGAGAGAATGACATAGTCTGAACTTAGTTCAGCAGCAGCTCTTTGCATGTGCTATGCCAGGGTTAATTACGTTGTGAACAGGAGTAGTTACCTCTTGCTGAAACAGAGCTGATCACTTCTGGAAAGCACCACATACTTCTCCCTGAGGAGCTGTGTAGTGTCAGTTGAGTTCAGTTACAACAGCCCTTTCCCAGTTAAGTGAGAAAAAATAACAATGCAGTGAAGCACCATTTTGGGCTTTGCAGGAGCAGAGATACACCATAATGGTTTACCACCATGCTTCCTGACAGAACGGACTTTAGATTTGTTGGTAACTAAAGCAGAGATGCAGGAATAGCTGTTTTAGGAATTTTTAAAATTTTTGGTGGGGACTATGAAATGAAAATAATTGTTAGTCTTGTGGGCCATCTCCATCCCTTGGATTTAGCAGTTGGAGAAGTTCTATTCTTCTCTATGAGAGCATGAATGCTTCTTATTACTCATCTGTGTCTAGCCACATGCTATGTTGAAAAACAAGGCCACATGATATGGATTTCCAAAGAAAAAGCTATTTTTTTAAAATTTTCTGTCTGTTTTATCCTTCAGGATGGCTGGTAGATTCAAGTGTCTGCTGAGGAAAAAATACTAGCTTTAAGGAGTGTGTCTTATGAGATGGTATTCCAAGTCTGCTTTATTTTTTAGGAGGCTGGCCAGTTCTCTGTAAACTCTTTGTGTGCAGTTTCATGATACATTTAATCTGCTCTAACAGGCAGCTGCTGAAAGGATCACATTGATCTGACAGCGAACTAGTTCTTCTGCCGGGTCACTTTCCTGCTGGATCAGATTCCCTGTTTGACTTGCTGCATGGCTTTGTGATTGACAGGTTTGGTGCAAGGAAGAGGCTCTTCCAATTAATGCCTAGATGCTTATATTTTCTGGAGTGGGAGAAAACTGATTGCTCTCTGTAAATGTATAGCGTAAGGAGGAAACTTTTACATTAATTCAGATTAATACAGGCTGTCCATATATAAAAGCACGTTAGAAGGGGATTCCTAATTGTTAGGAAGGAGGATCCAACCAACCTTCTGGCAGTAGTTACACAGATAAGAACTGTAATTGTTATTAAGGTGGAGCCAGATTTAAATTAGTGAAGACCTGGGAGATCTCTAAGATTTAAATGCATTAAAATGCTCAGTGGATTTTAATATGTGTGGGGGGGATTTTGTTGTTTTTTGTCTTTTTTTTTTTTTGTAAGATGAATATGACTTGGATTAAAAAAGTAGCAGCTAATAAAAGCAGTACTGTGAGAGGTGTTCTTAAGCAGTTTGGGTTTATAACCAAGTGTACAGAATAAAATAACTGAAATAGAATTTCTTTGAATTTTTCATGTACGTATGATTTTTTTTCCTCAGAAGCTATATCAATATTCAAAGAAAAAGCATTTAAATGGTAATCAACATTAACACTTTATTCAGTTTTCAGTTTTTTTTTAAAATAGTCTTTCAGCCTTTCAAATTGTAATGAGCCCTACATCATGTGGATGAGACAAAGCAGCATTAAATATTGGTTGGTTTTTTTGTTTTATTTTGGGTGGTGTTTATTTTATTTTTTTGTCTGGGTATGATCAAGTAGCTTTGACTTTATTTTGGAAAACTACTTTGGGGTTGATGCTTCTCTGCCAGATGTAACTTATTGTCATCCTGCACTGATAGAAGGTGGATTCTGTTATGGAGACGCAGTGGATTATTTTGTGATTAGGTTGGGTGCTACTTTCCATTATAAAATTATATTTTTTCTCTCCTGCTGCAACTGACTTGGAAAATTATTCTAGCTGGGAAATGGCCAGAATTAGGTTGAAATAAAAGGTTACTTTTATGAAACTGATTATCTATATTGGCTGGAAATCATTAAAAAGTTACCTTAGCTGAACTTGTGTTTGTCTATTTTTTTTTCTAACTTTGAGCTTAAAAATATCTTGTGTTTTCTTGCCTCATAAGGTGCAGTGTTGCTAAGTTAAGTGTGTTGGGATTTTGAGTAGAACAAGGTAGTATGTGAGCTTGTTCTGCTGATTTTTATGGTTCTTATTATAAGCAGCCTGAGAATCACTCTTGGTTAATAGCTCTGAGGTCTTTAGTGGTGCTTCCAGGGTATGTAATTTACTTTTTTTTTCTCCCCTGATGCATGTATTGCTAGTGTCTCTTTGTCTGACAGAGAATAGACTTTCCTATATTTCTTGCTCTCAGAGATCTTTGACTATCTCTGTTTATGATCCTCAGGAACCCATGTTCACATTGGTAGTGCTGTACACTGTTTTGAAAAACCTCTACAGTCGGAGGTGAATTTACAGTTCTTTGTTGTTGTTCTGTTAATTAGATGCTCATGTCTCATTCATATTTTCCAAAATTTCTTACCCCTGTGCTGAATCAGGATTTTTCTTTTAACATTTGAAGGTCTTTCTTTTGCAGTAGTTTTTATGTATATGCTGTAAAGTAAATCACACTGTGCTGAATTAAATACCACACTAACAACTAAAGCTATGGCAAAATTTTGTATTTGCTCTCACAAAACCTCCATAATTCTTGCATGAGAGTCTGCATAATTCGATAAGCAATACTTAATGCTACCTAATGTCTTTTTACAAAAAGTTTTGGCAAAAAGAAAAATGTGTCTGCCTTAATTCTGCTCCAAAGTAAGTTCTATTCCTTAACAATAAATCTTAAAAGTTACTACAGCAGCCTAAGCATATTTTACATGCACATATTCAATACAGCCTTTGTAATATTAATTGTAACTTAATACAATTTCAGCTTGGCAGGAAGAGTTTAATTTTGTAAATTAAATTTTTCGTTTTGGGAAATAATTGGTTGAGATTTTCTGTCTGCTAATAACCATCTGTAGAAACTCTGGAAATATTAAATCCCCATTTAGTATTTTAATAAGGAGGGCCTTTTAATTCAGTTGCCAGGGTAAAGGTGGTCATGGTACAATTTAAAAACACCTTGTGGAACATTCACAGTGCTGTGCTGTTAATGAGGCTTGCAGAGCTTGAAGTTGTTAATTATTTGCTTTGTCTCCACATGATAGTGTTGGGCAAGGGACCTGTCTTGATGCTTTTTTTTTTTTAAATGGAAGTATGTTAGAAATACCCTGATTGGAGGCATGGTTGTACATAGCTGTGGTTTTCATTGGTTCAATAGAAGTGAAACTTTAATTGATTCAATGTTCAAACTTTTTTTTATAATCTAGTGAATTTTAAGACAGTTAATGTAAATTGTAAAAAAAAAAAGGCAAAAAAAAAGCACTTCCTTTGGGTTTCTCCTGATTGGAAGTAGCGAGGATATTAAGCTTATTTTAAAGTTGCCTTGTTTACTGTAAGGGTAAAGGAACATATATCAACACATCAGACAGTTGGCTGGTGCGGTGTAATGATAATTTAGAGAAAATATGCTTTCCTGCTCTTCTGATCTGCCTACTTCCCTATTGTTTGCTCTCTTCTCCCTATGCTTTTTCTTTCCCTTCCATCCAAGTTCTTCTTACAGTTAAAGCCCAGTACCTGCCAAGTCCTGGCTCTGCAGGATTTGCGTGAGTGTTAGAAGAGGAGCTGCTCTTCTGGTGAGCATGTAGAAATTTGAAGGGATTGCATGATTTTGCCCCTTGCTAAGTGTTACAACAGCAAGGCTTTGTATCTTCAGGGTAGAGCTACTTCTTGTAACCAGCTCTGTGCTTTGATGGCAGGGGCCAAGTTCAGACCTGGCAGAGCTGTTGTTCTGAAACAACTTAAGAACAGCTTTACTTTTTTTGTTTTTGTGAAGATCATTTTCTCTTAGGTCCTAGACTAGTTGGTTTTTTTTTCCAGAATCTGTTTGTCAAATGGAGCTTCTCTTTGTTAGCTGGAAACAAAACCACATCTGTTCTGATTGGCTTGAGGGGAAAACACAGTTAGCTCTCCATGAAAAGGAGATCTGGGTGGCTCATATAGTGGCTACTTGTCTAGGTCATATTTAATTCTTGTGTGCACTGCCTTGGTTCTCTTTTTCTCTTCCTCCATTTGACTTTCCAAAATAATTTGGAACTGTAAGGCAGCAGTTTGATAGAGGGTTTTTTTTTTTTTTGGTTGTTGGGGTTGTTTTTTTTTTTCTTTCAGTAATAATAGTAATTCTTGATGTTTAAAGAATGGGCTCTAAAATCAAATTAAGCTAGCTACTCTTGGATTTGCTGAAGTCACTGGGATATTGCTGAGCAGAGGTTGCAGAGGAGTACCATGCTTGCAGCACTTGGAAAACAAATATATCACTAGGACATTTTCTGGTGCCCAAAATTAAAAGTGAATTCCCCCCCCCCCCCCCCCCCCCCCCCCCAAAAAAAAATCATACTTAATATATGTTGATACTTCTTACCTGTGTAAACAAAGAATGAGCTGTGTTGAATGAGTGGATTTTCCACATTTCTGCCTTTTACAGCAAGCCTTTCCAGTGGGATGAAATCCTTACAGCTCCACTAGATTTCACTGTTTCTTGCTAAGTTTGAAGGTCTTAGGATGTGCACATGGTTGAAGCTTGTGAGTTTAAGAACATTATCAGGCAGAATGAGACGAGACTGGTATGGTATAAAAGTCTTGAGGAAAGAATTCTCTCTAAATTGTTACTTTTTCCTTATAAGTGAAACTTCAGTATGATAAATTAGCTGTCTCTATTAATCCTTTATCTTTACAAATAACAATTTCTGAATTATTTTATTAGCCTAATTATTCCTGTGGATGTCTAAATGCCTCTAATTGTAAGTTAAATATAGATGAAACTTGAGAATGTCCTATAGGCTGATGTAACATAATCATCACGTAGCTTTTGAGCTATGCTTCTGCACTTAGAAAAATTAGAATTGGAAGCAGACTGAAAATGAGGAGCTTTTTTGTGTTCCTAATCATCCTTTCAGAAGAATTGTCTACTTAAAGGTCTTGTAAGTCAAGATCCATACTGAATGTCCATGTGCCAAGTATACTTGGTTCAGGGTAGTGGTGCAAAAATAGTTAATTTAACTGACCAGAAAAATACTGTGTGTAATTGTGGTTTCTGTCTTTTAGGAGTAATATGAACAAGAGCATAAACTTAAGCTACTGCTTTAGACTTCTGAGAAGTAACATATTTGGACTCAGACGCATAGCCATTTAATTATAAAGTTGCTTTTTCCTTCTCACTTTCCTGCTTTGAAGACGTTTCATTATAGGGACTGAATTTAAGCTTATAATTTATTCCTCTTAGTGTCTTGTGCTTCCAGACTCAGACACTTCAGACTAATAATAGGAACCTCATTAGAATTGGATTGGAATTGCCTAATGAAAATTTAATGATATGATAGTATTCATATTGCTCCAAATCTGCCATTGTTTCATGAGAAGCAATATATGAGAAATAGGTAAGTTTTCTGCTTGTAATGTGTGGTCACAGTAGACTCAAATTCTAGGAGGCACATTTTGTTGGGGTGAACTAGCTGAAGATTTGTAGCTCAACACTGCTGTATTAATTAGACATCTTTATGACACTACAGTAGCAACAATGCCTTTGTTTTGGTGGATGGCTGTTTTTCATTCTTGGAAGAGAATGATGCACTATGTGGTGACATCCGGAATACTTGGAAAATACTGCATTCATGGCATTAGAATTGTTCCAAGTGTTTACTTTCAAACTAAATGAGAAACAATAAAATATGCCAACTAAATCAACACCACAATTTGTTTATAGTGCTACTTCAGAAATGAATAGTAGTTCTTTTTTAACAGCTTCTTTCTAGGCAGGAGATCTGACTCAGTGTCACAAATCTCCTATTTGTTCTATTTTTATAAGGGAGTTCTGATGGTACCCTGGTAAGGTAACTTTTGGTTCCACAGTCAATACCAGATACCAAGTTCTCCCATAGTTATACAGAGACATTTTCAGCTTGGGTTTTGCCTTCCAGATTTTTAGAGTTTTATGCGTATTGAGTAATGGTTTCTATACAGATGATGAAACAACAGGAAGAATGAAATGATCAGAATCCATATTTCTTTTCAAGTGAGGATAAATGGATAATAACATGGCAGATAAAATACAACTTGATTAAGAATTTATGTATCCTTCACTCTTCTTCATGCTTTTTGTTGGAAAAATGCAGAATGAATATGGATTTGTTGGATACATTAATGTGGAGTACTGTACCTCCACATTTGTCCTTATCCCATGGCAGCCCCAGCATAGTATCATAGAATTTTTAATACAACTTAGCTTACTGTTTCCAGTGACTGGAACTCTACAGATCAGGTCAAAACCTGGTGCATGTGTCAATATAACAATCATAATCTAGACTGGAAGGTGATATGGAAGATACGAGTCAGTCCTCAGAGGTAGCAGGTGATGATAGAAGCATCTCTGGCCACAAGGGTCATGGGTCTTACTGACCGCTAGCAGCTTGAGTCCAAGTTCCTTACTCAGGACTTGTAAGTGCTTGATGTTACAGGCAGTTCTAGTATTCCCAATGCTGCTGTACTTCCCAGTGATGGGTTCATCACCAGTACTGGCATCTGGGATGATCAGTGCTGTACAAGAGGGAGTAATCGCTGTGATTCCCAGGAATCTGGAAGCTGGGAGGGAGAGGAAGGAGAAATCTGTTTGGTTTGTCTACTTGGTTCACAGGACCTTCAGTGCCTGAGAGTAAGGGGGAAAGGAATGAATATGTCACCCATTCAGTCACAGGGAATTCCTGCTTGCCTTTTGAAGTGGTGTCAGTTATGCCAGCCACTTTACAAGGGGTCAGGAGCAGGGCCTGTGGGTCACACCTGTCTTACCCTGACATTTCCACAAGGCAAATTCCAGTTCTTATAACTCTGAAGTCTCAAACAGTGGTGATAGTGGATTTTTTTTTATATAGGCATTTCTCACCTATAAATAAAACTTCTTATGAAGATAATTGAGATGTGGAGCAGAGCAAAAGGAATTTCATCTTGAGTAATGTTTATAATAGGGTGTTTCCCTAGACAGTTCCCTTTCCTCTTTATTTAGATGACTCACGTATTTTAAAGGACAAGTCAGGGAGAAAATAACACCTACTGAAAGTGAACTGCTTTTGTTTAGGCTTTCCTTACCAGCTGTGATGCTGACATTTCCATGAAAGGTTTACTTGAATGCCCCAAACATAGTTAATGGTCATCCTTGGACTTTTCGGTCTAATCTTAGTGTGTTGATGGCATTGTATCAAGCTGACAAGTGCTGAGCTCTGTATGGCTCTAGGCAGAAGTCTCCTTAACAAGAAAGTGTCTGAAAGCAAAAAGCCATCACTTAGGCTGATATTACGTTTTAAAGCTGAACACAGTCACTGTTAAAAAATTCTTATGTTAGATCTAAATATATCTGGTTTCAATTTCTAGCTACTGTTTTTTTAAATACCTTTGTCAGTGACAGTAGAACTCTTAAAATTCTTTTACCCATGGCTGGTGTTGCTAGCTAATTATTCTTCAGATAAGAAAGATGTTTCAGAAGAGATCCTGCAATATAATGTGTCTGAGCTCTCTGATGGAGGGAAGTAAGATTTGTATTTTCCAGGTCATTGGTAGAGCTTCTCAACTTTCTTGTGCAGTTCCAATTTGTCATATTTCCTGAATAATTAGTTTGTGATTGACACATATTTGCTATACGCTGATGCTAGTACCCTCTGTGTTCAAGAAAATAGTTCTATTTCACTTACTTTTGGCAGAGAATTTTACTCTGTTCTAAAGATTTGACATGGAGCTATATCACAGTAAACTTCAAAATATTTTCTGTAATCTATCTAGGCAAAACATCTATTATAACCTGTTCTTTTACTATTTTAGTGAGATAATAAAGAGAATATCTCAGAAAGCTAGGTCATTTCCTCCTGTGGCTGTTTTTCTTGCATGTGGGGGTTTATTGCTGTTTGTGAATCCCCCTGCCTTTTTTCTTCTGTATGGAGAATATGATATCTGGTTAATGCTGAAGCTTACTTTATCTTAGCTTTAGCACAGGTTGTCTTAATACTTGCATAGAACTTTTCTAGATGCATAATCATTTTGACATCAGCATTTAGGCTTTTTATGACTTCTCTGCAATCACTGAAATATCTGTATAGCATATTTTAGGTTTTTCTGGATTGTTTATACAATGGGCTTTTAAAAAGTAGTATGGAATCTCAGCTAGATCTCAGATTTTGGGTAAGCTAATTTCCCACAAAAAGGTAAATACAACAATTGAGTAACCCCATGGGTCTGTAGCCATAATAGTGATGTTTTTAAATGTCCAACTGCAGAACAAATTCATTGAAGAATTAAAGAGATCAATCTTTGAATGTTGAAAATGCAGAAGTAGCAGTTCTAGGTTTGGGCATTGATTTCATGTAACACTCAGTGCATTTAACTGGATTATATCATAACTGCTAGGATAAGCAAAGTAGTATCCAAGTGAGCTATAAGGAGAGAGATTTGACCTCAGCATTAATTCAGAGCACAAAGTGAGCAGGAATAATTACTGTGAGGTTCTTAAGAACTCAAGTATTTGTCATGTGAAGATGTAAAGGGAAATAATAGCTCATTTTCTGTGAAAAAGCTAAGTTTCTGAAAGACTTAGAGTTCAGTATGGAGGTGTAAATGAACTTTACCTGGCTGATTTATAACATTTTAATCAGTGGAAGTCATATGAGAGAAAGTGAGTAATACTGAAAGTTTTCTAGAGTATTGTGGGGTAAAATCTAGAAACTGAAAGGAATTAAATATTCTTTATTCTTTGTTTGTTAGCCAAAAGTATTGCTTTGCCACCAACAGAATTAATTCTTTTGAAACTGAAGAGACGAGCCAGGTTCAGCCCAGTGGTGCTATGGAGTATTTTGAAGGGCTGATTGGTTCATAACACTTTTAGTAATGCTGGAAATATGCTGCACGATATTGCGTGCAACATACAGCACATACAACATACCTTTCCAAGCTTGTATGTAAGTACAGGTGCTTTGTATATTGCATTAAAAACTCCACATGTATTCATGAGTAGAAACCTAATCTAGGTTTGTGCACAAATGCATTCTGCTCCATGCAAAAGGAATCCTGCAGTTACACTGTATAGGAGTTACATTTAAGAATTACCTAGGGGGATTCTTCTTTAAAACCAGGATGTCATGGGAGATTAAATATTATTAGGAGGTTTCTGTAGGTTGGGGGAGCAGAAGTGCATGAAAATGCAGGTGACATAGGTTGGTAAATAAGACTTTATAGATTCTGAGACGAGATACTTTGTCTTCTCCAATTGCAACTCTTCTCTAGCCCTTCAGATACCTAGTTAACAAGAAAACTTACCATTATCAACAAGTTTCATCCTCCTCTTCAGAAATTAGACCCAGTGTAGTACTGGGGAAGGTCTCTTTTGTTAGAGTGACCTAAGCTGCAGAGATCTTTAAAAGAGGTTTGTGCTGAAATAGTGTAGAGACCAACACTGAGCCAGTAAAAGAGAGACTTGATGAGTCATTATGGGCTAATTGGCCTTTGTTTTTAAGGAGAAGAACAAAATTGAAAAGAAATGTTTGTGGTCTATTTTGAATATGGTTACTGTGCCATGATAAGTGGAAAGTATCAGACCTTTAGCAATAATGGAATAAATAAAGTGTCACATCCTTGTATGAAGCATGTGGGCATGTGCAATATGCCAATGATATGGTCCAACCATCTCACCCCACTGTCTTTTTGAGACTTGACTAGTGGAGAGGAGTAAAAACTAAAAGGTTAAATGTCGAATATCCTTCTCTTTGTCGAGTCAGGTTTTGCAAGGGCTAAATTAATGTTTTAAAAAAAGGAGAGAGGAAAAAATACCTTTCTGTCAAATTTAGAACAACTTGAAGGAACTTGTTTGGGTAGGCTTAAATCCCAAGTGAGTATTTGTGGAGTTTTTCATATGCTCTCTGTGAAGTATGTGCAAAGTGGAATGCAGAGAACTGCTTCTAGGTTACATCCTTTCAGAAGAGGTGCAGTGTGACCACATGTAGTAGCTCTTGAGAAAGTTTCTATTGTGTGAACCCAGATGGTTAAAAGCAATTCTAATGGCTCTGTTACATTGAGGATGGGATTGGTAGGGAGTGCATGGTCTGTAGCATGAAGGGACAGGTTGGCCTTAAGGGCATGCTCACACTAGAGAGGATGGCAGCAAAAACAGCAGGGCAAGATGAAACTCTGACCTGTTGTCTGTTGTGAAATGGGAGTAGTAGGCATCTTGATGTGGTCTGAAATTGCATTGTTTCACTGCTAACTTTTGAAATTGGCAAAGAGAACTTGTCTGTAGCAGAATGACTTTTCCAGTAGTGGAAAAGCCCATTGCTCTTACAAAGCTGTGTTGTTTGTTTTGTTGTTTGTTTTGTTGTTTGTTTTGTTGTTTGTTTTGTTGTTTGTTTTGTTGTTTGTTTTGTTGTTTGTTTTGTTGTTTGTTTTGTTGTTTGTTTTGTTGTTTGTTTTGTTGTTTGTTTTGTTGTTTGTTTTGTTGTTTGTTTTGTTGTTTGTTTTGTTGTTTGTTTTGTTGTTTGTTTTGTTGTTTGTTTTGTTGTTTGTTTTGTTGTTTGTTTTGTTGTTTGTTTTGTTGTTTGTTTTGTTGTTTGTTTTGTTGTTTGTTTTGTTGTTTGTTTTGTTGTTTGTTTTGTTGTTTGTTTTGTTGTTTGTTTTGTTGTTTGTTTTGTTGTTTGTTTTGTTGTTTGTTTTGTTGTTTGTTTTGTTGTTTGTTTTGTTGTTTGTTTTGTTGTTTGTTTTGTTGTTTGTTTTGTTGTTTGTTTTGTTGTTTGTTTTGTTGTTTGCTTTGTTGTTTGCTTTGTTGTTTGCTTTGTTGTTTGCTTTGTTGTTTTTGGGGTTTTTTTGTCTGTTTTTTTCCAGTATGATCATGGGTAATACTTTTGTTTTTTTTCTGCTGGAGACAACTGGGTGTAAAGGCTTCATAGTTTATGCAGCCTGAGCTTTCATGATACTTTATCAGTTTCCTAAGCAGAGACTGGGTGTTAAACCAGTCTATGTTTTGGTTCTGCTGTAATTAGTATTCTCTGCTTTGAGGGTTTTGGAAGACTTGCAAGGCTCAATGTATCTGAAGAAGCCCTACCTTCTGACAAGGAATGGCTGATCATTTTCTGTGATCCTAATTTGTTACGCTAAATGGTTGCTTGTGACAATTTAGTTTCACTGTATGATAGGTTCATTACTTCTGTATTCTGTTACCTCTCAACTGAAATGCTTATTTAGGTAGTCTGGTCTCTAATAGTTGTTCCTATGGAGTCTTTTGACCAGATGTGAAAGCTGCAGGTTTTCCTTATCTCTATCCCTGATTGTTCACTTTGTGACCCAGAGAAGGAGAGAACATCTTTAAGAGGAAGGAGACATATAGCTACTCAGTGTCTGGCTCCTACTTCAGTGTGTGAAACTGATTTTTCAAGCAGGTTTGATATGTGCATAAGTCAAACTGAGAAGACTGCATAACTTGACTTTACTCTCAAACTAGTGTATTGTGTAGAGAATTAGAAAAGCTGGAGAAAGAAGAAACTTGGTATATTGGCTTTAAGCCTAAAAAGCTTTTTGCGTTGTCAGCACATCTTAGTCATGTGGTGAAGAACATCCCATTGCAAGTCACCTGTGTCTGAGAAGAAAACACATAAAAGTATACTTTTTTGTAGTTTAATTTTTCTAAAATGTTTTGAAGTGTTACATGCTGTTGTTTAACTTGAGGAAGTAGTCAAGATTTTATCATGGCATTGGGTGAATAAATTCTCTGTATGCTTGTTCTGTTTGTCTTTTTAGAGGCTTTTCTATACAAATCTATGTTAAAAGCAAAGATCGTGGTTGTTTTCTACAAGTAGATAAAACTAATGGCATAGATGAAAAAGATACATAAGGAAAACCTTGGTCTTTTTTTCCTGTGTACTTAATAGCTAAAAATACTCTTTCTCCTGTTTCAATGTATGTTTGTGTAGTCAAAGTAATGAGAGGATTTGTGTCTTGATGTCTACTGAAAGATGAATTCATTAAAGTGATGTGAGTCTTACCTTAGCTGAATTGTGCTGACTTGGTGGTTTCTTCCTTGGGATGTCTTATTTAATTTTTAAAATCTCTTAATTCTTTTATTACCTACATTATTGGAATTTTTAAAGGCTTTGTTCTGTAAGCAGACAGAACAGGACATGTCAATATTTGTCTGTGACCACATCCTGCCGAAACATGACTAGTTGGTCCTGTTGAGAGGTTTTTTTTAAAGAGACTTTTTTTTTTAAAGATGAGCTCAGAATTTTGACACAAAATTCATATGCAGTTAAAAAGCTTTGTGATTTGAGTGAAAACATCATGTGAACCAGCAATACGTGAAAATAGCTAAGCAAATAGCAATTAAAACATGTACAATAACTTTCAGTCATGAGGTATTGTTGGTGCTATTTTCAGATGTGCAGAGGGAAAAGCTCTCAATTGTTCTTAAGTCGGCTGGTAACTGAATCCACATTTGTAGAGCTTGACAACAAAAGGCTTTTTGTTCACAATTTGTATTCATCTAGGACATGCCAAATAAATAGAACATAGTTTATAAGCAGACCAATATAACATGTTGATCAAACGACTTACCAGAAATTCATAATTTATATTGAAATATTTAGAATTATGGGTAGAAGCTTGTTGGGAGCTTTTAGATTTCTGCATGCGTGAGCACAATGTAATTATTTGAGGAAGCACACATTGTTATATTTGATGTGGCAACAAGATGTGCAACTTGAGCAAAATTCCTTCTGAATATTACTGGCAATCATTTCATTAATTTAGTGAGGCAATACTGACTGGGTCAATGCCAATGGGTGCCTGATAAAAGAAGCAACAATGCTTTTTACTCCTGTGGTTCACAAATAAAGCATTATAGAGAAAATTATTCTATTTCTTCCCCCCCACATTTGTTCAATTCCCCTGGGCTTTATCAGCAGGGTTGTGTGACCATATGTGATTTGCATGCCAAGTAAACATGAGTGACTTTCTCTGCTGGGCCATTCAGTAACATGCATCTTCTCACTGTTGGTGTGGTACTTGTGCCTCCTGTGCTCCTCACAAGGATCAGCATGCTCCTTGTAGGGGTGGTACTCTAGTCATGACGAATGAGCAAGAACATGGGTGGAAGTGTAGAAGGTTTGGCATGTACAGTTTACTGATTTGTTTTTCTTTTCATTGGATAGGGGAACAAAAAACCTGGTTAAACAGGGACTGGCCTAAAAGAACAGGAAAAAACCCCAATTGATAAAGCACAGTACCCACCCCTCCGTATATCAACCATGCAGTTCATGTTCTTGATTAAAACAGATGTATCTAAAGACAGAAGTATAATGAATTATGAAATGCATTGAGGTGGTGGTTATGACTTGATAAATGAGCACATCATTTGAAGTAATTGGCTTTGTAATTTTTTTTGGTGTATGGAAAAGAAGCTTTCAGGTTTTTCTTTTCCATCTGAGATGTGTGAAAGGTGTCTTGCTAGTGGAAAGGTATGCACGTGGAGAAAGCACTGAAAAAGGATAAACAGCAGCTTTGAAGTTCTTTGTCAGTATGGGCTTCTCATGCTGGCCTCTATTTTAACTCACCTGTGAATCTCTGTTATCTCTCAGACTGTTCCTTTCCTGCCCTTTTTCAGGTAGCGGTGCTACAGCAGTTGTCCAGGCAGCACTCTGCAAACCCAGGCAAGAACGTGTAGCAATAAAGAGGATCAACTTAGAAAAATGCCAAACCAGTATGGATGAATTACTTGTAAGTAAATAAAGGGGCAGTATGTTACATGGAGACTTACCTTCTGTTATGACTTTTTTTTTCACTTGGTCCAAGAGTGAGGGTAGAATTTTATGCAGGATATGAGAGAAGGATTTGAAAGTAATCTAAAAGACTTACACCCATTACCTAAAGATATAATTTTTTAATGCATATTTTTCATGTCACAAAAATGACATATGCAAACTTTAATCTTGGGATAATCAATTTGGGATAACTGTGTGGAGATCCTAAACTCTTTTCTGGAAGCTCAGTTTTTAAGTGATTACTGACTAGTTGTCTGTCTTTTTTAATACTGATGAAAGATACATTTTCCTTTGGTTAAACACTGATTAAAAATGTGAAGAAAAAATTTAGTAGGTCTCCTTAAAATGTCTGAAGCACCAAAACATGTTGGATCACTTCATAATGATAACTTTTAAGGAGAAAAGGAGGAATGGCTGCACAGCCATCTACGCAAGGAAACTCTTGTTAAAGCTACTAACACACATTTATCAGATAAGCGTAACAAGAACGTTTGAAGAATATTATTTGTTTGGGCCACTGGTCAGAGAAGAAAGGGACCTGTAAGAAGCCATTTGTAAAGGAACTGCAAGAGTTTTTCCTCTGCACTGGTTATGGCAGTCCAGAAAATTGACAAAGAACTATTGAAGCACAAAACCTATTGCTTTCTAATGTTCCTAGATAGGTGCTTGTAAGACTAATGTATGTTTATGTATAGGCAGCATAACAAGATTTGAAGGACACAAAACCATTCTAAAAGTGAGAACACTCTCTTCTGTTCCACAGGTTATACTACAGCCTAGAGACTGTGGGCTTTTTCTAATGCAGAAATTCCTGCCTCTGAAGGAAATGATCTCCTCAGCAGGGAATTGCCAGTGCAAAAGATATCTTGAATTTGATACAGAGGGTATGGTCCGTCCAGTTTCTTCAGATAAAATGGCTTTTTTACAGTGGAGGACCCAAAATGCTCTTCCCCTGGTGATTGATGGCATTCGCCTTGAGTTTATGTGACCGCTTGTATGCGACGTTGTTGTGCTTTTTACGAGGATTGTGGTAGTGGAAGTTGCTTCTGAGGTAGTGAGAATTCTGTCAACTGAAAACTCAAAAGATAAATTCTGAACTGTCTTTAAGCCCAAGGTGAGATGCTGTGCATGATGTATTAACAGCTACAGTCCCCAAAGAACATTTCTATAAAAAAGATAAATACTAATAACTGTAAGATAAATTGGTCAGAATTGGAAATTTTTGGTTAGAATTTGAACTAATACTGGGAATTAAGAATTAAAATGTTACAAGCAAAACCAGACAAAACTGCCAGAAATCTGTAAGAGAAATTCTTGTGGTCTGGAGAAACAATTGCAGTTAGTTACAAGCTTGTAAAAAGTTACCTTGCCAAATGTTTGAGTGTCTTTACTGTTGACATGTCTCCACTGTCTGTCAAATGAGGCAGTAGGTCTTGAATTTTTGGTCGTATATTGGTTTCTTTTGGTACAAAGACAACTGTCCATACCATCTGTTTTATTTTATAACATAAGTCAATTTCTGCTTTTCCGTGGTCAGATTTTTTGTTTCTTTAATTTGTTGATCTGTTTTGATCTGAACATGATTTGAGGTTTTCCTGGTTCCTGGTTAGGAGAGCTATAGAAGTGTGTACGCATATATGCATGCATACACACACATAATTAACTTTCTTCTGTGCGGTTCAGTATACTTATGACTCAGTTCTATTAGAGAAACTTTAAAATTTTGCTTGAAAAATAGAGACTTTTTTTGGAAAAAGGCATAATTGACCTTCAGAACTCTTGTTGCAACTGTACTAACATTTCTATTTCAGTTGATAGTACTTAAAATGTTCTTGTGTTTTTGGCAGAATTTGAGTCTAAAAGTTTTGAGCTTAATCAGTTTTTAATCACTTATTTTTCTGATGAAACGGTTTTTGTTGGCACAGGAATGTTCCAAAACTGTCTGTTCTCTGAACATGCTGTTTTTTAAAATGATGGTGCAGAGTGCTTATGAGTGCTGTGCACAGGCACCCTTCACAAATTCTCAGCTGTGTGGCCTTCAGAGAAGTGGAAATGCAGCAACCCATGCAAGCAGACAGGATTTGGGCCAGTGTCAATTAAAATAGAAAGGCGGTGTGGGAGGGAGTTTAAATATTACTGAGGTTACACAAACTGCCAAACTCCTGAAATTCGATACTCTGTTTCCTGCCATGTCCTGTGTTCTCACTATTGTAACCTAAGTGTAACTTTACCCCCTAAGCCAAGGGAAAAGTCCTGTCCTTAGTACTGTCCTGACTGGGTATCCTCCCTATTCTTTTACATCCAGTTTTTTAAAACAATCAAACCCTCAAGCCCACAAACTCCAGAATGTTGAGTAGAATTGTTTGCTTGAAGGGATTTTCCAGGCTGTTGGCGTTTGTGCGGCGTTTGCCCCGGGGGCAGGAGGTGCGCAGGAGCCCCGGCTGTGTGGAGGCCCCGGGAGCCGGGCCCGCGGGGGCAGCACCGGCCTGCTCAGGGCCCGGCCCGCTGCTGCTGCGGCCCAGCACGGAAAGGAGCTGTCTCGCAGTTGCTTATTAACTGTGTCACCCACCTGCCCTTAGGCTGAAAGACATTTTTATGCAGCTGCTCTGTGAAACTGGATCAGGAGTAACCTGGCTGAAAGAGGTTAGCGTTTAACCTGGGCATATTGCCTGGTGAAGCACACAAATGCCTGTGCTGGTGAAAGGCAGGGGGAAGAGAGGGATGAGGGAGAGACTTAAATTGCTGTTGCTTCTTTGCTGCTGTTGCATGTCTGAGGTGACATAAATGTGAAGAAAGCTCCAGTGTTTTCTCCTGAATGTTCTGCTGCAAGCTGTTTCCCTGGCAGTGTATTTTAAATGAATTCTTTTCTTTCTCACCTGTGTATATTGTGGGCCACAGCCAAATAGATGAAGTCTGTGGAGGCTTACTATTCTGTTTGTGATAGGAGTTTTCTAGAACCACAAGTCTGAAATGATTTCATTATTTCTTGACTAAAATTTCATCCCTTATCTACCATGAGGTGCTTTCTGTTTATTTTTGTTTTGCAAAGACTCTTTGGAAAAAAAAAGTCATGAAAGCTGAGACGCAAGGTGCCTTTGGCAATGGTTACTGTGGTAGCTCAATTGTTGCCCATAAGCTGATGCTGGGAGGCAAAATATTCAAAACACTTTTCAGTTAAAGATAGTGAAGCTTATCTCAGTCAATTAGTCACATTTCTGCATTATTAATGTCTGAGAAAAATAAATGAGATGCATTTTTGCCCAGTGGTGTCAGCTGGACTTTTTGAGTCACTGTTATATTACCAGCATAGGAAAACAATAAAACAGTGTAAGAAATGAAATAGTAACCAGGGCTGGGGGAGTTACAGTTTAGGTTTGGAATAGGTAGCTGAATTAAGAACATGAGACAGTAATTTGACTTGTGTTTAAGATGGCATGTTTTCTAGGAGAGGAAAATGTTCTCTACATGTCTGTCTTGTCTTTCACCTACTGTCTTCTGGGGGATGACAGGGAGCTATCTTGCAAACTGCTCTTATTATTTAGGCTCATTGATTCATTATCCAGGCATTCTTCCATGTTTAAGGTTTCATAAATTGTCTAAGGAGGAGGACTTTGGACAGCAGAACAAGCTGAAATGTGTGTCAAACTACAGCCTGACTTTAATAGTTTCCTACAAGCACCATGAGATTAAATCCCAGTCTTTAATACATATAATTAACTTTTTGTTAGAAACCAGCTGTGATTTTGAATACATTGCAAATAACAAAGAACCTCTTTCAAACAATTGCTAAACTGAAGTTTAAAGTTGAAAATGGCATTTGTGGCAGCTTTAATCAACCTAAGTGAGACCTGCTTAGTGTGTAACTTGCACGAGTGCTGTTGAGTCAGAGAGAAACAGTTCACCTCAAACAGTTGCTTTTCATGGAGAGAGGAGAGGACAAAGAGCTTTTTTAGCTGGCTTCCAGACTGGCTCACCCTCCAGGTGCACGTCCTCTAGCATGAGAGGTGGATTGGGGCTATGTGGCTGGAGGTAGAGGGGGCGAAGTAGGGTTGAGGCAGCTTAAATTGGTGTGAATTCAAAGCCTGTGCTACAGAAGAGGCCTCGTGCTCCTATGTAAAGGATTGGCAGAAGAATGAGAGTGGCCAGAAAGGTGTTACAGAACAATTATGTGAAAGAGTGAATAGAAAAAGAGCTCTGCTTGAATTAACAGATACAAGACAGTCATTCTTAATATGTACAGCTGTGGCGTGTCATAGATGCTGTTACTTGGTAGTGCCACGTTGTGCATCTGTTAGTGACTCTGTGTTCCTCTAGTCAATTGTTTCCTATGACTTTTGGCCTGTAATATTGCTTTTTCTCTATTTCTGTTTACTTGTGTGGCTCTGGTGTCTACCTATCTGTCCCACAGCAGCTGAGCCAGTGGTGCTGTGTCCTTTGTTCGATGGCTTCCTTCCTCCTTTCCTACCTGTTCCCATTCTTCTCTTCATATCCCTTTTGAACAGAAAATGCAGTAGATTTTGACCTTTCCTTGCATTTTGTTGTCCAGCCTCTATCTACACCTTCAGCTCTTGGAGACTACTCATTCTTCATTGTTTACTGTGAATTTGAGACTTTAACAGTAATTTCTTTGCTGTTCTCAGGAGAAAAGTGATGTAGCTATGCCTGTATCTCATGGCCAAACTTCCCTCATGTTCAAGCAGTAATGTTTTTTCTTGCATGCAAATCTTTAGGTAAATTGAAGTGTTGCAATGCCTTGATGCATACTCTGTACATACTTTAGTTCTGTTATAATATTTCACTTTGGAAATGAAACTTTATACTAGCAAAACTTATAGCTGGATCTGTTGTTTTGGGCTTTGTATTTCTTACAGAAAGAAATTCAAGCAATGAGTCAGTGCAATCACCCTAATGTGGTGACCTATTACACATCTTTTGTGGTGAAGGATGAACTGTGGCTGGTTATGAAGCTATTAAGTGGGGGTAAGTTACTGGTTTTACTTGTTTAGCTGCAAGACAATTGTATGATTTTTTTTTTTTCTAATGTACCACCTGTGAGTTCATTGAGCTAAACGAACTAATTAGAAAGGGGTAGACACTACATAGGATGAACCTTGAGATGTAGGCATGTTAAGGAGGAATGTGCAAGCTTACAAAGTTTGTATATCTATGTTCATAGGACAGGGTAAGAATTGCTGAAATACAGTAGTTATATAAAGAGAATTTAATTTTCATTCTGAACCAATTTATCAAAGTTCTCTATTAAGGCTGTGTGGGGACAACTGATTGGAATTATTTCAATTCTGTCAGTGTGATCTTTTATGGAGTTTCTATAGAATCCTCTGTATTTTTATAGAAATGCATATATATCTGATTTCATAATGAGTATTACTCATTCCTAATTCAAGCAAGATCCATCCTAGGCCAAGTATTACACATATTGTATCCTTTTTAGTGCTTAAGCTAACCAAACACTCATTGCATTTTTTAATGATAATAGCTACTGGTATAAAATTCTTATTTAGTTCTGGAAGAGGAAAAAGGAGGCTGAACTTCATGTTCTTGTAGCTCAGAAAAGAGAGGCCCCAGAATAAAATGGTTGTTACACAATGTTGTTCAAGATTAGTCTTGATGGCAGCAGGCTGCTTCACCATGATGCTGGAAAACAAGGAGGGGAAGTGCTCATAGCACTTGTTGTGTCACATTTGGTTGAATTGGTCATTTCAAGCACAAGCAAGCATAGACCATGAGAGAAACAAGTGATTCATGACAGGAATTTACTGTGAGCTGTCGAATGGTGCTTGGATAAAAACAAAATGTTTCCATTAAAAGTCTTGAAGTGTATAATAACTGAGCTTCAGTGTCAAACTATGTGTCACTGGGAATGTTATAATTTGTTTGCATTTGTCCCCTTCCAATCTTGCGGCTGTGTGTTTACATTGTGAATACATGAACCGTGATCTAAACTGGATCATAAACCAAGATCTTTGCAGTACATATCTGTTTAAATATGGGGTACTCCTGAATTTTTAATTAGTGGTTGCTTTGCAAGTGTTAGCAGATATTTCTAATGGATCATTAACTGTTACAGTATTTTTGACAAAAAGCAGTGCTCTGTATCCCATTTGAATGGGTTAGTGGTGTGCCTTATTTGAAGAGCTAGTTACATGAAGCATTTGCACATACATGCAAAGATTTAAATTGCAGCAGCATAGAAAGAACGAAGAAATACAGCTTTCTAAGGAATCTGATATGATAATGCTTTGTATATGCTTTTTTCCTCTCCTGGATCTGTAATACAGGTTCGATGCTTGATATAATAAAGTATATTGTCAACAGAGGAGAGCACAAAAATGGTGTGCTTGAAGAACCCATAATAGCAACAATTCTTAAAGAAGTTTTGGAGGGCTTAGACTATCTACACAGGAATGGGCAAATTCACAGGTAGGAGCATATACATAGTGAAAAGCATTTTCAAAATTGACTGTAGATTGTTGAAAGCTTTCAGTTTGTGAGACTATATTTATAGAAGGCGGTAAACAAAACTTTGAACTTAAATCTATTCCTTCTTAAAATCTATTCCTTAATTTTGCTCCTTGATGCCTGAGCTGAATTCTGGTCTTTTTATATGTGAAAATTTGTTAGAGTTTGCATTCTGCACTCTGTTTTAATGTTATTCAGTTGCATTTTACACATCAGCTTCCTTTTTCTGTTTTAAATTTGAAAATGCTATCTTGTGAAACTATTCAATATGCAATATTTGTTTGCATAAAATGTGCAGTATGTGCTTTCATGCTAACCCCTGTTTGTACATTCTAGAGATTTGAAGGCTGGCAACATTCTGCTGGGTGAGGATGGCTCTGTACAAATAGCAGGTAATGGTGGTGGTAGAGTAATGAATAAATAAAAGCAAAAGGTAATTGCAGCTGGATCAGGGGCAATGGGTATCAAGGGGAAAAGTTTTTCTGTTAGCTTTTAACGATTCTTTTTGGGGTTTTGTAGCCACAAGTTATCCAGTTTCAGATTTCAGGATTCTTGATTAATGGTACTTGACTCAGAAATTATTTAATATTTCTCTGTGTCACATCAAATATATAAGGAAGTTTTCGAATGTCCCTTTAATGTTTCCATTTTATTCACCCATGCACCTTAAACAGCTTGCAAATGGTAGAAGCTGCTATTTCTGTTAATTTCATTTTTTTCTGCAAGTCATTGTAATTGTTATTGGGGATCCAACAATCTGTGTGTACTGTCCATCATAAGGACTTTGACTACAAATTTACTAGTCACTGAGATGTAAGAGATGTATCTCACTGAGAATTATTTTTGGCATATCTGCCATTTGTCTGGCAGTGCTATCTGTTGGATACAGTTTAGCATCTGAAATGTCCTCTGAGCGCATTGATGTGCTTCTTGAGCTGTAATCTGTAAGAATTGAATTATTTGGTCTCATAAGAGCAAGGCTCATATCCCATCTCTCAGACTGGTATCAGATTATCTGGAAAACAATGGGAGCAGATGGTGATACCTGCCCCTTCTCCCAGCGCACTGGCGGGCCTCCCACAGTCTATCGTGGGTGAATAAGCACTGAGAGCCCTCAGTAACAAAAATGGCTATGGACAGAAGTTGTAATTTTTATATAAATGATGCTTTCAAAGTACCATGTAAACATGTATTTAAGGGCTTTAATATGCCAGTGTCAAATAATGATAAAACTACATTTTTCTGTAATTACTGGAGGTGTTTTCTTTTCAACCTTAAAATCAGGTAACAACAGGAAAGCAATAGGGGATAAATTCAAGTCTATAGAGAAATACTCTATTTCAGTATAACTGGATTGTAACTAGTACAGTTGAAAATACTCTTCATGTAGCTCCATTCAAAATTGACAGTATTTCTACATACATTGGGAACCTGCTCTTTCTTCCACATACATGCCTACCTCTCCCATACAGCTGTCATTGGTGTAGTAAAAGATTAACAGAATACTGAGCCTTTTGGGATTTTTCTTCTATTTCAGAATTTGGAGAAAACTACTCATGTCCTGGTCTACAATTAAGTGCATATTAGTGATGGCTTTTCTTATTGCCTTTGGTTTGTCAAATTCCCATAAGAATTGAAATTACTTATAGTATTCTCTCTTGTTCAAACCAGTTTCATGTTTAGTTGCTATGCAGAAGAAGCTTCTTGTATTTGAACAATAGCAGATGCAAACCTTGGCACAAAGTGAATATTTGAAAACTCTAGGTGACAGATGTTTTGGAGTCCTTTGCTACTTTATCCAGGAAGACACATACTGTGAGGTTAAACCTGAGGATGTGGCTTTCCCTGATATAACTGTACCTTCTATTGCATAGCATTTCATGAACAGCGTGCTGTGGAGCAAAGGTTAGCTTTGCAATGGAGACTTTCTATAAGCATTCCTTCAGAAACTGACTTTATTTCTAAGCTGTAAAACTTTTGCTTTATTATTGACAGTTTTAACAGATTTCAACTTTTCTCCTCTTTCCCAGATTTTGGTGTTAGTGCATTTTTAGCAACTGGAGGTGATGTTACTCGTAACAAAGTAAGGAAAACATTTGTTGGTACTCCCTGTTGGATGGCCCCTGAAGTAATGGAGCAGGTATTTCTAATGCTAATCAAAAATCTAAAACATTTTGTCTTAATTTTGGAACTTGAGACATTGCCACCTTGGTTTTCCGTTCTGTTTCAGGTGCGAGGCTATGACTTCAAAGCCGATATGTGGAGTTTTGGGATAACAGCCATTGAGTTAGCAACAGGAGCAGCACCTTATCACAAATACCCTCCTATGAAAGTAACAATCACTTTGTTATTGTTAATGCTGTTAGCTTTGTTATTAATGCTGCTAGATAGTTAGTAGTACTTAATTTTCAATAGCAACTCAGGATATCTAAATGGATGTATTCTGTGGAGTATTTTTTTTCTTTTAATTTCTACATTTCAAATTGGTTTTGCTTATGACACCTCATTTTTGGATTTATTTTAGGTGTTAATGCTAACGCTTCAAAATGACCCTCCCACTTTAGAGACAGGTGTAGAGGACAAGGAGATGATGAAAAAGTATGGCAAATCCTTTAGAAAACTAATCTCATTATGCCTTCAAAAAGATCCTTCCAAAAGGTAGGTCACTATTGCCCTGTAAAATAGAATTATTTTTGAAAATATATAGACTACTTTAAGTTTCAGTGATATAATCTTTAAGTGTATGGTTTGACTTTTGAAAATAGCAGCCTTCAGTCACTTCCATCTGGGGAGAAGAAATTGCCCTTTTACTGTTCCTTAAGTTTACTACTTCTGATTGTTAACCTAATGTATTTATACTTAAACATAGCATTGAATTAAACATGGATCAAATAAAAGTTCTTGCCTACATCTTAATTTCTCATCTGAAGGAAGATAGACATCTTGGTACTGTGCACAAGTCTTACAAGACTGTTCAAATTGAGCAGCAGAACTGTTGGCTACCAAATACATCATTCTCTTGGCCTTTAAAAGAAATTAAAAATGAATAATTTTATGTTGATTTTTCTCATTTTGTGGCATAAACTTAGTGTTGTTTTTAGCTGGGATATTTCCAGAGAAAATTACTAACTAAGATGTATTTTTTTTTACTGTAAAGTTAGGGCTCCAAGTTTGTTGAATTTTCCTCATGTTTATGTAGGGAACTGCATGTCATAGTCTTTGCTGTTTGTTCTTTCTTGCTGTGTTTTTAAAATCAAGGTGATGAAAGTATTAAACATTTATTTCAAGACCATTGTGGAGATCCCAAGTTCCCTTAATGATTAGTTTATCTATTCATTTTTATGCAGACTCATTTTTGCAGGCTTTTTTTCTGCTGAAGCATTGTAGGAAGCACATTCTAATTAACATTATTTCCTAAGGTGTTTAGTATATCACAGTTTTCTAGAGTTTGAGCTGCTGTTTCTTGGAGAAAGACTGTTCTGAGAGAGCAATCCTGATTGTATGTGTCATTTATGGTGTGTACTTCCTGATGTAGTGTTAGCCCAAGTGCAGGATATGGTTGTAGGGAGTCACATTGAGTAGATGACAGAAGGAGTACTAGAGAACAAGTACAATTAACAACAAAGATTGTGGCCATGTCTTTATTCTTGAAATACTTGATTTTTTTTTTTCACTCAATGATCATTTGTGTACTGCTTTCAGATTCTCAAACCCCTTACCCTTGCTGGTCTCAGTAGCAAGTCCTGATGCTTTAAGCTTAGTGCTGCAGTTTGGCTGCTTACAGATAGGAATAATAATAATAATGGATAATCAAGCTCTTGATAATCAAGCTTCCTTTTGTTTCCTGTATCTAGCAGTTTTCAGGCAAGATTAAAGTGGTATAAACGAATGAGAAGTAAATAAAATGAGTTTTCCTTGGCTCCTTGAATACATAATGTTGAGTTACCTGACGTGTAGTAAAGGCTTTGGTGTTTAAGGTACTTATTTAAATTTATACATTTTTTTTAAAACACATGCAGTAATTTCATACTCACGATTGCCTTGAATGGAACAATTAGACCAGCAAATAGATGTTCAGATAGAAACATACTGGATTCATATTTCTTAGAATCCAGGATGTAATTTTGCATGAAGATCCCTCCAGCAGCCATTATGTCAGTTGTGGGAGAAGTCCTTGCTCTTTGTGGCAAATAATGGGACTGGTATCGCAATGCTGCTGTCTCAGACTATGACGTTTTTCTTTTGGGGATCTCTTGGGTGTTTCTCCCCAGTGCCAAGGATGCTCTTCACATTTCACAGCTGCAATTCATTGCTGCAGTTTCTGTGGAAAAACAGGGCCAGAAAACATGTCCAGATAAGTTCAGAAGCTTCTGGCATAATTAATGATAGAGGAATGGAGAGCACTAGTTTGGATAAAACTTTACTAAAATGTAGCTTTTAAGTGTGCATAGCCCTGTTATGAGATGTGATAGTAGTGTACTTTGAGAACTTTAAAACTCTGGCACAGAAGTTGGTTTTTCTTTTAAATAGTTTTCCCTTCCTTTTTGCTCATCCAAGATACATCTGTGAATTACTACCAAGTCTGGTGGTCTCCACAGGACCACCGATTGGAACTCCTTTATTGTAGGGCTTGGTGCTTTGGAGGTCAAGAAAACTATGTGCTCTATGGAACCTATTGTCTGTCTAAATTCAATTTTTTGTTAATGTCAAGTTGTTTCATTATTCCTTGGCAGTATGAACTGACATATGCATACAGACTATTTACTACTACTCTTTTGCTCACTTACTTTACAGATCTGTCCTCAAAGAAATAAACTAGGTCAGGCTTTTAGGTTTTTTTGAGATTGCGATTTTCCAAATGGAAGCTTTCTCACTGTTTTATCTAGTTTGCTCTATATTCAATCTCTTGCTGGAATTCAAATAGAAAACTAGAGCAGATTGTTCTTCTGTTTATTTAGAAATTATGAGTCTTGAAGATTTTGACTTCCCTAAATTTAGCTGTGTCAAAATTAGTCCTGGATGGTGGAACAGGCTCCTAGTGGAAATGATTTTATCTCATCCCAAGAGATGCTTCACTTTCTCTTCAGAGTCTGCTTCAGTACCAGAGTCTGGCTTTGGCTGGATAAGTGGCTTTTTGGATCCCTGAAACTAGGGAGACAAAACCTTCTGTTGGAATCACTTGGATAGCTGTAAAATTGTGGTTATCTCTTGGAAATGCTGAAACAAACTTAAACAGAACTGCAAGTAAAAATGAAGGGTGTCAGTTTTTACCTTCCAGCTGTTGTTTTGGTTTGTATTTGTCTGTTTGATTGGAAGGTCATCCTGATGACTCTTTGGTTTATGCACCCTGTTAATAGTGTCAGTATAGTTTCTTGAGAATATCTGTTGACATCAATGAGGTAAAAAAATGCCAATAGGAGGTACTGATGCTGCTGTATGGAAAATGTAATTATGCTTTTATTGCTGTGGAGCAAAGTTTTAGTTGTATGCATAGAGTCATTTGGGGAAGAAAGCAACACCTGCCTTTTTTTGTGGGTTTTTGGGTCTTATTTGTTTTTTGAAAGGTTAAATGCATTTCTGTTGAACAAAAAAAGGGGGGGAAATGGCAGCTTAAGAGACTGATTTTTTTTTTCTCTCTTTTTTGGTATTTTTGCCATAGAGAGGCTTAATTTTTTTCATGTGTGTTAAGTGACTTTGTGTGAATTAATTCAGTAGCTATGATCATTCCCCATTCATACAGTACTAATTCAGAAGTATTAGAGACGTACCATTTAACTAACGTCTTGTACTGTACTCACTGGGAGGGGTCTTTGTTTTCTGTTCTAATTTATTATTGATCTTTCAGGCCCACAGCAGCAGAACTTTTAAAATGCAAATTTTTCCAGAAAGCCAAGGTAAAACGTTTAACCCTATGAGTAAATTTTGCTCTGCCTTAAAATCTATGTGTAATGTCTTCTTTCCTTGTATTGATTTTTAACTTAACAAATGTTGGTTTTGCAGAATAGAGAATACCTGATTGAAAAGCTTCTCACTAGAACACCTAATATAGCGCAAAGAGCAAAAAAGGTGAGTGCATTCACGTATTTGTCCATCTAGTGTGGAAGATCAAGGAGACACTCCTCAGCTGCCTTACGTTTTTAGTTGACTAACTGAGCCACTGCTTTTAATTTCGTCCATCAAAGATAGTGAGTGTTGAATGAATGTTTTCTGCAGCTTTGTTTTCTCTAGGAAGCCCTGAGGCATTTTTACTTCCTGTCTGACTTCATCAAAATGATAGATGATGTTTGTCATACTTGATATGATTTTTTTTCTCACTTCCTCTTAGAAAGCTACAGGTGAAGTAGTTGTGAGGAAAAAAGGTGACCTGCAAACATGTAGGTTCATAAACTGCACAGTTCATATCTTCATTGATCACCTAGGGAAAGGGTAAAGATACTTTAAATGGTATTTATTGAAAACAGCCTGGTTCTTTGGATTATTTCAAATGTTATTCCCAAAAAGTCAGGTCAAAACTCTTCAAGAGTGCTGCTGAGTTTTTCAGACCAGCTTTATTCCACAGGCGACAGAGTTAAACCCACAGCTATGCTTGTATTTCTGTGGTGCCTTTGGTACTCGTATAAATGAGCTTACCAAGTCATGTGCAGCAGAATGATAAAAAAAAATAGCGACTCTTAACAGGTAAGTATTGTAAAAATCTTTCAATGTGAAGCAAACTGCTGTTCGTAAGAGCTAAGAAACAGGAATGACTCTAGACTCCTGTTTGTTGTGTGTGAAAAATTATTGAACTCCCTTTTCCCTTTCTGTTGTGACTTAACTCACCGTGTCTCTTCAGTATGAGGTGCCTGCTCAGAGACTGCTGAGCCTCTGCAGGTGACAGATGCAGCAGTGTGCTGAGTCCAGCCTTCTAAAAGTAGGCTTTGCTGGGGGGGTATTTGGAGGAGGGTATTTTAGAAAAGGAGCTGTTTCAGCTTTTGTTGGCACGTCAGTTGGGCTGCAGCTACCCTGACCAGCACCTGCACGATTTTCTGTTGTCTTTGGGAATAGTGGTTTGGTGCAGTTCTACAACACTGACATGTTCTCACAGCTGGTGGCTCACATTTGAAAGAGGCTGTCAGCGAGTTCTGAGTGTTTCAAGTTCCTTCAAATCTTCTTCATATGGAAGTAATTTTGGGAACTCGGTGGTGGGCTCTGAGAGGCTGGAGTAGGAAGGGCTGCTGAGAGGATTTGTGGCAGGGGTGTTGTGCTGAGCGGGTTCGAGCCTGCAAAGGGGGAGGACGAGTGTTCAGGGTTTGGCCGTGCGGTGGCAGCAATGCCCAGACAAACCAAGATCCAGCCGGAGAAAACCCATCCTCTGCTTCTGGGTTTGCACCCTGGGAGCGCGGGAGGGATCCAGACGCTTGCTGGTAGCAGCCGGGCTCCTGACAGAGCCGTGCAGCCTTCCAGCTGGATCCCGGGTCAGCTTTAGAGACTGCCTCTTAGCGCATGCATGCATGCACATGGTACTTTATATTTCTTTAGATAACATAGCACTTGGAATTACGAGGAGAATGCAGGATAGCCTGCCCTACACCACCAGAAATAATTTTCTGAATTGCTTCTTTGACAATTATTTCTAATTTGAAAGAGGTGTGAATCTTATGAAATCAAAGCTATACATTGGTGGATACAAATTAATGTCTTTAATTACATCATAAATGGGAAAAATATTTGGGTTTTAGCTACTGAAAATGCTAAGTTATTTATATTTTAAAAGGACACAATATTAAAATTCATTGGGGATTTAAAGTTTAATTCACTTGTTAGAACTGTGCATGTAGCTGCTGTTTTAAGACACCATAAAATATAAATGTACTTTAATAATAAAACTCTGGGGTTTTGTTTAAAAAAGCATGTGTAAGTTGAGTTTGGTTGCTTAAACATTAACATGTAATATGTCTAAGAGGTTTCTCTTGGAAGAAGTAACCCCTGTAATTGAAAAACTAATATTACTAGGGCAATAGATAGGAAGGAGCTGGTGTCATCACTGCTTAAATTATCTTCTGTGGCACTTGCTGTAAAATGCCTATGACTAATGATCTGTAGCAGCACTGCTAGTACAGATGTCAGATCTGCCCTGCAGTAATCTAATTTTTCTTCCATTTACCACATGTGTAATTGCTTTGCCTTGTTGCCCAGAACTCCAGTCTCAGTTTAGTTTTAACTTTAAATTCTTCTCTCTTGACATAGTGTTCCCACATTTTGCTTCTGCCTTTATAGCTTATACTTGGCATCTGTTTTTTTCTAAATATGAGTTTGGGTCTGTTTGTGAAATCCTGAAAGCAAATACACAGGTCTTGTATGTGTGAGGAAAACATTTGGTGCTGTAAAGATGTGTCCTGCTTTAAACCCCATTTTAATAATTGAACAACATCTTCACTGTGTGTTTAAAATACTGTGTAACATTAGAATTGTAAGCTATGTGTTTATGCACATGTTTCTCCTGTTCCATTGTTTCATTTGCTTTTAATTCTGCTGAATTTTAAATTAGGTCCCTCTTCCTTGCCCAAGCCTAGTAATTAAGGATAATGCTGAACTGCTTACCCAGGAGGAGCATGTCCTGCCTCTTCCTGTGCAGGACCTGGTTAGGTACATATTGGTACTGACCCACAGCAATGAGTGTTACACCATGCAACTTCTTACTGGCAATTCTGCGTTTCACTAATGGGCCTGCTTACCTGTGAGGGCATTGCTGCTATCAAGAAGGGCTGGAGAAGAGGCTGGGAGGAATGGTCCCAGCTCAGTATGGTTGGGTAAGCAGGGACATGCTCTGAAGCCACACTTTTGTCATTGATATAAATGTAGGAGCCCTGGCACTCTGTGCCTCTGCCTGGTTAGATGGTGTGATGGTAGAACAGCCTGCCCTGTCCTGCTTGGATGAGGGCTGTGTGCACTGCTGCCATAAAACAGCCCACCCAAGAGTTTGCATATACTATTTATTAATGTGCTGAAGTAGTTTTAATTTTGAACTGAACACTAAGTTGTTTCATTTGTGATTAAGATTGCTGTATCGGAAGAGAGCAATTTGAAATTTGAAACAGCTTTGAGTTCCACAGTCAGTTTTCAAATCTTGTCACACTAAAAAATTAATTATAACTCTAAGTACTCTGTATGCCTAAAGGCCCTGGGTCAATTTTATGGTTTTATAATCCTGTTTTTTTTATTTTTAAAATCTCTGGCATGACTGCCACTTCTCCAAAGTGAACAGGGAAAAGCGTATATCTGCATTTCATTTTATTGCTGTCTGAAGTGCTGCTAATAAAAAAAAATCTGAGCAATAGTTGCTTGAATTCTATTTTTGGAATGGTGGTATTGCATTGGGCTAGTAATAGAAACTTTTTTTACTTGTAGTAGAAACATGTAACAGAAAACTTGTAATAGTTGCTGGTAATTGATATTAGAGCTGAGAGTTGTGTTGTGGGAAAAACCTGATGGCATGAAGAGATTATTAGTGTGAGTGATACCAGTTTTTTATTATACTTCACAAAAAATGCTCTTATGGATGGGTTGTAATTCTAGCTCCTCAGTACAGCTATTTTAAGGCAATGGTCATATTTCATTACATAAAATATCATCAATCCCCTGCATTTAATGAGAAAAATATCATTATATCCCAGATTTTTTGGACAGCTATAACAGCATGATTGGACCTCAGCAAGACATACATGTGCAGCCCTTCCTTGCTTCAGGAATGGATTTAATCTGACAGATACATCTCACCAGCGATGTATTTTAGTACAGCTGAACTCCAGCTGAATTGCAAAGCAGAGAGCAACATGAACCTGAGCTCAGATTGTTAATATAATGGTATATTAACTTTTCTTTACAGTATAAGAAAATCTTATTTAAATAATATTGACATATGAAGGGAAGTGACATGGGTTATACTGGAACACTTTTCTGGAAGGCAGTAGCTGAACTATAAATGTGTTTGGCAAGGCTTTGTGTGAGGGAGGGCCTTCCATTGCAGAGGATTAATTGTTCAGGTTATCCAGAGCACTGCTACAAATTTAAAACAAAAAATGGTGGAACTGGGTTTATATGGTTGAATATCACTTAAAAAAAAGGAGAAATAGCCACTCACACCATGTCAGGTAATTTTTTATTTTCAAGAAGTTGTTGGAAGGGAAATTTAATAAAAACACTTCTGCCAAGTGTCCAAATGTAAATTTGACAGCAATTCAAATAATGAAAGCAGTGCCTGCATTAGTGGGTAGTAGAATTGGAAAGTGTTTTAAGGGGCAGACACGTGTAGTTGCACTAGCTTTGTTTCAACATTTCCTATAAAAGAAGACAGCTTAATGTTTTTGCCATGCTGTAGTTGTGACACTTGATGCAAGGAACTTCATGCAGTATATGAATTTGTTCATATTTTCTTTCATAGGGTGCTTTTACCATCTGTGTGGTTGTTTGTGAAGTTGGATTTTGTGCCTTTTCAAATTGATCTAATTGTTACCTAAAAAAGTGAGCTTTGAAACAAACCATGGCTTAGTTGAGGGCCTTTGTACTTCAAATTGCCATATGCATATCTGAAATAACTTAGATCACTTATTATGGCAGAGTTTAAAAGCTTGTACATGATTCATCGTAGTTGTTGAAAAGTAGCCGTGTTCCCTACTGGAAGGTGTGTTCCAGTCCATGCGCCATCATGGTTCCTCTTCAGAATTCATTTTTGCAGTGAGTCCCTGTCTCTTGTGAGACTGCATTGATCCACTTGTTTGGTAATGTTATGTTCATGACCTGTTGACTTGTTCAAAAACATCTTGAACATGGATTTATGGGGGGTTGGTGTGTATTGAGAGCTTTTCTGTTTAGAGCAGTAGCTCTAAGTATTTGGCATTTATCAAAGCTGTTGAAACTTGCAGAACTGGAGGAGGATTTTCTTAAAAGTGCTGTTGAAGGAGTAATGATTAAAGAATCAAGACAGGATAAAGGAAGTCTGGGTGTGTATGATGCTGGTGGTAGTCTTTGATCAGGGATTAAGCCTTGTAAATAAGCAGAAGATAATCCTATTTTATTACCCTGTTTTGTAAGGATTTGGTTTTCTGTCGCTGAAAATGTGCAGCAAGGTGCTGGTTTTACCTGTTTACCCTCTGAGAAATTAAACCTCAAACATTTTACTCGCATGCCATCCAATACCATATCTCTTCTCTTGGATTTGGAATGGCTCTCTAAGTGAAAGTGTCTCAATGGACTTAGTTTTTATTTAATAATTTTCCCAGTTTGTAGGCCAAATCAATAGTGTCAATGCAGGCAGCATCAGCTGGCCAACTTTGGTCATCTTTCTGTCACAGGGTTTCCTTTCTGGAGGAGACAGCCTTTCTGCCTGCCTTTGTTCATAAAGGTAACAAGGTCTTTTGGCAGGATGTGGAAGTGTGTAATACTTGTGATTTTGTATATTTTTGGGAAGTTTGTCAGGAAAGTCATGCAGGTACAAAGAGGATTCTCTAAAAGCCAGGTGGCTCAGAAGCAGCATTCCTACCTGTTATCATTTGCTCAAAGATTGGTGGAACAGGTATGTGAGAATTTTTGCTTTTATATGGAGAAATTAAGTATTTAGCCCTCATAGTTTAAAAAGAGGAAAAAAAAAAGTGGGGGAAATGAAAAAGAAAACAAGCCTAGGCTCAAGAATCTGAAGAAAGTGTAAAGTAAATATGTTTTCCTGGTTAGACCCTGTAAAGCCTTTACAAGTACTGTAGCAAAAAAAATTTGTGTGTGTAATTCGTTTTGACATGTGTTTCCCCCCTGCACTTGTGCTTGATACTGGTGATATTCTTGAAGTTCCTGGGGTGAGCTGCAAGGGAAGTACAGGTGACAAGGACATCCTTGAGATGGCGTTACCCACTAATACTATAGGGGACTTAATTTAGCTGAAAAGTGCTCTTGTCTTATGGAGTTAAAATTATGTCTGGAGCTGAAAACTTCAAGGTTTTAACCAGAACAAGTAGATTAAGGCCAGCAGAGCGGAAAGAAGGTCTGGAACAGTAATAGTTCTGCTTAGCTCTTATAAACAGCTCCTCGAGAAGGTTATTCAAACAGTGCAGCTGCAGCTAAAAAAGGTAAAGTCAGTATAAGAGAAAGGGAGAGTCAGGCATGCACATGCCGGCAGTGTGGGATTTACTGGCAGCAGAGGGCAGCCACATCCAGTGCCGTGCAGCCGGCGGGACCCATCCTGCCCGAGCTGAGTCTGCACTCACAGGCTGCGAGTCTCACTCCAGCTCCGTGATTTTAAACGCTGTAGGCAGGTAGAATGCATGCTGCTCCTTGATATCTGACTAAAACAGAAGCACTGGGGGTTTTAGGAAATTGGATTTTATAAAAATTGCAGAACTGTGTTAATTATTTTCATGTTAATTTATGACTTTTTTGAAGAACTACACTCAAATTTAAATTTGATCACCTCAATATTTGAGAGAGACCTTGAATAAATTTAAAATCTCTTGGGATGCAGAATGTGTATTACAGTAATTTCTCTTATGTACATAAGCAATTGGAAACCTTGAAGAAAATAGAAAAAGGTTAAAATTAGAATTCACCTTGAAATAGTACTTCCAAGACTCTGAGTTTGAAAGTAATTGAAAGTCATAGTAATTTCTTATTTGAATTCTACAATATTATACTCTTTTCCTAAATATTCTTTACTGTGTCTCTAATGCTGACAGTGAAACCCACCTTATAATGAGTTTTTTGCTACTGAATAACAAAAGCTCTACATAAGGCTTTATTTTTCTTTCTTTTCACCTCTGATTATTTTAAGAAGGTAAACTGCTTGGATGATAGAAAAGCATGGTGGAATTGGAAAATTATGATTATCAGGGTGGCTCTAGTGATCCCTCTAGTGGAATGTCTTCTAGCAGTGATTCACCATCATGATGTGCATTCATCTGAGCAGCCAGGAAAGAAAACTCTAAAGATCTGGATCTGTCTTCATCATCTTTCAGAGTACTAAGCTACTTCACCGATTTGCTGTGTCTTTGATTTGCTTTCTTTGATTCTTGCCAGGTACCCTTGGCCTTGGCACCTTAATTAGATTGGAAGGGTGGAGGGAAGCAGGCAGGGAAAAGAAAGAGGATAGAAAAGAGCTTCACTCTGCATGTGTGAATTAGCCATCGGGTCATGCCTGTCAGCCATTTGGGATTCCTTGTGTTGGAGGCAGAGTGACGCTTTTGTGGAACAATATATCTCCTCTGCACAATTAATTGAAAACGTCCTCCTGAGCACAGGTACACGTTTATGCCTGAAAGGACTATTGCTAAAATGTGAGTGAAGGAATTATTTGCAGCTAATAACATTCGGTAATGAACTTTACGTAGTGGAACTAATAAATGGAGAAATAATGTCTGAAAAGCAAAAATCATAGTGAGTTACTAAATTTCACATTTCCCATGTGACTGGAATTTCAGCAAAACTGCAGTTTCTCAAAGAAAAATCAGATTCCAATTTTGGACTCAGGCTGAAAGCAGAGATAATAAGTATGTTGCAGTATTTAGGTAAAACCTCATGTTTGAGGAAAGCAGAATTAGGAGTTCAGGGAATACCTGCACTTGTTTACAAGATGTTTTGGTAACAAAATAGTGTCTTACTTTGAGCCGCTACATTTTGCTGTCTCTAAGCAGCATTATCCCAGCAATAGAATTGGTGAAGAGTGGAAAAGAGGAGGGTGTTGGACAAAGAATCCCGCGGAGGGGGGGGGGGGGGGGGGGGGGAAGGACTTGTACACTGATTCACTGGTGCTTTTCTCATCATTTCCTCTAGAGGTGCAGGAATGTGCCCCCTCATCTTGTCTCTCTTCTGCTAGTAATGGCTTTGTTTTCCTCTCACTGACAGCTGCACTGCATTCCATTTCTAAATTGGGAGCCTAGGTAAGATTTCATGGCAGTCTTCTCAACTGATGGCCATGCCCTTGGGTGTCACGCTTGTCATCATGTAACCATGATACTCTTTGGCTTATAAAAACAAACCAGTTCCATAAATATTTAAAGCAAGCGGCCTTTTTTTTTTAACAGAGATGCGTTTTTTGTTGACTTCTGTGTTATCCCTTAAAAAGGGTGCTCTTCCAGATCCAGTAGAAAGCTGAAGAAATCCTGTTTGATGCAGAATTATCGGTTTCCTGTATTCAGTATTCTTTAATGAAGAAAGATATAATGATCCTTGTATTTCTTGACTTTAAGCTGCCAGTGTAATTGATTTCTCTGGGAGGGAGTATTCCAATAGCTTCTGTGTATGACTATGAAACACTGCAAATTATAACTTTTTTCCAAGTAGGAGAAAAACATAAGACTAAGGTTTTTTCCATGATGATATTTGCAGCATTCACTGGTTTAAGAGGCGAGGACATTAACACCAAATTACTGTGATATCTTATCACTTTTTGAGTTCTACAAAGCAGATTGCCAGAGTGGTTTTTTACAAAGGTAGTGGTACATCCCATTAATAACGATAGCCTGCATAAATTGTGGTGAGAAAAACAAAAGGTTTGAATTGGATAAAACATGTTCAGGCTTGCAGAAGTTTTGTGGTTTCCATCAGAATAAAAATAAGACTTGACAATAGAATGAATTCAGAGGAGTTAAGAATGGCCAGCAGTGAAGGGGTTAGGATGTTCACATGATCTGTGAGACTGGGTTGGATGGGGACTAGCTTTCTCCTGAAGTACTGCTTCAATTCTTCAACAAAGGATGATGTGAACATGTGGGAATTCATGTGCTGTCTTGGACCTCAGGGTTTTTGTGGTTTGGGTTTGGTTTTTTTTTTTTTTGCAAAAATGTGATTACACTGTAGGTGTTCTTATGCAAAAAGAACAGTGTTCTTTGACTTTAATATATATTGTGGAAAGCAACTTCTTGCCATTAACCTCAGGAGCTAAGCTGTGATTAAAGCTGTAACTGTTTAAGTAAAACACTTGCACCGTAATTAAATACACAATGATAGGCTGATTTTCTTTGTTGCATTGAAATAAAGAATACATGCATAGGGGTGGAGATGAAAACTTGATTTTTTTGTCTTTGGAAGCATTCAGGAAAGGTTTGCAAGTTGGTGAAAGATAAAAGTTATGAAATCTGTTTGCTCTATAAGCTTAAGCTGTTTATGGAAGGAACTGCTCTAGGGACTTCTTTTGAGAGAAAAATACACCGAGCAAAGTGTGGTGCTAAACCCAAAACCATTCAGTAATGTCCTATTCCTCATCACTGTTCTTTCCATAAAATAACTAGCATGGAACTGGTTTTATAAATACTTCTCATGAACAGAACTTCATATGAGATGTGAAGCTCTTGAAACTTGAGTTAAAAAAAAAAAGAGGGGAGCAATGGCTATGCAGAAATCCTCTCCTTATCAATTACCAAGTAAACATTCATACTTTGAAGAGTATATTTTTTCTATAAGATCTTCTGGATTCTGTGTAGCAGTGGGAGTCCAGTCTTCTGTAAGAACCAGTGGGACCTGAAAGTATACAGCATAAATTGACTGGTCTTTCTTTTTTCTGCCTGAAAATCAAATTTAGGCTTTTATGAGGACAGACTCCAGAAAATGAAAAAAGTGAAGTTTTTAAAAACCACCTTGTCATTACTGCTCTTTGGGGTATGTGGGATTTGGTGTATCTTCACTACTGTACTAGGATATGTAGCTGTGGTAAAATAAAGGACAATTTTATCTCCAGCTGCAGTATTTTGGGAAGGATATGTGTTTAAAAATTAAAAATAAAAAGTATAGCTTGCCCTCTGAAGAGATACACAAATGCAAAAACTGGACAACAGCACTGACTGTTGTCTAGTTAGAAATTAATAGGAAGCAGTGTCAGGATTCTGCAGAGACTTTTGCAGATGTGCTTTGAATGTGTGGAACCTACACATTTGCTACTCTCCAGGAATTCAGGAACAAATTAAATTTGGGCTCTCTGCTACCTGTATATGGAGGGTGGCAAGGCATCTTCCATGATACTCAATACTAATGCTTATTAGTGCCATCAGTTTTACACAAATGCATCTTACTTCCCGTGCTTTCAGGTCACCATAGACTTTCTGTGGAACAAAGTTTAAAAAATGCTGGTTTAAATCTCTCCAGGACTCCATTGCAAATACGCGGTTGCCAGAGCTTCAATAGGAATACCTTAAATATTTCAGATTATGGGAAAGTCGATGTTAGTAGTTCAGTCATCTTCCTGCAGAAGGAGGAAAAATACAGTAGATGCATAATATTGCTCTTACTGACAGACTGTATTCATAATATAGCCTAAGATCATGTGTTGTACCATGTATGAAATGCAGTAATACTTTATATGTATGCACTGGTATCCCACAGTGTATGCTTTTTATTTATTTATTTATTAACTTTTAGACTCTGAAATAAAATAATCTGTAAGTGGGCCTAGTTCTTTTCTGTTTTGAGCAGTTGTGAATAAGGATGTAGAAAATTCTTAGTGTTCAGAAAGAGTTCGTTCCCTTTGCTGTCACTTTGCAAAAATAAACTTGCAAAGAGATTGCAGCAGCTAAAGAATTAGTAATGAATAATAGATTCTTCTTTTGCCAGTCTCTAACATCTACATATAGTGAGCATGTCATGCCTTGAAGAAAACAATTTATTTTGCTTCTCTACATTGTAACCTTCTTTTCCTCAAGCCTTGGGAAATGTGGCAGTTTCTGCATTCTGCTGATGAAGTTCTCTCCCTGTCAGGCTGATTAGGCCTGACCTGCACTGGGTGGGATTTACAGTTGCCCTGTTCATCTCTTAACACACATTCTTCTGGAAAGATAGTGCATGGTGTAATTGGCAGAGAATGTTAAATTATCTGTATCCTACTTTAAAGAGATGGGGACAAAGAGTTCTGTCAGCAGCTTAATTTATACTTAAATCTTATGACTGTGTTGAATTCTGCAATAAGCTTTAACCAAGAATAACATATACAACAATACTACTACTACTACTAATATAATGCTTAATATTCTGTGGTGGTTGTGGTTTTTTTCACTCACTGATTTGTCCAACATTCTCTGCTTCTACTGAAGTTCATAACTGATGTGTTCTTTCTTCCACAGCTGTGGTAATGTTGGCAGTCACTTATTAAGCTTTTCCTCCTAGAAACAGCTTTTGGTTGTACATTACAATGTCCTGAACTGCTTTTGTGTTGGCTGTAGTTTAACTGCCAGTCATTCAAAGTAATTTTTATTGTCTGTGTCTTCTGACTTATGTGAAATATGTTTTCTAATATGCGTCAATTTGTCTCATAAAATTGAACTTTCATTGTTTTCTTTATTAGCAAAAGTTATGGTTCAGTTTAGTTCCTATTTGGAAGGATCATTTAGATTTTTAATCAGTAAAATACAAATTAGGATTGACTGTGTTTTAATTTGTTTTCCTTTCCCTCTGAAATACTTCTTGAGATATACAATTCTAGTATAAGGAATTATTGATGTGTATTTTGACTGAAGCTGATGGGGAAATTGCATTTGTATGGCTACTGCATGCAATGTAACTAACTTCTTATTTTTGTAGATACACAAGAAGTTTGTTTAGGTTCCGTGTTCCATCCTGGATTTGCTATGTGCCCCTGTATAATAAATAGCTTCCTTTGTTTGCTGCTTTATTTCTCTCTGTAAAATGGAAGACCTGTAGCAGGGTATCAGGAGAAATATATAGAATATTCTCAACTGCCTTAATGCTGTTATTATTGGAGTGAAATGCAAGCATGCTGCCTGTGGTATCAGTCCGCTACTACTATCTCAAATGATAGCCAGAACAGAAATTTAATATGTTATATAAATTATGTATATTTTCATCCAATTTCTGATACTACAGTGAGATGTTTATGATGAACAAAGAGACAATTTATTTGCAGATGTGGTGTGCCACTTGTGCTCTTTCCTTCACCTAGGTAGGGTACATGCCCTCCATATATGACTGATTCTTTGTGTCTTTAACTAGAACTGAGTGATCAAAGCCAGGCTTGTTAGTCTAAAAATTGTGCAAATTAGTTCACCAAGCGTTGTGTGTATTAAGCACATGCACCAGTTAAAAAAATGTTCTAGATAACAATTTCACATTTCTGGAAGTTGAAAAGGTTTGCTGAGATTATAATTTCTTTCCTGTGAACATGTGTTGGTGGGAATCAGTCTGATTGAAACAGAGTACCACTAAACTTGTTTTCCTGCTTTTGGAAACCTCTCAAGAAAATAATTTAATTTAACATGGCATTTTGCTTTGTACTTGGGCCATTTGTTTATTTTTTATTAAAAGGCAGTCTATTTAAAAACTTGAAATGCGCTCCTCTCTGCAAATGATGCAAGCATCATTAAGCCCCATTAAAATAATTCTGTTTAGAATAAGTCTTCAAAACAGCTGAAAATGGAAGCAGCAGAAGCAGAAGATACTGATTAGTGCACGATACAGGGTTTGAATGTGTCTGTAAACCAATATAACCTACTGTGCTGGAAAAGCATGGTTTTAGTTGTGGATGATGTCCTCTGCTAGGTTCGTGTAGAGCCATTTGGAAGATGCCTGTGCTGCTAAACAAAAGCCTACCTCAGTCTCCTTGAAGGATAATAAATTATATCCGCAGGCAGCAGGCAAATTGCCTGCTAGATTACCTTGTGTCTGTGCTGATCCCTGATGCTGTAGACAGCAAGAGCCCACTGATTGTGCCTGGGCTGATTGCAGTTGGGGAAAGAATTGCTGTGCTACTGCTTGTTTTGGTGTCTGCCTGCTCCTCCCTCCCAAACACAAATGAGCTGCTTCTACCAAGCTTGGAGTTAACTAGGCTAAAATTGGTCCAATAGGAACTTGGTATGGGAAACAGGGAAAATTGTTCAGAATTTGTCCATCAAGAGATGGAGTAGGGTATTCCCCTCGGTGTCCTCCATATGTTTCCCTTATTCTCAGTTACAAATAAGAACAAAATATGGAGAAACTGAGTAGGGCACTCTAATTCAGTTGTACAGCGAAGAAATGCAAGGGAGGAAAGGACTTGCAGGACTAAAGGCAATGCAGAAATGACGTGAGATCTTCACCCTCTTCTCTGGTTTAGTCTTATATATGCAAAAGGGAAGGGAGAGGAGCAGGTGGGTGTTTGGGAAGTGAAGAGTGGAAAAGAATCCAGACAGACATCAAGATACCTATTTGTGTATGGGCAATGTTTTGGAAGAAGACTCGGATCACTCATGCTCTTGTGTCTGGCCAACCAGCTCCAAATTGTGCTTGGCCTAAACCCAGTACAGGAATAGCATAAGTGCCCAGCTCTCTATGAAAATCTGCTTTGGAAAAACTGTAATGCCTGAATGACAGCTTCCTTGGAGGCTTATGGTCTCAGACTTGAAGTGGTCGAAACTGTTTTTCATATCACGCCTCTTGCTGTTATGGTACCTGATGGGATTTAGAAGCAGCAGGAATTTGTCCCACGCTGCATCTCTCTGCAGCAAAACCATAGGGGTTTAGAGCAGGGTTAATACCAGTTTAGTCTTTCTTTTATGTTTTATTATGCTGAAAAACACCATAATTTTTCTAGTCAGATTTTTATGTTTAGGTTTTTTTCCCTGTTTTGCGTTTTCCATCACTGCCACCAACCACCAGAACGTAGAACCAAGTTGATCACATATGATGCAAAGTATCGAACCACCACTGGCTTAAGGAGGTCAGATATTATTAGAATATATTAGTGGCCCCTGCAGCAAATTAATGCAAGCAGACAGAATAAAAATTGCAAATAATTGCTGATTAACCAGAACACCAATAAGGACTAAAATGTCTGTGTAATAGTAAACAATATTTTGGTAGGTCAGACGAGTGCCAGGTTCCAGTGGTCACCTCCATAAAACAGAAGATGGGGACTGGGAATGGAGTGATGATGAAATGGATGAGAAGAGTGAGGAAGGCAAAGCTGCTATTTCTCAGGAAAAGGTATCTTGTGTTTGTGCCAAGACATTTATACTCTAACAGACATTCTGTCTTTATGTTAATTGTTAGTATTTCTGGATCTTTGTTGCATAAAGCTGCATAGCTCATGTCTCACTGCATTTGTTTTCCAGTCACGAAGACTGAAGGAGGAGGAGAATGCAGAGGTAAAAATGTCTTTATCAATTTATTTTTCTTCCAAGCATTTGAGTAAAGAGATTTCTTTTTCACGTCTGCTGTTAAAAATGTGAATTGAGGTGGGAGTATTGTTCTGCAGCCTTGTATGGCAAATGCTTGTGAGCATAGAGCTGTTACGCCATTGTGCCTGTAACAATGAACTTCACACAGTGGATAGGATGGATAGGAATTTAAAAGTCATGTTATGTTTGTGCCCAGGAGAATTCATGAAGATAGGTAATTTGGCTTTTTTAAATGAATCTTTGTAACTAGATCACACTAATTGCTGTCTGTATGGGTAATGAAGGCTGTGTTGTAGTAGCTAGAACATCTCCAAATAATTTTTTCTTCTTAGTATCTATATCATGACATGTAGCTTATAATTACAATATTTCCTTCCATGTACAATAAAATAGTTCAGTACTGAAGCATATTAGATTAACTCAGAAGAATAAAATACCATATAGTATTTCATGGCCCTGTGCAAAGTGTGTGAAGCATCTCTGCTATAATCAATTGTTTAACAGAATTATGGCTTACAGACTAAATGGTCTTTAAAAATGTCTGTTCCTTGGGTGGGTGACCCTTGCCACTTCACCTGCAATTTTAGATTCTCTGATTTTCACTGGTGTCAAATCTTCTGAAAGACTAGCAGCTTTTTGTCAGATTTAGTCCTGTTAACTCCTGTGATGACCCCAGTATCTCCATTGCAGGCCTAATTTACATAGCTCTTCAGCATCTCAGTTTATGTAAGCAGGGTACAAAAATAGGACTTTCACCACACAGTTTTACTGTCTTAAATGTTGAGAGTTCTACTACTTGAGACCTGGTTTATTTAAAATTCATAATTTTAAAAAGTTGCCTAGTTTATGAAACTAACTTGCTTGAAGTCTTCTGTTGATTTTTGTTTCCTGAAATGCTCTAGAAGATGATGTGGAACTAAGACTAGTGCATCTTGTGTGTGCTTCTTGGGTTTTTGGGATCCACATTCCTATATACTGGCATAACGTGTCTGTTGAAGATGCAGAAATAATAGTAGCTTATATGAATGGAAGGAATTTAATTGAAGCAGAAAAAACACCGCTCTCATTTTAGTGATTGTGAAAAAGAATTTTCTGAAAATTCAATAATGTTTGCTGAAAATAAACGGATAATAAAATACAGATTTTGTGTAACTTTTTTTAAGAGTGGCTTGGATGTGGAAAACTGTTTAAAAAAAAGTCAAATGAAATTTGTGATGCAAGTCTTTATTTTGGGAGGGCTTCTGAACCCTTTGTAACTTCGGAACAGGCTGTTCTGTGACTGGTGAAAATATGCCAAGTTGGGTATGAAATCATAGTAGGGTAGAGGAGCCTGGTGCATTCTGTATGTAGGATACACTTTTGCTTGAGACTTTGTACAGATTTTAGTTGAGAATTGGGACGATATCACAGTGTGAGGGAGGAGTAATAAGGTGAAAGATATCAGTGTTCCTGATTTTTCTCTGCTGAAGACAACCTCTGAGCTTGATACCTGCTTTGATGTGCTGCTAGTTCCTTGCATATGGGTAGATGTAAGACTTCCTTAACGACCAAAACTGTTACAGAAGAATCATGTGAGGAGCAGTTTGGAATTCTTACTGTGTGCATATTATTCATAGGTAATTGTTGCTTTGGTGCAAGGTGGATTATAACCTTCTACACTCAGTGCTTTAATGCAGGCCTTATTTATAACTTGTTTCTCTGTAATTGAAATATAAGAATTTTACTGGTATCAGCTATATTATAGGCTGTGTACTGAAAGTGTTTAAAGTTAGAGAACGTGTTAAATATTCTGTGCTCACTTCAAACTGTTAGCATGGAAAGTTTTTTGTGATTTTTTTTTTCCCTTTGGCATCCTTTACAAGACTTTTTGCTTTTTTTCTCTAATAGTCTCAGCCTGCTGTTAGTGAGGAATACAGTGAAGTTCCATGTGCGGTGAATCTTGTCTTAAGATTAAGGTAAAAGATGCTTCTATTTATTTAGCTGTATTATCTTGATCCCCCTCATTACTTTCATAATATTAACATAAAATCAGAGCAGAAGTGTATAATCTCCCAGTATGACCAGTATGAATAGTGTTTCCGTTACTAATTGCTGTCTTTTAATTGCTTACTGAAATAGTGTAAAATGAAAAGCAGAATATGAATGTGTCTTCAGGCGAAGTGTACCCTTCATTAAGTATTTTCCTTCTTTTTTTCCTGATAATGCAGAATCCCAGTGAGAAGTCTTTAATGAGTTTCTTTCACACTTCGGCAGTCAGCCTCTGACAGAAATAAACCATATCTGTATTACAAGTTGCCTACTCAAAATGTTTTTCACTGGCAAGTTTGATCAGCCACTGTGGAAAAGAGATGGGTATTTTAGAAAATGAATACAAATATGTTGACTGACTTAAATTTTTATGTAGTTGAAATTAGTCAGATTACCTTTAATTAAAATTAGTTTATAACTAAGGTTTGAGTTGCTTAATTATACAGTCTAGTTCTTGGATAAAACTATTTCTTCATACAAAACTTTGATAGTTTTTAATGTGTATGATAGCTTTTTTAATGTTTTTTCTTAAAAAGCTTATTACCATTCACTTTAAAACTTGCTTACATCTAGTTTGTGTTGACAGGATATCTATGTGAGGTTGTAAATTCCTAATTATTGCTGTGGAGAAAAGTTGTGTTACTGTTTTTTATGCTAACAAAAACATGAGAAGTCAGAAATAATAAAAAAACTACAACCAGTATGTTAGAAACAAATAGCAGATTTATGCATAACAAATACCTTTAAAACAGTAGCATCAAAAATTGTTAGTGTCCTGGTACCACCATTTGTAATCAGAAAAAAACCAATTACACAGAATGAGTGCCAACTTTCAAAATCTATTTTCTTCCCTTTGACTACTTTTCTAGTGGCAGCTGCAAAAAAATTTGCATGGCTGCCAAAGGTTGTGTACAAAAGAGAGGATTAATGAATTTTATTGTGGGGATAGGAAAGACTTAGAGATTATTTGGAATCATTTTAGTTGTCCAATTTACATAACTGCCCAGTTATGCTATCAATATTCTCTTTCATCTGTCTGCTGGCAGGTAGATGAAACCATTTACGAACAGACTAATTTGTACTGCTGTGTGGATGTACCAGCGAGGTGCTTTGGTTATCTATAAATGATCATAAAACCCAGAGAGTGATTAGCTTCTTACCCAGTTATTTGCAGTGTTGTCATATTCAGAGAGCAAACATTTTAGACCTGCAAGTATAGCGAAACATTAGGAATTATGCTTTCAGCTTTCTGCAGCTCTTAAGCCACAAGTGAAAGAGGACTGATCCTGGGAGACTTGACTTTCCAAGCTCTTACTTGCACAATGAACTTCTGTTCTTTTTAAGGATCCTCTTTAATTCCTGCCTGGAAAAAATTCCCTCTCCCTACCTTCCCTAAGAGCAAGTCTGTAGTAATGATGTTAATTTCTAATATTGATGAACGTATAGGTGATTATTGGTGGAGAGGGAAGAAACAAGAATTTCTGTTGTAGGAATCAGAGTTTCCATTAAACTGAAATAAACAGTCTTGAAAAGCAGATATGCTCTTAGGCTTGGAAACACTGTTGGCAGTGTTGAGAAAACCAAAAATCTGGTGTGTAATTTTGTAGGGTTTTGTTAATTTAACTTTCCTGCTTTTGAGGGAAGAATGCTCTGTAGTGTAAGCCTCTGTCCCATATGAGCCCTGGCTGTGTCTGGTCTCAGTGGTAGTAGGGGGCAGAGTTATAAATCTTGGCACAGACTTTGCTTCTGCTGGAAGTCTGAGCATGTGAGTGGGGTCAGAGCTAACACATGAGCAGAGTGTGTGTGTATGTGTGTGTTTGGGGGGAGTGTAGGCGTGTGGGCTGCACTATGTAACACACTTTTCACTTTTCTTTTGTTTGGCACTTTGTGAAGGGCTGATTTGACCATGAGGGCTACAAGCTGCCTATATCTCTGCCCAGCAGCATAGATTCAGAGACAGTATTTAGAATTTCTGTATATTTGCTAATTTAAAGGCAGGAGTTATTTTGCTTATGGAACATTCACCAAAGCTCAGGCAGCTGCTGGCTGACTATAGATATTGTCTTTAGCAAGGTACCTTTGGTAGCACTTGAGTTGTGCTTCCTGTTGACCTTCTTCACTGTTGAGACTTTGTCATGGAAGTTGATGCAAACATTTAGAGCTTTTTGAGCAGTAACAACTTAGTATGAGGCTTGGGAGTGTGTACCATAAGGTTTAAAGAGTAGTGCGTGGGGATTTGGGACAGGGCAAAGGGTAAGGAGATGGGCAACCTTAAAAAGGAACAAGAGGTGGGCAGGAAGAAAGTGCTCCTGCTTTTTTACTTTTTTCCTCTTCTACAGTGAGGCTACACTACCCCATTGCATTTTAGACGTTAGCTTGCATTTTTTTTCTAGCAGTATGTTCCAGAACAAGGTTAATAGTACTCATAAAAATTAAAAATTGCTATCATGAAGGAGAAATTCTGGCAAAAGAATCAATGCATTTAAGTAATTCTTTACCTGGATGGTCAGGTTCTATGATTTTTTTTTCCCAATCACAGCAGGGTTGGACTCATTCAGTGATTCAGTAGGGTGTGCTAAATGAACACCATCCTCTATTTACTGCAAATGCCTTGTTGTGGATCAGAAACACAACTCACAGTCTGAAATAATCTTTGAAGAATCCCATGGTACTCTTTATACAAATGGTGGTATTTAACTCCCTTACTCAAGAAAAGGGAAAACCATCCAGACTAACTGATTTATCTGTCCTTACTTTGTATTTAATACCTTTCTGTTTTCATAGTTTTCTCAGTGCAAGCTAACTTGTCAAAAAATTCTCTACTGTCAGGGTTACCTCATGGGCTGGAGACAGCAATTTCCAATTTTTTTTTCTATCTTTTGCAGTATTGTGTCTTGGAGTACATTGCCCCAAAAGGGAAATTATCAGCAGGCTGTTTTAGGTAATTCCCTGAAGAGCTCTTGAAAGGCTCTAGTATTAAATGCTTAATATGGGCCATTAGTGTTTTAAAGCTCTAATGTGAGAGACCGTGCTTGAATTTTGCAGTGAGCTGAAAATACTGGTTCTCACTGGCTGGGTTTGTTACCACAGTGTGTAACTCTGACCCAGCCTGAGCAATTGCCACTTTGAAATGCCAATGCTTCTGTATGCTCACCCTCAAGAGGAAGTGGTATTTGAGAGTAGGGAGGAATGAAATCTGTAATCCAAATTTGTTTCCAGTAAGGCTGTGAACACCGTGTGTCTCAGCAGCAGACCCTGGCAGGAACTCTGCAAAGAGAGGCCAAGGCAATTGTCTATGATTGAGTCCTCCAACAGGACTGTTCACAGCACCTGGGAAAGGAAGTGTGGAGGAATTACCACCCTGGATTTGGAATTTTCAATTTAACCACCAAGCTGTTGCAGTTACAGTTTTAGGAGGGTTACTATTAGAGGGTTTGACTACTTGGATTAATAACAGAGCTTTTCATGTTAAATTAGGAGACTTGTTAATGGTTAATAGTTAAGAATTGCAAATTATCTGAAGCAATCTAAGAGGGTTAAATTAGGTCCTGTGACAGGGAGATAATTTATTGACAGTAATTTGGAATGTCCCAGGATCTAATTTAATACAGTTCTTGCACACTAGATGAATTAAGCCTGTGGAAGAATAAAAGGAGCAAATAGAAATATTTTACTGGCAAATGAATTTTACTGGCCTGTGAATGTGGTGGTGTAGTACATTGGGCAGGACTGAAACCATTTGAAATAATTTGTCTGTTCCCACTTAGTGGTGTGGTTCTCCATCTTTCCACTGGTGGGGATGTTCTGGGACTGTGTTGGGTCCCTGTAAAGCAGCCAGCTTTCAGTTAATTGGTTTGTGACTTCTGATATTTTTGAGGGGAAGGCAAAATTTTAAATGAACTCGATTTTATTTATTTTGTTTTGCCCCACATTTGTGGGGCCAGTGAATGGCCACAAGAGGCGCACTGGGACGCAGATGTGACAAGAATTTAGCATAGGAGCAGACTTTGCTGGTGAAGCTGATTTGCTGTAAAGACAAAGTTTGGTAGGATAAACAGATGAAACCTTTGAAGAATTTAAAACAAACCTTAGACTTTTTTCCATGCTTCCCACTCTTTTTGATAAGCTAGTCAGGATCTGTGACTTTTAGATGGCTGGTATACAGATTGTAAATTTGGTGGCCAGGTGTCTTTCTGGTTTACCTAGAAGTCTCCTTTTGTTTGACAGTAATATACTGACAGGTGATCAGCACTGTAAAATTTTGAGCCAGTGGGATTAAAAGGATGCAGATTTCCAGGCAGTTTTTGATTCAACGTGATTAAAACTTTATTTGATTTGGATAAAGTCAAAAGTTTCTCTGTGTCTTCCTCTCAAAGCCTGTTTTGTGCACTGGGGAATTACAAGGTTCTATTAAAAACTCCATGTACCTGTAGAAGTTTTTGTAAGTCTTTTGTCTTGATTTCATAAATAAAATCACTTTTCTAGAGCTCTATTCTGAAACACCCCCAGCCTCCTAGCAATGATTGGCCTTTCACGCTTTCTGATTTAAGGAACTGGCATTTTGCTTCAAGGATTGTGGCTATTTTTCAATGCTGTACTTGAAGAATTTGTCACTGGAATAACAGGTTATAATCCCTCTTCTTGTGCACCAGGCATGCAGAAGCATACAAAGCAAGTCTCTTTGCTTAATCTCTAAGTTGCTCTGATATTTCTTATCAGTCGCAGATGGTGTATCAAGTGATGTCATGCAGCTAATACAGGTTTGACTTCCTTAAAGTGTGCACTGATCAATAATATTTGGTATCAAAACATACAGAGATACACACAGAATGAGTAAGTTAAATTACAGGCAAATCCAGAAAGGCAACTATAACCACAACGTGCTGTAATGTTTAACAAAGTGATCAGATTATGTGCATGTTGTCCTCTCTGTTATTGAAATACTCTCTGAATACTTCCAGATGATTTTTTTTTTTAACATTAGTGATATTCTCTGTACTTAATTCCAGTTCCTTCTAGGAAAAAGTACATTTTAGATCACTTCTGGTTTCTACCAAGCATTAAGATTTTACCACATTAATAAATTCTAAGCATAATTGTGTATGCCCTTCCTTGTATTTCAAGTACTTGTTATAAACTGATGCTTTTCAGAAGTTAAGTCTTTACCACTGCTCTTAAAAAAACTTCTGTGCTACTTCAGAGTAATTTCAGAGGAAAAAAACCTCAAGATCTATATTGCCATCTCTGCTGCAAAAAAACTTGATAGCTTTTTGCCAAAGTTATTCCCACCGCTGATGTATGAGAACAGGTAGGAAGTGTGAATTTCAGAAAAGATGATGCAAGTGAATACTGCTTTTCATTGCCTGTGCAGTGAAATGAGTCACTGATAACTGAGGCAAAAAATATTGTTTCAGAATTTGCTGCTTGACTTAGCTGGAAATGAACATAGCAAGTAAACAAAATGAAGGGCTTTTAATGTTCTTCTGATTTAGCTTCTGGCATCAGCAACTGCAGAAAGAGAGAAGCAGCATATTTGGATATAGATATATTAAAAATGTCTCTAGTTCTAACACTTCTTTGTCACTTCTTTGTAGACTTGGGGCTGTAAACCAGTGGATTGAGAGAAAGGACTTAACATATATATTTCACTTCTAAAATGTATCAGTTTTCTTGTGTTTTTTCTGTCACATATTTTCAAGGTTTCACTATCATATCCCATCCATTTCTACTAGATGGAAAGGACTCTAGTTTCTTTTGAGTCTTAAACAATTAGCACCTCTCATCTATGAATAGAAGTGCTGCAAAGAACCCCTCCTGAGGGAGGAGCTATCAGCTGCCCTGGAGCATTGGACAGTGTTCCTAGCTGATCCAATTCTGACCATAACAATTCCCTTGGTGGCTGATTTCTTGATGTGTGCTTGCCTTTTCTGTATGGTAAGTGGCATAGAGACACTAAATCTTTAACAGGTAACTGCTGCTGTGTCATTCCAACAGCTTATCAGCCAAATGACAATGTTTCATTTTGGCATTGTGTTTTCCACTCTTGAAAGCATCATTTAGCTGTGCTTTGCTGTTAGTGTTGCTGCTACCTTTTGATGTGTACTGATTAACAAGTGTTTGCATCATCTGAGGGATCTGCTCTTTACCCAAGATCATGTGATGATTAAATAGTAGTGGCATTTTTTGTGTTAAATTAAACTATTGAGCTAAACTGTTTGACAGTGAAACATCATATATTAGATGTTTTTCCTTCTTCCAGTGATATCTATAGAGGGAGCTAAGTTGTAAACTCAGAGTTTTTCCAGAACCACTGAGGTAAATTGTAAGGTTTTGATGAACTTAAAATAATTATTTGGGACCACATTTTATTCATACAGAGAGATTTTAGTCCCATTCTTCTTGGTGGGAGTCTGGAAGCAGAAGAGAATTCAAAGATCTCTTTTGCTCTTACCAAAAGTTAGCCCATTGCCTTTTCATTTAATTTACGGTTGACATGAAGTAATTAGAAGTAGAGCAGAGCCATCTCCACAGTGCTGAACAGGCATGATCTGCTCTGGATAGTATGGTAATTTGTAATGGAGGAGCCTGGGTATTGATTAGTAAATGACAGCTGAACATCAAAGTGTTAGAAAGGGGTTTACACAAGCATGTGGTGAATCCTCAGGAGGCCAATGCTTCTTTACAAATGCTCTGTTCTGTTGTTTATATATAATCCCACAGGAGCCTTCGTGTTCTGATTCACAAAATTACATTAATAAACACAAATTCCTCTTATTCCTGCTTTGGTTTATCTGTGTGCATAGTATCATGACTTCAGAAATCAAGAAAGTGGGAGCAGGAGCAGGAGAGAAGTGAACTGTGATTTCTGTTGAGGCAGAAGAGGATTCTCACTTGCTCTGCCCTAGATTAATAGCTAAATTCCACAGCTGAAGCATAAGAAAATTGCAAGGCAGAGAACATAAATGTATAGAGGATTGAGACTAAGATTGGCTAAACCTCATATCTGGATGAATTTTTTTACGTGTTTATTCCAAGATTTTATTCCCTCATCCTCTTTATAATAGTAAAAGTAAAGTGCCAGTTTGTATTTCACTGCTGTGTGTATATTAGCTATGTTCTGGAAATAAAGTTGAAATAAAGTTTTAATTAATCAAAACTGAGATAATAAACAGGTACTATGGATCATCAGTACAGGTATTTAATACTTAAAATTCTGCTGTTAATAAAAAAATAAAACACCTGTGAAATAAGCTAACAGTGTGAAAACAAGGCTACATAGGCTTCATGGGGGAGCTGTGTTTATCCTGGGCTTTCTGCCTTAAGCAGGTGAAAGACAAAAATGGGTGACACTTTATTGAGAGAAGGCAGATGACCTTTTGAAATTTGAGTGACATTTGGTGAGGCCAAACATTTGTCTCTCCAGCATTTTTCCAGCAAGAAAAAAAATGCATGTAAAATTTCTTTTAAATAAACCTGCAAACCCCACTCTTCTGTGCTCCCCCCCCTCAATTATATTTCTTTCATTGTATGCACTAAGATCTTGCCCCAAAGATGTAGAATGAAAATTGGATGAGTAGAGCTCTAGGATGTATAACCCACCTATCACTCTGATTAGCCCACTTCATTTTGATGTGAACTTCTGCTTTCTCTGCAGTCTAAATGAGCAAGTCATTTGAATTCTTCCGTGATTTTAATTACAGCAACAACTGCAGTGAGGTAGTGCAAGTGCCAAGCTGCTCACCCTTGCTTCTTAGGCTATGCTGTCTTGTTTTTTCTATTCTAGCTTTGCTTCCATGGTAGTTTCAATGCAGTTCAAATTGTAGATGATAGGAACATCTGTGGGTCTCAAATTTTGTACAAGTGACATAATTTTTTTTTTCTAATTATTTTTTTTAGCATGTGTTTTTTGTAAAGCACACTGACTTGGCCAGTGTCATCAGTCCGTGATGGTTGGGGAGCTTCTGTCCTGGTGGGAATAGGGCTTATTAGGAATATGAGGAGGGGAAAAACTGACTGGTGAAGGGTGCCATGTGGCACCATTGTTACGGTGCTTTTCATAATAAAGTTTCTACAGTTTTGGTTAAAGATGAGCTTATTTCTGGTTCTAGAAAAGAATACGTATTCTGCCTTCTGCTGTTGTCTCTTCCAGTCATGAGTCAGCTGTGGTGGTTCCCATTCTGTCAGTACCTGCATTCTTGGACACTTAGCTCCCCACATCAGGCTTTGGAAACCACATGTGATGATTGAGTAGCTGAAGTCTGAAAATTAGGCAAGCAATGCAGAGACAGAATGTGGATGTTCTTACACACCTGCACACACACACTTTTGGTTGACCTTGTCTGAGAAATTTTTTTCTTACATTGGAAAGGAAGAATATACAGTTATTTAGCTATGGAAGGATGCATCTCATCCAGGAATACAGACTCTCCCTGAGGGCTGTGTGCAAGATGCTAAAGCTTGTGTGAAATAGAAGCTGATGTTTTTGATAACTCTGCATAAGAAACGATGGATAAATTTGTGAGGGTAAAAAGATGGCAAAATTGAAAGAAAATTGACTGCTTGATACATAATCAAAGTATTCCAGCATGTTTTAATCCTAAAGTCTAATTCCAAGACATCTCATTTTCCTAAATTGCACTTACATGACAGACATTCTGCTTTTAAGGACAAAAGAAATAATGACATTTAATGTCTCTAATTTACAGTTGTATCATTACACAAACAATTTTCTATTTTAATTCAACAACGCACATCTTTTGTCAATCATGTGGAACAGAGATAATTGACTGTAGCAGGAATCATGCTATCATTAGGTAATTATTTGAAGGCTTCTTTAAATGCAAATGCCTGAAATCTCTCTCATGTCTTATGATTTTGTCAGTAGAACCATGTCAATCTGAATAGTTGCATAATTTGTTTATTCTCTAATCCTGATTTTGGTCGATATTAGCATTGTTTTGCAAATAACTTCCTTCAAAACAGAATATCTTTCTTTTATATCCTAATGACAGGATTGCCAAAGTTTGTAGGTGAGGGGCTAAGTGGGTGGCCTTTGTGCTTTTTCTATTTCCTTGAGGAAGCATTATTCCCTTGAAATCAGATTTAGCAATCTTGATGTGCACATCAGGTGGTTCTCATGAAAACAAAAAAACAATGAAGAGTTGCAGAACATGCTTTCACAAAGTGGGAAGCTTTAGATTCTGAAATTACTTTGCTGGTAAGACGGCTGCCAAAATGTCTTAGCATGGCATGCTTTGGTGTCACCCTTATTCAAAACATTTGGAATCCTTCCTGTTGGAGGTGAGTGCATAATGGAAATCAACTTGAAGTGAATAAAAATGCACAAAATACTTAAAATTTACTACTTTTTAAAAAGAGATGAGGGACGGGCTTGTTTTATCCATGATAATCAAGGTATATTAGTCTGTAATGGCACAGAACTAGAAGCACATAAGAGGTATAATAAGAGATGGTATAAAGGTCTGAGCTGGCATTTTAAAACAGAAATAACTTTTTCACAAATGCATTTGAGAAAATAGGAACCATTAAGAAATGATGAAAAAGATAAAATTATTAATCACAAAGATACTAAGTGGCTTTTTTCCAATCCTATTTCTGTATAGCAGAAATCAAGTCTGTATGCTGCTGCATGATAAGAGTGTAATGGATGTAAGAAAAAAAGGAACAAATGAAATGCTGCTTGGAAACTCTTTCTACAAATAAATCAACAAATCCAAGCAGTTTTCACTAAGGGAACTAGCAAACTAATTTGCAGTTACAGTGACATTAACTAGAACCAGAGAAGTGTCTAAAGGCTGGAAAAGAGCATGCGGTGCTTTTAGGGGAGAACTCAAGTGCATCTGCTATTTGGTGGATTATATATTGGAATACATAATTTATGGAAATCAATAAATGTCTGGCAGGTAATGGAACAAAAAGCAAAAGCACTTACAGGCTTCTAGCAAATTAATCTTGCCAAACTTTCATTGTTTTTCTTTCCTGAATAGTTGTATACCATTATAGAGAAAGCAGCAGTGTCCTAAGTTCAGAATATTTCAGAGTGTAACAATTCTCAATAGCCAAGTTGGATTGCTGAATACATCAACATTTAATGAATTTTCACCTTGACTAAAATAAACTAATTTGACTCCTTAATTTTTATTTGGGATATTTTGGAATTTGGAGACAAAGTAACATACACTCCATGTGCATACTGCATGAGGAAAGAGTGTAACAGGAGCAGCTCATCTTTCATACAGCTGGGAAAAGCTGGTAATTTTCATAAAGGTTCATAATTACTTGGTGCCTTTTCATATGGCAGATATTCTGCTTATGGGAGGTCTGTGGAAAGATGTAATTGCAGAACCTAATGGATTAGGTTTCTTGGTCATAGAATCCAAATGGTTTGGCTTAGAAAAGACCTTAAAGGTCATCTAGTTCCTACCTCCTGGTTTACCTCTACAAAGGTGTGAATGTCTTTATTCACTTGATTTGTTTCTTCTGAAGTGTGTGCAGGAAATGAGTATTTGAGTTACCTGAGACATTTAGTCAAAACATTTCTTAAGAATAATGATAAACTTTTGTTTGTTTGTTTGTTTTTTTTGGAAAGCAGCTTTTGTCAAAAGAGAACTTGGAGATAGGCCTTAAGTTGATGATTTTTATGTTTTTTGTTGTTTGTTTTAACAGAAAGCCATTCACGTTTTTCTAGGAGAGAGAGAAAGAAGCTGATAATGAAGCTGGCTAGCTTCATTATCTGCAGTTTTGTGTTAGTGATCTTAAACTTCTATGGTTCTTTCTTTAGAGTAGAATTTTGGGAACCTGAAACTCCTTCAGCTTTGGAGCATTTAGTAGATTCAGTAAATGAGTACTTTTCATTTTAAGCACTGCATGTGGCATGCTCATTTTTCAGGGTTTGCTCTCTTGCTGTTGTGTGTGCTGCCAATCATTCTGGGTTTTGTGTTTCTGCATGTTGCTGATTTTGGCTCTGTAATATTCCTAGAAGTATTTAGGAAGCAGTAATAGATGTAAGTCACAGCTGAATATGCCTACCTATTGGATTTAGTTGTCCCACAGCAAGACTTCATGGCCTGGTAGGCTGAAATAGGAGCGTGCATACAGTTTTCTTGCTGAGGAGAAGAATAATGATCTGCACAGCACATTCTGTTGCCATTAGCATTTCAAGTGGATTGAGCTATTCATTAGAAAAAGAGCGGGCTACAGCAATTAGGTTCCTCCCTGTGCTCAGCTGACTTGTCATTTCCAAAAATGAGATGGACGTCTGTTTTGCAGTGGCTAATGTTTTGTTGATAGAAGAAATTATTAACTAAACCTGAAGCTGTAAACATGCATGGAATGGGGAACAATATAAGGCTGTAAAGGAATTCTGTAACATTGCTATTACTCCCTTAAGACTGTATCACACACTGAACTGGTTAAAACATTCTTTGAGGCAAGCAGGAAGACAAGAAACCTTGGGATTCAACATTTTACTGCTCATTTCAAATATAGGTGGAACTTCACTGCTCAGGCAAGGATGGTCAATGGAAGAATTTACTCATTTGGAGTAAAGAATTTACCCTTTTATAAACGCTGTGCATCACCACTACTTTTCAGCATTTAACATTTGCTGGATACTTTGTCTCTTAAACATCTTTGTATAAATATGACCTCAAATGGGGAGCTTTAAGTCCAAGTGAATCTTCTGTTATCCTTGGATGATAAGGAATCCAACTCAAACTGTGTTGAACTATTAGAGTCAGTATGGCAGAATGTCTTTTGAAGATGAAAAGGAAAATATTTATCAGAGGACTTTATTTTATCCTTTATGGTACTGAATGCATTTTCAACTAAAGCATATTTTTCGCTAGTTTTCCCAAAATGCTGCCATGAAAATGCAATGGAGTCTTTCCAGTCTGAGTGATTTGGGAGAGCAGTGTTTTCAAGGCAACACACAAAATGTGGTTGTCAATGCCAGAGATATTCTTTGGGTGTAGGAGCTGAATAGTTGTTCTGTTCTTCATTACATTTTAATGTATGCACCGACTGTTTTTCAGGAACTCCAGGAAAGAACTTAATGACATACGGTTTGAGTTTACTCCAGGCAGAGGTAAGGCTCCTGCAACTGAATTATTCTCTTACTGCTTAAAAAGGCATTTCAGAAATGGATTACTGCTTATGCTTCATGCAGACTGCCTCTCTGGAATGTTTCCTACTGTGCAGAGCTTTATGTGGAACCTCAGTGGAGTAAGAATTGCAAATGTATGTAAATTCTAGTAGCAAGGTTGCATAATATATATATTAGAAAACTTTATTCACAGTATACTTTTATCAATTTCATGTCTTATTGAAATGATCTATATGGTATATAAGATCTTGCCTAGCAATATTTCTATTTTCACATTTGGAAAACATCATAGGAAATAGAATATAGTAGCCATAAAAGTGTACGTGGTGATGGTAGTAATATTTAAGTTTCTTTCCCTTTTATAATAAAAGACGGTCTATTAACGAGTATAAAGTGCACACCATTTTTCAAATGCTGTCTTTAGCTGAAAGTTTAGCTGTATCACCAGAAAGAAATTCTGGTATTGAAACTTTAAACTCTGCTGCATACTTATAAAACTGTAGGCTTTCCAGTGCTAAGAGCTGTAAGAACTTGTGCAGTTGCCTTTGTTTGAAAAAATCAAGTATTACTGGGATGAAATGTACTGAAGGCTAATATTTTGAGTAAGAAGATATCATCCTGGTTAAGCTGCAGCCCTTTGAACTATGAACCTATTTTATATTCCTTAGAAGTCAGCATTCACTTTATTTAGAGAAGCCTTCAAACAGCTTTCACCTAAAATTAAATCCAGGTTGGAAGAGGTGTCTCTTTCCCAGTAAATCATAGTATCTTTCATGTGCAGTAGTTCTGTGCATGGATTTATTCTGTGTTGTCTACCTGCTTTTCTCATTGATTTTGGCAATGAGTAAAACCAAACAAGGCCTTTTGCTTAACTGGGCACAGGACATCTTGGTTGGCCAAAAGAATTACTTGGGAAGCAGTTACTGAATCCATTTGAGAATTCCTACTTGGTCAAAAATAAGAGGATAGGCCAGGACTGTTCCTATAGTCAGTCACAGAAACAGCCAGAAGGCAGCTGTGCTTCCCGTCTCCAGAAAGTGCAGCTGGCTCAGCTACCTTGCTTTTCCCTGTGTGTGTTTCTTGAGGAAATGATAAAACTAACTGCCTCAAAGCATGAGCTCCTTTGGTGCTGGGGCCAGATTACAATTGAGATTTAGCTGGAATTTAGGCTTGTTCCTGCCTACTTACATCTAAGCCTTCTAAGGTCTTTATCCAAGGCAACTACTAGTCACAGGGACTTGGGAATTCACCCACTCAGGTACAGCAGTTAATAGGAAATCCATCCAAAGCTTTGAATTTCCTGATTCACAATACTTAAAAACTATTTAAAACCTATATCTCAAAATAATGACTCTTCATGTAAGTCCTTTATGCTACTTGCAACAAACAAGAAAGCCTACTCAACCATGTCTCTGTCTACATATGCAGAACAATGGAGGGCATAAATAAAACCACACTAAAGCATAGTTTATTTTCTTGGTTGTGAAGATACTGAACTTGCAAAATGTGTATGAGGATGTAGTTAGATAAGAGAGAAGTGCTGGTGGCCAGGAGATGTTTGGAGGGGGTTTGCAATGAATCAAGTCATTACCTTATGTGATTTGCTGTGCAGAGGCTGATAAGATAATTATCTTTTTTTCCTCCTAATTAAAGATAATTTTGAATTCAATCCTGCCTCCCTGGGTGTTTTGGAACTAATGTATATTTTTTGTTGAAGTGCATTGGATGACTGATACTTTTTGTTGTTTTTCTGGGCTCTCACACTTATTCCTTTCACCTTTTGGACAGACACAGCAGATGGCGTTTCTCAGGAGCTGTTCTCTGCAGGCCTGGTTGATGGCCATGATGTAGTTATAGGTAAATTACATTTTTGTTTGCAATTATGCTCTTGTGACAAGTTTGTGTTAAATGGATGTGAAAAAATGTTTTATCTGATGCTGGTTTTCAGAAAATCTTTTTTGTCCTAATTTTGCTTTCATGCATGCATAGTTCAACCAACAAGGCAACTTTGATACCAGTCCAAGAATTACTTTTGGAAGTCAGATCTCTTCAGTGGTTTGAGAGGGGTGATATAATATATTTCTCCTGAAGGATTATTGACAAGTCTATGATTGAGCATTTTTGTGATAACTTCATTTTTTTGTGTAACAATAAAATGATTTGTCAGTAGGATGTTGAAGAGTGTGCTTTGGCAACTCTGAAGTTAGTCTTCTGTTTGGGTTCATAGAAGGAGGAGCAAGACAGTGTTCAGGACCTATGGAAATTGCATCTCGTGGTGTTATTTCTGTGGTAAAAAAAAAGGTAATCAGAAATGTGTTCTGGTGGCTGAAAAATGCTTCTCTATTTTTCTATTCCAGGCTTAGTAATGTTTTAATTCTTTTTTCTTTTACTTGAAATTCAGTGCTTCATAAAGATGATTAATTTGGAGGTGCTTATTTCTCTGCATCTTCTTCCCTTCTTGTGGATGCTCAAGACCAGAAGATGTATAATCACCAAAATCAGAGGGGGATGGTGTATGCTAGATGAGGGAGAACTGAATTGAGGAATACAACCAAGTTAGTTTTTGTGTTGTGGTCAAAAACAAATTCTTATCAGTAGGTTAAGATTTCCTTACCAAACTCCTCAGTGGTATGGAGAGTGTTTCACATCTCCAGAAGTTCATTACTTGCCTGGAAGATTATCTAAAATGCATTCTCACTGCATTTGTAGTTAAACTCCTGAGAGAAGAAAAAAAAGTACTTTTTGCTTTTTGATGATCAGAATACAGATTAATTCTAGCTGATCTAAAATTCTTATCTGATCTTTTACCTTTATTTCTAAAGAGAAAGTATTTTAGAGAGGCTTGCAGATGATACAAGCTGTAGGCACTCTTAAGGTCACTTCTACTGCATGGTTATTTTAAGGGTCCAGGAAGAGGAGTTGCTTGGTCTTGGTTTAAATGTTGTCATTTAAACATCCAGTATGAAAAATATCATTGCCATACTGCTGATAATACTTCTGGCAGAATTTTCATTTAGAAAAAAAGACATTTTTTTTTTCTGGATAACAAAAGAAGTGTTATTTGACTGCCTGGGCAGTCAGGTGGCGTTCTGAGTCACAGCTGGTGATGCTGCAGTGCAAGTCCTGCTGGGACCCAATGAGAAATCTTTTCCCTCCTTCATTTTCCCTTTGCTGCAAAATTCTATTTCAATGCAAAGTGCCAGTACTTCTGTGAAAATGGCAGCATGAATGGGATTTGTTATCTTGCAAGGGGCATGATGAGGGAAAAGCAAATGAAAATAGGTGTCCCTCGTGATAAATTCCCATCCCACAGTGATAGCATTTTGGTCCTTGAAGAAGCACAAATATTTAAACAAGATTTTCCCTATCAGGCTTGGTTAGAGACACTGTCTATTTAGTAATAAAACTTTACTTCCTTGCTTAGTCCCTGTTTTGAATTGCATCAGACTTCGGTTTTTAGGATTATGATGGCTCCTTCTGTACTTTCATGTTTTATCTTTTATTGTGTACTAAAAAAATCTAAGGAAACAAAATTTCTTGTATGTAATGAAATGAATCAACTGTATTTAATTTCAGTAATTTATTTTTAGTTTATATGAGTTTTTTATGATGTAACTTACCTCAAGCGCCATAGGCACAAATTCTTGAGTGAATTTGTGTTATAATCTTGTGCCTGCTTCACCTGTGAAGTTTTCAAATATGTTTGGACATTGTTACCTTCCTGGAAAATTACTTCAGATTTCATATTTTACTGAAGGAAGATTTCTGCAAAATGTGATTTTGCTTTTAATTAAGTAAAAAATTAAATTTGCACTTTGTTAGACTATTTCACTGTAACAGTGCAATCTTAAGAAGTGTTTTAGTTTAAAGCCAGAGGTCATATATGAGAGCAGATGGTGTTTAAAATGTAAATCTGCTAACAAAACTAATTTTCTGTGTAAAATTATTTTAGCATCTTATTCACTCAAAAAGTTAAAAATCTTCCTATATAAGAAGAAGGGAATAGTATAGAAGAGCTTGGTTAACCTTCTTCACCAGAAGAACTGATTCCATTAGTTTCCAGATTGAAAGCAGGTGATAAATTACCTTTCATTTTTTAGCTGACACAGGCAGAAATTCAGCCTCTGTAACCTAATTGAAAACAAGGTTCTGAGATAGTCTCATGAAAGTTGTTCCTGTAGATTGTTTTCATGGATGTTAAAACATGTAGAGACATGGACAAAGGAGGAAAGTGAAAATACCTGGTTTTAAGTTGAACTCAACAATTTGTTGGCATATTGGCTGATCTTCTGAAAGGACATTTAAATACGAACCCACAAGTGCTGTTGTGGAAGTATGGCCATGGCATGTGTGAGCTGAAGTTGTTAGTGTATAGAATTTAAAAGATGGCACCTTAAGTTCTATAGAATTTGCTTCTAAACTTCACCTTTTGAATCTTGCTGGATTTGCTTCACTTAACACAGGGTTCCCAGGAAGATTTCCTTTCTGACGTACATGAAGTTCAGCTACCTGTTCTGCAGAAAAGCAGAAATCCTAGCTTGATGTTTGGGTTTGGCTCTGATTGGCTGGTTTCTTTTCCTTTAGCATTGTTTCACAGAAGGTCCCTAGACCATGGGAATCAGCACAGAGATTTGTTTAAAAGCAGACTAGAGTTTGTGTTTGCAGAAGGGAATGAGCCTTGGAGCCAGTGGTATCTTGCTGATGAGGTATTTTTATGCAGAAATATCTATGTTAAATCAGATCTGGAATAGTTTCAAAATTCTTTTTGAGATAATGTGTCTCTGTATGCAATGCATGTATATTAGCTGGTAAATGTTCATCAGGTAATGCTTCATTATATTTTTGATACCATAAGGAAAACTCAAATCATATCAACAGTTGATTCTGTTGAAAATCACATAGTTGCAGTCCTACTCCACTGGTATATACAACGTGCATATAATTACAATGAAGCCTTAGACTACAGTTAATTTTCTGGAGTCCTTGCTTAAATTTCAGAACCTGAAAGTGTATTTACAATTATTAAATTGCAGTAAATACATAACCCCCTTCCCTTCCTGAATACTGAATAAGTAAAAGCCTTGATGTCCACACCTTCAAGAAATGTGCAGTTGCCCTCTACTATATTAATGTACCTTTTAAAAGATGTTTTTGTCAAAAAAGTATCCCTGAATACTTTGAACATCATAGAAGATACACCTTCACTTTTAAATACATGTGACATAAACTACTGCTGAAAGTCTTTGTTGGAGATGTTGGAGATATCTTAGTACCCAGAGGAAAAGCTTTTAGGCAGTTAAAAATAAAGCTTCCTGCTGAAAGGCCTAATGTGTTTAGAAGAACCAGCTGAAAACCCAACAGATTGTATTTTGTAATGAGGTCATATTTTGAATGTAGCAAGCTTTTTCATCAATATCTTGCATATTTTCTTAGGAGTGTGAATACAAAAGATGCCATAAGAGTTTGATACAATTAATTTGTAAGTAAACAGAATTTAAATTAGCATCTAGATTTATAAAGAAAGCTCAGCATGGCTGTGGATAGGGTAATGACCATGCGTTTAGAGACCGTGTATCTGACCAAATCCAGAATAACATTATTTCAAGGGTTGCTAAACAGTAAGTAATATATGTAACATAGTGTAGCAATAATATACAGTTACCAATTACTCACAGTGATAAAGCATTTGGAATTGAAACAGCTGTCTGTCTTACAGTATGATGTCTGCTGATGCTGAAGGTACTGTCATGATGAAAAAGCACCAGCCCAGTTTGTAAGTTTGTACAATTAGCTTATGGTAGCACTGATAATCCACATTCCTAGAAAAGCCATGGACTTACATAGTAAATATCCTTTTGCTTTCCTAGGTTTTGCTCTGCATTTGCTTATACCTCATTTTACATTGTCTTTTTGAGTAGTCATCTTTGAAACTGAATGAAGTGATGACTTTTGTTTAACTAATTCCAACTCATTGCAGTTAGGAAATGGGATAGAGCTGCATGAGTGAAAGACATACTGCACACATTTTTGTGCTCAAAGAGCAGTCTGGGTGGCTAACTGAAACTGCACTGCCATTTGAAGGCACCTTAGGTTTGTCATTTAATATCAGTGATTTTGAGGTGCACTGTTTTTTGTAATATTTAGGAAATTTTTTAGAAGTTTTGTTTGTTTTACTTGTGGTTCAAACTGAGTTAAATAACTGCATTTTTATTAAATGTTTCACCGTTTTATTTATTCCAAAGCTCAGTTTACCCATAAACTTTCTAATGAGAAAATGCCTTTATAGATTCTTACAAATTAATTTCAACTAAATTAGATAGACTAAATACTTTGGGTTTACTTTTAATATATTATCCAGAAAGAAAACATATAGATTTAATGAAAGCCTGACTGTATTTTCAGGCATTTCGTAGAAACCTGTGTGCCTTCAACATGTGTACATAACTCAGTATCTCTTTAGCAAGATATGCAAATACATTACAAGTGGAAGAATATCTCTAAAATCCCTGGGGGCTTTAACAAGGACTTAAATATTTCAACACATCTGGCTCATTTAGAGCTAATGCACTGAAGGGTGACTCAATGATGAGACTGCCAGGAGTTCTGGAAGCTTGAGGTGCACCTGCAGCTAATGAATTTTTGTGTCTAATTGCACCTAAGTTATTTTAGACTTTCTATGTTGGATGTAAAAGGTGCACTGGAGGAAGTGTATTGTGTGAAGCTGGCAGGTTTCACACAAGTTCCACTGTGATGAATTTTTGGTGGGGTGAAAATGTAAAGGTTCAAGGTGCAAAAAACCTTGTGTTAGATGAATAATCACTGTTGCTATGGTTTATGGCAGAACTATATATATGTGATATAAGAAATTCTCCAAGTATGTAAATTATTCTTCACACATACATATGTGTGTTCATGTGTCACAGTGAATGTGCCTGTCTTACAGCCATGATAAAGTAACTAATAGTTATTTTAAAGGAAAAAAAAGATAGAATTGACAACTGCCTTCAAAGAAAATTCCTTTTTTCAACCTTCAGTCTGCCAGTTCCTACTTAAGTGTGCAAATGAGGAATTAATCCATGTGGTTATTAGTGGGATTAGTTTGAGTTTTGCCTGATACAGTAAGTGATAAAATCTCTGCCCCTCATAGATCTGAATCAAAATTTCAATGATTTTCTTTTCTAGTTAAGAAGAAAACAAAACAAAAACAATTGTGAATTTGAATCAGAAATTGCAAAAGCAGCAATGTATGTAATGCTCCTGTTCTCAGTAGTAATTTACTTGCTGTTCTTCACTTCTCTGCTAGGGGCTAGTATGTCAAAATAAGGATTTATTGAGGTTCTTCAAACTAGATGTATTCTATTTCAGAACCTAACTCCAGCACATCAGGGAGTCTTTTCTAAATATATTCTTCTTGTTTCAAGTTTCAGATACAAGGTACTGAAGTAGCCTGGCTGCTATTTCATCTTCTTAATAGTTTTGTCAGAACATTATCTATAATTCATAGCTGAACTTGGGACAGGAGGACTTGTGAAGACCTGATAGGGAAAGGAGATTGCAAAGTAATAATATGCATAGCAGAATATGACCTGCCTTATTTCTGCATGGACCTATATTTCAGATCTAATCCAGTGTGATGAAGATACTTGTTAGAGATGTCTTCACTATCTTGATGATTACCAAACTGTTGCCAAAACCTGTGTCTGAAAACTAGCATTTGATATCTACATTCAGTCACAGGGAAATGGTTTTTTTCAACCTAGTACTCTCATTCTTTTGTATAGAAAATTTAAGAGAACAATTTACCATAATATCTCAGGCTTGTTAAATAGTCCTAATAGCAGTGCTGGGCAGTGGGTCTAAATCTTTATTATAAATGTTCATTTGAGAATAGACTGAGGTCTAGAATGCTCAGGATCCTCAAAATGCCATGAAATATGTATATACTCATCCCTCACCTTCCTAAATAATCTACTCCATTAGGCACATGAAGAATCAATGTCTGAAATACATAAGTATTTAATTACCCAAATATATTCCATTTATCCTTTTAGAAAAGAAAGTAGAATATCCTTTTACTTTGTTTACTTATCCTTTTAGTTTGTTTTAAACATGCAGTGGTTATCCTAAGCATTTTTCACATCCTCTGGGGGAAGAAAAATCAATCTGAAATATCAGCCCCTGTTTTTTTATAAGTTTCTGGGAAGAGGCATAATTTTCCAGTTGTACAATTAATATTTTAATTTATCAATAAAATCAATTGTCACAGTTATGGTCTTTTTCTTTTTTTTCCCTCTTCTCACAGACTGTAGAATATAAAATGTTTCTTTGGAATCAGATAGCCATACTAAGTAATTGAGAATTCCAGAGCTTAATAATGTGTTATTGGAGCTGATATAGGTAGATTTCTAGCACTAACTTATGTCACTTTCTATTTGGATACAGTACTCCTGTTTTATAAAATACATTGCTTCTGTTCGGTGTTAATTTTTTCCATCAGTTACCTAAAGAAAAATTACAACTTGTATATTACTTTACCAAGCCTCAGTTTTCTAGTTTTTGCCTGTGACTCCTGGATATCAGTACTCCATGTTAATTGATCTAAATTCACTTAATATGAAGACATTTGAGGTCTATTATTTTGTACAAATGTTGAGATTTTTTTTTTCAAATTGAGAAAGGGTAAATATTGATAGTCTTTATTTGTGGGTAGAAGTCAATCAGGAATATCCCCCCTGATATCTCTGCCATTCATTTGAATAACCTAGGGTAATTGGTTAGTTGTTAAAGCTTTGGTCCCAACCAAGGCTTTTTTTTTTTTTTTTAATTGGAACAAGATAACAAGATGACCTGGTGCAAAGTGCTGTTTAATAGCCTTGATGTCTAAAATTACATGAGCCAGCCTAAACCTAGGATGTCTGTATGGAGTAAGAAATTAACACAGTATTGGGGCTCAGAACTCATATGAACCGCAGATCTCAAGTGGTGTTAATAATTGTTTTAAATGTGAAAAGTGCAGGTAGAAGTTGTTCACTAGGATCCCTGTTCACTGGGATGCTGTAGGAGACCATTTCCAGTCTTGGTGGTCCTTTCAAAGCAGAACTGCTTTGGCCTTCTGTTGTCCTGTACCTGCCCCCTTTAAGCTGTGTTTTCTGGTGGTGAAGCTGCAAATCGAGCTGTAAGAAATTATCATAGTATCAAAAGTTGAAATGGAGATAATTTCCACTGTCTTTTAGCTATATCTACTGATTCAGCAACACACTTTGAGAATTCAGACAAATTTGTGAACCTTAATCTCCCTCTGATAAATTCCTAATGACACACTCTTCATAAATAATACATCTCTAAATGTTTTTAATGCTTCTGCCATATCAGTGTCCAATAACTTTCTCAGAGGAGAAGCCAGGTTTGCTGTTGATCTTTCTGTTTTCTTTTATTTCTTACAAGAATCATGTCTAGGTCCTTGCAGTCCTTTAGCAATAAACACTTGCTAGTTAGCTGCCACAGATCTTCAAATGCTTTAACATTTCCCTTGCTACTGAGCAACTGAAGGGATTTTTTCACAGCATCCTGAATGGTTGAACTAATGGATTCACATTACACTTAAGTGACCCTTTTTGATCTCTCTTTGAAGAGCCCTTTAATCTTTCAAGGCAGACAGTTGGTGAGCTGTTAGATAATAACAAGATAGAGATCTGGAGGAATTGTTACCAAAAGCTCTAAACACCGATTGTTTGCATTATTTGTATAATATACTATAATACAGCACTATCCAGGTTTTAAAACTTAGTTTTGACTTCATTCTGAACTTGCAAATGCATGAAAACCACTGTGTAGTATGAAATGTAAATGAGTGCATAGATTGCAATGAACATCTTGCAATATGTGAAATGCCTTCAAGAGCATGCATAATAAATTCAGCCCTTTGGAGGAAAACCCTACCAGTAGCTGAATTTTTAGGAGCGATAATTCCATAAAAGTATTCCCTGCTACTCAAGCACCCTGTGTCCTAAGACCTATACAAGAGGACACAGCATTAATCCTCAAACCAGCAGACTCCCAAGGCAGTTCATTATGGTGAGCTCCATGTATCAGATGAAAATAGTGAAATAACTGCCTACTGTTGGGGAAGAGGTAATATTTGAAACAATCAGCAGGAAAGCCAATAAATCTGTGGAGGTTTGAGCTTGTCTTCTTTACCAGCCGTACTGTTGATGAAGTAGGGAGCAGTTGAAGGTAGCTATTTTTTATAGACTGAGTTTTAGACTACATAAAAAATATTTCACTTCTAACTTATTAAAAATATTTTTCATTTTCTCCAAGGTTGCAATTTTTCTCTTTTTTTGGTGACAGTAATTTTGTGCCTGAATAATATTTCCCTTTCCTCATATCTGAATTTCAGGATTACAATATGTACTAGCTTTGCAAACTGTTGAACCTAAGCATGAGTTCATGAGCTATTTCCGAGGTTACCCATCCATTCTTGGCAAAATGGAAAAGCAGATGAATCATTATTCTTTTGAGAGCACCCCAGAAATATCATCTCAAGCTTTAGATTCTGCTTGTGTCTGTGTTTATGCCAGATGGCTCTGGCTTAGTTGGCTGGGTGGGCATTGTACTGGAAATAGTTTAACTGTACTTCATATAGCTTTATTTACTGTCTCATTAATTTTAACTTTTCCAGAAGTTTTCCCTCTTCAGAAGCCATTAGGGTTAAGTTTCATGCCATGTTAAGAATTTTAAGTAACCAGAGAGAGAGCACTTTGTCACATCACAGGAGAAAAACAGCTGTTTGAGACTGCCCAAAGTTTGGTTATTATCTTGTATTTTTAAGATCTTGAAGGGGGCCTTTTTTTGTTCTGTTACCTCATATCAATCACTCATTTAAAAACTGTAATTTATGTTGTTGGCCAAAATTGTAATAGAGCAAAGAGTAAGTAATTTGTATTATATACATGCAAAAGCCTCTAGTCATATGGGTTTTTAAAATTTATTCCATCTGCAATTAACACCCTGTGTTCTGTGTATTTATATGCTGGGTTTGACCTTTTCTCCTATTGCATGTTCTGCAAGTGCAGACTCTTATTTTGTCAGAGTGGCACAACCATTTGTCACTGAGCAAAACCTGCAAAAGAACCTGGAATGATTTGTGGTGTGTAGGTTGATTACATGTCCTTCAGAAGCCTTCTGAAGAAAGTGAACAGGACCTCATTTATTGTTGTAAACAACAAAAAGCCTCTTGTCCTAACTGCTGCTAATGTCTAAAGAGAGCTTTAGCTCCAAGGCATGATTTGAAGTATATTCTATTTACCTGAGGTTACTGCTGGCAAAGATTTTTCCATCACCACACTTAATTTTTTCTTGTTCATGTTTCTTCTTCTGACTTTTATAGGTGTATGGCCATAACATATTGAGAAAACACTCTGCAAAATAAAAGAGTATAGAATATCCAGGTCTTGTAGAAACAGCAAATTCCCAACAGGAGTTTAATTATCAATTAGTGTTGCTAGCAGGTGCTAATCTATGAATTTCACAAGTACAGCATCCAAGGCATGACTTCAGATTATTTCAAAGAAAAATGGCTTTGTCAATAGGAACTGTAGTATACTTAGAGATAAGGTGTAAAGAGACATGTATTTTATAATGCTCTTCACTTTTCCAAATAATCTAAGTACCAGTCGAGAAAACAATTCCTGCCTCTCTAGAAAGTTCTAGTATGAAACTCCTTTTCACTTTAGGGGGAGTGTTACTGTATTAAATTGATTTTGTTCAGCAACTTGCAACACAAGAATTGTTGGGACTGTAGGGTGGGGAAAGGTGGTGAGAATGGGTTGGTTACTTTCCTCACTATGGTTTGCAGATGTGATTGAGTTCATTTAGAAAATGAGCATTTAGAAACTTTAGTTTCATTTGTTGTATTTAAGCCGAATTAGAATTATGCACATGAACTGTACTAGGGTTAGTGAGTCTTGGCCTAGTAAATAATTTTCCTGAATGAGAAGAGCCTAAATCCAGTAGCTGGAGGAGATTTTAATCTATAAAGCCTAATAGTTCCACTTAAAAATAATTGGGTTCTTTTTACTTGCCTGAAGTGACAATTAATTCTGTATAGGGCTGAACAGTAACAGCAACTGCTTGTAAGTGAAAGCATTCTTTACTGTCACGAGTGTATGCCTGGCATGAATTTTTTTGGTGTCTTTGTGGGAAATTTGCATACTTAGTGGTCCAAACTATGTAGATTTAGTAATAGTCCTAAATTTTCAGAAATATATTTACAGGAGTGGTAAGTCAGTTATAGTTACTGCAAATGATATCTTTAATTGCATTTAAAGTTGGATGAGTATTCAACTGTAGAGTATGTTGTTGTATTTATAATTCTGAGGATGTCTTCACTGTATGGGATCCCCAGACCTTCTGGAGAGATAACTGGAAGGGACTGCAGGCATTCAGGAAGGACTTTCACCTGTTTGGATGGCTTCTACTGCCTGTGCTGCAGGCTCTGTTTCCACTGGAGTTTACCAAACTAGGGATGCCATGGACACCAGCAGTCCATGGGTTATGTTTTTCTTTGGTGACCTCTTAGGTTACCACTTGAACCTAGATCTTAAACATTTTATGTGCACAGGGACACATCCAAAGTTATGTACTTACTGAGGTCCTAGAAGGTTCGGCTTGCACTAAGGTGAAAAGAGTAATAATGATTGTCTCATCCCTGAAGGTAATGAACCATATTTTAAAGTTTCCTGAAATACTGACTTTAGGTTTCCAAATTCAGACAGTTGCCTCTAATTTTTGCTCTTGTGGTCTAAATAAGGGCAAGATCTAGCAAAACAAAAGCAAGGAGTTAGAAAAATGAAAAAAATACCAGCAGGATGGTATGGTTTTGATAGATAAGTATGTGCAAATACTTGGCTCTTAGTTGATGATAATTACATATGCTTTCAGATATTGCAGGAAGAGTAGGCTTTTGGGAGGATTTGCATTTATAGTGACTTGATTGACTGTGATTAATGACATTATTTTGGCTAAGTGATTTCTATTGCCTTTCTGTAAAGGCCAGAAAATGTAAAACACAGTACCAAAGTCAGAGGTGAAATGCTAGTTGTACTTGAAAATGCTGAATATGTACGATTAAAATTGAAAAGATCTCTCTGTAGGAAACTGCAAGTTTGACTATTCTTAATGTAAACCTGTATTCTAATATAATGGAGTTTTTATAGGTCTGCTTTCTCATTTTCAAGCATAACCTGAAAATATATGACATTTTGCCCTTAAATCCTCCTAATCTATTCGATTACACATGTCCCACTCTAGCTATGGTCTATCAGAAAAAACAAAAATAAAGCATATTTAATATGTAAAAGTCTCTGACTTGAGTTCATATTAGAAGTAAAAACAAGTGAATAAATAAAACTTTATCCCGTAGCCTTTTACCAAGCACTGTTCTCAGCATTCTTGAGGAATGATAACCATCTAAAATACCACTCATTTCTGATACAGTGTTTAAGTAGCAAAAACAACAACAACAAAGTAATTAACATTGACTATTTACATATATTAAAAATCTGATTATTCTAGTTTTACTCAGAAATTTTTAATCTCTTCCCTGGTAAAGAAGCAATCAGGAATGGGGGTAGGGTTTTTAAAGACTCAATACATCCCTGATGCCCCTTAGCCAACTGTATGCCAGTTCATTAAAACACTTGCTGCTCATGGGCTGCTGTTTGCAGAAGCACTAATAATACCTTTGCCAGTAACTGCCTGAGGGCAGCTGGAAGGTTTGCTCCTGGGGGAACAGCCCAGCAGCATGCTGAATTCCCTCAGCTGTTCCACAACAGGGCGACATTAAATGAAAGGCTGCCCTTCCTAAAGACATGCAACATGAATCATGCAGAAACATGCAACTGAATCAGTTCACATAGTCACAAAGTATCAGTGACCCTGAAAGAAAAGAAGTAGGATTTATGGCAGCCCAATTGCCCTCTGAAACAACAGCTAGAGAGGGATTAAATGATTCAAGTAGTAATTTACAGACACACATATGTGTAGAATTAAGTAGAAAATTCATCAAAAGCCTTGACATCAAGTTGAATGCAATTTTCTGTAAATCATATTTTTTTGACTTTTTTTTACAGTTGCTGCTAACCTACAGAAGATAGTAGATGATCCAAAGGCCTTGAAAACATTGACTTTTAAGTTGGTAAGTAAAAGCATCAATGGAAGAAACAAACAAATTATCAAAATATTCACATAACAATCTCAGTTACAGATACTTTGTTGAATAAATGTGTTGACATATAAAGTGACTGAAATTTTCATGTATTGGAGAAAAAGCTGAAACCCTTTTTTGACAGGACAGTGCCATAATTGCATGGGGAAGGAGGTTCAGTCACATGAGTTCTGAGGCAGCCTCAGGTTTTGGTGAGAAGCTGCAGTAAGAAAACCCCTGGGAAGAATTGCAGAAACAAGTAAAGCAGAGAAAACTGCAATAGCTAGGTTTACACCCCCTTAGCTCTACCCTGGCTGAAGTGTCCTCTGCTGATGGACTTATTGCTCCAATCCCATTTTTTCAAACACCTGCCCCCATTTTTCTTGCATGCAGGTCCACCTTCTCCGCTGCTTACTTCTCCTTAGTTCTTTTCAACCTCTTTCAGTTGACCATCCACACCTGCATGTTGGTCTTCCTCCCACTGTATTTTATTGTTGTTTCTGCTTCTCTACCTCCTTCTATCTTCTGTATGTATGTCATCAGACCCTGGGTTGGGGCTTGGGACTCCTTTCTGTGCTGCATTTTGTACACTGGACCATGGGTCCTTAATTTTGTTCAATATAGATCGCAGCATGATAGATTTAATTAAATATTAATAAATTTAAATTGCAAAAACCTGAGCCAGAATTGATGTGCTGTGTTTGTTTTTTATTGTTAAAATTGAGTTGAAAAATGTATATACCTAAAGCTACTGAATTATTAGTTATGTAAATACCAATTAGCTTTCAGCACCTTTTGCTGAGAGTGACTGAGTCACATGAGAGACTAGACTGAATGTCTGTTAGATAAGCAGGTCCCCAGAATCACAGCTTTGTTTATAAAAGCAGCTGCTGGAGAGAGCCATTTTTAGACCTAATTGATGATGATGTATAAATTCAAGACTCTTCTTCCCATCTCATTCTTTATACAGATCTGAGGAGTTTTAGCTGACTCATTTGAACTCATTTTTCCTCTTCAATCCAGCGAAACCCCCTGAACTCCCACATTCCTTGTGAGAAGGGATAGGGGAATAAAGTCATGTAACTCAAATTCATTTCTTTCTCTGGCCTTTGCTATAAATACAGCTTAAAAGCTACTGCTTTTATTTTTGCAGCTGATCTGTGCTCTTGCTGTCTAAACATCTGACTTGGCTTTATTGTGTAGTAAATGACATCTCACCAAGAGCATTTAGGTAACAGATACTCCAGAGGCTCTGAGAAGCCTGGGTTTCTCATTCCCACACTTAAAATAGAGGCTTGTGATTCCAAAATGTAATACCCATAAAATCCAGGTTATGTATGCTGAAAACAAATCCACTTGAAAATTTAGGTTGGGATATTTTTTCTATTTTTTTGGTGATTCAGTTGGATTTATTGCTGAGGTTTATGTCACATAGAATTTCAGATTCCAGGGAGTAAATGCTGATATCTTTCTGCTCCTTACCATACTCAGTATTAGCAGACAATCCAAAATCAATGTCTTTGTCCCTGCTGTAGATAAGTTCCACTGGATGGGTAGGAATTCTGGAGGTTAATTTTTAACCTTAGTTTCTTTCTCATACTTTTGACCTAAGTTTTCTGCACTAGTTCCTATTTTCACAGGGGAAGACCATAACAAGAAGTATCCTAGTTTATTTTTCTCCTGGGATTAATTCAATATATGTTCTATTTCTGCTTATTTCTGTATTGTGTAGTGAAGTTGCTAAGTGAATTGTTGCCTATGAGAATTCTCTCATACCTTTGTATGCATTACTGGGTCTTTGTTACCTCATAGCAAGATCTTACTGAATTTGAGCACTTGTATTCTACTTGATTAAAACAAATTTTGTTGGTAAATTTTTAATGGGGTTTAAAGGTCTAAATGTAGCTAATCCTATATCCATTCAGAAAATTCAATTGAAAAATACTTCTTAGTCTAGGATTAGTTGCTAGTATTTCTGGACAAGGAGTCTGGTTAGTATCTCTCTGCTTACAGGTTGCTATTACTGGCATTTTGCTGGTAAATAATATTTCTATTCAAACAGCAAGCTGTCCATCTTCAGGGTAAAAAAGGAACAGTTTGTCTTAACTATTTTTGTATTTAAATATTACCGAAATAGTAAACAGAATTTTTAAGGTGAGGTGCCTGGATGGCAGGGATTGGATTCCATCTCTTGCATATTTTATAAACACTGTATCTTTGCTCTTGCAGTGATGTAGTTCTGCAGAACATAAATAGCATTAAATATCCCCTAGTTGTCTTGGCTAACACAGAATGAAAACTTCCCTGTAGGATCCAGCTGTCCACACTTTGGGAAGGAGGCTGCTTTAATACAAAAATAATCTTGGAAACACAAAATCATTGCACAGCAAAATTTGCATTTTGTGTAAGGACTTTGGTTGTGAAAAAGGGTGGAAAGAAACCAAATAATGAAAGAGTGTGTTCAGTCTCTACCAAGCACTTTTATTTTGCAGTTTGTGTATAGTATTTGTATTTATGCTAAGCACCAAATATAAGTTAATAGGTTCCAGGTGCATTAAATAGACATAAGTTAATACTTATTGATAAGGAAGGCATTTAAATATCTATATGCTTCTAGATATGTTACTTAGCATGACTTTGAGGAGATGGATAGCTAGCTAGAGAGTAGAACAATGGTAGTAGTAGTAGTAGGACTTTTTAGCATTAAATTTTAAGTGCAAAATTCAAACTCCATTTATTTGGTAAATTCCCAATCCAAGCACGGTTCAGATATCTGAATAATAACCAGGATTGATGATCTCAGACCTTTAATTTGCTGCTTCTGTGGAATAAGAGATGTGAATTAATATCTGAAGACAGAACTTCTATTCTCTGTGTCTGCTCAAAGTAAATTTGAAGGAGTAGGCTGATGTAATACTTCCACAAGTGACAACACAGTTGTATTTCTGGCCATGAAAATTGAATGGATTGTGTCAGTGCATCTTCTATGCACAATCTGAGAGCTCTTAACCTTACAGCACATGTTCATGAACCAGTTCTATTAGAGGGTTCAACTGCTACTAATGCAAAAAAGGAACAAAAGCTTTTTTATAGGGTGGACCAATTGTTCTGTTGGAGATGTTTTGTGATATGCAAAAGAATCTGAAGGCATCTGTCATAAGTTAGCATTGCACACTTTTAATCCAATTCTATTAATATTCTGACTTATCTACCATACAGATAAAAAATGTATAAACCCCTTTATTTAAAATGTTACTTTTGTCCTACAGAAGCAACTTTGGTGTTTAAAAATTGAAACAAATACTCTGCCTCCAGCATATTTTTTCTAATACAGACCAAAGTAATTGTTTAGCTCTGAGCAAAGTGGTTTTATATTCTTACTGTATATATGAAAAATGAACTGATTACTTGTGCCAATTTGTTTTGTGACAGGCTTTACTGAAGAATCTAAACTGCACAGTTTTAAGTACTAGATTGTACTGTCAGGAGGGAGCTGTCCTTTTGCAAATATTAGTATTTACTATTGTACTGAAGACTGCTTCAATTTCTTGTTTAAAAATTCAGCTGGTTGGTGAACTTACTTGGTGGCTGGACTCATGAGACATTGGCTGTGTACAGCACAGTGGTAAAAAGTGGATTCTAGACATGTATATTAGATGCTCTTCATGAGTGGAAACTGTTTACTCCCATGAAAAAGAAAATTTGGCTCTAGTCTGAAAAGTTTGGTTTAAAGATTTGGGGTATTTCAGTGTCCATTTTCCAGTATTTTTTTCCATAATTGTTAATATTGAGTACAAGAGTTTGCTAAAATTAAGGTTGCAATTGGTTGCATGCTGACTGAGGCCACATGAAGCAGTCTGAAAGCTTTCCTTCAATCAAGCTGTTTGCTGACTGGGCGATATGGGGGAGACTTTATATCCTGGCTGTCAAATGCTCCTTTGCAGCATGATATACTAAACATTTCTGTTTGTACTTGCAGGCCTCTGGCTGTGATGGCACTGAGATTCCTGATGAAGTGAAACTGATTGGTTTTGCTCAGTTAAGTGTCAGCTGATGTCTGTCCCTTGACCCCAAGCCGAATTGTGAGATTGCGGAAAAGCCAGCTTAGATGCAAAGGAAAATTAATGCACCACACACTGAGTTCTGCTTCATTATCTAGCAATTCACAAAGTCAGAACAAGCAAAGCCCACAACTACACCGCTGCTGTTAACGTTCAAAATGCTCCTAAATGTCTCTTAGAAGTTGATTTGGATTCCCCCAAAGTGAAAAGCCTGTGGAAATGCTCTCAGGTGACTGTATTTATTGGTTACAAAAGGAACTTTCTATCAAGCTTACTTCTTTCATAGACTTTGAGTGATACTATTTTACCTGTACTTGTGGTTGATAATACTGCCTCTGTTCTGTTACATTTAGAAATTAACATACATATAAAAGTTTAGAAATATTAGCCAAACTTGAATTCTAGTTTAAAAAAATGACTGTGAATTTTATTTTTCATATATTTATGCATTACACATACTAGTAATAAGAAAATTGACTTGATTATGTGCTATTTGCAGTTAATCTCCCACTATTTAAAAAAGTTTCAGGTATGTCTTTGAACTATTTAGTAACTTCTAGGGGTTTTTTGAAATCATTTTATCCGGCATTAGCAAGCTTTTGTTGGTTGTGTGTCAAAAAAACAGTCCACAAACTGATCCTCAAGGGAGTGGGAGGTGCCTTGCAGATATTAATGTTTTAAGAATGTGCCTGAGGCTGCTTATATAAATAATCTCCATTTTCTAGAAGTACCATACATATGGTACAATAAGTATAAATATATTTAGTTATCTGAGCGAGGAGGGGATGTACAGTAGCAAAGGTGTTAGAGTATTTTGACTATGCTTTATTGGGGAGTCTATGAGCTAGAGCTACTTTGAACTGTTGTTAAGGTAGAACGCTTACTGTGTCCATCTCCGATCTGACTTACCCTTAATGATAAAAACCAGTTTCATAAAAGTGAATAAAAACTTGAAGAATGGAACTGAAGCTTTATTTGAAGTTCTGCTAAATACCAAGGTGGAGTGAAAACAATAGGGCTTTGTGCAATGATCATGTAAAACTCTGTTACAAAGAAAACACTTCGACCCAAGTAGCCCTCTGCTTAACCTGTGACATAGATGTTATGGAGCTAGGGAACCTTAGAAAGACTTCCACATTTGGAGCCATGTTTCTCAGAGGTTACACTTTAAACTACTTCCTAGTTAATCCTAGATAAGTGGCAGCTCTTTAATGTACTGAAAATGGCAAATATATATTGTTAAGAGAAGTTATTTATAATGCCTTGTCATAATCGTTGAGGTGTTCTAGAACTATTTGCATACGACTCAATGTAATCCCATCCCATACTACTGTTTACATGATGATTACTCCAAGATGACTGCAAAGATTAAAAAAATAAAATTAAAATAAAGATGTATTGCACAAACCGATTTGTATTTTGAGTTTCCATGCTCTGAGTGGATTACAGAGTTGTTATTAAAAAAGGCTGCTGCCCTTAGTTTGGGAGCAGCAGCTGGGGAGGAGGGAGGTGGAGGAGAGGGTTGCTTTGCCTCCTTGCTCTCCAAGACTGCCGAAGCCATTTTTAAAGCTCCCAAGGGCTTACTTCAAGAAATAAATGCTTTTCCCGGGGCAGGCCCTGTGCTGCTGGTTTGTGTGGGCGGAGAGCGGGACGGCCCGGGGTTTAACGAAATGACTGTGGATGGGCGGCCCAGGTGAGGCGCCTTGGGGCCCGTCAGGCCTCTCGGGGCTGCTGGTGCCCGCCGAGCCCCGGCTCACGATTTGAGCAGGCCGTGAGTGAGCCATTCCCCAGGGCCTGGGCACTGCCTGCGGGCCCCGGGCTGGGCTGGCTCCTGGCAGCCGTGCGGCTGCGAACGGGGGGGTGACCGAGCCGTTCCCGGGGCCTGGGCACTGTCTGCGGGCCCGTGCTGGCCGTGGCCGGGCGGCGGGCAGGGCTGGCCCGGCTGTGCGGCCTCAGGGCGCAGCGCGGCCGTGTGCGGGGCAGGGACCGGTTCGCAGTTGGCTCTTCATCTTTATGCCCGAGTGCGAGTAAGTGAAAAAGGAACCTAAAACGTGCACATACCGGTGGCCCAGGTGATAACTTGCAGCACTACGATAGGGAGGGGCTAAATTCTGAGCGTTGCTATGGGATTATTTTTATGTACGTTTCTCTAATCATTGCACTGTTATTGACTAATCCAATTAGTCAATAACACTACTGCACCAATACTTTCTCAGATGAAGTGAATGTTTAGGGAAGGTCCTTGTTTTCACTGTCCAGAAAAAGAAGTGGAATATATATAGAATATATATCTGGATGAAAATCACGTTCCACTCGCTGTACACCGCCCCAGAAGCTGGGAAAAAGTGTTGGGATATGAGTAGCAACTGTCAAAAGTGCTCATCTGCTGTGCTGGTTGGGGCTGCAGGAGGTATCTAAATAAAGAATCTAATGCTTTAATTGAGGCAGGCAGCAATATTGTACCAAGATAAAGTTGTAACAGTTGTTGCTCACTTGTGGTCTGATGCAGAAACGTGGTGATGCTTCTGTGGTTCAGTGAGGCAGCAAATTCATGTGGCGCTTTTGTCACAGCTGTGTTGGGTTTTAAATCTTCTTTCTTGTTTTTACTGCTGAGATATTGTGTATAAATATAATGTGAGCAAAATGCATTTTTGAAAAGGTAGAAAGAAAGGGTAATTAAAGCTTTAGTGTGCTAAAATGACATTTGTAAGTAGTTTATACTTTCAGTATATACAGAAGGTAAAAAGAAGTTGAAAATATATAATGCATTGCAGTAGAAAGCAGTGAGCAAGCTATGATGAGTAGAAGTAAGTGGCAAACATAATAGCAATTTATATTATTATAAACACATCATTTTTTATTATTTAATACACATTCTCTGTTGAGTAATAAAGGGGAAGTCTAGCAGCTATTAATTTGTTCATGTTTTCATGAAAAGTGTTAAAAAGCTGGGTGAAGTTCTTACATATGTGACATTACTTGCCCCAAAATAGCAGTGGTGCTGGCTACAGCACCTGTCTTGTTTGAAAGAAAAGGTCTCTAATTAATGAGGTGAAGCTGGAACAGGGGAGCTACCATGTAGCTGTCTCTAAGGCCAGGAAAATAGGGCTTAATTAGATGGTGCTAAAAATATAATCATCTGTATGGTGATTATATGCCAGTGCCTGCAGCTGGGCACTTGCAGGCTCTGTGGACTGATTAATGTCAGTGTCCATGGAGCCAGCCATGCCAGTATGCTGTGCTTCAGCTTGCTGAAAGTAGCTCTGTGGACTGAGATGAAAGTCAGTCAAAATGCAGTTCTGCATTTATTAGTTTCAAAGTGTTAGGATGAATATAAACATAGAATTTAGCTTAGCACAAAGCCAGATCTGGAGACTGGTTTTGCATGTGTAAAGGAGTGGGAGAGAAGGGACATTTCCAGCCTTTTATCTTGTGGGACTCCAGTGTGGGCTTTAGGCCAGGAAAGCTGTTTCCCATGCTGGCAACATATGCTTTTTGTGCCAAGAGAACAGGAGCACATGTCTTCCTTCTGACAAGTGCTGACCTCAGATCTTCCCACTAACGTGCACACAGTTGTGCATTCAAACTGCAATTCAGCTAGCTTGTTTGATAAGTATTCTTGTTTTCTAAAGTTATTACCTTATGTACTATCACAGTTTCCTCTGTTGCCCTAGAACACCCTTAGTGAGTGGGAGTGGAAGGAGGAGCAGGGAAATTAGTCAGGAAACATAACTGAATTTTCTCTCTTCCATGTTCTCTCCTGAGATAAAGATGTGTGCCTTTTCACATACCTTGGTCCATTGTCACATCTCAAATTTTGGAGCTTCCAGAGCAGACCTATGAAATTTGATTGTGAGACATCTCTCTTCAAAATGTTTTTAAACACTGTTATTTCTCTGAGAGGGAATGCTGTGTGCAGCTTATAAATGGTGTGCCTCCCCCTCATGCTTTTTTTTTAATCAGAGATCTGTTTTCCTTTTCACCACCTACCTCTGCATAATGATGTTGAATGGTGAGATTTGCCTGTGCCTGAAATCAATTAGCTCTGATGAGGACTCTGACACAGACCTAAAACATTGCTAATTGAGTGCATTGAAAATGCTGATTTCTATTTATCAGGGAGCAGAGGATGTTGCCACCCCTTCCCACCTTACCTTCCCACATTTTACCAAAGCAGCAAAAAACCAAAAGAAAACCTTGTTGATAACAAATAGCAGTTAGTCTATTTTTTCTCTGAATCAATTATGATAGAGCTTTATTCAGTCACTTGCTGTGGGTTTTTCTGCTGCATCAAGTGGGCAGCCTTTCCACTGTCTTGCAGTGTACTCATGCATGTGCATGCACAAAGAATGCTAATTATTTTTAAATGAGAAGTTGGAAAAGAATCAGGAACCTACATCTTTGAGTTCCCTGTGCATGAGCTCTGCTAATGAACAGCCAGGTTTACTCAAACCACAAAAACTCCAGCAAAGTCTGGTTTCCTTGCATTTTACTGCAGAGTGGCTCAGCTGATGAAATAATCCAGGCATATTAGTTGAGCATTGTGACATTTTAATTATTCATTTTCCCTCAATGACTAAGAGTAACATTGCAATGGACATAAAAATGTGGTTTTATATCTGCTTTATGATTGTTAGATTGATGCTCATCAAGCTGCTTTCACAGTTGTGCTCATCTGAGATGTTGAATCAAACTGAGTAGTTGAGAAGTTGTCTGCTACTAATAACATTGTGAATATGGGCAATGGTGGCTCAGTGAGCAATTGCAGAGACATGGAAGAGTATGTGGTAAGAAGGAGAAATATAATTTTCCCTGCATAAACCAATAAGGAGGCAATCTTGCCCTTTTTGGGACATGCATAATTTTCAAGCATGAATTTGAAAGGCTGTGCTTGTTTATTGTCTCAGTAGGGTGTAGGAAATCACTTGTGCAAGTGGATGTGTTTATGTAGAGGGACAGATACATAAAATAAATTGGAGTAGATGGAAAATACATGCCTTTCCTCAAGTTTTCCTCCTTTTAAAAATTAATAAAAAATCAGTAATGTTTCAAATAGGGAGATTTATTTTTATTTATTTATTCTTACAGAAAGAGACCAAATTGTTACCTTGTTCTTTTTCACCTATGTAATCATTCAGACTCATTAAGGAAAGATGCTGTTCATGAGTAGGAGTGCTGGGGTTTAGATTTCCTTTGAGTAAAAAGGCTTTTTGAGTTGTGCCATGTTTACTCTGTAGACCCCATCAATCTAGCTTTCTTTCCTTTGAGGAAAATTGAGTTAAGACATATCAAAATGTATAGGAATGTGTAGTTATTTGGTAGTACAATTGTCTTTTCACATAAAAAGCAGTGTGCATAGCTGTCATCAACAGGCAGTTATAAATAATGAAGCAGAAGAACCAGAGAGTGTCTAGAGGGTTTGAGTAGGTGGACTTTGTGCTACTCTTGTCCTATAAAAATAAATCAGTAGGCAAAAAGATTTAACCTCACAGGTAGTAAAACTGCTGTGTTCTGGAAGACAGGCTGTGTACCACTAAATTGCTGCTTTAAGGGAGAAGCCTGCATTTCTACCTGCATCTGTTTTTGAAAGCATGGAATTGGTTTTACGAAGCATTCTGGTATTGGGAGGGGGGAAAACCCACCAGACTGCTTCCCCCTCAACCCACACCTGTACTGTACCTGTGGTGGTTTATAATGTAGCGGGCAAGGAAACCTTTTGAAGACTCTTACCTTACCCCTGGTATTTGTATTAAGGTTGCTGAAAGTTTGGTTGTTTCCTTCTGGCAAATGAGAATCTTTTGTCAGTGCCCTGCATTGTGCTACTACTCTGCTACTGACCAAGGAAGAACAAAGTGTAAATGGTCAGCAAACACAAGTATTTTGGGAGAAGGGAGGCGTGGGTGTCCGTGCTGTCTCTTCTGCCGGCCTCCTGCTCACTGCTCCCTCGGCGGGAACTGAGCTGGCGTCTTTGCCTCTGAATGTGCCTGAGCCAGAAGTTAGCATGGCTCCATTCTGATGTTAAAAGTACCTTCCTAAAGGTAAATTTACTATGCCTTTTTTGCAGGAATTTGTACTTAGGCAAAGAAATTGATTTTACGGTTTCCCAGGTTGCTTCTGTTGAAGAGATCTTATCGCATAAGCTGAAAGCTGAAGCTTTCTGATAGTGCAAGATGGGCAATTTGTGAAATTAAATAAAATTCCTAACCCTTTTTTTCAGCTTTTTGGAAAGCTTTTTGTGAAGTGTTTACAGTTTGGAAAAGTGAAATGGTTATCTGGTTGAGGTTGTTAAACCTGCAACTATTCCCATAATCTCATAGAATCAGCTAGGAATCCTGTTGCATTCAGAATCTACTTCTCTCTGACTCTCTTCCTTCTCTCTCCTTGTTAGATCACCTTTGATTAAAACAAAGCACTGGAGCATTTACTCTGTATTATGAGAAATAGGAAGAGGGTGGGGAAATCTGCCTTGAATTAGAACAGAGGATCCAGAGGGAAGGACCATTATTGAAATCTTGGCCCCATGAATTACTAGTACTTCACAACAGCTTCAGTGGGACTAAAATTTCACTCCCGATCTGTGTCGATTATGAGCTCCTCAGTTTATTCCTGGGGCTATGAAATAGAAAAGGATCCAATCCTGATTAAAGAGTAGGTGTGATTTGAATGGAAGGTGATTACTGAAATCTCTCTGAAGTCTTCTACCCTGCCTGTGCTGCAAGCTTTTCTTATTTATAATAGCATAGCAGAGCTATCCAAGCAGAAAATTACACCAGAGAGAAAAAGTTTTCTGATTATCTCTGATTAGGTTCAGTGCTAACCTTGCAAATTTGCCTGTCAGGTGGGGCACTGCCAAATCACCCATAAACCTGATCTTCTACAAAAGATGGAAAGGGTGAGGAAACTCCTGCACTTTTGTATTGCTTGATGCTTTCTTTTTTTGTTTTTTCTCCAAAAGGATTTTTGCAAAATGAAACTAGACTCTTGGATGAGAGCTACTGAGCTACAATTTAGTTACATTAATTATTCATTTAGAAGTGCTTTGTGTTCATGGAATTCTGTGTATTTATGTGTATGGATTTATATTTGTTATATCAAACATGTAATTTTGGCCTAAATGCAGTGAGTTTGTTGGAAAAGGTGTTAGAGTTGTGGGAAGAAGACAGAATGTGTACTACTGCTCCTGAAAATGCTGCTTTTCATCATGGTGTGGCTCCTGATATGATTAAAACTGCAGTTTCACAAATACGTACTTTCAGAACTGTTCAGATAAATCTGTTGCCAATTGTTCCAGGCAGCAGAAAATCCCACAAATGATGATTTCTCACCCATTATGAATTATTGCTTAAAGCAAATACATGTCCTGGCATTACAGCAAACTGAGAATAAACATGCAAAGTAGAAGCAGTGGTGTACATGAAATTTCAGAACATGTTTATTTTTCTAAAGCTTTGTTAGCTGACATAGGTTTCAAAGAAATGAATTTTTTTGTCATCTGCATTTCCCACATTTTTGTCTAGTCCTTGTACATAAGGTCCCTTTGCTCCTCCTTCTGTCCAGGGGTTCTTCACCTCTGAGTGGTAATGATGTGATGTTCTCTTTGCTTCCTGTCATAGAAAGGTTTGGGTTGCAAGGGACCTTTAAAGGGTCATCTGGTCCAACCCCCTGCAAGGTGCAGTAACACAGAATCATAGACTGGTTTGGATTGGAAGGGACCTTTAAAGGTCTTTTAGTACCAGCAGTCAGTCTTCCATTAGATCAGGTTTTCTTGCACTCCAGCAGTAGCACAACTAGTAAAAGTAATACCTGGGAAAGGGCAGTGCTGTTTGCCCTAATGTCTCCTCATGAGCTGTCGCCCATCCTCACAGTAACTTGCTGAGGAAAAAGCAAATTTTTCTCATTTTATTTCTGTATTCCATGTCCATGTTGCCATCCAGCCATGCAGATGCAAGTACAATTTTCCAGATGGATTTTTTCTGGTTTTTGTTTTAGGTGCTACTGAAATGAAGGGATAGAAAAGAAATTATGAAATTATTGCTGGAAAGGGGAAACATAGCCAAGTGGTAGTATTAACATTGACAATTCATATGATTTTTAGTTTACTTACTGATGTGTCTGTCCCAGCATTCAAATAAAATGTAATGTACTCCTTTGAAGTGGTGTATCTCTGGTGTTTAGCAGAAGATAAAAGGGCAGGCTTGTTTTCAATGACATTTCACACACAGCAATTTCAAAACCATAAAAAAAATTCAAAAGCATTTCATTTTAAATGTTCAGGAAATAGATGATTTGTCACAAATGAGGTAACTTTGTCTGTAAAGGTTCACTCTCCTTAGTTCATAGAAATACTAAAATTTAGTATTTTGGGCCTCCATAATCTTTTCTCCAAGTTAAAATGTGCTCTTCCTCAGTGTAAAATTTGTGCCAAAGTGTAACCAAAGATCCTGCAAGGTTTTTGCCTGCTTTCCTAAAATTGCTGCTACAGAGTTTCATGACCATTACTGCCCTCCAGATTTTGTTTGGCTGTCTGATACAGGTGTAGTTTTCTGTGGTACTTAATAGGCTAGACATTTTTCTACTTGTTGACTTTAGGGGATTTTGGGTATTCCTGGAGTTCAAGATGAGAAGAAACATCTGGAGTTTAAACCTTAAATTGACTAGAGTAGAGGCCTAGATATTTCAAAAGCTGTTACATGTGCTTGTGGACCTTCTTCCCCCTGTCTCATGTTTCAGTAAATGGCTTTGTCCTGAAGAAGGACAGCAGTAATCATCCCACACGAGATAAACTGCATGCAGCCAGTGGGGTATTTTTGGGAAAGTAAGGGTCACCTATTTACATTTACTTAGTCTGATCATTCTCTGGGCATATGGCTGAATATATTGTCTTCACCTGTCTCTGAGACACAATTATACATCAATATCTATCATGTTAGGCACGTGGTCTTGTGTGAATGGTGGGCTTTTTTGGTCTTGTTTATGAATTGATAAAACAAACAGCCAATAACTATTTTGTCAGATACTGACTTGCAAGGCTCAGTTTATTTTCCTATAGATACTACATGTTCTAAGTCCTTTTTAATGGAATCTGTGAACCATTGTGTAATTTATTGCACCAATTAACAAAAGCCAATACCTTTGCAAGTAATTAAATCAGTTTAAAAATGTTGCACAACTCACCCATCTGTTTGAAGTGACAGCTAAATTGCAGTATAATACAATTTAAAAAGTATACTTCCATAACCTCTACTTCTGCGACAGCACCTGCAATGTGTGCATGTATATTCCCCTATTAAAAAATGTAATTTTAATTACATGCTGTATATATTCTTTATTCTAGCCCATTACTTTTATCCCCATGTGTAGAAATGCTGAATCCGAGAAACAAAGCAGTAAATAATACTGCCTTTTAATGAGCAATTAGAGCAGCCTATCTTCAACCTTGGCTTCAGCAGTGTTACTAATTCAAAGTCCAGCTATATGTAGAATGAAGCGGTGCTGGGGAAGTACAGCAAGCTCATGTCCTAGCAGGACACCGCTCTCCAGGGGCAGCCGGTCTTCATTTCATAACCCATCCTGCCAGAGCCGTGGCGAGCGGGACACAGAGCTGAGTGCGCCTTGCACGGCTTGTCCTGAACGCTCTGGGCCTTTCTGTGGCCTTTGTGAGCGGAAACGGTGTTCGGTATGAAACTGATTAACCGCAGACTGTAACGAGAATGGGAATGCCGGCAGCTGCTGGCGAATTCCTGGCGCGGGTCGCGGGGTTGAGGCTGCAGATGGAGCTCGGGGGACACGAGAGGCCGTGAGCCGCCGGCTCCGTGTGACAAAGGGCGCTGGTGCCGCGGGGATGGACACGGGGACGCGGCAGGAGCCGGGATCCCCGCGCTGGGGATGGAGGGGATCAGAGCCCGGCGGTTCCCTTGTTGGGAGCGCTCGGTGGAGCGCCGGGCCCGGCCGTGCCTGTGTCACCCCGGCGGTGCCTGTGTCACCCCGGCGGTGCCTGTGTCACCTCCCCTGTGTCTGTGTCACCTCCCCTGTGTCTGTGTCACCCCGGCCGTGCCTGTGTCACCCCCCCTGTGTCTATGTCACCCCCCCCGTGTCTGTGTCACCCCGTGTGTGTCTGTGTCACCCCGTGTCTGTGTCCCCCTCGCTGTGTCTGTGTCACCCCGTGTGTGTCTGTGTCACCCCGGCGGTGTCTGTGTCACCCCGTGTGTGTCTGTGTCACCCCCCCTGTGTCTGTGTCACCCCGGGCGCAGCGGGGCCGGTGTGGCTCTGGGGGTGCGGCCGCCGGAGCCTCGGAACGGGCCCGCTGGGACATTCCCTGTACAGCACCTGCCATGTCCGTAGCTACTGCAGCCCTGCAGACTCAGTGTCTGTTCCAGAGGCTAGTGGAAGTTCATCTTCTGCTGTAAATGTGATATTAGTAAGATAAGCTGTCCAGTCGGGTGAAACGAATCCGATAATGCAGTTTTTGGTAGCTCAAAGACAGCGACAGAGAAAGGTACTGCTGTGCTCAGCCTTCATGCAAATGCTCTGGTAACAGATTCAATACCAGATGTCTGACTCCTAGGGAGATTTGAGGAGAGCGGAGCCAACACAGAGAGCAGAAGCAGATAAAAAGGTTAAAACACTGAAATTGTGGAATAAAGTATACTTGATTAAGTGGGAGTTAAAGTGAAGCATGAAAAAATGCTGTTTTGAGTTCTGATGAACTATCCAAGGTTGTGAGGAAAGGTAAAAGGAATAAAGAAAAAAAAGGCAAACAACCTTAGACTTGTGATAGTGATCTCTGCAGGCAGAGGCAAGATGAAAGATGATAGACCTTTTTTTTTCCCAATATACCTGAACTAGGCAATATCAAAGAAAATATTTTTGAAGGAACAACTTCAAGTGCTACTTGTCCCTTGAAACTTGCTGAAATGAGTTTGCCAGGTATTAGTGTAGGACTATAAGCCTGTCAGGTAAGGGCCCTCTCTTCATAGAAACAGTGTTCTTATCTTTGTGGCTGGTTTGAATTGATACTTTTAGATGGGAGAATGCTGAGCTATGCAAAAGCGCATAAAGAAAATGGGAAGAGTTTTGGAAATAACAGGGAAATGTACAGATTGAAGCAAATAAAAACTACAGAAGGACAGAGCAAGGCTAAGTGACTTTTGTAAATCAAGGGAAAAGCTTGTAATGATGCTGTGGGGTGTCCTCTGCTTCCCTCTTGCTTTTACTGCTATCCTGAGATACCTGGAGGTCCTGTTTCTCTTTGGAGAAAGATGTCATGTTAGAAAATAGGTCAGAGAAAGGAGCTCTTAAAAAGAAAAGGGATGCTTGATAGATGCAGATATGGTAGGTGTTAGCTAGCACACCTCAAGTTTGGGGTGTTTGCTTCCCCCAAATAGAAGTTGCCTGCATTACAAAACCACCACACTTAATTCTGTCCAGCTTGATATGTAATGCTGCCTTTGCAGAACAAGTGCTCAAGGATAAATCTTGCATGACTAATAAATGCCTCTTGATCTTGGCTCTTTCAGGTGAGGCAGAGATGTAATGCAGATTCAGCTAATGCGCAGACCTAGCAGAAAAACGGATTTTTTCCCTGTGTTAGGCAAGTCATCAGAGGAGATATTTGACACAACTTAATTGCAGGTGTGGTTGAATAAATAAGGTACATTCTTTCTTTTTTTCTTCTCCCCAGATGACTCCTCTTCTTCCATTTCATAAATTCATATTTTTTAACAAGAGAAAAGGAAGCAGATGCTATTCAGTACAATGTTGTGTGTCATATAGATTTTCCTTTTTTGTTGCATTGCTGCTGTAACAGGCCAGTGTCAGCACTTTTAAGAAGGTTTTCTACATACTATTTCACTTAGGGCACTGCAAATTTCTCTGGAAAATCTATGAGAATCAATTAAGTAAATGAGAAAATAGAATGCTTGTAATTAAGATAATCAAGCTACATGAAATCTGCCCTGCTAGTGCTGATATCTGTATATCTCCAAGCTGTCTATTAATTAAACACCATGTAAGTGTTGCAATTAGACTCAGGCTGCTTTGGTGGAAACAAGAGAGATGAAAACGATTGGAGGGGTTTTGCTGTATGTGAAGCTCTCGGTTGCTTTAAACCATCTCAGTGTGGTTTGCAAGGTTGCTGCATTGCTGCAGACATTGCTGGGATGCCTGAGGACTCTGTTGCAGGCTTCAGCTATTTCTGGTGACTACTTTGGTTTGCAAAAGCTACCTTTCTACCTTTCTCATGGGTGGGGTTATTTTCCCCTCTATTTCATCAATGAGTTTCGGATATTGAGCTCTGAGGCCAGTGAAAAAGAGGTTGGATACTTTGTTCTATGTAGGAAACTGCAGGGGAGAAGGGGGAGAATGGGGAGAGATGAATTTTTCTGACATTCTTACAAGAAAAGGAACTTCTTCCTACTTTTGTGTTATTTTGGTTTTTCGCTTTTATTTTGATATGAGGACCCTAAAGTTGGCCAGACCTCCCTGAGAGACAAAACAGTGTGTTAAGATATGTGTGTTGGGAGACAAAGGCTACATGAGACTTCCTGGGTAATCTGAGTGTACTCAGACTGTGATTCTTCATTTATTCTCTGGTGCTTTGTGGGGTTGTGGGGGAAGCAAAAGGCTCTGTCATGGTCACTGTGTCTGTGAGAGACCAGGGAGGACCCCTTCCCTCTGTAAGGGTGACCCAGCTGGTGACACAGCAGCTTCAAACACTTTTATTGTGGTTTTATGAGATGTGGGTTTTAGGACATTTCTCCTTTTCTCCTGTGTGCAGCTTTTAATGGCTGCAAGCCCACACATTAAGACACCATGCCAGAAGCAGAAGAGCCCTGCTAAGGGTGTCAAAAAGCTTTGCCACCTCAGACTGTCCAAACCCGGGTCTCATTGGCTGGGGGTGCCAAAACAGCTGAAGAGGGCAGAGCAGAGGATGAACCTGTGTGCTGCTTTGCCAGATATTGCCATGGCTGCATTAATATTACTGCTTTGAAGTTCACAAGCTTCAGATGAAGTAGTACACCTGATCCATGTGGACATCAGCTTGATGAAGTTGTTGCTCAAATAATGAATAAAAGTAGTATTTTGTTTGGTTTATTTTTTTTAATTAAAAAAATCTGCATTAACAGCACAATATTCTTCCTCATGACAAATGAGCCAATTCACTTGTTTTCAGGTAGTACAATTTACATTTCTAGACAGAGGTGAAGAAGAAAACTTACTGGACACCTTCCATTTTTCACTTGATGATTTTTTTTATTATTATTTGACATTGATACAAAAAAATAGTATCTTGATTAGCAGCTTTGCTGGCAATCCCACAAAACTGTAAATAATACATTAATCTAAAAGAATGCACTCCTACGGACACTACAGATAAAACAATATATACAATTTAGACAAATAAATACATAAGTACAGCCAGTCATATATAATGATACACCTAAATTTCGGTTACTGTTGACAAGCTTTTCTAGTTAATTACACTCTTCATTTACAAATTGCCATTGCCATCTACATTATAAAGACAAAAAACCCCTCAAAGAATCAAAATTGATACGTAACATTAGGAAATGTGGAAAAGGAACCTTGAGGCTTCTGTTTAAATACTCTCACAGTTTTAGCAAAATAAAAAAGGAAAATTGCTTTTGTGAAAAAATTCCTCCTAAACAGAGGCACTTCCCCCCCAGCTGCTTCGCTCAATGTGCTTTTTTCATATTCATTTTGGAATTAAAATGTGAATACAGTCAAACTTTTGAAGTGACTAGAAGCCAGCATGTTTAACCAAGTTGTCATTTGTCCCATGCCCAATGAAACAAAATGACCTTTAAGTAATGTAAATATTTTTTGATGAAAGGAAGTCTGTTGAAAACATTTGTTTTTTAGCAGTATCTCACATGGCACAAATACTACTGAGTGGAAGGGAAAGCTGTCCCTATAAGTAGATGTATTGCTACCTTTCCATACCCAGGTTCCAATAGTGAAATTTCTGAGCAAAGTGAAAACAATAAATCTAAGTGTAACAAGCTAATGAAATCTAATACCAGAAAATTAATAGAAGTAGAAAATTAGGATTGTGTTGTGTTTTTTTAAATTCACTTGACATCAAAAGAAAAAGTATCTTGTACATTCAAAAGTTAGGGCACACATGCTTAAGGCTCTTGAAACACTGGACAAATATAATGCCTCACTCAGCTCCATGCATAACAGAATCCTACATAGCAAGCAGACTGACACATATATACAGCTGAATACAGAAGAAAATGCCTTAGAAATATGTACATCAGTTTCAAGATGAACATTTACATTTCTGTTGAAGGTCTGTCTATTTATAAATGGCAGGAAATACACTTTTTCAGATACTATTTTCAAGGTGTACCTTGCAATTAGTAATGCAGTCTACTTGTATGAGGAGAAATTCAAGGCTACCATGCTGCTTGAGCCCTGAGGTATCTGGATTGGGAGCCCTGCTGTCCTCCTGGTTACTAAGCAAAGGCCACAGAAGCATCAGCAGAAATAAGGCAACCAAATCCATTTGTTTGTGATTCAGAACCCCCAAATTGCTGCACAGTGCAGAGGGATAGCAGAAGTGATTGCAGCCTGCGGGTTCAAATTATTACAAAATATGTTCTGGGCAGGATGGCATCTGTGCTATCTGATTTACCCAAGGGCTGGAGATGAATTCCTCCTGCATTTCCATTCATAAACAAGAATATTGTGGGACTTGTGTAAGGAAATCTGATCTTCACCCAATCGGCGTGTTATATATTTACTTATGCAATTAGTTGTACCTCGGAAGTTCTGGATTTAATAGAGCATAGCAGCTTTAGCAAGGACTAGGTCAACTAGGGAAGGATAACTCTAATTATACTGCAAGAGATTTGGTGTTCTTATAAAAATTACTGGGGTTTTGGTTTGGGTTATTTTTATTTATGAAGGGTACACAAGCTCCTGTTAACAGTAACTCCTAGGCTGCCTGTTGTGTAGCTTCATCTTCAGATCTGACATAGATTTGCTTGAGATGGCTCCTGCTAGTGCCTTAAAAGCCAGGTACACTTTACCTTACAAGTAGTTTCTTTTGAAATGATAGTGCTGCATCTGTGAACACGACTAACAATTTGCCAAAAAAACTGCAAACCTTTTAGGATAGCATCTTCATTCCTCTGTTACTGTTGTAAAGTGGTGGGTATGTCCATGGCAAAATCAGGTCAAAGTTTCCCTTTAAATTCTTCTTTAGTTAATTTCTAACAACTTTATAGACATTCTGAATAACATACAGACTTAACAGTTTTGCATATATTACACATAATGCCAGCTGCAATGAATGAGACTTTGCGTGTGCTGAGCATGGTGTGAGTAATCTTCAGCTGATAATATATGTGGTGAGTTTTGGTTTTTTGTAACTTGTGTGTGAGTTCTTCATTCCAAGTTATTTGCTGAGCAATACCATATTTCACCTCCTTGTTATAAAGTGGTACTGAATAGAGATGGCCTGAATTTATCAAAGAGTTTTCATGATATTTCGTAAACATTCATATTCAAAATATGTATAAGCGTGTTATGAGACTTGAATAAATCTTAATAAATCTTGCATACTGGATCTCCTGAGTGGGACCTCAGTGAGTATTGACTGCAATGAGTAAACTGAAAACTTTAAAAGGTTTTTAAAAAGAAAAGAATTCATGTTGTTTTAATAGTGTTTTCCTTAAAAACCCTCTATTTTGCTGTGAAATTTGTACATACATGTTATGTATTCTGTTGTATGTCAAGTCAACAGAAAATTGATTGCATTCTTTTATTGGACTAAATTCCTCATTTCTACACCATTAAAAATCAGTTAGAATCTTGTTTCTATATGTATTGCAGCACAAAGTGAAGCTTCCCCTTAAAAAGCTGCTTTCGTGTTACTTGTTTTCAGGTAAATAGTGCACTGACTGATGTTGAAATATGCTGCTTATTGACACTTTTAGCATTCAGTATAATTTTATATTGCTATTCAAGGTGTTTAATGGAGAATCCATTAATACTAATGAGAGACATTGCCTTGCTTTGAAATTAAAAATTAAGATATTCATGCTTTTCTCATATATTTTAAAGACAGTTTTTCATACATCTCCCCTGTCTTATTTCACCTACAGATTTACTTAATTTTAAAACTTTGTTACATATTTTATGGGCTATTTTAAGAAGTGTAAGGAAATGGGTTATTCTGAAATCATTTAAAGAAATGCCATTTGGTGGATGAAAATATATTTCAGTGTGTGGGTTTGTTTCTAAGGCCAATGAAACTTTAATGTTCTTACCTGTCTAAATTCTGCTATTACACCATTAGTAAGCTATTTGGGAATTGCACACATACTATAAAATACACATGTCAAAGTAGGTACATAATTTCAGTGCAAATGTATGCTGCTTAATTTATTAACAAGGCTCTAAATAGAGACGGTTGTAGGGTGTCAAAAGGAGAATAAAAGTATGTTTGTAATTCTTCATTTCTTAGAGCCTGAGTCTTATCTCAGAGGCTGGGGTGTGAATTGTTAAGCAGCTCATAATAGTTTATTACTGTCCTTTTACACACAGATGCAAGAATGGATATGTGCAATAGATGATAATATACAAAATCTGAGATTTGACTCCAGATTCTTTCAGTTGGCATAATGTCCTTATGAAAAAGAGCCTGAAGTTTGTAAACCAGTAGTCAAAGTGAGAATGAAAAATCAGTCATTAAAAATCCTCTCACAGTTAATATCCCACAGTTTAACCTGTAATTCAGCAGATCACTTTGTCAAAATATAACCAAACTCAACCAAAAATTTAAAAAAGGTATTTACATCTGTAAAAATCTTAACATCTAAGGTGTTTCTTGCTGGACATGTCATTCCAAATTTTGTGCATTTCTTCTGGCGTTATCTGGTGCACTGTGATCACCCTGCGGTACCTGCACAAGCTGTAGGCCATTTTCCAGTGATTGAAGCCACTGTTTTGGAAGGGGTGAATGCCCAGCTTCCGAAGGCAGAGTCCAACGTACACATCTTCAAGATGTAGAAGTCTGGTATGAAGGGAGGTTTTGTAAATCAGTTCTGCTACATCAGCTGAAAAAATGTAGCCAGTGCCTGAACAGAAGGGTGGGTAATTGCTGTCAGGATACAAATCTCTGGGCATGTACCACTTACTGCGAACATCTCTTATTGGTCCTCCATTTATAACATAACCTGTGAAGTACCTTCTCCTTGGCTTGGTGTTAGGTTTGAGCAGCTTATAAATAAGATTGTCCATATTTACAAAAATATCACTGTCTGTCTTCATGACATACTTTGCTTTTGAACAAAATGTTGCTACCCACCTCATCCCCATCAAGGTTTTCAGAGTGAGGTTATGGTAAGAGTCGATAAAATCTTCCACAATAATGTCATGAAAAATTTGGCTTTCTTGCTCTACCATTTGATTTAACACAGGATCTGCATTTTTTCCAAGAAGAAATAGTGTGGAGATTTTAATTCCTTTGAAGTTGTTTTCATCGCCCCACGTTTCTCGAATGGCTTGCCTTGCATCGAACTCTTTGTGAGTCGTACTGATAAGAATGACCAAGAACGGGGCGCTCTTCTCACATTTGTTGGGTTCATTGATAAGAAAGTCAAAGGAATGTGGATTTATAGGTCGAGTTCTTATGTTGCCAAAGGAAACGTTTTTTCTGGCTATGGATATGCTACTGACCTGTCTGTGGCCCGTGTAGGAAGAAGTAGGACGAGTTATACTCAAGTACCAAAGAGCACTTGCCCAGCAAACTACTGTCAAAATGTATAAACACGAGACCTTTGAAGCCATTGTTCCCCTAGCTCTTCTATTCCATGTGATGAACCGATAGCCTTTGTAGTGTGAATGCACCTGTGTCCTGGAGAGGCAGCATATTATTAATGAAACTTGAAAGTTCGATATAGAAAAGTAACTCTGTAATCATTCATGGATCTGAAATAGGAGCTATTAACCCTGATGATACTCAGCTTTTCTTCTTTCACTAGCAGCAGCTTCCATTTCTTGGAATTTTCTGTTATTTCTGAAAAATATGAAGAAAAATTTTCCATTGTGAGACCATAAAAGCCTAGGGCACAAAAAATGAGCTTATATATGGTTGGCCATTAATAAGATAAGTGTCTTAATGCATTTCTCAGATATTCCTTTTTTTTCTCATGAGGTACCAAAATGCAAGGTAGTGTACTGGAATAGAGCAGTGTAACTAAAGTAATGCCTTTATGATTGGTAATTTCTCAAAGATGGTTTTATATAAAAGAAGATAAGCATGCATAGAATGTTGACCATTTAGGTAATTTTAAAGGTGTATGAAAATAATTTTATAGTTTCTAGTGTTTTCTTGCTTCTTAGCATGTCTTCTGGCCAATCTTTCAAAATGTCCTGTGGAACATTTTAAAATTATTTAAAGAATGAAAAATAGCGTACTTTGTTCTAGGATTGGCAGCATCTGTGGCAGCTATGCACACAAACACAAATCTAATTTGGTCTAAATGTTAATGTGTATCCTGCTAACAAGAACACACTTTGGTGGAAATCAGACAGAATGGAACTGATTGGGAAAGGTACAGAAGAGAGAGAGAGAGATATGTATGCTGTCTTACCCATGCAAAGATCAGCGCTCAAGTAGACTCCATAAAAATCTAAAAATAAATTAACACAGTTCAGTTATTCTTATTGGTTTCCTTCTCCTCTCCCCCCAAACCATGAGCAATCATAATTTGTGGACCATGTAAGGTGAATCACAATGGCAGCCTAGTAATGGTGGTACTTCACTGGCTGGTGTGCAGAGAGTTGCCTGCCTGGACAGGGTTCTGGCACTGGCAGCCCCATCTTGGGCTGTTCCAGTCGTGCCTCCAGCATCAGGTAGTTTTGAGACTTTCCTGGATTGAGGGAATGTTCCAGTCCTGAACTTTCCATTGCTCTTGGCAATTTTGCTGGGAACCAGTTCAGTTTATCATAATTTTGTGGAAATGAGACAAGCTGCCTCAAGCCTGCCAGCTCAGTGCTGACTCCTCCAAGGCACATCAGTAGCTGGAGAGTGCCTGCAGGCTCCACCTTCCTGAGTTTTACTGTTGTATTACTTCAGAGCTAAAGGATAGTAGAAGCATGCAACAGAAGTGCTTTTTGCAAGAGTCTCCGAAATATTTAACATTTACTTTGGATAGAAAAAAATATGTATTCAGATAAAAAGATAGAAGCCTTGTCTTAGGAACGTCCTCTCTGATTTCACACCACTGACACATTGCAGTCAGACCACCATCTAGGCAGGCCATCAGAATGAAAGGACTGTTAGGTACCCTGTGCATTATTTCACACTGAGGTTTAACAACAACAGAGAAACAACCTGAACATTTGCTAAATCTATACAGACTCTATTCTTCTTATAAATTCTTACAGCTAGTACTGTCCTGCTAGTCTTCATTACATGCACTTTTAATTGTTTAATGACTGGAACTCACATGCTGCTCTTCCCTTTTACAAACTAGGGTAATGTGAATTTTTTGCCTGTTTCAGAGCATCATCACTTTCAATTCGTTTTGCCCTATAACTGGGGCAATTTAATTAGCTAGAGGTGGGCTATGATCGCCTTCATTGCTTGTCACAGGACTCAGGGTTTGCAGTCTTTTCCCATCAAGCAGTAGCAGCAAATGTTTGGGAGCAGTGCATTTAAGTGGGATCTCTAATTGTTCCACAGGGCTGCAGAACAGAACAATCTTGGCAGGGCAGACACATGTACATCCTAAATAAATATGGTTGTGATAAAATTATACACAGATGCTACTGTAATGTCCAGAGAAGGGATGTATCATGCTTTAAAAACCTGCTGTGATACAGTTCTAAGAAAGGCAAAACCCATCACTGGTCTCGTAGTTTGGTTGTGTTTCTGGCTTCACTGTGAAGCTCTGCTAATGCTCCCAACTGGAAATGCCAGTGAGGAAAATCACCAAGTGCAAAAAGCCATAATATAATGAAGACACAAGGGTGTAAAGTCTAGAAAACGGCATTAATAAAGAAAGAAATACATCAGTCATGGATTGGAGCTGTAGAGCAAGAGATGCATAAGTCAGTGTGTTTAATGGACTCCAGCATTAGGGTCTCACAAGTAAGTGTAATATTCTGCATATGATGTATTATTTTAGGAAATTGTATATTGCATTATCTAAAAGTGTATGATGTTCTACATCTTTTCTTTCATAAGGATAGGTGCATTAGTTACTGTGAGCACTGTGCAGATCTGAGGGAAAGGAAAATTGTAACTAATGACTATTACAAACTGCAAAAATTACATAAAATTGCTTTTCAGTCCAGTAATGTCATGGCTGTGATATCCAATCTTGTGTGCTCTGAAAGGATTAGAAGAAACAAAAACCCTACTCCATTTTGTAAAAAGATCCTGAGCTGTTGTTGGGAATTTTTTTCTCAGCCATGAAATCTATAGGTAGCTATGTGGGATGAAGGCTTCTTATATTGACCCTTGGATTGCCATACTGTGACACGAAGTTGTGCATTTGGTTGCACTGTTCACAGCTTGTGCTGTGCAAGTCAGAGGAGCCAGCCAGTCAGAGCACAGAAAGCTGTACTGTGTAACTTGTGTAAGTAATTGTCTGGATGAGGACTGTATTTGCAGCAAACCTTTTATGAGCTGACTGCACATGAAGAATAATCCTCCAGATAATGAGCACATTTGAGAATCTTGATAACTATTCATGGGCAATTTTCAGGCAGATGCCAAATGAGTTCAGCTAATGTCACTCATCAAGGGCAATATTTTGCCAATATTTTGGAATGCTGCTGTCTCTCTGAGAGGCTGTTGATTTTTCTTTCAAAAAAGCCTGTCCTATGTAAGTGCAGTTGCAATAATGTGTCTAGATCACAGTGGATGCCCCTGATAGAAGCCACAGCTCTTGAAGACTGGCTGGTTGCCGTAGCTGTAATCCGTGCCGTGCCACTACTGCTGAGGGAGGTGCTGGGTGCAGCAGGCAGGATGCTGACTGAGTCCTGGGGATGACTCTGGGTGAGAAGCCAAGGGAGATCACAGCTGTTCATCCTGACACCCAGGAGTCTGTTAGGCAGAACACAATTGAGTCAAATTAACACTCTGCATCTCTGCTAAAATGTACCTTTTCCTTTCCCTGGAAAAAAGAGGGAATGCAGCTGCTAAATTATTTAGTAAATGTAGCAAACTCTTCTCATTTTCCCTGAAGAGACATTTTTGTAAGTTTTCTATGATCGTGGCTTTCATCTGTATATAGACCAAGATGCTGAAATGTCTTCACCATTTATGAAATCCGTAAATTACCTAAGGAAAAGTCTGTCATTATTACTAAATCTTGTTGAGAAGATAATTATGCTGAACATTAAGAACACATCTACATGGAAATCCGGGGATCTCTTATGTTCTAGGCTATACGTTTTCATAGTTTCTGGGGGAAATTTTCGACAGATGGCTCAGGTGATTTAGCAGAAGATTGCAGCCTCCTTTCTGGGAACTTCATTTAAAGTTTCTTAAATACTCTAAATGCTTATTCTGCCTGGGTGTAATGCATCTGAAACCAAATCAGTGCTGCAAAGAAAGACTTTCTTCTCTATAACATTGTGGAAAGAGGCTGTGACAGATGCAGAAGCCATAGTCTTGGGCTGAACAAAGGAAAGTACAAACGTTCATTTCAGGTCCATGTTTTTTAGAAAAAGAAATTCTTCTATTAAGAAGGTTCATAGCTGTCATATGTTAAAAGAGGCTGGCTCCCCTTCTCTTCCTCAAAGACAATGAGAACTAATATTTTCTGGGTCATTACTTGTTCACAAATATATTGGTGATAGACTTTACCCTAGGCAGCACCTGAATGTGGAAGCAAGTATTTGCATAAGTACATATTTCATACTAATAGTTCTCCTTTCATGAATGCTGATTTTCAGATGTTTTTGATTGTAGTTCATTATTAAATTGAAGAATTGATCTCTGGAAATAAATGTAGTATTTATAAATTGTTTTCCAATATTTACCACCTGCTTGTAATGTGAACTAAGAGGAAGAACGTACTGTCCCATGGGGAATCTTACCAAAAGCTTCCATAGGGAAAATGCAAGTTATAGAATTTTCAGCAAAAGTTCCTGTCCTACTGAAACTTCCCTAATCTTTAAAGAGCTGTAGTCTTTTAAGAGTTAAATGTTGTCTACATGCAAGTAAATCTGCCTGAATGGCTTTTCTGTATTTTCCACTTTAGATTTTTTCAATGAATCTATCTTTATAAAACCAGGATTTTCTCTTTGTTTTGAAGATGTGCTGAAACAGCCCACATAAAACAACTAAATGGCAATTTAATCGCTTCTTTCTCCTGTTTAAGAACAAATCATGGAACTCTTTTTGGCAGCTGGTTAGTCATGACTGATATCCCCCAGTTTATTGGTGCTCTCCTGGTCAGGGCTTCGTGAGAGCGTTGCCTTAAGCCTGGCAGTTGGAGCAGTTTGGGCTGTACCAGGTGGGCAGGGCTGGCTGTGCCCCTCCTGTGCCCCCTCCTGTTCCCCCTGCCCTCCGCTGCTGCTCCAGCTGCCACACCCAGCACCTGCAGCTCTGCCCCGGCTTCCCAAGAGAGAAGGGACCGGCCTCTTGGGAAAGGGACTCGCTTGCTCTTTGACTGAAAAGGGGAATTGCTGCCTTGGATGTTTGCCTTAAATACCTGGAGTGGTGCTTTTCTGCAGAAGTGTTGGTGTGGCCACCAGCCAGTGTGGGTGCTCACAGGCCCACTGACCTCAGCACAGCTCAGGGCCAGCACTTCTGGCTCTTAGCTGTACATAATTGCCTTAGAACAAAGAAACAGGTTTCTTTTCACTTTGTCATAACTAAATGATAGATGAGGTTTTTCTCAAACCTAAATCAAAACCTACTTTTATTGGGGATTGAACAAGAAAAATTTCTGCTGCAGAAGAGAGGGCATTGTTTTTGCAAAGCTGTTAACATTTGAGAGCAAGCTAGCATCAGACTCAGCTAGCACATATGGAGCATTTCACAGACATGACCCCAGACTATTTGTCAGCATTTAGTTTTCTGAAGCTTGCAGTTGAATAGATGGCTGGGCAATGTTACACTCAAGCATTCATTCAACACAAGAGGCCCTATCTCTTGCGGCATGTTGTTGAAATGGGCTCATAATAACTGGAGTTTCTTGGATGAATCAAATGAAGGAGTGCATGCTGTAGTTATTTGGTAAATATATATCCTGGTGAATCCATGGGAGTAAAACTGTGCTCATTCTTCTATGATATTTCAAAAGTGCAGCAGCTTGTGTCCTCAGCTGAGAGGATGTTTGGAAAATACTGTTTGGGATCATAAATTGGTGGCTGCCTCCTTAGCTGAGGTGAAAACCCATTCTGGTTATCATCTATGCCTACCTAGTCCACCCTCTTGCTCGAAAAACTGTTTCTTTATTTTTCCACTGTATCTCCTCTATGAAAATTGTGAAAACTGTGTATTAATGTCATTGAAAGAAACTTGGGTGTTTCTCTAGAAGGCAACCAGTAGACAGCTTGTCCGTTTGTGCTCAGATCAGAATTTAACCTGGCTCCTGTGAGAATTGTTAAAAGCAAAAATTGAGGACGTTTTCTTGCAAAGTGTTATTAATATTTTGTAAGAATTTCTTTGTTAATAACTCTTATCTCCCACCTGGGCAGAATATGGCTGATAATCTTAGGTATCTGATAAAGCAGCGGGAAGAAGTGCATTTTGGTAAAGAGTAAATCTGAATTCCTCTTCAACTTAATTTCATCACTTTTGTCCTTAGAGATGTCCTCTAAGTGCACTTTAAAAGCTTTCACTAGGGAACATAAATTTCAAATCCCAGATATCTCTGTGAGCAGTCAGGAATACTAACTAATTTCTTACATCTTTTGTCTGTGGGCATTGTTAATTAGGGGTATTCAAAGTGGCTGGTAACTAGGAAAATAGCTAAACAAACTTCTTCCTAATGTTTGTCCATATGTGTTTGTCTGTCTGTCACTAAATATAATGGGCCTTTTCTGTGGGCTCATTATGCTGATAGCACATTTTGCTTTCTCTTTATCCTATTGTGATTAAGGAAGCATAACCAGAACTGCCCAGAATAATTGGAAACTCTTCAGCTGGCTTCTCCACCTGTAATTGCATGGTCTGTAGTGGGCTGATGTAGGTATAAATGTAGACTCATTTGTCCATTACTGAAGGATTTCTCAAAACAAAGGCAAAGAACTGTTACATAAAAGATGACCTCAACTATATTCAGGATTGAAAAGCAGGGAAAACAGTCTTGCTCCTCTGTACTGACTCTTACTGGAACTGCTGTGGCACGGGTAGTGTGTGATTACAGGACTGCTCTAGAGAGGATTATGCAGCCACTTGTACTCAGTGTTGCTCAGTGTTTTCTGTTTCCACTCCTGGCCCTGCACAGCACACCACAGGAGTTACACCATGTGCCTGAAAGCATTGTCCAAATGTTCCTTCAACTCAGTCAGGCTTGGTGCTGTGAACACTTCCCTGGGGAATCTGTTCCAGTGCTCAACTACCCTCTGGGTAAAAATCCTTTTCTTGATATCTAAACCTCCCCTGACTCAGTGCCGTTCCCGTGGGTCCTGTCACTGGTCCTGACAGTGAGGAGACTGATGTTTGTCCCTCCTGTTCCCCTTGTGAGGGTGTTGAAGACCACAGTGAAGTTTCTCTGCTTTGGTGTCTTGTGCCTTGATTTCTGCCTTGATTTTGATGCAGCTCAACAGACAAAATTCTCTTTTAATCACCCACTTTTCTTTGGGATGTGTTGGCTCCTGCTAGGATAGGAATGGAGTGCAATACTGATAGAAATCAAGTTTGTGAAGCAATAAACAGAAAATACATTCTGTCACTATGCCCAAGGGAATCATGTCAAACCTTAGTTATCCATGTGTTCGAGGCCAAGCCTTAAGGAAAAAGAGGGTACATGAATATGTGGTGTAAAAATATAGATTGCTTCTCTTCACTCTCCATCTGTGGACCTTCAAGAGCTCTATAAACACAAGCTCACTTAGCAGCTGTATACCCCAAGGAGGCAGATAACACAGTAATAAAATATGCCAAGCAATTTAAGGGTCCAAATCTTGATACATACCACAGAGTTGTAAGAATTAAATAGAGTAGTTTTAACAGAGACACATTCTTCTGGGAGATTTTACTTATAGAAGCAGCATAAGATCAAACACCCCTTTTGATCATTTTCCAGACTTTGGAAGTGCTTAGTCTTTGAGCAGAATCAGAAGAGATTGCTATATAAATAATGTGAACCAAGACCTCTGGAGGAAGGTGTTTGGTTCATAAGGTGGCTGGAAACAACAGGGATTCTCCTGAGCTTGTTTTAACTCTTGTGTAGGGCTCCCTCAGCATCCTAAAACCTTTTCTCACTTTTAGAAATCTCCTTTCAGCATTATTTTTATCTGAAAGATCTCTTGAACAAAAGAGATTTTAAAGCAGTCTTCAATTTTTGGTTCCATTTATTTCCTGGCTACTCTGATATCAAAGGCAGCAGGAAGCAAAAGTGGAAAGAAATGCAGTAAAGCAGCTGTAGGACCAACTATTGTGGGATCACACAGGAACCCTGCTTTCTGTGTGACCAAGTGCTCGATGTGGGACTCCCTTCCATGACACAGCCACCGTCTGTCTCCACTGGCACTCTGTCTGTCCATCAAGGAAGAAAGTGTGCTCAGATTCCTTCTCATATGGAAAAAGGGCAGGAAACATGAAAATTGATGCAAACAAACATCAGTAATGCTTCATCCTGCTGCTTGAGAGAAAAAGAGTGACTTCCTGGCACTCTCAGGAAAGTGGGGCAAAAGCTGCTGGAGGTTCAGGTGGTGTCTGGCTAAACCCTCTTGGGTACACAGAGGAAGACAGGGAACCTGCTTGGATTGCAGAGTGAAGCCTCCCCATAGGGAATGGTTCAAGGTGAGAGGAAGACAAATTATCTAGGTGCACAAAATTTCAATTTATTCTTTAAAAACCTTTCTTGCCAGTAATGAAGAGTCATGCCACAAAACAAAAGATGTAAATAATTTCTTGTTTGTCTCTTGTGTATGTGGTAACAATGTAACCAAAACCCAAAAACTACCCAGTACTTTTAATGAAAACTTCACTGCTTTGTTTTTCTTTCTCACTCTTCGTGTAAAACAATTTCCCTGTCTGTATAGCTCCGAGTGTGTGTACTTTGCAAAGATGCTGCCATCTGCCATTTACTTTCCTTTCTGAACTGTGTTCTTAGGCATATATTTCAGGAAAAAGGAAGTCAAGTGGTTGAGTTTATTCTCCTTTTGTGTGAACAACAATGCAAATAATTCCAGAGCCAGGCAGTAAGGCTGCCTGAAATGCCAACTGCAAATCTCCTTTTCAGCGAGGCATTAATTCATTCTGTGAAAAATGTGCTGGGTAAAAAACTCCATTTCAATTCCTCCTCCTGTGCACTGGCTGGATCAATTAAACTCCATACAGCAAATTTTTGAGATAAAGTCAAATAATTTTGTACATTTTCTAACCCTTATTCCAGATAATTTTCCTCTCAGCCTCTTACTACAGGTGCCTTTTGCAGCAGACAGGGGAGCAGTGGTGGATGCTGCTGGACACATGGCAGGGCCAAGGCTGCCTGTCCTTGGGTCACCCCGGGCTGCCACGAGGCAGTCTCTCTCCTCCAGCCAGGACATGGCCCTTTCAGAACCCAGGTACCCCTCAGTGAGTGAAGGGGATTAATGGTCCCTTCCTTAATAGGGAAAGCAAGAGCCTGAAAAAGGGGCTCGTCTTGCTCCTCCTCAATTGCCTGTGCCTTGTCTTTGGAGGCGAGTGCTTTGGGAACTGATAAAAAACTACATGAGATCAAGATGGAAAACATTTCTTTGCATCTGGGAAACTAGAGCCAGTGTGTCTGTAAGCTGGCACTGCCACAAAAATATCCATGCATTCATTAATGCTTCATGATGATTTTTAGTCTGATCAGTTCCCTGGTCAGATGTGCCTCATGGTCACAAGAAAGCCTGGATCAGCACAGCCAAGGGGAATCATCACTTTGAAATGAGAGGACGAGGCAAAATGGGGCAGGCCTATTTTCATGACCATGCTCCTGCCTTAAATGAGTGTTAGAGAAATGAGGGTTCCCCTTATTCCCTTGGGAGCTCTAGCAATAGCCCCAAGATTTGCTTACACAAGAGTAAGACCGTGCACTCAGCTATTTCCTCCTCTTGCATCAATTGCAAACAAGTAAAAAACCAAAAAGCTTTTGCCTGCCTATCAAATATTTATGTTTAAATGTCAGTAATTACTGGAAAGTTTTGGAAAACAATTCAAGGACTTGTCAAGAATTAAGAAAAATACTCTCCCTTTAAACTTTTTTTTTTGTTTTCACAATACCAAATAAACTGTTGGATCCTTTAAATCTCCTGAGATCACTCTGAAGTTAAACTGGAAACCTAATTGGATTTAACAGGAAATCTGATCATGCATCTAGCAGCTTTAAGTGGCATGAATAGAATAGCTTTTTGAGAATGTGCTGCTATTTTGAAGATGGATGCGATTTTCTGATTTTGACAGAAAATGAAAACATAGTGAGAGGCTGTCACAAGCTTCTGAATCAGCCAGATTCTTCTTAGAAGCCAAAGACAGCTTGGCTGAGGTAGGCTATTCTCCCACACGTGTCTTTGCCAAAACAGAGTGTGCGCCGAGGCTTTTTGCTGTTGTTTTTTTCCTCCAGATGGTGTAAGGAGGGATAGACTGCTGGTTGCTTGCCAAGGATTGTACAATATTGTGGCAAAATGCAATCCCAAGCTGCAATTTTGAAGGTAGCATATCAATCACTTACTCATCAGGTTCCTATAGTTCTTGCATGTGGGGTCAAACCTTTGTCATTGGGCCAAGGCTATTAAGAAGTTTAGTCCAAATGTTTTGAGAGCAATAAAATTTGGTATGGTTTTCTCTCCAAATGTTGATTAAAGTGTCCACTGCTAGGAAGGCAAGAGCCAATATGCAGCTAATCCTTTTTAAAAATCTCTATCTCAAACCCAAATTGCTAAATCCCTCAGGTCAGCTAAAAACAATAATGCTTTGGGTTTGCCTGTGATTTTTCTCTATATACATCTAAAGTAAAAGCAAGAAGTTACTTTGTGTCAAGCAAATTGAGTTTTTGAAGTTTTAGAAAATTTCTTGCACTTAAATGAAGTTATAAAAATAAATAGAGCTAAAGATGAGCATTTTTTTTACTAAAAGGTGTGCAGTTTTTTGCCAGATTGATATGTACATCTTCCTCCTGTTGACATGCATTTTCAAAATAAACCTGATACTAATTGCACCTTCACTGGGTAACACAGTGGCAGAATGATCCACCTTCTGACTGTCAGGGCTCTGAGTGGGATTAAACACTTCTAGGAACAAAATTACCCCCTGAGAGTAGCACATACACACTATTTAGTCACTGTACTTGGGAAAACTTCCAATCTAGGCAGGGTTAGTGACCAAAACAGCTGAGGAAGTCAATCTGCCTCATCATGTTTCAGGTGTAACTTTATTTTACATAAACTGCTCTTGTTCTAGGTGTTCACTCAGCCTTGCAGCAATCCAAGATGCCCTAAGTGATGGTGACTTAAAATAAGTGCACTGGCATTTATGATCATAAAAGCAATTTTAATATGGCAATGTGTTGCCATTTTAATAAACTACTACAAGTAGTCTTTTCCTTGTAGCAGGAGAGGGCAGGGTTGGTGTTGGATAACATTTTTTAAAGACTTCAGAATGACAGCGTGTATGAAAAACACTCGTAAGAAGATTGCTTTGCTATGAGTTAAAAAACATAGGAAAAAGTTCTCCAAAAACCAAGATCAGTTTTTAAAAGTGACTTGACAAGCTAAGGATGAGTAAGCTTGCCCTCTAATTTAGGCTGTTTGGAAGAAGCGTGGATGGGATTTTTAGTGTCTTAGTGATATGACAACAGACAAAAATCTACAATCACTCTTTAGGTACCCAGTACACTGTATCTGGACCACCAAAAGTATTTTCTTCCTCAAGCAATAACAGATTATCATCCTGGCTGGCAGGAAATAACCTGTAAATTATATCTATATCTAGCACATATGGAAGAAAAGCCATCAGATAGTATCATACATGAAAAATTGGTTGCCTTGCTCTAGTAACTAAAAGTTTAGGCATAACATTTTTTCATTTGAGAAATGATGAAACCACCAGTAACAAGAATAACATTGCTGGTTTCCAAAAGTAGATATATTAGATTGAGAGGTAGGTCATTTGTCAGCCACCCCTGTAGATAAAAATGACAAAGACATTCGCTCAATATCACAAAGCCAGAGACTACAGCACAGTATTCCATGTCACTATATAAGGTTATATATTCTAAGGCATCTACCTCTTTTTCTGTATACCTCTAGAGTCACTCAAGAAGGTCTCAAATTTCAGCATGCTCCAGCATCTCAAGTTCTGGGGGGAGAGAGAGATTGCAGGGAGTTGTCTTTATAGAGCTGGTATCTGTATCCTTGAATGTCAGTCATGAATTAGACTCCTATTGAATAACAATGTCCCATGGCACCTGCTGCTTAACAACTGCCCTTCAGAGGGACTGAGAATTTTCTGCAGGATGGATCAGGCATTTTACAGTGCTCATAAGAAACTAATCTGAAAAATAGGTCCCAAACCAATTAAATCACCTCTGTTGGTGGATCTCTAAGTTTTTCAAAAACCTGCTGTGTGAAGTTCCTTTTGCAGTATGTTTTAGAAATTAGTTTAGCTATAACTTTAAGTGATAGATGCAGAAAAGAAATGTGGTGGGCCATTTCAATTCTGCCTTTCTTCTTTCTTTGGCAGTTGATCTTGAGTGCCCACAGAGCCCATTAAACTCATTTTGCTATAGCTTTACTGTTGACATTTGAGATTAAATGCCAGGATATGAAGGAAATGTTTTTAAGGACTATAATTTTTTTGTTTCAATACAGCATTGTCAGGACCACAGGACTGTAACAGCCTGCTGTGGTGTGTTATTTCAATCATTTCTTCTTGCCTAGGGAAAATACTTCTGATTAGTGTAGTTACTGTCCCTTTGTTTTAAGGTTTATACAAAATTCAGCAGTGTTACTGCAACTGAACTTAGTAGGAGCTGTGAATGCTTGGCCCTGGCTTTTTCCTGTTAGCAGTACTTGTTTATCTCCTCCTGTCTGATAAGCTACAAACCAGGAAAAATCCTTTCCCAGAGCAGTTATGAATCTTGGTGCTACAATGCTACAGTGAAAGATTTTTCACTCCCAAAACAATTGTATTCTCAGCCACGCAGTTGTCCTTCAGTCTGAAAGAGATGGAGGCTGGAGTCCTGGGGTGTGGAGGGATAGAATGTAAGAGAACAGAGATGGTGCAGAAGGCAATCTCACCCCTGAGGCATTGCAGCTGTACTAATAACCAAAGATTAGGAGCAGGCCTGCCCTTAACAGGCCACAGCTGTGTCCAATAAGGATGGGTGCTGTAAAAGGGTGGGTTAGGTGGTTGAGGAGAGAGTTGGCTGTGCTGTGAGGGGATGCCCATGTGAAATCACTGAGAAGGTATGGAACTTTTGCAATAAGATGACAACACTGGGGTGCTTCGGAGGTTGGTCCAAGAGCGCCTGCCTGGACTGCCCTCCAAACAGCTGGCAATGGGGGTGGGTTTAAAAGAAGCCAGAGCCAATGCCTCATGTTTTACCTCTCATGTTGGTTCTGGGGTAGCATCCCAGCACGCCTGTGTTAAGGCCTGGGAATTTAGGTCTGTATCTTTCTACAAAATACCCAGGAGAGTCCATGGAAATGGACTTCTGTGAGTGTAGGACACCCATGTGTAAATTAAACACATTTTTCAGTGGTTTTTCATGCTCTAAAACGATCTGAAACTTTCAAGGGCAATGTGTGGTAGAAGAGGTCTCATAAGGTGTTTATATAATTGTGATAGTATGCAGCCTAATCACACTGTTTCTGCTCTCCTGCTTGATGGAAGCTTTTCCTTGATGTCCAGTGGATATTAAGCAATTTAATGACTTGATGAGTAAGAACAAGGTGATTGCAAAAGTAGTCTCAGCCAGCTAAAAGTGAGCATGTGTCTCTTTTGCTGCTCTGCTTTCTGTTTAAATGGTGCATTTAATCATAGGCATCACATTTGGGAAGAGGTGCTTGGTTTGCAGCACATACCTGACGATGTCATCTGGAGTTGTCTGTTACAGCAAAGACTTTGTCTGAGGGTTTGCCTGAACAATGTTATATTTTGTATCCCGCCCAATGCATAAGCAAGGACCTTCAGGGAACAAACCAGCCCAGGCTCACAACTCTTGCTGAAGTCACCTAGGACTAGAAGCTTTTATGCAGCTTGGAGTGCAGTGCTTTCTGGGTGGCTTGAGAGAGGGGTTTTGGCCAAGTGTGGTCAAGTTTTTCCTCTTACTTTTGTGAGGTTATTGCAGTCTGCCCGGGCCTCTCAGTGTTAATAGCATTTACACAAACTCTGTTGTCAGCTGTTGCTTGAGGAGAGATTCTTCCTTTTTGCTGCCCATTCATTCTCTCTGCTCCAAGTTTTCATGCACATACAGATACAGCTTCCAGTTACAGTTTTGACTTTTAAATTTATAAATGAGTGTCAAGCTTCTTGTGCTACTGCTGTTTCTGTCATCTTTCATCTCTAGTGGGATGGGTCTTGTGACATTTGCAAGCTTTTTGTTGCTTAGTCATCTTCTTGAAGGACACCCGTGATAGTACCAAATACTTCTGAAATGGCTCCACAATGTGTTTCTAGTATGGGTTTTGGCCTCTGGTTTGGCTGGCTTTTTTTTTTTTTTTTTTTTTAAGTATTTTGAATAAAGTCTAGATTTGTTTGATAGATACAGTGGGAAGAAGTAGAGTTGTTTACTGTGAACCTAGTCTTGCCCCATGGCAGCATAGTTAACTACAGATCAGCAGCTACAGCTGTAAACTCCAAACATGAGAAATCCAGAATGTGTTCTGAAGAAAGGCTGATTTACCAAGGATCATTTCCAAGTCCTGCTGATGTCTGGTTTTCTGTCTCTGGTGGCTGTAATTGGCCTGGGCAATGCATGGCTGTTGGTATCTCACACGATGCACTGCTTTATTTCTCTGGTAAAGGTTGATTGTTTAACTGATTAATTATCCAAACAGACTAGATTTAGCAGTGGCAGCTCTTGGATTTTGAGAGGATGCAGCACATTGACTTTATAAATGTAGCATCTGGCTTTTCCTATTTTAGCATGTAATAACATTTAAAGAGCTGGTCAGGCTTCTGGAATTTTAAATACCAGATGGGAATTTTATATTCGCTCTTTTCTTATATCTAGTAAATACTGAAAGAAGTAGTGGCTGTCTCAAAAAGTGGACCTGTGCTTTTCAACTCCCGAATGACTGGGTGATTATTTCTGTTGCTACTTTTAGAATTTGCATTATCACCTCTTTCCCTTCACCACCCTAAGCCTTGTCTATGTCCAGCATGTCTACTTATTGTTTCTAATACCCTTTTTAGGGGCAGGTTTCGCCCTTCTTTTGTTGTCACAGGAGCTAAACTTAATAGAAAATGGCAGATAGGAACTGGGCTATGCCCCCGATCAAGTTTCTAATGCTCTCAAGCATTTTAATATAAACACAATTATTTTCAAATTTAATAAAGCTTTTAGAGTCTTTACTTTGCATTGGAAAAATAAGATAAAAACCAAGCAGGCTGCAAGCCAAACAAAAATTCTTAAATGCCAGCGGTCTTCTGATGTTCTCACATACAAGTCAACTGTTTTGTGTTCTTTGTAATGCTTTACAAGCAGCAGAGAAATAAACTTTACATAGTCAGGATAAAATAAGTCTCAGATTCTCCTGAGAAAATCTAAGCTGCAGCAGGCATTGCATCTGCAGCTCCTCTGTGTCAAATGCTGGATCTAGTCCACAGTGGAAAGAAAAATCATCTGTTTCTGATGAAATGGCTCTTTACGATGGGTGATGTCTATAGTGGAGATGCTGAGATGTTTGTAAAAATAAATATGTACACTGCAATAAAAGAGCTCATTAGATAGTTGCAATACAGTGCAACTGTAGTATTTTCTTTAATTTTCTAGCTAAAGATATACATCTTCCTTAATGAGGATATTGCTTAGAAAGAAAATTAATGGTCAGAATTTTGATATAAATGGATCCCTCAGTATTATATTAATTTAGATTTGAATGTGTAGATGCAGAAAATTTTGGTTTAGTTTTTAAAAATAATAATTTTAAAGGCATTGAAATAAATTTATCTTATTTTTCTCTTATTGTAATTAGAAATGTAAGCACCACATAACTGGAGGAAGAGTGCTTGTTCACTTAAGATTTACAGCTCTCTATTGCATGCCCAGAAATAAGACCCTCATCTGATCTTCAAACTTTTAAATATTTCGTTTTGTCTTCTGATGTACAGGAATTCCTTCAAAAATATGAGATCACAAAAAGTGCATAATTAGCACTGAACTCCCTGTATAAAGAACAGTAGTCTAGAATTTTCCCATTATAATGCCTGTTCCTCATGGTAAATCTGCTGCATAGCCATTAAGTTATTAGAGCATTATATAGATAAGCAATTAAAATAAAAATGAAACTTTTATTGATTTTTAAATTGTGGTTTTGATGAACAACATGAAAACAGGAGAAGTGAAAGAAAAGTTTTCTATTCCATACATTTTGCTGACCCTCATGCTTACTTTTAGCTTTTCTGCTAAGTATCAAAAGATCTGGCATAACAGAGGATGACAGGAAACGCATCTGACAAAACTCTCTTAAGTCTTGTCAAATAAAGCATTTGGTGGAAATGGTTCTTGGCACCATCAGGTTGGCATTAGAAGTGTAATGGCTTTAAAGCCTAAACACCCCTTGAAAAATGACAGTTCCAGATTTTAACAGGAACATTACAGATGCTGCTGAAGATAACAAAAGAAATGTGCCCAGCAGTTGCCTAGTGCACTTGCTCATGAGAATACTGTTTGTCTGTCAGAAGATCTCCCACATTGGTGATCTAACACTGATGATGCTGCCAATTTCTACATTATGAAAAGTAGAAGCCTTGATCATTTTGTCAGTCATACAGCCAAGGTTCTTGGCTTTCTCTTCTATACCAAAAGTTCCCCTTTCAGATTTCTCTAGTGTAGTTGGAGGGACCAGTTTGTCTGAGTTAACAAATTATTTCCATTTACTTGAAAAGTAAATAAAAGAAAAACCAGCCTATAAAAGCTATTCTATTTTGCTTACTTGTTTTCAATAATAACTGTGCTAAATACTATATAGATTTTGGAAGATATAATCCTGGACAGAATTCAAACTACACTAGGTTGGACCTAGATGGTCTTTAGGGTGTCTTCTAACCCAAAACCCGCTTATGTTTCTATGTTGAAGACTAATATAAGAGTAAATTCCAGGCAATTATTTAGACTTAGCTGCCCATGTTTCCCACACAGGGGTTTAGCATACAGTTTGAAAAACCATAGGCACGGTATGTGCTGAAGTTGACTGCTGCTATGAACTAGTCATTGTGTTTGCATGAGTTCTGTAGCATTCTCCAACTCCCCCAAAGCCACACCACCTGGAAACATTGTGTCCTTCCGCCTCTGATGCTAGCAGATGTGCCTGTTCGTTATGGGCAATTACAAGTGCAGAATTCTTTTTTTATTGCTATGTCTAGACACTTAAAATGAAAGACCCCTAATATGGTCTCCTTGGCACTGGTAAGGTCAGGAAGCATTCAAGGAGGATCAGAGTCACTGGAATGAGAATGAAGGTCTTGTAGTCACTTATTTTACGTTTCTCTTGGAAAAGTTATCTTTCTGGGAATTATTTTACTTCCACTTATCAAAAGGAATATCAATAAAACTTGGAGATTTGAATGTATATTTCAAAGATTTATATTTAAAAATGTAAAATCAAGTTAATTGAGCAATCCTGACCAAAATTGTCTTTTGTTTGATTTCTTGATAATAAAGGTTGGAGATAAAATGAATAGAACATTGCTTAAGTTGATAGATACAGTTTTAAATTTAGAATTCTTTTAAAACGTCAAAAGAAAATAGCTCATTTTGCTCTTAAATGCTCTGATATCAGGCACTTTTTTAAAAGCAAGAGTATTTCTTATTCAGAGACAGTTATGGTCTCATCCTTATTAGACGCAACTCTTACTGGAATAATCCTGAACTTTGCCTCTGTGACTAGTATGGGTAAAATGAGACACTGACATTTTCAGGAGGCTCACTGTTACACCACTTCTGCTTTGCTATATCTTCCCTTCCACTCCTTTCTTGTGGCAGACCTCTTGTCCAGTTTCCAAAAATCTATTGATTGTTGTTTTTTTTAAGAGAAAAAAAAATAGGGGAAAAATCTGTATCAAAGGAAATGAATATTTGTGTCTCAGGGAATACTTCATTTTGAAAGTTCCTTGAAAAGCTTCAATAAAACAAAACCTGAGATATAATCTTGGTGGACTGTTGTGTATAAATATCTGTATTTTGACCCAATCTGTTTCAAGTAAGTCCATTAAAAAGAACATAATATATTTGATTTTTATGTTGGTATAAAACAACAATCAAATTAGCTAGGTGCTGAGTGTATTTAAACTGTAATTTTTTCTTCCAGTAGGTCATATGGTGAAATAATTTTTCCAGAGATCCCTCTTCCTGCCTTCTAACAACATTCTGGTTCTTGCTACTGTTGCAATTAGAAAGTTCTTACAGGAGAAAAAGTGAGAATTCAGTTTCCTCTAACATCATCATTTCATATAAAAAGAGTATGGAAAAGAAATTCCTCAGTACTCTTGGATACAAATCATGTATTCAATAGATACTTTTTTTAATGATACCTTCTAGTTTTCTGTGAAGGATGCCCTCAATGTTTCAAGGATAATAATTAATGAGTTATCTGTCAAGCTTGTCCCACAGGATCTAATCATCTCCATTTTTGCTAATACTACTTCTACTACTTTGCTAATACTTTCTTCTCCAAAGGTGCTTTTTCTTTCAAATTTAATAAATGAATAACATAAATTAATTTAAACATGGAGATTTGTTTGCAAGCTGCCCTTAGGCTGAAGTCTGTGGCTTCTTTTTCAGGCCTTGCTGGTGTTGTGTACCTAAAATCACATCTGTTCTTTTGTCTGCTATATAAAATCATCTCACAAACAGTGCTACCTCTCTCTGCAAACTCAGGCGTACTTAGAAAATACGTTAATTAGTTCCCATTATCCTTCTACTTTGCATATTTTCCTCTCTACTTATAGTTTTATGTAATTTGCTTTGCTGGGCTTTGGTTTTTTTCATTATGCTGTGAGCTTTTAAGTTTGGGGATATAACTTAATAGGATCTGATTTAATAAGATGCCGGCAGGTAATACAGGATATAAATAGTTGAAATAATTGTTCGTAAATGCTTTTAATGCAAATATATCTCCAGTACTTACTCTAGAGCATTTTCTTTCAAATTTTCTATTTTGATCTAAAGGTTCCCTTTGTATTAGACTCTTGCTCATCCAGCCCTGTGAAGTTAAGCACTGAAAGTTCTGCTGCCAGGGGGTCAAGGGGAGATGTCACTAGCTAAAAATCTGAGTGGTTTTAATTGCTATGTGCTACTAATTTGGTGACCTAATATCCTATTACACATAGGACAGGTGTAATAGGATATTTATTCAATGTTCCCTAGCTTTCAGGTATCCTTGTCATGTCTAAACAGAGCCCTGAAATTTTTGTCATTAAGTTTTGGGTTAGAATCTCAAACTTAAGCTACTTTGAAGCAAATAATTTTTGTGAACTTTGATGATGATTAAAGAGAAAAGAAGTTCTATCATCTCCAGACCATTAATGACAGACCAGATAACATCTTCCATCCTAGAAATGAGGTTAAGCACTTTGAAAGCCAAGGCATATGAACAGAAGTGAAATTGAGGTTTTCACAGCAGACTATCCAATCATCTCACATTGCAAGTGAACCACTCTGATTTTTATAATGTGGAATGTTTTTAGAGTGCTATTGCAAGCTTCATATCATCCTGAAGCATAAGCCACCATAGGCCTGCTACAGAAATGACCCTATTAGGAACAGCTGAACAAGTGACAAATCTGCACACAGATTGCCAAATGAAGTAGTACAAATTCTGTAAGTAGCTGTGCTATTTAAACCTTTCTGTTTTGTGAAATGCCCTTCTCTGATGATGCTCATGTTGTTATTCCAATCATAGATTACATCCAATCACTTTAGGATTTTAAAGTTAGTCTGGGAAAATATCAGAAAATGTAATTTATCATGAATTTGCAGTCAGCTGTAGTGATCGAATTGACACACATCTCCTCCTACAATTTTTTGGATCACTTTTGAAATTTGGTCATGAATTTGGGAAGAGCAATGCTGAACCATTCTACACTCTTCCCACAGTTGTGCTGGTGATGCTTGCTATCTTTGTTAAAGGAGGATAGAACAATATTTATCTTCCCAAAATTGGAGACCCACTTAAATTACAACCAGTTTTTGGACCTCAAACCAATCAGATCTATAGCAAACTTCAGTGAGCAGTCCTCACTAAATATCTCAGGCTACTAAGCCACTGGGTACTTGGCTTTTTAAAACCTTCTGATAAAAAAATGACATTTCATCATACAACATTATTTAAAACCAGGAGATGGTTTTAAATAATGTTGAGATGTTACTTATGTTTTTAAAGTTTTCATATTTTAAAAATCTTTATCTTCATATTCATGGCCAGGTAATTTTGCAGAATGGAGTGAAAGGAGGATATGGCTAACTTGCCAGTAAAAAAGGTGTTATTGCTTTTCAGGATATAAAACTGTGCTGCAAAATTGGAGACTTGTGGAAGCTGTGGCATCTGTTTAGTGTTACTCAGACAGATCTGGTCTTCTGTTTCTTCTCTTTGGCCAGCCACAGCCATGTGGTTCCAGCACAGATGATGGACACTGAAAGCTTATTTGCTTTAGCCAGTTGAGGTTGTGTCTGCAAGCTGACTTGTCCTTACTGTGACCTGCTTTATTCTTCTCAATTCTAAGGAAAATGGGTCTAAGTTCTGCATATATTTTCTAAAGGACTTTGAATGTTTGTTTCACATTATCATTGGAACCTTACTGGAGCTGTTTTTAATCCTTTGCAAACATGTTTTAATAGAAAGCATAGAGAAAAGAACAAAGTAATCCAATCTCCATGAGGATTTGCATCAGTGATGTAGGATAGGCAAAGGACACATCTCCCAAAGCTGTAGATCCCCAATTACTGGACTTGCCTTGTGCATGCTGGAGCAGCAGAAGCTTTCAAGTCTGCAGCTGCTCGCTACACCACTGCTGTTGGCTCACAAAGCAGAAGTTGTGTTTGCTTTGAGCCTTTCCTAAAGTTTGATTCCCAAAGGGATCTTCACCCTGCGGTCTCTGAGAGGCGTGGTGGGTGAAGCAGCTACTTCCTTGCTTCTCCTCACTGTCAGGCTGTGCCCATGTTGGAAAGCACCAGTAAATGGATGTGTGTGTGGGGAAGGCAGAGGGATGTTCTCTTTAAGTGTCTTCAGTTTTCCCATCACTGAAGCCTGAAGCCTTTTCCCGTCACTGAAGCCTTCATTACTTCTAATGACTGTAATTTTCTGTTGCTGAGCTATAGTGCAAAATGCCTGTGTGGATATTTTTATACATTTACACTATTGTCTGGCAGTTGGGGACTTCATAAATAGGCAGCTTGTGAATTCTGGATGATTTTATGAAGCCATTGTATCATGACTGCTTTGATATGCATGTGACCCATGATAAGCTGTTAAGGCAGAACAGGACTGAGGGCTGGGTGAGGAGGAGGAGGTGAAGTGGCTGCTGAGCATGTTCTTCAGGACTTGGGTATGGGGATGTAAAAATTCAAACTTTAAAGGTTGCCACAAGAGACTGGAGCAGTTATATCTAGTCACTGGAGTTACAACAAGCCTAAATTGTACTAATTTAATATTCTAATGTTTGCCTTGAAACACTGTTTTATTGGTTAATTTCATAGCATGCCTTTGTGCTCTCTCCATATAGAAAATATTTCCAAGAAGTCATAAGATTTCCTTTTCCATTCCCTGAGTTAAATTAAACAGGAGAACCTTAATGTGCTGTAGCCATCTTTTTACCTTGCAGCATGCTGCTAATGGTAGCGTTAATATTTTTTTGTGAACTCGGTGCCAAATTAAAATGCTAACAAATAAAAAACACTAAAGCAGAACTCATATGTTACTGCTGCTCCTTTAAAATTATCTTGTTGTTCTAATGTAGCAGGATCAGCTTTACCTTTTGCTCCAAAATGTGATCACATTGTAAATAGCACATGCAGTGTTCTGTGTACGTCCTGTAATTGCACTTAGGCTTGACTTGTTCTTGTGCTCTTTGTCTCACTGAAGTCAATGAGGTTATGTGGTTCAATGAAAGCAAAATGTACTCCTTTCATTTAGACTAAAATGGCAAATTACAGCTGTGGGTGCTTCTGGGAACACAGTGAAAGTCACAATAAAATTTAAATATAATTTATGCATTGATCTGAAATAGGAAACTTTGAGCACTCAGGAATGTTACAGAAAATTGGAGTGACTAGTGTTGAATTTTGGTCCTGTTTCTTCATTGCATTTTCACCACCTCTGTACAGCTCATTACAGAAATTGAGAGTTGGTACTGCTTCTTATGAAAGAAGAAAGCAGATTTTGTCTAGTGACAACAATGAAAGTGTTGGATTCACTCTTTACCAGAAATAATTTTTAAAAGAAATTTGCGGGAATAAAATATTTTTGTAAGATTTTTTCTTTTTGAATGCAGATATGGACTGAAATTAACAACATTCCATAATAAAACACCAGAACAGTGACTTACTTCATCTTCGTTATTTTAAGTCTGAATGAAGAGGGGCTGTGATTTGCACAAGTCAATATATGCTCATCTGCATCAGATGTGCAACCAAGACTTGGCTTTTTCCTATCTCAGCTTTTTCTCTTCATACTATGGTATTTTCTGCTGTATGGTATTTTGACACATTGAATAAAATGGAAGATTAAAACTTCAGATTCTAACACCCAATCTAAGTGTGAAAAATCACCTATATGTAAGTTTTAAAGACCAGATTGTAGGATATCTACTAGCTTTTTAATCTACAAGTACAAAGCACTAGCAGCATTTGTGATTTATCAGGTGCTGCAAAGAAGAGGCTGGTTTCTTAAACACACTACAGCACTTGTCTGTCCCAGGTTCTTGGTCCACTGCTGAATTTTCCAGTTAGTGGGATAGAGGCTGCATCCTCTATGGGGACAGTGAAGTCAGTGTCCTGATGATGAAGTGAGGAAGGCTCAGCCTCTGGAAAGCAGTGTTTGGTATGATGGGACAGGTAATGCTCTGGGGCATTTGTGAGGGAAGTGGTGCAGCAAGGATTTTGTGTAGATCTCAGAAATCTGGGGAGTTTGGTTTGAGGTATAACTTATGGTAAATGGAACTGAGATATGAATTGGTGATGTGTCAAAAGTTACAGGGATTAATGTTGATTCTCAATAGAAAGGCATGATTATCTTCTTTTTTATGTGTTTATGTAGAAAACATCTAGTTCTAAATATCAGTGTAATATTTCTGCAGTAGTGAATATTGCGCATAGAACGAAACTGTACGGATAAACTGCACTGACTCACCTCTATATAAGTAACTACTATTAATACCACAGTGCAGGACCTTGCAGTCAGTGGTGGATGGGTGTGTAGCATTGACCTGGTTTTGCATGTGCAAAAGTGGAACATAGCACCCTTTGGCTCTAGTTGCTTTCTCCTGCACTCTCAGAAGCTGTGTGGAGCTTTCTGAATGCATCCTAGGGAACTATAGTTTTATACAGGCAACTTAGTTCCTTTTCAAAAGTCACAGAGCAAATAAATGCCCCAAGCTGTGGCTCTACTGTTCCTCATAGAGACTGTATGTAGGCTGGTTAAATGGATGAAAGTAAAATGTAGCTTTTTCGTGTAGCTTGGCCACAAGAAGAATAAGTTCTCTAATTGATTGGGTCAAGAGGACCTTAGGAACCCCTGCTTGGATGAAAATGGAATGCCATTTACAACAGAGACAGGAAATCTGACCTAACACAGCTAAAACAAATCAGGAGCTTCAGAGATTCAAGTTAAAACTAAAGTTAGAGGTAAATGTGAATAGCTGAAGCTGTGGAGGGCCAAACTTTGTATGCTCTGAGGCCATATTCATTCCCAAGCTGATAGATAGGCCAAACCACTATAGTTATACTCTCCATGAAGAGCAGCTTTCTTAGGAAACTGTGTTCAATAACGCCAGAATCTCTCACTGGCGTTTTAAGCTGATCCCTCTACCTAGATGCCAAATCTGGCAGGTAGATAGGTAAAGTCAGGGTCCTGAACTGATTTGTTGGCAGTTTTAAGTTGAAATAAATATGAATGGGTGAGGACAGGTGAAGCAACAACAGAACCAGCCACAGCTTCCTGTACAATGGAAATTGAAATCGTGGTTTAAAGTTTTCAGGGAATGAATGCTCTTGCATTCTTTCAGCTGCACTTTGCAGAGGAAACTGAACAATACATTCTTTATGCACTAAGAGCAACCTGGAGTACTGTTGATGATATAAGCAAAAATCTAAAATCAGTTACTATGCCCACAATACCAAGTATTAAAGCCTTTTATGTCTCTCCTTCCCGTACTAATGCTTATATCTTTTTCCACAAGTGTTCAGGTTCAAGCCCCCAGTAGAATTCTCCTGGCAGGCAGAAATTGATGCAGCTGCCTCTTGCAGATGCTCATAAACATTTTGTATTGGTCATGGGGCTGTGGCAGGTGAACAGGGTGGTTATGTGTGATGAGTTACAGTCTCCACTGATGCCCTCGTGGGAGGAGCAGAGCCTCCTGGATCAAAGGAGCGCAAACAGCTTTCATGGGCTCAGGAGGTGGGGCAGGGAGCCCGGCCCAGCCAGGGGCGGTGTGGCTGCAGGGCAGCCTGGGCAGCCTCATGCTCTGTCTGAGAGGTGAGTGCTGTGCACAGCAGTGGGCAGCAGTGCAAGGGAGGGAACAACCAGCTGCACAGACACCAGCTTGTGCGCTGCACAACTATACAAGGGCAAAAGATTAGCTCATTTGTATTAATTATCCACACATTTTTGTGTGGGACAATATAGTCACTAAACCTATGGGTAATTACCTATATAATGCACTTGTATGTCTGTGTACCTGTATTTACATACTCTGTAAGTATGTAAATACTGATGGTTTGCAATGGCTGAATGATGTGACCCTTTATTTTGAACTTTGAAATGGATTTCTGTTTTTCCTAACTAGAATATTAATGAGCCCACAGGAAATGCTTGCTTTTCAGAAAGTCTGATTTTTACAACAGTTTTGTCTGAATTAATTGGCAGACACTGATCTTGACCTCATTTTCCAGACCTTGGAAAAAATGAATCTGAAGCAGTTGACAGCTACATAAAAATGACAGCTTTGCACATAACAATTATTTATTAATTAATTTTCCTACTTGGACATGACTGTCCTTGTACATGAGAGTTATTAGTGTTTTTCTGTTATCTTCATTTTCCATTTAGCCATTATAAACATGCTATTAGTGTTCTATACACTGCTCTAGTCACATGAAACTTATTTTGTTTTTGTGAAGCTGTTAATTATTTTTTCTACACAAGTTTTTAGGGGGCCTGCAGGAAAGAATGGTTCTGGTTTTGATTTATTTTGAAGTAAGATTCCTGAGGGCTGGATTCAGTAATACAATCTATTTGTCTTAAGCACTGCAAAGGCTCATGGCAAAGCTCTAAAAATCAATTTTTTGAGAGACAGAGAGAAAATCTATAGCTGTACAGCAGTTTTAGCAGTCCAGAAATGTGAGGTGTTTTCTTTTTTTTTAAGCCATCTTTAAATGCTTATAGATTTGTTTGTTTTAATAGGATTAGAATCAAATATTTAAGTCTCAGAATATAGACCCTGTAGGCAGAAAAAAGTGGACATAATTTATAAAAGCAAATAAGATATATTAAGGAGTTCAAAATAAAATCCCATTAAAGCACATTGATTAGAGTGTAAGAGCTCTCCTACAGAACTGGACATAAAACCAGAACTAGAATGTGGTGTTAATTAGAAATAATTTAATGCTGTAGTTCCATTCTAACTAAACACAAAATATGAGTGGCCTGCCTGTCAAAAAGTGAACTTGGAAGCAAATTCTGGGATAATTTGAAAGGCTGGTGGCCCAGCACACATGCTGAGATGGGGGAAAGAGATATTTTGGTCTTGATGGTGTTGCCTTGAGTTCAGGTGTGTCCCCAGTGCAGACTGCTGGCAGTAAAAGCTCAGCTGGTGGCTGGGACAGAGCAACTTCTGCATCCTTTCAGGTGTCTGACAGGTGAGGCCCTGGGTGCCCCTATGCTGGGAGCTCTCATTGTGCCTGTTACCCTCTGCAGCTCTGCCAGGCTCCTCCAGGGACAAGGAAGGTGCTGGCCCCTTCTTGGGGGTCAGCCAAGTGCTGCTGCACAAGTGGCCTTGCTTGGTCACCAGCATAGTGTGAGCCCCTTCTCTCAGGGTTAAATTACATTATAGAGGTTTATAAACTAAGTCACTTTGTGAAATGGTTTCCAAATTTGTGATGCAAGTTTGGGAATGCAGATGAGGTTCAGGGTCCTTTGAGTTATTCAGCCCTTTCTGTAGGGAGAGGAGCTGTGGTATGAGACAGGTTGATTGATTGTAGATTTGAGTAATTACTACTGACTGTAGTAATTCTGGAAAAAAAAGGTGAAAGATTTATGGATAATGTTATACAAAACAGAATGAAGGAACTGAAGTCTGATTCTGACTTGGAATACAGCAGGGGATCCAAAAGATTCTGTTTTGCTTTGCTACTGTAGGACAAACACTGGATGCACAATATCCAGTATTGGTAATATTTATGCAAGTCCTTAAAATGTTAATAATGGAGTACATTTGTTTGAACAGAACAGAGATATGTTCAGTTCATTGAAAGACTTCACAACATTCATTTATAACAAAGCTGAAAAATAATTTAGTAGACTTTTTATTAAACATGAGAGACCCAATCCATGCTTCGGAAATGTATTTGCATGGTTTGAGGGAACTTCTGGGACTGAAAGATGGCGAAAAGGAGGTTTAAAAGTAAAGAATTATACAGTAGTGAGACTTTAAAAAGACACCAAATTTAATCCTATAAATCCTGTAGGAGTTGCAAGACTGGACTTCAGCTGATAAAGTTTTTGTTGCCCCATTAAAGTAATTCTTGTGTATTTATGGAGATCTGAAGGTTTATATTTTAAAATTGTATTCCTATTTAAAAAAAAAAATCTCTGAATGGAAGTCTGTGATCAGGGATTTTCCTAAATACAGGTTACATGGCACTGCTGTCTTCCCCCTCTTGCAGAGCTGACAGGGGCTGGGCAGAGCCAGTGCTGAAGAGCAGGTGAGGAGATAGACCTCAGTGCTATTTTAGGGCAGGGAAAAGTCAGATAATTCTGAAGTAATGATGCACCATCCTCAGCCCGTGAATTTCCTGCAGGAAAGCATCCTTCCCTTTTTTCCCCCACCTTCTCAGCTTGTCAGCCCTGGCACAGGGAGTCTGGCTGGGCATGGGATGGAGTGAGAGCCCTGGGCTGTGCCCCTGCCCAGAGGGTTCTGCTTGGCAAGGCCGGACAAACAAACTATCCCACCTTGGGCTTGGGGTGGAGGGGTGTGTGGTGGGCTCTTGCAGCTAGTTGGAAAGGCAGTGTTGCTGTGGCCAGCTTTTGGAAATGGAGCTCTGTGGCTTTTTATTTGTTTTGTGAACCTCATGACTGGTAGAGATGATGCAACTCAATGAATGAGCTGAAGCTGGAACTTTTAAGATCAAAAATAAACCTGTTCAGGTACTGACTTGCTGCAGGGACTTGATAACTAAGGGTAGGCACTTTTGCTTCCATATTACATGTTTTTAAAGAGAGATGGGTGCCTTGTAAAAGCTGATATTTAGCAATATATTATTTGCCAAGTTATTAATGGATTTGCTCCTGTTATCTTGTTAATTTTGAGGCACTAACTGCTAGCAAATTCTCTTTTTAGGAGTGGTGACTACTTTTAAAGTTATGAAGATTTTTTAGTCTTAGCAATACATGGAATTACATATAAATGCTAAAACCTGGCATTTTAGTTTGCCTAAAAATTATTAAAGTGAAATTCCTGGATATGTATCATCCTAGTTCCTACAAGTTGTGGAATGAATAATTTATCTGATTAATGTAGTCTTTTTTCTGTTTGTGCATCAATATTTAGGTCATGATTTCTTAAGTGTTCATGTTTATTTGCCAAAATATCTTTTGTGGTTTTTACTACAAAGAAGAACTGCAATTTAAAAAAAATTGTGCAATGCTAGTTAATTGTGCCTGTTCGGATAAGCAAAAGAGTAGTGCTTTATTTTAATCACTGGATGAATTTGTGTTGTTTGTGTGTCCGAATTTACCATTTTATTTCTATGTATTCTCATTTGGAGCAGTGCTGGCTTTTGTGGATGCATCTATAGGTGTCTTTGCTTGTGGGATTCTATCCTGGGGTTTTTAAACCAATTAATTTTAGAAATTTCTGATTCTTGCATAAATATTTCATTAAATATTTATTCGCTATGCAAAAATTTAATGAAGTTAACTTTTTTCCTTATCCACTCGTGTAGATTTGCTTGTCCCTATTCTGCCTGTCTCACTTGGAGCCATGGGACACAATGATCACTGATGTCCTACTTTTTCTGTGAACATCACCTAAAGGACACAATGAGGAGAAGGACACTTCACAGGCAAAACACCTTTCATGTCCTCAGGCCCCACTTCAGATGGGAAAATCTAAAGCATCAGGTGAGTCTGAATGAATGACTGTTTTACTATCAGATATATCTATCACAATTAGGGAGCAAAGAACAAATGCAACTGTTTCCTGGGCAATGAGGCATGAGATTAAAGGCTGATGTCCAAATGTAAGAATCCAATTAGCAAGTGACTTATGTCTGGTACGAAATCAAAATGCTCCTATTTCAGTTACATATTCCAGCACTGTGTGGGGTTCTCTCCTCATAAACTACAGAAGAATTTTTTGAGTAGTTAAATGTGTATCTGGAATAATAATATGTGGTGTTATAAAGAAATGGCATGTGAGAAATAGTGTACCAAGTGGTGCTTTCTTCCACTTCATGTTTTCCACACCGAACACTGTACACCAGGGCCTTTAGTGGTGTAAATGTATTATGGATACTGACTGCAGTTTCATAGCTTCTGATAAGTTTGGAGATGAGCCAAATCAGTAGTTACACATTGGGTAGTAGAAGCATGTTCTTGAGAGGAAGCTTGCAGAATCGGACTGCTGCATTTTGCAATGGTAACCAGTTCTCCACAGTCTAATGGTGCTTTGGACCTTTCTGTGATGTTTTTCATAAACCTAAAGTAAATAGAAGGGAAATTGTACTGTTCCTTTGTGATATATTCCTTGAGGAGTGAACCTATGAAATTTAGAGATTAGTATATGAGAGGAATGTGGTCATGTTAAAGACTTGAGATTTTGGTGGGAGAGGGACTTGAAGGTTATAGACTGATTTAGATAGAGGCGTATTTCACAGATCATTTATTTGGATGATTGGGATTTTACAAAAGGAGTCTGGGGAAGTACATTAATTTCTTTGAAGTGACTAAAGTGTATGGTTTTATGATCTCACTTTATGGGTAATGCACCTTTCTGATTTCCTTTTAATGGCTCCCCAGAATGTATTTACAACTTATAGGATAATGCTTAAGCTCAGTACCTAAACATGGATGTTCATTGCCTGCATGTATAAATAAATTATAATGGAAGAATATTGAGCTGTTAGTTGTAGGGATTAGAAACATCTTATTAGATGACCAAGAATAAATACTGATGGAAGAAAACTGACTTCACATATCTGTTTATCCTCACAGGAGCACTGGGCATAGATTGAGACAAATATACATGTAGAGAGGGGAAAATTGAGGACATATGCTGGCCTTTCAAACAATATAGAGAATGTGCATTTAAATATACTTACATGTAGGTCTGTAAAGTTGGCCTAAACACCAAATAAAAAAAAGTCAACTAGATGTGACCCTGTATGCCTTGTAAACCCTACTGAATAACTGCTTTTAGTGCTTTGCACACAGTACCTTGCTAAATGTGATTATGGAGATCTTAAATCCACATTGGTTTAGGGTAATGCAAGAAGAGCTCTGTTTAAAATCAGCAAGTAAATACATCCCATGTTAGTAGAACCTACATCATCCAAGCATGGCCTTGTGGTTTTTATTATCATGGTTGCCTTCATCCTAAATTGTAAAATTAAAATGTTCCTATGCTACTTGCTTATTAGAAGGGGCTTTGAATGAAGTAGTTGAGAAATTTGGATGAGAAAATAGAACAATTTCACTCTTCCATTTTTCTTTATTCTTAGTGATGCTTGGTTCATTCTCACTATCACTGTTTGTGGTTACTTTGCTGTGTTCTCATCTTGTCATGACATCTGCTCACAGTCTGTGTCATGGATTGTCATGTTTCCTGATGCTGTCAAAGTCTCTTTTTAAAAAAAAACTACAATTCAGAAGGTAACAAACTTGAGAGTTAGTGATCATAGTCTTTTATGTGAGTTTTGCTTTGCTAGGTTTTCTGGTTTTATACCATGAAACAACTTCATTAGGGAGCATGTAGTTACTGTGACCTCTCCTGACACTGTTTGCTGTTTTACAGTATAGCTGCAAAAATTTACAGTGAATGAGAACCTTCTTCAGTGTCATTATTAGTCACCACAGTACCATTGGCTCTATAGTGCTGCCAGAGACTAAACTCCATTTTTCTGTTCTGGTCCTTTACTGCTCCAGTTGCATTTTCTGCAATTAAGACCACCTAACTTTCTAGGGAAAATGTAGGATTTCCTGCTAAATTTTACATACTTCTACTCTTCCTGTTATAATTTAGGGAAATATACTCAAGAGATTGAGAAGGTGATTCAGATAAGGTGCTAGATGGAAATGAAAACCAAAAATTTTGGCTCTGAACTTATGGATGAGGTTGTTGTACCTCATAGATAGACTCTGTTCTATTGGTGATACTGCTTGTACTGTTCACTATGGCTTATGAAAAAGCATAATAGAGAGAATGAACTGATTGGTTTTTAATTCTTTTTCCTTCTTTATACCTGGTACTTCATTCTTTCAAACCCCTTATGCTTAAACTTCAGTTTTTAAAATTCCCAGTAGATAATTTTTTTCCCTGCTAATTAATTTACCAAAAATAAATTGAGTTTGTCTTTGGATATAAATGGCATGAATCCTTGTCTATACAGAACAATTAATAAACTTCTCTGTAAAAGGAAGATGGACAAAAACTCAAGATGGGGGAAGGAGCAAAAAGTTACAGGGAAGAGAGAGGAGAGACCTTCTTGATTTAACCATCCCAAGTATGGAATATTTGCAATATTTTTGTTCAAGAGATTCAGTTCAGTGTTCCAAAATGCCTGGTATTTTAATATCTATGGTGGAGTTAATGTTCTTAATTTCCTAAGATTTCTGCTGTTTCTTGAGATGCAGGGGAAAAAAGAAATGCGTTTTAAGATTCATATTTTCTTCATTTATTGAATAAATCATCCTGACAGGAGAGGAAATAGCTATCTCCCTGCTGTGGGTATAAAAGATACAATCATCTTTCTGCTGAACCTCTAGATCTCATGCATGTTATTATAATAGACTTTGTTACTGCTGAGACATGAAATAAAGCTTTCACCAGAAGTTTATTTGAAATGCACTAGTTTTTGAAGCCTAAAGTAAGTGTTAAAGTAATGAAATGTTTTATATTCAGCTTTAACACTGGACAGTCTTGGCAAAAAGGAAATATTGCTGCATTCAGCCAGGTGTTTTGTAATTCATATTACTTATGCTAGTCAGGGAGAATAAGACATGCAGAGATAGCATAGAGATGTCTATGATTTTCCTAGAATTTTGTTTATTGGTGGTGTTTATAAAAACTAATGTGATTTTAAGATTTTTATTATTAATATTGCAAACTTTATTATTATTAATATTGCAACTTGTCATTGTTCTGCTAAATATAAGTTGTGAAGCTCTGATTCATTTCAGCTTTGTTGTAACTTAGGGCCAGATTCCTCTCTGCAGAAAGTGAACATCCTTCTGCTAAACCTGACTGTATCACTTGAGAAGTCCTTAATGTCAAGGTAGCTCCTATAAATAGCAACAGTAGTAGTGTGAACAGATGGGAAATGTCTGCTATTCCCTGGAAGTTCACAGTAATTTCTTTCATTTACTGAGATATTTTCCACTTTAGAGAGATGTGCCTTTATGCAGTCTGCTTGGCATCTAAAGGGTGTGATACTGGACAGTTGTAAATGAACCTTTGGTTTAAAGGGAGGCATTAGGCAGACTGGGAAGTCACTCCTGTTGGACTGTCTGCTACATAAAAACAGAGCTGAATTAATGCAGACTTGAGTAGCTGGACTGGTGAAAGCATAACTTATGAAAAATAGAATATGAGCATTTCATTTTATGGGACTCTTACAACTGGAAGTGCAGAGAATACTGGGGAATAACAGTGTCTGGAGGGGCAAGTACCTCATAAGGGTTGGAGATGCAGTGCAGCCATCATTTGTATGACTTAGGTTATATTAAAATCAGCAGGCATTTTACCACTCATGTTCACTACATTGTCCCCTTTGGTATAAAAGCTCTTAGAAAAGTACAGAGCATTTGTCAAATCTTGCCATAAATTGTGCATTTCTGTAAGCTTGTTGCTGCACATAGTTTCTTTAGAATTTCAGTCATCCATATCAAACCAAAGCATGTTGTCAAACCTTTGGTCAAATGAGTATGCAGTGATGCACAAAGCATGCATTTTAGATTCTGGATTGTCAGGAGATTATGTAGGCTTACATGGATTAATATGAAAGTAAGCTCTTGCACATCTGTCCAGAAACTAATGTTATTTTTAAGTAACGCTTCAGTATTCTTGTATGTTTTTTGCTGGCAATGCCTTTCCTGCTGTTGCAGATATTTACAATGCAGTCTTTAGATGAGTGCAGCCACTGACTACTAGAAAGTGTGAAAAGAGTTGTGTAAATCAGGTATAGTAGGAAAAACACAGGTTACAGTACTAGTAGTATTATGTTTAAGGAAGTAGAAGTTTAAAATTTGACATGCCATTGTTCCTGGAAATGTTTAATTTATGTACACAAAAATTAAAAAGACAAAAAAAAAAAAGTCCATCAAAAAAGCCAAGGAAAACAAGGAAAAGAGTCCTAAATGCTTAGGTCCTGCGAGAGGCAAAGTGATTTCTGTTACACAATACATCAAAATAAATTTTAAAATGTCTTGATAAATTCTCCTTTTCCAAGGAACTTGGAGGACTCTGCTTTAATTGCAGTCCTGGCTTTGAGACACAGGTTCAGTAAAGGGTTGTAGTCAGCTGCCAAAAAAGAAAGGCTCAGTCTATTGCTGTGCAGTGTGTCATCCCTGATTGCCATCACCAGGCTCATTCACTGAATTCAGTGCTTCACAGTGGTGGTGGTGGTGATCATCTGTCTCAAACAGGTAACATGGGACACACTGCACCAGAGGAAAGCTACAGGTCTCATATCTGTCCTGTTTGAAGCTTTCCAATTAAGGTATTCATATGATCCTTTCTATTCTAAATGTAAAAGAAATAATTAGTCCTGAAAATAAAAATTAGAGATCCCTGTTCATAGATGACCGAGCTCATGGGCTACAAAACTCCTCCTCACTTTGTTTCACATCCATAAAATCTCTCTGCAGAATGCAAGAGTTTTAACTGGCCAGGTGGGCACTGGGATACCATGAGATGTTGGAGACAGGCCTGGATTTAGGGTGTCTCTAATGCATTTCACTTTGGAAAAGCAAAAGTATGTTTCTGGACCAAACTGAATTTCCAGGCGGATGTGCTGGGCAGGCTGGGCTGTGACTGTTGCCAAGCGGTGCCCTGCCGGCCTGGCCTGCCTTTGCCCGCGGGAGCCGCTCCCTTGCTTGGCTGCTTCAGGGCAGAAGCCACAAGGCTGTAGCTCGTGGTGTGAGGAGCAGCAAAGATGCTGAGTAGGACCAGAGGAGAGCAGCTTGTGAGAGCCATTGAAGTGGAGCTGGCTGCTGCCCCATGCTGACTTTGCTGGCTCTGGGCTGAGCATCTGAAGTTAGGCCTGCTGTTAGGTATTGAAGATTTTCTCTTAGTGGCTGAACCAAAACCCTGCTTGTTAGCACACACCCAGACCAGGCTTTCTTGGGGCAGACACAGCTTTATTTCAAAAGAATCCACATAGGTGCTGCTCAAGCTGGTCTCACCAGAGGTCTTTATTAAATGGTGAACTGAACCCTTGGTAACCAGTGTCTGTCAGAAATAATAATCTGAGAAATGGAGATAGCTGCTGCTTTAATATTTATTATCTTCCAGTGGAGTATTTCCTAGAAGCTAAAACAGGAATATATTTTAGGAGATATTAATTGTGCTGCACGGTTTCCTGCCGATTTGGTTCATGGCCTCTGCTCTTCTCTATCTACAAAATGTAGGTGGTCTTACATCATTCTGTGGTTTAGTGATGCTCATGTCATTAATAATTCTCAGCTGCTCCTGGGGAAAGTTGCACAGTAGGATAAATCTTACATGTGTTGCTGCACTGTTTGTCAATAGGGAATTCCAGGCTTTTTAAAAAAAGTATTTCTCTATTAAAGTGAAGATCAGTCAGGAGCACTGATTTTATGATGATGTATGCTAGATGAAAAGCTTTAGAATAGCTAGAGATATATGTAAGTTATGTTCTGTTACACAGTTTCTCTTGTTTTTTTTTCCCCTCATAATTTCTGGATGGATCTCTTTCTTTGGCAGGCTCCCAGAACAGCAAGTAACTAGGCTGTTGGACATATGCTGTTAAAACTGATTGTCCATGGCAGTGTTCAAACAATTTATATATTCCCTAAAACTGATTTTAAAAGGTCTTTTTGTTCACTCTCTATCTTAAAAGCCAGTTTCAACAAGCATTACTGATATTTTGAGTTATGAGTGATATTTTAAATGTGCTGGTGCATTCACAGCAAGATGAAAAATACACTCTTGTGTTATTTTTTTCCAACCCTGCCTGCAATTTCAGGTGTGAAAAGATTGTGCTTTTGGTCTACAAAGGCTTCTCTGAAATTCCCAATGACGTTTAGATATGGATTAATATTTTGTTGATTATTTTTAGGCTAAGCATTACTAAATACCAAGTCTGAACACGTTGCAAATCTTTTTCAGAGACTATTCATTCTTATTATCTGTAGAAGTATCCGTCAGTCCATATCTTCATTGCAGTAAAATAATCAGCAGTTATATACCTGAATGGGATTATAAAATACAAAGAATCTATGAATGCTACAGCTTTGTTGGGAATAGGATTACTACAATTCTGAGGTTTCTGTCAATCAGTTGTTCTATAGAAAATATCAGAGGTGACTAATTTAGGGAATGCTGAATCAGTGCTGAAATATTTGCACTAGGAAAATGCCAAACTAAGTTTACAAATATTTTGTATTCATTAAGAATAAAGATATATGGGTATATATTAGGATTGGGTATATAGAGAGATAATACTAATAACCAGTCACCAGACAATAGTGCCTCTTCCATCCAGTTTTCCAGACCTTTGAATTATGGTCCATCATGTAATACGGAGTTAGACAATCTTGACCAGCTACCCTGTAACCTTACCATGCCTTTGTCATGTTTGCTAAGTCAGCTAATAGTCTTTTTCAAATACCTTCTCCTTTCTTTGACAGAGAAGCAAATGCCTTTATAGTTCAGGGGTGCAGGTTTTTAAATAATGAAATTTCTAATTGTGTGCGTTTAGACAAACTTGATGACTGATAAAAGTAGGAAATACACAAAAATTATAGCCCACTGAGAAGCCTAAACATCCAGTCACTTGTGTTGGTGCCTTTTGTTTAATTATTCTAAATGCTATGTTGCTCCTGAAATGCACACTGAAAGTGAAGCTCTCAGTGGTTTAAATTTTTAGAGAAAAGATGTATAGTGGCTGATTCTTAGCACCTCAGCTGACATAATCCTCTCGTGCAGTGGGCAAAGTTTGATCCTTGGAACCACTGATTTGCATGGCCCACTATGCACAAACATGTAACTAGAGGTACAATAGTTGTGCTATGGAATGACATTTTAATGACAATATAAGACTCCAAGTACCCTATTTAGACAAACAGAACTTTCCAATTAATACCTTGGTACTACATCTAGAATGAAAAGAAAGACTTTTTTCCTGAATAATGTGTACAAAACCTTATATTTTAACTGCTAGTATGTGCAGTAAAATGAAACCTAATGTTGACGTAGCTCTGAAGTAAAAGAAAATATGATTATATCATTGCAGGTATTGACTAGTGTGCATTTAAATGACTTGTAGATTACATTTCTCTGAATGTGTTCCACAACAATTCTAGTTGGTTTATGTTCCTTTAGATTTAAAAAGAAATTCCCTTAATCTCTTTTCCTAGTCTGTTTGCAAAAATAGAAATATACCTAAATGTGAAAAAACTAAACCTTTCCAGTAAACATGACCATGCATTGGCCAGAAGCTGCCCTAGGGTAGGACATACATACATTATGGTTAGCCACAACATTATCAAGTGTTTCTAGTCAATACTTTTGTTCTGAGTCACTGTTCCATTAGTGATTTTTGTGGTGTTAACTCAACTTTTTGGGTCAAGGTGCCTATGGAGAACTTAAAGTTTAAACACCTTTCTGAGCAATTAATAATCTATTTGGGCAAACCAGGAATTTTGGCTTTATGGAGACATGAGGTAGCAGTGCAAGTCTGAAATTAGAAAATTGCGAACCAAAATTTTTATATCCAGGTAATCAGGCAAGTCAAGAGAGATGAAAAATGTTAAATGCTCCCCATTCCTAATCTCACTGCTCACAAAAGTGTCTCAGCAGTACCTTCAGCATCTTCAGTTGCTGTAATGGGAAATGTTTTCCTTCATTGCCTATCACGTCCTGATGCAATTTTAATTCTATAGTTGTAGTCAGTCCCTTTAAAACTAATGTGTCAGATTCTGTTTTCTTCAGAATTATTATACCTGGGATATGTGCTTAAGCCATTTCCATATAATGGCAAGAAGGGCTCATGGGGTTTGAAGTGCTTGGTAGCTTCAGTGCTTGGAATAGGACTTGAAACAACATAACTCTCACAGCAAACTGGGAATAAGCAATGTTTGTGCATGGCATATTACTAAATAATTTAATTAAAGGGAGCTTGAAACTGAAGGTATTATTAGTGAATGGTAATGCCCATCCTTGGCTACTCTACTATGTTTGCTGCCTGGGTGCGAGTCTGAAGCAGGATTCTCCATGGGCAATTCTGTGGGTTTGTCATTGTTCTGCCCTTTGGTTATTTCATCCAGAGATGCTGTGATATGCTGTGCATTCAGAATGACACCAGATGCACCAAGAATTGGAATTGTCAAACTTTTTTTTTTTTAAATACACACTTTTCAGTTTCCTGGAACACTTGTTGATACTCTAGGGGAGGATATATCTTCTGATGGTATTTCATCAAGATTGTTCTGTAAGTGGGTAGGCATTAATCTAAATGTAATTTATGCTTGTGTTTCAGGATCATTGTCTTGCACTGTCCAAAATACTTAGGCTTTAGACTTCATCTTTGAGCTTACATGGTAGGAGACATTAAGAGCATTGATTAAGGTTCATTTGATACCTGTCATGGAATATTGATAAGTTATGGTGGTGTGCCTTCGCAATGCACAAGAAGTTATGGAATGCACTAGAGATCCAAGTTCTGTTGAACCATTTTTGTGCTAGCTTTACTGAAATAAAAATAACCATCTGCGTACAATTAAACATTCAGTTGCGCTTTTATCCACAAAACTGAAAAGGTTCAAGGATGTACAGTTATTACTACATCTAAAATGTGTCTTTGAGTGTCAGTGTTGAAGTGCTTTAAATTCTTTTGTTTTTCCTGGAATTTTTCTTTAAATAGGATTCCTATTATATGTGTAAGGAAATATTTGATTTTCCTTGTGTTTGGATTTTGAAATATCTACTGGTGGTAATAAAGATGTTTGTTATTTGCTGAAAATTAACAGCAGCTGTAGTTCTGTACAAATAATTTCACCATGGTATTTGATTCAAGATGAAGTAAAAAGCGAATGAGTCATGTGTCCAATTTTTGCTTCCATTACTTTGCTTCAGATGCTTTATCATATAGTGCCAATGCATGTTCTCCTAAGTGAAAACAGTTAGTAGTTCAACATATCTTAGCCTGAGGATATTCATCTGGGTGTGATGGATACACAATACACCTGTAAGAAATGTCATCTAGTTTATATCTGAGCTGATGCATAGTTGAATGCTTTTTAACATAATCTTTCTTTTGTGTCACTTTACTTGGACCATAATAATTTTGTATGGAAGCTGTTTTACAGCTTCTGTGGAATGAACTTGTGCTTTTGATTTGTTTCCTAATAAGGTGGTCTGGGTTAGTAACTGTGAAAGCTGGCTTTACCTGGCACATTTTATGGTCCCTTTGTCATGATTAAAGAGATGAGAAAAGCAAATCCTCAGGGAACTACTAAACATGCAGAGTTTTTTAGATTACCGGTGAGAGATGAAGTGGTTAAGTTTGATCCTCATGATGTAGTGTCTGTTCTGTAAACAAAGAATCTCTCATCCACATGTTTGTTTGGAAATTTTCCCCAAAAGATGTTTTCATAGGTGAAAACCCCAGAAATTTGAATGCATTTTGTACCTTGGCAACCATAAGATGTGCAGGTGCTGTCAGAGAAATGCTGATCCTACATTTCACTATCCTGTCTTTAATGCAGAGGATGCAGTTATGCTGTGGTGTATCTTTTACAGAGATATCAGGGTGCTTTTTACAACATAGAAAGAAGAAATAAAAGATTCAACAGGACAGGAACTTTGTGTTAGTAGCCAAAACAATAAAATCTGCCCTAGAATTGCCGCTTTTGAGCAGCAGTAATTCTAACAAAGACATAAAAGTACTGTTGATCGGCTTATCCATGAATAGATAGGGATATAGAATAGTCCCTTCTAAGGTGAAGGGTAGGGGAAAGGGGTAATGCTTAATGACTGCTACTGGCTGGCAAAATGCTGTATGTAAATGAATAGAAAGGAGTTCAATCATCACTGGTTGATGTGTTGCTAGGGTTGTTTTTTTTTTAATTTTATTTCATCTGTTTCCTAAATTTATTCTAAATGTGGAGCCTTTTGAAATCAATTGAAAGTGTTATGTATAGTTATCCTATTATTCATTAAAAGGATTGAGTGTACTGCTTGTTCTAAGCATTGAAAATATACCCTCTAAATCCTAAGCCTCCTTTTTGTTTTAATTTTTTTTGCAAATTGATTGTTAAAGTCATCCGCATGTATGCAATGAAAATGTAATATATGAACAGAGATGGCCTTATGCTGTTAACACTGCTCTGGCCACAAGTTGAAAACACAGACTGCTGTGAAGAAAACTGGCTGTGTCCCAGGCAAAACCTGAACAGTGTCTGAAAGGAAGGGACAAAGCCAGCAGACAAAGAAGTAATCCAAAATAGGTTGCAGTACTACCCTGACTGAAGAGATCAAAAGCTACCAAGCATTTGTATGTTACCTAGGAGTGCTTTGGCACAACAAGGAAAGGAACAGACTGGCCATTAGCATGGTGTGCCACCAGTGGTTATCATGGATGAATATGTAGCCTTAAGTTAACTGGGAACTGGGCCTATCTATGGTTCTGTCAGACATTTCTACAGCTCTCCTTAATTTATAAGAGCATTTAGCGGTCATTTTGCATGTATGGATATCAGCATCCTCTGAACTTGAATAAATCAAGGAAATACAGTTTCTTTCTAGGAGATCTGACACTTGAGTGAAGTGAGATGTCACTTTGCTCTGCAGTGGAGGCATCCCCATTATATTGAGCTGAAGATCAGTGGATGTTGTTTGCCTAGTAAGCTGAAGAGCAATTTCATGCCAGACCTGTGGCCCTCTGCAGAGGGCTAACCCTGCCCATACGTTAAAATTGCAGTTATGTATGTATATCTCCTCAAGTTGCCATCATGAAAACTGTATTGGGTTTATTCTTTAATACCTTGATAGCAATAGATTACTCAGTAGCAGAGAGACCAGGCACAGCAGGGGTTGCCATCTCTTTTGCCATGCTTGTGGCATCTGGACTGCTGTTTATAACTTTGAGAAGCTACAGAATACCTACTGATAATGTTGAATGTGATGGTGCAGAATTTGAAAAGGGAGAAAAAGACTTATCCCTCTGATGACTAATAAATCCTATTTAATCCTTCCAATTTATTTTCCTATCTTTCAAAAGGCTATGTAAACACATTGTCAACATTTCCCATTTTTCTTTGAATCCATGCAAGTAGCTGGTTTTGTTGCATCTCTTGCCTTGAGGTTTCTCCTCTTTTTCTTTGCCAGGTTCTCCAAGTCATCATTCACACAAGTTTCTTGATGTGATTACTGTTCTGTTCTCACCTCCAAGATGACTTTTAGTTTGAACTTGAATAGGGAATTTTCCTTTTTGTAATGTAAGCTAAGGTTATCTCAGTTTGTTTCCTTCTTGCTACTCCCCCCCTCCAAGGTTTGTATGTTTTTGAAATCAGCCTTTCTGAAGAACATGAAACACCACAGACAATCACTGTGTAATGAAGTTATTTGTCAGTGAACTATAATTCTGAAGTGAAGTTTTTAGTTAATTAAATACTAGAAAAATACCAAAAACTGCAACAAGCCCTGCTATTTTGAGATCAAGTTCCATTTCTTTCAGTCTCAGTTTTTGGTATTATGCAGATTTTCTGCATTAGCAATAAAGTTTAAAACCAAGAATGGATGAAAAGTACGTTCTGATCAGTTAACCAAGGAAAGCTGAAATCTGGTAGTTTAGCAGCTGTCTACAAATCAAAAGTCATAGAATAAATTTTCAGGTTGTGGTTTCATAGTGTTGAATAGTTTGAAATTAAATAATTGCTGCTGTAACTATTTGGTTGCATTTTCTGTGATCTAATTTTAAAGCTTTAGCTTTAAATGATCATCTGCATTCCTCCTTTACCATGCCCAGTGCATCCACTTAGACTTCATTACATAATTCTTTTTGCCCTTGCTTTAAGGTAGACTGACATGATAGTGCTGTTGCACTGAGTCAGGAAGTTAGGACTAAGAATGAGTGATTTATTTGAAACTCAGCTAAATGCTATTTAAGTTAAAGTCCAGCTGGTGTGAAATTGGTCTCTGAAGGCACACACTAGGACTGATCTAGGCTGCAAGCGCCTCTTGCTGCCATTCAGGGTTCCCTGTATTTGTGCAAATATTCTGCACTTCAGGGTAGCAGTGTGTGGCAAACAGAACACGTGCACTGGGTTGTTTATTCCACCCTAGGCTCTGCTTTTTTGCACAGTTACATATGCAGTTGCTTCGGTTTATTTTTGTCACAGAAAATGTATATGCCAAACTGAAGTGATTTGAGTAGTCCCTTTTAAGGTAAAGGGTAGGGGGAAGGGATAATGCTTACTGCTTCTACTGGCTGGCAAAATGTTGTATGTAAATTAATGTATTTTGCCTTTTTCTGTGGACAGATGGTATTTTAGGGCAATCCTGAAGGTATTTGTTCCCATTATGATTTTTGTGAAGCAGCACAGCAAATTGTCACTTTGTACACTGTTCTAATGGGACACGGTTTTTGGCTGCTGGGTTGCTGTGCAGCACTACGTGTGAATTATGGCTCAGTGCTGTATCCTGGTGAATCAGTGTTTACAAGTGTCTGCAATAATACAGATCAGATTTCTGAGTGACCCTGCCTGTGAAGAATAATAATTTCAGGCATCTTAATCTCCCTTCCTTTAGCACAGGTGTCTAAAAATAAAGGCCATGGTTGTGCCTAATTTTGTGAAATCCAGCATGCAACTTTTAACTTGGCTGACTTCCTTGGGTCCATCCAACCACCTCTTCCTCCCAGCTTGCAAAGAAAATATTTTTCCTGACTCAGGTCTGTTTCAGTCCTTCTAAGGGTTCTTTCCATCTCTGAGTGGCTGAAGGGTCTCCTATCTTGTCCTTTGCCAGCCTTCTTTTGCTGATATATAAAGAGTTGCTATTTGCTCTGAGAAACAGCTTGTTATGCACTTCTGCAGTGACTCTGGGGAACATTACTGTCCAGATAGAGCAGCTGAGGTACACTTTGAAAATGAGGAGCCTTAACACCACCTTGGCAGGATTGATTCAGCATATTTGAAATGTTAACCTCACTGTCAGTTTTGGGGTCTGAAATTTAGCCTTGGATGAAACTTGTTTCTGAAATTGTATTTATAGCTAGGAGAAGAAAGCAGGAGAATAAAATTATATTAAAAGAAAACTTATAAAAAATTCCTGGGAAGGAATGGATTAGGTTGCCAAGTACTCCCTAAGCCTCTGGTTTTTCAATTATGAATAAGAAAGTAATATGAGCAGCAGCTGACTTGCTGATCTCGGTCTTCACTTAAAAGTCAGAGCTCAGGCATTAATTTTGAGGGCTGAATGCTTTTTTTTTCCACTAGAGCCTTTACAATTCTACCATTCACAGTTAATATTGGTACTCTGCAAGGCAGGTAATTTTACTAAGGAAAGAATACATCAAGGCTCATTCTGCTTTTAATGGAATTAGTAGAAGTTTAACTGTTCCTTGTAAAAGGAGGAAGATTAGACCAAAAAGATCTATGTGTTAAATATGAATCTGTAGGATACAGACTTACTTGTACCATTTTGGGTATATTTAAAAAAGGTTGTCTCTTTCTAGGGCATTGTCTTGGTTTCAGTCTCTCCATAATTAGTTTCTATTTATGGAAGAGATTGAGATAAGTAGCATGCAGATGTCTAAAAGATAAAAGTTTTTGCATATGTGTTCTTGCTTTATCTTTATGCAAATGCTTAATTATTAATGCTTTTTAAAGACCACATGAGGTATACAGACTTAATTTTTTTAATTCTTTGCTTTCGTTTGTAAGTATTTCAAACTCTGCCACAGAAAGGAAGAATTGACTTTCATGTATTAAAATACACATGAAAGATTAAAAGAATTGCAATCCTTGTTTTTCAGTCACCTACATCATGATAATGGATCTGTAATATGAAATTTCTACAAAGTGCTATTACCATAATTTGTTTCTATTTTTCAACTTGGAAACACATTTCTAACCTAAATTCTTACCACATATTTTCAAGTCTCCTTATAATATAACCACTTCTGTATCTCATGAGGTTATGTAGTTTATTGCTTTTGACTCAAAAAAATTCTTTCAGGCAGTTGTGCTACTGAATTATTAATAAAATAATGTATGGAATTAAAAAGAAAAGAAATTAGAAATGGAGTTACAATCACCTAGATCACAGTGTTGTGTGTTTAAATGTGTCTTCCTGTGTACTGTATTCTGTATGCTAGCATTGAGTATTCTATTCTGTATAAATTCAGTATCAGTTAAAAGACTTTGTTGTGCAAAGAACATGTAACTATTCCCTTTTAATGTGATGCCAATAATGAAGTGGTAAATGCATAAACCAAAGTATTTAAGGCATGTAGGTATTCAAGGTACCACATTAGTGTGGAAATGAAGGATACCATGATCACTGAGGTTCTTATAATTAAAGTGTGAGTCCTTTTATAGAGTAACAGCAACCTCCCTTCTCGACCCTCGACTGACCTTGTGTACCACACTGCCTTAAAGATGGGGTAATAATGGAAATAGCCTTTGCTTATAGTTTCCTGTAGAACACATGGGTTTCAGTAGTAGCTTTTGTTTTTGTGCTCTGCAGAACTTCATGAAATTAATTTCAGCCTATATATTTTATGTTCCATTTTGGATTGTAAGCAGGGAGTGCTTTCTTAGGTTTTCTTTTCCTGTTAAACACTTACATTTAGTGTAAAGAGTGAAATCCAAATCTTTAATCATTAACAGGCCAAAGAACTGTCGAAGAATAAAAAAAGTCAGTCAACACAGTTTAATAAAAGCTATATAATCAAATGACATTATATATTAGTGTGCATTTTTACTGTTGTATTATCTATAAAATTGAGGCAGTCTGTAAATCATAAAATTATGTAGGTACTTACCATTTTAAAAGCAGTATCAAGTGGAATTGGTGAACATCCCCAGGGTGTAATCAATAGTTGTTTAAAATAATGAGTCTTTCTGGTATTATTTCCAAGTGTACTATCTGAAATCAGAGGAAATTTACTGACAGTTGTATATTTTGTTGAAAAAAAACATTCAGACGTATATTAGCCACAAAATCCATGTCTGTTGCCTTCTACAGAGTACAAGAAGAGCGATTTATTTTGAACATGTCTTTTAGCTGGGTTACTAGGTAACTTACACTGTGCTACATGAAAGAGTTTGGACTGCATTTTGTGAAGCTGAATTCCAGTGCAATGAGTGAAGGAAACAGATGGAGTAAGAGGAGGACAGATGGGTATCAAAAAAACTACAGCTGCTGTTTTCAGTACCTGTGCATTTACTGCCATAAATCAATTTATTTTCATTTACTGAAGAAGGAAAATCATAAATTATTAAGCCAAAGCACTACAGGTCCCAGAATCACTATATGTTGAAAGCATCTATTTGTAGCAGTTAATTTGGGTCTGAAGTGAGCTACATCTGAGAATAAGTTTCTGTGGATAAGAATGTCACCACCAGTCCAGTCATTTCATTCTGCCAGGGAGATTTAAACGTCTCTCATCCCGTGGGGGGAGGATTAGTTGGTTATTAGTTGCTATGCTGGATAGCTTTAATGTTTTCCTCATGGACAAGAGGTGGGCTACTCAAGTGCTGCAGGGAGTGCTAATGGACTGCTCTGCCACAAGGCTTCAAGCAGCCTGTGAGGCAGCTGAACCTGCCAGAGCCCAGAAGCAAGGCTAAGAGTGCAGGAGGCCACTTTGTTTCTCCTGCAGCAGCTTTGCATTGCAAGACATGAAATGGTGGTTAAGAAAATCAAAACACTATAACTGTATATATCAATACACCAGCAGCCCTTACTTGCTGTGTGGCACAGCTGCTCTGTCACATACTTGACCTTGACCTAATTTGATTATCCCTGTGGTTAAACAGGAAGTTCAGCTGAGAGTTATTTCTCTCTACCCTCGCCCTGCTGGTTACTGCTAGCTTGTTGCTGATCCTGTTGAATTTTTATATGAGCACCTGTCCATTAGGAATTGGATGGTGGCTGTCCAGACAATTTGCATTTATTTTAGAATGCCTTGCAATTAGTGGACTTGGAATATTGTAAAATGCAAATAGAAATCACCCTTGTATTAGAAATATGTGAGAAATGAAGAAATTCAGGTCAGAATGTGTAATTGCTCTCTGTCTTGTTGAATTTATATCAGGGAGTTTTATGCCTAGAGGCACTGCATGAAGTTGCCACTATATTTTGGTGTAACAGAGGCAGAAGTATGAAAAGGTCTGTAACTTGAGTATCTTGGAATTGGTTTTCTGTGACATTTTTATCACAGTTCCTTTTAAATTTTCCTATGAGTAGTTTGAATTTAAAAATTCACATTTGGACAAAATTTTACTGCTTCATTTTCTAATTGAAAAAATATTAGGGGTTAGAATCACTACATTTTGTAACACAACATAAATGAAATACAGTATTTTCTGGTTATATGTAAAAAGATTGGTTAGGCTATGGTCCTCAATCTATTTAATGCAATTTAGAGCCTAATGTGGTAAACCCTGAAGTTTTTAACCTTTGTTAGCTGTTTGTAGATTACCTTCCCAATATTGTCTCGTTCAAGTGAGTGTTGTAGTGCCAGCAGTTACCCATGCTGAGGCTGGACTACAGTCTTCAGCCATCAACAACCATGTTTGAAATGCATCATCTTCTCACACTGTTAAGCACATTTTTGTTGGACTGGGATGTAGCCTATGAATTGGACAAATAGTTCAGAAGGTGTGATGGGATGAAAAGGATGCAAGATGGTTTGCCTTTGTTTCATAACTGAAGTGGAAGGGAAATCAGTGGTTGGTTTCCTTCAATTAAGAAATATTAGCAATTTCAATCCATTTTCATAATAGCTCTATTTATGCAGATTCAAATACACTAGTCTTACTAAATTTTCTTGAGTTGAGAATCATAAACACAGTTGTCATTATTTTTTTTTTCATGAGGCTGCTTACAAAATTCTGCTTCTCCATAGTAATTGAGCTGCTTCTGCTTCTCCACCAATCACTTGCTTTGCAGTCTGAATTTCAAATAAGTGTGAAATATTTCCTTTAAGCAGGTAGGACATAAACTGTAAACTACAGAGCATTTTTAAGCTATGCATGCAAAAGAGTTTAAAATCTTGACCAGCATCAAAAGAGTGAGAAATTATTTCTGATTTTTGTAGTTTAAAGATGGAAAGGAATTATAACTTACCCATTCTAAAAGTATAGAATTGCTTTATGAATTAAACTCAGACTTATATTTACAGTTTACTGCTGTAATTATTTTGAAAACAAACATCCTCAAAATACACAAAGTAGTGACTGTTAAATTCCTATTAAACATAATGGCCACTAATGAGTCTGCCCTAATGATTTCAGATGACCTTCAGCCCACTGAAATCTGGCAGTATGTAGTGTCAGGAGCATCTTGATATCAGTATGTAAGAGCAGTGTAATTATTTTTGGTATATAAAATTAGACTCAAAGAATCCTGGGAAAGGGAAAAGGCCATGCTGCTGTCAATGCTTCTCATCAGTAAGTGTAAGTGATGTGCAATTTCATTTATGTATTTGATTTGTATTCAGCCCAGGCTGAGATTGCTATTTCTCAAACTGCCTGATCATTTTGAATTCCCTGGAGGGAATGCTTTTAGAAAAGACAGCAATCTTGCACAGTGCTCTTGCTGATGACAAAATCTGGGCTTCTTGCCCTGACATATAGACTGTAAGAATGTGTACGTAGTGCAGAGAAGAGGGCTCTTTCAGAGACCTCAGCTGTTATGTGCTGAAGACTGTTACCCAAGGACTCAGACTAATCTAAGTTGCAGCAGAGGAAAGCTGTCTTAAGTGGTCAAAACTCAAGTGCTTGGTCTTGTTAGAATTCTGCCCACTATGAAAGATGGAGTGCTGGTTTAAATGTTTCTTGGAGCTCCCATCACTGTGGGTTTGGTTACGCTTCTGCTCAGGGAGAGTCTGTACACTTTAGCTTGTGAAGGTGATATGGCTGTGAAACAGGCATGGGGCACACATGGCAAAAGAAAGGTCACAATCTTCTTACAAGTACAAATGGGAATAAATGCCCAGTATTCGCTGGTTTTGGAGCATCTGTCAAGAGTCCAGTGTCCAGCACAATTCCCATATTTGTTTCTTCCTGTATTTTTGTCAGGCATTCGATCATTTGTAATTAAGTTGAGCTTCATCAGGTGGTCCAACAGTTGAAAAAATGTATTCTCAACATTACATGTATACAATATGTGTGAATTAGTCTAAGGGAGTAGTTAGTAAGTTAACCAAACAGCAGATTCAATTCTGTATATGAAATTAGAATTTTATATTTAAGCTGTAGGTTACACTTTGATAAAATGAAAAAACTTTCAAATAAAATACTCTAGTCTGGTTCTGCTTTGATATTTCACTGTTAAGTAAAAATGAAACTTAAAGTTCAATGTGTTTGTTGGTGTTAACATAATTTCTGTTGTAACTTTGGGATTCCCACTTACTATTCTTAGATACTTGTTCTAAAATATTTGGAAAAAAAAGCCCCAGGCAAGCACTTTTTCTCCTGACACTGGTTGTTCATGTTGAGATTGAGATTCCAACTTCTTTATGAGGGGAAGGATGGAGGTATTAAGGCTTAAGGCAAGTTTTAAGATTTTTAAGCCATGGCTAAAGGTATTTGAGATCACTTTGTGTGGGCTTGAGTGAATGTAGGCTTGAGTGAAAGCTGAGAGGTGGTGGTTAGGTCCATGCAATGAGAAATAAACTTAGACAAACAGGAATGTGATCAAGAAAAGTGTAAATGAAGGTATAAAGTAATGTAAACTGAAGACAGAACAGTAATTATTATAGATAGCATAGCAAAAAACCAAAGGAACACACAGGAAAGAAAATTCAAGTTGAAAAGGGTTTAGAGGTTTTCTGAAGGTAGCACCTGACTTCTTTTGTTCCAAACTCTGATTCCATGATCCTTCACTTTTTAAAAATATTCTCACTAAATAGTTGCATGAAAAAATTTCAGCAACTAATCAGAAAACATGTAATGTCAAGCTTTTTGTGTGAAGAGAGGGAATGTTGGGGCAGTATCCAGGAAGATTTCTAAAACACTGAAGAAGAAATAGGATAGAGAGTCTGAAGATTTTTTTTTTAATATTTAGCTCTAACAGTCAAGTGTTAATAATTTAGAATAATAGAAACAGGAATCAAAGCACCTTGTTGTCTGTATATGATTAAAGGACCAACTGTGAATGAGATAATATTTTAACGATCCAGTTCTGAATATCTGAGAATATATCTGACTTTTTTCTGCCCTTAGACAACTATATTAGCAGAATAATAACTCATGTTATTTTTCCTTGGATGCTTTAAAAAATCATATATATAAAATTTCCTACGAATAGAAAATACTGGCTACAGACACAAATAAGAAAGTGTTAAGAAAAAAGCTTTGTAGGGAACCTAATTTTCTGATGATTAATGCTCTGCAGAATGGCTATCATGATATGTCCTCCTACTTAGCAATAGGAGAGGGATGTATAACTTAGGAGAGGGCTGTATATCTAAATATCTCATTAGAATGATGAAGATCATGTTTAATGTACATTCATTTTCCCTAGCCTTTTTTTTTCCTCCAAACATTCATCTTGCTAAAGAATTTATCACTGCAAAGGATGCCTAGTGTATGACTTACTTTGTGCTAGTTATCTTTAACTGATTTTAGTGTGACCTTATTCCCTTGCCTCCATCCAAAAGGAAAAGTGAGAGATCTTATGCCGTTGTATGCCCTTGTATTGGAAAGTAGGTGTTCCAATGCTTGGGTTTTGCCATGCATTTGCTCAAGCCAGAGTAGTTCAGTAAACTTCAACAGTAATCTTTTAAAGCAAGCATAAACCAGTTATGACCACTATCATAATTGCTATTCTTAAAGCTAAAGGCTGATGGACTGTTGATGAAGAGCTAGAAAACAGCTAAAGCTTTTAGAATGAAATGTTTTGTTGCTTTGACTTTCTGTAGCTGGTTCTGTAAACCTAGAATTAAATCTCAAGTTTGTTTCTTTTTTTCTGATGGAATTTCTTTTGGAAATGTTAAGTATTTCATGAGAAATTTTATTCCTAGAAGATTTTGAATTGCAGCTTTTTTGAACAAGAATTTTTTTTGCGAAGCTGAATGGGATTCTAAATATATCCCATTCTAAGCTTTAAACATTTTCTTAAAAGCTTCTATTAAAATATGGGCTCAGAGAGCTAGGGAAAAACCCCAACATCTTAAATTAATCTAAACTAATCTAATAGAGTATATTGTGTGTGTGTCTGTCTTTACATGACAATGTAAGTCTAATATATACAACTATAAATATCCATTTCTTTTGTAATGACTGTTACATATTGTAAGTAGGACGTCTGTATGCTGCCTGAGATGAGGAAGTTGCTTCTTCACTGAGAAGGAGCAGTAGAATTTGACTGCTTTTTAAAGAGGTGTTCATTGCAAAATTCGTACCATCCTCACTAAACTGAAGCTCTTCTGTGTTTAGATGAAATAATGACCAAGGTCTAGTCTTGCAGCCTACAATTATTTGAGTTATTTTTGCTTTGTGCTGAAGTCAGCAAAAGCTTGTCATAGGTCAGGTACTTGTAACTGGTTCTTTGAGTTTGTTGAGCACTAATTCCATGCCAGCTTGATTTACAGTTATGTTTCTGACATTTTGCTAAGTTCCTATCTGTTTTATATGCAGTGACAAAGGCTGAGTATATCTTAAACAGAGACTTATCATAATATTGTACAGTGTCATTAAGACTTTTGGCCAGTCTGATCTACATTTTCATCTTTTCTTAATGCATTTCCATTTTCCCTATATTGCCTACACATACTGAATTTAGAGGAGACTTCATGAAGTGTCTGCTTTTGTTGCAGTCGTTTTACAGTCCTTTCATCATTATTGCATGAGATTTGTATTGAGTATATAATTTAGCTTGCCTCTTGCTCTGTGTTCAGTCAAAACATGAATCTTCCGCCATAACACTTTCAAATAAAGAAAAAGAAGACAGCACTTTAACAGGACAGGGGTGTTTCAGCACAGTGTGCTAATGTGAAACATCATACTTGTGTATGCAGGTTTGAATCCCCTGGAGCTTGGCAGTGTCTTAAATTTCTTAAATGGCTGATGAGTATTTGGTTGTTTATATGAAGGGTTTCAGGGCTTCTGCCTGCAGTTCATAACGCAAAAGCTTCTGGCACTGTTAAGACCCTTTTTGTGCTGGCTGGAAGGCCCAAGGCAGAACAGGCAGGGAGTCAAAATTGCTGCAACAGACATGAAATCCTGGCTCTGCTGACTTCAGTGGGAGTTTTGCTGTAGCTGACAGTGGGCCAAAGCTTTAATCCAGAAGTAGTCCTCCCTTGTTGATAATCCTAGTGTATGCCCTAGGGGAAGCTTTTTCTTTGTTGCTGCCACCCACCCTGTGTTTGTGCAGAGAAGATGTAAGTCTCTTATGGTGTCACATTCTGCTTTTCACAATCACAGCATGTCTGGGAATGAAACTGGGACAGAGGAGAAAGAAAACCTGAAGTGTGGATACAGGCTGTCTAATTGCTTGTGTCCGGAGTCATTCCCAGTAGCATGGATCAAGTGCCCTGACCTGAGCAAGATGAGCTTCTTGAGACTGCAGAGGACTTCAATGACTGCAGCCACTGCATTTCCCAGTACCTGCTTCTGCATTTGAGGATTATCCCTTTAGCCATGCTTTTGGTATGTGAAGCAACAGTACATTCATTAATTCAGTCCTACTTAGCCCATGCAGACTGAGTTATCCATGCAAATGTGATCTAGTAAGCTATTCTCAGAGATGCCTCATAAATTTTTATGTTAAATGACAGCAGCAAATGGGAAGTGTTTGACACTTTTTTAGTTATGAAGAAGGTGTGTGATGCAGAACATCAATTTGTGATCAATTTAATTGATGCTGATTAAAAGAGGAAATGATCTCAAGTTGTGCTGGGGAGGTTTAGATTGGATATGAAGAAAAAATTCTTTACCAAAAGGGTTATCAAGCAGTGGAACAGACTGTTCACTTAAGTGGTTGAGTCACCATCCATGGGCATATGTAAAATATGTAGATGTGGCACTTAAAGACGAGGTTTAGTGGTGGACTTGGCCACCATAGGTTGATGGTTAAACTTGATGATCTTAAAGTTTTAGGGGTTTTTTGTGATTCTATAAGAAGAAAACCAGCTAAAAAGTAACTCCTTGTCCCTTGGGAAAATACATTTTATTATTTCTGTTAGGTGAAAGTGTTCCCATCAGAAATATTGTCAAGTTGTCTGTTTTCTGAAAGTATTTATTGTCTTATGCATTCTGTTGAAAACATCATTTTCCTGCTTTGTGAAATAGAGTCAGAGACTTTCAAAATTCAGGATTGTTTAGAGTTGTAAATAATGCTCATCCTATCAAGTGCAAAATAACAAACCATTACTGCTTCACAGTACTGGAAGTAAAAATAATCTTTGCTATGTGTTACTGTCTGAAGTCTACATTTAAAAAAAATTAGAAAAGTAATTAAAAACATTTTGGGGAGTTTTTGAAGGGTTGGTGTTTGCTGCCTGTCTTTATATACCTCAAATGTATGAAAAGAAATTGTTGTTGCTGCTTCTGTGGTACCAGAAATTAAATTCAAAGCTCGTTTATGCCACTAACAGTTATTAGTTTCATACTGAAGGTGGAACTCAGTATTTTTATCTGTAATGAACTGGGAAGGCTTGTTAACTTCAAAGCATTGCTACAGTAGTTTATCCCATCTGAATGAGAATTTATAGGCACAATACATGTATCCATTATGCTTATACAAGCCTTGTGATAATTTTACAAAAACCCAGAATAAACAAGTAATTTTGCCATAATTAACTTCACAGAAAATTACCATATTCATTCTCTCACTTTAGTCTTCACAGAACTTACTTCCTTTCTACAAAGATCATAGGTGATGGCAACCCAAAAAGTACTTGCATGTTGGGTAATCATAATTTTGGGCTCTGAATGTGAAATACTATGCTAGCTGAGCATTATTCTAGATTTAGATCTCAATCAGTCCCTTCAACTGCTCTTGAATCTTTGAATCCTTACAAGATTCAATTATTTTGTAAAATTCAAGTATTAATGAAGTAAATAAAATATTTTTGCATCATACAGAACAATTAAGTGTGTACAAACGTGAAAGATGTATTCTGAGATAATACTTCTGGATTCTGCTATCTTTAGGGTGTATTTTGGGAGCAGAAATTAACTGGTGTTTCTTTGTAAGAAGTTCTGTTTGTGTTTTATCTTTTCTGTAGTTTTTATAGAAAAGGCTGGTCTTTGAGATGACATCCTTCCAGGAAATAGTTTTTGCTTAGTGTTTAAGACCCCTTTCTCAGATATGTCCCTGTGTGGCTTTTACTATTATGTATTTTCTAGTCTGGCACCTTTTTTTCCCCCAAGACTTACCTGCTTATCACTAATTCCTGTCTGAGCACCTTACATGGTGTAATGACACTTTAAGTCTCATTAGCAAAATACTGGCTATTTCTTCAGAATATTTAATTGCATTTTTTATTGTGATGACCAGAGGATAAAGCAGTTCCTATTCCACAATAATTTAACTCATTCTACTTCTCTTTTCATGTCAATTCTGATTTCACATGCCTACTCCTTGAGCTATCTGCATCAATTTAATTTTTGTATGGCAAAGCACTGTATACTTCTATGCAGGTCTATAAATAAAAAGCAGTAAGCTGACATCTTTCACCTGTATCAAGTGTATTTCATATCCTTTTTTTTCTGGTATACTTGCTCTCTGTCTCTTTATATGTATTGCCTGTCTGCATTTCCCATGTCACTCTGCCCCTTTTCTGTCAATTGACAGAATTTTCAGCTGCAGATGAAGTGTAATACCTCTTCTACCTCTGTGCTGATGGGTTCACACACACATTGCAGACAATTTCTCTGCTATGGTATATAAAATAAACAGCCACATATTTGCTTTCACACCTACACAGTACTCCTTCTTTTAAGCAATATGTCTGTATATAGCGAGAAAGGTCTAAATCTGACTAAAATCTGTCTCTGAAATGAAGAAAATACTAAAAACCCAGAAAACAATGGTGGGCTGAGATCACTGTAAGCTCAAAAGCTCTCAATAACCTAATCAGGCCTCTTACTACATAGCAGTATCTAAGGTATTTTAAGTGCTCCTGTTATATTTGTACATGGAAATTGTCCTATGTTTATAAAATTCAAATGGAGATGCATGTATTCTTTTTTAAATACTAAACTACAGAGGTGGCCTGCCTGGAACTGATCTCCCAGGATTGAAGACTGGTGTCAGACTGACTGATAGCTGCCTACCCATCAGAGCAAATTGCACTCATTGCTCTGGGACATTCAGCAGGTTGCTTTTGTTTTACTCACACTGCATGTTACTGTACCTTGTCCTTGTGCCTTGGATATCATCCCTGATCTTTAGCCCCTGATTCCTGCTCTTACTCTTAAGCTCCCACTTGCAGAGCAGTCTTGCTCTGGGTTTTGCTCACTTAGCTCCCTTACTGGCAATACTCCTATTTCTCATCTCTATCATACAATGATTTGTCCAATTCTTGACTTAAGATCATCTTAACTAGATCTGTCATCTATTAAAAAAACCAGGAAGCTGAGCAGAGACTTTGATAAATCTCTGTATAAGTAATTTAACACTTTCTTAAGGTTATTGTTGTAAACTGTTCTGGCAATCTCTGTTAATGGTGCTCAATCATTCAGGTTTTTTATAACTTGAGGTATTTTGGCCTTAGAAAAGCCCTGCAACACCTAAAAGGTTCACTTTTAATTTACAACCAAAAGAGATTGACTTGCTTGTAAATATGTTTGATTGAAGGATCTGTAAACTTAAGACAAATACCTTCTAAGAAGTGTGATATTTTTAAGAATAGCAAATTATGGTGACAGTGTGGTCTGTCACACCATAAAAGTGGCAGGATTTATAAATCCAAGTAAAGAGTTACAGAGAAGTAAGGGAAGTAGTACATACTTCAGCAAAAATAGCTGATATATTTCAGTTTGAATGTTTTTCTCCTTTAGCAATATATTTAAGTAAAGATGTGTCTCTGGGTAGTTTTAAAATGTAAATGCATCAATAATCAATTTTTATCATATGAGAGGATGTAGAAAAATACAATGAAAAAGTTCTCAGTGGTGAGGTAAGTCAACATGCCCTCAAGTGGTAACAATCAGATATTTGGGGGTACTAGATTGCTTCTTGTGTATTTGTCCTTTCTTACTTCCTTTTTCAGACGTAAGGCAAAATTCTGTTAACTTGGAGGCAAGAATAGCTCAACTGCAGAATCGCTTTCTAATTGCAGGTGTCACTGTGGCTGCTTTTGACTGAATTCATGGCGTTCTTCAGTATTACCAGTGGGGGCAATAACACAGAGTATTGCAAAGCCTGGCAGCGTACAGTATATTGTATAACATTGGTATGGATGCAGTGCTCAGGTTTACCCTCAGAAACACAGATCTGAGGCTTCTGATTCTTCAGATTTATCTGTGATATTGGGATCTCATGGGCACTACCACACAAACTTTAATCTGCAGAACTGAAATGTGAGACCATAACCTAAACAAAGAGAAAACGCAGAACCAGATTCACCTTAGTTTAGGGCCTGCTTGTGCTTTTATACTTCAGTGCTTTGATAACTAAGTTTGTGTGTGTGTGTGTCTTTGAAATCTAGCATTTACTGTAGGCTTGTTTTGTGTAACAGAGTGTTGTGTCACTAATTGTTATTCTTACTGGGTTTTTCACTTCATATTTTTTGAAAGCTGTTTGAATGCCAAATAGTAGCAATCATCTGTGGGATAAGAGATAGCAATCTGGGATTGTAACTAAATGTAGCTATAGTACATGCACTTAAATATTAATTAAACCACACTGACTCTGAGGTCATAATCTGAGTGATTATACTAGACTCAAATAATGAACAGATCTTGTGAATATAACATTTTTTTCATTCCTAACTTTTGTCTCGCATAGAAAATAAATAAGTAGCTCTTATTCAAAAGAGAATTTGTTTGAAAATTCTTAAAACATAAAGCCTTTTGAAAAATTTGATCTTCCACCATTGGAATGCTCTTGAAATTGCTCTTGTGTGAGTTTGCAAAGTGTTTCATTAGTTTTATGAGGATTTTTGTAATACATGCGTGTTAGATCTAAGGCGGGGAACAAGGCTATATTTACAGTTCCCAGAACTTCTCATTGTAACAGTTTTCATTCAGTTGCTAGGAGCTTAGCCAAACTTTTAAAGTATTTGGGCTGAAATGTGTTGTGTTATGATGCAGACTTTAATTATGTGAGAGCACACTATTCTTCTCCAGCTCTCTCTGCCTGCCTCATTCATGTCACAAGATGGACAGTACTGATTTAACAGACATTTTGCAAATATGCCATTTAAAAATGAGCTGCTTTTGGTTTGTGGCCCTCTGACTCAACTGCAGCATTCAAATCTTTCTCTGAATAGGACACTGTTGATTTTCTCATAAGACTGATGGGCTTCATGAAAACTACAAATGTTAGTGTCTACATTTCATAATATTCTTGTGGAATGAATATTTACTATTATTTCCGTTTTACAGCGTGGTACTATGGTAAAATAATATATCCTGAAAGCACAGACCAGTTTGAGTGACTAATGTGAAATACTCATTACCTAATTTCTCAAAGAACACAATTTTTAATATTTGTCCAGAGCTGGAGTTTTTAATGTGAGCAAGTCAATTCACTTAACTTGTACCCATGAATTGTTAGAACTTTTGCAAACCTAAGCCTTTGTTTGCCAGACTCTGTGCTCAGAATACACAGCAGTTTTGACTGCAGTGGCAGGAAGCAGTGGCAAAACTTAAAGAAATTCTGGTCTCTGCTCTACTTTCTTTAATATGAGACCTAGACCTTCTTTCATATCTGTAGCAAAGGAAAGTGGGATTACAAACGTCAAGGTCATTCTCTACACAGCTGTTTCATCCTCTGAATCTCATCTTTTCTGTGCACTGCAGTGACAAGATTTTTCTTTTTAAATTATAAAGTGCTGATTCTTGATATTTCACAGATGAGTAGGAGTCAGCAGGTTATGTTTAATTTTCAATCTTATGCCCATAGAAGAAGCCCTTTTATTTAAGTAATATGGAAATCGTTCTCATAATCTTTGTTCTGGAGTTTGGCTTAAAACCCCCATTGGCATTTTTACTCCATATGACATACTCCAGTCACATGCAAAATGTGGGATCTACATGAAGAGCAGCCCATGCCATTTTTGTTTTAAGGTCCACATTGAGATACACTGGATTGATCTAATGACACGTTCCAAAATTCTTTTCTGGTGATATCCTCAAGACATCTTTACTAAAAAAGTGATTTGATGATAGAAGCTGGAATTTTTTGAATAAAATAGCTTTTTTTTTTTTCCTGTTCTCATGTAAGCAGCCAACTTTTGAAAATTTTGAAATACAGAGCCAAGAGCTTCTTTTACAAGGTGGAAAAATGGACAAGCCCATGCTCTGGGGCTAAAAGTCTGGATAAGGAGGGCTCTTCTGCTGAGACTGTTTAACCACCCATGACCATGTGGTCCTGCCCTAATATTGCAAAGGACAGCTCTCCCAACTTATTGTTGAAATGTATACTATACTGATGTAAGCATACTAACTTGGGAAAACAGTTTTTCTGGAGAGTTACTCTTAACTCAGTTCATGACATAGTTTAGTCTCAGATCAGTTCATGACATAGTTTATAGTAGAATTTCACAAGCATTTACAGTGCTTCAAAGGAAAGGAAGGACCTTCTTAAGCCAGCTTTTCTCAGAAGTCCATTGGAATTATGAGTTAAGCATTGCAATATGACACCTAATTAACATCCCAAATCCTGTCTATTTGTGTGGTTATTTACAAATACTCTAGGTTCAAGTCAGGATTAACATTTAGTCTTCTCCAAGCCCACTTAGATGCAATCTGTCTTTATGGCAGCAAAACTGAGCTATCTTGCTCAGTTTTATGTATAAAATAGAAAAGGATGGAGACCAGACATTGGACAAATCCACAGGCAGAAGGCTGCTGCTGCTGCTGTTGTTTGGTTTGTTTTTCCAAACAGAACAGTACATTCAGGGACATAAAACCAGTTACACACAATAGTACATTAACCTAAATTAAGCTTCAGGGAAATGAGTATCAAGAACAAAATGAGGAATTTTTATGCCTTGTAATTGTGAGAAAATGAATGGTCACAGTGATTAGCTGTGATCCAACTGAAATCTGGTCCATGAGATAAAAATGAGAAAATCAGTTTTGTGTGTGTTTTGGTATTTGGAAATCTTCATAATATACATCTAATTGATCTTTTAAGTTGTTCCACAAGACTTGGGAATAAGGCTGCACCCTACACTTGATTATGAACTGCAGTGCAGAGAGGTATGACCATGGTCATGAACAGAGTATTTGGTACTGTGTGAGTCAACTGAACCCTGTGGCCTCAGAACCTGGTATTTTTGATATTGATAAGTGGGCACAGTGAATGGGTGCAAAGACTTCAAAGTTACCCTTTTTTTAGGAAACAATATCTCATATGGCTTTTGCTATCTTCTATGCCTGATTAATGCATCTCTAGGTCACTAGGGAAAAGGACACTGCACATAAGTACAAAGGTTGTTCAGTAAGAAGCAAAGATTGGAGAACCTACCTGTGTTAGGCAGAATGAAGAGTTTCAAATAAAGAGGAGCACTCACTAAGGGGTCATAGAGTGGAAAGACCTGCTGAAGGGTTTCCCTTATGGTGTAGGCGTGTCCCTGAATAAGTCAATTGAGCCCCCTCCAGTCCAGCAGGACTGCTCAGTGCAGGGTCTCCCTAATGGGACACTGACAGACTGGCTGAGCACAAGGATCTCAGCTTCTGTGGGATGCAGACAGACAAATATCAAGAGGGGAGTAAAGGAAAGGGTAAAGGACATGTGACATGGTGCTATAATGTGAAATTTATTACAGCTAAGTAGAGATGGCGGTATCAAAAAATAAGTCAGCAAATCATATTGAACTGCACCCTGAAGCAACTGTTTTAGTAACAGTCTTTTAACTATCATTCAGAATTTCTGCTATTTTTCAATTTTATGCAACAACTTAGTTTTGTAAAACTTTGTGGTTTTGTTTTGCGTTTATCCTTTGTCAGTTTTTGTATTAATATAACCATACCCTTCATAAATCATAGAATAGATTAGTTTTAACCTCCCTCTATATATATGTAGATTAAAGACATTAAAAGTAAGACTCCTTGCACATTTAGATAAACCCATTACTGAAGGTGAGAGGGAGAACCCTAATTTCTCTTTCTCAGTAACACCTTTCATGAGACTGCCTGAAGACTCTGATCAAATGAAGAGATTTTGTCCTGCTGAGCGGCTGTCAGTAAGAAGGTTCTAAACTAATATTACATGTCTTTCAGCAAAATATTGTCTACATCTGAATAAGAATTTAAATTTTCTGTACAATATTGTAATAAGAAGTACTTCTCTAGAAGTAATCCTTCAGCAGTGTTTGGAATTGCCAAAAGGAACAAGAAATCATTTAGACAATATAGAGTTGGAAGGTAACACACAATTATAGACCTGCAGCAGTGTCAGCCAGTTAGATATTATTAATTTGTGTTAACTTCATGGAGCTTGCTTTAATGCTCAGGAAAGAAGACTGCAAAATTGAAAACATGTAACTGGTTGCAAAACCGTTTCTATAACCCAAGGAAAAATAACTGTCCTGGAAGATTAAAGTCCCAAATGTCTGAGATTCATAATAAATAAAATACAACTTTTTTTCCTGTGAAGCATGCACATTAATCCTGTGTGTATTCTTCACCAGCAATTGGAAGTAAGCTTGGTAGAATTTTCTTTCTGTAATCAGAGTCACTTATCTACATCTCTATGGCAGTACTATTGCAGGCTTGCTAAAAGGTTTTTGAAGAACTGCTGACAGATAGAGATTGTCCTGATGAACCTCTCCTGGCAACACAGAGAAAAACACACCTCAAGGAGGTTCAATTCACTGGACCACTAGAATTTATTTCAAAAGTAGCATTTTCCCTGATAACTCCTATATTTCCAAAGGGAACCATAAGTAGGAACAAAGGGAAAAATCCCAGGATGTGTATTTTGCTTTTAGTACTTTATCTCCACTGCCTGATGACCTAAAGTGGTCAGCAAATGCGCCTGAAGAATTCTAAGCTAATAGACCATCAGGTACCCATAGTGTATAAAGTATTTGGAAAGGAGATATAAGGTCTGACATCTTGTGAACAAATAGCTGTATTTGTACTAGGAATCATTGTGGTTATTTTTCTTTTAAAGAACAACCATATTAAAGTACTTTAAATGTTTTTCTTGATCTTACACAGGCAGTCACTAAAGCTTTTCTTTTTGCTTATATATTGAAAGTGATATGTCTCTTCATAGCATCTTCAACATTCATTGCAAGATTAACTGGCATTCACAGTGTCTTAAAAAATGTGGTATGAACATTAAGTCCAATGACAGCACAACCTAAAGTGAAGTTGCTGTGGTGGTACCTTGCTGTTGCTCAGTAGCTGACATCAAAATTGAGTTAAAGATACCTATGTTAGACAAGAAGCTTCCTTAATGAGGCTGTAAAAGTTCTGAATTTTCAGAAATTGCAGCAAAGTGCATGGAATAGTTCATAATGTAGCTTTCACTAGCAGCATGTAGTTTCTTAACTGTGGCTAGCTCAATGACATGAAATGTACTACAGTTCCCTGTGGGATGCTGTGTGTGCTATTGTCTGTGGCTTCTTCCACACCAAGATAACACATAAGAAAGAGAAAAATCTCAGCTCCTAACCTGGAAGGAAAAAGATCCAAAATTTGTCTACATTCAATATACCTCTGAAATGATAATAAATAATGTAACCAGTGCATAGATTTCCAGCTGGAAAAAAGCCTTAACTGTTATAAGATGTGAGGAATGATGATACTAGATTAATTATTCGTATTATTGGGGGAGAGATAATAGCTACAGAATATGTAAAGTGTGCAAAATTAATACAAAAATATCTCAAAATATTTTTGACAAAAATATTTTGACAAAAAAAACCACACAGGTTTTCCCTCCTAGTCTGTTTTTTTTCCTCATTAAATGTATTCTAATTATGGTATTTTTCCACTATTCTGAATCAGTATTGTGCTTCAAAATGTTTTTTTCATTCTAAAACACTTTTCCCACTGCACCATTCCCATTTGTTAGTAAGGCTGGTGCTAACACAAAGAAGAAAGTACACTGATAAGAGAATGTAGCTAGCAATTCCAGGGGAAAATGTGAGGTCTTTCCTGGGAGGGAAGATATGGCTAATTTGTCTTAGTAGCCACTAGTGGAAATGGAACAAAATTTTTAAAAAATAGCTTTCCTTTGTACATTTTTAAAAAGTTGTTTCCCAATGAGACAAATTCTGAAGGATTTCTTTAAAATCTGGTGGAACTATTAGTTCTGGCAATCATTGAATTTTAAATCAGATCATTGCTAGTATTAATAGTATTACTGCCTTTGCGTTCAGATTAAATTACCATCAAGGGGTGAATCAGTGTATAATTCATCCCTCTGCAGAAAAGTTTTTGTAAGTTTGTGTGTCATTGTGATATTATTTCAGTACTAATTCTTAGTGCTACAGTCCTCTCAAATTTGTGAAGGAGCTCTGGAGCACTGCTGCCTTTCAGCAATGGCAGGTCTCATATTCATTGCATATCTCTCAATACCTGGTGTTTACCTTTAAGTCCCAGCAGCTAAGTGAGCATTTCAAAAAGTTGTTGGGTCCTTCAGACTGCAAGAAGACTGAAGACATGAGCAAATGTATGCCAGGTCTCAAAATGTAATAAAACCATAAAAACAAAGTGAAAAGGCTTTAAGTTCTTGGCATGTGATGAGAATCTCTACAAATAATTGGAGGTCAGTTATATGAGAATTCTGGAGTTCTGGAAGAGGTGTGTGATGTATAAACTATACATTTTCATTTTGTGTATTTCTCTTTTCCTCTTCTCGGTCCCATTAAAACCCTAGCAGTTTTAGAGTCACCCTGCAGTGACGTAGCAATTAAACAGATGATTGCCATATTGCTTCAAGCAGTGCTTGGAATATTTGGAAAAACTTGGTACAAGAAACACGTAAAAAAAAGCATCTACTTCTGCTACTATGGTGTTCCTTATTTTGGCCAGGAGGAGAAGAATAGGACCTTCTTCTTGGGTCATTTTAGCCAGTCAATAATTGAGATTGTACTATCTTTTATTGGTAGGCTGAGTTGGTCCTGAAAACAAAATAACCCACAATATTTATGCAGATTTTAAAATTCAGTTATTTCATGCTGCTTGCTTGTGATGAATGTTTTAGCAAAGGAACTTTACAGGAGTGTTCATGGAAGAATACAGTTTAAATTCATACTTGAGAGGAGGGTATTTGGAGAACTCATACTGGTTATAAAAATAATGTTCAGGCAAACACTGAACAAAGTCTAATACATGGCTTAATTAGTTTCACAGACTAAATTTTGAATAATAAACATTCACAATGGGATTGAGCTACAAAAGAGGAACTGTTTGCAGAAATTATTCAACAAACAGTTGTAATGAATAATAAATATGAGAGAATTGTGACCTACTCATAGACATTTCATTACTAAGTAAAAAAAGGCAAAAAAATCTGAAGTAAATTATGAATGGCAAGTAAATTATTAATAATTTCCAAAAATTTACTGTTGAGATGATGTGCTGACTTTGAATCAGTGTGGGTATGTGATTTCTTCTCACTGGTTTTGTGTTATTTTAACATAACAGGTTCTGAGTTCAAAATGCAGATACTGTTCAAAAGCATAATAAACTCTAGTAAATCTTAAATTCTAAGCACCATATTGTTCTAAAGGCATTTATCTAAGATAAATGGAAGGGATTGATCTAAAATAAATGAAAGGGTGTATTTGCCTTCAAGCATTCAAAAGTGCTGGTTGACTGTGCTGGCCAGTTTATGTGTCTGAAGGTCAGCACATCCCCAGGTGTGTGCAGGGTCCTGGGCTGGATTGCACACAGGTAGCTGGGACAGACTGGGTGGTCTCAGCTAATGAATGATGGCCCAAGTTCTTGTTTTGGAAGGACCACTTAAAGTGAGGTATCAATTTCTGGTAGTAATGGTGCATTTTTCACTGTACTTCAACAAGAGGGGTTTCCAGCTCCCATTTTCACAGAATCTCAAAATAGTTGAAGTTGAAAGAAATCTCTGCAGGTCAACTGGTTCAACCTCAGGGCCACCTAGAGCTGTTTGCCCTGACCACATCTGGACTGGTTTTGGCTCTTTCCAAGGGTGAAAAGTCTACTTTCAGTGCAGTTGAGCTTTCGTGCCAAAGGGGTGAGTGCTGCTGCTGGATTGCCATCCTTGGTGGATGCCTAACCATCATAAATTGTTATATCCTACTGACATGCTACAGAGTGAATATGGAGCTATTTATTGCTTGAAGATCTTTCAAGGGAAAATGGAACTTTAATGTCATAGGAAGTTTTTTTATGCTTTCTTGGTTTTTAATTAATTACCTGTAAGTGCAATGAGTACACACCTGTGGTGTAATGATTTCTCCCTATTTATCAAGTTTTTTTGAGAAATCATTCTGAAAATTAGGAAAATATATATAAATATTTATTATACTAAAACACACTTGAATCGAACAGTAGAAGAATTCCATTGCTTGAGTCACACACTGCACATAAATAAATGAAAAGGATGGTTTTGTTCCATGGAAATGTTTATCAGTAAAAATAATTTCTAAAATACCTTTCTGGAATAAACTATTCAGGAATTGGAGCTCTACAAAAATGAATAAATAGTAAAATCACATTCTTTGGGAAATTCACAGGATTTACAGTTTGTGAATACATAAATTCATCTGTGATATCAATAGGTGGTAGATTTTTTGTGCTTTTCTCACATTCTTACATTCAATAAAGCCAAAATGCAGTTTTGAGAGTGTATTTCTTTCCACATTGTACAAGGAGGTATGCTTGTTTTATAACTGACTGTATTACTTTCAGATCCCGGTTTGTGTACCATTGGTTATTAACCATACATCTTTATCACACATTTAGAGAGAATGATAAATGATAGTTTACCACATGTCCTTGAGAACTACTTTTTTTCTCAGCTTCCAGAACCATTTATTGCATTCCAGTTCCTGAAAAGCTTCTTTGAAAGGTTTACTTTCTTATGCTTTTTATATCATCCTACATTTAAGATAGCTTGGATTTCTAGAGTAATGTGTTCCATGTCTAAGCTTTGGATTTCATCTTTCTACAGTGTTAAAGAAGGAAATAGTGGTATAACCTGAGATCTTACTGTACTTTCTTACTGCTGTTGTGCCTGTGAACTTTATGCTAGATGAATTTGGTGTTTAATAGGAAGGATACATGTTAGTATTAGTGAACTAGAATTCTATCCCTGAAAAAACTGTTCCATTATTTTTCATCCCTCACAATGGACTGTGATCAAAATTATTTTCTTCTAGTGAAAATCTTGAGAATAATGACCTAGTACATGTAATGCTCATTGCAAGACCAGGTTCTGAAATACACATAGAATGCATGAACAGGCAACTCTAAACTCTGCTTTTAAACATGTATGACAAAAAACCAAAAAGGCTTCAATTTAATATATTCCTGGACCCACTCTACTGTTAGAAGCATGAGAAGCAGTCATCTTTTTTGACTGCAACAAAGAATGAGATAAAAGCTTTTCAATTCTGAGTAACAGAAACTGATGTCAAGAGTGCCTGGCTAGTTTTCTGCTCTTATCTGCTAATTCCCAAATGCTGATCTTTTCACTGTTGAACTGTAATGTTCTTACACAGAACAGAAAGGAGATGGATGAACTTAACACTATTTTTGCCTCAATCCCTAACTACATCTATTGGTGTTTTTTCAGAAAATTTTAAGATAAAATCTTAAATTTCCGGCACTGATCTTTGGCAGCTAGGGAACTGTTTCTGTTTGTGCTTTGAGACAGTCATCCTTATTTCTGAATAAATGGAACACTTTACCCACCTTTGCAGGTAATAGTAAGCATTACTGAAGACCAAGATTAAAACAGTTTGCCATACAGAAGATCAAAATGCCAAGTTATATTGAATTGTAAAGTTATAGAAAAACTGTACTATCTCTTAATTTTAGATATTGGTAATTACTTATGTTTCTGTTATTATGTCTCTGTACATAAGACCCTAATAGCAGTTATTTGTCAGGTGAAATGCTGCTCCCAATATTATTTAGCCATTTTAGCCAATGAAATTGTAATGATGTTGTATGATGATTTTAAGTTTGGAAAAGGTTCCAGTGGCCTAATTCAACTAAAATATAGCCTTATGGATAATGTCAGAAGTCAATGAAGAACTTTCATTTGGGAAATATTATACATTGGGCATTTTTAATTTCAATGTTGTGACATTTAAGTTATTCAGTCTTATTCTTGATACACTGTGTAAGAGACGGTAAATGAAACACCTGCGTGTTTCAGCCTGGGCTAATTTTTATGTTTTGGCCTTTAGCAAGTTGCTGGCGAAGTGGGTAAATTTGCTGACAGAAAACCGGGGACACTTCCATGTGAGAAGCTGGCTCTCTTAGCTTCCTCAGAAGATCTGCTTTTGAATTCTGCTCTAATTTTATTGAAATCATTCAGTTTTCTACATAATGGTTTAATTTTGACAAATTGGCAAATTCTCATTACAAACCTCCAACTTCTGGTTCTCTTTCTCTTTTCTAATTTTGATGCACTTGTAAGGGACAGCATGGTCTAGAGGTAGTGCTGCTTTCAACCACCTCTGCTGTCAGCAGAAGTAAATATTTAGGTGGTAGTTGTTTTCATCAGTGCACACCTGACAAGGCTACTTCTTTTTAAACAATTGTCAGAAATACATATTCTGAATACATATTGAAAAGCAAAAATTGCCAGCCAAAAAGGTGTCACTTTGATGAATAATATATGGGATATATTTGACATGTTTTCAAGGTTCCATTAAGAGGAAAAATGCTGGACTTCATAGCATATTATGTTTAATGTTATGGCTATGTCCTTATATATTTGATCTGATAATTTAATAACATACTTAATGGAAGTTCTTTGGAACATTTTTCATCCTAACATAATCAATTTTCAGTCTAGCTCTTCATGAATGACTGCTTTAGATTCCTGCTATGAGAACAGCCAGAGAAGGAACTGTCTCAATACTAGCCTTCAATTCTGAACCACACACACACGATGAGGGTTTAGTTGTCTTTCGCAAATAGTTTTGTAATGCAGACCTGATCTCAAAAGGTTACTGTGATAGGTTTCTCACTCTTGCATCTCTCTGCTTTAATTTAAGGCATTTCCATTGGGATGCAGCAGTCAGCTCTTCTCATTTGATATTTACTTTATTTCCGCTGTGATTTAAAACTGCCTACATGTCAATTTTCTTACTACTTTAGAAAATTCAGTGATTAGTTTTTCCCTTCCACTAAAATGTCTTGTTTCTAGGACTTTTTTTTCCTCTTGTATAAGTTGGCATGTTTCTAGTGAACTTCCTGGAAGTTTCATAGCTTCTTCGGTCATTAAAAATCTCTTCAAAGTTTGAATGTAGGACTGACTTGTTACAATTCTAGTGTGCTGAGGGATTAATCAATGCTGAGTGATATTCATTGTAAACTCCCAGATTTCTTTTCAATGCATATCTGGAGAATATTAAATAAAGGAGAGACATTAGAGTTGCTGGAAATTATATGGTAGCAGTAAAATAACTTAAAATGAAGTACAGACTGCTTTTTTTGTAGGAAGATTAAGCTACAGTATTACCCATTCAGCTTGCTGTAAGAGAGAATGAACTATTCTAAGATTCCTGTGAAACAATTGAAATAATAATTTTAATCAAAAGATGTCTGAATAATTTCTTAAACATAGCTACATACACTGGTTGTGGTTTAAAATGGATTTTGTTATTACCTCCAGGGCTTGTGCATTGCAGTTTCTGAGAGTTACTCAATATCTAGAAGTTGGCCCATGATACATTTTTTGGCCTTACTTTGCTTAGGTTATTTAATTTTCATTCTTTTTAAATGGACATGTTTCTATTTTACAGTTTCACAAATTCCAGGTGATAAGGAAGGGCTGACAGAAGTGTAGGGGACAGAACTGCTGAGTTTATGGATGCTTTTGCCTTCTGGCCTTTATATTTATCAGTGCATGGGTGACTTTTAAGACCTAATGTTGATTACTCACTGGTCCTTACTGAGAAGTAGGTTAAAAGGTACTGCCATAGCCAGTGGAGCTTAGTAATAAATACTGGTTTTGTTTTGGTGCCACTGTTGTGCTCTTCAATTGGCTGAATGTGATAATTTTGCATCTGATTTATAGATTTCCTTTTGGCATCACAGTCTGTTTCCTCTCCCATTATGAATTTGTTTCAACATGGAATTAGGGCAGAAATGTGTTCTGACTTTGCTAACCCTCTGCCCTGGGTGTTGTCACTCTGAAATGGCCCTGCAAACTTAGATTCTCCACATTTAAGAGAGGAGGGCATGTAGAAAAGGTGTTCTGGAGATGCACAAGCGCCCGAGATCATTTGGGCTGTGAAGTCACATTGCTGACCCAAGTGTACTGTCACCACTGCTTCAGGTAGTAGGCTGCTGATAAAGATCTACAGAATTGTTGTCAGTGGAGGAGACAGGTTACTGGTAATTATCAATCTTCAAACTTGGAAGGAGTGGGGGATAAACTATTGTTTCATGACTGTTAATAACATTTTAGTGCTAGGCAGTGCAAGTTCCATTTCATTATGAACAGAATCAAGGTAAGAATTCCTGTTCTACCTTAGTGTACAGGATTTAGTGGAATCCAGACCATTTCCCTATTCTTACAGCTGAAGTGAAATCTCCAAGGCTGTGTAGATGAGTCTTTCTTTACTTGCTGAAGGATGAGCCATCACCACATCACTTTTTTGGGGGGGAGGCTGGAAGGGTTTGGTTTTGCGTTTTTACTTTTTTTTCTTTTTTAAATCTCAGCACCTATCCATCAAAGCAGATTTATGCATTAAGATGGTTGTAAAAACATTTCACAGCATTTCTCTGTGGGCTTCCGCCCCTCTTGTAGTTTTTGCCTCCCCTACATAAATCCTTGCCTTATTTATTATTGGTCAAATAATTAAAACTGCCTGTACCAAAATGCTTCATTGTTGCAAACTGCTACATGTCATAGTGATGGATTGCCAAAAAAATGTTTTCAATCGTGTAGTAATAATTTTAAAAATTACAAATGGGCATTAAATGAATAGCTAGGAAAGTTAAAAGATTGTACAGTCAAAGGTCAGAATAATTGTGGGGCTGTGAGTACTTTTCAAAAGGTTAACTCATCCATTTTAACTTCAGTGGCATTTTGGTGGCCTTTTAGAGAAGCAAGGAGGTCTGTACCAGTGCAAGATTAAAATACGCTTGACTTGGATTTTAGAATGCTTTGGAAGATCATGAAGGAATTTTTATATTCAAATTTCCATGTAATTTAACAGCAGGATCCCTACATATTTTTGAAATTAATTTAACTTTCTTGGCAAGCTTTTCTTGGAAAAGGGAGAAATCATCATTTTCATAATTGCAACTTGAGATTTATTTTCCACTCAAGGTCAGGCCTTCTGTTCTTTAGGAAACAGGTTTTGGTCTGGCAGATGCTAAATCTTGTAATTATGATGAAAATCATTAATTGATTGCTCAGCCGGTGCCCCCAATTCTTAAGGAAGCTATTGAGGTACATTTTTAAAAATAAAGCAACGTGAATAGGTAATCTCAAGCTGGCTCATTAAAAATGTTCGTAGGTGCTTCTGTTTTGGCATCAATTAAATTATAAGCAAATGATATTAAAAAACGTATGCATTGTAAGAGATCTTAAAAGTGTGCATATGTATCTGTTCATAAAGAACAAATGAAGCAACAGGACCAGGAAAAGTAAGCCCTTTAAAATATATGTGTTCTCCTTTCCAGTAGAACAAGTGAATTAGGCTCTACAGACGCACAAGTCCTGGTCTGGACTGTAGGCAGGCAGGAAAAATCTTTATTGTTAAGATAGAAATAATTATAGCAGTTGTGTTGACACTTTTCCTTACCAGGGATATCTTGTTAAAAGGAACAAGTACTGCCCCCAGCTGCAGATTTCAGTTAGCCTGAAGGAGAACTAGACAGTTTTCTGAGGTCACAGAATTTCTTGTAATTTTGCTATTATTTTGGATGATATTTAAGGACCTTTCTAAATTGTCTTTCTGAGCTGTCCTCATTATTTGTATAATTCTACTTGTGGTCTGCAATGATGTTGCTGATATTGCAAGCATTGGAACAGATTAGCACTGATTACACATTGAATTCAGTATGCACGTCACAATAACAGTGGCAAATAAATTTCAATGCTTGCTGAGATATTTTAATTAGAATTTTGTGTATCATTAAGAACATCTTTGCTTTTGCTCCTGTTGATATTATCCTAGCTGATATTATCTCTGCCTCATATGTCACTAGAGACCCAAAACTGGAATAGCTTTGCCTAGAAAAATTTTACACTTACATATTTTTAAGGCACTGATTGAAAGATGGTTCTTATTCCTTGGATGAATGCTCTATCTACACTGCATGGCAGCAGAAGGCAGTGAGTGCAGCCTGTATAAATCTGCTGTTGGGCACTCTCTGATCTTATTTGGCCCCCTCCCTGGCCTGAAAATGGATGAAGTTATGGACCATTGTGAAACTGAGAATGATATGAGCCTCTGTGTCTGATGACTTCCCTCCATATCTAGCTAGGATTTCAGGGATTTGAATTTGCCTAGGTTGTAAGCTTGAGTGCAGCTTATGGAGGCAGAGAAGCCTCAGCAAACAGAAAAAAATATTCTTTGCTGCTCAACCAATGAATAAATGAAAACCCTGTATAAGCACCACGGAACAGGAAATGTGCGGGGAGCCTCTTGACTCCCCACATGTGCTGGATGTGTTGGTCTTCCAACAGATGGGTGAGGTCTCTTATATCTAAGTAGCTGTAGCTTGCCAAGTTCATCCACCTGAGAGGATGCTAGTGGTGTCCAATCAGCAAATACTGAGTCAGGCCTGTTTATCCTGGACAGGAACAAAGTGTAAGGTAGATATATTTCTTGAATTTTATATGCTTGCAGTATTAGCAAGCAAACTCTCATTTGAATGTTGTCTTTTCTGTGTTGTGCTTCACATTCAGTTAGTGTGTCCCTGAATTTAACCTGGTGCTATATCCAGACTATCCATTAAAATGCATGTCCAAATAGACATGGGTAACTATAGCATAATCCAGTGTTCTGTGAATTGCAGTCACGGCAGAAGAACAAGAGAAGACTTATTGAAGGACACCAATTGAGTGAGAAATGAGAATTGAGAGGGGTTGCTGTTAAAGGTGACCCAGATTAAAAGCAGCGTTGCTTCTATGAATGAAATGTCCTGAGGGCTGCAGGAGGTTCTATCTAGGGTGTGCAGTACAAAGCATCCACCCAACCCTCCAAGGATATCATGCCCAACTCATGCTTTAGAAACACTGCCACAAGATGAGATTGACATCTTGTTCAATTACAACACTGTAATAAAGAGCAAGGATATCCAGCTTCCCAATGCTTCATCATTCATCCCTTAGCCAGGTTCATTATCCAGCTATTTTCCTTGCACTTCTGCTGTGTCCTATCATCATCACAAACCCACATTGCAAAGCAAAGTTCATTTGCCCTTCCTCATGTTTCACTATCAGTTTTTTTTCCAAGTCTGCTGCTGGCTTTTTTTCTGACCTGCCATGACAGGACAGTTTCCATAATATTTTTTTTCCTCCCCTATGACTGAACCTTTTTTTAATCCTTGTTGTTTTCACTTATGTCCTTGCTGACTTCTTGAAGACCAAGCTCATCAGTCCTCCCTCTTTCCTTCTTCTTTGATTTTTAAATTTTCTTCTAGTCTCTTAAAATAGACATTCCTGGGTCATGGAGGGAATGGAGCTAGTGGCAGCTCACCTGAAGGGCCTGTGCTCCAGCTGATGCAGCAAGGCATGGCCAGAGCAGAGCGTTGTGTAAGCAGGACAGACTTTGCATCCAGCTCCCTGAGAGCATGGGCAGAATGAGCTCAGGCTGCCTGGGGGAGACTCAGCCTTCTGTTTCTCTGTGTTACCCACACTCAGTGATATGCTCAACTAATGACTATACCTCACATCAGATGGGCCTAAGAAGGGAGGAGAAAAAGGAAAAAGAAGTTTGTTAAACACTATTTTGGAAGCATGGCCACACTGATATGACTGTAATGCTTCTGTTTTGCCAGGCAGCTACAATGGCTTTGCATCTTCTGCAGCAGTGCAGCTTTACAAACACACCTACACCCACACAGCAGTCACTTGGTACATGAGGTACCTTCTGCTTTCAGGTAGCAACCAGCTGTGACACACCTGTCTAATCCTTGTTAGGGGTCACAGGTTATCACACTGGAACATAATGTCCCGTCATGGTGCAGATTAGTCTGTGATGGAATGATCAGTGCCATTGCCCTTCCTCAAATGGTGGTTATGAACGTTTTCTATGTCATTGTAGCACGAATCACTTTTTACATTAGCAATCTCACAGAAGCATTCTTCTATTTAATAATTTTTCATTATTTTCCAGGGTATAATGGAAAAATTGGTTCTGTGACAATGCCATTCTTGACACTCTTTGAAGGGAGGAATGGAAATGCTAATGTTTACTGTAGGTGGAAATGTGTCTAAGTCTCAGTCTTGGTGCAAGACTAAATCTCTTTTGTTTGTCATAGAATACTTGGATATAGCTTGCTCTGGCAATTGCTTAATTGAAAAATCAGCTCTTAATAAATTATATAAACCATAGATTTGGTCAGTTTTTTTATCTAACACACTTCTGCAGAATATTTGAAATATAGATGACAAACGAATACACCCTTTGTTTTCTTTCTTTCTGTGAACTAAAAGCAGGGAAATAGCTGAAAACTAAAGCTATATAAAAAAAAATTTTCACAGCTGTAAGTGGACATCTGAAGAAGAGAACGTGTTCAGATTAAATGCTTTTATTCCCAACAAAATAGAAAGTTTTAACTTTTGAGATATGACTGGTATTTGTTGGAGAAGGCATGTAGGCATGACAGACTGGATTTTAAAAATACTTGCATCCCTCTTAGCTTTTTACTTTTAAATAATTGCACAGTCACAGAGGGCAGAAGGTGGAGGATGACTCATATCTGGGAACTGGAATACGGAATGGTCATGAAGTTACCCATTCCAAGTGAAATGAGTATTAACAGACATAAGGAGAGACAGTGCTTTAAAATAGTCATTACCATGGTGGCTAAGGTGATGTCTGGAAGGGAAGGAGCTGAGAGCAAATAAAGGTAGTGGAGAGAAGTGAAAATTTTGTTCCAACAGTTTGTCTGACATCCAGCTAGTGAGTTGCCCTGTTCAATGACATATAGATGTTTGTTGGGCAGGGAGGCTGACAGTCATGGAGCTGACATATCAGTAGTTCTGATTCACTTGAAAAAAAAAATTAGATGATTTTTATCTTAGAATCCAGGAGTGGACACACAGTTAGAATGAAGTTTCTAATTTGTCTGAAACTTCTTGCTCAGCTTTACTGAGGATCACTGAGCAACACATCAGTGTTTTTTGTAGTTTGTCGGTATAGATCCTTTCAAAACTTTCCTCTACACCTTGATGTGATTTTTTAAAATTTATTATCAAATAATCAGATATGCCATATTTTTTCTTTCTGAATGTAAAACTATTTATCCATGTTAATAATGTATTTTAGCCTTGACTCCCTAGATAAATCTGTTTCTTGAAGGAGTACTAGCATTGAATCTTATTAGAGCATATTGTAAAAATAGAGATTAGTGAAATTAGATGGTGTTTTGAATATGTTACATTTTTTCAGAAATTGTATTTGGCTTAACAGCATATGTTCTGCTACTGATTAATTATAGTTACGGAACTACAGCTATCATGGAGACAGTATTTAGTGTTGAAGAATCATCAGCTCTCAGGCTGATGATTAAAATCTTCCTGTCCTAAATATTACTCTGAATTTTTTAATTTTCCACCTTTTACCTCATAAGCAATGTTCTTTATGGTTTTAGGGCCCTTGAAGTCTTCTTTACTATATCTGTTTCCTTCAACATAGAAATAGCCAAAATTCGCTTCTCTTCTTTCTGTTCCCTACACATACTTCCAGATATTTTATTTAGTTCTCAGATGAAAGGAAACAGATTTTACAGAAGAACAAGGGGTTCTTTTATGCATCTGAAGAAATGTACTTTAGTATAAAAGTTGGAAAATTCAGCATAGCACTCAGAGAGGCAGGTTAGGCCAGTTATTCAATGGATAGACAGTCTAAGTGACAGAATGGGTTTTCTGTGACCGTGTGGTTCTGTTCAATTGAATGTTTGGAATATAGCTTCTAATAACTGTGTACCTGCTAGAGGCTGATTTAAAATGACATATAAAAAGTTGCACATCTTAAAGCAGAATTCCAGGCAATGAGCACATGGAGATGATTTATAGAGACAAATTATTTCTTCAGCTCTCAAGTCCTAATTGTCCAGTTAGAAAAGCCAAGATAGCACTACAGTTGTATCACAGAAAAGATTTCTTAATGAGATATTCTTCAGGGCTATCCTGCTGAATCTTTTCTGTGGAGGACCCTGAATACAAAATAATTCTAAAATAGCTACTTTTCTTCAGTACAGGGTCTGTCTTAGAGTGTTGGAGCTTGTAAGGAGGCCAAGATGTCGCTAATTACTGACTTATTTACGATCTACAAGTAGCTTTTATACATTAATAGCTACATTTACGTTAATTCTCAGTTCTCAGCAAATTCTATCAGGATACTCCAGCTGACTGTGCTGTTGGATTTTTAGGAGTTGGATTTATTAATTCTGTCTTTGTAGAAACAAAAAAGTAATGCTATTTGAAGGTACAGAACTGCTCTATGATCACCATTTTTGTATTGGAGTAGTTAGTTGGCTTCTCTTGCCTCCTGTCTCAGAGTTCATCAGTCCCATACAAGTTAGAGTTCGCTGGTCCTTCAATTCCTCTGCCCATTTAAGCACAAGAAACTTTATAAAGATGAACAGCCCTTGTGCTTCATTTGCACAGATTACCTGCAGCCACACTAACTGGACAATGTTTGCATTTAGGAGCTCAGCAGAGCTGGTCCCTCTGAGCTGAAGGATGTTTGTGGCTGGTGAGAGACTTTGGAGAGACTCTCCCATTGCAGGAAGGTTCAGCTGCTGGCAGGGATATGATTCACCCTCAGAAGTGGTGGCAGTTTTTGAAGTTAGCTGTGTTTAATTGGATCTGACTCTGCATTTTCAGATAAACCAAATAATACGTTCATTTGAATTTGCTATCAAACTTCTAATTCTTTTAAAAAGAATTAAAAAGCAAAAAAAATAAAATTGCATGAGACAAAGTCCTATGTTGTAATTACTGTTAGCATTTAAGTAGAGTAAGAAAATTCAATTCCTGTTTTACAGATAAGTTTTGTTTTTTTTTTAACAGAAACTTGGCCATAATGTATATAGAAATTTAACTCATAGCAGAAATATAAGAGCTTGAATACATTTTTAGACATAAAAAAAAAGCTTATGGGAAACATGAAGACACGTTATTAAAATATATCATAAGAAGATAAGAACAAGGAATTAGACACAGGACAAAATTGTTGCCTTTTTTCAGATGCATTGACTTTGGAAAACAGGAATGTATTGAGCTATAATATCTGTATATATAAGAATTCATGCAGTCATACATATTAATTACTTTTGCTTTCCCCAGTAAATACATTTTTATGAAGTGCTGCCATGGAAGTTAGGAGTAGAACCCTCATCAGCTTTAATGGCAGTGAATCAGACCTTAATTGTAATTCATCATAAATATTTTCCAACATCCCACATGAGGATCAGGGATGTATGTTTATAGTGAATTATTTCTGTATCATCATAGCCTCAGAACTCAGTTTAGCATTATTTTGAAGCATTTGATAATTATTATTATGATTTCCTCATTTGGAGCTTTAAGGAACATGTTTTCAAAGGAAAAAGTCAGTGGGACTTCCAACACTTGTAGCTGCCTGCCAGTTCCACACAAGCACACCCTCCTGTGTGTGATAAATAACTGTTTTGCACAGCTGAAGGCTGTTGGAAAGGAGTCTATTGCACCTTCCTCTGTAGGTGAGAAAACACTGATCAATGTTTATGGAAACAGGAAGGCCATGGCAAGTCCTACTGCTGTAGGAAGGGAAACAGTAAACCTATGAGAAAAGACTATGGAAATGTGACTGCAGTACTTTCAAAAGTGTGTTTTACTATCTAGGTATTCAAGCAAAATCTAAATTTAAATTAAGTCTTGAAATGTGTACCCTTGCTATATACAAGTCTGGCCTTTTGCAGTCTGTTTCCTTGTATTGTTCATCCCACCTTCACACAAGGAAATCTCTCTCACATTATGTTCATAATCTAGAACCAGAATAGTTGAATGGGGTCAAAGTGTGCTTGTTTTCTGCAAGCACTCAGCAACACTTTGTGCACCTATGTCCAGTTTTTCTTTAGGGTGTATGGTGGTAGAATATTGTAAAATTTTGCAGAGGGACTAGTATTTGTCAAAAGTGCTTTTCTTGCACAATATTCTCTCTGAATTCTCTCAGAAAAAGATGAAAATGATACTCTTATATACACCTGACTTAATATACTTGTTATTTTAGAGGCAGAAGGTAATTGTAATGGTTTGAGTATTGTTTTACACAACTATGCAGTGGAACTTGCTGCAAAAATCCTCAAGACAATCCTCATGTCAACTGGTGCATTAGTATATTTTTGCTTGGTCTTGCATGGAGATTCTAGTCCAAACCCTGAGGCCAGTTGCTCTTCAACAAGGCTAATTATTTCAGACCAAGCTGTGAATCTTTGACTTTTGGAGTCAGATGAGCAGCTAGCTGAGATTTCTTTGCCTATAGTCTGTCATAAGGAGTGTGTATGCTTGTCCTGGAAAACATCTTCAGCTGCTCCTACATCTTGTCACTCAATTCTTCTTGAGGAGACAAGACTAGGTTTAATTCAGAGGCTTATTTAGTAGTGTCACGAAATTGTTGTTTAATGGCAGGTTTTTGAAAAAAAGTTGAAGATTTTCAAACCTGTAAATTAAATTAAAAATGTGGAAGACTATAAAGAAATAAGACATATGTACATGCAAATGCTTTGGTTTGTACCCTGGTTCTTTCTTAGTTTGGTCCATTAACACTACTGCACTTAAAAAAAATTTACGCCAGCTCTTTAACTCCTCTTTCTGTAGTCAAAACCATCAGGTAAGTGTAAGATGACCAATTTTACATACTTTGCTACATCTTATTTAATTTACATGGGCAGTTAGACATATCAGCATGTGAGAAGGCCACCTTTTAGAACAATTTCTTAGGAGGGGATGCTGTTTCATAAATTGTCTTGCAGTTGAGGCAGCCATGGGTGAAATGGTCTTTGTTATTAAATGTCACAAGATTTAATGCCACAGTGTAATTGGAATCGAGGGATAACTGAGCAAGGCTCAACCTGTCTTTTTCTGCTAACACATTATTAATCTACAGGAGTGTTAAAATATGTCTTATAAAGGACCTATTCTATTGAAAATTGTTGGCTCATTGGAAAAAAACCCAATCTGTTTTATTGCAGAGCTCATGAACAACAATTATGAAGTTCTTTCACAGAGAATTCAATTTGCAAGTCAAGTATACAGCAGAAGGAGGCACAATAAGAAATTTATGAAACACATAGTCTTAAATATTTTTTTAAAAAGGAAAAACCTACACATATAGCACCTAAACACCATAAAACACGTAATAACTGAAAACTGATTTCCTTTGGAAGTCTCAGCCTTTAACCCTCATCTGAGAATTTTCTTTCAGTAATTTGACTTGATTTAATTTAACAAATAGTTTATTGGTATAATGAATTCCTAGAGAGCTATTACAGTTATTACTAACCAATTTGCTGATGAAGACTTTTCTGTCTGAATAAAAAAGCAATGTAGATCATTAAAGACACTGTCATGTCTTGAAATTTTAGATTTTTCTATTGGTTTTCAAGTAAAATACCAATAGAGAAGCCTTTTGCAGACATAATTTATTTATGATTGTTACTTTTTGAAATATAGATTATTTTAAGGCAAGAGTTGTATCTTAGAATCCTGGATTTAGGTTGGAAAAGACCTCTAAGAACATCAAGTCCAGTCATTAACCCGGCACTGACAAGTCCGCCAATAAACTCTGTCCCAAAGAGCATCTACACGTCTTTTAAATACCTTGACATCCTCGGCGGGAGCACTGTCTTACATGATACAGCTTTTGCCACTAGGAATCATTTTGAGAGAAAGTTGAAAAAAACCCCCAAATTCCCATATGCCTTTGTTACTGTTTCTCATTTGAAAAAAAATGTTGACAAACAGTTAAAGTACATTATTTTATTTTCTCTCAGAAAAGATTCTTACCAAAGAACAACTTTGCAAGACAAATGATACATTTCTACACTAAAAGTCAGAAATGTTTCTAACCAGAAATATTTTGTGATGAAATTGTACTCTCTAAACAAACAACTACTTTTACTGAAAATTTGAGTGCCACTTTGCTGTAATTCAGAGGATACAAAGTCTGCATGTGTTGTGCTTCTCTTTCTTGGTAGGAATATATGAAGTTTTTTATAGCCAATAACTTCAAGTACTTAGGAAGCTAAATCTTTATAAATGTTCTAGAAAAGCAAATCCTACAATTTAAGAGTAGAGACTCTAATTTTAAATGAAAAATAAAAGAAGGCTACCAAGCAATATATTCTGCCTTCTTCCCTTCAGAGAAATAAAAGAAACAAAGGGTGCCTGTCCTGATTAATCAAAACGATAATAGACAGTAAAGTGTTTAGAATTTGATGCAAATTTACTCACTTTGCAGTTATTTTTGCCCATTTAACCATTTCCTCATACAATTATGTTCTGCATAATTTATCACATTATCTTAATCTATATTCACACTCTGAGTTTACAAAATGTCTTAGTCATGCAGAGTAGCTGAAAGAAATTGCAGAGAATGTCAGAGTACTGCCTTTTCTAAAATAGCTGCAGTAGAAATATATGAAAAAAAAAATTCCTTCTGATAGTATTTACATGAGAGGTTTATCGTGAGGAGAGCCTTCTTACAAAGTAAATGTTTGTATTAAAAGATTTTTCTCAATCTTACTTCCAAGAGGAAATAATCAGAGACCACCAGCCAATTTGATAGAATGTAACGCCGTGCTTTTTAGTGTGGTAGCAATTCAAATCTATTCAGGCCTCCAAGGATGTGGGATGCCAGGCAGAGCATGTAGGTTGAAGAATTCTAGAAGCTAATGTGTTATTCTGTTGAACTGTAGTGCAGCTTCCCCATCTGTCAGTTTTTTTATAAGCTGAAAGAGCTGAATGCAGCCAACCTTAAATGACTAATTTCTAAGTGGTGATTCTGAGTAATGCACATTTAACAGGTATTCTGTCTTCTTGAACTGCCAGACAGTAGCCCAAAGTTTACACATCCTTTTCCTAGGGTGCCTATTTCTGCAAGAAGTAGCTGAGGGGAGATCTCCTCTATAAGACATCTTCCATTGATGTAGTTGACTTCACTCTGAAATATTGCATAGTTGAAACTCAAAAGTGTAACTACCTACAGAAGAACCATACAGCAAACTCATTGTTTCTGGGTACTCATAAATTACTGTGCAGTTCTGCTCCTGGTATTTGCAGCTTAGCATTAGAGAAGATGAAAAACTTTGCTTAAAAAAAAAAAGGAAAATATTTAAAAAGCAGCTATTTCATTCCAGCTGGCTAAAAAATTCCATAAAAATTTTGGGCCAGCTTGTGTCCTTGTGAATTCAACTGGAAGAACCCTCATCAAAGTCAAATCCCAATGAATTATAGACAAGGTTCTAGTGGCTTTGGTTGTTTGCTTTTGTGGTGTTTTGTTTTGTTTGAGGTTTTTTTTTGGTTTTATTTTTCTTCTTTGTTTATTTTGTTTTAATCTTGGAACACTGTAAATACTTAATACAAATTCTTTGTGATAAAAATGAGAGGATGGAGAACTCAAGGTGCATTTCTTCCTATTGGAAGGAAAAAATATGGCAAAATATCTCAGCAGTAGCTCTTTGGTGAGATAAGGGAGATAAAGTGAGAGTTGTTCTCAGAATTAAATTACTGCTAATTAAGCTCCCTATCTAGCATGAGGGAAAAAAGCCTTTTATTCTCCTGGGTTTTTATCTCTACTGATAATCATAAAAATCATAAGATAAAATTGCTCTTGTAGAAACAATTTGTAATTGACATAGGCACATCAGGTAAACTTAACGAAGCTGACAAAAATTTGGGCAAAAATTATTTCTTGAAAGTTGCGCTAGTTCTGTATCTGAAAAAGCATCTGTAACTTCTTGTGTTTGGGATGGGTTTTTTTTTCTTTTGTTTGTGTGATGACATAGCTGCACTTACCTGCAGAATTATAAAGGCTTTAAGTGGCTATTACTAGAATCCAAAACTTGAAGTACCTCTTAGAGGTCATTCTCAATATTACTTTAGGAAGCAGATAAGAAAAGTGGGAATAATATGCCTTAAAAAGCTTATTACAAGATTTCCATTTTGCATGAATTAATCCCATTTTTTCTCAAAATATATTTGCTCAGAACTAAAAAGATCTGAAATATTTCTGTATCCCCTGGAGCAACCTGTCAGAGTCTAGACAGTGATCCTATCAATGTGACTTCCATTCAGTGAAAATTCCTAACATCCAAAACGCTTCAGGAAAATACCTCTGGTTTATTGAAACAGGTCTTGAAAAAATCTGTTGGCTGGAATATTTCCAAACAGTTCTGTTTATCATGGTTACCAAGGTATCTGGGCATAATTTGCTTAATGCACATAGGTGTCAGCGGTATTTCTAGTAAAAATGGTGAAGCCACAGTTGTTCTCTTCAGTGTGTGCATGTAAATAGGAGCTATTGAATCAAGTCTGGGGAATGATAACAATGTAGTTTTCAGCTTTCCAGATGAATGAATTCAAGTGGTACATTCCTAGCACTGACAGTGTTCCAAGACTGGTTAGTTGTCTCTCACCAAGACTGTCAGTTTCAGGCAAATGTAAGCAGAATTCAGATGAGTGATTGATTAATTATTGACTTAGTTATAGTCATAGGTACAGCCCTTTGTAGGAATGGATAAATAGTTTTTCCATGAGAGGAGAGGGCATACTTGCCAGTGTTTGGTGTGATCGTTCTGGTCATTGATACAATCAGTCAACATCAAGTCAAGTGCCACCTGCAATAAAAGTCAAGTCTACAACTCCCTCTCCCACGTGCCAAGGAAGTAATTTGACCTTTTAAAATATGTGTGTGTTTTCAGTCCATGGTCTTCTAGGTTAAAGCCACAAAATTTAATTTCCCTCTTTAAGAGACTGAACTGCAAATGCACTAATTAATTAACTATTAGCAACTGATGTATGTTAGTAGTGCTGGAGAGGAAACTGCAGAGTGTAGAACAATTACCTCCTGCTAGGATAGCTCAGAGAAGCTTTTGTCTGCTTATTGAACATAACTTACTTTCTATAAGAAGAACGAAACAGAGAAGGCATATGTGTGAAACTGATACACTTGATAAGCGTAGGAATGATGTTAATATAGCAGCTGTGATACAGACATCTCTTGAGAACTTAGTATAATTGTGTGGTCTTTTCTGCTGTGAAATTACAGCAAATATTCATGAGCCTTCTACTGAGAATTGTAGCCAAACTTTTTGAAGTTCTTGGGTTTTTTTTTTAATTTGTAAGGCAGAAATAGGGGAGAGAGAATTTTTACACCAACAGTGTAGGCTGAAAGAATCTTGCTTCTTCTGAAGTTCAGGAATGAAGCTACAAACTGTAAGCATAAACACAGCAGCAGTAAATTGTTAAGTTTTGGGTTTCTTCTATTAGGTCAAAATCGCCAGTGCTAGATTCATTATAATTTTTATGATTAGTAAAAAAGCAAAAACCCCACAAAAAAATGCATAGGTTTTAGAGTAAGAGTTAGAGATAATCTTTATCTCTGATGTTGTAGTCTTCCAGAGTATGTGGGGGAATTCTTTCCCATTTCCCTTCATAGTAATATAATTAGTTTTCTGGACAAAGCCACTAGAATATACAACATCCTCTGAAAAGATGGAGAAGCTAATGGTTTAGTGAGAGCTTTTCTAGCAGATGTTTTGTCCAAGTTTATAAAACATACTCAGACAGCCTCAATTTCATTTGAATAAAATAGTATTTGTGTGGCCTGTTCCTCTTTTCTGCTTCCAGCTTATGTTCTTGCTTGGCTTTGCTGTGCTCAATACTTAGAGGTGCTATTCATAGTAAAAAACAAAAACAAAACAACAAACAATTCTTCAAAGCAGAAAATACATGTTTCAGCTTCTAAATTTTTGAATACATGTTCTGATGAGTTTTATGCTATTGAATATATGAATTATCTTATGGGCCAAGGCATACTAAAACTCTTGGGTATTTGAGAAGGAGCAAGGCACACAGAAGCTGGGAATCTACACCCTGGAATTTACTTTAAGGAAGTATCTAGTTCCCTTTTGTGTTAAGAAATAAAATACTATATATTGAAAATAATAATTGAATTGCCAATATGCATTATATGATGTTGCCAGAACTTCTTAAGGAAGGTCCACCTGATAAATTCAGTGTTGGATATGGGACACATTTTATAGGACTCTCTGTTGATATTATCAAACACGAGAGTTACTGGCCAGTGAAAATTATTTGTCTGATTAAGACATTAGAATTGTATCTACAGGCATTGCAATGCCTGAGTTTGTTTTACAATAGAAAGATTAAAGTTTCATTAAATTGGATCAAAGAATAGAACCGAATTGCTTTTTTGAACTCCCTTGTCCTTTTCCATCAGATTACTGATATATGTGCCATGTACTTCGTTCTTCTTAGTCACAATGTTTTACATTGTAATTGAATTTAATGGCTTCTTTTTTTTTTATTTCATTTTCCACATAGCATTGGGAATTGAAAAGAAATTATAAGAAAAACAACTGGTATAAAAAGCCACCTAATCTACACTTAGCCAAAATTTACTTTGGGAATTGCAAAGCTTTTTTATTTTAGTCCCAACTTATTCTGCACTTGGTTTCACCTGGTCTATACAGTCTCTGCCAAAGTAGAACAAATGCTAATTAGAGCTGTGAAGTGCTAATATACAACAAGTAACTAATAGTAGTATCATGAAAACATAAGAAAAACTATTTCTGAACAGATGGTCCAAAGGCCACAAGTCAAGTAAGTCAGAGAGGTTTTACATATATCTCTATAATCAACCAAACAAACAAGTACATAATTGGAGGTTCCCCTATCACCAACAGTAATTTTCTGCTTTTGCAAACCTGCACAAACTAATCAAATAGTAATAAGAAAGGTCTTGATCCTGTTCTCATTGACTTCATTCTGAGTTAGCACTGACTTGGAAATGTTCACTGCTGGGTGGAGAATTGTTACATAAAACAGAATGTGCAATAGGTGGCAGTTTTGACTTGGAATTTTTCTAGTATTTTTAATAATAATTTAATATTTTTTACTGTTGACTCTTTCATTAATATGGTTTGCTTAAAAAATTCAGTGCTTTGTGAGACAGGTTCTCATCTTACCTTTTATTACACTAGGATAACTTCCTTGTTTGGAAGAAAATGACAAGACTGAATTAGTTGAATATTATTTATTTGAGAGGTACATTAGATAATTTTTCTAAGAGTAAAGTAGAAAAGTAAAATTATCAGTAAATTTTTAGAGCATGTTGAAATAAGAGACAAAGCAGAAGGAATATTTATTTACAGTATTCTCATACAAATGGTATTCTCTGCATCAGAAAATTGAAGTCAAGGAGAGTCCTAGGCAAAAGCACTTATGCAAGTGAAATCAGTAGGTGCCTTAACTTTATAAAGCTCTTTCTCCACATTTTTCCTTTTCCCACTTTGTTAAACTTTATTGAATGACCTGTGATTTAGATCCTGACAATATAGATGTCTGTGTTAGAAATGCACTGGCTTCCTGAGTGGCAGAATTTTTATTAGTATACTTACATTTTCAAGATTTATCTTATGAGCATGTTAAACCTCAGAGCCTGCTGCTTTCTCAGTTAAGAAACTTTAAAAATTGTTCCATTAAGTTTTATGTTGTCACATTAAAAAAAAATACCCTTTCCAGTCTCTCACATTAAACTCTATGCACCATTTTGTCCTGATGCAGACAACGTTTTCAGTCAATTTTATTTTACATAGCTCTTTCTCTGTCATGGGTTCTCTCTGCCACTAATGATTCCTTCTTCCTTCCTGTTGTGGTGCTTGATACCACGGAGCATGAGCTGCTTTTGCATCCCTTAAACATTGAATCTTCCCCATCAAGTACTGTGACAAAACCAGTGTAACTGTCATTAAAAACTATCTGTACTGATAAAGACCAAAGCACTGTGTAGTTTTAAAGAAATGTTAACATGTAATTGAGTAATTTTAATGGGTATAGAAATTGTAACTCTCCAGATATGCATACATGTAATGAGAGTGATTACCATGCAACAATAAACCATCACTGCTATTATAAAACCATAAACTGTTATTCAATATACTATAAAATTCAAAATCTAATTGAATGTGCTGGTTTAGCATAATTCCCACAAGCCATCATTCTTTAATATTGTGAAGTGAATGGGGGGGTCTGTGGAGCTATTAATTGTCACTGACAAGTAATAACCGCTCAAATGAAACTCCAATTATCAGCAACCATTAATCACATTTACTGTCATTTGCAATGTCAAAAAAAATTTATTCTAAACAGCTAGAAGGAATTTATATCTCTTACATTTTAGCTCACTTTTTAGAAATCAGATGGTCTTTACTGGGATAAACAGAGAATTACAAAAGGGTATTTTCAGTCCTGCTCAGTCTTATGTTTTCCAGTTTAGAAAAAACTTCCCACTTTATTGCATTTTGATGGAGGCTTAGGTGCTGTGCAGGTTTATTTCCCTACAGTTATGTAGGATTTATACTGTAATTGTTGCTAGCATGTTGTTATTGCAGTCACTGGTTTTAAAAATAATAAATTATAGCGATCATCTGAGCATGCAGTTCACTAGTCTGTTCCAGGAAAGCAATTAATGTTGCTTTTAGGATGCAGCTTGATCAGGTGTAATGTTCTTGGAGATGAGGGTGTAAAGAAGGGTGGCAGAGTCTTGCTCAGAAAACACTGTTCTATACTTTTCATCTTGTTCATTTTTCAGCTTCTGTTGTTTACTTCAAATAATCATTTTCCCTTATATCAAAATCCACTGAGGTACATCTCTGGGAGTAAGGGCATGGGGAGCTGTTCAGTTCTCGTGAGTGGATTGGCCATTTGTGCATTGTAGACATGGAGTTAAAAGGCCTTGCTTGCAAAATGGGATCTGCTTACTGAAAATTTCCCCTAAAAATAACAAATAACATTGCTGGACTGTTAAGGGCATATTGTGGCCCTTACTTTCAAATGATATTGAGGTGTCTTCTGAACTAGAGAAAATCATTCTGAGTGATCAGGATTTGAGTATTTTCCAGTTGTTTACCTTGAGAGTCTGTCAGCTTTTGCTGCCATAAAAAGACTCAGATTTAGAATGAGGAAGCATTTTGGAAGCAAAATAAGGAAGAGGACTAAGGAAGAATTTGGAAGCACCAGCTGTGAATAACTTCATTTAGAAAAAGCACTGAAATCCTAAATGTTTTCTTTACTACACTATTGTTCACTCATGGTTTCAACACTTAATAATCCAGTGAAGAGACAAGTACTCTAACACAAATCAGCAGAGTGGGTATAACATCTGTTCATAATGTACTGCAAATATCCAACAGAGTATCTTTTTAGAAGAAACATTATAAGAGTTGACAACTGAACTATATATCAAAAGAAGGCAGGCCTAAAATATACACAAATATTAAGGTCTAAGGCACAGAGCAGTTGCTTATTTTTCAAGTTTTTGAATAGAGGTGTATTTATAAAATCGGATTTAGTGGTGCCACTGGAAGCGAAAGTCAGAGTTGACTGTACTAGCAATTTTATTATTCCAGTTATTATTTATATGACCTGTTTAATATTTACATAACCCATTTTTCCAAATTTTCAAATGCTGCATTTTCACTAAAAAGTAGCATGTGTGTAATTGACAGGATGATTTTATATTGTACTCTTGAATAGGTTACATCTTTAAGATTCTGTCGTCTCTGAAATCCTCTTAAGATACAACCACTTGTCAACCTTTCTTACTTAAAAACTGCGGTTGGATAAAAATACCTTTTTTCTGATCTTCTTGCTGAATGTAATTGAATGTTCTTCCTCCGAAACACAGCAAATTCTTGGCCTACCAGCATTTCCTTAAACTAACTGAATACATTGAAAGTGAACACATGTAAGACAATCAGTGTTATACTGTCATGATCAATTAATAAAAAAAAATAATTGCCTAAATGAATTGAACTAGCAGAAAAAACTTCATCATGAGAAAGCTTTGGAACATGATTCTTTCCTTGACTTCAAATCCCCAAATCTATAATTTATCATTTTTTTGATGTTTTTCTGAGTTTTTCAATGTGAAACTTGAATCACGTGTAAATTTTGTAAAAAATAGTAGTAGAAATAATGACCATGCTATGATAAGATTTTAGTTTGAAGAATTCATACTGACATGCTATTTCCCACATTTAATTAAACATTTCTGTCTTTCCAGAAGAAATTACTTAGTATTTTAAAAATATATTTTCCATTTGCAATTTAGAACTGCTGCTCTGAGAATTTATCATAACTAATGCATTCATTTATGGTTGTTGTCAAGGTGACAGAGTTTATCAGAATAGCAGAAATCAAAGTATTTAAAATTTAGTTTTGAATTCCCAGTGTAGTAGGGCAAGGTAAACACTAATTCTGTCAAACACTAGTTATCTTTCATTAGTATGGAATTAAATTCATTCTTAGAACAAAAAAATATACAAATATTGCTCTGTCATCTAATAATAAACAGATTACCTTTAAAGAAGATAATAATAGAAGAATGTTTGGTAATTTAGCAAGTCTGTTTACAACACTGTGTCTTTAAACTTGAGCTGTCAGTTATGTCATATTCAAGATTCCTGGTCGCTTAAAAAGGAAGAACACCCTTGAGTATAGTAGTGAGAACTGGCTTTCCCCCTCCCTTTCTTTCTTTATCTCTCACTGAATAATAACCTTCATTTAGTGACATCAGTCATTTCTGCCTTTTTTATGGCTGGAACAGAAGCATGAATGGCACACCCATGAAATAAATGTGTGAAAAATTCATTGATTTTGATAAGACACTGGAGAATGTGCCATGAGTTGGCGTTGTCATTAGCTGAAAGATATAAATGGATGCAGTAATTTGCACAGCAATTACAGCTTGGCCCCTTCTACCATTACTGGGCAGCAAGTATTTACACATGTTAACCAGTGCAGTGGCAAACCTTGAGACTGGCAAACTGCACCCATTGGGTTTTGGTAGTGAGTACAAGCTAGCAAGGGCCATACAGCCATGATCCTCTATTTACTCTCCTGTGAGCTTCTGTTTTCTTCAAATGACATTGAGACACTTAAATGACTTATTAAAAAAAAATATCTTCCTAATAGCTGGTAAAAACTAACACGAAAGCATACTGCATAACCCATAATAGGAAATATTTGGAATTAATAGAATCCATCTGCTTTAATCCTGCTAGAGTTCTCACTAAATGGAGCAATCTACTTTTTGGCTGCTCAAATGGAACACTTGAATAGATGACAGATTTGAAGATGTCATCTGAAATACTGCACAATTATCATGAATAATTTGAAAATATTCTGTCCTTTTAACAGATCTTAAAATTTCTTATTCAATAGACTACGGCATTTAGAGCCAAACTACTAAAACCAGCAGGCCTGTATGTTTCCAATGTTTGGTATCACAATATTTCTCATTTAAAATTTCAGTGGTGACTGAATAATAGCTCCCAAAGAATGATGTAACCTGGGCTGGATTTTGTTCCAGTCATAAAATTCTGCTTGTGAATTCTGATATATTGTAAAGAGAAAGCCTTTTAAATGTGGAGTTGTTGTTTGTTCTGAAATTTCTTAGATCCTTGGCACAGCTCACTTACCTGATATCAAATGGACACAATTAATTATTGTTTTACTTTAACTGTTATCAGCAAATAGCCTCACACTTTATTGTTTTAATAATTCATTTATTGGTTTTATTATAGCTGTGCCTATGGAATCTCATTTAGAGATTACTGATTAAATGTTTTCTCTAGACTACTCCATGTAAAATTATCTTTGATGTAAAGCCATATTTTGGGAATATGTGTAGCATTGCACATAGCATTTGCTGACTTTTAAGTCAAATCAGCTTTAATGTTGTCTGTAGGCCTCTACATGTAGTGGTTGGCAATTTCTTCCTGTTAAAGTATTCCTGATAGAGTTTGTTGCTTTTCAGTAGCTGGAAAGTAGTGTACTGCCCTTACAACTCCTTATTTAGTTGCATCTCTATTTCAGTTACAGACCTTATTGATATAATTAAGAACTATGCAATTTGCCCTCATTTTTCTATATGCCTTGAGTGTGTTTTGTTCTTTCCTTTTTAGTGCTCTCCCCAGGGTAATGCAAAATAATAACATACCATATGGCAAATGGAATCAGCTGTAACACCATGCAGTGTCTTTTATCATGTAGCTTTTACAGTGTGACATTCCCAAGTTTGTAACTGGTGAATATTGCATGTCTTAGAGAAACTCCAGCTGAATGATGCTGCTTTTCCCATTGGGGGCATCCTTGCTGATACTCTGCAAACATGCAGCAGCCATCAATCAACAACACACCTGCAAGTGGCAGGATGTCCCAACGTGTGGCAGTCCTCCCAAACTGCACAAAGTTATCATCAGCAGAGTATTGTGTTATCATGAATTGTGCAGCACATAATTGATATGTTAATAGTAATAATGAGTTTTCTATAGTTTCTGAGGCTTGGCTAAGGACTTTTGTATGATTTAATGTCTTTAGAGCTCTTGGAAATTCATAGAATGTGTTTTTTCAATCATGAATTTCCATAGGTTTGGAGTCAGTCTTCTGAAGCATGCTGTCTGGAAGCATTAGATGCTGTTCTATGAAAACCAAATATTAGCATAGAAAAGGATTTTGTAGATGAGTTAAAGTACTTCTACAGGGCCAAAGTCTAAAGGAATTTCTGCTTTGTGGATATACTAAATGGGTGTGATAAGCTGATTGTATTACTTAGGAATGCAAAACCCTTTAAGTAACCATTTCTTAATACTTCATGTGTGTTGCTATACCAGCATCCTAGGTTAGCTTTAGTTTTGTGAGTGGAAGGGAGAGATATTGATTAAGTAGATAGATTTGTAATGTTTAGCTGTGGTTTTCTTTTCATCTTCTGTTTGTGGCAAAAATACAATTTCAGACTATTCTGAAAGTATCACTAAAAAGTTTATAGGATGTTTCTGTCATGAACAGTTCCATCAGGTAATGTGCAGTTAGCCCAATGTCCAGTTTGTTTTAGGGAATAGAGGTTATACAGTGTCCACCACATTTATGCTCCCACTGGGACACCACAAGTGGTGCAGCACCTTCTCTCCAAAGCAGGAGAGCAGATGAGGAAAGGATTAATTGTTCTTCCCTGTTTGTCCAGATTTGGTCTCTGGTAAATATATCTACTCCTCTCTGGTCATGCTTAGGAAATCAAAGTGTGCTCAAGCTCTAAACAAACTTTTTTCCAAACTTTTGTATGAAGAGAGGGGTGGGTGATAACAGATGGTGCTTTTCTGCAGTGTGCTTGTAATGCCCCAAGGGTTTGAGGACAGGACATTGTAAGGTTTGAGAACTTGGGGCTGTTGAGAAGGAACAGGAGCACACACAGCACAACTCCCTTTTACTCTTGTGTCAAACCACTACTCAATTGGCTTCCTGAAGCAACTAGTACAGTGGTTTATTTAAAGGAATTAAAGTGAAATACAGGCAACTGATTTTATTAAAAGAACAGTAGGATACCAGTATAATAAATATTTGCACTGAGAGTAACAGTGATTTTGCTCAAAAAGGAGATTGTGTGAATGGGAGTTAGTAGGGTATATGTACTGTGTGTATATATGTCCTAGACACATATAGAAGGAATTCTCAGAAATACTAGGAAGGGCAGGACAATTTGGCACAATTATTATTGTTATTATACATTTTACACTTTATAGAGAATCACCTGAATTCCTTACCTGATTTTTTAGAAACAGCTCTGTCTTTTCCTCCTTAATTTTTCTTTCTTGCTTATCTGCATCGTATCTACTGCTGCTGTTCTCCACTGTTTGCTTGTCTCCTCATCACATATGAAAGCAGTGTGAACTCTATATTGAAAAACCTGCATTGACAAAAATGCATGAGTTACATATGTGTAAATGACAGACTTCTTGTTTCATTACGTTTTTTTCTGTCTTCCATGAACAATTAGAGACTTTGGGTCAAGTACTGAAGTAATAAGTTTGCAGAGATGACTACAGACATAATTTTATGCTACTAACCACTTAATTCCATGCACAAAACCTATTTATATACATTTTTTCCACAAAATGTGTCAACACGAACATGTAGAAATAATGTGTGTCTTAAAACAGAAAATGCATGCTTATGAGAAACAGAGAATACAATTGTTTGTCAAGTTGTCCTCTGGAAGCCCAAACAACACCTTTAGAGTGACCACTGATGCTTAGAGGTGTCACAGATTAGTTTACTTGCAGCACTGACCTGATTTCTTTTAGGCCTGGTCTTGAAGTTTACAAGGTGCCTTTCTGAGACACCTCTGCAAAGTTCAGTGATTTTCACAGAATTCTGATTTCCTTAAATTGCAAATGGCAATTTTGTGAACTGTGGTTTTACGGTCTGTCTGTTCCATTTTCTGGTTTATCATTCTTTGATGTTTTTTGGTGGTGTGTTTTGATTTGTTTTGTTCTTTGGGGGTTTTGGGGTTTGTTTGTTTGTTGGGTTGTTTCTTTTTGTTGCAGTTGGTTTTTTTTTCTCCCAGAACTTATATCCTGACTTTTTCCAGTTCCAAACAATCCCTTCTCCATCTCTTTTGCATCTTTTCCCCGCCTTTGCTTTGAATAATCATGCCTTTAGATGAGAATTTGTAAATTAAAATTTTACTGTCCTGTGTTGTGACCTTAACTATTACCAACATTCTTATTTCTAAATCTCTGACTTCCTTAAGTAAGTCCAAGATAAACATCTCTTAGTGGAATCTGATGAAGACTATTTGAAACAACACATTTTTGTCATACAACCAGATATGAAAAATAATTAAAATTGGGAATGTCCAATAGTGCTAAGGAATTTCAACTGTATCAAACTGTTGACTGTTGGGATATATTTCTAGAACTAAAAACACATTTTGAAGTAATTTTTATGTTCATAGGGAGTTTATTTGCTTGATAAGGACAGCAGCTATATTTTCTGACCCTTTTCCAGTAGGATTTATGTCAGAATGAAGACAAAAAGCATAGAATTACTTAAAATGGATTTCTCTAAATGGTTCTACCTTCAATGCAAGGAGTCCGTGAGCGTTCCAGTCTCAAGGACTGCACAAACCTCTGCACAAGTGCCTCACAGCTGAGCCTGGACTGGCAGCTTTCTGTGGCTCAGACACCCAGATATTGTACAGTGGACAGAATAGAAGATGTAATTAGCTTAAAAAGAGTAGAATTAGGATTCGTGTTTCCTTTTGTCTAATTACCGAGGAGCTTTACACATAATAAACGCAAACATCAAAACTCACTTGTGACAAGTAAAAGTTGCCTTGTGCATCATTTGTCAGGGAGTTCTGCCACGAGGCTCATCCTCATACACTTTAGCATGTAAGATGTGTTGCCTTAGAGCATGCCCCATTTTATTAAGTATCCAGCTTTTCACAGGGATGATATTAAATGAAAAGCATTCTTATTTGCCTTGAAATTTATGCCATACACCAAATACCATTTTATCTGTGATTTCTTAGCAGGAACCATCTGTCAAGTCCCCACCCCCTCAGTGCTGAGAAAGGCAGAGACTGAAGGTGAGAAGTATATTTACTTCTGACAACAAAAGCAGCTGCTGCTGTTACTTTTAGCTGCAAGGCAAACCTGCTGGAAAAGGTGACTATCTGTTGTGGTTCTAGTACCCTGGGACCAAACATGTCTGTTGATGACAGCAAACCTCCTAAAACTTGGAAGAAAATTGTTTTGTAGATTGTGTCAGAAGGCCATGCACAAACACAGCTCATCTGGGAGGTAGAGCCAAGAAGAAACTTTGGGCTAGAAAAGTTTCAGGACAAAATCAAGAATCTCCCCCTTCTCCTGCCTTCCTTTTGGTAGAATATTTTATTGCAAAGGACATTAATTTTCTCTAATGATAACAGATTCTGAAATTAAGCACAGCAGGTAGAAACACCCAGCACAGAATAAAAAAAAAAAAAAAAGAATTGCATATTCATATGCTGAAATCTTTTCCAGTGCTGCCAGCTAACTATTCCAAGTGGAAAAGGTACAAGCTCTGCTGTTCATTCTGCCAATTTCCTTTCTTAAAACTCTGGCACTGTGTTTTGAGGGCTGGGTACTCTAATCTCTGTTATTCTTACCATCATTTGTCAGGCTAAGAAAGATATTTACAGAGACAAATCTCTTTTTTAAATAGGATTACTATTATATTATAGAAAATAGGTATACTTTTAAATTTATGGGAAAGGGAAAAGAGGTATTTCTTCAGTAAAATCAGTTAATTCCTGTTACATTCTTTCACAGTGTACAAAAGTAGCACTGTACTAGGATGTAAACGTACCTAGAGCATATTTCAAGACCAAAATATAAACATTGGTGGGAAAGGGCACTTTATGCAAATGGGTTTCCTGAGAGATGGCTCTCCCTCCTTGATGGTTCTAGTAAGACAGAATAATTTGGGAAAAGAATTGGAGTGCCCTGCCCTTTAGCTCTTTGCTCTTTTCTTGTATATCCCCTTGCAAATATGATTATGACAAAATAAAAGGTTCATTTAGATGGGAGCTTCTTCTAAAGTATTTTCAATATATCACCATAGAAAATGTAGAGATAAAGCAGAGCTATAAATGGTAACACTTCTATGAAGGGGAAACAGGTCAACATGCCTTACTCTGTATTGCACTCGTTTTCCTTTTACAGCCCACCTGTCAGTCCTGTTATCATTGTGTAGAAAAGAATTTACAGTAAGTCTTTCCTTCAATCAGTTTCCATGGTAACTTGGTTCTGTTTTAAAACCTTTACATAAAGATGGCTTAGTTAAAATGATAATGAGCTCCAGTGTTTGTCCATACCTGAACTGCCTTTCCCATTGCTCAACACTAATCAGCTAGGGGTGTCACTCCATCTGCTCTAGTTCCTTTGGTATCTACAGCACTGTTTCAACAACCAAGTCAGATCAGCTTACCCTCTGGAAATCTCTGTTTTCTGAGTTGTAGGGGTTCAGGCTACTGGCTGGTGTTTGTACATGACGTGCTGTGAAGCGGAGGAAATCATGTTGGGGTCTGGAGTCTTGAGTTCACTGGGGAAGGATCCCTGTGCATGTTCAGTACCTACAGTGGGGCTGAAAGCTCCAAGGACCACGGTGTCTTAACTTATGAACCAGAAAAGGTGGACTGTCTCCTTTGCAGAAAATACTGATCTCAAAGTATGAACAATAAAATCCCTTCAGACCAGATCAAGGGAAGCAAAAGTTCAGGGGAAAAATCCAAATGAAAGTTTAATTGATTCTAAGAGTACTGTGATAATACCCCATCGTTACGGATATGTATGTTTTATCCAGCCTTTAGTTATCCCTTATCCTAGTTTCAAGCTTATTTCTTGTACTCATAATTTCTGATTCTCTGGCCCAGTTGGATTTTGTCTTTGACAGTCTTGGTTTTGTTTCTGATTACTTTATACCAATTCTCATCTGGGAGAAAAATCAGCATTTTTAAAATGTAACTTAATAACACAAGTTTCAATTAGAGGGAACAAAGAACTTTTAATGTGTATCTGATAGAGCTCTTCAATTACTCTGAAAACTTGCTGCATTTCATAGAAGATGACACCTTCCAAGTGCTATCAGAAATTCTTAAGATTCTGTATTAGATCTGCTCTTGTTGTATTGGGTAGCTTAATATTTATATAAGAAGTTTTTTGTTCCATTAGAGGACTGATAGAATTTATGAAATAACTTATGCACATCTGTATCTTCCAGGCAGGCATTTAAAAAGATGCTGAATGTAGGTACAAAAAGCTGCTGAATATAGGTACACACCAGTTAATTTATGCTTGAGTTTTTCCAAAGACACAGTAAAGATCTTGTGTTTCACCATGGGACAACACATTATTTTTCCATGTTAAGTGGTTGTCCAGCTGGTCTGTATTAAGCATCTTAAATAACAGAGTCAACTTGGTCATCTACTGATTCTTTTAGGTAGTGTAATCTCCCTGTAATTTAGTTGCCCTTTAAAAGGAGTCAGTATCCTTGTCCCAAGCCAAATAATTTGTGTGTATTAGAAGTTTGATTTAGACCTACATAATTCCCCCCAAAAACACTAAAAAAAAAGCTTTCAAATGTATTTTTTCCAGCTCTTATTTTTAACTAACAGTTTCATTTACTCCTGATGTCCTAGCACTGCCTTGTAGTCATTAATTTCTGAGGGAAGGGCATTGTCAAATCAGGGTATCATAAATCTACTGAATTCCTTTCATCAATCATGGCAGTAACGTCTTCACAGTACTCCTGTGTCAGTAAAGCATGACCTTCTCTGACTGATCTGTGCAGACTATGCTTAATTGAACTGAGCTTTTCCGGTGAGCATTTTAACTTTCACACAATGATGTTTTTCAACAGCTGACATCCAAACAACTGGTTTCTGTTTGCTGGGTGAAAGAACAAATAACATCTGATGCTTTGTCAGTTGAAAAAAAAGTAGTTCCTATTTTTAGTACTTTTAATATCTTTTATCTCAACTGAACAATTAAATCTGCTTAAAACGTCCATGTTTTTAAATTCCTTTTATAATCCTTTGTATAAAAGAAGAGGGCTGATTCTGTGCCTCTTCACTTTTGTAGCATTATGGATTCCATCCTGATGAAAAATCAGTGCTCCAGAAATACTGTACCTTGATATGAAAACTGAGCAAACCAGCTGGCTGCTTGAGATGGGGCATTCCTTGTTATACAATGGGCTTTATTACAGTTCTTATTTCATTTAACTAATCTGCTCATTGCAGTGTAATGCAAAAGGCTATACTTCTTTTGCCCTGGAAATTTTTTCAAATGTACAGCAGATCAATTGCTAACTGCAAAACCATCTTAGTTATATTGTTTGGTGTTTCAGCCTCTGATTAAAAATTACTGTTAAATTTAGAGTGTCTTATTCCTTAATTTTTAGCTCATGATGCTGACTTAACTTTTTTAGAAAATACTCTTCTTGATTATTTTTTATTTTTAAATGTATTTCATCATCCTATATTGATTATTACCAAGTATTTGAGACTACCAGTATCTATTACTAATTTCCCTGCTAGTAGGAGTCTAAATAGTTAATCTCTGTGCTTTAAATAATTGTATGATTTTTCACCCTTTTTTCCCTACCCTCATGTGCTGCTCTATACAGCTGGGTTTTTTTTCTATTGTATATACAATTAATAAGATTTTGATACCTATTTTCCCCCTGAGTGCTTTCTAAAGACACATATTTTGAAATCTAGTTACACTGTGATTAAAATAGAACAAACCTGTTTGGATAAAATAATTACAGCTCAAATATTCATGCATCCATGAAACGTCACATTACAAATCTCAGACAGCTCTGCTGCTGAAGGCTGAATGGGCTATGCATAAACAAGTATGTAAAATGAGGATCAGTGGGGTAAGAAGTTAACTGTATTTGCAGTTGCTGCTGGTGTATACTTTTGAGCTGGATGAACTCTGCAATGCCAACGTGAGCCTAAGTCTCCCTCTTTCCTGCTTCCTTTGGTCCTCTTATGTCCTATGTGATGCGTCATCCAAACTTCCACAATATGTCCTAAACTTACTTGCAAGATACTTCTGTCTCTGATTTCATTTTTCTTATGCAAAGTATCTCCTCTCCGTGGTTATAGGTGAGAAATCGTGTTTTGAAGTGTGTTACACAGGGAGAGATTAGCAGAGCAATGATGTCCTGAATGTTACCGGAGAGGAACTGGAGGTGCAGAGAGAGTTTGGAGAGTGTGAAGACAGGAAAAGCTGTGCTTTGTTTCTCCTCTCTGCTTGCTCCTTCTAGGAGTAGCACAGCCAAGACAGGAGTTTGAAAGCAAGTTTATCAGGATCACAAAGTTGTTTGCTGCTGAACTATCAAAGCAGAAGGACCCATAGAACTCAGTCAGACACTTTCCCTTTGGCATGTGTGGTTTGTTTGAGTCAGAACTGCAGCACATGAATAATCTCACACTCTTTGCTTCTGCTCTTCTCTTGCCTCCAGTCCTCTTCCTGGCAGAGGCACTGGCCTAAATGCTACAATCTTCATTGTTGTGAGTAGTAAACTATAATTATTTTATAATGGTGCAGGATAGGACAGAGCAAATGGTTGCAACGGACAGAAGAGTTAAAAGCTCAGACCAAACATTCAGACACAGTTCAGAGACCACCAAACCCTGTTCTGGGGTCTTTGGTCTTTGAAGACCAAAAAAATACTGTCAAGAAATTTAATTTAATTTAATTTAGTTTAATTTAACTTAATTAAGAGATTCTTGTCACTAGAAGCTCTTTGTGATGACACATGGAACTATTGGATCAATTATGTCTTTTAACAGAACTGTTTTAAAAACCACACCCCTTCAGGTCCCACTAAAATTTAAAAGTTCCACCTCATTTGGAACACAACTGGTAATCACAAACAATGTTTTCATGTCCCCTAATAGCACTGAAAAAGTAGATATGTATGGTTTCAAACTGAGTTTGCTGTCTCAAGGTTAACCATTATGTCTGGAATATAACAGAGTTAGCCTAGTGAGTAGGACTTGGGGAAATTCAGATTCCTTTCATGGCTTCTAGGGTTTTCTCCCTCTTCTGTAAAATGGAGACCACGAGTTCCAAAATTTGTGCAATGATAAGAAATGCATTCCAGACTCTGTGATTCCCAGCTCTTATGAGGAAGAATGCAAGTGCTGCAGTGTATATAAGTACCTAAACAGTCAAAAGAAAATTAATTATACCTGGTTTCTGGTCATAGATTTGTCTTTATTTACTTCATTATTGGAATTTCCAACATGAAGATTTTCAATGACATTACATAAATAAATCTAGTGTAATGTATCATTCTTCCAAAATTTATATCAGGTCCCAAATTATTCAATTTCAAGAAAGAAATGCATGCTTCCCCTATTAATTTTAGAAGTATTGTATAAGCAATTAATTTCCTTCTATGTACTGAGAATCTGGGGTTTGTGGGTTTATTTATAAAGTCCAAATTAGCTTGTTTGATTTTCCTCTTCCTTTCCTTCTTCAAAAAAGTGTAATTTGAAGGAAGCACAAAATCATATTGAAGAAGTAATTTTGGGCTCTTGAGATTATATGGCAATTATTTTTCCTCTTACAAAGGGAAAAGAATTATTTTTTTCTAAATTACAGATGTGAAAAGAGTCAACTATGGAGGTAAATGTCTTAAGCTACAACAAAAAAAAGCAGGGTCAATCAACATTGTCTGCCTGGGTCTGGCATTGTTCTAGAAAATGGGGAAAATACCAATCTAATATACAGAATATTATGAATTCCAAAATTACTCATGCCATAGCTATGTGTCTGATTCACCATCTTCGAAGTCCAAAGTGCCTTATGGATGACTGAGCTTTTAAACTGGAAGTGAAGCTCAAAGGGAAATGGGTTTGATAAATTTTTGCTAAGATGTCAGTTTAGTCAATCAGAGAATAGCCTAAAAAATAGGATTAGGATGAAACAGAAAGATTTCTGCAAATCTGTCAATGTGTAAATGTGCAAGCTTCTCTAGTCATCTGTATTTCTCCCTATCATCTCCAAAAACATAAGTATAAAATTAAGACTTATTTAAGATAGTGTAGCCTGTAACATTTAAAGAAGCTCTACTTTAAAAGAAAGAAATAAAAACATATAAATTCATGTGAAAAAATTAGGGTAAGACTTTCTCCAGAAAAGCAGAATTCAAAACATGTGCTGAGGAGCTGAATCTGAGCTCAGTCTAGTAAAAACATAAAAAGAAAAAAATATATATATATGGCACGTAACTGTCATTTGTACAGTGATATTCTAATCTGTGCTGTTCAGGAGTTTTCCTGTCAGGATTGTTTATGTTACTTTTTCTCTATCCTTTTAAAAGGACTATAAATCTCTAACAGTGCCTTTAATACATACAAAATTACCTATCTAGCATCTTTTTTATACTGTTAAAATGCCTAGTCCTTTATGGTTCATATTCAGAACTTTCAATAGCTAAGTAAATTGTTCATGACTGACTTGCATTAGGAGGACACTGTAGTAGTTAGTGCTTAGTAGATCAAAAGCCCTCTGAATCCCCACTCAAACTTAATTGTTTTGATGGAGGAACTTAATAGGCAAGCCTTTCATTTCTAGCAATTTTCTTTTAATAGTAGTATAATCGTAGGACTTGTTGAATTGTTGTTAAGGTGGGGGTTTTTTGTCATTTTTTGTTTGATTTTGAGAAACAGAAGTTAGAAGACAATTTTTTTGACTCAAGCTTAGTTACTCATGAGAATTTGTTACCTTTGCTACTGTAAAATTTATAAATCCAGTCATTATTGAAGCCATGAAAATTAAGTAAAATCAACCATGCTAGATTTAGAAATACCTAAAACAATTTTTTAATACATCATCTCCTTTTAATTTCAAAATGATGGCTGTAATGTTCTCAGCAATGCAAAATTTAGATTTTTAAATCTGGGGAGTGGGAGTTGAGAGAGAACAATGACACATCCTACAAATGCAATGCAAGAACTCAGTATTTTTAAGGTCACTTCTCCTTGTTATGGATATCCCTGATGGCTGCCTAAAATCAATTAGATTTAATATATTCTCACAAAATTTCTGCTCCCCAGTACTATAGTAACACATTTTATTAAGAGCGTGAGAGGCAGTTTTGGAAATTCTACAATCTAGAATTGAAAACAAAGATAATGAAAAAAAATTCTGCTTTTCTATACATACAATTGTTGTTTGAATTATGGGTTTTTTCCTCTTAGGTTTGCTTTTTGTTTCTATGAACATTACATTGGGAAATAATCTTTTAGGTATTTTTTCTGTGTGTGCGTCAGGTGGTATAAGTTAACTACATTAACTTCACTGATGGAATACAGATTTGTATCACCGTGGAATGGAGAGCACAGATGTGTAACATAGCATGGCATAAAACCTTTCTCATCTAGGAGAGATGATCTAGCTTCATGAGAATTTCCAAGTACTTAGTATCTTGGACTAAGAACTAAAAAACTTGATGGGAGCTTTGCCACTGCCTTATCTGGAGCTAATGGGAAATACACAACTCAGTTTCAAGCTACTAGCTCATATCAGATGATTACACAGAAAATTAGCAAAGGTAAAGTTGATTTTATATGGTCCAAATCCCTATTTAACAAAAAAGAAAGAACTATATTCTTTTAATCTCTTTTTTGAAATTCAAATTATGTTGATACCTTAGGGAAATGTCTGACTAGAGGCCATCAGGGTTTGCATGAGCTCTAGATGATTAACCTACTTTATATTGCTCTCACCACCCTGCATTGGTTAATCATTATCTTCAGCAGTGTCTTCAACAATTAGATAAAACATTATTTATTTCTTTTCTATATTTAGAAAACCTTTAGCTAATCTTATTTTTCCTTTATTTTCCATCGTGCTTGGCATATGATGGAACATGTATAGTAGAATTAATGTAAGACAAAACCCCCAGTCTCTATCCTTGACTAGATTCAGATGAGTTAATTTTTTACTGTCCCTCCAGGCCCAGTATCCATTACTGTTGAATCAGATACTATGAGTTTGTAACTGGCAATGAACAAATTTTACAATTCAGTCAGGCATTTTCTCACTCAGAATCTGGTTTATCAGCTGTTTTGTTTTTCCTGAAGCATTAGGCAACTGATTGGGAAGTCTGGTAAAAAGAAGCTAGTCTGTTGTTATGGTAGTTTTGTGATACAGTTCTGAGTGTGTGTGATGATTAGATGGTGTGTTTCCACTCAGAAAACAATTACACTGAGGTAGGAGGACTACTGGGTTTCCAGTTATTATAGATGGGCTTTCTAGCGGTGACTATATCATGGAGGTTAAAAAGTTTTTCAGGTTCATGTCCACGCCTACCAGCTAACCCTGCAGCCACAACACAACCAGAAATATGTAATCTGGCTACTCTTCCATTCCTCTGTTCAGGGATACAAATATTGGTCTTCAGGTTTTCAAGATGGTGTTTCAGAATGTTGTCAGTTACTGTTGTTACAGTGACTTTTTCAAATTACACGAGATTTTGCAATGGTCAGTTCCGCTCTGAATTTGCAATTCACAGAGGAATCTGACAAAGAGAGTTTTATTGGATCAGTAGAAAATTTTCTTTCTGTATCGTCACATTCTCCTATGAAATTTTTAGTATTTTTGTAAAGAAAATCCATTAGCTGGTTCTTACAACACTGCATGCTTGAACCATAATGTCACGTCACATGTGATATTTTTAACTTTTCTTAAGATGCTAAATTAGCAGAATTCAGAAGTATATTCTTTAACACATTTACAAAACGGCCATATGTAAGAAAGGAAGATACAGCTATGCTTATCAGTGTGCCTCATCATGCATTTTAAAAAATTTTTCTGGTAGAAAACTATGTCAGCTTATTATTAAGTAGAAATACATTTAGACATTACTGAGGAGATCTTTTGGAGGAAAATAAATATAAGCAGTTTATAAAATCATTATTAATATAAACCAGACATTTGCAAAGAAATTTTATCTTTTCCCACAAGGAATGCCATCATAATACCAGAACATGTAATTTCTTTTGAGAGAAGGTACTTATCTATGCCCACTATCAGGTCAGAGTCAGCCTTTATGGCCTCAAATTAAGGAACCAATTACAATGAATAAAATGCAATAGCTAGGGAAAAAAACAAGTTTCAACATATGTACATTTCTAGATTGGATACTGGATCTGATTTTCATTAAACTACATGCTGAATTCCACAAGAATATCTAATTCTTGTAAAGAATATCTAATTCTTGTAATTGGTGAGACTATAATCCCCAGGAAAAGTCAGTCTTTTTTCTTTTTATTTTTCCTCTGCACCATCTAACAGAAATATGTCTCACTAATGATTGTTATTAAAAAACTTTTATACTTATTGAAAACACACAAATCCTTGAAAATTTTTCTGTGGCATTGGAAAAATGCAAAAGACATCATGTGACAGCATGTCCTACAGAAAAACAGGAGGTGTTCGCTGGTAAAAGTGCTCAAGTGACTGAGAAAGAGACATGTACCACATGTATATTATAGTGCACAAAGAAAAAGAGAGAATAGTTTCCCTCAGTATATTCTCAGTGTATATTATATGATTTATAGGGAGAATAATCACATAAATAAACTATGTTTTTCTTTTTGAAAAGATGCAAAGCTAGATTTATATCCAAATTAGGAAAGTGTTATCAAAATAAAATAAAAAAATTTTACCAGCAAAAATCCTACATGAATACTAAGTACATTCTGTATATTCTGTGTACAAGGAATTTGTATTTGAAAAGGTTCAAAGCTATGGGGTTTTAGAAAAAAACTCTGAGGAGCTTCTGTAAATTCTTGAACATAAAAGCTTTTCTAATGTGCCACCATAATAAATACCTTATGATCCTGTGATTTATTTTTTTTTACTATTTCTACGCTGACTATGTACTGAGATAAATTTCCTTATCCATCCATCCATCCATCCATCCATCCATCCATCCATCCATCCATCCATCCATCCATCCATCTTCATTTTTCTTTGATTAGATTGCCTGTTAGGTCTCATTCATTTAGTATAGACTGAAGTCTTCTGCTTCCCACCCAGTTCCACGTTCCTTGGTGGTAGCATGTCATGTACTTGGTGGGTAGATCCTCTCCTGATCCTGGGCCATGCATGCTGGAGGTAGTGGATCTACATGGGACAACTAGTTTTGCCTGCAGTGTATTGTCCTGGAATAGAACAGAGGCACCTGCATTGCATTTAATGGAAATTTTTGCTGGCTGTTTGTGCCACCACCCTTTCAACCATGAATTCTCTCCATGCAGAGATATATTATTTCCCTGGTGTTACTAACTCCTCTGGTCAGATTTGCAAAACAAAAGAGATCACTATGCTGGATTTGAGTATAGCCTTTTAAGCCATGCCAATTTTGTTTTAAAATTACATGCTTACTGTTTAACAATTAAGATAATGTAAGACTATCTACACATGAGCTATTTAATTTTATCCTGCCCATGTCCTCTCATGTCCATCTGTGTACTTTGAATTGCAGCTAATGTAACTTCATTTTTGACAACTCAAACACTGACGGTGCATCTGCTGCGGAAATGAACTTTATGTGGGATAAGAATCAGTGTGGGAGCCCATAGTGCAGGTGGTCAGTTCACAATGAACTTGTCTGAACTGCTGCCTTTCCCTTGGTGAATTGATGCAAGCTGCAGCCTATTTTTAACTACTTTCACAGCAAAACTCAAAATTTGAAAATCTACATTGGTCGTATTTATTTTGTGCTTCAGATGCTACCATTACACAGGCATAGAAAATACCTTCACTAGTAGTTTTCAGCTGTAGTAATTCCTGTTGGAAGAATCCACATAATCCTGTGTATTTTTTTTTTTTTGTGTGTTTACAGTGTGTGATGTAGCTCTCTCAGTAGCTTTTATGTATTTATCAAAGGTGATTAAATACTATAAAACTTTTCCAGCTCAATTCTCAGGTGGAAGAGACAAACCAAACAAGCATACTCTAAAACTGGAAGTGGCCTCAATACAAACCCGTATTGGCAAAATGAGGTACTTTTAGCTAGGTAATATGGTGTACCACAGTTACAGCTATGTTTATTTCAGTCCTCCTTGTTGTGGAGTAGACAGTCAGAAATCCTCCCTTCTGTTGAGCAGAATTCAGTTTGTGTATCCCACTGCCAGAGTCTATTGATCAGATCCAGGGAAAGTACACGTTGACTTTTTTGACATTTTGTTCCTTTCTATGAAACAAAGTTTCCATTACAACTGTAAGAAACTGAAACTTCAGCAGTGAATCCGGAGTATGTTTTATGGCTTCTGTAGGTATGAAATGTAGAAAAACAAAGGTTAGTAAATGTTAGTTATGTTTTAGCAGTTGGTATGGTGTCTGACCCAATACTCTAGGTGTGCTCTGTTAAGGCTAAGATGTCCTTCAAGCCAAAGAGGTAAAAAAAAGTTAATAGGACATTCTGGATAGCTCTGAAAACCTAACTGTTGGCTTAGCCATGCCATCATGCTCTAATCATAAAGTATTTTTTGCACAGTTTCAAGCCAAAAGATAGGTTTTATAGGGTATTTTCAATCTCTTAGTATTTTTCTTTTGCATTTTATGACAATATAATATGGTGAAACAACATGGTGAAACTGAACTATGACATTTCCTGGAATGCTCTGACTATATTAAACCTTGTTCTGTTTGAACTTGTGTCTGTTCTGAGAATAAGGCACAAGGTATTTATTGCCAGAATCTGAGAACCACCTCTACCCAATGCCGTTTAATCTCTTACAAGTATTTGAGTATCAACAGCTTACAACAGCGAATTTAAGCTTACGTGATCTGGTAAAGATGCTGTGTACTTTTTTCTTCCTTAAGTTCCCTTGCACAGATCTCAGCTGATGCATATCTTTATGTTCTCCCAAGTACACTTTTATTGGTGAACTTTTGAGATTTCACATCCTGTCCATAAAATTATTGCAGCAGCAAAGTAACAAGTGTATACAGATTGAATTTTTGTTACTACAAATATTTAATTGACTTGAAAGAAAAAGATTTATAGACAGCTATAAAAAGCAGATCAAGAATTTGATCTAATACATAAATGAACTTGCTATTGGACTGTTTCTGACAAAGGTTTGAACTGAGAAAGAAATTTAAACATACGTATTTGCTATATAGTACTAAATATTAAAACAGAGAGAATCCTGTAACATCATTCTTAATCTACTGCTTAATGAGTGGAAGGGGTAATTGGCACTAGCTGTGACTTCAGATCATTGCTAGCTGCAGCCATTACTGTGCAAAGTTGCATTTTAGGCTGAATGCTGACTATTCTGTCTGTGGAGAAACTTTCTGTTCCCTCTAATTAAACTGGATAATGCAATTCATGAACTGTTTCTGGATCAGTGCTCTCCTTACTTTAATGGAAATCAATGAAAAATAAGTAGGCTTCCACAGGAGGAAATAAAAGTACAAATTCAATCTCAGAAAAACAGCCCGTGAAGATTTGTCAAAAGTAAAGCACATTGGTGACCTACAGCCTTTTCTGGGCTTAATTCACTGTGCTTGCCTTGGAAATGCTAAGGAATTATTTTGTGCTACTTTGCAATGAGTTATCAAGTCCCGCTGCTCGTACGTAGCCAAAAAAGCCAAAGTTTCGAAATAAGTTATCAAATCTTAGCACCAATGCACCACCAACCAGTGGGTTTGCAATAGACTGCTGTGGAATGACCAAAACAAATCTCAGTAAAAGGAGATTCTGTGACTGCAATTACAATAAAAAAGGCTGCAGCTTGCCCAGTGCAGCAAATCCACCACCTCTAGAAACCTCTTCTTCAGCAGGTTTTGCTACTTCAGCTTCTCTTGAAAACTGGAAGATACAACAGTTCCTACCAAGAACAGAAATGCAGCACCAAATTAGATTTTCATAGCCCTTTTCCAGTTTCTTTCCCTTTGCCTGTGCAGAGGGCCTTTAAATGATTTGTGTTTCTTCTGTGGCCTAAAGCATTCTTCCTTTAACAGAGAGAATAGCTCCCTGTACTAATCTGGAGAGACATCACTTGGGTAATAGTGCATGATGTGTTGCTCCTAGAGGAAACTAAATGGAATTTTGGACAATAAAGCAGAAATTGGGCTGCTTTTCTACTTTTAATAATGTACCTGTTCAGATATGTCTCTTTCTTATTTGTTGGCAGAGGGTGTGTAAATCTTTCTAAAATATTGTCAGAAGGTGCAGTAAAGGTGGTTTCCAATTTCTAACATGTGATGTAATTTGGAGAAAAATATTAATAGGTATGAACCAACATTTTCATAACATGCTATGATAAGACAACTTTGTTGTCTGGAAAGCTAGAAAAGCCCAAACTTTGTGACAGTGTTCCAAATCTATACTGAAAAAAATCTATCAAAATTCTTGGAATATTTCGTGTGCAGATTATCTCAGAAATCTGAGTATTTATATCTCATTTAATCCATGTACTTTGTAACTGTCTGGGATGTTTAATGACGATACTTAGGTTTTTATGGAGAGTTAATATATTATAGTCCAGCAGCAAAAGCCCTTCAGTCCTGCAGGGGCAACAAGGTGGATGAAACAGTCAGGTGTCAACTGCATGGGAACGATGCCCATCATGGAAGGGGTTGCCAGGGAAGATGACCAGGCCTCTATCTTTAGCTACAAAGCACAAGCAGAGGGCATCTTTAAAAAGCTGCTTATCATCATGTCTCAGATTCTCAATTTCCTCTCGTTTTCCATTGCTGGTTTTGTCAGTTCCAACTATTTTCCCCAAACTGTTTCTCCTCTGTGTACTTTTTCTTGCCTCCTAAGCCTCAATGGAATTAAAATGTTTAAAACCATTAATTGCAAAGGCATAATTTGTTTTCCATGATGTGAAATGAATCCTTCCAAACATGGACTGTCAAGATGAAAAAAAAGGTCTGGTCTTTTAACTGTTAAAATGTTAAAAACAGTAAGTCAGCCTTAATATTGTACATGATAACACATTCTTTCTCAGTATTTTTGAGTTTTCATTTCTCAATGACTGTTTCATCCACTTGAGTTAGCTCCTATCTCTTCTGTGTAGCAGTAGTATTTGTTGACATCTAAGAACCTCCTTAAAAGAGGAAGGAACTACTGTTTAGTGTTGGCTTGCAGGGAATTAAGAAATTCACATGAAAGCCTTTCGTAAATTAAGATGACAGGATGCAGGTGAAATAATGACAAAAGGATTTCTTTCATGTGACTAAGACTTGCCTTGCATTGCATAAAGAACTCCACTAGAGTATGCCTAAAATGGATGTCTGTGACACTGTATCTGCCAAAGGTTATCAGCAGTTCCTGGTAAGAGAAGCAAAAGGCTTCCTGGTGTTTCTCTTAGCATGGATTTAAGAATTTAGTCAGAGTCTAGGCTCAATGGTAATTATCTACCTTAGTTGTCACCTCCAAATGATCCTTTAAATATTTATACATAAAACATTCAAACATGACAAAGGCAAGCAAAATCCTGTGAAATATATATATATATATATATATATATATAAGACTTTAGGGCCAGACTGCAGACACCTTAGCAGTGTGTAGCTGATTTTCCCAAGTGAGAGATTACTTAGTATCAGACTTAAGATAGTTTCCTGAACTCACTTGCTTTTGAGTGAAAAAAAACACCAAAACCCAAACTGAAAACCATGCAGAATATAGATCTCTGAACCCTTACTCATCTCTGCCCCTGTATTTGTCATCTTCCTACCAGAAATAATTACAGCCATCTCAAATTCTGCCTCTTAATCTGAGTAAATAATTTCCATGTAGATTTCCCTTCCAGGGGTCTGTTTATGATCTTCAAAGCTATTTCATCTAAAGAAACCCTGTATCTTTGATCATTTGTTTCAAAATGTATCCTATCATTCCAGTAAAAGGAAATTAACATTTAGAGGGCACCTTCAGGTAATTCAGAATCCTAAAACAGTCTAACCATAATTACTTGGAGAAATACAAATACAAATACTTGGAGATCAAAACAAGGATCTAGTCCTCTTCTTTCTTATTAAGGGATGATTTTACAAAGAGAAAAGCCCTTTCTGAGATTTCACATGTATCAATAAACTATGTGGTGTCATCTTTCTCTGCCTGCACACAGAGATTGTAAATTTTGTAGAATTAGGAAAACAAACAAGGATAATGTTCCAGATAATCTCAACTATGTCTTTTATTCTGCATAATTGCACCTCTCTTTTTGTTCTGCCTCTAAGTCTGAACAAGACTTCTAAGGCTTGGGAAAGCCCCAGCAGGAACAAGGGGAATGTGCTGTGCATCATCCCCATCGTGCTCCCTGCCTCTGCCTTTGCTCCCTGAACCCAGTGTTGTGACCTACAAGGAAATTTCCTTCTATGACAATGGTTTTATGCCAAGAAAGTCACAGTGAGTAGTTGTGATGGCAGCTTGCTTTACTCTAACAGCCAGAGTTACTTCCTTCTGTTACGAAGCAAAAATCTGCTGTGTCTGTTTGGGAAGAGAGAGTGAAGGACTGAATTGTGGGATTCAGTGTGGCCATATCAGTGCAGTAATCGGGTAACCAAAACATGGATACCTCCTTTGCAGCTAATAAAATCTGACTACTACTTCAAAATCTAGGAGCAAACAGAATCAGAGTATATGCCAAGTTATCACTTTGCCCCTCTATATTTTCATAAGAATTATATTGTCCTGTCCACTGAAACTCATTAAGGAACAAATTAAAAGTTGTGAAGGAAAGTCATCCTTCATTGACCATTCATGCTGTGTTGTTGAAAGTAGTTTTATTTATGATGTTTCCCTGCTTTTTCAATCTACCATATATCAGACAATTTATCAGAAAGTTGTAATGAACTCATTATTTGATACCATTAACAGCTGCACAAACAACACAAGCTGTAGATCGTCAGGTTTGAAAATTCAATTTTATGTTCAAGTCACAGATTATCTAGAGTTTAGACTTTAATTCATCTTGCCAAAGGCTGTTTCTTTGTGTAGCATCTCTAACTGATTCCTAGGATACTTTCTAAAATTAGAAATACGAGACTTCTGAAATATTTTCAAACTTGATGCCTCAGTGATTTATACAATTATTTTGATTTAAGGAAGTGCTAAAAAAAGGCTTTGGTTGATTCTTGGGGACACTACAAAGTTACAGCTCTCTCTAAACTCAGTTAAGCAAAACTGTACCATCTTTATATACATCCAAATAGCAATGGGAGGAATACCTGTTCTGTTCTCTCCTTTACTGCTGGACAGTAATAAAAGCTATTCTATATTCATACTAGCAAAGGCAAAGAGACTTGAAGGACTCTTTTGTAAATCAAATTTTTTTCTCCCAACCCTAACATTTGAAACAGTATATTTTTATCAAAACCATTCATTTTGTTTCTATGATATGCTGTAAACAAAGACTCAGTTTTAACCAGTAATGAAATTTTTGTGTGAACTAAAAGGAAATGCTACAACTATTTTGAAAAATGCAAAGGATTGGAAAGGATGTCCCTTCAAAATGTAGAAAGTAGTAGTGGAAAGTATTTGAGATAATGTTGTAAATTGAAATGACCCCAATACAATAACTATTCATAGATAAATAATGACTATCCCCATAGTGCCTAATAGAATTTTTAAAATAGTTTATTGCCTTCCAATGAATAAACAGTAATTCTGTGAAAACAATGTGATGGTATTACTTTTTGTCCTGAACAGTTAGCCTTTTTTATTGCATACTTTTGAATAGGGAGTTGTAAGGATAATACTTTTTGAAATACTGTATGTACATGCCAAAGAATCCATTTGAAAGCACTGCTCTTTGTGATTTTACACTGCCAGTAAGACATAGCACTTTAAACTTGCTCTGTCAAATACACCATTTGTCTCAGAGATTACACAGCACAACCTTTCTTTTTAAGCTTGTTAGTACTAAGTATCCTTCAACACATTGGGGATGGTATTTAACACTTTGCCTTTTACCCTGAAACCACTCTCTGAAAAGGGAATTGCTTTGTCACAGATAATTCACAATAGACCACATACTTAAAATTTAAAATATGGTAATTTACAGCATAGAATTACCAGTACCATCAAATATTTCCCGAAAGGATAACTGCGATGTTTGAATTAAGAGTACGTATTTGTAACTCAAAAAAGCCGTATATTTGAAAGTAACAATTAATTCTAAGAAGCTATTCCTGTATCATGGTTCAAGGAGAGGGATAAGAAATTTCCTTTAGTGCAAATGAAAAGCAAATGTGAAAGTGCAACTGTGAAGGGCTATAATATTTGCAGTTCCTAAGGACAGAAGGGCAAACTGAGAACTGACAGTTTCTACTGAGAGGCTGTCATGAGACTGGCCACAGATTTGAGTCTATGGTAGTCTTTGCAAGGACCTCACTGTGGCTTTCTTCCTTCCTGTGGCAGCATAGTTTAAGATGTTTTCAAAGCCTTACTTCATTATTCTCTCTTGAGAGCCCACAGTTGTCTATGCAGATAATCTGATAAGGGTGCTGCTACAGGAGTCTGCAAAGCCACAAAACTAATAAGCAGTATAGCAAGGAAAAGAATTAAATTTTTTCCCCCAACACATTTAGTAGCCTAAATTCCACAGAAGAATCACACACATAGACAATATTTTTATTCCCCATTTCATGTTGATAAATGCAGGAAAAAATTAGGAGCTTGATCCAATATCAGATGAAATTCAGGTTGTCCTTTGCAGTCTTCCTTTTTCTTTTGCTCTATTCTCAAATAGGCAAAATGCTGGCAACTAGAAATCAAATTTGAACTCTGAACTGTAACTTTATACTGAATCATATTAAAAATTTAAAGGTTATAATCAGGTCATTGTAATTTTGTTATCTAGGTACTTCTTTACTCTTCAGTCCGATGTGTTTGGTGTAGCTCTCTTGCCTGCTTTTGTCACACCGTTTTCCCTTTTGTCTCTTTGACTGCAATAGTGAGAGAGTAACCATTGTATTTTCTTCAGGATGCATTTTTGGTCAGGTCATTCTGTTTTCCAAGATTTCTTGCATCTCAGTGTGTTTTTCTGTTGGGAAAGAACCTATCGCTAGAGCAACTAGATTTCAAATAAAAACAAATTTTAGCAAAGAGGCCTTTTATTATTCTGAGTTCCAACTGTATAGTGTTCTATTTTTCTTGGATAGCAAGAGTAACTAATTGTTAATTGCATCTTTCTCCTTTGACTCATAATCCCTATTGTTTTTGAAAATTGTGAGCAAGTTAAATAGCAGAGAAGAGGAGAAATATTACAGGAAAAAATGTAAAAGGTTGTAAGGGAAGAGAAATTTAAAAAACTAGAAAATGGGAGAAAGAATAAAGAAAAATTACAGGAAAATAGAGATTACTGCTCTTGAGACTTTTATACAAAGACTCATAGACTGAGCATGATCCTCTCCCCTTTCATTTCCCTTTCGTCGCAGAAGAGGTACTGAGACCATACATTTGTAGCACAGCTCCAGTCCTGCACCAGGATCCCACATGCCTGAGTCTGCAGTTTTCTTAGTGATCTGTCAACCAATCTTTCAGCTTCCAGGCTGAAAAGAGGCCAGTGCAACTTTGCAGCCACAGATACTCCTCCAAATTCCTCCTTCTTACCATTGCCTTGCTAAGAAGCACAATCCTAATGATGTCAGCCCTTCTGTCTCACGTGACAAGGCAGTCACAGCACTTCTGATTGATAGGATTGAATGCCTCCATCCAGCAAGGGGTGAAAGATAACAGATACCCAATTCTGTTGTGAGAGCCGGTGCTGAAGTTCAGTGCATTGAAGGAAGTTGAGAATTCAAACCTTCTGTAAGGTCACAAAATTCCCAAATAGGGATTATGCCTCACTGGCCATTTGGGGCAGGAGTTTCACATGCACTGTTGGCTCAATGCCACTTCCGTATGGGATCAGCCTCTTACTGCCTTCATTTCAGCAGCAAGTATCTGATATTGAATGTTTTGGGAAGCTCGCCTGAAAAAAAATTCTTCGTGCTCACTCTGCTATCTGAGGTGAAATGCAGGCAGCATCAGCACACTTCTAAAGATGACTGTGCTGGCTGAACTGCAGAGCACTTCACATCGTGGTAATTAGACTCCAAATGCATTGAGAAGAACACTGACAGTTTTGGGGTTTTTTAGAATCTTGGTTATCTCTGCCACATTCCTAGCTGGACTTATGGCAACCAGGTTGGCAGTCTAGGCAGATTCAACAAGGACTTCTCCTGCAGGGAAACCCTACCCTCATTTGCATTAGAATTAATTCCTCCAGCTCCAGATTTTCAGCATGCTGGTAGAGTGTGCTGGGTCCTTCAATTACGAACAGCATACTGCTCTCAGATTAGTGCCTTCTGAAGAACACAAAATTCACTGGGGAGAAAAAGAAAACATTGACGTGTTTGGGTTTTCACAGACACACCTGATGATTTCCATAGATTTGAGGGATTTTTAAAATTAAAAAATACAGTTACTTCAATATTCTGCAAATGGCTGAGGGAGATATGTTACAGGAAACTTTATGCAGTATGAACAAAGGCTGAGGTTTTTCTTCCACAGTGAAGTCAAAGCTGTTGGTATACTTTGAATCTTTCTACAGATTCTGTGCAAAATTTGTCCTCTGCCATTACACCGGTGTGTTACTTGGCTCTCTGTTTCCTTTATTTCTTTAGTTGTACATGTAGCACTCAGTATTATTGCCTCTCTTTTCTTTTGTCTTTCTTATTTATTTTCTCTCTTATGATTCATGTTGCACAGTATTCTGGTAGAGATAGGAATTTTCATTTGTTCTGTCATGTGAAGCTTGACTGTACAATATTTCTTTGTTCAGTCCTCCTACTGATTCATTCCCAAATTGCAGAAACAGTGGGTTTCATATGTATTCAGCCATCTTCTTGTCTAAAGTATCAATACAAATGCATTGTATTTAGTTGTTAAAGACAGTAATTAATTCTAGTTTAAACTGCAACTTAACACATTTAACACTAAGCTAAATTTTAAATAAAGAGTTTTTGAGATCCAATACAGAAACCAAAGTGTTCTGAAATTTTTCATGGAATGAATCTTTATCCCTTCCAAAATCAGCTTGTTTTAATGAAACCATTTTCTATCAATAAATCCAAAAGGGTTTTGACCCTTTAAATTACATGTTTTATTTACAAATTTCTTTCAAAAAAGTTGTTTCAAAACAAAGAATGCACATCATTTTGTTTGGCTTTCTAAAAAATGTCAAAGTAGGGCATATTCCTAATTGAAGTAGTTAAATCATAAACTCTAATTTCAAGAGTCATCACTTTGTTCTTATAAACCATATTTTGCAAGTATTTGTTGTTTTACAGATTATGATGAACATGTATTTTCTTCCTGAAAAAACATTTTGTCAGAATGCTTTAATCAGCTCTGTGGAGAACCCAAATGATTAAGATGTTGCTCAACACACCCCTAAGCTAGACCAGCACTCACAGGCTCATTGTCCATATCAAGAGGACAGAAAACATCCTCACTGAGACAAGGACAATTTCTCTAGCATTCACTTTTATATTTCTCTAGCATTCAGGCTCTGCAAAATAACTGAGCCAAAACGCAACATCAGAAGTATTTTTTTGAGTTACACTGTCAAAGAGATGACAGGCTGTGTCCCACCCTTCTAACCAGGTCATCTTTATGGCTGCTCACACCAGGCTGCCTGCTGCTAAAAGCAGTTTTTCTTATGTTGCCTCCAGGAAACAAAAAATCAGAACAAGACTTTTTTTTTTCTAATTAATGTTTTGTTTGGTTTTTTTAATAGAGGGTGCTGAATTGCATATGAATATATATAGTTTTCAATATATTATATATTTATGTATCTATTATATATTTTATATGTATAATATATATTTATTATATATGTTATATATTCTAAATAGATAATGTATATAATATATATTTTATATTATATATATATCATAAATATATAATATATATTTATATGATGTTTTTCAGTTTTATACTGTAAATAACAAGAATTTATCATAATTGAATAAATTAAAGTTTTTGGGTACTTTTGGAACAAGTTATAAATCCTGCAAGGGTTGTATAAACTTTTGATGTTTATTTCAAGTACTGAATTGGCAGAAGGGTTGTGTTTCACCACTGGGCTTGCACTTTTTAGGAAACTTTATCATAGCAAGAAACCTCACTATACTCTTAATGTTGTGATGTTCTTATTTACTGAGCAGTATTGTAAACTGTAAGAGTTGAGCACCTGTGTCTTTACAAGGCTGTATCATGGCTTCACCAAGGCAATGAAGAATTGAACTGTATTCTCAGCTACCTCTTCAAAATGTGACATTTCCTTCAACACAGCTTAGTTTAGCTAAGGAGAAAACCAACTCATCCACAGTATATCAGGAAGCCTCTGTACAACTGTAATGATGCCAGCAGAGAGATACTTGCATCTGCCTAGACATTTTCTGTCTCTATAGTGACAGTTTAAATGTAGTTTGAATCAAATAATTTCAGCACACTGCTGTGATTAGTGCCTTGAAACTGTTTTGATATGGAGACAGAATAAGCCACCTATTAGAATTTACTCTTCCCTTAAAAAATGTGAAGTATTTTCATGTTGGACTAATTGGCAAGTAAAAACTCATGTTTCCATGATTGGCTGCACCCTCTACAGCCTCCCGTCACAGAATCATAAAAAAATTATAATGATTGTGTTCCAAGTATGAGCTCATGGTATTTTAAACACTGCACAGCATGTTTTCAAGTTTTCCCTTTCATCCAGTCCTCCACATTTTGATACATTATTTATCAAGAAAATTCTTATTTCAGTAATGTTGGAATTCAGAGTATATTTTCTACCCTGTTTTTGCTGCTGCAGCATCATAATAAAAGACAGACTCAAGTTTTTAAGGGACTTAACTGAGACAGTAGTGTTCTAAGACATAAGCTCTGCACTAGGAGCAGTCTCCTGTAAACATCGGGATTCTGCTACTGCTTCAGATTGTCTCTCATCTTTGGGTGTTCAGGCTATGGGAAAACTGGAAGTTTGTGTGTCTCAGCCAAGATTTGCAGCTTTTCTAAATACTAATAGCATTATCCCCCCCTTTTTTTCCTTGCTGTGTTATTAAGTCATTCTTCATTTGTTGAGGAGTTAAGAAACATCATCCTAGTACTGATCTGTCATACGGGAAGGGACAATAGCAGAACTCTAGAAAGGCATGTTGGAGCACAGTTTGAACAAGAACACCAAATTCAGGTTAGGGATTGGCTAAGAAAGGAACAAACCCTAGAGGCTCATTCATGTCTCACTTTTGCTTATCTTCACTGGAGTGCTCCATGAAATTACATAGGCTGTGCTCACAAGGACCTGTACCTTACGAAAAATAAATATTACCAAAAGAATGACAAAATGCTCAGCACTTCTGCAAATTGTGTTGAGTATATGCTGTAGATATGAAATTAATATTAATTACATTAAAACACAGGTATTACAAATGAGTAATATTTATTGAATCATAGAATAAGATGAGTTGGAAGTGACCCATCAGGATTATCAAAGTCCAGCTCCTGGCCCTCCAGAGCACCAACCCCAAGAGTCACACCATGTGCCTGGGAGCATTGTCCAAATGCTTCTTGTACTCTGTCAGGCTTGGTGCTGTGACCACTTCCACAGGGACCCTGACCACCCCTTAGGTGAAAGATCTTTTCCTGATGTCCAACCTAAACCTCTCCTGACACAACTTCAGGCCATTCCCTTGGGTCCTGTCCCTGGTCACCAAGAGAAGAGATCAGTGCTGCCCCTCCTCTTCCCCTCACAAAGAAGTTGTGGATCTGTGATGAGGTCTCCCCTCAGTCTCTGTTCTCCAAGCTGAACAGGCCAAGTGACCTCAGCTGTTCCTCATACAGCTCCCCTCAAGCCCCTTCTCCATCTTTCTTGCTTTCCTTTGGACGCTCTCCAAAAGCTTAATGCCTTTTTTATATTGTGGTGCCTAAAACTGCATGGACTATTCAAGATGAGGCTACATCAGAGCAGAGCAGGAAAATCACCTCCTTTGGCTGGCTGGTGATATATTATTTATTCAAAAATAAAATTTTTTTTACTTTGAAAAGAAAAATTAAAATTATTTACTTAAAAATGTAATTTAGCATTTTTTAAATGTTCTGAATATTTATAAGGCCTTTTGAATCACTACTAGAAAACAGAAATAGATGAAGCCATCCCCTTGTGGATTTAAAATATAGATGTTTGCAGAATGTAATAAATAATTAGGTTTAAAAAAAATGTTGACAAACATTAATATCTGTACCTCAATGGCTGTAAAGTAGTATTTTTAATGTGCTGTATTTTTTCTTTAGAAAACTCCATCACCTGCAGTTTACTAGAAACCCTAACCTGAAATATTGAGTGTCTGTTAGCTGAGTGCTTGTTCTGCCTAGAGGATATGTTAGGAGCTCTGCATGAGTAAAGATGTTTTCATATCCGTATACTGCATACTCATTTGGAAGTTATTTATAGATGTGCTGTGCTGTTTCCATTTTCTATCCCTTTATCTCTCTCTCAAGATTACTATTGCTTTCTGCCTCCCTCTAAATGTGAGCATTTCTGTCATTGTAATTCTGCTGTTCTGATCCATTATTGTTCTACCTCATTTATTTAATACAAGTCATTAATTGAACTTCATACATTTGGGCAAAAGGAAGAAACATGATACAAATGGATTCAGTTTGAAAATTTGATTTCATTGTTCACTGCCAAGTGTTTGGGGAATATCTGGGATTAACTTTGTGGGGAGTTAACCTCATCTCATTCTTCCTTTTCTCCATCGAGGCATGATGCTGTACTTCAGCTGTAGCTGAACAGTCACCTTGAGCTGTTTGGAATGCCACCCCTCACTGAAGGTGTGATTCCCCTTGCTCCCTTTACTCACGGCCAACCCTACATCACCCCACTATCATTTGTACAGCCAGATGATAAACTGGATCATGGACTAGTTTGGCTAAAAAACCCCCAAACTATAAAAAAAAGAGCAAAAATCAGTTGGCTCAGTCAGATGTACTGCACTGCCATGCAAATCCGGGAAAAGAAAGTGCAATCACACCAATCAGCAGCTGCCCATGTATCTTGCAGTAAAGCAGCCATGGAATTGTGTCAGGCAGTAGTCCTGGGGGGTGGGAGGGAAAAACCCTATTGACTGTTTGAGCTAAAGATCAGGGCTTCCCTTTTCACAAGTTTAGATGTCTCAAAGTTACATCAGGAAGGTGTCAAGAAACATTAGACTAGCATGAAAAAGTTTTTTGCATTACAGTAGACAGAAAACCTTTTTCAAGACAATACTGTGAAAATCCCATTTTATTTTTTTCACTTAAAAAAGTATTCAGCAGCCCTTACTAAGGTGAACAGAGAAATACTAACAGAAAACAAAATCTGTCTCACAAGATTTAATATGTGGGAGAGGGGGAAGTGACGTAGTACTAAGTTCATCACAGTTTACAGTAACAAATTGTTTCAGCAAAACTACATGAAGGAAGGAATTTGTCTGAGTTCTTGAAACAGTGGGAGGGGAAATTGAGCTGCTGGAGGTTGAAACAAATTGGTTTCTGGGGCTCTTGGGATGTCATGCTAACCCTGTGAGCAGTACACTGTGCATTGCTTTTGATGTTAGTCTGTTTGTAAAGAGAATAAAATACCCAATGACTTTACCTACTCAGTTTCTTCCAAACAGGAAATAATCCTTGCTAGAGCCATAATTGTCCGTAGGACTTGAAAGTGATGACAATATAGAGTACATTAGTAAAATCACAAATAAAGCATTTTATGATTTTCAGCTGAATGCTTTCAAAAAAGCTGGACACAACTTTTCCAACACTCTTCTTTCAGAAATAAAAAGAAATCCATTTGAACTTGGCCAGTTCAAAATGTACTCTTGGCAATGGAAACTTTGAAAGATGCAGCATATTTGGCATCATTTGTATCTGTTGGCTTATATTACTTCTAATATAAGCATTTCAAACAAAGATACAATGTTTTCTTAGCTCCCTTGGAATGTTGACATTAAATCATCCCTAAGACTAATTCTGTTTTTTGGAACCAAAAAGCAATCAGTAGTCAGAAAAAAAAAATATTAATATCTAGATAACTAGAAGAGTGAAAGGACCAGGAAAGATGAGGAGTATTAAGGAATGCAATGCTATTTTGGGGGAAAGATATTTCTGGATATCAATCTTAGCCTTGTAAAATATTTGAGCATTTTAGTTAATTAGCTACATTTTATAGTATTATTTTCTAGTTACATATATGTCAAGCCCGTATAATGAATTTTAATAGCATTAAATGCTTCTATTAATATTTTTTAATTCTTGTGTGCATTGATATTAACAGAAGCACAAGTTCCAGATTCTGCTCCCAGTCATGCTGGAATCATGCAGTTCACTGGATGGAGATACCCCAGTTGCAACAGGATCACTGTAAAAAAGACTGCATCATGCTTTTTTTGCCATATTCAGTTAAAAATTAACTCAAATATGACATAGGCCGTATGGATTCTTTTTCACCATAACAAAGATTAAGGTTCCATACAAGTGCTCATGCTCCAGGGGAGAAAAAATATTTAAATTGTGTACATTTTTTGTTGAGGACAAAATTAAAGAAGCATTCCCTACTATAAAGGGGGAGGGGGGGGTTTCTCTCACTATTGACACATTATTCATCAATAACTTATCCTTGCTAGAGCTTCTGCAATTAAGGAAATGTCAGGATTTATTCATACATCTTTTGAACGTAATATTGTATTAGCAAAATATTATAGTAAATAATCCAATATTAAAAATGGAATATAATAAAATATATATCATCAAAGTATATATAATTAATGTAATGAACCACATACAAATAATAACCCTCCCCTCCCCCATTCCCCTGCTATCACAGACTGTGGCATCATTTAAAACCACTGAAGGATTTTTGAGAGAAAGTCACACCTTTGTTCCTGGTGTTACTTACTTAGATTGAAATGTTAGGTTAAAATTTCACAAAAGAGCAGAAGCCCAGCTGCTCTCAAAGCAGGAAGAGGCAGGGCCTGCTTCACACCTCGACCTGGCAGCCTCCTTCTTAAGATAAATGGGGAAAAGCAACAGAAAGTCAGCACTTCCATAGGAACATTTTACAGTTTTTTCTCTATGCTTTTTGCACAGAAATGCAGAAATGTATATTTCTCTTCAGAATATGTTTTCAAGCACTTTTAAACAGGTTGGTAGTTTGATACATATACAGCTTCCATGATTGAAACAATTTCATATGATTCGGTTTTCAGATTACTAGCAGGTAGCATTTTGTTTCCACACAGACTAGAAAAACAGGGAAATGTAGAGAGCTCTTCTCCATGACAGAGAAGGGATACAATTCTTCAGTTAATTTATAAGAGTCCCTTCTTTGCCAATATATTTACACATATATTTGTATTTTTAAAATTAATACTGTATTGAATTTTGACATAATAAATACTCTTTTCTTTAAATACATTGCTTAGGATAAAACAGTGCATTCAAATAATATTTGCTCTTTGTTCTTTCTTAGTGTTTTGTTAACATGTCTAGAATTGTTCTCACTGTTTTCCTAGAAGTATTGCATTCTAATAACTTCTAATATTATTAAATATTAGTCATTTTTAATCATTTTAATAAGTACTTAAGAGGAGCTCTCAGTGAAAGCCTTCAAGTAAGAATGTTTTGAGAGTAGGAAATATTCTTGCTATCTTTGTGAAGAGCTTTGGGACTCCTTGTCTTGTCATTCATGTTCCAAACCAAACATGCTAGTTTTCATGGGCTAAGACTTCTTGTTTCCTCAGCTTTGTTAGTAATATCTTGTGGGAAAAAGCCCTGATTTTAGCTCCGTTCCATTCATCACAAAAAAAAAAAAAAATCCCTGCCTTTATACAATGGCAGAATGATTACAGCCATTTCCAGCAGCTTACATTGTAACAAGATTATCTATATATGGCACAAACCCACATTTCTGTAATAACTGGAAAAATGAAGGAGGGTAGAATTCATGCCTAAGTTTATTTCCTCCAGTATTTCTGTATGTGCTCTGTAAAGCTTATTTACTGATCTTTTTTCTGCTGCTGATGCTAACATTTTGAAGTATCTACCAAAACGAGAAAAAAGAGCAAAGAAAAATTTGAAAGACAGAGAATCTAGAACCAAAATGCAATAAATCCATTACCTAGCCATAAATATAAGGGGGCTTACACATCCAGCCTATCCTACCTAGAAAAGCTGAATTATGTTACAGTACTTTGATTTGTTCTTGCAATTCCTCCTGTGTTCTGTCTGTGCACCTGCATTTAAATTCGAGAACCTTTGCATAACATGCTGCAATAATTTGCTGCCTATTAAAAAGAAGTTCTACCTATGAATGTTTTCCAAGTAATACTATCCTTTCCAGCTGTAAAAAAAAATGGTGTAAGCTTCTTTAGAAAGAAAGCAGTCATAAATTGAAAAATTAACAATTGTCTTAAAAAAAATCATATTGGAATGTCTGTTCACTTAAGAGGTGCCCCTGTGAGTTCATCATCTTCCTTTTCCTTCTTGCCTTTTAAATCTCTTTATTGAAATTGGAAGCAGTGCATTGATCATCTTTCAAGATCAGAGGCAGCAATGAGTATTCAAAAAGGTATTTTTTCATATACCTCATACCTGTAAGCTTTTTTTGAACAGACAGACATAATCTGGGTTTACTGTTGTCCTCAAAACATCCTTGTGAGTTTTCATTTTAGCTCTGCGAGGAGTGCCCTTGGTCACAGAGTTGATCAGACTTAACATACATTTTGCTGCACAGTAACACTCTGCCTTTTACAGTCATAAATACTGTAACTATAGTTTTAGTCTCCTTTCACTTGAGTTTAATTCTAAAAAAGAAAATACAAACAATGAAATGTATAGCTGAGCTAGTGGTTTCCTTAGGAAGACTTAATACTGTCAATGTTTTCTGAAAGTTGTACCTTAATTACTCATAGGGATCTATTAGAAAACATGTTTTAGCAATCAACCTGCTCTTAGATATACTTTAGTATATCTAAAGTATTATACTGTGATGCAAGGAGTTCTCTCTAAAATGGACTTCAGAGCCCAAGGCACTTTTGGATACAAAAATTTTTCTCCTTCTGGATTCCTCAGATATTCTGATCAAACCTGCTGCACTTACTGGGTCTTGCAGTGACATGAAGTACAAAAGGAGTACACAAAATCACCCCAAAGCTTATGATGCCTCTTTAACAGCACATACTCTGGCTGTCACATCTGCTAGGCAGCAGGTATTTAAATAACTGCAGTGTTACTGCAGAGCACTGGGGCAGTAATGTCTTCTTTAAGTTGCTAATAGTTTAATATTCCTGGTATTTTTTACTTCTTTTGTAATGTCTGGGTCTTGACATACATAACAAACCTCCAGTGCTAATATAAGTTACCACTGCTCCTTGCTTTAGAGGTTCTGCTGCAAGGCAGGACCCAGATGCCTTTCTCTGGAGACTTACTGTTGGGTCCTTATCTGGAATAATGTTTAAGATGTGTCTGTATTATTTCAAGCTCTTCTTCTTAGTTTTGATCTTCAGGATGGAAATTTCAGTGTTAAGGTTGGTGCGATGCTGCTGCTGCCTTTTCTATCATCTTCTCACTCTTGGGTCCTGGCTGTGTATGTTTGTCTGAGAAACCTGCTCAAATGTCACCACATTGAGCCATGGCACAGTACTACTTGAGACAACTATTCCTGCACATTGGATTGTGAAAAGAAAATTAAGCATATATATTAAATAAGGCTGTTCTGCAATCTGAATAAATAAATTAAAAAAACCCAACTATTTTGATATGTGTGGATCACATCTAAACTGTCCACCATTACTGCAGCAGTCAGAGCAAGCCAACTGCTTTATCATATTTCACTTCTTTTAGTGTAGGTCATTTTATAAATAGCGTTAATGGTCAAGTTGTCAGCAAGATTAGACAAGCATTCAGTGGAGCTCTGGTTTACATATTACTGGGTTCAGGCAAACTGTGTTTGGTAATAGATGATTTACTTAAAATATTGTGACCTTGTATTCATGAAAACCACTAACATCTTCACCTCTGGACTCATGCATCACCTTGGAACCAATTTTATTAGATATTAGATATACCCTGACTGTCCCAAAAATGTGTATGTACAAATATCTCAGCTCTTGTATTTCTAGCATTTGCAATTGCTAAATCCTGTTCTGATCCTAGCCAATCAGCAAGGATAATCTCTGGTTTTACTCTCAACTAGCACCTCAGATAAAACAGCATATAGGAAAAATATGCTTCTGGAGATCATGCATCCATGGCATATTATATGATGAGTTTATTTCTCCATCCTAGAAATTACTCCTTCACCCTGACAACCCAAAAAAGAATATATGTCCCTATGTCTGTCATACTTGATTCTCAATTCTGAGCTGCAATGATCTGATAAATTAGTTTTGTCCAACTGATGTTTTTATATTTTTTACTGGCATGCTTCAGGTATACACTTTGAGTCTTATATACATCAGCTGTAAACCTTTTCGTTTTTTATTTTGTTGTTTTAGCATTCTAGTAATTTTAAGATTTTGGAATAATCTCTGCCAAAGTTATGCCATATTTGGAACAGCTCAAAACTGCAGTTTATATAAGTTCTTCTTCTGCCAGGTGTACAGAACATGCTCCTTCATGTTCATGACAGACTCTGACAGGCTCAGAACCCCCTTGCTTTAAAACTCATTCCTGCAAGAAAATCAGTTGGTAGTAAAGCTGAGGGTAAATGTATGGCATGATCTCTACATCCCAGCACAGACATGTGCAGTGCACAGTGTGCGTTCAGTAGATTCCTCCACTTCAGCTACAGGGATATTCCCAGTAAACATCATTATACTGCAAAGGAGAACTGAGTCCCATGTACTGTTATTTCTTTCTCAACAGTAGTGTTTCCTTATGCACTTTGCCCCACTTATCCTCAGTTCTGTTTGTGTTGTATCCAAAAGCTGGGTCCTTGATTGCTTCTTAGCAGAATTAGCAGGCCAAGCTAGAGCAAATGGTTGCCTACCAGACATAACATTCCATGTCTCCTTATGTGCAGGGTGAATGTTCAAACTAGCACCCACAATAAAGCAACAAAATGGACCAAAAGCCTACACCAAAGGCATTGTCCCTTATAACCCTTATAACCTGTTCTGCCAAAACACCTCTGTAATTGTAAAACTAAGGAGAAGTAAAGCAGAGCAAATTCTAGGAAAAAAACTCTCAAAAATTGTTTAAAAGCACACCCCATATGGTAGCACTGAGAAGAATAAGCTATACTTACAATACAATGCAGAAACAGACAATCAAATAATTTACATCTATGTGGGTGGGACACAAGTGCTAAATAAGCCTCTGCTTTTTTATGTTCACCACCTTGCAATGTCCTGTTCTTTGAAGCCCCTGCCAGCATTTGCAGTCTTAGTTCCTGTCTATATTTAAGAACCTTCATAAAAACCTTTCATAGAAATAAAGTATTGGCAGATCTTAGGAAATTTCAAACAAATACTTTTGTGTTTTAGTTGATATGATACAGCTTCACTTGCTCCTGATCACAAGGCCACACACCAGGGCTGAATTCCTGGACTCAAGGGTCCTCTGATATTCAATACTTTATCCAGCTGCCTTTACTGTCTGTCAGTCTTCCCAGGAAGAGCAGATGCTGTTGCTCATTTTCTCTCATGTTGTCCTAGGCTTAGGCAAAAAGGGGATCCTTGGGCTTTCAGAAGGGGATCATTAGTGAGTAACTCTTCATTTTGGTTCTTAGAAAAGGACATAAAACTGTGAGCCCACTGGGTATGTGTTACCTGTAGAAACTCTTCACCCAAAATTATAGAATAATTTCACATCAAAAAGTGGCTTATCCAGTGTTGGTAGCAAACCTTACAGTTCATTTGTCTATGAGATAAAGAAATATTCTCTAAAGCCAGAAGCTCCTACAAAAGTAAGTTTTGTGAGTATTGGATCACACAGGAGCTGCAATATACAAAGATTGTATTACAGTGTTTTAAACTTGTTTCTGTTTTTCCTTACTGGTAAAAACGCATCCCTGAAATACTCAACTTCCCACCAATGTGCTGTTCCAGATCTTGTTTCAAGGAAAAGGCACCCAGTCAAACTGAGATGGCTTAAAAATACATCAGTGGCATCTCAGTAAATACCTAGATGCAGACTTTTTTAGGCAAAGACAAATATGCGTGCCAAGGAGAACACAGAACTGCCAAAACATGGCAGCCTCCACAATTTCTGGTTGGCACCAGACTCAACCCCATGCACATTCATTCCCACACCAAGGGTTAGAGTTATGCCTAGGGTTAGGGTTCTGAAAACCACAATGCCCAGAGCTCCAAGCACGCGGCAGCTGCAAAAGGCATGCCAAGGGGAACACAGACCTGCCACAACATGGCTGCCTCCTCAGCCTTTCTGGGATGCACCAGCCTCCTCCCCATGTGTCTTGTACTCCCTCACCTTGGGATAGCTGATGCCCAACTTGCTTCTTTCTTAAGTCAATCTTGCCCAATCCAGCATTTGTCAGGAACAAACTGTGTAGGAGCATGTAAGCTTAAATAAGTACTGTTATTCTTGACTACCATGATATTTTGAAGTCCAGATATTTTGAAGAAGAGTAGGCTCCATTATATTACTGTGCTAATGTACTTAAATTTTCATTAATAATCTGAAGATAATGGTATGTTGGGTGAGCATCTTAACTTTCCAATTTTAAGACTTGACTATTCCAAAACACTGAAATTATTCACTAGATATGGAATAAACCTAATTCTCTTAGATCAGAATTTACATGATATTAGATACATTCTGACCGCATAGTGATAAGAGTAAAAGAAAATAATGTGCAGAGCTGTACTGGCTGCATTCATCTTCATATTTACTTTGGGGAAGATTTTTTTCCCACTTAAACTTTGAGTTTGAAGAGCCTCCCACAAAATGCAAGTAAAAGGAGCAGGGTTCAAATCTAATCTATCATGCTTGTTACCATTAACAAGCCTCTGATGTCATCAAAGTTATAACAAGTAGTTTGGATATATTACGCATCATCAGTTAAGAATTCAGGCATGTTATATAAAAAAAACCCCAGGCATTTAATTAGTAGCTGGAATAATGTTAATTGATAGAAACTAATCAAATTTTTTTGTAAAGATCTCCACACAGCATAATATTGACTTATTACTATGAATACAATACCATGCTATGATCCCCGAAATGTACAGAAAGTTTAGCCAAGTGCCTTTACAAACAGCAAAGATGTCAGACACCAGTGTGAGATAGCATTGCTGAATTCCTGGGTATCTTCTGTCTTTGGCTGCTTTTTGACCATGGGCTATTACTGCACCAGCCAAGGACAGATAGTTGTGATTTGTGTTTCTTCACAGCTACTCACAGCTTTCTGAACTGGAAAATTGCTGACTGGACAGCAGCCAGCAACTGCCTAGGACTGTGCTGGAATGGCCAGAAACTTGGGAAGGTAATCATTAATCTGTGCCCGTGCTGCTTGGGCAGATACCAGGCTCCCTCATGACCTGCCTAGGGCATTGAAGAATTAAGATTTCTGACAGAGGCTCAGTGTTGCTCCCTCACAGATCTGAATGCACTGGCAGGGCTGATGACAAGCACTCAGCCATCAGTAAAGGACACAGTAAAGAATCCTGAATAGAAGTGAATATATGAACAGAAAGGAGTTGGCAGAAGTCATTGTTTAGTTTTGTTTCTTTGCCCCAGCTTTCTATAGACAATATTTTTTTAACCCTTATTATGCTTTTGAACGCTTTCCCTGTCCATGTTGTCAGCGTTATAAAGATTTCTTTTATGTATTGGTGTCCCTTTTGTTTGTGTTCCAGCCTACCATAGGGAGCACTAAGTTTTCTTCCTAGTCTTTGGGCTAGAGAAAGCTGCAGATGCCTCAAATGCAGTGTCCTCAGCCCTCCTACTAAGTACTCTGTTGTACTTCTCTGTAACATCGTAGCACATCCTAGCACTAGAAGGGATTTAGGCCAAGTGAAAAGGCACAGAAAGCTGAAACTCAATTTATTTTGAGGCTGGACACTGTCACCTCGTGAACTTGTCCTGAAGCTCATATTATATCATTAAACATGTACAAGCTTGCAATAGTCTGTAGTATCTGAGCAATTGATTAAATGGATTCCACAGAGAAAATCTGGAGATTCAGGCACTTTGGACTTGAAGTAATTGCATGTGTACAGCAGGAGTTGTAATTCCTTCTCTTAGGCATAAGATTTGAAAATAACTTTTCACAAAATGAAGCTCACAAAGGGGAACACAGGAGGATTTATTTTTTCTTGCATGTATTAAATTTCATTTTTGAAGCAGTTGTTTTAAAGGATCACTGGAGACATTCACTGTCTGTAAGTTTCTAGTTTTAGGAAGCTGTTAATTTGATCTTAGAAAATGTTAAGCATTACTTGTGATCTTTGATCACTATGTTTTAATAAAACAGCTCAACCCTTCTTTCTTCTATCCTCTGCTCCTAGAGTTGTTTTTCTAGCTCACCTTTTCTTCTAGTATTACATTATTTATATAAATAATTTCCATTGTCCAGGTTTGTGGAGCTTTCCTTCCAGTTTACCTTCCCAGGAAATTACATTCTGCATTAAATAAGGACTGAATTCAGTTCATTCAACAATCTTCACAAGGCAGAATATGTAACAGTGCAGCCAAGCCATGAAGTCTCCTGGTTCTCTCTCCAGGTTGCCTTGTACCTTACAACCTAGTTGTGGTGCTGGGGTCTCTGCACATGTTGTTGCCTGCACACAAACCCTCACAGTAAGGACTAAGCTCTCCCTGGAGAACCTGGGCTGATGGAAAACCTGTAGGTGTTTGCTCATGAAATAAATGTGAGTTCAAACTCAAGGAATGTTTGCACATGATGAACAAATCTGGGTAGATTTAGATCAAATTTGATTCAATCATTTTTGAACTGTAATTTCTGATTTCTGTTCCTGACTTGTGAAAAGGTGTATATGAACAAATCTGTCAGATTTTTTCTGTTCTGTCCATTCAGAAATTAGGTTTTACTTTCATGATTTCTACATTGAGCATTACTGACAATAGTACTGAGAGTACATTACTGACATTTCCTTATTATACTTCAAAAATTCTCCTTAATGCAAAAAATTTGCGTTAAAAATGTTATTTTAGCTTTCCTAGTGTAAAGCAGTGAGTATATTTATGTTTAAAAATATCATTTGAGCTGATACTATTATATCCATACCTTGTTAAAATAGTATTTAGAAAGTTATATGACATAAACCCAGTATAATATAAATAAACCCTGTAGGGTAGATTATTTTGTTGGAAGTACTCAGAAACCTGAGTTCAACATGCATGAAAAGATTAACACTTCTATTTTTAAAAATTATCTTTCTGCTTCAGAACAAATACCACATTACATCACAGTTAAGACTTTTTGAGGTAAAGTCCATAAAAAATAATCTGCTTAAAACCAAACACAATCCAAAACCTACAGGCATCAGTAAATCTATGTAAGAAAATGTACTTAAACACACTATTCTGACAATGGAATGGAGTATTTTCAGACTCTTTGAATACATGAAAACCAATAATTAGAAAATTTAATAAAATAATTACATACACTTAATCACTTTATGTAATAGAATGACAGAACTTCCCTGAAATGTTATTAGAGCTTTTAATTTTAAATTGCTTATTGAATGGACTGATTTTGACCTTTAGCCAAAGATAAAATTAACCATAAAAGCAAAAGAATAAGATCTTCAGGTACTGCAATTTGTGATAGTTACTCCAAGGTCAGCAGAGCTTTGAAAGTTTATCACTGCTGTCTACTCAATTAATTCGAGACATCTGTTTGGATTCTAGATGTACCAAGAGACCTAGTGTAAATGAAGTAATAACTTTACAGAGATAATATTTTTTATTATTTTTCTAAGCACTGAACTTCTCTTTAGTTTTGTATTAAAAACACATTATCTTTTTTCTTAAATTCTGTCTATATGGTAGACAGAATTATATAAGCTAAATTTTTAATGTATTATATTTTGCATATCTAACTTCACTTTAAAGAGCATCCAGAAAACTGCAAATAACTTTTACTTTATCATTTTATAGCATCCTACTGGACTGGCCAGTGGACAATTTTGTTTTCTTGTGGTTTTCTGTTTGTTGCAGAAAAGCTCTCAGGACTTGCTTTTGTGAGGGTTCAGTATCATTCAGTAACTGCAGTTAGTAAAGGTGATAGTGCTATGGAACTGTAGGACACAGGTGAATGCAGCCCCTCTCTAGAGCTGGGGCAGTGATGTGTGCCCACGTGTGCACTTCAGCACCATCGGGAGCGCCTGCCCGCTCTCACCTGCTCTCCAACAGCCTCCACTGGCACCAAAAAGCCACCTCGTCTCAAACTGCCTCGGTGCTGCATATTCAAGCAGTGCACAACTGAGGATTACTTTGGTACTTGATAAATCCTGACACGCAGTTTACATGCACTGACCCTGACAGGAAATTGTAGCCTGTTTTGGTGCCTCCCGTGAAGCATCTCTAAACATGAAAACCCACCCAACTTTAATATTTTAAAGAAACATAAACATCTGGCTTTGGAACTGAGGCTGGTCCAATGGTTAAAGCAAGACTCAGGGTGTAAAAATAGAGACTTTGAATAGTTTCTCTTGAGAGGTAAAAGTACAGTAATTGCTAGTAAAAAGAAGCAGAGGAAGGCATATAGTTATAAAGGCAGAGCTTAACAGGTAAATGTTTTCAGACATTGATCTTGTTTTACTGCTAGCACCATGGAGTTTTTCCAAATGGGGAATACATTGCAGTCTGTTTTGTGGATAAAAGATGTGGAAAGTAGACTGGTAGTAAAGCTGCCAGTATTATTTCTGCCAGGTGAATCTTGAGACTGCAGGCTTTCTACAGTGATGTTTATTTGTTTTTCGGTCCGCAGACAAAGCGAGGCTGTGCTAAATAAAATAAGGTATAATTACCTGAAAAATTAAGATGTATCAGGACACTCTGAAATACACATACTATAAAATGCAGATATTATCAGAAAATTACCACCTCACTAAAAAAACCCTTTATGAATTCTGAGCACGAGTTCTTATTTTACTGGCTGAGATTTTTTTAGCATTCTCACTACTTTTAAATATCATGTTTACTGCAAAACATGTAGTCGCTGGGTTAATATAAGGGATTACAGTAATCAGTTATATTTAAATGGCATGTTAGTTTCCTTAGCAGCAGTTTATCATGAATTACTTCTAGAAAATGTGATTTAAATGAGTGATTTCTTTCTCTTACGTCAAAAAGAAATTCAGACTAAATCCATTCTTGCCTTTTAGATTTTCTACAATTATTTTCATGAAGAAAACAGACCCCTACAACCCAATATAAAAAGACAGCATTTATCAATTGGATCTCTGTGTACCTTATCTAATACTTGAGTGTAAGCAAAATGTCAAAAAAAAAAAAAAAAGTAAGTTTCATGTCCTATATCTCTCCCAAGTATGATGATATGGACAAGTATTTCAGACTTTAGACTGGTCAGTATAAAGTTACTTGGAACTATTATTAACTCTTCTCCCTGAGGTTATCCTTCCCTCTGTGGCCTCATTGAACTGTTCTTTTCCAAAACACTCCAGCTTATTTCTTAATAATACTCTGTTGTGTTTGTTAAATGAAATCATGGCATGTTAATGACAGTAACAACTTTTTTCAGAAAATGCAAGTTAAAATCGGATATCTGGGCAACTGCCAAAATTTTTGTTTCATTGGTTATCTTGAAATCTGTGCATCTGAATCCTCAAACCAGTTTTAATTTTTCAAGCACCTAAAGTCATACCACACTACATAACTTATCACCTGCATTCCTTGCTGCAGAACGAGCAATTTTTCAGTTAGCAACCATCTTGTACCTTGCTAGCATATATGGTGCTGTATTATGTCTGGATAGCCAGGGCTGTCTCAGTTAAGAAACAGGAAAAAAGTCTTCACAGCTACTACATCTGTCAGCTTTTTTTATTGATTCTCTTATTATTTTCTTATTATTCTCTTTTAATTAAGTAACTTTGCATCCTGACATGAATATGGATTGTTATCTCATGTTCAATGCATTGCTCTACTTTTTATGCAGCATTTGACAAAATCTCTGCTATGTGTATTGTAGGGTTGCTCTTCTTCCTCAAGCCAATCTGCTGGCCAATTCTAACTTTCCACTGTCATCCTCAATAGCTTTATGTGCTAGTGTAAGGGAGATGAAAGAAATGCTGTTCATCATCAGAGTCTGGAGAAATCTCTTCAAGGTTAGGAACTTAAATTTTTAGGCTCTCTTTTAGAGCGGATGTATGACACAAAAGTTGTTGTCAACAGTGTAAAGGCAATCTACAGGAAGGCCTAAAACAATCCCCAGGAAGGCCTCTGAAGGGAGACAGTGAGTTTGGGTCATGTACAGCATTAGAGAAGATAAAAGACAGGGATATTTGGATTCAGATAATCACTCTTACATGAAAACAACATAATTATAGGGCCAAATTTCTTAAAAGCCCAAACTCAGCTACTAGTCTGGAAATCTAGAGTAGATGCAAAGATTACTAAGTTATTTTTGAAGTCTAAGAGGTATTATGAGTATTAATGGTGGACGTAGCCATTGGATGGTGGTGATGATTTTCAGCTGTAAACTGAGAAAGGTAGAATTACCTTTCCTTCTGGTAAAGACAGGTGAATGTCAGCTTGAGGCTTCTGACATTCTGTCTAATGCTATTTCCTTTCCACAAGTAAACTTTTTCTAAAAAATAATTTATATTAGATTGTCACATCTAAATAGGAAGAAATTATACTTGATTTACCTCTTCTAGTATTACACAAGTGTAGCATTTGGCTTATGTTAAAAGAAAATGTGGAACTTGATTCAATACCTTCTCTTGTATTCTTTAGTATTTTTGTTGCTTACTGGGAGACACAGGAGTAGTATGAAAATGAAATCTTGCTTATAATGAAGTGCTATTTGATGCTAAATGCTGTCCTATTGTTGCAGTATCATTCATAGTAATATTTTAATATGTGATTAACTCAACTAGGTAAATGAGGAATGTCATTAAAATGCTGTTCTTAACATGTAAAATAATTTAAGAGAATAGTTGAGTGATGGATCAATTCACATACTTCACAGGAAAGATGAACACAACCAGCATTATTGTCCTCCCCCTTGAACAGTAAGTCAGCTGATTTCAGTATGAAACCCTCCAGAATTCTTTGAAGTACAATATTGCTTTCTTTTGGGGGCACTGTAGGTTAATAGCATACTTAAACCAAGCTAAAATAAGACAACGTTTCAATCAATTCAAATGACACAGAGCTGAAATTCTCAACTTAGTGTCTACTGAGACCTCCTTTTTCAGCTTGAGAGTTCTTATCTCTCCAGTCAAGCAAAGAAATCCACTTTCCTTGGAAATATGGAAAGTCTGTAATCACCCTAATGCCCTGACACTTGCCACTCCATTGAGCATTACGGCTCTTTGGACTCATATCCTTTGAGACATGATGGGAGTTTCTTTTTTTTTTTTTCCCCAGTTAGCCAATTAGACTCTAGTGTAGATTAAAACAGTTGAGTGCACATCCAAAACGAGAGCGAGATCAGTTCTTTGGAACACCTCTCCTCTCCTCCTGACTTACAGATGTTCAAGAACTCAGTTTTCCTGATCATTAGGTAGAGCCATAAAATCCATGGTAAACAGAATTGTTCCACTTACTGCCAAACAAGGACATAGAGTGTAAGAGGTTTTTCCACTTGCCTGTCAGTTTACCTGAAGAAATAATTCTGCTGGCCAGGAGCTGGCTTACCCACAGTAGCCACTCTCAGAGACACATACTGTCTTGGAAATGCATGTAGCAAAGTGCTTTGCCCACCACAGGGGTCCACTTCTGTTGTAAAATAAATCAACATGTAATAGACTAATTCTTTTAAATAGATGTTATTTTCTTGGTTTGCATGGCCTCTTCCAAGCTTGTAAAAAACCCAACAAAACCATGAAAATTTTTCCTTCTTATAAACGCAGAGCTTCAGCTCTGCTTTAATAATTATAGAATAGCACGTAGAACACTTCTGATCTTTTTGTGATGTAAGTATCACTTATCCATCTCTCACCCAAAACTATTCAAATAAGGAATATTATTTTTCTGTTGTTGACCTGAAAAGCTCTAAAGCATTTTCTGGTAAGATCTTGAAGGAAGAAAGCAAAGAAAAAGAAGACTGAAAAAAACAAAAATGAAGGAGCCAAAATAGCAAATATTCTTGCCACACTTCTACTGGACTCTTAGGAGATGATAACTCGTAAAGAAGAATTACTAGAACTATAATGAATAACTAACACACATGACTGAGGAACAAAGATATAAAGAAGTTCCCAACAAAGCACTCTAGGTAGCTTTCTTGTAAATCACATTTTCAGAGTTCCAAACAGTTGCCAGCACTTTTTGCCTTTGTCTATGTATGAGACACTTGTGGAAATAACACTGTGTAATTCAGCACAGAAAAAGTCATCAATTTGTTCAGCTCATGTCCCTGACAAAAGATTGTTAACTGACTGCATATGCCATCTTGCCTCAAGTCTCCTAGTAGGAAACTACAAGTGAAGTTAACAATCTCTGTCATGCACAGTTTTTTGTGTGTATGAATCATAGCACAATTCTGAATAATACCACCAGCTGGTGCAAACGTATGGACAATGGCAGAGAGCACTACATTGTTCAGGTTTAGGATTTAGAAGAAAGATTGATGCTGCTTTCATTTTTTCTCTTTGTCCCCATTTTTCAGATATTTCACAGAACTATATTCATACTTCTACAAAACTAAATTCCAAGATGTTCAGGAACTCCATTAATGACTTATTTTAGCATCTTAAAATGAGCACAAATGTTGACAATATATTGAATATTAAAATTGCTCAAGCATTTCCTTATTTATATTATTTAAATAGCTATTTTACCAAGTTCTGTGTTGTATTCTGATCCTCCTATCTCTTGAGAGCATATTTACCTAAATAAGTTTATTCAGCTTGGCAACTATTTTAAAATTGACTAATTTCATCAACTCTTCATTAATCCATATAACAGTTTTCTCCTTGTATTTCTATCTCCCCTGCAATCCATTTATAAGAGCTTTTATCCCTATACTGCCAACTGGGGAAAACCTTTAATCAGTTGAAAGCTGTAGTAAGAGATTTCCTGTTTTGTATCAATGCCTGCTGGAATGTTCTTTGTTTGATGAGTACAAGGACAGACCTAAAGAACAGCAACCTGAATATGTGGCACTAATCTTTCAGGGTTTGCAATTGAATTTTACAAAATCCAGTACCACTTATTAGGCTTGAATGATGCTGCAGCTTTTGCTCTGAGAAATGTGGAGTTGATACAGAAGATTTTAAACAATAAAGACTGGATATATATTCTCCAAATATTCCTAGTAGGACACTGTAACTCAGTGATCTTCAAGAGCTACCACTGGGTTTCCTGGTGGTCTCTAGTCTTGTCTAGCCCAGTAGTGCAGCACCACAAAATCAAGCTGAAGAGAGTTTATTTGAGAGGAGTTACCTGCATTAGGGAATTCAGCCTTTTTTCTTAGTAGGTCTAGTGATTTGTTCTGCACAACTTTTGCCTTTCATTACTTATTTTCTCTTTTACATGCCTTTCTCCATCACCCAGTTTTGTGCATCCTGAAATAACAGTCTAAATGAATTGTAGGCTTAAAAATTATATGAAAAACAGCTACCTAAGGAGGGCATTTCTCTTTGCTTTTTAAATTATGGGAAATAACTTTTTTTGAAGCAGAATAATCTTGATTTTCTAGTAGTCTCTACCTCTTCATGGAGGAATTTGACAGCTCAAACTCCAACAGAGTCAAAACCATCTCTGCTCCAATGGCACCAGTTTTACATCTGAATTCTTAACAGTCATCCTAAAGTGATCCTGCAATTATATATAGAGAACAAAATATTAATAGTAATGAAATACTAATTAAAATCACTTCTGTTACACTTGAAGACAGAGGAAACACTCCTGTGGATGGCAAAGAAAATGCCAGCAAGTCAATGAAATTTTGTAATCTCTATTTTAAATATTATCTTACCAGGGAAAAGTCAGTCTACACCAGTTTCATATTACAAGTGAGGGTTGGGGGGTCTTCAGGCATAGTTTTTTTCTTTAATATGAAAAGTTGTTATGATTACAAAGCTGCTATACACAGCTCATTTGTACTGAAATCTTCATAGCAAACAGGGCAAATAATGATGAGCTTCTGTTATTTCTTTTATGAAGAAATAAATTTGTTGAACAATTTTTGCAAGGTATGTGCAATAGTAAAAACTTGTGACTGGATATACCATATAAATTCCTCAGGACTCTAAATGAAAATCAAAACTGTGACCGGAAATAACATTTTGAAAAACTACCTTTTCCCCTCTCTTTTTGGAGCATTGACTATTCAAAAGCAGAAAAAGGCCATTTTCAGTAATTAAACTAGAAAATATATTTTGTCTAGTATGACCTCCTCTCTACACTAAAAAAATCAATAATATTAAGAAGCACCATAAATCTCATTATTGATTACTTTATATTTAATAGCTCTAAAAAATGCACAGTGAAATTTTTTTCTTTAAATCACATTCAGTATACTTCGGTCATAGGATTCCCTCTCCATTTTATCTGAGACACATGGTTAGTATTTCACCTCTACTTTAGTAGTTATAAATAGAGGCAAACAGGGAAGCCTGGAGATTTAACCTCAATGCTAATAGAATACATTCTTATTGGTGAATGGTAGCAGTTATGTTCTTTCTAGAGGTGTAAGCCTGACCTAATTTAGTAGTATTCCATGAAATTAATCTTAAAAAGAAGAAACCATTTTTTTGTAAATTTGCTGCTCATGTTAGAAATCTCAAGAGTTCTCATTAACAGAAAACTACATTCATGTGATCAAGAAAGCTTTTGTCATCCTGCAGATGAAATAAGCCTGTGTGGAGTCATGAACTAAACTGAAACAATTTGAAAAAGCAGCTAAAACAAAAGCAGGCTTTCTTCTGATGATCTTACTAAAAGGAAAAAAGAATATCACTTAGCCTTACTGGAAACCCTATAAATATTATTTTATTGTACAATATTGAGTAAACTTGAATGTGCAATCCCTGCCAGTTCCAAAATGAGATCATTAGTGCACAATAAACATCAAGAACTTTACCCAAAAAGTTTCCCTCTTGAAGAAATTGCTGATAGGCTGCTGAGCCATTGTCTCAGCACAGATGCTTTGCCTTTTCCTCAGCCATGGCCCCCCACCTAGAACTTCACTGGACCACCACAGTGAATGGCCACGGTCCTGTGCACCACCTGCTTGAAATGTGTTTGGACAGAAATAGCATGGAATTAAGAAAAATAAATCTCGTTCTTACAAGTTTCTTCAAAATACTTTCTCCCACAAGAAGCAGTACTTTGTAGCCATGTAGAGTATCTCAGTAAATTGTGAGAGCTAATTTATAGCTTTAAAATACAAAAATATGCTTTTGTATTATTCTGATTTTACATAATTGAGCACAGCCTGTTCTGGCAGAAAAGAACAGCTGTCTGAAGTAACTTCTTGTTACATCTCCAATGGCACATATTTTTCTATCTAGTTACAGATAATTATATGCAATTACAACATTTTAGTAATCTTTGTGAAACAGCTAATTTAGTTGTCTCTTTTTTGTCTTTTTAAAATTCTCTTCCTTCATATTCTGAAGAGTAATATGAAATGCAGAATGGATTGGAGAAGGATTTCACAACAATTTTTAATAATCTTCAATATGGACCATCTACAAATCCCATCTTTACTGCTACAAATTTTGTCCAGGTGTTAAAACACTGTATTGAGTACAGCTCTTCTGTACCTTGTAAAGAGTTTTCAAACTTTTCTGTTAGAAAAAATCCAGCCAAATGCATGGTTCGGCTAAATTGACTGTTCATTTAGAACTCCAAAGAGCCAAAGGTCCCCTCTAACTCTTCTCAGGATTTTCCCTTCTGAACTGCCAGTGGAGCAAGTCCTTGCCCCTAAGTTGCTGCATGTGCTGTACTGCACCAAAAAGAGCCCAGTGCCAAAACTGCAAGGTGACTGCAGATTTTCTGCCTGTCATGCACTTCAGTCTGTGGCCAGGTACTAAAATCCTTCTACACTGCAAGTGTGTGGTCTTTTAACAAGTAGGCACAACAGAGTATAAAAAAACTTTCTTCATACAAAACAGAGAGAGTAATTTATTTGTAAATTTTTATAATACCTTAATTAGACAAGCTAATTAATGCTTCTGGAGCTTGTGAATTCTGCCGTTCTCAAGTAGGGGAAATTAGAGAACTGTAGATCTCTTTGGAAATCTTGGCCATTACTCAAATTACTTTAATTCCTATGGGATTTCTTCTTGAAACACATATTTTTTCCCCTCGAAAACCTGCAGTGAGTCCCATAAGGCAGGTACACAGAATCATACAAAAATGAACTAGCTTTGATTTTTCAGTGCTCAGCAACCAGAAAGAGAGTCAAGGTTAAATGGAGATGCAAATATTGTATGGTTCTTATTATCAGGGCATTTCACTAAAGCCAACCAGTTTTGTAATATTACATAACATTCTTGCACTTCCAAATAATGGGATGTCTATCATCTTTGAGTATTTAATTTTGGTAAAGGTTTGCTAATCTACTGACAAACACATACAGGTTGGTTTTCACTAGAGCTGGTAAAACAAAACTTCTGGACACAGGGTATGGAACAGACAAAAAGACAGTTCTGGGATTTCTGCAATTGTGTGTTTATATAGTGAGGAAGTGAGGAAGGAAGTAGTAAATAAGGAAGCTTGTTTCAAGTAGGGACTGTATGAACAATTTTGTACATTTCCAGCACTTTAAAGACAACTGCAATATAGGGACAAGAATAAATGTAGGTTTGTAGAAGGGCATAACCTGTTTTTCATCTGCTGACTGCCATTTGAAAAATGCAAATTTCTACTGTTCTTTCAGTACCTGGGAGAGTGTTTTCTTGCTAACAGTAGACTTTTAAGTTTCAGTGCCAAAAAATTTAGTAGATTATCAGCCTTTGCTCCAAACAGCACTCAAGCAAACCAACTTTCCATTTGTAGTTTAAATTACCCAGCAAACAAAAAACAATATGGAAAACAAAAACAATATAGCCTTGTAACACACCCAAAAGGCTTCTTAGGTAGACTTCATACACCTTTTACAGGCATGACAAATGAATGACTACCCTTGTATAATCAAGCATTTATAAGAAAACTTTCTGAATGAAATTGTTTAGTAAAAAATAAAATATTGTACAAGTCAGCTGTGAAGAATTCAAAAGGGTTTCTGAGTATGCCTTATTTTTCATACTGTCATATGCCATACATTTAAGTGCTCAATATTGGACCAGCCAGATGTCAAAAATGAGTAGTGAACCTGCCAGAAGAGATGTTTTCCATTTCTTAAGCATCATCCCGGTCCATGACAGAACTGTTTGGCTTTTTCACATATACTGATACTACTAGCAGAGATAAAATACTGTCTCTCTTGAAATAACTATCTTTAGACCAAATCTGCTCACTTCAAGTGAGTTCAGTATGATAAATACTTTGATTTCTAAGACGATAAATGATAAAATTTCTAAAATTATAAAAATCACCAAAACACTTGGTACTATTAAGTTATTTTGTGAGAGTAAACTTCTGACAAAGGGTTTGCTTTATCATTTAAGCCTAATGTAAGCAATGTGCAGTAGGTTTTTCTCTTTTTTCAATGGTACTTGACCTTTACTTCACTGAATGGGTATCTTAATCTGTTAGACACTGTATGCTGTTTCCTGTGGGAATTTCAGTTCTCAGTCAGACCTGACTGCTTTCCATTATGGTTTAAGGTGGTAGGAGACTCAACAAGACTGTTCCACTGTCAGAACAGCCATCTAAAAAGAGCTCATGAGTGACTGGTCACTCTTTAGCAGTCTGCTGTATCATGTAGCATTCCCTATGATCTGTGGATTATGTGATCAATTTGTATCACAAATCTGAATCACATTCCAGTTTTTTTTTTTTTTCTTCTGTTGTGTTTCTCCCTGCTGGCCAGCCTGTCCTGATGCCAGCATGAGGCTCTCATAAAAAGGCCAGCATTGCTAGGTGAGTCATCTGCCATTACACAGAGAAAAATTTAATTGATCAATCATTCAGGTTCAATCCTTTTCATGATTTTAATAGACCTCAGTAAGGTTGGTAATTGAGACTAGGTTGCCTCAAGATTGTTCTCTGGAGTGAACTTGTTAAAATTTTTAAAGGATGAACTTCTCAAATCTCCTTTGACATGTATCCAATTTTTAAATTAATTCATTTAGAACCTGCCTGCATAATTTGGTCATACATTGGCACCGAGTTGTTGTGATTTCCCTCCTCCTCTGCTTTATCACTAAAATAATAACATAAAAAAATGTATCACTGGTCCTAAGTCATCCATCTCTGTGTCTTTTGTAGCCTTGCAATGTGTAGGCAATTTTGCTGCTTTCGTTGCAAAAAATTACATTGTGACCAGGAAGCCTTTGGAAATTCTTCTGAACTCCAAGTTCAGAAAATGTGTTTTAATCCCAGCATGTTGCATTTGAACCAAATATAAATCAGTAAATAATAGAGGAAAACACTACTACTAGGATACTCAAGTTTGCCACGGTTGTGGTTCCTTCTTTCATGATCTCAGTGTTCACTTAAGGTACCAGTTGTATGTTAATATGAAAGAAGCATTATACTGACTGTAACAAAATTAAATTTCAAGTTACAAGAGCATTTTTCTATACATCTTGACAGATATTTTAAAGCAATAGCGGAGGACTACCACTGATTTGTCTGAATAAAAAGATTTCCATCACCCTTACAACGTTTTCTCATCTTCCATTATGATGCTTTCCACAGTGAGCTGGCAAGATAAAGGTATAATTATGCAAACATGAGTAACTGTACAGTTCTCTTTAAACAGTAAGTTATCTTCATAACAAAAAGGATTCAAAATCTGTTTCCAAAAGCATATTACTCCTGGGGAAGGTTATATTTCCCTAATTACTCTCAACAGCTCTATCTCAGGATTCTCAGCACATAAAATAGTTTTTACTTGGAGAATACCTATGAAAAGCCAGCTGCAGCTCTACAAATGCTGCATATTGTCAGATAATATAAATTTAGCTCTTGAAGTCCTAGAGAAATAAATGGGTTCTATGTCTTCAAAATCTCAGACAAGGGTTTAGCGATAGTCATTTGTTTTAATACACTGTTGTGAGGTCTTTATGTTCTGTACACTTCAGTGATTTCTCATGAGTTTCATGCAGCAAATAGTATGATGCAAATAGTCCAGCCCTGGAATGAGAAGAGAAAGGCACAAATGCACCAGCACAGAGCCTGCTCATGTCTGGCAGTAATAGAGCAGTGAGAGCGTGAGGCACAGTCCTGCTGGTGACTCAGAGGCCCATGGTGCACACAGGGGATGCTTTGGGGCCCCACTGCTCTCTTGAGCAGTGAACAGGTACAATGTCCTACCTCAGCCTGAGCTCAGCTTCTGATTTATTGAATTGTAGTTATTTATTCTGCCCAACAAAATAATAAATTGTTTTTTTATGTTGTACTGCAAATAAACCCATTGAAAGAGCTGAGTGGCCATTTCAAATTATTTCTCTGAAAAATGTGCTCCAGGCTCCATACTTAGCAGATATTACGGTATTCTTGCTAAAGAAACAAAACACAAAAAGGACAGAATAGTGTGTTTATGTTTGCATCTGTTCTAGCTAACAAAGCCACTATCCAGAGGCCAGTACATCCACCGTGAATAGTGTTAGGATCATAAACAGTGATTAGTAAGAGTATGCAAGTACAAAATATTTGTATTGTGAAAGTGAGCCATATTGCTTACATGCCTGCAGGGATCACTCTGGTGCAGTTGAAAAGCTGATTGTGAAACAGACATTAAAAAGCTCAAGTTTTTGATTTTATTGATACAACAGGAAAGTTAAAAGTCCAATGTCACATTTCTGGGATCTTTCGGAGTGTGTATTTGAATAAGTGACAATGCTGACTCAGCTTGCAAATCTTGACTTTGTCCTTTTCAAAAATAACCTGCTCTTACAGGCTACCTGCTCACTTCTAGGTTTCCTCCTTGGTCTCACTCCCATCTTCTCATCACAGTTGCACAGCTCTTGCCTGCAAAGTATGAGCAGTCTGCTTAGGAAACACACCCCAACACCTCCAAGTTTCATTCTTAACCTTCTTGCTCAGTTATTAATTTTATTCTCTGGGCACTTGTTTTTCCTCAGTCTTTTAATGATCTCTTGCCACCCTCTCCTGTTTCTCTCCTTCCTTCAGAATACATGTGTGCACACACACACACAGAGATATTAAATATTTCCTGGAACACTCCCACCCTCCATCCCTCTGGTGTCAGGTTATTGTACCAGGATCCTCACTCAATCTTTACTGTTTTCTGTTTCTAATTATGAAGGAAAGATGTTCTGGTTCTCTACTATAAATGAAACACTTCCTAAAGAGAAGTTGAAAATAATTCAATTTTCTTTTTTTACTTTAATTTCCATGTGTTTTGATTTGCATTGTGCAGAATTCAGCTGATAATAAGACATAACTCAGAACGAACTAATTTCCAGCAATATCAGTTTATATTTGCTAATTTTCCCATTCTTTCCAGTAATCTATTCCCTATTTAAAAAGATTAGAAGTCTGTATATACATTTGGCTTTCTTACCAAAACTCATGAGAGGCTCACAAAAGTCAGTAACAATAAACAAATAGAAGGAGAGAGAGCACAACAAACAATGAAAACTGAAAATTAATTTATTTGAATTCACTATTATAGGAAGTGACACAGATGAGGATCCCACAGATGGGGGCTGAGTGCCAAGTAAGTACACTGGAAAATCACTGAGCTTTCCCTTTGTTTCACAGTGCAAAAGGTTATATACTTGTTACAGTATGATGTGCAATTGTTTTTTTTTTTTTTTGTATGGCTAGATTTCTTCCTTAGTGTGTTCTAATTTTTACTCAGGCATTCTACGCAAATTCTGCTTGACAAAAGCACAACAGGGATGCCCTGACAAAATCCTAGATTAGTGCAAAAACTGAATACGTACTAAAAATATGTGGTTAGAGTAGTGCCCAGAAAATGAAAGGATATAAAGTTTTTTGGTTTTTTTTCCATATTAAATACATTCTCCTATTTCTAAAAACCCTGCTTTCATTGTTACTATTTGAGATACACAGAGCACCTGGAACCAATCAGTCCACTGAAGCTCATTCTTTCACATGTATTATTAACAAGAAAAGGATTCTTAAAGTAGATTAAAGGAACAGTAAGAACTTTCCCTAGCTCCCTGCATTCTCTGGATGCTCACTGATGCTTTCGGGAAGGAAAAAATGTAGACTGAATTAAAATTCTGCCATGTTTCACTCTTCAGGTTATAACTGGAATTAAAAGGTATAGAAATGTTTCCTTTACAAGAATCAGGTGATAGGTTTGGTAAGAGTAGAGTAAAAAGAGTGCCATTTTTATGTAATTAATACAGAGTTGGGTTGTTACATATCCAAAGAGGATATGGCATTTTACTGCAGATCTGGAGTGGTACTAAAGAGCTTTGAATAGTACCATGCTGCTTTAGCCAGAAAATTCAAAGCTGAAAAGGAGCATCAAAAGTTCATGTCTCTTCTTAGATATTAATGCCAAGAAATCCATGAGCTTCTTCCATGCCTCCTCCAAGAGAAATATCCTTGGGGTGTGCATAACACAAGTATTTATCTTCCCTACTCACTGTAACACAGCCTGACTTTCACCTGGGACCAGTGACCTGTAGTAAATTCATGATGGATGGGATGATTTTGGAAGAGCATAAAAGTAAACCAAGAATCAACTCTAGAGAGTGATAGATTTATATAAGTCTTCTAGATTTTAATGTAGAACCTTCCTTGGCAAAATGTCTGTGAATACAGTCAAGAAAAAGATACTGAATTACCAGAATACCTCATGAGCAAACTAAGGATCTGGCTGCTTTGTTTAGGTATTTAAGTGTTGGTTTAGATAATGGAAGCCTCTATTTTCCCTCTTTACCTTCTGTGCCCAGGATATATAGGTGTATAGTTAGCATAGAGTCTTCAAGAATAAAAAACTCAGTTTTGTATCAGGAAAAATTGTAAAGACAGGTGTGAATGACAGGCCCAATTGCCCAGGGGAGTAGTAACTTTTTTTGTAGCTGATGATGACTTGGATACAAAACATCCTCTGTCTGACCTTATCTGCTAACTGCAAGTCATTCCCACTGCAAACAAGCATTTGACCTGTCAGATTGTCAATACCATCTATCTCATTTTATTACAAAATACCCCTTTTTTCACTTTGCTGGCTTTGGTTGGGACTTTCTCACCTCAGTGTAAGAATGTAGCTGAATGCTGTCTTCCATGTCTCTGACACTACTCCTCAGCATGCCTGGGGAGGGGGCTGATGAAGACAACAACATAATAGATGTTGACTGTCTCCCCTGCATAAATAATGTCAGGAAAGTTGTTGTGGCAGTGCTTTTGGCATTAGCTTATCTAACGGTAAAAGGGTCCTGGTTTTTCTTCTTATTGTTAACATGCAAGTAATTCCTATTACATGGAAATTAGAATAAAGCAAATGCAGTATCAGGAGAGAGCAGTAGCAATACAGCTTTTCTAATTTCTGTGCACCAATATTACCATTTGGGGAAGAATAAAGTGTGATTATTTTTCTTAAAGGCATGACATGATTTATTTCTTCATCCAGATGACAAGGCAAAACAAACTAGTTTCACTTTTCCCATAGGCTTTCAAACCAGAAAACTGTCTGCCTGCTAGATTTTCCATTTTCTAATGTAGGCAGATAATTTTGTAGAAAGGTAGACAATGAAGGGATCCTTATTCTCAGAAGCTACCTAGAACCAGATAGAGCTTCAGCTTGGTGTCCTGAATTTACCCAAATGCACCAACAGTGTTACATGATGAAGTTTCCAGAGGTGCTGGAACATCATTTGTTCCCAACAGCGAGTTCATTTGTCCCAACAATTAGCTGCCACAACTAAAATTCAGACTTTCAGTGCCAAACATGGCTTTGAAATGGGAGTATCTGCTGATGCATTTAGCAGACAGGCTGGTGAGTGGCAGAGGACAGGAGCCTCTGCTGCTCTGCAGGGCAGGGCTGGTCACTCAGCCAGAGCTGCAGGAGTCCTGCTGCATCCTGGGAGCAAGGCACAGCTACACAGCTCCTGCTCGGCTGGAAAAAGGGCCACGGCTGGATTATCTCAGCCACTGAAGATGGCTTCCTGAGAGGGACCACAAAAAATGCTTTACTTTATTCCCAGTGACTGTAAAACCTTCTTAGGAGAGAAAAATAACTCCTGCTGCCAGACAAGCAAAAACAAATGGGAAAAATGGTAGTCTTGACTTTCAGGTTCTTTCTTATATTTCTGTATTTTCCCATACTGAAAACCCCCAAATAGCCTGTTCCACACACTGGGCAGAATTTTTAGCAGTTATCACCTTGTCAGTGCTTCTTAGAAATGTAAGCTTCACTATATTCTAGTTATTGAATAAGATGCTATAAAATTTCTCAGTAAATAATGTCCTTCTTGATGTTCTGGGGTAAACCAGGAAAATGTAACTAGCAGAAATAATATGAATATAATTCCAATCCTTTTAATTTAGTGAATTGGATCAAATTTGATACATAGATCTGAGATTACTTGTGGGTCCTGATGATGGTTTCTTTGAATTTCATCTTCACTTAGAGGTATTTTAATTCTCATTTTTGCTCAAGTACATTTGTCCATATAACTTATCTGCAAGATAGGAAGATGATAATTCTTTCCCATTGTAAATATGCCCCATAACTTTTTGAAGTTGTAGGACTACTAGTATTATTCCCATCTAGAAATGTATAAGCATGCAAGCAGCTCAGTTTAAAACAAACTAAACAACCCCCCCAAATTCAAGCACGTTTGTAATTAGCATAATCCTGAACAAAATACAATTTTTCTTTCCTATATTAAATACCTTTTTTTTGGAGCTAAAACATGTATTAGTGAACATGAGCTGTCTAACAAGTCATTGTGTTAGAATTCCATATGCATATTTTTCTATTTTTGTAAGACTTTGATTACATTTCATCCAGATTCATCTTAAAAGTGTGGTGGTTGATTACAGAGGTGGGTTGAACGTACAGGGTCTGAATAGGTATTTCCTCAAAGATCTGCACAGGCTTCTCTAAAGAGGAGCATGGGATTAGGAAGTAACACAATTCCCTGTAGACTCAATTCAGAGCAAATGGACAACTGACCATATTGTGTCAATCAATGAGCATCCCAGAATCTTTTTAAGGATATTTATGCGATAAAGTTGTTAGACTCCATTGATTCCATGAAGGGCTGAATGCTTCAGTTTGCACCAAGAGCAAGCTGTACTACTCTTTGAGGTACAGAGCTCTAGAGGCCACTGGAAAAGATCAGAAAGAAGGGGAAAGCATTGAATGGTTAATATGCTAAAAGTTAACAGCAGCCTATTTTGAGGCCAAAACCCTACACACTAGACTGCAGATGTCACTGGCAGCAATAGAAGGTGACAGAGAATTCCAGGACATTTAATTTGATACAACCACAACACTAGGAAAGTTTAAATACAGCTTTGATATACAAAGGAAGGTGGAAAAGGCATTTGTACAATCTGGCAGCTTCTGTAGACTTCAGATGCAAAGCACACAGACCCCCGTGCCTCCGTGACTGGACTGCTCACACTGCTCTGCCACCTCCTGAATGAGAGTGCATCCAAATATTTCAAGGGAAAGATGTAAAAACAAATGACGATTGAGTTAGATTTTATTAGTTCATTATAGTTTGAAATTGCAAACTAAACCACAGCTGGGTGCTGACTGACAAAAGCAACATTATTTAGGTGCATTATGATGTACCTTAATGCAACAAAATCTTACTCAACAGAGTAGCCAGCCTTGTGATGCTTAACTCAGGAACAGGAACTTCAGAGAGTGAGAGTGAAGTTACAGTAGAAGTATCCAAAATTCCAAACGTGATTTTAGTTTTTAAGGACTGACATAATAAATCTTTCCATCCTTACTAATTTTAAATAACTTTATTTTTTAACCCAAATAGAAAAAGTTTAATGTTTATGAAAATTAAAAAGAGACTTGTTTCTAGTATCACAGTTTTCATTGCTTTTAATATTAATTTGGTTTTAGTTTTTATCTTTATTTTTAAGAAAGGTGACAAAAATTGCTGTATTTAAAAAATGAATACTCATAAGAAATGCTTTAGCTGGAGGAGAAGCTTTATTGATTTTTAGGGGTGGGATTTGGGAATTGAATTTTTCTGGAGCATAACATTTTATTTACTGGTGGTTAATAAACTGCAGTGTCACCTGCCAGCTGGCTTCAGGTAAAGAAAGCTGATTGATAGCCCAGGACAAACATATGAAGAACAAAATGATAAAAATGGTAGAAACTTCTTTCCCCGCCTACATTTAGTCAGGCTGAGTATTCCTTTGGCTTGAACAGGATCATTCTTATTATTTATTGCCTGCATTATTCTAACTCTTATAGGTACCAATTGCCATTAAAGTTTCTGTCTACTAGGCTCTCAACATTCTGTGCAAGAAATTGGTTTGGACACACTTTACAGTCCCTGAATGCATACTATCATACAGCAGGGTTTCGACATTGATCCAGGTGTCACTGCTATTTCTTGCCCTCTGAATGAAGATCCCTTTGTTAGGCAATGTACTCTAGTGTTCAGGAGTAAATGAAAAAACTTACATTAAATAATTTCATGTTAAATGCAGAGGTAGAAAGCAATAGCTTTTCCGCAGTTGTTTTTGGTTTTTTTTTTTTTGTTTGGGGCTTTTTCAGTTTCTTTTGGTTTGGTTTTGCTTGTTGTTCCTTGTTTGTTTGTGGGTTTTTTGAGGTTTCCAAAATAACTTAATGACTAATTCCTTCCATTTTCTATACACTGCAACTAACCAAGTACCAATCACATAACCACATGGCTGTTTCTTCATTGCTCTGCCTTACTCTTTGTCTGGACCTTGAATCTTGCCTTAACCTTTTTCATGCTTGCTGTGGTCTGCACACAACTGCTTTTCACACCTATTAATCCTGTTTCTGACTTGTGCTTTGAAACAGGTCCTTCTGTCAAAGGAAGATGCCCTTCTCAAAGGGTCAGAAACCCAACTCCACCTGCCAAGTTTTCTACTTGAGTTAATAATAAAGGATTGGCAGCAAGGCCAAGGAGGCCTGTACTGTAATACCAGTATTTCATACCCATCTTTTCTGTCATCAGATGTCTAAAAAAAATGCAAGTGGCAGACAGTAATATTAATTTTAATTAGTATTAACAGTGATTTATAATTTCAATTATATGTAGTTTTCTGGACCACCAATTTTGGTGAAAAACAATGCTTAATTAAACTGCTGTTATCAGAAAGGTGTATCTTTATCAGATACATTTTTTCTCTAATTTCAGGGGGCTGTGAATCCAAACAAATTCATGAGGACTACAATATATATATGTAGTACAATTGTTCTGTTCTGTTTCGAACATCTAGAATATATCAGATTAGACCACAAAAAATCCTTGTAATGTTTGGGGAAAATGACATACAGGCACAAATCATACATTACTGGCAAATGCTTATGAGAAGTTTGTGACTTTAGAGGCCTCTCTTTTGAATACAAGCTCTAATTATTTCATGCCAATTTTCTGTCCTAGGAAAGGGAAACAATGATCTGTCATTTACCTTTAGGATTCTCTAATGCATGTATAGAAGAGATCCCCTATACAGCGCTAGTGAAAGATCCTTGTACTGCCTCACATTCTATTGGTGAACAAAAACTCCCTTTCCTATTCATGGAAGTCTCGTTTGTCAAAGAATGAATAATTGTAGTATACCATCCTGACCCCATATCTTATGGTACCAAACACAGCAGCTGTAGAGTGGGAAAGTGCAAATAAGTCTGCTGTTTTGTGGATGCTATCAATCTGACTGGTCCCATACTTCAGAAAAGCAGACAAGGAGCTCTTAGTAGTTTATTTCCTTCATTTATCATCAAGGAAATGCTGATTTCAAGTTTCCTCAAGATTAGTTGGCAGTTAAAAAACCCCCAATAACAAACAACAGAACCAAGCCTGCACTAAACAAGCATAACCCACATGGAGCCTCTGAGGCCTGTCCAGCATCTCCAGAATCTGCAAGAGTAACCAATGAGGTGACTGCCATCTACAATGATGGAGCTCCTCAGTGGGTCTTCTTATTTGCCTTTTAAAAGCAACTGCTAAGTTAAGACAGTGTTACTGATTTAGGTGCCTTCATCAGTTCAAAAAAAGCCAAAAACAATCAGAGTTTTCTCAGCTTCATTCCCAGAGGAATGCCGAATCACACAGTCATTAAGGTTGGAAGGTCCATCTAGTCAAAGCCCCCTTCCAAAGCAGGATTACTTAGAGCAGTTACACAGGATCACATCCAAGGAGGTTTTGAGTAGCTCCAGAGAAGGAGACACCTACCAAAGGACACAATCATAACAAAGCTCACTTGCAGTGCAACTCCTGCAACTTTATTTACATTTAAATGTTGCATTAAGGAGATCTTGGCAACATAACTTAATTCATGACTGACTTACAATCCTTAGAGCTGGACACGGGTCAACCAAGGCTTAAAACTTGATACCACAATGCAGCCAGCTGAAGGAAATTGTTTCTTGGTCAGTCTCTGCCAAGTGTAATAGTCATTGAAAGACTTTCCTACATAGGTCTGTGGCTTTCTTACACAGAAAGAGTAGCTGGTCTGTGCATAGGGAGGAACAGGTAGGAACTGCCTGAGCAGAATGACACTAGTCACATTTAACAATTCACCTTAAATTATTCTTCATTGACTGAAATGCAGCTATCTCTTTGTCCAACCTCACCTCCATCTTGAGGCAGCTGGAGACAACCTGGTCTCTCTTGCACAATCCAACCATTTGGTAGGATTATCTGATTTATATGAACTACACTGTAGAAGCATCTTTTTCAGAAAATAGAGCTGGGGGGGCGACTAAGGGAATTTAACGAGTCAAAGCTATTGTTTGAAATGTAATATTTGCTTGCTGAGCAGCAATAGTGGAGTCTTTATTAGGAGGAACAGGATTGTTAGACCTTGGCTGTGATTCACTGTATATTCTATTTTGCCTCGCTGTTCTAGGTTATTTTCTTTTTCTTACAACTTGAATAACCAATTTACAGCCATCCCATTGCTGGGTGGAAATGCTGGGATAAACACTGTAGTGAAAATTAAGGGTGTAATGGCAGAATCAGATGATTCACTACTGTTCAGAATCTCTGGATCACTTCTGCACAGCAAAGCCAAAATTTTAATGTATGTGTAAGCACATATAGTACCAAAATTAAAATGTGGAGATCTAATGCTGTAGGCTATATCCTTGAGTAGCTACAGTGCTGTCACCTTGAAACAGCTTCCAGCCCTGGCTTGTGATTCCAACATAAAAAAGCAGAGAAGGATTATCCCTCCCACAGTCGCTGTCTTGGGCAGCCCAAAGTTCATTCAGCCTTTTGTAAACATGCAGGTACTGTCTAGGTAAGATGTTCATCAGGAACAGTGTAACATTAAGACTACAGAATATACGGCACTAAAGAGGTCATGATTTCACCTTGAAATTACAGCTTTGAGTTCCTCCACTGGTCACACAATTGCTATCTCTGGACATTTAAAGTTGTATGTATGTGGTGTAAAGCAGCCAAACTAACTGAATGGACACAGCAGTTCAGCCAGCTCAGACACACTATCTATAGATATTTATTAAAGGAGCAGAAGCAGCATTCCAGTGTTTTCCCTATGCCACACCTCAAATTCCTGAACATTTTCCTCAGAGGACTCAGGATTCACATATAAGTGCCTACACTTTTTGGGTGACTGCTCCTCTGGAAATAGAGAATTCACAGATGTTCACTTTGCCTCCTGTAAATATCTGAGCTTTAACTGCTCAGGGCCAAAGCCTACTTATTCTTTTTTTTTTCAACAAAATCAATAAAAAGTATCATGACTGGTAAAATTAGAACCCACTACTATTACCATATTGTTTTCCTCTGTAGTAGTATTTAAAAATGAAAAAATATGGGAAGTGCAAAGACATTTGCAGACAGTAGCAAGACATCATAAATCATGGTGACTTTACAAATTTATATTTGTCTTGAAAACCTGAATTCTCAGTTGACCTAAGAAATCAGTCAGAGGATTGTCAACAATCCCATCAGATTAGAAACTAAAGTCTGTGAAAATACAGCTTACTAGAAGATATTTCGCTCCCTTGACAGCAAAAATTACAAATGCAGATATACTCTGTAATTCATATATCTAATGTGGATGGAATAATTAACAGCAAACTTCAAGTACTGTGGAGAAGGGGCTGGTTTTTTTTATATTTATGCTGCTTCACGCAAGGGCATCCAAATTACATACATGTAAAAAGGAATACTGTAATAATTAACATTATTTGTTACACTATTATATATGAAATTGGGAAGACTGGTGGAACAGTTCTAAAATTAAATGTGACACTGAAATGCATGCTATTTTGCAATAGTATATGACTACCTCACAAACTGAACTGTGGTGCTGTTGCAGACTTCAGTGAATAGAACTACCAAGAGTAACTCCAGGAAAATTATCAGGTAACTCTATGAATGACCCTGATGGAGAGATATTTACTTAAAAATCCCATCTTCCTTCACAGACTCCTGGTTTTGGCTGGGGTAGAGCTAACTTTCTGCACAGCAGCTGGTAGGGGCTGTGTTTTGGATTGTGCTGAGCACAGGTTGATAACACAGAGATGTTTTGTTATTGCTGAGCAGGGCTTGCTCTGAGCCAGGGCCCTTTCTGCTCCTTGTACGGCCACACTGGAGAGGGGCTGGGGGTGCCTGGGAGACACAGCTGGGACAGGGGACCCCAACTGACCAAAGGGACATTCCAGACCATGTGACATCATGCTCAGCATAGAAAGATGGGAAAGAAGGAGGAAAAGGGGGACAATTGGAATCACAGCATTCGTCTCCCCAAGTCACTGCGAGGTGTGGTGCAGCCCTGGCTGTCCTGGAGGGGCTGAGCCTGCCCATGGGAGCTGCTGCTCCCAGGGTGAGGGCCTTGTTTGGCTTTGTTGGTGTGCACAGCTTTTCCTTTACCTCCTGAACTGCCTTCACCCCAACCCATGAATTTTCCAAATGTCACTCTTCTGATTCTCTCCCTGATCCCACCGGTGGGGGAGTACTGAGCGGCTGTGTGACATTTGGTTGCTGGTTGGGTTTAAACCATGGCAACACACATAAAAAAAAAATATTATTTCATTATGTAAGATTGGGTATGGTCTCTGTGAATATTTGAAAACTCAGGTGGCATTTTCAGATTGAAAGGGTTGTTTTTAAACAAGATAGAAAAAAAATTTGTCTAGTTTTACAAAAAGGTGCTAAGAAATTAGAGCTGGACTTCAGAAAAAAATAGATTTTAATTTATGACTAAGAGATCCAGACGGCACTGTGATTTAGAATGGGCAAATTACATCCCATTTAAACATTTATATTCCAGTTCTAGGTGTATTTTCCAACTTTTGCCCCTTCCTCCCATAAGACATTAGCTATTTGGATCCAGTACTTTGCATCAAATCTGCTCCAGGTTTGTAAAAAAAGCCCAATGCAACTGTCCTTTCCACAGAGTTAAGTTAGTTGGAAAGCAAACTATAAATCTAAATAAAAAAGTTGTAGCAGAGGTGCAACTTCCCATCTGCTACATTAAATAAAATAGGCATTTTCCAGGGACAAATAAAGGACTTGAAAAATGCCAAACTACAATTAATTATTTTCTTGCTGCTCTAATGCTTCAGATGTAATACATAACAATCTCTTAGTCCTAGGTAGCTTGTATACAGAATTTTCAAAGTTATTTTAGGAACTGTTTATATGGGTATTAGAAACATTACTGGTAAAAAATCCCAGCCATCTTCTTGTAAGTACCAAACATTTCAGCTGAAAAAAATTATCACTGGGAGATAAGCAACAACAGACATTTTAAAAAACAGGTAGATATTTTCATTGTACCAAGAAAAGCAAAAGTATTTGACTATGCCTTGGTGTTTCCCATGCCCATTGTCAAAGTCTGAAAGCTTAAATTGAATAGAAGGAAAGAAGGAACAGAAATAATGTACTTCATATTTTAAGAGACAGATTAAAATATTTTCAGACTGTTTCTTTACAAAATATTTTTCTTTGTGTTACTAACAGAAATGCATTATGCTAGTTCAGAAGTGAAGTAGAACAAAAGTGGGGTAGCAGACAATTATATACAACAGCAATTACAATGTCTAGTCGTGTTCTCTTTTGAATTATTTATTTTACATCCTTCATTCACAAAAGCAAACCCAAACAGCTAAGTGAAAATCATGTGACTGTATAAAATAATTACAGATTATAAAAATCGAATCAATTATATAAAAATATAAAAACTTCAGAGGGAAGTTATTGTATTTTATTTAAAAAGAAACATTTCAGAAATTAGAAACTCCTTCTCAGAACAATGCATGGGGAACAAATCTATTCAAAAGGAGGTATCACTTAAAGACTGTACTGTGAACAGAGCCTTTGCAATCAATTTGAGATGTTTCTTCAATATCAAAAGTTGTCTTTGGGAAAAAAATTTGGACCTTTATGAAAAACTTAGAGGAGCTAAACTGTTGGAAGAGTCAAAGGCTGACTACAGAAGGGAAAAAAACCCTCTAACATTTAGAAAAGCTTGGAGAAGTCAATAAATTGCAAAAGCAGATTATGAAAGAGTTTTTTTAATCCTTGGCTAGGGTAGCTAGTGTACACAACTTCATTAATTTCAGCTGCATTTTGATAGTATCTGTTCACAAAGTTTTTTGAAGGCCAAGTCCAATGGGTTTCAAATTGTTGTTAGGAATAGCATCATGTTTTGAGACAGCTTACTGTGAGATTGCTTATTGAAAGCATCTTTCAAGGTGAGGCAGCTGAGCCTGGAAGGATAAAATTACTTGAAAACTATAAATATTTGCCATACAGGATTTCAAGAAACAGCAGACTCTTTTGTGGCACAGTACAACTCATGTCCTGTCTGAATTCTACCATGGCCTAAAAATGCTACAGAATACCTTTTGTTTTTATCTGAACATCACACTACTTGCTGGGCTCTTTAATCATCTAATTAAAGAGTATTCCTAACATTTTTGATTTTCTAATTCACTTTGAACAAATGCAGTAATTGCTGAGGAAAACACACTCAATCTCTGTGTAAAGTATGTGAGACAAACTTGCACCAGTGCTTAAATGAGTGAAGAAATTAACTTAAAGACAGTATCACTGTATTGATGCAGTAAGGAAAAGATATTGGTGAGATTTTAGCTCCATATGAAAATAGAAATCTATAGCAATATTTTTGATAATTTTTGGAAATGCTTAATGCTTGCTATAAAAGCAAGTAACCAGTGTTATAGCTGTATAATTTATGTATTGCATTTACAGTTTTAATATTATTGGACTGTTAAAACTGTGTTTTCAACCAAAATAATTCCAATTTGACAGATTCTGAAATAAAATTACAAAGTTCTGTAACCAAGTAATTATAGAAGTTTATATTACAGACGTTGACATTTCATAGCTAAGCAGTTTTGTTTCCAAATGCACTGGAGCATTTTCACTTTGGAGCAGGGCTACTCAGATCCAGTTTACCCATCCTCATTTTGTTAAACAACATTCTACTGGTAGCACAGACTTCCAGTCTAGTGAGCTGGCCTTAAAAAAAGACTACACTACTTGGGATTCTCAGGACTTTGTTCATTCCAAAGATCTGTCAAATACATGAAAACACAGGTTTTACTTCTCCTCTGCTGTGTTCTTTCCTCCCATCTAGCCAATGTATTAATTTTCTGCTCACCTAATCACAGCCCCACCTGAGGATCCTGTGGCACTGACATGCTCCTGTCAGCTGACTGACATGTGTACTGTGCCTTGTATACCACTGTGGCTCTGTCACCTAACATCACTCAGAACATCCATCTCATCTTCATCTTTTGTACAATGAAATGTGCTCTGTGAATGTAATATTCAGCTCTAACCACTCTGAGGTAAATTATCAGCACAGTGCATTTTACATGACTCACATTATATCCCACAGATACGGTGTAAGCTGCTCCCTAGCAACTGCAGCAAAAATATACCCCTTTAGGCATTTTTTTCCAGCTAAAGAAACCAACTTTCTGTTTGATGAACTTCATATATAAAACAATCTTGGCTACTGTCACCTCAAACTGTTCTGACTAATGGTCCTTAAGATGCATTTTTAGCCCTTTGCCTCATTTGGGTTCTGATGCTGAAGTTTCTTTTGCAAACCTTCCACTTCAATGATTTTAGCACCAAGGAAAAAACAGTATTTTTCCAAACCAAGAAATATCTTTCCAATAAAAACTAACCATTTATACGAGAATTATAATCATGAGCTAGAAATCCATTTTAGGTGGAAAATGTAGCTCCCAGCATGCTGGCAAGAGTGAAGACTGTGGATTTATTTTGTGGAATGCTGAAGTCTTTTGTGACTTTCAGTATTCACATACTGAATGGAATTGCGATTATTTTCAAAGAACTATAAGCTTTTTAAGTAGACTATTGCTTCTTGTGTCATCCAGAATCCGTTTAAGTGAACTTACTTAATATCTGGGGAGAGACAGAAATTAGTCCTTGTTTACAAACAACTAGCCTCATGCTCGTGCATCACACCTCGTGAATAAGATGCGGCTGCTGTGACATTGTTATTGATTTTAACACACCATAAAATATTTTAAAGGTAATAGCAGAATAATAACAAGTCATTAATGCTTCATAAATGAACAAAACCCTCCACCAATATTTAGGAATTTCCTTGCCTCTGCTAGGGAAAGGATGTTACAGCAGACACTTAACTTCCCCGATGGAAGCCAAGCCTTCAAGTCGAAGGCTGCTCAGGTTAGCACATTTAGGCAGAGGCTAGTTTGCTATTCTTGTACTGATCTACATCAGCCTCCACTGGCATGCAGCCCTGTGCACAGTCAAAAAGACAGCGGTTCTAGGACAGAAGAGCAAACTGCACCTGTTAGCTAGCCACAGCAAATAGCAAAAGCAGAACAGCATTGTCCTTTCCCTTCAGGAAATTCTGTTTTGGGAACTGTTACAGACCTCTGAAGGGAATTAAATGTCCTTTCACTTGAACAGGACAGCAACCACCCCCACTCTGTTGACAGATACCTCTGATAAAAATCAAAGCATGTGTTATGTGATGACACTTCTGGCATCTTCCTTGGTACCCTTTAGTGAAACTGACCCTGCTAAAGTGTAAATGAAATTCACATACAAGTTTATACCAATTTTTTACATAAACCTAGAACAGGGCCCTTTCTAAGAAGTCCTGTGTCACCACCACGTGAAGTCAAATACTGTACGTAAATTGGCATATTTAATAAAATGCCATTGAAATAAATCCTGGTTAGAACAGTGCTAACTGACATGCCCAATTCCTGAACCAAAGTACTCATCTTCAGTCACTGGGGAACTACCTGGCACAAAAAAAGGCATATCTGTTAGAGCCATGTATTCATCACTTCCATATTGAGTAAACACTGGAGTTCAAACTGCATTTCCATCAATGCAGTGTAACTTGTAGTGTGTTTTGAATTCAACCTTCATGCAAAGTTTTATTAGCAGCAGTACAATCTTTCATTCAGTGAGATTCTCATTTCATGAACAAACATCCTATTGACTTTTCTGTGACATTTCTGTAATTTAGGTCTGCCAAGTCTTCTGTATATGTCTTAATGACCTAATTAAAAGAACTATTGTCATACCACTATATAATGTAACAAGTAGAGAGGGCAGGCTGTTTCCCTTTTAAGCTAACAGGCAGAAAAATCTGTAGGTAACAGCTTTTAGTTCAGTTCTGAACTTCCTCATAACAAGAAATAACTGGGTTATATGAACACCCCAAATGATGAGGGAGCTACGTATTTTAAAGGAACAAAGAACATATGGATGTGGCATGCCTTCCCACGTATGAAAATCTAACTGGATCAGAAGAGAAAAAGATAAAAACAGTTTTGCAAACTTTACACTCAGTGAAAATAAAAAAATAATATACAAGCTTTCTAGCAATGCTCAAACCATCCTTATAAAACAGAACATACCATTTTATTTCAAATCACCTTTAGAACCTTAAAATTAATGTCAATTTATAATACTACCTGTATTGCCAAATTAAATTTCTCACCCACACTCACACAGTTTCCACGTTTTTATCTCTCTCATTATTTCCAGTACAAATATAGTGCAAAAATTGAGCAAGGTGTTCCTGGCAGTAAACAAATTCAGTACAGATACTATCCTCATAAAGGCTACAGTTTTTGTGGAAAAGGAAAGTATAAATCTTTGCAACACTGTGTTCTAAAGAAAGCTGTTAAATACACTGAAGCTACCTAAATCCTGAAAACTGGATTCACTGAAAATCAGGGAAGTCCTGGCTTTTCATTCTTAGGGAAGAGGGGAAGGAACTTTAGACTGACTGAATTTAACTGAGTTGCTAGAGATCACTTTTAGTTATTCCAGCGGGCTTCGAATAAGGACGTTAATATGAAACCCACTTGGCAATCAACTACTTCTACTTTCAAAAATTTTTTTTATTTCTATCTGCATACTTATATACTAGCCCACCTTTTATGCATTTGTTAACATTTAGTATGGTCATTTCATTCTTATGGTTCTGTTTATTTTAACTGTTTTTTGCATAAAAATTATTTAAGCAGAGTAATTATACTGTTTGAAGAATAACTCCAGAGAGCTATAGCTGATGTTCTTCTCTAAAGGTGTGCAAGGTTATTACAATATTTCATTACCACAAAACAATACATCTTCAGATAGAGGCAGTATTAGCTTGTAATGTTTCCTGTTACCATGCTATGAACCTTTGCTTGTAAAGCAATTTAATCACTTCCACATTGGTTATACATGAAATATTAGTGCTGTGCTTCACAGGGAACACCTCCTGCATTTTCATTACAATATAACTGTATTACTTAGAGAGTCAGAAAAATCTATTTGTCTTTGAGCATGCCATTGCATCTCATTGAAAAATTTCTAGCCTAAGTTTTACTAGTTAAAGAAAGAAACAGTCTTCCAGGTTTAAGTCCTCAATTCAACCAATATGGATTTCATTATTTTCTAAATGCCACGTGTCATCTCCATGGCTCTTTTAGTTATCTTTCATATTACCACCTATTAGAACTGCTAAGATACTATAAGTCTTTGTCTTCTGAAAGACAAAACAACTCAAAAATTTTAATATACTAAGAGATAACCTGGTACATCTAAGAGATAACTTATACATCTAACATTAACATTCTTATCTAGCTACTGTATAGTAAAAGAAACTAAGATTACAACAATCTTTACGGTTTTACATATGAAAGATGTGGTCATCATCTTCAAAAGATAATTTTATTTTTCAACAGTGATAATAAATGAAAGTCAAACAAATTGCTTTATTTTCCTCCATTAAAATAGACTATTAGATAACAAAGAAGAGATACTGTTATTAGTACCATGCCCTTCTTGACAAATCAGGCGAAAATGTCATCCAGTGAGTTATGAAATTGTGGCATGTAAGAACAGCACCTACAAAATGGAAGCAATTACAGAACTGTGAGGTAGTACACAAGACAACATAATAGATTAGCAATGTAGACTTGCATAAATACATATACAACATATTAACATTATTTTTGAACTGAGAAATGTTGAAACTAAACTTCTAATCAGTATTTTTATTGTCACTTTGGAACTGCTAGGCCACACAATTGACCATGTGAGATTCTGCAAGAGGAAGGAGTAGGCTGTCACAAAACCAGTTAACAGCCACTTGAGTCTGTAGTGTCCTCACACAACTGTGGTGCCACTGGCAAAGGCTCAGCCAGGGGACCCAGCTGTAGTGTCCTTGAACTTGAGCCAGCCAGGCAAGTACAAGTGCTACCAGGTACCCGTGTATGTCCCTGCACCTAAAAATACTTCCCGACCCGGCAGATCTCATCGCACTCTTGCAGCTGCTCTCTGGTGGCTGGGACCAACCAGTTCTGGCCATGCCATGTGCATAATGTGACTGAAACAGATCCACCCATCAGCCAGGACTGCTCCTTTGATTATCTCTGGCCTGAGCAAGTCTGCTGTGGTGTTCAGAGAAGCAGGGAATCAGGGAGCCAAACCTGACACCATGTGTGTGCTGCACTGTGTGCAATCTTCTGAACACGTTCTACACATAAGTATTTGTACTATAACTGATACCAAAACTGATTTCTGGTATTAACCATCATACTTTTTATTCAGAGGATGTTTCAACATACAAGATGGTAACTGCTTTGTTCTACCTGACACACATGCTTTTTTTATAAGAGACTTACAAAACACTTTCTAAAATGTAAAATGAGGTATTTTTAATACAGCTGCTTGAAGTCGTGTTGTTAGAACCATGACTAAAATTTACTTTCAAACAATCGCATGTTGTGTAAGTGTCCTTGAACTTCACCCTGGAACCTTGGCCCAATAACATAAAAATTGATAGCTTTGAAAGATGAGAAAACCACCTTAATTTTAAAAAGTTTGGGTAGATCTATAAAAGTTGGAAAAAACACACAGAACCTTTACTGGTATCTTGATAGCAAGGACTGCATTAACAGTAATTCTCAATAGTTCCAAAATATCAGGTCACATGCAGTCAAAACCACCTGAGCCCAAAAGGTCTTACGCAAAAATTACAACAGGTCTGAGTCTTCATTTCACCGACAACTGTACGAAGTGCATAGGAATTGCTCAGATGTAACTGACTTGTTTGCTCATGCCAGAAGTCTCTCTACAGAGCAACCACCTCAAACTCATCTCTAGCAGCAAAAGGAAAGCGTGCAGTAACTTGGCTGGGTGGCTGCTCAGGAAACAGGGACATAGTTTTACAAAATACAAGATTGATTAGCACTTGTAGGTTGCTTACTTTTATGAGTTATAAGAAATTTTCCTTTCTCACCATTTTAAAATTATGAAGGAAATGATTTCCAGGTGACCTCAACTGGGATACATTACCTGATAAATGACTTCCCCAGATTTTGGGGTTAATATAGTAATGTATCATTTAAAATTATATAAAATCTGGCCAAGGCTCAAACTCCTGTGCCTTGGTGCATGCCTCTGAGTGGACCTGTGATCCCAGGACAGCCATCCAGAGTGATCTGCAATAACCCAGCCAGCAACAGTCAGAGCCTCAGTCAAAAGCCACTGGTGAAATGCAGCAGCAGGCAGAGGCTCAGGGCAGTTTTCCATCTCCAGGTGGGCTGTCTTTGTTCTGATAAGTCCTTGCAGGGCAAACAAAACCTAGCAGAAGCCTACTGTGACAGACTGCTTGTTGTATGATGCACCGTATCTGCTGCATCATCCACATTCATTTACACATTTTACTATGACTTGATGCATAGCCTGATACCCAGTACAAGTGTAACACCTTCACAGGAAAGCCTATTTTGACTCAGTTATTTTCTGTGAATTTTAATTGAGCTGTTTTCCAGTGTCATTTTATGTTTTACAATTCTTAAAAGAATTACTGAATTTTGTTTCAGAAAACTGAAATGAAAAAAAAGCCTGCAAGTGGACAGCTGATGCTATGCATGACTTTCCTCTCCCAAAACCTGCAGGTGAGCTTTTCTGCTTTTACTACTAAATTCTCCTGCTACCTACTTTTGTCATGATTGTTCATAAGATTAAAGTTCTCGTTGTGTCAGAGGATAAAGAGCAATTCTAGAATGTGAGTTGCAGTACCAAAATCAGTTTGCAGGGGACTTCACCTGGTATCAATACCCAATCTTAAAGACAAAGAATTACTGTTTCTTCTCTGCAAATAAAAAAACAATTCACAGTAAACATCTTGTTTTGGAACTTCTCAACAGAATTGAGTCTATTTAAGTTTGGCATCAGCAGCAATAACAGAAGTATTTAATTTATTTCACTATTGAAAATGAAATGAATAAACAGTACAGAACTTCTACAAATTAGTTATTAGTTCAACTAGTATTTTGTTTGATGCCTCTATGTTCATGCACACATGAGCAAAAAAAAATTATTTTTTCCTAAGAAATATTCAGAATAAGATACCAATAAAATGGTATTCAGTATCTCCTCCACACTTGTAACTAGGACATAATATGTTGAATACTGCTCCCACTGACTTCTAATTTTATGAACTAGATAGAATACATGGATAAAAGAACTTTTTTCTCAGTAGCAGTATATCCTCCATGTGAAATGTTTAATATGATCCAAACTGGATGATCAAATTCTATTCCAGACTTTTCTGGCCCAGTTCAATGCCTGATTAATCAATGGGAATGTCTGACTTTGCACAGTAATCTGAAAGCTGCACTTGAAAATCACCAGCAAGGAGGCCAGTCTCTTCAGGGTTTACAAAACATTTTTTCACCTTAGCTGCAACACAGTAAAATATTTGTGTAAAAGTATTTCAGAGCAGAAGAAGTAATGTGATCTTTAACAACCTGGTTGGGTAGAGGTGAATCCCAAACAAGTAAATTAGACATCAGACTCAACATGACCTAGTTGCCACTAACTTGGTGAGAAACTTTCATTTGAAGTTTAATTATTGTGATGAAAACCTCATATATTTGAATCTTTTAGGCAACTTTTAGCAGTGCTTTTTTACTGCCTAGCTTATTTTAAGCAAATACAGTATAAACTACATACAACAGAATTTGGTTTATGATTATATTTGCACTTAGGTGCATTTCCTGTGGCCTTTTAACAAAAATCTAGCGTACTCAAAAGCTTGGCAGAAAGAAAAACTATTTGCTTTACTACAAAGTCTGAAATCCAAGTTAAATGTATTATTTTTCTACATGAACAAATATTGCAAATGCTGAAAGCTTTAGGTAAACATTAATATAATAGATTTTCATAGTACAATGCTATCACTGTACTAATGCCACTCTTACTAGCTGCCTAACAGACCTTATGAAAAAGTATATATATGAAAGAAATTAACTTAGTAGAATATTTTTTGGATGCCCACAATGGTGTGGCTTAATTTACATGTACCATTGTACCTATAGCTGAGTATTTTTTCTAGGGAAGACTGTAGTAAAAATTGGCTGATGATTCTGAAATATCTTAGAAAAATGTTAGATGAATGCACACATCTTAACACATATTGTCACAATCGAACAATGGAACACAAGTTCCACTTTTTACAATGATAGTCTGTTTAAGGCAGATAAGCAGCACATTTGGCACTGCTCTATCACTGCTGCCAAATGTATTCAGCACAGATTCAGCAATTATCACCTCTGTGGCCTGTAGGTACTGGGAATGAAAACTGTGCAGGCTGACAGTGTTCATGTCCATCCCTGACATCCTTGCAGGCTACCATGAGCTCACTAAACTAATTTTGAGCTGCTTCAGCCAACAGAAAGCTTTTTGACTTTGCAGCTACTTGTACACATGGAGATGCTTGCCATGAAGTAGCACTGGGTGGGTTTCAAGCACACCATGCAGATGGAATACACCAACCCCTTTTTCTTTGGCAAACTGCCTTGTTTTGGTTGCTACAAATTCCAGCAAACAGCACCCATTTAATAGATCAGGAATATAACTTTAAACCACCCATGACAAAAATCAAGTAGTAGAAATACATTTGTTATGTACTTGAATACATGCTAATTTGAAAAAGCTGCATTACAAAATGAAAGAAGGATCCTATTGCTGCAGTCAACTACAGTTGGTAACAGTCTTTTAGACAACCAGATTTACACAGCATATGACCTCATAAATTGGTAGTAGAGCAGCTGGGGCCTTTCTTCAAAGGAAGTAAAATGTAATTCTTTAAGCTAAATATTTAAATTAACAAAGCAATAGGCTGCCTACTAAAATAGTCCTGTACTTCTGCCAAGTACTCGAACAACAATAAATCAAGAAACAGAACAGCACTTCAGACTGGGGTTTGACAAGCACATATTATTAACTGCTGCTGTTCAACCATCTTGCTCTCCTCTTGCATTTACCTTCATAGTTCTATGTCCTCCCTTGCACAGCCTTCATAAGGTCCTCTGTGAAGCAGATTCAAGCTGGCAGAAATGGGGTTCTGTTTTGTTTTGGCTTTTTAAGTCAGTGGCCAGGGCAGAGGAGTGATCTTCTGCCAGACTTATGTGCTGAAGTAGTTCTGCAAAGGGTTAGGAAGGATGGTGTTAATGTGACTGGGAGAAGGAAGAACAGGATCATCACAGACAGGCTGCCGGAGTTACTTGCCCTGCTGTGAAACCACATTTATTACTATGTAACACTAAGTAGTAACACAGCACACTAATAATACATTTCTGATGTTTCTTCAAACCTCACTCTCAGTGCTGTTGGCAGTGCAGCAGCTTTTCCAAGTGACATGCTTTGAGTGTCGAATGACTGGCCTGGCTTTGAACAAGGAACATGAAGAGATCCTTTCTATATGGCAGGCTTCCAGCCTAACCTCTAATACAACTGGGAGGGAGGAAAGAAAAGCTTTAGTTATTATTTTCATCTTACTATGAAATGTAGTTCACAAATGAAAGGTGATTAATTAGATAGCATTGGAGTTAAGGCTGTTGTGTACTGAATCCATAGAGAGGCTAGGGAAGCATTAAAGGTATTTGAGTAAATATCGCTTTGCACTCCAATATTTTTAAAAGCTTCTTTGGTTTAATTAAACATAATTTTAACAGCAATCAACATGGATCAAATACCACATACCACCATTCTCACTTCCCCTTTCATTGCAGTTGGAATAACTGCTAGGAATGGAATAAGTGCTAGGAATGGCATTTTTTAGAGTTTTCTTTCTGTTTTATGTGGTCTGGATTTCTGGACACTGCATTAACCTGTCTGAGTTTACTGAGGTTAAGGAAAAAAACAAACAAACAAAAAAAACTCCAGCAACCCAACAAAACCCAAAAAACCAAAGCCTGTGTTACATTCAATTGAGTTTTAAATCTATGAACACCCTTGTCTGATATGCCATGGCACTTTTGTTCCTCACAGACATACATACAAAAATACTCATACGGTATGATACTGCTGGCAAAATGGAGACAAACACAAGAAGTCTTTGAGCACAGAACTAATGCCACCATGGTGGCAAAGAGCTCCAGAAGCACTGTGCAGGACTCAGAGTGGACAAAAAGATGACAAATGAGTTTCAGTATAGATATATGTAGGCTAATACATCTCATGAAAAATAAACTCAGTCACATACACACCATGCTGATAAGTGACTGGAGAAAAAAATCCAGCAGTCGTTATTGACAGATCCTTATGTACAACAGCAAGAAAAACCCTAGCAAAATATTGGGTATCATGAGGAAAGGCACTGAGAAGAAGACAGTGCACATTTATACAGCCTTGGTCCATCCATGTCTCAAGGGCTTCTGGTCTCTGCACCTCAAGAACAGACTCTAGTCAGAGAACAAAATACCACAAGGATGGAGTGCCTGCCTTAGAAAAAGAGACTTGAGGGGGTCTTTAGTTGGAAAAGAAGACTGAAGCAAGATATGGTCAATCAAATCATAAAGATGGTAAATAAACTAACGTAAAGCTGCTTGCTAAATCCTTTAGTAACAGAACTAAGGGACCTTTTACAAAGCTAGCACAACATCAGTTTGTAAAGAATTAAGTGCTTCTTTACAAAGGTAGTAGTAAGCTTCTGGAACTTGCTGCCACATGAGGTTGTGAAGATAGTAAAGCATCAGCAAGTTTGAAAAAGATTCTTGAAAGCAAGTTTGAAAAGGTTCTTGGTCTGCAGGCCCGCAAATGGGCTCTAAAACAAGTGAGCAGATATATACCCAGGATCTGTAATATGACAAACAAGCGTGCAGGAAGAGTACAAGAGAACAGGTTCATAAAACAGCTAGGTTTGTGTATAGTCCCTAGCAGCATCCCTTAATGCACTGCCAGAGACTGAACCCTGAGTATGAACCCTGATCTGAGCCAGCAGAGCTTTCCTGATGTTCTGCACTTCAGTTGTCTTTAGTGTCTTCTATTGAGCTCTGAAAAATCCATGTAGGTTCCACCCCTGCTTCTTAGCAGCTGTGAAAGATGGAGATCAGATTTGAATAACAGCAGTCCTTCAGTATAAATTGCAACACAACATCCTATGCTAAGCAATAAATTAGTACTGTATCTTTTAACAAAAACAAGGATCAGACCCAGGAGGAAATATTTACATTACTCCAAGCAGTGTGACCCCAGAAAGCCACAGATGTTGTTCCACAGCAAGATCAGCTATTTCAGTGAAACTGTAGCCACCTGCTGAGGGACAAAAGAAACGAACATCAGCCCTTCAAAGAGCTGAGCTGCAGAACTGCTCAAAGGGAAGCAAGGTTAGCGGCTAAGTCATTCAGATTTTTACTAAAGTAAGTCTCAAAAGACAGTAATAGTTAAAACCTGCTGGTACTCAGATGGCAGTATTGAGTGCAAAAGCCAGTATCTATTGGGGGTTTTCCGCCTTCCTCTACAGAAACTGCTTATACATGAAACAGGCATATTATAATTACAATATTTTGAGAGTACTGATAATACAGGACACCTGCAAAGGGAAAAGGTATGCTGGCAACACTCCACAGAAATGAATAAATGTAGCTCAACAGTATTCTCACAAGATTTCAGTTATGTAGCATTTTCTTTGTTCACTGCACCCTTCACCATTAGCTCCCTCACCAGTATCTGCTGACTTCTTCTAGTGCAAAAATGCATATTTATGTATTTCATAAATATTTGTAGTGTTACAATAAATTATACACTTATATAAGCATTAAATTACACATTTTAATCCTAAAGGGAATAATAGAGTTTTGATGAGTAACTATTGCAGATATCTGGATTATTCCCACTACTTTGGGAGTTTGAATTGAGAGCTACAAAAATCAGAATCTAAGAGGGTTAAAAAGTGTCCACTCCCCACTACACATGCAATACCTGGCAATTTTATGTTTTAGGTAGTGATACAAGAAGAGGGGTGTCTTGTAATTGAGATCTGTAATTCATTCATTATCACACCTTGATAATCTCTGTATTAAAATAGGCACAGACAGGCCCAAGACTCTTGTACATCCTTTCTTTCTCCTGGTTGTGCTGGGGAAAGCTGATCTGTTCCATCAACATATCTGCAGCCTGTCAGTCAAAGAATGACCTGCCCATCTTTGCCCCTCTCCCTCTGTTGAGGAGCTGTGTTCTCAGCACTGGGAGCTGAACTCCTATTTAAGAGTATCTTTTCTAAGTTCCTTGAAAGGCATTTTCAGGAGACAGAGGTGCTCAAGCGGAGCACTCTTGGTCACTGTGCCCATGGCACTGCTAGGCAGCTGCAGATACTGTCACTGCTTGGAAACATCTGAGACCTGTGGTAAGCAACAAAGGGAACACTTGGCTGCTGAGGCATTTTATACTTCTGTGTATCTGGAGTTCTGCAGAGCTGCCACACATCAGCATTTAGAGCTGCTGTGTTGATGGAGACTCAGCTAACAGCTCTGAGTCCATATTTCAACTGCAGTTCAAAAACAGCATTAGCTTTTCCAAACAGATCAGCATACCATTTGTATAATCTAATACAACTAGGAGATGCATCATTCATTCATCTTTTCCCTGAGCTTCTGCATCTCTTCATTGGTTCAACTGAATGTACATATGTACTTATTTAAAAAATACACTTAGTTCTAAAAAGTATACCACTTGTTTTCCCTAGCTGTATCAAAAGAAATAATTTTCCTACTAGTCATGGCAAATTACATCAATAATATTTTATTATCCATCTTTATCTATTTAACAAAAATAAGCAACAGGGTGGAAAACATGACAGAATTGACTGCTTCAGTTCCAGATTTCTTATTATGTGACATATAGTGAAACTACCCTGTAAAAATTACTACTACAAAAGCAGCTTAGGAAAACTTAGGATATCTCCTGTTGGGAGGCATACAGATGGACTCGTTTTCTTTTATATAGAAGAAAACTATGAAAAGCAAGCTAAAAATTTCTGAAACTTCTGCATTTTCCTCTAACTTTTAAGTAGGTATGAGCATTATGTAACTATAATACTTATTAATATTCATAAGTCTACAGCTGATTAATATTTTTTAACAAGTAAATACTTAATACACATATGTTGACTTCAGTTGTGGAATGATTGCTGCTCCAAAAAGTTTCATTATTTACTAACAGACAAAGAAGATGAATAAACACTGAATCGAGCACCCTTCTGAAATGACAGCATAGAACTATTTTGATGTTTTACAAAAGGTTTCCTCAGAATTGTGCATGGAAAAATGGTATTTAAGAGAAAGATGTAGCAAATACATTGGCACACATTCTCCTGCATGCATGTTCTCTTGGGAACAACCCCACTGAAATGACTGCCACAAATACAGTCTGCTCATGTGCTGAAGGTTCTACAGTTTACCCATTCACAAACTAAATTTTTAGATTAAATTTTGGTGTCACTCACAAGGCAAGGTGGGGGGAAAGCTTAGTGTTTTCAGCCCGTAATCTATAAAGATTTCACTGCTCTCTTCCACAAAGCAACCACAAAAATTTGGGATTTTCTTTCCTAAAAAAGCACACAAGGAAAAGAATGGGTGATGTTCTGAGGCAGATGAGCAAAACTGAGTGCATCTCAGACATTGCATCGTGGCTGTGTGTGACATACTTGGATGAGGATTGTTCTCTACTATAATCTAAAATACTCTGATGACACTGAATCAGGTTAACTAAATCAGGTTTCTGAAAAACTGGTTTGACATTATGACATTTGCTGAACCTGTATAGATCTATCCAGAATTAGAAATGTACAAGAACTGAAATTTCATTAGCAATTTACAGTCTGCCAAAAGTGTTATTTAGTGGGTAACTATGCAGGGAGGGAACAATATTTAACCTTTGTCAGCTCTAAATTCCACACCTCATATCTTTTACACTTACTTGTGCCTTCCCACAGCTGTAGAAATGGGCTTCAGCTCCCAAAGCAGGGCATGTATGTGTTACAATGGTGTTTACACTTGTTATTCACCCTTGCATCTGTCATGATTTAAAACATTTCTGAAAACACGTTATGCATCACGTGACTGAACACGTCCTTGTAACTAACTAATCAGAATACTCTATCAAGAAAGACTGAACAAGATCAATACAATCCTAGAAAGTAGAAAAGGAAACTTAATGGTACAGAGGAACCAAAAAGAAACCCCAAATCAAACTAAATGCTCTTAACATTTTCTGCAGACAGTGTTTAAATGTTTAAAATACCCAAACCCAAGAGATGCAAAATAACCGACAGGTAACATGAATTAATTTCTCTTGGTCTGTTAATTGTGGATACTGTCCTGCTTCCTACCGAATCAATGTCAGAACTTCTCTTTATTTTCATGACTGGAAGATCAGGTTCTTCATCACAAAGTCTGGCAACATCCTGGCAGATTCCTTGAAATGTTATATAATCAAGATACTTAATGTTTACAACGACATCTCTATAGAACACCTAAAGGCTGCTTTTATCTAAATTAACAAGATTAGACAACACTTCAGAGCCTTCCAATATTGCCTTTATCACTAAAAGTACAGTAGGTTGAAGAACAATGGAAAGGAGTGCACAGGGATAAACGGGATTTCTTCTTTCTAATTCCTCCGTCTCAATAGCCAGTGATCACGTATCAGCCGTCACCGATACGCTTACTTTAAAATAACTTTTCTTTGAGCTAACTGTGTTAACAACTTTAAGATCCAGTCTGCGGCCACACCACCACCGCTGCCGCCTCCGCTTGTGTGACTCTCCCCGCCGGGCGTCCAGGAACACCTTCGAGTAGAATCCTCCCTCGAAGGGCGAAGTTCAGCCCGCCGCCCCGAGAGCAGCGCGGCCGCGCTCAGCGCCCCCAGCGCGGGCCCGGGGCGCGTCCGCGGCCGCCGCGACCGAGGGGGCACAGCCGCGCCCGGGGCAGCGCCGCCGCCGGGACCCGCCACGCCGCCTTTCCAGCCAGCACCCGCGGCGGCAACGCCGGGGCCGCCGTTCGGCGGCACCGCTCGGCGGCCCTCCCGAGGCGGCGGAGCGAGGGGCAGCGCCGCAGCCCCCAGGCTGATGTCGCCCCCCGCCGCGGCGCCCGCAGGCACCGCCGGCCGCCGCCAGCCGGGCGGGGGCAGACGAAGTTCCCACCGCACCGCCGGTCCCGCCCGGGGACCCCGCGCCGAAGGGCACGGCGAGGGGCGGCGGGGGGACCGCGCCCGCCCGCGACCCCGGCCCGCCGCGGCCCAGCGCCGCCGGCCCGCCCCCGGCATCCCGGCATCCCGCCCGCTCGCCGCTCCGCCCGTGCCGGCACCGCTGCCCGGCGCTGCCGGCCGCCCCTTCGGCACCGTACGCAAGGGATGCGCACGAGGACGGGCATCCCCCGCCGGACCTTACCGGCCGCGCTCGCCGCCCCCGGCCACCCGGGCTGCCGCCGCCGCTCCGCGCCGCGCTCCCGCAGCCGGGGCGCATCCCTGCTCCGCCCGCAGCCGCACCAGCCGGCAGAGCGCGCGCCGCGCGGGAGCGCAGCGCGGGCACCGGCGGAGCTCGCCCTCGCCGACTGGCACCGCCCGCAGCCAATGGCCGCCCACGCCGCGCCGAGGGGGCGGGACCGCGTGACGGGAACGGGCCAATGGGAGCCGCTCCGCGCGGCAGCCCCGCTTCCGGGCAGCAGGAGCCGCTCCGGGGCCGTGCCGCCCGTGTGCCCGCGGCCGCTGTCCCCGCCGGGCGCTGTGCTCGCTGTCCCCGCGGGGCAGCGCCGCGGGCTCTCCGGGACGCGCTGCAGCCACGGCAGAGGGTGCCGGTGGTGGTAACGCGCGCGGCTGGGCCAACCTTGCCCATCCCCGGCCGCTGTGGGGAACGGGAGCGGGCTGAGGGCCGGCCGTGCCGGTGGGGATCGTGTGCCTGCCCGCTCCCCGCGTGCATAGGAGTATGGAGCTTCACACCAGGGCGCTTTGTTTAAAATAAGAAAAATTTAGTGGAAGAAGATGTAATTTTTTTGCAAGGAAATCCGACTGGGCTGAAAGCGTGTCCGTAGGCATCATCCCGCAGCTGCTGCCGGTGCCGCCGACCTTGGCGCGGCCCGGCGGGCACAGGAGCGCGTCCTCGGCGGCCGCCGCGCCGCGCTGCGGGACCCTCCGCCGCTCCGGCTGTCACCGCGCTGCGGGGCTTGCAAGGCCTCACAACATGTGCCGCTGGCAGTGCCCCACCTGCCCGCACCTGTGTTTAAACTGGTTCCGCTGTAGCAGCGGCTTTTGCCAGTGGGCCAGGTGCCTGTTTCTAACTTTTGTTTCTGTGGTGCATCCATGGGTTTGCATTGTTGTTACTCCGTAGAACGAGGTGTTCTGCGTGCTAACCGCAGTGATGTACTGTAGAGGTGTACGGGTCTGCTGGGGTAACACAGGCCCCGAAAGAGTGAATATCGAGGATGGGCCATGGAGGATTATTGGTATAAGGCGCTAAGGAAAGGGGCATGGGCTTGGTAGTGGAGGCCCGTGGTGATAAACGGCTCAGCTGCAGTCACTTAAAGAAATGCAAGTCTGGAACTGGGTGAAAGTGGGTTTGGAGGTTGCAAAGAAACAGTACCCGGCAGATGTAAAAGGTAACATACTAAATTCAGGTGGAGAATTAGAGCTGCAAACCGGTGAAGAAAGAAAAAGGTAGAAAAGTGTGCTTAGGTGTGCTTGCAAAGATAAAAATGACCTTAAGGGGAAACTAGAGGAGGGGGAAGAAATCACAAATCTGAATATCGGACTTCTCCTGGCCAAGGGCTCCAAATGCTCACAAAGTCACCCCTTCACCTTAGGGTGGAATGAAACTGATCGAGAGATCCAGGGGAGCAGGGGAAGGGGGGAATGTAACAGCAAGAGAGGAGTACATCATCTTCAGCTGCATTATTACTACTCTTCTTCTACAACTAATAATTATTGGAGTCTTAAGCTTTTGGTTATATGAAGAATAAATGTCTCTTCCCTCTTTTCCAGTCTGTCTAAAAAGCAAGGTGGAACACTTGGAAATGTTTCAGAAATGTGTTTTACTGCTGGGTGCCTTTCAGTGTTGACGGTCTTTACCTACTGTTTTGGAATTTGCTTGTCAAGTAGAACCCCTTGCCTACTTTCATGCTTTCTTTGCTCATTCAAAAGGGTGTGGAGATTTATTGATTCCTAGTGGCCTACCATTGTATTTCATGCTTAATAAGAAAGGTTTCTAACATCAAATAACCTATCAAGTTAATCTGGTCATAAGCAAATGTTTTTTTGATTCCTTAATGAAACATTGTTAATGCCAATATTAGACCAAATTTACAGACAGAATTCCTTGTTTCGTTGTACCAGATGCAGGTACCCTCATCTGTGCTGAGTTCAGAACTGCTAGTACTGTTAAACAATGTGAAAGTCATGCCCTTTACCTCACATTCTTCAACAGTCTACTTTTTTTTTTCCTTTTGATGGCAATTGAGTTTGTTGTGTCCAGTGTGAAGACTCAATGCACCCACTTTTGTTTGGAATGAAATAAGGAGAAGTGTTTTAAATGCTCACGTGCTTAGACACTGCAACAGCTGAGAGATGTTTTCTTCTAGCAAATGGGTTTTATTACTTCAGGAACTGATTCAAGCCTTGAGAAAGTGCATTTTTAATAGTAGCATCATATACTTAAGGCATCAGGTTTTTTACTCTTTGTTAAAGCAGGGTTTTTTAAGCTTTTGGTATCAGCCATATTGTTATCTTGAAAGAAACCCAAAACCCAACACACTTTATTTACTGTGGACAGTTTTACAAATATTACAGAACTGACTAGAGCATTGCATAGTTATATCTTTATAACTGCTGCTGAGAAGGAGGAAATATTAAAAATAATCATTGTAAAGGAATCTCTGGTAAGCAGAACATACATGTGACTAGTTTTAATACTTTAAACTTATGCAAAAATGTAAACAGAAATTCAGATAATCATGTCTGAATTTTATGTTCACGTTAAAGAGTGGACTTTTCAGATCTACTGCAGCTTTTTGCAATTATATGCACACCTCCATGTGTAAGTGAGCTAAATCCTTAAAAAGAAAGACAAGACACCACATTTCAACTAAATATCCTGTTCATGAGACGAAGCAACTCAGAAGATGTTCTTATAGGTGTAGAAGCACCCAATAATTAAAAGCAGAAAAGACATGAGAAAAAAAAGCAGCACATCTGAAATATGGGTCTGTTCATTAAAGTGCTTTACAGTACACATAATATATTCTAAAGTTATCAGTCCCCTTGAGCAGGAGTCCTTTCTGTCCTGGATCAACAGGTGTGATAGAAGTTAAGAATCACACCTACTAAAATCATTGTTTTAGCTGTTAAGACAGCCAACAAGATGTGAACTTTGGGCTAAGTGCTGTGTTGGAGATTCTGGCAAATGGTGGAACTATCCTGAAATTCCTTTATGAAGAAAAGAAACACAGTTGCTGTATATCCTTTAGACTTTAACTTCAGGTTTTAGAACAGCAGTGTAGTACTGGAGTGTACTATAATTGGCAGATCTTTTACATTAAACTGTAAAACAACCTTGTAGAGCTAAACATTATTTCACTCCTCCCTTCTGATAGGGTTTGAATACTTAACTGATGCATGGATGCAGCGCTGCTTTTGTAGATGCGGGGGAGGAATATTTGATTATTTATTTTTAACTGTGTTATGATTTGCTAGCATTATTCAGCCTCATTTGGTAACCCTTTTGTTAATATCATGTAGATGTATGCTGTGAGATGCAAATCACAGTTATGTGCTAGGCACTGTACAGACAAGTAAGGAGACAAAGGCTTCTTGCCCCCACAAACTTGCCCCCTCATACACTCTCCTGAAGGTGCATTGGGATTTGATTTCACACTGCATGACAAAGTGTTTCCTTTTGTTATCTCCCGTGTATTATGTCAGCTGGAGGGAGCTAATCTCCCAGAAAACAAAGCAAGGCAACTTTCTTTGTGTGCAGAGTGAGTCCTTCAAGATATTTGTTTATCTGCAGTGATCACCTGTAAGCACAGCTTCCATTTATATAGTGTCCTTCAGAGCAATGTCACTGTGAACGTAATGAATATACTTTAAAGTATTTTAAGATTCTATAAATATATATTTAATTGCAACTGCCTTGAACAGTGATGTAAGATAGGCCTTTTGTGTAGAGGAATGGATTGGGTGGTGAACCATTTTTCAGATCCAAGTAATTCTGCTTTGCATGAGTGACCAGTTCACATAAAGAACATTTTTCCCCCTCCATTGATTCAGTCAGTTTGAGTATTTTTTATCTTTGTTTTAAATATATTAAGAGTTTTTATTGTTCCCCACCCCATATTTAATTTTGTGGTGGAACAACTGTTTTGACAAATATTTGCACTATTACCTAAGAAATTAATTATAAAGAATTAATCCAGCTCTCAGCAGGGTTAACCAAGAGAGAAGTGCCTTCCCATCACAGTCAGTGGCTGAATCCAGCTGGCAAAAATCAATGTGGTTCTGTTTAATTGTGATTAATGTTTTCACTTATTTTATAATTTTGCATGCAATTTCCTTTTTTTTCAAATTTTCATCCTCTTGGATTTGGCAATTGCTACTTGTAAACCAGAGAGCTTGGTTCTATGTCATCTGTTTGATTATCAGCAAGAGGATGCAGCCAGTAGTGGAATGTGACTGGTCCTTAATTTCCATTTTCTTGAACTATACAGCTACCAGAATACAGGAATTATGTTCCCTGGTACTAACACTGCAAAGTTTGGAATTGTCATCACTGGGACTGTTTTATGATTGACACACAGAAAAGTTTCTGTTACCCTTACTTTCATTGAAGAGCATTTTAAGAAAAATTACTCACATGTTTCTGTTGCTGGAGTGGCATCCTCATAGATAAAGATGTCTGCCCACTAAGGGACTGAGGATATTGGTACCAAAATTTATTCAGAGATAAAAGAACTACATCAGGAATATTTGGCTGTGTGCTTTCTCTTATCATCTGAAAGAAAAAAGTTGTCTAAAGTCTCAGTCCCAAAGAGCTTATAATGATAGTAGAAGAGCAACCAAAGGAAGCACAGAATATATGATAGAAAATGAGAGAGGGGGAGAGCAGCAAAGCCACCTCATTATGAAGCAGTTTAGTGGCTCTGAGCTCCCTAGTTCTATATATACACAGCTGGTGCTACAGTAATTTGCTGATTGCTTGTGCTTCTACTTATGTATACATGAGTGTCTATATATTTATATGCTTACAGACGTGATACTCATGTATTACATTAAAAGATCATTAAGTTTGAAAATGTGAATGCCTGAACTAAAAAACTATCTTTATAGTCTTTAATTTTGTGATTGCACAGTGTTTTTCTTGAGACTCTTACCTTGTTCAGAGCATAGAAGGGATGAATCCTGCTACTTGCACAACTATTTGATGTTTTGATTTATTGAATTATTTAAAATATTACCTCAGGCTTTATTGATTACAATCTCCAATTTATCTTCTAGCTGCTGCACCAATTCAGAAAGAAGTCCTAACAAAAATATTCTCCTGGCTGTATATCAAGAGGACATGATTTGTACCATAAAAAACTAACATGATGTGATGAAATGGAAAGCTATATTGCAAATATGGCCAGAAGAGAACCAAATCAAAGTTGAGGCAATAGATTGATTTAAAGTTTTTCAGCTGAAAGATATTTTTTTAGAATGGGGAAAAAATCTATGCTCTTACCAGGTATTTTTCTTGGAAATGAAAAAAGCCTTTTGATAAAGCTTTAAAAGTAAATCAGTCTGTCTGTCCTTTACTATGTGCAGAAAGCTTCTCTCCAAATGGATAATGAGACAAAATTATCAGCAATCAAAACTGCATTTTTTAAATGGAAGTATGCAAAACCATTACTAGAATGGCATTACATTTTCCCACAATTAAAATACATATCTGCCTGTGTAGGATAGAATAAAACATAGACTTTAACATTACAGCTTAGCTTGAGTAAGAGTGTAATTTACAGAAACCACCCCAGACAGGTGGCGGGGTGTGTGGGGGGGTCCTGCTTCACCAAAGCATTCAATGTGTGTTAAAGAAGAATCATTCTAGATAGTTCTTGAAAATTCTGTGTTTTATTTTTTAACATTCAAAGACTTGAAAATGGGGAGGAATTACCCCTCGTATTTTAAAAGTCCAGAAACCCATAAAGCATGATACCTTGATGCTGGTCTTTAACAGTTTTCATAACATTCAAGTTGATCGAGATTTTGAATTTCCAGAACTCAATCACTTGAACTGCATGTGGCACATATGTAAGTATGTCTTCAGTAGATATATTAAAGGAACATTAAAGTTTCAAATGCAAGCACTAAGATATTGGGCAATGGTAAAATTAAAGTTGTCTGACCTTATTTTCTGACCCTGTGAATTATGATTAATGTTTAGAAATTAAGGTCAGTAATGAATGATTCTGTAATATCTGGGGTATTAGTAAATACAGTATGTTTGAACAAACTCAGTAAAGGCACAGGAAATGCAGAATTTCATTTCTTAACCATCTTCTCTCTGTAGCTGGGTCTTCATGTCAAAAAAAGCAATGCTGTCACCTCTGTCTCTTGTAGGTGATGATGAAATTTGTAGCTAGTTAAAGAAAATGATTTGTTTTCTGGAGTGCTGCAGTAGTCTTGAAATGTCACAGAGCATAAATGTCTGGACACTTGATCCAAACGCCACCTAATTAGTTGGAAGATTTTTGGAGGAAGTTTATAAAGCTGAGTTTTTACAGGTACTTAAAAATGAGGTAAATTAGCCCTATTTCTTTCCTCATTTTCCTTTCCTTCCTATAGTGCACATGTGCTTTCTCTAAAAATAAAAAAAATAAGATAATGCTGCACTCTGCAGTATGTCAGTTTATAACATTAGTATTTTCAGATATAGTTTTCCATGCATTATTAGCCAAATGTTTATATCATGATGCCTTCAGAAACATAGAAAGTTATTCTTGGTTGTTGTCTCAATGTTTTGTTTTGATTCTGCCCCAAGAGGCTGAGTCCATGCTGTTGCTGTTTTATGGCATGCTGTTGGCATGGATAGCTGCCAGTGCCTGGTAATGAAACTATTCCTTACCTTCTCTCTGGGCACAGAAGAACCACTGCTGGCAAAATGGTTTTCTCAGTCAAGGCCACCCAGACCCAGCAGTACTGTCCTACCAAAGCAGAAAAGCAGTTTATAGAAGACAATAAAGAGATTCCAAACAGTGTTCAGAACAGTATATGACACTGTTTTTGTGCTATTTCCACTCTAATATTGTTTTATGAAAAGCTGTACAAAAGCTCTTAAGATTGGAACTGCAGAATTTTTTTCTGTGTCCATCTGCACAAGCTGACTTTATAGCTATCTATTTCTTCCTTTTCATCTGATGTCCTGCAGAGATCTTAACTGTGATTGCAGAGAGAAACTGGAAGTGTATTATAAGTGGTAAGAGGATATTTCATATAGATTGGTTTTTATTTTTGTTAGGATATGTGCACCAGTATTACAATTAGGGTGACAATCTTATTTACCAAGCAGTATATTGAAGTACTTTGTTTAGTGTTCCATCCCCTCATGGTACAGCTGCACCTTCATTCCCCCTTATTTTAACTATTTAATCTCATTTATTGAAAATTCATCTCTATTTCTGTTGAGACATGACTTTCTTGATCAAGAAATTTTGTGTTTGGTCAATTTTTTTCCCCTAGTAAGGTTTAGTGGAAAACCAGCCTGCTTTTTGATTTGGAATATTCAGTTTCTGTGGGGAAGGAATGGCTCCTTCATAGGTATTTGTTGTGACAGGACATTATTCCTTGTCAGCATCTGTTACAGGTACCATTTTGTCAGTCTAAGAGTAATTTTATGTGGATTCTGATAGTGATGGCTGCAGTGTCAAGAGCCAAAAGGTAAAATGGGTTGCAGCTCTGAGGTTTTCCTATGTTTTTTGTTATTTAAACAGATTATGGGATTTTGCAAATCACCTGGTGAAATGTGTAGTCGATTTTTCATGTCTCTTTCTAGTAAAATTACAATGTACAGTCAGATTAAAGTAAATTTTATTTTTTTATTTTTAATAGACCTATTATTTTTAAAAATGTAAGAAGACCTTACTCTTTCTCTCTCATACCCTACCTTAGGAGAAGGGAGGTGAGGGAGCAATGAGAAACAGCAATTTTTTCCTCTTTCCCCAAAGTAGTACATTACAGAGCTGCCTTAATTTTTTGTTTAAGGACCCCACTGAAAAATTCAGATCTTTCATGGCTGAATTGTAATTTACTGTTTTAGAAAGCCCAAAAGTAAGGTCAGTCTAATTATGTTTCTAAGCCAAATTTAATGCAGATCCTCCCTTTGAAACATTTAAAAATGCTTTTCATGTCAAAATCATCAAATGTAACCCACATACAAGGTGAAATGTTTGTGAAAGGCAATAAAATTTACCCAAAGGATTTAACTTCGGTTCCTCTTAATGGAAGAAAGCATGCAAAGAGCCAAAGGCTTTAATCTATGTTTTTGTCTTCATGTTTTCCTGTTTTTGTGAGTGTACCTAGGGTAGTTAATGTTTTTGCAATTATACCTACCAGTTGGAGGTACACTTGACTGAAGCGACCCAAATCTTTTATAAGTAATTCTGATAATTATCCTGGGCTTTGAAAATAAAGCTTGAACTATAATTATTTATGGGAGGTGTATTTCAAGACATATTGTGTTAGAATGAGGCAGATCCATAGTATGAATGAGTTGTCTACCCTGAGCACTGTGTCATTTAAGATAACTAGCGTAGGTCTATCTGTTGATATGTATGAAGGAGATAAGTGCTTAACAGAAGACAGACAAGGCATTTACACTTTTCCAAGTAATCCAGCCTTTGTCTTCAGCAAGTCCTTCACTTAGGGAGAGTCCACTTCAGCGGTACAGCCAAAGTGTTACTTAGGTCTCTTTCAAGAGTTTTGAGGATGCCTGACTCTACAAAGGCTTCAAAAGAAATAGTTGATATGCCGCACTATTAAAACAATTTAAGTAAATCTAAGTAAGTTTTTTTTGCCAATTATGTGAATGAAGTTGCAAATGGACTGCAAATTTAGAAGTCCTCTAAAATTCAGCGCTGGCCCAGCCATTAAATCAGGCTCTTTAATCTCTCTAATTGGTGCTTTTCAGTATTGAAGAATGCACGAACCCTGCTGTGTTCTAAAAGCAGTAGAACATCTTCACTATCCAATAATAGGCAATGAAAATATACTGCTCAGACTGCAAATCTCCTGTACTAAATAATGATGTGGGAAAGTTTCATTTTGCTGCTACTCATCAGTGCAGCTTTGCTGTGAACAGTGCTTGGCTGCAGCTGTGCTGGAAATGGAGCAGCTCTGCCCTCCATGACTGTAAGGTCCTTTCTTAGGGTAAATGTCCTGTCCATGGGATGAACCTTAGGAGTAGCCAGAGGAAGCTGTCCTGCTGAGAGAATAGGAGGTTCAGTACCAGAATTCTTCCCAGGAGCCATCAATTTTCTCCTCACATAATGAGACTTTTATAGACTGATGGCTCGTTATTTAAACTCAGGTAGCAAAACTAAGAAAGTCTAGAGGATAGCTTGAACATATTTAAACCTGGATTAGCAACTTCCCCTCACAGAAATACAACTCCAATGGACACTAGTTCTTCCTAAACCAATATAGACCAGCTCCTTGGCTGCAGTAAATCTGTATGGGTTCACTACATTGCATGAGGTTTTTTAGCAGCTAAGGAGTATCTATTCACTTAGTATTTCATTTATGAAAACATACAAGGTTGCTACTTTCTACACACTTAATCTCACTTTCTGCTGCTATATGCAATCTCTCCGCAGTCTGACTTCTGCAGTGGCAATGTGTGTATACATCAGAGTGACATTTCTGATCCTTTTGCTTTGGAAGGAAAGGAGTTTAAGACTCAGTGAGTTCAAACCTTATCTAATTTCTGATTAGTAAGAGAAGAGAAGAGAATGCAAAGCTGGTGAATCCACTAGAGGAAGGCTCTGCACTTCTGTGTCTGTCCCATACTAAACAGAATCTCAGTCCTGGAATATCCAAAGAGATTTACCTCATATGGTATGTCATTTATGTAAGTTGACTTTACATAATATTCTCTCTGGGAGTAAAAATTTCTGTGTAGTCTTGTTTTTTTATACTATTTCAACAAAGCCTTTGTTTTAGTCATATCTAGCTGGCCATAAGGAACACACTTTTTCTTTGACTCATTTTTGATTTTGTTTGGGGGAAGCTAAAAGGTCTATAGTTTCCAAGGATAGCTTTAGAGGTGCTGATTTCTTGGTATGAATTTTATTATCATAATTGACATCTGTCACTTCTCTAGATTGTAGTCTATACAAGGTTAAATTCATCAAAATATGCAGGAGGATGACAAATGGCATAGGACTGTACTTCAGGTACAAATATTGCAGCCATGTTAGCTTTTTCCTGAATTATTGACTTGCATATGATCACACCTACGTGTGTGCACATAAACGCCACCATTTCACCTTCAAGATAATTCCTCTTTCCTAACCAATAAAGCTGAAACCAATCTTCTATCTAATAAGAAATTTTGAGAAATGGGAGAGAATTAACATTTTTATTCATGTAGAAGTCTAAATATGCCAGTCAAATTCCCTTTATTTTCTTCAGGCATGCATTTTCTGTTGGGTTTTTTTTTTGTTGTTTTGTTTTGTTTTGTTGTTTTTATCTTAGCAGGAATTTTGTTGATGTTATTTTTAGTTGTGTTATCTACTCATAAAAGAGAGCAAAGTCATTTAGTGCTATGTAGTAATCTCTTGGCTTTTTAAAAACTATGATGGTTACACTCAGAGGGGGGAGCAATGACAGAGAGAGAAATCTTGCTGAAATTATTCTAAGGTGTTCAAAAGTAGCTGCAGGCTAATGCTTTTAAATAAAGTTCTCAAATACAGTGGTATTGGAGTGTCTTGTGCAAAAGGCTGTTCTTCTGGTAACATTAATTTAAAGAGATCATCTATTTCTGCATTTACTGAGAATACTTCAGAGCAATATACTATTGAAGTATGCTTGTGGAAAAAATGCTATCATAGTTTTCTGATGTGTGTATATAGTAGGTGTAGAGGCGTCACATGTGGATTTTCTACTAACCCACAACCCTGTTGCTTTGGGCAATGAGTTGTAGTGCAGATAATGTTTTGTTCTAGAAGTCTAAGGCACACTTTCTTAAATGTTTTAACATCAGCTTGTCTTTCATGTAAATTATTTCAAATGCCTGTCTCTGTTGGGTTCTTCAGGAATTACTTTGAAAAATGTGTTTTGATTATGATTCCTTTTCTCTCTGACACTTTGGTTTAAACTAGTCATCGCATGAAGAATTTCACAAACTATTTAAAGAAAATAGTATGTAGAAATTAATCTTAAAAAAATAACAAAATAGTTTTTGTAAAGTGCTTTTTTATTATGCATTGTCAACAGTTAAATGATACGTTGCCAGTTTGTACAGGATGGAATAGTGTTAAGTGAGCAAATGTTAATCCATAAGTACAGGTTTTAAGGAAAAAACCTGCTAGATCTGCATAAGTTTGTACAGGTTTAAGTATGACGCTGGAAAGCTGCTTCAGCTAAAATGACTTTGAACTAATTATTGAAACAACCACTAGCCTTCATTGCCCAGTGCCCCCAAACCCTGTTTCAGTTCTATTTAGGATGTTTAGTTTTACCAATGTTAAAATTTACACACTTTTTTCTCCCCTGTTACTCAGTATAACTTAGTAGCAGCTCTAGGAATATGACAAAACAGTGCTATTCACCAACCAGCTGCGGTTACTATTCAATAATGATCCATTTCAAACTAAGTATTACATGATACCGCAAAAACAGAACGAAAAAAGATTAACCCCCCCAAAATCTCAACTAAACCCCAGATTTTCTAGCATGAGCTAACACAACCAGTGTATATAATATGTCATGGAGCAACAGCTCAGTTAAAGTAAAAATACATTAGAAAAAACAATAAAAATATTTTTCTTTGTGCACACCAAGTGCTTCACATCTGAAGTTGTTCCAAATAATAAATATTGAAATGGATTATGTTTCTCCAGGACAGTGTAATAAAATATTCCTTGCAATGTTCAGAAACATAGAAAAACAAGGGGTGTTTTATAATTACAGATGGAAAAAAAAATTTACATCTTCATTGTTTTAAATATAACCTAACTGAATAAAGTCTGGGTATTACAATCTCTGGATATTAAATTCTTCATGAAAGACTAAAATAAGTAGACTGAAGAAATACCTATTTATGACATACTTTGTAATGAGTGACAGACATAGCTGACCACTTGGATGTTTTATTAATTTTCATCATAAAATCGATTTTTAAAATTTTTTCATTTGCAGTGAGCCATTTGAACTTGACTTTCTTGCCTTGGAATAATGAAACAACCATATGTCTTGAGCTCAGTAAATCTAAGCTTGTATTTGTGTCAGTCTTTGCCAATTGGATTATTTCACTTCCTTGACAAGCGCTAATATAATTCAGCTCTGTATCATAATTTCCATGTTCTTTTGAATGTGGACTGCAGGAATTTTTACTTACATCTGCAGAGTCTATTAGACCACAGTTTAAAACTAGGTTGTCTTTTTTAAGAAAAAATGTGTTCAGAGTGTCAGATAAAATAGTATTTAGCTTTCTGTCTTTTTTGTCATATTCTGATTCTTCTCCAGTGCATAACAACTCTGTATCAACAGACAATGTTGTGTTAGTTGCCTTCTTCAAACTGAACATGCTGCTCATACGAGACTTCTGACACGTGGCATTGTTATTAAATTGAGCAAGATTCTTAGAATTAACAGCAGCTTCATCTTTTGAGTTCTGTTCATCCTGTGCAAGTACAGTATCACTAGAATAGCTCTCATGAGGTCCATATATCTCATATATTTCTTCATTTCCAGACTGACTGTCCAGCTTTGCAAAGGCATGCTGTGATTCAGTGCAAATAGCATGGCTTCATGCTGTCTTTGGGGTAGACACAGCTGAGAGTTGTTTTCTGCGTACAAATATTTCGATGTGAAAAAGTGGCATAATTATTGTTGTTATTCAAGTTGCATTCTTTGTGATTCTTTTGTACTGTTACATCATCAATGTTAGTAACCTGTACAACTTCTAAATTATCAGTTTCATTTATTTGTTTCTCTTGCTTCCTCCCAGTACTATCCACAATTACATTATCACCCTCATTAATAGCCTTTCCACTTTGCTCCCTATTCTTTGATGCTTCTAGTTTATTCACCTTATCTTGCACATTTCCAGCTTCCTCATCCTTTCCATTATTGCCCGCTTCATTTTTCTTTACTTTACCGGTATTTGTACATTCTTTTTCAGACAGAGTAAATGAGTGTTGATTTTGTTGTGAATTTGTGGAGGTTTTTTTATTTTGCTCCATCACAGTGGGATTTTTGTGAGATTCCTTTTTGTTGCCCAGAGATTTATTTGTATTTAAACTAGAATCTTGAGCAAAACCTTCTGGGGGCCACTTTGACTTATTTACTTTAGCTGATTCTTCAATAGAGAATGTTTTCTTAGATGTTGCATTATCTGTTGAAGGAGGCCATGTCATTTTTAATTTACCTCTTTCTGTAGTTTTCAAATTATTATCCAAAATATCAGGACGAGCACCATCAGTGCCTGAGTACAAGCCTTTATCAACTTCTGTAATTGGTTTAGGATCAACAGGTATGCTATTAATGGGATTTGTTTCTTCAGCTTGAGTTTTGTTAATTGAACTAAGTTGATCCTTAGAATTCCATAATTCCTTATGCTGCTTGTGTCCAAAACCTTCATCATAATTTCCTTTTGATTTGAAAAGTTGCTTAAAATGGGGTTTACAATATATTTTTCCATGGAGAGATGCATAATTTCCCAAGCTGCCAAATGGAAGAAAATTTGTTTTATGCTTTTACATATAATAAATTACCACACACATCCACACATCTCCCTTTCTCCCCCTTCCCCCCCCACACCCCCCCAAAAAAAGTATCTAAAATCTTTACTTTTGAATTTCCACACAATTTCAAAGTCAAAATTAAGGAGAAGAGTCATGCTTGGTGATTTAAGAAGGAACATAAACTCATTTGGTTGTTGCACAGAATAAGCATCAAATAGAAATGTTCCACAGCACTTCTGGGCTTTTTGGACCATTTTTCTTCATCTTGTTAAAGTCCAAATCCTCAGTTTTTCTACAAAGTAGCAGCCGAATTTAGTCTTCGTGCAAATTATAGAAATTTGTGTTTGATTTATATTTGGATTCTTCTCCCAAATGAAGTAAAGGAAATGTGTGTAACTAACCCAGAGTGTGTTAATATCAAAATTCTTGGTCTTTGCAGTCAGATAGGGCCATAAATTCTACATTTTATATGAAGGCTACAGACTGATTTGCTAATGCAGAGAACCATCATAATTCATTTTATGAATGAGGAAAATTAAGAGAAAATTTGGTGTTTTGCAGATATCTTAATTTCCACCTGAATTCCTGTGTCTACTGCCTCTGTTTCATGCTGTCCTGAAGGCCAGTAACAGCCCACAGGAAGTAATGTGGGGAAGAATTTTGAAGGTACTGGGACGGAACATTTCTATAAGGAATTTTGAGGAGTCATTCCATGTGACAGTGCAGATGTTAGGAGCAGAGAAGAAAAGGAGAACTCAGGATACCACCCTGTCAACCCAGCATCCTACAGGCTGGATAATCATACAGCTGAAAATAATTTTACCATCTGTACTTATATTCAAAAGCAGGGTTGTGTGAGTGAACATGCAGATACTTCTTACCTTAACTGACTGCCACAGTGGTGACATCGGAAACATGATTTGTGAAAATTCTGCTTATCAGCAACGAGACATTCCATGGGGTAAACTCTCTGTTGGCAGAGTTTGCATGTTTCATTTTCCTGAATCTGCAGTTTCTACAACCACATATTAAAAGGTTACAGATTAGTCTAAGCCACATGTTATGATTTGAACAGTATCAGTCTATATATTTGGTTAGAACATTTTCCATTTTCTGTTAACTGGAATCTCAGTTTTTTATTGTAGGGCTTCCTTTTTGTTCAACTAACAATAATACTTGGAAAGTTAAAAAACTACTTTCCTTTCCCTGTGCAGGAATCCATGCATTTGAAAGGACTTTACCAGATACAACATCTTCCATTTATTTGTAATAAGTAATTATTGTGTGAAAAGTGGTAGAATAATAGAAGGTTTTCTAGTATAAGTGGAACTGAGTATAATGTGTGTACAATCTTTGAATGTACAATGAAAGATCAATAAGTAGGGATGGATGTTTGAAATTCTGATGCGGATTTTTTGCTTAGCCATGCCAAATACACAATAGGGCTTACTCCTTTTGTGGTAACCTCCAGACTGCTCACTCACATGGTCCACATATGCTATGGACATAATTATTTGTGATTTTTACAATTGTAGTTGTCAGACCTGATACTTTTTTCAGTTGAATTTTAATACTAAGATTGTGACAGTCTTCACAGGAGTTCTTAGATGAGGGAAGAGACTAAGATCTGACTCCATGTTTCAGAAGGCTTGATTTATTATTTTATGATATATATTACATTAAAACTATACTAAAAGAATAGAAGAAAAGGTTTCATCAGAAGGCTAGCTAAGCTAAGAATAGAATCAGAAAGAATGATGATAAAAGCTTCTGTCTTGGACAGAGAGTCCAAGCCAGCTGACTGTGATTGGCCATTAACTAGAAACAATGCTCTGAGACCAATCACAGATCCACCTGTTGCATTCCACAGCAGCAGATAATCAATGTTTACGTTTTGTTCCTGAGGCCTCTCAGCTTCTCAGGAGGAAAAATCCTAAGGAAAGGATTTTTCATGAAAAGATGTCTGTGACACTAAAGTAGCTACATTTATATTAACAGATTTATAAAGTCTTCTGTGAAGCATATTTAATTATAAAGAAAACTATTTCTCTATAAAGCACAAAACATGACTAGAAAGTTTCCTACCAGTGAGGGGCATGCATACCAGCAAGGGGCAGTCTGTATGCATGGACTGCTTGTGAGCCAAGCATCAGGACTCAGCTGAATATTCTTAGGTACACAAGTATTCTGAATGTGGAGAGGGAGGAGAGGAAGGAGATAAGGTAATTAGGAGGGGGAAAATGGTGGCATGTATCCTGGAAAACGGTCTCATTGAATGGTTACTTAGCTTTGTTGGATAGTTAATCATGAGTGTTGTGCCTCAGAAGGCAAGTCAAGAGAAGAGGAAAGCAAAAAGGGAATTTAAGGGAAATTTATCCCAAAACAACTTCCAGGACTGAATAGCAAGGCAATATTCATCTCCTTGAAATTGAATTGTGTGTTGTGTGTCAGTGGCACAGTTTTGGTGGCTGGGGGCAGCCTCTGTGAGGAGCAGCAGGGCCTGTCCCATACTGGGTACAACCAGCTCTGGATGCAGTGTGTGGCGGGGCCGCTCAGCCCCACTCCTCCTGTCCCTGGGAAAACGTGTTCCAAGAGGGCAAAAAGCTGCACATGCAGGCAGGACTGAGGGGAAGGAGGGTCAGAAACAGCCCTGTGAACATCAAGGTCAGAGAAGAACAGGGGAGGAGACACTGCAACTGAGATGCCCCTGCAGCCTGTGGAGGAGACCGGGGGGCAGGTGCTTCCCTGCAGCCTGGGGAGAGGACCATGCAGGAGCAGTCATCTAGTCATCCACACTACAGCCTCTGGGGAACACCACAGTGGAGCAGGTGGGAATTCCCAGAAGGATCTGTGGCACCTGGAGAGCCCACACTGAAGCAAGGGAAAGATATGAGAAGGAAGAAGCAGCAGAGAGGAACTGGCTGCTTCCATTCTGCCCTCCCGCCCAGTCCCAAGCAGGTAGATTGGGGATGCACAAGAACTTGAGAGAGTACACAAACAAGAGAGCTGACCGCAGCTGACTGGAGGGATATTCCATAGCATATGGCATCATGCCTAGCAATAGAAACTTTGGAGGGAAAGGAGAAGGAAGAGGGACATTCAGAGTGTTTGTCTTTCCAAGTCACAGTTGTGCACGCTGAGGTCAAAGTGAGTAGACATCAGTTGCTTCTTTTACTTTGCTCATGGCCCAGCTTTGCTTTCTCTGTTAACCTGTCTCTTTCTCTGCCAGCAGGCTGTCTTGCTTTTGCTCTTCTTATTTGTTTTCCCAGCCCACTGTGGGATGTGGGTAAGTGGGTGTGGACTTAGCTGTCAGTGAGAGCCAGCCCACCACATGAAGTGTTTTGTTGGATCGCTGCTAGGCTGTGCCTCGTTTTACAGGCTCACAACCTCCTCGTGTGATTAGAAGTAGCGCCCCTCTCTTGGTTCACAGTGCTGGGAATCCCAAAGCAAAGCTCTCTCTTCAGGAGTTTTGCTGGTGCAGGAGTGTTCAACTTTGTTCTGCCATTTCCTCTGCTGTTCAAGCGTAAGCATTCGGTTCATCTATCAAATGGCTAAAGCTATGGCAACATCTGGTCTTCATGCAGGATCCCATCCATTTTCAGTGCCCAAAATAGATGCAAAAAAGGAGGACACTGATGTTCCTCTTTCAGTAGCATATGTAGTATTTTCTATGTTTCAAATGCATAACTTTGCATTCTAAATGCTATTTTAATATAATTTTTAAGTTAAACATATACCATAAGAAAAAAGTCATGTTTAATTTTCCATGTTTACTTCATATTCAATTATAAATATATATATATTCACATCATATAGTTAAAAATTTTGTTCAATATTAAAAAAATAATGGGCTTCAGCTCTTTGACAGACACACTGAGTGGCTTCACTCCTTAGTGATGTGAAACCAGGACCCTGACATCTCGTTTCATTGCCTAAATTCAGATTAGAGCTTTATGAACTGGTTAAATCACCTAGCAGGAAACAGCAGTTTGTTTTTTTTAAAAATTGCATAGTAATTTTTGAACCATTTCAGTAATTTTACTCAAACAGAAAACCCACTGAAACATAGTTCACTTTGTCTAAAGTCACATCTTGTATTTTACTGAACTAAAAATAGATGTGCACAAAACATGAGCATCATTTTGTCTTTACAGCTGTTTTATACAGACATTTTACTTCCGTTTAGAGGATGTTGTGTTCATTTTAAACATGAAAAGCTAAATATTTAATTTTAGTTTATTTTTATTTTGCTGTATATAATTCTTCAGGATAGATCTCTTAGTGTTAATCCTAAATTCCTGCATCTTTGGCTTCTCAGTCTTCTGGACTTCATGGAAATCTGTCTATTTGAATTCCTATCTCTTATATTTGTACTACTTGGGTATCGTTGCCATCCAATTCAGAATCAGAAACTATGCTTTGCTCTAATTTACAGGAGCTGCTGCATCTCCTGTGGGACCTATCTTGCTTGTCTGGTTTTTGTAGTGGATGTTTCAGCTGGACTTAATTCCTTTGGATCCTGTGTGTGTCAAGGCTTTATTTCAGCTTTTTTGCCATGTGTGTAGCACTGTTTATGTTTTCCTCCACTGAGATTGCACATAGGAGTTTTATTTTCACAGGTAAAAGCTGGATTCATCTGATGTGTTATTGTGTAATGCCTCTTTTCAGTGTCTTACCCATGGACAGCTTCATTCTCCCATCTTTGAACCTCTCTCTAGTAACACACAATGGCTGAGGTTCAAAACACATTATACTTCTCTTTACTCTTCTGTTAAGAGGTCAGCCTCTTTTTCAGCTCAGGCCTTGTCTGCAACAAGTTAAGGGAAATAACTGGGTTGAGCTGCTGAAGTTTATCCAGGTTCTGTGTTTCCAGCATGTACCTCAGAGTCTTTACAGCACCATTAGAAACTGTTTCAACTGATACTTGTTCCTCTCTGGGGATTTTTATTCACTTATTTCAGTGGCTGCATTTCAAACACCCATCAGCCTGCACCAACACCTCCTGTACCTAATGCATTGTCCATAGTTCTGCAGAGCCCGGGGCATGTGCATGCAGCACGTCAAGAGGCTGCATCTGAAACATTCCAGCTGAGTATTTTACCATTTCTTCCTGCAATGGTTCCTTCTCTGCAGTACTTCTCGCTTCATCTGGGTCTGGAGGATCATCTTTAAATGAAACAAAAGGCTGGTTCTCACAGACCTGTCTTAGAGAGAGGACCTCTCCTCTCTGGATTTCATGCCACTGAGCATTATTTTTCTGGTCTTGTGAATGATGAAGGCAGAGCCATTTAGATGCACCTGCTGCATATCTAAAATCAAATTCTGTGTTTCAGATCTGTAGGGGGATAGAATATAAGAAAATCAAGATAGTGTAGAAAGTAATCTTACCCCTAAGGAGTTGCAGCTGGGCCAATTATCAAAGAGTAGGAACAGGCCTGACTTTAACAGGCCACAGCTGTAACCAATGAGAAGAAGAGTGCTATAAAAGAGTGGGGCGGCAGAATGAGAAGGGAACTGGAGTCGGCTGGCCACTTTGTGATGAAGAAAGAGTTAGTGCTCTGAGGAGCTGCCCGCAAGAAAGCATCCAGAAGGTATGAAACTTGTGATAAGGAGACAACAGTATGGAACCCCTGCAATATGATGATGCTATAGATCCATGACATAAGACGTTAGAAAATGTTTTTCTAAGTGTTTTCTTAATATTGGGTGTAAACAACTATATAAATGTCTTAGTTCACATAAGTTGCTTTGAGTACAGATCTGTGGACACAGTGGACTTTGCTGGAGAGCTGGCTGGTCTAGTGGACTCAGAATATACTGACATTTCCATTGCATAAGTATTGGGACCTTTTCCTGTGCTTCCATGTATCGGGAGCAAATAATGGCAGAGGTAGAAGTTCCATCCTCTTTTTTCCTTGGTGTAGAAATTTCCTGTTGTCTGTTTGCTGAAGTTGTAGCAGTAGCAGATGAACTGTTGAAGTCAGTGTGATTTCCTGATCCTTGTTTTCCATCTTTAGGGGTAAGAGTGTTGGGTTGTCTGTGGTTTATGGTTGCTTTTTCCTTCTTTTTTTCCCCCTTTTTTCTTCAGCACAGTAATATTGAAAACAATTTTTCTATTCTGCACAAAAGCTAGTTCTGCAAGCATCCAAGCAATAGGATTATAATAGGATCTGGAAAGACACAATCTATCAGCTATTGCTCAGAATGCATAAAACCAATCTTTTGAGTTAAGAGCTGTGATATTTGCATCATATGTGAAAAGAAATGTGGAATTCATGCAAAATGATGATTGAGTGGTCTTGGAGATTTTGCTGCAACAAATGCAGACTTTGCACTATAAGTGTAACAAACTTTAGCTGTAGCTTGTGTTCATTTTAATTTCTTTTGAGAGTGGTATTTTCCAGGTTTCTGAGTCTGTGGTGACAAATTATACATATTTACAGATTCAAAACAAGGAAAGAGGAGACTATTCATCAGAGGAGGAGAAAATGCAGAGGTTTTTACCTTGAATTGTTTTTGTCACATACTATAGGTACTTATGGAGCTTTCTACTGTATTTCATGTTACATTATGTGCACTTAATTCCTGAAGCTTATATATTCCCACCACTTCCATAAGTTACATTTTTAATCATAATTATTCAAAATAGAAAATCAGACAGCATGACAGACCAGAGTCTTAACTTCTAATTTGCACAAGGAAAGATTGCTCTTATTAAAAATACAGACCTTTATTTCCTTAGCAGATGTTGTGATCTCTCTTTCAGAGTGAACAGCCTTTTCCTGAGCTGCCTTCTCAATCTGCTCTTTTAAAATCTGTGTTACAGTCTTTGGGAGCTCTTCATTCTGAGCTGAATTTATTACTGCAATGGGAAGAAGAATAAAAAAGATTGGTTTTTCTCCAACCTGCATTTTATGAAATTGATTTTATCAGTGAATTATAAAAGATTAATTAATATCTTGGAAAAATTGTATTTAGCCTTGTAGAAGTCTTGAGAGTCACTTGATCAGTACAGAAATCTGTAGAGAAAATTTCAGAGTGATTGTTAAGGGACGTGATATAAACTACTGTTTTGCCATACCTGAGTGGTGAGGCAGGGCCATAGGGTGACGGAGTGTGTGGGAGAATGAAATGCACGAATCCTTCTTCAAGGGCTAAACTGCAGCAGCAGCATTGTCTTAACACTGTCACCTTCTTCACTGTGATATTCTGCAGATTTTTCAGGTCAGCTACAAACTGAACTTTGCCCATCCACAGCTTTGTATGTACAAGAACTGGTGTTTGCTTATATTTTCAGACAAGTTGTCAAGTCCCCTGTTCTTTCAAGCAACTCAGACCATACTTAAAACCGCATACTTATGCAAACATAATCTCTTCTTACTGAATTCTAACTCCTTTCTCAAGTCCCACTGAAGTTAAGGAATGAGCTGTGCTGAGAATTGGAGCAGTGTGTGTTTTCATGTTTAAATGCTAAGAACAGTACATTTGTGGGAGTAAAGGCATTTGCCATTGCTCATCTGTGAGCGTTTATTCTCATGCCACTTCTTACCTGTGTCATGCTGAGTGAATGTAGAAGCCATTTTCATTTCATGAATAACTTGCTCGTGAGGAGAAACCTGTGCACAAAACCTTCACTTTACTCATGATTTAGTGCAATGCCTAAGAATTTTACATACTTCTGAAATGGTATTTAAAATATTGCATTGATGAAAAGTATGAATGTAAATATAAAAATTATCACGATAAAACAATAATACATGAAAAACATATAGTGAAACACCTGTAAAAATTATTATGCACTCAGTAATGAGATAAGCTCTCAGCAGAAAATACAGATCTTGCTGTACCAAAAGGTAAAGGAGAAAGAAGCAAAACAGGTATGTATCAGTGTTATTGTCCAATGAGAGGACTAATAAATGATATAGTTACCTCTTGTATTTGAGAGGCTTCTGTTTGACTTTCTTTGGAGGTCATTTCATTGCACTCAGCTTCCCTGGTGCTACTTGATACTGTGTGGTGCCTGCTACTTGATGTTTCCTCAAGACAAACCAAAAAAATTCACATTAACAGCTAGTAGTAAATCAGATTTTTTTCCTGAAGGGCTGTCAGAAATTAATTCTAATGGAAATGGTGTAACTAGAGCAGCCATTTTACAGCAGAGTGCCATTGTTATTATATTTGATATTTATTGCTATCAACATTGGAACTGGCTTTTTTTATAACACAGAAGATGTCAAGTCTTTGTTTCTGCTGCAAGATGCTGGCCAGCACATATGACAAGGTGCATGAATAGATACAATACATAATTGGACTGGGAGGGGGCAGAAGTGACAAGGAGGACTTGTTCTGGCTTTATGTGCTGTGCCTCCAACTTGTTGCCTGGCAGTGGATATAATGCTAATGTAACTTTTTAAAAGGAAGTGTAATATGTCTGTATGAGGTGATGACTCCCTGCGTATGCTTTATAAAGTTCTTCTAATGCAAAAATCATGCTGAATTGCAATTGTGAAAAATACAACCTGTGGAGTAACCAAAAGATCCTGTAAAATATACAGGTAGCACTGTAACTACAGGCCTGACAACTGCAGTGTGATAAACAGAGTGTATCCTCAGGAGTTTAAAGCACTGTCCAAGATGTCTGTGCAAACTGATTTCTGAGGCTGTGTTTGGTTTGGCTTCAGATTCTGATAGTGATTTGTTTTCTTATTTGAAGCCCGCCATTGAACCTGTGTTACATCATTACCAGTGTCTATGGGGTACTTTGAGACTTAGTTTTAAGAAGAAATAAATCTGAAAGATTGAAATTATTAAGCAGTCCTGGGCTTCCTCTCCCATGCACGCAGAGCCATCTAACAAATAATTTCACTCATGTCAAATTATATTTTCTTCTTCATTTGTTAGAAGGGAACTTGTCTATTAGTTTCTACTGATAATAAGCTTTCAAATGAAAGGAGCTTCTGGTCCCTCCAGCAAGAGCTTCCCAAGTGTTCAATGTAACTTGAACATGAATGGAGGCAGTACTGCTTTTCTGAGATTGCTGGCGTACATCTAGTGCAACACAGAGCTCTAAGCTTCCTGCATCTCAAGTCCTGAGTACTACTTGAAATTCAGCTAATTGAAGGGGCAAGAAATTATTCTCTTAGTCATGCCATGAGAAGGCATATATTTATGGGATTTATTCCACCTTCAAACTAAGGAATGCTTACGCAGCTTGCATCTCCATTAATACTTCTGCTGAATCAATACAGGGGTCATCTACTGCCTGGCCTGTGATTCCTGCCATGCAGTGGGCAGCAAGGGTTCTTAGATCTATGGCAGAGAAACAATGAACATTCCCTCCATGGGCTTTAGGAATTCTTTTCTGCTTCTGTGCTGCCAAGTCCTGTTGCAGCTATAAGATGAATTAAAATTGTACAAACAAATGGTAGAATAAATTTTCTTATTGCTGTTGCAGTAAATGATTTAGTGCACTACCAGTATCAAAAGCAATCCTGTCTGAACTGTTGGAGTGCATTGAGGCTTGAGGAGAGCAGGTCACAGCATGTGCTGCTTTTACAGGATGTCCTGTCTTAGACTTGCAGGTTCTGTGTACATAACACTTGTGACAGAGCTGCATGATATATGAGGAAATGCTGAGCTAACCACAAATCAAGTTGAAAAGAGGCAGTTCAAAAAGAATGAAGTGCAAATTTTTCCATCTATTCTCTGTTTAATGACTGTGGAGGTGTATGTCTAATATGCCTTTTCATTCTATATGGATATGCTTTTTAATATATTTATGCATATATATGCTTTTTCATTTAAAATATGTTTTTCTGTTCTAATGTGCATGTTTTAGATATGTAATTCAAGCTCTCATTACTGGAAAAGCTCATTCATGAGACATGAAATATGTTCAGAGTAGTCATTATGTGTCCTTTGAATGGTGTGGGGCATTAAAAAGAAATATAATTAGACTTAATGTAGTCAGGAAGCAAATCTAATCTGAATGTCACTAGTGCTTTATTGCTGTAACTTTGATACTGCTTATGAAGTAGTTGCCATATTGCAAAAGACCATAATAATTTAATGCTATAGCAATGGCCATCAAAAATGCAGCCTAAACATTATGAGCCAGATTTTGATGATATAATTACACAGCCTTTCTCTGGGCATGCTGGAAGGGTGAGGGACAAGAAGGATTTGTTATTTTGTGTGTCAGTCAAAATGGCTAATTGAAATTCCTGTAACAGGATGTTAAATGCTGCTTTACTTTGAACAAGTGCAGAATTAGGCCACCTGTGGTTTCATCCCTCCTCTATAACTGCCAACTGTTGGATATAGCATTACTGTAGATTAATTTAGTCTACCCCATTATGGTTTGTGGCGTGTTTTGTAGATCCCATGGACTTTGTAGTATATTCCATAAAATTGGTCAATTATGTTTTGTTTATGGCATATCATAAGTAAGTTTCAGAAAACCCTGTCAGCTGGATGATTATTGACATGCTGCTTGCTCATGGATGGTTTCTTAGTTTTTAAATTTTTAAATTTTCTTTCAGACTTCTTTATCCTCCAGTCTCTCTCATTTGTTTCCCTTCACCTTTTGTGTGGGCTGCTGGCCTTCCTGTGCACATCTGTATGGTGCTTAACACAAAGCAGTGAAGCGTACTGGTGTGTCTCTGGGTAATCAGGCACTCTAACCTAAAACAATACTATTTAAAAATAAACATGTAAGTCCAAGAATAAATCTGTAGAGGTTTTGTTAGAGAAGTGGTTTTATATGTAGGCACTCAGGTTCTGTTACTGAAGGGAACTGTAATTGCTACACGCTAGTGGCCCATACAACAATTTTAGTGCTTCTGTACTGCAATAATTTAGGTGGAACAATTACTGATAATTCAAATCTTGGCACGTATTTCAATAAGAATTCTGTGTACTTAAGAACAAGGTTTGCTTTTTTGTGCTGATATTTTTAATTTTCTTCTGTTCTAATAACGATTGAAACATACTTTCTCTTTTAAAAATAGAATTGTTTTTCAGCTCAGAATATGTACACTACATTATATGTAAATATGCATAAAACATGTATACAGTTCTCTATCTATGTCAGCATGTATTTCAAGGAGATCAAATGGCTCAGAGGTTCATCCAAGCACAAGAAAGACTTTTACTATCTCACAATTGATGCATAATGTGTTTAGTTGAACTGTACATTATGGTACAACATATAATTATATCAACATAACATTATATCAACATATAATCTGTCAGAAGTTGGCTAATATAATATTGTTTGTGTATTGGCAAATTTAGAACTTTCTGTTCTGAATGAACAGTATGCACAAACTTGTAAGCAGCAGTGGAAGTAAATTGTGATCCTGAATCTTGAGTTACAAAGTTTGTGACAATGGAATGACTGTTTGGCATGGATCTGCATTTCTTCTTCAAAGCAATGCTTTTTTATCTATTTATGTTCTTTAGCACAGTCTCACTGCACATCAGCTCTGTGAGAGTCTTGCAGAAGTTTCATAAAAGAACTTCACTTATCTGCACTTCATCCCTATGATTTGTCAGCCTTGCTTATTTGTATGTATATACTTAAGATGTCTTGGGCACTATATGAAAGATTTTCATAAAAACGTCATGTTTTCACCATTCACTGACATTGTCCCATTATTCAGTCATACTCTCTGCAATTGCTAGAAAATTGGCAATTGCTACAGTACCCATCTTAGAAAATTCCTCTGGAATGACCCTCAGTGAAGGAAGGGTAGCTATGCCCGTGTCAGTTCTGACTTTCTGTACTGAATGGGTGAGTGAATATCAGATGTTTTCTCTGTATTCTACTCTTTGCTGTGTTGGAGGTTCAGCTCACTTGCCAGCAGTGGCTCATTTCTGACACTGGGCATTGAGGCTGTGCCTGAGCCATTGGGTGGCTGAGCTGGGGTAGCAAAGCACTCCAGGCTGGCACCTGCCCAGGTATGACACCAAAGCTCGTGGCCTTGTCTCATCTTGGTGACTGAGCTAGAAGGTGCTCTTGGTGCCAATGGTCAGAACACAGACTCTAATCAGACTGGTTAAGTTTATGAGCACAGGGCAAGTCTGTGGTCAGCTTTCTTTGCTGCTCACCAGCAAAGAACATGAGTTTATTGAGCTCTACTGGTATTATGGCACCTATTACAAAGGACCAATTTCTAGTACAATGTAGAGAGCTAAGAGTGATAGGTGCTGCCTGAGAAAAACAGGAAGATGAATAGCTATTATTTACATATTTGATGACAATATTTTGAATGAAAAGTCATGAACTCTTTATACAGTAATTAATTATGTAGTAGAATGTTCAGCTGTTTAGATTACTTTAAAAAAATTTAATTGCATCCTTATTTTATCTTGGATTAACAGTTTGAATTTATCCAGATCAGATCTGTCTTCCAACTATGTGTTTTCTCTGTTTTGCCCCCGGATGGATCCAGTGACCTTGAATAATCTTTCAACTACTTAAGTGTATAATCCCATTTTCCATGAAAGTGCAGTTATGTTACATAGAAATGGGATTTTATGGTCTTGCAGTAAGTTATTTAACCTAAATTTAAAGATGGTTCCATTTGGTCTGAGTGATTTCATTTTCATATGTGGCTATTTCTGCTGATGATCTGAGAGAGCCTCCTCAACTAGCCACAGAGGAAAAATACATGGATAAGTATGCTTTGAGGTCACATCTTGACTGGAGAAACAGAACCATTCTAGTGGCTTTGTGGAGAGATGGATGTCCTGGGAAAATGCATCTAGACATCAGAGAAATGACATTATTGGGTTCTACATAAGAGAAAGTCACATAATTTCTGGCTAGGGCTCTGTATTCCTTCACCCATAAAACTGGCAGGTAGAATGGGCCACATCATCTGGAAAGTATGTACACAGCACTTCCTCTTAGCACAGATTATGCACCATTATGGGTATGTCTCACTATTTTCCTGCTTGCTTAAAGATGCATTAAATACCCCTGCAGCAAACTGTCTTCTTCCCTACAAACTGGAGTTTTGCTTGTTGTCTGTGCAAATTGTTGATATAGATATTAATGTATAAGAAATGAGAGATTAGTGGAAGATATGATGATACTTACTTAACATTAAAAGAAGCCTATGGCAAAATGTTAATGTGTCTTTTTCTACAAAGCTGGGAGAACAATATTGCTTAAAAATCTCTCCAAGAAGTGCGGAATGGTAAAGAAATTTACTGTTTTTCAGAGTGCACAGAATGGATTGTACAGCATTTTATTGCATGGGATTTCACATAGTACAAAATCGTTATCTCCTACAACAATTTTTCATGATATAGTCTAATGAAGTAATGAAATGTAAAGGTCTTTTGTCTGAAGTAACACTTAGTTACTGCTTTGTTCTACTTTTGTGTAACGTCTGGTTTTTTCTGTGCAATTTTTGATCTGTCTAGGGAAATTTATTAGGTTCAATTCAGTGGAAGCAGGAAACTCCTTTTGAAAGAGAATGACTTAACATCAAGTGCAATAAATGGAAAATATCACTGTGACGCATGATAATGTATAAATCATAGTTTATAGACAGGTTTTGGTATAAAATACTGCCATAGTATTAATCTGCTTTACTCAATCTAAGTCTAGTTGAGTCTAATCTATAGTGAGTGTTCATCTGCATAAAAAATATATGAATCTCATTGTAGATCTCAAACATAAAATTCTATGAGTATGAACACTAGAGAAATATTGTCTTAGTCATAATGAAAACTCATCAGAAAAGCAAGCACTAATATTTTTTTCCTCAGTTATCTAGCAGGGCAGACCAGATTTGATAGTATTAAAATGCTGTTACCTGTAGAGATCTATGCTGGTGCTGAACAAAGGTCTTTTTTGGAGACATCCTTTGTACTTTCTCGAATTGTTTCCTCACTGCTGCCAGGCCACCAGGCACAGTACAGAACTTGGTCTTCTGTGAACTCTAGCGTGATAAAGTAAGACCAGTTGTTTTCTATTTGCACATAAAGCATACTTCTATGACTTTTTTTTTGAAGCTAGTTAACAGCAGTATGCAGGAATGACTTAGAGAATCATAAATACTGTTTTTGCCAAGTTCATTATACAAAGGATCTGAGCTGCAACTTCTGGCTGGGATTTTAGGATATGGTAAAACCACACTTTTAAACCCTTAATGTTTCTGCAGAACTGAGGAAGATTTTCCTGTCTGAGATCTGAAGACACAGTTTTCAGATATTCCTGACTGATAATTCACTGTGTAGTGAGGAGGTCTATTTTAATAATTTTCAAATTCTGTTAACCAAATACATTCTGTGCTACATGGTATCAATACTTAAAAATTTGCAGTAAAATACTTAATCCTATTGATAGACATTTTGAGAGAGTTGTAAAACAAAATTAAGAAGTATTTTTTTTGTAACTACTTTTTTATATAATGCCAACTTTAAATTTTGTTACAAAACAATACTTATTCATACACTTCATCACATAGAGCAACTATTTTAAAATGCAGCAATTTCAAATTCTTTAGTTTGAACAGCAGGAGGTCTAAACTTAATGTGTTTTTGAATATGATTTTATTATTTAGTAATAATTTTAGTAATGCAGAAGCTGCTGGCTTAAAAAAGTAATGCAGAAGCTGCTGGCTATCACAAGCCTATAGCCCTAATAAATGCAGCTCGTGCAATAGTGAAAGAAAAACCCAGTCCTTCTAATGAGTTAAAGGGAATTGTCCAGGTGACCAAAGCTCCATAGCATGAAACATCTCTCTCAGCAGAGAATAGAGACTGATGCATCAATTAGTTTGCTGAGTAGGTTTGTTAATTTAGGTGTCAAATTTTGGTCCCCATAATGGTCCATCAGTCAGCTTGGGTAAATAAAGAATGCAGGATATGTCACTGTGCAAAGCAAATGGAGAGGTAGGAAGGTAAGAAACCATTGATATCTTACATGGGCAAAGGACACAGCAGCCTTGTACATAGCCATTCTTTCTTTAAAGGAGACAGTCTCCTGGAAATCCAGCAGTGTGTTATCAGTCCTGGGAGTGCTCTCTTTAGATAGTCCTCTTACAAGTTTGCGGGACTCCACTGTAAGTAAAACAGACGTGGTATTTTCTAAGAGGAAAATAGCTACATTTTTCTAAATCTTGAAATAAAAGCAGTAGCTTTTTTATTTCAAGCTTTACAGTAGCAGTAGCTTAAAAAGAAGTATCAATTTTTAAACAAGTTTATCTTATTTTTAATTTAGAGCTTAGAGAGTACAGAAAAATTTAAGTCAATGAAACTTTTCAGAGTAGGGGAAATTTCTTGGGTAAAAGCAATAAGCATTTTTAATTAGAAATTATAAAATTTAAACAACAAGCATAGTATTTTTCTGATAGTGTTATATTTGCATTATTTTATACTGTAAAAAGTAATTTTAAGTACCACAAGTAGTTTATTAAAATTAGATATATTATGTTCTAATTAGCCTTAGACTTTATAGTATTAATTTGCTTACCAGAGTCTCTTCTGAGTCTATTTCAGATTTCAGTTGTTTACTGATCTTACATTAGGGTATGTTTTAGTTGGTTTAGTATTACTAAAACCTTGCAGAACATTATCTCCATTGCAAACTACATTTTAAACTTGCTTTAAGGTATGAAGAGGTTACAGACTTACCTAGAAGTATTGGTAATTCAGCTACAGTGCATGTGGAGACAACAGCTCAGAGGATGCCTGAAAAAGCAGCTCTGAGTTACTAGCACGAGGGAGTTCTTCTGCTGCTTTCTGCACTCATTTGACTGTGTCAAAAGAATTCCATATACCCCAAAAAGTGCCTTAAATTTAGCATAAAGATATTTTTCCCTCTTTTAAACAAAGAGAAAAAGTATGTTGTGATCATCTCTCTTGTCTGTGATAGCAGAAATGCAACAAGAAAAGTGACTTTTGAACTGTCTGTTCCTCTGGCACAGGACATAGTGCCAGGGAAGGGGTATCTCACCAAACATAAGGTTTCCAAGGCACACCTGGCCTTTCTGCCTGTTCCCTCTAAAGCTGGCGTAAGTGTTCAAGGTTCAGATATAGCAAGCAAATATCACAAGTAATTCTAATCGTCAATAAAAATCAAATGCCAACATGCACAGAAGAGTGATCTCAGTGTAAATATATTCAGTTTCTTAGTATTTTTACCTGACCCTACTCATAACTTACAAAAGGAAAATTTTCTATTATGCTTATCCCCTGCAGTAATTCTGTGTATTTCATGTTACCATGGTAGACAAAAGAATTTTACAGTTTAAGAAATAATAATAGCAGCAGTGAAAGTCAGCTGAAAGTAAAAGAGAAATTTTCAGGGAAAGTAGAAATGATGAGAGAGAAAACTGCTGTTTTTCAAATAAGAAGTCAGTGCATTAAACCAAAGCTAACCAAAACCATGAAAAAATTGAAAGTACACTTTGGCAACACAGAGGGATAGTCCACCGCAGCCAAAAAGTGTCAGTTAATATTTAAAGGCACATTGAATTATGTAACGCGCCACAATGAAATTTATTAGCCATTGCTAGTTGTTAAGAATGTTAAGGAGTTAAAAATCTTTCTTGGTATTTTGGTTCAACAAGGGATTTTTGGATTGTGCATAGTCATAAGCATGTGAATGCTTTCATTAAGTGCAATGGGAATACTCATGTGCATGAAGTTAGATGTGGTTTAATTCCTTGCTGATATGAGGCCAATGAATTTAATGGACTGTTTTAAAAAACATTTTAATAGATACATATTATTAACCACCTGGGGAGTGAAGGTAATAGAAACTATCTCTTGTTAGCTTTAACAGCTTTAAACAGATTTTTTTTTTTCTTAAAAAGCTAGTTAGTTTATAACATAATGTGAAACTCTTTGTAGTGGTATGACAGATTAAATGATCTAAAGCTTTGCTCATTCAAGTGAATTTGAAGGTGTTAAATATTCTGATTCTTTCAGAGATAAATGTATGTTTTAAACTGAACTAGTTGGTAAGAAGAGCCTTATCAAGTTGAGCTATGCCAACAAAATCTGTTTGCCTTTGTCATATAAGGCTTGCACAATAGTATGTATTTCAGAGAATTTAATTCTTTTATTAGTCATGAGTTACATTAATTCTATAAAGTAAATGAAGCTTGAAAAATCATTTATGTGTAATAGAACTTCAGAACTCTAGCTTTTTGCTATTTTTTATTACAAGAATACGCCTGCATAGCTATCCAGTATGGGCTTCTCCAACATATGAACAACAATATGAGCATTGTCTTCATTGTTTTTCAGTGGAGACAACAGAAGTTTTTGGTACTCAGTCATAGAGCAGTAAATTTTGCTCAATACCTCTTCTAGGAAAATAAGGTTTTGGTCTAACTGGAATATCTAGGAAAAACTTCCATAGCACTTTAGTGGTTTGAGGGTGTTGTTCTTGGAGAAAAATTGAGGCAAATTGGCATATATTGTTATTGGTTATAAAAATCTCAAATCTCACAGTGATGGGAGAAATAATCTATGGATCAGCATGATCTTATTTTTTCAGGACCTGAGTATTTGTTCAAGTGCAGAGTTTCAGATTTCAGCTATTAGTAGTTTAACAGTTTTCACCAGTGGTTTCAAACTAAAATGAGCCTATAGGGAATTTACTTCTCATAAGACTGTCTGAATCCAAAATGGGATATTATGGCTCTCACAGGAACATAGAAAAACATTATCCCCTGTGAGGCTGTCACATTTCTGGAGAAAGCTTAACGTATAAGAAGTATGAATTGTTGACTGTGCATTTTTGCATAAATCATATTCTTTGTTATTCCTGGTGGATCAAAAAATGCTTCTGAAACATGCTGTGCCATATTTAGACTCAAAGTCCAAGTAGATGTGGAATGGAGGATTCTGTTTTCTTGTCAGAGAGGAGGAAAAAAAAGGCTTTGTGCTAGAAATTTCTAAAAGGAGAAGTGGAAAACACCCCAAAGTAGTCCTTAAATTCAAATATACCTGAAAAATTTCAGAAGATGTGGCACAAAAAATACTGCCACACAGAGAACTGTAGCTCTGTCTAGTTAATGTTAGATAGTTGTGGAGTGATATGGTCATAATCTATAATTATCCTTCCAAGAAGAAATGAGCAGGTATTAAAGGTTAGTTTGGTAGGGGAAGAAAAGGAAAACAGATAGCCAGTGACTGAAAGTTAAATTTGATAAAAGAGGAGGTCTGTAGTTTGAACAATGAGCTTAATAAACTTAGCAGCATTAGCTAAAAAGAGGTCTTATGAATTCAAATTTCACTTTCCCTTTAAAATTCTAGAGTCTGACATAGATAAACATGCAGTCTAAACGTTTTCTGATTAAAAAAAAGTGTAGAATCAATAATTGTTTGATATGATGTAGAAAGCTTATTAATTTTATTGGGAGACTGGACAAGTCTTTTAATGCTGTTTATTTGGGTAATCTGTTATTTTATATAAGGTCAAGTCCTAGACACTCAGAAGTCAATAAGTGGTTTTTAATCAGAAAATTTGATCATGCATATTCTTTCTCTGTTAAAGCAGACTAGAGCACAGATATAGCCACTTTTTGATATCTCCAAGCATTGTTCTCCAAAGCAGAATATGTGCACCCCAGGGGCTGGGCAAGACAGTCCTTTTAGGTGCAGGAATCTCATATTTTTTGTGAATAAACACTTTTTAAATATTTCTTTTTTCATCCATCCAACTTTAACTTTTATTTCGGTGTGTGTTGCCTGAGGTTGCACTAGTAGAGTAGTACAGGTTCATGATTTGTAAATAAATAAATAAGCATTGGGAGGGCAGACTCATAAATATTTTAATGGTAGAGGTGACCGTCAAAAAGGTTTGGAGACCACTGCCTTAAAGCAAGGTATCAGGTCAATGGGGTAATGCTAACCTTCAGAGCTGTTGCTGTGGCCATTTTCTGATGACATCTTTTCAAAGATTGCTCTCCCTCTTTTCACGCTAGACTCCTCCTGAGAAATGGCAGAATGGTTCCCAGGCTGACTCTTCAATGGTGATGAAAGGGAATTTCTCTCACTTTCTGTTTCCTGTTAGAAGGCATCAAGAACAGGATATGTGTTACAAGTTATAAATAGGAAAGAAATGTGGGGTTTGGGGCAAATGGAGTGTACAGACAGCCAATGGATTAAACACCAGTTGCTCTTTTAAATACTTTTTGTGCATAGAAAAGGTGACAGAGGGAGTTTTATTAACTTCATTTATCATTATGTAAGAATATGTAAAAACAGCAAATAATATCTTGGAAATCAGATGTAGATGAGCATTTGTACTTCAGAAATTTGATTTTCAATTCTGCTGTGACTTATCAACTGAATTTAAGTTATCACAGCAGTGGGCCAATGTTCCATACAGATAGTTGGCACAATATCATTAGCATCTCATAATCATTCTGTGGCCTCAGCCCTTTGAGGCACAATGGGTAAATTATTGCTAACTAAGGCTTTAATGTATTGCAGTTTGTGTTTTGGGATGCTTCTCCTTCCTTCCATGCAATGTGCTACTGATATGGAGTTGGACACAATGGCTGTAAAATCTCATCTACAGCTCTTATGTTGAGTAAATAACTGAAGCTGCTGCAGTTGCAAAAATAGAATTTTTTTTTTTTATTTTTTTTGCAAGGGATTAACTTGCATGTCCATTTCCTGAAAAACTACAGTATCAAAATAAAAAGTGACTGGGTGGTTGGTCTGGTGACAGCATAAATCTCTCCAGCAAGTTGAGCAGCACTTATCTGCTAGAGCTCTTAATTACTTAAATGGTATAGGTTTTCAAAATGTACAGGCTTCATTAGACTACTTCCTTTTTATTGTTTGCAGGCAGCTTTATTATTGTATACAAATTTTGTGCTATTCTTGTATGTGATCTCACTGAAGTAACTTCTAACTGCTTTTAGACTTAGATATTATCCATGATTTGTATAAGAAGCAGAATAATTTGACCCCTGAGTTGATTATCCTAGGTTGGAGAGTATTTTCCCGTAACTACTGAAAAAAAGAAAATATAATGCATTGTAAATTAGTGAATTCTCGAATAGAAATCTTACAAAGGAAATAATGAAAAATAAATTGTAAAAGCCATTTTTGCAGTAAAACGTAAGCAATTTATATGTTCACCTTGGATTTTATGAAACTAAAAGTACATTGCAAATGTACTTTTAAAATGAGTGCATCCCTGGCAATCAAGGACAATTGTGCTTCACCTATCTTTTATAAATTTATGCTTTTCTCAGACCTGCTGCTAGTTTTTATCTTAAATATGGGTTGTATTTCACATCCTGACCAGTAGTCATTCATTGCAAGAGTGTTGCTTCCAGCACGCGTACGATAGGTTATGCCTTGTGGAAATCCATCATTTTTAACAGTCTGTCTACTTCTGTGACTCATAGTAGCTCTTGCTTGACAGCAACAGGAAGTTTTTGCATGATGTGTCAGCATTGAAAAAAATTATTAGACCATAGAGGCTAAAGGTGTTTTATTACCAGGAGTATTGTAAACCCCACTATTTTGGTAAAAATACCTAAGGTATCACCAGTCATCTGTTATCTTGCTGCATCAGTCTGTCCCCTCTTCCCCCTCTGTTCTTCCCAACAACCACAGCTGCTCCTGAATGAAACTTGGAAAGTGGTCTTGGATATGGTGGGTAATTTTAGCAAAAAGGCCAGGAGGTACAAACAAGACACTGGAAAACCCAAACAAATTTACCGAAACATGGCCCAGGGGATCTTAGCCAAAGCTGTAGGGTTTGTTGCTTTTTATTTATCAGTTTTACAGATTTAATAATATAAACAAAACATAATTGGTTTAAAACTAATTCTAATTATTCTCTTATTGCTTTTACAGTTAGAAGCATATTTCCCTTGACCATTATGGAAAGTATTTTTGGAGGCTAACAGCAAGATAAAGATTTCTGGAGTGGAGGAAGTAGCTGTTCTTCTGCTCCATGACACTTCCATAATCTTTCCTCACTAGTCTGTCAATACTCTCAGGTTTACACCCCGGTCAGAAGTGACACAGTGGCAGTGAGACAAGCTCTGTGCCCAGGCTGGGTTATAATGACCAGCACAGGTAGGAGACAGCTTGGCCAGAATGAGGGTGTGCTGAGAGGAAGGACATGCTTGTGTGCCAGGGGTAGCAGGAGACAGCACATGGCTGAAAGGAATAGGGTATTTTGTGTGGGAAGGGCTATGGCTTAAAAGTGTATTAACTTTGCACCCTTTTTCAGAGTTACAGCCTAGTATTAGTTATGGTGTTTTGGTTTAAAACCACTCAAGAGCTGACCACTATTGTCTTATGGACAATCTATGATGCAGAAATGGCCCTGCAGAGGAGAAATGAAGGATGGGGAGGGAGAGGAGAAATTAAAAGAAATACAGCTGTGCATGCTGTTAGATCACATTTGGCCCCTCCAGGTACTGCAGGCAGCCAGTACCTGGCATAAATGAGAACAGCCTCAGGATCATCTTGCCCCAGCATTGTGTGTGCTTTCCCAAGTGAACACCAGAGAATCACTTCAATGATGTTCTAACTTCTGCAGTATTAGAACAAAATAGAAAACTCAAAACTACTGTGTTTTCAGTTACTGTTTGCATCGTTGAGAACAAACTCATCTAGATTGGGGTTTTTTTGGTGTCTTGTGTTTTTGTTGGTTTTATAATTTCTATTTTGTTTCCTGTAGATACCAATAATAGGTAAAAACTTCAGAATTTACTGCTTCTTACTCTTATTCTTGTAAACCAGGGACCAGTATAAATTTGATTTGCATTTCTCTTCACTCTGAATTTTATTAACTTGTAGCATGTATCTATGATGTTTTTCCACATTTACATCTCTGTGGTAGCAATTCCATTACCTGTAAAATTTAAATAACTTAGTATTTTACACATGAATTTTAATAGGAATTTAGAAAAAAAATTATGCATCTTTTTAGACCATTTTTAATACGAATTACAGGAATGTTGGCCCTACTCAAGAGGTTTTCATGTAAATTCTCTTATGAAGAGACTTCTAAGATGTGGGCTACTATGGCAGAAGGGACTTTAAGTCTCAAGTTGCTCTAACCCCATTTTGCAAAGAGCAACCCTGTCTTAGTGGGGGCTTTGGGGCAGTGATTTTCTTGCACAATGGCTCCAGCTGCATTGCTAGAGCTCAGATTTATTTTCAAAATTTCACAGTATTTCCTACTGTGAAAAAGTTATTGAAGAGAGTTATAATTACCATAAACTCAATTTAATCAGGATAAATTTAATTTACATTATTTTCTATTGGGGTATCTATACAGATAACCTAATGACAATGGATGTCAAAGACATCTTCTTAATAAGGATAGAATTAACATTTGAAAAGGCACTGAGGTAGTGCCAAGAGGTACTTAATTAGAGGCTAATACATGCAACTCTTGCAAAACTTGCCAAATGAAAAGTGAAAGATTTTTTTTTTCCTTTCTGGTTAATGCAGCATTCAGTTCATCTCATCTTGTAACTACATGTGTGGTATTGGTGGAATCAGGTATTTAACTGGGATATAAACTGTTCTGTTGAGCAGTCTGTTAAAAGCGTTATACAATTTCATTTTTGTTGGATACAATTTGTTGAAGTCTGTCCCTACTCAAGTAACTTCCTGTCATGTAATTACTTCAGTTTTATGTACTGCCTCTGATATATTCTATTTTTGCATGTACTTCTCAGAAAAAGGTGACACAAGAAGCTATTTTTATGTTCTGATCTCATACTCTAGACATGATGAAAAGAATGAAGCACCAGAGTTACAAATTTCAAGGAATATGCAATCATTACAGTTAGAAATGCCAACAGTAAAGATTCCAATTTCACTGGCCTACAGAGTGGCTATGCTTCATTTAGATAGTGAATTTTCCACTTGCTATCCAGTCCTGCACTAATCTAAAAGTCAGTAAGCCAGAACACATGAAGTTTTAAATAGAGGAAAACTATTTACCAAATTACTACTACCTTTTCTGCATACATAGAACTACTTTGGATTGCAAGAAGAATTTGCATTCAGCATATAAAGTAGATTTTCAGATCTACTGTTAATGTTCAAAGTACTGAATATTTTTAAAGGAAATCTTTAAATGTATTCAAAAGATGCATGTTTCCTCTCCTGTGTGTGTTAACTTCATCCATTACATTTCCTGCCTAAAGGAAATCTGTCTACCACCTAACTTTTATTTTTATGTGGTGTCTACTAAAAGGATGCATGTGCAAGAATGGACAAAGAGGGGTAGAAGGAATAGGCCAAAAGGGAAAAGATAAAAGTGTAAGTTGAAAGGAAAATAATAAATCTGTAATTTTATGGGTAGGTAGGAAATTAGTGGAGCAGTAGGGTAAGTGTTTACAAATCAAATCTGTTGCTCTAAAGTTACCTAAGATCTTGATCTGTTAATGCATTTTACTTGGGTTTTAATTTTAAGTTAGAGCTCTATTCAAAGAATTGTTTCAATGGCAATTCAGGTTGCACTTTGCAGAGCTGACTCCTAACATTTACTAACATTTACATGGCCATCAAAAAGTTGGCATCTTAAATTCTAATTCAAAACAAGAGGCTGCTTTGCTAGAGAGTATGCAGAAATTATTTGAGGCTAATTGTGCTGAGCAAGTTGATAGCATCTGTAAATCACTCAAACAGTGTGAAATAAAAAAACCCAAATAACAAAACAAAGATAAAACAGTACAATCTTGTCCTCTCTGGTAAAAACCTTTGGAAATACCAGCATGAGAAAAGCCTCTTTCTGATACATTTCTCAACTGTAATTAAAATTGTGGTGACAATCCATTCTGGTGCAATGGGAGTGCATGGAATCATGTTTACCATCTGCTGGAATGCTGATGGCATTATTAAGATTGATGACAGACCCCCTCAAGTGACTATTAGAGAGGAGTGCTGATAACACCTGCTACATAAACTCTCTGAAGCCAGTAAGGAAACTGTTGAGACAAAGCCATGGTCTCGGCTGATGCTCTGCAATGCTCCATTTCACTAAGACAGCATTTCTCTGGAGGCTTTGAAAAGAATCCCTGTAGCTGCCTGGAACCTGCTCATTCATCTTATCTCCAGAGCAGATCCAGAGATGCGTAACCTTTTCAGCTGGAGGCAGTTTTAAAATAAGACCTTTTTCTTTTGGAGGAAGGGTATAAAATAGCTGTGCTGTGTTCATGAAACAGAAGCCCTGAAAAGAGCTTGTGTCCACCTGAGGAAACAGAAGATCTATTTGCAGAATTGTCATCTGTGCTGGTTTTGGCTAGGAGATAGTTAATTTTTTTCACAGTAGCTGGTATATTTTGAATTTGTACTGTAAACAGTCTTGGGTAATGTGATGTTTCAGTTTTTGCTGGGGTCACATACAGTTATATGCAGCCAATTGTATTATATTGATTTGAAATGTTAGATCATTTCTCACAGCAGGATAATGAAGATTGGTGCTAAATCAGCAGCTAGACAATGGATTACATGGACAACTGGAGGATGTACAGTAGGTACAGAAACTTCCCTGCCTAAACTAATCCTGTGCAGTGGTCCATATCTACTGGTATTATTGGCAGTCAAAATACTTGTGTCTTTTATAAGCACATAAAGAAACTGTGGCCACAGTCAAGTAATTTGACAGTAGTCAAACAAGTTTGAATAAGCCTTTTTAAAGTATTATGATACTATAGTGATTGAGTAACATTTTTTAAAGCAGGGCATGTAAAATATAATTAAAAAATCAAGATAAAATTTACGGAAACCAAAAAACTAAAAAAACACCAACTCAGTAGAAGTAAAACTTACTGCAGCATTTGAAAGTAAATTTAAATAAAATCACATAAAAATCAAAGAGAATTTATACTAAGTGTGTACCAGAATTCTATATAACTAACTAGCAGTACATTACCAGAAAAATATGTAGAATATGAAGTCTGGGCCTGAGACAGCTGTGTTTAATATGAAATATATTAGAAAGAACAGCAACAAAAGACTACAGAGAGCACAGACAGCATAGCTTTCGGACCAGCATTAACAGACTACAATTTCCAGGCTTGGTTCAAGTCATGGAAATTGTTTACTAAACCAGTGTTATTAGTAACCAAGAATATTATGAGGGTTCTTCCAGGATCCTGACCTGAGGCAGCATAAAAGGCTCTCCACATAGGAGGCACAAACTGAGGTTTGAAACACAGTGAAAATTAAACATAGTTTACTTTCTCTATCTCCTCCTGCCTTTTAAAATGTACAGATACATACCAAACATTTGAATCAAATATAACTGGCACATTCTGTTGATGTGATTCCAAAGTAATTGGAAAAACATCTACTGCAATATTAAATAAGATCCACACCAACACTTTTTTATAGAATTCTGGTCTTTTTTAGTGCAATAAAGTTTTATTTGAAGTGTCCGCAATAAACTTACTATCTGCTTTGCATTGCAGTTGTAAAAGGAGTGCTGCTGTTTACTAAATTCATGTGTCAATGTAAGTTTATACTTTTTTTCTTTATTATATTTCTCTTAAAGAGCATATTTAGGGATGTAATTTCTTATCTCTGTATTTTCACCTGTACAGTGGACACTTAGTAATCTTTATCAGTGCTACTGTTTGAATGTATGCAAGTAGAAACAAACATTAATTTTTGGGAGTTTCATGAGAGCATGTGGGGGTTCCAGCTTTTTGTTTGTTTCTTATAAATTCACAGACAATATTTGCTTTTCTTGGCACATTCTTGCTGAAATTTACTTCGATACAGAGGCCTATTGGTTTAGACCACTCAACATTCTTAAAATGTCTCGGTGTCTGTCTCTGCCTTTTAGCAAAACAAGACAATGATTGTCAAGAGGTGTTTTCTAACATCATAATTTTGTGTCTAGTACTGCTGCAGACACATTCTATCTGTTGTCATTTTCCACGGTCATTTGCTATTTCATGGTTTTTGTAATTATTTTAAATAGCTGCAAATTATTAGAAGTATGTTGTGGTGTGAAACAGAAACTAAAATACAAAGCAGAAACAAAAGCAGAGTGGGGAAGCAAATGGCTTACAAAATGGTCAGTACTTCTAGCTCTTGGTAGGCACTCTAAGCTGCACATACTCTCTTTCCTCAACCCTCCCCTTTGTTTCCTTCCAAAATGTTGCTTGGGTGCTAAGATTTGACAATTTCCTGTAAAGCTGGTTCCCAGATTTCACTGATATCACTTTTTGAAGTGGACAGAAGTGTTTTCCTTTAGTTGTTCAAGCAACCGAGGTGGATTTCTCTGTTGTAGTCAAGAGCCAAAAGTGAAATGCACAGGCTTAAGTTTAGCTGCAGTCTTTCCCTTCGTACAAGGTCCAAGGAGTTGGCATGTTATCAAGGCTGAAATGTATTTATTTCCATTAAACATATGATAATTAAAAAATATTTATATATGTGGTTCATTCTCTGATGTTCCTTCCAAAATTACAGAAAGTAATATGTGTTCCAGTGCCCAGCATTTGTCATTTATTCAGGAATTATACAGGGCACCTTCAACATAATTTGCTCAGTATGTCCCCAGAGAATTGCATGCTGGGAATTTTGGTTGTCAGAGCACTCATGAACTTAAAATTCCTTGTAAACTTTTTCTCAGTGAGCCAAATTAAGTTTTAATCCACGCTTTTTAAAATTATTATTTTTAATAGAATAGTTGTGTGGGCTCTAGATAGCAACTATCTTTAGCAAAGGCTTTTTTTGTCTAATATTCATTGCATGTTTTTAAATTAGTTTTTCCCCCACAATATTACTATCTATAAAGGATAGTAAAATTGTGGGTTATCAACATTCACTTTTTTAGGAAATAGCATTTTATTTGGTCAGATAGTAGACTGATGTTTGAAAATGAGCAATAAGGAAAAATGAAACCTACTCAACAATGGATGATTAACAATGAGCATATAAAGAGGTTATTATGTAAGAGATGCAGCTGCAGGGAATTCAAGATGAGCTATAAATGATGGAGTTTCTGAGTCAATGGGTATAATTAGGGAGAATCTTAAATTTAGTATTACTCTGGACCATATTCACATCCACAGTCCTGCAGTGATATTTAATATCTGTAACAGAATTTCATATAAACAGCTTTAAAGAAATACAGTGCATAGCTTGGGCACCCCTGGGTTTTCGGAGCTCACAGACTGCCTAATCTGCAGTAACATCTATTATTCCAGACTTGTTAATCAGGTGCTACAGTTGAAACAAACATACCATCACATCACGACAGGAAAAAGAAACAGTGTTCAACTATGGCAGTGGTATTTTCATTTAAATTTTCATTTCCCATTTGCTAAATGCCCCATAATTGCTAAGCTTTAGGATAGCATGCCATGTTGCTTTAAATCTAGGCATTGAACATCTGGGAAGCATCTTCACAGCATGTGTTTGAAAGAGACAACAGAGCAAGCAGAATTGCAGCCAACAGGAAAAAGGCAGAGCTAAAGGAGCAGAAACAGAAGCACACAGGTGAGACCTTTATAGTGAAAAGGATTCCTGAGGGATTTCTTCTGTAAAGATGGCTGATGTCGTTAAGCGTATTTAGCAGGTGATTTGTACCTTCTGCCCTATAATGGGCAACATTGATATCTACCCAGAAATGGTTCTACCTCTGCCTTGGACGTGTAAAGATGGAAAGTCCTCTCTGCTGTAGTTTGAAAATACAGAAACTGTTCTGCTCTCATGAAGATTCACAGCAGTAACATGCAACTCCTGAGTATGGGTTTTGTGGACCCATTCACTTCAACCTCACAACTTAAGAAGCATGGTGAGTCCATTTCTCTTTGTACTAAATATTGTCAGAGCATAACAGAATTGTTAGCAGTTTCTTCTCACAAATACTGTTTAGGGTGGAGGAAAGATAACACAATAGACATAGTGGAGATTTTATTTTACATGTATAATATCCTGTTGAAATATTAATTATGAGTATGGTGCAGATGCTTATTTGATTAACTTGATCATGTTCATTTGACACATTACATGTTGTACTCTGCAAGCTGTTGTACTCTTTCACTGTTGTTTAATTTATGGATATGCTCTCTCCTGCATACCAGAATCTCTATGCCTGATTTATCAGGCTTTAGGTCACAAGCCTATTTCCTTCCTAATCAGCTCAGTGTTGTGTTTTCCTACGAGTGCTGTTTCCAAAGACATGCTAGTAATGACATATTTACTTCTCATCTTTCCACATCACTTTCATGCTTCAAGAATTGATTGAGCTGCTGCAGGCTGGTAAAATGTTCCAAATAGAGCAGACAGAAGGAAAGTGAAAATATTTTGAGATCTGTTCTGATGCACAGGATAAATACTCAAGAAGTTATTTAGGATAAGAAGTATTGTCTATAAAATATTATAAACTAAATTTAAAATAAATGTGGAGATGAAGTGAAAGAACATGTTATGAATAAAATACACCTTTCCAAACATCACTTTCTGGCCACTGACTGTGGGAAAGAGCTGTGCCTTTCCATGTGCTCTGTGGTCAGTTTCCCACAGAGGTTATCAAGCTCTGATGCTGCTGGTTAATAGCTTGGAAACTGTACAACAAAAATAGACTTGGCTAAAGCGAGGTATTTACTGACTTGTGTCAGAAAGGGAAGAAGTAATTTTTTTGGATGACCTAGAAAACTCAGTCCTTTACCCTCAAGATCAAACTGTACAAAACACAATGCACATGGCAATTTGTTTCAAAGTTAAAAGGTGCTAGCTTTACTGATCCCTGAAGATTTAAAAATGTTAATAATTATTTTCACAACACCCATTTTTGGATAATTTATGAGTGCTTATATCTTTAAAGAATGTTTTCATGACTCTGTGTGCACCTTTCTTAAGATATCCCAAGTGTCATCTTCCTCAGTTCCTCATCCTCTTGGTGTGCTTATTTAATAACAGAGTCACACAAGAGATGGCATCTGCACATGAAGGCAGAGCTGCTTTGCTTTTCTCTGCCTTCTGGAGACTTGAGTCAAAGAATTGTCAGTCTGCTATAATCCTGAATTTAGCAGAAGGTAATTTATAAACCAGGCCCTAAGGAAATATAAAAAATATCAAATCTCCTCTCTCTTTGGAAAGAAACTACCATTTTTTGAAAATGCAGTTAATTAGTTGTAAAATCTAGAATATAGTTTCTTGCAACCACCACAGTTTTTGTTTTTTTTTAAATTAAAATCACATGTTGTTCTTTCATGTTTCATGCAGAAAAAAACATAGATACTTCTATTCTACAAAAATATTTATATTACAGTACTAGCCTATGGAAAGAAAAACCCAACCTGGTGCTTTTCTTTTTTTCAGTTTTCCTGAAGTGAATAAGATTCTTCTGTGTTTACTCTATTTAATAATAGCAAAATTAAATTATATTGCTCTTTAACATCAATGGTCTTTACTGAAAGACCTAATGGCAAAATTCTGTCATATCTGCAGTGATACGGGTTCAAGTCCTGTAAATCTCAAAAACTGTCAGAAGTCTTTTATTCCTGAAGTCTTTTGTGTAATGCACATTTTAATTTTCTAGACTTCTACAATACATTATAGAAGATCTTTGTGTGTCTGTGTATATAGACACACACATGCATAACATACTGTAGTTTGTGAACAAAGGAGGGTTTGGGAAGCTTCATTTTTACCATTAGAACAGCTGCTTTTCCTAGTGTAACATTGTAAATTCCTGTAAGAAGTCTGACATACACTTTCTAGAAAGGCAAAAATGTAATAGATCTTCCAAATTGTGAAAAGCCAGGCCAGTTTAGAGATGAGTTAAATAGGAATAACTAAAGTGAGATGAGGATTGTTTCTTCAGATGCTTTGTAAGTTACCTTTAAAGAGCTGATACATTTACTTAGAAACTAAAAGCACAGGAAAAAGCTTTCCTCTTAATGGGAAGAAAAGTAAAAAATCCTGAATTTTTACCAAAACCTGTTCTTCATGATCTGCAATAAAAGATTCTTTAATTTGGTCTTGTGCAATATTTTGACATCAGAAAATGTTGATGAAAACAAAAGGGGGAATGCATGTGTCACAAAAAGAATGAGTTAAGGAAGAGATCAAGCCAAAATCCATCTCTGTGCTTCTGTCTAATCTATCCATGCTGTATGGCTGACCATACAGCACTCCCCTTAATAGCAAGCTTTTCAACAAGGGGAATTTTGGGGCCATCCTGTGCACTCACTCCCTTTCATTCATCCTTAGCAAAAATAGAAATGATGCGAGTGCTAACAGGGTACAAAACTGACCTACAGTTTTTATGGGGTTTCCATTCTTTTCCACGTTACGTGGCTATGCTAAATTAATATAAATGTTTCTGAGAGTGCTAAGGGGAAAAAAAGATGTTGCTTGTTTAGACAATTTTAATGAAGTCCTAACCTTTTACATTAAATATCATTTACATTAAACATCAAACTTCATTTATTTCCTGGTAGCAGTTCATATGTTTTCAGCAAAGGACACAATTTTATGAACATATACCACATTATTTAAAAGAATGGTTTTAATGAGTTCTTTGAATAGGTTTCTCTAAGAAGTAAGCATGAAATTACTTCCTCAGTTGGGATTTTTTCACATATTTTAAGAAAAAGATACATAATCACTTTTCAGAAAACACAAGTCTTAGTTGCTTTAGTATTTGAATGCCTTTGTGTGCTAATAAACTAGTTATTCCATGAGTGAGACACCAGTATAGTAAATTGATGTTTTAATATATTTTTACTTCCTAAGAAACATTATTTTCTATAGAAAAGGGGAAAGTACTTTTCATTTTAACAGAATGAAATTATTTAACAGTTTATGTCTAAATAATGAAAATATATGAACAGGCCTGATACAATAGGCCAAAATTAAAAGGCTCCAAAACTAGACTTGATTACTAACTTACTAATACTCCTAAGAAAGAAATACACCCAAGTTCCACTGGAATAACCTCAGGTGAATTCCAAGTAATTTGAATTCACCAAGTGATTTAGCTTCAAAATTACTGAACTTGGTGTTTACTATCTCCTCGGTTTGTGTTATTGCAATATGAAGTATTGCAAATAAATAGGATTGGGAAAAGTCTCAATACATTTGCAGCTGTCTATAATGATGTCTTTCACTTCTGAAGCAGCAGAGTGTTCTTTATATGATTGATCTTGTTCTTTAAAAGTGGGTTTATGGTTAAGCATGATTTGACATGATTTTCTCTATTTATTTTGTACATATACAAATAATAGCACTGCAGCAAAAATGCAACCTGAAAGAGAGATTTTAGAATATTTAATCAGCAGGTTTTTTGCCTCAGAATAAAATATGTTTTTCCTATGGAATAATGTAATAAAATGGGCCCTGTATTGAAGGTCTGGTTAGTCAACAGATAGTCCAAGCAGGGTTCCAACATTTGGCAGTCTTTTCCTGAGTATAAAGTTAAAGATATTAATTTGTGCATAAGATAACTGCTGTAGTTCACTGGCATTTTGTTTAGATGTTTTGTCTAAATTTTTCAGCTTTCACTGTGGTTTCTACAGCTTTGACTTAGTTTCACATATTGCTGTTTCTAATTTTGTTCCAACCTTCTTTATGGCTTCTGGGTGAAACCACTTCAATAATCCAAGGAAAATGCATAATTACATTCTTCTCTCCTTCTTCCCATGGAAATGTACTATGGCTGAAAGGGATTGGATCTTAAGCAGTCAGAGCACTAAAACCTTTCCATGGCCTTTTATTATATTGTGATATATCTTGTATCAGTCACTACTTGAAGATAGAAGTATAGTTAAGGTGTGCCTTCTGAAGGCATCCTAATACAAATTCTGTTGTTTTTCATGGGAAGATTTTTATCTGGTGGTCTAATATACTTAGCAATCATTAATATTAATAAACACAACTGTTAACTCTAACCTCTCAAGTCTTCAGCACTAGCTTGATACACATCAAATGCTTAATAGGTACCTTTAAATATCTTCAGTATTATTTAAAGAAAAGTCTTCAATTCTCTCAAGAGAATAATACTGTTTAATTCCAAAATATTATTCTTTCTCACTCAATAAGGAACTCTGTTCCAATAAGACTAAAAATAGAACCAATTTGCTCCTACAAGATTGATCATGTTTGCAATACTGAATGATTTGCTACATAGGAAGAAAAGGTTTTTTTTGCTAGGTTAAAAAAATTTCTAAGGTCATCCAAAAAGGTCTCCACCTTAAAAGCATTTGAACATGGTACTTAGAAGCAGTCTATGGCTGTTTTATATGGTCTTTAAGGTGCTCAATAACCCCATAAAGTTTTAACCTTTATTTTATTGGTTCCTGTTACTTTGTGTGTTATATGTTTAAAGCCAATGAAAAGATTTTTTCATGAATCACATGAGTTTTTGTTTTACTGTTCACATAAAAAGCTTTATAATACCTTTTAGTACCTCAATTTTGTGTATGAATTATATAATTGTCAGCAGGTATTATTCTGAACTGCAGTTTCTGGACCAGAAAGCCATGTTTAAAACACCCTGGGCATTAAAATGAAATGGGGAAATGACTGCATGGACTGGCATGGTCATCCTGCAGCAGAACACATTATGAAATCAAGTATTAATATGTCTTTAATTGTGAGGTGGGGTATATAAGTTATTTAATTTTTGTTTTTAGACTGATAAAGGAACAAAAAGTGAGGAATCAAAATGTGGAAGGTATAAAATACTCTATCAGCAACCAAACCTTGCAAGGGCATTTCAGGTTTTATGCAGAAGAGGTAAAACTTGGTGAAAGACTTTCTAGCTACAATAATGAATGAAGTCACCCTATCTTAAAAATTACTAACCTTTTCAGTATCCTTTGCTTCTATGAAGCATTTTTTAAGTTCCAAAAAAAGTCTAGCTTCTCCTCGGATAGTTCAAAGAAATCAGAGATGTTTCTCAGACAAAAATGTGATGCCAAAAAAAGGTTGCAGTTTGGCCAGGCCTGTCATGTTAATGCCAGTGAAGGCCAATGTGTAAAATGACAGCAAGTTTCTCATCAAAAGGGAATCAGTACTGCTCTACAAATAAGAAGCAAATGCTTCAGAAAGTTTTGGAGTGTTTGTAAATAGGTTCATTTGGGAATTCTTCTCTCAGCATTAATTTGAGACCCTGAGATTCAATCAGTTGGTCAGTGCATGGTGCTAATAATGCCAAGGTTGTGTTGGCTGATCCCTGCTCAGGCCATTAACTTAAGAGTTGGGGATCCATGTGGATCCCTTCCAGCTCAGATTATTCTGTGATTCTGTGAAATATCTTGATTATTTCCTCTTCTAAAAGGCACAAACCAAACAAAGCTGCACGGTAATTTACCTGATAGTTTGGCAATTAGCATCAGTCAGAAACCATTAAAATGAAACAGACCAATAAAATTACCCAGTGAGGAAAGCTGCAGATAATAATAGGTAATACAACCACTATTTACAAACTGATGCAAACAGTTCACAGGACATCCATGGGAGCTGTGGCCAGTGCTTCCCATTCCCAGCAGGGCGCAGCAGAGGGGCAGTGTGAGGCTGGGGAAGCTGCTCTGGCCCCCCCTCCATCCTTTCCCTGGAGGTGCCACCCCGCCCAGGCACTCACCTTCCTGCCACCCAGCGCCTCAAAGTGGCTCCGCAGCTCCTCCACTGTGACAGGGACGTGCTCCAGCTGAGATCCACCTAGAGGCTCCTCCTTGAACACATCTGCCCTCCTGCTGTCTGCTGGCATCTTCTCCAGGTCCATCCTGTCTGGCACCAGGGGTGCTGGGAGTGGCGGGTGCTGGAAGGTCAGGCCTGGTCTTGTCGCGTTGGCAGACTCCCATCTCTGCTTGAGGAGCTCCACGGAGCCCTTCTGCAGGGGCAAGTCTGCCAGCTCCAGCGTGCCCTGCCAATGCAACACGTACCTGGGCTCAGGGGCCAGTGCATGGTGCCACCACGGACTGCTTCAGGAGCCCTTGTGGGTTGCAGGACGGGGTGGGACACAGGCTGGTGGCTGGGACAGAAGCCACTTCCACTGGGGGATGTGAGATCCAGTAGGAGTCAGTGAAAGGGTTCAGTGTGTTCATACAAGAGGAATATGTGAATTATAGAGTGAATTAAAGGTGCTGTTCAGACATTTTATTCTTAAGCTTGACAGCAGAATTGCTGTCTATCGTGAATGGAAAAGGAGCAAGCATGCAATTAGTGAGAATTCCAAACAAAGTGGGGTTAATGAATGAGTGCCTGGTAATCAATGTGTGCTGCATGAAAGCTGTTGTGACAGGTGACTGCTGATTTCTTTAAGACCTGATACAGCTGTCTGTGTTGTGGGTTGAGTCATAGCATTTTAAATCAGCTGGGAGAGAAGGGCTACTGCATTAGCTAAGAGACTGCTTGGGTAGCCTGGAAACACAACCCAGGGTAGTTCTCCTAATTGCACTGTAACTCTTGTCAGGTAAATTGCTAAGTGTTGATATCCAGCCTTTCTGATCAGTTGACTGTGCTCACAAAGACTTATTCTGTCTTTCTTAGAGTACACTTGGGAAGGAAAATTGCCATTCTGTTATTTTGCACCAGTTGATGAATTCTGCTCCCATTTTCCTGAAATCAGCTCCCAACAGGTTTGATTTTGTTTCTGCCCTGTAGCAAATACTCAAATGTAAGTTTTCATGTCTCATTCTAAAGGACATTTAAGTAAAAAGAATGTGAATTTAAAATAGAAATGAGAAAGAAATGTTAACAAGAACTGCACCCCAACTAGTAACTAAAATCTCAATTCTTGAGTCCCTTTCTTTTGGAAGGGAATTCTTGTGTGTGTGTAGCTGTCCTTTAATATGCTCATTTTTGAGAGAGTTTAATTTAATCTTCATTGTTGGGAGTTGGACTTTGGGGGTTTTAAGTAATTTTTTAACCAGAATTAATGTGGTCTAAAATATTTTAATTAGAAGTCAGAAATACATGAGGAGTGCTGGGTAATTGATGTATTCCAAGAATAATTTTAAAAGGAGACTGACTGCAAGGTCCACCTTTCTTGAACAATATGGAAAGGAGTTTCTTCACTCACAGTTTTTGTCTTCTGTATAACCAGAAGTTGGCCCAAGACTTTTTTTCTCCTTTAGTTTTTTGTTAGAACTACATTGTGATTATGGTTAACATCCTGCTAGGTTTCCGTAACTGATACCAGCTGTCTCCCAAACCCTTCCTGCAAGCAAAAGAGTGACATCCTTCCTTCCCCTCCCATGTGTGCTTCTTCCATGGAAGATCCTAAGTGGGTCTGGCTTCTAGCCCAAAATGAAGAACAGTTAAATTCCTCAGCTGCAGGAATGTTCATCCTAACTCACAGCTGTAGGTTAGAAATACTCCTGATTTATGCTGCATCTAAGGATTGACTTTAGGCTGTGGAGAAGGGTTTTCCTAACTTACTAGAGAGTGCTTATGCAACACCCACATTCTCCTATATTTTGCTTCATTGCTGGTGGGTCTCTTTGTTGGTTTCAGCAATTTTCAGGGTATGTGTTATGCCATCTTTCAAAAAAAAATCTGGAGTGCACCTGCCTGTCCCTCGCAGCTCTCAAATACTGTTAACAATTGTGGTAGCTTTTACTCTTATCTAGTGTGGTACCTATGGCTGATGAGTGGATAAAGTGAGTATCTGCCTTGTTTGTGTGCAAGCGTTGGATGAAGGGAAATTGTATGGAAATTCAGTAATTTATAATAATTGGATTCCCACCCCAAAAGAGATTTCATTGTAATATCTGCATTTGTGTCTGGAATAAATTTGGATGTAGGCCCAAACTTGACTTTCAGCCGCTTTCTAAAAATGTATTTTAATGAAAGTGTACCTCTGAAACTTGGGGAAGGAGGGGAGAACCAAAACAAAAAACCCAAACTAGTTTTTGGTGTGTTCTAGAGGTTGTTTGAGGTTTTCACATTTTTTATTACTGGTGTCTCTGATCTTCTAATTTCTTTCCCTGCTTGTTCATAGTAGTTTCAACCACTGTAGAATACTAACAGTAATTTATGTTATGTGAAATATTTGAGGAATATTTGATATCTAGGATTGTAATTTATTTTCATTGTTAACTGAACTTTTTAGCATCTTTCTGAAATGTAGTGCCTTTCTGAAAATGTAAGAAGAAAAAAAGGAAATGAGAAAAGCACAGATTTTGACTTTGACCTAAGTCATTATTATATTTTCATACTGATTCTGCTGGTTGTAGTTTTTAACTTTTACCGTCCATCTGTAAAACTATCTTATTTAAGTGACAGGGAGAACAGATACTGCTGCTTTTATCAAGCATCAGAGCTTTTTTCTTTTGTGTCTGCGATTTTTGGCTCTCAGCTGTCTATATTTGTCCTCTGGCCTATTTATTTCTCCCCAAACATATCTTGAGTTACTATGTCATAGTGACAATAGACTTACTACATTATCCAATTAGCTGAAAAGAAGGCAAATTTGGATCTGTGGGTCTGTGACTTTGCTCTTCCCAGAGGTGCATAATAGGAGCCCACCCATGAATGGGACTGGTGGCAAGGCAGAACTTACAGTCATGTTTTCAGTCCTATTGCACCTGCTCATAACAGGTAAGTAAGAGCCCATAAAAATGAGCAACATATTTATTGTTAATGTAATAGGATAAAGGTGTCAGTCAGATTAAAAGTTTGCAGAGAGCATTGTTCTCTCATTTTCCTTGGTTTGGAGACTCAAGTGTGCTTCTGTGGCAGAAAGTGGAAAAGGGAAGATTACAGTATGAAAAAATATGTCAGTGAGCAGTCATTCTGGCAGAAGTGGATGATGGAATTTTTGTGAAGTACCTAAAATGCTATATAAGCTTCACAAGTAGGTCTTTGTGAATGCTACCTATAAACCTTTTGCATTTGTTTTATGAGGCCAGTGATGGTATAGCATTCAAATACTGCAGTCAAATTGTAGGTTTTCTTTTTTTGTGTTCCTTCTCTGGGTCTTTTATATCTCTCTCCTATTAATTTAAAAAGAGGCTTACAGTAATTCTTCATTTGATGTTATAAATCTGATAAATTGAACAAACAGCAATGGGAAGGATTTTGTGGACTCATGAATTTCAGGGATCTGGTAAATGTCAGGATGTTTTTAAAATCAAAAGTTGTTGATAAATCTGTCCTCACAGTAGGATATTGAAAGGGTATTGTTTTTCTTGCACTGTCAATGAGACATGTCCTCCTCTACTGTTCACAGACTGTGTATTCCATTAGTAGATGAACATACGCATTCAAGGAAAGCTGTTGAGGAAAACTTTATAAGTTCTGCTCTGCAGTCCTTTGGCAAAATGGCTACCTGCATTTTCATCATATTCTTGCTATCTTAAACATTTTTTACATGTAAACTCTTTCATTTGTTCACTAGTGAAGGAGAAACTGGTACCATTTACTTGTAGAACTGTTTGTGAACAGCGTTGCTTGTATCCCCATGGGATGATACCATCATGCATATTGAGTTGGTAAGTCCTGTACTAACTTGAGAAAACAGTCTGTTGTCAAATAAGTGGCAATTGCTGCTGCATATTGAGCTGGATTTCCTTCTCAATTGAAAAAAAAAACCCAGCAAAACAACAAAAAACCCTAACAAAACAAACCACTACGCAAAAAAGACCTTCACACCAAAAACCCCAAAAATCTTTTGAGGACAGGATGTGACAAGTCCTTTTCGTGATCTGCCACGCTACTTCATCCAGCTCTTACATCTGAGGCCTCCCTTTCAGTTTCACCCTGATTCCAATTAATCTGCACTCTCAGGAATCCCTGGCATGAGGCTCCATAGGACAGCTTGGGATAAATTATGAAAAAACAGCACATTGCAAATGAGGACTGTATATCATTCAACCCAATGTTTTTCCCGAAGCACTGAAGAACAAGCCCCAGAATCCAGAGGAAGCTACAGATCAACAAGCAGCTGATCCCTTACTTTGTGGCAATTCTGGGAAGGGGGCACAGAGGGGTGAAATAGGGGATCAGTATTTGCCCAAGATCTCCACTAAATCTAGTCAAGAACAGAACAAAATTGCTCAATTGGAAGGGATTAACAGAAGGCCTGTATTCCAACTGCAATATTCACTGACCATATTACTAAATAATCTGTCTTCTGCTTAGGATACTTTATATGTGCGCACAATAGCTGGGCACATTTCTGATGCTGTTGCTTGAAAAGCTGGCAGTTTCTTCTGCAGGTAAGCAGAGCCTCCAGTATCTGTAACATTTCTTCATTTACATTTCAGACACTTCTTAACAAAACCAACTCAGGCAAGTTTATGAAGTGCTAAAACAGTTCTTCATTACTATAAATTCCTAGTCATATTTTGAGAAAATACATTATTTGGGGCTATCATTTAACATGCCAACCTTTATCCTGATACAAATATGCATAGGTAAATAATAAAACTTTAAATGGTGTTTCAACTTTGAATTATGACAGACACTCTTCTAGCTAGTGTAACAAGGTTCCAGTATTTTTAGGTAAATCACACTGAAACAGTAATTTCTCATACCTCACCAGCAAAATGAACGCATTTTATCATCTAATAAGAGAGGACTAGAAAGTGCATAATTCATATTCATGGGAGTGAGGAAAGACATGCTTATTATTTTTCCTTTTATCACATCATTCTCATCTATTACATGAGCAGTATCAGGCCCCCCACTAGACAGCCTATTTACAAAAACAAAACAAAAAACAAACAAAAAAAGCACAGATTGCCTATTTGCAGTGAGGTTCTTACCACTGTGTTCTTTTCAGTCAAGTTTTCCAGTTGGGGCTCTGCTGAACTCATTTTGAGCATATTTAAAGAAAGACAATTTTGAACATTCTCTAATTCATTGGTCTCATTTGACTAACGAGCATGAGGCTTGATAGGCGCATGTCTGGTACTAGTTACGAGACACCAAATCTCTTGCGTGCTTGCGTTGCCAATGTATTATTTAGTGAGGCACGGAGGTAAGGTATGCTTTCTGCTGTGCCTCTGGCTGGGCTGTGTGTGCTCACCTTACACTGCTTAGCACTGCCAAAGGCTGCAGCTAACAGCTTTTGTTTCAGTGCTCTTTGGCAGGAAACAAAGCACCTTCCAGTAAAAAATTGTTGGTTCTTAAGTACCTAGGAAGGGTTTGGAGGAAAAGTACAATTGGTACGTCGTAAGTCAAATGGATAAAGAAGTACTGTCATTTTGTATAAAGAGACACGTTCCTATGCAGCTGGCTTTCTTAATAACAAACAGAATGGCTTTTAAAAAGTTTCGTTGTGAACCAAAAGTACAGTGTGTAAGTCATACAGGAAAAATGTTAGAAGGATTTTTGAAGCTCTTCCACTCCTTTTCACTCTGTTTTCATCTGCTATGTTCCAGGGCTGTTATTCTCTCTTTTTTCTCCCCCTCTTGTCCCAGTTCACATCTGTCACAATTGCATGTTAGCAGGTGAAGACTGTGGTCCACAGATGCTGCCTTTTGACATTTACCCACCTCAGCACTATGGAAAAGCACAGCTGAATTCCAGCTTCTCTGGGCTCCTGATCCAGTGGGCAGGCATGCGCTCCTCAGCACAGCCAGCCTAGCCTTCAGAACTCCTTTTCCAAGGACTGCAGCCAGGAGGGATAGAACATGTTCTGCAACCTCTCCCCAAATGACTTGGTGTCATTAGGAACATAGTTTTTTTGGGGGGGGGGGGGAATCTATTCTGTAGATAATAAAAATACCCACACATAGGCAGCACCTGTTTATCATTGTTACTCTCAGTTACTTGGCTAACTTGAGATTTTCTTGCATAGCCAGCTGGGCAGAAATAAGTGTTCAGTCAGCTCTGGTGTGCCATGCTTGGTTTTCTTTGATTTACACTATTTTTTCTTTCTTTAGGGTGGTTGAAACTTTTTTGACTTTCAGGCTAAAGCTCCTTGTCCAATAGAAGTTTAAAGGACTCTTCAGTGAAGTCAAGGGTCACTAAGGTACCCTCTCGTTCCACTCTTGTGCCACATTTTTTGTAATTCATAAAAATAAAAAATCTTACTTTGAAAACCGAAGACTATAGAATGTACAAAGTAACAAATTTATTTAAAATATTTTAAAACTCTGTTTTCCCCCATACCTTCAAATAGTGATAAAACTTACTATGCTACAAGTTGATTATATGTGACTCATGCTTCAGTCTAGTGTTTAATGAGAGGTGGGTAAAAATCTATGTGCAGAATCTCCTCTATCCTGCCCTTGCTACTTATATTTACTTCTTTATAGTTCATACACAGAATTGCCAAATCACTGTGCAGGTTTTTCCCTCTCTCAAGTTTGATCATGGCTAAATGACTACAAGGCAACAGGGAACTGTTGTTTCATGGTGTGTCTTAAACAGAAAGTTCAGAAAGTTCATGGCAAATACTGCTGAGTGTGAAATCCCTGCTCTGAGGGTCATCCATCTCATTGCTACACCTCCATAATTTCTATGCACTCCCCCAGGTCTGTCCTTGTGAGCTGGTAGAATGCTCCTATATACTTTTAAAGCTCCTGTAACTGAGCAGCCTAACTGGAGCTACTGAGGAACTTATGCAATTTATTGCATTTAGCTTTTGCTTAAGAAAATCTATTTAGTATCTTAAATTTTTTTAACAATAGGATTATGTTTTAAAATAAGTATTTTCTTGATTGATATCAGCTTTCTGTCATTCCTGATAAGTCTTCTAGCACCGTCATTGTGAGGCTATTTTATGTGCATTTCAGTCCTCTGAAAGTGGCTTTCTTTGTTAACCTGTTCTTAGCAAAAGTGAAAGTGGAGAGAAATCCTACACAGACCTCTTTGCTTTTATAGAGAACAAGGAACAGAAATCTATAATGACATAACCTGGATTACAGCAACTTGTTCCTCATAGTTATGATAAAAGGTGACCCAGAGATGCACATTACCTGTCTACTTTAGGGTACCATCTGTTCTCCATTTGTATTTGCCTGACAGGTCATAAACGTCCTTGGGAATATATTGCAGGAGGAGGGAGCACCAACAAAAAGTTTTAATGTTTTAACAAAAAATCCCTTAAACTTGAATTTAAATAAAAAGTTTTGAGTTATATGAAAATCTCATCACTGTAGGCAGTGTTTTGGGAGCCCTGAATTGCAGCCACATATAACTGTTACAGCTTCAGCTTGGCAGGAATATATGAATTAGCACACAAAGCAGTATCACTTTGTCAACTTGTGAGCAGAGCAAGCCTTGGCAACACGTGTTACATATCTGGGTGGAATTCCCAGTATTATGGTATGATTCACTCAAATGGGATAACTCTTTAATTGGTCAGTTATTTTCAAATTGAAAAATTGCAACTGGCTAGCTTGTTCGGAAGAATGTGTTATGACTTTGTTAATAATAATTCCATTAGTATAATTAATTGAAAATAACCCTTATGTGATTGCAAGAGACAGTGGCATCCATTAAAAGCACAGCTGGTGACAGTGGATGGCCGCCCCTCAAACTCTAGAGACCAGAGCTCACTGTGCTTACTCACTCACTCTCCATTATAGAGAAAAATATTTAAGATGCCTTAATTTTGCATTTGACATCTGTCTGGAACGGCTGTTGAAATGATGTATGACATTGTTTTCTGCATGAGGGATTTTATCCATAATACTGCTGCATCTAAGTTAAAAGGGAGTTCCATACTGAGGGATTTTAAAACAGGTATATTGTAGTTATCTCAACCATCTTTCTGAGACTGTCATGAGAGGGATTTCTGGTTAAGTTTTCCACATGAAAGACAGTATTACTAATATTTATTGTTTACATTATTGCTGTTCTTTTAATAGTTATTGCCATGTCCCTTCGAAATGGAAAACAAAGGTTTCACTGGAGCAGCTATTACTCTTTTGAAGATATTAATATTTATTATTATTGCATCAAATAATTATTATGATGGGCATGTATCTCCTGGAAGTGAATGCATTTTGTATTTAATCTTCCTGTAGTTCAGCAGATGGGAGCTTCAGTGTGTTGCAATCTGGTACGCTGGGATCAGTCAACACAAGTGTAGCCTCGGTTGTCAGTTTTGACAATTTTAAACAATTTGAAAATGAGTGGGTGATTTAACATTTGATACTGTGTATGAAAAAGAGATTTAAAAGGTCCTGCTCTTTTGAAGGAAGCAGAAATTGCTGTGGACAGGCCTTGAGCTGGCCTAAGCAATTCACCAAAGCTCAGAACAAAGACTAAGACAGACTAGTCCAAGTGCATTGGGTAACATCTATGCAATAGAAGAGTGATCTGAATGAAGTATTAATATCAAGACAGACCTCAAAAACAAAGTCAAGAAAGGTCATAAAAGCATCTAGTTTAATTTGCTTCATTACTGAAACTCTTTCAATGGAAGGGACAGGGTTTGGGCACCTTCTAGATGGTCATGGTGAGGAGCATGTTTGCTCACTGGCTCTTTCCATTAAACTTCTGTAAAGATATTTGGATTGAAATGCCACTGAATTCAGTTTCCTGCCTCTGAGGTAATTTGCCTTCTTTCACCTTCTTTCTCACTGAATAATTTCAATATAAGTTCACAGTATATTTGTATGCTGGTGATGCTCTAACAGAGGACCTGTTTTCCAGTATATGCAATGATGTACAGTGTTTTTTCTGAATGAAATTATTTTACAACTTCAGAAGCTGCTTATACTCCTGTCAATTAAGCCTGATATGTCCTTATTGTCAAGAAAGGCAGTAATAATTTTTGTAGTCTAATTCATAATTTTAATTTATATTTCTAATTTATAATTTTTTGTAATTTAATTTATAGGGACAATGGCTTCTTTCTTTTTAGGAAGGCAAGGTATTTTGTGATTACTAATCAAAGTTATGGCTAATTGATTTTGGTTAGCTCACCAATGAAATATTAACTCTGTATAACCACAAGATAATTAAGGTGCTAGGAAGGGAGAAGGAGCTCTGTGAGTTCTTAAAGAAAAGCCTCCTTAGAAGCAAAGACAGTGCTAACTGGAGGCACTAGTCCTTGGGCATTACATGTTTAGGGCCTGCCACAGAATACATGAAAGTGCTCTCTGGTCTCTGCTTGCACAGAATGAGTATTTCTTTGAGAGCTGGAGGTAGAGGGAACACTGAGCCTAACTTTTTAGCAGCATTTAGTTATACTCTTTTAAGCAGGTCATGAAATAATATCCACAGACTCATTAATTTTCTCTAAGACCTCCCACCTCACAGACTCAGTGTGGTGACTATAGGCTTGAGTTAGAATTGATTGGATGAGTGAACTCATTTGTAGGACCTCACAATTTTGCTACTTTGTCATTTTTACTGCCAGTCCATGGTATTTTTGCTTTCAACTCCCCTTCTATATTGGAGGAAAAGGATTTTTACAAGAATGTGATGAGTTTTCTGGAGTGTGTTAATAAGTGTGGTGGAGCCAGTGGTCCTGCTGGGATTCAGAATTTTTTTAAAATGTGAGGGCTGTTATTTAGAGTGCATGGGGACATCATTTTAGACCTTAGCATTACTTTTGGTATTAAAAGGAAACCTTAAAAATAATCCAAGAAGAGTTGGATATCAGGATTGGGATTTTTAGTATGCATCAAGGCCTCCCTTCTTGCTCTTCCTTGCCTTCCCAAACCATGCAGAGATTGGCAGCAGTGCTGTTCTGAGGCAGCTGTGCTTTGAGTGTGTCTCCTAATCCTTGTCAGCTGTTGTAGGCTGTCCCCACCACAGTGACTATTTTATTTATTTATTGCTGCACTCCCTCTTTCTTTAATTAGAAAAACAAAATGTTTGTATTCACAAAAACCTATTACAGATTTCCTTGTTTTCTCTAATAAGGTTTAAGTTGAGAGCAGTTTCTCTACAAGGAAACTAATAGAATACTAAATAAGGAAAAAGTAATAATTCTGTCAGTATGGCTTTCCTTTCAGCTCAAGTTGTTCACAGGCTGGGGTAACCAGCTACCTGAGGATTGTGGCAGAGAGAATACACCAGAGCATTTATCTTGAGAATTAAAAAATAATAGTCTGGCTTGCATAATACAATAAGGCTTTTAAAAGTGAAAGAGACCTAAGGCATTAATTTTTAATATTTTCAAGAGAATTTTGTAATTTTTATCATATATTTCTAGTCCTGTATTTGTGTGACAACCATTTGTCCTATTAGGGGCTGTTGTGCTTTGACCCTAGCCAGCACAGCCCCAGACAGTCACTTGCTCACTGCCCACCAGCAGGATCAGGGAGAGAACTGAAGGGTAAAAGATACAGAACTCAGGGGCTGAGGTACAGACAGTTTAATGTGTGCCAGAAAAGCTGTGCACACAAACAAAGCCAAGCAAGGCATCCATCCAGCAGCTCCCATGGGCAGGCTGGTGCTCAGCCACCTCCAGGGCAGCCAGGGCTGCACCACACGTAACAGGACTTGGGGACAAACACTGTCATTCCAAACATCTCCCCTTCCCCCTTCTTCCCCAGCTCTGTGTGCTGAGCATGACACCATATGGTATGGGATATCCCCGTGGTCAGCTGGGGGCAGCTGTCCTGGCTGTGTCCCCTCCCAGCCTCCCATGAGCCCTCAACTTCCTCTCCAGCACGACCTTATGAAAAGCAGAGAAGGCCTTGTCTCTGTGTAAGCCCTGCTCAGCAATAACAAAACATCTCTATGTGATCAACCCTGCGTTCAGCACAAACCCAAATACAGCTCCCTACTAGCTACTGTGACGAAAAATAACTCTACCCCATCTTAAATCAGCACAAGGGCATGGGCATAGGCTCTGACAACAATCAAGGATGTGCAGCTTTTTCAAGTGAAAAAACCCCTACCAGCTTGCCCAGAGGTTATTGGATGTGAGAAGCCCTTCCCCTGCTCACAAATATGAGGCTGTTTTGTATGACAGTGCTGCTGTTTTGTGCAGATTCCAGCGTGAGGGGCACGACTGGCCACCCCCACCCAGAAAGGCAGCAGCACATCAGGAGGGGAGCCCCCGTGGCAGCAAACAGGTAGGCTGACACTTCTGACTATGTCATTCCCTCGTGGAAAACCAGAAACCTTTTCTGTAAGGATTGTTTGTTTTTTAGTGTACATTATCCAGCCAGACTGGGATGGAGACTGATTCGGTGTTTGGCTGAGGGCTTTGACATAAATGACACATCCTGCACTGTAAGAAGTCCTCTCATCTGCTCCCATCTGTGCAGGTCCCAGCATCCCATGCTAAAGCCGTTCTGTCACCAGTGACTCCTGAAATAGCCACATCTGCAGAGCTATTGGGAAGTTGGGGTGTTGTCAGCCCAGAAGTTCTGTGCTTTTAAATGCAGAGTGTTTAAGTGGCTTAAAATTAGTTCAGTAGAGCTGTAATCAGAAGCATTTATATCTATGTGAATAAGTACTTTGCAAGGCTTGACAGCAGTCGGGCCACTCAGAGTGTGTGTGCCCAGATCCTCCAGGAGCAGAGTGCTCTTTTGTAAGCTCCCTGCCCTGGAGACTGTGTCTCTAATGTTTGTAAAGAGCCTGGTGTAAAACTGCTGTGAGCCTCCTTGGAGCTTCTCTGTTTTGCTGTTGCTTTTGTGAAAAAAATGAAGCCATAAAATGAGACCGATAGCGTGTAACCTGGGGACCAGTCTTTTACAGGCATTGTGATTTAACTTAGTATTCATAAAGTAAACATGTCATTAGCATGAGACTGCTAAAAAATTCTGTTGGCTTCATATGAGAGAGATGCACAAACAGAAAAAAAACCTGCCTAGGATGTCTGTTTTCCATTTTATCAATGAATAGGTAATGTTTTTCTTCCTTTTTGCTGCATTAGCAATTTCACATGTAAAAGAAAATACTGAAAGCTGGTTACGTGTGCAGTCTTTTTGAAAAAAAAAAAATCTCAGTTTAAACTCCTATATTTAGATAATTTAGAGGGAGAGAGAGACAGCATAGCATAAATTCAAATTTTGACTTTAATATGCCTAAGGGAAAAAGACACTGATGAAGAGTGGAGCTTTTATCAAGAAGTAGATGTCATAGGATTCAGTGTGCCAAAGCAACACTTTTCAGTAATGCTGCTGTTACTGAAATTAGTAACTGCTGTGCAGTGATAGAAATACAGTTGTATGGTCTGTAGAGTTTTGCATGTCAGGTAGCATTCTCTGTGCATACACCCCACCACTGGTGTGTTATTTTGCTGGACTTCTTGATGTTCTTAGCTGCAGGTTTATGTTAAACATGTGAGCTGTTAACAGATGCTTTTTAAAGTAAAAATTTATAAAACTGTTTTTTCTAAATCAGACAAATTCTCTGAAATAGCTTCTGGAGTTGTTGAAAGTGAGAGACACCCTTCAGGCAACAATATTGTAGTACGGATTTTGGAGTGTCTTTGAGCTGTACCATAAGCAAATTGCTTGCAATGTCAGCAATATGTATGTATTCTGTGTGAGACTCCAGGGTGTCAGGACTTTGAGCTTCTTGAATGCTTGAAATTTAACTCTATTAGTAAAATGTTGATCCAGTTATGTGTGCAATAAAAGTGTTGCTGGAATCTACTTAGCTGCAACTCTGTGCTGCTTTCCTCTTGCTAAACCTTCAGTGATGAGATGCAGCCTTCTTGCTAAAGAACATTTATGTTTCAGCCTGATTAACATTTTTAAAATATTCATGAAAGAGACCCAGAAATTTTGCTGACGCTGTTTTTAGAAGAACTAAATGCTCTGGAGCACATATTGAATTGTATGTGGCTGCTGTAGTAGTAAAAAAATACCCTGGAGATGTCTTTTTTTTCTGGGCTCCATGACAAATTTTACGTCCATCTGCACTTTAGTTTCCCAAGAACATAAATATCAAACTATTTTAACTTGCACCCAGCTGGAAAGTATATACTTTATGAAAGGAATGACATTTTTTAACAGTACTGTATTCATAGGTTATGGATCTCATGTGGATAATAAACTTGAACCCTACACCGTATTTAGTATTACATTATGGAAAACTTGTCGTTCAGGAAAGTTTTTAGATTGTGCCCTTGCTTTACGAAGAACTCAAAAAAAGGACAAAGTTCACCTTGCTTGTAGTTAATACTTAAAAGTCATCTGAATTTAGAAATTGTTGATGTTTTCCTATGGAAATATGAATTATCTATTTATACACATAGAACTGGTTGCATCTTCAGATGGGAGAGAAGAAAGCATTCTCTGTGCTGGTCAGAATGAATTCTCCCCACTTCACCAATAGAGCAATTAGCTTTGGGGTTGCCAACAAAAATACAAAAAATTATTGTTTGCTCCAAAATAATACAAAGTAAAAAGTATAATGCAAGTGCAAAGTATTACAAAGTAACTTGGTGATTATAAATTTGGTCTTGATGATATTAGTATTGACCTGGCAGTAGAAGCACCAAGGTTGTGGGTTCAGTCCCTGTATGGGCCACTCACTTAAGAGTTGGACTTAATGATCCTTGTGAATCCCTTCCAGCTCAGACCAGTCTTTGCTTCTGTGACCTTGAGGGTCTTTTCCAACCTTAATGATTCTATGATTCTATAAGAAAGTGATGCCAAATTATCTTGTCTGGCAAAATGGAATGTCAGTAAGTTAGGAAAATACACTTTAACAAAGAGAAAAAGAAAAGAAAATAGAAGGTTAAAAAATAACAATGGAAAAGTCAAGAGGAATTTTAAATATGGAGAATAGGAACCAAGAAGAGGAAGTTAATTAATGAGTTAGGAGACTGGCAGCTGTCATTGCTATGAAATTCCATTTCTCTCATAGACTAGCTTTCTTGTGAACAGAAAAAAATCATAGAGCTAATGTATATGCCTGTTTAGGAAACTGAATACATTTTCAGTACAGTGATAAAATATCCATTTGTTGTTTTGTCTCCCTACTTCCCTCAAGGCAAAACAAACAATAAATTACAGAAATGCCTCTAGCAGAATTTTCCTGTCAGCATTCTAGGAGTCATGCCTTCTGCAGACAGGTTGTGCTCCTCTTTCAATTCAGACTTTTACCTATGATACTCATTGCCTAGGGAAAATACTGTGTGTCTGTCAGTTTGGGTTTTGTGTAGTCTTTTCACCTTTCAGATGTTCCTATCTACCTCCATGGTCAGCTTAAAATCCTCCTCTCCAGCTCTAGTTGCATTTTACTTTTGCTGACAACAAGCTGAGTAGTTCTTCTCCAGCCTTTGATTCTATAGGAAAGACTCTCCTGAGTCTACTCTGAATGTATTTTAACTGTCTTTAAAAAACAGAAAACATGTGTTTTTTCTCTTTAAATGTAGTTCACAATATTTCTTTCATTCTGGTCTAAAGAAGATAAAAATTAATGGAGTCTGAAGTCTCTATCAATGCACTGGCAAGGACTCAGATTTCCTTTTAAAGCCAGAAAGTTCAAAGTGTGTGATTCTTAGGATAGAATGTTATTACATATGTAAAGGTAGAGTTGATCACACAGCAAAAAGTAATGTCATGTCAAGGTCATTGGGATGTATATGTGAGAAATAAGTATTTCTGATTTATCTCTTTTAACTCTGTGGTCTTAATGTATCATTAATACAGATTTCCACATGTAAGATCTCTAAGTTTTAATAAAGAGTGGGAAAGGGCTTGAAGATGACATTAAGTTTCATGAAGGGCTTAGGGCAGCTGTAAATGTGTGTATGGAATTAAGTATAGAAGAAACTAATTTTATCTTTCTTTATTAAGTATTTCTAATGATTTTTCTGTCTAGTATGAATCAGTGTGATTAGATAGCATTAATAATGTCTTATAGGGTCTTTTTTCTTTTCTTGCTGTTCTTTGATATCAGATCATCTGTATACTGAGAATATGCATGAGTAGATATTTCGAATACTGTTTCTTTTACGCACTTTATCCTTTCTAAATGTCTGTCATGTTAGCAAAAAAGTACTCTGAAAACCTGCTTTTGTTTATATTAGCCTTATTTAATGTAACCCTCTTGTAAGGGTTTCAGGATGCTGGGCTTGTTGCAGCTCACCTCCCCTTGCACAGCAGCTGCTCCTCAGTTAACCAGTTAATATTTCTACAATCCTCTGATATTGTGGGGGAAAACATTTGTGCATAATGTTGCTGGCTGATAGGTGTGATTCCAATCCATGACTAAGGGCAAAGCACAGTTGTTATTCCCACATTGCCATTAGGGATGAATATATTATTTTAACATGTTCTCCACCCACAGAAATTTCTCAGTCTCTTCTAATTTGCATGGCATTTTACAAGCAGCTTTTTAGGAAAATTGAGAGCATTGAGGAAAAAGAAGCTTGGTGCAAAAGGCTCATATTGTGTTGCCAGCCACACACAACAAAAATTGCAAATTAGAAAGCAGCCTGACTGTTAAGGAATTAAAAGTAAAGGTAAGCATCTATTTGAGGGGTGCAGTGCATCCCATAATCATTATACATAACTGCCACTCTGTGAGCCAAGCAGTGTTCCAGCAGAAAGAAAGGGAACAGTTCAGTCTGTAGAGACAGAATCTGAGAAAATATGTAGGGGTTATTAAAACTAGCTAAAGAAAGTATTCTCTAGGTCTGCCTGGTTTGTTTGAGATTAAAGTTCAAATGTGATGATTTAGGGGGCACCTAATCTCCTTTCCCTATTAATATTTTTCCTTTGAATTAAGATAACTTGAGGATTCACAGTAATTAAGACCTCCTTTATTAATGCCTTTGTCAAATTTTCATATTCAAAGGGCTTGGAAGGTCTTGGAAATTGCAACAGGAAGAGAGGTTGAGTGAGCAATAAGTAGAATACCTGGTAACTAATGCGTCAAAACTGAGAAAAAAAATTGGAGTATTTGAGTTTTGCAGTCCCATTTGGTTCCCAGACTAGATTTATGCCAACTCAGTGCAGTTTGGAGCAGTCTTGGAGATAATCTAAAGTCTTTCAACTGTCCTCTAAATAACAGCCTGCCAACAGAGAAGACAGAAAGTCCAGCAGTGCCCCTTGTGCTTTTGTTCTGAGGCTGGAAGCTGGAATAGAAGCGCCAGCTTTGTGTCTGCCAGAGGGACTCCGTATGAGTTCTGCAACCACAGGGAAGTTTTTGGCTGGGGAAATTGAGTTTGTTTCTGATCTCTGTGTGGCTAGAGCAACACAAAGGGATTAAGACTCACTTGAGGGACTGAGATTTTCAGTTTCTTATGTATATTTGATGCATTTTGTGCTCTCTTATTTGGAAATAAATCCAGGCATGTACAGAAAGGAGCTGTTCAACATTACTTTATTGCCAGAGCTCCAGAAGCTTTCTTAATACTATGCAATATTTTATGAGTTAGTGACAAATTCACAGGCAGGCTTGTCAGGCTGACCATATGGTTGGCTATAGACAAACCTACCAGTTTATTTGCTGGGTCAATTTTTTGATTGATTAAGACAGTATCAGTTAGCTGACCTTCAAGGTCAGTTATCTCAGAAAATACTATTTTCTGGAGCAGTCTTCAGGCTGGCAGTGGCAAACACCTGAATTGAACCTAAGTTCATCAATTTACCTGGAAAGTGTCAAGTGAACAGCTGTACTAGGGTACTGTGGAGATTTCACTCATCTCCCTAGTGAATATGGCAAGTGGGACAATGTTGTGTTATACTCCAGAGAAATAACACTTGGCGTCAGGTTTAGCTTGTTTTTCTTTATCCTATTCTGTGGTAGTACATAAGAGGACATAATTTATGCAGTGTGTCAAAACATAGTGGATTTATTTTGGCTGTCTGATGTGATGCCTCTGTAGTTGCTCCAACTTAGCAGCATTAGTGTTCTGACTATCAATTTAGATTCCTAGTAGGAAAAGAGGATCAAAGACTTCTACACCACAGCTTTTCTTCTTGGTCCCTACCCTTTCTGGCACTCAGACTGTAGGTGAAAATGGGAGTGATGAAGAACTTGCACTTGTTCTGTGGCTTAACTTTTATCCTCCCTCTTCTCTCCCCTCTGTTTTGTGAACACTTGAGGCCTACTGCAAGTTGTATTACTTTTCCCTATCCTGTTGGACCCCAAAGGAAGGAGGACACCATCTGTATGGTAGCTACCAAGAATCATTTTTACATAATTTGAGACCCCTGTGCTGTCTGATATAAATGGCCTGAGTAAATCTGTTCTCCAGCTGTCTGGGAAAGGCTTTATATTTAATTTTATGATTTTATGAGCAGCAACAGCTTTTCCATCAGTTATGATGTTCTGTAAAGTCAGTGCCTAGTGCCTTCATGTCATCTCAGAAAATGTGCACATAGCCTAGGATTCTGTATAAGGATGTTTTGAGCTCCATTGCTGATTTATGCCAATCAGGCAGGTACTACTTGAATATCAAAAGGATGATAATGAAAATTAAAGGTATTATTACAAGATTAGGTGGGAATGGTCTTGGACAGCTGTGTCATATTTGAGATAGAAGATGACTTGAGTTGGCTGCAGTAGAGGTACTCTTGGAACCTACTAAAGCAGAAAATACTATTAATATGAGTGAACTATTGCTTCCTTTTGGCAATTCAAGAACATCAGTAATGTGTATTGTGAAGTTAGATGCTATGTCACTTGCCAAGTGTCACTTAGCACTCTTGGAAATACTGCTGATTTATTAATATATTGTCTGCTGCTGTTTATATGATCAGTCATCTGCTCTCCTTGAATGTCTAACATCCCTCTGGGAATTAATGCTGTATTTCTACTCATGCTAATCAGAAGTTGGTATACAAAGTATTTCTGCTGTCAAGGGAACTATAGTGAACAAGAAACACTGAACATGATCTGTCTGTGAATCAGCTCCTACATGTCATCTCCTTTTTTGATTTTCCATCTTTATGTTCTCCCTCTTTAACAGTAATCATCATAAAGTAGTTCTTCAATCAATTATTATTTTGAAGGAAACAGGAAATAAATGTACATTTTTAAAGCAAGGACAAGAGGCACTTGTCTCTAATTCATCAGAAATTTTGACACTTTCTGATTGGGACACTTTTATAAGCACAGAGCACACTGCAGTGGTTTTGTCTATGGAGAATTCACTTCTAATGCCCTGCTTCATGGTGCTACTTATAAGGCCCAAGTGCTGCTTTTTTAGACATTTCTTGCAGTAGTTAGCCTATGCACTCTGAAATAGTGATAGTGTCTCTAGTGTCAATGTTCTTGCCTACAGTGCATTGTAGACACCCTTATGCAAACAATTTCAGTCACCTTCAGTTAGAAGCCATTCCAAATACTGGTTTGGTTTCTACTATGGTGTTGTCTTAGTGACATTAACTTTTCTCTGCAAGGATTCATTAAATTCCTTAAATATGTTCTATTTTATTCTGATCAAATATATACTAGTAAAAATATAATTACTTTTGGTACTAAAATAGTAAAAGAAATAAATTACTGTGAATTTTTTAATGTCAGTTATGCAGAAGAAGGTTCAGCATAACATGGATTATATCTGTTGTTTCTCTTGCATTTTAAGATCAGTTCTTAAAGCCCCTATGGTCTCTTAAAGTAGACAGCACTTTTCTTTTAGTACTATCCAATGTTTGGCATTGGCTCAGTGATACACCTATCACTTGTGTGCCTTTAGAAGCACACAGTCCTACCAGGTGTTCTGTTATTTGGAGTTATTTAGCCATACCAATGGAATATTAATTCCCTATTTGAAGGTGCAATTAAAAAAAAACAGTTAACAAAATTTACTATTTTTCCATCTTTGCCGCCTATATTTTTAGCTCTTGCTGGTAACTGCACAAAGCAAATGTTCTACCTAAAGCTTCAGGGTAAAATTTGACACTGGCTCTTCAGATTCCAGTCTTAAATTTTGACCCACGTATGACTCAGAAAATTTTTTCAAACTGTAGTTAAGCAGTTGAATAAATTTTTAATTAAATGGATTCAATTATTGTTGAGATTATTTTTTTCAGTACCTTTAAAATTGTTTTATTCTTTCTCTCCCATCTTCCTTAGTTGTCTTTTGGCCACTATGCGGGCCAAAAAAGTAAACTTGACAGACTTACCATTTATCCAGGACAGTTCTAGTATTTGCCTGTGCTCTGGATCTTTCCTGCTCTCTTTGACAAATGGTAGGTATTTTGCAGCTTTTTCAGTATTACTTTATTCATTGGAAGTTGGGAAGTCCTGTAAAGCATGTTGTGCATGAAGTGAGGAGGTGCTCAATGATCATATTGTCCAACAATTTTAATACCCATTTTCTATTTCAAGGGCTGATCTTAAAACAGCTCCAGCTCGTTCTGAAGATCCTCATAAGTTACAAGTAAACAGCAAGTAATTGGCATTTGAAGGTATAGTTGGTTTTGTACTTATAACATCCAGTCAGTATTTTTGGTTCAGTAACAATGTAGTCAACTTTCTATCAGTAAATAAATGTTGAAGAGTTTCTCATTTGTGAAACAAAACCTGTAATTTCCTTTCTAAGTTAGGAGCCTCCTGGATTCTGTATAGGTGTGTCATTAACTTTGACAGATATGGAATTAGACCTTGATGTGTTATCTTTTTTGAATTTATTGGTCAATAATAAATCTGGAAAATAAATCAGAAGAGGGTTTATGAATGTTGTGAAATAGGCGAAGAGGGTGAGGAGACTTCAATGTCTTGCATCAGGACAGAGCTTGCTAAAATGAAATAGATTTGGTTTAGGAGAGAAGCTGAAAATCAAACCACACATTGATCTTGCAATAAATAATAGTAAATTTAATAAAGTGCTGTGCATGTGACTGAGTTATCTCCCTTGTACTTGATTTTGAAGTCATGGTTAATTCACCTGTAGAACTACTTTTATATTTAAAAAGCAAGTGCACAATTATTTTATCTTGTCTCTCTGCCTTAGGGGAAGAGAACTGAGCACTGCACAGGACCTTGTTTATACTGGAGCATGTGCAGCTGAGCCGGTTTTAGAAGGCCAACGTTTTTGACCAGTGTTGGCCAAGGTTGGCTTGGATGTTAGCAATCAGGCCATTTGACAGAAACTTGCAATGATTCATACTAAATACTTGCAAAACAATTGTTTGAAAAAGACATACTGAACAGAAGGAAATGGCCACTTGGTAAGTCCAAAACAATTGAGTTCAGAGATTTAAAACACAGAAAAAAGTTATCAGCTTTAACAAGAATCAGAAAGTAGAAACACTGTACTGTAGTGATAGCAATAAGTATAAATGTTTAAACTCCAGCATTATGAATAAATGGAACATTGTTTACATTATGAAGCAGAAATAGTTCTGTGAGTAATGCATTTTACAGCAAGGACCTTTGTAACACTGACCATTGACATCATACTCATTGAAACAATAGTTATTACATAAAGAAATGACATAAAATGATACCAAAAAAGGTTTATGCCCCAAATAAATAAAATTGAGTTACAATCTGTTTTAGATCATAGACAACATGTATGCCTATGGAAAAAACCCCTTAATTTATCTGGTCTACACAGCAGTTGTAAAATAGAATGCATCAAAGCATCATACAGTTTTCCCATCTAATTAATTTAGAAATCAGAGAGACCTTCAAACTAAATTTTCAAAGGACATGAGATCCTGACGAGAAGAGAAAGTAATGGTTGTAATTGCTGCTTCTGTTGAATCTCTAAAATAACTTATATCTTCTTGAGGTGTACTTTTGTATATACAATGCCAATTTCAGAAAAATTGGGGCATCAGAATATATGTATTGTACCCAAAGATGTACATGCTATATTGGAAATTTTCTGCCCTCCAATTTCTTTCTTGTTGAAGAAATTCCTGTTCTTTTGTACTTAAACAATGTTATATTAGAAGCTGAGTTTCATTTCTATGTAATTTTTATTCATAACAAAGCAAGTGTTCAAGTTCTCTTGCTGAACATAAGAGAACCATAATTTTCTTTCTAAGTTTTTCATTTTCTTCTTTTTTTCAGAGAGTTGTGATATAAAAATAGAAATGCATTTAATGGTGCAAAGTGCCCAGGGGCTTACAGCCTGCAATTTAATGTTTTATTCATAATTTTCCACAATAATTGTCGTTATTTGTTGATCTTCATACAATTCTTTTCAATATTGCTTTGAATTTAAAATTAATGACATGAGGTTTTTTTCTGGAGTTTCAAGATCAGTTTTCCAGTCATAAAACCAGATATCCATATGCAATTCACAGTGAGCACTTTTTGCAAAGTGCTCAACTACATGAATTATTTAATACTTTATCTCATGTGTTTTGTTTGCAAGGACTGCTTCCTTTCTGTAGACAGTAATAACCTTGATTTCCTTTTCATATGTATTAAGTCTAACTTAGTACTGGTTTTGTGAGCTGCCTTAGGTTGAATGACACAATAACTGTGAAGGTCATAAAGCAGAATCACACTTTGCAACTTAACCTGCTCTGCAATACTTACAGTGTTCTTGGGGTTACACTGAGTGATAACCTTTCAATAACCCTAAAACTAGGAATCCATTTCTTTATTATGAGCAAGATTGCATATGTACAATTTAAGACTATCCAGACTTAGTCTCCTCCTAGAGCTACAACTGAATGAGGATTCAGAGGAAGGACTTCTGGATGTTGATGTAAAAAATCATTCACACCTCAGGAAGACTGGGATAAAAAGAACTTACATAGCTCTATTTAAAGCATGTTACACTTGGGTGGGATCAGGTGATTGGGATATCAATTCTCCCTTTCTCTGCCTTTGAATGTTTGGGCAAACGGAATACATTGTTAGCAGTTATCCCTGATTGACTTATTCTAGCTGGTTTTTATTAATCGTCAGTGAACTATTCTTAATGTTGGAGATTTTAAGGAGAGACCGTGATGGTCATTTCCTGTGATGTCTTGTTTAACAAAAGGCATATTTTCTCCATGAACTCCACGAAACTGTAGCCAAAAAAGCTTTGCAGTTACTTTGAACAGTCCTGTTTATCTTAATATTGACATCAAAATGGCTTATTTCCATCCCTATAAACTAATGTACCTATTATTAACAACTATACAGAGTAGTTGTCAAAAAGTTGTGTGGGGACAATTTATCTAAAGGAGTAAAACTATCTGTATCAGTTGGAGGTAAACTGCAATGGTAGAAAGAACTGTCCAGGGATAAGAAGGAATTGATAGAATATTGTATATGAGATCTAACATTAAGTAAAAATGGGATTATTGTTTATTATTATATGGGTGTTGGATTTTTTTTCTCTTCCTCCTTTTCCTCTCTCCCTCCCATCCTTTTCCAAGTGTGATAAATTTTGCATTGAGATGCTGAGGATGCTAAAGCTGATGTGGCTCAGTGATTAACATTTCAGTGAATAAAACATGACTTTAATTGTTGTGTTTATTGTATTTTTTTAGGTCTGTGCTAAGTGTATAATTCTCGTATTTCCTCCAATCCTGAATGGAGAAAATTAAGGCAAATAATAACCCTTCTTTCTGTCTCAAGCAGTGAAGTGCATCCTGGGTTCTGGGGTTTCAGGTAAATATGTGGGTTTTAATCTTGTTTTGTCATACCCAATTCCTGGCTCATAACTGGAAGTCAGAAAGTGATGTTAAAGGTCTTCCCTAGCTGGAAAATAGATTACTAAATCTAATAAACCTTCAGCATACAAGTACTTCATGCAAAACCAGTTATGAAATCATCTAGGGTTAAGCTGAGCCATATAATATACATTGAGTGTGGAAAGCAGTCTAATCAATGACCTGTTCTTTCCCTGAGACAATGATCAGGGAGCATAAGAACACATAGCTCTTTCCTGAATTAGATGCTCAGTCAAAGAATGCATTTCAAAATACATTTTAACAGTTGAGTAATAGTGAACATACGGTAAAAAAAATAGTCTTGGCAAGAGTAAGTACTGAGAACAGAGATTGGCAGATAATTTGAAAATGGCACTCAAAACCAGAATATATCTTAAAGCATCAGCAAGGAAACTATAAATTGGATGTAAAATAAAATTTTCTCCATTTCCCACAGAGAATAATAAAAAATACTGAAATCAGTGATACATCTTATTAAAATGCAGCAAATGCCTCTTGAATTAAATTTTAGCATAGGAAAAATGTCATTGTGAACTTTATATGTGAAATCTTACTCCTAAATAATTTCTGTCAGCGCTATAAAACATTCTAATAACAGATTCTTTGTGTTAGCAGTGCAGCTTTCAAAATTGACAAAACACACAATGCTGCATAATTTTAGAATTAATGCAAGATCTTTGTGTTGTCTTTTGCACAAATACTTCCAGAAAAAGAGAGTCATTATGTAAAATTGGATGGTTTGGGAATATCTTGTAGGTAGTGTATGTTTACATGGTAGAGCAATGCCAATTTCTGCTCTACTCTACCTTCTTTTTGATAATGTCCCAAATGTTGAGACAGATGTGTGAGGGCTGTTTCCTGTCCTGTGTTATATTTGTATCATGACTATATTGAATAAGTGTGCAATGGTTTTTTGCCACTTCATTTATAGGGGAGGGACAGAGCAGTAACTAGAAAATGTAAGAGAGAATTCGGTTATCTTTCTACTCAGAAGATAAACTTCTGCCCATATGAAATCGTAGGTGCCAATGCAGCTTCAGTTTATATTCTGGGCAAAATCTTTAAGTTCTTACATCTACAGCAGAGGTGCTTTTGGTAACCAGAGGAGGTGCTTGAACTTCTGGTTCTGTTCAGATTCCTAAAGCTTAGGGGGTTTTTTTACACTTTTTTCCCAGACTTGCAAAGATTAACATTTTGGATGTTTGGGAATTCAGAGTTTGTAGCCTAGCTGAAGATAAAATAGTTATCATTGGCTCATTTTTGGTTTTTTCTCTTGGAGCCTGCTATTAGTGAAAACAGAGTAACTGCATTGTCCCCGTAGTGTGAAATAAATGGAACACTCCAAAAAGCATTAAAATAACCCAATGACCTTAAGGATGTATGCAGAAAGAAGTCTATGTAAATGTCTGTAGAGCACATTTATGTTTTGGGGGGGGGGTTGGTTGTTCAATTTGTTTGGTTTTTTGTTTGGTTGGGGTTTTTTTTTGGGGGGGGTTGTTTTGTTTGATTTTAGGGTGGTTTTTTTGTTGTGGTGTTTCTGTTTTGTTTTTTTCTTTTTGCATTAAAATATTTTTAAGAAATAGTTTCTAGAGCCAGAACTAGAGATCATAAATTTTCATTGAAATTACTGTTTTCCAAAAGGAATTGAGCTGCAAGGGTGGAGTGTTTGCAAGATTTCATAATGAGGTAAAAAGATAATATTGTTCAGACTGTAATCCTTTGTTCCTATAAGCATGGGTAGAAATTTGACATTTTATTTCCTTTAGGCTTCCCTATAGTCTTTGACCTTCAAGCTTCTATTCTTTCTTTCTGGTGACAAGTACATGTATGCAAAAGGAACTGATGTATTGATGAGAATAAGCAGCCAACCTATATTTTTTGGTTGTTTTACCAGTAGTAAGGAATGGAATTTTAAAAAATCTATTCCCATTATGAATTAATTGCTAAAAATTACTAATGGCAAAATGGCTTTAGGAAATCTTAAATACACGTGTCTTAAATGGTTTGCTGAAGTACTTTCTTGCAGCCACAAGCTGCAACATCATCAGGTCAGGTGGGCATTTCCTTCCTCAAATTAGTGGGTAGCTTTGAAGTCAAATTATCATGTACAATGGTCTGTAATATTCATAGAAATATGAAAGGAATAATAAACTCTGACTTAGTTGAGCACTAGAATTTGGATTAGGCACTTTGGCAGAAGAGCTGAGATGGCGCTTGTGACCCTTCAGTGCTATAGCACATCTGATCTCTTATATTCAACTTCATCCTTAGTCTGTGCTGCATTTCTTAAAATCTGTATTTTGTATTTATCCTGAGGATGGGGAAAGAGAAAAAAAATCCATGTGTTTTGTCTCGTAGTAAGCAAATTGCTTTGATATATCTTGCTAGATAGGAGCTGTCAAATGGAGTTATCGAGCAATGAGTACACATTAATTTGGCTGAAATCTGTATTGGAAATTAATAGCAAAAGATTGGAAATTAACAGTGAAAAATGTAGTAGTCAAAGTAAAAAAAGCTAGCAAGTTCTTTATTTGGTATTTAGTTAATTATTTAATGAGTTAAAAACATTATTATTCCTTTTAAAATGCTGCTACTACAGCTATTAAAAATCAGCATAAATTGGAGTTATTGTAAGGTAGATAAATTACATGATCAGTGAGTGGCCTGCACAAGATCAAGATTGTGGTAGAGACTAATCAGGCCTAAAATCCTCCCCAGGTCCCCTGTAAAATGTTCAGTAATTAGTTGGCACTGACATAAGCAGACTCTGTAGCTCCTGAGGATTGACATTGGAATGGTGATCTTTTCATGCTAGACAACATATTTTTTTTCCCCCAATAAAACATAACATCTATAATATATATCTGCAAATTTGTCACATTTTGTTGGCACTTTTTTTGTTCTTTAATTTCTTGGGTAATATAGCTATTTGTTGGAGCTTGTTGTGTAAGTAGGAACTTAAATGATTTATTATTAATTTTAATGGTACATACATATTTTTCATAAATTATGAAATAATAAACCCATAAAATACAGTTGCAGGAAAGGTCATTCTTAAAGAAAATATTATTTTCCCTAGATTTTGCTGAAAACACAGAAAAATAAACCAATTTTGAAATCCTAAAAGATTTGAGACTAAATTAGAACAGTGTGTAGAATAAACCTCTATATGTACTTTAGGTTTAATTTATCAAATCATACCAGAACCTTAAATGGAAATAAAGAGATCTCACTTATTTTGCTGGCAGATTACACATAAACTACCTATACTCTTAGTAATACGTTACTGTTTATAATGAATAGGTATAAAGGCATGTGACTCTTGGGGATGGTACCCTGCAGGGCTGGGAACTGGACTTGGGGGTCCCTTCTAACTTTGCTTATTCTGAGATTCTGTGATATATGTGATACTGGCGCATGTATCAGGCAACACATAGCTACTTACAATCTGTGTCCCAACAATTGCTAAAACTTCAGTGGCTAAATTAGAAAGGGAAGCACAGATAAAGCACCTGGTTAATAGTATTTAAAATGGCTGCCAAACCAAGCAGAGGTTTTCATAGGCTTTAGAAAGTTGAATTTAACAGTAGAGCTAGACCCTCATGTATGGGAAGAGCAACATAATCCTTTGGAGGATGTTAATATACTCTACAGAAGTAGTTCAATGAGTCTATTTGCCTTTTAAGTTCAGTAAATAGTCATAAAACTGTGGAATTTTGTTAAAATATATTTTTTCAGGGACATGTGTATAGATAATGTACAGTGATGTAGTTTCAGTCCAGTATAATGAAAATTTGACAAGGTCAGGGGGGTCTTAGGAGTCCAGGCATGGGTGTGGTTTGAAGCCTGCTGAGTATGAGGCATGACATTATCAGAATACCTACAGCTTTCACAGCAATCAAAGCTAACCATTCTTTTTGTTACTGTTTCTCAAAAGAACTGACCCAAAATTTAAAAGCTCAGTTGTAAGTATTATCTGCTAGTTTTTCTGTGAAAATATGAAGGTGGATTACTCTTTTCTTTAAAACCTAATTTAGCATCAATGCATTTCCCTGACCACATGCTCTCTGTTCTTCTTGCTCTGGTAAGCTTGCCTAGAAGCTGCTCTGCATTGGAGCTAATCAAGATGCTTCACTTCACCTCGCCTTTGTCAGCATACAAAAGCTCATGTCAGGAAAGCTTTCAGAGGTAATCAATCCAGAAAAATAGATCAGCAAAAGGAAAACATGGTGAATAAATATTTCATTGCGCTATGTAAACCTGTTGTTTTAAATAGCAAAACAAACAGCTTAGGCTGTTTTCTTTACATATTTTAATTATTCATTTATTTTGTATACAGGCAATATTGATTTGTTCATATGCAAGTATCATTCCAACAGTTGGGATGATTTGTGCAGTGTTCAAAAGCATTTAAGTTCCTTGACCTCTGTCAGTTTTTGGTAACTGCTTCCCAGAATCGAGTGATTTGTCCTCTCAAGGTATTAATGCACTCTCACTAGAGCATCCTTTTTTGTTAATGATTATAATGGCCATTGCAATTTGTCCCACCTTACTACATTTCGATGGGCCATGGGCTTGGCGCCAGAGATGATACAAACTCGGCATCCTAAGTACTATGGATTTATGCTTGAAACAGTATTTCCCTGCCTTAAGCTATTAGGACTATCATTCTCAAATTGGGAATCAATGGTGGACATGCACAGATATGTCCAATGGTGGACAGATACATGCCTGATGTTTAGTGTAGAAGTTTCTATGGCCTGTGGAAGATTATTGTGTGGGTCTGCAGCTAACAGGAACATATATTTGCCAAGAACTTTTCAGCGGTGCCCAGCAGAACAACGAGGAGCAATACCTGTAAACTAAAACACAAGAAATTCCACCTCAACATGTGGAAGAACTGTTTCACATTTTGGGTGGAAGAGCACTGGAACAGGCTGCCCAGGGAGGATGTGGAGCCTCCCTCCCTGTCGACATTCAAAGCCCACCTGACCATGTTTCTGTATAACCTGTTTTAGGTGACCCTGCCTTGGCAGCAGTGGGTTGGAATAGATAATGTCCAGAGCTCCCTTCCAGCCTTGATGGTTCTGTGATTCTTGGAAAGCACCCGGTACATCAACATAAGAGTGTATTTGTCCACTGGATTTAGCCATCCTGATCTTACCATATCAACAGTTGTAGTTTCTATCTTCTGCTGTTTTCATACTCTTCTCTTTTACTTCCAGTTGTAGCCAGTGCATTGGCTATATAGAAAGTCTTGAATTAAAGGAGCTAAGATATTCCACACAAACTGTCATTCTTGTCCTGAAGGTTATCTTGCACATTATTCCCTCTTAAAAAAAAAATCTCTGGGAATTACTCCCTCTTCTGGACCTTCTAGGGCTTTACAGATTTTAAGTTAGAGTTCTATCTACTCTGCCATGCAGATTAATTTTAAATCACTTCAGGAAGGGTTAAGGAACGTAAAAGAGTCTTATCGTCAGTGAATTTGAGTGATTTGGGCTTTAGTGATTTGCACTAATTAGAATCCTTATGTGAGTAAGCAGCAAAATGAAAATGTTTGTGAACTCCCAATTATTTACATATTTTCTCTGAGAATATGTCTAGCTTCAACATGACAAATTATTCTGCTCAAAAATTTTTTTACACTGTCTGAGTCAGTTAGAATCTCTCCAGAGGACATTAATGCATTTATCCCCTAGCAATACTGAGGAGGAAAAAAGAAAAGTAGAAATTCATGTCCATGGTTAAATGATGGGGTTTATTCTAGTAGCCAAAGGGTTATCCATTCAAAATTCTCTACTTAGTGACTATGGGATGGCTAATCCCTCTAAATCACAGGAATTTAAATTCTGTCAGGTACAGAAAGTGAGTTGTCCCCAGCAGTGGGGAGGTACTCTTAGATTCAGTTGCTGAGGTGTGGTGATCAATTTGAGACTTAGATCAAGTATTGTCTGAATGAGGACTCTATGCTTTTTATCATTTCTATACAGGCCACATTTGAGGTTGAGTCTCCAAATTCCAGAGAATATAATTGCCAAGTGTAATTAAGTGTTTTCAAAACCCTAGCAGACACCTCTGTGCATCTAAAAATATCTAAATGTCTTTGCAGTGTTGTCTAAGAAGCTTATGTGGCTCTAGATGAAGTTGAGGGCAGAACTGGGAATGGATCCAAGATCATTCAATGCCTAGTCCAGCACATCAGCACAAATCATCTTCCTCCTGAAATTTGCTTCAACTGTGCCACAATTCTGTGCTCAATTCACTAATTTTTAAAAACAGATGCTATATACCTTAGAGTGAGTTTAAGATTTAATATCTTATTATTTATTGATTACATTGAAATCTTCATTAAAAACACTATATGGCCCTGAGTGTGCCCTTAAACTTACTTGAAACCAACATATTTTAATGACTTGGCATAGTTGCTCCCGTTTTCTCCAGTGAGAGAGCAGTTTCATGTTCAGTATGTCCACAGTGTTACTCAAGCATTCCACTGACAACACTTCACAAACAACGTTTGTAAACAAAGCGGTACAGGAGAGAGCACTTCTTCAGACAAGACAGTCTAGTGAAACCAGTAATAATTTTCAACAAGTGCACATTCTAAGGCAGAGCAGACATACACAGGGGACATCCATATTTTTTTTTAAATCTGATCACAACCTGTTTCTACAAGTGATGCCAAGTGTTTTGCCTCACATTTTCATGCTTTTAGAATTAATTAGAATGCCCCTGATAGTCTTTTCAGTATTTTAAACCTTCTAAAAAGTGTAAGTGTATGAAAGAGTGTAGTTTACGTTACTGTAGTTTTCTCAGGAAAAGCCTTCTGTTTAGATGAAATTGATAAAAGGTACTGGCTGTATACAATCCATGATAAGTTTTGCTGAAACTGCAATAAACATTGCAGATTGATTTATTGTGATAGTAGCAATCTGAGAGCTGGATGCTAAATGAAGAACTTCTGCTGTCAAGGTCAGGTGATAGCCCAGATTCTATTTTTATTAATAAATCAGTCTGAATGCCTAAAGACATTGTGTCCCTGGAGAATTAAAAATTCTGGACTGAGTTCTCAAGGGCAATGTTTCAGTTCTGTTGCTCCAGGGATAAAGTTTTACAGTTGGGATCTTTCTCATTCTCAGAAGAAAATATGGTAATTCCACAGTCTTGGAATTACCTTCTTAGAAAGTATTAATAAATAAGACTATTTTTTTAATAATAAGACTATATAATTAAGACTGTTCTTGAGTCTCAGTTAGACTCAAGAAATTGTGGAAGGAATCATGTCAAGTTCTGCACAACAAGGTATTAAAATATAACTGAGATTGGGAGAAAATTCTCATTCAGAAAAAGAAAGGCATGCATTGCAAAGGAATAAAATATGGGAGATTTGAGTAGGTTTGTAATGATCACCACAGCTAAATGGATAGGGCACATTCATCCAATCATGGCTTTATTTGAGGTCTCATGCGTCTGATATATAAATATTGTAATATATTTTACTAAGTTTATACAAGCTATGTATTATTCTATGTTATATATTTGGAAGTCTGAAGGAGTACTGTAAAATTTTACTTGTATACAGTTGAGGAGAGCTTAATAGACTAAGTTGTGTGTGGAAGATTTCCTTCAGCATTAAAAGGAGTTGTGATTTCATTGTTCATCTCAGATGGAATTGGGTTAAGACTTCATTTATCATAAGTGTCTGTTCCCTGCTCTCATGTTCCTCTGTATGTCTGTGTCACAGGAGACATTGCCTGACAATTGCCTGACAGTTGCAGAGTTTGAGGCTCCTAGGACCGTGTAAAACTTTTTTTTCAACCTTGACAAAAGCTGTTCAACTTGCTAACACTTTTTATTTCTTTTTTATTTTCCTCTCAGATCCTGGCCTAATTAAGAGGGTGATTTTATGATTTTGTAGTTAGGCAGAATTGGAATTCTCCCTTGTGGAGAATGTGAACATTTGATTCTTCTTTCATTCAATACTCTCCCTTAAATTCCTTTTATTCCTTTTGTGGTATGGCTGAACAATAACTTTGGTTTGAAAGTGTGTGGGTTTCTTTAAATTAATATTTCTTTTCTCACCCTTCCTGTTTTCAGATATATTCAAAACCTGAAACCAAGACAAACCTGGATATTTTTAGAGCCAACTTTTTAATCAAAAGTAGGATGTTCTGGAATTTCAGTGCACTTCAAGGAATTGCAGAAGCATAGACTGGATAGTGCTGAATTAAAGTGTCAGCTCTATCGTCTTCTGATCAATAAGATCCCTTAAAGAACCCAGAGACACTGACAAAAGAAGAAAAGTGAGTCATTTAGAGAGAGCACTGTAAATGCAGCAGTCATGATGGTTTGAGTGCAAAGCTGTGAGTAGAGCTGCAGTAAAAGAAATGGAGGCAAACACAGTCCCAAAATAAATAAAGTATCCAGATGTTGGAGGTTTTTTTATTGACTGTGCTATATTCTACACAAAATAGCAATAACTTATTTTTCCTGGGTATTCTAATTATGATATGAAACAGGAAGTTACCCTGAATGGTTTGATAGATGTGAAACATTTGTTTAGTGAGACAAAGGACAGTAATGAAGGGTAGTAAATTACACTGCTGTTTTAATAGCCTGTCACCAATGGGATATCCTAAGGCCATAGGAGGTATTTGTGGGTGAATGCTTTATCTTTTTCTTTTTTAGGAAAGAGAATGTAGTTGGATGACTCCTGAATAAGATTGTCATTGCTTAGCTGTGAGCCCTTTCTATGTATCAATGACAAAACTCTTTGTCCTTGACCTTTCTGTATATTTTTCATTGCATGTTTTTGCAGGAGAAAGGGGTGGGAGGGAGTGACTGGAGAGCACAGAAATGGAAGGGGAAGATGACAGTAAAGGAAATGATGTATTTAACAGATATTGAGAAAACAGATATATTTCCTGTTTCTGCCACTAAATTTAAGTATGACTGGACTAGTAAGATACTGTTTTGGGCTCTAATATGATGGAGTCTGTGTTTTGAGGATTATTTCTCTAAGTACATGAAGAACAGAACAGATGTAAATAAATTAAATCTCTTGTTTGTAAGTGGCTTAGACTAGCCACCTTTTTAATGGAGGTGTAGATTGAAATGAACCTTGTTTGAGTTCTGATCCAGCAAGGTCCTGAATTTCATTGTTGTCTTCAAGCAAGAGTTGGGTTCAACGGGTCCATATTCAAAATTAGAGGTATGCCCAAATGAGTGATTGAATGACAGCCTCATTAGCAGTATTTTGAAATGCTTAAGAACTTGAGTATTTCATGAGTCACATTTTGAATAGCTACATTTTTTAGAATTGAAGAATTTTGTTCCATCTTGCATGTAAAAAAGAAAATAGACTCCTAATACTATGCAAATACACTTCATGATTCATATCTGCAACAATACCAGCAAGGAAAAAAAGGACTGTGTGAAATGAAAGACACAATAAGATATGTCAGATAAGATTTTAAAAGCTTTGCCAGTGAGGAAGAACTGAAAACCCTACACTTGAAACCTAATGATAGAATATTGGCTCAAGTGTTGTAATGACTTTTGCAGTATATTTAGAAATTAAATATATTAATTATATGTATTAATACGTAGTTATAATTTTATATATAATTTATATAAAGATATATTATATTAATATAATATATTAATATATTATATATATTAATTATATATATTAAATATTTTTCTAGTTGTTACTAGAAAAATATGGCTGCTATTCTTCCTAGAATCTGCATTACCTAGGTGATTTTCGCTGTTCTACATATAGGACCGTGCTGAATTTTAAGAGATCTGAATTTGGCTGAGGATGAGCAAGCAGCTGTTACCTTCAAACATTCTTCTTGAGAATTCAACAGGAGGTCTGAGCAAAAGAGAATATCCGATTAATCACCTTGCCCCACATCAGCCACAGGAAATCATTGCTTCTGGTATGTCTGGACTTGACAGATGTCTGTTGGATTATTGTGCATTACTGTTCGAACATCTCTGAAATTTTCAAGATACAGATGTAAGAAGCAGCATAAAATGTCAAAGTCACACTTTTTTGTAAGATACAGAGTAACTGAGAAAGTGACATGAGACAAGATCCTTCAATATGTTAAAAAATTTCTTGAATATTTGACTTTTCCACATGTTACAAACCAACAGCATGAGACACTGCTTGATGTTGGCTACACAGAGCAAACTTGGAAAGCAAAGCACAACAGCAAAGATCCTTATCTGACTTTATGGGACACAAACCTCATTTTTAAAGAGCTGCCTCTGTAGCCTATCTACATCTTGACAAATGATTAAAATGCGCCAGCTGCTGGTTTCAGATACTTCTTTCCGTGCTTTAATAAATTACACAGTTGTGTTCAGAAGCTTCATGCAACCAAATGCGTTTTTCAAAGTGTAGAAAGAAGACTGGTCTTGATGTGCAGGTTGGGTCTGACTTTTGTAATACTGTAGGGATCAAGAGCAGTGGTGCCAGTAGCAGCTGAGCCAAAGGGAACCTGGCTGAGCCCAAAGGTGCCCAGGGGAGTGATAGGGAAATGGCAACCCCACAGTGCTTTTGTTCCCAGTGATAAACACCTTTTGGGGGTGAAACACCTCCTCTTTTTGTAAGGTTTTGCTGTTAATTTTGCTGTTGTTATTGGGCATGTCTTATCCTTGCTGTGTGCTTTCAGTAAATTGTGATCCCAACCCATATTCTCTGCTTTACCAGAAAGGGTGAGAGAAGGGGAGTGGATTATTTGGAGTTTAATTTCTGTCTGATGCTAAAACCAGCACAAAATGTCAAGCACTACTATGAATTCACATGGACTTTTAGTAGTCTTTCCATTGGCCAGTGGGCTTAAAGTATGAGTAGGACAGAGAGAAATAACTGTTTTTTCTTTTGCAGTCTCCAGTGTGAATCTTTTGGAAGGGGAAGGAGACAACTAATTTCAATCTAAATAGCAATTCATTTATTAAAAATTATACAACTCTCAAATTTAAAAGGTCTAATGAGCATGGATATTTTTTCCTTAATATATAGCATTAGAGATGTTTGATCTATTCTTTCCCACTCTCCCTCTTAGACACCACATGGAATAGGTTAAGGCTAGATTAAGAATTTGAACAAATCCTTTGCTTTCACTAAAGGCCCTACAGATTTTGCCATTATTTTTGTTTCCCTGCCATCCCTTTTCTACTTGTGCTGATGTTGGTTTGTAAAGAACTTTTCTGCTACGCTTGATCTATTCTGTGTAATGAATGAATTTATCAGATAGGATATAAGTAAAATAGTCCTGAGCAATGTTTATTCAGTGAGATCCCTAGAGGGATATTCTTGGGGCAAGAATAGGGCTACAACTGGTCAAGAAGGTTGTTTGACTGGGGGAAATTAATCCAAACAAACAGATTAACATTACACTCCCATGGCAGTGGATGTAGTTAATGAATATGACAATAAGCTGAAGCACATCTAATCAAATTGAAATTAAATCATTATAACCAAATGATAGTGTATAACTCCAAATTTTAAATGGAATTACATCAAATATTAATTTAACATGAAACACAAGGGTAATTTCTCTTGAACCATGGTCAAAGATGAAAGTTTTCTGGTTTATTATTCACTTTCACAAGAAGAGTGTCAAAATTCAATCACCCTTTTGTTTTATTGATAGCCAGAATTCCATTAGACCTGGCCAGAGTAGAGGGAAGATGAAACATGCCAGCTTTTTATCTCTGCGTTCATACTTCTTGCAAGTAAAAGCATAAAATGGGATTCTGCAAACTTCCTTGCTGTCAGAATTCTACTATGCCTTTCTACACTTTAGCTGCTAATCTACTCTATGTGATAGCTACAGTTACAAATTATTGTTTCCGTGTTTTGCTATCCTAGGTCAACTGCACCAGTACATACAGAAATTTTTGCCCAACATTTAGCACAATTTTCTCCTGACAAATTCAGCATTTCATTGGGAAGAACAAGAATTCAAATCCTGATATAATCGGGCTGTTCAGGTAAAAAAATCTCCTTTTCAGCTCTGGTGCCTTCTGATGGTAGCACTGAACCAGTCATTTCTGATATACTTGGGTCAAGAATAGATATGTTAGTAATGCTGCTGAGGGTCAGTGTAGTCAAAGAATGTAGTGCTCTGATGCTATTGAGCACCTGTTTTACAGTGTAGAATAGTTTAGGATCAGTCAGACTTCTCTGTGACACCAAAGCTTTATCTGATTGCTTGCATTCTCTTTAGATGGTTAAAATGTAACAAAAAAAATTTTGCAGTTTGGACTGTGTAGTACACTATATAGTTTTATCAATATATCAATCTTTGCCAAAGATACTGAGATATCAATCCTCACCAAATGCCTTTATAAAAATTTCCATGTAAATACCAGTTTTATATATAAACACATGAAGTCACAGGGCTCATCTTAATCATAAACCCCATACTTTGATATCATCCCTTTCTCTCTTTTTTTTTTTTTTTGTATGTGTATGTTTGGCACTCTTCTTTGTAATTAGACATTTTAATTAGTAGGACACAGTGCCACATGAAGTGGAACCTTCTGAAATGCAGTACAATTAATGCAGACAAATATAAGGATCCAATGGCCCAGAAGCACCTGAAGACAAAGTGCTTTAATGCATACATATCAGATAGTAACATCAAGTTGAGATTGTTTTTTTTCTTCATAATTTGTGTGTTTGGTGCCCATGTTGTGATAGAGAGTGAGCAATAGATCCATGCTGACATGCAAGAGGGGAATAAAGGTGCTTTGTTGGTGCAGCCCTGCTTCTGGCTCTGCAACACTGACATCACACAATGGGCCAAAGGAAAGAATACATGAAAAAGCTTTTTTTGTCTGCACTATATCTCTTAGCCTTACTTAGCATTAGATTTATTTTTACTTAACATCCATGTTTACTAGATGCAGAAGAGGGATTGAATGATTATTTATTTAAGAACTGGAAATATTTTCTAGATTTGATTTCTAGAAGAGCGTTTAAAGACTTTTCAGGCTTAAAACAAATTTAAATTTCTAATCTTTACATCACTGCACAATCAAATGTATGAATACATAATTACTGAAACTTGGATATGCTTTTCTGTATGTATCTATACCGTGTTACAAGGGAGGCATCAACTCAGTGGCTGCTTTCACATGATTTGGACAGAGATACTCGAAAGTCGGATTTCTTTGTGCCTAGCAAGAACACTTATGTACGTTAAAGAAACAACAGCATATAGAGCTTATCTAAATGATTATGAATAGATAAAATCTGATATTTTTCATCTCTCATATAATCTCTAAATGAATAATCAAGAACAATGTGAAGCAAAGGGCAGTGGGTGAAATTCTTCAACATCTTAAGTCACTGGGAATTGTATTATTGATTTTAATGGAACCAATATTTTAACTTATACATTGAAGTTCCAGCCCTTATGAAAATGCCACAGGCAGGTCATTAATCATAACCATGTATGGTTACACTAGTACAAAACTGTACATTGACTTATGATATGAAAAATTATTGTTTTATTTGTGCCTGTGGGAGGGCGTGGTGACAGTACTCACAAAAAGTTAAATTTAAATGGGACTTCTTATTCAGGATGGAAAGTACATAGTGATTGCAGCAAGAAGTACTTCTTTTTTTGCCTTTTTTCAAGAAATACAGCCTAAGCCTGAACCTAAAAACATTGGCTTATTTCTTCATATGTCCTACAGCTCTTATATCAACAGCCATTACTTTGAGGTTATACACATATAATGCTAAATATGAAATTAATATGGATTATATGAAACAAAAAGGTTATTTTAAATTGCCACTGTTGACAAATATATTAAATCTTTAAAACTGAATGTATGCACTTTTTTAAAAGAACTATGAAATGCCATTAGTAATTTGGAAGCATTTACTACTGATAGCCAAAATAACACAAGGGAATTTTAAATAACTTCTGAATCATGGGGTTCATTCTTCATTTTCCATTGCAAATTTCTGAGGCACAAACTAGATGATTTTCAGTTTTATGAAAGTACTTTAAAATGTTTTATTGGATGCTAATAGTAATTACACTATTTCTGTAACTGCCAAGCTATAAAGCTAGGACAGTAATAATTACAAAAATAAATGCATAGAAAATTAAGAGAGTATTTCAATAATTTTTCAAACTGAATTTTTACTATGCTATTTTTCTAATGAGTTGTCTATTCCTGCTTTCAATACTAAACAGATTCTTAGAAAGTATGATGATTGGAATGATATAATTTATCCAGGATAACAGACTGAACTTTGAAACATAAGGATGGCTTACATAGTATTGGTTGCTTCCAAACTTGAAACAAGAAAAAATCTCGAATATGCTTTGCAGGTTAAAAAGATATATCCTAGGGAAAATATTTCTCCATTAAACAGCGATGGAGTAAGTGTGCTGGGATATTAAAAGAAGTTCTTCTCCACCAAATTGTAAGTATTTACAGCATTCTAAATTTCATTTATAATATTCAAATAAAATCTTCTTCTTCACTGCAAAAGTACTCAAATATGCAAAATTTTGTCATATATCTTGAAAATTTTAGGTCAGTTTTGAGCTGTTGCCAAAAACATGGGGAACCTGTTCCAACTTATCATGGGAAGGCAGATAGAAAAAAATAGTCTAATGTAGCTATATGAAACCCTTTGAGGGGATATAAAATAAAATATAGTCAAATAATACTGGTGACTTAGTCAGGAAAGATGCATTTATCTTATTCTGTCAACAGATTAATCTACAATCTTCATCACTCAACTTCTTCACTTAGACACAGTTGTAAAAATAGCTTTCAGTCTGAAACACTAAAAAAGCTGACACAGCCAGAAGAGGGAAACTTTTTCAGTGATTCTGATTTTAAAAGGATATTATGTAAAATTTCCAACAGCAGTGGAAGAAAAGCAATCTTCAAAAACATTCTGCTTCACTTCGTTCAGGCAGTAATGAGTGTTGTAATTGGTTTTGTCCTTAGTTTATTAATAATCATTTCTACTCCAAAAAAAGAGAAGTAAATAGTGACAGAGATACTATACCATTGTGTTTAATTCATGAGTACAGCTGCAGGACTCTACTATTATTGAAGTACAAGATGCTTTAGCCATGAACCAATAGGGGGAGATGCCTGCAGTGAAAACAATTTCAACCCGTGGCAGCAGGGTTTCGCTACGGCCAAGCAGATAATGAAATGTCACCAAGTAGGAATAGTAAGAAGCAAATAAGATATGTTCAAGTATCCAAAACAACTGGACAAAGTTCTTTTCTGTATATGTAATGTTGCTTCTCTCCAAAAATATTACTCCTCTTAGAAAATGGCCACAGGGGAAAAAATCAGGCAGAAAGCACCATTTTAATTTTGGTGCAGGCGACACAGTGCTTCCAAGATGTGTTTCTGCTCCAGTTGAACTCCCTCTTTGGAATGCTGCTCAGGCAGCTGGTGTATCCTGCCACTGCAGCCATGCTCATCCATCAAACTCAAGGAAAAGGCCTCTGAGATTTCAAAGTCTCGTTGCTTAGGTGCAGACCCAGCTTCATGGATTTGACACAGTTCTTGGGTCATGTTACCTCCCAGTCTGACACATCAGCACAATTACTTTAAAATACACTTTATTTGAACATTTTTATGGTTGGCCATAGAAGTTAAGCAGAGATACTGCAGTGTTATCGCTCTGAACTATGGCATTGCCCTTCTAGGAGAATTAGGGTAATTCACATAACAGAACATATAGAGGCTGCTTCAATCTTCATGCAGGAATTACATGATAGTTACACCATAAAAAAAAATTGCTTTTGTAGTTTTTCAATATTGTGTTACAAAATAGTCTCTTGTGAAATAGTCTTTTTGTGCTGGTACTTACTTGATGGTTTTCTGATTGCTATGTTAAACAAAAAATAGGCATCAGCAAGATGCACAATTAAAATGAACACATAAAAGGGGATTACTTTAAAGGAGGATTAAGAGAGGGGGATTCTAAATCAGGCTACATAAATAAGGACTACAAATGTAACCCCATGCATTCATTTATCTGATTGGCAGAAATAATGTAGCAGCCAGCTGAATAATGTTGAAATGTTTTCTTGTATTGTGCACTTTATCAGATATATGCTAAAGAATTCAAGTTCTGTCCAGTATCTCCTTATGCACTATTTTGCTGCAACTAGTCTGAAGGAAGGGTATTTGGGAAGTGAATCTATAAGCTTCACTTTAAAAAATCTGAGCATCTTTCTGCCCTTCATTTACATGGATATACTGATTGAAATAGGACAGACTGTGAGTAATTTTGGTTACTAATTCAACTTATGCTCTACTAGCTTTAGATTTCTTTCTATTCTGTTGCATTATTTCACTTCTGTGTATGGTCATGCCATCTCCTCTGCAATTCTGGACATACAGATGGCTTTCCTACCACTCTACCTTGCCTGCCTTAACTCCCCAAGGTTGTGGCAATATTAAAAGGCAAGAATTCACAAAGATACAATTACTTCTAATGTAGAAATAGACTTAGAAAAAGTCAATCTGTGTAACAGTTTTGGATAGTGTGCTGCTATGTGGTAAATGGCTCAGTATTACCTCTTCAAGGTAATACTGGAAAAAGTGTAGCTGCATTCTTACTGCTGTCCAAACCCACATCTCTGTGTATCTGAATTGCCTCTCCTGCTGTTCTGAATTTCTGTCTGTGTAAAAGATGGAGAAGTCACAGTGATTTGAGAGGTTTATTTGAATAGAACTGACCACCCATATCCAATCTGGAAAGCGGGCTAGCCGCAAAGATTGATTTCTTCCAAGCATGCATCTGTCAGTAGGAGAAGGCAGCCTGAAAAGCACTACCCTGCTATTTGTGAAGAGCTTTCAGAGCCCCGAGCTCAGCTGAAGAAGCTTTGAAAAGCAAACTAGCTGTGCTACATGTCAGAGGGAAGCAACAGCAACAACAGTTACCTTTGAAAATTTTGACCCTAGAAGGGCAACTTTAATAGCAGAATTCTGAAGCAAAGTACCTGATGAAGTACTTTGATTCACCTTTTGTTTTGTCCTTTGATTCCTATAATGTTAATGATAAGATAAAAGAATGAGCTAAAGGACATAACCAGCCCATCAATAAATGAGATACAGAAATCCAGCTGCTGATATTGCTACCTGTGTTTTGCCTCTATTCTAGCAAACAGATTGGCAAGGTCTTTACTTAGCATTAAATTGAACTGGATAGTTTAAAAGACTCCATGACGACTAATTAGCTCAGGATCCATTCCAAATCTATGCGAGCATGAAACAATTGCACAGTGTCTAAGAATGAAGATTTCTGAAACAATAAAAGTAATTTAATCCTGACATTCAAAATACATGGAATGGGTTTATTCCCAAAGACAATTGCCTTAATAACCCAGTAGCTGTAAACCACTGTAGTCTGTGGATTTGAAAGCCAATTTTCTTCCTTTTAATTGTTACACAGCTGTAGCAACAGGTCATATGGTCTTTCTTAGCTTTTCTTCCATGGTCAATAAACCAGAATATATTTAAAGTGATGACTTGAGTGCCTTAAGTAACACCCAAGTCACTTGGCTGAAACCAGAGTCGATGGAAGATGGAACTGAAAATAGCACTTCTAGTTGTCTTTCTTTTTGTGAAGTTTCCTTTCAGAAGAGGGATATCAGGCTGTTTCATCTTGCACTCTATGTGAACAAATCTGAGTTATCTGAAAAATTATCATTTGCCTATTTTATGTGATTACTTAGATCCCTGTTGTCATGTAAAACCATGCTCAATATATCAAAGAGGCTGTATAACATCACAAGAGCATTTCCAGTGGGGATTTTTAATACTGGAAATAACAGAACTTAACTATTACGGCTTTTTATATTGTTTTCCTTTTTGAATGACATACAAACTTTAAGTATCTCTAACAGTTCTGTCCCATCTGGATACTCTGGAGACTAATGACTCCTGCACTCAGGCTCTGGCCATCTCTGAGGGCACTAGTATCATCTAGACCTTCTGTGCACTTTTAGATTTTTTAATAGCTGACAGATTAACTTTTATCACATCTGGCCACGATTAGTCTTTCTATTTAAAAAATCACTGTGAGGAGGGCAGGGAAGCAAAACCTATAGTGCATAATTTTTCTTGATATCCTTAAGAAATAAGTCTTAAAACAATGGTGCTAGTACTATATTTCCATATTTCTGTCTTTACATCTTAAACTATGGTGATTGACTTGTGGACTTTCTTCTTGGTTCTTGGTGTCTTTGAAAACCTTTTTCATTTTTGTATTCTGGTGACTACAGGGATCTTTTCTGTTGACTTGCTAGCAAGAAGCTATGTATCCAACACTTGAGAAATGCAAGCTTGAGAATTTCTTTCCCCTCCTTACTCTTCCTGTACCTTACAGCTTCTTCTGGGAAACCCTTGCTGCAGGGTTCCTTCATGTCTGGTTACATCAGCATAAACTTCTTGGGCAGGTCAGAAGGGAGCAATCTTTCAGTTTAGTGGTGATTCATGAAGTGATATATTTCCTTTGTGTATAGGGGCTGTGACCTAAATTTTGACATTTTGATTTTTTACTATTCATCTGTTTTACATGTGAAGCTGATGTATTCAAGTAATTTCTAAACAATGTGGGTTCTGATGTTGGAATGAAACAAATATGTTGTGGTTTTTGTTCATTAAGTATTCTTTCTGCTCATATTGCAGTTGTCAATATTTTTTGTGATCTTTCCAAAATTCTACTGGAGATTGATATTCTTGCATGATGTTCCTAAACATGGTTAACGTGTCCTTCTTGTTTGGAAAGTCACCAACATGAACATAATTTCTAATTTGGATGTGTGATGTGCTGAAGTTAGTGGAAAGCTGTGTGTGTTTTGCAACACTCAAAAGTCTTAAAATATGCCTTGAATGTATCCCTTTAAAATAACTCTTTAAGTATCAATTCAAACTAAAACCATATGCTAGACTATATTTGTAACTGTTTTTCATGAGACCATATGCAGAGAGATATTCTGCTAAAAAATGTAACAACAAATATATCTGTGTGCTTAGTTTCTGGGGTATTAGAAACAGCATTTTTGGTTTATGTCAATTTAGCATTTATTCTTGCAGTCTCTTTTCTGTTTACATATATTTTTTCCACAAAAGGTACCAGTAATGACAGTGAACACTCTTTTTTTTTGTTAATTTTTTTACCCTGTAAGTGGCCCATGAAGCTTTGGTGAGACAACCAAATCTTGTATAGCATTTTTGTGAGCCCCTGGTTCAGAAGGTCAGTGTTGAAATTCTACTCTATTTTGCAAATGTATGGCTGTATGCTGCCATCTGTCTGTCCTGCAGCTGGGAGTTAATAGTGCACCATTAATGTTATGTACCAAATTGCAGCTATTTTTTGTGTTTCTGAAAAGCTGTTAAGACTTCTGGTTTATTATTTTATCCCACTTTAAAGCAGTTTTTTGGTCTGCTTTGGCTTTTTGTTGAAAAGCAAATTGCAAGGCTGAAAGGTTTGACATCTCTAAACAGGTAATTTTTTCTCTCCAAAAGGGTATCATTTTTATAATTTTTATAGAATGCAAGAAGAACTGAATTAGTGTTGTCTGTGATATCTGTCATACTCACAACTATTATTGTCACCAAATTCAACAAATTTCGTACCAAATTTGTGTACCACCAAATTCAACATACTATGAAATGTTAATTCAAGCCAAAGCCAGTGATGTACTTGTTATTAACTGATTTATTGTAAAAGTCTTGAGACTGAATTGAGACTGACTAGCAACCTACCAATTCTGTACATTAAAGACTATTACATGTTATTGTTGTGACAAAGATCGTAAAGCAAGAAAGAAATTGCATGTTTTAGTTTAAACCCAGCTGGAAACTAAGGACCATGCAGATGCCTGCTCACTCCCTTCCATGCCTGCCTCCTTTGTGGGGAGGAGAATTATGGGGAAAAAAGCAAAACTCATGGGTTAGACAAGAATAGTTTACTAATGGGGAAAATTATAATAGCATTAATTATAATAATACCAATTATAACAACAATAGTATTACTTAATTGATATTAATTGATAATTATTAGTAATAATTGTCATGAAAATGAGAGAGAGAGAAATAAAATTGAAAAGAATCAGGACACAGCTGCTCCCCACCCTGTGATGGGTGCCCAGCCCACCCCTGAGCAGTGATGGGCCCCTCCCAGCCGACTCCCCCAGTTTCTGTGCTGGGTGTGCCCTCCATGCTGTGCAATGTCCCTTTGGCCTGGCCAGGTCACTCTCCTGGCCATGCTGCCCCCAGCTCCTTGTGCAGCTTCTCACTGACAGAGCATGGGAAACTGAAAAGTCCTTGACTATGGGTAAGCACCACTTAGCAACAACCAAAACAAATGTGGTTTGTGTTGTCAGAATTGTTTTCATATTAAATTGGAAGCACAGCATTGAACCAGCTACTATGAAAAAAATTAAGTCTATCCCAGCCAAAACCCAGACATGGGGCAATATTAATTTATCATTTTCTCATAATATAGTGAGATTGGCACTGCAAGTTTTATAAATTTGTTCAAATTTTTTTGCAGATGTTAACATTTGAATCTTGCTTAGGTGCCATTTTGTCCATTTGAAGTTACAGTTCATGACCAAGGTACATGACCAAGTACACAGTGAATACAAAATACTTTATATAGCTCACATCAGATCCATGTGTTGACCATGTCAACAGTAAGAAACAATTTGATAATTTCAAAATAGAAAAATAGATAATTTGTCAAATTTTGAAGTTTATAAATTTCAATCTTGAAATTGTCAATATTGTCTTTAATATTTATTGCTTATAATTGTACTGTATTTTCGTGAATTCATATATTTTAAAAATAAGAAATGAGAATATGGATTTTTCAGACAAGAATACTAGTTTTTATGTAGATCCTGTGTCTGATATTTTTATTTATACTCCAGACTATTAATCTAAAAAAAAGGTGTTTGTTATTCAAATACTAAACCTTTACAGACCTACTTCAGACACTGATTTCTTTATCTAACCCCTTCAGATTAAAGGCAAAGTTATTTGTTATTGCAATAATCACAAAGAATAATAGTTACATTTTCTAAAATAGGCAGGCAGCTTGGCGAACTGTGCATGTATTTCTGTGTAGTCAGCCATTTCATGACAGTAAAACAAATCAAGAGGATATATCTTTTGTAAAATGCTGCTTTGTAATTCTTTAAACTACAATTTTCCCAGATAAACAGCATTGTGCGGTTTACCCATATGCAAGAACACTTGTGAAATAGAATGATTAATGGAGGGTCATTGCTGACATCAAAGTGTAGGGGAATAAATTCTGTATCATTATGCTCCTGTAAGAAATATGAGGGCAATAAAATCAACATTTGTTCTGAGGTTTTTTTAGGGACATATACTCTTAATAGTATTGCTAAACTTAATACACAGGCTGTTTTTAATTAGAAAATAAAACAAAATTTTTAATTTTGATTTTTTTAAAATGAGAATTTTCAAGTATTTCTAACAGTTCTGTCCGATCTGAATGCTTTTCAGTGAAGACTGGTTTTGTTTCAAAAGAGTTGCACTTCCTGCAAATAACACAACCAAGTTGTCAAAGCACCTTGATCAGTACTGGTTTAGAGTAAGGTAATTTATTGAATATAGGACTAAATATAGTAGGGTTACTCATCAGTTGTTGTTGTTAATATCCTTTTTTCTTTCCAAGTAGATCATGTTCCTTATGTTTCCAATATAAGTGTTATGAAAAATTCACTACAGGGACCTGTAAACCCTGGGGAAATGTAATTCAAAACAGACTTAAATGGTGTAATTTTAAGTAATTTTTTTACAAACCATATTTTTAGTGGTATTCACCCAGTAACTCTGTCTCAGTGTATTTTTTCATTAAAATCATGTTAAAGGTATTTCTTTCCTAGTTAGAGCTTGATTCAGAATACAGTACCTCTAGCAATAATGGCTTAAGCAGTTGCTTGAGTGCCTTCAGTGTTTAAACAGCTGCACAGTCAATTTCACTCAGTATAAAATTATCCATCATCAGCTAGTCCATTTTGGTTAAACAGATAGTGGATGTTACACAGCCTAAATAGCTGGGAGGGTAAATCACATAATCAAAACATGATTCTAAATAATATGGCTCATCTGAAACTGTTTAATCCTTTCTTCTGAGGCCATTGTAACAAATGATGATTATATTGTATTTATCAAAGCCACTGAGAGCTGTACTACTTTCTGTGGAGACTGCATGCTTTTCCTTTGTTTCAGGTCTTGTTTGGTAAATCCATGGGTAAAATTGCATTATTTCTGCTCAGTAGATTCTGCATGTAACACTACTTAAAGTTACTGTAAAAACTCAAGAACATGTCCAGCATAAGTCTGAATGAGAACTTCTAGTGCTTGAAGGATTCCTGCTGCCATGATCTCTTGCATCTCTGCCATGATTCTTGCATCCTTAGCCTTGCCTTTATCTGTTCTTCATTTCTATGTTGCCTTCTTCACAACAGCTGTCTAAGCATTCTTGCTCATGATGTGGTTTTAGTTGTCAATGCAGTGTTCTGCAGTTTAGGGATCACAGCTGTACTAAGAGATCAATAGTGGATTTTTTGGATTTTTCCTAGGATCACAAATTCTGCTAGTAGATTTTCATCAGTGCTAGAAATTAAGTCAGTAGAAGGAGTTACAAAGATGAATGAATTAAATTAAATTAAACTAAATGAAACAAGATGGACTTAATTTCATACCCATGGGGGAGCTTCACAATTTCTGGGTTTTCTATTTGATTAAGAGTGAAAACCTTCCCAGCAGAATGAAATTTGAAAAGTCTGACCAGATCTGTTTTGAAGTCATCTTGAACTGTGTTCTCTAAAAGGCTCCCAATTACGTGTATTTTTTTTTCTCCTCATATCTTCTGTTTCCTACACAAAAATTGTGTATTATTCTTTAATTTTCCTTCCAGTCTTCCTTCTGGTTTGTTCACTCAAACTGGCTCTACAGAATTTTCCTTCGGCCTAAGTACTGCAACTTGTTCTTTCTTTCAAAATGCAGTCAACTACTCATGCTGTATTGAAAGCATGATGAGTAAATGATACTGTTTAAGGTTCTTGTAAATGTGTATAATTTTATCTCTGAAAATAATGCAATTTCACTGATCAGCAATTTATCTTCTGGTACCAGGAACTCTCTGATTTGTGTGTGACAGAAGTCCACAGAACAGATCAAAGTGCTGTTTTGTTCAGAATGCTTGAATGCATCTTTCTGCACAAGAAAAGAAAGGAAAAATAGAAAAAGGATCTGTTTTCAGCTAACTGTATTTCAGCAAACATAATCCTTTGATATTAATCTGGATGCTCAGGCTCTCCAGCAACAGAGCAATCCTCTTTGAGGATCTAACTGTCCTCATAACACAAATGCTCCATTTATTTTTGTTTGATTTCAGCCTCTGAAACAAAAGCTAGCCTAGGCAGCCCTTGCTAGAAAGAAAGGAGAGGGACTGCTAGGAAATAGTGTCTCATTAAGTTTCCCCAGGACTTTCATCTTGCAATTACTAGAAGAAGACTCAAACCAGCTCACAACTCTTCCTACGTGCAAGCCTTTAAAAGTGTAATCCATTTATAAAACATTCTTGGTCGCTCCTGTTTTCTTTAATGTGGGAACCCTCTTTGTCTCATGACCTGAGTCTGCTTTCCATCTATTTGTATGCTTCTCTCTGAAAGTGTGAGACCAGTTTAATCATAAATGAGTGTTCTTGTCAGGCTTTCCAGTTGCTGAGCACTCCTAAAAGCAAGGCGAGATGCGGTATAGATGAAAGTTTAGGTCTATTATATGAAGGTTAGTACTCTGGCCTGATAATATTGGATGGGCTGCAGTAATTAGTGCAACAAACAAACAAAAATATTAAAATATTTAACCTTACTGGAACCAGAATGGTTGTACCATCGATGTGAGTTATCTTGTGGTGTGATAAGAATAAATAGTCATGTCAGTATGGAATATGGTATAGCTGACAGGCACTTAAAAGAAGATGAAGTTCACATTTGGTAGATGCTATTAGTAAAGCCTCACAAGCACTATTTAGCCAATCTCCTGCCACAACCCTTCGTGTCCTACTGCCTGAACTGAGTGAAACTAAGTGAGAATTTTGAATGTTCAGTGCTGGAGAGAGGAAAGGCATAAGCCAAGACAGGGGCTATCTCTTCCCTGTCTTCATTCTCTCACATTCCTCCAAATTCAAATTTTATAGCAGTCCTTTCAGCTCACCTGTAAAATTCCTGTTATTTTTATCTTTCATGTTTATATAGATAAGGTGTGTAATCCACCTCTGCTGCTTGAAAATAAGACACTACTCATGTCTGGGTAAGTAGGTCAAATTCTTTTACGATCGCTGACAATGTCTTCATGGCCCTGGTTGTACTCCTGTCAGCTGTAATGCACACGTGGAAGCACTCAAGGTAACATTAAAGATGGTTAAAGATTAAAGTAATCACTGCAGCCTGCTGCTGCACTGAGATGTAGTGCTGATGCCTCAGGTTTTAGCTTTTGTATTTCTCAGATTCTGTGCTGCTTTAGTGTGTGGGTTTGGGCTTCATTTTAGGGGATAGTAAGCTCTCTTCACAAAATGGGTAGACAAAACAGTTCCTTCTCTAGCTGGGGACCCAAGGACAATCAATGCAAGTCTCAGGCCCAAGAGCATAAACAATGGTGGACTGAAGAGAGAAAAACAAGGATGGGACTTCATGGGCTGGAGCTATAATTAGACAATTAGCTCCAATATGCTGATGCACCAGAACTTATAAAAGTGTGAGACCCCATAACCAGTTGTCCATTTTATGACCATTTTGGGTTCATCTTGGGTGTAGCCCTGGCTGGGCTCTTGTGCTGCCCAAGGTGTATCCATTGAGGCCTCCTAATAAATACCTACTTTATTCTTTAGCTCTGTCTAGTCTTGGTTCTAGGTCAGCCTTCACAAGGCATCAGTGCCACTGCCTTTTCACTGCAGGTCAGCTTGCCGTGGGCACGCAAGGCATTGTCACCATTCCTGTCTTTGATCTCAGGTGTGAATGACTTAAGTATTGAGACTGAACTATCTGTCTACCCAAGGTTCCCTTATCCTAGAGATAAGGAAAGCTTGCTTTGCTGTAAATTGGAGTTTTCCATCTTCAGGAAAATCAGTGCAATGCCTTGCAAGACAAAGAATAGCTCTGTGGAAGTACATGAAGTAACTGTACTTCATAAAAGGACAGGAAGTAAATGAAGTACATTATCAGTTGCTGGTTTTTTGGCTTCATGGGTAACCTAAGTGTTTTGCACTTTCTTCTTGAGGAAAAGGGAAAAAAATCGAACACCATGAAACAAATAATTTGTTTCATATATTTAATAACAATAGTTGTAAGTTTCTTAGGCTACTAGTATTTTTGTCCTTTTAATGTAAATGCTGTATTACACTTGTGGTTGTCTACCAGGTGTTAATAGTCATATTTTTTAACAAAGATGTAACAAGGACAATGATGGAAACAAAACACAGAATGTCATCTATTACAAATTTTTGAGTCTCAGGTGGCAATTGCTGCTGGTCTTACTCATCATAGATAAATTTTCCTGTTTTAAATACTCCTAAAATACTCAAGGTTCACTAAAACTGACTTATTTTTGGTGCTGAAAGAAGAGCCACAGCTAGTTCTTTTTTGTTCCTATAGCAAGAGGGGAATTTATCAAGGAGTCTAGAAAGGGTGATGGTCTTCGAATTATAAATATTAGTATAGTAAGTATTGTTAGTAAATAAATACCATTTTTTGCTACCAAATATGTTTCTAAGTAGTTCTATTTTCCACTTCTATTTGATTTGGGCCATTTACATAACTGTATACACCTTAGTCTAATGAGAGCAGAATGTGGAAAAGAAATCAGGCTAAATAAATATTAAGACAGAGAAAAGTAATTAACAGTACTCTGCTAAAAAAAGTGAGAAAAAGTAAAACAAGCATCTAAAGAAACTGCTACCCAGCTTAACACATCAGGACATGAATTTCGTTTCATTTGACACGTTTTCTGGCACCAAAAGGCAGCAGTTGGAATTAATAATCCTTAATAGGTTATTAGCTTGAATGAAAATAATTTTCCATTAAAAATTGGTAATTATATACCTAGAATTCATCAGAGACAACCTGCATCTTCTGGAAACAATACAAAACATCTCTGACACTGAAAGTTATGATTAAAAATTAATGAACAGTTCAAGATCAAGTAATTAAATTTCATTCTTAACTAAAAATTTTTTTCAATACATTTACTATTCTATTCATATATTTAAACTTTTCTGTCAATTATATCTGTGATTTAAGGCATGGAAATGACTGTCAGTTTTTTCATTTTTTTCTTAAATCAGTGATGTTTTTGTTTGAACTACTGCTCTTCAACAGAAGTGCATGAGGGACTGATTAAGAGATGCTCCCTTTGGTATTTCACAGAAATGGCAGAAGTCTCTTCTCAAAAGTTAGCTACAGTACATAAATCAGGAGTAATCATGTACTCCTCAGTGCAACTACATCTGTAAGTAAGATCAGATTCTAAATGTACAGGGACCTAGACAAGGCAATGGCTACACATCAGACTTCATTTTGAGGAAAGAGAGTGAATGCAGTATCTCTGTAGATCTCTCTAACTACAGATTGGCAAAATCAGAAAAAAACGGTGGAACCTTTTGAAATTCAACAAAAGCAAATGCAGGGCCCTGCACCTGGGAAAGGATAACTCCACACAACAGCACGGGCTGGGGGCTGACCTGCTGGGAGGTAGCTCTGAGGAGAAGGACAACCAGCTGTCCATGAGCCAGCAGGGCCCTTGTGGCCAAGAGGTCAGTGGTGTCCCAGGGTGCATTAGCAAGAGCATTGCCAGCAGCTCAAGAGAGCTGATCCTGCTCCTCTACTCTGCCCTGCTGAGGCACATCTGAAGTGCCCTGTTCTGGGCTCCTCAGGACCAGAGAGACATGGAGGTTCTGGAGCGGGTCCAGCAAAGGGCTACCAAGGTGAGCAGGGGTCTGGGGCACCTCACTCAAGGGAAGGCTGAGGGAGCTGGGCCCATTCAGCCTGAACAAGACTGAGGGGAGCCTCATCAGTGTCGGCAAATGTCTGAAGGGAGGCTGTCAGGAGGATGGATCCAAGCCCTGCTTTGCACTTCCCATCAGTAAGACAAGAGGCAGTGGCCAGAAACTGATGCACAGGAAGTTCCACCTGAACACAGGGAGGAACTTCATTGTGAGGATGGCTGTGCATGGGAACAGTTGCCCAGAGAAACTGTGGAGTCTCCTTCTCTAGAGATATTCAAAGGCTGTCTGGACACAGTCCTAGTAGTGTGCTCTGGGGCACCCTGCTTGAGCAGGCAGGTCGAGCTCAGGACTAGATGACCTCCAGTGATCCCTTCCAGCCTTACCCATTCTGAGATCCACAGTGGACTTGGCAATGTGTTTACTGGTTTGCTACAAAGGAATAGTACATCTTGTCTTACCTTCAGTGTAATGCATAGACAATGCTGGTAAATACTTTCCATAGAATCAGAGTCACAGAATTGTAGAATGGTTTGCATTTAAGGTCATATAGTTCCAATCCCCCCTGCCCTGGGCAGGGGCACCTCTTGCTAGACCAGGTCAGAGCCCCATCCAAGCTGGCCTTGAACCTGCCAGTGATGGGCATTTTGTAACTTTTTCTCTCACTATAGTCTCCACAGGGTTTTCTTCCCTCCTGAAGCTTTTGGACGGGCCTTTCTTAAAATATGTTCTGCTTTAGGTGAGGGTGCCCTCTGATGGATACTGTGAGCACACAGTCCTGGTGATTCCAAGATGATTTAGTGGGCTTAGTAGACGTGGTTTATTTTGCAAAACGGCACAGTGGGCACAATAACTGCAGCAGGTAGACAAGTAACAAAATCTTTAATTTAGAAAATAGACACTTTCTTTGAAGTAATAATTTTGTTTCTTCATAGCATGGCCCTCTGAAAATTTCTTTATGGAAGTTTTGCTTTTGATTTCAAGAACAAATTTCTCTTTCATATTCAAGTATAAATTGTGCAAGTACAATTAAAACAGATGGAGACAAAAAATAGTCAACATATAGGGAAAAAGACAGTAAATGTGAATAGCTAGTGTAAGATTTGGTTTAAACAAATGAATTTTGAAATGCACCTAATCTCTGCCCACATTAATTTTCAATATTTATTTATTAGTATTTATTTAGGTTTTAAGTCAGAATACATATATGCATTGCATATATGTAAAGTATGTCCTACTTCATGTGCATTAGTATGTGTGTTTTCATGTTGGAAAATGAGATAAATGCTGACATTGCTGTGGCTGTGAAATGGAGGTTTCTACAAACCCATTTTATGACTAGAAATGTTTTCTTAATTTCCTGGTAAAACTTATTTATTATTAAATACATATTTATTTGTTTTCTTTCTACTCTAAAAGTGCTTATAAAATGGCAATTAAAATGTTAATAATATTTTTCATCTATCCACACTTTTCTGGTCTTTTATTCCATCTTCTCAAATGTAACAGACATGACAGGCATACACAGCAATGCAGAAGATTTTTCTTTTGGACATATCAGGATAATGTGCCTGGAAAGATGCATGAAAAATCCATGTCACATCCAGGTGAGATTTTATGCTCTCATGCAGGACAAACTAATCAGTTATGATACTGAAATACTGTATTAATATTTCTATTATATTCAAAATTATGCAGATTTGCTTAGATATTAGTGTGAAAATTAATTGCTTAGCCAAGATTTAAACAAAGTATGTTTTTCTGCAAAATACTTTTTTCATCCACTTTGCCTTGTCTTGTTTTATTGTGAAATGGCAAAAGAATGTGTTTCAAAAGTAAAATCAATAATCAAATGCTGCAAGCATCGAGTTATCCAGTGATATTTTGCACTAAATGCTTAATTTGATTTCTCTACAGTGTTGGCCTAGTCATTCATATTGAAACCAAACATCCAGCAATACAAAAGTTGTTCTAAAAATACTTTCTTTAAAACTTACTGTAATCAACAAGAAGTCAAGAAGTTCAATTCAGCCTTCTGGAAACAAGATGCATTTGTGGATAGAAATTCCATTAAAATAAGATAAATAAACAAATATGCAGGTCTTGAGCAGGAAGTTGGAGACCACTGTTGGTGGGCAGGTGAAAGAGTGAAAGCAGTACATAATTCCTTAAATTCAAAGCATTGTCTTGAAACAGTGTTTTCTGTGCATCCTCTGAGGCCACTGACACTGCAGCCCAGAGACCTTTCAGATACTGCTTCTACATTGCTTTGGAATGGGTGTACTACAGGAAAATTTGTAATTGGAAATTTTGACTGCTGCTTAATTTTTCACTTTTTTGTTTTTTTAATAGTTTGATAATTTCACAGCCACATTTTAATTCATTGGCAGATTTTAAAAGATCTTAAGATGTGGCTGATAATAGTCCACTATTTCTTTAGTTCAAGCCACTGGTAAATAAACTATGGAAGAGCCCAGGAATCATACAGACCAACATATTACTTTCTGCAATTAATAAGCAGGTTGATGAAACAGCACTTCAGACCACTGTGATTTTGGCTTTATGGATAATTATTTACATACTGTGTATTTTGGGACATATATTGTCTATGATAATATTGACTCATTGCACTGAGAAACATCTTGCAAATGGCTTATCTAAAAATACAGAATACATGGTAAGGGAAAGTCAGGTGAAGAGAGACAATATAATGCTGAAAGAAACACCTAACTGGAAAATTTCAGTGGTGAAGTCTGATGGTACAATTTTTCTAAAAAAATGTAAAACTACTAATTAAGAGGAAGGGAAGATTAAAATAAATACATGTTAAAATTCTCCAATGAAAATATTTTTCAGACTGTTGAGGAAGTTGCTGATCTTGGTGCACTGCAGAGACATCAGCGAAGCAGCCCTGAGACAGCAATATTTCATTCCTGACAGAAAAAAGGATTGCTGGAGAAGAAAATAGGATAATTTTAATTTCCCAGATATCCAGTCCTTGTGAGGAGACCATGATATTAATACAAGCATTGTGTCTTTAACGTGGCTGAATGCCAAGCCAAGACTTTCTGAAACCAATTACTGACCATCTCCTTTTGCTGATCATGTTCATGAATAAAAGGTTAGCAGATTATGTGGTATAATATTCTTCAGTGGGAAGTGTGGGCAGAAGGTAAGTCTGTTCTGTTCTTCAGGGTAATCTATTCTAAGTAGCAAAGTAGAAGAGGAACTAAAGGACTAAACATGCCAATAATTGTGTCTTAGCTTTTGAAGAAAAGATGCTGGTAAGAAACTGCAGTGATTTTTATCCTGTAAATGCTTCCATATGGGTCATTTATATCAAGATAAGTATTAAACATTTTTCTTCCAGTATCTTTATATTCAGCATGTTTGTATCCATGCTTTACTTCTCTCATGTATAAGATTAATGAGATATAAATAGTGTCATCACTGTTTTTCTTCAAGTGGCAGTGCAGCTGTTAAGAAAAGTACTGATTACAAAGCCATATCCACTTTGAACACTAAGTGGTGCTATCATATTAAATATTGCAATTCACTCTTTCCCTTGGAAACAGGTTGTACCACCTGATAAACGCCATCACTTTTCAGTTATTAGATTGCAATTACAGTTATGGTCCTACTAATAATGGTGGTATCATTTTTAGTGTCATTATTATAGAATTGTGCATCACTACAACTTTGTGAAACTGGAGACCAAATAAGTAAAGCAGCTGTAGTGTGCTTGTTGTCTCTGCAGCTCTAGCATTGAGTAAGTGCAGCCAAATAATGAATTGAAGTAGATGTTTTTCTGTAAACAGATGAAAAACAAGACTGCTGTGTAGGGGTGCTTTTGAATGACCTACTTCAATTTAATACAATGAATTACATATTTAGTATTAATTTAGCATTCTGTGTTGAAAGAAAATCTATTGGGTGTATAATGCATATTAGTTTTAAAAGCACTTTCATTATTTGCGGACTGCATAATATTCAATCTATGAAATATCACAGGGCTGTCTGTCCCTAAGGTAGACATGACTATTCAAGTAATATATATGGAATATATTACAGATATTACAAATATTACAGATTCCAACATAGACAAGGCATTCAGAAAGTTATTGTGCACCATCACTAAAATATGAAAATGATGAAGAAAAGCAAAAAAATTGGAAAAAAACTTAACATTGAAAAGGGGGAAATTCTCTTTATTTGGGTTGAGTTTTGAGAGATGAGGGGGAAAAAAATTTCCTCTGCATGTGATCCCTTTCAGTTTAACATTAATTTTTAAATGCACGTAGAAATCTAAAGGTTTAATTTGTAGACATGAAATCAGGTGTCTCCTGTATAAGTTACAGCTTCTTAGGATATATGTTATCAAATAGTGTTACAATAACAATACTGCAGGGAATGAGTGACTTTTTTGTTTTGATATACACAGATGTAGTCAAGGAGCTGGTTTCTTGCAGCCAGTCAGGAATAATATGGATACTGTTTCAAGCAGGTTCCATGTGGCTGGGTGCTGGTGCCAGATCAGGTAATGGGGAAATGGCTTCAGTGTGCTGTAGAAACTCATGACCTGCTGTCTCTGCTAAAATAAAAGAAGTGAAGAGGAGAATGCCTTCTTGGCATCTCCTCCTCCCTGTCATGGCATGCTAGTGCTGCATCAAGAAAAGTGAGATTTTGTGTGAGAAAACATGAGCACAGAAATCAGATCACATAAGAACATTTTCAGAAATGCTTGTGAGTTTTGATAATTTATTGTTCTAATGGAGGTCAAGATTTATTTCTAAAGATTGGAAGAACAATTGGTATTATAGAATTGGTATTCTGTTTTGACAGATGTGGTATACATGGAATTTTCACACTGTTGACAAAGCTATCTTGTGTTTCACTGCTCTGCAAGCAGTGGGGAATTCAAGGTATTTCCAGTGATTTTCATGGTTTTACCATATGACCACAGACAAGACCTACAGCTGTGACCTCTTTATACAGCCCTCAGGACGCACCAAACCTTTATGAACATTGGAGCAGGGGAATTGATGCAGACAATGTGCCCAGACCACAGCAGGAGGCCTTCAGGAATAGAAGCCCTGATTGTGAAAAGTGCTGGAAAGCAGTGGTAGGCAGGCATTTTACCTGAGGGACTAAGCACTTTAACTTAGGCTTAGCTGAGGCTTTAGTTGCAGCTGGTGATCTGTAAGGGGTTTAAATACACATTGTGAAAATGATGCTCTATGGCTCTCATACTTAGCGCTCTTCAGGCCCCTAAAATCTGGACAGAATTATTGTCTGTTCACATCCAGAAGCAAGGGGGACATTCTCTAAACAAGAACGTAACTCCTCTGAGACACTTCCTTAAGTAATGTGTCACATAAAACACCTCTTCTCTCGCTGAGCTTCAAACTAGCTTGTTTTTCATTGCAGGTTTCCAAGAGATTCAGAAGGTATTAGAGTTAGTCATCAGTAGAAAAAACACACATAAATGCTTTTAAAAGCTCATAAGGCAAATTGTATTATGTTACTACCTTGAATTACAGCCAAGGACACCATGACTTCCTCTCGGAAACCCGTTTAGCATTGGACGTGAATGGATGGCAGAGGGAAGTGTGGCTGTGCGCTTACTGGAACCGACCCACGCCGCCACGGGAAGGGGCGCCAGCAGAGGCAGCGGCCGGCCCTCGCTCTCCATGGTCCCGGCCCTGCCCCCGCCCCGGCTCCCGCTGTCGGCGCGCCCCGGGGCTGCCGCCTCCGCCTGTCCCCCGCGGCGGTAGGACCCCGCTCTGACTCCCCTTGGGACTGGAGGTCGGGAGCGGGTGGCCGCGGGATGGCCTCCCGGAGGGAAGGCGCTGTCCAGCCCTCAGGTTTCTGTCTGGCCGGCAGCAGCATCCCGCCCTCGGCAGCGGCAGCAGCAGCATCCCGCCCGCAGCAGCATCCCGCTCGCCGGCAGCAGCTTCGCCCGCGGGCTCCGCGCGGGGGCGCTGCGGCGTTGGCGGCGGGGCCGGGCGGGGCCGGGCGGGGCTGCCCGGAGCCAGCGGCGCCCGGAGCGGAGCGGCGGCGCCCGGAGCGCACCTACCTGTGGCATGGGAGAGGTGAGTGGGGCGTTCCGCCGGCGGGTTGGCGGGGGTCTTGCCCGGACTTGGGTCTAAGCTGCCTGGGCTCTCCCTGGAGGTGGGCTGGAACACTTGAGTAGAAGTAGGTAGGGTGCTCGGTTGAGTCTCTTGTCTTCGCTTTTCTCTTTGCCATCCCCGCGTTATCGGAGGTTTATCTTTTTCTTTTCTTTTACTTATATTTACTTATGCATTTATTTACCTGGTATTAGTACTTGGGGAGCTTTTTTACCGACAAGTTTCAGGTTCTCCTTCAGCTTGTTAAGTTCTCTCTTGTGCATCCACTAAGGAAAGAAAATTCGTCTCACATGAAGCTACGTATGAGGTCCCACTGGGTACCTCTGCAGTAACAAAGAAAACATATTTCTCCTAATTTACTGTGAAAGGTAGTTTGCTGCTTTGTAGGTGGAGCAGAGTGAGCTCTAGATGGAGGATTTTCCTCTGTCATCATGTCCCCTTGGTTGCTAAGCAGTGGTGACCACATCTGTGAAAAGATGGAAGAAGCACAGAGGAGAGAGCAACAGGGAAAGCCAGGAAGAACAGCAGAATCTCCTCTCAGGCAGCCTTATCTGCTGTGTGTTCTTGTAGAGAATTAAAACCAATGCATTAATCCTTCTTTTATGCCTGTTTCCTTAACTCTAAACTTCTGTCATTCCAGCTTATAGTTCAGGTGCAACAAAGTTGTTTTGTTCAACCAAATTGGTTTGTCATGACTTTAATATGAAGAGAAGTAATTTATAAATAAGCGCACTTGGTGCTTCCTGTAAGTGGCACTGCTTCAGCCTCAAAAAAAAAAAAATCTTGATGGAAAACACATGATAAGAACAATCCCTACACAAAACTATAAGGCAATTTATGAAAAGAAAGCTTTTAGTAACAACAATTAAGTTCAGTACGCTTTCCCCCTCCTTTTGTAAAACCAGATTTTGCTGTTGAACTTGAGAACTCCGATGTATTTCATGTTTCTTTGTTCACCAAAATATCTCAGTTTCTGGATTATAATAAAAAAAAACTTCTAGTCTGAGTGGGATGCAAAAAGAAAAATTAAGTAGTGGAAGGGTAGATTTAATGTTATTTTTCCCAGTTGAACTTGTTGATCTTGAGCATGTGAGTTATTAACAACAAAACCCCCCATACAAAAAACAACAGAACCCCCCCCCCAAAATTAGCAATCAATGAAAACCCTAAAACAAAACCACCCACCAACCCCCACAAAAATTAGTGTTACTAATAGCGTTACATACTAAACATGTATGACATGTCTACGATTTGATGCATAGCGCCTCAGCACCCTTTAAGGTGAGAATTTTCATATGGAGTGAAAGGCAGTTCTGACACTGCCATTTTCATGTCAGTTGTATGTTTGTCTAAACGTTTGTCAGTTTTTAAGTTGACTGAAAATTTACTTTTGTTAGAATCAGATCAGTTGCTGTGTTGTTGTTGTCTGCGAGCACAGCTGTTGTAGGCAAACAGGAGGAATCCATCCTGGCTCTGATCCCCCTGTGAGAGACACAGCGGCTGCTTGGCTGCTCCTGATGGAAGGAAGGGTGTGTCAGGGTGGGAGCAGAGCTCTGGGTGTGCATCACACACGGAGGGTCAGGATGCTCAGAGCTGTGTACAGATGCTGCAAGACTTGCCAAGGGTTGTGCTGGCCATTAGCCACTCCAAGGACTTTGATGTCACCCACCTCTCTGCCCCTAATCCATCCCTGCCCTTTCCCTGTGTTGGGGATTCAAGAGGATAGTTCCATGTAGGCTCTTGTTTTTTTTCTTCTTTCTTATCTATATTTAAAAATACTGTGGCTTTTAACTGGCCCTCTAAAAGTGTATTTAGCTAAAGCTTATACAAGTGCAGACTTGATGAAAATACAATTTTTGTGTAAATCTTAGGCATTGATAATTTTATGTTATTCCTAAGAGACACAAGAGCAAACATTGCCCTTTCCATATTTAAAACATTATTTGGTGTTTGCAGATGAAATTCAACAGAGAGAAATGGAAGTGGGTAAAATGGATTGTTGATTTTAAAACTGCATACATTAAAAGAAATACTAAGTGCTGATAAATAGTATGAGACATGAACAATTTTCTGGGCTTTTAAACAGATTTTGTTAGCCCAAGGTTTTATTACCAGCAGTGCAGTATCGACATTGACAGCTTTTGCCTTCAATATTTTATCGTAAAACTTGTTTCTCTTATTTGAGGCAAGGATGAAGCTTTGAGGTAATGTTGAAAAACACTTTTTTTTCTTCATATAAGTAAACTTCATTTCTTGTTAATACATACTCACTGCTAATAAGTGGTGATAGCACGTAGAAGACGTTTCATCTTATGCCAGTCCAAAGAAAAATAATGTACCTGGATCTAATCCTTCAAGAATATGTGTCCTCATTTAACTATTTTATAGGGACACTGAGTTAGGTGCCTTCTGCGGCATGTCCTTTGGGACTGCACAAGTGCATATAATCCAGAACACATGGAGACAGAACTGGTATAATTTAATCTTCAAAAATGTTTTCCTTTCCTATTGAAATAAATTGTAAACTCAGCCCAGGACAAGGATGTATTTATCAATAATAATCACAGATGTCATGCTCCATCGAGAGGGTTGAGTCATCCTCAGTAATGAGTGATTGCGCTGGTTGAAGCAATTGTGTTCAAAGCACACTGTCTGCTACCAGGGAAGATCTTCCATTAATTGTCCTGTTACTCTTGTAAAGGTTTCTGTCACCGTTAAATAGTTGATGTCTAACAGGAAAATAACTCTTTCCCGTGTGATGTAATAAATTCAGTATAAATAGCTTTCTTAAAGTTGTAGAAGGAATCCATTCTAGAAGTTTGGTTTTGAAGCAGAAGTTTAAAAGAAAAATTAAGTTAGCTTGGATGCAGTTGTTGTGTACTAAACAAAGCCCCTTCCCCCCAACAGAAATTTGAATATATTTTCATATGTGAAAATATAGATTTAATACAGTTATTTCCATAGAAGCTCTGTCATGTTTTCTGTGAGGACTGGACTCTCTTTGAAAATCTCACCATGAAATTCAATTCAACAAGTTAAGTAAGGAAATTCAGCAGTTATGCTCCAGCAAGCCTCTTTTGTGCCTTTTTGTGATGTATTTGTGACATATATTAAATTGGAGTCCCTTCTGTATGTAAAGTTTTAATTTATTCTTGGGTTCTTACTGTATTGATGAAACCAGTGATGTGTAGATATAGGCTGGGGTCTCTTTAGCTTGGAACTACTGTTTTCTCAGATTATGCATTTGCATAATCTATCCTCTTGAATCCCCAACACAGGGAAAGGGCAGGGATGGACTGGGGGTGGAGAGGTGGGTGACATCAAAGTGTTATCCTGTCAAATTCTTGTTTGAAGTTGCTATATCTGAGTGGGGCCTGAGCGGCAAAGAGACCTAAATTGTCCCTGTGTGCCCTTGCAGTGTTAGCTGCTGCTGCAGAGGGGCTGGAGCAGTGTCCTCTAGCAGCTGTGCCCTGTGTCATGCAGGGCTGGGCAGTGCTGGGGTCCCTCAGGACTGGTGCTGTGCCCAGGTGCTTGCCAGCAGGGCACAGCACTGCTGCTTTATGCTGCACCTGCTTTATGCTGCACCCAAAGCGGGACCTGGCAGGTCATCTCTAGTTTTTTTCTGTCTTGGGTGCTCCCAAGACCCCACCAAGTTCTGTGACAAAACAAGCAGCCCCTTTGCATTTGTCTCCCTGCTTGGCTTTGTGTCTGGACAGCTGTGATTCACTGAACACATTATCCTGGTATGAAAATGAGTAGATAATCAGTGATGATATACTACAGAGGGAAAGTAACCAAATACAAACACAATCTTGACACTCCGATTTAAAGTGCATGTAACTTTACAGTGCTTTTATGGATACTGATTTACCTTGCAACGGTATCATTGATGAGGTTTGGGGTTTTTTGCGCCTCAAGTGTGATATATGAAATCCTACTGTGTTCATTATTATATCTTCAGGTTTCCTGAATGTATAATATATGTCTTAGAATATTTACAACGTCCCTGGGAAGTATTTTGCTGGACTCTTTTTACTGTACATAAAAAAAACTTATATACCAGGGGTTAGGCTATTACAGATTGTATAAAGGCTGCATCTTTCCCTTTCTTCTGCCTTTGTTGTATTTCTTTTCTTTCTACAATTTCTTTAGTAATTCTTGACTGTTTCACACCTCACCTCCCTTACCATAGCCACCCTTTCCTTCGTATGTACCCCCCCAGCTGCCTCCACCCACTGCACTGATTTCCCTCCCAGTGAGACCCAGTTGTTCTGTTCTCATGCTGCATGTGTAAAGGAAATGTTTGCTATTTGATCAGACGGCTGCCAGGAAGGAGCTTTCTGTTTCTAGTACCCAAATAATTAATATGAATATGCTTCTTAACCATCTGGCTTGCTCAGCTAGCATGCAAATTCTTTATAATAATGAGAAATGTGCCTTGTGAGCAGCTGGCCAGACAGTGAGGAGATGTTTCTTTTGAAGGTGTGCCACCTAGTAGGGACCTGTGCTTCTTTGCCCTTAATCCATCAGTGGCTTCTCTGGGACCTGCTGCCTGGGAGCTGCAGGTTTGCTCAGCATTGGGATTGTGGTTGTTCAGCAAGGGGTGTGTTTTTATGTGCTGGCTCAGCTTTTTTATCTCCACCCTGATTCTGTCTGGGAACCCTTCTCTTACAGCAAGGTTTACATTGAAGAGAAAACATCAAAGGAAATTAACTAAATCAATTATTTGAAAAGATGCAGTACCTTCAGTGTTTTTAGGAAGTATAACCAGATTAATTGGTACAATAAGAGACAGAAGAAAGCATTTAGAATGCATTTATCTACAATTTGCTTATAAAGGCTTTGCAGCATTCTGTTGAAAAAACCCCAAACCTTCTGGTTCTCTACAAGTTTTTCTGGATTTATTCATCTGGTGCGCATGGTGTTTTAAGGTTTTGAGATATTTTCCTACCTAGACAGTAGGGGAAAGTGAGGGTCATTACCTGAGAGCTGAATTACTGGACAGAGTATTTCTAGTGTTGGGTGTCTTTGATTACATACAGGCCAACCAAGACAGGAGGAAGGAGAGAGGGGGGTTGAACAACAGGCACAGTGAGGTTGTACTTAATGAGGAAAATAACGTGTGAAGGCACTACTTAGGCAAACATGTCTATAGAAGGTCCAGTGGAAACAAAGGAACTTCATGTTTGGAATCACCTCATATTAAGGGTAACATGAAGGTGACTGCTTTCCATATAAATCCATCAAAATCTGAGAAGTCTTTATGACAATTGACACCTCGAGTTGAGCAGTCAGAGGGATCTCATCCAGGAATAGAGCCCCTTACTGGCTAGGACATACCAATTTTCATGGTGTATTTTTTTTCCTTCTATCCCAATCAAAAGACAGTTTCTTTTCTGTTAGAGTATTCCTGCTCTGGGACTTGGACTCCAGCTTTTGTGTAGAGCAGTGGTGGTACTCAGTTGTGTTGAACTTCTGTTGATCTCCTGGTCTGTCCTAGAGGATATAAGAGAGCAGCTTGCTTGACCTATCCCTGCAGGCAATCCTGTTAGGTACAATAGCCTTGACCAACACAGCCTGGATTTCTTCCAGAGCCTCCACAAGAGATTTCCAGGCATGTAAATACATGATATAGTGGGCTACTGTGTTAGATAATTTTGAGTTCTGTGTTGTATACCACTTCTGTTAAGAAAAATATATTAATTAACTTAATTTGGATTCAGATCCTATTTCTTGGAAGCTTAGTTTTCTTTTTGCAGGTCAACTGATGTATTTTTAAGTAGTTACTACATTTTTCCCTTGTTAAAAAGATTATACAGTTCTTTTTATAAACAGAGCTCTTGACTTACTCTCAAGTTATTCACTTCATTAATAATATGAACCTCAGTTTTGGTGGGAAAACATAATTAAAAATTGGAGTGATGCCTTGCACGACTTTTAAAGAATTTATAAGGAAGTAAAACCAATAAGAATTCTTATTATAATTTTCTTTTATGATCTTAAGGATTTAAATTTTACCTCTTTCAAGTGGTATATCAATTACCAGTTCTTTTTGTTAGACAAAGACTGTCATAGGCAAGAAGAGGTTTAAAATGTTTTAGAGATAATATTTGACAATATTATGTAGAGGTTTCTGTGGCCTAATAAAGATTATCTTTTTAATTAGATTAAATAAATTGAATGAAAGAAGAGGCCTTTTGCCTCGAACACCTAATAGCCATGATCACCTATTTTGTCTTTCTTTCCTTCATTCTCCTTCCATCTGGTCACTGGAGGCATATTTCATTTTCTTATCTTGTTATGTCTTTGTCCTTTCACTAAATTCAATCAGAGTTCTCTCCTTTGTAGTGAAGATACTATTTCATGAATGATGAAAAAGAATAAAATTACAGCCTTCAGAAAATAATAAATAAGGATGATTTTCAATTTTTTTCTGTTAAAAATCTGTTCTCAGTCAGATTGAGGACAATGCTCTTTCCATCTTTGGACAAATGTGTCAGGTGACAGTAGCTTAGTACTTAGCAAGTAATTTAAGAGATGTAAATGTGTTTACCAGCAAATCAACTAGCCACAAAATCCTTTTCATGGTTTTTACATCACAGTGATGGTGATGTGTGCTTGCTGGAATCTTTTAGATGGAGATGGGTGTTTAATTGGAGAAGTCTCTAGTAACTGTTTTTTCCAAAAATGGTGTTTTAGTGCCTTTCCTCAGTTTCTTTCACATTGTGAATTTTCTGGCTCTTTTCTAAAAGTTGTAACGTTATGTTTATAATGGGTATGTATTCCCTTCTGGCTTTAGAAAGTTGTACATGAGTTAGCAGATAGTCTTTTTTTCTTAAACTCATAGAGCTTTGGTTTTGGCTAAGCTAAAAAGAATTATGTATTCTTCTGGAAATCTAAGTGATGCAGAGAAGTGTGGGGGAAGGAATGCAGGCACTGACTAATAGGATATTCCCCTCTCCTGATGAATACTTGATTAAATTATTGATTCCTACTCTGTGACTGGGAAGGAAGAAACACAGAAGGTTTTGAAGCTGAATGTCATTCCACAGTGCTGACAAAGTACAGTGGCTCTGGTGGTCTGGACTGAAACAGCTGCTTTCCTTTTGTCTGAAATAGAAAATGGCAGCATATTATGTAAAAAAAAAAAAAAAAGAAAAAGAAAATTACTTTTTTAAAACCAACTGCTGCACTGTATATCCTGCTCTTTTAATGACTGTTTTCTGTGAATGCCTTGCAGTTCTGTTTTATGTTGCACAACCACAATATAAATACTTACTGCAGTTCAGGCAAAGATTCCCTTCTTCTAGGGGACCGTGTACTATGGCACATGTATTAAGAAAAGTTGTGTGCCTACAGTGAGGAACGAGATTAGAGTTAGTTTTGGTTGGGTTTTATGGGTTTTTGGGGCTGGTGGGGGAGGGAGGATTTCTTTACTCTCTGTCCCCTATATGCTCATGTCTACTTCTAGTCACTGTTGCTGTAGGTAAATTTTCAAACATCTGCCTGTAGATGCCACCAGATATTCACCTGGTGCTTTTTTGTGCAAAGTAAATGATTATCAAGTGTCATTTCTGAAAGGATTCTTAATGGCTCTAGATTTTATGATGAACAAACACTGATAACTATCAAGCCATCTTTGGATGTTTCCTGTGCTGATCTTGCAGTAGTAATAAAAGTGGGACTCTCAGCAAGTGCTTTGATGTGTGGGTGGTGGGGCCTTTGCTGGTCAGAAAGGTATTTTACTCTCTGTGCTGGAGACAGGGACAGGCCTGTCATCAGGGGCACCCAGGGACATCTTCCACCCCATCAGGCTGCTCAAAGCCCTGTCCAGCCTGGTGTGCTGAACCACCCCCAGGGTCCAGGTGGGTTTGTTCAGAAGGGTTATGAATCACTGAGTTCAAGGCAGGTGATTCCAAGCCAGTCGATGGTTCTGGGACTTCAGAATAAGTATTACTGGCAGACACTTTTCTATGCAGTTCTTTTTCTTTTGCCAAGTGGCACACCCTGATAAGGCAGTGAACTTGGCAGATTTTTTTTTAATATAGTCATGCTGTTAATAAAATGATTACAAGCAATTTGAATATTTCACAATTTACAAAACCTAGGGCAATAAAATGACCAACTTTGTCTCCTTATTCTTAATCACTGAATTTTTAAGCATGCTTCAGGAAAATACAGATATCTGGCATTCTAACCTGAGGTGAAAAACAATTTTTTTCAGTTGTTCAATATGTTGTTAGGGACCAGAAGAGGAGATTGAACCAGAACACTACATTTATCTTTGTCTAAAGATTATAATGAAAAAGGTCATAGAAGTCCATCCTTTTCTTTCTGATCTTCAAGAATCTTTTATACTTAATTGCTGAACATTACTTCACATTGAACAAGCAGTGAAATCCTTTGAAATGGATTTTCAATCAGGTAAATTGGTTGTAAAATGTATTTCCCTGGCTACATTCTAGAACTATTAATGGTAATAGTTCATTAATAATTGTCAATATTTCAGTATTTTTCAATAATCCAATGTGATATGGTGTTTTACTGCTGCCTCTTGTTCATTTTTCAGCTGGCAATTGGTATCAGCCAGTGAAGTCTTGATTTTGAAAATCTAAATTTAAATGCAGGAGGTAGAACACGTTCAGTGCGGAAAAAAGGGTAAAACATGTTCAGTGGGGAAAAAACAAATTATGAAATTAGATTAATATTTCAGAATTTTCTTTCCTTTTTAAATTCAGCAGGTTTTGTTTTCTTTTGGAGGATACTGTCATATCTGTTTATTTATTCATCATTTCCTCTGCAGGCACAAGAGTAGCAATAACTTCTTTTTTTTAATAATAGCTTAATCTAATCCAGTTCATTTTTCTTGTCCACAATTTTTGTTTACACAATATAGAACAGGAGTAATTTTCAAAAGCAAGTAAAATGGAAAGTAAATTAAAACATGAGATGTGTTTCCAGCTGTCCTTTAGTGTCCAGTGGTGAGGCTTTTGTATGAGAAAGTCTCCTGTTGAATTCTTGCCAACTGGAAGTAATGTCAGATACATTTGAATGCAGACCTGTCTCACAATATAAAGCCAAGAATAAAAGGGAATGAAGGAGGACAAATACTTCAGAAAATGTTAAGACTTTTGGATTCAAGCCCCAGAGAAAACCACAGCCAAATTTGCCTTGAAGTTCCTTTGTTCTGGCTTCTGATCACATGAATGTCTGAAAATTACTGAAAAAGACGAAGAGAATTACCATTGTTTATAGGAAAGAATCAGTGCTCATAAGAAATATTTCCTTTTAAAAATAATTAAAACCCTGAACACAACTGAGCAGAGCAGACAGTGTAGTAAATTCAGGGCTTATTTGTTTGTGAAACAGGCCTGTGCTTATCAAACTAGTTTCACCTTGATACTTTCTAACACTTTAAATTCAGGTAACCTGTTTTCCAGTTTCTTTCACAATCTCTTTTCCATTTGTCTTTCATTTGTGATAGGAAGCAGTTCTGTATTAAACTAGTTCTGATTGTTAGAACATGGAGGAAAAACCAAAGGAAATGCTCTCTAGCTCTTTACTTCAGCCACTGGCATGGTTGTGGATTTAGTTTGGTTAACATTGGCTAAAAATGAGGATGATGATGATGAGGGTGCCTGGTTTGTTTGGGGTTTTTTTGGGATGAACTTGGCATGAGGAAAAAGGCTATCAGTGCTTCCTCTAATTCTGTTATGACCGCTCTAAGTGCTGTGCTATTTGTAATTTTACCATGTTCTGCAAGTTCCTATATTGCTGTTAACGTGTACATATTTTGTGTATATGTTTTCTGCTTCAGCTAGAGGAGTTTCCTTTGGCTTTCCAAAACAGATTGATTTGTCTATACCCTCCTGGCACCTTTGCTTGATGGTTGTTCCTATGGCTATTCCACAGCTAATGTGTCCAAGAGAAGACATGCTTTAACATTAGTTTTCATATTTATAAAAAACAGTGTTTTTTGTGAACGCACAGAAATGCACAGTAAGTGAAATTTTAATATTAAGTGAAGTTTGAATAATGTGAGTTTTTAATATTAATGTGCCATATAAATTGAATTGGTTAGGACAGAATATGTCGAGGACAAGTAACAAGGTACAGACTAGTCACGTGCTGTGGAACACAAGACACAGGAGGTAAGGACCAAAGCAGACATGTAAGAGAAACTTCCTTCTGTGACAAAGCCTTGACAATGGACTTCCATTTAAAAGTTCTGTCCACAGGAATGAGATATTTTGGAGTGATGCTAATGCCACTGTCTATACTGCACCCAATCACAGAGTCACAGAATAGATCAGGTTAGAAGGGACCACAGTGGGTCATCATGTCCAACCTCCCTACTCAAGCAGGATCTTCCCAGAGCACATGGCAATCTGTATCAAAAAAAGCTATTTGTAAATAATGGAATCTCCACTAAAACAAAAACCAAACCAACCAAAAAATGAGCAAATGCACTTTTGAATACCATCATGGTGTCAAGTGTTCTAGCATATTCTTGCTTTCCTTCTCATGCTCTCATGTTCATTGGGAAGCAGATGGTGAACTTTGTCAATGAGGCTGACAGCCTGAAATTCTCTTGTTCCAACACAGCATTGTGTTTCAGGCTGTTGAACTAAACAGAACAATTGGTATTGAACTCTCAGTTTTACAGGCTTATTCTGCTTCTGTGGTTTTTTAATGGATGTCATTAGTAAACAATTTTTTCTGATACATACAAAAAATCAGTAATATACTGGAAGGGGAGCAAAATCCTTTTTGAACCTAACAGGTGGACCTTTGAACATCCTATTGATACATCTCTGTGTTGATGTATGCTAAATGCCATTTTCCACTTCTGGTGTGTTTGCAGGAAGCCCTAGAATGGATGGGGGAATTTTGCCCCCACATTGCTATAAACTGAGCCAGGTTTTACCAATCATCCCAGCCTGTAGCCATTTGCAGAACAGTAGCCGAGTCTTTCTAGGAAATCAGACCAGCACAGAAAGTAGACTCAGATTACACTAATGAAGCCATTAAATGAGATATAGGGAGCCTGTCTGGCCAGAAAGAGGGATGGAAAGAGGTCTGGCTGTACTCCTTGCTTTCTCTCTTTTACATTCTGCAGCCAGTTTTCACATTCTGTGTATTTACTTTGGTGGGAGAGTTGCTTTCTTCCTCCCCCTGCCCCCCCCCCCCCCCCCCGTTCTTTTTTCCTGTGTTCTCTTGTTTGCCAAAAGGAAAAAAAAAATATTCAAAAATTTGAGGGAGAAGACCTGACATCAGTAGGTTCACTGAACTGATGTCACCAGATGAAAACTCTGAGAAGATTTTTTTATTATAAATACATGAAAGTAAGAAACACTGATGTCTATTGAAGTGAATAACAGCCTTAATGTATGAGCAAATCTGATATAAATTTGTCTTTGGATTGTAAGAGGAGTTAACAGGCTGAGGAAGCTTTAAATTAGGCTTATTATGCAGAGAGTTGGCTACATGACTTATTTGGACCTAACTAGAAGCAGGGTGTTGATGTTTTGAGCAGTGTTCCTCTGGTCTGGAAAAATGTCCGAGTAGTAATGCAAATAACAGAAGTATCATATGTGCATAGCACATTTGTGGCAATGTATCATGTTTTTCACAGTTCTTCCATGCCTTGCCAATAGTGAAATCTCTTATGGTTTTTTATTTGCTATGTATTGGCTCTGTTCCAAGGTGGCTGCTTGATACATGGGGATTGAATTGCTTGTTTCTGAGGACTGAATTTCCTAGATCTTCACCCAATTAATGCATTTTCTGACATAAAGGAAAGGCAAACTGATCTGCCTCTGAGTGGTTGCAGATTCTAAAAATGGGCTTATATTAGAGAATTCTTATTTTTGAAGATCAGCTGTAGCATCCTGTATCTTTTAAGCATTTTACATTCCTGCAATATTAATGTTTTTGATGTCTTCTGTGTATTACCATAAGTTCATAAATTGAAATCAGAGGCTATTGAATTGAAATTATCTAGTTTAGAATAACTTTGGAATTAATACAGGTCATGTAAGGCAATTTTCATATAAGGAGTAGAATCCATTAAACTGAATGGAAATTCATTTTGTCCTCCATAAGCATTTATTTTAGGTTTTAAAATTATTTTCATGGACAAGCTATAGAGAATAAAATTACTTACAGACAAAAGAATGACATGGTAAAATATTTTCTTTAAAAATCAGCTGTCCCACTTAGTGCTATTGCATTAGCACAATCTTTTGTTGAGAAGTATCAGGGGTGAAATATAGCATAGGTCTAATCTATTCAGTTCTCAAAGCAATAAATAATTCAGAAACCTTTTAGTTCTTATTGATGTTTAGGACCAGATGCTTTCTAGATTAAACCACTGTCCAAAGAATTTTCTGGATTTGTTTTATAACCTCCTGCTTGTTTTGCAGTCACAGATTGTGAATTTCACACAATTGTGCAATTGACATAGCAGTAACAAACCCAGCTTATTTTCTGTAGAAATTGAAGGCTGCATCACTCAATGACAATATATTAGTTAATAGAGTAAGTCTTAATTTATATAGTAGAATTAAATGTCCATGGAAAAAAACACCTTATTTTTAATATACAGAAATGCACAAAAAAGAGCATAGCAAAAAAAAATCCGTAAATTTCTTTGACTTGTCAGATCACTTGCCTAAATGAAATTCACTGAACATCTTTACCTGACTGCCTTATTTTTAATGAAATTTCATACATGTGAGGCTAAGATGTTTTTTGAGGTGTAGTAATTTCAGTAGTATGGCTTCTTTAGTATACAGAAAGCTTGATTCAGGTTACTCAAATAACTTTGTGAAATGTACCATAGCAGAGAGAACATTGGAAACAATACTGTAAAAAATCGGTCATTATGTTGTAGAATATATAGTAGGAAGAGCAGATGTCTTATTTCTACATTTGAAAAATGTTAAGATAAAAATGCTGTCTTAGGGAAAAACATTTTGTAAGTATTGAGGGTTTGTTACTGACTGGTTTGGTTTAAGCTTGACCATTATTTTTGCAAATATTAAAAGTAATATATAGAAATAAATATATATGTATTAAATTTTTATATGTATGGAAACAATAAAATCTATACATTCATGCTTTTTTTCATATCCTGGTGGACTCAAGCTTAAAACTCCTGACTTAATATAAATGACCCTGATGCTTTTCTTTGTATACATATTAAGAATATTTTCTAAAAGATATTTAAAAATTATTCTTGCTCACTCAACCATATTCCGTAAGAATATATTTATGTTAACATTATTATCAGGTTGTTAACTGTCTCATTCCTGCCCCAGGAGTTTCCTCCTAGTACCATGCTACTACAGAGTCTGTGGTTTGTAGCAGTTTTCTGTAATCTTTCATTTGTAATTTCAATTTTCTGTCCTGCTTGATGGACAGTCTCCAGTCAGCCTTACATGCACAACGTAGCCATGAAAGATTAGATACCTATTTATTAACAGTAAGCTGAGAAAATAGGGATTTGTGTGGTGTCTTGTTTTTACTGATGTTGGTTTTTTTAATGTTGGGCTTCCAGAAGCATTTTCATGGGATTTTTTGGATGGAAGGGTAGCAGTTTCCTTGGGATTCACATTAAATACAGTTTTCTGATTTGATTGTTACTTCAGTTTGTAATACAAATGCTGTCAAAATTGCAGGAAAGAGACACATTTAAGTCATTAAACCAATCCATCCTGCTTTGTCTTTTTTTTTTTTTCTTTTTCATTCCATTTCTTTCTTGGGTAAAGTGATTTTCATGAGATAACAGTATAAGCAGCATCACTTTCTTCCACAGTGCTACAACATTTATATATTTGCAGTACTTTAAAAAAGCCATGAAAAGGAAATAGTCACTGAACTGAAACTCAAGAAGTATTTAATAGGTGTGGGGTTTTTTTCCAAGCATGGGCTGTGATTAGGCTGCTAGAATAAGGCATTCACAGAAGAGATTGTTAGGTAGTGGAAAATAACTTTTTTTTTGTTTTGTATTAACATTGGGAACTGGGGGGGATTGTGCTGCAGACATTGGCTGTGGTGTCTCTAGAGTGAAATGCTGGAGTTCATTTCAGCCCTGAGGGTCCCACTTCAGCCTTGCTGAATAAACCAGCAGAATGTGAACATGCAAGTGGAAAGGTTGGCTTTTATTCTGATAACAACTGCAATACTGCAATAAAACTGCCATAAGGCTGTAGTGGTATTTGCTAAAATGAACAGTCATGAACTTTTAGTTTTATGTATTATAAACCTTTAAAGAGTAAATTTAGACAAAATGCATAGACAGACATAACAATGACATTTTCATGTACAAGTTTGATTTGAGTAGTTTCTGTGGGCATCACATTTGTCACTTTCCAAGTCTATATGCCTAACATTGACTAGAAAACTGTTTTTAAAAAGTTTTGTAGAGTCTTTATGCAAGTAATGAGAACATCCTCTAAAAGACTAGCTGAATGTTATGGTATATATTTGCATTCTCATCCAGTATCTCCTTTTTTTTTTTTTCCCTGTTGGTTGGTTTTTGTTGTTGACATCCTTGCTTCTGAAGATAATCATTGAAACACAAAGTTGCCTAAGTATTTCTTAGACTGCCAAGTCTACTCCTGTTTGTTTATAGGCATGGTAGACTGGTCAGTGGTGTGTAGCTGTGCTGAAAAGCTTGTATTTTGTTTAGCCTGTAAAGAGCAACATTCCTGTGACAGGGCAGCACCATATGTACAGCTCCTGTTCTATTTGGTTATAAGATAGAAGTTGGTCTAATAGCTGTAGATCTTGCTTTTTTGTCTCTTCAGACTCTAAAAGACTTTGTGCAACCATCTAACCATTTTAGAGAATAACTGAGTGTGTGTGGACTACTTACAATGGCATTAACTGTTTGCATCATTCATGAAATACAAATTTTATTACAAGTGCTGTCCTCAGAATCTGTTACAATACACGTAGTACTGGTACATAAAAAGTCATTCCTATATGTAACAGACTTTTTTTTTAGGAGACATACTACTTAAGTTAATACTGCTACCACCTTGTTGTAGGAGGAAGCCCCTACTAGTAGGAACTTTCCTTGACTTCAAAAAAATTGATATAAACTCAGCTGCTTGCACTAAGGAAATTATTTTTTTGAATTTTCAGCTTACAAATGAAGAAGCAGATAATACCTACCCCTCCATTTTATATATATATATTAAAAAAAACAAACCCAGAGTTATAAGCTAAATAAATGACCTACAGGTACCAAGTAATACTTGTGTCACCTTAGCTCTTAGGTGAAAATGAAGCTGAAGGAAAGAGATCCTGGTGTTCTTTGGAAGACAGATCTCTCTCCCTTTTTGCTGGTGAAGGTTTCCTGTGCATTTAGGGCCACGTGTCATTCAGCTTCTGAAGGAAAAGTACCTCTTGAGACACAGCTGGTTCTCAGTCCAAGTAGGACTGGTCAGATCTTCAGGTTCATTGGTGCTAAGGATTCTCAAATTATTTTCCCCAAAAGGCTAAACAACAGTCAGATCCTGCATTTGAAAATGATAAATTGCTTTAAGATGGAACAGATGAGATTAGGCATTTTTAAATAAGGAAAGACTTGGCATTCTCAGGCTTTCTTTTCCAGAGAAAAAAACTGTCCATGTTTTCTTAAAGTGCTTAGCAGGTGACATGAAAAATGTCTGATTTCTATAATTATTTATTAGGAAATTTCTCACCTCTTTAGTAGTCAGTGTAAAGAGCCCCCACTCTTTTTGTGTCTATTGTGGTATGTGCTAAAGACTGGGAACCTGTTGTGGCTCAGCTAAAAAAGCAGGGATTTGAAGCCTATCCATAACCTCAACTGACTAATTTTGAAGAAGAGATGGCTTGCATCATGGGTTGTCTGTCTGTCCATGGCAATGTAGTTCCTGCTGTAAAATTGTTAGAAAATTTCCTCAACTAGCATTAAGTTGACCTAAAAGTTGGCATAGAAGAGGCAGCTATCTGGGATTCACTGTGTCATGGGTTATTTGACTTTGGAGCTGTTATACTTCATGAAAAAGTCTGCCATCAGTATTTTTTCTTCCCAGTGCATCCTCCCTGCACACACTGGGGTCAGGAGAACTGCCTCACTCTGTGGCTTTTGTGGTGGCAGGAGCCTATAGCATTTGCCATCAACTAAATCTGTTTGTTCTAGTGAGGCCTGTATTTTTGACTGAGGCCTGCGGTCACTCTGAGCAGTGGCCGCGGTGTTTCGGGGCTGCCAGGCGGGCTCTGAGGGGAGAGCCCAGGGCTGCTCTGAGCTGTGCCCAGCTCAGGCAGGATGGGAAAACAAACCTGGAAAAGAGCAAAACACCACAGGTCAGTGCAAGGAGCACTCTGTGAGAGGCTGTGAGAAACAGCTCCGGCTCCAGGGCCAGGGGAACGGGAGTGGAAGAAGGGCTGCAGGTGTGGAGCAGGAGCTCCCTGGGAGCTGTGGGACAGGCCATGCTGTAGCAGGTGTTTCCCTGCAGTCCATGGAGGAGGAGAGTGCCAGAACAGGTACCCAGCCTGCAGCTCTGGGAGACTCCAGCCTGGAGAAAGTGAATGTTCCTTGACAGAGAGGCACTGCAAAGGCCACGCTGGAGCAACCTTATCCTGAAGCTTCACAGCCTCCGTGAGGGACATACTGGAGCAAGGGGAAAAAAGGAGGAAGGAGTGGCAAAGAACTGCAATTATCTGCTGCCAGCCCCATCCCCACCTTCCCCATGCCTCTTATGGGGGGTGGAGGTGTAGGAGTTGAGCGTGAACAGTGAAGTTGAGCCTGGAGCAAAGAGGCAGAGGGAAAATTCTTCTAGGATTTATGGTTTTTACCTTCCAATTCTGTTTTAATTGGCAGTAAGTTATTTTTCCCGAAGTGAGTCTATTTTGCCCATGACAGTATTTAATGACAGTATTTTGTAAATGATCTGCTTGTCTTTATTTTAATACCTGGACTCTTTCACTTCATTCTTCCCTGTGCAGTTCCTTTTGTGGAACGGGAGTGGGAGAGCAGCCAGCCAAGGTCAATTCACCACAATGTTGTGTTGACAAAGGCTACAACACTTAATGACTGTCAGCAAGTAGGACTGGATTCCATCTTGTGTCTGTTCAAAAAATTGGTTTGTTCTGAAGATACCGCACCCTTAGGTGCTAACTGTACACTCACTGTGGAAAATATAACCTAGAAAGAAATGATCAATTAATGAATTTATTATTTTTAAGTATTTTAAAAATACCCTTATTCTCAAAGGGAATAATGTACTTTTGATTGTGCTGTGCTTTTTAACACACTTCATCCATCCGTAAAGCTAAAACATTTCATCCATCATAACTTCCTTAATTACAGAGGGATAGCACCATCAAAGTTACAATTGAAAATCAGGTAGATATGAATCAGAAAGCCTAAAAGGGAAAGACTGAACTTCTGCCTATGGATGGTGTTATAGATACAATGTGTCTGTGTAGTACCTGATAGTATAATATAAACATTAGTTTGACAGTCATAGTATAAGCCACCAGATGGAGCAATGTTGCCCTAAGAAATTGACAGTAATAAAAATAGCATGTTTTTTCTTTCTACTTTTTTAATATAAATGCAAGGTTTTTTAAGATGGTGTGCCAAAAGTGTATAGATCTGTATGGTAGAGGTTGTGACCATTGACTGCAATACTTAGCTGTGCTGAAACATTTTTTACTTTTTCACAATGTTAGGCTAGGGAAAGTTAGAATTTTTTTCTTCTTTTGTTGTGAGGTATTAACCTGAGTTAAACTGTAAGAGAATTTGATCTCTTTTATTATTTTTTTCTTTACTTCTTAACTTCTATCTCTTTGCCATGAGTAACTAATTTTCTATTAAATATCTGACTGTTAATTGAAATATTTCTTGCTACAGGGCTTTATAAAGAGAAAAGAGGCAGATTCAAACTATGCCAAAAGCTTATATTTGGGGATTTTGTTGGTGGTGTGACCTTCTGTTTCTTTTTCCTACATGTTCTCCTAGGATCTTCTTATGCAAGAGCCTAAAAGCATTTAAAATTTGCAGAATGAGAAGATGGCGCGGGCAATGCTGGTACCACCAGGACCTGACAGCTTCTTCTATTTCACTGAAGAATCTCTTGCAGCCATTGAAAAACGTATTGCTGATGAAAAATTTCATTGCCACCAAGAGGAGCCTACAGATGATGCTGGTCATGAAGCAGATCACCTAGAGCCAAATAATGACTTAGAGGCAGGAAAGACACTGCCATTTATTTATGGTGACATTCCTCCAGGAATGGTGTCTGAACCCCTGGAGGACCTGGACCCATATTACATCAATAAGAAAGTAAGTGTTTTGTATTAAGAATGTAATTAGAGCTCTCCTGTTTTATTATAACCTGATAAAAGGTCTGCTGGGGAGTTGGTCAGAAGCAATGGTTGGAAGTATTATGCAGTAGGTGCTATCATGTTAGTTATTTTGATTTCACTATAAAGACAAATGTAACTCTTGGTAAAGTTGCACTTAAAAAAAAAAGAAAAGCCACTTTTCTTTTAATGTCTCATGTTATGGTATTTTAGTTAACAGATTTTGTATTAAATGTCCTGTTATCTCTTCAGGTCTGATTTAATGCTGAACCATTTGAAAACTTTCCATCTCTTTGTCTGCTCTTTGGGTTTTTGTAAGGAACATGATGCCCGAGATCTACTTCCTTACAGACATCTTTAGACAAAATCCTCATTCAGTCATATGAATCAGAACAATCACTGTCAAACATTCCTGAAAATATCACAACAATATTTGTTTTACAAAATTTAAAAAGAAATGTAAAGACTAAACTAGTCTTTGTGTTTCGATATGGGGTCTGTGTTACAGGCAAAGACAAAATCTAAATTGATATATACTGATTCAATTTCATTTATAGATATACTGATAAAAAGGAAGAAAAGAGCAAGGTGTTTACTTTGGCAAGTACAGATGAAGGAAAGTTATTTTTATATATGCATGTGAAGTGAAATGATGTCAAGAAGGAATACAAAACTGAATTTACATTAAAAAGGCAGTAAAAAATGAGCAGCAAGTGGCTATTTTATTGTGTAGTAAATAAAAGGCTTGTTGAACTAAAACCATAGAACAGGTTTTTGAAATTAAGTATTCAATAATCAACAAAATACTGTCTTGCAAGATGAGAATTTAACAAAAGAGCTGTATTATATCATAATAACAACCTAATTAAAGCAGTTTTTTTCTAGTATGAAATGTTGAAGACTAATAATCATGCAGATTTTTTAGTTATTTTAGTTTTTGTTCTCTTAACTTCACAAACACTATTGACAAATTACCTATTTCTTTTATAGGAAAATGTCATTGGAAAACAGAAATATTCAGTGTTATAAAACCTGCTGATTTCCAGATAATAGATTTTGGGAGAATAATCATTAAATGTAGATTGAATTAAGATTTCATTAGATTAAATTTTCATTGTGTCTCCTATTTAAAATCATAAATGATTACATTTATGGTAGTGACGGTTGCACAGGCAATAAAGCCAAGGATGTCTCACCCCAAAAGCAGTTTTAACATGCTGAAATGGTTAAATAGTTCTTTGTGAGGTCCCAAAAATGGTTACTTAGGTGGTTTGTTTTGCATTGCCAATTTTGTTCTGAAATGCAAATAAAAGCGCTTCATTAAATTTAAATTTTAAAAGTCACATTTTTAATTATAGTTTTTATGTAATTACTTAATCCTAGAAAATCTGAAATGCAGATTTTAAGAGCACAAAGAATGTGTGGTGTAGCATTTTCTTTGCTCATATGAAAATTTAGAATCTGTTATTTCCTTCCAAAATTCTACAGAAAATAAATTTAGCTACTTCGATGTGTGTAAGCAGCCTGTACTATGGCAAGGTTTCTGAAATGTATCCTTAATTTCCTAACCCCACTACCCCTATGCCCTTTTTGTCTATTTTTTAAAGACATTTATAGTACTGGATAAAGCGAAGACAATCCACAGGTTCAGTGCCACACCTGCCTTGTACCTTTTATCTCCTTTCAATATCACTAGAAGACTAGCTATTAAGATTTTGGTTCATTCATATCCTTTTCAAGTGATTTGTTAAAAATTATTACTGATTAATATTACTAATGTTAATACTAGGAGTTTTGATTTAGTGTTTGGATGTGTTCCTGCCAAAAAAAAAAGATTCTTTCAAAATCAATCTGAGGTAAGATTAGTCACTTAACCTGCTGATTAAATTCAGAAGAAGAGAAGTCATTAGTAGAGTTCCCTAAGATGCAGTATTGAACCCAGCCATGTCTAAAGTCTTTATGGATTATTTGGATCAAGGGGGTGAGTGTACTGTACCATTGGTAAGTTTGTGGATATCACCAAGTTATGTGTGAGTGTTGACCTGCTGGAGGGTAGGAAAGCCCTGTGGAGGGACCTGGACAGGCTGGATGGATGGGCCAAACCAAGAGCATGAGGCTCAACATGACCAAGTGCTGGATGCTGGTCAACAGCAGCTGAACATGAGCCAATGTGTGCCCAGGTGGCCAAGAAAGCCGGGGCAATCCTGGCCTGTATCAGGAACAGCGTGGCCAGCAAGGCTGGGACAATGACTGTCCTCTTGTCCTTGGCACTGGTGAGGTCACAGCTTGGGTGCTGTGTCCAGTTCTGGGCCCCTCAGCTCAGAAGGGACATTGAAGTGCTGGAACAGGCCCAGAGAAGGGCACTGAAGCTGGTGAAGGGTATGAGTCCTGTGAGGAGCTGCTGAGGGAGCTGGGGGTGTTTAGCCTGGAGAAGAGGAGGCTCAGAGGGACTTTAATGCTGTCTGCCACTCACTGGAAGGAGGGTGTAGCCAAGTGGGGGGCAGGCTCTTCTCCCAGGTAACCAGCAACAGGACAAGAGGAAATGGCCTCAAGCTGTACCAGGGGAAGTTCAGTTTAGACATTAGGAGGAATTTCTTCACAAAAGAGGTTGTCAAGCATTGGAATTGACTTTCAAGGGAAGTGGTAGACTCAATATCCCTGGAGGTGTTCAGGAAATGACTGGATGTGGCACAAAGTGCCATGGTCTAGTTGACAAGTCAAGAGTCAAAAGTTGGATTTGGTGACCTCAGCAGTCTTTTCCAACCTAAATGATTCTGTGATAGGTGTATAACCATCATTCTTGTGGTATATCTTTGCATTATTTATAACATTGCTAGTGATAAAATAAATTGATTTGTATCATATATGTTGTCAGTATTCTATGTCCTGGTGAATTCCTCGTATATTGTGTTATGCAAATTTGGCTTTTAAAAGGGTATGTTCCTTAACTACAGTTAACATTGTTCAACAAGTTCATTATGCTCACTATTTTGGCAAATTGTGTATTAATGACATGGAGGAATCTTCCAGAATGGGCAAAGGATGTAGAGTAAGTATACTTACATAGGCTAATAATTTTTAAAATGCTTTAAAAATGAAAAGCAAATTAAGAGCTAGACCATGCAGTTTTACTTACTTGTGTAATACCAGTATTCTGCTTTTTCCTGCTTGGAGTTTGATCATCCCAAAGCAGCACAGTCCTGCAAGCTCTGCGAAGGAAGGAAGCTGTGACATTGTTAACCTTTCTCTCTGAACAAAATGCTGATAAATACATTTCCTCAGAATGTTCGTACAAGCAGTGTTTTCATGCATTCTCCTTCCTGAGCTGTTCTTTATCATTAAAAAAAGAAAAAAAAATTGGTCATTCCACCCAAAACTACTGGTTTTCAGTGTGGAAGATGCTTTCCATAGCCCCTCTGAAACACCTTCATTTTGTGCAGCAAAATCTAATTATGGGACACACCCACTCTTTAAAGAAAATACCTCTGGTGAGGATTATTGTTTATCATTCTTAAGTGTACGTGGTCAACTGTCAAGTACCTTCAGTAAGTACTCGGTTTTACTTACCCATGGACTTTATTTCTGATGTAGCAACCATGCTCAAATGTTACTTGAACAAAAATTTTTTTCCATTTTATTCATGGTTATCATTATTAGTGCTGAAATTAAAAAATCTTATGTGGTGAGTTTATAACTTCAGTGCATGTAATAATTACTGGGTTTGAGTTATTTTCCTGTATGGTGTATCACTGAACAACACAACAATCTTTAACTTTTGCTTGAATGTTTTCTCATAGGTACACTTTCACTGGAATTTATACTTTTGAATTTCTAGTAAAAGTCTTTGCAAGAGGCTTCTGTATAAATGATTTTACGTGCCTTCGTGACCCCTGGAACTGGCTTGATTTTGTTGTCATTTCCTTTGCGTAAGTATATAATATTTTTTTAAGTAAAATAACCAAGCTTTTTAAACCTGTAATAGTTTGGTTGGCTTATATTAGTTCATATTAAATTAATTGTAACTGGATTGTGCTTCAGGTTTTTCCACTAGAATATTTTACACTAATGTAGCACATAGCAGAATTAGTGGACTATTCCACCATACAGAAGATACCACTAACAATCAATTTAAAATAGGATTTTAAAAACAAAAACAAATCTATAGATTTCATTTTAAATTTGCAGTTAATGGTAAATCTTAAGGGCGAATTTCTTAGTGAAAACTTAATTGAAACAGGAAAATATGAATGCAAGTCTTTAACTTATTCCTTAAAAAAAAAAAGCACCAGGATTTCTGGATTTCAGGTCCAGGTAAGTAGTATAAGCTCTGCCTCAATTCTGAATAACTGTGATTTAATCCTACAGGTATATAACAGAATTTGTAAACCTAGGCAATCTTTCAGCTCTTCGAACTTTCAGAGTATTGAGAGCTTTGAAAACTATTTCTGTAATTCCAGGTAAGAAGTAACTGTGTAGAATAGTAGACTCTCTACATCACCTCTATTTAATTTTGTGTGTGCTGTCATTGTGTTTGTGTGTGGAATCCCTCACTACAGATATGTGACAGAGTTTGTGGACCTGGGCAATGTCTCAGCGTTGAGAACATTCAGAGTTCTCCGAGTTTTGAAAACAGTATCAGTCATTCCAGGTGAGAGCGAGGTGAAACACTGAGGCTGACTGAAACTGCACAGAAGCTGAACTCATGTTTTTAACAGAAACATCCAGGATTTTGTCTTAATTTCAATGTCATTTTCTTTTCTAATTCTGTAAAACAGTCAGCCTCAGAGTTTAATAGTCAATTGCATGAAGAACTCATTTGCATAGCCTGTATATTCCTCCATTTAATAATGTCAAATTTTCTCTCCCACATTAAGGATCAAAATTAAGTCTTTTTAATGTGAATGTTACATATACATATTTATGCAAGAAATTTGGGATTGAAAATTTTGGAGTTTTGTAAAAGTTGAATTTCTGACAGAGGAATAAGATAATAATGAGTAGCATGGGGATTGCATGATGTAGTTATTGGCTTATGATGCCTATCTTCACCAAACCCCACCTCCAACAGAAGATGATGCATTAGAATGCAGACATTAAAATTGCTACTGAAATAAAATTGTGGTCTCTTTTTGTTTGCTGTTATAGAACCAAATGTTGTGTGTTGTAATAGAATACTGGCAAAGGTTTGGAGCAAGAGGCATCAAAAAGAAAATAAAATAAACTATTTTCTTTAGATGTAGTGTACATGTATAGAGAGCATGAATTCAAAGCTCTTGATTTGAAGAGCAGGTGCTTTGGAATGTATGCCATTCATTCCCATTCATATTTTCAAAGTATTTTTCAGGAATGATAAAACTGATTGGTAGCCTCTCCTTTGGAAAATGTTTTAAGACTGTTTTTCTTAAGCTGTGCATGGTATTTAGTAGTGTCTTGGAGACTAGATTGATTAGATTACATTTTAGCTTAGTTAAATTTTTAATATTATAATAAAAATCTGCCTCTGTTTGCAGGCCTGAAGACTATTGTTGGAGCCTTAATTCAGTCTGTGAAGAAGCTCTCAGACGTGATGATCCTGACTGTGTTTTGCCTGAGTGTATTTGCACTGATAGGACTGCAACTGTTCATGGGCAACTTGAAGAATAAATGCCTGTTCTGGCCATCAAAAAATTCAACAGCCTTTGAAACGCATGTGGTTCCATACTTTAATGATACAGAATTTAACTGGAATGCGTACATTAATGATGAAAGTAAGAAATACTGTTGTAATTTGCTAAAATTTGTATGTAAACCAACACACAATCACAAGATAACTGTTTTATACTGCAGGCTAAAAATTAAAAAAAACCCAATGAAATTGGATGGCAAAGAATAGGAATTTGTGTATATTGCATCCCAAACTCATGCTGACGTGATTGCTCTTTCCTTTAACTGCACTTAGAGATGTATGTAGTTGCTTAGGTTAGTTTTAGGGTCATGGAATCATGTGGGTTGGACAAGATCTCCACAGTCCAGACCAACTGCTGCTCAGCTGCAGGTCCAGTTAGAGCAGACTGCTCAATCCCTTGTTCCAGTTAAGTTTTTAGCATCTCTAAGGATTGAGATGCCACAGCTTCTTCTGGGCAGTATGTGCCAGCATTTGACCAGTCTCACAGAAACTTTCTTGAAAATCATTTCAGAATTTCCCATGCTCAAAATTTGATTAGTGGCCTCTTATCTTTCGGGAGTACGCTCCTGAGATGAGTCAGGCTTCATCCTCATTACAGCTTTCATGTTATGCTTGCAGGTAGAGTGAAGATCTTTGGACGTCCCTCCCTCCCCGCCTGCTCCCTCCCTGGTCTTCTCAAGGCCTCACAAAACCAATTCTTTTAGGCTTTTTTTGTATCTTTAGGGTATAAAAAAGACACTGTTCTAGGACTTTATTTTTGCAATGTATTTTTATTTTGTTGCTCAGAGAAGCTGTGGATGCCCCATCCCTGGAAGTGTTCAAGGCCAGGTTGCCTTGGGCCAGGGCCCCGATCTATTAAGTGGCATTCCTGCCCATGGCCGGTGTTTTGGAAACAGATCTTTGAGGTCACTTCCAACCCAAGCAGTTATATGATTCTGCTGGTGTTTAAACCCACTGTTGGGAAAACATTAATGGGAGATTATGAACATTCAAAACCTGATTACTTGAACGTAGATTCATCCTCACAAAAAGAAAACAACCTCCTTTCATTTGTAAACATGTTATTTCTTTTTTTTCTTTAGGTCATTTCTATCGCCCAGAAGGAGCAACGGATTTTCTGCTTTGTGGCAATAGCTCAGATGCAGGGTAAGGTACACTGAAAATGACATACTATCTGTCTAAACATGTACAAAAATATCAATCTAAACTTTAAAAAGACAATTTAGTTATCTAATGTCACGGTTAATAATAATATGGTAATGGTTCCTAGCAGCTAGACACTTGAATGAATAAAAATGTTAAATGACAAAATACTTTCTGGAACTTGGTTTTAAAAGCTCATATGTAACTGGAAAATTCCATGTAGCTGGCAGACCTTGTGTTATCAAGGACTTAAGAACATTGTTTGCCATGGATTTCCTGCCATTTCTCGACCCTAAAATAGAAATCATATAATAACCAAATCATATCATTCTATATGCTTATGAATTATAAGTCCATCCCTTGGTTTTGGTTGGTAATAGCTTTAAAACATTGAAACTGTTTTTGTAAACATTTAACTTATGTATGTAACTATGAGATAACTTTGTGTACGTGTATAAATGTACATCAAACAGGCACACATACATGAAAAGAAATCTTCACAGTGTTTTTCTATAGAAGTTTGGGGACAAGAGCCTCTTCTGTCCTAATTGAAACAGTGTGCTTACATTTGATATCAAGATTGCATCACCTACTCTCAAAACCAATATGAAAAATTTATTGAGATAAAAGTATCCCTATGCTGGTTATTTGCTCTTGATTTACTCAACAAATGGGTAGAATTTGTTAGTTAGGCTCACAGATGTGAAGAAGCCAAGAAATCTGGTATGCCAACTTCACTGACAGACAAAGTTCAGCATAAAATATGCGTGCTGGCTGTCTTTTTCCTGCATGGAAGTATCCACCTATTGCAATAACTATATTAAGTACATGTATTATTTTCATTGAAGTGTTGATAATAAACTTTATTTTGTTTAAAATTGTGAAAGGCAATAGAAGGAAATATTGTGATCACTTGTTTGCTGTCTCTGGATTATTTTTTAAAGAACAGACTTTTAATTTCCTCACTAATCTTTGAATTAAGCCATAAAGAGCAGCACCATCCTCAGATGAAGCCTCATAAGAAGCTCAAGAAACAATAATTTTTAAAAAATATTTATATTATATGAAATAGTGTATGGATTTTTTTGCCTCTTTTGTTTTGTTTTGGGTTTTTTTTTCCCTCTTCTAGTAAATGTCCAGAAGAGTTTATCTGCGTGAAAGCAGGTAAAAACCCCAACTATGGATATACTAGCTTTGACACATTCAGCTGGGCTTTCTTGTCACTGTTTCGACTGATGACACAGGACTATTGGGAAAATCTTTATCAGTTGGTGAGTATATTTTTAAAATTGTGGTCAATGTATTACTGGCCCCAAATCAATCATTCTTATTTGTATTACATACCATTGCTATTGTTAGCCATTAACATTTATCAAAGGAAGCAAATTCAGCTGCAAAACTAAGCAGACCTGGACACTTGATACAGAATCTCACATGATTTCTGAAGAGGCACATGAAGGGTTTTTTGGTCCTTAATTTAATTTTTGCAGTGTATATTTCATTTTGTGCCTTATGATATTTTCAAAGTAGTCAATATTGAGTTTAAAAAGACTTCATGACAGCAAAACCTGAATTTTAATTTCAGTACCCTTAGTCCTATTTTAATAACTTAGAATGCACGACTTGATACAAATTAACTTTCTTACAGTAGCTTTTCATTATATGGTGTGTGCAAATGTGTTAATTATAATAAATAGTCTTCTCATTATCTAGTCAATTGTGCCATTTTTAGATCATTTGGTTGTTTCAAAGAGAAAGCATGCTAATACATGGTAAGCATTCTAAGCCTCCAACCTGTGATATGTGACTTACATTAAGAACTCTCATCTCACATACTTCCCAAGATTATTAGGCATTGAAAGAGGTTTGTCAAAAAGCAGCATGATCCTTAGGCATGCCACCTACAAGAATGCTCCCTTTATATTGATTCCTTGTAATTCAGAAAACATATATGATTTTACTACAGAAAGAAAACCAACTAAGTTTTGTTTTCAAAGTCATTAATGCTTATGAACTATGGAACTGATAAATTTTTTCACCAGCTGATTGATTTCTCTTCTCCTCCTATAGACACTACGAGCTGTTGGCAAATCATACATGATATTTTTTGTTGTGGTGATTTTTCTGGGTTCCTTCTATTTGATTAACTTGATTTTGGCTGTGGTTGCCATGGCCTATGAAGAACAAAATCAAGCAACTATTGTTGAAGCAGAGCAGAGGGAGGCAGACTTTAAACTGAAGCTTGAACAACTACGGACGCAGCAAGAAGAAGCTCAGGTATTTTCTGTCAAGAATCTGGGCCTTAGTGTGTTCCTTTGCATGCTATTTCTTAAAACAAAAAGAATAATTAAATTTACATACTAAAAAAAATCCATTCTTTAACATAACTTGCAAATACTGTAGACTGCTTTTTCTATGCCTCTTTGATGTTTTTAAAATATATAATATCTAAAGTGTTAATGAATTTCTGAACTGCAAACAAAGAGTAGCATCCAAATCAGGATAGTTTTAAATGAATCTCTGTTATCTTGGGGTAGTAGCTAGTAAACTGTCATGATGACTTTCCAAATTCTTATCTTAGAAATAATTTCAATACTTTTCAACCCTTGATTAGAGGGTAAAATATTTTCATATATAAATTTATGATTCATTTTTGCTACTTGTGCTGCTACTAGTGAATCAAAGACTGGAAGCAGCTTAAGGAAGCTACTTACAATAAAAGTTAGGATTAGTTTACTAAATTAAAACAGACTGAAGTATGACTCTGTTGAGCTCTTTTGTTTTCTGTTGCATTCACTCTAACTAATAAATTTAATAATTTTCAAATATTTTCTAATGAACTTTGTGGCTGTAGACAATGTGGGCTGACTCCGTGACATGGATGCTAAGTAGAACTCCATTTGAATTCCATTCATACTACAGAATTTCATTTGTAGCTTTGCACAAATACAGCTACACTGTTTACTAGAAGTAATTTGATACAAATCTTAGGAACAATATTATCTTTCTTTAAAAATGGTGTGATTTATAAAGCATCTTGTTAAATATTTGCTGTGGCAGGCAATAGCAGCAGCTGCAGCAGAGATGACTGAGTACAGCTGTGAAAGTGGGAATGCTGCACCCTCAGATAGTTCTTCAGATGCATCCAGGCTTAGTTCAAAAAGTGCCAAAGAAAGGAGAAATAGAAGGAAGAAAAGAAGGCAGAGAGAGCTCTCTGGAGAAGAGGATGACATGAAGGATGAAAAGCTTCCAAAATCTGAATCAGATGGCAGTATCAAAAGGAAAGGTTTCCGTTTTTCTTTTGATGGGAACAGACTAACTTATGGGAAGCCCTTTACATCACCCCGCCAGGTACTGTGAGTAATGCAATTGTAATTTTTGGAATTTGCGAGATTATTGTCATGTACAACAAACTTCACTGCAACTTTGCAATGTGAGGCGACAAAGGAAAAATGATGTAGCATTCTCTTAAAAACCAACTTACAGTTGGTATTATTTTCTCGAGTGTGCCTTAAAAAAGTGTTTTGCTGTCTCTAATTTTTTTATTTAGGGCTTTAACGTCCACTACAGCATTGCATTTTCCTAGTTAATCTGAGATAGAAATGCCTTCTTAATTCATAAGAGGAAAATGTAACTATAATGTATGAATTTAGAAGATTAAAGATATTGATATCTTTTAATGTAATGCATGATCTCCAGTCATTGTTTTAGGTACACTGTAAATTTATCCATTCAGTTGACTTTCATCTGTAATGCATCTTTGAGATCAGCCTGAGGCAGCGTATTAAAGGTAACACTGACAAATTCCAGGGGAATATAAATTGTTATTGTTTTTCTTGTACATAGACATGAATTTTGTATGCTTATAATCTTCAGACGGTCATTTTTTATGTTTCCTTTGCAGTCTCTGCTGAGTGTTCATGGCTCCCTGTTTTCTCCCAGGCCTAGTAGCAGAACAAGTGTGTTCAATTTTAGAAGCGACGGAAGAGAAAGGGGGTCAGAAAATGACTTTGCTGACGATGAGCACAGCACGTTTGAGGATAACTCGAGCAGAAGAGGTTCTCTGTTTCTGCCGCGCAGGCACGGAGAACGGCGCAGCAGCAACATCAGCCAGGCCAGTGGGTCATCCAGACGGGTGACAGTCTTCCCACTGAATGGGAAGATGCACAGCACTGTGGATTGCAATGGAGTGGTTTCCTTGGTGGATGGACCACCAGGTCTGTTGTCTCCTACTGGACAACTTCTGCCAGAGGTGATAATAGATAAACTATCGACTGATGGCAATGTAAGAAAGTTTAAAATTACTCCAGGTTTCATGGCCTTTCTTTATTGCATGGACAATGTTTAAAAATTTATTGCTTTGAAAATGGATGGGAAGTTGTGAATACTTTTGGAATCTTACTGTAATGAAATAGGTTTGAAGTGATTCAGTCAAAAGTGAGAGGCTAAAGCATGAAAGAGAACAAAGCTGTAAGTTTTACATACCTGCAAAGAGAAGATATGCATACATCTGCTTAATGAATCAGATTAGTAATGTTCCATTGCCAAATCTGTTTTAGAGCGCAAAATAGGATGTCCAACTCTAAGCTTCCTGTACATTATTAGATTATTTCAATTCTTTTTTTCTTTATGGTTTTAGTCTCCTTTTAAATGTATTTTCTTAGCAAAGAAAAGTCAGTAATATGCATTATTCTGCAGTAAATATGCAGTCAGTAATATGCATTTGTTCATACATTTGGTATTGTGCAAATATAGCATAGACTTAACGATTATGTTGACACCTTAAAAGTCCTGAAAGCATTTTTTCCTCCTGGGTTTCAAAGACTATCTGAGTTGCTCACTGCCTAGGATCAGGGTATAATTAAAAAAAAAAAAAAAACCAAACAAAAAAACCCCAAAACCTCAAACCAACAAAGCATTTTAATTCTGCTTGGTTTTTCCTTTTCACTCAGTCTGCTTTGGGAATGGAGCAGAGGCATCTGCATGTTTTTTCCTAAAAATGTTATTTTACTAAAAGTTCTTTGGTCAATTTCTATGGGTCCTAGCACCTGAAGTACATGAGCCAGCTTCCTTGCATTTATCAGCCAGATGCCTTGCAGTTATAATGTTCTTGCACTTTATTATACGTTAATTTTCATGTATTTATTTAATGGGCTGAAAAAAAGTCTACCCATCCTTATGCATTCAAAATTCTTCATAACTGAGATGTGCTCAATACTATAGTTATAACACACCTTTCATTTTTTAAAATAAAATAATGAAAACCAAGTATTTATTTTTGGGATCAATTAAGTCAGACCTATGCTGTTACTTCAGTTGAAATTCATAAATCAGAGTTGATAATGATTGAATTTAGAAAATATAATTTAAATAAGTTTTGAATGGGTATAGAGATCAAAATTGATCTTTAAAACTTTATTTTATGGAATAGTTCCTGCAGAATATTCCTAGCATTAATCCCTCGATAGAAGTGTCTTGTGAATGAACTAGTTTAGAATGAAAATATTGGTAGAGCAAGTATGGAACTGGGAATTGTTTTTACACAAGTTCTGCAAGTCTTTCTTTGTTTTCTTGGCTGTAGCCCCCTCCAAAATTTATTGGTTTCTAAAGTGGAGTAATGTTATTTGAGTATAATGCAGTGGAAATACGGGAACTAAGTATCCAAATGTTTTTCTTAACGTTTTAAAAGTATTAATTGTATTAGGATGTATATAATGAAAATAGTAATTTAAAAAAACCCCACAGTATTTCTAAAGTTGAATTTAGTTTACATACCTTTTTATTTTTTTTAATAGAGCACTACCACAGAAATAGGAATAAAAAACAGACGTACAAGTTCGTATCAAATACCAATGGAGTTGCTGGAGGATCCTGATTTAAGGGAAAGGGCCATGAGTCTAGCTGATGTTATCACAAATAGAATGGAAGGTATGTTATAACTGTAGACACTTGAACTTTCTTGACATAGTCTTAGATTGCTTGAAGGTATTATACCACAATACAAATAGAGAAGAGAAAAAATAGGTAGTCATTGCAAATATATAAACTGAATAACAGGAAAAAAAATGCATGCACATACTGAAAAAAGAAAGGAAGCAGGTAAGCAGGCTGATGTAGAAAACTCACTGTTATTAAAATGGGTACTATGTATGTGTTTTATGCTTGTTATTCATGCTTAGCAATGTAGTTATTGGAAGAAATGCCTTGTGATACATTTGCCACTAACCATACCATAAAGATATTAGAGAAAATTCAAGGCCAGGCTTTAGTTAATAAGGAGAAGAAAATTTGTAAAAGGATTGCTTCAAACAGTGGAATGACTACTAGTGGAAATAATGAAAAAAGCTTGAATAGTTTTCAAAACCCTTTTAAGGCTAAAATTAATGTTATTTTTTTCCTGAAAATAAGTACTTAGACATTTAAAAGGACTTTGAAGTTGAAAGTTTTATTGAAAAAAAGATCCCTAATCTTAAGCATAGTCCTTATGGCTTTTTGTGTTTTTTTTAAACAAGATCATATATTATTAAAAATAGACTCATTTTTAAATTATTTGCTCAGAACACTTGAGGTTTTTCTTTAAGTCTTCTAAAACCTTTTGTGTCAGAAACAAGTAATTAAGTTCATGGAAATCTGAGGATGTTCCTCCAAGTGCCCTTGGTGGTTCCAGGTATAAAGTTTAAAACCTGAAAAACCAGATAAAAAATTACCTTCACATTCTCCAAAACTTGTTCACTATAAATTTCTCTTTTTCTCCAGAACTTGAAGGATCCAGACAAAAATGTCCACCTTGCTGGGATAAGTTTGCCCACACTTTCTTGATTTGGGAGTGTTGTGAGCCCTGGTTAAAAGTGAAGAGTGCAGTTGAAATTATTGTAATGGATCCGTTTGTTGATCTGGCTGTCACTGTTTGCATAGTTTTAAACACACTGTTTATGGCCATGGAACATTATCCAATGACTGACCAATTTGAGACTGTACTTACAGTAGGAAATCTGGTAAGTCCTTCAATCTATAAAATTTTATACAGGTGGAACCTGATTTCTCTTTGGAATAGAATTGCTTTTATAGTTTTTGTCATCCCATAAAATAAATATTAAAGGTTCAATTGTACTAAAATAGTCTAAAAATACCATTTGAAATATGTTGTATATAAAAGTCTTTGAGAGATGTTGTATCTTAAAATTTGTCTTCTGTATTACAACTTCTTCAATAGAGTTTCCAAAAGCCAGAGTTTGAATTACATGAAACTGAAAGAAATCTGATATGTTTTTGTTTAGTATTACAAAAATAAGTAGGAGTCAAATTAGATCCTTTTTTGTGTAAATAACACTGACAACACAAAAAGAGCTGAATGCTATTTTGGATTATTATTTTTCACTGCTATTACTATGTGTCGATTTCCTTGAAGACTATTTATTTGACTGGACCATAACAATTTGGAAGGCAAAGAATGTGTGACTTACTCTAAGAGTATCTGTTAATACAGGTTTGTTCCTTAGTGGACACAGTTTTGTTCCTTAGGTGACACGGTTTGTGGGTTGGGTTTGGTTGAGGTAGCTTTATTTTGGTTTATAAAAGCAATAATACAGGTATGTTATACTTCTTAACCTATGCTTATTCTAAGTGTTTTTTCTGGTGATTATGATCTAGAAAAATAATAAAACAATTTGGTTATTGGAGTATGTGAAATTCTAATACATGTTGGTAACATACTCAGACTTAAAGTATCAGCATTTAAGTTATATGCTGATTTTTTTATCCAATACAGATATATTTCACTGTTTTCACCTTAACCTGGAATTAGAGATCATTATCTGTACAAGATCAATATCTCATGTTGCTGCTCAAAATACATGCAGGATGCCTTTGAGGAAAAGATAGGGGAGACAAATAGATGAGGATCAGTAACTGTTTCAGAGAGCTGTCTTGTGATTGTGTTTGTATGTTTGTGATGGTTTGACCTGGAAATGGGATTTCTGGCAATATGAGTCACCTTCTGAGATCACCTTAAAAGCAGGGATATTTGTGCAGGCACTTCCTCTTGGGACTCGGCGCAGAGAGAGAAGATGCCTCCCTTGCCCAGTGCCTTTGCTGGGCGGGGCAGGGGCAGCCACGCGGTAGGCTGGGCCCAGACCGAGGTTGGGAGAGAGGATGCCCTGACCATGGAAGGGTGGAGAGATGGAGGACCCCAAATGGGCAGCCCCCTCTTCCCCTCCCCTCCCAGCAGAGAGAGAGAGAGCAAGTGTTCTGGGACTCTTGCTTTGGAATTTGATATTAGTGTGCTGCTGCGGGCTGAGAAGGGGGAGGGGAAGGCCATGCGGTCCGGCCTGGGAGAGCAGAGGTAGGCCTGGCCTTCCCCCCCAAGGGTGGAAGCAAAAGAGACCCCAGGAGCTGCTGTGAAGTTCCCCCCTCCCCCTTTGGAGACAGAGAGAGCGAGAGAGAGACCTGGTATTTCAGAGGGAACTGTTATCTTGAAATTTGATATGGGCTGCCCGCATGCCTGGTCTGTGGAGAAGAAGGGGGGGAAGAAGGCACTGTGAAGGAGTCCTGCCGTTTTTTAGAGCCTTTCGTTTTTTGTGGACAATGAAAACTTACAGAGCATTAACCTTTCCCAGAAAAGGAGTTAGAGTGATTGAGAGAATGGAAATGGGCAAGTGAGAGAGAGATGGTGGATTGAAAGAGAAGAATTTTGGTGGGAAGAGAGATGATTGGAGTGGCTTTTGCTGGACTCTTTTTGTATAGCCATGGACAGAGCCATGCTTCCTTGTGATACAGAGACTGAGTCCAGGGGGAGAAATGTCCCAGACACAAGAAGATTAAGTGGTCGTGTTTAGCCCTTCGGCCCCAGGGGGTAAAATATGGGGGGGACAGGTGTCCCAAAGGTGTGACTGTGTTCTTTTTGGAATGGGACAAAATATCCTTAAAAGACAACCCTGGAAAGCAGCCCTGATCTTGTTTCGGTGGTGAGAGCACCGTAACAAGAAGGAAGAGGTCATCCTGGCACAAGAAGGACTCCTCTCCTCTTGACGAATTGAGAATTGATTATCTACAGAGTGTTGATGGACTGAGGGTTGGGAAGAGATGAATTGGGAAGTGCATTGTATTGGGAATTTGAGGGGAGGAGGAGGGAAATGTTTTGTGGGGTTTTCATTTTCCTTGTGTGTTCCTTTTTCTTTTGTGTGTGTAGTGTAGTTATTGTTTTTGTAGTTTAGTTAATAAATGTTTTTTTTTTCTTGTTAAGTAAGAGCCTGCTTGCTTTCTTATTCCTGGTCAAAATCTCACAGCAGACACCAGGGACAGTGCATTTTCATGGGGCATTGGCAAAATGCCAGTGTCAAACCATGACAATGTTTTACCCAGAAAACTCCCATTCCTACTTTTCCTAGGTAATGGAGTAGTTTAGTATGTGTGAGTGTAAGTGTTCCTTCATGCCAGGAATGTGTGTGCTCCCAGTCAGCCATATGCCACTATGACACTGGTAGTTGCTCTCTTCCTTTTTGGACACTGTAGCTCTGCATTTTAGAGACTGTAAAATGCTCCTGACTTTTTTGAACTTCTTTTTATCTTTCTCATGAAAGACAGTAATTTATGCAGTTTTGTAGATAATGGTGATCATACATCTACAGGAAATACAATGAATTTATTTCAGAGGTGTTGTTTGCCTGCTGCTTCAGAAGATGTCAGAGGCATTCAGAGTCAGAAAGGAGTTTTACTTAGGCAAGCCTTGGCAAAATTGACCTTTTTTTTTGACCGGTAAAGAAGATTAGCTTACTTGTGAGTTCTTCTATAGACTTCATTAATAGTACATCGTTCCAATTTATGACCAATTCATGTTTTCCCACACACCTTTGTTAAAGCAGCTTCCATTCTGACAAGAGCGAGTGCATTATCTTGCTGGGCAAAGTTCCTTTAACTAGATTTAATTAGATGGATAGCAGATAAAAGGAGCAAACTGGAGCCAGTTAGGAGTAGTTTATTCTTCAGTAGACACTAAATGTACATTAGCTTAAACTGATGTTGCATATTTATGCTGCAGTTAATTTTGGTGTTGCTACTTACCTCCTCTCTGGGGTTCAGCTTGTGATAATTTTACTTAGTGACATCCTGCTGTAAGAGGGATGCTACTTCTTATTTCAGTTGTTCCTTATCTGTGGGTTCAACTTCATCCATAAAGTAACAGAAACATTTTTTTCTTCAGGTTTTTACTGGAATTTTTGCAGCAGAAATGGTTCTCAAGATAATTGCCATGCATCCTTTTAATTATTTCCAAGTTGGCTGGAATATTTTTGACAGTTTTATAGTTACTCTTAGTTTGGTGGAGCTTTTTTTGTCAAACGTGGATGGATTATCTGTTCTCCGGTCATTTCGATTGGTAAATAATACATCTGCATTATTAATGAATTGTGTTTGTATTTCAACTCTGTTTATATAAATAAGACACCTTTTAGTAATTGACACAGGGTATATCTGCAGGCTGTTTTAAAAATTATTTATCATTGAATACTGTGTGCCATTTTACTGTTCAGAAGCAAATATTCTTTAAGGGAAAAGAGCTGTAATTTTATTGTAATTGTTAAACATGAATGAGTAAAGTTCAGTGAAATGTACCATTTTTTAGTGTATATTGACAAGTAGAAAACTGTGTAGTCTTGTTGGTTTTCATGTCTGGAAATAGCAAGAAGGCTAGAGGTGTTCTTTTAAAATGTAGGAATTAAAAAATTCATGGGTTTAATAAATTTTAGGAAGATTGATTTTTCTTTTCCCCTTAGCAAAAAAAAAATCTTTATTTTATTAAAAAAATATTTTTATTTTAATTTGTTTCTACATGTAATGTCCAAGGTGGATGTATTCAGAATCCACTATCTGAACAAATACAACTAGTGTGCTGTTTCTTTCATGTGGAAAAGAATAGATATGCAACACTACAAAAAAAACCCCCAAAAAACATGGGAAAAAAGCAAAGCCTAAAATTGATTAAGTTTTAAAAGTGTGGGTTTCATGAAATGCTATGGAAATTATGGTTGTTGGAATCATGTTAAAGTTTATTCTTTTTGCTCTTGCTGAGAATCACTAGTTTGCAACACACTGCCACCTCTATAGCATTTTTGTAACTACTGCAAATAATGCCTGTATTTTCTTTCTTTCCAGTTGCGAGTTTTCAAATTGGCAAAATCTTGGCCAACGCTAAATATGCTGATTAAGATTATTGGCAACTCAGTGGGGGCTCTGGGGAATCTGACCCTGGTTCTGGCCATCATTGTGTTCATTTTTGCTGTGGTTGGGATGCAGCTCTTTGGGAAGAGCTACAAGGAATGCGTCTGCAAGATCTCCAGTGACTGTGAACTGCCTCGCTGGCACATGCACGACTTTTTCCACTCTTTCCTGATTGTATTCCGAGTGCTGTGTGGAGAATGGATAGAAACCATGTGGGACTGCATGGAGGTTGCTGGCCAAGCCATGTGCCTTCTTGTTTTCATGATGGTCATGGTGATTGGAAACCTAGTGGTATGTAGTCAAAATAATTTTACAATTAATTTAGAATATGAAAGGTAAGAGAACCAGTAATTAATTATAAAAGTATTATTAAATGTGATTTTAAAATATGATTTTATTATCTGGATTTGTTGTATGGGTTTTGAAATGGAGTTGTCCATTTGTTAGATTTCTGATACTATCTAGAGTCCTCAGCTTGGAGCATGATCCCCCCCGGGGGTCCAGAGCGCAGTTCAGAGGATGTGGATGAGAGTGTGCTGCTCCAGGTGCTCAGGGTGTTGTGGGCTACTCCTGCTTACCTAGAGAGGGAGAGAAGAGCAAGGGCGCCCTCAATGTTGGACATTGAGTGGAAGTTTCCTATTTGCAGAAGAGGATATAGCAGGGCCTTTTCTCCCTAACCCATTTAGTCCTTGCTTCCAATCGCACATAGACAGGTTATTCGGCCTTTTTGTAAATCTTTTTCTGATCTGTCCTGCTTAGATGACTGCTATTGCATTCTTAAGACTCCAAAGTATATGCCATTTTGAGACCTGCTTGCTGCACCGCCAGCATTTTGCACAAAGGAGTAAGGAAACTTGAATTAGAAGGAAAGTTGTTATGCAGGAGAAAACCCAGCTTCAATTACTTCAGGTTTTTTTTTGCTTCTTCACTTTTTTGCTTGCTATTTCATAAGTGCTTTCTACAGATACTTGTAACATGGCCTGTATTATGTTTTTCTTTTTTAGAGGAAAGCATTCAATTGGCACTAGTTTGTATAAATTTCTCTTTTAAATTTTATTTATATTTTATTTATATTTTTTAGCTTGCCAGTATTTAAGACATTATTTGCTCTGCCTATTGCTCCACTTTTCTCATTCCCTCTGTTATTAAACATCTCTGCTTTAAATTATTTTCTGTAGCAGGAGATTTTAAATTAGCCATCCTGTGAGTATTCTTTAGGAATAAAATTTCTGAGAGGAATGAGGTAAGTATCTTTAAGCCATCCCTTCTTCTAGTTGCACAGCCACTTGCTTCAGCATTTTATATAAATCTGTTGTCTTATAATGAAGAGAACCGTAAAGTTGTTTGATTAAACTCCATGAGTATTTTTCTATACCAGAAGATTGAGTTTTGTGGAATGAGGTGTCCGCCTATGTGAATATTTCCACAGTGCTTACTATATTCTTATTTTATTCCATATCTCTGGGAAAACTTACATGAGCCCACATCCTTGCTGTATGTTCAGGGCTGTTTTATCCATTTGTCTTTATGTATTCCTAAAACATTTTTTTATCTTGCATTCCAAGCTGATGGAAGAGCTGATTTGAAGATTTTAAGAGCTGGTACTCTGCTGCTTTGGCATTTGAGTTCCTGGTAACCTCTGGGCTTTTGTAAATGATGTGTGTTCTATGTTTTGTCTTGCTGTGGGAAAAGGATGACTTGGGGATTAAAAGACAGGGTACATTCCTCATTTTTTAAGTCGCATACAAAAAAATTATCTGTGTGAGTTTGGACCAGCGCATGGAAAATGTGTTTTCTGCACAGATCAGAGTGCTGTGATTTGCCAGAAAGGTAAACATGTTGAATCTGTTCAGACAGTACCAAAGAATCATTAATTTCTGACCTTCTACAAACATAAACAATGTCAAGCCACAAAATCTCCTTTGTTGAGGTATAGGGAAGATATTGTGCCGAAATTGCATTTACATTTTATTTACTGTGTGTTTTCAGAATCGTTACTGTAGATGAAAACACAAAGCCTGTGTTCATAATAAGCATGTGGATGAAAATTGGGAAAAATCAGCTCTGTTGTCTTTGTTTTGTTTTGTGGTTTTTTTTAATTTTAATTAGGTATTGAATCTTTTTCTGGCCTTGCTGCTGAGTTCATTTAGTTCAGACAACCTTGCTGCTACAGACGATGATAATGAAATGAACAACTTGCAGATTGCTGTTGCAAGGATTCAGAAGGGAATAGATTATGTGAAGAAAAAAGCAGGTGAATGTGTCCGAAGGTCTTGTTTGGGAAAACAACAGTTGAATGATGAGAGAAACCATTGCATATCCGACTGTGCTGCCACTGAACCAAGGATAGATAGAAATTATGGCAAAACTGAAAATGGAATGGCCACTCTTATAGGTGACAATGATCATACATCACTCATAAACAACCCAAGCCTTACTGTTACGGTACCAATAGCTGTTGGAGAGTCTGATTTTGAACATCTGAATACAGAAGAGTTTAGCAGTGACTCAGATTTGGATGAAAGCAAAGAGGTAAAATTTAAAAATTTTAAATTTTAAACAAACTAATTATACTAACTGTATTGTTTCATAGCGCAATTCTTCATACTTAAAAATGCAAAGCAATTGTAACTCAAGATTCTTGGACTGTACAGAGAGTGAATAATCTGAAGTGGGAAAGTGGAGTTCGAGAGAGTAGGAAATCCTGATAGAACTGTATAAATTTATGGGAACCTATTTATAAAGATGTTTGAAAAACATCTTTATCAAATTGTTAAGTGAATAGAGAAATTAGTATTTATGTACAGAATAAACAGTGTCAAAAGACTGGGGTTTTTTTATAATTGTAATGTTTCGGTTAAATCTAAGTAAACTGCTATTAAAAATATTAGGGAAGATAATAATAAAGAATATTAATACTCTTAAAGGAAAATCAGCTTAACAGGATAAACTTAACAGAGGTGCTGACTCAGGCTGATGAGAGCAGTAGCAACAGTTTTCGTGTTCTGAAATCAAAATAATGGGGGAAAGCCAAGGGAGCAATGCTTGTGATATAATGTGAATGTATCAACTAAAAACTCAAGAAAAAAAATATTACTCAATGAAAGAATATTAATTTCTTATTTTTTGGGGGGAGTTTTAAACCAGTAATTTCTAAGACAACTGCCTGATTTTAAATTGGGTCATCTCTAGGACTGTAGTCAGTAATCAGCAGCTTTAGTCTGAGGGGAGAAACCAAATAATGGATTTCAGCAGGATTTTGAAAGGCACTAAAAATTCAGATTGCAATCTGTGGCTTGAGCAGACTGTGTCTGGTATCACCACCTCTGGCACCTGAAGACACGCAGACATAAATAGAATATTGTCGCTTGTGCAGACAGCTATACACCAGTCTGGATTGCTTTGTCTGCATTGTTTTGGTTTTTTGGGTTTGTTTTTTTTTTTTGTTTAATTTTGGGGTTTTTTGTGGGTTTTTTGGGTTTCTTTTTTGTGTATGGTTGGTTTTTGGGCATTCAGTTAATAAGTCTGAGAGATTTTTGATTGGTTGTGGGCTTTTTAGGTTTTCAGGCATTTTATTTTGAACTGGCAGTTAATTTGCCAGTATTACTTCCAAAGTTTGGAAAATAATTTCATTCCTGGGAAGTGTAGTGAAATTAAATTTAGAAAGGTGTAACAAAGTATTCTTTAGGTGTTTCTTTTATTGCAGAGTACAGTGTTGAGTAGTACGACACTTATTTTTGTTATTTCAGTAGCTTGTTCCCTGATCCTTGATTTGCTCCATCTACTTTTTGAAGATTGTATTACTGCAGATGTTACATTGACCACTCAGTTGAGAAGACTGTAGATTAGTAAGAGGCTTCTTCATAGCAAAGCATCAGTATTATTACCCATTTAAAACAGAAACTGCTCTATGTAATGAAGCTATAATATTTGCTGAATAACTACTGCAACTTTTACATATTATTTATCTGACTGAAGGATATTCGATTTCTTACTGCTTTAATAAAACTTGGGTTTTGTGGAAGGAATATTTAATGAATCCAGGTAATTTAACTTTAAATCTACCACTTGCCTGGAAATTAGCCTTCAGTTGAAGACACCTATTTCTTCAGTATTTTATATTTTAGAATTGAGTGACAAATTCTGTGCCTTCTTACCTCTGATATTTAAGATGATACATAAGCACTAGCCATTTATGGGATACTGTTATCCAGTATCAGTTTTGACTTCCTCAGATTTGGAAAACTGGCTGAGAATTGGCAACCACAAGCAGATACATAAACTAAGAAAACACCCCTCATTTGTGTACACTTGTTCTTAGTCAGTAGGGAAATTGTCTTTAATCTTGTAGATTAGTTCAGCTTTTTCTTTCAGACTTCCCCTTTAAATGGAGCAGTTTGTGTTGGGAGTTGTTACATAGCTACATTATAGGATGAATCCTTGAGAAGCCATTGCTAAGAAGTGAGATCAGATTTATACCAGAAGACAAATTGAGGAACTTAGAGGTCTATTGCTAAGCATGAGGTTTTGTTTTTCATTGCTATGTCTGCTACAATCCATAATGCACCTTGAACTGTTTGAAATTTTTTTAAAAATCATTCAGTTAAATATTTAAATATGCTGGGAAAAGTCTCTTATGCAGAAGTTTCCATTTTTAACATGGTATGATTTACTTTTTGTTTTGCCTGCAGCTCTTTTCTGAAAGAAAGAACCTAGATGTATCCTAATTAGCATCTAGTGAAGACCAGGAATAACCTTGAAAATGAAATGCAAGGAGAAATATATTTCTGTTGTTTTAAATGTCTAGTTACTACCACTTAAAGGATACCTAAAGCTGAAATAGTGTGGGTGCATCTGTATTTCTTTTTTGTTTGGGCATTTTTCTTTTCTGGAGGAGGAAGATTTGAGGGTGAAGGGATTTTTGGTGGTGGTTTAGGCTTTTTGTTGGTGGGATGTTATTTATGTTCAGACCCAAGTCCAGTTTCCTTCTATGAGCTTTGGATGTTCTGCTAATCTTACCTCTTCCATTATATATTTGGATATGCCTAAAGCTCTAATCCACACCTAAAAATATTATGTTTTGCAAATGTGTGACATATTTTAAGTAAGTAGGAATCCACACTTCTGTTTCCAGTACTCAAACAACCTCAAGGGTACCATATTTTAATTTCATTGCGTGCCATTCTCTCACAGGAGTAAAATCAAGCTGGATCAGTCAAGACTGGTGCTTTTAAACCAGGCAGAGCAGCGTGTCAGCATGTTTGCACAGGTTACCTAAACAAATCATACATATTTGATCACTTCTGAGGTTGATTGGCCTGCATGCTACTCAGCTCCAGTATCTTTTTCCCCATATGTTGCAATGTAGTGGGAACATGTGCAGTGCTCTGTAAGCTGAGTCCCATGACTCACATCACAGCATGACCGAGGGCAACACCCACACCTTCTCTCCTTGTTACATCTTTGGTATTTTCTGTACTATTTCCGTGGCATAACATGCATGCTTTGTAAGTTTTATTCTTGTTAACTGAATGATTAAGCATCAGCACTTTTCAAGATCAAAAGAGGTTAACAACCTATGATTTTATCACAATGGGAAGGTTGTCCTCACTTGATGTTTTCTGTTCATCTGTTGTACTATGTTTTTAGCTGTCATGTAATTATGAATATTTTCTGATCACACTCATTTGACCAATGCCTCTGTAATATTACATGTATACAGTTACTTGTATGCTAAAATGTTAATATCTTTTATATAAATTGTTTTGTGTTTTTTCACAATATTTTTGTAATTCACATTTCAATTTTCTCATATAAGAGAAGCTAAAATATTAGATGAAAGATACACTCCTAGGAACAATCAAATGTATTTTTTAATACATATCCTTTGAATATGGGTGTAATGAGGTAGTTATATTCTAGTCATGAAGTTTATATATGTCTGCAAGGTTGGAATGTAGGGAATCATTTATGTAAGTTTTGTTCTTCAGCATAAATGATTTCTTCTTTGTGAAAATAATCCAATTGTTTTATTTTTATAAAGACAATCATAAAACACTAATCAAAATTTCTATGCAGGTGTCTTAATGAATCTGGGTGGTTTAAAACTATATAAACAAGGATGTTCAAACAAGAAGGAAACATAAAATAGGAAAACTCGGGATAAGGATCAAATTAAGACAATTTTTAAAAAGACAAAATAGGAGTTGCTACACTCCCAGACCTCTAAATTCAGAAACTCTAGAACCATAAAACTTACAAAGTTTTTTATTTAGCTTAATTGTACCAAGCTATGCATTTCTTATTCCTGATGATCTCTTCTCTATAACTGACAGTTCTGCTCTTTACCATTGAGATAGTCCTTTTGAAAGTACAGCTTTTATTTGTGTGGATTTGTTGTGGAATCATTATATTCCATCTGTTCTTTTGCACTGTATTACATATTGGAAGTATTTAGGTCTCTCTTCTGTGTACAAGGGAACACTAAACTGTTCAGAAGGAATGGAAACATATCTTTCTAGGGATTTTTTGAAGCTATTTTCAAAAAGGCATTTCAGTAGAGAAGAGTGGAATTGTAATACCTCATCCTACTGGTCCCAGGTATTAGAGGATGAGTCTTATTTGATGGATATTGATTGTGTGACACTGCTCCTTACTCAGTCTTCTGCTTACAAGAGTCTGGACCAGCATGCAAACCAGTCAACTGGGAGCTTCCAATCATTTGACTGAAAAAAACACAAGTCTTTTTCATTTGGATGTCACTTTGTCTTACTTACACTTCCCTGCGTAATAAGGCAATGCTTTTTTCTAATAGATAAGTGTGGCAATTTTTTCTAAGTTAATCCATTCAATCCAGTGCTTAGTGAACATACCATGTGGCCTTCTTGCCTCTGTTTAGTAAACTGAACAGCAGCTAAGGGCCCTGGAAGTTCAAGAATGAACATTTCTGTCTTTCCTGAAAGTTCTCTTCCTGGAGTTATTCCCCAGATCAGTTAGACTTCTGCAAGGACTTCTGTTGTAAATAGCAAATAAACTAGACTTCTAATTTTTAATTAGAGGGAGAAATTCTTGTATGCACATCGATTTTTATGATCACTTATTGTTGTTCTTGTTTTTGTTGTTTGATACCTGCATGTTAGTGAAAAGTATGAGCCCCTCACATAAAAAAGAGAACTAATGTTTAATTAAATCTGTAACTCTTCAAGCAATAGGCTTATACTCTACACCATCTGTAGAAGAAAGAGGAGACCAGACTACCTGGTTTATATTAAAGTAGTTCACAGAATCTCTAGTTTGATTTTTAGAGTAAAGAAAATTGCCTTTTGTAATTAAAAACAAATTTAAAAAAGCTCTAACCTCTGATTCTTCTACCGTGAATTATATGAAATACATAACTTCATGTTCTAAACATATTGATTCTTTTCAGTTACTTTTTTGTTTGTGGTTGTTCATCTTTTATATTTTCATTTGAATTAATGTCATCTGCCAAGCTTACAGTTCAAATTACTTAGGGTAGTTCACATTGCTTTAATTTTTTTTATTAATAATATGACAAAAAAACTTCTTTATTCTTAAAAAGTATATATTTTAAAAATTATAATCTGACTTAATTAAATGTTTCAGTTTACTCACCACCACTGCAACATTTTCCAATATATATGCTATGTCATGGAATGATGAAAGCAGCATAATAATAGAATTGTGGAGGGCATATTGTGCTATCCGTGGGTTCAGTAGTGGTAATGATAGGAAAAGTTGTTTGGTGTGAATATTGCTGTTTTGAAATTATTTTGCTAAAAAGGAAAATACATTTTTACTGTAAGCATTAGTAATATGGGGGTTCTATTCCAGATAATCTGTTTGTAAAGTAATAGGAAAGTAGGCAATATAAAAAAACCCTTTTAAAATTTAAATTAATGCAGAATACTGTGCTACTTATTTTTATCATATTGCCTGTATTCTTTCACAAACATAAAAAAATTATTACCAAAAATAATCCTGTCCTTTCACATTTAACAATTGAGGTCTAAATACAACTTGATTGGATAGTAACTTGTCTGCATTTATCTCTTAGCTATCTCTGAATCATAAAAATCTAAATTAGAAAAAGTGGTGTTGATTTAGCAAAACTGAGGTTGTTTTATAAAGTGTGCTTACATCATTCCCCACAGACATTTACTTGTGTAACTTCATTACTGATGTTTCATATTTCTTGATGATAACATTGTAAAATGTCAGAGAATGCTGTGACCAAAACTACTCTGATTTAGTTTGGTACTCATACTTAACTTAAGTGTACAGGACACCACATCTTCCCTTAAAATCTCCACATCTCTACAGTACACAGGCAGATTACAAAATAATATATTTAAGGCTTATTCTTGTGTTGGAATGGGGCTGTGGTTTTGTGTGTGTATGTTTGTTATTATGTTTGGGGATCATTTTAATGATATGACTTACGTAATATTAATTATTAAAAAACCAAAAAAATACCCCAAAATTATTTCTGGGTGTTGACTGTACAGGTATGTGTACCAGAGTAATGGGTAGTTTCAGAATGCACAATGTACTACATATGTGCATTGGCAAAAAAGAATGCAAATTAATGCCAGTTGAAATGTATAAGAAAGTAATAGTAGAAAGCAAAATAAATAGAATGTATCAGCAAATCAACTTGGTAACAGTTAACTTCCTAGAAATTCTGAAATTCCATGAAAGATTCCATGATATGCTGTGCAATCTCTGGATAGAAAGTGGACAATTTATGCACATTTCAACAGCATTGACTGCTACCTGTGGGTGGTTTTTGTATTTCTGGTGAAAAATGTTGTTCTTATTATTGGCACATGGTGTTGCATGCTTAGTTAATTACACTTCTAAAAATACAAATATAAATAAAGTAAAAATATAATTGAATTTTATTTTCAGAAGCTAGATTTTTCCAGCTCATCAGAAGGAAGTACAGTTAATTTAGCTGTCTTTGGAGAAGAAAAAAGTGAATCTGAACCAGAAAAAGCATCGGAACTACAACCATGCTTTACAGAAGGTATGGAAATAATATTTGGGCCTAGCATTTACATTTTGCTTGTTTGCAACAAACATTGGCTGTTCAAGGAAGCTATTTGCTACAGCAGTCCTGGATCCTAATTAATCAAGTCTTAGGGTATGATTAATTTTGCTTGTTGTAGACAGCAATACTGACATCTATGAAGTACTATTTGTTAAAGCAAAGTTCAATATGTGTGTATGTAGTAATTTTTAATATTTTAAAACAATTGCTCAGCACAATTCCACAAACTTATTCTCAACAGACAGTTATTCTGTTGATTTAAATTACTTTTTTCAGTAGTGAAATCTGCAAGATCAAACCCTACACTAGGCTCACTTCACTGAGAAATTTAAAATGGAATCATGTGGTTGATCGCTTCCTAGTGCACCATCATTCAATGAAGAATTTGAATCAAACAATAAACTTATTTTGTTGGCATTGCACCATTAATGGGGGGAGAGGATGTATAAATGTACTGTGGGTAAAAACAGATGGATGATATCCTGTGTATCTGTTTAAGTAAAGTTGTAACAGTGTACTTGCAGGTCCCTACCTGTTTTGATTTATTTTAGTTCTGAATAGCTGCATCTTCTAGGGGACTACTGAAATTTACTATGTAGGAAAGAATTTCTGTTATTTTGTGATATTATGGATCTTAATTTCGTTTTAAATCATGAGTAAAATAATTCAGAACAAAATATAGTCCAGGATTAACTCTCCTATCCTGTCCATGCTTTTTAGTTTACTATTTTGCAGACATCTTTGATATTAGGCTAGGACTTTTGTCCTTTGAAGTGTTATTTTACTGATCTTAATAAAACTGGAATTTTTTGTCAGTATGGGGCTGAATTGACTATATCAAGTCCTTAATTTAAAAAAAATCAACAAAAAATGTACCTTTCTCAAATAATTTGACAATATATTAAAATTCTTCCTTATCCTTGTTTTATGTGATGCCAATTCATTCTTGGACATAAGATTTATTTTTTCATAATAAAAACATGTTGAGTAGTTGAAGGGTAAGGTAGTTCATGTTCTTCACAGTGGTGGCTGTTTTAGCTGAGAGGATGAAATACAGTGTAACTTATTTGTAACATATGAGCTTAATGACAATTTTCAGGAAAACCAGAATGCCTTTAGGATCCATTAAAATCGTATCAATTTGGTTTTGTTTCTATGTGATTAATAATTTCTAAAGAATTAAGGAGGCTACTCTTGGCTAGGCAGTTACTGACAATGCCTTGAGGCCCCATGATAAAGTAGGGAGCTCTCCAATGTGAGGCAAATGTCTGTGGACAGTTGCCACAAATCTGTTTCACATTGGAAAAGCTCTCATTATCTCCTGTTGAAACATTTGCTTATGTAAAGAGTTATCCTTCATCCGCCCACGGAGCATCAGTTGTTCCTCAGCATTGTAAAAATAGTATTAATGTCTGATTTATTTGAACCTTTTCTAAAAGGCAACAGTTCTTTTAAAAGAAGAAGCTTCTGTATTCTTGAACAAGTTCATGTGGAAGTTGCTAGGTATGCTTGTTGTTTCTACTCCCTGACAATTTGCATATATTCTTTAATTATCGGTATATAAACTGAATAATATAAATTTTTAAATGTGTTTGTAAATGAAAATTAGTTCACTTAGACGACTGTCCTTTACTATAAACTTGATGGAGCATCAGAGTAGAGGAAAAAATTGTGTACGCTCAAGTTTCCCTACATCCCAAGTATAAAATTGAAAAGATAAGTAGCATAAGTAGCATGAAGTAACTTGAACTTCATGAAACAGAGGCTAGCTAAGAGTAATTTTATTTTTCAGGATAATGAAAATTGTACCATATAACAGTTTATTAATTTCTTTTGGTATTAGGCTGTGTACGGAGGTTTAAATGCTGTAAAGGCAGTACAGAGAGCACAGGAGGAAGAATCTGGTGGAACCTTCGCAAAACCTGTTACAACATTGTAGAGCACAACTGGTTTGAATCATTCATTGTCTTTATGATTCTTCTCAGCAGTGGTGCTCTGGTAAGTAGAGCTTGCACCCATAGAAATAGTACCTATAAAAATGTTTTATCTAAGTGTAGTATTATAACACGTGTTTTCCTTAAGAATAAAACACGAAGTTACCTTTGAAGAAGTTGCCTACTGTGATGGTTTGACCCGGAAATGGGATTTCTGGGAATATGAGTCACCTTCTGAGATCACCTTAAAATCAGGGATATCTGTCCAAGCACTTCCTCTTGGGACTCGGCGCAGAGAGAGAAGATGCCTCCCTCGCCCAGTGCTTTTGCTGGGTGGGGGAGGGGCAGCCACGCGGTAGGCTGGGCCCAGACCGAGGTTGGCAGTGAGGATGCCCTGAGCATGGAAGGGTGGAGAGATGGAGAACCCCAAAAAGACCCCGAGAGCCATCGGGCAGGCTTTCCGCCCCCCCCCCCCCCCCCCGACCCCGGCAGAGAGAAAGAGAGAGAGACGGCGTCAGAATTTTGATAGCGGCCGGCTGAGAAGGAGAAGGAGGGGGGGTGCGGGCGAAAGGGCCCGTGGAGCAGCAGCAGGGCAGATGTGGGAGAGAGAGAGAGACTGAACCTTTTAACCCTTTTTTGGACAATGAAAACTTACAGAACATTAACCTTTCCCAGAAAGGAGTTAGAGTGATTGGGAGAAGGAAGTGCAGTAAGTGAGAGAGAGATTGTGGATGAAAGAGAAGAATTTTGGTGGGAAGAGAGATGATTGGAGTGGCTTTTTTGCTGGACTCTTTTTGTATAGCCATGGACAGAGCCATGCTTCCTTGTGATACAGAGACTGAGTCCAGGGGGAGAAATGTCCCAGACACAAGAAGATTAAGTGGTGGTGTTTAGCCCTTCGGCCCCAGAGGGTGAAATATGGGGGGGACAGGTGTCCCAAAGTTGTGACTGTGTTCTTTTTGGAATGGGACAAAATATCCTTAAAAGACAACCCTAGAAGCAGCTCTGTTCCATGCCAGTGGTGAGGGCACTGCGCCTGGAAGAAGGAAGAGGTCATCCTGGCACAAGAAGGACTCCTCTCCTCTTGACGAATTGAGAATTGATTATCTACAGAGTGTTGATGGACTGAGAGTTCGGAAGAGATGATTGGGAAGTGCATTGTATTGGGAATTTGAGGGGAGGAGGAGGGAAATGTTTTGTGGGGTTTTCATTTTCTTTGTGTGTTTTTTTCTTTTGTGTGTAGTTTAGTTATTGTTTTTGTAGTTTAGTTAATAAATGGTTTTTTTTTTCTTGTTAAGTAAGAGCCTGCTTGCTTTCTTATTCCTGGTCAAAATCTCACAGCAGACACCAGGGACAGTGCATTTTCATGGGGCATTGGCCTAGTGCCAGTGTCAAACCATGACACCTACAGAACTAAATCACAGAATATTTTGGATATTACATTTAATTTAGATTACATTAAAATTTTGATGACTGCTAGGCGATTTGTGTGTTTATGAAAAGGATTATGCAAAAATCTTGTTTAAGGAATTACAAAAATCATGAAAAGGGAAATGTATGCATGAAAAAATTGTTCTACTTCAACTGAAAATTGTCCCCCAAAGCAGGTAATGAATTCATCATGTTCTTAGTTAATTTTTTGCTACAGTTTTAGTTATAGTATTTCTGGACTCTTACATAGGAATTTTTGAATTTCTTTTTACTCTTCTTAGTGACATTTAGTACTTCACATATTTGGTTTCATTTTGGTTGCTAATTGACACAGGATTTGTTATATATTGTCTTGGTCTCTGCTCCAGCACCTAAAGCACCAGGTACTTTACTTCCTTCTTCCCTGATCTTGGTGTTTGCAGGGTAGTTTCTCTCACTTTTTCCTTCAGTGCTCATACTACCATGCGGTGCTTTGCCCTTTCTTAAACATGCTTTCCCAGAGGCACCATCAGCTTCATTGTTCTCAGCTGTTTGCTGTGTGGGATCAGTGGTGGAGCTGGCACAAAGCAGTCTCCTGGTCTATTCTAGCGGTGGCCATATCTACAGCCTCCCACTACTAAAACCTTGCCATCAGCACCTAACACGGGAATTCACTAGAGATAATCAACATAATATCTGGTCTCTTGTTAATTGAAGTTGATGTAATAATGAGAGTGGCTTCTGACAGAACCTGGGCTTTTCAGGGTGAAAAATTATAATTTTGTGTTGACTATTATTGAAATTTTTAAAAATATTTTGGGGAACCTCAGACTTTTTATTATAATTCCATTTTCAGACAATAATAAAATCTAAAACTCAGAATGTAATTGTAATTTCTGATTTTTTGGTTTTTCAAGGTAAATCAGCTGAAGTTGAAAGTGATTTTACTTTGCTGTTTTCATTTAGTTCTGGCTTAATTTGTAATTTTCAAAGGCTTTTCAATATCTAACTTATATGTAACCCATCCTTTACAGGCTTTTGAAGATATATATATTGAACAGCGCAAGACCATAAGAGTCCTGCTGGACTATGCTGATAAAATCTTTACTTACGTCTTTATTCTGGAAATGGTGCTAAAATGGGTGGCCTATGGTTTTCAGACTTACTTCACTAATGCTTGGTGCTGGCTGGACTTCCTGATTGTCGATGTAGGTACTATGCTTTCCAAGGAGTCTGTTTCTGTTGTTTAGGCAGGGCATTTTATGTAACTTCAATCTGATAGAGATACATGCAGTGAATAATATAAATTTTGTTTAAAGGAATGGAAAATTACATACTGGTGAATAAGACCCTGCTGCAATTATCCAGTGTGTAACTAAATCTGCCTTTGTGCTGTCATTGACACCATGTGTTCTGTGTTTTACTGTGCATGGTCCCAGCTGGTGAGGGAGCACTATTCACAGATTTGACTACAGTCTGCTGGATGTGGCAGCAGAGAGCAAGGAGGATGCAGACACAGGAAGGAAGGGGAAATTTAAGTGAGCACTTGGAGTAGGACATTTGATCCTGGGTTTAATGGGGCACTGACAAAGAACTGCAGAGGAGAATTGGTTTTCAATAATAACATTAAAAGCTAATGTTGACATTGCACTCCGGAGAAACTAAATTAGTGACATTGCATGATACATTCATTTAAAGGAATTCTTTCTTTTTGTGAAGATGTTGGACTAGAAATTCAACAAGTGG